>OZ026517.1:97326983-100103573 GCA_964019695.1 Loripinus fragilis | reverse complement strand
GCAAGGTCAACTAAATTTTGATTGGTTTACGCATCACTGCGTTGTAACAGAACGATATGATTGGCTAAAGCGAGAAACGCATATTTTATCGTTGAAACGCGTTGGGGGCTGCTAATGAATATTCATGAGTTTCGAAATACGTTGATTCGCGTTTCATACGCAATTTAAACTCAACGCATGTACAATGCGTTGGAAACGCACATAAAACGCGAATTCGCAGGACAAATACGCGGGCGGTAGTGTACACGGAACATATCTAAAGCTTACACTAAACTGTCGAAATATGTAAACTTTATACGGATAGTATGCTTGATGCTTTGGTATGTGCATCTGTCATCGGTGAACTACTGTAAATTCGGAAATTTTCGCGAGAACTTTATTTTCGCGAATAGCATTAAAAGACATATTAGTGATGTGAAAAATTCGCGAATAAGGCAAGATTTACCTTTATCAATAAACGACAGAGTAATTTTGCCATTTCGCGAGAGTTTTATTTTCACGAAACTTCGCGAAAATAAAGTCCTCGCGAAAATTTCCGAATTTACAGTACTTAAAAGCAGACCATTACATGTATGATACATAAACAACATTTGAGTGGAAAGTGCAACCACATTAAGCTATGTTCTGCTTTCTGTTAGAACCCCTTGATTGATTGAGTTTACGCTTAAAGTCCCATTCAACAATATTTCCGTCATGCCAGGACTCCTCCAAATGAGAGGGAGAGAGAAAGGAAAAATGGGGTAGATTAAAAAGTCCCAACTGCTCCACCCACCCAAAACACTTGCTTAAAGTGAAGCAGATATTCTGCGAACTAGCCAAATATGACTGGGCCATCTCTATGAAGTGCACCACCCCACCACCCACTTATATAACTTTTATTCACTTATTTGCCACCGGGGAGGGGGGGGGGGTGAAGGCTTAAATGCATTTTACTGGCGCCAAATTTTTGCCATATATTCTGTTGTTGTTAAAGCACAAAAACTGTTAAGCTCGCATGGAGGCCTCATAATCTTAGCAAATTTACACACTATGATGAAACAAAGACAATGGCTCATGACTCACAGATGTCAGGGCGAATCCGACAAAACGTCTAGCCTTATTTTAGTCAAAACTGTTTTCCATGCTAATGCAATTCCTGAAATATATTTATTTGGAAAAGTTAATATAGGGGGAAACAAAACAAACAAACATCAGATGATTAAATAAGCATGCAAAGTTTATAAGGTCAACGCTACCTTGCTGCAAAACTACTAGTCTGTAGCTAGAGGATTATCCCATCGAATGAATATATCTACTCGTTCAATGTTTCATCTCGTATACACACATCTTGGAAATTTCCCTCATGAATACTAAAACACTTGCTTTCATTCGAAGGAACAAAGAGTACGAAGGGAGTTGCATTATCTCCTTTTTTACGGCGGCCAAAAGGCCGCCGTTCTAATATCGCTTTAGCTCTAAATTATTCACCAATCAGAAGCATTTTTAAATTGTAATATTCATCACACCGACTGGAAAAAGATGCTCTCATTGGTTGATACACAGAATGTCCATACAATCTTACTAAACATGAAACTAAACTTGAAAATATACATGTGAATGGCAGAGAACCAGTCTGTGCACTGGGTCTATAAACGACCTAATATCGAATATAGGTCAACCCCCGATGTACAGTATTTGTAAATTGCTGTCACTATCATGGTTTACATGCCTTGCACACAGTAAAGAAGTGCATTATAAAATAATCCACTAAATCCAAAAGGACTTTACAGTAATATCACGCTATTTAAATAAAATATTTGTAACTTTTCCAATTCCCAGGACATGATTATAGTCTGTTTCATATATTACGACAATAGTCTATTTTGGCCGTTATACGGTTGTATTCCCAATGTCAAAACGTTTCTTTTCTCCTATGTTAGGATGAAAAAATCCCAATTTCAAGTTGGAAAATATCAAAGAAAAAATCATCGTTTTTTCGAGTAAATTGTGTTTAAAATTGTTTGTTTATTTGGATTATCGTTCGGACATTTCCAGCCGACTATCGGCATATCAGTCATGCTGCTACTATGTTAATCCTCTCGTTGCATTATAAGGGCCCGAGGGTGTTGTGCCCTCTAACGATCGGCATATCAGCCGTGGTTTACTTCTTTGCTTCAACAGGTAATTTCCCCTGTAAGTACAACAATCAATTAAAACTTGTTCTCCGGATGCATAAAAAGAAAAATACCAACTAGCTGATACAATTAGGTAGCTTAATTTCGTACATCTGTGTGTAAGAATGGAGATAGAAACGATAAAAGCTAGATGTTATTTTGACTATCTTAACTGTCTCTTGTCTATCACACCTGAAGGAGCTGGTACTTTGGTGTAAGCTTCTGTAGTACCAAGTGCCCCATCCCACTTCTTCAGTTTTTCTAATTTATTCGCATTTTATGTTGGCTGGGGAAAGAGCTTGGGTGAACGGAAAGTCATAATGTATAAGGGAGCCCATGCCAGATGTTTTTTCAGTGTGTTGACTTATTCATTTTCATGCAAATGATGTAAAGGGGAGTCCCGCTCAAATTTGTTTAGGGTGGGTTTGCAGAATCACTTTATGCAGTTAATAGGAAATCTAAGCCTACTCTGCGCTTTCAAAATGCTTAGCTGTCGGAATTTTCGTGGGCCCTCTAAAAATTGTGCCCTCTACATTTTGCCATATGTACGCTCAAAATATGAGTAGTAGCCCTGGTAATATTCAACATTGCGCAGTCTCATATAATACATCATGCAAGTTAAAAGTACAGCTAAATTCAGATTAATTATGATGTGTTTTATGATTTGACAATAAAGCTAACAACACTAAAAAATCTCAATTGTAGAGGTTTTCGCGCTAAAATTCCCAATTCCAGGGGTATGTGTCATTGTCCCAAATGGTGAATATAAACCATTGATTTCTAAAAAAAAAGTCAACAAGTGAATTTAATTTGTTCCATTACAATGGCGTCAAATTAATCGCGAATTTGCACGTAACCTTTGGGTTCAGGCGACAGAGCTTGCCCTAGCCGGCATATGCATTTTCTTACATTGTACAAGAACAGTGTAACTATCGGTAAAGTCTCTTCTATCAATTACGAGTAGTTAAATGAGGGTCGGGATGGGGTATAACGATAAGTGAATAATGGCCTTTTTTATAATGAATAGTGAATAATGAGCCAAAAAATTAATGAATAGTGAATAATGGGGGCCTAAAAATAATGAATTTTCCTATATTTTTAATTAATTGAAGAAAAAACTAATGAATAGTAAATAATCAGATTTCTTTGCCACCTTTCTTGCTTTTAATGAATAATTGGTCTTATTTTAATGAATAACCCAAAATTTTAATGAGATGAATAATGGGCTAAATTTTTAATGAATAGTGAATACCAGACCCCCCCCCCATCCAGACCCTCTTAAATGGTCACATGTGCGGATCCAGAGGGGCGATAGAGGGTCCGCACCCCCTCCTGGAAAATCAAAAGTTCTATGGGTTTCTAGAATTTGCATTTGGACCCCCAGCCCCCGCCCCTGGAATAGGTTGGACCCCCCCCCCCCCCCGAAACCTTGTAAAATTATAGTTTTCTTTGAAATAAACCATTGATAAGCCACTGTAAAACTGTAAAAGTTGAGAACATGAGGACAAAAAAAAAGACAAAAACCGTTGACAGAGCTGTTTTCTGGCAGTCGGGCCTGGACCACCCTGGCAAAAATTCATGGATCCGCGCATGGGTCAGCCAGCATCCAAACTCGGGCCACTATCGGCCTGTCAGCAAAATGTCATTCGGATGGCGTTTCAGTGGCGGGCCGATAATGGCCCGATTGTACGTGCTTACTGGGTGTCGATCAGTTTTGAATCCTACATGTATTTATTCCTCGATCCTGGCTATGTTCTTTTCTGGTGTTGTGAACGTTTAATTTTACATTAATTTGTTGTCAACACCCCCCCATTTTCCTAAAAACTTAGGACTTAAAACATTGTTCTCAAACCCTTGCTGGTGAATTCCTAAAATTAAAAAAAAAAAAGGATTCAGATGCATATCGCTCAGCTAGAAGAGTTAGATGTGTACAAAACCAAGCAAAAGAGAAACAGAAACAGGACCACAACTTCGCTGGTTTTAGATTCCAGCATGCAAAGGCCTTATGGGTAGATTGGAATTTCGCCTAAACCAGCGAATTTGGTTGCGTTTATCGTCAGTATTTGAGAGCCGCCGAATATCTTTTTTCAAGATATTTCTAGTTTCTACTTAAACTAGAGTATGCAGCACCGATTGTGAACCTTACTCCAAACCGAGTAAGTGAGTATGATCAGGAAATACCACAACCACACACTATGGACCAACCCGGGAGAAAGGGCCACAGAACACTTACTGGACACCAGCCTTAATCGTTTCAAAACTGGAAATGACACTAAGTACTGCATAACAAAACAAAGACCAAACAGTACAGAGCCCCAAAACAATATGAGCATCAATTAACAATGAATCAACAACACCAGAACTACCGCCTGCCTTAAAACTGACATCAGGGGAGGGGGGGAATAATAACAAACTCACGAATTAAGGCTTTACCTCAGCCAAATCATTGTGTCTCGCCACCGTGCAATTAAAGAGGAGACCAAAGCTTTAAACCCTGATTAGGTTTACAAACTGTCGTGCAGACTGTCGCATGATATCCATGTTGTGATTAACTTTTTTTCATATCTTTATGAATTGATCACTAAAGTTAGGCTTTACAAAAAGTCTTTTTTTTTCACTAAATATCTAAAGAATACTGACTCTGATATGCCTTGCTGAAGAAGAGTTGTCATACCAATATTGTATTTTACAACCATCTCTGGGTCTCAGAATTTACGAATTTTATGATATCAATAACCATGTTTTAATAGTTTAGTAGTTATAATATTGCCTCTGTCCTTTCAGACACTAGCATTAGCGTATACTATTAGCTGCAAAATATATACAGCATTTGAAGTTTAGCCGAATTGAGAAATTTCAGAGGACGACAGCACGCTGTGAGAAATATCAGAGGACGACGGCCCGCTGGACCTGCAGAAAATGTTAAACACAAGTACTGCCTGCTCACAATTCGAAAGTTACCAGGCAATCGCATAGTTCCCAGCATTGTAGATACCAGACATAAAGTAATGCCCTGAAAATTCTCCCCTCTCCCTCTGAATTATTTTATGTTGGAATGAATGGTAGTTCATCTGCGGTAACTGCATTGACCATAATCAAGTGTAGGGCTCTCATTTAGTCTAGAATACAGACAAAAAACAAGTTAGTATGATCAGGAAATACAACAATCACACACCGTAGACCAACCCATGGTACCGTGAGGAAGAGCCACATTACACTGACTGTCACAAGAGATCAGGAAGTCAGTTAAAGAAAAGTAGCCAGCTCTCTTCTCCATCAAGATGATTGCTAAACTAGACGGACATATAGTACTAAAAACTAAAATATGGACCAAACACAGAACCCCCACAAACAATTTGAGCAGCAATAAACGCAAAATCGACAACTACAGAACCACCACCTTAGAACGGACAACAAACTAAGCCACTGGGGGCTTAAAGCCTTTTAACTGGTACCAAATATAGTCTGTTGTTGTAAAACCACAAACTCATTTAGCTCGCATCAAGACTTCCCAACCTTTGCAATGTATCATCACAGAGAAACAATCTATTCAAATTAACACACCATGATGATACAAAGACAAGGACAAATGACGCACAGACAGTCGAACTAAAGTGATCCACAAGTTAAGACACGTTGGGCCCATTCATAGACATGCATCAGGCACCAACCAATCGATGAAAGCTTGACGTCAGTTCAATCATGGAGTCTGAGGCATGACTCAGCGTCGTGCAATTGAAAAAGAAACCATAGCTTTAAACCGTGATTGGTTTTACAATCAGACTGTAGACTGTCGCATGCGATACAAAGTCATGTAATATATATTTTTATAACGTTTGATTATCATTCTGTATTGATCACTAAAATTAGTTTTACATAGAGGATATTTACTTTATTTAGGTGAATACCAAATATATTTCATCGAGTGTTTTGAAAACATCAGAATTTTCATGAGTGCGCAGCACGAATGAAAATTTCGATGTTTTCAACTCACGAGATGAAATATATTTGGTATTTGCTAAAAGAAAGTAAACTTTCTTTTAAAGTAAACTTTCTTTTTATATTATACTTTTTAGAAGATTTACAGTTAATCAATTTGTTAACCTTGCTTAAAGCCGAATCAGATTAATGTAAAAGAAGACAAAGGAGTATTTGTGATAGAGTACCTGGATCAATCTACATGATCTATAGTCATCAGGACTTACAGATAAAAAGAAATTTATTCAGCGTCAAAGTGAGAGACAAGTGACGTCTTAAACGACGTCATAATTTGTTGATGACGTTACGTAGCGTTACATGCATTGCCTCACTCACTGGAGCGGGAGGCGGTGAAAATTCAATATCGAAAAAAATTAGCAAATCTGAATTATTTTGGTACCAAAATGTTCCTCATGTTCTAACTAAGAAAATGACTACCCACACTTGATGTTTTTTGTTCACAAAAAAGAAAGTTATCGGCGTTTGAACTTTCGAAGTGAGCTGCATTAAGTGAATGGAAAAGTCAGAGGTGATCCAAAAATGCTACAGTGAAAATATAGGCTGATATCAACCACTAGTGATTGATATTATATCATTTCACTAGTGATTGATATCACTTTTATTTGTTTTTTATATGCATTGATTTCACTGCTAAGTATGAAATAAAAACAATTATAATGAAGTCATAAACTACATCACCATACAATACTGGCCCCGATATGCCCTGTTGTAGAAGATTTTTAAAACCAATATTGTATCTAACAATGAACTGTGGTGGAATTTAGAAAATGCTTTACGAAATTTATTATATTTATAACCTTGTTTCAATACCTTAGCAGTCAGAGATTGGTTTCTGTTGTTGAAGTCACTAACATTAGAACATACTCTCGCAAAATGAATATAATGCTGCGAAATATATACACCATAGGAAGGGGAGCGAGTAACCTCCCCATCAAGAAATAGGGAATAAACAATTTCAAAATGTTTCATACTTTTAGATGAAACTATGCCATTTGTTATTGACAAGTCAAAGTCCAAAACGGTTGCATTTGTCTCCCAATATTTAAACTAGCACTTCATGACGTAATTATAAACATTGATTGAAGCCAACACTGAAAGATAGAGAGATAGATGCGTTGGTGCACTAAATGTTTATAGCCTATAATACGCTATACATTTCCAACTGGTTTACTACTTTATATTAGATTGCCTTGAAAATCTATTAAGACGTACACTATCATAAATCTTACAATTGCACGTATATTGATGCTAATTTCATATAATAGAGTAGCTCTAGAATGACTGACAGGTGTTTTAGATAAGCATCAGAATTCCTGTTAAACGCATAAAACGATAGGTAAAGAGGACAGGATTCGTGTACTGGTAACTGGTAAAACCTGACAGAATATCAAATGAAGCATGCCATGATGCATTGTTGCCTTTTGTACATTTAGATAGAAGCATTTGCATGCAAGATGCAAACAAATGATAAGAAAACCTAAGTGCAGAAGCATGATCGAATATTCGTTTATCACGAAACAAGACCCTCAGAAATTACCTAAACAGAGGCATGCACGACAAATATTTAGCAACTCACATAGTTATCAGGTTGTTCCCCTCGCACGAAACAAAGAATACAGACTCATATTTCGACTTATTAGAGTGTGGAAATTGACTGCACAATATGGCCTGCGTGACCTTAAAATGGTGCCCCCAATGACTTCATAAAGATTCATAACGATTCATATTCTTCATCCCCGGCTATAAATTGCTTTTTGATAAACTAAATATAGTGAGTACGACCAGGTAATGCTATGACCGCAAATCACAGACTTGCACATTGCACCATGAGGAAGAGACCCAGGACACAACAAAAATGCATACAAGGATTAGCACAAACATAGCAAAGTAATCAGCTACAGTAAAATACAATCTGTGGCTTTGCAAGAGACCCGAAGTATTCATGATTCAAAGAACAGACCAACAATTGAATGTATTGCTTCTATATTGAAACATTTTATTAAAGATATCTAAATTATAGAAATTAATTATACTTTAGGGAAACTTTAATTTTTAACATGTCATCGTATTAACGGTTTTGTTGGATTTGATAGAAGCTACTATTTGCCACTCTGAAAAAGACAAAACAAATGGTTTTCAAGACCGATTCGCTTAATGCAGGTCAAAAGTATTGCAGAATGCTCCAAATGGAGCAGTCTGCAATACTTTCGACATTCATTAAGCTACCAATTTACATTAAGACCTTTGTTTTTGGCTATTTTTCGGTGGCCGTTTTACACAGGTTTTACTGTATACCCCTTCACCAGTTCAGTTGCAGTTATAGTTGAATGTAGCATAAAGTATTGCTGTCAATACTTGATTACTTTGGGAACCAAAGAGGCACAAAACAGTCTAACGACAATGAAAAGATATTTACGTAATAGTTATACCATGGGTTGCCCGCCTGTACGTGGAGATAATCCACGAGCTTAAGGTGGGTGGGGGTTCGCTTTGCTAATTTTATCTCATTTTTCTTAAATATACCATGAAAAGGAACCCCCCCCCCTGGATCCGCCACTGGGAGTTGATTAACTCATTGAAACTACAGATCTATATAATAACAGTGGGTGGAGGGGGCGGTGGTAGGAACTCAGACGGGCTTTAACACCAGCAGTCGTAATATCATTGGCAATGTAATACGGTATCTATATGAATAATAACGTTATAAAAAATGATTTGCAGTCTTAGGCTGTGTGTGCATGGCTTTACCAACAACGGAAACAAAACAAGGGTTGTGCTAATTTTCAAACAGATGCTTTTTTTACATTACTTTAGGAAATAAATGGCTATAGAACATAGTGTGCGTGTGAAGGAAAGCACTATAAATCACGCGGCCAAAACTCGTTACTCCTCTGAAATGCATTTTAACTCGGCAAGTGTGTGTTTTAATGCCTGTTCATTGATACATGTATAGTGATTATAGACTGAAACATGGCGCTGATCCCCGTAGCTTGTTCATCCATTTTTCACAAGATTAATACACGTGTCCTCATACATGTTTCACTGCACCTCAAGTTCTTAAGGACCGACCCCGATCGTTTGCCAATGGTAGAATCTTCATCGTCCTATGCTCAACATATAATATGACTGGAATTTCAAATGTTGTGTCCGAAAGCGAGTATTATGAAATAAAAGTCCATCAGCAAGTTTTAAAAGTTAGTGATCTGAGTATTCACTGTAATGCTCTACAAGGCGTGGAGCGTTCTATTTTATTTGCTGTTCGTTTTATTCTTTGCATACGTCGGTTATCTACCAGATTAAAGAGACTAGATCTGTAACTATGAACATTTTTCGAAAAAAAAATCTTTTTATATCATTTGTAAAAATAGAATTAAAGTAAGTAAGGGTGCAAAGATCAGGAATCGATACAATCAAGTACCACACCTGACCCAGGATACCAATGGGAAAGTGACAAACTCATAGTAGACACCACAAACGAGAGCCAAGAGGTTATGTTTTCACAATAAGTATGTTCAACATTGATTTATCTAATAAAAAAGGTGATTTTTCTCTTGTTAGGTATAATTTACGTCCCTCCAATAATTCTAGACCGGTGATTTTTAACATAAATGCTTTTGTTTTGATCGATATAATTTGTTAAAATTTATGAAAATGGTAAAATGTTAACCTGAATCTGAGTATTTTTACTGTATTCTTGAAAAATAGAAACTTTATTTCCAAAATAAGAATATCAAAAGTTTACATGTACAGTTTATTGATAATCTAGTGAAAACAGACGCTCAGCTCAAATGGACATGCTGTTAAGTTAATTGCTCTTGGAAACCAAAACGCTAGAAAATAAAGTATGTACTTTTGATGTTGTACTTACGCTGCATATAAATATTCAAATGCTAACATTTGCTGTCATTTAAATATTTATGAACAGGATAAATTTCATGAACAGTTGCGTTCAGCATGAACATAGCTTCATAACTTCCATGTCTGGCGTACAATATATTTACGTACCTCCATTACATGTGCATGTAGCCCAGCAGTAACATACAAGAGCCAAGACCTAGATTTGTAATATTGAATTCTAGATTTTGTGTCGTATCCATTAAAGCTCTTAGAGTTCTTCTAGAGAAGCAAAGGGTTTATTACCTTATTTTTTGTTACTAACATTTGAGATTTGGGCCCTTCAACTTCTATTCAAATGATGAGTCTAGGTTGATCATAAAATGTTTAAATTCATATTAAGCCGTTCTGAATATCAGGTTAGCGCTTCGTGACCTCATTGTCCTCTAGTTTAGCTTCCCATCCTCTGGGAACTATGTGGTTCTCGTGGGAAGCGAAATAGCTTTGTATATTCAGTGACAAGTCATACATACGGACGACATTAAATGGTGAAGTTGCACACATCTTGATAAAAACAATACAGTAAAAAGTAAAAATTCGAAAATTCGATTTGATTGAAATACTCGCGCATTCGAAAAATATTTGGGACACAATGGATTCAAGTAAGAGGACCTATTTTGTTTAACTATTTGAGTATTTGTCTATAAAACATATGGTTTTGATGCGTAAAAGAAACGTCTCCCTGAGACGTTTCTTTTATGCACCGAAAACATATGTTTGATAGGAAAACAATAATAATAATAATTTTCTATTTGATATTTCTGTTTATATATCTACCTCCCTCTATAAAACGAGCTTTCAATTCTTCGAAATAAAAACTTTAGTCCTCACAAGGTTCGACTGTATATACATGTAACTAACCGATAGCTACTGGGTTCGCCCCTCAGGGCAATACAACAATGTTCTGATATTGAAGGGGGTATACCTTTCAAAAGATCTTACTTGTATGAAATTATTGCTGTATAACGGATACCTTTGGCCACATGGTTGTATGAACAATTTATACATCTCACATAGATAACTTTACGCCCTAACATACAGTTTTTTTAGCAATCGGCAGCAGCATGCTTGTCAGTCTTTTTAGAGTTACTTCCTGGTTTGATACCGATTCGCTGGGTGAACTTTAGAGAAAACCATTTGCTTGAACATGAACTACATTTATCTGACTGCAATATTTCATGCAAGTAAGAGGTTTTGAAAGATATATCCCCTGAAAATGACACTATTTGACTAATTGAAAGCAATACTGCCTGATCATTAGCAACGTGTATGTTGTCAGAAATTATTAACAGAAAAATACTTTAGACAAGAGTACTTCAAAGAACTAGTGAATTGTGAACTTTGCCAGGTGCAAAAGTATGAAGTGTATGCCAAACCATTTGCACACTACCGATTGTTTTAGGCAATGCCGGGAATTTTTGTCTGTCCTCGCATGCTGTCGTCTTTCATTTAAATAGCTGGTCGTCTATTAAGCGTGCTGTAACATTTATGCGAATTCATTATTTTATAAAATTACAGGATGTACAAACGTATCTTAGCCATATAAAAATTGGATGTCGGATGTTGACAGACCACACCTAGCTTTGTAGCCTCGTAAAAGCGAAAAAGAACACAAGAAACAAACAAAGGGAACGCTGGAGACTACGATTAAACTGCCAATCTGACCAGAGAAGTCGGTTTAACGGGCTAAATAAGACGATGACAAAGATGATACCGTTTAAGCCCTCCAGTAAAATATTTTACTGACCGTTCCAAGGCGGTACTTCTTTTTTGGATCTTTTATGTTTGTTTTCTGTCTTGTGTTCGTTATGCCTTTGTGTGCGTCTGTTTATATGTGCCTTTTGGTCACCTGCTGGGAAAGGGCTGACCTCTTGGCTCTCGTTTTTGGTGTCTAACTGTGAGTTTGTCACTTTCCCATCGGTAACCTGGGTCAGGTGTGGTACTTGATTGTATCGATTCCTGATCTTTGCACCCTTACTTACTTTTATGCCACGTGCCAGTATACTGTATTCATGTATATGTTTATTGCTTTTTTTCTACACACATTTTAATGATCCCTGTTTAATTAATGTATCCCTACTTATATAGCGTTTACCTGTTACAGGCCTTTAGTTGCGAGTGGGTACCAATACATTAATTTTCTTATTTCTCAAACAAAACATATGTTGTGGGTAATCAAAGAACCGTCTCAATGAGACGGTTCTTTTAAGCACCCGAAACATATGTTTAAACTGATGGGTAGGAAAATATTTACAAGTTTTCGCTCAACCTTGTGCTTATCTAAACCCATGCAGTGTAAGCATTATTGATGCCATGTTCTTGCTGTTTTAGTGATATACATTTGACTATTTGTGTGCTATAAATATGATAAAAGTACGCTGCTTAAGATTGTTCACATCGTTCGTAAAATTTATTGTATGTTTGCATTGTGTCTGAAAAATGTACATGTACCACCAATTTGCAGATCAATTGCAAGATCAGGGTTTCTGGCGATGAAAAAGGTTCGATCTTAGAAATTGCCTCTCTCCATGAAACGAACTGATGCTTAGGATTAGTCATTACATCAAGAAGAGTTTGTATTGCATGTGGCCACGCCACGTGATGGTAAACCCAGTGTATTTGAGCAACAAAACCTACACCAGCCTGTGTATCCACAAAGGTTGGTCAGCAACTGTGGTATTCGCTATATGGAAGGTATGACATACAAAATATGATAAGTGTGAGTTAATGTATAATTTATGTGTTTGTACTATGCGCGGATTCTGAGGGGGGGGGGGGAGGGCATTGGAACCCCCTGAAAAATCACAAAAATATTGGGTTTCTTAGCAATACTGGTCCGGATTTCCTGAAAAACAAGCTTGCATTCAATCTTGGGCGTTTAAATGGCGTTTCGCTGGGGTGCCGATGATGGCCCGCTTTAAGTGGTATTTTGATCCTCTCCCCTCATCAACTAAAAAAAGAAACAAACGAAAAAAACGTTGTATGGGTTGGACTCCCTCTGGCAAAACTTTCTGAATCCGCTAACGTATACGGGAAGATATTTCGCGAGGTTTAAATTAGCTAGTGGATTATATTCTGTACAGGCGCAAAAAACATACAATAGCTTTCTTATTGCACCTGTATTTGCACTTTGTTCATTGTGAGATACTTGATGTATAGCATTGAAACATCAACAAAAGGTGCAATAAGCTTCAACATTCTGGGTGGTCACTGTAGCCAAGCATGAATAGATTGGCATACATGTTCGGAAACCATATGGTCTAGTTCAGAAGGAGTCTATTGCATAAACGTGTTTTGTCGTGTAATTTTCCATACCTAGGCACCTGTTCTTCGCTAATAAGTGTTCCTGGTTTTCTGGGATCCGTTTGATGTTTACAGATGTTTGCAGATCACAGAAATAAAAATACCCTGCAATATATTAGCATCAAGTGATAGGAAACATGGAGAGAATTAGCGGTTTTATCTATTACATGGAAATAATCAATTCATTTTAATCATACTAGAACAGCCCGCCAAAATATGTTTGTGTTTTGGTAATTTGCCTAATTCGAATGAAGAATACCTAGAGTCCCCAAAAGATCATATGAAAACAAGAGAGATCTAAACCAGAGAAGAACGTGTCTTTAGTTCAATAAAGCCGTATTAATTTGGCTACAAGACATCTTTCATTAATTACAAAACAGTTGATCCTGGAACTACATGTATTGACTTTTCGCTTACTGTAAAGGCGGCAACTTTAATTTTCATATCTGGGTGTGGTTCGGCTATTTCATCTGCTAAGGAAGGGAAATCAGGTTTTATTTATAATTTGGTAAAGAGTTAATCAGCTTTTTCGGCCGCGCAAACGTGCGTGCATTTCATGAAAATCCTAACCGTATACACAATGAACTCACATTATTTAACCCTTAAAGCGCATAATTAAAAAATGTAAGTTTTTGTCGTCCACTAAAATATTTGAAGCCTCACAGACAAACAGTTTGGACCCAGATCAGACTGCTCCTGTAGGAGCAGTCTGATCTGGATCCACAATATTTGCCTCTTTGCTTATGCTAAATAGACATTTCAGATGCAGTTATTTTGCTGGCGTTTATGGACTAAATAACGTGTTTTGCGTCAATACTGAGGTATAGCGCAAGATGATACCGTTACTTTTGAATAATTCAGCTTTACCCTATGTTCAAGGTTGACCAGTCCTAATTTCGCATTTATGAGGTGCCGCCTTTACAGTAACCAAAAAGTCTAGTAACACTTCGGTCCCAAATCTTACGTATGCTCTAGCTATCAACTGAGCCACTGCGCTCCACATGCCTGTCATTACTAAATTAGCCAGCACATGGAACTTTGGTATTTATTGCAAATAAAAAAAGTCTTTTTAAAAGCGCCTCTGCTGTATTTAAACGAGCCACAGGTCTAAGTTTTGCTAACATCCATACTTTGCCGATGCGAGCAGCAAAGCCCTGGCGAGACTACTGTGATTAGTGAGGCGTCTGTTCAGGGTCTGTTCTGGGTCTGAACTGTTTGCTTTTGTCCATTATAAAGATGTTAGGCCTTGATTGATAAATAATTGATTCTGTACGCGTTGCAAAATTTAAGTGCAAATCGTACATGTCGAAACGCTCCTTCTCGCGCCAAATACATATCTCGTGAGAAATCGTAACAATTTTGATGCCTGTCAGTCACAATCATGAAGAGGTCTATGTGCCATCTGAAATCTTCAAGAACAACTCATGCATATTTCATATATCTATTGCCCCAGTGTCAGTGAAATAAACGGAAAATCGTTAGGAGATGCAGAGGACTGTTAATATATCTTCTGTGAAACACTGTGGATATTACCACTCATTTCAATAATAAACTAGGTCAGATAAGAACTCATGCGCGGATCCTTAAAGTTTTTTTCAGATGGGTGTCCAACTTTGACAACGCACTTTTTTTTAGATGAGGAGAGCCGAATACTTCTATAAGTGGACCATCATCGGCCCGCCAGCTACACGCCATTTCATTGGCGTCTCGCTGGCGTGCCAATGATGGCCCAACATTGGATGCTGGCTTGGTAACTTTGTGATTATTCAGGGGATCCGGACTAGTAAAGCTAAGAAATCGTATATTTTTGCGATTTTTCAGGTGGGGAGGGTGGTCCGGACCCACTGTCCCCTCCTCTGGAAGCGCGCATGGAACTGTTTGGTATAATGCTAGAGAATTTGGTACTAATCGCACCAGTGATCAGCGAAGGCCCAGGCGAGGAAGATCCTTGTGGTAGACTTAAACCTGTACAAGTTTGCACATTTCATATTTGTACATTTTCAATTTAGAAGAAGTATCACATGCATTCAAGCAATACATTTTACCATGGCTCCCGTCCGTTCTGCGGTGATTCTGGAGTAGTTGAAACATTGTGTGTTGTAAAGTTAATGCGCGGATCCAGAAAGTTTTGTCAGAGGGGGTCCAACTTTGGCAACGTTTTTTAGTTGATGAGCGAGGGAAGATCCGAGTAGGCCATTATCGGCCGGACACCGAAACGCCATTAATGGCGTTTCGCTGGCGTGCCGCTGATGGCTCTACATTGAATGCTGGCTTGGTAGCTTTGCAAATTTTCAGGGGAGCTAGAATACCCTATATTTGTGTGATTTTTCAGTGTTGGTGGGTGGGGGTCCGGCCCCCTATACCAACAACTGGGTCCGCGCACGACGTTGCTCCAATTGTGTATGTGAGTTTTTTGTTGGGTCATTCCTTTGCAATACCGTCCCTAATGTACTTTCTAGGTGAGGAAGAGAGAGCTAGTTCTTTTGCTTTAATTGTGTACTTGCTGTTGGGCAGCTGTTTGTGTTCTCTGTCTCTTCCTTGCAGTACCTTAGGTGGATCTTAGTCTGTGATTATACCTTTGTCTGGTCTTATTCACTTGTTTTGTTGTTTTTTGCATTCTCTTTTAATTTAGCAGGCTGACCCCGAGGTTAAAAAACTCATGCTCAACTCAGCTGAGCACGAAATTTATCCTGTTCATAAACGTTTGTTGGCATTTAAACATTTATTAGCATGATAAATACAAGATCTCAGAGATTTAAAGCAAGAAACTTCTTTATTTGTCGACATTTAAGTTTTAATGAGCAGTTGAAATTTCGTACTCAGTTGAGTTGCGCATGAAACAAGTTGTATAACCTCAGGGCCTGGCAGCCTTGGTTGTAAGCCGAAATGATGCATTTTATTTAATTTAACCAATATTAATGTAAGTCCAACGTCCACTTTATGGGACATCGACAAACAGTGGAAACCAGATAAGACGCAACAAAACGTGGCGTTTGATCAGAAACAGTAGTGTTTGCTCACAGAATTTACTTTTAAAATTTGAATGAAATTGTAAATTACTACCCAACAACCCTTAAAATAATCTGGAAAAACGGATCCTTTAGAAATAGAGAGAAAATAAAATATTAGAAAACAGCAGACTCGGTTTTGTTGAGTCTGTTGATGAAACCTAATTGAAAGTGCCATGCCCCTTAGCACCAGCTTAAGCGGTATTCTGTTTTTCGTCTGAACCCAATATTCCTGAAGGACCAGAATATGAAAAAAATAGCAACACTATATCGATACACGGGGAGAAGTTTTACCAACTCCACACAGAAACAACGACAGCTGTTGCGACCTCTAAATAATCTGGAAAAACGGATCCTTCAGAAATAGAGAGACGTACAATATTAGATAACAGCGGACTCGGTTTGTTGAGCATGTTCATGAAACGTGGATCGGTTCAATTGAAAAAGGCGGGAAATTCCATTAGGTATAAATTGGTTGTTAAAATTATGGAGCTGTAGGGTCATGTTCAATGATTAATTATTTGTATGATTTTTAGAGTGGCGTTTTACCATAAAGCGGCATAATAACATGTTCCTAAAACTCAATATCCTCCAAAAGATAGACATACAAGGTCGACCCCTGGCGAATAAAGCTGGTGTTTTTATTTCTCATGATACATGGTACTGTCGTGCCAGCCAAGAGTGACAGTGACTTCATGTTTGTTTACAAAGTTATCAGGGACTTAGAATCGATAGATCACTTGTGTATTAATCCTATCCACAGGATAGGATTAATACACAAGTGACCTATCGCTTAGCGTCAGCTCAAGTGAAGTGTACGCATTCTGGATTTACTTTGCAAATGTAAACAAAGAATTACGTCACTGTCACTCTTGGTTGGCACGACAGTACAGGCCTTTATCAATTTCATTTTATAGATTTATAAATTGAAAACATGTCTGTATCTTCGAAAACTTATTCTCTTGATCCTATCATATTGATACTTCATTATAGACTCTTATCTGTGTAAAAATAGCAATCCGAGTAGAGTCACGGAACATCACGTACCATTTTATAAATTTTAAGTTAGCGAGTATGACCTGGACCCGTTATTTTATAAAAAAAAATCGTGCTCAACTCAACTGAGCATGAAATTTATCATGCTCATAAATATTACAATACACACCAATTTACCATGCTCATAAATGTTAAAATGCCAACAAGTGTTGGCATTTTAATATTTATGAGCATGATAAATATACCATCTGAGCAGCTGAACGCAAGAAAAGTCTTTATTTTAAAGCAGGTTAGATTTTATGAGCATTTGCAACTCCATGCTCAGTTGAGTTGAGCATGAAAAAAGTTTTATTGCATCGGTGTCAGGAAAAGTCACAATTAAAGACTGCATACCAACCCATGGCACCTCGAGGAAGAGACCCAGAACATAGACAGTCACCACAGAAAGTAGAGCAACCAGCTGAGCTGCTCTCTCTTTAGCAAGACGATTGAAAATCAAGATAGTTTTCATGGTCAGCAGGAGTTTCGGATTTGTACCGGTCATAACTTTTAAAATGCCAACTATTGTTGGCATTTTAAAATTTATGACCAGGACAAGTGGCATTGTCTGCTGTGCCAAGCAAGAAAATTGCCTGGTGTGTTTTGTTCCATATACTTGGCTACTAAAGAAACCTGGCACTTTTTGCTGGCTTCAAACTCGTAAATAACAAATCACAGAGCTTAATGCATTTGCTTATTTCAATAACAAGATTTTGGAGAAAATAAATTTATTAAAATTGAGCCTGGAAATATTTTTTTATATAACATATGATCATTCAATATATACAATGGACCATGCTGACTTTATTGGGAGGAAATTCCATGGTCTGAAAAGGGTTAAAACAAACGCTTATTTGATTATACTAGCCCATATAATATGTAATTCTAGCGTCCTTGGAAACAGTGGAGACCCAGATCAGACGCCATAAAACGCAGCCTCTGATCAAGGTCACCAACGTGACTTTTAGAATATTTAACTTTGAATAAACATTAATAACAACTTAAGTGATATGTGATAGTGGCATATGCCGACCATTTTTACCTGTTATTTGTATTACTTATGACAGTTTTAAATGCAAAGTTTTTAAACGTTACTTCATGACACTAAGTCACTCCTGCTGTTATGACGTTTTCCAAAAGGTCCCCTTTGACATTAAGTCACACCTGCTTTAATGAGAGGTTTAAAGGCACTTTTGCAAACGTTCTGTATTGACACCACTTTAAGTAACCTTGCTTTTATGACGTTTCCAAACGTTCATTCTTTACACTTTGTTACCCCACGTTTAATGATACGTTCAAAGGCACATTTTTTTCAAACATCCCTATGGCAACTAAGTAACCCCTGATTGATTACTCTTTCCAAAAGGTTCCCTCTTGACACTAAGTAACCCATGGTTCCAAACGCCCCATCTTGACACAAAGAAGTTATTGTTCTGGTAGATATTATATTATGAAACAAAATTTATGCTATTTGAATTAGGATTTATGTCATATCAAAACTATCTTATCATGGTAAAAGTAAAGATAATACGCATTTCATACATGTATCGGACATAAATAACACGGGTGGTAAACCTAGGAACTACCACGAAATTGTGTTAACGCAATTTTGTTCCCAAGCCACATCCGGGACACGTCGTGGTAGTTTCCAGGCCGAAAATTAGATAAAGAAAGGTTCATGTCACTTTCATTTTTGTTTTATTATTTTACAACTAAGAACGAACAATGGTGAAATCCGACAATGTGGTTCCGTGTAAATATGTCTCAGCGTCCCCTCCAGCCCAAAATTTTGTACGAAAAGTTATTTTCTTTCTTTTGATTCGTGTTTCCCCACTGAGCATCAGACCAACTTTCCCCAAAGTTCGACGGAATTTAGCCCATATCTGTCAAAATAAATGGAATTTGATATCATTTGACGACGAAAATGATAAAAAAGACTCTCAATAAACGTTCCTACACAGAAAAAAAATCTGAGCATTTACTCGTAAACGATTCATGCCCTGTTCGTCCTGTGTGGTAGTTTCCAGCTCATCGTGGTAGTTAAAATGCTATCGTGATAGTTTCCAAGACTTTGTAGGATACGTTTCTGAAGTGGTACAAAATATTTAAGTGGGTGTTTGTTTACCACGGTAAACAAATAAATCACATTTCAACACCATGAAGAAGCTAAGCTGAGGACTCAACAGATTCAATGTGATGCTTGACAGATGGAGATCATGCCCTGGACTGCCAAACAACACCTCTGGAAATCTAAAGCAAAAAAAGGTCATCAGTTGAGCCAAGGTGAAACAAGCGCACAGACGAAAAAATGATATAAAAATTGCGTCACTCGCAAAGTTGTTCCATGTTCAGTATACTTTAAGGTAAAATGGCACTGCCCAAAGTATTGTTAGTACTTGCGCTCCAGAAAGAAGGGGAATATCCTCGGGTTGGGTCACTTTTCATATACATGTGAGTGCGACGATGAACGGGCATGTTATGTGATAATTAAAAAACACGTTAATTCAAAAACAAAATATGTGAATATCCCTTCTTTTCATTCTTCTCATCATTTCAATAGCCCACTAAATTTAAAATTAAGGCAGTCGACATTTGTTATCTCTGACAAAAGGTTGTTTGAAAAGGTCTTCGTATAAATAAGAGGGGTAGTCAAGGTTCGGTCCGCTCACCCTGTCTTTAAAAAAAATGAAGTAGCCCCTGAATAGTGAACATCTGCTGATGCAAACTACTACTAAAATCCTACAAAGTCTTGGAAACTACCACGATTGCATTTTAACTACCACGATGAGCTGGAAACTACCACACAGGACGAGCGGGGCATAAATTGTTTACGAGTAAATGCTCAGACTTTTTTCTGTGTACGAACGTTTATTGAGGGTCTTTTAATCATTTTCATCGTCAAATGATATCAAATTCCATTTAATTTGACAGATATGGGCTAAAATTCTTCGAACTTTGGGTAGAGTTGGTCTGATGCTCAGTGGGGAAACACGAATCAAAAGATAGAAAATAACTTTTCATACAAAATTTTGGGCTGGAGGGGACGCTGAGACATATTTACACGGAACCACATTGTCGGATTTTACCATTGTTCGTTCTTAGTTGTAAAATAAAACAAAAATGAAAGTGACACCAACCTTTCTTTATCCAATTTTCGGTCTGAAAACTACCACGACGTGTCCCGGATGTGGCTTGGGAACAAAATTACGTTAACACAATTTCGTGGTAGTTCCTAGGTTTACCACCCGTGAATAAAATCGATGAGGAAAGAAGTATAATACTGTCAAGCAATTTAGTATTAAAATAGTTTATTAATAACGCTTTCCTTTACTAGCGGCGATCTTTGTTCGTCTGCTGATTGCCTTTGCAAACAGTTTGGACTCAGATCTGGATCGAAACCGTTTGACACTCTTATACTGTCCCTGAAAGACATTTTGAAAATCTTCATTTACAAGGAAAACAAATAAACCCCCCCTAAAACACACACCAAACAAACAAACAACTACAGTAACAGCAGCAGATGACAACAAAAGCATGAACAATTACCTGGCATGCTTAGAGTTAACATTATAAGACTACTATTGCTGTTTTCTTTTCAACGAAAAGGGATAACTATTTTTCTCGTTCATGTCCCAGCAATATTCTAGGCAATTATCATAATAATGGTATTAACTAGCTAGATTGATGGTTTGCGTGGGATGGATACTGCTTGTTCTAAACGGATACATTGCCTTTAACGACATGTGTGGAAATAGTGCGTTTAATGCGTCCTTGGCAATATTGCCAATTAAAACTGGTTAACCCTTTTATGCAGAATGGTGTTGCCCATCCTTATCAATTGGACGAGTTCATTTTCAATTTAAGGGTTGTTGGGTAGTATATTACAATTTTACTCAATACCACCATTCATTCAGTGAACAGACAGTGCAGAATCTGACCAGACGCCGTGTTGCGCCGCTCGCCATTGACAATGTCCCATATAAGACGCTAGGTTTATATGAGTTAGGCTTATAGCCTAACATATAACATGGTATACACAAGTTACCGCAGCTGGAATGGTACATTCTGGTCAGTACTAGTGGGTGGTTTAAAGGGCATGTGCACATCTCTTGTATAATCCTAGCCATCGTGAACTGTACACTCTGCCTATTTGAAAATGCACAATTATATCCATAAGGCACCCACGAATATGCTTTGTCTTAAAGCAGCTTAATACAAAACATTGCGTCTACTAAAAGTTATAAAATTTAATAAGGTAAGCCTTGATGGCTGTCGTCTATAATAATCAGCTAAATTACAATGTTAATATCAGTAATATTCTTCTTAAATTCAATATATCCTCTCTCGTGTCACTAATAGGTGCCATCAGACGGGCTAGAATCGACTGTCTCGCGTAGAGTGGGTCTCTGATGAGTTCTCAGAACTTACATTATATGAGCCGTGACATGTGAATTCCAACAATGTGGCATTTTGACAGGTGTAGACTCTGATGAGCCTGTGCAGCCTCCTTTTAAGCTTAGAAACTCCAAATGATGTTCAGTCAGTAGATTAACATTCATAGAATATTCAAGCGACTAGCAAATGCTCTGATCAGACTGCGCGTATGCGCAGGCTGGTCTGAGGCTTTGCTGGTCGCACATACCACATTGTTGGAAATCTCATGTCCCGGCTCATATCTAATTCAGCATAATGATAAGAAAATAAAGTACGCTGATAGCTTTTATTTGATATAAGCACAAGCAATTCTAAAGATCGTGACCTAAATTGAAGGTTTAATCGATCGGTTGACGCCTCGTGCAATGTGCATTGTCTGAGTAATTTGCTCAACTGGTCCTCGTGTGAGCACACGTTGCCATTGATACACTATAAACCGATTTCCTCTAAACTATTATCCAAAAAGGCAAATGCTAGACTGAAATTTAATGATAAGAAACAAATATTTTGAATATGCATCTGATCATGTCATTGGTACAATGCTATTTCGATTGTGCATGTTCTTGTGGATTCCCCTGGATTATCACAGGACTCATTGACAACAGCAGATCTGGGGCGAAGAGTTGGCCAGAAACATTTGAGCCGTGACATGAGATTTCCAACAATATTGTATGTGCGACCAGCAAAGGCTCAGACCAGCCTGCGCATACGCAGTCGTTGGAATATTCTATGACTGTTAAGCTACTGACTGAATATCATTTGGAATTCTTAAGCTTAAAAGGAGGCTGTACAGGCTCATATGAGTCTACACTCGTCAATATGCCACATTGTTGGAAACCACATGTCGCGGCTTCTATATACTTTAGCCCTCGATGGTCTCGGCTGTCATCCGTTCTTAGGCGGTCAATATGTTGCCGTTTATTCATTGTTGATTGTTGCTCCCATTGTGTGTTGTGTTTCTTTCTAGTTTTGAAAAAAAAAACATGTTGCTGAGAAGGAGAGATCTGGTTGCTCTATTTCATTGTATTATTGTTGTAGTGTTCCTATCAGTGTTCTGTGTCTCTTTTTTCGATGCCATGGGTTGGTTTGTGGTATGTGATTGTGGCATTTCAAGGTCCAGAGGTTATAAAACATTTTTCATAACTCAGTTGAGCACGAAATTTATCATGCTCATAAATGTTAAAATGCCAACAATTGTTGGCATTTTAACATTTATGAGCATGATAAATACAACATTCGAGAGACCAAAAGCAAGAAACTTCTTCAGTTGTCGGTATTTTAGTTTTTATGAGCAGATGAAATTCCGTGCTTAGTTGAGTTGAGCATGAAAAATGTTTTATAACCTCCAGGCCTGGTCATAATCTCTTGGCACAGGTATGCAAAATGGTAACTAGGCTTCGTCAAGAAAGATATGCAAAACGATGACTAGGCTTCGTCAAGAAAGATATGCGAAATGGTGACTAGGCTTCGTCAAGAAAGGTATGCGAATTGGTGACTAGGCTTCGTCAAGAAAGGTATGCAAAACGGTGACTAGGCTTCGTCAAGAAATGTATGCACAACGGTCACTAGGCTTCGTCAAGAAAGGTATGCACAACGGTGACTAAGCTTTGTCAAGAAAGGTATGCACAACGGTGACTAGGCTTTGTCAAATAAGGTATGCGAAATGGTGACTAGGCTTTGCCAAAAAAAAAAACAAACAATCAATTATTGGCAAAGCCTAGTTACCGATATGCATATACCAGTGGTTGAAAAAGATTTAACAAATTCGATCCAAAAACCCCGTAAGGTTCAAGAGTTATGAGGATTTTCACTTGCCGGTAACAGACGGACAGCGGAATCACACAGTGATTATAGTGCAAACTCAAGGGTCGAGCAATATTAACGAATCCAGCGTTTTAAGTCGTTTTATCTTTTTTCTTAACCCCATCATGATTATTTTGTAAATTGTATATTTATATATAACCATGTAAATGGAAGTTTAAACCAGATGCAGTGTTTTCAGCTCTATGTTTCATTTCTTCAATTTTAAACATGTATAGTTGGTCTGAGTGAGAGGTTATACAACTTAAACATTAAGTTAAGCAAAAAGTACAACTAGTAAGAAGAATACGGTATGTCCTGGGTTTCATGTTTTCTTCCGTACATTGTATATCATTGGATATACTGTTAGTCTAAATTGTTCCATTAACATAACGCAATCAAGTTTGCGACTGTTTCTTCTATCAAACAGATTGTTTGTATGCTGTTCACGCTTCGAACTATGTCAAGTATGGCATAGGCAACGCATCTCTTCTCGTTTACTTCCTGGTTTTTACCAAAAGAAAATAATTGTACAAGACAGTCATATAGTTATGCATGTTTCTGATCTTATGTTGCGCCAGATTGACCTTGTTTTGCGATGGATATCATCAATAGCGGATTTATGAGGCTGCATTAGACATCCATGTTCGTCTCAATCTGCGAGTTTATTTTAAATGGTTAGTTCCACTACATGTAGGGGCCAATAGATTGATGTATATTTAAGGATGTTTACGAAATTATAAGACAGCACTTATAAATTACAGCTGACCCGAGTTTATAAAACTTTTTCAAGCTAAACTCAACTAAGCATGAAATTTCAACTGCTCATAAAAGCTAAAATACCGACAAATAAAAAAAAGTATCTTGCTTTAAGTCTCTCAGATGTTGTATTGATCCTGCTAATAAATGTTAAAATGCCAACAATTGTTGGCATTTTAACATTTATGAGCAGGATCAATTTCGTGCTCAGCTGAGTTGAGTATGAAAAAAGTTTTAAAACCTCGGGACCAGGCATGGCCTATCAGCAAAGGCAAAATAATCATTTTAGTATAAGCTAAAGTGCTACCAAAAGTAAAAACAAAAAATAGACCAACTTACGGCATCATGCGGAAGAGAAACATAACACAGACAGACACAATATAATTAAAGTAAAGCAGCCAGCTCTCCCTTCCTCAGCAAGATTATAGAAAAAAAACTAGAAAGGGCACCAAGAATCTTAACCACAAACAAGCACTCAAACACAAAAATCCCACACAAAATGGCAATCGTAAAATTCCTGCCCAATTCGAGAATCAAGCTTCGGATGTATGTATATAGGGCGTATTATTGTGTAGGATGAAAAGCTGCATTTTGTTAGCTGGAACTGGCGCAAGGAAAATTAACTCCTGTAGCATGTGGGTTTAGCTCTATCAATGATTTTCATGTATTTTCAATAAAATATCGCTAACGCTATAGCGATATTCTATTACACCCCCCCCCCCAAAAAAAAAAAAAAAAACAAACAAAAAAAAACTCCATTTATATCATCTTGTGGAATGTTGTAACCGCTTGTTATTGTATTGGCATGGTTTCTGTGACGTCAGCGTCACGTTTTCAAAGTAGACCCTTGATAAACATCCGAGGTCTGATTCCACGGAATTGGCAGGGGAAGGTCCGATAAACAAAATGGAAGCCACAACAAACTTAAACGAAAAACAACTGGATCGCCGCTTTAGAATGGACAGCAGGCTAGGCCACCAGGGAGGGTAAAAGGAGGTGGGGGCGTAGATATAATGTACCGGCTAAATCTTCGCTCATCAAACTTTCTTATATTTTCTGGTAAACTACCTCTTCCAATGATGAGAAAATGTCATAGAAGTTAATACTATATATTACAATGATCGCAGTTTAACATGTCTGGGCAGTATTCATGTCTAAGTTATTAACAGTGCAATACTGATTAACAATGATGTGTGGATATTCTGTCTTACAGAATTAATGTAATCTTATCCAATATCTTAAGTGAACATTAATGGCAACGTCCGGACAGTGTCATCTTCACATGGTATATGCATAACAGAAGCCTTCAAAGCCAGCAAACAGTCACAGGTCACCATATTGAATACTGTAAATTCGGAAATTTTTGCGAAAGTTTTATTTTCCTGAAACTTCGCATATGCGAAGTTTCGTGAAAATAAAATCCTCGCGAAATGGCGAATTCACTCTGTCGACTACTGATATAGGTAAATCATACCCTAGTCGCGAAATTTTCCGGTCGCAAGTATGTCTTTTACCGCTACTCGCGAAAATGAAATTCTCGCGAACATTTCCGGATTTACAGTGACCGGTGAAATTCCACTCCGTTGATATTGGCCCGCTTTAATATTCTTTATTGAGTTCGTGTATTTTAAGATTTGAAAAAATCTGAAATTTTCTACATTTACGGACAACAGAACAACCCATGGCGCCGTGAGTAAGAGACACAAAACACAGTGCATAGACAGCCATACATGTAACACAATTAAAGCAAAGCAACCAGTTCTCTCTTCCTCAGCCGGATGATTGATAAGCTTGAAAAGACAATGAGAACTACACCATAAAACAAGGACACAATACAAAGACTAACACACAATGGGAGCAACAATAAACAATGAATAAACAACAACAGCATCACCGCCTCAGGTAGGAAGGCAGCCAAGGTCACCTTAGACATTGCAGTTATAAAACCAGGAAACGAGAACACCGATGAACAAGGAAACATACATAAAAAACAATATTGCATTTAGCCAGGACATGAAATGTCGATGTATCGAATTGACATCTGGGGAATGCTCTTACAAGCCGGTGCAACTGCCTAGTCCAGCCATGACCTTTCGCGATGACATGCAAAACGTACAGAAGTCTATAAACAGTCAGGCTAAATACAAATCTGTATCACTGTATAGCTTCAATGCACAGTAAAGAGATATTCGTACAAATCAAGATTTTGTCATTATAAGTAGTATTAATGCCTCTTTGGTGCCACGCTCAGCGGATACGTGGAGGCCATATTAGATGACGTCATCGTCTATATTCAGCATGAGCTCATCATATATATTGGGTATGCTGTTCTAACTAACAAATGAAGTCTTAACAATGGTGTTTTAAAATATCAAAGATAATCCCTTTTAAATGAACAATAGGATTAAAATTATGAATATGCGTATTATTTTCTGAACAATGAAGTCTCCATTTGGTAAAGATAAACCAAAAGCTTTGAAGCGTGATTCTATTTACAATATTGATATGTTGTTATAGAAAAAAAGGGTTTCAGGCGTTTATTTACATTTTACTATAAAAAATTTGACATGCACATATGTTCCAGTCGGACTGGCTCATTTTACGCTTTCTGCATCAATCGTTTGAAATAGAAAGACATAAAGGTCATTGGTCAGAGGTCGTGGTACATCTGTACTGCTAGTGTTGACATAATGAAGGAAGTCCTCAAAATAGTATTTTGTTTTGGCAAAGATATTCCCTCTTAAACTATCATTCAGTTAATTCATAAATAGGATTAAATTTATGAATAGCCTATACAATTTTCTGAACAATAGGTCCATTTGCTTGTCCAAACATGACCACTTGGCACTGCATTATTATTTTAAAGGCAAAATGGTAGTGGTGGTGGCATGACATTCGAGCTAAAGCTGGTTGTCAGCTATTCTTGCTTGCTGCATGATCTGGCATTTGTACAATGAAACATAGACAGACTATTACGTGTTGATTTACCAAGGATTAAATGCGCAGAACAATCACAATGTATGCAGAACACCTCAGAAATTGAAATAGTTTCATTATTATGAACAACTTTGTAATTAATAAGAAACTATCTCATAATTAGTAAACCAATGCTCTCGTCGGTGGGGGTTATAGTAGGTACATGTGTATACATAAACAGTAAGGTATGACCTTTTTCAGCACTAAAATTACATGGATGACCCTAGAGTTTATAGATCGTCGATTTAAACTACCAAGTACAGAGAGACATTAAAGTACAAAAGCTGATAATACATTTTGTTTTATGACTGGAAATAATTCTGTCTCCTGATTGGTATAATTTGTCTTCATAAATCTCTATATCTACCTAAAAACTGGTCTTAACTGGCCTACAGGGTGATATAGGATAACAACCAGCTCAAACTAGTTTCCAGAGGTCGCTATTTTTTTCACTTTACTTATATCACTCTCTAAAGAGCTAAATATAGCATGCTGGGTATAAAATTAGCATGGGCTGCATGAAATTGACATGATTTGCTGTTTCGTCTTCCAACTGATAAATTATAGACTTTTTGGTGGATTTAAACACCAATTTTGCTTTGTTTTGCCCTTTTTTACTTGTTTGAAGAATCAAAATTAAAACAAATTTAAAGTGTTTTATGATTTACATTTGATTTACATTCTGCATTCAGAGAATCTATATACACTGTACATCTCAAAATGCAAATACTGCGTTAAACATGTTAAATATTCTTTGAACAGTTGCTAAAACTTGTTAGAAAGTCCTTAGATTGAACGTGCCTTCGACAATACATAACTAGTTACAAAAACGAAAGTAGAAAACTTTCATTCACAGTTGTAAAGTCATATTACAAAACAGTTATTGACTAAAATTTCGGTAAAAATAAGGATTTATCTACCTTTAAAGAAGATATTTACCTCGGCCTTGAGAATTTCACCTTTTTCGGGTATATAAATTCTCATGTCTACCTCATTGAAGTCATTAATTGCATAATACTAACATCTTATACGGGTAATGTTAAGAATTTCCATTATAGAACAATCTGACTCAAATTATTTAGCATCGTCGTCGATAGTTTGTTTCATTCGAAGTGGTACAAATGAAAAATAAATGAAATTGGAGGGATATCGAATTCAGTAAAATGTGCGATACGTTTGCAATATATGTCACCGATATATATATAAACTCATTTTTACTAAACTATAAAATGGTATCCTATTATACATGTAGTAGTTTAAAAGATGTATAGTAATGAACCTATTCTATTTTTCTTATAAACTTTTCACTGCTACGCACATATGCAATAATCTGTGGTAGGTTCAATATAACTGTAAACTGAGACTACCAGCACGCCCAAAATCAAGGTAAACTTGCCAGTGTTTGCTTACAGCGATTCTCATCTATCTTTAAATCTACTGTAACTATAGAATAATTCAATGCATATTCATTTCACATAAAAGCAAAATCAAGAAGGTTTTACATGCATTTGACAATAAGATTTGTTTAGACTGATTAATAATTCAATTCAAAATTAATGTGAAATCATTTGCTTGCAAGGATTGTTTTCACAGTTTTTGCAATCAGGCGGTTTTGATCCAATTTTCTAAATTAGGATTCCATATTTAAAACTTACACCACGAAAAAAATTAATCGCAAGGGTAAAAAATTCTCTTTTAACCATCATAGAAAAAACGGATACCAGCGCTTTGATGTTCTCGAAATACGGGGAAAGGTTGAATTGTAGTTATACATTGTGTTTAACCCATTTAAGCATAGCGTCCATTTTGTGGGACATAGGCAAACAGTGCAGACCCAGATCAAACGCCGCAAGAGGCGGCGTCTGATCAGGGTCTCTACTGTATGCTTACAGAATGTTCTATTAGAATTTGAGTAAAAATGAAAAATACCACCCAACAGCCCTGAAAACGTAAATGGACTGGTCCAATTGATAGAAGTGGGAAATTCCATTCGGCTTAAATGCAACTCTATTTGGGCACCCACATGCGATTATGATACTTATCGACCTCCTTTTAAAGTATGTGCTGGCGTATCCAGAGGGACTTTAACTTTAATCATAATTTTGGTCCAAGTTTTCATCAACATCCAGGGCTTTCGTTGCGATGGCTTATTGAATATGGTATGGTCACAAGAGTATTTAGAGGATTCGCCTAGTATATCCATGCCTTTTAAAGATGGTTCTTTCAGTACTGCAAATTCATGTGGGAATGGTGTCAGTTACTGTGAAAGAGATGGGTCGGTCAAAGAGTAATACCAGCGAGATATGAATGAAATAATCATATTTTGCCACAGTGAGCAACTTAATAGTTCCCCTTTGGACCTGACTGAGCTAATGTACTAACAAAAAAGAGATGGTGTCCAGCGTGCGACACTACACACTGTTCTTTGTCAACAAAGACCACTGTCCTCTGTCTGCAAGTGGAATGATAAGCAATGATCTCATTCGGTCTGTCGACCATGATCAAACACTTACCTTACATTATCAATAGAGATAGGAATGCTGCTCACACTTGAATTGTCCAGAAATCTGAACCTGAGCAAGAGCTGAACACGCTTGAATTTCTAGGGCCTGTGATTTGTTTCGTATTACAAAAGTGTCATTGGTGCAATACAGGAAGGAAATGATATTGTCTTTTTATAAAATAATAATAAAAAAGATGTTGTAGGTGAGCAAGTACAACACACAAAATAGAGAAAATATGACGTGGCAACCATATATATATATAACACATGCATACATTATGGGGTCTTTGGGCGGCAGCCCCCAGAAGCTAAAGACATGTTACAAAAATGCAACCTATTACCCCTATCCCCCCAGAAAGATCTGACATTCGATTTTGTGACCCCCTCCAACAGAGGACGAAATAATATGTTGACGTCCCCCCAACGTGCCAAGTTTCATTTCACGGCACCACTCCGTGGGTTTTGTGTTTTGTTTTAGTTTACCGATATAGTTCTCTGTGTACTTTCTAGTTTTACAATCATCTGACTAAGGAAGAGAGCTGATTGCTTTACTTGTTTCGTGCGTATTCTTGTTTTTGCATGTGTGTCTTTGAATGTCTCATCCTCCTGGTGCCATGGGTTCGTATGTGATTGTAGCATTTCCTGGTCATACTCACTTCATTTTATTATATTCCATTCTTTTAACTCTAACTTTGTGTGTGAGCTTTTCATTTAAACTAATGGATCTATACAACAAGTATTTACTGATTTTAACGTATTGCCAAAACAAACACAGAAATTATACAAAAGTGTATCTACGAAATATAAACTGACATAAAATGTAATTTTTGTCGTTTGAATGGAATGAATTAGACGAAAATTGCTTTCCTTGTTTTAGTGAGAGCCACTAGATGGCACTGTTGTGGAGCTGTCGCTTTTTGGGAGGTACCTAAATATGGTGATGTAATTCGTCATTCAGCCGAAGAGCGACCGATTAAACACGCATTAATTTTTCTTTGGAAATGGTAAGATTGGCAATGCTTTTCAACATATTGTTAAATGAAGTTTTGCAGTGAATTATTTGCATGTGTGTTAGTGATGGTAAGAAATAAAAAGTCGGGATAATCCGTCACCTTCAAAACAAAACAGTAGTTGGTTATTTTGTTGTTATGCATTGAGGAGATTTTCATCTCCTTAGATGAGCATGGTGGGTCAAAGGCAAGTCAAGGGAAGTTAAAGGTAAATGTTGAAATAGCTTTATATAGTGATCATTCGGACAAATGGATCGTTTTGGCATGAACTGGCTCTGTAGGCTGAATTTATCTTTTGGCATGTGGTACTGTAAGTTGGACACAGACCCAATTAGGTCAATATTTGATTTTAGCAGTGTTGATCCAGTTTCATTTTATGGTTCAATGGCGTGTGTATTTTATCGAATATACGCCATATAGTCATCAAGCTTGCAATGTTTATTCTATAGTGAAAGATGATTAAAAGATGAAGGGAAAAGAGCACAGGCGGATACAGTCGCCTTGAAGTAATTTATACAAGCTTATGACATTTGGTCTACAGCGTGTAAGGGGAAATATAAACGTTTAAGGTCAAATTACGTATTCTGTCTAAATGGGTACAAGGTTGATATTTAAATAGTAACTGGGATTGATAGAGGTGAAAAATAAAAGCCTTTTTACAGAACCTTTTTGTGCTGATTTTCAGGCAAAGCACTTGTTTCTGTTACATTACACATGTTTTTTTTATATAACTGAAGTGTCACCATAAATGCGTTGTGTCTTAGGTTTGTTTCATTTATAAAAATGTAAAACATGGAAACTCTCACTCTTGTTGTGTGTATCGAATTGGATTTGTGTTTTGTCACGGATTTAAATGCTCCCACAATAAAGGATTAGCATGTCAATGCCATTACCACAAACCGCAGAACAACCTACGGTACTGCGAGGAAGAGACAAAGATTTAAGTTATCAGTGTATCTCATACAGTAATTAAAAGTTAGAACGGTTTTGGGATTTACCTAACGTCACTGCCATAGACTATTTGTGGAATAGTACATCACACAATGAGGAAATATATAACAACGAAAAAACACAATTGATCCACATAAGCCTAGCGTCCTTTTTGTGTGACATAGACAAACAGTGGAAACCCAGATGAGACACTGTTCACTTACAGAAAGTATTATTGTCAATTGAGTAAAATGAAAAATACAACAAAAAACACCCTCAACATGGGAAATGACTGATCCAATTGATAAGAGGAGGGATTCCTTTTGGCTTTAATGTGTTAATGAACGTTACTGAATATGGCTTTGGCGATAGCAGATAATACAGACTTCATAAGAGGTCCAATTCTGCGTCCTATAACCTGTGTCTGCATTGTTTACTATTGTTACCTTTGGGCCTCGTCGCTACAAAACCTGTCTTCGGGGTTTCCGACCAATAGAGACTAAAACCAGTCTCCTCAGCTATAGAGACTAGCTAGAAAACTGAAATTTCGCTTGTAGCAAGCTTATATATGGTACTTTTTTAAACGCGAATAACGAATGCGCTGATCAGACTGCGCGGATGCGCAGGCTGGTCTGCGCCTGTGTTGTTCGCAGACCCCCGAAGACAGGTTTTCTTGCGTCGAGGCCCATTTATGTAACGTTATGCTAAACTGGCTAAAGGTGGTCTGTTACTTACCATAAACGAATAAAGCTCCCAATTTAAAGCTGCATACTCTGTAACTATGAACATTTTTCGAAAAAAAAAATATTTTCTTTTTAAATCATTTGTAAAAGTAGAATAAAGTTATGTTGTCACAATAAATCTAATTTCTACAGTTGAAAACTGCATGAAAAAGTGAATTATCTTATAAAAACAGGTGTATTTTCTCTTGTTTGTAATTATTTGCGTCCCTCCAATAATTCTAGACAGTTAATTTTTAACATAAATGCTGTTGTTTTGGCACTAATAATTTGTTAATTATTACGAAAAAGTTAAAATGTATACCTGAATTTTAGTATTTTTACTGAGTTCTTGAAAAATAGAAACATTATTTTTAAAATGAAAATATCAAAAGTCACAGATTATGCAGCTTTAAAAAGCAAGTGGGTGCCACAAGCACAAACCACATACCAAGCCATGGCACAGTGAGCAGGAGACAAAGCAAACAAAACTGACAGTTACACATCAGCACGAACACAATGAAATTTAAGCAACCAGCTCTTCCTTCTACAGCTAGATAATTGCAAAACTAGAAAAGACTAAGTATTGTATTATAAACCAAATACCAAATATGAAAAAAAAACACATAGGGAGCAGCAGTAACAAATAAATCAACAACAAAAGAACCACCGCTTTCGAATGGACAGTAGCCGCGAAAGGTGGGGGCTTAAATTATTTTTCCTGGTCAAACCTTCGCCCTAGATTCTACAGCTGCTAAAACACCAAACCAGAAAAAACAGATTAACAAGGTTTCACATATAAGTATTAGATTGCAATTAAAGTAAAGCAACCAACTCACTCTGCTGTCAAGATGATTGTAATACTTTAAATTACATAAGGTACTGTATCATTAAACCAGAACAACAAAACAACGTACCGATATTAGAATTGCTGTCTTATAGTGCGATTATAGTCAAACAGACACCAACTATTCTCCAATATCCTTTGTTAACCAGATCGAATCATAAAGTCTATATAGCATTTAAGTGTATTAAAATTCAAAGCATTTTTGGTGTGTGTGTGTGTGCTCTCTCTCTCTCTCTCTCTCTCTCTCTCTCTCTCTCTCTCTCTCTCTCTCTCTCTGGGGGTGTCTGTTTATATTTGTTTGTGCATTTCAGAAACTATCTGAAGCATCTCTCGTCCCATTTGGCCAACACAATAAACATATTTGGATGTTTGGAAGCTTCAGGAAAACATCAGAAAAAATGAAATTATCGTCTAGGAATACTCTCCTTGTTCCATGCAATATATTGATAAAATTATATCGCTGATCCAGCTATGATCTTTTGACACAGCACAACAAATTTTCTAGACAGGGCAGATTTGTTCTAATATTGGAGCGATCTCAGACAGAGAGAAGAAATAATTATTATGTGTGAAATCTATTGTCTGCGAAACCAGTCCTTCCTCATTTGGAATCAATCCGCGTTTCTCAATCGGCGTTTCTCTAAAATTAAGACAAACACACCACTCAGTTGCTGTATTTAAAAGCCGATAAATATTGTTTAACCCAGAATGGTAATGAATTGTACTTCGTTTTAGTTAGCTTCTTGGCACATTGGCTTACTCGCGTGAAAATAAACCTCTGCCATTGAATGTTGAATTAAAAAAATCATTGTTTGAAGTCATTTAACATAGTCATCCACTGCGAAGAATCACGTGAACTAAAATGAGAAAAATCAAGGAAGCCCCCTATGATAAGGACAATACTTTATTTGACATTTTCATTCATACTGGTCAGATTCGCATGGAGTACAGAGAAGATAACATTGCTAAATATTAGTTAAATGAGTGGTATATTTTCAAGGTCAACTGTCTGTTGTACTAAGCGATGATAAGACTAGCAAACTTAATAACGTATGTTCAATCTTAAGCTCACAACACATATGATAAGAATAACATGTATAGTTATTGTGTTAAACAGTGAAATAATCATTTAGTTGTACAATGTAGCATTAATTAACGATTGCAATTATTGTCTATCTTAACTTTTTTTTCTGTACAAAACTAGAATGTGAGCCAGTACCTGGCAATTCAAAAAAAATGACCGTTTGCTCACCAAAAGCTCAAAACAGTCCCCCTGTAGGTTAGGCTGCTGTCCATTCTAAGGCGATGGTTCTATTGATGTTGATTTATTGTTTTATGTACCTCACATTGTTTGTGGGGATTCTGTGTTGATTTTTGTTTTGGTATACATTACCTTATGTCCTTTCTAGTTTTGCAATTATCTTGGTAAGAAATGGAGAGTTGGTTGCTTTGCTTTTATTGTCTTTTGAATGTCTTGTTACTGTAAATGTCCTGTAGCTCTTCCTCACGGTGCCGTGGGTTGGTCTGCATTTTGTGATTGTGGCATTTCCTGACCATACTCACTTGCTTTTTTAGCATCCGTCTAAGTGCATCAGAATCTTCACTGTGTGCCTAATAGGTAATAATTACCTAGCAATTCTTTTATGCAGCCAAAGAAGAATCAAATCAAACTGGGTGCCTAGTATGTCTGGGCTGATCTGAGTATTCGCTGTCATATATGTTATATGGTGTCAGTGCACAAATGAATCAACAAAATGGCCAGTGATGTCATTTTATTGATTCGTTCAGGCAATGAAACTTAAAGCCAAGTAAGACTATATCGATGGCCAGACATCGATCGTATTTTGACCCTATATATCCACCCATCCATTTTGTACCGTCTGGACAATTAACAATGCATAAATACATACACATTATCCATCTAGTGAGGTCTAAGAAAATGTAACCGAGTTTTGTTTGTGTGTCACATACCAGAGTAGCAAAAAGTAGCAGGGAATGTACTAGCTCCATTCAGAATGAAAATGACAGAAAATATGGAAGCATGTCATTAAGTTTGGCGCCAGTAAAATGCAACTAAGCCATCGGTGTTGCCCGATCTGAGGCGGTGGTTCTGTTATTGTTTTTATTCAGGTTTATTGTTGTTTGCATTGTGTATGTGGGTTTTGTGTTTCTCCCTAGTTATAATGCAGTACTAAGTGTCCTTGTCAAGTTTTGCAAACATCTCGCTTGGGAAAAGAGAGCTGGTTGCTTTACTGTAATTGTCCTCTTGCTGTCATGAGGCAGTTAGCTTTAAGAATCTCTCCTACAGGATGCCGTTGGATGGTCTGCATTCGTCGCATTCACTTATTTTCTACATATACTATTGGGAATCAAAAATTCTTCAAAAATAATTAATTAACTAGAGCATACATTGTCTCAGTGTGATCGCCTAAGCTTGAATATTATCTCAATGAGGAAGAAATGCGCGGATCAATAAAGTTTTTCAGAGGGGGTCCAATTTGGCCAACGTTTTTTTAGTTGATGAAGGGATCCAAATACCAGTAAAAGCGGGCCAAACAATTAATGCTGGCTTGCCAGCTTCGTGATTTGTTAGGGAATCCGGACTAGTATTGCTAAGAAACCATATTTTTTTGTTTCTAGAACTATGCTTTTGTTTATCTTCCTTTTGGAGCCATTTATTGGTCATGCTGTGGTGACCAGCTCATGTTCATTCATGCTATATAAAAAGGTTTTAGTTACTTTCTGTGAACAATTTGCATATGGTAAATGTTCCAAGAAGTTAAAATTAAAAGTTAAATAAATACAGCAAAGCTAACATGTACACAGTCACTATTTTTTTCAAAGAAATTTAAGGCAAACCCTTATTATGCCACCAATGTTCACTTACTACCGTTGGCAAATCAAATAAACACTTAACATTAAACCAACTGTAAAACAGAGAGTACTATAAAGTACACTTTTTTAAAAAAAAAGATTGTTCGATGTAAAGATGCTCCCTTGATGTTTATCGGAGAATTAAAGTTGCAATCGAGTTGTGAAGCTTGAAAATGGAATTACATTGTATTATATAATAAACACGCAACGAAGAGTAACTTCGGGTCAGGGCTAGTGTCCGATCGTGTTTTGCGCCACGTCGAGAGACACCCTGGTTTTGTTTAGACCCTATACATGTACTATTTTATTTACTGGCAGCGATCAAAACTTATCATTTCGCCAGGCAATGCTACTTTTGAAGTTAAGGAGAAAATACCTAATTGGGATGTGTTTGACTAAATGACTAAAAACCTTTGTGGTCTGGGCAGTGACCACAGAAGAGGATAGACTATCACAACGTGGTATTAATTCTTCAGGGCGGTATCTACAATACTGTACACAATTGTGGGGACCTGGTAACTTTCGAACTGATCCTTTTGGCCAATTACTTGTCTTTTTCAATAGACATTGCACCACAGTGAATCTTATGAAAAAGAAGCAACGATTTATGCATAAGGCGGTATTTCATCAGGGTCAGCGCTGTTTGCTAAGTTAAAACAATTTTCAGGGACATAATACATTATTTTCAAGAAAGTGTGGCAGACAATCAGTAAAATACAAAATGGACAGTTTAACACTTATATATTAATATCATGAATGAAAACGGTTGCAATCCTGGCCTGGCATTAGGATGCTTGACAACACGCGGTTGCGCTATGCAGTATGTAAGCATAGCCAATGCTCGTAGAGACCTTTCACCACGTCGAGTAAATGCGTATTTTTCAATTTAGATAGCGATTTCCGCCAAATAATTCTTTGATCCTAGCATCACCGTAGGATCAATACTCAAAAGCTCTGGCATTATGTCTAAACATGATTCTATTAGGATTTCAGACAGAAACAAAATGACACATTATGAAAACGAGCATGCCATACTGACAAATCATATAAAATATTACACCCATCAGATAAGGGTCTAAAGGGCAACAATGGGCCATGCTCTTATTTTGTCTTTGTTAGATTCCACTTAATGATCGACTTGAAATGTACTCTGATCGTTATAGTCAGTTATAGGACAAGTGTGTTCATATGAATGGTACAACGTTCAGAAACGTGTATTTTGTTTGCATTTACGCTTGGAATGTACAATAATGCATGGAATAGCATTTGCAAACATTCAAGTTTGGTTGCAGATTGGTTGCAGATAGATGAACAATATACATCATCAAATTCATGAGCTTCGAAATGTAAAAAAACGAGATAGAAATAAATTAATACAATTGAGTATGACCAGTAAATGTCTCAATATCACACTACAGACCAAACCAAGGCACAACGAGGAAGAACCAAAGAACACTAACAGTCACAAGACATCAGGGAAACAATTAAAGTAATGCAACCACAGCCGCGGCACAGCCAAAGACAAACATAAGGCACCAACCGAACAATGAAAATTGTATATCAGGGCCGTCATTGAGTCTTTAGACATTCACTCCCGAGACAAAAACGATAAAACAGTATTTTTGACATTGTGGCGTCGTGTTCTATATTTGATAAATATATCTTCTACGAAAACATGTTCTAATGTCTTGTTCTTTAAATAAGCATATGAGTTAAGTTCTATAGTTTGTTATTTACGAGTTTGAAGCAAACAAAAAGTGTCCGTTTTCTTTAGTCGTTACGTATACAATTAATTGTAGATCAGATGCTATTTACTGCAGATGCCCCAGATATCCAATAACGTTGATAACGGGCAGGCATATCTCGCATGTAGATGGACACACCTTCATTTCGATTTCACAAACGTTAACTATATATGTCTGCGAAATCTATGTTCCGCATATGTTTACAATATGATGAATGCCATTGTAAAACCGAGTCTGCATCAAATGGGAAGGGATAACAGCTACTTTACTAGGAGAAGGCACCCTACAAAGATTTGATTTTTTTTCAAAAGCCTTTAGTGAGAACATGTTTTTTATTATTATTTACTGCTCTATTTCAGTAAAAAAAAAAAAAAAAAAAACTTTACACATAAATATGATTCTACAGCCAGTTTATTTCTACCATTTATTTTTCTAATACATAATTTCTAACAATGCATGCTGTCTGTATTCAGGAATTACAACGACATCCTACTGTTAATTCAATTACACTCTGTCAACACTCCTATATATCTATCTTCCCGTGTGATGCAGGTATTCAGAATTTTAAATATTCATAAGATAGGACAATCATATCTAGTATACCCCTGTAAGATACATCACGTAACCACCTTCATGCACCATCCTAACTAATGACACGGCCATAACCAGTTCTCGTCCTCGTCTAAAAAGTATGGATTGATCAGTTTATATATACTTAAACGCAAAAGAAAAGCAACTCTTTCTAAAATGGTAGTTCCTTCTTTTTCATCAAAACAATCAGCCAGCGATAATAAATCGCTAAGTACCGTTACATTGTATTTGCCTTGCATACAGCACCACAATCAGACCGCTCCGACTTATGGCTGGCGAGCTGCAACGAGAAATGTAAGGCAACCCCTATATTTTTAAAGTCACAAAGTTCAAAAATTGTGCCTATTTTTCGAAGAAAAAAATGTTTTAAACCAATATCGGTTTTTTAAAGTAAAAGTGTAGACGAAATCAGATCTGGTACTTTTATGTTTCTGTCAACGTTCATTTTGTCAAAATGACGTCTTTATTTTTTTTTTTTCGCGTAATTGGCCATTTTTATCCAAGCGAATATTAATGATCGAAAACTTTTAATGTCACTATATAGCCCTCAGTACATTGCATAGAAGACATAAGTATCGCGACATGATCGAACAAAATGCGTCTGTAATGACTGTTTTAAAAAAATTAGGTTGACGTCAATAAAGAAACGCCTCAACGCAGCGACTGGTAGCGTTGATAATCAATAACTTCCAAACCATTTTAGTGTTTTCCTTTAGTTAAGACATCTGGCTATCAGATCAAGCTGTTTGTTTTCAAATCGAATGAGACATCCCTTTTTAGACTCTATTTGTTGAAGTTTACTGACGTCATTATAACGTCAGAATGAAAATCGTGATCAAAACCTTTTTACCGCAAATCATTATTCAATGCGCAGGATATAATTAAGAAATTAGCCTCATGTGATCCACGTGGAAGAAAAAGTGGATTGAAACGGTTGCGTTTCTTTTGCGTTTAAGTATATAGTGACGTCAAGAAAAAAACACCTCATCTAAAAGTAAACGTGAATATGTCTTAGACGGATCAGACTAAAGTTGTGAACTTTAGTTTATTATATCATGTTATCAGTCAAGCGTATCTCATGAAAACAAAATTGCTAAAATAATATTTGAGGCTGAGAAAAAGACCTTGGTTCGAGACAGGGGTCACCAGTTTCGTGTGACACAAGCTTTTAGCCACATTTTCTTTGTTTCCAGACACAATCCGTTGACAAGAAAAACGTGTATTACCATTGTAAAACAGTCTCTTCTTTACTAAAAATGCGTTTATAATGTTCAGACAATGTTTGTATGCGTCTGCTGAACGAACAAACTTACCCCACCTACCGTTTCACCATGCATTTCAGTAAAAACTTAAAAGTAATGACTTTTACAAAGTTGGTGAAAATATTGTTACGAATCATCTTGCAGAAGTCTTTAGTCTTTAACCAGCGACGATCACTGAGGAAAACGCAATCTGGCACTTGTTACAGACGGCCATTTTTGATGACGTTAACGTAGACCAACGACTGGCCACTGGGCGTTATAACTCATTTTAAATAGCGTAATTTTCTGTAGGCATATTCTGTGTACATTACCTAATGTACTCCCTTATCATTTTTCCATTACTTTAAGCAAAACGAGAATGTTGGCAAGTTTCGTAAACGGACCTTACAATTTGTCTTTAATATGACGTCATAATTTCACAAAGTGTTTACTCGCAAGCACAACAGTTTGAAAAAATGATCCAAAATTTGTTCATTGATTAGCAAAACATTTACGGCACAAGCTAGGTGCAAATTCAAATTGAAATCATAAATGATTGATACATAATACCGTCATGTGTACGTTGAGCCTGTATGACGTCATTGGAATAACGGGTCACCTTCACTTCAAATTAAAGTCATTTTCCAACATCGCCCAACCTGTACATAAAGAAGCAGTACGTGGCTGTTCATTTTTGTATATCATCGCTAAGAAATCAGTGATAATGAGTGAGGCGTTTTTAGTTGACGTCAGTATATATACTCGGTTAACTGATAAGTAATGTCAATGTAAATTATTTTCCTATCTCTGTATAGAGTGTTTACTAGTTGGGCCACCCTTAGTCCAAGAACTATAAAACAAACGTTGTTTCGCTACTGTAACAGTGAAAAGGTATAAATCGTATCACTCACTAGTCATTGGAAACGATATCGTTTCACTGTAGAAGCTATTCATTTTATTAACAATTGGTATGCATTGAATGGCGGATCCAGAAATTTTCGTCAGGGGGATCTAAACCCCCCCCCCCCAAAAAAAAAAAATCTGACAATTTTTTCCGTCCAATTCATTTTACAGAGTTTTCCAGCTTTCCATGGAAAAAACAATTGCCCCCCCCACCCTCTGAGTAACTGTTATTTCCAGGGGGATCCTAATGCTTATTCCTATGGAAACCTATAACACTTGTGACTTCTATATGGGGTCCACCCATGGAATTCACTGCTAAGTATAAAATAATTAGCGTTAGTACACTCATAAAGGATACTGGTTATAAACCTGTTTTTGGATGGCGCTCATAACACGTCATTGCGATGCTACAATTGATATCAACACGGAGTGCCGTGTCACAGTGTCTTAGGCACTACTGGAAGAAGTTTAGAATCTCCCATCCGTCACCCAGAACCATACCTCAGTACCCATTGTTCAGATTTGATCCATTCTTGGTATAAGTGATAAGTAACATGGACATTCAAATTTCTACAAGTTTCGTCAAAATCGACTGATCACTATTTGAGTTACTGTCCTTGCCTTAGTTTGAATACGCAATTATAGTGAAAACGTACCTGACCTCTAGACTTGGTCAAAGGTCAACTATTAAAATTCGCAATAACTGAGTCAGCTGTCAATACTTTGACCAACGTTTTGTACGCAGATAGCGGAGCAATGTATAATGCAACATATCAAATGGGAGTTTTGTTTGAAGGCCAGGGTCCGAATACCTGGATGGGGTTGGGTCAAAGCTAAAATTCACCCTTCATTTTTTTCAAAATATGATCATGTGGCAAACACAATTAAAGAAAACGAAGCATACATGGTAGTAAATATGTTGCCCTAACACACACCCGAGATACTTGGGTTGGGGTCAACTGGTCAAACCATATTTTTCTAAAAGTAATCATGTTGCATGTCAACTTGAAGGAATATAGAGTAGACCACCATGCAAGTAAATATTTTGCCCTAACATTCTCCAGGGTCAGGATCAAAAGGTCAAAACATTTTTCTCTCTGAAAAGGATAACGGTTGCATATATAATTGAAGGGAAAAAGGCGTAGAACACTATGTTAGCAAGAAGGTTGACCTTACACATGCCCCTGATCTCTGTGATTAAGGTAAAAAGTTAGATATTGATATTGTACAGATACAATGTACATGCCAGTACTTTGGTTATGTAACCAAGCATGTTGACTTTTAAATAAATGACAGGCTATCTGTAGCTGCACCCACCGTTACTCAACTTGAGTTTTTTTAATCTCTGACTATATGTGAGTCGTGAGCCCTATTATTTGTTTCATACCATAGTGTGTAATTTTGATTAGATTGTTTCTCTACTATGGTACATTGCAATAGTTAGGAAGCCATCATATGAGCTTAACAGTTTGTGCTTCAACAACAGTAAAATGCATTTAAGCCCTTCAGTGGCTTAGATTGCTGTCCGTTTTAAGGCGATGGTTCTGTTGCGGTTGATTCGTTGTTGATTGTATCTCCCGTTGTGAGATTCTGCAATTGTTATATGTTTGTTGTGTGTACTTTGTGTCCATTCTTGTTTTGCACTCATTTTGATTTGATGGTGAAGAGAGAGTTGTTTGATTTGCTTAGTTTGTCTTCCTGATGTCTCGTGATTGTTGTGTGACTCTTCGTCGTGATGCCACAGGTTTATTTTCAGTTTGTGATTGTGGTATTTCCTGGCCATACTCACTTACTGTTTAGTTATGATCAGAACGATTCTTAAAGTGAGGGGTCGGGACGCATCTGCCATGTTTCAGAATGAAATTACTATAAGCAAAAATAAAAAAAAATAAAAAAGATAAAACACGATAAAGTAAAATATTATAATATAATAACTGTTATAGGCAGGTAGAATACAACAGCCTCGTAAACCCAAATGGTGATCATAGGGCTGGCTTTGCTATCCGCCCCTTACGTTTCTGATATACTATTATACTGAATTTTCATATGCCGAAGATATATAACGATAATTGTGACTATCTTTGTACGAAGTGACCTACACATCTATACTATAAATAACTAAACATGCTTAACAATCCAATAAATATGTTTTCTTGTTTAACCTATATTTTCGTCTGACGACTAGTATTCTCTTTGTAATGAACCAAAGAATCCCATTATTATGATAGCACAAGCGATTCAAAACAGTGTACATAATACATAAATCCGCATTATCGCATTACAGACTTATAATTTACTGAACTTAACCCTTAAAGCGCCAATCACAACAAAAGTCGTCTGCTTTTCTCGTCTGCTGAAATGTTTAAGAAGCCTCTATAGCATAAGTGTGGACCCAGATCAGACTGCTCCTATAGGAGCAGTCTGTTCTGGGTTCACGCTGTTTGCGTCTTTACTTATTTCATCAATAATGTAAGGCAATTATTTGCAGCAGACCACTTCAGCAGACGATATTTACAGATGCATTTTTTTCTTGGCGCTTTAAGGGTTAACATGAAAAGCCTACTATTCCATAGCAGGCATCTATATATGTACCCACGATGTACATGTAGCTTATCATATCAGCGCTTTTTTATTTGCGTTTTTGTTATTACTATCACGAAACTCGTATCTTGGACTCTAGGTGTGCATTTGCCCGAACCCCCACAATGGGAATAATAATAGACAAGACTAAGCCACGGGGAGGGGAGGGCTTAAATGCATCATACTGATGAAGTGTACCAAATCCTCGTCCTAGATCTGGTGGTGTTAAAACACAAAACTATATATTTTGTTTTTAGTTTGATTTGATTCTTTACGTCCCATCAACAATCTTTCAGTTATTAGTCAGGAAAAAAATCAGAAAAAGACGCTTATTTAAGAAGGTACAGGCATTTTGTGAAGAAAAGGTTTTCAGATACCTATTAGGGGTATTTTGGTATGCTGAATCCAAAAACCAATGTTGGCAAGCTGAAAAATGGCGTCTTCACTATCTAATTTGCATATATCAAAGATGGCCGCCAAATTGAAGAAAAATCCATAGAAATCTGTAAAGTAACTTGTTAAGGATTCCAAACTTGTACAAATAAATCTAAAAACACCCTCTCGTGATTGGCAGTCTTCACTGACATCAATTTATGCAATTATAATTAAAATATGACCAAGTTGTAATCAGGGGGGCAACTTAAGCAAAAAATCTTGCTTCTGACTAAGTTAAGGTTTTTTTAATGACATGCATATTATCTGGCCCAAATGCGTCAGGAATGATTACATTAAACTGAGAATATTAAAAAAAATGCATCGCAATTATATCACTATCGTTTGCAGGAAAATATGGCAATTTAAACAACATTCTGTTAGTTTCAGCTAGATGAGGGGGTTAATGTGATTTTAAAGAAAGTGGGTCTGTACCTACGAAATGACTCTTATCTCATCTGCAACTCACCCTACATTATTAAACTTGCTAGCAAATTAAAGCTTAGATATAGTACATTCATTCGATAGAACGGTCTGATATGCAGATTTATTATCTAATTTGCATATTCATCAATACTGATGCAAATTTCAGAAAATAAGGGAAAATTACTAAAAAAAAAAAAAAGCAAATGCAAACTGAATATTGCACCAAACTTTCCTTGTTGCATGTTATTATATCATTAGTGATACAATTTGACAAGTCCTTTCATCCAATAGTAATATATAAAATGATCTCATTTGCATATCCATGAATATTTATGAAACTAAAATTAGAATAACTATTTGCCCCCCACCCACACACACCTCGGGAGGGGAGGGGGGGGCTTAAGAGACTTACTATGCACCAAAGGACAATTACTCATGGTTGCGAAAATTGTTCAGTGGGACAACTAAATACCCCAAATTCTTATTGTCTCCGAAAATAAACCTTTTTGGATTACATAAAATTGCATGGTGCCCATGGCAACCCATCGGGCACTGTAGCTGGGTCATTTGCAAGCAGACCCAAGATTGACACTTGCGTGCCGCACATTCTTCCATGGTTTTATCCTCTCTTCCTTTATTTTAAGAAAAGCAAGCTGTCAGTTACTGGCAAAACAAAATGGTGACTAAATAGCAAAGAACAAACTGGCTCAGGAAGTCTTGCCTAGAACAATTTACCCTCCCTCATTATGTGAAAATCCACAATATGATTCTAAAGAAAGCCGGTCTACCTACAAAATGATTCGTATCTAAGCAGCAACTTATCCTAGACTACCTTCCATGGTACCAAATTAAAGCCCAGACATAGTTCTTTTATTTAATGTGCTGATATTCAAATTTTCGTTTTCGCATATTCATGAGTATTAATAAAACAAAATAGAAATAAAAGAAAATTTGTATTAAAAAATAAGGGGTGTACCTATACACATTACTCATATGTCACGTTGCTACGCATCATAGACTATAAAACTGGGTACCAAATCAAAGCCTAGACAAAGTACTTTGACCCAATGGTACGATATTCAAATGATCTAATTTGAATATACACATTAACCCAATAGTATGATATACAAATTATCTAATTTGCATATTTAAGAATATTAATGAAAACATTAGAAATAAGATCAAAATGTTAGAAAATTTAAAGGGGTGTACCTACAACATAACCCATATATCAGCTGCTAACTATTCTAGACTTCCAAAATTGGTAACAAATGAACGGTGAGTCATAGTACTTTAACACAATAGTCTGATATACAAATCTAATTAATATATTTGTGCATATTAATGAAAACATTAAACAAACAAAGAAAAATTGCAGAAAAATGAAAATAGGTATATCTACAAAATTACCTATATCTCATCTGTTAATTGTTCTAGACTAACTAGCTTGGTACCAAATAAATGCTAAGACATATCACATTTTATGCCATGATCGGATATGCAAATCATTTTATGAATATACTCTTGAATATTAATTTAAATGTTAGAAATTAGAGAAAAATGGTAAAAATATTAAGGGGGTGTACCTACAAAATTACTTATATCTTAGCTGCTAATATTCCTAGACTACCACACTTGGTACCAACTCAAAGCTTAGACATTTTACTTTACTCAATAGTCATTATGTTAAATTATCCATTTATTAAATATATTTATATTAATGTAAACATTAGAATCGAGAGAGAAAAACTTAGAAAAGTTAGAAGGGGTCTACTCCTAAAGTTACTCCTATCTCATCTTTTAACTCTTCTAGACAATTAATCTTAGTATCAAATTAAGGCTGAGACATAGTTTTTTATTCAAATGGTCAGCTATACAATCATTAACAAACATATTCAGGAATATTAATGAAAACTATAGACAACTAAGGAAAAATTAAAAAAAAAATCAATAATGTTGTAACTTCAAAAAATACTCACTAATGAACAAATTAAATAATTTGCGTATCAAACAACATTATTATAGAACTTTTTCTAGACTTGAATTTGGGAACAAGCTTAGAAAGTAAGTGAGAATGAAATCTAGGATAAATAGCAGCTGAGATATGAGTAATTATGCATGTACATTCTATTAATTGTTCTCTAATTTTTTTGTCATTTCTAATATTTAATTAATATTCATGAATATAATATTTAGATAATTTGTATATTGGACCATTAAGAAAACATGCTATGTATTAGCATTAAATTGGTACCAAGGCTGCATGGTAGTATAGATAGTAAGCAGCTGAGATGTTGATAAATTTGCATATACACCCCTTAATATTTTTTACGATTTTTCTCTTCTTTCTAATGTTTTCATTAATATTCAGCAAATTCGATAATTGGCATATCTCAACATTGGATGAAAGTCCTATGTCTTAACATTCAGTTGGATCCAAGTTTAAAAGTTTCGGATAAGTTGCTGCTGAAGTACGAGTAATTTTGTAGGGACACCCCTTTTCTTTAGAAGCGCATTATGCGCTGCCATGAAAACCATGCAATTTCACATAGCTCAAATGGGTTTATTCTTTAGGGCAATATTTTTCCCCATTTAGGTGGTCTGACAAAACAAATTGACACACATTAGAAGTTTTCCTGATGGTGCAAGGTTGGTCTAATTAGATCCTAGGGTACAAAGGATTGTGCATGCTGATACGTTTTATAGATACAAAATGTACCATATATTTGGGCTAGGACATTATAACATATTTATTTTAAAACAAAACAACTTGTTGATTATCAAAGTTTCTTACTCATTTATTACTTGAAGAACTGGTAAACAGTCCAAAAGTGTGCTATGATAAAGAACTAAAATTTAAATAGCAGGATACTGAATAAGGCAAGTTTATAATGATTTTATAGACTAAATGGACATTTATTACCATGAATACGGTAATATCCTGGAATAATCATGTAAATTGCCACCAAAACCATGTACTCTAATGGTAAAACAATCTTAGGATATAATAAAAATGATTTTGGATAAAAAACATTGTCAAAAAAATAAAATATTTCAGTAATATGTCAAATTCAATGATTTTTGGCGGCCATTTTGAAAATATGCAAATTAGGTCATTAAGACTTCATTTCTCAGCTTGCCAACATTGGTTTTCGGATTCAGCATACCAAATTACCCCTAATCAAGGTGTCAAACCCTTTTCTTCACAAAATGCCTGTACTTGTTAACTTTTCTGATTTTTTTTCCTGACTATATAAAGGGACGGGTCTTCCTGGGTTGAACCAGTACTAAGCTAGAATTAATGTTTTTGCTCAAGGACACAACGTAGTGACGCCGGTGAGGCTCGAACCCGCGGCCCTTCGGTCTCGAGTCAAGCACTCTACCACTGAGCCACTGCGCTCCCATAAACAAAACTATATAGCATGAAGGCTTCTTAACAAATGCAATGTATAATTATAGAAACATTCCCATCAAATTAAAAAAAACATTTGATAAAATAAAGAAAATGGCTCATACTTTACAGAAAGTCAGAGCTAAAGAGCCTCAGACTCAATGACGGCCCTAGCGCAATGGTTTCATCCGTTGGTTGGTGCCTGGTACTTGTCTTTGGCTGCACCCATCGTGCAATTTAAGAGTATACCATAGCTATAAACCGTGGTTTGGTTAACAACCAAACATGCAGACTACCGCATGATATCCATGTTATGTCCAACTTTATTTATAACGTTCGCTTATTTTGTTGAATTGACAACTCCAACAATTCATATTTTGAGAGCCTGGGGATAATGTATAATTGACAACTGTATTGTGGTGCTTAAATCAACCCTGACATGTAGTGCACCTATCAAAAGAAAAATACTCGCAAAATATTGCATATGCCAGGGCAGTTTAGGGGGAGGAGATATGTTTTGTGACCAAATTGTTTTTGCTTGTTTTTTTGCAGAAAACCAAAGTCACGTCAGGTATTCATTTAAACACATGGACATATAATGATTGGAAAATAAAACTTGAGACAAAGTGATGCGTAGTCCACAAGATTTCATAGTCTTTTGTAAAAAAGACTGTTGTCCGTGACTTTTGACGCTGATTTCTTGACCAAGTTTAACCTTTACGTTCACAAAACGCACACTATGCAATCCTCATGTAAAAGATGAGTGTTTTCGACTTCTAAGCAAACAATAATATAATAGCTAATAATCTCTAATTACACAGAACATTAGGTTAAGCTTTAACAGGCGCGAAACAGTACTAATACTTGAACTTAACGATATTCATCATCATTAAAAATCGCACACACATTTCAGATTATATTGCAAAACAACAACACCTGGTCCCGACGTAATAAGTTTTTTCATGCTCAAGTCAACTGAGCATGACATTTCAATTGCTCATAAAGCTAGCGAGTTGAAAAATATTTTTTCCTTGTTTACAAACACTCAGATTTTTTGTGTATAATGCTCATAAAAATTAAAACGCCTACAATTGTTGGCGTTTTAATATTTATGAGCATGATTAATTGCAATCTCAGTTGAATTGAGCATGAGAAAAGTTTTATATTGTCGGGGCCTGGACTATCCGACTTTCAACATCAACCATTCGAAATGGAAGGATTCTAGCTACGCAAGATGCCGTTTAAAGCTTGCCATTTCTGTATTTTCTTGGAAGCGTAGGAATCTGTACAGCAATGCAGTGAAGCGTATCACGTTAGACAGGTCAACACTCTAAGAATTTGCTGCAATGTGCATGTATAGCCTAGTGCACGATATGGTGACTGCATATGGCTATATTTTGCTGAAAAAAGTAGAAAATTAAGAATACAATCTTTCAGAAGTGTCGTAGTTGATCCCTAATGTTCAACTGCACGGGCTGTTATATCAAAAACATTATAAAAGCTAAATGCACGCATTCAAAAATAGTTACTAACATTGCCATCAAACATGTACATGCGATACATGTACATGTATGAAGGTCAGTCAAAATGACTGGGCCTTACTTCATAATATTTAAGTCTAATAAAATAGACATACATGTACACTTAGATGATCTTTCATAACGGTATATTCAATCACATAATTTATTTTGTTGGTAGACATTTTTGCACCCGTTGTTCGGCAACAGAATATAGCCTGTCAATGCAATGCATTTTAAGAGTTGTTGAAAAAACAATAACTTTAAAGTGGGGCTTTAATCGCTGTCGTTTGAAATCTATCGAATGTATCTATTCATTGTGACAGAAAAGAAAACAATTGACTCCGAATTATAGAAGCTGTGATAGTTTGATTTCAGAATTTTGTCAATTTCTGACATGCCCTAAGTCCTATATTTTACCCCTACTCACATTCATGTTGATACAATTTTAATAGTACTGTATAAACACACAAAACCAGCAGACGGATCAAATTCCTTGTTTCAAATACAGTTATGTTTCCTTGTCAACACAATCCTCATGTATTTGAATTTTTGGGGAAAATTTTGATTTATTTTGTTGCTACATGTAATCAACCCTTAAATTGTTGTTCATCTTAACATTAACGAACCAAGTGAAATTAAAATATAATATGATAGATATTATTCAAACAAATGTCAAATATGCCTTTCATAGAAACCACCAGGCACACAAGCTTTTATAAGACATACCATTACTTAGATCTTGAACGAATTCAATCTGACTGAAGGTTTTCAGTTGGCTAGCAACCATAAAAGAAACTTCACTAGAGTAATTCGTTAAGGTCAAAACACCCAATGCATATTATACTTATAGATAATAATCACATTTCTTGTCTACAATACCGAACTAAAATGTTATGAGGTAGGGCTCAGTTATTTTTTGACTGACCCTCGTAGTAGTGCAATGAACATTGATATCATCCATTACATATTCAACTGAGATCCATTTCTGTTTTGTGAACACCGTTTTGGTATTGGTAAATCAAACACATAGATGCAGACGAGTACAGTAAAACCTGTGCAAAACGGTCACTTTCAAGACCAATTATCGCTTAATGCTGGTCAACAGTATTGCAGCATTCTGAAATTCTTTCGACCTTTATTAAGCCACCATTTGTCGTTCAGACCTTTGTTTTATCTATTTTTGAGTGGCCGTTAACACAGGTTTTTACTGCGCATGGACAAAAACAGTTTGTAGACAAAACAAAATCATTCCTTAAAGGCACTGTTTGACCATTCATCGTCCAACAAAGATGGAAATCCGAGAATTGTTACAACCACGCAACTAGCAATTTAGCAATATGCTCCTATGAAACATCTCAAGATAAGCTGCCAGAAGCATGAAATAGAATACTATTATTGTCATCCAGGGCATTACAAACTACATGAAAAGTTGTTCATTTCTACATGCTCTTTTCTTTAAATAAATGAAAGTGGTTGAAAATTTGTTTAATGAAAGCGTATGGTGAAAATCTCACTTATTGAAAAGACATTTGTTGTAGGTACACATTGGAATTGTCTCAAAGAGGCAATTCCTATGTGTACCTACAACATATGTTACTGAAAATAAGGAAAAAAACTGTTTGGAAATTTACATTTTCCAAGTATCATGTCCATTGTCTTTGCCTCTTTAAACATCTCAAACTGCCAATCAGTATTCAAATACCTGTCACTATATAGCAAATTGTTCAATATATTTACATGACAGCTATATCACCAAATTTAATTTCATGAACTACCTCTTTGCTAACATGCTAGCTGCGTTGTTGTAACTATAGATGTATAAATTGGACAATCGTTAAAAAAACGAAAAAGTGTACATTCCATACAGGGTTACTGGGATAGGTGCATGACTTCTAATAACAAAAAACAATAAACAGAAGCACCATCAAAACCTATGTGTTTTGATAATTGTTTGGCACCAACAGACTTTCTTGTAATATTCAGCTCTAAAAGACTAGTGGTTTTGGCACAGTGACCGGAAAATAGAAATACAAGACATGGTATGCGCATTCAGCCAGCTACTTAATTTTGCGTAAAATCAGTTGAGCTCAGAATATATTTCTCTTTCTCACTCACATTGCACCAATAGTTCAGAACGAGTTGATAACAAAACGATACAAAGAACATGCATATAAATATACTCAGAAAAACAATTGAAGGATATTAAAATTCTTTTGACTTTATAACATTCGGGAATATAATTTTCAAACAAATTATTTTTGTCATTGATAGAATTATCACTATGCAATTCACCAAAATGCAAATTGAAAATTCACGGGTCATTGGTTACTATACAGTACTACACCAAATGTACCGACCCTCTCTACCCAAAGTTCACAAGCAAAAACTTTAGCGCCCTCAATTTTTGCTGAAACCTTTACTAGGTCATTGCTTATGTTCTAATTCCGACCACAGACAAAAGTTAACACCAATTTATCAGTCATTTCCCCTAATAATGGGACAACTTCTTCAACAAAAAATACACGGATATGGCATACCCCGGCAAATTTGACCACACAATTGCAACAAAACACTTACAACAGCTTCAAAATTAGGTGCCATTTTTAGAAGGAGAACCAGCGATGATTTTGGAGCCAGGCATTATGGGACACAAATGATAAAAATGGGTTTCAATCATTTTTGAACGTTTGTGACTTTTCAGTATAGAGGGTTGAACCATTTGGATTTGCACTGTACTTAAACCATTGAAGCGTGACTAAAATAAAGCATCCATTTTGATTGCAGATGTCTGGAAATATGCATAATTAGTAAAGTTTTTATTGTATTGGATGTTAGAGATCGGACTGAATCTAAATATCCTTCAATTGTTTTTCTGAGTATATATCGAAGCGGTTTCGAATCATTCGCTGACATTTTCTGACTAAAACGTCTTCTATATACATGTATCATTATTGACAGTTTTGAAACATTGTTAATCGACCAGAGCAGGTCATCAAGGATGCAAAAGCATATATTATTGCTAGGTTTATAAAACAAGCCTTGAGTTCCAGTGGTATTAAACCAATCGGGAAAGTCCGCCACAATTCGAGAATCGAATCAAGCCTCGGATGTACGTAAGGCGCATTACGCGCAGTACTACATGTATGTTCGAAAAAGCTCTATTTCGTTAGCCGGAACAATTAGTTCTGTAGCATGTCGGTTCAGCTCTGTTAAAATCAATTATTCTGTCAACTGATAATGATGTTTATGTTTTTTTCCAATACAATATCGTACAAACACAGCCAACAGACCAACACAAGGCACCACGAGAAATAGAAACAGAACACAAGCAGCCACACAACAACATGAACGTAATTAAAGTAAATCAACCAGCTCTCTCTTCTTCAATGAGATGATTGCAAAACTAGAAAAGACACCAAACACCACACAATAAAACAAGGATCGAACCACAAAACTCCCGCAAATAATGACAATGAATCAAAAATGCGCGGATCCAGAGGAGGGAGGAGGTCCACCCCCATGAAAAATCACAAAAAATATAAGGTTTCTTAGCAAAACTGGTCCGGATCCCTTGAATACCATAAAGCTACCACAGTAAGTGTGGAGGCAAAGATCAGGAATCGATTCAATCAAGTACCACACCTGATCCAGGACATCACAAGCGAAAGTGACAAACACACAATAAAGCATAACATACAAGAGACCAAAGAGGCCAGTCCTTTCCCAGCAGGTGACCACACGGCTGCAATGAACAGACAAGAAAGCATGACAAACATTGACGTGGCAAACATAAGCCAGGTTCAATGATGGCCTGCATATAGTAGTATTTGGATCCTCTCTCCCCACTTCAACTGCAAAAAAAAGTTTCAGCGTTGGTTGGACCCCTCTGACAAGACTTACTGGATCCGTGTATGTCAACAACAACAGAACCATCGAAACCCAATAGTTTATAGTTAGATATCAGATATGTTTTGATTATTATTCAATAATCTATAAACGCAACACTTTTTGTTGATCTATTAGAGAGAACAGAGGATGGTCAGTGTCGGACACGATTGATCGAAGCAAATCTAGTGATGCATCTAAATGGTTTGTTTATGTTTCTTAAGTATACAGAAGCTGTCAATAAAACGAGAATGTCCGCCTAAATTAATAATCTTTGTCAATAACTCAGTGCCAGTTTTCCACAGTATTGGGCAACTAGAATCACACTATAGCACTCTCTATATTCCAGCATAATAGGTCAATAAGTGAACAGACTGAGTGTATTTGAAACTTATACAGTTGGATTTCCATTAAAGGTGCCATCAACATCGACATCACGTGAACATGTTATTCAAAAAGTAAGTGAGTATGATCAGGAAATACCCCAATCACACACTGCAGACCAACCCACTGCACTGTGAGAAAGAGCCACAGTAACAAGACATAAGGCAATGAAAGCAAAGCAGTCTTTATTATATTTGCGAATGAAAAGTAAGAATGTTGCAGATGTGTGTTTTGAAAGAATAGTCAGCTATGGGGCCAGCCATTTTTGGCTGTATGGTGTCACCCTGCCTTAAATGAATGTGCTAAAAACCAGCATAACTCGTTTCCCGCTATTCATTGTAGTTTTGATTGCATTTAATTGACTATTATATTAAAATAGTTATTTAAAACTTGCAGTGGTTGATAAAAAAGAATATGGCTTTTGATAATATAAAAAGGCTAATGTTTTGAGTGTAAGCTAAGCATCTGAATTTCTATTCTTATATTTAAATTTAATATTATCAATCAAATATCACAAAGAATATCACACACAAGCCGGCTTGTGACCATTATAAAGTGATTCATTTTATTTGTAACGAATGCCACAAACTATTCGATAGAGGTATTAAGCCATATCCTGAATAGTTTATCTATTACGTTATCATACAAGTGGTATCCTTTTTCTAACTGCAGGTTTATAGCTCCTTAAGATAGAGTTTCCACTTATCTAAAGCACCTCTGGTAACATATTATGTTGTTTAAGAGCTTGCACACGTAATTAACTCCTAGAGTGCTAAGAAACTACTTATGCAGGTAACCTTTCAATTTCCAACAGATTTCTATTTTCGACGCCATTCAAAATTAAAATTTCATGCAAATTATTTCTTTACAAGCAATTTGTATGATCACACGTGCTAAGATGTTCTAGCTTGGAAACATTAATTTAAACTGCAAACAATTCCTTTGTAATTACACCAAATCAGTTTTCTTTCGCCAGTTGTAGCTTCCCATTAAGCATATAAAATGGTCTACCATCCGCCCGGCAGCGAAATAAACAATTCAAATGGTGTTTCTCTGAATGGTCGATAGGGGTTCAAGACTGTATGCTGGATGGGAATGCTTCTGAAAAGAATCCCTCAGTGGCGATTCTAATGTGCATCACAAATTGTTTATCAGTTACCTCTCATATTAACTGCATTGTTAAACGCTGTCTGATAAACATTGTCTATCTCACTACATGTACCTTCATCAGGTCATGATGACGTTGCACTTTTTAAATGACGTCGCTACTGAAGCTGAATCAACACAAAAATAAAAAAGATACGTCATTATCGCTAGTTTCAAGAGTGAAACAATGGGTAAACTGATGAATAGAGTACCAGGTTCGCGTCTTTTGATATCAAGTTTACCAGTCTCTGCTTTGAGAACGCATGTTGAATCGCTCGGCATGCCTCACGATGTCAATAAGTGTTCTCATAGCCTTGCCTGGTGAACTTAATATCAAAGACACTCACCTAGTATTCTCTATATACTTTATATAATAGACAACATAACCAGTTATTAACGGATACTTATCTATATCTACAAGCAAGAAGCAAGTAAGTATGATAATGTAATGCCACACTCACACTCTACAGACCAACCCATGGTACCTTCAGGAAGGCAAATATAACATAGAGAGCCATAACAAAATTTGATGATTGCTAAAACTAGAAAGAACACTAGGAACCTCATCACAAACAAGAAATATCTTTAAAAAGATATTCGGCTGCCTTTCAATTGTCGAATTTGTTTGTTACCTTAATTTTGTAAACTTGATTACCTCTCGAGAGAACCATGTCAACGTCATCGGTGTTCCATCATGGCGGGTTTGTTACATGTACTGGTTACAAAATTTCTGGCCTGGTCTGGATTCAAACTGTTTGACACTCTGATGGTATTTCTGAAAGAATTTTTCAAAACATAATAATCAAATAACAAAAAACAAAATCCCAAAAATTGAATGACAAAAAAGCATGCAAAATTACCTAGGGTGCAAAGAGGACACCCTTATATTATCATAAGAACTCTCTAAGGAAAGATCCTTTAAATATATCTGCTAGCTCGATCAATACGGTTTACAGACGACATTTTAACATTGTTTAGGAAATTTATTGATATGAAAATACTGAATTAAGCATGGAGTAAGAAAGTTTTAGTTTAAATGTTGGTTTTGAATGAATTAATGGTGTTCTGTTCAAGAGTGGCTTCTCCAATAAATAGATTTAGTCTACTTTCTGTTTCAGTTGATATTGTTCTGAGAAGAAAAGTGCAGGAGTATCAATTGCTTCAGTCTGTATCCCTAGACTATGAAATTATTTCCAGTGACCGCTGTCCTACAAAATAAAATTGAGTGGACAGTCTGGTTATTAATAAATACGTTTTTGCATATTTAAGCAGTAAAATGTACAATTCTGACTAAACCTGATTAGTTGAAATAAACAAGGGAAAGTTATATCATGTTTCGCAGCCAAAAACAAGGAAACCCCCATACTTAATTGGAATACGATAGCAACAAACAATGTATGAATCACTGCCTTTCAGTTGACAGCAACAAAGACCACTGGGGAGTTTAAATATATTTTACTGGTCATTGTGTTTGCTCTTGATTCTGTTGTTGTTAAAACATACGCATTCTAAACATAAGCATTGAGAGTCAAGGAAAGAAAACAGAAGTAGATGAAGGTCCAGACCAATAGTTTATTAGCCAACATAGTGAACATTGTATCTTCAAACAGTTTATCCCGTCCCTTTATAACTGAAAGAGTGTAGATGGGGCGTTAAGAATCAAAGCAAACAAACAAACAGTTTAAATGTTAACTTTGTTATTACCATCCTCTTGATGTTTGAGGATGGCAATTATAATTGACAAAGTTTGCAACGTGCATGGAGCATCGGTTATATGGTGTATCATGAGGTAGCCCTTTCTGTGATAATTACCTGTATGTATTGATTCATGGTGTCACAACATTAAAATGACAAGCCCATCTCATCGCCATCTCCGCTCGCGGAGATGGCGATGAGCTGGGTGTGTCATTAAATAATTTGAGATAGCTTTCAGATGGCCATTTAATAATTTGAGATAGCTTTTAGATGGTCATTCAATAATTTGAGATAGCTTTCAGATGGCCATTTAATAATTTGAGACAGCTTTCAGATGGCCATTTAATAATTTGAGACAGCTTTGGGATGGTCATTTAATAATTTGAGACAGCTTTCAGATGGCTTCTGTACTTTCAGTTAGTAGACAGCAACCCACTTTAGTTATGTGGCTGAAAGATGGCACGCTTTTTTGACAAGCTTTAACTTGTAAACTTTCCATATGCATACAGAAGAAACGTTCACCATCTAAAACGGGCGATATGTGTTACCGATGTCTCGCATAGCGTATGCACATATTCATATATTTGTACATTATGCTTCTAAAGTCCATGTGTAAGTATTCAGTGAGATTATCTGTCTAGCATATCTAGCATTTAAATAAAGGCATTAACCATTATCATGTTGTTTGTACAAAGTTGCGAACGATTTGTTTCATATACATTTAGTATAGGTGATGGTTAAAGAATATAACAACAGCGTTTGTTAATGTTATTAACATCAATCGTCCACAGTTTCTCATCGTATTTACACATTGAAACAAAATAACTGAACAGGTCGACAGACACGGTTAATATTTACACTTTGAGAGTACCTTTTTACTTCAATTTTAATATCAACAGATATTTAATTTGTCATAATTTAAAGGTTGTGAAGTCAAAAGTTCGCAATCAGTTTTGTTATTCAGTACCATGTGCCCTTCTAGTTTTGCAATCTTATTGATGGGGAAGAGAGAGTTGGTTGCTCTACTTTAACTGTCTTCCTGATGTCTTGTGACAGTCAGTGTTATATGGCTCTTCCCCACGGTGTCTTTGGTTGATCTGTGGTATGTGACTGTGGTATTTTCTGATCATCCTCAATTGCGTTTTACATATGTATATGTCGGTCTGAAAGTTTACAAGAGTATGAAGTGTCGCTGCAGTGCTATTGTGTCCTAAGTGACATTTGGGTGACAATTGTGATATGCAAACGGTTGGAATCGAAATCAAATGATCTATCTACTGGTAATGATTCTATTTGACTATCTCCTCCCAGTAAGCTTACATTTGCTGTGCCTTTCTGTGGTATATTTGTCCAGTGCTTTACTATTCTAAGTGTTTAACACCCAATGGACATTGCTGATTTATGTCAGGTGACTAAGTGAGTTAAGACGAGTTGTCATGCTTTCTTGTCTGTTCATTGCAACCTTGTGGTCACCTGCTACGAAAGGGCTGACAGCTTGGCTCTCTTGTATGTGATGTTTTTGTGTTTTGTCTCTTTCCTATTTGGTGTCCTGTGTCAAGTGTGGTGCTTAATTGTATCGATTCCTGGTATTTGCCTCCTTACTTACTTTTATGTCTTTGATAAATGTGACATCAAAAATCAGGATAGCAAAATATGCAATGGGATAGAACACTATAGCACTACAACGACAAATTGGCACTGATATACATACTAAAATCGGGGCTGTTTATTCATGAGCATGAGTTATATAGGAAGTGATCGTAGTCATGGTAGAGGTTGCATGCGCGTATCCAGAAAACTTTGTCAGGTGGCCTAACTCTGACAACGTCTTTTTTGTTTTAAGTTCATGAGAGGAAAGAGGATCCAAATACCACTATTTCTAAACATGGTCCATCATCTGCCCGCCAGCGAGACGCCATTTAAAATGGCCCAACATTGAATGCTGGACCCCCTATCCCCACCCCCTCTGGATCTGAACATTGTTTGGGATTATTTATTAGTTTACTATTTATACATTTGTATACAGGCAAACTGAGTAACGTCTTACTGTTAAATAAACCGGAACTCCTAGTAAAGGTCCTTGATATACCCCAAAAACAGCCAGAAAAAAGTTCATGATACATGCATGCCAAGCATTGACTCTGCTAAAAATCAATGTCATTTGGACCACAAACGTAGTGTATCATGCTGGGATGTGCACTGTAATGTTTTTCTTTGAAATCTTCTAAATTGCTCTAAACAAACAGCAGTATCGATAGAGGAGACTATCGTCTTAACTTCTACGAGCGAATCCATTAGTCCGACAATAAAAAGTAAACTGAAACAGTCGTTAAGGAAGTATGGCGTGTAAAAGAACCCTTATAGCTCTATGTGGAAAACTGTGGGCCATATCAAACGCCAAACAGGTTTTATCTTAGAAAGGACTTTCAGTTTGGTGTCTATAAGAAATCTAAGAAGATGACTTATCACTTACCATTAAAACGGGCCATCATCTGCCCGCCAGCGAAACGCCATTTAAATGGCGTTTCTCTGGCGGGCCGATGATGGCCCAACATGGAATGCTGGCTTGGTAGCTGTGTGATTTTTCAGCGAATCCGGACCAGTGAAAATATAGTAATAGGACCACATACCAACATACAGATCCGAGAGGTAGCTGAGGAATTGCCTTGCTTACAACAACGGTCATGTTTCTTATCGCAGTAAAAGGATTTCTTAATTACGTTATGCCTTCACAAGTTATGCACATCAAGAGGTCATGCGATCGCAACGTTTAAATTTTATTTAGCATTATGTAATTTCCACCCCCACCACCCACACACACACCGCAGTACGCCTCGGTTAGGCTTTACCACGCTTTAAGTTCGTCTTAGGTCGTCTTCTACAGTAAATGTTCCTCGGAGGCTTGTAAATATATGCACACGAGCTCTGGTTATAGGGAGTATGAAAGTTTATTGCCTCATTAGCACGTCTTTGTATCTTTGGGACTATGTAATTACCCGCGAAAAAGGCCTTATCGTGGAAATAATGCACACATGAAAAATAAGTGTAACTTTACACTTGGTGGGGTAGCAGCTGAACAGCCACTGGCAGTAGTGTTACCTATCAACTGCTTTTAAAGCTATATAATTGAGCCGTGACATATGATTTCCAACAATGTGGCATTTTGACAAGTGGAGACTCAGACGATCCTATGCAGCCTCCCTTTAAGCCTAGAAACTCCAAACACTGTTCAGTCAGTAGCTTAACACTCATAGAATATTCAAGCGACTAGCAAAGGCTCTGATCAGACTTTGCGCATGCGCAGGCTGGTCTGAGCCTTTGCTGGTCACACATATCACATTGTTGGAAACCTCATGCCACGGCTCAAATTATTTTTTTTATTTCTCAACCCAAACATATGTTGTTGGTACTCAAAAGAACCGTCTCAATGAGACGGTTATTTTGAGCACACAAAACATATGTTTAGATTGTAGGGTAAGAAAATAAATACAATTTTACGCTCAAAATTTTGCATAACCGGTCCTATGATGTATGATCTCTTCAAATATTTTGATCTGCAGTTGTAGAAGAATTTCTGGCTGAAGAAACGTTGGACCCTTGGCTAGCCATAGACCGCCCATCGAAGACTCTGATCAGACTATATACATGCACAGGCTGATCTGAATCTTCGATGGGCGCACATGTTTGCTGGACACCGACAGGACATGCAACGTGCAACAACTCTCAAGCCTCCTAGCACTGGCTTCAAGGCCGAAGAGTCAAACCAAATGGACATATTGTCCAATAGATAAAAAGGCTTTATAACTATTTGACATGATCATAAACTGTTTTGTGTCTGGTCTTCATGATGCCAACTTGAGAGCACCTTCTTAAGTGAACACAGGATATGTCTCTATCAACTTCATAGAAGTCAAAAATAGTGAGTATGATCATCACAAACTGCAGACAATCCAATGACACCGCGAGAAAAAGCCACACAACCATCACGAGACACCAGGAAGACAAACTAAGCAAAGCAACCAGCTCTCTCTTCCCCATCAAGACGATTGCAAAACTAGAATGGACATAAAGTAACGCACAACAAAACATAGAAACATTACAGAACCTCACAACTGGAGTAAAAATCAACAACGAATCAACAACGACAGAACCACCGCCTAATAACGGGCAGCTGCCTAAACCACCGGGGACGTAAATGCAGTTTACTGGTACTAGTTCTAGTCTTAGCAAACAGTTCCGACCTGATGGGTACATGCTGTATTTAACTACCATTTTACTGAATAGTTCTTGTTGCAGTATATATACAGATTATCCCATCTTTGAATCCTCAACTATCTGACAAAATACATGTACCAGTCACCCAAATCACCATTAGTCTAGGACACGACAACTCATGAAGCATACCGAATAAAAATCAGATAAAACAAATCCCATGAACCAGCTTGTTCATTCATAAAACAATTTTCCTGAACGAAATTGTCATACATCGAACATTATTCTCAAGCAATGACACTTTTCAACAAAAGCGATTTATCTCTGTCAAACAGTAGCATGACAAAAGTAATATAGACTGCTACCAGATATATGGCCTCAGTATAAGCCAGCTCATGGCATTTCGATATATATCGCATATGCAAGCAGTGAAGTATCAGACGAGACTGTGCATATCAGATTGTTTGCCGCTCGCATACTATAGGAAGGAAGGTCATCGGATGCCCAGTGCTAAATACCTCAAACCTCACTTAATGCAACGTAGCTGATCTCTTACCTCACTAGATGCAACATATATGACCTCTTACCTCACTAGATACAACGTAACTGACCTCTAACATCACTAGATACAACGTAACTGGCCTCTAACATCACTAGATACAACGTAACTGGCCTCTAACATCACTAGATACAACGTAGATGACCTCGAACCTCACTAGATACAACGTAACTGGCCTCTAACATCACTAGATACAACGTAACTGGCCTCTAACATCAATAGATACAACGTAACTGACCTCTAACATCACTAGATACAACGTAACTGACCTCTAACATCACTAGATACAACGTAACTGGCCTCTAACATCACTAGATACAACGTAGATGACCTCGAACCTCACTAGATACAACGTAACTGACCTCTAACATCACTAGATACAACGTACCTGACCTTTAACTTCATTAAATGCAACGTAGATGATCTCTAATCTCACTAGATGCAACGTAGCTGACCGCTAGCTTCAATATATGCAATGTAGCTGACCTCTCACCTCGCTAGATGCAACGTAGTTGACCTCTAACCTCACTAGATACAACTTAGCAGCTGACCTCTAACCTCACTAGATGCATCGTAGCTGACCTCTTACCTCACTAGATGCAAAGTAGCTGACCTCTAACCTCACTAAATGCAACGTAGCTGATCTCAATCCTCACTAGATGCAAGGTAGCTGACCCCTAACCTCACTAAATGCAACGTAGCTGACCTCTAACCTCACTAAATGCAACGTAGCTGACATCTTACCTCACTAAATGCAACGTAGCTGACCTCTAACCTCACTAGATGCAACGTAGCTGATCTCTAACCTCACTAGATGCAACGTAGATGACATCTTACCTCACAAAATGCAACGTAGCTGACCTCCAACCTCACTAGATGCAACGTAGATGACATCTTACCTCACAAAATGCAACGTAGCTGACCTCTAACCTCACTAGATGCAACGCAGCTGACCTCTTACCTCACATGATGTAACGTAGCTGATATCTTACCTCACTAGATGCAACGTAGCTGACCTCTTACCTCACTAAATGCAACGTAGCTGACCTCTAACCTCACTAAATGCAACGTAGCTGACCTCTAACCTCACTAAATGCAACGTAGCTGACCTTTAATCTCACTAAATGCAACGTAGCTGACCTCTAACCTCACTAGATGCAACGTAGCTGACCTCTAACCTCACTAGATGCAACGTAGCTGACCTCTTACCTCACTAGATGCAACGTAGATGACATCTTACCTCACAAAATGCAACGTAGCTGACCTCTAACCTCACTAGATGCAACGTAGATGATCTCTAACCTCACATGATGCAACGTAGCTGATATCTTACCTCACTAGATGCAACGTAGCTGACCTCTAACCTCACTAAATGCAACGTAGCTGACCTCTAACCTCACTAAATGCAACGTAGCTGACCTCTAACCTCACTAAATGCAACGTAGCTGACCTCTAACCTCACTAGATGCAACGTAGAAGATATCTTACCTCACAAAATGCAACGCAACTGACCTCTAACCTCACTAGATGCAACGTAGCTGACCTCTTACCTCACTATATGCAACGTAGCTGACCTCTTAACTCACTAGGTACAGCGTAGCTGACCTCTAACCTCACTAGATGCAAAGTAGCAGCTGACATATAACCTCACTAGATGCATCGCAGCTGACCTCTTACCTCACTAGATGCAAAGTAGCTGACCTCTTACCTCACTAAATGCAACGTAGCTGATCTCTAAGCCCACTAGATGCAAGGTAGCTGACCTCTGACCTTACTTAATGCAACGTAGTTGACCTCTAACCTCACTAGATCCAACGTAGCTGACCTCTAACTTCACTAGATGCAACGTAGCTGACCTCTAACCTCACAAGATGCAACGACGATGTCCTCTTACCTCACTTGATGCAACGTTACTGACCTCTTACCTCACTAGATGCAACGTAGCTGACCTCTAACCTTACTGGATGCAACGTTGCTCCTCCAACCTCACTAGATGCAACGTAGCTGACCTCTTATCTCACTATATGCAAAGTAGTGGACCTCTAACCTCACCAGATGCAGCGTAGATGACCTCTTACCTCACTAGATGCAACGTAGCTGACCTCAAACCTCACTAGATGCAACGTAGATGACCTCTTTCCTCACACTATGCAACGTCACTGACCTCTTACCTCACTTGATGCAACGTAGATGTCTTCTAACCTCACTAAATGCAACGTAGCGGACCTCTTACTTTACTAGATGCAACGTAGCTGACATCTAACTTCACTACATGCAACGTAGATGACCTTTTACCTCACTATATGCAACATAGATGACTTCTAACCTCACTAAATGCAACGTAGATGACCTCTTATCTCACTAGATGCAACGTAGTTGACCTCTAACCTCACTAGATGCAACGCAGATGACCTCTTACCTCACTAGATGCAACGTAGCTGACCTCTAACCTCACTAGCTGCAACGTAGCTAAGCGTGCATGTTTGAAGAGTGGCTTTACACATTATGTGATTGTACCGAAATATCATGAACCGGAACGTCGCCGTGAGGCAAAAAGCAAAGTAAGAAATGCGGCAAAGCAATCAAATACCACACCTGGCCCAGGGTACCACATGGATAAGTGACAAAACACAATTAAACATCACGAACAAGAGCCAAGAGGTCAGCCCTTTCCCATCAGGTGACCACAAGGAGGCAATGAACAGACGCAAAAGTATTACAAGCACAAGACATAAATAACACAAATAATCCACAAAAGAAGTACCGCCTTGAAATGGTCAGTACAAATATTTTACTGGAGGGCGTAAACCGGTTTCATGGCGACAACATCACCCTTAGTTTAGATGTTACTGCGTAATCCTGATGTATGTACTTGCTAAAAATGGACAGTGCATGAACAGTGTACTTTGCAACTACTCTACGTGGCTCAGCAGGGTTGTTTTAAAAGTTGCACAAATCCCTGGCCTTACGCCCCGAAAAAAGGTTTTCATGCTTGCATGGAGTCTTATTTAAACTTATTTTGCAAAGTCATCACAATTGAGTTCACGAAACTGCTTGCATTTGTTTGCAAAGGAACATGCCTTAAATACAGATAGCCTAAAGCCAGTAGGGACTGCGAAGTGAGGGATAGAAACTGAGACGTTTTCTACGTGTCTCATCCATCAACTTTGTCATATGTACACATTTGGGAAAACTATTTGTCAATATGTCAGGCTCGCTTCGAAAACACATTCTTCAATGGCATTAGGGTTCCTTAAATTAACCGTTACATCTCATCTACTCGCCCGCATATACAATGTAGTTTATTCTTGGAGTACATAGAAAAAGTGCAAATTTTGCAGTAACACAGTATGTAAACTGAAATAAACATCCTGTACCCGTTCCTCCTAGCTCACGCCTTATAATCAAGAATAACAGCACTCGTGCGTAGCCAGTAGTCGGAAAAATGCGTGTATTTTAGTACATGTACACTTTTTGATTTATAGTGTTAGCGATACAGACAATACACATTCGAACAAGGTAAGAAAATCCATTTTATTTATTTTATTCCGTTTTATTCCATCATTTTAACGGTTTCCTCCTTTGCATTTTGCTTTTTTAAAAACGGCTTGCTCACAATCAGAGCCGTTCCGTGTCAAAAACGTGCTTAAATGCCAGTTTGCATGGTTTTAGCGGAATTGGCAATCACATGTATACATGATTACATGGCTGTAACTGTAACAACTACTAAGATCTATGAAAATAATGAATTTTAATAGGTGGGCCCTCGCAATTACAGCTGTACCAACAACTCTCACATCACGATTTCTGACAACTGGTTACGCACGAGTGCTGTATTCATAATGTATAAGGCGAGAGCTAGGAGGAACGGGTACAGGATGTTTATTTCAGTTTACATGATGTACATACTGTGAGTAATGTCTGAGTTAGAAAGATATCCATTTTATCTAGACATTGTTAAAGTCATGTTAAAATACCGGTATCGTCTTGAAAATCTTATAGAAAGCGTATTGCTCCATGATGCACTAGAATGCTCAAAAGCTATTGATGGATGTAATAATTCTTGGTATAAGTCATTACAAAAGATTTCAGAGCTTCTGAAAATCCCCTTGAAAGTTCAGCTAATATGAAGCTAACAACATTTACTTAAAAAAGTACCAAGGTTCTTAAATAATAAATATTTAGAAGAATGGTACTCTCAAAGAGAAAAAAATTCCATCGGGAAACTGGACGCATACACGGAAATAAAATGTGATATATCTAAACACTGTAAACTTTGCATACAGAAGAGACGTCGCTAGATTACAGATCTCATCTCATAAGTTATACATTGAAGTTAGTAGATACACTAAAAACGACCGGGCTGATCGTTTATGCACTGAATGTTCGCTTGGTGTTTTGGTGATGAAATTCACTTTTTATTAGAGTGTCCAAATTATAGTGCTTCCAGAGAATCCCTTATTAGACTAATCCACGACGAATGCAAGACTTTTATTAAAATGGATAGTTTTACCAAATACTTCCGGTTATTAAATTGTGAAAATGTAAAAATAATGCACGAGCTGTCAAATTCCATACATTTAAATTTAGACAAGTAAACGCTTTAATTCAGTGCTACTGCAGTTTACAGATGCTTCATTGGTTCAACTTTATAGTGTAATGAGTCTCTTAGTATGATACAAAATTAGACTCATGGTCTCAAAGACAAATTACTATATGCGTGCAATGATAGTATAGAATATTATACATATTGGAATATATTGTTCAACATTCTTGGATTATGGCTGCAAGTTAATCTACATTATATACATGTACATAATTAAGTTTTGAATGGGCGGGTAGCCAGACATCCCTAACTTCTCCACGTTAGGGGTGTGTCTGGATGGATGCCTGTCTTTCATATGCTATTTGCTTTAAACTCAGACAGATGGTGCAGGAATGTGGAGAGGGTATATTCTTGTATAGTAATTTTAATCTCTCTCCTTTGTAAGTAATCTGTCATTCGGATTTCTTGCCTTGATTATTATATATATATTGATATCATATGCCTCTTTGTGTGCTCCTATGTGGGCCGAAAATTCGAAATAAAGATGTTGTTTGCTAGTATTCTTGTATGTATAGATATTAGATAGAATACCATGTTTCAGCTTATACCGTAAAATATGTTCATATAGCGTGGAACTGTCGCTGTAAAATTCCTTTAGCCCTTTTTAGTCTGGGTAAATGGGTACTTTGGCAAACAGTGAAGGCCAAGATAAAAGGCCGCCATGCGCGGATCCAGAAAGTTTTGTCAGAGGGGATCCAAATTTGATAACTTTATTTTTTATTTCTTAGTTGATGAGGGGATAAAGGATCCAAATACCGCTATAAATGGGCCATCTTCCGCCCGCCAGCGTAACGCCATTTTAATGACGGCTCAACATTAAATTCTGGCTTGGTAGCTTTGTGATATTTCAGGGGATCCGGAACAGTATTGCTTAGAAACTCTATATTTTTGTTATTTTTAATGGGGGTCCGGATCCCCTGTCCTCCCTCTGGATCCGCCAACGGCCGCAGAACACCTGTCTGAAAACCATGCTAGATTTGTAATAATATAAATATGCATGTACCGTGTGTACCCGAGCAGATAAGATATATGGTGAAAATTCTGAATGGTTTCATAACGTACCCGAGTTTTACAACTAAACATTTTACAGAATCGATCTACAACATGTATGACATATAAGTAGGAGGTCGGCTAGTCTCATACTGAGCCGATAGAAACACTTACAGATGAAATATCCGACCGGAATTCCGAACATGTCTCGCGTTTCTGCTAGGGTCATTTCTGACTGGTGGAATTTTCTCAACATTTAGTTTAGACAAAGTATTATCTTCTCTCATAGCAACAATAAGTTGTTTAACAGTACAAAAAGATAATACTTTCTTATTACTAGGATCAATGTTCGACTTCAAAGCACTGCAACATTTCATTTTGATTTCCAGCAATGACGGAAAACAAATCAAGAGGCATTAAGTCGGTTATTGCTTAAAGTAAGAAAGAAAGCAATGATCAGGAATAGATACAATCAAGTACCACACCTGTCCCAGAATACCAAATGGAGAAGTAACCAAATTCATAATTAGACATCACAAACAAGAGCCAAGAGGACAGTCCTTTCCCTTCAGGTGACCACAAGGCAGCAATGAACAGACGCGAAAGCATGACAAACACATTTAACATAAATGATGTTGTTTTGATACTGATAATTTGTTAAGATTTACGAAATTGGTAAAATGTATACCTTAATTTTAGTTTTTTACTATGTTGGAACGGTCAGTAAAAATATTTTACTGGAGGGCTTGGACCTGTTTCACGGCACGCCAACCTCACCCTTAGTTCAGATTTGGATCAAGACACATAGATGTTTGGTTTGCATGAAAGACCCCTACCTTATCCATGCATCAGCTCCTAAAACATAAATCAAGATATAAAAAGGAGATAAAGCAATAACAAAGACTCAACAATACATAAAACTGAAAACCGGAGCAAAAGAAATCCAACAGGTAAACCCTGATGGGCCTGACAACAACCAAAGCACCAGGCTCCTACCATCTCATCAATATATACGTCTTTAAGTCGGAACTGTCAAAGAGTCTGAAGTCCGACCAAAAATCGATGTCGGACAAAAATTAAATTTATTCAACCCTTCTTAGGGGTTTTCCCATTCACACTCGTATTGATGCAATAAGTATGGGACAGCCCATTGTATACTTTAAGAGCTAGGTCACAGGTAAAATTTAATAAATGCTGATGTATTTCTGTCCCTAACCTTTAATCCTGGCTTTAATCTTAGCAAACCGTGCATCACCATGATGCTGCATTTCATTTTGGTCTTCACTGTTTGCCAGGGGGTACCCCTATAGGAGTTTCCAGTATACAAATGGTTAATTCAGATCAGAAAAAAATAGAATCAGGTATCTCCTCCTCGTCGAAATTATTGCATAACTCAAAAGTACAAAACATGTTTTGTATTACAAAATCAGTAACAAAACGACATTCCAACACATATTGGGAGCGACGATGTACAATGTGCTTAATGTAGCTACAACAGAACCACTGCCAGCAGGTTCCCGTAATTTCAGGATTTGCAGTAGCAAATCCAGAGGGCCACATTGGGATCAAAAATATATTTGTATGTCATTTTCATTGGGATATTTTACACAAATGAGGAAAAATTAGCAAACCGAAACCCCTTTATACATCTGAACACCCTTTCCAGAAGTCCTGACTATGCCCCTGGTTCGACATATAGATAGTCAAATGTAGTATTAAGCATGCGTTTGCGGACTTCTTTATAATGCGAACTGCTACGAGTCCTGTTCCACTTTTGCTTGTATTACACTACACATATTTTGCATACACATATAATAGACCACTGCCTATTAACGGACAGAAATCGCCGTTACCGACATAAGAAGGTACATGTACTTCGGATTATCCTGTTTCGAGATATCTACATTCAACTGTAACATGTACATTTAGCAGTGAATGAAATGCGTTTGCGGACTTCTTCATAATGCGAAAAGCTACGAGTCCTGGTACAAAGGCTATAAAACTTTGAGCTGAGCACTAAATTTATCCTGCTCATTAATGTTAAAATGTCAACAATCGTTGGCATTTTAACATTTATTAGCATGATAAATACAACATCTGAGAGACTTATAGCAAGAAACTTCTTTATTGGTCGGTATTCTAGTTTTTATGAGCAGTTGAAATTTCGTGCTCAGTTGAGTTGAGCACGAAAAACGTTTTATAATCTCGGGACCTGTTCCATTTTTGCCAGGATTACACTTCACATATTTTGCCACTGACACATTGAAGGTGAAGATGAACTAAACAGAGTGATGTGTTTTGACAAACCTAAGAGAATTGTAGTATTCCCGATCATCTATATGTCTACAGCTAGGTTGTACCACTTTTCACGTCCTTCATGTAAGTCAGAACATGATATTTTGGAACTTGTTACATTTTCGAGCAGCGAATGCTCATGGCGAGCCTTCGTTGCTTGTATATACAAAGTATGGATGTAGGGGCTAGAGGTCTAACTATCGGCCTGACTACATAAATCTGAAGGGGTAGTGTTACTTTACAAAATAAAACAATGAATAAAGGAAGCACACAAATTCGTAGCTTTCGCCCTTTTTCAAACAAATGGAATTTTCCATAAAGCTACATAAAATAAAGTCAGGATGGTCTTTTCTATATATTAAGGGATCGCAGGTTATAATTTTTAAAAGAACAAACATTGTATTTCTCTTAAAGGTTGATGTTGCCTTACAAACAGTGCAGATCCTGATGAACTGCCGCATTATGAGGCATTACAACTGGGTATTCACTGTTTTGCCAAAGTACTCGTTTATGGGTTTTCTGGTCTACAAAGATTAATATACAGTTTACTTATTGAACTTAAAGTATTATAAGGCTATTAGGTCAATGTTAAGGCGGCACCTCATAATTGCATATTTTGGACTGGTTTACCTTAAAATTGGTAAAAGCTTAGGAATGAAGCATGGTTTTATTCGAAAGTTACTGTATCATCTTGCGCCATGTAAAGACAGTAAAGACACAAAACGTATGATTTAACCCTTACAACGCCAGCAAAATAACTACATCCTAAATGTATTTTTATTGGTTTACATAAGTATAGAGGCAAAGAGTGTGGACCCAGATCAGACTGCTCCTACAGGAGCAGTTTGGTCTGGGTCTACACTGTTTTTCGAAGAGGCTTCAAATATTTCAGCAGATGACAAAAGCATACGACTTTTGTGATATGCGCTGAAATAAATTTGAGTTCAATGTATATACAGTCAGGATTTCATGAAATGCACGCACGTTCGCGCGGCTCAAACAACTTTAAGTTTACATGTATACTGCCTGATGGGGTTTTCGCGTTAAATGTGTTCTCGCGTTAGTCTCGTTTCTCTGTTATTGTATGTTGCAGCGCCACCTACTTTCTATCAAATTTTCATGAAGAATGGCCTATTTCCGAAAACGAAAGTTGAGTTTCATGACTGACCTTATTTCATGAAAAAATCATGACCTGCATTTACTTGGCAAAAATCCTTAGCAATCTCATACCCCACCCATCAAAATCAAATTTTCGGGAAGAAGGAAGATCCATCATGAGTCCAAGTGTCATCATTAGGCCAACAATAGATTATTCCAAAATGGCGGACATTTGTTTTGCTGCCGTATGGTCACGTGACAAGTTTCCCGCCAAAATTAACAAGCTAACGCGAGATCACATCGACCTCTGAACCAAAATGGCGACGTTGGGGTCAACATGTTTACAACAAAATACAATCAATCCGAGTGATCGGAATCATATTATTTTTGCTCATAAGTGTCTGTCAGATATTAATGAAGGAAAATAATGAATCTATAAATATTTTTCAATCATGACAAATCTTGTCTCAAGCCAAATAGCTTAGTTACCGCGAGATTAGCTCAGACCGTCATATAACTCTTTACAAAATAAACAGATATGTATAATAAAATTACCACCTTTACAATGACCCAAAAGCCTTATAATACATTATGCTATAGTCATTATGCATGTATGCAATAGGATTGGGACACTTTTCTCACACCTTTTGTTAGAAAGTCATTAAAGAAGATTCTAAAGCCACAAACATGATAATGTGTTTGTCCCTGGAAATGCAAAACACAAATTTATGCAAGTTTCTTGTTGATCCTACGAACTAATTGGCCCAGCCCCAGATTATAAAAATCCATCATGAGTGTCTCGTTAACTGCTGCTGTTTTTTTTTGTTTTTTTTTAAATATAAAGCTTCCAGAAGTCCCTGAAAACGCTACTTTAAGATGCAATTTCACATACTAACGTCACTTTAAATAAAAAAAAACTATGAAGTCACTTGACGACCATGTGCGTGAGCTCCAATATAACCAATATATGTAGCCATCACTTGACAGTCTGGGTAAGATAGCATGGGTAAGATAATATTTTCCATCCCAGGGTAAAATCTCATGAGGAATGACATTAGATTCCGAGGGCAGATATCTGCCATTATCATCTTCAGTCTGCCCTACAGGTGTCGCGCATGGGTTGCTGCACGTATAGGTAACACCTTATATTGACTTGGACTACATATATTCTATGTGTTATAAGCAAAGTAAAAAATGAAGTACAAGGGTTCCTTATTTTTGGTTCTCCGTATATGTATTTGTAGACTTGGATCAACCTTTAGACATCTTGCCCTGCTGGATACGCCAGTATGGACAATTTAAGAACAGGTGGTACATATCAAAATCTCATGCGCTTGACCATACCGTACAAAAGCTTTTAAGATTTTCAGGAGACATGTACGCAAAAATAGGTCAACCTAATAACATTGTTCTGTAATAATCGAATATGCAGCAGACTTTGCCACGACAAAGCTCGAGCAATCTCAAGTAATTGTAGCCCCCGGGGAATTACGGAATGTAATATAACACAGTATTCTTATAAATAAATAAATGACCTAACCTGTCGCTGGACACTATAGGTGTGACTGGCGTAGGTGTGACTGGCGTTACAAGTGTTCGTATAATTCTCTGCTGGACACGTGTAATCTGACTTAAAGTCAGTTTGACTGTGTTAGTATCACACCGGATAGGCGACAATCGAAAACTTTAATACTATCGACGAATGTAGATCAAAAATAGTTAGAAACATAGTTTTTGATTGTCATTTGTCGCCAGTCGGGCGACAAATGGCAATCAAAAACTATTAGTGACGTTGTTTTTGTCCGCTTTCGTCGATTGTTACGAGCGTTTTCGATAGCCGCCTACCCGGTGTGAGCATCTTAGATCGGTACTTAGTATTCTGCTCGCCTCCAATTCAAACGACAGGGGAGAATGTCAGTCCCACACATATATTGATTTCTCATAATATTATATTGTATGGGGATGTTTTATATATGTTTCATGGTTATCACAGAATTTACACAGATGCATCATGCATGCATAAGTTGGGGGCCTCCATGCGAACTAAAAAACTGTGTGTGTGTTTTAATAACAACATTTTCGAGGGCGAATATTTGACACCAGTGAAATGCATTGCTTTGGCTGTTGTCCGTTTAACGGCGTTTCTGTTGTTGTTGTATTTCATTGTTTATCGTTGCTCCCATTGTTTGTGGGCGTTCTGTCTTAAGCCCTTGTTTTACTATGCAGTACATAATGTATTTTATAGTTTTACAATAGAGTCCAGCTGGTTGCTTTAAATGTCTTCCTGATGTCTTGTGACTGTTTGTGTTCCTTGGCTCTTCTTCGAGGTGCCATGGGTTGGTCTGCAGTGTGAGATTGTGGAATTTCCTGGTCATATACTCACTTATTTTTTATTAAAGACATTGTACGAAATGACACCCTCTTGATGTCCGATAACGTCATTCATGATGAAATAACTACATGGGGATATACATGTATGAAATAAAACTGTCTTGGATGAGAACACAATTGACCCAAATCTTAGGACTTTAACACTTAGCTATATACGTGTCAAACTTAGTCCACCTAGCTGAGCTGCTTCCCTTTCTGGAAGCAGAACGTACTGTGGATCCAAATCAGATTCCATGACCCATTAAATTGTATCGTGTTAATGAACTGGCGAGGGCAAATGTTAATATTGCATAACAATATATAGGCGGCCTAAAGGTAAAAAGGTAAAATGAGTATGATCAAGAAATTCCACAAACACACACTGCATACCAACCCACGACACCGTGAGGAAGAGTCACAGAACACTAACAGTCAAAAGACATCAGGAAGACAATAAAAGTAAAGCAACCATGCTACCAGCTCTCTCTTCCCCATCGAATAAATCAAAGCTAAACTTACAAACTGCACATGTCCTATGATCTAGCTTGTCTTTGTAGCTGAGCAGTCTGAATTGAGCCTTACGTGGTCACAAACCCCGAAGAATGGCTTTCTCCCGACGAGGCCCCAGATTCAACAGGATAAGGATAAATACAATGTGCACAATGTTTGATGTTTTATGCGTTTGTAAATGTATGTCTATTGATGTGAAGGTATGCAATACGTCTCTAAAGAATTCTCACCATTCATGTCTGCTGAGTTTCAAAATGTGTTACAGCTTATACAACACCGGGTAGGCGGCAATCGAAAACGCTCTTTTCAATCGACGAACGTGGATCAAAAATCGCTAGAAACAGCATTTTCGATTGCCATTTGTCGCTAATCGGCGATAAATGGCAATCGAAAACGCTGTTTCTAGCGATTTTTCACCTGCGTTCATCGATGGTATTAACGTTTTTTATTGCCGCCTACCAGGTGTGTTATACAAATGTTCTACAATTCCCTTTATCTGATTATAAGTTCTTGCTGCTTGTAAATGAGGAGCAAAAGCATTTCTTAAAAATCTGTCATTTAAATGTCTGCGGAGTTTCATAATGAGTTACAGCTTATACCACACCGGGTAGGCGGCAATCGAAAACGCTCTTTTCAATCGACGAACGTGGATCAAAAATCGCTAGAAACAGCGTTTTCGATTGCCATTTGTCGCCAATCGGGCGATAAATGGCAATCGAAAACGCTGTTTCTATCGATTTTTGATCTGCGTTCACCGATGGTATTAACGTTTTTGATTGCCACCTACCCGGTGTGTTATACTACAATTCCTTTATCTGATTATAAGTTCTGGCTGCCTGTAAATGAGTAGCAAATGCATATCTTAAGAATCTGTCGTTTAAATGTCTTAATAAATTAACTCATGTACAACCAAAGTCTCGCTCAAAAGCACAAACGAATACGTTCAGGTTAAGAGACACATGTGTACATGTATGTCACCAAGGGGAATAAACTCAAGAACAGATATACTAGGAATAGCATTACGGAAACATTTCAGTGTAAAGTTGGTATAATTATCCATATAAGGCAAAAAAATTGGGTGTTTGGGTCAGAAAATATTAGGCACGGTAGGCACACATATTTTTTAATGGTTTCTTTTTTTTTTTGAAAAAAAAAAATACATCATTTTATGCATTTTGAAAGACGAAGTGCTTTTCAAAATGCATAATATTATTTTTTTCCCAGAAAACCTGAAAATAATTTTAGGTTTCAACAGTAAATTTAGGTTAGGTCGGGTTAACCGAAACACGTATTTTTTTATTTGGCATAATAATGGTACAGCGCATTTTTGTGATTTTCTATTGCGAGACGCTTCCAGTGGGTTCCAATAAACAAATGTTTATTGAAGAATGAATTTTAACCATGTAGATGAGTTTAAACATATTTTATTTCACTAAACACTTTCAAATACCCTATAGACATATACTGAGCGAAACTTCCAAACCGCCACTCGACATTTTCTCATATATCTTAACGTATATGATACATATATAGCTACAATTTACACCGAATATGGAAAAATCAATTAAACATAACCTGCCAAAATTTTATTTTCATAGATTGAAATGAACATGCTCAATTGATAGACTGTATAAAGGCACCATCGCATTACATTTTCACACAAACGCTAAAATCTGAACTCATCGCTTAAAACCGAGTATTCCAGGGACCTAAAGTGAAAAACACTAACTTTATGCTATTATAAATGAATATTATTGAAGATTTTTGGGTTTCGCTTAAAAATATGAAGTAGGAATTATCAGGTAATCCACAATGTTCCTAAGGAAGCCCATATGACATAAAACAACACAAGAATGCTCCGTGGAGATGACATGTTGACATGACAATATTGTTGAAACTTTCTGTGCTGTAAATGGACATTATTGTTATCTGTTTTAGCTAGGCGGCTAAGAGCCAAATTTTGGCCTGATTGTGCTATTCCGGATACAAGCATGAAATTTGGCACAGTTGTAGACCATGACTGACTAAGCAGAATAGGATATAGAACCACATTGGGAAATGCCTACCGCGCATGCGCAAAGCATTTTCTGATTTTAAGCTGTTATCATAGAGCTTTAATACAGTTTGACTTTAAAGAAGGGGTCATGTTGTTTGTAGAATAGTAAAATGTGGCAGAACTGATGTTAATTGTTTGTAGTTTAGTCCTCTTCATTCTTAAATTGCTGCGCATGCGCATAAAATTTGAATTTTGTACAAAGATGATATTCTGTTTCTCTTTTATTGTAAACTGGGCAAAACCCGATGCCCCTATCAAAGGACCAAAGCATGTCTTCAATATACATGATATAGGGACTTACAGACCTCTTTAGATGCACAGGCGCAGTGGGTTTCTTTAACCTGGATGTTGTTTAGACGCTAATCAAAGCCCCATTTGTTTACAAGTATAAGCTTTCACAAGAAAGCTCTGTCTAAGCTAAACATTTATAAAAATTTTATAAGACTTAAAAGTCAAGTTTTAAGAAAAGAGGATAGTAGGCTTGTGGCAGACACACAGACATGCAATCAGTTTTTTGCTCAAGTTCAAAGCCCATGGAACACACGACAGACACGCTCACCACCTGAGCTACCAGGGTGGTCCAAAGTCACCACCACATATTTTCTTTGTGTTGACCAATTTGGATTGTTTTGACATGGGGACGCCTCTGAAAAATTATGTTTTAAACAAAGGCAATGACGTAGCTTATATAGGTCACTGGCAAAGGGCAATATACCTTTTTGATAGACAAATAGACAGACTCACAGACAGACAGACAAACAGGTAGGCAGACATCTATATTCTGCCGTGCTTGAGTTAACAGACATTATATAATTGTCTGTCGATGGACCGTCTCAAAACTACTCATTTCCAGTAAACGAACCATACCAAACACCAGTTAGTCTACGCCAGTCTATTTTATGTGGGTATAATAACTTTTTTTCGGGGGGTGCCTGATATGCCTCATTGAAGCTACTGACTTGCTTCAAGGCATATGGTCCTCCTGTAAAGATTTCGCACTTGCAGTCAGTGTTGTCATTTTGGATGGAGCCTTCGTTGTTCAGATACTTAAAGGTGTAGGGGCTAGCACTGTTCAGTGAGCAGTATACAAACGATGTTGTAAAACGTTACATAATATGCACTTTTTGTGCAGTTGGTCGAGTGGATTTAGTGTGTAGCACATGTTAGGCGGACAGTTAAAAAGCATCAACAAGTGAAAAACGAGGAGACGACATCCACCAGCGGGTCGGTCAATCAAATTACTATCGTACCGAAAAACTGGCAAGATTTCTTGTGAGAAGATGACAATAAACTTTTTCATTATCTTTCTAACTGCTGTGTTTCCTGGACAAAAGATATGCTTACTAAGAAACAATAAGCAAAGATTGAGATCAGGTGTTGCACGATGAGAGTGCTACAATACTCTAGATAGAACCCTGCACTTTATGGGAGAGTAGCTGGGTCTTAGTGTGTCAAGCTTGCGATATGCCTTCATTTGCGCCTTGTTTGCATGAGGAGGCAGATACAAGAATATTTGCTTGTGCTACGGAAGCAGCTTAAAGGCCTAACAAGAAAATAAGCAGTTGCGCTGTTGATACTGATGTAGTAGTTCTGGTCATACCTGTGGTGCAACAGTTGTGAGTGGATGAACTGCGGGGTTGGCAAAAATCACCGGCTATCGTTGATGTGAAATCAAATTGTCTTGCTTTTTTTCATTCACTCACAGGGTGCAATAAAACATCCTTTCTCTCTGGTCATGGAAAACGGTGGGTAAGCTTTCCAGCTGTAACTTGGAATTTTGTAAAATGAACTCTGTCCCTGAAAAGCCACCTGAAGATTACCTCTGCACCATTGAACGATTCATCACAGTACTGTATGGTAGAACAAGCAAGCACCTACATGAACATGGGCATGGCTAGATAACATTTGTTTGCCAAAAAGGTTTGTTCGAGAAAATGACAGCCCTTACGAAATATGGCTTTGTACCAGCACATTTTAAAAGCAGCATATCAATACTCATGTGTTAGGGTCAGTACTAGAACAGGGGAAATGATTACCAAGTCCAGGAAAGTGGGATGGGTACGACTAGACACTGGACTGTACAGTCCACTGTGGACCACCATACCACAAGCATCACTATCTTCTCTTGACCTTGTGAGATATGGCTGTCTTTAAGGTTGCATAAGTAGACAATGCAGCTCTCCAGTGTACGACCCTTTGTGTCTGTTGTGGCAACTTTAAACACTACATTTCTGTAAATTGATGATTGTTTTTAAAATTGGTAATGCTAAATAACTGAAAATCCTTGGAAAAGGCTGTGTCATATCAGCTGATATACAGATTATGGCACATATTGCCAGCTCTCTTGGTCAAATGTCACTTTGAAAATATATACGTTTGTATATAAGACCAACGTGATCTTGTCATCTTATCCCAGGTGCCAAGTAACCAGAAATAAACGCATAACAATGCATGGACATAAATCCAAAAGACAGTCAAACAGTCTTCAGTAATCTCCATAACATATTACATCACGATAAAAAGTCATTCAAGAACATAACGGGTAAACCATGCATGTCTCCAGCATAACAAGAGAAATCCATTCATGTCAAATGCTGCGCTAGAGAACCACTGTACTTGAACAGCATGGTCATCCAGGGTTGGCTGCTGTCGACGAGGGCACAAAATATACTGTTTAAGTGTACCTGGCTGTTAAAAAGGGTAATATTTTTGTCAATATTTAAGTTTGAACATATTCTGTGCTTATTATTGTCACTTATGTATCCAGCTGTGTATCTGCTTAAAAAAGATTTGTGTGAATTAAGCGTTAGTCGATACAGCGCCTGAGTTATGCCAAAAAAGGTGATATTTTTCCTGAAAAAAGGATGGAAGGCATTTTTGTTTATATTCTGGAATATGCTTACTTTAGTTAGTTTAGATAAAATGCAAAATATTAGTATTTGAATCTGAAGACAGGGCATTTTGAAAGGTATCCAAGTGAAACTGGTTTAAGCCCTCCAGTAAAATACTTAAACTGACTGTTCCAAGGCGGATCATATGTGTAATTTCTGTATTGTGTTTGTCATGCTTTCGCGTCTGCTCATTGCTACCTTGTGGTCACCTGCTGGGAAAGGGCTGTCCCCTTGGCTATCATTTGTGGTGTTAAATTGTGTGGTTGTTACTTTCCCATTTGGTATCCTGGGTCAGGTACGATACTTGATTGTATCGATTCCTGATCTTTGCCCCCTTTCTTACTTTCATTCTGTACGCATAGTACTACATATATCTGCTGTTCGGTTCCAGTGACCAGGACATAGATTGCATACCAATTGATTATATTTAGACCCTCAACTACTAGTACAATGCCCTTGACTACTCAAATTTTGCGTACAGCTACAAAATGGTTTGCAACTTCACAAAAAAAATAAACAGAAATATGCAAAACATTCTATTCATTCACTTATTTTTATTCTTTATTATGTGATGCCATTAAATCATAAATAATGACTAAAATAGTGTCTCATTAATCTATGAACACTGTTCGTACACATAAAAAATCCCACTGGCTATCCAGAAATTGGCTGGTACTTAGCTAGTTTTAGAATTTAAATGCTCCAATTGTCCCAGAATGGACTACAATACTTAAGTGATAATTGCAACTGAAACCATCTTCATGAAAATTAATAGCTGTAAAGAACTAGCTTATAGAGTGGATCACAGTAAACCAAAGTAATATAGTGTGTGCCTTCATCGACTGCAACCGACCCGCAATGACTTCATTGTTCTAGTACAGTGGCTCTCTAGCGTGAATGCATGCGCAGCAAAAATTATTGGATAAATGATTGCTCGGAAACACATTTATTTCCCAGTCAAAAGATATATAAGTATTCCATTTATTCAATGAATTCTACCGTTTTGACATCATTAAACGAGATAACCGGAAGTATTAGCTAGTTTGCGCATGCGTAATTATGGAAACTATTTTAAAATATATTTGTTTATGTCTTTTAGGACATCTAGAGATATAGTGGGTCGATTTTTTACCATTTTACAAGCGAATATTGGTCTGTGTAGTAAAGTGGGACCAAATTTTTTATAACGAAAGTGAATTTTGCCTTGCGCATGCGCAGTGGAAATTTGTCGAAGTGGTTCTATATCTAAAAATAATCAGCTTACCAACCTTAACAAGTGTGGAAAGTTTCATGCTTGTATCCGGAATAGCACAATCATAGCTCCTAGCCGCCTAGCTATTTATGTGTAATAAAGTAGCAATTTTCGTGCAATTTAGTGATCCTATGGAAGCCAATATGACCAAAAATATCACAGAAATGTGTATATGGTGATAAAATGTTTTTGTCCACAATATTATAGAAACATCCGTCACCCATTAACCATGTACTGCACATAAATCTCGACACTACCGACGTTCCAATGCAGCATTTGTGCATCACCGCACCAAAGTACGGTGGACTATACAGGTCATTTTATGTCATACGTAATACTCAGTTTTTGTCGATTTTTTCTCGTCATACGAGTGCAAAAATGAAATATGACCGACATTTTGTGGTGTAAATTTTCGGCTCTATCAAAACATGTCAAACTTTATGATAAATTATGAATCAGTCTCAACAAGGCCCCGTTTTCCATTGAACCCACAGCCCGACCCCTCTACTTAATACTCATACAACCCAAACGTTGGCATTTTTGTGATAAAATAAAGTTGGCGGATAGTTGTCGATGGAAATACAAGTAAAATACACAAGGTGAAAAACATTTAGCATCGTGTGCCACGTGCAAAACCGGTATTAGTACTCTACCGTTACGCATAAATGAACATCCTTATTGAATCATTTGTTATGTACGATCGAAGGATACATGTGCCCAAATATACTGTGTCAAATATTATTTCAAACAGTTTAATAATAAATGAGCTATATTGAAAAAATGCGTTTTGTTAACTGGCGGTTTAGAAGTTTCGTTCAGTATACATGAGTAACATAAAAACGACGGATGCTATAGACTGACAAGTAATCCACTCATTCATGATAAAAGCGTACACCATGTTTATCCTGTTTTACTATAATTATGTATCACATGACATCACGTCTTGGAGTGATATAACACCAGGCAATAAAATCGATAAACCACTAGTGGTTTATAGATTTGTAGCGTAAAATAATGACGTCCATTATAACGTTGCGTAAAATATGGCAAATATTGACATTTTCGTGCCATAAAATGCGATATTTTTAGTAATTTTAATGTCATGTGAAAAATAGATTCTAACATTAATGCTCCAGTACTATTAAATTAATTAAACTCATTGCAAAAAAGAGATAAAATACTCGGCGAGCCTCGCATTTTAGTTTTTTCCGCAACTTGTTTAATAAATTCAATGAAATATTAGCACTAATGTAAGATACTGTATGTATGACACTTTTGTGCGGAGAAGCTACCTTTACAAAAAAGGAACTAGCATTAAATATATCATCTTTAATTTCTGATTCTACCACAGTGAGGTGATGTTTAAACTGATACGGACCAACACAATACTTCCAATTGTGCCCAACACGAAACCCCATCCCAAATGTACGAAGAAAATAAAAAACAGCGTTTATTCAGCATCTATATCAAATGAAAAATAGCGACAAAATGAATTACGTTTTTCGAATAGTCTTTAGAAATTATAACATGTACATATATCGCATTGACAGGTCTGAATGATCTATAATGTGACCTCGAAACCAAATAAATACTTTTGTTTGGCCAATCTCTACAGTAAAACAGCTCTGCATCTTTAGATCCTATACAGTAACACAAACTATCTAGTTTTCAAAGTAATAAAAAGGTCATAAATGTATTTTAAAATATTATTATGTTTAAATTCATTTGTAGCCTGCATTTTGAGGTTAGACCAAAACATAAAAAAGTTTCAAAAGAGTTAAAAAACACTAGACAATACCTGGAATTTAACCTGGAAGTTCATGTATTGGGTTACAAATTAATTACCATTTTTCTAAGCTGACCAAAATAAGTAATAAAATAAAGACTAAATTTTAATAAATACACCTGTTCTCTGTGTTTTTTACTGTAAAAGTGGACACTGTACTTCATCCCCAAAAGCTGCAGAAAAGAGGGGTAAAGTGCAGTCAGAAAGACAAGAGGATGTACACACTTCGGATATTGTCAAAGACGTAATCACGTTTTCCATATTGTTTCCTTTAATGTGCAAATGGTTGAGTCAAACTCATGCGGAGATATTTTGTAATGACATATCATGTGCGGATTCAGAGGTGGGGGGGGGAGGGGGTCCGGACCCCCTGAAAAACAGAAAAATAGGGTTTCTTAGCACTACTGGTCCAGATCCCCTTAAAACCACAAAGCCACCGAGCCAGCATTCAATGTTGGGCCATCATCGGCACGTCAGGGAAACGCCATTTAAATGGTGTTTTACTGGCGTGCCGATGATGGCCCGCTTATAGTGGTTTTTGGGTCTGTCGCCCCATCAACTAACAAACTTTAAGTATAAAAAATAATTAATAAAAAAAATATAAAATTTGGACCCCCTCTGACAAAACTTTCTGGATCCGCGCATGCATACAGTGCAAACGTTACTTACCAATCATTATTTTCCGGGAGTCCGAGTCACAGCGAATTAATTGTATTAAAGCTAATCCAAGTAGAAAATATGTGGCCAATCGCTTCTTGTGCCTTGAAGTCATTTTAAGAATAAAACATTTGAAATAAGTCCATTTAGGTAGAGTTTAATAACATTTGTTAAACTCGTTAAACCTGTATATCCTTACTCGCACTTATCCCATACTACATGTATCACAATTAACATGATTAAAGACATATTCCTTTAAATTCCTAAGAACATAACATTTCGAGGAAAGTTACACGAAAATACAATATAATCAAATATATTCATAATGAATAAACCAAAGACAAGCACATATAATATTATCCAGGTGTGTTATGACTCCGAATAAATCTTCAGATACCACAAGCGACACCACCACGTTAATTACATACTCAGGTAAAGAAAATAATCCGCAAATATTTAGCATAAGACAGTAGGATTCCACATGCCTTAAAACAAAGTCTAACTAAACCAGGATTGCTTTCATTCGCATAGATTGATTCGTTTGTTGAGCCATAACCTGCTGTGTTACAAATATAGTTAAGAGAGTTCGGGAATATTTCCCTGGAATCTTCACTAAAATCCTCCAATATCTGTTTTCTGGAAATCCGTAGATTTGCTCACTATAATCAGAAGTGAACAGTGCAGTTATTAGCTTTTGGTTATTGCAAGTTAGCCACATCTGTAAACTCCGCAACCTGCTCTCGTGAAATCAATCGATTATCATATTTTTCTTCTTCCATTATTTCAAAGAAATGAGTGATTATTATTTTGTCTGTCCCTTCAATAGGTCCTGGACAGGAGTAAAAGAAATATATTGTCGGAGTACTCTTTGCATGTCTGTAAAATTACATAATTTACAAGCCGTTAACGGAACCATAACAGTTGTATGTGGAATATTTTTATGGTTTCTTTGTTGTTTGTGAGTTACAGAATTGCACAGGGGCATAAAAACGCCATCATTTAGGTGGCAGAAAAAGTATATGATTAGCACATTTTCCGTGTTAAAGTCGTAATTCTCGCTATTGAAATCTGGGTTCCTCTTTTCTCCAAACTTGCATGAATTTTTATTGGGCATGTTGGAAGCGTATGCGCCACTTTAAAGCTGCATAGTCTGTAACATTTGATCTTTTAATTTTAGAACAAATGTTTCTATTTTTCAAGAACACGGTAAAAAACTAAAATCCAGGTATACATTTTACCAATTTCGTAAATCTTAACAAATTATTAGTATCAAAACAACAGCATTTATGTTAAAATGACCTATCTGTAATTATTGGAGGGACGCAAATAATTACCAACAAGAGAAAAACACACATGTTTTTATAAGATAATTTACTTTTCCGTGCAGTTTTCAGCTATAGTAAACAGATTTATTGTGAAAACATAACTTAATTCTAATTTTACAAATGATTTAAAAAGAAAATAAAAAAAATGCGAAAAATGTTCATAGTTGCAGACTTAGCTCTTTAAAGTGTTATCTTAGAAATAAGATCCGTATATTGACAATTAAGCTAAGCAGCTACCCCAAATGTCCACATTGTTTCTGTGTTTAACCCTTTGTATATTGAAAACAACGGGTACTAAGGCAAACAGTGAAGTCCCCGATGAAATGCCGCATAATGTGGCTTTTTATCAGGGTCTACAGTGTTAATTTAAACGATTTGCAGAGAGAACAATTCAATTTTAGTTGTGATTTTTCAATGGATTCCAGGTATATTGTATCAGTATACAAAGTATAAAAAGGGTTCGTATGTAAAGTTGGGATCACTTTTGTACTGAAAAGTTTTCTTAATAAAATCGCATCATTTATATGCCGAGGAATGTACAGTAAGACCTGTCTAAAATGGCCACTCAAAAATAGACAAAACATAGGTCTTAACGACAAATGGTAGCTTAATGAAAGTCGAATGTATTGCAGAATGCTCCAAGGGGGAATTTTGCAATACTTTTGACCTGCATTAATTGATAATCGGTCTTGAAAACAAATTTTTGGTCTTTTGAGAGTGGCCGTTTTATACGGCTTTACTGTATGCCTATGCTGAGAACGGTTTGCTTATTTGTGTTGAGATATTACATGTACGTTCAAATCTTCAATTTTCAGCTACATGTATGCGGGGCGTTGGATTGAACCATTGTTTAGCAGCGGATGAAGTGTCTTGCTTTGAGACACAACGTATTGGCTCCGTTGAGACCCAAACTTCGATCTTCAGTCTAACATTCTAGCGCCGAGCCACTGTGCGTGCTTCTCGGTGTCAGAACGCAGTTATACATGCGATCAATTAATGCCATGACATAGTTAGAGTGTATGCTTGGGATGCATTGACTTATTGATGAGTTCAGAATGCTGCACACTTATCTATTTTGTGATATGATTTATAATGACAACGTATTGGTTCTTATGATATCTTTTAGACACATAAATACAATAGTCATAACATAGAGCAGGTTGCTTTACTTTAATTGTCTTCTTTATGTAATTGCAATGAGGTTGTCAGTGTTCTATGCATTTTCCTTATGGTGAGGCGGGTTGGTGTTCGGTGGGTTTTTTTTATTTATGTTTCGTGTTTGTCATGCGTTTTTGTCTGTTCATTGCCGCCTTGTGGGCACATGCTGGGAAAGGGCTAACCTCTTGGCTCTCTTGTGTGTGAAGTTTTATTGTGTTTTTGTCACTTTCCGGTGTGATGTCCTGGGTCAGGTGTGGTACTTGATTGTATCGATTCTGATCTTTGCCTCCTAACTTACTTTGGTCTGCGATGTGTGATTGTGGCATTTCCTAGTCATACTAAATTACTTTAGTGTCCCCGTACTTTGATATAGTCGTGATACTTTACGTTTTTCAAATTTTTTTCCCTCAGGAACTATAGTGGGTTCTGAAAGAAAGCGTAATAGCGCTTGAGTCGTATTTGACGGCATTTATTCCCTCCATAAGCATAACACATTTGATTGTGCATGTCCGAGTGGGGTAAGAAAATAAATGAATGCAATAAAACCGTCGTGGGATGGATTTGTACATGAAGCTTTCAAACCTCGCCGGACAGGCGGCAATCGAAAACACTCTTACAGTCGACGAACGCGGATGAATAATCGCTAGAAACAGTGAAAAATGACAAATCGAAAGCTCAGTTTCTAACGATTGTTGATCTGCCATCATCGATTGTGCTAACGTTTTCGATTGCCGCCTTTCCGGTAAGCAAACGTAGGTTGGATTCAGCATATCTTTACTTTGAAATCCTCAAAGGCTCATACATCTATTAGAAGGTCAAAAGATTTATTGCAAGGGTTGCGATATATAAAGTGGGATCTACAGTCAGGTGAATTAGGGCTTCATAATGGACAGCACTCATTAATTATACATGACAGGTTCTTAGAGTGCGAGGCTTGACAGCTATTGATGGTTTAATTAACGCCAGCGTATGTATTAAAACGGTTCGCAAATTCTTGAAACTGTATCCAAAAGTTGACAAAATGCGCTTCAATTTTCCTTTACGGATGCATATTTTCGAGCCGCAATGTGGAGAAAAATAGAACATCGGCCCTCAATAATAGCAAATGGCCGTGTGCATGTATAGCTTTTTAGTAACAAAAAAGTAATTCATGTCAAATGTTTGGGACAAATAAAATGGACAAGTGACTTCTGCCATGAGTGTGCATCTTTACAAATTTTGTCTCAAGCATGTAGGCTTCTGTTGGTGTTGTTTCATTACGTATTATTGCTGTTATTGATCTTGTTTGTTTTGTTTATGTCATGTGATTTTTTGTGAGAGGTGTGTGCTTGGTCCTTGTTTTGTATGCAGTATCTGTTTAGTGTTCTTTCCAGTTTTGCAATCATCTCACAGAGAGAGAGAGAGAGAGAGAGAGAGAGAGGGAGAGATGTTTTATACTTTTATTGTCTTCTTGGTGCAATGTGGTAGTTAGTGTTCTTCTTCTCTTCCTCACGATGCCATGTGTTGGTCAGCAATACATATTCTGGTCATACTCATTTACTTTTATCAGATAAATAATCAGTTAAATGTCCAATTTATGTCTTGTACAAAATTTGGATTAGCTGTACATGGACTTGTTCCAGAGATGCTAGAATATTTTCGTTTCCGCTCCAATATCTACAATACTAGGCAAGCACTAATATCCTGCTAAAATATTCTGAGAAGATTTCAGAATCTAATATACCTGTTGCAAGGGAAGAAATCCATCACGTATTTGGTAATTTAATTCAGAACAGAGCTATGTGCTATAATTGTAAGCACAAAAGTAAGGAGAGGAACAGAACGATGGAAAGGGGATTTTGGTGCTTATTAGATACAAGTACATAAAGCGATCAGTGAAGACGCTTCTGCACCTTCCTTCTTCGCATATACAGTCTGGAAGCAGATTATGTTTCGGACAAAATATAGAAAGAAAACAAGCACGTTAGTATAATCAGAAATTCCCACAATCACACACTACAGACCAACCCACGATACCATGAGGAAGAGTCACAGAACAGAAATAGTCACAAGACATCAGGAATGATTGCAAAACTAGAAAGGATGCTAAGTACTACAACAAAACAAGGACTAGACACATAGCCCCTCCAAATAATCGGAGAAACAATAAATAATGAAACAACAACAACAACAACAACAGAACCTTTATAGAAAAAAAAACTCAAATGAGCATGACATTTCAGCAGCTCATAAAATCTTAAATGTTGAAAAATAAAAGTTTCTTTATTTAAAATTCTCAGATGATGTGTTTATCCTGCTGATATATGTTAAAATGTCAACAATTAATTGCATTTTAACATTTAAGAAGAGGATACATTTCATACTCAGTTGAGTTGAGCATTGAACACATGACGGATTCCAGAACACAACTATTTTCATCAGTAGGAAGCTGGGTTAGCAAGTTTAAAACGTGGTAATAAATGTTTAAATGTCAACAATTGTTGGCGTATTAACATTGATGAGCTGTAAATGTCATGCTCAGTTGATTTAAGCATAAATATGTTTACTAAGTTAACATCGATCCCAGGACACTTTTCACCACCTGCGAGCTGGGTTTGCATATTTAAAACTCAACTTAGCATGCTATTTCAACTACTCATAAAACCTTAAGAGCTAACAAATAAAGACTTATTTTGCTCTCAGATGATCAAATTATAAAGACCAATGTGTTCAGGCTGATCCTTATAAGCTCTCATGCTAAACAAACTGTGTCGTTTCTTACGAATGCGTTAATAATTTTTTGTATTCTCTCTCCTGATTTTGAAAATTCACGACCATTAAATTTACCTGAACTTTTTTAGTTCAATATTTATCATCAAGAGAGGACATTCTGAATTTTCATCATTGATAATGTAATAATGTTCATGTAATCATACCTCTACAAGTAACAGTGGAAAAGAAAGATGGGGCTTAAATAAAGTCGCTTGATTTGGCGCTCATCAAATTTTATCTACTTTTCTTTATTAGACTACCTAATAGAATGTCACGTTAATACATTCTGGCTGATATTTAAGCCAACAATTACGTTACAGTCGTGTAAAATATGTCAATACTGAAATAACGTATTGTTTTAGAATTAATAGGAAACAAATATAGCGAGAACCCTGCTCGCCGCTTCCTCTAAATGAATTTGTCCCAAAACACATGAAACATTTTTAAACTCTTATTACATTTGATTCAACAAAAATAAGGTGCTTATTGTTTTTATTGATTAACATACTTTACATAGAAATTATATAATGCCATATTTCGACTTGATTTCATTTTATAAAAATGCAAGGTTTAGCTTTTAAAAAAGGGGCTCCAGTTTCCTGGTTTACACATGTTTTACTTCCATGGCTAGCTTTTTGACACTATATATTTATTGGTTCTGGTTGCAGCATTGTATTGATATTCATTTCTTGATGCTTGCTCTTGTAAATATATATTATGTCTAAACTTATTTGTCATAGCTTTTGTCGTCCTAGGTGTTCCTCAAGTTCTATAATCAAGACTCAAATTATATAGCCACCTGGTTCATAATGAGCATTTTTTGAGACATTTTAGTTTTACAAAATGAAGTATGTTACCATGGTAACCAAGGCGCTGCAGTTTTGATGTCATGTAAAAATACAGAAGAGACTGTTCTTGCATATGACCCAATTCGTTTAGATTATATAGTTGCTTTAACTAAATAAATTGACAATATATTTAGGTGGGCACTTTATTGTAACCCCACCCTCTTTTCTCTATAAAGGCCTCTGATACCTGGTGTTTAGTTTGAACTTTCATATACAGTTTAGTGTGCATGTAATAAATCCAAACCAATCGATGTGTTTGTATGACACTATTGTTTTGTTTTATGCCCTAAATACTGAACAATTTCATTACAAGTAAAGCATTTTGCCTAGAATATCACGTGTTAGCCCATTTCAGTACAAAAATTCACTGAATTTGGCTTATTTGGTGACATCATCTCTGACGTTACTGGAAACATAACGTTTACAGAGGAAAATGCTAACAATGCCTTGAAATAAATTTTTCACATATTCCTTAATATTTGAGCAGATTTAGGTATGTCAAAACTTAAAGGTTGGACTTTTATTCAAGTTTAGAAACGTTTCATACCTTTTGGGACACCCTGTATATCGTACAAAGAGAACTTATACATATTAATACATCTCTGGTACGTAAGATATAAACGCAGGTGTAACATGCAGAAAATAAAACATAATGTTTGAATACAGTGCACTATGACATTACATTATTATCATTATAGTATTTGATATTGCACAAATATAAAAAGCATTTATTTTTTGTGATTGTTTTAAATATTCTACCATTTTCAAGTTTGGTAAGAAGTCGTATTGAATTGTTTAGAATTACATGTGTCGCGCGATCTTATCCAGACATTATGTTTTCGCTTCGCTTGCCAAATTATCTGCGTTTGGCTTGATACAAACTTGAGGTAAGCTTCGAAATACTTTCAAATACACTCAACGAATTACTTTTTACAACTTATTTACAACTATTGATGATTGTAACTGCTGTTCATAAACATGTACTGAAAACTGTAAGAGCATGCTACATAACTCTCTAAAGGACTCGTAAACTGATCGATCAATGGGTACATGTATCCTCCATCTGTTCAGAGACTCTCTCAAAATCATACTATTTGTTGTGGTTTCAGACATGAATGCATCATCCAACCAAAATATCACCAACATAGGTTGGGTGCAAAATAAAACAATTTAAAATGACAGAACATCCATTCAGTTTATTGAAATTTATTTCACATTTAGCAGCCACCAGCTTTTTATGCCACACCAGAAATCATCTTTCTAGTGGTGTGAAAGACCTTAAACCACTTAAATACATAAATTCAGGCATACATTAGTCAAAAATGTTCATTTATACTTAGAAAATAATATATCATTATGGTGAAAAAAAAATATCGAAGTAAAACAAAACAGCGGGTTTTTCAGAAAACCCAACAAGTTTTTTTAAAAAAAATCCTGTGTGGGGATTTCTACCAACATTTTCACATGTTTTTACGGGTTTTTTTTACTTTTTTTAAATATATAAAATTGATCAAGAAATAAGTTTATTTGGTTGTAATAATTGCAGGAAATGATTGGTATGGCTTTATTCTAAACTTTGACGGTGGGTCAGGCCTCAGACTCTATAAAGCTTTAATCGGTGGGTTGATGCCTGATGCTTATCTGTAGCTGGACCCACCGTGGCTCAACTTGAGGTTTTTTAGCTCTGACTATCTGTTTGTCGTGAGCCCTTTTTGTGTTTCATCATTGTGTGTTAATTTGATTAGAGTGTTTCTCCATGATGATACATCGCATTAGTTAGACGGATTCTGTTCTGTTGTTGTTGACTTTTGTTTATTGTTACCCCATTGTGGGAGTCCGTAATTGTTCTATGTTTTGTTGTACGTTACTTTATGTCCATTCTAGTTTTTGCAATCGCAATCATCTTGATGGGGAAGAGGGATCTAATTGCTTTGCTCAGTTTGTCTTCCTGGTGTCTCGTGATTGCTGTGTGGCTCTTCCTCGCGGTGCCATGGGTTTGTCTGCGGTTTGTGAGTGTGGTATTTCCTGATAATACTCACTTTCTATTTTTTTATTCCGCCATCTAGTTTTCCCCCATGTCAGATTGTGGGGGAAAACCCCAGCATTTAAAAAAACTAAAACCCTTTTGTTCTATTGTATTGCTTTGCAAAACAGTATAGAAGTTGAATAGAAGAATATTCATCCTTTGATGTCTGTTAAGCAAAAAAAGCGGGATTTTCCCCACAATCTGAAATAGGGGAAAACTCTGCGGGGGAATTAATTCATTGTTGATTGTTGCTCCCATTGTGGGATTCAGTATTTGTTCCATGTTTTGTGTCCATTCTTGTTTTGCAATCATCTTAATAGGGAAGAAAGATTTTGGTTTCTTTGCATAGTGTGTCCTCTTGGTGTCTTGTGATTGTTGTGTGGCTCTTCCTCATGGTGCCACTGATTTGTCTGCAGTTTGTGATTGTGGTATTTCCTGTTCATACTCACTTATGACTATAATTATGATGTCATAGCATCTGTGGATGCATTCGACCAGCTTGGAACTTGGACTTGGACCAGTCAATCTTCATGCTTCCAGATGTGGTAGACAAGGTGAGAAAAGTGAAAGATGTCGGATTTCAGCTATGCACAGCATTTCTCAACAAGCGAGTCAGCTCTCGGCACGTGGCTTTCACTGCTACAATGCACAACATTAATCTGAAGTTGTTGAAGTTATCTGTCTAAACCACTCAAAAAGTCAGCTCAGGCAAAATTTACCCAGATTGTATTTGCAGCAAATCTGGTCACATCAAGCTCCATCCTTCCTACCTCACTTACTCTGAAGGACAGTCTTCACAGTAGAAACAAGAATGAGATCCTGGATTGCATTGTCCTCGCTAATCTTGACCGCGTGCTTTTCTCAATCAAAAATTTCGTTCCGGAAGTGCTATGACTATTTCACAGACATCTTTGTTTAGGTTTTTTTCCAAAGAGGCAGTGGCGCATAAAGGGGGTTACATCCTCAACAAACAATCCTAGCATCTGGACTGGCATTCTGTGTGAAGATTTGAACAAGCAGAAGTTCTTGTTGGTCTAGGACATAACACTTCCACAGGGCAAGCAGCTATTCATCACAATCCTTGGTGACTGTGCAAGTTCATTATCTGATGCTGACATTGGTACTTTCACCCCCTGCTAACACAAGGAAACTGACACTAGACTTTCTCTACATATGGCTGCTACAGCCTGATTTGATTGACTAATCGAAACACCAAAACTTAACTTTTTGCTCTAGCGTGTAAAGCGTTACGTTTTTAAATACAAACAATCAGGTTTATTTATAGACAGAAGTGTTTTTCCTGTTACGGTTTGATTTTCAATTTGTGTCAAAATCAAACGCGAACGCAAACTGTTTCTAAAACGCTCGTCAAAGTCACAACGTCGTTGCTGATTGGATTTTAACATATATATGAGGAGACAGGATGAAACGCCTAACTCTGTGTGAAGAAGTTCATTGGGTTTTTTGGTGTCAAATATCACGTATACAAAACCTTACAGACATTCCGAACTGTCTCTGTGACATAATCTCTTGTCCGCAAATAGATTTACCTTTACCTGCTGGAGTTTATATCCTTGCATACAAATTTTAACAGAACAGTTTGTCCGGAAAGTGACACAAAAATATTGCGAGCTTGCAACAGTTTGAACCCAGATCAGACACGACTAAACGGTCTGACTGGTGATGCTCCTAAAATTTTCTTGACATAAAATTGTACATGACAAATATGACAAAGTATGAAAACTTATCCAGCGTGCACAGAGTTAAAACAAAGGCCGGTGTCAAAAATTGTTTTATCTGGAGTTTGAAAAGGCTTTGAAATGAACACCACTTTGGTCTCAACCCTTAGAACGCTGATCATGACAAATTGCACACTACTCTCTTGAATTTCAGGGAGTAATATACCTTGGTATTGCATATGAATCATTAACAGCAGACAGTTCACATGAAATAACGTTTCTGGTTTAATTTTTTAAGACAGCAAGAAGCTTCAAAAATGTTGTCTGTTTTAGTTTGTGGACAGGCAAATATTGTGATTACTGCAAGCGGTCTTAGAAGCAAATTTGGATACATGATGAAGCGGTTGTAAGTGTTTGTTATTATTATTTTTGTTGTTGTTAAGACTGTGCACTCTGCTACCAAACACATAGCCTGATATTTGTGATCAGTGCTATTTTCCGACCATTGACGCGAACCCGTGCAGTCTGATCAGCGCCTTTATTTTTCATCGATTGAAAAGTATAATATACAGACTTGCTACGAGCAACATTTCAATCTTCTAGCTACTCTCTGAGGAAACTGGCTTGAGTCTCCCTTTGTCAGAAACCATGAGAGAGTTTTTGTTGAGGCCAAAATATCAGTACATGTAGTATCCGGTAAAACAGTTCTATAAATAATCCTGTCAGTGATACCAATTTGCAGAGTGTTTGTATCGGAAAACGTTGCGCTTCACACGCTAGAGCAAAAGGTTAAGTTGTAGTGTTTCAATTAGTCAATCGAATTGGGCTGTACCACCATCGTTGGTCATCGTAGAATGATTGTAAATACCAGTAAATTTAAGCAATTGAGTAGTTCTAGGTGTCTCAACATTAGTGGCCCTCGGACAGCAGATTGGTGAACTCTGGATTGCGTTTGGAATACGTTGGGGGTTTCACAGTTGCTCCCCACAGCCCTAACTCAACATGAGATGATTAGAGCATACGCACATTCGTAACACAGTGTTATGGTGTCTATTAAGAGGTGGTAACAACTAAAGATGATGCCAAGCTCTGCCAATTTCTACACAAACAAAGAAACTTCAACCACATTCCTCCAAGCAGTGATGCTCTGCATTTTCCCCAGAGTAGCTTATTAGAGCGGGTATACTTACATTACATGGGGTAATACAATCAGCAAGTCTCTAGACCCAGTGTCACCAACGAATTGGAGATGGCAGCAAGAGCATCCGCACTTCGCACCAACCCAAATTTATACTAATATTCCCGTCATTTCAATGAACTTACCTAAGATTGTAATATTGCCACTGTAAGGGAGACTGTACAGCTCCTTGCAAGTGTTGTATACGTGAACAACCCTGTATGGTTCTCTGTAAATGTAAAGATTTGTGCTCCCATAATGGTGACAGGATTAGGAAAATGACCTTAAGTTTTGTATCACAAGAATGATTTGCAGGTTTTTTTTCTAATCATTAATTATGAACAATTTAAGAACTTCTCCTTTACCTACACCATTTTGACACCGTTTTTGGGTTTAATTTGATGATCGTGTATGATGAAAAATACAAAAAAGAGAGCAACAAAAACTGTGGCTGATGTCGGCCATCGAAAGTTCACTAAATCTACGTATTACATCCCACAACTTTCTGATAAAATCCATTGTCTAATTGTTCGTTGCTGGTTAGTCTTAATACATGTAAAAATGCTTATGATGACAATAAATGAATTTAAATGTGTCCGATTCTGTTGATTATCAAAATGCTGGACCATCAATGAATTTTCTGTATGTTACACATGAATGGATGAGGCTATGAAAGCAATGCACACCGTTAGCATTAATAGCATCTGACTAGAGCGTTTGCTCAGTGATGTTTAAATGTTTAAATGTGCTTGAAAAGTTTGGTATTATAAAGGGCATACAGGGTAATCGTGTTCGCTCCGTTGTCTGTGACTCTGCTAAATATCAAATGGATTTCGTTTAGACGCGTTACGTTGCTAAATGAAAGTTTGTAATGTAAATATTTGAATGGAATGCGTTCATACATTTTGAATTGGCAGACATTTACGTCAAGCGGACATAGCTTTCACTGTGGTCATACTACAACAGAAATTTGGGTTTCCACACTTATTCTGGTGTTAAGGTAACTTGTCATTATGTTCAATTTCTTCATTTAATCACAGATAAACGCTCTGATTGATTTTGGTCCATCAAATTCACATTGTGTCTTTTAACTTTAAAATTATGTAAAAACTTAAACGTTTCATGTCAAGACATGAAATGACAAGTTACGGTTTCGTCATCGTGGACAATTCATCAATGAAAAAATCGTAAAATTATGACTAAACCATAACGGGCAATTTCTTTAATATAACTGTAAAACACACATTTTAATCTGATTTTATTTCCTTTTTGGCAAAACAACGCAGGAGTATGCACCTTCGAAGCAAACGTATTCAAAAGTTCAGCCTTTGTTTGAAGGTAATTTTACTACGACACCGTAGGGAGTGACTAAACCCTAATTGCCGTTGTAGTATGACCATAGTGACTTTATTGTTTGAGTATATTTTTCAAAATAATCCTATATCATTTACCATTGTATTGCTCGACATACAAAATCAAAAGCTTTGCTGAAACCAATAAAAGAACAGATCACTTTCTTTTCTGATTTCTCCCCAATTTCTGTCAATGCATGCAACACAAAACTATGATCCATTCCTGTATAACTTGCACTGAAACCGACTGATTTGTTAGCATCAATAACATCATAGAATGGATTCAAACAATTTCCCGACACAGCAAAAAAAGCAAAAATCCCCAAAACAACGTTCTAGTTATGAAGTTATATTGTTCAGGTGGAAACATAACAATACCATTGATAACTATTTCGAGGTCATTGTTGTAAATTTAATAATTATTATCATATGTGAAAATTATCAGAAATTGTATATTGAGTTCACTTGCTGCGATTGTAAAAACATAATAGAACTAACATGATATGCTAAGCAATTTATTATTTTAACACTGAGATCGGTTTATTAATGCAAGCAATGGTACAGTGTACCTGCGAAGAGTGTATCAAAGGTAGAATTCCTCATTGTGACATACGACAAAAAACAACAACAAAAACAGGTTGTCGTAGATATACAGGACCATGTTCTGACCTCAACTTTTAACTTGTTTACCAGATGCTGGGCAAGCACATGGGTTTTTAATACTTATCGCATATGCGCAAGAGCCTCTAATAAATATCTATGCTTACGTATCTAGTGTATCTACACGTCTACATTTCGGTCTGAGTCTTAACCTATATCTATCCTTGAGTATGCAATCAGCGAATGACTGAGCGTTCGTTGTCCGAAAAAAATGATACTTTACTTTATCTCATGCGCTGGTTCATTATATATTGTAGGCATTAGAGATCCGATGCATTTAAAAGTTTTTCCGACTGAGCCTGATTGTAGGCGACATAGTCAGTATCAAATTGCAAACTTTAAGGTAAGTGAGTATGACCGGGAAATGCCATAATCCTACACTACAGACCAACCAGGCCATCGTGAGGTAGAGAACAATATTGCAGGACCGTGGCTACCAGATACGCAAAAACGCATTTGCGTCCACATTTTTACCGAAAATATGGGATTAGTCTATCCCAGTTCTAAGGGCGGTTTCTTGATGAGACGCATACAAAATGTGTGCGGATCTGTCTAATTTCAAATTTGGTATGGTAACTTATATATGTTGTCGTTATTTGCTTTAAGACCCCCGTTGAGGGCGAAGCACCCATTAACAAATGGGAAGATGTCCTAATTCATACAAGATTTAATAGTGTCCACCGTTACCAAGACTGTGCTTTAGATGGCAAATAACGCAGACACTGATGAGACGCCGCGTTTTGCGGCGTCTCATCTGTGTCTACGCTTTTGGTAAATGTCCCATTTTCGGAATCATTGCACAAATGCAATATCCACATCCCCACACTAGCGAACAATAAATTTTAGTCAAGCTACGCACCTGACTAACAGCCACATGGCATAAGGTAAACAATTAAAGTAAAACAACCAGCTCTCTTTCTCTTGGGATGAGTGCAAAGCTAGAAAGGACACTAAGTACTGCACATTGTCAACCAAACCCGGCTCAAACAAACAATGAGAGCAACAAAAAATGAACAACAGCAGAACCACATTTATTGTAATCTATTTTTAATTTTTCTTAAACTATTTTTAGCCAAAAAAATAAATTTCCTGATCATTGCTTCTTCTCCATTTACTGATATCCACTCACACGATGCGGTTCATTTCTAAAACATAATTATCTACAAATAATGCTGAAAGAATTCACTTTTACTCAAATCAATCACCATCTTCTTTGATTGATGTTATTTGAGTACTTAGTAACATTGTACCATGTTAAAACAGTTGTCGACCTGTTGCGCATGCGTTACCCCAATTGCTACATCAGATATTTCACGACCACTTTCATCAAGAATATTCATTACATAACTCACATACGAACAGTAAACGAGTTTACCAGCCTGTATTTGTGCCGTATATAATCATAATGACTGATTATTAGGTAAAAAAGTACCATTCTGTTCGATTGTTGTTTCTTCCCAAAAGACCTCCAAAAATGTGTTTAGTAATACAGGAAAAGAATTTGGATTGTGACTCTTTGTTTGTGCCAGCGCCTTTGAGAAAAGAATCAAAGATCCATATAATATTCCTCAGGTGGATCCTATCTACTTCAAAAACAACCCTGCCACGAGAAAACCTGTGTCAGGTGTATGGATTCAAACCAAGTGACTTTATATTTTAAACTCACGAACCTCTTTAGCTTCACAGCATCATCGGTACCGGTGCATGCGCGGTTCCAGAATGTTTACCAGAGGGGGTCCAATTCTGAAAAAAAATTCTCTTCTTTTTAAAGCTGATGAGGGCAGAGAGGATCCGAATACTACTAAAAGGGGGCCATCATTGACCCGCCAGCGAAACGCCATTTAAATGGCGTTTTATTGGCGGGCCGATTATTGCCCTAAATTGAATGCTGGCTTGGTAGCTTTGTCTCATTGTGAATTTTCAGGGGATCCGGACCAGTATTGCTAAGAAACCCTATTATTTTGTGATTTTTCAAGGCGGGGGAGGGGGTCCGGACCCCCTGTCACTACTCTGGATCCGCGCAGTGATCGGCTGTGTCGTTGTGTTTTGTATACTAATGGGCATCGTCGCGAGAATTGCTCAAACCAGGCTGCTCAGATACACAGATAAGCTTAGACTGGCCCCAGTATCTAATGTCATTTTGTTTTGTAGTAAAACTGATAATCTCTCTAAGATAGCAATTTATAAACTTTACTTGGAGTAAGCAGTTCTCGGCTTGGACGTCACTAAATTTGACTATCGGAGAGGACAGAATTTTTATAAGATGATTTTTTTATCATAGTTAGATATAATTATAAATGTAATGATATACATTTAATGGACAGATGCCAGTCTAAGATTAGCTAGATTCTCGAAATTTCGCAAGTAGCACGTGTGGCTATTATTCTTTCCAGAGAGTGGCCGGTCTGCGCATTTGTTGTTCACATACAAATGGACAACAAAGTCAGATTTCTCACGTCGATGCCAATATATTATATTTTGTTTGTTTGTTTTGTTTGTTTTTCGTCCCATGTCAACAGCTATGGTCATTGCGGGACGGTCAGTTCACTTAACCACACTTTTTCCTGGGCAGGCTTGAGCAAACGGTTAACCAGTAATTTGTGCACATACTTTCGCTTGTAACTGACAACAACCCTTCTGCGGAAGGGAGGAGAATGACCGTAGAAATTATTTCATGATCAATCTCCACGAAAGTATGGTACCGGGCCGGGATCGAACTCGCGACCCCTGGATCTGCGGTCAGACACGCATCTGTAGCCAGACACCCAATATATTATAGACAGGTTTTCCCATGACGCGGTTTCTAATGAATCCACCATATTTTCTTATGTGCTTTACACATGGTTTTTAAAACAAACTACAGAGGGGTAATATTCAATAGCAGACTATGATCATATTAATGAAAGACATATCATCTTCCAATCGGAACGATTCGGCCCAAACTCTGATGTATATGATCAAAGATGGGTTTTGTTAGGCAAGTTAATTTGGTAACACGTGGGGTCAGTCCTATTGAAATCAATTATTCTGATTACCTATCTAAAGAGTTTTATCAACAGATTAAATGAAGTTTACATGTTTCCTAAATGTATCTCTAATTAATGGCATCATCCTATCTACGGCGTTTATTATGAAATATTGAAGTCCCTTATTTCGAGCAATTAGAAGTTAGTTCAATATTCGATAATCGATATTCAAATGGAGAAGTTAGTTCGATATTCGATATTCAAATGGAGAAGTTAGTTCGATATTCGATCTTCTAAAAGGTAAAGTGGATGTTAGAAAGCTTCTCTCTGTTTTCCAGAGAGAATTGCACGACCCAAAAGAATTGTGGATGTACACTATATTCAGTATGTCCGTCCGTCTGCCCGCCCATCTGTTATTCATTAGTGAAAAAACTCTATTACTCAAAAGCTACTTGTATTAGTTATACCATGGGTTTTCCACCTATATGTGAAGATAATCCATGAGCTTTAGCGAGTGGATTATCTTACGTTCAGGCGGACAACCCATTGTATAACTGTTTTATACCACCTACATCAGTGTAGACATTGCACAGCACGGGCTATTTCGTGCTAAAGTTGGTACATGTAAGGGTGGTATACGGATTGTTAAAGATTAACACTTATAATATCTAGACATTGGACTTTCTCGGTTTCAGTAGATCTTTTCACAGTCGTCTTACAATCTTGGGCTAACATCATCCCACAGGCAAAATGCAATTCGAATGGCATTTCGCTGGGGCGGCATGGTGACCCACTTTCGAACTCTTATTGGGTAGTTTGATTTACTCTATGTTACAAAATGTCTATGTTTTGATGTAACTAATATTGTATCTTTACCACCATTGTCAATACTATTGGCAGCTAGAGCAACAACATCGCCGATGAAGTGAGCCGCGGCATGAAATTTCCAACAATTTGACATTTTGACAAGTGTAGACTTGGACGAGCCTCTGCATCCTCCTTTTTAGCTTAGAAACTCCAAATGGTGTTCAGTCAGTAGCTTAACAATCATAGAATACTCAAGCGACAAGCAAAGGCTCTGATCAGACTGCTCGTATGCGCAGGCTGATCTGAGAATTTGCTGGTCACACAAACCACATTGTTGGAAATCTCATGCACTGGCTCAAGTTATTAATGTACACTGTAGTTATGTTCATTCATTACAAATATGTCATATTTCGATGTCGGCTATCTATTTCTTTAGAAGGAAATTGCTATAGGAAGATTCATTCGTCAAAATATGAAAAAAAGCCATGAGAATGATGAGATAGCATAAGGAAAAAGTGCCTTACTGGATCAAATCAGCCATCGACGATGCCTCTGGTCAGAACAAAAGATTAATCTCCCATTTTTAAGTCACAATTAAATGTCATAAGTCGTGAGCATCTTAACATAGTGTTTGGCAATGGCTATTATTAGATATGGAAGCTGCCTGGGCGTTATCTTCCATGACTGATCTAGGGTCAATGTGCGCATTGTACACATTTTAATATATCCCTCATTTCTAAGACTATGTCTATATCATACAATAATAATGCCTATTTCTGCAATATTTCACTGCTTTAACTCGTTGCCTGCTAGTGTCGTCGGTTTGGACCCAGATCAGGCCCGACAAAAGGTCGGGCCTGATCTGGATCCAAACTGTTTGACACTTTGATAGTATTCCTGAAATATTTCATACAAAACACTTATTTTGCGAATAAAAACACTAGGCGACAAGAAGCATGCAAAATTACCCAGTATGCAAAGAGTTGAGTGAAGGCAACGTTCTGGAAATATGGATAAATTTCTCTACATAATGGAATTTATTTCTACATAGCAAGCATATTGCCAAGAATCTATACGCTTAAACGGTCTGGATAACTTCAAGAAAGGTTTTGCGGATCCCATATTCGTTATTAGTACAATGTATGTCGGAAAACACTTTGCCCTTTGTTTAAAAGGTTAATATGGGCATACTGAGAGTGATTTGGTAAAGGTTAAATAGTCCAACTGTTCAAACAGATGCTAAATTATGTATAGGCATTCAATGTGATGATCATTTTGAAGTATAAGCATATTTGTAGTTTACACAGAAAACACCCACAGTAATCTAGCATGGTAACATCCTATCGCAACCTGGTGTTCATTCATGTACATGTAACCAGATGTATAGTAAAACCTGTGTAAAACGGCCACTCAAAAAAGACAAAACAAAGGCCTTAAAGACAAATTGTAGCTTAATGAAGGTCGAAAGTATTGTAGAATGCTCTCTTGGAGCATTCTGCACTTTTGACCTGCATTAAGCGATAATCGGTCTTGAAAACCAAACTTTGGTCTTAATTCTTTTTGAGTTTTGAGTGGCCGCTTAAGACCCGTTTTACTGTATATGCATATTTGTAGTTTACTCAGAATACACCCACAGCAATCTAGCGTGGTAACATCCTATCGCAACGTGGTGTTCATACATGTAACCAGATGTATATCCACAACCGACCCATCAGCTACTTAAAGTAAAGTGCTGCTGCATTAATAAGAAACGCGAAAAACTGACTTTAGGTGCGCTTTTTTCATACGATTAGCTCTTGCGGTCGTCACTATACATATAAGAGTATTAGCATTTTTGTATCAGATTTTATTTGAAACTGACAACGGCGGCAAAGACCAGGAATCGATACAATCAAGTACCACACCTGACCGAGGATACCACAGGGGATAGTGACAAAAGCGCAATTAAACTTCACAAACAAGAGCCAATAGGCCAGCCCTTTCGCAGCAGGTGAACACAAGGCTGCAATGAACAGACGCGAAAGCATGACAACACAAGACATAAATAACACAAATGATCCACAAAAGAAGGGCCGCCTTGGAACTTGGAAGCTGTTCTGTAATGTGATGGAATTTTTTCATATTTTCACATTTTTAGTTCCTTGCTTGAATATAGTATTCAGCACCCCATATGTCTAGAACAAATGCAGCATACGTATTACTTGGCTTTTCGCTTACTGTAAAGGCGGCACCTCATGAATGCGTAATTAGGACTAGTCAACCTTAGGCATAGGTATGTAAGCTAAAAAGAAGGCGTGGTTTTATTCAAAAGTAACTGTATCATCTTGTGCCACAACCTCAGTCATTATTTAGTCCTTAAAACGCCAGCAAAATAACTGCATCTGAAAATGTCTATTTAACATAAGCGGGGAGGCAAACAGTGTGGACCCAGATCAGACTGCTCCTACAGGAGCAGTCTGATCTGGATTCACACTGTTTATCTATGAGGCTACAAATAGTTTAGTGGACGACAAAAACATACATGTTGTGATTATGCGCTTAAAGGGTGAATAAATGTGAGTTCAGGATTTTCATGAAATACATGCACGTTTGCGCGGCTCAAAAAGCTTACTCTTTACCCAATTATAAATAAAACCTGATTTCCCTTCCTTAGCAGATGAAATAGCAGAACCACACCCAGATATGAATAATAAAGTTGCCGCCTTTACAGTAAGCGAAAAGTCGAGTAATACATGTAGTACGAACATTGGTCCTTATTGCGACACCATGTTGATGCGTGAGCATGCTAGTGCTTTCGCTAATCAAATATAAAAAAGCCACCAAAAATGGCATTTATGCTGATTTATCTAATAGTTCAATGCATCACGGAAACAACTCCGTCAATAGGAATTAAAGTTGGGCCTTAAATACAGGGAATATAGGGTACATACATCCACGGTAATCCAGTTGTGACCCATTCCGTACCCATTGCATTCAATACAGCAGGTACGGAATGGGTCACGCCTTGGTTTCCGAGGATGGGGTACGTATTGTTTAATAGAAGCTGTTATTACCTGATTTCGTCAATCTACAGTTCTTTGTCTCTAAGAAACAAATGTTTAGGTGCCATAGGCCTACATAAACATGTTTAGAGCGTAAAATTGTGTCCCTTGTCTTAATCATCAAATCTAACACTTGTTTTGCGTGCTCAAACAGATCGTCTCGTTGAGACAATTCTTTTTAGTACCAACAACATATGTTTTGGTTGAGAAATAAGAAAAAAAAAGATTACATACATGTACTCTTAACTTGTATTTTGAGGGTAATCGGTAGAGTTATATTTTGTATCATGAATATGCAGGAATGTTGTCGGTGAACGGAAAATGACACATGTCCGTCTCTGCTACCCAAGTACAAGATCTCATTTCTTTGCGTTTTGTAAATCTCACTTATAGTATGCTGAATGGTGATGCATAGCGGGACATTCGTACATGTAGTTTAACGTACTCTGTTTGTCGTATGTAGAATTCATTTGTATTCATTTTGAAAATAAAGAGGTGCTTTGCGTGATCAAATGATATTATTTTTCAATATTAGACACACAAAAAATCGTGAAGAGCGTTACGGGCATTACATACAATATCAACGATTGGCCTCTTTGTAAATATATAACACTAAAGGGTTATATCAAACACAACAGTCGAAATAGCTTTGGTGCGTGGGTTCCAAGAAAATTAGGTTTATGCACGAAATTGAGACAGTATAAATGCCTCCTTATGGAAAGTGGTCTAGAATCTTGGTGTCGTTAATGTAAAGGCGAATATATTATGAGAAACTTTGTCTCAGAAATGAATATCTAAAAGATTTTACAAATACATGGCAAGGAAGTGTAAGCTATTTTATCATCGATGAACATAGTATCAACAGTCAGGTACATAACTTCCAAAAGTTACATGTTAAACGTATATCACTTGAAGCAGTAAATATTATTTTTCGCAATGCTAGCAAAAATAGCCTGTTGCGTGAAAGTGTGTTTTTTTTTTCATCTAAAATTCTGGAGTTATCGTAATTTTCATGATCAAATCGGTATTGAAATCATTGTTGAAAAGGCACAGTTTTAACTTGTTCTAGTGATGTAAATTTTAACTTATAGAGGTTATGTCCCTAACTGATCAACGGGCTTATGATCAGGATTGTACTATAAGGCAACTCTAACACTACAATTTACACATCTAATCAGACCCCGAGTTTTAAAACTTTGCTCTACTCATCTACGCATGAAATTTCAAACTGCACGGAAAAAACTATAATACTGAAAAAATATCACTGCTTAGTATAGTTAGATGGCGCATTTATCCTGCTAGATCTAATATTTTTGTGGCGCAGTTCATGGTGTTCTTCCAAGGATACCTGTCTCTGTGGACTGTGTAAAGGGTTATAAAAGGTAGCATAATGAAACTATAAAATACTTTATCGATTCTAAATTTATTTTTTATATATTTTTATCTTAATTGGTCAGCACTAAATGTGTGCTTATATTTATGTTAGCACAGTAGCTTCTTCATGTATTTCAAATGTTGCAATTACTATGACGGAAACAACTGCAAGGAAGATCTGTTAAAAACTGTTAGGTAGCCTTTAAAATGCCATGAAATATTTAAAACAAAAACTATTAAAGTATACCTTTTAATCGTGTTACATTTTAATAAGTTTACAAATTCTCTTAAAATGTCATTTTACTGGAAGTGATTGGCCCGTAAATGGTCATCAACACATATAAAATAAGAGGTGTTAACATTTAAAGACCTTGAAAATTATAAAGTAGTCACTGGTTTCGTCTGTGAGGGTTCATAATAATTGTGAATTGCCTGTGGGTATTTACAATATTTGTGAATTCTTTGTTTGGGTAGGATGCAGGTGTTCAGCCAGGTGCGGTGTTGACATCTGTGATTGACATGTTTATGTTTTTATAGGGAATTCTGACACCAGTTTGTTATTGTTTCTCAAATGTCATATTTATTAGCCTGTCAATTCTGATGGGATGTTTTAACACTTTTAAAAGGTCATGATGACAGATGTTACTTAGTTTAGTAAAATTACATAAGCCCAATAAATAGATGTGTCAATTCTGACATTGATAGGCAGGATTGCGCAATACATTTAATCATATGACCTTTGGGGAATTGCGCAACTGGCGTGACTATGAGTCACTTTTGTATCTTGTGATTGGTTGATATAAATGGAAGCTTACCTATGTAGAGGGCGCTATATAGTAAACTTGAAATATGATTGGTTAGTGATGATGTCATTAGGTGGCGCTGTGGTCAGCTTCTATCATGTGACTTCATGGTATATAAGATGAAACCCAGTGGCAGAGCTTCAGATTTCGGAACTTTGGGTTATAGATAGTTTCTTGAAGTATTTAGTTCGACTTAAGAAGATTTAATAAAATTATAAAATTGTGAAAGTTGTTACTGAAATTTTACAAGACTTAGAAATTCTAAAGAGACTTTTAAAACACAACGCGAACTTGAAGATTAGAATCAACTACTACCTTACATCTGGGACGTTTTTGGTGCCTACTAGACCAGGATTTCGAACGTTGTTTTCGTGGACACATTGTGAAGAACAGAAAAGAACAGGAACAGTTTGTGAACAGATTGTGATTGAAGAAATAGTAAACTAGTGATTGGTGGATTTTTCTTGACACGGTAGGACTTGTCATTTTATTCTTATTTAAGTAACAGTCAGCTAACCATTTTTAAAATCAATTACTATGGCAGTTTTGAATGACGCAGGTGTCGAGGATGTGCTTCAGAATTTGGCTGGGAAAATAACCGAGGTCTCATTTGCATTTAATGCTCAGGCTATCTCACAGTCTGTGCAATGTTTTGATTATAATCCAAAGTGTTTCAGAGATTGGGTAATTCAAATGAAACTTGGCAATCTGTTGGCTTATCGCTTTAGACAATTTTTTGCTTGTCGATTTTAGTGCAGATTGGAAAACTTTTTTCTTTTTGATGTTTATTTTTTATTTCTGTGTTTAATTTAAATCAAAAGCTTATAGGAGAAAGAAAATAACTTTATGGAAATTATGGATCAGGCTAGGTTATTTTTGAAGAGTTTTAAAGAATAGTAATTCTATGATGTGGGAATGTCTTCAGACATAGTTCAGATGTTTCGTCATATTGAGATGACGTGTGGGGTGTTATGTGGAAGAGTTATTCTTCTCCCCTTTATTTTATTACTTGTGGTACCATGTGGTATGTATCTGAATTATGATGAAGACCTTGACGTTTTAGTAGAGTTTTAATTTATGTTTATGTAATTGGAATTGATAGGGTTTTAATGTATTTCATTAATTATTGTTTTAAACATCTTAGTTTTTGTTCATGTTTAAAATTTATTTGAGAGAGTATAAAAAAATGATTTGTTTTTCTTTTTAAAGACAAGCTAATTTTTTAAAGTCTTCTGAAAATGTTGAAGATTTAATGAGTGCAAAACGTGAGGTAGTTCTATAGATTGAGAATGTCCTCAGGCATCATTCGGGTGTTTGTCATATTATATATGGCATTGGGGTGTTAATAGAAGAGCTTTGCCCTTCTCCCCTTTTATTTTAATGTATGGTACCATTTGGTATGTATCTGGATGATGATGAAGACATTGGCATTTTGGTGGAGCTTGCATTATGTTTTGTTAATCAGAATTTAATGGTTTTATAATTAATAAGGTGTTTGAGTATTTAAATAATGCAGTAGTTTTTTTTCAGTATTGAATGCAATTAAAAATTATTAATTCTGTAAGGTCTTCATTGTGGATCAGACTGTGATCCATGTGTGAATGAATTTTGGGTTGTAAGGGTGTTGTATGTTTCCCTAACCCATGAGAGATTCTGATATTCACACTACTTCATTGTCTGATAGATTTTTGAGGGTTTTATAAAACTGATAAATAGATATTTTTGTATTTTTTATTTTTTATTGAGAAGATGGATTTTTAATGGATAAGATTCACAGCAGTGATTTGGTTTTTGGTTTTGTTAGACCAGAATTTAGGTTGTTAGAGTCTTTAAATGATTGGATTGAATATATTGACTATGATTTTGGTATATTGATTAGAGTTGTGGAAAGACTTTAGGTCTTTGATGATTTAGAAAAGCTATTTTGTGTAGCTTGCAAGGTGATTGTCCTTGTGTTGGGATGAGGAGGTGATGACCCAAGTTTACAGTTGGTTAATGTTAAGAGAACTTGCTTGGGATCATGATGTATGAGCAATTTGTATATATGTGGCTTTTATTGTAAAAGTTTTCAAGTTATTTTACTTGCAAGTTGCTTGGTAGATGGTTTATGCTACCAATTAATGGATTTAATGTAGTGTTGTTGTAACAGTGGTTACACGGTGGTCAAGCATTCTTATTTTGTTTAGGGTGTCAATTAGCTGTTCCTCTTGTTTTGTAATGCATGAGATCATAATGTGGCTGAACCCTCGATTGCCAATTGTAGAGTTTGTACACTAAGGTGTGTGGATTATTGGAACTTCTGATGGTTGTTATTTACCATTGTTTGCCAAGATAAGTTAGGCATTCAAAGTGGAGTTGTATCCACCCTTGATGTGATAAGATTGAATATGACTTGTGGGGCTGCAAATGTTTATTTGTGTTTATCCCAATGTTGTGAGAAAAGGTTAGAGGTCATATTCAGGATGCATGGGGTTCACTGTTTAAATTGAGAAATATAACACACTTTTCTCTTTGGAAAATTTTACATCTAATTTCCCTTAACAGCAGGTCAATTTCTATTTGGTCATTAATTGTAATGATTTTTGGCACATGTTTTTATTTTGATACTGCATTTCATGTATAAGAAATGCTTTCATGAGAAGGTGAAAGTATATTTTGGTAAGAGGTTAGCTGATTGTTGTGGCAATAAGAATGTTGTGACGAGTTCCTTGTCAGTTGTTAAGAATGGGTTGGTGTCGTCGGAACATGACGAGATTGTTAGGAGCAAATCGGGAAGGTAGTCTTCTTCCGCACCAGACCAGAAGGAAGCGAAGGTGTTATTGGCTTCGTTGGAGAATATCAAGAACTAAGATGTATATTGAAAGATAGATGGCCATGAATAAAATGGAGCCAATGTGACTTAAAGTGTACACAAAACTTTACTATGAGTCCATGGTAGTGCCATGGTGAAGATATGATGACATGAAGATATGTAAATAGTTATTGATAATGTGTGTAAGTCCAGTCATTTAATATGAAGTTTGGTGGCTGGTGAAGATATAAATATGCTTACTATGATGTGTACAAAAATATGCACTGTAAAGACTGATAAGAAGGATGTATATGACTTGGAGATGTATAAGAAGAATACAGTAAGGGACCTTTTCACCTCGTATCATCGAGTTTACATGAAACATATTGACCTTTAAAATCCAACCAGTTTCCAAAGTGATGACAGATAACAGGTCAAATCAAGATTTTGTTGACAGCTTTGAAATGGTGACCTTTAAATGTCAAACAATTAATGACATTTATACACAGTGAACTTTTGTAAACAACAGCTAATAAATTTTGGATTTTATACATTACTTACCAGTCAATTATTCCAAACAAGAAAATTAACATTATACAGTTATGGATAAGCTATACAACATTCAGCAACTAAAAAAAAAGTGTTTTGGACAGCAGACAAAATTCTATATACTGGATATCAGCAAAGCAATTAAACTTTTGGACGAAATTGAACAGAGTTTAGACGACACCATAATTTGGAAATTGCAATCAGAAAACAATATTCATTTGAAATATACTCCTATGGAGGAACCAACTGAATGTAACGGACAGGAGGATATTAACTTTGTATTTTACCATGATACTGGGGAGCAGGATGATCCAATACAGATAAGACTAGCCACGGAGGAGTGAAGATGAACCTTATTGTATATTGACTGTATTACTTGATGGACGGAGAATAGGATTATTATATGTGTGGTGCATGTTTTTGATTTGGTATATGAGATTTTATGCATAGTGGGGTCCTCAAAGCAATTGTCTGCTTTGTGGTCTGATCAACCATTTTGTAGGCATTGGGCTGTTTCATGATGTGCTCCATTGGAAAAGCTTGGCATGCATATGTCTGTCTCTGCAATCTGTAGGGAGGCATGTATATGTTAACTTGATGGGAAGATGCAGTGGAGTGACAGTTGACCCTATTGTGTGTGAGATTCATAATGTGTATATATAATTAGTTAAGATTCGACATTGTGTTGTGAATTCACTTGGGATTAATTGGGTCGAAATTTGCTTGTGGCGTCTGTGTGTTCTTGAGAGTTTGGGACAACTGCACGCTTGATGGGGTGGCCAACCATTGAGTGGACACAAGGTTCTCTCGAGTGCGCTGTCACATGCAGATGTTGTTGTAAATAGTTTTATAAATGTTTTGGAAGTTGTACTTTGATGGTGCATGTGTATTGTTTATGTTTAGTAGTTTTAGGATGATTTGTGCATGCTTGTGTTTTATTTATATGTTTAGTATAGTGGTATGTATGTGAGTGAGTGTGAGGGTGTGTGTGGATGTTATTTGTATATATGGTGTATGAGAGATGAGCTTGGAGAATTTCACTTAATTGACGAATTAAGTCAAATTCTTAAGGTCTGGGCGTGTATAAAGTAGTCACTGGTTTCGTCTGTGAGGGTTCATAATAATTGTAAATTGCCTGTGGGTATTTACAATATTTGTGAATTCTTTGTTTGGGTAGGATGCAGGTGTTCAGCCAGGTGCGGTGTTGACATATGTGATTGACATGTTTATGTTTTTATAGGGAATTCTGACACCAGTTTGTTATTGTTTCTCAAATGTCATATTTATTAGCCTGTCAATTCTGATGGGATGTTTTAACACTTTTAAAAGGTCATGATGACAGATGTTACTTAGTTTAGTAAAATTACATAAGCCCAATAAATAGATGTGTCAATTCTGACATTGATAGGCAGGATTGCGCAATACATTTAATCATATGACCTTTGGGGAATTGCGCAACTGGTGTGACTATGAGTCACTTTTGTATCTTGTGATTGGTTGATATAAATGGAAGCTTACCTATGTAGAGGGCGCTATATAGTAAACTTGAAATATGATTGGTTAGTGATGATGTCATTAGGTGGCGCTGTGGTCAGCTTCTATCATGTGACTTCATGGTATATAAGATGAAACCCAGTGGCAGAGCTTCAGATTTCGGAACTTTGGATTATAGATACTTTCTTGAAGTATTTAGTTGGACTTAAGAAGATCTAATAAAATTATAAAATTGTGAAAGTTGTTACTGAAATTTTACAAGACTTAGAAATTCTAAAGAGACTTTTAAAACACAACGCCAACTTGAAGATTAGAATCAACTACTACCTTACAAAATCTCCTGGATTTTTGTATGAATATTTAAAGGTGATTTTAATTGCCCTAATACATGTATGGTCATCAAAACATAAAAAATAAGGTATAAAAATTGAAGACCTTGAAAATCCCATGAATTATTGTGTGAATGTTGTTTTAATTGTGCTAAACTTAAACAAAAACTAGCTGCCTGTTTTAAGTGACATTAAGAGTATATTTTTCTTCTGCCGCCTAAATATTGCAAATAGAAAATTATTGGTCCTCAAAATTTCATGAAAAAACTCATCCAATAAATGAAGTTGATTTTAAAAGCATAAACGTTTGGTTTAAAGCCATGCAATATGAAGAATAAGCTTTTAAGTGTGACAAATGCAGATGGATATTGGGCAAAACTATGACTGCAAGAAATAGAAGGATGTTGACTGTTCTTGCTATTGGAGTTGCTGTTTTTTTAAAGTAAATGTAAGACAATACTTTGGAATGGGTTGGGTAATACACAATGTAAAAATTGGCATGTATTACTTAAAACGGTGATCCTGAACAGTTTACATTCATTTTGGCATAGGATTCAACTGCAAGTTATAATGTATCAGTTTTTGCAATGAATGTAGTTTATTTTTCATTGCGAATAGCTCTTGGGAATTTAAAGTTTTGTCATCAGGATCCCAAAAAATGATAAAATCAAAGACGCTTAAAGCCCCATTACATTATTTTACAATGTATAATTAGGGTCTTATAATGTTACCATTACAGTTAACTATCTGAGTATGAAGTTTATTTACAGTACTTAGCTCACATAACCTGTGAAATAAAGTTTATGGCATTATGACTGTATCCTAAACTGTTCATGAAGTATTCTTGATAACTTCTTAATTAGAGTCTATCAGACAGAACCCTTGTAAAGTTTCGACGCAAGTGACTACCTCCTCTCGAGAAGCAATTAGACCCCCTCTGAAAAATGTCCTGATGACTAAAAATATAAAAAAAAAAGTTTTCATAGATATTGTCAGGTTGACCCCCACCTACCCATACATGGAACCAGAGAGAGGATGAAGCTTCCAGACCCCACCAGGAAAATCACAAGTACTCTAGGATTCCATAGGAATAATGGTATGGATCCGCCTCTACCATCCCCACCTCCATAGAAGCAATTTGATCCCCTCAGTAAAATAAAAAATAAAAATAAAAAGTCAGAGCTTTTGTCAGTTTACTACCTTCCCCCACCTGCCCATGAGTAGATCCTGAGGGGATGGTGAGTCCAGACTCTACCTGGGAAATCTCACAGGTACTCTTGGTTTCTAGTTTGCAAAGGAATACTGGTATGGATCCCCTCCACCCCTCATGGATCTGCCCAATCTGTAAAGAAAGTAATCAAACTGTTTATGTAACTGAATTTCTATGAATTTTTAAATGTCTTTCAAGGGTCATTTGTGGAATAGCTTGATTCATATTAAGTGCTGTTATCTTTAAGTAATATACTTATTAAGGGCCATTTACTTGTAAGATGATTCCCTTAAGTACTTTTTGCAAAGTTTAGTTATTTTAAAATCTATTAAGTTTTACAGTTTTTAATGCCCTTACTTTTGTAAAAAAAAAGACATATGCATACCAAGGGGCTTTAAGCATCATTAAATCTTTTGTAAATTTTAAAGGCCCTCTTATTCATGTTATAGTTTAAAGGTGGTTTAAAGGGAAGTTTTAATGACCATTACTTTTGAGGACCATTCGTTTTCACCGTCTACTTTTAATGACCATTAATTTATTGTTAGATGATTTAATGGTATTTTAAGTATCGTGAATTTCAATCATAAATTCAATCAGTCTCCTTTAAAAATGAAGCAGCTAGCATAATTGCCATTAAATTCCTATTGCTCTTAAAATATATATTGAATTTAATAGTACCTAATTTGCTTTACTTTTAAAACCTCATTATTTTAAATGGCATTTAATTACCATAGTTTAAGCCTAATTTTAGCTACAATCTAAGGCATTTTAATGGATGAATTTCATTAAATTCTACTAATTTCCAATACTTTTTACCTGTTTTTCAATGCTCATTTTACAGCAGTGCATGCAGTAGTGTGAGTATCTACCTTCAATATAACTGTTTGCTATTCAGTAAAAACAGCGAAGAGCTCTGAACGTTCACTATGGATATTCTTGAAATTAATACGAGGGGAACGTGGGATTGTAAGATATAACATATGAATAACGCTTCAATTATTTCAGAAGATATGTCATATAATAAGCCAACGTCTTATAGTTTAGTCATTTTTAATACTTAATATCAATGCTGCTACCTGAATGTCCGTTAAGTTTCCATATGTTTTCTCTGGTTCCTCATCATGTTCATGTTATTTCGGTGTTCTTTTATGTATGACAGACCAAACTTATCTAGCGATCTACATATTTCTACAAATTGTGATGTCTGCAGCTCGATTGACGTACTTGCAATACGATGGTGAACCAATGCGACTTATAGTAGCGTTTTGTAACCATCTAATCTTTATTCACATTTAATACAAACCTGATAAGTCCTATGTTTTCTGCGTTTTTATGCGATCCCATCTTTATTGTAGGTATTTTTGGTAGTTTCCTAATTAATGTCGACATTTAATAAAGCATGGCAATTCGTTATCATATCTGCTTTCGGTTAAGATTTAAAAAAGGGCTTGTTAGTATATATCATATATCTACAATGTCTACCGGGCTTCATTCTTAGGTGATGGTTCTGATGCAATTGTTGATTCATTATCTATTTTTGCTCACATTGTTGTGTGGAATTTTTGTGTTTGGTCCTTATTTTGTTATGCAGTAATGAATGTCGTTTCTAGTTGTTTTTTGTGTAAGCATAGTGTGTTGATTTAATTAGATTGTTTCTCAGTGATGAGGCAATGCATAAGTTAGAAAGCCTCCGCGTATGCTAAACAGTGTTGTGTTTTAACACATGCATAATCTATGGCGAGGATATTCCGCCAATGAAATGTTTTAAAGCCCCCGCCCCCGCGCTTATGCTTCATTGATGACCGTTACTTACTAAATTTTCAGTTTGTTGAAATGACATTTTGACTGATTTGGATAAAAAAAATGTATTTTTTATCAATAATTAATCAATAGATAATCAATAGAAATATTTTACAGGGTTTTAATTGGTAGTTTCAATGGGGAGAAGAACGGGATTTTAATTGGAGTTTATGCAGTGTAGTGCCTCTGTAAATGACTTACACGACTGGACAGATATATATATATATATATATATATATATATATATATATATATATATATATATATATATATATATATATATATATATATATATATATATATATATATATATATATTATGTAAACTAATTAAAATGTCCCAAAAAAAGTAAATCATAAGAAAAACGGTACATGAACAACAGATTAGAGACCCATCAACAAGACAAATGCCTGTCAGCAAACATATTGATAACTGTTGTAAAACACAACCAAAATTCTCTATATTTCCGTTTTATAAATTTCAAACTGATGATGTTTCAGCTAGGTTAGCCAAAGAACATTATTTTATTGATGTGTTTTCTCCAAAACTAAACATGTTAAATGACGTTACAATTTATACGTATTTGCGTACACATATTTGTGTACACATGTGTACGCATATTTTGTTAATGACGTCGCTAGGAAACTGCGCATATTTTGACGCCATTAACGTTAAACATATTTTGATGACGTTACAAATATAGCGTACGTTGTGTACACATGTGTACGCATATTTTAGTATTGACGTTGCTAAGAAGCAACACATATTTTGACGCCATTAATTTATTGCCCTGAAGATAGGAAACCGGTTGGCAATAATAAAAATAGTAAAAAATCGTCCATGGGCTTATGTTGTTTAATTTTTTCTTATATATATATATATATATATATATATATATATATATATATATATATATATATATATATATATATATATATATATATATATATATATATATATACCGCTAGAGAATGTGATGCTGAGCAGACTCCTTTTAGTCCTAGCCAATCACAACCTTCAACGGCTGGCTGCTAGTGACTTTGTCCTCAGCACCTGGTGTCTAAAGCCTCGGTCACACGAGATCGTGCGATCACTGAATCGCGCTATTAGTCACGAATCTCAGAGATGTAAGACTTGTCGCGACTACTAAGGACCAGTCTTTGGGATTTATCTACGACCTACCGTTAATGTTATTTGGAAAAATGCATTCTATGATTGGTTGTGACATAATCAGAACGGTCATGTGACCCAGCTCATGAATTTATAATCTCTATCGCAAAAGCGAGCAGCAGAAGGTTTGAATCTCCGTATATGCTGTCATACACACATTATGAAAATAGATAAAAGGACGGATTTTGGGGATACATATTAAGCACCGTTATCATATGAGCAGACAAATATATTTTTTTTCCGAAAAATAATTGATGAACCATTTATACTAGTGACGCATAAATACGTACCGTCTGGCAAACAGTGAAAACCAATACGAAATAACGCATTTCACCAGGGTCTACACTGTTTGCTACATGTATGACAAAAAGGTATCTTCAGAGAAAAAAATGCAATTTTATTTTGAAATTATAAGCTGTGACCCCTCTATATATATAATGGACCGTTTCAAAATTAATGCATCTAATCAGGAGGAAGAATCCATTAAGTGAATACAGTGTTAAAACAAATAGAATGCCACAAAAATGAAGAAACTCTATCTGCTAGTGTCAGGCAAAAACAGTTTTGGATCGAGATCAGGCTTGACGTTTCTCGTAAACAGTTTGGATCAAGATCAGTCCCAACAGTCACATCGGACCTGATCTGGATCCAAATTGTTTGATACTGACTGAGGTATTCCTAATTTTTTTGTTTTTCAAAAAAATGTCATTTTGAAAAAAATCAGAAGGCGACACTTTTGAAAAGTCATACTTTACTCAGCATGTAAAGATTTATTTTTCTTGAGCTGATACATGTACTTAATTTTTGTAATCTTGCGTTTTAACATACATGTGGTCTTCGACGGCTTTATGATTTTGGCTCTCTTTCAGTTCAGACATTTTATACCAAAATATCGTAAGATGTTATGCATGGCATTGCATGGCTTTATTGTAAGGTTAATGGAGAATGGCCCTGACCCCTATTGACCTACTCTCTACGTAAAGTAGGTGATAGGTTGCTATTCCTTTTTTCTGAATATGATATAAATGTACTATGAACCGCGTCACGAAAGTCGCACTATTGTGATCTATGCTCCCAGTGCTCAACTATCCAGTGGGACTGCATTATCCATGTTTTTATCTGATTATACCGCCACGTTCATACTTCAAATCGTGCCACGAAAACTCTGATGCGGCTGAGTTTAGCCTTTGGTGTTCGCCTTCATGGTAAGATTTTTTTCAGGACATTTTGTTATCTTGAGGTGTTTTCAGATTAACTGTTTCAAAAACATTTTTTTTAACAATAACGAGATTTAAGTGCCAATTTGGTCGAGACCAGACCCGGCGTTTTTGTCTCAAAAGTGCAGGCTTGTCTGAGCCTTAGCTTTCCTAGCTGCTTTAGTACGGCAGGATCAATGTGATGTTGAACATTGCGTTTGTACACGCAGAACATACTCCATATGTCATGGAACACTGCCAACATATAAGCCCGGTTTCAGACCACGTGTCCAAGACTTCTAACTACAAAACACATATATATTTGGTACTTTATTACTGCCCCATTGGCTACAATAAAGTATATCAGACATTTTTAAGATATTGGTACAGTCGTAGTCGATTTACATACATCTAGTTGTGTGCATATTTTTGATATTGCTTTATTTACTGGTCTGATACCAGTCTACTATCAGACATTTATATATACATTTGACAATCTTAAAGATCTGTGACTGGTCGTATACTGGTCCTATACCCGTCGCAGGACCTAGTAAATACTGTTTGGAGACTACCTGTGATCTTGGATCGCGGCGCAGGTTTTTAGACATGTTCAAAACTCTCCACCCCGCCCATTTTCATGTTTTTTGCCCGCACGATCACTCCCGATCAATAAAAACCAACGTGCGACAGTCTTGCAACTTATTTTTGCAATTTTATCCTGTCTACTTGTGAAAGCACCAAAACGATTTTAAAGACATGTATACATCTGCTGCTACCATCTACTGCAGAACCAGGTTCCTGAAAATGCTCAAAGACCTCTCTGGAACCGATTTGGTTAACATTGCTGTTCCCAATCACTAAGACCTGTCGCGCGCTCGTATGAGATCTACTTACGATTTTACTACGTGACTGGTCTTACACAGGTCGCAACATGGTCCTAAGCCCTCGTGTGACGAGGCTTAAGCCACGGACTTCATAAAATTGGATCTTATCGCATATGCAAAAAAAAATGTAAGGAGAGTTATCTGTTGAATTCATATAAATGTATGCATTTATTGTTCTCCATACTGTTTATGCGTTTATGCGAACAGTGTAGACTCTGATGAGACTGTGCGGATGCGCAGTCTCACCAGAGCATTCACTGATCGACTATACGATGGGTACTTTAACCTGATGTAGTATTTCACAAAAGTTGACCTGTCAATTTAGCCCATGAGACGAACTTATAGCCAATAAATGAAATAAAGGAAAGCAGAAAGATCATTGCAAACGAAGCCAATTTCATTTATATCTCTTAATGTCTGACGGAGTAATGGAAACAGAAATGTCCATACAGCAACGTAGGAAAAAGGTCCCGTCATGCCGATGTGTGAAAAGTAGGCACGGAGCAGCCCAGTACTTTTGTCATGGCTTGATCAGGTGCTTCATTGATAGCGGATACAAAACGGAGTGTCAGATGAGTATCCATTAATATTCAATTTTAAGAATAGAATGTATATGTTGACCAGTGATATCACCAAAGAGCACGAATTGTCTTATTTCCCCATCATGGGTGATATCTATATACAGTGCATTAACGCCCTCTGCTGTAAGGAAATTTATATAAGTTTATTAGGTGTCTACGCTCTGCTTGCGTCTCCTGAGCCTTAACTAAAACGTGAGACCGCTGTGATTAAAGCATGTTAAGATACAAACCAGTAAGATAAGCGTATACATGTACATGCTTTTTTAAAATTGCTTCAAAATACATCGCCTCCTAAATAAAACTACTGGGCTGATTTTGAGTTGGCAGGAATTATCCCTTATATGACCCAGTTCAATAGTTGTTCAAATGGTTCCAGTCCGTTGCGTATCTAGGTCACATGGGCTAAAATATAATCAAAACCAAAATAAGCTTCACAACGTTTATACATTTACCTTTTCAGGGCATAGGTGATTGATATATGACAAGTGTTTAATTCATATTAAATGCCAATCAATTACGCATAAGACACCTGAATTTTAGGTTTGATGAGTTATGTAGATTATGAGTCTGTGCAGTATTAAATTTAAAAGATCCATCTGTTAGGCATGCTATTGAATTGGTGTTTAAAGCTAAATTAAGCCTGGATCATCCCACGAGTAACACACATTGGAGTGTAGTGATTTTACTCCAAAAGGTAAGTGAGTATGATCAGGAAATACCACAGCCACATACTGCAGACCGACTCGTGGTAACGTGAGGAAGAGCCACAGAACATTTATAGTCACAACACATCTGTAAGACAACCCTTTATGCAAACTTTACAGCGCTTACAATGGAAATTCCTATTTCAATTTTTTTGTCATGTTTCTTTCGAACTGATGGGAATTTATATCAGATGTTATTGTCATATATACTCTCGGCAGAGGTCCAAACGAAACACTGATAAGACAAATCAAATGTAATCAGAGGTAATTGTGTCTTTACTGAAAGTAATCATGTTGCATATCGAATTAACGGAATGTAGTATATAGCGCAATGTGAGCAAATAATCTGCCCTTTGACACTCTCGACCCCTGAGGCGGAATCAAAAGGTACTTTTTCCTTTTTCTGAAAGAAGTCAAATTGCATATCAAATAAACGAGAATGAAGCACAGAGCAACATGCAAGCAGCATAGAACATCATGCCGTTTTACCCACTCTCGACCGTTAGGAAGAGGTCAAAAGGTCAAAACATGCTTTTCTTGTCCTCTGAAAGTGGTCAATGTTGCATATCAAATTAAAGGGAAAGAGGTGTAGAACAACATGCAAGTAAATTGATTTTATGCACATCTCTGACCTCTTGACTTGGGTAAAACGGTCAGACATTGAATTTGTGCAGATAAGTATTTTTTGCTAAAACTTAGCATGCTGTCACTTAAACATTTACTGTACTACTTAATTGACATACTTAAGCTATAATGATTTATACCCAAAATGTTATAGAAATGAGAATTATATTTTCTGATATCCTCTCCTCACGTGCCAAATCTCAGGCCCTAGGGCTCTCTTGTATATATTAACTACAAGTACACAATTGCTGCAAAATGTGGCAAAATGCACGGCCCCCCAAAAAGTATGATATTTTTGATGGTTCTGATTATTGTCACAAACACGACATTGCAAGTTTGAATATACAGTTATCATGCATATCATAATTTTCCCAAATTATATGTGTTTTATAACCACCATAGAAAAATAGCACAGTAACTGATTACAAATAGCATAGGGACAAGGGAAATGAATATTGTTTTATTAATCAGTTAAATATTTGGATATGGCACTCAAAAGGACCGTCTCAATCTTTTAAAGCCCATAATAACTTGTTTTGCACTTATACACAGCACTGTATGATATGAGTCATCGTCTGCGCGCTGCTCTCAAATGGTATGACAAAATAGCATGAATAACATTCTGAACGCGAAAAGATGTATTCTTACGAAATAAATATGTACAAACCAATCAGAATTGGCAAAAAGCAACATTTATTGTTTGACTGCAGGTTGGCCAAAATAGCATTTTAATGTACGTATCTCTTTTCCTATACAATCATATTTATTCTATGTATATGTTATAGATCATATAATACAATTATAAAAGACTTAAGTGGGAACGAGCGTAGCGAGTGAACCACTTAATTTCTTTATAATTACAATATGTGAGCTATGACCTACTTATAGTTTTCTCCTCCCCTTTTCGGACGGCCCCTTTGAAAATGGTCGCATTGACCACCTTACGGATTTATTTAATGATTTTACTTAATAAATATTACAAATGCTGACATATTATGTGATTAAGTGGGCCAATAGTTTAAATGTCTGTACAAACTGATTGGTTGTGAAGCACAGGAAGGGGCGGAGTAAACTATAAATAATAAAAAGGTTATCCGTCTGATAGTAAATACGTCACTGAGCAGTATCTCAGAATATTTCCGTTTTGAATGCTTGGAAGTCAGGAAGTTAGCCTGGCAGTACCATTTTGTATAAATACGATAACAAAGAATAAGAACGACAGTCAAGTTTTCAGTTATTGAGAAATTTACATTTCGCTTTAAGCCCTAATAAAGTATTGTTTCAATGTATTTCCCAATATGCTTAGCCTAGAAATCCATTTATAACCAGTTTAAGTATGTTCGTTTCTGTTATTTGAAGTTTATTTCCCTCTGGAGACTTAATGCTGAACAACAACGGTAAGACATTTTAAATTACAGAGCAGTACATGTAACTTCATTTGGCGAGAAAACGATGGCGGCACAAACGAATTTCTAAGAGAAACAGCATGCAATTATACACATTAAAGGGCATATTCGTGTTGACAGTGGTGTGTTTAAATTGTAAGATTGTATAGTTTTACTGTTTAATCAACCGATTGTAATCTACAAAACCCGAGGTGACTGTAGATTATTCAGTATCCAGAGCCAGAACGAATGTGTGAAAAGCATATTGAACGGACAGACGGACTCACACAGTGATTAAAGTGCAAATATGTGGGTCGAACAAATTTCGATCCAGAGTAATGAGTTATTTTCACTAACGGAAACGGGCGGACACTAGCGACTCATTCATTGTTTATAGTGCTCACCTGCTGGTCGTTCAATTGTATCTTAAAATGACGATTTCACCCATGAATCATCATGCTTACCGAAGTTACTATAAGTGCTGAAGCTCTAGCTTCCAACCAGCCAGATAATTTATTATACAGTTCCTCTGTAGGAAATATACTTAATATTATATAGCTGTATCAATATATACCAGTGAAAGTAATAATACATACTGCCTTATTGCATACTCCAACAATGTAGCATATCCTTGAAACAAGAAAGGTAATTCACTTACGTTGTACAACGTATAGAAGGGAGCTGAATCACTAGCAGGACACGTTTTAAAGCCGAAACAGAGCCTAAACCCGTTTTGTAAGGGACCTAAATATAGGTTTTCTGTGCCAATAGACTTCAAATCATGTCGTGAAGAAAAAGCAGGAGCTTTACAAGAATTTTGTAATTGCTGGTGTAAACGGGAGCATGTTGAGTCTAATGCCTTAAATAGTTGGAAACTAAATATTTTTAAAATAATTGATGTTAGAATTTCATTTTATTGCAACAATGTAGATCTTCTACCACCCAAACCTAAATTCACTTTTAGACACTTGAAGAAAGGGTTCCAGGAATTCCATAGGAGGTTTGTTTTGGCCCCAGCAGATAAGGCTGCTAACAATGTTGTAGTCGATTGAAAAAGATACTATATTGACACCCTTAATAAAGAACTTAGCACTGCAAAAACATATGAGCATAACAGGCTTGATGAGACGTCTATCGCTGATAGGCATCGATGCCATATGGCAGCTAAGTTTGGATTGTTTGTTTATGAGGACCATAGCAAGCTTCCTACGTTATACTGGTTACCTAAACTTCATAAACGGCCCTATAAATCGCGTTTTATTGCTAATGCTAGTGCATGTACAACTACCGAGTTGTCTATTCTTTTAACTTCTTGCCTCACTGCGATTAAAAACCATGTCATTAAATATTGCACAATAGTTTATGAAAGAAATGGTAAAAATTTATTTTGGTCTATTAAAAACTCAGGTGAAATTCTTAATAAATTGAAGTCTAGAGGTTTTCTAGCATCTGGTTTGTCTACATATGATTTCGCCACTCTCTATACTACATTGCCTCATAATCTAATCAAAGAAAAACTAACAGAATTAATTGAATAAATATTTAACAGAGAGGGCTCACTTTATTTGGCTTGTAATGATAAAAATGCCTTTTATACTTCTGAACAACCTAAACGATATAAATTGTGGTCATGTCAGAAAATGTGTGATGCGCTCCATTATCTTTTGGACAGTATATTCATAAGATTTGGCTTGAAATTATATAGACAAATTGTAGTTATTCCAATGGGTACTAATTGCGCTCCTCTTGTTGCATATTTGTTTTTGTTTTGTTATGAGAGAGACTTCATGTTGTCTCTGTCAGGCAATAATCAAACTGATATTATTGAATCTTTTAACTCAACCTCCAGATATTTAGATGACTTACTTAATATTGATAATCCTTATTCTGAACAAATGGTAGGTCAGATATATCCCACTGAACTACAGTTAAATAAGGCGAATTCTTCTGACACTGAAGCTCCGTTTTTTTACTTGAACTTGTCTATAACAAATGGCATAGTTTCTACTAAAATTTATGATAAACAGGATGATTTTAATTTTGAAAAAGTAATTTTTCCATTTCTTGATGGAGATGTCCCTTGCTCTCCTTAATAAATTGAAGTCTAGAGGTTTTCTAGCATCTGGTTGTCTACATATGATTTCTCCACTCTCTATACTACATTGCCTCATAATCTAATCAAAGAAAAACTAACAGAATTAATTGAACAAATATTTAACAGAGAGGGCTCACTTCATTTGGCTTGTAATGATAAAAATGCCTTTTTTTTACTTCTGAACAACCTAAACGATATAAATTGTGGTCATGTCAGAAAATGTGTGATGCGCTCCATTATCTTTTGGACAGTATATTCATAAGATTTGGCTCGAAATTATATAGACAAATTGTAGGTATTCCACTGGGTACTAATTGCGCTCCTCTTGTTGCAGATTTGTTTTTGTTTTGTTATGAGAGAGACTTCATGTTGTCTCTGTCAGACAATAATCAAACTGATATTATTGAATCTTTTAACTCAACCTCCGGATATTTAGATGACTTACTTATTATTGGTAATCCTTATTTTGAACAAATGGTAGGTCAGATATATCCCACTGAACTTCATTAAATAAGGCGAATTCTTCTGACACTGAAGCTCCGTTTTTTTTACTTGAACTTGTCTATAACAAATGGCATAGTTTCTACTAAAATTTATGATAAACAGGATGATTTTAATTTTGAAAAAGTAATTTTTCCATTTCTTGATGGAGATGTTCCTCGCTCTCCTTCCTATGGTGTATATATTTCTCAGCTTTTGTGCGCGTAAATTTACAGTAAACCTGTCTTAAGCGGCCACACAAGAAGACCAAAAATTGGTTTCCCAGACAAATTATCGCTAAGTGAAGGTTTTAAGTATTGCAGAATGCTTTAAGGGTAGCATTCTGCAATACTTTTGACTTTCTATGTGTCTTGATCCACATCTGAATTAAGGGTGAGGTTGGCGCCGTTAAACCGGTTTAAGCCCTCCAGTAAAATATTTTACTGACCGTTCCAAGGCGGAACTTCTTTTGTGGATCTTTTATGTTTTTGTTCTGTCTTGTGTTTGCTATGTTTTGTGCGCGTCTGTTTATATGTGCTTTGTGGTCACCTGCTGGGAAAGGGCTGACCTCTTGGCTCTCGTTTGTGGTGTCTACTGTGAGTTTGTCACTTTCCCATTGGTATCCTGGGTCAGGTGTGGTACTTAATTGCATCGATTCCTGATCTTTGCACCCTTACTTACTTTGCTAGAGTGTGTTCTAATGTTGATGACTTCAAAAAAAGAAACTTACTTTTAACTGCTAAGTTATTAAAACAAGGTTATAGATATCATAAATTCGAAAAGGATTTTCTTAATTCAACCACGGACACTCAGAGTTAATTGTTAAATACAACATTGGGTTAGAAACTCTTCTGCAACAAGGCATATCAGAACCTATATTTTATTGTGATTTAGTTTATAATTTCAATCGAATTGTTGGAAAACCTTATTTTAGTGATCAATTCAAAAAGATAGTAAAACGTTATATAAGGGTTGGATATAACTTGGATATCATGCGACGGTCTGCATGCCTAGTTTTAAACCCAATCACGGTTTACAGCTATGGTTTCCTCTTTAATTGCACGACGGCAGGTCAGGCCTCAGACTCTATGACGGCTTTGACGTAAAGCTTTAATCAGTTGGTTGGGGTCTGATGCTTATCTGTAGCTGGACCCATCGTGGCTCAACTTGAGGTTTTTTTAGCTCTGACTATCTGTGAGTCATGAGCCCTTTTCTTTGTTTCATCATGGCGTGTTAATTTGATTAGAGTGTTTCTCCATGATGATACATTGCATTAGTTAGATGGCCTCCATTCCATACGAGCTGAACATTTCTTGTACTTCAACAACGGAAGAATCTAGGACGAAGATTTGGTACCAGTAAAATGCATTTAAGCCCCCTGGTGGCTTAGGCTGCTGTCCATTCTAAGGCGGTGGTTCTGTTGTTCTTGACTTTCTTTTTATTGTAACTCCCATTGTGGGAGTCTGTAACTGTTCTATGTTTTGTTGTTCGTTACTTTATGTCCATTGTAGTATTGCAATCATCTTGATTGGAAAGAGAGAGAGCTGGTTGCTTTGCTTAATTTGTCTTCCTGGTGTCTCGTGATGGTTGAGCGGTTCTTCCTCGCGGTGCCATTGGGGTTGTCTGCGGTTTGTGATTGTGGTATTTCCTGATCATACTCACTATATTTGTAAGCTTACCTCTGATTGGCCATCTGATAGGCGAATATGTAATTTTGTTACAAGACGGCCAATTCTGCTGACCCATAAAAAGTTTATATTATTTTGAGGGTTCTGACCTAAGGTTTCTTGTGATTTATGACTAAAAATACTCATTTTTCGTCGCGAAGCATAGTCACTGTTTTGCATACATGTGTCTTGATAATTTTTAAAATGTATTAGTATTCAAAATTTGATTTGAATATACTATGCGGTTCAAGAGTTATGAGTATTACGTTTCGCGTTCCAGTGACTGGACACTATTATAAAAAATTTGTATTCTAAATTTGGATCCAAATATCCATTGTGGTTCAAAAGTTATGAGAATTTTCACTTACTGACCCCAACAGGCTGGACTGATGCTCAGCTAACCCTCGTTCATTAAAAAAATGGTTTTGCGTGCCAGTGGTTAGGGAATGTTGACATACATATGTATGCAAAATCTGGTCAAAATATACCATGTGATTCAATAATTATGAGCATGTGGTAGTATCGGTCGTATGCGATAAATGTAACTTATGAGAACAAAGTAAGAACAGGGGAAAAGATCAGGAATCGATACAATCAAGTACCACATCTGACCCAGGATACCAATGGGAAAATGACAATTTCACAATTAGACATGATAAACGAGAACCAAGAGGTCAGCCCTTTCCCAGCAGGCGACCACAAGGCAATAGTAAACAGACGCGCTCAACAGCATAACACAAACAAAACAGAAATAACATAAGTGAGCCACAAAAGAAGCATCGCCTTGGAACTGCCAGTAAAATATTTTACTGGGGGCTTAAACCCGTCTCACGGCGCGCCAACCTCACCCTTAGTTCAGAGTGGATCAAGACACATAGATGTTTGGTTTGCATGAAAAGACCCCTAACTTATCAATACATCATCTCCTAGAACATATAAATCAAGATATAAAAAGGAGATAAAGCAAAGATAATGACTCAACAGTAAATAAAACTGAATACTGGAGCAAAAGAAATCCAACAGGTAAACCCCGGTGGGCCTGACAACAGCCAAAGCATCAGGCCCCTACCACCTAATCAATAGATAAGTCACAAAGTCGGAACCATCATAGAGTCTGAAGTCTGACCCACCGACAACATACATCTGCTTGATTATTGCAAACCAACTGTCAATGTATATACATGAATACTTTTTCATCAATTAATATCAATGAATATTGCATACCTATACCTATAGATATATCATAATCACTATGCTGAAATAGCCATTTTCTTGTGCATTTTCTTATTTACATTATATAGGGATCTTAGTTATGAGAATAGAGAAATTGCCTTTATGCACACACATGTAGCTTTATGGTGCCGCTCAGAGTGTTAAATCACAAATCACCAAAGAATTCAATTAGAAACTCAGTGTTTGTCATTTTCAATTAATTTCGATCAGTGCAAAATTCAGAATCTGTATCTGAAAATGTATCTTCCAAAGGGACAATTCCAATTCCAACGTTTTTTCGATATTTAAAGTTGTTTTTATACATCTTGGAAACATCTTACCAAAATTTACCCCAACGTTTCACCCTAAAATAGAGAAGCATTATGGAAATCAGTGGAGGTATCATAGCGATTAAAGTGGTGTAATGACATAATGACGCAGATGTGTTTGATGGTTTATGTACAAATGTGATAATTTAATGAACAGTAGGGGTTTCTGTTTATTAAGACCTAAAGGAGGCCCGCACGAAAGAGAGGAGTATCAATTGTCTACGCCTGCTGAAACACAGACTTTGCAGCAAGGACAAATAAACCGGCAACCAAAAAATAAACTTGCCAACTCTTTATTTAATAATTATACAATAATTATCAATTAAAGACAAATACTTACCATATAACATATGAACTTGTTTCGTTCTGTTGGGTTGTCATTGGATTTTGAAGGATCTCCAGAGGACAGCATCCTCAACGGATAGTGTCATGCGATGATCACCTGAATTGGTAAAGCCAAACAAGGTGAAACAAGATTATTGATTATTTTCTTCCCCAAAACAAATGACTAATAATAATCTCTTCTATCAAGGGCTTTCGGCCTAACTGGAAATATCTTTTATGAGAGAATTTGAATAACACGTAATCGTAATTTATTGTCACATGCATTGGGTTCCTGCCCTCCCTAAGATATGACCTCTTTCTGACATCTGGGCTAACTTTACTGATTTGAAAGGATTAGCCAATATATTTGGACTCTCAGAAAAACTTGTACACACGGCCAATACGGCTTTGAACAGGCTCTACAGCTCTAATTCCCTAAGAATTGCCCCTCCTTCCAAGAGGTTGGAAACTCCTTATATAGCAAACCAGAGCAAGAGGAAACCATTTTAATGGGGATTCTTGTAAATGTCATACTTCATGCTCTATTGCAATAAATATTGGCCAGTTTCATACAAACATAATGAACTGCATGCGCCGAACAATGCACTACCATAGCTGTAATATTACATTTTATTATATATATTTTATGTGAGACATTGTGACAAAGGCCCCTCATATTTACAATTAGAAAAAAAGCTCAGCTTTTTCATTAACATGGTGCAACTATATCAGATAATTTACTGGGCTATATACAAACATATACATACGCAACTCTTGCAGATCTACATTGAAATGTATTCTGTCCCAAGATTGTCTTGACTCCATATTGCTGCAACTCTGAAATTACATGTCTTAAGCTTTAACGCCCGCCCATTATAAAATCATAGTATTTATGGCTTTGGTGGTCTGCCATGAGGATAAAGGCTTGTGATATTCGAGCACGAATTCCACAACAAAAAAGTATTTTGAAATGAATTCATTCGTCCAAACAATGGTCAAACACTCCTGTTTAGTAACAGAGTAATTGCGCTTTCTTGCATAAAGTTTTTTTTCTTGCACATGCCATATGGGTAAGCTTATCTTCGCTTTAGTTCGAGCAGTGCAGCTCCAATACCAATATCTGAAGCACCAGATTTGAGAATAAATGACATTCCATCATGAAAAACAAAACGTTGAAGAATAGGACTAGACAACAGTCTATTCTTCAAACGTTTTATGACGATCCAACCAATCTATGATCTTATATTGTCTGTCCTTTTTGTGAGGTCCGTCAAAGGAACAGCAGTACCAGAAAAGTTTGAAATAAACCTGCAATAAAACCCAGCCAGTCCAGGAAATTATTAGAAGGTAAGCGGGTATGACCAGAAAATACCACAACGACAAATAATAGACAACCCAAGCCACCGCGAGGAACTGATAAAAACACTAACAGTCAAAGATTATCAGGAAGACAATTAAAGTAAAGCAACCAGTTCTCTCTTCTTCAGCACGATGATTGCAAAACTATAAAGGTTACTAAATAGTGGGTAACAAAACAAGGACAAACGCAAAATTTCCACCAGCAATGGGATCAACATTAAACAATGAATCAACAACAACAGAACCACCACCTTCTAACGGACAGCAACTGAACGCACTAGATGTTGGGGCTTCAAATTTTACTGCATTTTACTCACGCCAAGTCTTCGACCTAGATTCTGCTGTTGTTAAAAAAACAAAATTATTTAGCTCGCATGGAGGCTTTCTAACTTATGCTATACATCATCAACACACCACGACGAAGCAAAAAAAAGGGACCATGACTCACAGATAGTCAGAGCTAAAGAAAAGTGGAGACACGTAAGTGGGCCCAGCCAAAGATATGCATCTGACACCAAGCCACCAATGAAATCGTTGAGTCTGAGTCGTGATCCACCGTTGTGCAATTAAATAGACCACCATAACTATAAACCATTATTGGGGCATGATATTCATGTTATAAAATTCGCAATATTTTATAACTTTGGATAATCCTTTTGAATTGAACACTAAAATTAGGCTATCCAACATAAAGAAGTAAGTGAAAAATGATCAGGAAATACCACAAACACACACTGCAGACTAACCCACAGCACCGCGAGCAAGAGTCACAGAAAGTTAACAGTAACAAGACATCAGTAAGACAATTGAAGTAAAACAACCAGCTCTCTCTTCCCCATCAAGATGATTGCAAAACTAGAAGGACAAAAGTGCAGAAGAATAAAGCATGGACCAAACAAAGAACCCCCGCACAAATAGGAACAACAATAAACAATGAATCAGCAACAATAGAACGACCGCCTTAGAACGTATTTATATGACTAGTCCTCTTTCGTATAGGGATATTGGTCTGTGACGGCATTGTCCGTGTGACCAGCTGCTTCCGTTGACAGTAAGGTAAAGTTTCAGGCTAAAAATGTTGACTTAAACTAATTGTTTGGAATGTATTTATTGATCCATGCACGTTGATTCTATAGTCAATATCAACATCAGTTAACATCTCAAAACTTCAAACGGACCTCTCCATTGGAATAAAAGTCTGTTGCTGTCAGTTGGGAGAATGATGTTAAAGTGTACCCCTTACTTTTAAAGTACACGCCCTTGCTCCTTTGCCATAATACATTTACTGCTTGCCTAGGACTTTCTGCAAAGTTTACATTGCCGATTCATATGTTTGTTTAAGATAGATTGACAGCATAGTCATAGGTCGATAAGACCAGCTCATCAACCACCACCTCAGTTCATGATTCTGGCAATATTGCATAGGACTTCAATCATTGCATCCATAAAATAGTTTAAATGGAGAAAACCGTAAAAATGCTTGGGGAACTTCCCTTATGACAAACATAAGTGCAGGGAGATATCTTTCTCAGTCTTAGTGCCTTTCTTCACACAGTCTACTCAGCAATTGTTTAAGAATTGAATGGGGACGATAAACCAAACCTTGATATTTTGTATGGAATAACGACGTCATGAGTTTCTGCAGAGATAATACTCGTGCCATTTCGTTCATAAACTGTGACTAGCAATCAAAGAACGTTTTATCTGGAAGCCGAACCTGACTATTAACTTAGCGTATTGGTTAGATGGTAGACCGCTGTGCGGAAGTTTTGATTTAATTTCAAAGTAAGAAAAACGGCAAAGATCAGGAAACGATACAATCAAGTATCACACCTGACCCAGTATGCCACGTGGGAAAGTAACAGCAACAAAATAAACACCACAAAAAAGAGTCAAGAGGTCAGCCCTTTCCCGGCAGGTGATCATAGGACAGCAATGAACAGACGCGAAAGCACGACAAACAAAAGACAGAAACAACACAAATGATTCAGAAAAAGAAGAACCGCCTTGGAACGGTCAGTAAAATATTTACTGGGGGGCTTAACTCAGTTTCACGGCGCCAACCTAACCCTTAGTTCAGATATGGATCAAGACACATAGATGTTTGGTTGCTATGAAAGACCCCTAACTTATCAATGCATCATCTCCTATAAGATATGACTTAACTCGGAAGAAAAGGTAAAGGTGACGTCAGAGCATGTTTTTAGATGTGGACATTGTCCATTAATGTAAACCGGTAAAACATGCTCGCTAATAGTGTACATATAGTTCTTTTTTCCATGAAAATGTGTCGTTGTGGGCTTACTTAGACCACAATCGGAACTGTCTCGTCCGATTCCGCGAAATTCCATGGAATCAGACCACTGATGTACATCGAGGATTCGACTTTCATAACGCGGGTGATAACGTGACGCTGGCGTTATATAACGTGACGAAACCATGTTAACACAATAACAAGTGTGATTGCAGCAAAACAAACGGCTTATATGAAGTTTATGTTTTTTTCAATAAAATATCGCTTTAGAGATATTTTATTGAAAAAAAACATTAACATCATTTATTCTGCTGATTTAACTTTTCGGTTAATAATAATAATAATCGATTTTAACAGAGCTGAACCCACATGCTACAGAACTAATTTTCAATACGCCAATGCTGGCTAACAAAATGGAGCCTTTTGGTACATAGTACTACGCGTAATGCTCCGTACATACACCAGAGTCATGATTCGATTATCGAATTGTGGTGGACTTTCCCGGAATACTTAGACAACTGTGGTGAATTTGTGGCGTCACTTTCCACTTATCTTCCGACTACAGTACAGATATGAGTGCAAAGGTAGGAAAGAAAAATCCATCCCGAGGATCGCCGCTTCGCATCAAAAGGCTTGCCAAGTGATGACAAAGGGCGATCCCGAAGGACGGATTTTTCTATCCTATCCTCACACGAATAATGGATTCTTTTTCTTGCTCACTACTTTTTTTATTTATCTATTCATTTTAAAATAAGCTTCCAGAAGTCCCTGAATACGTAAAGATGCAATTTTACATGTTGACGTTACTTGACGTCCTGGGTAAGATAGCATGGGTAAGATAAGATTTTCTATCCCAGAGTAAAATCTCAGATATCCTTATCAAGTGTGCAAGACCCAATGATTATATTCTGGTCAGCAGTTCATGCAAACGCAACTAGTGTATCCTATTATCAAATTTAGATCATGAATAACTACAGCATACTATTAGATTAGATTTGCTACAGATTATTTAGGCTTGCTGCGAGAAAAATCTTATTTTGCTGCACGCGAACGGAAGTGCAGAGTCTACCATCGACACCCACGCAATCTGGTCAGCTCATTGGTCTGTCTCATGTAAATGCAATTATAGCTCAATTTGGTAAAGTCAAATAATTAATATTCTAGCTAGTTGCACTAGCTTAACAGACGGTACTCAATCCATGTAGACAGGCTCTGAGGTTATAAAAACGATCGTGCTCAACTCAGCTGAGCATGAAATTTCAACTGCTGATAAAAACTAAAAATCGACAAATAAAGAAGTTTCTTTCTTTAAGTCTCTCAGATGCTGTATTTATCATGCTAATAAATGTTAAAATGCCAACAATTGTTGGCATCTTAACATTTATGAGCATGATAAATTTCGTGCTAAGCTGAGTTGAGTATGAAAAAAGTTTTATAACCTCGGGGCCAGGTGATCATTTCTCATGCAGGCAGGCCTTTCTTGTAATGGACATACAGTCAATCACGCAGCGATTCCAATATAAAATTATATGAACTTAAGCTTAGAATATTCACCAGACTTGTTTTCGCTTGTGAGATACTCCTAAAACTTAGGTGTGTCAACAAATATATTCAAGCCAGTAACAGCATCATGCGTGGATCCAGAAGGGCGCTGGACAGTGGTCCGGACCCCCCCTATCTGAAATATCACAAAAATATAGGGTTTCTAAGCACTACTGGTCCGGATCCCCTGAAAAACCACAGAGCTACCAAGCCAGCAATCAAAGTTGGGCCATCATCGGCCCATCAGCGAAACGCCATCTAAATGGCGTTTCGCTTGCGGGCCGATGAATGCCCGCGTAAAGTGCTGTTTGGATCCTCTCTCCCCTCATCAACTAAAAAAACGTTGTCAGAGCTGGACCCCCTCTGACAAAACTGTCTGGATCCGCGCATGGGCACCAACAATTCTGCATAACATTCCCAAAAAATTCAGTTCACCTAAAATGTAGAGCCTATACTAGAACACTGCTACTTGATATGACCAGGACATGCTTCAATCACAGATCATAGCATATCCATGACAACAAAAGGACGAGCCATAAGAAACGGCTCCGAGGTGATCAAACTTCTTTGTCTCAAAAAGTAAGTGAGTATGGTCAGGAAATACCACAATCACACACCGCAGACCAACCCATGGCATCGTGAGGAAGAGTCACAGAACATTTACAGTAACAAGACATCCGTAAGACAATAAAAGCAAAGCAACCAGCTCTCTCTTCCTCTTCAAAGATGATTGCAAAACTAGAAAGGACATAAAGTAATGCACAACAAAAGAAAGACAAACACAGAACCCCCACAACCAATGGAAAGCACACCAAACATCAAATCAGCTCAACTATGCATGAAATTTTAACTGCTCATAAAAACTAAAATACTGACAAAGAACTATTTTTGCTTTAAAATTTTCTGATGTTGAAATTTTCCTGCCAAAATGTTAAAATGCCAACAATTATTTGTATTTTAACATTAATGTACCCTGACAATAATACAGAAGAACAGGCAACAAAACATACAAAGAACCAACTACAAATTGTTTTTACTACGAAGCGTGATGGTGACCAACTAGACAGAACAAACATCATCGGAAGTCTCCATTAACGAACTCTAAGCACTGATGGTGATTTCTAAGGCGAAAATGTGTGTATTTGAAGATCTATATGTTGTTGTTTCGTTTGTGAATGACTGTTGATAAGGGTTTATTCAACTGTGTAGTGTGATTATACAGTAAGCTCAGTCTTGTAAAAGCCCTCCATCAATAGAACAAACGAGCCGATCTAAGCCCTTAAAGCGCCAATCACAACAAAATTCATTTGATTTTGCTATCTGCTGAAATGTTTAAGCCGCCCTTTGGGCACAGTGTTGACCCAGACCAGACTGCTCAAAGCAAATACTCTGATCAGAGACTGACGGATGCCCAGGCTGATCTGGGTCTCATCTTGTTAGTTTTGTCATACCACGGCTCACACTTGACATATGCACTCATAGCTGCCAAGTAAGGCTAGAGATTTGAAACTTAAGACCAAACAAAAAAATATCTGTGTTTAGGTTAACCCGACTCTACCTATACTTACTGGTGAAACCTAGAATTTTTTCAGGCTTTCTGGGAAAATATATTTTTTTGCATTTTGAAAGGCGAATTCGCCTTTCAAAATGTATTAAATTATATTTTTGTTAAAAAAATAATCGAAACAATATGTGTGCCTACCCTACTCAGATTTCCTGGAAAAACATAATTTTATGCATTTTGAAAGGCGAATGCGCCTTTCAAAATGCATACAATTATATTTCAGAAAAAAAAATAATTAAAAAAAAATGTGTGCCGACTCTACCTAAGTCACCCGAAACACACTTATTTTTGTATTTGGCCTAAGCCTATATCTACGTCCCCTCTATGTGTTGGTGGGGAGCAGGAAAGGATCAAGCAACATCAGATTAGTTCAAAATTCGTATTTACTGGCTCATAGTGTTCACTCATTCTTGTAGAAGCCCTACCTCAATAGAACAAGCATATCGTCGAGATTATCTAGACACAAACGTTCTTAGAAGATAGCCTATGTGCCACGTCATGAGTAAACCTATTTTTGACAAAGACATTGACTAGCGGCACAACTGCCGTACATGTAAACGTACTATCAAATCTGTTTATCTTTTTCTAGAGAGCGAAGACGTTACATATGTTTGCTATTTCCAAGTCTCCGAGGCTGATCGTGTAGGCGTGTGCCGCACCTGGTCGCTACCCCCGAGGACACATTTTCGTGTGACAATGCCCCTATAATACCAGGCAGACGCCTTTTCCTTATAGATTTTCCATCAGAATCATTTAAGGAGATCGCCGTAATATGATTTAACTCTAGCGAGCTGCGAGCCGAGATCGAATGTGCGATAATCTTGTCAACTATCGTCCATTTGGTAGACCTTTGAACCGAAATATCAATTGTCTCATTTTTCTTTGAGGCTTTTGAAAGTCTAAACATAGGTTCTCATGAACAGACTGGGAAAGGGCTGACCTCATGGCTCTCGTTTATGGTGTCAAACTGTGAGTTTGTCACATTCCCATTGGTATCCTGGGTCCGGTGTGGTACTTGATTGATTGTATCGATTCCTGATCTTTGCACCCTTACTTACTTTCAATAAAACCGACTCTGCTGTTTTCTTATAAAGTAGGTTATCTCTCTTTCTGAAGGATCCGTTTTATCATATTATTAAGATAAACAACATTTTGAAATTAAAATTGTAATTATTTTTTACCCATCAGTTTTAACATAGGTTTTGGGTGCTCAAAAGAACCGTCTCATAGAGACGGTTCTTTTGGGTACCCACAACGTATGTTTTGATTGTGAAATAAGAAAGTTAAATTTTGGTACACACTCTTTACCAAAAGCCTGCAAAAATGCACTCCTATGCTACTACATGTAACATTTTTATTGACGACTTATATAAACGTATACGTAACACAATTAGAGGCCAGTATCTTACTGAATGACTCGCTCTTGTGATAGACAAGGGTCATTCAGATGACAGTAATATAGTTGTCTTTACATGGCATTCTGAATTTTTTAGATACTGATGGGTGTTTTCCAGCTAGTTTGATGCAATTAACTTGCTCATCATCTCGTTGAGGAAAAAAGAGCTGGTGGCTTACTGTGGTGTCTACTTGCTGTTATGTGGCTGTTAGTGGTCTGTGTCTCTTCCTCATGGTGCAGTGGGTTGGCCTGCAATGTGTGATTGTGCTATAACCTGGTCATACTCACTAACTTTTTGGCATGGAGTATTGTACAACTGAGACACAGGCTAGATTTTATGAATTATTGTGTACTCTTTTCTCTTGAGGTTTTATTTTTATATCTTAGACTCTGGTGAAATGCCACTTAGAGGCAAAACGTTAAGTGAGTATGATCAGGAAATACCACAATCACACACTGTTGACCAATCCATAGGACCGTGAGGAAGATACAGAGAACACTAACAGTCAGAAGACATCACGAAGATAATAAAACTAAAACATCCAGCTCTCTCTTCTTCATCAAGGTGATTACAAAACTAGGAAGGACACTAAGTACTGCATAACAAAACAAGGACCAAACACAAAACACCTAAATCATCGCCCTTGATTCTGTTGTTAAAACGCAAAACGTGTTCAGCTCTCATTGAGGCTTCCTGCTCTATGTCATTTATCATCACAGAGAAACACTCTAATCAAATTAATACACTATGGTGAAACAAAGAAGGGCTCACGACTTACAGATAGTCAGTTCGTAAGACGTAAAGAGGAATGCAAAGATCAGCAATCGATGAAATCAAGTACCACACTTGACCTGAGAAACCTCAAGTTGAGCCACGTGGTCCCAGTCCAAAGACAAGCATTATACATCAAATCATTGTACACTTTTACACTATCCAATGTAAGCCATATAAGCCGTGCGCACTTTTTATAGGACATTTAAGCAAACAGTCCAAGACACAGCTCATACACAACAGAACTTAGCGTCTGATAAAGGTCTAAACGTTTTGCTTACATGCCGTTCTATACTGAGAGGAACTAGAAACTTAAGTTTTTCTAACATGTCTGGATGAAATATAATAATTCTAATTCATTATTGTTTTTACAAAATCTGATATCCTCAACATTCCTTTAGCAAATTTATTTTACAGAATTGATGATAGCATCAATAGCCTGAACGTCAACGTCAGTGGTACTTTAGGGGGTCAAATTCACGGTGTTAAAGTTTCCGTGAACTCAACAGATCCATGTAAAATAAAGCTTAAGTTTCTAGGTCCTCTCAGTATATTAAACCACCTTACAGCCTAATTATTGGACTCTTGTTTATTGATAAGGAGAGGTTGCACAATCGTATTACGAGGGCTGTTCAAATATGAATGCAAGTAGCTTCATAACTTTCGTCAAATATGTGCTACGACAAAATGGTATATGTTTCTATAAAGGGCTATATGTCACCTTTAAACTGGCACCAGACTTTAAGAAAAATACAGTGTACTTATCGAGTTATATCCCTTTGAATGAGGGTTACCTAAGTATACTAACAGATAAAATGCTTCGAACATATACCAGTGATATAGAAGAGCGTATAATGCTTTGATGAATAGGTGAAATTTCTTGAAATTTTTAAGGAAGTATTCCAATATACTTATCTTATGATTCTGTGAAAGTTGCGAAAATCCGACATGTTTTTGTTGAATTACATCGAATCGTTTTCACTCAAGTCTCCTTATGTTTGCAAATTTAATGGTAAACAAAACACCACCTTTCAGTTTTCAGTCACGCTTATCTCTAACAAAACGCACGAAGCGACATTTAAACTAGTTTTAACTCAAAGACAATATGTTGATCGCTCATACTGAGTTGTTGCTACAAATCATTGAAGGATAGTTGGTATTTTTTAAACGCTGAAAAGCATTTTTATTAAGTCAAAACTGCCTTAAGTGAAGGGGTTATAGAACTTATACTTAATTTTGTTGTCATAACATTGCAGTTTTCATCTAAATTTGAACGTTAACTTTTAGTTTTACAAAATAGGCATTATTTACAATAAAATTACTCACCTGGTCTTGAGGACTAGACATTTTGAACATATTTCAATTAATGTAAACATATCATTAAGAAGCAGAAAAATGCTTGTAAAATGATATAAAATGTTATAACTCTGTAAATAGACGATGGAGCGTTGTGAAAACTCCCTTATGACATATTACGCCTGTTTTAAGCAAAAAGCAAAGAAAAGGACACAGCGATATTCATTATCGCATCCCCAGTAGATAACTCAAAATGAAGTTTATCATGAAATTAATGACGTCACAAGCGTGCCTGTTTACTCGAGATCGAAACAGGATTATATAATCTTTTTCCTGCAAGCAACTTTGCCAATGTACCTTTAACTTGCATCTAAAATTTGGTGCCATTTTGTCACAAACTCACAAAGATATGACACTATATACGCACATGTACCAAAACGTGTATTCAATTTGCTTCAGAAAAACTTCAGTATACAGGAATGGCCTTAATATAAGCGTCTGTAACTCGAGAAATATAGAGAGTGTTTCTTAATGTTTTGTGTCATTTTAAAGGCGACAAATAGTTCTTTCCAGAAAGGTATGATATTTTGTCGTAGCATATATGTGAAGAAAGTTATGAAGCTACTTGCATTCATATTTGAACAGCCCTCGTAGATGGGTTAATATGAAAACAATCATAGCATTGTATGCACATACTGCCAGCCTCACCAAAAGCAAACCACAAATCGAGACAGCATGGGCTGGGTAAGCTTAACAATTATGCACCAACCAGCCATTGAATGAGTTAGTGATTTTTGTCCGTATCCTCGATTTAGCTATAAAAGTAAGCAAGAGGGCACATATCAGGAATCGAAACAATCAAGCACCACACCTGACCCAGGATACCAATCGGAAAGTGACAACGACACAATTAGACATCATAAACGAGAGCCAAGAGGTCAGCCCTTTTCCAGCATGTGATCACAAGGCATAAACAGACAGTAGTGCATGAAAGCATATCAAAACAAGACAGAAATAACATAAATGATCCACAAAAGAAGCACCGCCTTGGAACGGTCATACAATGAATTAGAGGAGCAGAGTTGGTGTAATTTAAATTGGATATGTTATCAAATTAATATATTTACAAAGTAAAGAAGAGGGCAAAATCAGGAATCGATTCAATCAAGTACGACATCTGACCCGGGACACCATATAGGAAAGTGACAAAAACACAAGAAAACATCACATACCAGATAGCCAAGAGGTCAGCCCTTTCCCAGCAGATGATCATGAGGCTGTAAGGAACAGACAAGACAGCACAACAAAGACAAACATAAATAATAATAAGGATCCACAAAAGAAGCACCGCCTTGGAATGGTCAGTAAAAAATAATGGAGGGCTTAAACATGTTTAATGGTACCAACATCACCCTTAATTATGATGTGGATCAAGACACACGCATGAAAAATCCCCAACTTATCGATGCATCATCTCCTAGTACATACTAATCAAGATATAAAAAAGGAGATAAAACAAAGATAAGGAGTCAACAGTACATACAACTGAATACGAATTAAAATAAATTCAACAGTTAAACCCCGGTGGGCCTGACAAAAGAAACGACACCAGGTCCCAACTCTCTCATCTATAGATAAGTCTTTTAGTCGGAACCGTCATAGAGTCTGAGGTCCGACCCACCGGTGTGCAATTAAAGAGGATAGTTATGTTGTCAACCGTGATTGGGTTGATTACCAAGCATGCAGTCTGTTGCAATACATTAATGTTCTAAAAAATATAATGATCAATTATTTTAATACACCATGTACACTGCTCTAAAATACTAGTACCAATAATTTTCTTTAATTTAAAAACTAAGTCGCTTTAAAATTCTGGCTCTGAAAGACCATGATACGGCATCAAATCATAGTTTCAGCGATAACATTTAGAAAAAAAGTTTTGCGAAGGTTATGATTCAAATAGCCTTGTTTGAGAAGTTTCTAAGTAAAAATGTTGATTGCGAGTGTTTATGTCTGCAACATGGCTAGATGCTATAGTAGATCGGATTTTATGTAATTGTAATTCATTTGTTTCCTGAAGTACATAAAGTATAAAGTAATTGATTACAGTGTAAAAAATAGGAGTAATTGGCACTTACTTTAAGTTTTTTGTCAGGTCAGTTTTCAATTTCAGACATAAAAAAGTATCATGGATACTAATGAATATCATCATGAAACGTGTATTGTTTTTAGCTGTTATAATTTTTTTTATATATTATGTGATCATGCCATTTAATGAAAAGGTAAAAGCAACACCAATACAATACAAGTCAAAAGCAGAGCTAATACTAGACAAAGTACCAAATACAGAACCGATTTGCCCCACAATAAAGGTATTTTGTAATCTACATACGAGGTTCATTTTTTATGTTCGTAGAATCGGGCTGTATCTCTACAAATATATAATTTACGGTACCATAAGTATATATATTTTGGAAGGTCTAGCTTCCGTCCATCAATTGATATAAATTTTACATCATTTGCGCTAAGTTCTGTCAAGATATAAAGCTTTAAGGACACTGGTCGAAATCCATGTCATTTTAACCACGCAGCAAGCAGGAAATAAGACGTTGTTAAGTTCCATTCGCTATGGTGATATAAGCATTTGTCAAGCCGATTTTTCCTTTTCACCATCAAAATTAATTATTCAAACGCTAATCGTAGACAAGTGCAGCAAAACTTTAAGTATGTTGTTGGCTCTTCTATAACAATTTTAAAACATCCATCAATATACCAAAATAATTACAGTCAAGTGCTAGTTATTATATCTGTTAAAATAACGGCTATGAACAAATTTCAAAATTTCTTCTGGTTTTGCATAGCACATGATATACCCAATCATTCGTCAGCAGTTATATTAATGTATCGATTTCAGCCTGTAACTGGCATATTCCGGTACTGCCATATCCCATGTTATAAAAAGTGGGTGGGGTAAATCAACCCTGCGTAGAAAAAACAATTAAAATCGGATCTGCAAAATTTCTTATTGCAGTTATAACAACACCTGTTAAGAGGCACAGAAACAGTTTGAATGAATTTTCTAAATATAATAATGCTCCATGACAACATTTGTGTACAATTTAAGGGATTTCGCACCTCCTAGGCTATTTATTTTGCAGTTCATTTCTAATAAAACAAAAGTATTACTTTTGTTTTGGGATGAAAGTTACCATAACACTTCCAGCTACCATCTTAACAAGAAAAAATATAATACTGCTTTACAGCTAAGATATTGAGCCACATTTAAAGGCCCGTATCCAACTTCCACTTGTGTCATTTTTGTTACAATTAAAGTTCATATGCCTACTGTTCAATTTGCTGAGGTTCAAAACAAATCTTCCATATCCGATATTTTTTGTGTATATGCTATAATGGTTATATAATATTGTAACACTTAGTGTCTTTTATCTGCAGCCAAATTTTCAGAAACTTTGTATGGCTATTGGCCCATTTTCATGCAGTTGTTACTAACGCTCTGTCAGAGACTAAGTCCATAAATGTCATATTTCTACCATATTTCCAATGTCTGATATATAGGTATGTCTTTGCCTCTTAGAAGTCATTAAAGTAATGCATTTTGAAAAAATTTTAGGTTGCATGTATAGTTAAAAAGCTCAATCTTTCCAAATGTATGCATGATGGATGCATTTACTTTCGCTGTTTTCATTAAATTTACCAATTTTACGAACATAAAAAACGTCCCTCGTATCATAAGCATCTCCTTTTCAGGCTATTAAAATCATTGTTCATTTGTTTTCAAATATATTGCTATGTGGCAATCAACAATAAATATTTAAGATACCAAAAACAATACAAACCCATATAAAGAGTGATTATATTATTTTATTCAGCCAACTCTGGTAATTAACATAATTGACTTCAGGGCTTCTTAAAAAGCAAGAGGGTATGATAAGTAAATACCATAAAAACATTGCAGACCATCTCACGGCCCACTGAGGAGGAGCAACAACACAATCACAAAACACCAAGAAGTAAAAGTTAAGAAAGCATCTCTCTCAAATGTCATTTTGTTATATGTTACGCCTAGGACCAGCACACTAATAAATGAATTAACGAATGCAAAGCTGCACATCATAGTGCTCTATCCACTTTATTATATCGAAACACCTTTAGCTGCGCATTTGCAATTCACCAAGATGGTATTAATAGAATAGCATTATTATCGCTTATTTCTTATTTTTGTGACAAAATTGCGACTTATCAGTTCTAACCACAAGCACAAAATCATCCTTGGAACTAGGAAATGTGCCCCCTGTGAAGAGAGAGTATTTATTAGTTTTAAATTGCTGGAAGCTATTGAGGCTGTGAAACCAATATACCTTTGAAAGAAGGTACATAGCAGAATTAACACTGAATAAAAGACTTGTAACTGCATTTTGCAGTATTTGATAAAAATGCAATTTGTTTAACATCTTTTCTGGAACTACCCAGAGCTGAAGTTGGAGCTTGTGGTATAAAGTATAATATACATACGTTTTCCAATGGTTTGATTCATTGCGCGTTTAACACAATAACACAGACAGGAAAAGCATGTGCAAACAAAACTGTTCCAGATATAAAAACCTCATTTGGAGCTATTTTTTCAGCATTTTCGTGTATTGTCAACTAGGAGGGGTTAGTCCAGCTCATCATCTCAATCGGAACTGCCTCGGCCAATTCGAAGGAATTCCGTGGAATCAGACCTCCGATGTACATCAAGGATCTACTTTAATAACGTGATGCTGACGTTACATAACATGACGCTGATGTCACACAAACCATGCCGACTCAATACCAAGTGTGATTGCAGCGACACTAACGGTTATAAAGGGTGATATTAATGATAACAACTTTCTCCTTAATATCACTATGGACATAAAAGTTGTACTTTTCTCCCTCACCCATGCTGGTTTCATTTTGACATGGTTTGTTAGCTTTTAAACCAATGTATGGTATGCTTTTTTACATATATTGCTATGTATGTACTAAGTAGTCATCATATCTTGTGAATATATTATAGCCAAACTCGTCGTTACATTTAATTAAACGGCCATTTCAACATACAGTATGCTTATTGTTTCTGCTTACCTGATTGTAGGCAACCCGACATAAATACAAAACTTAAGATGAGAAGCTTAAGTACATTTATGTCTGAGCCGGCTATTGTGCTCTTTATATAAATTACACTCATGCTGGTAAAAGCAGTAAGTCTCTCGCAAGCAATGCGCATACATTGATGTTGAAAATATTGACGTTATTCTTTTTAAATTTATCCACCCATTACTCCCTACCCTTTTGTTTTGTTTTGTAGAGCTGTTGTTTGGGATTGATATATAGTTATTTACCATGGTAGGGACATAAAAGTTGTACTTTTCTCCCTCACCCATGCTGGTTTCATTTTGACGTGGTTTGTTAACTTTTAAACCAATGTGTGGTATGCTTTTTAACATATATTGCTATGTATGTACTAAGTAGTCATCATATCTTGTGAATGTATTATAGCCAAACTCGTCGTTAATTAAACGGCCATTTCAACATACAGTATGCTTATTGTTTCTGCTTACCTGATTGGTAGGCAACCCGACATAAATGAAGTTTATGTTTTTTTTCAATCAAATATCGCTATAGCGATATTTTATTGAATAATACATAAACTTAATTTATTCTGCTGATTAAACTTTTCAGTTAATAAGAAAAATGGATTTTAATAGGGCTGAATCCACATGCTACATACAAATGTTTATGACGCCAGTTCCGGCTTCTGGAGCTTATTCGTACATAGTACTATGCGTAATGCGACTTACGCACATTAGAGTCTTGATTCGATTCTCGAATTGTGCCGGGATTTCCCGCTTGATCATTATCTCCTGAAGATTACATTCAAGAAATTCAGTTCTTAAGGAGTTAATGTCATTCAAGACAATGTGTTCGTGTTTATACATGTAGTATGTGTACACAAAGGCCTTTTACAGGATCCATTCAAGTATTTTCTAGTATAAAATGATCTATCTGTCTCCGTTTGAAGAGCTAAATAAATTAATCAATCGTCAGAGGAGGAGCAAAATTAATTAACAATCTAGTTAAAATTCATAACATGAAACTAATCAGGGATTTAAACTATTAATAGAGTGTACATCTTTTTCTACTTCTGCAAATTATCCCAATTACTATACATGATTGAAATAATATTATTTTAAAGGGCAACGCTTCACTTGTTTTATGTATGGAATTTAAAAGCTCGATTTTTTTACTTGTTTTTTTCTTCAAATTGTTGGTTGCAAAGTGGATTGCTTTTGTAATGTTGTTTGTTTTATACCATAAACAGCCATAGCAATTGCAATCGAAATGAACTTTCTCATTATGTCTCAATATGCCGTGGTTTATTTATTTTGCAAAGGGATCTCTCTTAACTGGTCACGCAAAGCGAACTGATTTACCTACCTACCTACCTGCCCATCCATATATCTACTAGTTACCTACCAACCTACACACTACCTACATACCTACTCACTACCTACCTACTTATCTATCTACCTATTATATGTCACAATAACGATGAGCTGTACAATCATGCTTAAGTTGTGATTAAACTACTTTCTTATTTACTTACTTACTTACTTACATATTCAAATGTTTGCCCACCGTATCATAATGTTTGATCTGATTATGGTGTTCCTTATTGTTTGTAATTATTTTATGTTTGTTAATATGTTTGTTTCAATTGACGTGGTAACGGCACTAAGAAAGTTGTGTCTTTACTTACTTTTTCAAACAATTTGGTATACTTTCTAAATCTAAAAAAGTAGACTGTCTCAGTCAATTCGTTGTACTATTATACTATTTGTACATGTTTTGGGGAGAGGATTATCTAATGTTGTTATAAAAGTAAGAAAGGCGACAAAGATCAGGAATCGATACAATCAAGTACCACACCTGAACCAGGATACCACATTGTAAAGTGACAACAAAATTTAAACATCACAAACGAGAGCCAATAGGTCAGCCCTTTCCTAGCAGGTGACCACAAGGCAGCAATGAACAGACGCGAAAGCTTGACAAACACAAGACATAAATAAAACAAATGACCCACAAAAAAGTACCGCCTTGTAACTTGTATCCAATCCCTTCGTTTATACACAAGAAAATATGTTTAATCTTATCTAATCATTATCTGGACATACCTTTGCTATTCACTATCTAAAAAGTATAATTGCTAAGCTTGCTAAGTGTAATGTTTCATTATTCTACTTAGTATCTGTAGCTGAGCAGGCTGGTTTGAGTCTTACCTGATCACGAACCCTAAAGATGAGAAACCCAAGTAGTGATCAGTAGTCTTCCAACTTTTCCAACGCTTATCTCTCGAGACCCACTGTTAATACTGGTTATCCTTACCGAGAAATTGCCATAAGCGCCAGCTCGAGTGAAGATAGAACTTTGTGTTTGTGATCATGTTATGGTCATACCTTTCATCTCAACACAAGAGAACTGTTACAGCTATATCAACTACAAAAAATATGAATGCTATATGAGCAGCAAATATATGTAACAAAGGTGCTGATCGGACGTATACGCATTTTTTCTGTGGCTTTGGTATGAGTATGCAAAACAATCAGGTTTTCACACGACGTGATCAAACAGTCTTCAGAGGAATCAAGGCGGTATTGCCCATCAATAATATATCAAAGCTGTCCAAAACATGTTATATGTTTACAACTTAAAACAAATTATGCTTTATATGTGTCTGTGTGTAGAATTAAGCACGACCATTCATTAAAATATAAATTAAACTGACCAGGCCTCGAGGTTACAAACTGTTTTCATGCTCAACTCAACTGACAAGAACATGCAATGTGCAATCTTCATAAATATAAAAAAAACTAATAAGGTAGTTGTTTTGTCCTGGACAGTGAAAAATATCATTTGTGCTGGTCATATATTTTTAAATGCCCATAATGTTGCATTTTAAAAGGGGCTCTTTCATGGTATGGGAAATTAACATGGGAGTCTGCCCACGCTTGGAATTTGATAATATTATGTTTATTTATTGTCCTGGGTATGACTTTTATATTTATGGTGCATTTGAGTTTTTATGCAATTCCATTGCTAATTTATGACGTCATGTATGATATCACTACAATACCTTAGGGTATTCATTTATAATCATTTCTAAAGTAATTGACATATCATGTAACGGGCGCAGAAATGCTTTATTAAATAACTATATCATTGATAAGTTCGTTGATACTATAAATGGCTTTGTATGTATTAGGATAGTGGGTGGGCAATCATTTTTATGAGATGGTACCCCAATTTTCAACTGTATATTTTGTATTCAGTCAAATTCGGAATTAAAATTTTCACACGTTGCGGTCTTTGTCAAGATACCATATCAACTTATAAACTTTCCATATATGTTAAGAATATGTAGACAAAATTTCATGAAATTCAAGGACCGGTAACATATTTTTCAACTTGATGTAAACACATGGCCCTAATTCATCAAAATGTAAAAAATACAATAATTATGATTCTGTGTAAAACATACTTGAATACTTGCTTAGTTTGAATCACCATGCTAGTACGTTTATTGGTAGAAGTTGATATGTTCAGTGTTTTCCCTATTACTGATTGGAAAAAGACAAAAACAATATTCTTTCGTATTAAGTGTCATGATTCTTATTTAATGAAGTGCTTACACAATAATATTACTCAAAACGATACAATATGGTGACAATGGACTTACCACATCTAGTTTTGAACGTTAAAACTACATCTAACCAATGTTACACTTAATATGTAACATTATTAAGAATTTTAATTCATACAGGAGAGAAACCTTATGACAAGTCAGTTCATACAGGAGAAGAACCTTATATCGATGGTTTTATAATTGTAAGCATCATTAATAAACCTGGTTCACAAGAATAAGCCCCTGTCAAACCTATTGGTTAAAATTAACCATTTTGGTCACAGAGAACTCTTGGCTTCAAAGGTATTGCTAAATTAATGCTTAAATCTTCTCTGTTTATTCTGTTTTGTAAAACTGATGCTGATTTCCATCAAATGGCAACATTTATTCAATGGCTGGATGTATATTTCAGGCATACAGTTTCGTTTCTGGACCTCACTTATTCATGTAGAACACTGTTCTATGATACCTTTGATATGACTCTGTTACACTTAATCCTGGTCACGGCACCAAAATGTGGTTACTCTAGGTCAGTTGGGATGTATAGAAATATTTGGTCTTCTTGTTTTCACACGTTTATTGATAGGATATTATGTTTCTTAAACAATATCATGCAGGACTTGAGAAAGTTATACACATTGTCTTGGCACCTTAGTGCCATGACATGGGGCCATGACCTTTGACATTTCCGGCCATTGAATCATTTGAAATTGTCTAAACATGTCTTTCTTTAAGAAAAGTGGAAGTAAATTTAAAATCAACCCCCTTCTGTCGAGTTATTGATTCATTTCAACTAAATAATTAATTTTGCTAAAACTGACCTATACCCATAAGAGGTAAGAAATGACAAAGTTACCGGTTTTGGATTTTCATGAAATTTGGCTCAGATCAGTAGGATATATATGGCATGTTTTTGTGACAATATGATATCTTGACAAAGACTAGAACATATCTATCTTTGGAATTTAATGTTGAATGTTTTGTAAATTTTTGGAAAAAAATAGCGAAATTTTATAATCACTTCTTCAGAAAACGTAAGTCATAATATATCCAAATGGTTTTTTGGTATTAATATAATGCCTATGGTATTTTGGATTTAATCTGTATGATAAATCATAGAAATAAACAAAACTATAGATTTAGGACACGGAAATTTAGAGACAGGTGCCACCTTAAAGGTGGAGTACGTCAGGGGTGCTTCCTAAGCCTTATTCTTAACAATCTAATTCAATACATACATTTTCATAGTTTGTATATAACGAGTCATTATTATGCAAAGTTTAAAGAAAATCCATGCGTGGGCACAGATGCAAGACCCCCTTTATAACTAGTACAAGTTCCATGTACATGTACATATAAGATGAGCATGAAAAATGAATTTTAGCCTGGGACAGAGACTGCTGGTGTTGCGAGATCAACATTTCCTAGCAGAAACACCTGCTGTGTTTCTTAAATCGATTATGGCCTTACACGTGGGAGGGCATGAATCCAATATATTCCCTATGGATATGGCTAGTTCCAGATATTCAGATTTGCTATTTTGGTATACACATTATTTTTTCTTGGCTGGTATTATTACTTGAGCCTCGACATGAGATTTCCAACAATGTGGTATGTGCGACAAGCATACCCTTAGATCAGCCTGCGCATACGCGCAGTCTGATCAGAGTCTTTGCTTGTTGCTTGAATATTCTATGAGTGTTAAAGATCAACTGAAAAGGTAAAATAAGTTTTTAACCAGACATTTCAGGTAAAAGAAGTTATTGTGAGAAAGAGATTGCCGAAAACCGCATCTTAAAACTCCTATCCATTCAAAAGGTATGCCTATTTGTATTTCAGACTTGAATTTATCCCCGAAACAGACTTGAAAAACTAAAAATAGATTCTATACAGCAATGCATCATTCTGTGATGTCATGTGAGGTTTGAGATTTTCAATGAATTTAAAAATTTGCAAATGCAAAGAATTTGTAAAACTTTAGTATGCTTTCCTGCGAAACAGCGAAGATTGGTCTCGCATAGATGGTTTTCTGTATGTTAAATTTTATTTAATTTAAATTTTATGCTTAAATATCAAATTTAAATAAAAATTTAAATTTACTTTTACCATGCATTTCTTATTCTAAATGATACAAAAATAAGTCAATCCAATTTTTATGTTAACTTATTTTGAAACATTAAAAAGATAATCCAAAAACATGTTGTCTGAAAAGAAAAAAAATCATTTTAAAATTTCAAAACAAAAATTTAAAATTCAATTTCTCACTTATCTACGCAAATTTACCAAAAATCATTTAATCAGACAAAAGGTAGTTTAAGCAATTAAAATATTGGCATTTTCAAACTGAACATGTACTTTTCAAATACACAGACTGAGATATTTGAAGTTTAACCACCTTTTTAAATCCTCATATGACATCATAGAATGGTGCATTGTTGGATAGAATCTATTTTTAGTTTCCCAAGTCAGTTTTGGAAAACCAAAACCAAATCTGAAATTCAAATAGGCATAACTGTTTTAATAATTAGAATTTTTTGATGCGGTTTTCAGCATTTTGTTATATGATATAAGTTGTTGCATTTCCATTCATTTCTGAAACCTTTTCATATGATCTTTAAGCTACTGACTTACTTTGCAAATTTAAGAAAATAATGCTACGGTATGCGATGTGGCAAACCTAGTGGAATTCTGACACGCCTAATTTAGGCCTGAGTAGTAAAATTGACATCATATCTTCCTAGCTGACAAAAACAAAGAAGACCGCCATTTTGTTTTAATTCTTCATTGAATCCACTACAGAATTTCAAAACATATGTCACATTTTTATTAGTGAACAAATACATTTTTAATTAGACCATAGATGGTTCCATTTACATTTTTCGAGTTTGCAACCCAAGCTCCTCCTGGTTCAGTGCTAGAAGACAGAAACGTTATTCAACGTCATCGCATATGTATATGACGTCATTTGTCAATGTTTGTGACGTGAAAAGTGCAGATAACCATGATGTTTGTAACTAATAATGATAAAGAATATTCCAGTTTTGTCTTGATAAGACATGCATTTCATCTCATCAAAACCTAGGGTCACTTGTGTTCAGAAAAAAAGAGTTCCGCCTAAAGAGATTTATTTCCCTAGAGGATATAAACCTTTCTAGACAAAATTACAGATTCTGTCATGTTATTGTTCTGTCCAACATGTAATATACTACTTTTATATTTGACAATGTTTGGAACTTGCCGAGTTCTGTAAAATTTATATTACACTCCTCACATGGCTACCGCTGAGGGTATACTCCCTGTCTGCTTAAGTTTAATGTGCTTCAAGTTACAAAACAAACGATTAATATGGGGTTCAGTAGACGTTGTAGGTTGGAAGCCATTTTTGACGGATTATTCCCAAGAGTATGGAGTCATGTAAATAGTTAAGAGACATGTAAATAATGGATATGCATGTTGCATATCCATTATTCACATGTCTTAACTATTTGCATTCTTGATAATTTTGCATGCTTTTTATCGTCTGCTGATTTTTTCTTCAAAGTTAACCATTTCGAAAAATACTTTCAGGAATACCATCAAAGTGTCAAATAGTTTGGATCCAGATCAGGCCCAACCTTATGTCGGGCCTGATCTGTGTCAAAGCTATTTGTAAAGGTCATCAACAGACGACACTTAGTTCCAGTCTGTCTAGTAGGCAAGTAGTTAAAGCTGTAATGCATTTGTATCACGCAACTAAATAATGCATTTATTGAAGAAAATGTTTTTTGTGCGTATCTATCTTATACCATTATGATAATCAAATTATTGAAACATATTTAGAATGAATTATGCTATTTTGACTTTCATCAAATGAACTGCATAGAGCCTGGCAATTTATTGGGCATTAAATATCCTGAAATAAATAGGCATTGCAATTTTGGGCCCTGGTCCGTGATCAACAATAGTTTACAGAAAGATAGAGAAAGGTGTTTAGAATTCTTAACAACAATGGAACAAAAAGACCACACTTGACCCAGGATATCACATGGGAAAGGGACAAAAATCACAATTTTACATCACACACAAAAGCCAAGAGGTCAGTCCTTTCCCAGCAGGTGACTACTAGGCAGCAATGAACAGATGGGAAAGCTTTAAAAACACAATACATAAATGACACAAATGATAATCAAGTCTTCTTGGCAATGCACGTTTTTGAAATCTATTCTCCTGTCTGGAATTAGTACATCGTATTGCTCCAGCTTGACCAAATGTACCCGATAATTGGATTACATAATGTCGTGGCAGAAAAGATTGCCTTTCTGGTCAATAACCATTTTCTGTTATTATTACTGATTCGTGCTTGTAACAGACAGAAAACTATCACAATTGTTAGAGCGACGAACTGAGAGTATATGTTTTCATAACCATGATCTAAGACAAACACGACACGCGCTTGTGAATCTTAATTATCCCTCATAGTACTGAACCTGGATTTAACTTTTTTGAAAACACTGTGGATCCAGATCAGCTGGCTTCTAACGAAGCCAGCCGATCAGGATCCGCACTGTTTTTATTTTAACTCTGATTATAACCACATGATTACAACTTGAATGCCGCAGGTTAAAAGGATAAATATTGAGGAAGAGTGTAATACATGAAAATACATTCAGCGCGATAAGGGCTAAAGCACTACTGTATCATTATTATAAAAGAGACAAATTGAAACCAATTAAGAATCTCGCGGTGGAGATTCAACAAATGAGAAAAACCATGAGATTTTGGTACAAATGTACCTATCACAATACAAGAAGCGAAGGCTCTAGAGCCAGTTGCTGCGTCCAAACTCACACGACAGAGTCATGGGTGAAAATTGTGAACAACATTGAGGCATCTAGTCCCATTAGAAAGCTATTAAGGCAGGTTTATCGAATGTTTTACGCATATGCTCTAAATATTAAAAGCTAAGATGAACTGACTCAGATGAAATATGCATGTGTTACTGTCTCTTGATACAATATAAATGCCACCGTAATTGTTTGCCAACCCATTTTTTTTTTGCAAAATGACCTAGTACATTTAGCAAACATAGACACCTAAAGTGACTTGAGTAAATTCTATAACTTTTTGGCTTAAAATCTATAATGACCTAGAAAATATTCCACGACCAAGGTCAAAATCCCCGCGGGGATTTGCAAATCACCACCGGGATATTTTACCTTCCCTGTGTGGATTTTCTCCATGGGGAGAATTTCCCCGTGGAGATTTTCAGAAAATGTAAAGTCCATCCTTTTGTTCAAACATGAAAAAAGTCTTGTGTAAATGGTGTGTAAAATGAAGTCGACCCGTAATAACAATGTTTGATTTTTTAATCAACAAATGAGAAAATTCATGAGATTTTGGTACATTGTAATGTACTTATGACATATACAAGAAGCGAAAGCTCCAGAGCCCGTTGCTGCGCTCACACACAAGGCAGAGTCATGGATCAACATTCTGAACAAAATGTGGGCATCTAGCCTCATTAGAAAGCTTGTAAGACACGTTTATTGAATGTTTTACGCATATGCTATAAACACCAAAAGCTGATGAACTGACTCAGATGAAATATGCTATTGTTACTCTCTCTATATACATTGTACAATATACAGTAAAACCTGTATAAAACGGTCACTCACAAATAGACAAAAGAAAGATCTTAATGACAAATGGCAGCTTAATGAAGGTCAAAAGTATTGCAGAATGCTCCCCCTTGGAGCATTCTGTAATACTTTTGACCTGCATTAAGCATTGAAAACCTATTTTCCGTCTTTTTTTAGAGTGGCCGTTTTTTATACAGGGTGTCCTGTACATTTAATTGTAAAGTGGAGTGGACTCTCTTTGACTATATAATACATATAATATTTTATAACAGAAATAAAATTTTACACCCAGACCCTCTTTAATTTCATCGTAGCGACAGGAATTTATTTCTTGTTGATGCCAACTAACCTAATTCATATAAGAGATTTCGCATTTGACTCTCTTTGACTAGATTCTGACTGGAAAACTTGCTAGCTTGTTTTTAACATTTATACCTCAACCGAAACATACTTAAGGCTATTTGTTGCAATACATATAATATTTTATAACAGAAATAAAATTTTACACCCAGACCCTCTTTAATTTCATCGTAGCGACAGGAATTTATTTCTTGTTGATGCCAACTAACCTAATTCATATAAGAGATTTCGCATTTGACTCTCTTTGACTAGATTCTGACTGGAAAACTTGCTAGCTTGTTTTTAACATTTATACCTCAACCGAAACATACTTAAGGCTATTTATTGCAATACATATAATATTTTATAACAGAAATAAAATTTTACACCCAGACCCTCTTTAATTTCATCGTAGCGACAGGAATTTATTTCTTGTTGATGCCAACTAACCTAATTCATATAAGAGATTTCGCATTTGACTCTCTTTGACTAGATTCTGACTGGAAAACTTGCTAGCTCGTTTTTAACATTTATAGCTCAACCGAAACATACTTAAGGCTATTTATTGCAATACATATAATATTTTATAACAGAAATAAAATTTTACACCCAGACCTTCTTTAATTTCATCGTAGCGACAGGAATTTATTTCTTGTTGATGCCAACTAACCTAATTCATATAAGAGATTTCGCATTTGACTCTCTTTGACTAGATTCTGACTGGAAAACTTGCTAGCTTGTTTTTAACATTTATACCTCAACTGAAACATACTTAAGGCTATTTATTGCAATACATATAATGTTTCATAGCAGAAATAAAATTTTACACCCAGACCCTATTTCATTTCATCGTAGCGACAGGAATTTATTTCTTGTTGATGCCAACTAACCTAATTCATATAAGAGATTTCGCATTTGACTCTCTTTGACTAGATTCTGACTGGAAAACTTGCTAGCTTGTTTTTAACATTTATACCTCAACCGAAACATACTTAAGGCTATTTATTGCAATGCATATAATATTTTATAACAGAAATAAAATTTTACACCCAGACCCTCTTTAATTTCATCGTAGCGACAGGAATTTATTTCTTGTTGATGCCAACTAACCTAATTCATATAAGAGATTTCGCATTTGACTCTCTTTGACTAGATTCTGACTGGAAAACTTGCTAGCTTGTTTTTAACATTTATACCTCAACCGAAACATACTTAAGGCTACTTATTGCAATACATATAATATTTTATAACAGAAATAAAATTTTACACCCAGACCCTCTTTAATTTCATCGTAGCGACAGGAATTTATTTCTTGTTGATGCCAACTAACCTAATTCATATAAGAGATTTCGCATTATTGGTATGTATTTTTGCTAGATGGTTCTATGCTCAACCCTTATTATAACGACCATGTTTGTTCCAAGTTATCTTTGACGTTTAAGTGAAATTACTGTTATAAAGAAATGCATACATGTACCAGGTTTCCACATCATAGTCATTTTGTAAAAGAAAATAGCATACAAATAAATTTAAATGCTTTTATTCCAAATGTATACATCAGTTCAATTCATAATGCATCAAAATTCACGAAGCTTTCCTCTTATAAAATGTGACAGAAACCTGCCCATGAAAAGACCTTGTCCTAATCACTAAAAGGACTGACACATATCAAACTTTCTGTTATAATGAATTTATTTTTAATAGAAAATGTATATCTGTTCCCAGAGCTTACTGCCAGTGTCATTAAGTGAATATTCTGTTATAAAGAGGGAATTTCAATGAAAACAGATCCGTTCCCTGCAAATAAATGTCAGAAAGGTAATATTATATTATAAAGAGTGACGTTATAGAGAGTTTTGACAGTATTGCTAACAAAAATGATCTTAATAACAAATAAAGTTTATCTCACATCACAGGGTTCACGTACTCACCACTCCTGTCATTCCTACCAATAGTTTCGCCATTTTATTGTCATATAACTGTTCTACATGTCTCTAGAGATTCGTATATCGAATTATCTATAATATCAGATAATAATGGACAGGCAAACTCCCAAATTACCAGGACGTTTCAACTGTCAAGTGAATCATAAACACTTTCTACATGCGATAGGAAACTCGTCAATTTTAAGATAGGAATTGGAATTGACGAACATTTAGCTGAGCCAGTCCGTGGTACTGTGATGCCTATCACGTAGGCGTACCATGGGCAGATTCAGAATGGGGAGGGCAGGGGGTTCAGACCACCCCCCTCCAGAAAAATAACAAAAATATTGGGCTTCTAACCAGAACTGGTCCGGATCCCCTGAAAATTCACAAAGCTACCAAGCAAGCATTCAATGCAGGGCCAGCATCGGCCCGCCAGCAAAACGCCATTTAAATGGCGTTTCGCTGGCAGGCAGATGGTGACCCACTTATAGTGGTATTTGAATCGTCTCTCTCCTCCTCAGCAATATGAAAGAAAAACAAAACAACGTAGTCATAGTTGGACCCCCTCTGAAAAAAAAACTTCCTAGATGCACGCATGCAGACATTGTAACCACAGGCGAACCTACGTCATTGTTCATTCTCGCAAGAATCTTCGCTGTTATTAGATAAATGCTCGAACTAAACATTTGAGCTCTAGTCTACTAGATACGTTTACATACACAGTATCCTTTATAAACATGGGACATATGCAAACAGTGCAGACCCAGATCAGACGCAACAAAAAGTGGCGTCTGATCAGGGTCTCCACTGTTTGCTTGCAATGTATTATATTAAAATTTAAGTAAAAGTGAAATATACAAGTAAGAAATGCCACAAAGATCAGGAATCGATACAATCAAGTACTAGACCTTTCCCAAGATACCACATGGGAATGTGACAAAACACAATTAAACATCACGAACGAGGGCCAAGAGGTCAGCCCTTTCCCAGCAGGTGACCACAAGGTAGCAATGAACAGACTTAAACATGTTAAAAGCATGACAAAAACAAATAACTCATATGCTCCACAAAAGAAGTACCGCCTTGGAACGGTCAGTAAACGTCTCATGCGAATATCTGTCAGCGTTTATTCTCGCAACAGTCTTCACTGTCATGGAATTAGAGAAATGCTCAGAATAAACATTAGAGCTCTAATTTACTAAATACGTTTACATAAACAGTATCCTATATAAACATGGGACATATGCAAACAGTGCAGACACAGATCAGACACCACAAAATGTGGCATCTGATCATGATCTCGACTGTTTGCTTACAAACTGTTATATTAAAATTCAAGTAAAAGTAAAAAATACAACCTAACATTCGTTTAAGCACTAATGAATCGGCCCTTGTCCTATAGATACACTTGTTATTATCAGTAGCTATGCATACCATTCATGCAGGCACAGTCTGTATCGGCCCGCTGAATTCTCGGAAGTAAAACAGAGCTTCATTGTGTTTTATACTATACGCTACCCAGCGAATTCTAAATAGTGGTTCTAATTGATCTGCAGTTGTTTCATTCGACAATGCTATCTTACCTGCAGCATTATATAATATAATAGCTTTTAGCTATCTGTAAAGGCGGCACCTCATGAATGTATAATTAGGACTGGTCTAAGACACGGGTAAAACTGAGAACGAGGCGTGGTTTTATTCAAAATGTATAACTGTATCATCTTGCGCCATCACCTCAGTATAGAAGCAAAATACATAATGTATCCTTAAAACGTTAGCAAAATAACGTCTTTTTAACAATAAGCATAGATGCAAACATTGTGGACCCAGATCAGACTGCTCCTACAGGAGCAGTCTGATCTGGGTCCACACTGTTTGTCCATGAGGCTTCAAATATTTTAGTGGACGACAAAAAACATACACTTTGTGATTATGCACTTTAAGAGTTAATAAATGTGAGATCACTGTGTATACGTTTAGGATTTCATGAAATGCACGCACGTTTGCGCGGCCCAAAAGCTCACTAACTCTTTACCAAATAAATAAATCCTGATTTCCCTTCCTTAGCAGATGAAATAGCCGAACCACGCCCAGATATGAATATTAAAGTTGCCGCCTTTACAGTTAGCTAAAAGTCAAGTTTTTATACATGTATGGTTGTATGGGTTTTGAAGATAGCCAAATATTGAACATTTACATTTGATTTTCTCACAAAGAGTGTTTGTTTGAGAAAAAGTACAACAATATATATGTTACATGCTGAATTGGGAGGGCAAACAATACAAATCAATATAACGTCACTAATGATAGGCTGCTGGTTATCAATAAATTATTGTTAATGGAAATAATCCAAAATATCAAAATTATTGTACACAGTACTTTACTGTACACAGTCATAATTAATGAACAAGACAAGTTTTTTTTGTTATTTTAAATGGATCTGCTGTGTCAATGAAATACTTGTTTCTGTTGGCCGAGCCGATATTTTTAGAACTGATTCAAGCAGCAAACCAAGATCTGCAGTAAAATGGGTATTTCATAAAAATTGTCAGATCTGTATGCTCAAGAAAGGAATGAATGCGAAGGATAACGTTTCCTTGAAGAGAAACAAATATCAACTATTTAAATACAATCTCAATTTTGAAAATATATTTTATCAATGTCTCAAAATATTATTTATCTAAAATTATTTAATAAAGGACAGGCAGTTGAGACTGGACGATGGGATGATACACCATTAAGCGAGTGAACACGTAATGCTTGCACTACACACGACATTGGTGATAAGTATCATTATTTCTTTTTCATGTGCCTTTAAAAGAGTGACAGAAAATTGTATTTGAAACCATACCTTTATGTTAGGCCAAATAAATGCAAGTATAGGGAGCGGTTTACTCTCCTAAATAACGCAACGCTCATTAAAATATCAAAATCAAATATTTTGGTAAAATTTCTTTGTAGATTGTTTTTCCAAATGGTCAAAATAAAATATTTCCACACATATAAAGCTAAATTTGATATCCACTGTTGATTTTGATTATATTACTAATAAAACAAAATTGTATTTCATACTTTACAGAATTAATGCATGGTGTCTATTTTCTGCATGTCATACCTGTGTCAATCTCTTACGCCAATTGTGCCAGGCCCGATATGTTTTTATGTTCTGTTAATGTTCAAAGTAGTGTGTCTGTGTTTCTGTACAAAAACGAACAGCATTCAGAATTAACACTTTTATCTGCACTTTGCCCAAATGCTGTACAATATATATTAAGGCCATCGACATAAAACAAATTTGTCTTAGGGCAGACTCCTCAGGGATTCCCAAAGTTAGGAGTAAACAGACAGTTAAACGATATTGAAAGTGACTAAAGCATTAGAAAACATCAAAAAGGTTGTATTTTGCCGTTTGACTGCAACATTCGATCGGTCTAGGAGACATTGCAAGGGTCCCAAAGCAATTGTAGCACCAATGGCTTTCTTAATCCTTAATGCGCCAATCATAAATGTAGCAGACGACAATTTATTGCGACACCTTCCCCAATTTTCGACAAAAATAAGGAATGATATTTCATGAGAATCGTCTGCCAGCAGACGATTCTCACATCACGGAAACGTCTCCGTGCGAAAAACACCCCAGATTTGCACCTAACATATAGTAATACGAGGGGATCGATGGGGTTGAAATAGCAAAAAGATAGTGCGTCTAAAAATGAGCTATATTTCCTTTAAAAAAGCAACTACTGCACCCAAAAGATTAGATATATATAGAAACTAGTTTACTGTTTGATTAATTTGATTTTTAATAAAATCAAAACATTAAATTGATATAAAAAATATCATCGCACTTTCATAAATATTACTACGCTGACTCGGCGATTTCCGGAAGCAGACGTGTGGTACGATCGTTTTTTAGCTATACCATGGTAAAAGGTCATATTGAGTTTCCAACCAGTATAGAGCGCAAACTGGTCTGATCAGCTGGGATACTTCTTAATTCAATTTGAAATATTTTCATGGATACCAACAGTATAGCTGCAAACCAGTTTGTACAAATGTGTAGGCTGATCTGTACCTTTGCTGTCCTCATATAATAAATCTCAGTTTTCTCAGGGGACGATTCGCCGTTCGTCGCACCGTTCACGCGCTACAGAAAAGGAGCACTGTCACTTATTTAAGTACTTATGAATTGATATAGTTCAAAATCTGTCCGAAAATGCCTGTTGTGTCGGTGGCTGAGACGTCTGAGTCGTCAATGTTTGCCAAAGTAGATATTTACTGGTATCAAAGTGTGAAAAGGACGTCATAGCATTGCGGTACACAAGTAGGAATGTGTCTTTCATTTGGTACGGCTTTTGGAAACAGGAAGTCTGCAATACCCGGGGCAATAAATGACATCTGGTTAATACCTCAGTACGGACCTTATAATCGTGTAACGTCTCTTAAAATACACATCACCGAAACTGTGTTTAGATCTGTGTCTACATGTTATTACCCCTTTAGGCACTAATAGATTATTCCATCTGGCTTGATACTTTACACTTGGGATGGTCTATTGTGTCACGGTATTGAGGTGTCACGTGTTACAATTTGCGAATCTATTCCTGAAAAATCGTTTTGTCCACTAGTAGGCACACAGTGAAGACCCTGATGTAATCTAGGTCTTTACTGTTTGCCAAAGTACACGATAGGAGTTATAGGTATACAAGGGTTGAAACCCAAAATGGAAATTTCGCACACAGCGCAGACCAATAACAATGTGGTATGTCTGACCAGCAAATGCTCAGACTTGCCTGCGCATACGCGCAGTCTGATCAGAGACTTTGCTAGCTTTAATATTCTATGAGTGTTTAAGTTACTGACCAAACATCATTTGGAGCCTTAAGCTAAAAAGGTGGCTGCATAGGCTCGTTGCATTCACGCCACATTGATGGCGGCAATCTTATGACACGGCTACCGCTCGAGGCAGGGTCAACATAAGTTGCTGTAAAAAAGAAAACGAAAAAAAAAAAATGCAGCAAACGAAATAACTAGCAATACCGTATGGCATTACTGGGGTAATAAAACTGCATTGCATTTTCTTCAAACAGCAAAGGGGGCGCAGTGGCTCGGTGGTAGAGTGCTTGACTTGAGACCGAGGAGTTGCGGGTCCAAGCTTGCATTGTGTCCTCGATCTTTGCTCAGTACATGATCAACATAGGTTGGCCCGTCCCGACATAGCTTAATTTTTGACTGGGACGTCACACACACACAAAAAAATCAAACAATACAAAAACAACTATGATTAGACTGGTTTGAATTTGTTTGTGCTAATTCTTTACATTAACAGTCAACAATTTTTTACAGTCATGTCGGGACAATTCCCCGTCATCCCGGCTTGAACCAGTACACAGCAGCGGATAAAGTGTCTGAGTCTTGCCCATTGACTGGTGGGTCTCGGACTCTTCCATCCCTTTCTATCCCCAGTTTGTGACGTATATAGGTCACTGCCGCCAGTCTAACGCTCTACCAGCCAAGTCACTTTGCCAGGCGGCAATGGTTTACAGGCTGGTTTAAACATGTTAAAGTTTTCACTAGGCACAGCTAAATACTGTCTGTCAGTCGCATAGATAATATTTGAGAAAAGAGTCAAACGACTTTGACCAGCCGCCTCTATAGATCAGGCAGGCTCGCTACCGCAAAATTCATGATTTTTTTATGCAACAAACGGGTCAGCCTGCACATCCCTGCCGTCTTAAGATTACTGCTAGTCAAGTCAGTAGAGCGTACGGAAGTTTAGTGAAAATGGGGTGCTAGTTTGAAGGTAGATTTTGTTGGTGCATCATGCGGCATCTGAATGGGGTCTGACCTGCCTGTAAGATGTTCATCTGCGGTAAAGATTTATAAATAAAGTACTATTTGAACAAAGATTTTTAATTAAAAACGATGGGTGTTGTCCCTGATTGATAGTAGACGTACACCGTTTAACCTGGGTTTTCGCTACTAACAAATGTCCTTAAACGGAAATGTACAAAACATATAATCCGGCGAAACGCAACCAGTGAAGACACAGATCGACTGTCGCGCGTTGATGCATATGACCTGGGTTGCACTGTTCAATCAGGTCAATCCAGATGTGGTGCGACGAAACTATTTAACATCATTCCCGTATTAGCCATTCCTTAATGTAGATATAAGGCTCATCTAGTTTCAAGCAGTTTAGATCCGGAGCCGGACATTTTACGACTCGATCTACATCCAAACTGCATATACATATTAGCAGTTGCCACCTCTTGTGATCTTTACATATTTGTTAATACCAGGCCGCTTAGCGCAGTCGGTAACTACGGATGCGTGTCTGACTGCAGATCAAGGTGTCAGTGAGTTTGATCCCGGCCCGGTCCGATACTTTAGTGAAGATTGATCATAAAATAAATTAATTTCTACGGTCATTCTCCACCATTCCGTTGATTCATTCAAGAAGGTTTTGATGGGGTAGAGAGAGCTGGTTGCTTTGCTTAATTTGTCTTCCTGGTGTCTCGTGATGGTTGAGAGGCTCTTCCTCGCGGTGCCACGGGGTTGTCTGCGGTTTGTGATTGTGGTATTTCCTGATCATACTCACTTACTGTTTTTGCTGTCAGTGAAAGGCAAAAGTATGTGCACGAAGTTTTGGTTACCGCTTGTTCAAGCTTTGTTATGTGAACTGAAAACCGACATGATCGTAGCTGCTGACTTGGACGTAAAACAAAAAAAAACCCATAAAACTTTTTGTTAGGATACAACACGTCTCTTATCTCCCATTTATGCCTAATGAAATATCCTGAATTGGACCAGTCCACTTCCGCTGTTGGGCGGTATTTGTCATGTTTATTCAAATTTTAATAGATAATTATGTTTAGCAAACTTTGGCGACCCTGATCAGACGGCGAACCATGCGGCGTCTAATCTGGATCAGCACTGTTAGTCAATTTCCCAAAATAAGGGCGGGTTAAGCCGGCCTACACAGGCCCTCTAACCTCTTGTTTTCTCCCCTGGAGCATCTAAACATTTTCTTAACCGATGGAACCTTCCTTCTACTTTGTAAGGGATTCTACAAGGTTTTCTGAATTACCGAGACCCCCACCTAATCCTCCCCAATATAAGTTGGGTGTTCAAAAGCATGCGCGGATCCAGAGGGGGTGACAGGGGGTCCGGACCCCCTGACAAATCACAAAAATATAGATTTTCTTGAAATTCTCGAAAATTCTCAAAGCTATGAAGCCAGCATTATGGGTCCACAAAATGCTCCCCTACACAATATGCTCCTTTTAGTAGCATATTGTGTACCCTGCATACACAATATGCTCCGCTGGAGCATTTTGTGTACCCTGCATACACAATATGCTACCAGTGGAGCATATTGTGTAGGGTCGATACATATGTTATTTCAGTGGTCGTCCGAGGGTACACAATATGCTCTTCTTGAAAACATGTCTCGTGGTATTTGCCTTTCTTTCTAACTGTCCTCTCTACATCCATCTGTCTATCTTACGAACCTTATGTCTAAAGCCATGCCCGCATCATAATTGTATTATAGTGGTCTTTAATCCCCATCAACAACATTTTGGAGACATTGTCTCCAAATTTGGCTTCTTTCCCGACATGAAATCAACCTTTGGAAACCGTAGTAAGGAAAAATGGGGAAACGCCGGGGGTTAAATGTAGAAATGTAATGAACCTGTATGAGTCGAGGACACCATGGACATTCATAAATGCTATACCTGTTCCATTGGAATATATAATATGTAGCCATCTTGATATCCTTCAAAGACCATCTTTTCCCATCCCTACGTCAGATTGAATCTAAACTTGGTTTGAGGGATAGGGGCAACATGGACATTCAGAATTGCTTGAATCATTCGATTCTGATATCCAATTTGGCTCCCATGGCAACTTTTTTGATTTTTTTCAAAAGGCATAGCTCTCCAAACCATACATGTATTTCAGGTTATACTGAAACATGTTGGAAGGCATGGGGCTAATAGAGACTTTCTGAACGCGGTTAATTCAGGTATTGACCACAGAAACATACAATGTTCTGCACTGACACTTACTAGTAAGCTGGCGATCGCAAAGATATGAGACGATTCATTATAAAGGTGACGAATCATTTATTGTATGTATGTTTTAAGATTTTGATCAGAACTAATACTGAGTAAACTTGAATAATGTATTTTGACAATTTGCTTGCTCCTGACAGTTTTATGGTGATGATTTATGTATGCACTTACTTCATATCCTTCGGCGCAGTAGTTTCTTGCTCTACAAATTCTTAACATATAGCGTTATCTAACTTTGAATAGTATACCATCACAATGATTCTACCTAAGTACTATTATACTGAACCGTACCTACACAATCAGCTTCAAATGAAATAAAACTACTAAGGTAGCGTATTTTGTACCTAGCATACATAATATGCTCCAATTATCATAATACTACTGAGGTAGCATATTGTGTAACTTACCTTCACAATATGCTCCAATTATCATAATACTACCGAGGTAGCATATTGTGTACCTTACCTACACAATATGCTCCAATTATCATAATACTACCGAGGTAGCATATTGTGTACCTTACCTACACAATATGCTCCAATTATCATTATACTACCAAGGTAGCATATTGTGTACCTTACCTACACAATATGCTCCCATTATCAAATACCACCTGTACCTTACCTACACAATATGCTCCGAATATCATAATACTACTGAGGTAGCATATTGTGTACCTTACCGACACAATATGCTCCAATTATCATAATACTACCGAGGTAGAATATTGTGTACCTTACCTACACAATATGCTCCGAATATCATAATACTACTGTGGTAGCATATTGTGTACCTTACCTACACAATATGATCCGAATATCATAATACTATTGAGGTAGCAAATTGTGTATCTTACCTACACAATATGCTCCAATAATTATAATACTACCGAGGTAGCATTTTGTGTACCTTACCTACACAATATGCTCCCATTATAAAGATACTACCAAGGTTGCATACTGTGTGCCTTACCTACACAATACGCTCGAAATATCATATTACTTCTAAGGTAGCATATTGTGTACCTAACCTACACAATATGCTCCAATTATTATAATACTACCAAGGTAGCATATTGTGTACCTTACCTACACAATATGCTCCCATTATCATAATACTACTGAGGTAGCATATTGTGTACCTTACCTACACAACATGTTCTAATTATTATAATACTACCGAGGTAGCATATTGTGTACCTTACCTACACAATATGCTCCCATTATTTAGATACTACCAAGGTAGCATACTGTGTACCTAACCTACACAATATGCTCACATTACCAAAATGCTACCAAGGTAGCATATTGTGTTCCTTACCTACACAATATGATCCAATAATCATATTACTACCCCATTATCATACTACCAAGGTAGCATATTATGTACCCTACCTACACAATATGCTCCAATTATAATGATAGTACTGAGGTAACATATTGTGTGCCTTACCTACACAATATGCTCCAAATATCATAATACTACTGAGGTCACATATTGTGTACCTTACCTACACAATATGCTCCCATTATCATAATACTACTATGGTAGCATATGGTAGCATATTGTGTACCTTACCTACACAATTTGCTCCCATAATCATAATACCACCAAGGTAGCATATTGTGTACCTTACCTACACAATATGCTCCCATTATCATAATACTTCTGAGGTAGCATATTGTGTACCTTACCTACACAATATGCTCCGAATATCATAATACTACTGTGGGTGCATATTGTGTACCTTACCTACACAATATGCTCCAATTATCATAATACTACCGAGGTAGCATATTGTGTACCTTACCTACACAATATGCTCCGAATATCATAATACTACTGAGGTAGCATATTGTGTACCTTACCTACACAATATGCTCCAATTATCATACTTCTACCCCATTATCATACTACCAAGGTAGCATATTGAGTACCCTACCTACACAATATGCTCCAAAGATAATAATAGTACTGAGGTAGCATATTGTGTGCCTTACCTACACAATATGCTCCAAATATCATAATACTACTGAGGTAACATATTGTGTACCTTACCTACACAATATGCTCCCATTATCATAATGCAACCGAGGTAGCATATTGTGTACCTTACCTACACAACATGCTCCCATTATCATCATACTACTGAGGTAGCATATCGTGTACCTTACCTACACAATATGCTACCATTATCATAATACCACCAAGGTAGCATATTGTGTACCTAACCTACACAATATGCGCCGAATATCATAAAACTACTGAGGTAGCATATTGTGGACCTTACCTTCACAATATGCTACCTCAGTAGTATTATGATATTCGGAGCATATTGTGTAGTTAAGGTACACAATACGCTACCTTGGTAATAATGGGAGCATATTGTGTAGGTAAGGTACACAATATGCTACCTCATTAGTATTATGATAATGGGAGCATATTGTGTAGGTAAGGTACACAATATGCTACCTCGGTTGCATTATGATAATGGGAGCATATTGTGTAGGTAAGGTACACAATATGTTACATCAGTAGTATTATGATATTTGAAGCATATTGTGTAGGTAAGGCACACAATATGCTACCTCAGTACTATTATCATAATTGAAGCATATTGTGTAGGTAGGGTACACAATATGCTACTTTGGTAGTATGATAATGGGGTAGTAATATGATAATCGGAGCATATTGTGTAGGAAAAGGTACACAATATGCTACCTTGGTAGCATTTTGGTAATGTGAGCACATTGTGTAGGTTTAGTACACAATATACTACCTTGGTAGTATCTTGATTATGGGAGCATATTGTGTAGGTAAGGTACACAATATGCTACCTAGGTAGCATTTTGGTTATGTGAGCATATTGTGTAGGTTAGGTACACAATATGCTACCGTGGTAGTATCTTAATAATGGGAGCATATTGTGTAGGTAAGGTACACAATATGCTACCGTAGTAGTATTATGATAATTGGAGCATATTGTGTATGTAAGGTCCACAATATACTACCTCTGTAGTATTATGATAATCGGAGCATATTGTGTAGATACGGTAGACAATATGCTACCTTGGTGGTATTATGATAATGGGAGCATTTTGTGAAGGTAAGGCACACAATAAGCTACCTCAGTAGTATTATGATTATTGGAGCATATTGTGTAGGTTAGGTGCACAATATGCTACCTCGGTTGCATTATGATAATGGGAGCATATTGTGTAGGTAAGGTACACAATATGTTACCTCAGTAGTTTTATGATATTTGTAGCATTTTGTGTAGGTAAGGCACACAATATGCTACCTCAGTACTATTATTATAATTGGAGCATATCGTGTAGGTAGGGTACACAATATGCTACTTTTGTAGTATGATAATGGGGTAGTAATATGATAATCGGAGCATATTGTGTAGGTAAGGTACACAATATGCTACCTTGGTAGCATTTTGGTAATGTGAGCATATTGTGTAGGTTAGGTACACAATATGCTACCTTGGTAATATCTTGATAATGGGAGCATATTTTGTAGGTAAGGTACACAATATGCTACCTCGGTAGTATTATGATAATTGGAGCATATTGTGTAGGGTACACAATATGCTACCTCAGTAGTATTATGATATTCGGAGCATATTGTGTAGGTAAGGTAGACAATATGCTACCTTGGTGGTATTATGATAATTGGAGCATATTGTGTAGGTAAGGTACACAATATGCTACCTCAGTAGTATTATGATATTCGGAGCATATTGTGTAGGTAAGGTACACAATATGCTACCTTGGTAGTATGATAATGTAAGCAAAGTATGTAGGTAAGGTACACAATATGCTGCCAGCATATAACGCACAACAGCAGATTTTCCTTACTTTTGATGTCCGATAACTGGTTTGTGCAGTCCGTGAACCCAATTAGTCAGACCACGTGATTGGCCACTTTAAAGTAAATCTACACTTCCCCCCCTTTAATTTGATCTAGTGTGGGTGATCTTTGACATTTGTACTTTCAGTGTGCTATACACTCCATTCTGATCTTCAACACGATTGATTTCGGAAAAAAATGTTTTATCTTTTGACCCACCCCGAAGTCGCGGTGTGTCTTCTGGAACAATACTTGCTACCATGTTGCTGCATGCGTAAGTCCCCTCTATTTGATATGCAGCATGACCATATTCAATAAATGAATATTTGACCTTTTGCCACTACCCAAGGGGTTAGGGTGTATGTAAGGACAGAATGCTTGTTTTCAAGGTGCTCTACGAAACATGACTAATTTCAAGGTGAAAATGCGTTGACCTTTTGACCCCCTTCCTCAGTGGTCAATGGTGTTTCTGCGTGCTAAATAATTGCTATCATGTTGCTGTCATGTGCTGTTCCCTTAGTTTTATATGCAGCATGACAATATTCAGAATAAGTTTCATTTTGGACTCGCCCCATCCCCTAAATCTACCCAGGGGATCGGACCCAGGCATCCAATCAAATATCCAGTCTGATATATTTCATATCTATTGTTGTTTTTTATCTGTCTGCATACAAAGTTTCGGTAATAATATTGAAAATTGACTAAGTTATTGCCAAATTAATGTATTTGACCTTTGACTCTGCCTAAAGATTCAAGTGGGCGGGGTATTTATTTTTACATTTTACACCGTCATACTTATCTACAGGCTTTTTATACATAATAGCTTTGGGGAAATGTTTAGATCATTACTCTAAGAAAGCCATTACAACTTTTGCATTATAAGTGCCAGAGCAATAATGAGTTTATCAATTGATCTTGACGAAACTTATACGATATAGAACTGTCATGCGCGGATCCAGGAATTTTCGTCGGGGGGGGGGGGGGGGGGTCCAGGTCAATCTGACAAAAAAGCTCTGACAACCTTTTTTTAGTCCTCAGCTTATTTTACAGTCGCAAAGAAAACTATCATTTTTCAAGGTTCCCGAGGGGGTCCAACATTTTCCAGGGGGGGGGGGGGGTCCAACTTTTTCCGGGGTGGGGGGTTCCAATTGCTTATTCCTATAGAAAATATATAACTTTTGATTTTCCGGTTGAGGTCCGGACCCCCTGCCCCCCCCCCCTCTGGATCCGCACTTGGGACTGTCCATGGTACTATCCATTCATGCAGAGAATGCACCAAATCTGACTAATAGGTACTTAGGTATGTTTCTGGAAGGACAGGTGGACAGACAGACAGACAGACGGGTGCATAGACGGCCGACGCCAAAACAATATCCCTCCGACTTAATCGGGGGGAAACCAGTACTGAGCACAGGATATTTAGTGTCATGTTCAAGAACACAACGCAGTGCTTCAGGTGAGGCTCGAACCCGCAACCCATCGATATCGGGTCAAGCACTCTACCACGACTGCGCTCCTCAGCTAGGGAGCATATTGTGTAGGTATGATACATGTCCTACACAATATGCTCCCGATTTAAGGGGGAGCATATTGTGTATGCAGGGTACACAATATGCACCTCGAGAGAGCATATTGTGTATGGAGCATTTTGTGGCTCTACACAGCATTCAATGTGGACCATAATATGCACGCCAGCGAAATGCCATATAATGGCGTTTCGCTGGCGGGCCGACATTGGTCCGCTTTTAGGGGTATTTGGATCCGCTCTCCCGGTCTAAAATTATTGTCAGTGTTGCAGAGTTGGACCCCCTCTGACAAAACGTTCTGGATCCGCGCATGAAAAGAATCAATATATCGATAATCCGATGCAAATCCGACCGGCTCTGATCCGGGGTAACATTATGTTGAATACGTATCTCGAGCGTGTCCGAGTGTGTAGACCAGGCGTGTAGAAAAAGGTGTTTATTCATACGCGCTAAATGGTCTCTTAAACTTTTTTTCGCATCAAAGGCACCGAATTATGAGGGGTCGAATTTATGTGCCGATTAAATGCCCAGTTTGCTTTGGGCCAAAATGTCCCGGACTCGTTTACAAGTCATATTGTTGATTTTATATTAGGAGAAACATGCGTTCAGGGTCGTTCTACACGCCTGTTTCGAGAGACTCTGATGTGTTTAGGCGGCTAGTAGTGAAAGTTTAGCGTACTATCAGACTCATTTTTTTTTATTTAATTTTCATATAGCCATTGTACATTCGAACATTACCAAGCCAGTTCTCGACATCTACGAGGATAAAAACTCCCCCAAGTAACAAGCCTTCGAATATGAAACGCATTTACAGGAATTTGCACACATTATTACAAAAACAATAATATGGGGAAATAAAGTAAAAACATGCACGCGTGCGCAGCCGATGCATTAATATTGCAGCAAAGACTGCTATTGGTTTATAAAGCCAATACTTGTTCTGATACACTCGTTATCGGGTATATACGGAAATCTCCGATCAGCAGAAAGTAGTCCCGTAAATATTAAATTTCACACGGAGCCGTTTCCGTAATGTGAAATTTCATGACTTTTTTGTTAGTTTTGAAAAAGCGGCAAAATTTGAAATTGTCGTCTGCTGCAAATTATAGGTGGCGTTTTATGGGTTAACGGTACATTGGTCTTCTGTAATACTGAATATGTCATGCGACAGACACAAAAAAGGAATGCAACGTGCATTTAAACCAGCATTATCCTCTATGTATATATTGGAACGGCTGTATACATAGAAGATACATGAGTGCTCATGTTTGCTTGAATTTATTAAATGAGTTGGGGTAAAGAGATAAAATGCGAGGCTTGCCGAGCATTTTATCTCTTTTCCGCAACGAGTTTATTAAATTCAATAATACAAGAGCACGAATGGTAGATTTTATTTATCATATGACATTTAGATTACTTTGAAATCTCATTTCTGCCGTAAAAGCATAATGTTTTTGTTATTATGTACGCAACGTTGTTATGGACGTCATAATGTTCCCCGAAAATCTGTAAACAACTAGTAGTTTATAGATTTTATTGCATGGCGCTATTTCAATCTCAGACGCGACGTCATATTATAAATCTTCTTAAAAACCATTTACTCCATGTACGTAATACAGTAGAATCGTACATTCGAAGTCCTTGGGACGAGATGTTCATTTAGAATTATCAGACGTTCAAATTAAAGGGGGTAGGCATAAAATATACAACCCCTAAAAATGATTACTATCATTTCTCTGTGGTCTTGGAGAGACAATTTTTGATCAAAATATAAGATACCACTGACCAATATACTGCACATTCAAATTCAACAAAATTCTTCATCATCCTTCTCTCTTCACATCTGGCCTTTTCGATAGAGGTGACTATCAATCGTTAAATCACGAAGCCTGAAATACTAATTGGAACATCCAATGGAACGTCCTGAAAGCTTAACACAACAGCTTAAACACATATACTGAAAACTTCACAACTCACATTATAGAAATGGCCAGGAAGCACATTCCAAACAAAACAGTAAAAGTTAGACCATCTGACCCATCTTGGCTAACCATACATATTAAAAAGATAACTTGGAAATGTAAACGCCTTTTTGATAATTTTAAAGAACAAAACATGACAAACACTTCAATAATTACAAATCATTTAGAAAAAAAGTTACATGTACAAGTGAAATCAGACAGTCTAAAAAGCTTCAAATTGACAAATTATCAGATAAATTGTAAAACAAGACAAACGGTCCAAAAGATTGGTGGAAAACACTCTAAGCATTCATTAAACCTATGCAAACATCATCCATACCGCCACTTATTGTAGATGGTCACATTTACTCTGACAACACAGACAAAGCAAATATTTTATAATTATTTCACTGAGCGATCATCACTTGATGATACGCATACATCTCTTTCTACAGAACTTCACCTACCAAACTACAATGTACATCCATGACCCATTTACTGTTACACCTAACGCCGTTGAATATATTGTCTCATCTTTGCAACTAGGAAAGGCAGCTGGTCCCAAAATCATTAACAATATAATGGGCCAGTGCATGAGATTTTCAACAATGTGGTATGTGCGACCAGCAAAGCCTCAGATCAGCCTGCGCATATGCGCAGTCTGATCAGAGCCTTTGCTAGTCGCTTGACTATTCTATGATTGCTAAGCTAGTGGCTGAGCACCATTTGGAGTTTATAAGCTTAAAATGAGGCTGCAGAGGCTCGCCCGAGTCTACACTTGTCAAAATGTCAAATTGTTGGGAAATCTCATGCACTGGCTCAATTATAGTTCTGAAAGAATTGAAGGACGTATTATCAGCTCCTCTTTGCGATCGTTTTAATGCCTCTCTATCTCAAGGCAAAGTTCCAAGCATATGGAAGGAAGCCAACGTCACACTAATTCATAAAAATAACGATCCATCAGATACAGCTAATGACAGGCCTATTTCACTCTTAAACACTGTTGAAAAGGTATTAGGAAAACCAGTACATATGTTCAATTTCTTCGTGATCTTGACATCTTGCTCTTCAGTCTGGTTCATTCCTCGTGATTCTACTGTCAGTCAGCTTGTAGATATCTATAATACATTTTGTATAGCTCTGGATGAGGGCAAATAAATCCACGCTGTCTTTTGTGATATAAGTTAAGCCTTTGATATGGTTTGGCATAAAGGTCGTGTATACACACTCCAAAAAGTTGGAATAACAGGATCTCTCCTCATGCGATTTACAGACTACGTGTCTTATCAGATGACTCTTCACGTTGGACTTCTATAAAAGCAGGTGTACCTCAAGGCTATATATTCTATACATATATACTTTTCTTTTCTTCCTCTTCTTTTACTTGTATATATCAACGATATTGTACAACATATTTACTCTTCAATAAGACTATGTGCTGACGACACAAGTCTTTATATTGTAGTGGAAAACCCAATCATATAATCTACTCTTCTTCATTCTGATCTTACTGCAATATATAAACGGGCATCCAAATGGCTTGTAACTTTTAACCCCAATAAAACTGAATCTGTTCTCTTTTCTTGAAATGTTAACAAACCTGTTCATCCTCCACTGTACATGAATCACTAATCAACGAAGTGACAAATCACAAACACATGTGTCTTATACTGTCAAATGATCTTTTGTGGCATTAGCATCTAGCTTATATTAAGACAAATGCTTGAAGTTGTATGGGCAAACTGAAGTTCCAATTACTCACAGAAATTCACTTCAGGTAATATATATGTCATTCATAAGACCACTACTAGAATATGCAGATGTAGCATTGGACAATTGTGCATGGTATGAAATAAATGAATTAAAAAAACATACCAAATAAGGCAGATTGTATTGTAACTGATGCATCAAAACTAGTATATAAGAGAAACTGGTTGGGGAAACTATCTTCAAGAAGGAAGAAACATAAACTTCTGTTTTACAAGATGCAAAACGATTTATGCCCTGAACATATATTCTCTCCCATTTCCCACCTTCTTTAGGGAATAACACAACTTATAATCTTCAGCACTCCCCAAACTTACAATCCATGCATTCAAATACTCAATTATATAACAAACCATTTTACCGTCAGTAATAAGATATAACAATGATCTTCCACAGGAAATCCAAAACTCGAATAGTTTCTCTACATTTAAATAAAACGTAGAATCAATTCTGACTTGAATACGTCTGAAAGGAAAGCATCTTAGCCAAATATATCATGCACGGCGTATAACAGATTGTAGCTCTCTAAATCATCATCTCTACCTCAAAAATAGTGTAGCAAGCCTTTTATGTGAATGTGGCGCAGCGGAAACTATGTCCTAATTAATACAATGCACTATCTTTCATAACTTACGACAAATCATGCTAAATAACTTGTCACAACTCAGTCCGCCATCACCCACAACACATTAACCGCTATTCTCCCAAATCAAAAACGAGTACGAGTAATTCTTAGACTTGGGCGAAAAATCTAGGGCGAAGATTTGGTAGCAGTAAAATGCATTTAAGCACCCCCCCCCCCCCCCGGTGGCTTAGGCTGCTGTCCGTTCTAAGGCGGTGGTTCTGTTGTAATTGACTTTTTGTTTATTGTTTCTCCCATTGTGGGAGTCTTAAATTTGTTCTATGTTTTGCTGTACGTTACTTTATGTCCATTCAAGTATTGCAATCATCTTGATGGGGAAGAGAGAGCTGGTTGCTTTGCTTAATTTGTCTTCCTGGTGTCTCTTGATGGTTGAGCGGCTCTTCCTCGCGGTGCCACGGGGTTGTCTGCGGTTTGTGATTGTGGTATTTCCTGATCATACTCACTTACTAATTTTGAATGGGACACATATTAATATAAGTCAAAATACTAATGCTGTTGTGTGTTCGTATTATTGTACAACTGTACTAATGTAAATGCATAATAGCTATACAAATAAAATACGTTTAAACCAAACACAGGTTTCTCGTTCTAATGCTCAATTGTAGAACTGTCATACCAAGGCAGAGACAAGGAGAAGTAGGAAATTAGTCTAGACCATAGCTTATGTTTACAAAATAACGTTTTGCATCGAAAATTGCAGATCTTTGGCGGCTTCAGTTGGAAAATAACCGTTGTCGTTTTTGAGCCACGTTATGCGAAAAGAGAGAGAGAGCTGGTTGCTTTGCTTTGTTTGTTTTCCTGGTGTCTGGTGATTGTTGTGTGGCTCTTCCACACGATGCCATGGGTTTGCCTGCAGTTTGTGATGGGGTTATTTCCTGATCATACCCACTTAATTACTATTTTAGGCTTGTATTAAAACAATATTGTTTTATCATAATCTGTATAACATATAGCACGAATATTCCGACCTATTTCAGCTTATTGTCAGCCAATACTAAGGTCTTATAAATGGATTTTCTGTCAGCCTCTGTAACAAAATTGGTCAACTGCTTCATTAGATTACCATAGATACATGCTTATGCTACTTATCTTTAAGGTCCAGACCTACATTGTATCGAGTTGTAATGTTTATCCCAGTCACACTCTCGAGTCAACCTCAATAAGTATTAGCCCTTATAGCGCCAATCAAAACAAAAGTCGTCTGCTTTTCTCGTCTGCTGAAATGTTTAAGAACCTTCAATGACAAACAGTGTGTACCCAGATCAGACTGCTCCTATAGGAGCAGTCTGTTCTGGGTCCACGCTGTTTGCTTCTATACTTAATTCATCAGTAATGTCAGGCAATTATTTGCAGCAGACGACTTCAGCAGACGACATTTTCAGATGCATTTTTTTCTTGGCGCTTGAAGGGTTAGCAGGCAAATCCAAAGACAATTGTCGGTTCTATTAAGCACGACGTAAAATGAAAGCAGAAGGCCAGACCGTACGATAATAATATTTGTCGTGTGAGCGTTTAGTTGCTATTTGGACATGCAGCTATAGCTATCTGGGGGAGTTTTTGTTGTTGTTTTTTTTTTGCATGTTTTCTACTTTCATACTCACACTGGATAGGCGGCAATCGAAAACGCTCTTAACAATCGACGAACGCAGATCAAAAATAGCTCGAAACAGTGCTTTCAATTGCTATTTGTCGCCGGTCGGGCGACAAATGACAACCGAAAACTCTGTTTCTAACTAGCTGTGATCTACGTTCGTTGATAGTCTTAACGTTTTCGATTGCCACATAACCGATGTGATACTAGTCTCTGAAGCTTATTAGACTGGATAAGGCTTTACCTGGTTGCAAATCCAGTATACATATTTTTCTCATGCCGCCCCAATTGAAGCAAAGCGCTAGAAGCTCACAAAAGGAAAAGTTTTACTGTCTACCTTTATCATGTTCTTATAGTCCAGGCGCTGATTTCTGTAGGGGCCTTAGTTTTTGACTTGGCACAACTCACCTGCCAGAAAAGGTTTGACTGCTGATATGCAATCCTGAGGCCTTCTGCAACATTCCTAGGTACGTCGTACCGTCAAATTGTGGTAGCAGTTTTGCAGTAGGAGGTCATCTTTGAACGTACCCTACGCCAAATGAGGCTTAGGTAAATTGAGAGGAAAACACGCCTCACGTTCAACCATTGCTTCCTATTCAGCATATTTCCCTTTAAATGTACACATTATATGTATGCAATGGCATACGACAGTAAAACAATATAAAAAATTTGTATACATAGTATATTAGACGTGAAAATGTCCAACGGAAGGGTGATTTACCCCCCCCCCCTGAATATAATGTATCCAAATTCAAAAAGAAATGAAATTTTCCCCATTTCTTAATTTATCAAGTAAAATAGCATACTTATAATCATATTTAAACATCATTCTTATAGTTTGTTTGTCATGTTTTACATTTGTTACAAATCAAAGAAAGAACATACCACCTGAAATGGCAATTCAGGAATGCGTGTATTGCACAATTATCAGTGTAATATATTGTATCTGTGACTTATACTAAATTCTTATATATGAACATAACGATAGCCTTAAAATCATTAAATGAAATACAGCAAACAGCCAGTATGCGTTAAACCATAATACAACGTGATATTACAGTTATATACGTTACTCACTTTCAAATGTATTACTATTTTATGCAGTAATATCATTAGATTGTGGGATACCAAACGACCTCCACAAAATGAGGTTTGTAGACTGCAAATTTCTAAAACCAAATTATATTAGCGACATTATGAGGTGTGTTAGCTTTTCAGCGGATAAGGCGTTACCCTGCAATAGTCAAATTCACTATGATACCCTAAAATAATAGAAATTCCTATAGTGTTAATATCCAGTTATTTCTTATTCTTACGTATCAGTATCAACTTTTACTTGAAAGAAAAGTACTAGCAATATGATTTTAAACTAATGTTGGCACCTGTAATTACAGTTATATATATTACTTTCTGCAAAATACAATATTTAATGAAATGACAGCACTGTATTACCAATTGTGTAAGCCACCAAAATACATGCAATTATAGCTTGTCACCTATTGACTACAATAACTATATATTGATAGCTATGATTTGGGAAAGACTTACACTTAATTCCTAAAATTACCTTTTTTCATTTACAATATTGGTTGAAATCAAGAAATGAAACATTAAAGCAAACGTTAATCCTTGCCATACCATAAACTGTTTTAATCGTAATGGTTTCTGTCCCACATATGGCAAAGTCGTGCCTTTTCGTAGGGTTAAAACCGCTCTACATACAATCATTATCCAGCTTGATGAAAAAACAATACAACTGATGCCAGTAACAAATACAACAAAAGTATTGAACCCATATTAGACTAGCGTTCTTTTTGTGGGAAATGGACAAATAGTACAGGCCAAGATCAGACACCAAAGACTGCAATGTCTGATCAGATTCTCTACTGTTTGCTTACAGGATGTTCTATTAAAATTTGAATAAGAATGAAAAACAACACCCGAAAACCCTGAAGACGAAAATTGACTGGTCCATTCGATAAAAGTGGGAAGTTTCATTCGACTTAAAAGGGTTATGGAGATGGTGACATTTATCATACGCTTTTTCTGGTTCTGCAATGTTATAGAGCATTGAAACAGGATATTTTTCCAAGGTTATTTATGGTTATACATTTTAGAGGTCAAGGTGTATCACTTAGAGCAACTCTCTTGCACTGTAAATATTATACTGTAGCTGTTGCAAAATGGATGGACTCCAATAAATTATTGGAACTTTTGTTTGGCATTATTTCTATCAATTAGGCTTAGTCTAAACGTGGAATTTGTTCATATGCAATCATTACGATGTTCAGCATGTCAAATGACGACATATTCTTTGATGCAAGAATGGCATCCCATTAATCCTTTATATGTTCCAAATCAAACTAAATTGATGATAAATAGTAACGTAAATAAAATATTAAATTAGTAAGCACATTAGATTTTAGTTCAGCGATGAAGGCTTATGCGAGCCTGTAAAAATATGTAATCAGACACATCAGAGCATTTGCTGCTTGTATATCTAGACGAAGACAAACGCTAGCTCCACTGCATCAGCATGGATGATTAAACGGTGCATTTGCCCATGTGAGGTAGGTATCAAAATCACATAGGGTGGTTCAAATCTTCAACTGAGCATGTATAAATTACATATGAGGGGTCAACAATTGTTTTGTTTTTTTATTTTATGGCAACGAAATTCACACTTGTGCTACTGTCAAAGATCATACTGAAGATAATATATTCAAAATCTTGTATAATATATCACATAACATATACAACAATAGATGCACTGCTTTATCAACCTCTAAGATTTATACTTACCTTTAAAAGTAATAGAAGTATGATTTCTTTTTGGAAGGAATCATTGCAAATACGACATGAATACCGTGGGGTCATCGCAAAACTGTCGTAACAATACAATAAATAATAAGGAGTTATGACAGTGTTGCTTTGACCCCACGATATATACTTTCATGCATCCTTTCTAGGTATTACATTTAAGTCTTTCATTGATGGCAAAGACTACTGTACAAAGTGTTTGTAAGAACAATTGACTCTTTGTATGTCTCTTTAAATCACTACCCTCAACATGTTTTATGCGTTTATATAATTTCCTTTTTATGTGTAATGCATTTGTTTTCTGTCTGAAGAAGCAAGATATTTTTTTGGGAAAAAGCTGTGTTGATTTTAATTTTATATCACTTATTCATTCTTATGTTTATATACATATAACGCTTTGCTATCAAGAATTGTATTTACAAGACTCCTGTAATAATTTGGCCATGCCACATTCTGTATAGTGAAAATTATCATCAGTTATTTAAGCATTGATTGCTAAAGCTGAGTAAGATCTCATGAATGCATGTTTTTGAACTTTTTTTTACTTTTCCATCCAATGTCTTAAAGAACATTTTAAAGAATATTTTACATTACCTGAGTGTCATACTGTCTTATTTAGCCTGACATAACTCTTGACTGATAATGTCATATGTGTTAAAATAGTTTCTTAAGCAGCGATTACCTTGTGCTCCTTGGATATGATCATATCACATGAGATCGTTGTCATCCATTATAACTGATTTTACTCATTTTCAGGGAAACGTTTCTTCAATATAAAACCTCTCCTTATAAAGTGATATTAGTTAAGCAAATGATCAAAGGTACTAACAGTTTCATTAAATAAACTATAAAAGGAATGCTAAAAATAAACTAAAATCTATTTAAAAGCTGAAACAAGTAATATGTCATCATCTGCATATGCATGTAAATGTCAGTATACAATTTGATTTTTAGAGATTATCTTAAAAAAATAACTGATTGCAGACAAGTATAATGCATAGCCGCTATTGTAAAATATATAAAGCTTATCCTACCAACTCTTAGGTAATTGATTTTGTCTGGAATGTAAGCAAAGAAAAATAGTATAATTTTATTACCATCTCTCTAAACATTTAGTAATTTGTATTTTTTTTCTATGGGAAATTAACCTAGGTATTATACAAGGAGCTAACCTATATTATGCTACTGACTTTGTTTGCATAATGTGTACAATAGTTAACTGGGTACATAAAAAATATTTTTAAATGGCTTCATTCAATAAAACTTAGTTGTGTTGTTTTTCTCCTGCGATAAATATTACAAAAATCTACATCCTTAATATTCTAGGTTTTCAGGGCCCAATCGTATACTGTCTTTGATAACATTTAGGACATGCATAGGACATTATGATATTTGATAAGGTTATATATGTTACTTTGATAAATTTGAAAGAAATGGAATGTATTCTACTACTACTAAAGAGCTGTCTATTTCTTTGTGTATGTGTTTTAAATCTTTTAACTTTAGACAATGATATTTCGTGGAGATGAAAACTTAAAAAAAACTTCTTTATTGCAAATGTAAATGTTTATAGATATATTAAGTTAATAAAACTGATAAATATTTTAGAACAAACTGCTGTCTTGTTATAAATTTAAATCAAAACAGGTTTGAAATTAAATAGAATACCATATGACATATAATATAAGGTATTTAGCAATATATATATAGGAAGTCTTAAAGTTTGTAATGTACGTTACATATTGTCATACAAGCATTAAAATATAGAACTTTACACCAGAAACGCAGTTATGTATCGCTTTTTACTATCATGTATCGATAGAATGCTCAATTATGTTTTAAAAAGTCAACATATGGTATTGCATGCTAACTCGTAAAGTGAAATGGTTCTAACCATATTCACCTTTTTTTTTTTTTTTTGGGGGGGGGGGGGGGGGTAATCATATTCAACGGCTTATAATTCATAAAGTAATTATGATAGAAACAAGATGTTTGCAGTTTTGAAACAGTCAGGTAATTATCTTTTCCAAACATGGTATGTAAAACGTATACACCCATTAGTAAACTTATAAAATTAAATTTTGACCAAAATTTATTGATTTTATAAGGCGTAATTGAATATATAACGTAAATGACAGTTATAACATATAAGTTGTGCTTCTGGATGCAATTCATTTATTTTCATAATTGTTTAGGTCCTTATCGAGGTTTTGGCAGTAAATTACGACCGTATGAACCATCTGGATCCAACTTGGATTCCATTTCTTATTCAAATGTCGCCATTTTGTTTTTTATACTAAAAATGGGGTAGGTGTACAAAACTACTCCTCCTGAAAAACTGCTACCACAATTTGACTGTACGACGTGCCTAGAAATGTTGTAGAAGGGTAGTTCTAACTATTTCTGAAGTCAAACCTTTTCTGGCTGGACAATTATGCCAAGTCAATTTTCAAAAATCTAGCTCCTTGACTATTACTGAAGATATTGTAGCAGTGTCCTTGAACCTCTAATGGAGGTGCCATTGCTGTAAAATACTAGTTTTGTGCCATCAAAGTATAACTAGTTCCAAATACTGACATAGTTCAATTTTGACGGTTTCTTAATTCAATGAGCAGCCCTTTTCAACCCGGGATTGCCCCTGAGGCGGCGAGAAGGGAGCCGCGCATGCGGTACCTGTGCCGAATCCAAGGGAAGTAATACAGATAGGGGCTACCAAAGGGAGTAAATTATTCTATGTATAAGGAAGCTATTTTTCTCATTGGAGAAACAGATATTACAGAAATATACCATAGTTGAGTGTTCATTTATTGCATATTGCATATAGTCGAAACATTTTGTGGTCTTTAATTTGTATCGCACATTGTGCCAAATTAACATTACTGCAAAATAAGTGTTCAACAGTAAAGCAAAATGTTACAAGATTAGACAGCCGATTATATTGCTGGCGATCTGCTATTAAGCCAAATATGCTTAAGTTCAGATCAGGCAAGGGCTATTAGTGTATTGTAATTGATAGGGTGACTAATGTGTGGATCTCAGTGAGGAAGGAAAGAAACAAATGATTGTACGGGCACAGATACATGTAAAGTTTTTTACTTCATATCTTGGGTGAGGTTTGCGCCGTGAAACTGGTTTAAGCCCTCCAGTAGAATATTTTACTGACCGTTCCAAGGCGGTATTTCTTTTGTGGACATTTTTGTTTCTGTCTTGTGTTTGCTATGCCTTTGAGCGCGTCTGTTTATATGTTCCTTGCGGTCACCTGCTGGGAAAGGCCTGACCTCTTGGCTCTCGTTTGTGGTGTCTGGCTGTGAGTTTGTCACTTTCCAATTGGTATCCTGGGTCAGGTGTGGTACTTGATTGTATCAATTCCTGATCTTTGCACTCTTACTTACTTACATGTATGCTGTGATTGATCCAACTTTATGCGCCCAGGAAGATTCCTTGTGAAAGTCTAACTGCTCGACTGGCGACAAATGGCAATCAAAAACACTGTTTCTAACAATTTTTGATCCGCGTTCGTCGATTGTTAAGAGAGTTTTCGATTGCTGCCTATCCGGTGTGGTACATGTAAATTCACTCTTTAAACGAGCAAATACAGATATCTATAGGGATAGATGCCTTATGTTAGGTTCCTGCGATACTGTGCGAATTCATGCGTAGGCACGTCCGAACATTCACTGCTCGCCTATGCGATAAATACCATGTGCTCGCTCAATTACATCAGCCTCGAACACTACCTAGTTCGATGTGTATATGTGTACCCTTTCAAAGTAAGTAAGGGTGCAAAGATCAGGAATCGATACAATTAAGTACCACACAAACACAACCCACACAAACCGCTTTCGAGCGAACAGTGAAACTAAGAGGGTATCCAGACGCTAGACGAACATGCTAGTTTGTATGGTATGTCACTGACTGACCGAATAAATTATATATTGTATACAATGTACGTGTCCTTCAATTTCAAAGCTTGGCGCCTCTTTGAAACTGGCTGTTTTCCTAGTGGATCACGGAAGCGGAATTAAGCATGGAATATCGGAGCCGACAAAGCGAACTCGACTATTCTCCAAGGTATTGGTTCGACAAAGAGGTTTTCATGAGAGTGAAAGAAAATCTTATTACTACGTTCTAATACTCCAAGACAGGAAAGATAATGGATGCATTTGAACGGCTAATAAATAGGAGCTATTTCATCTAAAAACGCGCTTATCTGAACAGCAAAGGGTCCGATCAGCATCTGCAAAACTATGTTTATACAATCGTTACTATGGCTATTACGTTACAATATTTGAACTTTGAAAAAAATGTAAAAACAGAAACCAAATCAGACTGTCCAGTCTGATTTAGTTTCTGTTTTTACATTTTCAACGGTATCCTTTTCTGTGTCATAACTCATATTTTGGCTAAAATGCTTTTACCACGAATCATGAATTAATCGCCTGTTCAACAACCGCATGTCTCCCGCAGGAATCAAGTAAAGTAAATACTGATAGATTAGTTTAAGAGAAAGATGACCTTAACATAAAGTGTACTTATTTTGAAACAATGTTTACTCTTAGCATGCTGGATAAGATGAAATGATGTTGTCCTAACGTCAACGTATCAGCCCTGAAGCTTTGGTTAGGGTCAGTATATAATGTTTACAGTGGTTATCAGGAATTAGGACGCAAGCTTGGAAGCCGTACATATCTATGGGACTGAAATAATCCATATAACGGATTGAAAATACATGTACGAGTATGTATTATAGAGAGCGCAGTGGTTCAGTGGTAGAGTGCTTGACTCGAGACCGAGAGGCCGCGGGTTCGAGCCTCACCGGTGTCACTGCGTTGTGGTCCTTGAGCAAGGCACATTTATCCTAGCTTAGTACTGGTTTAACCCAGGAAGACCCGTCCCTGTTTAACTGAAAGATTGTTGATGGGACGTAAGGAATCAAATCAAACAAACGAGTATGTTTTAATAGTGTTACAGTGTTGCTCAAATGGGACACCACACTCGGAACAATGCTTAAATCTAAAGATGGCAATAGCAGTTTCTTACCATCTAAATGCGTCTTTGCGTATAGTTATTCTGTGTTGTGTGTATCCACCATTTCATGACTGAGATTTGACCTAAAATGCTATATGGTCGGTAAAATTGGAGTTCTGTCTATATAACCCTCACGAACATACTCTATATCACACGACGTACAGTTGTATATACATGTAACGTCATGTATTGAAATTGATAAACCACTTGTGAGTTTCATGCTTAGTAACGTCACGTAATGACGTTCATAAGCAAATATGCATACATACATGTAATAACAAAAAAATATCACGTTTTCACGCCAACAATGCGGCGGTTTCAAAGAAAATTTAATGTCATATGATAACTAAAATTTAACATCAATGCTCCTCTATCATTGGATACATTGAATTCCTTGCGACAAAGCCATACAATACCCGGCAAGTCTCACATTTTATCTCTTTTCCTTAACACGTTTAATAATTTCAGTAATGCAGGGGTACCCATGTACATGTAAGATTATCTATCTATTAGACCGAGTATAAATTTTGCAAATTTGTCACGAACACACGGAGGAAAATCCGCCATAAACAGTTACGATGTGAATCTATCAATACACCCTCTAAAAAGTATTTGAAGTCAAAATGTGCACGTGAAAGAATCGTTACACGAAAAGCTAGTGACAGCAGCTGCGCATTTAGCATAGAACGGAGGCTATAAGGGCCTTTCCTGCAAGTGTTAGCTTATTTTGTAAAATCCCCTTCGAGACCAGAAGGTTATATTTTAGTATTCTATGGTTGCTAGCCACGATATGATACACTACTTATATTGACATTTACCATAATTGAATAGAATTGCCAGAAGACATTGCCTCGAAAAAAAGAGATTCTCAATATGCAATGCATACTGGTACATCGTACGTGTACCTCATTTCCTGTTATAGCATAGTAAATTATTCTTGAGCCAATTCCACAGTGTGTAGACCAGGCCCACAGGTTATTAAACTTGTTCACCCTCAACTCAACAGGGAATGAAATATCAACAGCTTTTAAAAATTAAAATGCTGAAACAATACTTTAATTGCTTTTAAATCATCAGATATTGCATTTATCATGCTAATAAATGTTGAAATTCCCACTTTAGTCGGCTTTTTAACATGTATGAGCATGATTAATTTTCAGTATTTATGAGCAGGATTAATTTCATACTCAGTTGTGTTGAGCATGAAAACGACTGTACTCTTCTCTCATAGTAAATAAGCTTTTTCATGTGTTAATGGTACTTACATGTACATGTACCACTTATGCGCAAAGGATCTCTTTAAACGTGCAAGGATACATGTAGGGCTATAACACGTAAGGACTATGTGGTAAAACTAGTAAATCGGCGTCCATAGTAATGTTTAAGAATTTGGAATCATCATGGGGCAAACAAAACACTTTCACCAATGTTTTGTTTTTGCGTGTGTGTGTTTTGTTTGTAATTTCTTTGCTTATGATGTTATACATGTAGTCGTATTAGTCTGACATATTCCTTATATAGATAATAAGCATAGTTTCTTTTAAAAATGTGTTGCCTTTGAAACCAATGACTGTCATGGTGTTTTTGTTGCACTTTACTATGCATCTTTTATCTAAATTAAACCAAATAATAAAAATAAAATTATTAATAAAAATAAGTTCCAATCACACATAGCATATATTTTTGCTGACGATACTAGCCTCTTCGGTGTTGAAGCTAATTACAGTAAAACCTGTCTTGTGCGGCCATTCAAAAATAGACAAAACACAGATTTATTGACTAATGGTAGCTTAATGAATGTCGAAAGTATTGCAGAATGCTCCCCTTGGAGCATTCTGCAATACTTTTGACCTGCATTAAGCGATAGTTGATCTTGAAAATCAAGATTTGGTATTTTTGAGAGTCGCCGCTTTAGACAGGTTTTACTGTATTTGAATATCGATCATTCAAGGTTATCCAGATAGGATTGTAGTACTTATCGCATATACGCAAAAACCTCGTTGAAAATCCCATGATGACGTATACAGAGAAGCTAGAAGCTAGGGGTCTAAACTTTGCATAAAGTCTTCATTTTCTTGGGGTTCCATAATTTGAGTATTTGGGCCCCAAATAACTAAACAATACCCGCTTAAAGTTAAGTACTACTTTGGTTTTGTATTGATATTTTAACATGCTATTTGAAATGCTTAATGAATTGCAAGGGTTGGTGCAGCATATGTGGTCAAAGATGGCATTGTGATCTACAGAGTTCATGGAACAATTTTAATTTGAAAAAGTTTGAAACGTTTCCTAAAACATTAATACTTAACTAAGGTAATATCAAACTTTTAGGAGGTTTTGCACATGTTAGTACCATAGTCTAAGGTGCTGGCTCATATATTATTTTTACCCAGACGGAATAAGCAGGTCGGTGTCGTGTATTGTTTTGCTAACGTTTTCTTCCAGTAAAGTCCTCTTTTGGATAGCAAGCAGTAATTAGTTAATATTTTGGAATCGATCAATCATTCACATACTGACCTTAGAAACCATGTAATCAATCAAAAATAATAGTGTGTCGCACGTCACGTGACGTTAACCTTGAACGTTCGGAACAGCTTGGTATTCCTAAATTGCATTGGCTTGATTGGTTGGCTCAAGTGTTTCAAGTCACTTACATGTATGAGCTCCGGCCATACCGGTCTGATAACGTCTCAAAGTCAAGTAAAACGTTGCCTGTTCATCTATCGTCCATATTCGTTAGTTGAGCCAGCATATGAGAAGGCAAGTGAGTCATGCGCGGATCCAGAAAGTTTTGTCAGAGGATGTCCAATTTTGACAACGTTTTTTTGTTGTTTTTTTCGGATGAGAGGAGGGAGAATCTAAACACCATTTTAAGCGGGGCAACCATCGGCCCGCCAGCGAAACGCCATTTAAATGACGTTTCGCTGGCGTGCCGATGATGGCCCAACATTGAATGCTGGCTTGGTAGCTTTGTGATTTTTCAGGGTTCCGGACCTGTATTGCTAGAAAACTCTATATTTATGTGATTTTTCAGGAGTGGGGGTCCGGACCACCCGTCTCCCATCTGGATCCGGGTATGTGAGTATGACCTGTCACCAGGAAATGCTAAAATCGCAGATCCCAGATCAACCAACGACGACGCGGAGAAGGGACTTACAACCTCATGAAAGCAAGATCACAAAAACAAAGAAGCAACCAGCTCTCTTTTTCTCCGCGAGATGATTGCAAAACTAGAAAGGAACGTTTAACTAAGTACCGTATTACAAAACAAGGACCAATCACAACCCCACAAACATTGGGAGCTGCACACATATATACATGTATTTTGTGTCTTGTGTTTCTCATGCTTTCGCATCTGTTCAAAGCTGCATTGTGGTCACCTGCTGGGAAAGGGCTGGCCTCTTGGCTCTTGTTGGTGATATTTATTGTATTTTGTTACTTTCCAATATGGTATCCTGGGTCAGGTGTGGTACTTGATTGTATCTTTTCCTGATCGTTGCCGCCTTTCTTACGTAGATTAGGGTACTTGTCGCTCAAACGAACCTACGCATCAGAGCCTCTGCTGTTGCCATACACAAAGTATGGATATACATAATTATTGGTTGGTAAAAATTCGAATTCTATCATTTTTCTTTATACTCCATTTTTTATATGGTATAAATCGACGTTTATAATACACTTTTTAACTATTGAGTCCGCCGAGGTCAATATTAGGTTTCTAAGGTCGACATCACATCAAGTCCAATGCGTTAATAGTCAACAATTGTTTTATTATATAATGCCTCTTAACTAAAAAGGCAACAGCAGCAACAACAGCAAAATCTTGGCCATGGACTATGTCTTGGACAGTCTTGAATTTCTTTTTATGTTTATTTATATAGTATATGATAAATTGTATTATTTGCTGTAGTTGGTTGCAAAGTTACTTCCAACAATTAGCACCAGTCTAAAAATGTTCAATGCATTGTTACCTTATCCACCCAGCAAGTACATGACGTCGAACAACGGCGTATCAACTTCGATGCAACGTCATGACGTCGCATCGAAGTTGATACAATGTTGTTTTAAGGTTGTGTGCCTGCTGACAATTGTTCGTCAACCTTTATGAAAAATCATTTATTCCTAATTTCACATTACTATTGAACATTTAAACATTGCAAACAATATTGCTCATATCATGACTCATTTGAAAGTCGGATTGCTGAAAAAAAAGGTTTAGCTTTTTTATTTATACCTTCTAGGGAGCAATAAGTTGGACTGTAATGTGAGAGTGTAGCGTTTCCTGTCCAAAATAACCATCTTTACCATATTTTAGATAGGGCCACAATTTGGAAAAAGACTGCTCACACTAGAAAGACCGTGGTGATTATTTGGACCTGTATCGCCCAAAATTGCGATAAGATAAGGATTATTCAGCCAACCCCGAGGTTATACAACATAGTTCATGCACAACTCAATTGTGAATTTAATCTCACAAAAACTAAATTATTTCTGAACAATAAAGGCATTGAACTTTCTTGTTTTCAAACTCTTAGATGTTGTATCTATCATGCTTATAATTATCAACATGCAAACAGCTTTTCTTTTATCTAGAGAGCGATCAGATTAGGTGTGTGCCGAACAGATTGCACAGACCTGGAGGTTGCTTTTTACATTTATCAGTTACCTCTCATATTAATTGTATTGCAGCGCGTTGCCTGATAAACATTGTCTATCTCACAGCATGTGCCTTTATCTGGTCATGATGACGTTGCACTTTTTGAATGACGCCAATGACGCTGAATCAACACAAAAATCGAAAATTACGTCATAATCGCTAGTTTGACGAGTGAAACAATGGGTTAACTGATAAATAGAATACCAGGGTTGCGTCTTTTGATCAAGTTTACCAGGCTGAGCTTTGAGAACGCATGTTGAATCGCTCGACAAGCCTCGCGATGTCAACAAGCGTTTTCAAAGCATTGCCTGGTAATCTTGATATCAAAAGACATTCTCTATATACAGTTCGGGCAAAACAAAATCAGTTTTCGTTAGGACAAGGGTCAAACCGTCATCTGTTTAAGCTTGATATAATAGTTTGTGGTATATTTGTACTTCTCTATATACATGCACTTTTTGACATAAAAACTGGCATTTCTGTATCTTAATCAAATAATTCTATACGAGTTTCTGTATTAAATTGTATTTTTATAACTTGCCTCATAGCCTTTTCTGTGGGAATGCAGGCTGTCTATTTATACATAACTTTAACTGTAAGTTGAACTATACAATAGATAATTTTAAACTTATTGGCATCGTCCTAAAAGCAATAACATGCAACATGGTTCATAAAGGGTAATGCCAGATCTGTAAGCAAATAGAAAAATGCTCTAACCAGTGGAATGTTAATGTGAAAATCAAAAAGGTTAAAACAACATATGAGCCGTGACATGTGATTTCCAACAATGTTGTATTAAATTTTTGACAAGTGTAGATTCAGACGAGCCTATGCAGCCTCATTTTAAGCTAAGAAACCTCAAATGAGGTTCGGTCAGTAGTTTTACAGCCATAGAATATTTAAGCGACCAGCAAAGGCTCTGATCAGTCTGCGCGAAAGCGCAGGCTGGTCTGAGCCTTTGCTGGTCGCACATACCAAATTGTTGGGAATCTCATGCCACAGCTGTGTGAAGCGACATTAAAATTGATTGGTTTTAGTGGTAAAATACTCGGGGACAGTCGGTTCAATTGCTGAGTATGTTTTGAACAATGGTATACGAAGGAAAAGTCACGACCACAGAAAGTACCACGGATAAATAAAAGCACGACGGTGGGTCAGGCCTCAGACTCAATAACGACCGTTATACTTAAAACTTTCATCGGTGGCTCAGTGCTTGATGTTTGTCTTTGGCTGGGCCCACCGTGGCTCTTTTTTTTTTTTTTTGCTCTGACTACGAGTTGGAAGCTACAGTAAAACCTTTGTAAAACGGTCTCTCTCAAAATGCCAAAAATCGGTTTTGAAGACCAATTATAGCTTAATGCAGGTCAGAAGTGTTGCAAGGGGAGCATTCTGTATTACTGTCGACCTTTATTAAGCTACCTTTGTCATTAAGCTCTTTGTTTTATCTATTTTTTAGTTAAAGTATATGAATATATTTGATTGTTCTCTGTGATTATACATTGTATAAGGTATACTTTCACAAAACGCTTTGAAGCGCGACCGTAACAGTAAATGCATTGATTTAATCGAGGGTCATTACTTAGAGGTCGTGGTACTACTGTACATGTAGGAAGCCTCCATGCTAGCTAAACAAATTTTATGTCTCGACAAAAGCAGAATTTATGGCCAAGACTCGGTCAGAACAATTAATTTAAGTCAGCCCTCAGTGGCTTCGGCTGCTGTCTGTTCTAAGGCACTGGTTCTGTTAATGCTGATTCATTGTTTATTGTTGGGGGGTTGTGATTGGTTCCTGTTTTGTTATGCAGTACTTTGAGTAATTTGCTTTACAATCATCTAGCTACGGAAGAGACAGAGCTTATTGCTTTACTTTAATTTTCACCTTGCGCTTGTTACTTTTCTGTGGCTCTTCATCGCGCCGTGGGTTGGTCTACAGTATGTGATTGTGGCATTTCCTGGTCATACTCACTTACTTTTTATCATTTAAAACAAAACGTCATAAGAAAGGTGTGTTATTATAAACAGTGTTCATGATGACACTACAGACCTTGTCTAAGCACAACACTCTGGGACACGGTTTGCCACTACCATACAATAGTGACGATTCATGTAAACCAGGCATTTAAAAAACGGAAAACGTGGTGTCCAACGATTATGTGACATGAGAATACGCCAACGGATTGTACTAGCCAAACTTGCAATTCATCTGCATATTCAAAACACTAAATGGAAAATATAGGGTATATTTAGAACGCACGACGAAGTATACATATTTAATGACTTGATCTAGAAGCGCCAAATATTTACAGAAGTTCATAACGTCATACAATTAGAAAAACAAAACATTGGGCACCATTTAACGATTTATATTTTGGAGAAACAATTAGGTAAAAGTTACTGTTTTTACGATACTACAGCTACATGAATATGCAGCTTTGGTGGTGGTTCTGTTGTTGTTGATTCACTGTTTGATGTTGATCTCATTGTGTGGGGGAATTGTGTTTCATCCTTGGTTTGTAATACAGAACTTAGTGTCTTTATTAGTTTACTAAATCATCTCGTTGAGGATGAAAGAGATAATTGTATTACATCAACCGTGTTCTTGCTGTTGTGTGGCTGGTACCGTTCTTTTCCTCGTGTTGGCATGCGGGTTGGTCTTTGTCTATGGCATTTCCTGCTGTCTCGTGTTAAAGTAAGCGAGAAAAAGGCCTCTTGTCATACACAGTGGCAGAGATGTAAGTATAAGCTTACGAAAAAATTATTTCAGACAATTCAATAAACTTTACCATTTATTCCATTTTAATCACATTTGAAACATTTTCTTTGGATAATATACTTAAGTCTGTTTCAGGACATAGGCCGTGTTTTCTTTTGGCATTTTACCAAGGATCTTGTTAATACTTGAAAAATGAATGTATAATTTTATGAGCACTCTGGCATCTTAATGTTTGATTTGATCTTATTCGTTCTTGCATTTAACAAGGACAGCTATCAACGCTTGTGTGCGTTTAAAATTCGGCAAAATCTGACATGGGTCTACGGAGTTAGCTGCCCTTGAGCGTCTGCAAAAAATCCATAAACTTATAATGGGAGAAATATTGTGAGCAGTCTAGTGCTTTCAGTCTTGGATGAATCTTCATCATTCTTGCAGGTAACAAGACAACCATAAAAGCTTGTATTTTTGCCAGATTCCATCACCAACTACTGAATTAGCTGCCCTTGAGTGTTTAAAAATGAATGTATAATGTCGTGAGCACTCCAGCACCTTCATTTTTCATTTGATCTTAATCACCCTTGTATGTAACAAGGACAGTTATAAAAGCCTGGATGGGTTCGAAATAACCTGGGTTTATGGAGTTAGATGTCCTTGAACGTCTGAAAAATCTCCTTAGACTTATAATAAGTGAAATCTTATGAGCAGTCTAGTGCTTTCATTTTTATATGAATCTTCATTATACTTGCAGTTTACAAGGATCACTAAAAAAGCTTGAATGAGTTTAAATTCCTGCCAGATACCATCACCAACTACTGAGCTAGCCGCCCTTGAGCGTTTGTAAAATGAACGTACAAGGTTGTGTGCACTAGAGCACCTTCATTTTTGATTGGATCTTATTCATTCTTGCTTGTAAGAAGAAAAGCTATAAAACTTGGATTGGTTTGAAATTCAGCAAGATCGAACATGGGTCTATGGAGTTAACTGCCCTTGAACGTCTAAAAACCTCCATAGACTTATAATGTGAGTAATGCTGTGAGCTCTCAAATGCTTTCATTTGTGGATGGATCTTCATCATTCCTGAAGGTATCAAGGATAACTATAAAATCTTTAATGAGTTTGATTTTCGGTCACACTTTACCAGTAACTATAGAGTTAGCTGCTGTTGAGTGTCTATTCTAGCGCAATTATTTTTCATTTGATCTTCTTCATTCTTGTAGGTAACCAGGACAGACATAAATGCATGGGTGAGTTTGAATTTTGGTCAGATCTCATCACTGACTATGGAGTTATCTGCCCTTGAGCATCTGAAAATTATACTTTCACCAGGTTTCCTCTGCAATTTTTATTCAAACCTATTGGATACTTGCAGATAACCAGAACTGGCATAATATCTTGAGTGTTTGAGTGTATTCCTTATCACTGTTTCAAATTCAGAGTTACCTGCCTTTGAGCATCATAAATTATGGTGTCTTCAAACATTATGCTGGCTCCCAGGTGAGCGACCGTTGCCAATTGGGCTACTTGTTCGTGATCTTTCTAATTTTGTAGTCATCCTGCTGAGTAAGAGAATTCTGGTCCCCCTTATGCACTTCATTCTCTTAACTTACGAAAAGACAAACAAACACCTTCAATAATTTCAAAATTACATTTATGAAATTGGATGGAGCACTTGGCCAGTCGACTGGTGTACACATGAGACACTGAAAGTGCAACACAAACTTTACTATACATCTTTGCGTCTAGATATTACCCAGCTAATATCGTATTTATATATAACTTAAATTATAGTAGCTTTCATATCATTTTGAGTCAGACCAACACTCCATGAATTTTCGTTTCATAAAAATCAAAGCGTAGTTCACTGTCGAACTGTCCAAAGCTGAATGGTTTATATCAGCAAATCTCACATGCATTCACTGCTAGCGCCACCTGGCGCTCATTTCGAGTACTCGGGTGAAGTTATTTTTCTTCTATTTCATAAACTCAAACGAAGAAAAATACATTTGTTTTACTTAAATTGTCTTCTTGATATGTTGTTCCTGTCTGTGTTCCAGTATCTCTTCCTCACGGTGCAAAAGGTTGGTTTGTGATCTGTTATTGTGGTATTTCTTGGCCATACTCAGTTGCTCTTTTATAGCTATGACTTTCAGATAGTTCAGGATAATTAGAGACACATCGTCCGAAAACGTGTCGTAATACTTTTCTATGCTTTGACTTTTCGCTTATTGTAAAGGCGGCGCCTAATGAATGCGTAATTTGGACTGGTCAACCTTAGCCATAGGTAAAAGCTGAGAATGAGGCGTGGTTTTATTCAAAAGTAACTGTATCATCTTGCGCCATTATCTCAGTATATTAAGTTCTTAAACCGCCAGCAAAATAACTGCATCTGAAAATGTCTATTTTTAAAACATAAGCATAGAGGCAAGCATTTTGGACCCAGATCAGACTGCTCCTACAGGAGCAGTCTGATCTGGGTCCACACTGTTTGTCTATGAGGCTTCAAATATTTTAGTGGACGACAAAAAACACGAATTTTGTGATTATGCGCTTTAAGGGTTAATGAAATGTAATGTCAGTGTGTATACGGTTAGGATTTTCATGAAATGCACTCACGTTTGCGCGGCCCAAAAAGCTTATAAACTTTTTACCAAATTATAAATAAAACCTGATTTTCCTTCCTTAGCAGATGAAATAGCCGAACCACGCCCAGATATGAATATTAAAGTTGCCGCCTTTACAGTAAGCGAAAAGTCTATTAACACCATGCAACATTCAAATAACAAATACCTTCCTTGTATGGGAATAACAAAGGTGTCGATCAGAGAATGTGGATTATCAGGTTAATATTATACAATTATTGACTTCAATGAGGTACACATCAGGTTTTATCTACCCGAAAAAGTGATAATTCACCGAGGCCGCCAGGCCGAGGTGAATATCACTTTTAAGGGTAGATAAATCCTTATGTCTACCGAAATTGAAGTCAATAAATGTTTTGTTATATGACTTTTCAACTAAGAATGAAAATTTGCTACTTTCACTTTTGTTGCTAAAGACATCTAAGGCCTTTCTCACAAGTTTTAGCAACTTTTATTAAAATATTATAATTTCTTGTTTTGCATTTTCAAATGTATATTAATTCTCTTAATGGGGAATATAAAATGTTATCATAAAACTGTTTTACAGTTTGTTTATTCAAACAATAATAAATAAGCAAACAAAACAAAACTGTTGTTAAAATTCATGAAAGTCTTTAATTTACCTGTTGAGAGTTGAAACTGCAAATCATGTCAATTTCATGCAGCACATGCTAGTTTCACACTCATCATGTTATTTTTAGCTGTCTAGAGGGTAATATTGCAGAAGTGTCAAAATATTAACTTCTGGAAACTAGTTCCAGCTGGTTTTCATGCAACATTAACTTGTGGACCGGTTTAGACCAGTTTCGAGGTAGACATAGAGATTTATGAAGACAAATTGGGCCAATCAGGTGACAGGATTCTCTCCAGTCATATAACAAACGCAATTATTGTTTGCCGACAACACAATCAGATTTCTCATGACATAGGTTCGTTTAATGTATTTTCTTTGCTGTTTTAAGGGCAATTTCGGGTATTGTCCACGCGCATCATTCCTGGGGCGAGGAACGGGGAAAGTTGTCTGGGTTCCGTCTTTCGACCATTTTCAAATTCGCATCAATACAGGTTTCAGATACGTTTACGTCTGGTGGATAGTTACGCATTTTCAGGACAAAATAAAGTAACTAAAATGTGTCCCAAATATCTATTGACCCGTTATTATAAATGGTCGTCTCAGTACCAAATACTGATAAAAATAGATCTGGTGAATTCAAACAATATGCAAAATTATCAAGTTTATACCAAGTATGCGAATACGAATATGGCCGGTACTCGGATAGTGTGTCCAATATATACGGTTAATTTGGGCGGCGCACGATCTGACCTTGTAGCCTAGTGGTAAGCGCGTCGGACTCTTAAACCAGCAGACCAGGATCGATTCCAAATAGTTTTTTTTTCTTCTTCCTTTTCAGCTTTATAATAATGAATTACTTCCTACCAGCTATACAATGACAAAACGTACACTCCTTAACGTGTTATATTGAATTATCCCCAAAATATGTGGGGGTAGGGGTAAATTTTGCTCTCCTAAACGAAAATTAGTCTGGCGACCCCCATTTTTTATTCGTTTTTCTAAAAGATTATATAAAAAATCTATGGAATAAAAACAAAACTTTGAGATTGTTAATGCCAGATATTTTAAAAGTACACTCCATAACGTTTTATATTGAATCATCCTAAAAATATGTGTGGGTAGGGGTAAATTTTGCGCTCCTGAAAGAAAATTAGTCAGGTGACCCCCATTTTTTATTCTTTGTTTCTTAAAGGTTATATAAAAGTCGATGAAATAAAAACAAAACTTTGAGATTGTTAATGCCAGATTTTTTTTAAAAGTACTCTCCATAACGTTTTATATTGAGTTATCCTCAACATATGTGGGGGTAGCGGTCAATTTTTCTCTCCTGAAAGAAAATTAGTCTGGTGACCCCCAATTTTTATTCTTTTTTCTAAAAGGTTATATAAAGTTCTATGAAATAAAAACAAAATTTTGAGATTGTTAATGCCAGATTTTTTAATATACAATTTAATCTAAAAATCGTATTCCTATTTTGGGGGATATTCCCAAAATATATCATTCAGTATCTTGTCTCGGCTTAGGAAAACAAACAAATTTTCACGTTTCCTATATAGCTTGATGTCGTGAGTAATAATTAAAATTAAAATAAAGAAGTTGGATGGAGATTACAACTTTTTAACTTAATATTAAGGACTTAGTTTGTTTTTGTTTTTTCAGAAAATTGGTAAAATGCTGAAAAATTCCATGTCAGATGAAAAAAAATTGACCGCGGTGACATATCCTTTTTATTTCCTAAATCGACAGTCCATACATAAAACAAACTGTATGCAAAGAATTAAAAAGATCTTAATGCGGGAAGTATTTCTCGCAATTGCCCTTGAAGAAATCTATACGAAAGTAGTGTGCAACTGATGGCATCTCCCTTTTTAAATTATTTATGAAAGTTTCAATCAAACTTGCTCGAGATACTCAGTGTCACAATATTTATTTTTCAGTACATTAACACTGAAATGCTCTATACGCTACGTACACCCCATACCCATTACTCAGATATGTTGCAGCGAAAGCTTTTAACAACCTATTCAGGCCTCTAGATAGGAGTATGCAATTAAAATTAATTTACTTATTTGTCAATTAAAACATATGTTGTGGGCACTCAAAAGAACCGTCTCATTGAGACCGTTCTTTTGAGCACTCACAAAAATATGGTACAATTTATAGATAAGAAAATAATTACATTTTTACGATCAAAAATTCTTTATCTAAGCCTATGCTTTTTACCGTAAAATTTCATTAATCATACTAAGATGTTTACTGAGTAAATCAAATTTCAACTCTATTCTGAATACATCTTCCTTTGTAGAATAAACTTTATGCCAATACTAATTTGATTTTTACTCTTTTGTCTACAAACTTCAAGACTAGTCAATATACGAGCCGCGTCGCCGATAAACATTTCTCCAGTATTGGCGACCAAGTGGCACTAACTTATACCGACCTGTTACATGTACATGTAAGCATAAGAGGCAAGCTAGAAGTTCGCAATTATGCATATACATGTAGTAAGATTACTCACCGGGTAGGCGGCTATCGACAACGTCAATACTATCGACAAATGTAGATAAAAAATCGTTAGAAACAGAGCTTTCAATTGCCGCTTGTCGCCAGTCGGGCGACAAATGACTATCGAAAACACTGTTTCTAGTGATTTTTGATCCATGTTCGTCGATTGTTAAGAGCGTTTTCGATTGCTGCCTGCCCGGTGTGGGTTAGCTATTGAACGCTCTTAATAGCGAATAACGGCGGTGCTAGCCAGACTGCGTAGATCCGCAGCCTGATATGCGCCTTTGTTATTCGTATGCCACATAATCTGGTATTCTCTCGACTATATGAGCCACACCATTTGAAATATTACTGAGATTGGCATTCTGCGAAGCTTCTAAATCATATAGGCGATAGTTGCATACATGGTATTTACCTGTTTAAAATATCTATTTTCATGACATTAGTTATTATAAGCTGAAAATCAGGCATTGTGCATATAAAGATTTTTCGTAGAAGTGTACTTGGTGCATAGATGTGCCAAAACAAGACTGTTTTATGGCATTTAAATTCGTTTGGAACGTAACGTGAGGAAGTTTTACACAATTTCAACTGTAAAATCTTCTTGTTTTAATTATATACAGCTGAATTCTCTACGATTGTTGTCTAGTGAGTCTAGATGTTCGGGTACGGTAGTAAACATGTCATACTTCCTTACCTTGCAAATAGCTAATGCTATTGGGAGAACATTTGGATGCTCTGATCCTTCGTGCATTGCCATTTGTAATAGGTACCATTTCTATAACAGTTGGCTCATTTGTAATTTTACAACAAAACAAAATTATACAAGTAACGCATGGCTTGAAATTAAATTTAAAAACCTAAGTGAATAGATATTGATACAGAACATTTAGAATAGAATAGACAAGATATACATCTACCAGAGGCAAGATTAATGTCTTAAGCTATAGAAGACGCTAGCATTGCCATTTCTTGGTTTTACAATAGGATTGATTTGGCGTCGTGATTTAGTTCTTAATTCACATTGGGACACCAATTAACTTAAAGTTCCTATATTTTCATTTATCAGTTACCACTCATATTTACTAAATTGTTGTACGTTATCTAGCTCACGGCATGTGCCTTTATCAGGTCATGATGACGTTGCAATTTTTTAATGACGTCACTAATGACGCTGAATCAACACAAAAAACGAAAATTGCGTCAAATTCGTTAGTTTGAGGAGTTAAACAATGGGTAAATTGATAAAATGAATACCAGGCTCGGCTTTGAGAATGCTTGTTAAATCGCTCGGCAAACTTCGCGATGTCAGCAAACGTTCTCAAAGCCTTGCCTGGTAAACTCGATATCAAAAGACACTCACCTAGTATTCTCTATGTAATGAGTCATTTTTGTGATAAACAGTAGATATGACTGTTGAGTTTAACGATGCATTTTTTACAATGCGATTTATGAGAGGGAAACAGGTCCAGTCCATAAGATGTGCCAACGTGCAAAGACATGTTTAGACTGGGACATAAAGCAGTAACTCAACAAGCAAATTCAGAGAATTTATGTTAATGTTTGTCTTTTTAGATATGAGCTATCATGAATCGAGAAAGTTAAACTGACTAAGTACACAAAACAGAAAAACATAATATGAGAAATTCATCCTAAGCACATTCATATCTTTCTAGTAATTTTAATAAAAGACTAAAAATTGAGTAAACTCAATTTGTGAAAAACAGTAACAACAGACAATCTGAGGATTATTCCAAAACGTATGCACATCTTCAGACCCTGTTCTCAAAGCATATGTAATGTTTCAAAACAAATGGCATAAAACTGTAGGAGAAGTTGTCCACACATGATACCTAGTATCCATTCACTTTGGTCTGAAAATGACTTCATCTTGTAAAAGAAGTAACAAAAAATAATCTGAGGATTATATCCAAACACTATGCACATCCTCAGACTCTTACCTAAGCACCTGTAAAGTTTCAAAGGTATCGGCATAAAACTGTAGGAGGAGTTGCATACACAAGACACCTGGTATCTATCCACTTTGGCCAGAAAAATGACTAAATTGATTTTTGTAAAAAAAGTAACAACAAATAATCTGAGGATTGCATCCAAACAATATTCACATCTTCAGACCACGACCTAATTACCTGTAAAGTTTCAAAGGAATCGGAGTAAAACTGTAGCAGGAGTTGCATACACAAGGTTCCTACTACTTGAAGGGGGATGGAAGGACCGACGGAAAGCCAAATACTATGTCCACTCATTTACATTGAAAGGCGGTGTACAAAAAACAAATAATATTAGGAGTATAACGGTGCTTAAAGGAAAACTACTTTAGCCTAAGACTATGAATACATATCATACTATAAACACCTCCATAGCAATAATGCGTATAAATGTATTTTGTTGTAATAAACTATTACAATAAACGAAAAAGCCATCATAAGTTAATAAACTTTTTTATTCTAAATGACTACAATAAAACATATCAAAATTTGTATTTAGTCACTGCCTATATTAAAAGTTACTTTAAACCGGCTAAAACAATTTCTGTATGAAATATCTTTACCTATATCACAGTTTAATTACAAACATTTTAGTAAACAAAGTATACATGTGAAAATAAATACTAGCAGCAATGTGATTAGATAGTTCTTAAAAATGTGGACGGCAAAATCCCTGATGAAAACCTACTTGCTAAATAAAATCTGTCATTTAATGTAGAAATGATAAAAGCAATGCCCACTATTGTAAATTATAGTTATTATTGGCCAGTAACATTATCACATTCTTTTAAAGTAATGCAAATATTTCAAACCTGTTATTTCCTTATATAACTTTCCCAACATCTTAATTTAGCTGTATTGTACAATTTACGAGTATATATACAAAATATTCGCTCTTGTAGGCGGGGCGAGTCGAAGATTAGTTTCTTGCTACAACAGCGAATATTGTATAGCCATAATATTTGTACAATAAAATACTTGAATCATGATCAATAAAACTTGCCATCACCTTTTAATTTATTCATCAGATATTCAAGTCAATTATTAACCCCCATTCCACTGGACGGCAATTCCGTTACGCTCATGGCGGCGTCTGATCAAGGTCCCCACTGTTTGCTTACATAATGTTCTTTTTAAATTTGAACAAAAGTGAAAAATACCACCCAACAACCCTTAAAACGGAAATGGACTAGTCCAATTGACAGGAGTGGGAAATTCCATTCGGCTTAAATGGGTCTTTAAAAATTCTTCTCTGCTATCTACCAATATAACTATGTGTATTCGTATGTAAATAGTGTATAACAATCCAGTTGATCAAATGTATTTGGTATTCGTTGTACAAAATGACTGCAAATTCCTTAGTTGTCTGTGTTTTCATTAGTAGCCTCAATCATGCATACATATTCTGGTGATACATGTCAGACTATATTCTTATGTAGTCAATATATCAAGATTCTAAAACATGCCATTATTTTCATTCGAAATGGTGACGATATCCATGCCATTGTTCATGTTATTGGGTGTTGAAAATGCACTTTTAAAACTCAACTCAGTCGGGCTGTTTGCAGTAATACCTGATCTATAAGCCATGTTTACGTGTATCAGAAAGTCAGAATTTTGAATGCACTGATCACATTGATCAAACTTTCTCATCTGATTTATACTGAAAATTGTCTAAGCCTTTTTCACCGAGGCTGTCAAAGGAATGGTTTACGAAATACTTAGATTTGGAAGAAGACTTCTCGGGCTTGTCGTCACTGAAAATATATCAAATAAACACACTTTTTTAAATGGCATATTTACACATAAAATAAATATAGCAAGAAGTGAGCAAAGCTCACATATCCCTGGCGGTAGCCATCAGAGGTTGAAACACTTTCAGAGAAAAGACAAAATTGTCAAAGGTTTTCATAATCCTAAATCAGGTAGTTTCCGAGAAAACTTTGATGAAAAATGTCCATATGTGTCATATAAAAATGACAGAAGGAAAAATTGAAAATTTGAAAAAAGAAGGCAAAATGAGGATTAGCACCTTAATTTTCATTTACACAATACACTTTGCCTACCCAGACTAAAATCTATCCCCAAATCTTCCACTGACCTATAGCTCTGAACAACTGGTAAAAAGTCTTGCATTTCAGTGGGCTGTTTATACACAGCTAAATGACAGATAAACTATCTAACCTAAGCATGAAAAATAACTTAATTATGAACTGTCTTATAAGTTTGATTTCAGACTCCCTTGCCCACTGCAAGAAAAAGCAATTAAATCAAAGTTAATGTGTTTTCCAGGCGGACGGTTCGGAGCTGATTTTTAGAGGATAGATTCAGGTCTGTACCTGAAAGTGTACACAAAATTTCATAATCCTAAATCAAGTAGTTCCTGAGAAAACTCTGACAAAAAACATCCATAGGTGTTATATAGGAGTGACAGAAGGAAAAAATGAAAAAGAAGGCAAAATGAGCTTTAGCATCTTCATTTTCATTTATACAATACACTGAGACTACCTGAAGGTGTACACTAAGTTTGAAAACACTGGCTCCAATAGGAGCCGAGAGATCTGCGACAGAAATTTTCATTGGAGAGAAAGAAAAATGAATAAATAAAGAGACTGATAGGCAATATGTGGCTGTTCTTTTGTTACACAATACAACTTATCACTATCAAGCTTTGTACCAAATTTCAGAATCCTAACTCAAGTAGTTGCTGAGAAATCTTTGACAGAAAAAAATCTTTGACAGAAAAAAATGTCTATATGTATTATATAAGAGTGAAAGAAGGAAAAAATGAATAATTGAAAAAAGAAGGCAAAATGAGGATTAGCATCTCAATTTCCCTTTACATAGTACACTTTGCCTTTCTGAAGGTGTACACAAAATATGAAAACACTGGCTCCAATAGGAGCTGAGAAATCTGTGACAGAAATTTCCATTGGGTAGAAAGAAAAATGAACAAATTAAGGGCCTGATAAGCAATATGTGGCTGTTCTTTTGTTACACAATACAACTCATCACTATCAAGCTTTGTACCAAATTTCAGAATCCTAACCCAAGTAGTTGCTGAGAAATCTTTGATGGAAAAAAGTTTACAGACAGACAGACAAACAGACAAACATAATTACAGAAAAGGCAAAAACTATATACCCCCTATATACTTCGTACCGGGGATATAAAGAAAAAAATGTCTATATGTATTATATAAGAGTGAAAGAAGGAAAAAATGAAAAATTGAAAAAAGAAGGCAAAATGAGGATTAGCATCTCAATTTCCCTTTACACAGTACACTTTGCCTTTCTTAAGGTGTACACAAAATATGAAAACACTGGCTCCAATAGGAGCTGAGAAATCTGTGACAGAAATTTCCATAGGAGAGAAAGAAAAATGAACAAATAAAGGGCCTGATAAGCAATATGTGGCTGTTCTTTTGTTACACAATACAACTCATCACTATCAAGCTTTGTACCAAATTTCAGAATCCTAACCCAAGTAGTTGCTGAGAAATCTTTGACGGAAAAAAAGTTTACAGACAGACAGACAAACAGACAAACATTATTACAGAAAAGGCAAAAACTATATACGCCCTATATACTTCGTACCGGGGGTATAAAGATATTCTATATCCTCAACTTACATACCATATATTTTGAACGAATCTCTCTAACAATCTGATTTGGTGCATATCATGTAGTTGTGGAAGGTCAAATAGTGTTACCCCCCCCCCATTCCACTGGACGGCGATTCGGCTACTATTCGCAATTTTGGTCAAAATGACACGAATCGTAGCAGAAACGGCAAGAGCGCAGTAGAAGAGCACAGATCGTAGTAGAAGCGTACCGGAATTTCAGATTCTATATAGAAAGGATACAAAAGCGCAACGAAAGCGTAGCTCCATCGCCAAGGTCGTAGCAAGGTCGCAGCTACATTGCCGTCAGCGTAGACTAAGCGTAACCAGATCTTCATTGTCGTAGTGGGATCGTAGCAGCAGCGTAGCAGAAGCGTAGTAGAAAGGTAGTGGAAGAGTACTGGAAGCATCAAGTCCCCAAATCGTGTGGCTGTCTACGCTTCCGCAGCGATTTGGAATAATTCTAGAGAAAATCCTAGATCGCCATCAGCGTAGTGGAATCGCCGTCCAGTGGAATGGGGGCGGGGGGGGTTGTCAACAATGATCAGCCCATCAAGCATATAAAAACGTGCCTATATCGGCCACAGCGACATGCCATTCTAATGGGCCCATGTATAGTAGCTTGACATTGTATCCTGGTTGGGAGACTGCTGATAAAGTAGCGCTCTTATCCTGATTTACATCTTTTGTTACATGTATGTCTCTAAATAGTTTGGTTCAATAATCAATGTAACATGTGTACCAAGCAAACCTACTATTCAAACAATATATTGTTGCCACTGCGGAGTGACTACTTGGGTCCATTATGTTTGGTTGATGCAGTTTCATCTGAATTATCAAAGATATTACAATAAAAATTGTAAACACAGATCAATATTTTCAGCACCTTGTCAGTAAACATACTTCAAGCAGTAAGATTGCTGGGTAAAATGTGTAACCCCCCCATTCCACTGGACGGCGATTCCGCTACAATTCAAAATTTTGGTCAAAATGACAAGAACTGTAGCAGAAACGGCAAGAGCGCAGTAGAAGCGCAGTAGAAGCGCCCAGGTCGTAGTAGAAGCTATCGGAATTTCAATTATATATAGAAAGGTGACAAAAGCGCAACGAAAGCGTAGCTCCATCGCTTAGGTCGTAGCAAGGTCGCAGCTACATCGCCATCAGCCTAGACTATACGTAACCATATCTTCATTGTCGTAGTGGGATCGTAGCAGCAGCGTAAAGGAAGCGTATTAGAAGCGTAGTGGGAGCGTACTGGAAGCGTCAAGTCCCCAAATTGTGTGGCTGTCTATGCTTCCTCGGCGATTTGGAATAATTCTAGAGAAATTCCTAGATCGCCATGAGCGTAGCGGAATCACCGTCCAGTGGAATCGGGGTCAAACAATTGGTAAATGCTATGCTACGAAATCTAGGAAAGACCTTCCCAATGCCAGCATGAGAAACGGACAATGTTTTCCTGTCTTTTTATAAATAAAGACTTTCGTAAGATATGTACAAAATGTATTACTGTTTTGACTGGTTATTTTGCAATCATCGTGGTAAAAGATGGATTGTCTGATCGCCTTGATTATTGTGTTCTTATTTTTTTATGTTTTTTTTTTGTGTTGCATATGATTTTTGTATCTTTCTCTTGTCAGTTATCAGTCACTGTATAACGTATCAACGCCATGTACACTTTCTGAGACTAAGATATAATAGTTATACATGTATATAGAATGTATCATACAAAGAATTCAACTATCGAATCAATTCTCCAGAGAAAGCAAGCTTAAACAAATGTTGTGTTTTGACAATCAAAGATTTGGTCAGTAAAATTAATTTAAGCATCCTATGCTTCAGCAGATGTCCATTCTAAAGAAGTGATTCTGTTACTGTTGATTTATTGACTATTATTGCCCCCATTTCTTGTGGGGGTGTTTGGTCCTTGTTTTGTTGTGCAGTATTTAATGCCCTTTTTATCACCACGCTTTTTTAAAAAGGCGAAGGGGATATTGTAATCGCCTCTGTCCGTCTGTCCATCCGTCCGTCTGTCCGTTATGCTATATCCTCCTTAACAATTGGACGAAATTCAACCAAATTTGGTGTGGGGCGTGCAACGTTAACTTTTTTTTGGCCCGCCCCCTGAGACGCTGGGGAGGGGTCAAACGGTTAAATATCATTTAATTTCAATTACAAAGTCAATTTCAAAGATTTTTATACCAAATTTTGTGCGTGTTCTCACAAATGACAGATACAAAACATATCAGACGGGATTTTCATTTTGTCCCCTGGGCATGCCCCAGGGGTGGGACTTTTGGCACTGGGGGTGCACAGGGGGTAAAAAAAAATTCAAACATGGTCATGTGGTATATCAAATCGACGGGGATGACGAGCAGAAAGAATGCAAGTAAACTTTTCATCCTAGGGTCAAACTGGTGACCTTGGGGTGAGGTCAAAGGTCACATATCATTAAATTTCGGTTACCATGTCAATTTCAAAGATTTATATACCAAATTTTGTGTGTGTTCTTACAATTGAAAGATACAAAACATATGAGATGGGATTTTTATTTTGTCGACTGGGTCATGCCCCAGGGGTGGAATTTTGGGGCACTGGGGGTTAACTTTTTTTTCAAACGTGGTCATGAGGCATATCAAACTGACGCGGATGACGAGCATAACAAAATGCAAGTAACAGTTTTATCCTAGAGTCAAACTTGTGACCTTTGGGCGAGGTCAAAAGGTCAAATACCATTAACATGTCAATTTCAAAGATTTGTATACCAAACTTTGTGTGTGTTCTCACAAATGAAAGATAGATAACATATTGGACAAATTTTCATTCTGTTGCCAAGGTCATGCCCCGAGTTGGGACTGCGGGGTGCTGGGGGCGGTAAAAAACTTTAGCGTGGGGATTTGCGATGGCGCCCAATCGACTGCGCGCTCTAGTTTATTTTTGTTATCATTTCGCTGGGAAAGAGAGATCTGTTTGTTTTACTTAAATTGTCTTCTTGATGTCATGTGGTTGTTTGTGTTATGTGTGTTTTACTCACAGGGCTGTCCTTTTGCCTGCAGTGTGTAAGTGTGGCATTTCCTGATCGTACTCCCTTCTTAAAGCTAAGCTATTTTTGCTCTTACGAGTTGTGAGTGATATGTCAGAGTTTAGACACCAATAACATGCACAATTAAGAAATTCATTATTATTATTATTATTAGAGTAGCAGCATGCAAAGTTTATTTCTGTCCCAATAAGGACGTGAACCCTTAGTTCTTGTGAAGCGCTAACGGAGCTGATATGGAAGAATAAGGAATCATTTTCATATCCTGACATCAGTAGACTCATTAAATAGACATCTGATTTTTCAACTTTTTAGTGTCTCTCAGTTTCTGAACGATCCTCGTTATTCAAGAGGAAAATATGTAAACACTTTATGATATTTGAATGCTAATCATTCTATTAAATGTAAATTAGCTTAGGAGTTTTGTATGTATATTGCTGTAATTTGGTTAATAAGAACATAAAAATAACTTTCCTACAATTGATCAATTTATGATATAACTGGAGCAGTTTATATGCCTTCTCTATCTAAGATAAACAGATTAAGTTCATATTGCGAAAGAAATTGGTGGTATAGCCCTTAAGTGGCTAAAAGTATTACAGCTGTCTAAAAGACACTCAACCTTTGAAAACTAAATTCATTTTTAGGACAACGTTAGTTAGAACACTTATTCAATTTTTGTGCTCCTATGTTTCATATTAGTTTTTTGTTTCGTTTTAATAGTAAGTCCATGTTGTCTCTTTCTGACAATAATTAAGCTGCTGTTATTGAAGCTTTTAACTTTACATTATGACTCACTTAGTACTGATGCAAATGGTAGGTCAGATAAATCCTACCGAACTTCAGTTAAATAATTTCCTTTAATACCCCCCCCCCCACATCGTTTGGACTAAAACTTGCTCGTAACGATCGGCATAGTTTAAAAAAATAATGCTAGGAAGCCTCAATGCGAGCAAAACAATTTTTGTGTTTTATTAACAAAAGAATCTAGGGCGATTTGATACCAGTAAAATGCATTTAAGCCAGTGTTGTCCGTTCAAAGATTGCAGTTCTATTGTTGGTGATTCATTGTGTATTGTTGCTACCATTGTTTGTGGCGGTTCTGTGTTTGGTCCTTGTTTTGTTATTTAGTACTTTGTGTCTATCTAGTTTGTAATCATCTTCATAGGGAAGAGAGAGTTGTTTGCTCAACTCTAACTGTCTTCCTGATGTCATGTGACAGTCAGTGTTCTGTGGCTCTTCATCATGGTGCCGTGGATAAGTCTGCATTGTGTGATTGTGTTATCTCCTGATCATACTCACTTGCCTCTTTACAGTTCAAACTTTATAGTTAAAATTGCATACTTACACTTTAAAGTCCATTCGTCATACTGAATATTGATAAAAGGATAGCATAAAAGGCAGCCCCTTATGAGATGCCACATTATGCGTCATCTCAGATGGTATCCACTATTTGTAAATCCACCATTTTGACAAGCTTACTTGAATATATATATATTTACTTTGTTTTTTGTGCGCCTGCTTTTATGTACATGTACATGTCTTTATTTGCCTGTATTCAAGTCGTTCATCTTCTTGGTATTTGTGAACTATATTTATGGCATTTTCTTGTCATTTTCGCTTGTTTTGTTATTGCTGTAGATATATTGTAAGTAAAATAAAACAAGGAACCCTATAAGATAGTAATATAAGGGTAAACATATCTTACCATCCAAACTGTTCAGCATCAGCGATGGTTTCTGGAAGAACCTTTCCTTTGGTTTCTGGTAAGATTAGAGATAGTAATCCGGCAACTACTGATAAGCCACCGAATATAATCAGAGGTAGAGCTGTTCCAAAGTCGCCTTCAACAAGCTTTCCCTGAAAAAATGCAAGTAATAGATATGTGTTTGTTTTTCATGGAAATACAGGTAAGTAAAATAAAAAATAAATAACATGTGCATATATCACTTCTCACAGAATATCACATAAAAGGGGTACCACTTTATGAGTCAGTGCCTATATGAAGCCTTTAAGAATCTATCATGCATGTGAGGGTGGGATGGAAAATCCGTCCCGAGAATCATCGTTTGGCATCATGAGGCTTGCCGATTGATGACAAGCAGTAATCCCGAGGGACGGATTTTTCTATCCCACCCTCACACTATTAATGGATTTTTTTCTTGGTAATCACTAAACACCTCATTTTAAATAAGAAAACATGAAAATAAGCTTCCAGAAAACCCTGATTTCGTTGAGATGCAATATGATGACGTCATTTTAAGATTACAATGACGTCACTGATCGACATGCGGCCAGCGTGCGGTCAACGTGCGGCTGTTCGTTTTTTATTTTTCCCACGGACTGGTACGGGTGCGTGAGATAGAATTACCTAACATCGGTAAAAACAATGGAAATCCTGATCTGGTGTGCCAGAATATACCCTTTCTGTAAAGCTGAAGAAGTGTTAAAATATTGAAACTGTCGACCTTGTCTCTCTTTAAATTTGCAATGTTTTTGCAATAACGATCAAATATTTTAAATTGCAAAACTATTTGGTAGTATGGGTTGTAGGGGGGTATAAATATAGTGATCAAACACGTTTTTCTATGCATTAACATCTGCTGGACCCTAAGGGTGGTGTTGAAACCCTAGCATAAATGACGAGGTTTTGAACAACTCCAGAGGGGTCTAGCAGATGTGAGTGTGTCAGAAAACACTCATCGTTGCATAAAAAGCCGTATCGCACGAAATTAAAAGTCATGTTTTAACCTGCAAAAACCATGTATTAACCAGGCAATTCCCATGTTGTTGGTGCATGGCTTTTGTACTTTATATATACGCATTCTAGGTCATAGCAAAAAATGACGTCATCAACAGTAACGGGCCTAGAAGTGTGCGTTATTTAGTGACATTAGAATGACGTATGTCACTGCTCTGGAACAGGCGTTTTCAAAACCTACGAATCCTTCATGCTTTTCTGTGCCATTAAAACAATACAAAAAATAACTTTACGAAGCGTGTTTCCAAAGTTTTCAAATGGCTTTATGCAATGATATCGATCAAACATGTTTTTTGATACACAACGTTCTGTTAGACCCTCAGGGGTCGTTAAAGCCCTCGCCTTAAATGCTTTCGTTTCAATACAACCCACGAGTCCAGCAGATGGTAATGTATAGAAAATCATGCTTGATCCCTATAGTAAAATTTCTAATACTTTGTTCAATTACCTTACATATTTTGAACAACTTCAATGCAGATGAAAGTTCTAATTTCTGTCTCTATCGCAAGAAATGTCTAAACTTTAAAAACAGTGCAAACTTTGTGCAGGTGGTTTGGGCATAATCCTCAGTTTTTTGTCACTTTTTTCACAAGATGAACTTAGTCATTTTTGCGGTCAACTTAAAAGATATTAGGTATCTTATATATGCATTTCTTCCTACATTTCTACTTTGATTCCTTTGAAACTTTACAGGTTTACAGGTCATGGGCTGAAATGTGCATATTGTTTAGATATAATCCTCCGATTATTTTTTGTCACTGTTTTTCACAAAATGAACTTAGTCATTTTTGCGGTCAACTTAAAAGATATTAGGTATCTTATATATGCATTTCTTCCTACATGTTTACTTTGATTCCTTTGAAACTTTACAGGTTTACAGGTCATGGGCTGAAATGTGCATATTGTTTGGATATAGTCCTCCGATTATTTTTTGTCACTGTTTTTCACAAAATGAACTTAGTCATTTTTGCGGCCAAAGTGATTAGATACTTAGGTATCTTGTGTATTAAGTTGTTTCATTATAGCTCATATATTCAATGACAGACATAAATTTGCAGGGGACATATATTCTCTGGATTTGCTTGTTGTTGATGGAATTGTCACGTTAATAGATGCCAAGACTGATAAATGGGTGTGAAACCTTTTCTGTGGTCGCAATTACAGGTTGATTTTGCAGCAACATATAAAAGCAAGATTTATTCCTTGTGAACTTTCGGTAAAGAGGGTTGCTACATTTGGCGTGGTACTGCATCGTAACCAGTGACCTGTAAATTTCTTTTTGCATTTTGCTGAATTTCAGATTGGTAGTTCTATCACATACAAACATATTTTGTTTGGAACTTATTTTCTCAAACGTAGTAAAGTAAAAATAATTTGAATATCCTTCAATTGTTTTTCTGAGTATTATAAATTTGTCAATTTCCTTTGTGTATAAAAAAACTATGGAATTATTTTCCAATAAAAACAAGAGTTATAGTATGGATGAAGTTTAGTTAAACGACCAAGTTGACATAATGCGTGTGAACACTGTCTAAGAACGTATATATTAGGTGCAGCCTCCACATTTGTCGATTTGGTAAGTTATATACAGACATAGCTCAATTGTACTGCGATTTATTTCATGCCTAGCCCAATAACTATGTAGAAACCAAATGAATGTCATCAATTACCATTGATTATCGTCTTGTGATATTGTACCTTACATTTGTAATTGCACTCTAACATGAATTACTTACAATTAAAGGAAACTATTAGCACCCTGCATCCCACACACTAGAACAGTGAAAATGGGGAATGGTTTAGAAAGAATGCATGTGTGCAAAACAAATTCTAGATTATTGTGTAGGGGAAGCAAATGCCTTCTGTTGGGCTTCAGAACCCAACATGAATTATCTTCAGCAATATCTATCAGTAGAGTACTATGTCCGTAATGTGGATACATGTTTGGCTGAGTTGTGCCTTTACTTGCCATTCTTGCGATACATACTCCTATAAGCAGGGCCAAGTGTAATAACGTCGACAAATTTTTTTGACTTGTTGCATGCTCCAGCCTATTGGATACTATTGACTGCTCTTTAACCTACATACTTTTTAAAACAGAAAACTTGGTAAGGCTCTCCTTACCTTGCAAGTCATGACAGAAATGCATTTTTTACTTAGGAAAAACCTAAATAATATCATGCATGGTCATGTCAAAATGTATGTGATGCGCTGATCTTTTTGTTGGACAACATTTTTATTCGATTTGGAACCAAGATGTATAGACAAGTAGTTGGGATTCCTATGGACAATTATTAACTCCACTGGTTTGATATGAGAGGGACTTTAAGATGTACCTTTCTGATGATAAGCCGGCTGATGTTATTGATGCATTTAACACTACTTCCAGATATTTGGACGATACTTTAACATTAATAATGTTTATTTTGACCATATGGTAAGTCAAATATACCCTTCAGAGCTTCATCTTAATAAAGTCAATACTTCCGATACCAAAGTCGCATTTTTAGGCTTGTATTTGTCAATTTCTAATGATATTGTTTCTGCCAAAATTTATGATAAATGTGACGAACTTGATTTTGAAATTGTCAATTTTCAATTTTTAGATGATGATGTTCCTCGCCTACATCCTATGGAGTCTATATCTCTCAACTCATACGTTTTACTAGAGCATCTAGCTATGTTACTGATTTCAACACTCACAATAAATTGTTTACTCATAAACTTCCTTAACAAGGCTCTCGGTATAATAAACTTCGCAAAACCTTTTCTAAATTTTATAGACGATACTATGATTTGATATCTAAATTCCAAGTTGGTCTTAAATCTCTCTTGTGCCAATGACTTTTGAACCCTGAATTCTATGGTGACTTGGTATATAAATTGAAGAAGATTGATGGCTCTTATAATTTTTCAGCGCAGTTCATTTAAATAATTTCTCATTATAAAAATGTTTGCTAATATTAATGTATTGCAACAGACTGCATGCTTGGTGGTCAACCTAATCACGGTTGGCAACTTTGCTTCCCTCCTTAATTGCATGCCGGTGGGTTGGACTTCAGACTCTATGACGGATCCGACTTAAAGACTTATCTATTGATGAGATGGAAGTGGCCTGATGCTTTGGCTGTTTGTCGGCCCCACCGTGGTTTACCTGTTGGATTTCTTTTGCTCTGGTACTCAGTCTTATTTACTGTTGAGTACTTATCTTTCCTTTATCTCCTTACTTACTTTAATTGAGTCTGTTCATGAGAATTAATGGAAATTCAACAATCCTCTCCCCCACTATCACCACTTTATGTGGTATTTTGCTTTCTGTCAGAACCCAATATTCCCAAATGACCAGAATACGGGGGGGGGGGGGGACATCAACACTTTATCGATGTGCGGTGGAGAAGTTCTAATAACTGTGCACAGGACAAGATTGGCTGTTGCAACCTCTACATAAACTGAAGGACGAATACTCCTAAAAATTAACTGAGTATGATCCGGAAATAGCACAAACACAAACCGCAGACATACCAATGGCACCGCGAGGAAGAGCCACACAACCATCACGAGACACCAGGAAGACAAATTAAGCAAAGGAACCAGCTCTCTCTCTCTCGCGCTCTCTCGCTCTCTCTCTCTCTCTCTCTCTAAGGTTTCACCTGTCAAAGCCAAAAAAAAAGACAAATCCTTTTGCTTTGAAGTATGCTGTCAGTCTTATCATCACTTGGTAACATGCTTTCCTTGGAAATCACTATGTGTACATTTAGTTACTAATTTTCAATACACCCTAGTTTACTTACCAAATCAGCAATATATGGACAGACCATTCCACCAACCCGAGCCATCATAGAACTTGATCCCATGCCTGAGTTTCGAACCATCGTGGGAAATAGCTCTGCTGACCAGACATAAATTACAGCAAAGGCAGCAGATATTCCAAATTTACCAATATTAGCTAGAGCTACTGTTATCCACTTCGTCGCTGCCAAGAAAGAAAACTCATATAATACCAAATTAGCATTTCATTTTATTCTTTACTTCATAGAGACACGTACGCGTTTGAACGCTTGTGCAAACAGCGCAGACCCATATCAGGCAGCTCTAGCTGCCTGATCAGGGCCTACTCTGTTTGCTTATGAAAATATGATATAGTTGATTCTACGGTAGTGGACCTGACAAGTAATTTCTTTGTTCTGTGTACTAACATGGAAGTTTATTTGTATAATAATTCATAGTGGGTAGAGCCTAGCATGAATATTCATGAAAGAAAGGTCAATGGGTAACCAACCGTCGCGTCAGTGCTTTAGCACGGTAATATTGCTGGATTCGTGATCACTTTTCAATTTCCTTTTTTCTGACTGAGCGCTAGTGATATTGAAATGATTTTTTGCACAAATCTGTGTATTTCATTGTACTAAATTAAAGCAGTGATTTGGAAGAGTTTTCTATCACTTCACGATATTTGGGTACAAGATGCAAAAATCAACTTTTTGAAGAAAATAAGGGTTTTGAGTGCACTTTTTATCAAATTGAAGTACAGGTGATTACAAACCCTTCTAGCCGATTTGAAAAACACCAAACACTTGAACTTATGCTTATGATCGATTGTTTATTATTTTTTTATAGAAAACGCTCATTTTCAGCATTATCCTATGTTTTAGAAAATCATCTCCTGCACATGCTAGAATCATTGTATGTGTTTTATTTCATGTGAACATGTTAGACCAAACACAAAACAGCGTGATCAGCCCATTTTCTAACGATATTTTTTTTCGAGACTGGTGTCCACTTCCCGTTTTAACGTGAAACATTAAAGGTCATTAAAATAACATATGTCAACGATTCTTTTTAATTTGAAAAAGAACATTGACGCCTTTTCATAATAAATTCATTTCCGTGCCTCAGATAATAAAACGTACTGAGAAAAGCAAAGTTTGTATGCAAATTGCATGGTTAAAGCTAAAACTCTTTAAGCTGCTTGTTCATGTAGTGGCTGTCTTCATGTTAACGTAGAAGAATTACTTTTGATTCTGTTCCAACTTATATCACAGCTGTAATTATAAGCTTACAAAACAATTAAAATATAATTAGATAACGTATCTCAGGAATATTTCATATCACATTAAAAAGTGCGACTTTTTGAAATGAGGGTACCTTTACACAGACTTCGCCTGTGCAAGATCTGCCAGTCATTTTGAAATTAGATAATTTTCAGAGTCTCGTTAAAGCCTTGGATATCTTTTATATAATTAAAATTTTGTAAGAGCGATTTTTACTTTCTGAACAGAAGCAAACAATGTAAGGTGGCCACCTATAACTTCGGTTCAGTGACACTGTGTAGATATATCCAGTCAAAGGCGTATGATACTACTGAGGTAGTATAATGCGCCTCTGATCCAGTCTGTAATCGTATAACATACATAATGAATGTATTTTCTGTTGTATCTGCAACAGGTTTATTTGTGTCAGTGCTAAAAATCTCACTGTTTTACATTTTCAGATTAATTTTCGGGGATCCTCTAATAGTTTCAAAGTTTCACAATGAAACCCATGATCCCAAAGGACAAGACAATAAAATCTACACTATAATGAAGGGCAGGGAGACGTTCTACCGCCGCCACATAGTTCCAGTCACCATCTGTAGTGAAGTCAAATATATGTTCTTAAAAGGGTATCCTTTGGAAGCAAAGGCTGCACCAAAGAACTGAAACTAGAGTGTGCATATTTCCTGGGCCAGATTAGCTAGTTTCTGCCATTTAGGCTTCATCAGTGACCCTCTAATAGTTTTAAAGTTCCACAATGAAACCCATGATCCCTGAGGACATGAAAATAAAATCTATACTATAGTGATGGGCAGGGAGACGTTCTACCGCCGCCACACAGTTCCAGTCACCAGCTGTAGTGAAGTCAAATATAGTATGTTATTAAAATGCTGTTGAAATTATTCAACTGGAGTCAAAAGAATACATCTTCATGGTTCCCTATACAAGCATATGTAAAACATATATGAGCAGTTCTCATATATGTTTTATATATGCTTGTATAGGGAAACATGAAAATGTATACAGTGGCCATATATGTTTTACATATGCTTGTATAGGGAAACACGAAAATGAATTCTTCTCTGAAACAACAAGACCTGGAGCCTTAATATTTTGTACGAGGGGCGTTCAATATGTAATGAAAACGGCCCAGTTATATCCCAAATTTTTAAATATAGTGTGCTTTTTAAATAGCCTGTAACTTATTAAATTTGGGAAGATAAAATAGTGCTTCATGCACCATTATAACGGTAACGCTTTGATCTTTCGTTTGGCATATGGCATTAATTCTGAACGCGTTTGTGGGTGGAGTTATGAATGGGTTTTCATTACATATTGAACCCCCCTCGTATGTAGCATCACCGAGTGGATGTTGAGGTTAGTATATACAGGGTTGCTATTTCGCACAATCCTTAAGCAAGGCACTTTATCCACTGCTTAGTACAGGTTTAAACCAGTCAGACAGGAAATCGTCCAGACACTTCTGATAATGTGTTGACTGGGACGTAAAGCATAAACACAAACAAATACATGCCTTAGAAAAGGGTGCGTAATTTAAAATAAATGTTCGTATTTCTCAACCAAATCATAATTATGTTGCGGGCACTAAAAAAGACCATCACGATGAGCTGGTTCTTTTGAGCACTCAAACCATATTGTAAACTAAGTATTAGTTATACCATGGCTTGTCCGTCTGTATGTGGAGATAATCCACGAGCTTTAGCGAGTGGATTATCTTACGTACAGGCGGACAAACATGATATAACTATTTTATACCACCTACATCAGCCTGAGTGTGGAACTTGCACATCACGAGATATTTCATGCTAAAGTTGGTAAAGGTGGTATAATGGATAATGACGCTCCTTGTTTTTGATTTTAGACCTATGTAAATTATACTTACATTCATTTCCATATATGACTGTAAAGATAGTGCTCAAACACGCCACTCCTCCCAGGATCATAGTACCGGCGTGCAATGGTTTACGGCCAAGTTTGTTTAGCAATAGTAAACAAAGAATGTAAGCTGCTACCTCCATACTGGTGTTTATAGCAAAGTTTACGTAGATATCACCATCCAAGTTACCAACATTTAACCCGAGACCATAATAGACCATACTAACCACAAGCCTAGAAATCATGGTATATCATTGTCAAAACAGGAGCAAATAACTGACACTTAAGTCAAACAGCTTAATATAACCAGCAAATTTCACCACCAAGACCTAACCATGGCACTCCGAGGAAGAGGCATAAAAGCTAGAATACAATTGAAGTAAATATCTCTCTTCCTCATCGAGACGAGTGCCATTGATTGCTTAGAATAATATTTCAAACAAAGATGAAAATGAGGTACTCAGTATAAAGACGAAAAATGAGGGGTGGGAGTAGAAAACACATGTTTTACGGCTTTGTAAATGATGAATCGCTTTGAAACTTGTTTTGATGCTTAGTATACATATTTTACTACCGAACCAAACCAATTTTAAAAACATTATGCCAATTTAAGAATTTGGTGTTTGTAATCATGTCAACTAGGGAAATATACGCATTATCGCTAGAACTCCTTAAATGGTATGTGTCTAACTATTAATATTTGTCACATTTGTATCACATTACATATAATATTTTCTCCATCCAAATCGTCATGACGCAAACGCGTCCTTAAACACCAACCAACCAACCAACCTACCTACCAGCCAGCCATATTACTTTTTGAAGGAGGCGGGTAGTGGGTGTAATGCATTTAATAATCATACCAGTTGAGATAAATAATAAGCGTCCTTATCAGAAGCCTGGCTGATGTAAACATCTTTAGAACACTCTGTTTTTCGCCATTATCCATAGTCTCTGTGTCGATTATTTTCTCTGGGAGTGTTACTCCATTAATTTTGGCACATTTCCTAATAATCTTTTCAGCTTGCTCCGTCTTACCCCGTGACAACAACCATCTAGGTGATTCTGGTATTATCCTACAATTATTCAATTACAAATTATTGCATGCAGTGGCGGACCCAGGGTTTCTGGAAAGGGGGTCATATGTATAAATGTGTTGGGTGCTGATTTATATCATTTAATTAGATATCCCGTGAAAATGAAATAATTTGTTATCATTGAGACTAAATTTGGTCGCACTGAGACTAAATTATTTCATTTTCACAGGATATTGATAAACGGGATTGAGAGGAGGTTCATGTGAACCCCCTCTGGATCCGTCATTGGCATGTAGTATAACATCACACATTTCCCCTTGATATCTTAACAGAAAGGCATAAGCAAATAGTGTAACCCAGACTTTACCGCTCCTGAAAGACCGGTTACACCAGTGTCTACACTATTCACTATTCCATCACCCATTTTATGCATTTCATCAGGTAGTAAACGAGCACGTTTCAATTTTAAGAATAAGTTTGGAGAGCTATGTAAGGGTATTTAAATAAAATGTGGACTGTGTGTAGAGCAGAAAACGAAGTGGTTGTAAACTATTTAAGAGTTGTTGCAAATATTTAAATAATCATATAAACCTTGTCTTTTTTATTTTTGGATGGCAGTGTGTTGCACTCTCTGCTTCAGATTTCAGGGGGATGGTAGCCTTGTTCCACTTGGCTTGTTCACAGGATAAAACTTTTTTCACTTGAGTCAAATGTGGGTGGGTGTTTGGGCCTTTCAGTCTTATTTCTTCTTCTTTTCTATCTCATTTCCTCTCTTTGATGAGTCCCTGCATTACTGAAAAATTGTTGACTGGAGCTTTAAGCATTAACTCAATCAATCAATTGTCCTTGTTCAGTTCAGTAATTGTTGTTAAAAGCAAACACTCATGTCCACAGTAAGACACAGCCATCTTTAGTGTTGGTTGAGAAATGAAGCGAATTTAACCACTTTCTCAAAGATTATTGAGAAGCTTGGACATATTTCACAAATAGCCTTGGTCAAACTGATTTTATTGCGCTCCATCTTTGTATGTTATCTCTTTTTTAAACGAAAAAATAAAGAAAAAACATTTTTCAGTTATATCTGACTAGATATTCTGTTATGGAAATTTTGTTACAACTGTCGTGATAATAAACACAGGTAAAATATTTTGCTTTAAAAAGAAATAGAGTACCTACACAAAATATGCAAATAGAAGGACTGCTGGACAGACTATGACCAGCTGCAGAATATTCCAATCTCTGATGAAATATGCCAATAAGTTGAGTATAAAGAGACCGATGCACCAAAAGAACTCGATAACAATGCCAGCAAATACACGTTTGGACGGTCCAACCAACTCAACACCTGAAATACCAATGATGTAAGAGTATATTAGCTATCCAAATATAAAATGATGAAAACGAATATGGTCTATACGAATACAAATTGTTGTAAACTATAAAAATACAAATTGATGTAAATATACAAATAGAATACTTTTAAAACCAAAAACAAATGAACCATCACATGATATTTTGCTGCTAATCACATTATCGAGCAGCCAAGGCTCTGGCGAGTATTTTCCAGTGTTTTCGCCTATCGCAAACTAAAAGTAAGGTTGAAGATTATGACTCTTGCCAAATTTAGATATCTCACCCCTCTGCTGTTTGCGTATATGTGATAGGTACCAAAATTGCAATATATATTACTCAAATGTTGGTGTCTATTCAAATCAATAGTTGTATAACTTTAAACATAAGCCTCACGCAATCTAGCGTTTGCAATGGTGGATACTATGGCAAATTATAAAATTAAGATATGTTTGGTGTTTTCTGTTATTTGTGCTTGTCTTTGCCGTACTGTGATGTCTTTCTTACAGCCTTGTGGTCACCTGTTTGGAAAGGGCTGACCTCTTTGATATATTGCATGTGATTTTTCTTGTGTTTTTGTCTATTCCCCATATAGTATCTTGGGTCAGGTGTGGTACTTGATTGTATCGATTTCAGGTTTTACCTTCTTCTTTATTTTTTAATCTAACAAACACTTTTCTGTTAACAATAATTTGGCATAGGAAGGCTTAAATTTGGTTTATCACACGGTAAAGCTCATTTTTATTCATAAACGAGATTCAAAAATTGGAAAAAGTGGCCGGAAAGTAGCAGAATTTTAGACTATATCCTCAGTTAGTATGGTGTTTCAGAAGTGTAAAAATAGATATTGCACAAATTTTAAGTCTTGCAAAAGATGTTTATTTATGGGGTAACCATAGCTACCCTCATGCAGACTTCATGTAGTAGGCTATTCGCTACATTACTGAAAAGAAAAGTTATTTAGACCAAATAGGTCACATTTCCTACTATCTGCATATTGCTTTACAGTAACTTAATAAAAAACACCAACTGACAATAAGTTTAAATGACTTACGCTAACGTAATTGTTATATATGTTGCTTACATTCAAATATATTACTATTGTTTACTTGGCCATGAGCTGCCAAAAGACTTGTGGAGGGAGATTTTTGTACATTAAGATTTTCCTAGCTACTTTATCTATTACAAAATGTCTGTTAGCTTTTGATGTACATGTGAATTTACCATACAATAGACAAATCTAATACGTTACCATTTGATAATAAGGAAACTTCTACATTCGGCGTCCTCTATTTGTATTCCTAGTTCAGTTAACAATTTTCGGTTTGCAACCTTACTTACTTCTAGTATAGTGTTAGTATCATTTGCATCGTTTTCTTACATATCGTTATGATTGATATTTTAATAAGATGCAGCTTAATAGCAGAATAATAATATTAGTTTAGGCACCTGGAAGTTCTGTTGTATACGTTACTTTCTTTTAAAACAATATTTTTGTGCAATGTTATTTTTGTTTGTTTTTGTTGCTTTACGTCCCATGTCAACAGCTATGGTCATTGCGGGACGGTCAGTTCACTTAACCACACTTTTTCCTGGGCAGGCTTGTGCAAGCGGTTAACCAGTAATTTGTGCACTTACTTTCGCTTGAAATTGACAACAACCCTTCTTGAATGAATCAGCGGAAGGGAGGAGAATGACCGTAGAAATTATTTCATGATCAATCTCCACGAAAGTATGGGACCGGGCCGGGATCGAACTCGCGACCCCTGGATCTGCAGTCAGACACGCATCTGTAGCAAGACACGTTACCGACTGCACTACGTGGCCTGGTTGTGCAATGTTATGTGTATATGCGTTCAAACAGCTAGTAGGTGAAAATGAAATTGACTACCATATTAGTGCTCAAAATTAGATTGGAAATATTGTATTTTTAATCATTTAATATGAATGAGATGCAACATCAACAAAATCATATTTGGTTGAAAGAGAAAAACTTGAAAATAATGCGCATAAATGCCATTAAGTAAATGTTTTAGGAATCATGTAAATATGATAATTGATACCTATTTATTATTCATGACTAAATTGTTTCAAAAAGCTTAAATGATTCTTTCAAATCTGTGCTACTACCAAGTATTTGCTTCTTTTTATGCAATAAATGGCGTTTAATGTCATAAACAAGACATTTTTTCACCGTAAACAGTTCAATGAATAAATGAAAAGCACCCAGTGACATAGTCAAATCCAATGCATATTGTAAAGTGAGTATGATCAGGAAATACCACAATCACAAACTGCAGACAACCCCGTGGCACTGCGAGGAAGAGCCGCTCAACTATCACGAGACACCAGGAAGACAAATTAAGCAAATCAATCAGCTCACTCTTCCCCATCAAGATGATTGCAATACTAGAATGCACATAAAGTAACGTACAACAAAACATAGAGCAATTACAGACTCCCACAATGGGTGTAACAATAAACAAAAAGTCAACAACAACAACAGAACCACCGCCTTTGAAGGGACAGCAGCCTAAGCCACCGGGGGGGGGGGGGGGGGGCTTAAATGCATTTTACTGGTACCAAATCTTCGCCCTAGATTCTGCTGTTGTTGAAGTACAAGAAATGTTCAGCTCGCATGGGGGCCATCTAACTAATGCAATGTATCATCATGGAAAAACACTCTAATCAAATTACTACACCATGATGAAACAAAGAAAAGGGCTCATGACTCACAGATAGTCAGAGCTAAAGAAAACCTCAAGTTGAGCCACGGTGGGTCTAGCTACAGATAGGCATCTGGCACTAACCCACCGATTAAAGCTTTATGTCAGAGCCGTCATAGAGTCTGAGGCCTGACCCACCGTCGTGCAATTAAAGAGGAAACCATAGCTATAAATTGTGATTGGGTTTAAAACTATGCATGCAGACTGTCGCATGATATCCAAGTTATATCCAACCCTTGTATAACGTTTTACTATCTTTTTGAATTGATCACTAAAATTAGGTTTTCCAACAATTCGTTTGAATATATAGACTAAATCACCATAAAATATAGGTTCTGATATGCCTTGTTGCAGAAGAGTTTTTAACCCAATGTTGTATTTAACAATTAACTCTGAGTGTCTGTGATAGAATTTAGAAAGTGCTTTTCGATTTTATGATATCTATAACCTTGTTTTAATAATTTAGCAATTAAGAATAAGTTTCTGTTGTTGAAGTCATCAACATTAGAACACACTCTAGCGAAACGAATAAGCTGAGAAATATATACACCATAGGAAGGAGAGCGAGGAACATCTCCATCAAGAAATGGAAAATTAACTATTTCAAAATTAAAATCATCCCGTTTATCATAAATTTTAGAGGAAACTAAGCCATTTGTTATTGACAAGTTCAAGTTCAAAAACGGAGCTTCAGTTTCAGAAGAATTCGCCTTATTTAACTGAAGTTCAGTGGGATATATCTGACCTACCATTTGTTCAAAATAAGGTTTATCAACATTAAGTAAGTCATCTAATTATCTGGAGGTAGAGTTAAAAGCTTCAATAATATCAGCTTGATTATTGTCTGACAGAGACAACATAAAGTCTCTCTCATAACAGAACAAAAACAAATCGTCAACAAAAGCCAATAAATATATCCGTTAAAATACAGCTATTCCTTAAACAGCTATTTTTAAAACAATTAGACACAAAATATACCTTGAAACTCTACTCAATGTAAGATACTCTAAGCAGAAGTCCAAATCAAGAAGTGAAACATTAAAGATACCTTCATCGGTGTCATATGAAACAAAACTGAAGTTTGTGGAAATCGTGATGATTTCTGTCTCTGATTTAGCACCAGCCTTAGCTATCCTTGGGGTTATATTATTTTAGTATCTACAGCGTGTCCGCTTTGGAAAAAGAGTATTATTTATATTGGTAACGTATTTAACAAAAATATATAGATCATTACTTTAATCATTGTGTTGCCTGGTTCTACACGTTTGTTAAGAAATGAAACAGGACAGCATTTTTTCTAAATTACCATTTTGAATATTTTAGAAACAGACACATGCCAGTTAATAAGTTGGAAAAGCTTCCCTGCGTTGTTAGCATTGTAGATATTTCTAAATAATTAGACTTTGATAATCAGGACCTTGAGCAAACAACTTTCTAGAATAGGACTGGATTGATCATATATTCCAGAATGTTTGCATACATTTGCTGTTTAGCTATATAGCTTACCAGCATACGTGATAGAATCTGCTTTAATGTTTGTTTTATTCAGCAGGACACTATTTATTTTTTACACTCACAATAAGTAATCATAACAACCGTCATTCAGTCCTTAAAAATAACTATTTAATACCCATAAAACATGTACCAACTTGTTAAACGATGCTATATTTATTGTATATTGAATACGTTCATGTAATAGAAACAAAACCATACTTTTGCTACTTTCAAAGAAAACTTTTTAGATAGTATACTCAACAAATGCTATGCTGTCTCCTTCTTACATATAGTGCAATTAGCAATAGAGACAATGTTATCACTATCTGTGATGTATCATGATACTTTTACAAATCAAAAGAAATACAATTTCTTATGCAGACGATTAATAAAAAAGAGCGACAGACAAATTAAACATGCATACATACTATATGTTAAGTGTATGCACACTGTCTTAGCATAACATGTAAATCTATTATTTTTGTAAGTAATGATACTAACTATTGTGCCTTCTCTATTGTCCATATAATTATTATTTTATAAGCACAGTAGATAATCTAATGTATGCTTTTTTGTCTCTATACCCTGACGTGTTTAAAACTCATTTATTATTTAACGCACATAAAAGGAATCAACTGACAGGATTCCTGCAACAGGTTGTTTAAAATGGGGTCCAATGACTGCTATGGTAATATGATAGAACTTAACATCAGCTATATTAGCATTAATTGCTAAAACTAAATTTGATCTTATGACTGCTATTTTTACTCTAAGATATTGCTATTCCTATCAACATTCTGATTAACGTAAATAATCTTTCAAACTGTTATTTTAATGCATCCTAGTTAAATTTGGCTTAAACATTTTCTCTCTGTTGAAATTTTATAAAGTAAATTTGGTATCGTAAATTACAACTGAAGAAATCTAGATTTCTTGGATATGATGACTGCATTTCCATGTAAAACCCATCCATCCTTATTGATGATTTCCCAAATTTCAACGGCAATAATTCATTATGAATAACACATTAAGTTTTAAAGTTTGCAATGCTTTGACAAATGATTAGTAGTGCTAAGTTAAAAGAACTATCAGTTTCATTAATCAAACAATGAAAGCCATATTACAAATAAGCTGAAATTAAAGTTCATAGCTAGAATAAATTAAAAAGTCACTTTCTGAGTTTTGATATATGCATAAATAGATGTGACTTAAACAATTTGCATAACAGAGCCACTCTCTTAAAGAATAAATGATAAAAAAAAATTATTTTTCCTTATTTTCCTTAAATTAATGTAACGTAAACAACATATTATCTTATATATTCATAAAGGAGTGATGCTGTCTATATTGCCAGCAAACGTCTTCTTTCTATAAGTGAAGATGACTAGGAAATGTCACAATCACAGACTCCTGACTGACCCACTGCACCTTCAGGAAGGGACACGGAACACAGATATCTATAATATAATTAATGTGCAGCAACCAGCTCTCTTCCTTGTCAAGATGATTGCTGAACTAGAAACAAATTAGAAAACAAAGGCTCAGTACAAAATTCTCACAACCAATAGGAACAACAACAAACAAAGTTTCCAACATTCACACATCATTTCAGAGATTCTTAGATATTTTATCATAAATGAATCTGATTTGATAGTACAGATATATTATTTACTATTTTATATATTGTGATGAGTGTCAACAGGTTCGGCACAAAGCTTTTGCTGCTTCTGAATAGCTTATTAGATTGTTTTGTTCAATTAAAAGAAAACAAAATGTGCAAATATCTAAATTTGTTTAAGGTTTTCAGACTCAGTTGTATATGGAAAACGGTTGAGACAAATATATAATCATGATATATATTTCGTTTATTTATAGTTATATATGTTACCTTAGCACATTTGACTGAACAAGATTAAGGGAATGTAACCTAGTTGAGACGTTGCATCAGACTTATCATTTTATAAGTTTATAAATTGCATAACCTTACATTAAATTAGCAAACAATGTGTTTTGTTTTTTAGTCAAGAAGTATACAACTTCTTAAAAGAAAAAAATACAACCATATACAAATGCTCTTTTTATACCTATCAAACACAGCCCCCCCCCTCTTTTAATGAAACAAATTTTCCAGTGATGTATAATTTAAGCTATTAAGCAATATTTGTTTGTCTTCAACTTTGTTTTATACGTTACATATTGAAAATCGAGCAACAAAATGATATTTTACCTCAGAAATGTTGTTAAGTATTACTCTAAAGTCGATGATATCAAAAACACTTAACATAAAGTGTTTAAAAGCGAACAGAAAAATTGCTTGCTTATTTTCAAACCTAAGAGTTTCTAAACTTATATAAAGTTTTATATATGGTCATCAAATTAAACAGCTTATAATTGACAAAGTATTTATGTTAGAACGTATCTGTTTGCAGTTTTGAAATGGTCAGTTAACGTTCTTTCATATACATGTTATCTTGAAGCTAAACACATTTTGAAAATTTTGTCAAATGAGACTTATTAACAAAATATCAATAATTTTAAGGGCATAGTTGAAAATGTAACGTAAATGACATTATAATGGACCCAAACAACTTTTAAAAACATCAAGTTGTGTAGAAAATAGCACGTTCTTACAGATTGCATAAATATTTTGTTCATTTAAACATTTCAAATCTTACCTAAATAGACTTAATTACATATTTTCGTTTTTAAGAAAATGAGGGGTAACGTATTAAACACACTGTTACAGGTATGTTTGCAAGACTTAAATTGAGTGCAATATCTGGTTTCATGCCGCCTATACTATGTACTAAAAGATAAAACAAGTGAAAATTCTGCTAAAAGGGGGACATACCTAAATGCTTATTTTTGACATTTTTATACCCTGGCTCCTCTACTAATGAAGAAATTCCTTTTTTTTCAGAATCCATCTTTCCATTTACTCTAAAAATGGCTACTTTTGGACGTAACCATACATTTTCTTCAACTGTTAACATATGACTAAAATAACGCTTTGAAACACTGCGAACTTTGTCCTAGATATATATTGGGTGGAACCATTGTTTTGTGTATGACATAAACATTCTCGATAATTGGTTTACTATGGAATTGAAGTTTTGACTCTAATCAAATTTTGAGTAGTATAGTTTAAAAAAACAAATAAAATGTAATAGCTTTTTCACCTTATCTTTGCGTTATCTCCTTTTTTTATCTTGATTTATACGTTTTTGGAGATGATGCATTGATAAGCTAGGGGTTTCTCATGCAAACCAAACATCTATGTGTCTTGATCCACGTCTGAAATAAGGGTGAGGTTGGCGCCGTGAAACCGGCTTAAGCCCTCCAGTAAAATATTTTACTGACTGTTCCAAGGCGGTACTTCTTTTGTGAATCATTTGTGTTTTTTTGTGTCTTGTGTTTCTCGTGCTTTTGCGTCTGTTCATTGCTGCATTGTGGTCACCTGCTGGGAAAGGACTGACCTCTTGGCTCTTGTTGATGATATTTATTGTATTTTTGTTACTTTCCCATGTGAAATCCTGAGTCAGTTGTGGTACTTGATTGTATCGTTGCCTGATCTTTGCCTCTTTTCTTACTTAGTAAAGTATTTCGCTTAAAATACTGACTATTGTTTGGAAAAATGCACCGAGATTCCTGGCTACTTTCATTAAAAATCATCAAAGTAAGATTACTTTAGCAATTTGCACTTCGCGAATAGACGATGATTTCATTTGCGACGTCGCCTTGCAGTGAATGTGTTAGCAACTCAACAGATTGAACTTACCTATAACAAAAGCTGACATAAATATACCCATATTTGACATGCCAACAATAAACCGACATGCGACAAATGTGCCATAGTTTGGTGCAAACGCTGAGCCAAATCCACCGCCAAGATGTAGGAAGACGGATAACACAAGAGCAGTCTTTCTGCCGAATCTGAAAACACACGCATAAAAGTTAATATTAAAATTATATTTGCATCCTTATGGTATTTTGCTACGTATAGCATAATATGTATTTTGGTATGTATTATATTTTGGTACATATGAGATTTTGGCACGTATTGCATAATATGTATTTTGGAATATATGATATGTTTGTACGTATTGCATAATATGCAGTTTGATACGTATGATATTTTGGCACGTATTACATAATATGTATTTTGGTACGTATGATACTTTGGTACATATGGCATAATATGTATTTTGGTACGTATGATATTTTGGCACGTATTGCATAATATGTATTTTTGTATATATGATATTTTGGTATGTATTGCATAATATGTATTTTTGTATGTATGATATTTTGGCACGTATTGCATTATAAGTAGTTTGGTACGTAGGATAGTTCGGCTTATATCGCATAATATGTTATTTTGAGTACCAAAAACAAATATTTAAACTGGTGGAAAAGTAAATATTTACCATTTTAACACTATTTACCTGAACAATGTCTGGCCAAACAGTGTAGATCCAGATGACATCGCTCATATCTACACTGTTTGCTTACACATTTTTTTTTCTCAATTTCATTTTTTACAATTGTTTTTAGACTAGTCAAACACCTCTTTTTACACAATGGACTGTTCTACAATTTAAAGTGTAATAGTTTACCTCGGAAACTTCGGGGTGAAAGGTTTAACACGCTTAAGCCCAGTTTGGGTATCTAGGGCCCTGTAAATAACTATGATATCTAGTTGCTTATTGATTTGAGAATTCCGTAAAATGCAGAACAAGTCATGTAAAACTTGTGAAATATCTGGCAACAGCTCCTTTCCAAAGATGTGTGAGCTCTTGAGACACAGAGCGGGCTTGCAATGACCACGTTCACTGGTTTACCAAAGAGAATAAATGTGCTGTTCAAACCATTAGACTGAATATTATATCAATCATTTAAAGCACAGTACAGTACATTGGTGCCACACTCATTTGGATGGTTTTGTCATATCAGGGTTCGGATATATTTAAAGGGAGATATCCTTATGTTGTGGTTCATCACAAAAATGCGGAGAGCAGTGGTTCAGTTGGTAGAGACTCAGCTGAGTCACCGTTGCATACCATTGACATCATGTTACAGCTGTAAAAATGCCAATGTATATACCTAAGATATACTTCTAGTCAACTAGAACAGGCAATCAGGCAGTTTATGGGATTTTTACAGTTTTATACAGAGAGAGTCAATGCCTGTGCCTTGAGCAAGACATTTTATACATTGCTTAGTACTGGTTCTACCTAGTAAAAGAGGAAATCGTCCTGGCATGTCTGAAAAATAGTTGACTGGACCGTAATGTATCAACACAAACAAAATCATCACAAAAAAATATGATAAATATCTTACATGTCCGCCAATATACCAATTGCAAGGGCGCCAACAAGAACACCACCCATAAGAATCATGTTTGCATTTGCCCTTGCAAATTCTTGACCACATATTAGGTTTTCCTGAAAATATTAAGGAATAGTACATTTGAACACATATTCACAGTTCTAAAATTAACCTATTTAAGCCAAATGAACTTGCCTATCCCTATCAGTAGGACGAACCCATTTCCAATCGTAGGGGTGTTGAGTGGTATTTATCTTTTTTCCAATTTTAATTGAACATTCTGTAAACAAACAGTGCAGATCCAGATCAGACACCGCATCATTATGCGGTGTCTGATCTGGATCTGCACTGCTTGCTGTAGTCCCATAAAAAGGACATTAGGCTTAAATCAGTAAACAGGAATATGTCATACAGGATGTCCCGGAAAACATGAAACATTTTTAAACTTGGTTAAAAGGTCTCAACATTTTAGTTTAGTATACTTAAAATGTGCACAAATATAAATAAATAACGTAATGTGAAAAAAATCTTAAAGGTATTGTCCTCTGTAAACGTTGTGTTTCTGGTGGCGTCAAAAAAGCAAAAATTAGTGAATTTTTGTATTGAAATAATGTTAAAAGGGTTATTTTGTGCCAAACGATTTACTTGGAAAGGTATAATTCAGCATTAAGGGCATTCCTGGGTAAGGTGTGGTACTTGATTGTATCGATTCCCGATCTTTGCACCCTTACTTAATTTAACAAAAGAATGCCTCATAAACAGACATTAATTGGTATCATAAACTTCGCAAAACTTTTTCTAAATGTTATAGACGATACTATGATTTGATATCTAAATCCAAAGTTGGACTTGAATCTCTCTTGCGCCAAGGTCTTTCAGAACCTGAATTCTATGGTGACTTGGTGTATAAATTGAAGGAGATTGGTGGCTCTAATAATTTTTCAGCGCAGTTCATTAAAATAATTTCCCATTATAAAAAGATTGGCTATATCATTAATGTATTCCAACAGACTGCATGCTTGATTGTCAACCCAATTATGGTTGGCAACTTTGCATTCCTCTTTAATTGCATGCTTTGGCTGTTTGTCATGCCCACTGGGGTTTATCTGTTGGATTTTTTTTGCTCCAGTATTCAGTTTTATTTACTGTTGAGTCCTTATCCTTGCTCTATCTCTTTGTTATATCTCGAATTATATGTTCTCTGAGATGATGCAAACCAAATATCTATGTGTGGCGTGATCCACATCTGAATTAAGGGTGAGGTTGGCGCCGTGAAAACGGTTTAAGCCTTCTAGTAAATTATTTTACTGACTGTTCCAAGGCGGTACTTCTTTTGTGGTTCTTTTTATGCTTTTTCTGTCTTGTGTTTGCTATGCCTTTGTGCGCGTCTGTTTAAATGTGCCCTGTGGTCATTTGCTGGGAAAGGGCTGACCTCTTGGCTCTCGTTTGTGGTGTCTAACTGTGAGTTTGTCACTTTCCCATTGGTATCCTGGGTGATTGTATCGATTCCTGATCTCTGCACCCTTACTTACTTTGGTTTTGATGGTACATGTATCCACAGGCTGGGACCAAAAGTGATTCATAGACATCATATTTTTGTGTTTATAAGAAATTTTATTTTGCTTCTTCTGGCCAACATAATAATATGCTTTTTTGTACCATTTGAATATAATACCAGTGTTGCTTCTTTCATGTACTTTGTCCCGTGTATTTTATAGCTAGAGAGTTTAAAATATTTTTGCAAGATTGTTGGACTTCTCTTGAGCAGCGTCGCCATGGAGGCCAATGGAAAACTGGCATTTTAAATGTTTAGTAAAAGTTTAAACTATTGTATGGTATATGTAAATTGCAAAGTCAGTACTGCATCAAAGTGCATACTATGTGCACCTATTATTCAACTTCACAATAAGTGGAAACGAATGTTTACCGTCTGACAATGCAATATAATTTTTACAATAATGAAATTGTATTAGAGTCAATAGGAAATCAATTTCGTGGAAAAACTTTAAATGTGGTCCTTGAGCAAAGGTTAATTTTCATCAAGCATTTATCTCTCTAGACATTTGTGACTAGAATTTGAGCTTTTCTGACTTCATTAGAAAGTCAGAAAGTATATATAACAAGAAATATCTTTAAAAAAGATATTCGGCGGCTCTCAAATACTGACGATAAACGCAACCAAATTCGCTGGTTTAGACGAGGGCGCAACACCCTTGGGCCCTTATAGTGCAACGAGAGGATTAACATGGTAGTAGCACGACTGATATGCCGATAGTCGGTCGGTTGAAAATGTCCGATAAACAAACAATTTTAACACAATTTACTCGAAAAAACGTTGATTTTTTCTTTGATATTTTCCGACTTGAAAAGGGGATTTTTCATCCGAACATAGGAGAAAAGAAACGTTTTGGCATTGGGAATATAACCGTATAATGGCCAAAAAAGACTATTGTCGAAATATATGAAACAGACTATAATCATGTTGGAAAAGTTAGAAATATTTTATTTAAATAACGTAATATTACTGTAAAGTCCTTTCGAATTTAGTGGGTTATTTTATAATGCACTTCTTTTACTGTGTGCAAGGCATGTAAACAATGATAGTGACAGCGATTTACAAATACTGTACATCGGGGGTTGACCTATATTCGAGACGAGGTCGTTAATACATTTGCATTTTTAGACCAAGTGCACAGACTGGTTCTCTGCCATTTACATGTATGTTTTCAAGTTTAGTTTCATGTTTAATAAGATTGTAAGGACATTCTGAGTATCAACCAATGAGAGCATCTTTTTCCAGTCGGTGTGATGAATATTACAATTTAAAAATGCTTCTGATTGGTGAATAATTTAGAGCTAAAGCGATATTAGAACAGCGGCCTTTTGGCCGCCGTAAAAATTGCCCTATTATCTGCACCTTAAATACACCATCACATAACAAAATACTTAAACGCTTTTAGGTTGTTCATATTTCTTGAACCTTTAGTCAGAAATAAACATATATCTGTTTCTCAAATTTGAATTCCGTTCTGGTCGTCCCTGTATATTAGAGCTGATGGATGTCATGGAAGATTGGTCACAGTACATTAATGATGATGAAACTAGGGACACTTTTTATTTAGATTTTTCCAAGGCTTTTGACGGTGTGGCACATAAACGTTTATTACACAAAATATCAGCATTCGGTATCCGGGGATCTGTTTTATCATAGATACAAGATTTTTTAAATGACGTAGGCAATATGTATCAATAAAGGGAGGATATTCTTCGTAGTAAGATATTTTAAGTGGGGTACCCCAGGGCAGCGTTCTGGGGCCTATCTTATTTATATTATATATAAATGACCTTCCTGAAGTTGTGAATAGTATTGTGAAGATTTCGCAGACGATACCAAACTTTATAACAAAGACAGTTATAGTAATATAATCTAATAAGACTTAGATGTATTGTGTACATGGGCACAAATATGGCAGTTTAGATTTAATGTGAATAAATGTAAGAATGTCCTTTATTTTAAAACAATCAATTTTATCAATATATTATGAATTTTGAAGATTTAGAGACTGCAAGTGAAGAGAAGGGTTTAGGGGTAACCTTTCAACAGGACTTAAAGTTTAGTAGTCACATTGCTGAAAAAGCTAACAAAACTAACAGTACATTATCCTTAATAGTTAGAACTTTTGATTACATTGAGAATAACTCCTTTAATCTCCTATACAAATCCCTTGTTACATGTAGGTCATATGTGGAATATGGGAACACATAATGGTATCCCTTCTTAAGGAAAGACATCGAAAGTGTGCTGAAAATACAGAAACGTGCAACAAAACTTATTCCCGATTGAAAGATATGACCGATACAGAAAGATTAAAAATGCAAATTTACCCAGAAGGCAAAGAGTGCATGCCCCTTACCTTAGTAATAAAGGTAGACTTGAACACAGATGTATCGTAAACCCACTGACTACAGCTTGTCTTTGACACATTTAGAGGCTGTGACCATGCATTATACGTTGTTTCATTATCAATGGTATACACATCACACTGAGACAACGACCAATCATCTTCAACCTTCTTCCATGGTATAGAGTGGTTGATGAGGACCTGGTGGCCTTCACCTTGTACCTTGTATGTGTCATTACTCAGAGCTGGAATCTTACACCTAGAAGTAGAAGTACAGGGCACACATTGAATAAACGGCAAGCGATGGCACAAGCAAACCGTATCACCAGAGCATCGACTACTCGCATATTCGATAAGTGGAATTTAAATTCAAATACTCTTTGTAACCGGTCTTTGCGCGTGTGTGATTTTACACCTTTACTACTAGCAGGTCAGCGAAGAGGTAGTTCATAAACTTATAGCTGTCATGCAAATATAAACAATTTTCAGTAGAGTGACAGGGATTTTAATACTGATTGGCAGTTTGTGATGTTTAAAAGAGGTAAAGACAAAGGACATGATACTTGGAAAATATAAATTTCCAAATAGTTTATTCCTTATTTTCAGTAACATATGTTGTAGGTACACATTGGAATTGCCTCTATGAGGCAATTCCAATATATACCTACCACATATGTCTTTTCAATAAATGAGTTTTTCACCATAAGCTTTTTTAAACAAATTCTCAACCACTTTCTGTTATTCAAAGAAACGAGCATGTAGAAATGAACAACTTTTCGTGTAGTTTGTCATGCACCTGGATGACAATAATAGACTGTCTATTTTATGCTTCTGACAGCTTCTCTTGAGATGTTTCATGGGAGTATATTGCTAAATTGCTAGTTGCGTGGGTGTAAACAATACACTCTATGCCATAGTGCCCCCACCCCCTCCCACAAACACATTCCCCCTGGGGATTTCCACAGACAGTGTTTATCTTAAAATTCACATGTATTTGAATGAGAGTTGGTTGCATTTTTTGTTCATTTGAATTTATTGCATTTACTGATACAATACATTTCCTGGCCAATTTGTACGCCCGTTTTGAAAAAAAAAACGGGAGTATTATGGCATCGCGCCGTCCTTCCGTAAACAATATTCAAGATATCTTGATGTTTTTTTTATAGAAATGTGTATTAGGTTAAGACAATGTGTCCCACACAAGAATTAGTGTTCCCTTCCCCCTTTCATAGACTCTGAGTTATACCCCTTTTATTATTTAAAAAAAGTAGTGTACATTGTGTGCACCATAACTCTGTAAACGTTATTTAATAATAATATTATAAATATCTTCATTAAACGTTATTGGAATGTGTATCAGGTCAGGACGATATGTCGCGTACAATTATTGGTTGCTTTCCATTTCTTCGTTTCAGAGTTTTGACCCTATGATTGTTTTTATGCTTATTTTGTGTAATTTACATTATTGTAACTCCATAACTTACTCACTATTTTAATTACTCACATGATAATTATCTTCATGCAATTTTATAGGAATGTGTATTAAGTCAAAACGATGTGTTGCGAACAAGAATAATTGTTCTCCCTTTCTCAGCTTCCAATTAAGTTATGCCTCTTTTATTATTTTTTTCCAAACAAATTCTTGTACACCCCATGACTCAGTAACTATTTGGAATATCTTCATGCAACCCTATAGGAATATGTATGAGGTCAAGACAATGCGTCGCGCGTACAATAATGGTTGCTTTATGTTATGTCTCTTTTATTGGTCATGCTAGTTTTGTATATATACATTCTTACTCAGTAACAATTCATGATATATTCGTGCAATTTTATAGGACTATGTAATATATCAAGATGACATGTCACGCTTAAGAATGATTGAACCTCTCCGTTTTATTAGTTTCTAAATTATGCGCCTTAGATTATTTCTTCAAACATGTTGTAGGCCTCTTGACACTCACTAACACAGTAACCGACTAACCGTTTAGATATAGCTTCATGTAACTTTATATACATGTAGATGTGTATTAGTCAGACATAAGAATTATTGTTCCGTCTTTCTTTATTTCAAAATTTCGCCATTTAGAATATTTTCCCCAAACATTATCTTACAGGCCATAGCCCAGTAACTGTTAGGGACATCTTCATGTAACTTGATAGTAATGCGTGTTGGGTCAGACAACATGTCCAATATAATAACTGTTGGTTTCGGTTACTTTGTTTCAGAGTAATCTGAGTTAGGTCCCTTATACTGTTTTACGTCAGTCCATAATCATTATCGTATGCTCCGTAACTCTGTGGTCATTTATGATATCTTCATACAATTTAATAGGATTAGGAATTTAGCCAGGATGATGTGTCGGGCACAAGAATGAGTTTGAAAGTAATGTGCCCACTGTTTTAATAAACGGACGTATAATGCGTCGCTGGCAGAGCTCTTGCTCCTATTTGCGCATGGTTGTCCTAAATAAAACAGACTTCATATTGTGCACTAAGTAATATATGGCTACTGCAAACCAAACTTTACCAACAGATAGTACTAAGAGCAAGCTTGCACCACGTGATCAAATAGTTGTCTAATGTGTTCACATCGTTACTACTTTGTGCATACTTTGCAGTTTAAACACAGGGAACGGTCAGTAACTTCTGTGTGTTAATGTTTACATCATTAAAGTGTGAATGACAAGCATACAAATATTTACCATTTTCAACGATAAACATCTTGTCAGTGCTTCATGATTTATTGTTGTTATAAAGAACTAAACTTTTGATGAGGGTTCGCAAGTTCACCATGGGTTAAACATAGGTCCACACATTCAAGCAAAATATTTGAGAGTATAATTACGTATGATTATTCTCTTATTCATCAGTTTAAACATGCGTTTTGGGTGCTCAAAAGAACCGTCTCATTGAGACGGTTCTTTTGATCACCCAAAACATATTTTGCTTGAGAAATAACAATCTGAATATGATTTTTTAATTACGCACTCCTATCTGGAGGCCTGGTTAAAGAACAATGAAACAAAGAATAATCAATTCAAGTGTGCTGCTTTACAGTTTTTGTAGTTTCTTCCTATTTCAGAGTAAACCGATTTTTCTGTGAGTGATTTTTTTCTTTGTTTGTTTCAAAGTTATTGATCACAACAGCTGTCGCTGTGCAGTGTACATTAGCTCATTGAAGGGTTAACTAGGTTACATAATCTGGTCATACATGTATAATATAGTTGATAGCGATAATAGGTGATGCAGTGCTAGACTGGGTTGTCGATGTCCTTTGTTCAAATCTCTAATTGGGCTTTAAGATTGTTCATCTAATGGCATAGTTGATTTATGATATCTCGATTGTTTTAAAAGTATGTGTTTTTTTATTTAAACCTTCGACATAAAAATGCTTTTTAAAGAAAACTCACATAGTTTACATGCTACGTTAAATTAAAAAGCGATAACTGTGTTCACATCATTTGCCTCGGTTTAGACTTAGACAATGAAAATTATTAAAGCTGCATAGTCTGTAACTTTTGATCTTCTAATTTTAGAAATAAAGTTTCTATTTTTCATGAATACAGTAAAAATATTAAAATTCAGGTAAACATTTTACCATTTTTGAAAGTCTTAACAAATTATCACTATCAAATCCACAGCATTTATGTTAAAATCAACTGTCTAGAGTTATTGGAGGGACGTAAATAATTACCAACATGAGAAAAAACACCTGTTTTATAAGATAATTCACTTTTCCATGCAGTTTTCAGCTGGACTGAACATATTTATCGTGAAAACATAACTTAATTCTGTTTTTAAAAATGATTCAAAAAGATTTTTTTTTTGAAAAATGTTCATAATTACAGATATAGCATCTTTAATATTTTACAAGCCGAATGTCTAGATCTTATCATTATTAATTTGTTTTGAAAAAATATCAAAATTTGCATGATGTTTCTGAGTTTCTTTCGCCAGCTAATCTATCTCTTTCATAGCACATACCAATTTATTAACCCTTAATGCGCCAATCACAACAAAAGTTGTCTTCTTTTCTCGTCTGCTGAAATGTTTAAAAGCCTCTATGGCAAACAGAGTGGACCCAGATCAGACTGCTCCTATAGGAGCAGTCTGTTCTGGGACCACGCTGTTTGCTTCTGTACTTAATTCGTCAGTAACGTTTGGCAATTATTTGCAGCAGACGACTTCAGCAGACGACATTTTCAGATGCGTTTTTTTCTTTGCGCTTTAAGGAGTAAAATGTTCTCTTTCCTGTTTTTGAGGGCAAACATATACAACATTGTCTTACATTTGTTTTATAGAATATATACATAAATTACTGGTCTAAATAAAAGTAGGTTGATTTCGGCATCTACTGCACACCTTGCTATATGCACTTCTGAATCACACAAAGTTTGGTACACATGAACATGTAATTCATTGATGTATCCAAATGCGTGTGTGTGTTTTTGCATGTATCAATCTTGACTTATGCAGTCTATTGAATTAAGTTTTGGTTAAATATGTTTACATTTCCATACAATAGCTACTTTTCTCATAAGCTCTATCTTTCAGATTTTTCAAAGACGCTGGTGTATGCATAGATAAACGAGCTTTTCAGTTGTATTAGGTTTCAGGTATGAGTCTAGACCTGTAAATGTTTTCCATAGTCCCCCATTATCAGTGATAAAAGTTTTTAGACGAAGCCTTATAATTTCATTGGTGACCTAAAAAGCTGACTTGATCTCTGTTTGGAAGAAAGTAAATGTCATGAAATGGTAATTGGTCTATTAAAAAGATTTACTTGTATGAAATGTTTATTCTTTGCACTTTTTCATTAGTTTTAAATATTATTTTCACGTTGACGCTGAAAGAATCCTGAAAAATGTCAAGAAATATCTGCGTCGATTTTTTATCAAAACTTATCTTATAGTGCGAAAGATCTTCCGTAGGTATATTTATAGATATTCCATCTCACTATTAAGGTAGCACAGTACTATTTTTACATTGGGAACGCGTGACGCTCTTTAAATATGTGGCATTAAATTTGGGACGCAAGGAAAGTACATTTTTGCTTTTTGACTTAATTTCTCGCCTGATTCCCGCAGTCCCGCACCCTATTACATGTAGCATCTCTGCTAGATAATGAAGTTCTATTAAGGACTACGTCCCTTGCCATTATTATCACACAATTATAATCTTTGACATAAAGGCTTGATCTACCCTAAGCATATTTAAAATTGTAAAAAATATTATCCGAAACAAAGTAAGTAAGGGTGCAAAGATCAGGAATCGATACAATCAAGTACCACACCTGACCCAGGATACCAATGGGAAAGTGACAAACTCAGATAGACACAACAAACGAGAACCAAGAGGTCAGCCCTTTCCCAACAGGTGACCACAAAGCACATGTAAACAGACGCGCACAAAGACACAGCAAACACAAGACAGAAAAAACATAAAAGATCCACAAAAGAAGTACCGCCTTGGAACGGTCAGTAAAATATTTTACTGGAAGGCTTAAACCGGTTTAACGGCGCCAACCTCATCCTTAATTCAGATGTGGATCCAAACACATATATATTTGGTTTGCATGAAAGACCCCTAACTTATCAATGCATCATCTCCCAAAACATATAAATCAAGATATAACAAGGAGATAAATCAAAGATAAGGACTCAACAGTAAATAATACTGAATACCGGAGCAACAGAAATCCAACAGGTAAACCCAGGTGGACCTGACAAACAGCTAAAGCATCAGACCCCTACCATATCATCAATAGATAAGTCTTTAAGTCTTAACCATCAAAGAGTCTGAAGTCCGACCCACCAGCGCGCAATTAAAGAGGAAAGCAAAGCTGCCAACCGGGATTGGGTTGACCACCAAGCATGCAGTCTGTCGCAATACATTAATGTTATAGCCAATCTTTTTATAATGGGAAATTCTTTTAATAAATTGCGCTGAAAAATTATTAGAGCCAACAATTTTCTTCAATTTATACACCAAGTCACAATAGAAATCAGGTTCCGAAAGTCCTTGGCGCAAGAGAGATTTAAGTCTAACTTGGAATTTAGATATCAAATCATAGTATCAGCTATAAAATTAAGAAAATGTTTTGCGAAGTTTCCTCAGGTAAACCCAGGTGGACCTGACGAACAGCCAAAGCATCAGACCCCTACCATATCATCAATAGATAAGTCTTTTCAATTTTTCTGTGTTTTTTTCTCACTTTCTTTCTTGCGTATAACGCAACTCAGTCATCTCGAGGAAAGAGGTGATACATTCATCTCGAGGAAAGAGGTGATACTTAACTGGTTGGCCGTTTTAACTGAGTATACTGAGAGGTACATTTATTTTATAGCATAGCCATCACTCAACAAAGTCTTGATTTGCTTCTTTAGCATTTAGTCTATGTATATGTATATACAACAAAAATGGAGTTCGCATGACGCATGCATCTCATACATACATGTACATGTACCTGATTAATATATTGGGATATCAGTTCATGCATCAGATTGATCAATCTCATTTGGGCTCGTCGCGAGAAAACCTGTCTTCGAGGTTTGCGACAAAGCGAATTTCAAACCAGTCTTCTCAGCTACAGAGACTAGATAGAACATTGGAATTTTCACCCGTAGTAAGTAATATATGCTACTTTCCGAAATATGAAGAACAAAGGCGCTGATCACGCTGCGCGGATGCGCAGGCTGGTCTGCGACTGTGTAGTTCGCAATTACCCAAAGACAGGTTTTCTCGCGTTGCAGCCCATTTGAGAAACAACTGTTGTAAGCAGTTTCCCAGCACAAGGAGACAGGACAGCCTGACATGCACGCAATATGTTCAGCGCCTTTATTATTCGGTTAGACTTTAAAATACATTTGCAATAACTGAAAGTCTCTTTAGCGAACTAGACGTGTAGGTGTCTATATGTAACCTTATCACCTACCACGAAGACGCATAATATATACATGTCTTATTGAAAGTCGGCTCAAATACATACATTGAATAAATGAATAATTAATTAATGCACTTCATTCATTACAATTAAGATGTTCTAAACCATGAATAAATTGCAATGATAACATTGAATCTGGTGCAGCAATCTTAATCATCTATATCGCACGTCCATATTTTATTGCTATAAAATTTGCCTCGTCGCACTCAATATTAGAAAACAGCAGACTCAATTTTATTGAGTCTGTTCATGAGAACTAATGGAAAGTGCAACGATTCTCACGCCCCCTAGCACCGGCTTACGCGGTATTCTGCTTTCCGTCAGAACCCAATATTCCTGAAGGACCAGAATATGAAAAAAAATCAACACTATATCGATGTAGGGGGGGAAGTTTTTCCAACTCTACGCGGCACAACGACAGCTGTTGCGACCTCTAAATAATCTGGAAAAACGGATCCTTAAGATATAGAGAGCACCTACAATATAAGAAAACAGCAAACTCGGTTTTATTGAGTCCGTTCATGAGAACTAATGGAAAGTGCAACAAGTCGCATACTGGCCGGTTGCACAACCACACAGTCAAATCAGCGCCTTCGTTATTCGAATATTGAGAGTAAAATAGGTACACTTGACATGCATGTACGTGACACATGTGTGGCATTCTGTAATACAAAGAACCACAAGAGACATACGGACTGAAACATATGAAGTCATGAACTTTAGTAATGTTTTGATACGTGTAGCACCGTACACCTTCTTGAGTAGTTCAGCAATACATGTATAAATACATGTATATAAGACCGTCCATTTCACTTCAGTCGTCTAAATAAGATACATGTATTGTTTTTTTAGATGGAGTAAAATAAAAATAGCCGGACTCTTTGATCGATTTTGTTTTGTTTTCTTCGCAGAAATATGATCAGTCTGGAGGTTTGTAGATACGAGCGTACATGGATCACATCAAAGTTACTTTTTTGACATGTTCGGTCCCAGATTTTAAGTGGTGAAACCCTATGGTTTCTATAAATTGCTGGATGATACCTATTTACATGAACATGTATAAAGAGAAACCTTAATTCTGTTTTTGAAGTGTTTGGAGTGCATATGTACAATGCGACTTTGGTAGCATTATGTAAATTGAAACGTCTATGTCAACTTGACTGTAAGCTTATGTCTATACTTTAGAGTACATCCTATTGAAATCTAACATGTAATTCTGTCATGCACGGGGATTGATCTTCTATTGAAGCATTCAACAAGCACGTGAGAAGTTTTTAATTATCGTACATGCGAGCAGTTGAAGGCTCTGACGAGCCTGCGCATATGCACAGTCTCGTCAGAGCCTACGCTGCTCGAATACAATGTATGGAAGACGATGAGGGCGCATGCCAAAATTTATATCGCTAGCCTCATTAGATACATGTACATGTAAATCAGCATGCGCATATGAATAGGATTTTAAACAAATGCATTAGGTACCAATACCTTGTTGGCGGGCCCTTTTCAAGGACCTCGGACAGTCTTAATGAAGGATTGCCCATAAAAATGACCAGAGAAAAGTTTCAAAGAAAATGATATATTTTCTATGAAAAAGATAGTAGGTTCAATCCTCGACTTATCCACAAAAGCCGTTTTCTCATTGGACAAGTACCTATTGAAAAATATGGGCTGAAAACTCTGTTTTTGCTATTCAACATATAGAAAATAGAAAAAGTTTTACTGAAGTGCTTTCCCCCCCGTGACCAAACTAATCCTTTTGCATACAGTTGTAGTTTTACATTCCACACATCATATAAAAACGGCATGATTGGTCACGGGGGGGAACGATGTCAAAATGCTCAAAAACACTTTATTATAAAACCTTATTAGAAACTTATTTTGTAAAAGACCTGTAGGTAAATGGCATGTATCAGGGCTTTAGTTATGAGTGCTTACAAAGTAATAAATTGTCTCATTTCTCAACCAAAACCTATGTTGTGGGTGCTCAAAAGAACCGTCGCAATGAGACGGTTCTTTTAAGCACCAAATTATAGATTAAATCTGATGTGTAAGAAAAATATTAACGATTTTACGCTCAACATCTGTATTTATCTAGACTATGTTTCATACAGTATGCAGATATGATACACCTCAGTGCACAAGTCAACTGGATGAACTTGAAACATTACAGGTTATAGTCAAGAGTCATTGACAGCACACTTCTTTAGATGAAACAATGTAATCTTCTCAACTGGAATTATAGGCAAACGCATCACTTTCTTCTCAAGCTTTATGTCTCAATCATAATATTTACATGTATTTAGGCGAATACTCGAGGAATCTTTGACTTTCTGTGAAATAAAATTTGGTCACAAAAAATACCCCCACCCCCTAAACCCTAAAGTCCTGGCATAATTATGCAATATTTTCAAAGTATTTTTATTTTGCTAGGTGCACTAAATGTAAGGGTTTGATTTAAGCACAAAACTATAGTTGTCAGTTATGCATTATCCTAGCCACAGGCTGTCAAAATTTGGGCAGATTGAATAGGAGACTGTCCGAGGTCCTTTACATAATTGCGCTAGTTCACCTGAAAATTGTACTTTAAACAAATATGACATAGAGACAAGGCAATTCTGCAGGCTGGTAAATGTGTTCTCTAACAAAGATGGAAGACGTGAATGCATCCTTAGGTACATGTAGCTGAGATGTTTTAAAACTTAGAATGAAATGTAACGTCACTTAATATTACGGCTCTGACAATTAAATCTGTTGGCATTCATTATGTACATGTACACTATACAGGTCTTCAAACGCGCGCAATTCGTTGGGTTTTCTTTCAGTCTTAACAAGTGTTTTTCAGACCACCTAGTCATATAATAAAGTCTCTAATGACTACAGTTGAATACCACATAATGTCGCTTTTAAGTGCGTGCTTAGGGTTAGGCCTCAATTAAGTGTCTCGCTCAGCTGAAAGTGCTTCTCCCAATTTTGGCGGGTCTATCTACGATTTTATTTCATCTACACCCATAACTGTGAATGTGGGCGCAAATGGTTCTGGTGAATCTGAGCATTTGCGAAGGTTTGCCCAAACAATGCAGTAATCACCAAATTTATGTTTACTGGCTCATATTCTATTATTATTATTATTATTATTATTATTATTATTATTATTATTATTATTATTAGATATTCCTGATGAAGTCAAAGTGCATAAGGTGTGAATGAGACGTCTTTGCTCACCTGAATGCATGGGTTGGTATGGTTAGTTGTACATCGTGTGTCATGCGTCATCACATATTGCGTTAAACGACTTCGTACCTAAACTTAAGCTTACATAAGCCTTTTCGATAAATGTTTAGATGGTTCCAATCCATTGCATGACTTGGTCAAATAAGTTGAAGTAGACATTAAAAAGAAACATTACGAAACTCCTCTGGTCTAAGCCTTAGACCTAGACCTTTGATATTCAGTGTGTATGTGTAACATCTACTGTCCCGCCAGCCAAGAGTAAGAGTGACGTCATGGTTTGTTTTCAAAGTTATCATGGCTTTATAATCGATAAATCACTTGTGTATTAATCCGATCCACTGGATAGCTCTAATGGAATGTACAAGTTGATATTTTACTTAGCAATTGTAAACAAAATATTACGTTTCTGTCACTCTTAGTTGGCACGACAGTATGTGTAGCATCTACTTAAAGTTATCTATATCAACAATAGTACCTGCGTTTAAATGATCGCCTTATGGTTTGTTTAAACAATACGTATTTTATTCAGATGTTTGCATATGTACATGTGTATCATGACAATGGTAATATATTCTGGATCTGACGTAAGCTTTAAGCTCACTCTATCTTGTTTGGACTTGTACTAGACTTAGTTATACATGTATGTTATGGGTTTCAATTATTCCTTTGACAAGGTGGCCAATTACGTGGTATGTCTGATTAGGTTCATGGACTTTACGAACCAGTAATCGGACATCACAGGTAAGAAAAATCGTTCATAACTTTCGTAATACTATGTCAAATTTTATGCGGTAAAGTGCAAAATTCCCCTCATATTTTTTTGCACAAAACTGTGTAAAAGTTGCTCCTGGATTCTTTGCAGTTTTCCAGATTACCTCGAACAACTGAAGTGTCCACCCAATAGCGGAGAATTTTGCGTTGTTTCTTCAGTTGTTCAAGGTAATCTGGGAAATTACAACAAACTCAGGAGAAACTTTGATACAGTCTTGCGCAGAAAAACATGAGGGTTTCTTGCACTTTACCGCATTAAATTTGACTTAGTATTACGAAAGTTATGAACAATTTACTGGTTCAGGAAATCCGTGAATCCAATCAGGCGGACCACGCAATTGGCCACCTTGTTCGAATTCAGCTCCATAATAGTGCTATCAGTAACCGGTATGATTACAAAACTAGAAAGGACACTTCGTTCTGCATAACAAGGACCAAACATAGAACCCCCACAAACAATAAAAATGAATCAACAACAACAGAAACTGATTATTTTTCATAAAGCGGATATACTAACGTTTGTATCTTAATTAGCGACTCAATATTAAAATATATTTAAAACTGCCATCACATATAATATTTCTTCTAGTGAAAGCTCAGATCAGCCAAGATTTATATTTCTTTTGTCTGCATGCAAAACCTAAATACCCATGAACTATTTATGGAATACCCACTTATTATGCTATGCAGAACTAAAGTTTGTTACATGTTAATATTTGACAGCATATAATGTTAATTTCACATGTTAGTGTGTATGAGATGGAGATCTTTTAAAAGATGTTGAGATACCTTATTGGCTGATATTTTGATGCGACATCATGTACAGTTTAATTTGAAAGATTACGTTTGCCTATTTTAGCTGTCTAGAGCACTTGTCAAAACTATTGACCTATGTAAACTGGCTGGGTTTATACTCAGGAGACAATTTCGGACAGGCTACATATAACCACAACGTTTCTATCGGCAAGTTGTCTGAACCAAATAGGAAGCAGGTTTCGTTTTGGTCTTAGAAACCGTTTCAAAAATGGGTAAGCCCATTAGACGAATATCCCTATTTCATGATAGTTTACACAAAACAAAACTGTGAGTATACCTATGGAATGACGAAATCACAAATCACAGAACAACTTATTTCATCAGGAGGACAATGGATAAGAACAAAGACAAAATATACACTTGTAAACATGTATGAAAAAGCTAGAATGGAATTGTAATGCTACTAGCTCGCTCTTCTTCAGTGACATGATTACAAAACTAGAAAAAATCAAAGAACTACTCATATATCACAAACAAACACAATACACCACACAATATGAGTAACAACAAGCAATAAACCACATTAACAAATTTTCTGCAAAAGAAAATAAAAGAGGTGGGGGGCGCCATCCATTTTCTAATCATGTGGCCATGTATGGATTTGAATAATAAAGTATTCGTTAACTGTACATCCGATATGAAATTTGCTTAGAAATGAAGATGTATGCTACACGTATCTAAACTCGTCTACATACATTGTATTATACCTGTCGACACCATTTTGGATTTCAACAAACTAGCCCTACACGTACACTTTACAAGTTACAAGACTTAAGTCTACTTTTACACATCTCCATTATTTGTTCCACAAATTGAAATTCCTCGTCTGGATTTGTCGTTTGAGCTATTTCTGATTGCTTGAAAACACCAGGCCCCGAGATTATACAACGTTTCCATGTTAAACTCAACTGAGCATAAATTTTATCCAGCTCATGAATGCAACCTCTTATAGCATGAAAGCAAGAGACCCCTTAAATGCGTAGTTTATAAACTCAGGTCCTGATAACTTTCAACTGTTCTAGTACGCGGCGATAGTTTTAATAAGGCCGTAATTCGATGTGCGGTGGCATCAATCGACATTCAATCGTATATGTTGGGGTAGCAGCAGGTGATTATAAATTGGTTTGCACAAGCACTCGGTCGTCAGACCATTCACCGGTGGTCGCAGGTCGATGTTCTCTTGCCTCTATGGGCAACTTTAAAACGATTAAAATTAACCGGCAACTGACATGGTAGACATTGAATTTGTTGTTAACCCTTAATGCGCCAATCGCAACAAAAGTCGTCTGCTTTTCACATCTGCTGAAATGTTTAAGAAGCCTCTATGGCAAACAGTTTAGACCCAGATCAGACTGCTCCTAGGAGCAGTCTGTTCTGAGTCCACGCTGTTTGCTTCTATAATTAATTCGTCAGTCATGCTAAGCAATTATTTGCAGCAGACGACTTCAGCAGACGACATTTTCAGATGCATTTTTTTTCTTGGCGCTTTAAGGGTTAAATGTGGTTGTTGACGTACCTGTGATCTGGAATGGCAAGGGTAAACACCGAGGACAGCATTTGCATTCCAGTGAAAATGGCGGGAAGGCATACTAGAAAATACAGCTGCTTCTGGTACTTTCCAAACTCCCCCAGAAGGATCGTGATGTCGTCGAACTTCATATCCGCTGTACACTATACACTGCAACTACGCTGTGCTACCAAGTGAATACGGCTATCGTCCACACAGTTTTTGTCCAGTCTGTGAGTAAGCCTAACAGTCAATACTTTAAGCACTTGTACCTTTAAAGTTTACGCTCCCATAATTTTAACCCTAACCTGCACTGTATAAATTATTAAGTACAATGTAACACCAAAAGAGTGTCATTTTTTTTATAAATCATTACATGGTTGTATTAAGGTGATATCCCTTCTATATGATTTACTTCGATCATATAAAATGGATGGAACCAAACTGCCCAATTTAAATATGTTTAGAAGTTTTATTTAAATTTCAGCATGGATTAAGTCGCTCTAAGATCAAAGCTTCATGTTATAATTGAATTCAATATAAGCAAATTTATGAGCCTGCTCATTTGGAAAGTGAAATGGTAACTTTTATGAACTAGATAGCTACTGCGCATGCACATGCACATGTAGCCCGAGCCGATTTTAATGATCTTCAATTCAAATCCACATACGTCCAAGCCCCGAGGTAATAAAACCTTTTTCATGCTCAACTCAGCTGAACACAAAATTTCAACTACTCATAAAAACTAAAATACCAACAAATAAAGAAGATTCTTGCTTTAAGTCTCTCAGATTTTCTATTTACATGTACCATGCTAATAAATGTTAAAATGTCAACACTTGGCATTTTAACCTTTTGAGCATTGCTCAGCTGAGTAGAGCATGGAAAAAGTTTTATAATCTCAGGAACCGCTGTGGTGTTATGGATTAACTACTCGCCTTGTATTGTGTGCAAGGGGTCGCAAGTTTGATCACCGGCCTCACTAGTCTGTCGGGTGAGACTTTATCTGCGCCCTATCCCCAAATGACCATACACATGCAGCTGTTGAAACAGATAAAATCGTTATCAGTTTTTTATCATCAGTTATAACACATGCTATATATATATATATATATATATATATATATATGGGTGTTCAAAAGAAGCGTCTTATTGCGACGGTTCTTTTGAGCACCCACAACATATTTTAGCTGAGAACTAAAGAGTACATCTTTTATTTTCAACATATATAATATATAATATTCAGCATATATAGAATGGATATGTTTAAACCAATCATTATCAACTGGATGTGTCCATTTCAACTTATGGGATATCCAGTGGTGATTTTCATCTCTATTCAAACTTCAAAAGTAAACATGGAGACCCTGATCAGACGACGCGCGTCTAGGCGTCGAACCCTTACAAAGGACGATAAGCTTGCACTTGGGTTAAAATTTCTTCAAACAAAAATTAATTTCCAATATGAGAGGAAATGCAATAAAAACTTAAATTAACAATCCGTCACAAACCATACAAATAAATTAAAACACCGTTTTTATGAATGAATTCACATACACAAAGTTCTATGACTGACAAACTATTACAACTATCCTCTTGAGAATGTTTGTAAACATATAAGATTATATATCTATCATACTTTCGCACTTTACTGCCTTGCAAGGACGTCGCACTGAACGTTGAATTTCGGCCACAGCATGTGAAAAGAAGCTTTCCAATACATGGTATATAATTTATTTAAAGAGCGAATCAGTCATAACTATACAAATTAACGAGGGTGGCAAATTCACTTTGCCTACTGGGAAATTGTGCCTGTTTTTTTTGTTTTTTTTTTGTTTTGTTTTTTCAGATTTGTTTCAAATTCAACTTTCTTTCAGGAATACATTATTGTAACATCAGAGTGTCAGATAGTTTGGATCCAGATCCGGCCCAACGTTTGTTGTGCCTGATCTGGATCCGAACTCTTTGCAAAGGTTATCAATATTATGACACAAGTAGGTAAAGAGTTAAGGCTGCTTACATGTATCTGCAAGGTTTGTTCAGGGTTGATGTAGACGTAATTACGTTTCGCATCATGTATCAGCATTCTGTGGCAGTTGTTATGACCTGATTAATTAGCATTATATATGTACATGTTTAATCCATCCAACGCAGCCACACTGTGTTTGACCATGTACGCAAAGAGCTACGTGCATTACAGGGCTATTTTGGCCCCTTTTGAAGCAAAAACTTAGAACAACAAGTACATGCTTTTACAAAATATGCTTGCCTTACCGTTGGCATTTTATTTTAATGAACAACATGTATTGGTATACTCCTGCATTCACTCACTTTCTAGGTAAGGTCTTCAAGATGTTGAAACAAAGTTCTAAAAACGAATCATGCACAACAGTTTTGCTTAGGATGTGCATACTGTAATTGGTGAAACGACCAGGGCGCGTGGTTTCAGTATTTAGTGATACCTCAATTGTTCGTGTCGGCCTTTTCCTACCACTTGCGAACAATTTCCATCCGGTATGACATATATTTGTTGATCAACATACGGGTACCTGTTGAACCGGATGAGGAATATCCCAAGTTTAAAAGTGTTGTATTTTATTTAACAAATTTTGCTATTTAATTGTTAATGCAGCGTCTGATCAGGTTCTCCACTGTTTGCAACCAGAAGTTTCTTTTACAATTTGAATAAAAATGAAAAATACCACCCAACAATTCTAAAAACGGAAATGGATTGGTCCAATTGATAACAATGGGAAATTCCATTCGGCTTAAATGGGTTAAAGCATAAACTGCTTTTCTCGTAGGGAGGCTTCCTAACTTCACATAGAAACATCGAATCAAATCAATTAACTACATATAATTGTGGTGATTCATAATCCACAGACAGTCAGAGCTGAAGAAAACCACTACGAGTTCGAGCCACTTTTTGTAAAACAGTAAAACCTGTCTCAAGCGGCCACTAAAAAGACAAATCAAATGTCTTAAATACCGATTATCGCTTAATGCAGCCTATTATGCAGGCCAAAGTATTGCAGAATGCTCCCCCATTCTGCAATACTTTTGGCATGCATTAAGCGATAATCGGTATTGAAAGCAAATTTGTGGCCTTCTTTTGAGTGGCTGCTTAAGACAGGTTTTAATGTATATAGCCAAGACAGTATCAGGCACCAACCCTATGATGAAAGTAGTGTGTCAGACTTTTCATAGAGTTTGAGGCCTGGCCGATAGAGGCTACCATAGCTAAAAACCATGATTGCGTTTTTAATACCATGCAGACTTTTGTATAAGGTCCACATAACAGTCTTTTCTTGTATGTAATGCTGGATTATTTTTTATTGACAGCCTTGTTAAGGCATACATTTATTTCTACTGTTGAAGTCACTAACACTGAAGAAATGAATTCGATTTTTGGAATGTTCATGGAATCAAGAAGACTTCGGGTCTCTTGCAAAGTTATAGTAAAGCCCCCCTACCCCCCCACCCTCCCCCCCCCCCCCGAAATTCGATGTTCGAAGCGCATTGCACGGGCAAGTGATCTTGACAACTGTCAATCATATTTTATGTGTTCATGAGGTTATGAACGGTTGCAAAAATCTAAAGATTCATTACAGGCTTGCTTAGAAAATATAAAAACGCAAAACGAATACAAGGGTCAGTGTTGCGGACAGTTTTCACGTTGTGAATTTAGAATTTTAATGGTATTCATCGAGGTAAGCTGCTGTTGACACTAACGGTGTTTCACTTTTCTTCATTAATACGTCTTACCGTGAGAAAACCATCTTACAGGGCATCCCAGCACAGGTGGTCATTACAGTGGTTACATGTACAGTGCTCTCTATTTACTTTTTACATGCTGCGAAATTTTGCATTTTTAGTAGTGTTTTTTTTTTCTCGAAAAAAAACAAACAACAACAACATTTTAAAGATTCTTTCAGAGAAACCTATATAGTGGAAACAGCTTGGATCCAAACCAGGCCCGACACTACGTTGGGCCTTATCTGGATCCAGACTGTTTTCAACGGTTAGGATTTCAACAGATGATACATGCTTTCCCATCCTTATCGTGTTGTCGAGTTTAGTTGTCTTTGTTATGCGCGAAAGAACTTGTCAAAGCTGTTGCCAAAGCTGTTGCGGATGACCGTGACAAATAAATAGACTGTAAAGAGATGACCATAATGCGGCCCCACGTCCTGGCCTAATTTTTTCCCAGTTCTGTTATTGTTCCTTTAATATAGTTTCGGGCTCGTTTTCTGTATAAGTCCATAAACAAGACATACCATAATAGCTGTGTTAAAAAGTTTCCTTGCTAGCGGCGACTTTTGTCGTCCGGCTGATGACCTTTGTAAATGTAAATAGTTTGTACCCAGATCAGGACCGACAGAACGTATATGAATCCAAACCGTTTGACCATGTAATATTAGTATGAAATATATAGACAAAACAAAGGTCTTAAAGACCGATTATCGCTTAATGCAGGTCAAAAGTATTGCAGAGTACTCCCCCATTTTGAATAAACCGTGATTGGGTCTATTATCATGCACACTTTTGCATAATGTCCACGTAACAATCTTCTCTTGTATATAATGCTGGATTATTTTTATTGGCATACTTTTATTTCTACTGTTGAAGCCACTAACATAGTTTACATGTATAAGAAATGAATTCGATTTTTGGAATTTTCATTGAATCACGAATGAAGGAAGGGAACACATGTATCATCTGTTGATACCCTAACCGTTGAAAACAGACTGGATCCAGATAAGGCCCGACGTAGTGTCGGGCCTGATCTGGATTTAAAAGTTAATTTTGACAAAAAGTCAGCAGATGACAACAAAAGCATGAACAAATACCCAGCTTGCAAAGAGGTGCATGTGATTACACGCTTTCTACACATTAAACCGTTGTAAAAAAAAAAAAAAAAAAAAAAAAAAAACTAAAAGATCGTCCAAAGAAGAATGTGAAAATGAACTGAAACCCCGATTTTAGTTTTTAATCATATCTTATCATTATGACGTCGCGTCTAGGAGTGAAATAACGTCATGCATTAAAATTGATAAATCATAAGTCAAGTGGTTTACAGATTTTCGGGAAACGTTATGAAATGACGCTTTTAACGTCACGCATATGGCAAATCCCTAAAGTTTTCCAGCCAAAAATATGATTTCAAAATCATTTTAATGTCGTATAATTAATAGAATCTAACATAAGTGCTCCTGTATTATTGAATTTATAAAGTCGTTGCGAAAAAGGGGATAAAATGCGAGGCAAGCAAGCCTCGAATTTATCTCTGTTCCTCAACTCGTTTAATAAATTCAATAAACATGATAAAACCGTAGCAATCATGTAATATCCTCTATGTATTTTATTTGAGATGATGCTTATTAACGCCCCAAATATCAATTCACCAGTCTAGCATAACGGATAGAGTATTTTCTCAAGTGCACAAATGATCTCGTATGATGTGTGGACAACTGCAGTTTGAATGTTTTTTTATTTGATTGGATTCTTTACGTCCCATCAACAATCTTTCAGTTATAAAGAGACGGGTCTTCTTGGGTCTTCTTGGGTTGAACCAATACTAAGCTAGGATTAATGTTCTTGCTCAAGGCCACAACGCAGTGACGCTGGTGAGGCTCAAACCCGCGGCCCTCGGTCTCGACTCAAACACTCTACCACTGAGCCGCTGTGCTCCCAGTTTGAATGGTAACGATTTATAAAGAAAAAGGTATATTTTCAATTGAAATGAAATAATATGACACAATTTACTACGTTGTCGCATGTAACGTTAAATCCGGGAGGAATGTACATGAATCCAGCCGTAAAAAGGCGAAACATTAATTAAACACTAATTTGTTTGTTTTAAAAATGCCTGACGTGACGTGTAACAAAGAAGCTGTCCTAAGTTACAATGGAAGATCCACAAATGATCACCAAAAAACCGGTCCCGAGGTTATAAAACGTTTTTCATAATGAACTCGGCTAAGCATGAAATTTATCCTGCTCATACTGAATGTTAAAATTGCGTTGCATATTAACATTAATAAATAGGATATTACAGCATCTGAGAGTTTTAAAGCAAGAGCATCTTAATTTTGTAGCATTTTAATTTTTTTAGCAGTTGAAATGTAATGCTTAGTTGAGTAGAGCATGAAAAAAGTTTTATAATAAAACCATAAAGAAAAGATATTTGATGAGATTTTGGTACTCATACATTGTATTCATTAAGTCATTATACATGTATAAACATGCATGTAACCGCATCTTGCGGGATTAGTGACTTAACTTTTAGCTCAATCCTTCATCTATGTGATTTCATTTGTTTTCGACCAGGGAATGCGCAGGCTCGTCTGAGCATTTGCTGCTCGCACATGCGATAAGTAACATAAACTCAAGAACTGGCTCAAAACATGATTAATATTCTGTCTTTATTTTGTGTCTACATGAAATTTGGCAATCATCTACCTGGTAAAAGGATGCTGATTTATGATCCATGTATTTTTTTTCCACCGACGAAGTCGGAGGAATATAGTACTGGTGTTGTCCTCACAGTACATATTGGTCAGATTTGGTTCATTGCACGACCCTTGGGTCTGCATTATAATCACTATGTGAGTCGTTTTCAGTTATTGAAGATGCTAATAATTCTTGAACCACATGACATAGCTTGATCACATTTTGCATACAAATGCATGTCTAACCACTGGCATGTGTAACAGTCTTTTTTGATGGAAGAGGGTTTGCTGAGCATCATTTCAGCTGGTTGTGTTCAGTTATTGAATTGCACCGCATGGTATATTTGGATTAAATTTCCATACTTATTTATTTTATTTTAACATCTTAAAGGGGACAGCAATCCTATAATAAGTATATTTTATAAGAAAGAGCTTTATAAAACATGAATATTGATACAAGTATCATTAAAATCGGTTGACAAATAGGCAAGTTATGGGCATTTAAAGAATTCAATATGGCCAACATTTAGCCGCCATTTTGAATATTTAATTAGTTTTTAGATTTTTTTAACTGCTTAATTTTTAGTTATCATTACTATCTTATCATCTATGTTTCAGAAGATATGCAGCTGTATACATAAGGAAAATATTTCATTAAAGATTAATTCAAATATCCATTGGTTTGTCTTTTATTTTGATTACGCATATTTAATTAGGCTGAGTGACGTCACTTAGCCTACAATATGGCCACTTCCATAACAGTCCATTTGCAAATATTCAAACGCCAACAACTTCCACATTTTTAACCAATTTAGATGAAACTGGTATCAAAATTCATGGTTTATTAAGATCTTTCATATAGAACATAGTAATCATCAGGGTTGCCGTCCCCTTTATTTTTTTTATAAAGAAACCCTCCAAAGTAACATTAACTTTTATATTGGTCGATCATATAAGCAAGTATCTATATCAAGGGACATAACGCAATCTAGCAAAATGCACAACTATAACAATGATACTTAAAATGGAACAAGTTCATTTATTGCACGACCCTTGGGTCTGCACTATAATCACTATGTGAGTCTTGCTCGACAATTGGGTCTGTACTATAATCACTATGCGAGTCCGTCCCCCCGTCCATTTGTGGTCAGTTAGTGAAAATGCTCATCACGGGTCATGTGCATTACTGCCAGTTAATTATTGGTATAAATGATTAGTACCATGGCCAGTTGATATCCTATATGTTTCGTCGAAATCGGCCTCTTAACACTTAGGCTATCGCCGTTGACTTACATGTAGTATAGGCAATTATAATGTATAAGCTATATTGGCTTTCTAGGCATATAGATAACGCGATGTATTGGTATTGCCTGTGGAGAACATAGAACTTTTTTGAACCATTTTATGCAATTAAATTGGACTAGTCCTTTTTCGTCTTAAGTGTTGTTGGGTGGTATCAAATTTTAATAGAACACTCGGTAATCAAATAGTATAGAGCGTGATCAGATCTGGGTCTGCACTATTTGTCTATGTCCCACAAAAAGGATGCTATTCTTATTTATGGGTTAAATGCATTAGCGCCTAACAATAATTGGTAAAACAACAGTAGCACTAACGATTTATTTGCAACGGAGGCACATTTTTGCACGACCCAGATTTAGCTAATGTCAAGTGAAGTACAATGTAAATCATTTGCATGCATAATCATGTAGTACTTAAAAGTATACTACTTGAATTATAAGGAGACTTTTATTTATTTAACTTATGTACATATGACGTATTTCAAGTTTTATTTTAAGCACACCGCTTTATAAGGGTCTGGGTACTACTAAGTATTTAAATGTGGGTAACAATAACCTTTTCGAGCTACGGAGTCTGGCCTAGTTACATGCACATTTTCAACAAACAGACTAAGAGGTCCCGTATTGGCTGATGACACCAGCTTTTATCTAATTGTCGATCTAAATGTTACTGCGTTGAAGCTTAATACAGACTTGCTTAAATACCACCAGTGGGCAAAGCAATGACTTGCAACATATGATTCCAATTACTTTCTGGGAAAGCTTACAAACCCCTTCCAACTTGATTTCGCGTAAACAATGAACTTTCAAATGAGGTAAAGGCACTTAAGCTTCTGGGTGTTATCTTCTCCACATTCCTCTGAACATTAATTTATCGCCAATATGATAAGAATCAATCTCGCGAATAATGTGGTTCAGTGATATAGTGTTCAATTTGAAATCAATGGGTATATTGTTTTAGCCTTAACAAGTCATTGTTTTTGTCCTTAAGACTTTGGGGGGCTATGTTGCGGTCAATGTCAGGTGTCGCTTCTGTACAACAGGATTATCTAGTAGGGTGAAGATTTTGGCGCCGTTAAAATGTATTTAAGCCCCCCCCACCAGTGGCTAAGACTGCTGTCCGTTCTAAGGCGATGGTTCTGTTGTTGTTAATCTATTGTTTAATGTACTTCTTATTGTTTGTGGGAGTTCTGTGTTTGTATTTGTTTTGTTATGCATTGCTATGTGTCCATTCTAGTGTTGCAATCATCTTAAAGTGGACGAGAAAGCGGGTTGCTTTGCTATTATTGTCTTACAGATGCATTGTTACTATAAATGTTCCGTGGCTCTTCTTCTTCCTTATTGGTCTGCAGTGTGTGATTGTGGTACTTCCTGGTCATACTCACTTACTTTTTAGGAGGTAATGTTCAGTGTGTTAAATCTCTCTGCACTCACAATGGGGACTATCAGTGATGTTTTTCGAGAATATACTATGCTGTAAAGAAGAACAAGTTAATCATAGTCTCGTATGGTGTATTTGATTAAGTCTCTTTCCAGAATAATAATATTGAGGTGGCTTTTTAATGTCACTATTAAGTTCTTGTTTGATTGCTGGGAAAGAAGGTAAGATTTCGTTTCTTCAGATAGTCTGTTCCAGGCTCGTGTTAATGAGGGCAGAATGGATTGTGTGATTGGGTAAAATTGTAATCTTCTTCAAAACTTGCGAGAAGAACATCTCATTGTCAGTCAACTTTAAATGTACTTTTGTATGACAATGCTAATTTGCAAGAACCTGAAAAAAACTATTTTCGCTGCAGTTAAAGATTTCATCTTGAAGACTAAACACTTCTGATCCAAACACCACCACCACCACCAACAACAACAACAACAACATCAACAAAAAACAGATTTATACCCCCAAATAGTAATTAAGTTTGCCTTATGAGCTAACCATCTGAGCAAGTCACATTGTAACATTGTCATATTATCGTAGTATTAGTAAGTAGAATGGGCTACAAATGAAGAGCGCTGCTTGATCCTGCTCTCGCGTAGAACCTGAGCAGATGTGAAAGCCTTAGTTCCATCTCAATGAAGCAATAGAATACTTTATATATCCAATCATGGGTCATTCTGGCATATTTAACAATAATAATAAATAAATACCAAAAACTTTACATTTTAACAACTCGAATACAAAAAAAATCCAAAATATAATGCATATATCACAATTTCTTAGCATACACTGTATTATTGAACATGTGTGGGATACAGATTCAAGAAGTTTTCTGGCTTCTCTTTTTCTGAATCGCTTTTCTATAATGTTTTTTATGTTTTCATTTCTGTGTTGCTTTGGATTTATTTATGTATTGTCTAAATAGAATAAGATCTTAAACTAATAAAAGAGTCCAACAAATAAAATTTTATCTAATAGCAACAAATTTTTTTTATAGTTTTGTTACTGTCAAAGACTGAATCTGAGATAAGCTCTGAGGTTTAGGCTGCTGTCCGTTCTAAGATGGTGGTTCCATTGTTGTTGATTCATTGTTTCAGTTACCTCTCATCGTTTATGGGGGTTCTGTTTTGTTTTGTTATTCATTACTTATGTTCTTTATAGTTTTGAAACCATCTTGACTAGGAAGACATAGCTGGTTGCTTTGCATAGATTGTCTTCCTGATGTATGGTGACTGTAAGTGTTCTGTGGTTTTCCTTACGGTGCCCTGGGTTGGTCTGAAGTGTGTGATTGTGGTATTTCCTGATCCTTTTTGCTTACGTTTTCATCAGTATTTGGTGTGCTATAACTACACATACCACAAATGACGATAGAGACATTGCTATATCAACCTCTGAGTTTTATAATGATAATCATTACAATTGAACGATAAAGCTGATGGAATAAATTGCATAATAAAATTATTTTATTGAATTTACCCACACTTCCTAAGCATTGCATGTACTTTTTTTTGCATTTGTAACAATGATGATACAGAATAGAGTGCCATGCTAATAATAGAGTGTCAGCTTAATGATAATGTTTGTTAGAATAGTTGACATTTTGAGTATGTTTTTTAATCAATAACCTGATGCATTTACAAAAGGTTCTATTTCTTTATATAAATAATCACTGTGTTTTCAAGTATTCAATTTTCTCAATTTTTCTGTAATAATTTGGTCATACCACATTCTGAACAGTGGAAATTAGCATCAGCTGTATAAGCATGGATTGCTAAAACTAAGTAAGATCTCATGACTGCACTTTTTAACATGTAACTTTTCTATCAAACATTCTAAAAGAACATTATACAGTCTATTTTAAAGGACCTCGGACAGTCTTAATGAGCGATTGCCCATAAAAATGGCTAGAGAACAGTTGCAAAGTAAACTATACCTTTTCCATGAAACGGATAGTAGGTTCTACCCTCAATTTATCCGCAAAAGTGTTTTTCTCATAGGACAAGTACCGATGCAAAATGAAAAAATATGAGTTGAAAACTCTGTTTTTATTATTTAACACATAGAAAATAGAAAAAGTTTTACTGAAGTGCTTCCCCCCCCCCCATGACCGAACTAATGCTTTTGCATACAGTTGTAGTTTTACATTTAACACATCATATAAAATGGCATGATTGGTCACGGGGGGGGGACGCTGTCAAAACTCTAAAAAACAAAATATCATAAAAACTTATTAGGAACTAATTTTGTACAAACCTGTAGGTAAATATCAATTTACAATGGCATATATCAGGGTTTTTGCTATGATTGTGTACCAAGTAATTGACTATCTTATTTCTCAACCAAAGCAATATTGTGGGTACTCAAAAGAACCGCCGCAATGAGACGGTTCTTTTAAGCACCAGATTATAAGTTAAATCTGATGGGTAAGAATATATTTACTATTTTACACTCAAAAACTGTCTTTATCTATGCTCTGATGTATACAGGATGTAGGTATGATACACCTTAGTGAACAAGTCAAAATGGCTGAAACAAAACAGGTAATAGTCATATGTCATGGACATCATACTTATTAAGAAGAAACGATGAAATCTACTCAACATGTATTTTATGCAAACGCATCACTTTCATCTCAAGTTTTATGCTGCAAACATTGTATTTCACTGTCTTTAGGCATATACAAGGCGAAACTTTGAATTTCTGTAAAATAAAATTTGGTAGCAAAAAATACCACCACGCCGTTAACATTTATGTCCTGGCATAATTATGCAATATTTTCATTTTTAGTATGCTAGGTTCATTAAACGTAAGGGTTTGATTTAAGCACAAAAATTAAGTTGTCAATTATGCATTATCCTAACCACAGGATGTCAAAATTTGGGCAGATTGAACAGGAGACTGTCAGAGGTCCTTAACTACTTATATGTCGCCAGGTCATTGGTCCAACATAGTTCTGACTGATAAAGTCTTATAAGTCTCGATTGTTTTTGTAAGTAACATTCGACCTGTTTTCTTGAATATGATAATATCGCATTAGATCATTGCCATTAAGTAAAACACCCAATTATAACTGATTATCCCATTTTCAGGGAAATGTTTTCTTCCAAATAAACCATTTCCTTTTAAAGCCATATTAGCTAAACAAATGCTTAGAAGTACTAATTTGACGTGATTAACAGTTTCATTATTTACACCATGAGAGTTATGCTGAAAATCAACATAATAAATGTATAAGCTAAAAATAAATAATGTGTCACCATCTTCATAATGCAGATATGTCACAATTGCATTTAATTTTGAGAACGTCTCTATTACAGACTCGTATAATGCATACTTCTACCATTCGTAGATGATTGATTTTATCTAGAATGTAAGCAAAGAAAAAGTGTATGTTACCACCTCCCTCCAAACATTAAGTACTTAGCAGTTTTTATCGTAAATTCTAACACACCTCGCCTATAGAGCCAACGGTAACAAACTGTGATATATCGGACAATAATTCACAGCTAAAATGTGTGATAGCTGACGTCACTGGAAAATGACGTCATTCAGGGCGTTAGACGGTGTAACGTCGTTTTTACGCTTGAAAGACGTTACAATTACATGTAAACGTATGCGACGTAGTCTAAGTATTGGCGGGAGTTCTTCAGTGCAATGGCGGAAAGTTGGAAGAAGCTGAAGACTTCGAATGTGTTTCCGTCGTTTATTGTGTGTTAGAATCGAAATAGATCAGCTCCATTGCGTGAATTGTTGAGTAATAATTCACTGTTTGTCGGTCAGTTGTACGAAGATAAATCACTCGCGCTGCGCGCTCGTGATTTGATCTTCTCTACAACTGACCTCCAAACAGTGAATTATTACTCAACAATTCACTGCTGGAGCTTATCTATTTCTTAAATAACCTAGAGCCTGTATCGTGTTACTGACTATATTTGTATAATAAAGAACAGTAAACTGGGTACAAAAAGCGATTTTTACATATCTAATTAAAGACCTTTCAATTAAACGAAGTTCATTTTCTGATAAATATTACACCATTCTACATTTACCATATACATGTATTAGCTTTCCAGGCCCGAGTGTGTACTGGCTTCGACAACTTCTTGGACAAACATAGGGCCTTAAATTTTATACGGTTTTATATGTTGCTTTGTAAAAAAGGCAAATCGTGGGATTTTCTAAACATATCAAATTGTACTGTAGAGTTTCGACAGAAAACTGGTTATATGTCGTGTACCAGTACAGCTTTCTTTTATTTGGTAGAAATTCACACTTGATTATGTGGAAAGAATCGGGTAATTTGTAATGCAGCCAAAATAACGCCGACATGCTGTGCTTGTGTTTAATTATTTAAGTAGCGGCTGTTTTAAATCGAATATTCCTGAGACTATTTCTGTGAATATTCCATCTTTTTTATCAAACATTATAGTTTACTCCGCCCCTTCCCATCACGCGGCTTCGCAACCAATCGGTTTGCACAGAAATTTAAATTGTTGGCCAACTTAATCACAAATTTGTCAGCATGTGTAATATCTATTAAGTAAAATCATTAAGTATATCCGTGAATTGGTTAATACGACTATTTTCAATGGGAGGAGAAAACTATAAGTAGGTCATAGATCATATGAAATTAAGTGGTTCACTCGCTGCGCTCGTTCCCACTTAACTCCTTTATAATTGTAATATATATATGAGCTATAACCTATACATAATTTGGGCCTCTGTGCTTTGTTGCATGCGAGCTACAATGGTGCTTCGGAACGGTCTGATCAGCGCATTTGTTACATGTATTCGCTGTCTGAAAGGCAAAAAAAATTATACGCAAAGTTTCAATTTTTCAAGCAACACAATGTAGTCTCTGTAGCTGAGCAGACTAGCTTGAGTCTTACATGAGGGTCTGGATGGGGTTTAATGATTAGTGAATAATGGCCCTTTTTTATAATGATTAGTGAATAATTAGCCAAGAAAATAATGAATAGTGGATAATGAGGGCCTAAAAATTAATGAATAATCCTATTTTTTAATGAATTGAAGACAAAATTAATGAATAGTGAATAATCAGATTTCTTTGCCACCTTTCTTACTATTAATGAATAAATGGTCTTATTTTAATGAATAACCCAAAATTTTAATGAGATGAATAATGGGCTAATTTTTTAATGAATAGTGAATACCAGACCCCCCCCCTCCCCATCCAGACCCTCTTACATGGTCGAAAATCCATTTAACAGGTTTTCTTTGGGTATCCTGTGACAGGTCAATTTCCTAACGAAATCAAACAAATAGCCTCCTCTATGACTATCGTTTTGCACATGCTTTCTATATCTGCGTAATTGGGTTTCGACAGTATAAAAAGAAATAATAACAATATATTGGGCTATTTGACATTTCTTCTTTATACCACAAGCTCCTAGTCCAGCTCTGAGTAGACCCAGAAAAATGTTACATTTTGTTTTTTTGTTTCAAATACATTGTAACGCTAACTGCATATAAAATCATTTCATTCAGTGCTGACTTTTTAAATGTGTATTGGTTTTTCAGCCTCAATAGCGTTCAATAAAGTTCTGTGATTTAAAACTAATTTACCGTCCCGACATCATGAACATAGCTGTTGACTGGGACGTAAAACCTCTCTCTCACACACACACAGCTCACTTAAAACACTCTTGACAGGGAACACATTTTCCTAATTTTAAGGAAATAGCTGAACTTGTGGTATATACTGAAATTACCAAAACCAAATATTTATCCATTTGAGGATCCGAACTGGAAACCTCTAAACGTGTACTTTGGCAAACTACGCATGCGGCATTTTATCATGGACTGCACTTTTTACAAAGAAAAAAGCGATCTTCAGAGAAAGAAATATATTTTGTTTGGGAAATAATAATAAGTGACCCCTTAATATATATAATGGACCTTTCAGGTTTTATGTAAAAATACATTGGTCCTAAAAGGGATACAGACTAGGTGATTGTTGTTGCTAAGTTCGCCACTTTAATGCTGAAGTATAGCATATGTAAAATAAGGTTGAGATTATGAGAGCGTAAACTGGTAAACCTTGAAGATATTTATTTTTAAGCTTACTCACAGACTGAAAAAAACATTGTTATCGATATTATTCTTCAGTTAGTAATATTGTATAACGGACGGATATGAAGTTTGACGACATCACGATTCTTCTTGGGGAGTTTGGAAAGTATCAGAAGCAATTGTATTTTCTATTATGCTTACCCTCCATTTTTACGGGGATGCAAATGCTGTCATCGGTGTTTACCCTAGCCATTCCTGATCACAGGTACGTCTACCAATCGGAACTGTATCGGTCGATTCCGTGGAATTCCGTAGAATCAGACATAGGATGTGCATCGAGGATCTACTTTGATAACGTATCGCTGACGTTACGAAACGTGACGCTGACGTCACATCAACCATGCCAACACAATAACAACTGTGATTGCAGCAAAACAAACAGTTATATATGAAGTTAAGTTTTTTTTCAATAAAATATCGCTATATTTTATTAAAAAATCATAAACTTCGTTTATTCTGTTGATAAAACGTTTCAGGTAACAAAATATTGGATTTTAAGGTCAACTGCGGGTAATACTTTCCACATTTAAATCTTTTTATTTTTTGCATACAATTTATTTTATGTATGGACTGTCAATTTATGAAATAAAAAGGATACATACATACATACATACATACATACATACATACACACACACACGCACGCACGCACGCTCGCACATACAGACATACATACATACATACATACATACATACATACATACATACATACATACATACATACATACATACATACATACATACATACATACATACATACATACATACATACATACATACATACATACATACATACATACATACATACATACATACATACATACATACATACATACATACATACATACATACATACATACATACATACATACATACATACATACATACATACATACATACATACATACAAACATACATACATACATACATACATACATACATACATACATACATACATACATACATACATACATACATACATACATACATACATACATACATACATACATACAGATAGACAGACAGACAGAGTTGCATCTCGGCCGGTCCAAAATCACCACCACATACTCTCTTTGTATTGACCAATCCAGGACGTTTTAACTTGGGGACATCTGAACAAGTCATGTTTAATTAAGCAACGACCTAGGGTTGTGGCAGGCAGGAAGGCAGATAGACAGACAGATATGAAGATTTTGCTTTTCAAGCTCACAGCCATTGGAACACAAGTTAGGCGCTCTTACCTCCTGAACTGCTCGGTTGGTCGAAAATCACATACACATACTTCCTTTGTATTGACCAAGGAGCTCTAGCGATAAGGCGTATATTTTCCCTAGTTGACATGATTACAAAACCTTAATTTTCAAATCGCCCTAATGTTTTTAAAATTGGTCTGTTCCGGTAGTAAAATTTACAAAGAAAGCATCAAAATAGGTTTCATAGCGATTCATCATTTACAAAACCGTTAAAACTTGCGCCTTCTACTCCCACCCCTCATTTTACGTCTTTAGACTGGGTGCCGTTTAGACGAGAGTTGTAGTAAATCCTTTGCAGGTTTTCAAAAAGTAAAAGTGCTAAAATATTAAGGATGTAAGTGCCCTTTATTTTCGAAACTTTGCGGTATTCCTTCTGCGCATGCGTACGAAATATACTTAAAATTGTGACGTTTGTCATTGAAAAGATGAAACTGGCGTCTTTCAGTTTGTTTTTAGATGCTTTCCCCCCCCCCCCCTAGACCCAAGATGCCCTTTGGACAATTAAATGTCGCTATACAAATATATAACATATGTAAAGGGCGTCTTGGGTCTAGGGGGGGGGGGGGGAAGGGGTTGTAAAAGCGAAAGAAGACATCAAATATCTGACAAAAAATAGACCACTTTGCAAGATGGTCGTTTTTATTGTACATCAACTGTCTGAATAGTTTTACTGTACATAGCGTGATAGGACGATTGGTACCCTTGTTTAACGGTCTAGTTCCCATATATGTTACTGAATAACAAGTACAGTTGATGATCGAAATAAATTCTCATTCACTAAGAAGTAGATTTATTACATGCATTAATGAAATCCCGTTTTAAATATACAAATTCGGGGGCAATGGTGCATCGACAGCCCGTCTATATATATTTGTTGAATGTGCCTAGTTTCTCCAGTCGTTATTTCAACAAAATAAAACGAACGTCTCGTTTAGGGAGATTGCTCGCCTAATCGCTAGAAGTTCTTTGGACATTTTGACATGGAGACGTCCCTGAACAAAGTAAAAAAAGGGCAAAGATCAGGGATCGATACAATCAAGCACCACACCTGACCCAGGATACCAATGGGAAAGTGACAACGTCAAAATTAGCTATCACAAACGAGAGCCAAGAGGTCAGTCCTTTCCCAGCAGGTGACCACAAGGCATCAATAAACAGACGTGCATGAAAGCAGAACAAAGCAAGACAGAAATAACATAAATGATCCACAAAAGAAGCACCGCCTTGGAACGGTCAGTTAACTTATTTTAAATTGAGGGCTTAAATCGGTTAAACGGTGCAGCAACCTCACCTTTACTTCAGATGTGGATCAAGACACATAGATGTTTGGTTTACATGAAAGACCCCTAACTTATCAAAGCATCATCTCCTAGAACATATAAATTAAGATATAAAAAGGAGATAAAGCAAAGATAAGGACTAAACAGTACATAAAACTGAATACTCGAGCAAAAGAAATCAAACAGGTTAACCGCGATGGGCCTGACAATAGCCAAAGCATCAGACCCCTACCATCTCATCAATAGATAAGTCTTTAAGTCGGGACCGTCATAGAGACTGAAGCCCACCCACTGGCGTGTAATTAAAGAGGAAAGCAAAGCTGTCAACCGTGATTGGGTTGACAACCAAGCCTGCAGTCTGCTGCAATACATTTTATGTTAAAGCCAATCTTTTTATAATGGGAAATCATTTTAATGAACTGCGCTGAAAAATTATTAGAGCCAACAATCTTCTTCAATTTATATACCAAGTCACCATAGAATTCAGGTTCCGAAAGTCCTTGGCGCAAGAGAGATCTAAGTCCAATTTGGAATTCAGATATCAAATCATAGTATCGTCTATAAAATTAGAAAAGGTTTTGCGAAGTTTATGATACCAATAGCCTTGTTTGAGAACTTTCTGAGTTAACTTTTTATTGCGAGCGTTGAAGTCAGCAACATGGCTAGATGCTCTTGCAAATCGAATGAGTTGAAAGATATAGACTCCATAGGAGGTAGAGCGAGGAACATCACCATCCAAAAAATGGGAAATTGACAATTTCAAAATCAAACTCGTAACGTTTATCATAAATTATGATAGAAGCAATATCATTAGAATTGACAAATGCAAGTCTACAAACGCGGCTTCGGTATCAGAGGTATTGGCTTTATTAAGTTGAAGCTCTAAAGGGTATATTTGACTTACCAAAGAGTCGAAATAAACATTATAAATGTTTGAAATATCGTCCAAATATCTGGATGTAATGTTAAAAGCATCAATAATATCAGCCTGCTTATCATCAGAAAGAGACATCATAAAGTCCTTTTCATAGCAAAACAGGAATAAATCTGCAACCAAGGTAGCACAATTAGTGCCCATAAGAATCCCAACTACTTGTTTATACAACTGGTGCCAAATCGAATAAAAAAAGTTGTCCAACAAAAAAGTCAGCGCATCACATACATTTTGACAAGACCATGCTTGATAGTTTTTAGGTTTTTCTGAAGTAAAAAATGGGTTTCTGTCGTTACATGCAAGGTAAGGAGAGCCTTCTCTATTGAAGGTTCTTTCAATAAGATCAATACGTTTATCTTAAATTAAATTAAGAGGTAAAGTAGTGTTAAAAGTAGAAAAAACATGAGAAGACAAATTGGTCGCATTGAAATCTGTAGTTTTGAGTTTATCAAAAATTTCACCTGAATTTTTAATAGACCAAAATATATTTTATCGGATCTCTCATATACCTTTTCACAGTACTTGATAACATGTTTTTAACAGCTGTAAGACATGAGGTTAACAATTTAGAAATTTCTTTGGTCGTACAAGAACTAGAATTAGCAATAAATCTTGCTTTAAAGGTTTTTTATGGAGATTAGTTAACCAGTACAACGTAGAAACTTTGTCTTGGTTTTTGTCGTGTTTTAAGCAAGAAACATCGTAGGTTTGTAACAGGGCAAGCAGGCAGGCATATAGATTTTGCTTCTCACGCTCATAGGCCTTGGAACACTGAATAGTCGCTCTAAACACCTGAAATGCTCGGTTGGTTCTAAATCACCACCACATACATTCTTTGTATTGACAAATTCGGAACGTTTTGACTCGCGGACGTCCCTGAACAAGTTTTTAAGCAAGGGGTAACGTAGGTTTGTGACAAACAGACATACAGATAGACAGGCAAGCAGGTATGCAGGCAGATAAATCTTGCTGCTTGAGCTCATAACCCTCGAATCACTTGTCAGGTGCTCTTATCACCTGAGTTACCTGGCTGATCGATTTGCAAAATCATCATAACCAGATCTGTAAACCCTATTCAAATCAACACGCTGGCCTTTTCTAATGAGCTTAGTGATTTAAAATTTGGATTTAGCCTTCATCATCTTCCATACTTCATGTGTGAGCAGCGAAGGCTCTGACGAGTCTGCGCATATGCGCAGGCTCGTCTGAGTCTTCGCAGTTTGCCTATGCGATCATAACAAAAATCTCACATGCTTGCCATATTTTTAAGAGAACATTATTCACCATGCATTGCAGATCTACTTCTTATAGTTGAATAGCAGGTACTCTAAAATATAGACATAAGCTTTTAACGACGTTGACATAGCGGTTTCCATTTACTACCAAATTCGCATTTAACATAATATTATGTAGTCCAAACACTTCAAAACCAGAATATTGTTTTCCTTCTGTATAAATATGCATCATTTGAATAGAAGAATCCAGAGAAACATAGGGTTTCACCACTTTTTATATGGGTCCATCAAATATAGTACAAAAATTTGGCGTGATACATGTATGCTAGTTTCTACAGCCTGATCTTTTGTGTTTGCATATGCAACCCGTTTTATCGTAAAATCAACATCGCTTATCGCATATGTAAGTGAGTATGATCATGAAATACTACAATCACACACTGCAGACCAACTCACGGCCTCCGTGCATACTTTGCACGTGATATTATACAATTATTGACTTCAATGAGGTAGACATAAGGATTTATCTACCCGAAAAAGTGATAATTCACCGAGGCCGCTAGGCCGAGGTGAATATCACTTTTAAGGGTAGATAAATCCTCATGTCTACCGAAATTGAGGTCAATAACTGTTTTGTTATATGACTTTTCAACTTGGAATTAAAATTTTCTACTTTTCACTTTTGTTGCTGAAGTCAACCTTCAACCTAAGGACTTTCTAACAAGTTTCATCAACTGTTATTAAAATATTTTAATGTAGTATTTTGCAATTTGAAATGTATATTAATTTTCTGAATGTGGAATGTTAAGTTTAATCAAAAGAATTTTACATTTTGTTTATTCAAACAAAGATAAATGAACAAACAAAACATAACAAAACAGTTGTTAAAATTCATGAAAGTCTTTAGTTTACCTGTTGGGATGTGAAACAGCAAATCATGTCAATTTCATGCAGCACGTGCTAGTTTCATACTCATCATGCTATTTTTAGCTCTCTAGAGGGTGATATTGCAGAAGTGTCAAAAATATTAACTTCTGGAAACTAGTTTGAGCTGGATTTCATCCTATATCACCTTCTGAGCCAGTTAAGACCAGTTTTCAGGTAGACATAGAGATTTATGAAGACAAATTGGGCCAATCAGGAGACAGGATTCTCTCCAGTCATATAACAATGTATCTTGGCGCGGAAGATTCATTCAAACTAGAGCCGCGTTTCAGTGAACAACGTATCTACGCTAGCATGCTGGCTGGCAGACTAGACTAGATTTTAGGGCTCGCAAGAGAATGTCAATTTATTCATAATTCGCTTTGTAGGGAGCGCAGTTGCTAAATGGTAGAGTGATTGACTCGAGACAGAGGAGCCGCGGGTTCGAGCCTCAGGGGTGCCATTGCGTTGTGCCCTTGAGCAAGACAGATTAATCCTAGCTTAGTACTGGTTCGTCCCAGGAAGACCCGTCCCTAAATAACTGAAAGATTGTTGATGGGACGTAAAGAATCAAATCAAACAAACAAACAAAAGACTAGATTTTAGGGCTCGCAAGAGAATGTCAATTTATTCATAATTCGCTTTGTAGGGAGCGCAGTTGCTAAATGGTAGAGTGATTGACTCGAGACAGAGGAGCCGCGGGTTCGAGCCTGACCGGTGCCATTGCGTTGTGCTCTTGAGCAAGACAGATTAATCCTAGCTTAGTACTGGTTCATCCCAGGAAGACGCGTCCCTAAATAACTGAACGATCTTTGATGGAAGTAAAGAATCAAATCTGACAATTAATTTGCTTTGTTCAAACGACAAAAAATATTTCATGGGGTGCAAAGAAATTGGCTCTGGTGGTAAAGTTTGGTTTATACAAAAGACAATGTGTTGGAATGGTAGATGTAGTTGTCATATATTGCTCAGTGCACAATGCGAAGTAGAACTTTTAGACACGCACACATGTACGTGCACACCTATGCAGTTAACTCACACGCGGACGGTCACACGTACACATAAACACAGGCTGGCTTGTGCCATCGCTTTCCTTCATGATTATTCATGCTAAGCTCCATGCACTCACAATGAATAATCATATAAATAATCTGTCCCGTTTGTACATAGAACAAACTTGTCAGGTTCACTAGTGTATGTTCATATCTAATTACAGCTCCATAAGCAAACAGAGTAGACCCTGATCAGGCAGCTCTTGTAAGAGCTGTCTGATCAGGGTCTACGCTGTTATCTGAGTCTGCTCTGTTTGAAAAAAAGTGTTAAAAGGCGTCTATATGATGTACATCGATACTCAAGAAATGTCCTGTTCTTCTACTTCTAGGTGTAAAATTCCAGCCCTGAGTAATGACACATACGAGGTACAAGGTGAAGGTCACCAGATTCTCATCAACCACTCTATACCATGGAAGAAGGTTGAAGATGATTGGTCGTTGTCTCAGTGTGATGTGTATACCATTGATAATGAAACAACATTTAATGAGTGGTCACAACCTCTGAATGTGTCAAAGACTAGCTGTGGTCAGTGGGTTTACGATAAATCTGTGTTCAAGTCTACCTTTATTACCAAGGTAAGGGGGTGGGGGCATTGCAGCCACTGACATGTTAACAAGTGGCCTGCACTTATTTCGGCCTAAACAGCCCATGTCTTAGTCTCAGCCCAACCAGCGAAGTGAGACGGTTTTCGATTTTAAAATTTTACTCACATTTACTTCACGCTGGAAGGGAATATTAATGGCAAAAGCCAAACTAGAATATGGACCCTGACATGATTAACCAAAGGCAGATTTTGCGATGGTCAAAAGCAGCGCTAGTTGTCTTTCGTACTCATATGAGATACATTCCTGTAGCAAAATGCATTCATCAAAATAGTCCGTATAGTTTATAAGATATGCATACATATGGATGAGGTAGATGTCTTTTATTTCTTGCTTAGTAGCTAGTTTGGGAAAATCAGTGTTTATTTGTTTGGGAAAATCAAAGTAGTTTCAGGATAATGTATTATGTAGCCAATATGTGTTCACATGTATTATAACTTTATTTCTTCAGGAGAGCCTGTTATATGGCCAATATGCGTTTACATGTACCTGTATTATAACTTTATTTTTTCTGGAGAATGTATTATATGGCCAATTTGTGTTCAAATGTTTTATATCTCCATATCTTTAGTAGAATCTAATATATGGCCAATATGTGTTCACATGTATTATTACTTTATTACTGCAGGATTATTTAATATTTGGCCAATATGTGTTCACGTGTATTATTACTTCATTTCTACAGGAGAACCTGATATGTGAACAAGAATTTGCAAGAGCAAATGCAAACATGATTCTTATGGGTGGCGTTCTTGTTGGTGCTCTCGCCATTGGTATATTCGCAGACATGTAAGATATTTATTTCTGATATTATTCGTTTTGAACCACATTTATTAGACTGGCTCCCATCGTATGTTAAGTATTTGCCAATATATATCATGTCCTATAACTAATTCTTTTTGTCTTGTAAAAGTTACCTCCCTTCTTATGCACAGCCATCAGGAGAATGAAAGCTATGTAAAGATATGCATGCTTTACTAAATAAGTGTTTGGCGACTGGGAGCCAGGCTACACATTTTTGAGTGTGCATCCTTTCGAACGTGTACGAGCCATGACGGATGTGACAAAATCAACAAAATAAATGAGCGCAAAGCGTAGACTCGGATCAGACTGGGCATCCGCCCAGTCTGATCCGAGTCTTCGCTGTGCGCTCAATGGGTGCATGTAACTGAGGACTCAAACTTGCTTCAATCAGACATTAAAGACTTTTAGTGTAGGGGCCAAACTGAGATATATGGGCTATTTTGCGAGTTTGTTGCACCCCCCAGGAAGAAAAAGTTGGTTACTATTTCCAGTCAGGGACATGTCTGGAGGCCTCAGAAACTCATGTTTTACTAAGTTTTCTGTGGTCAGGTTTCTGTAAATGGCCTGTAATCACCGTTACCCCACAAACATTGAAAATAGCAGTATCCTAAATACAAGACTAATAATATTTTTTATAATAGAATCAATGAATTTATTTGAGGTTTAAATTTTTGATCTAGTCATAAATATTAATTACAGACATCTGTGAGATGTTTTACCGCTCATCAGCGTTACGTATGTTACATTTTATACGAAATTGCGGATAATGACTTTATATACTGCATATAAGAATTAACCATGTTCCCCAGCCACAGGAAGAGAAACTTGGTTACAAATTTCAGCCTGGGACATGTCTTGGAGCTATAGAAACTCATGTTTTAGTAAGTTTTCTGTGGTAAGTTTTCTGTAAGTGAACTGTAATCAATGTTACCCTAATTTTGAAAATAGCAGTACACAGAATACAAGACTAGTAGGATAGTTTACAATAGCATTAATGGAATAATTTTAGTTTTTCATGTTTAAACTAGACATAAACATCAATTGCAGACATCTGTAGTATGTATTTCTGCTCATGAGTTACTTACGTTACATTGTTTTACGAAAATGCAGATAAAAACTGTATAGATTGCATATTATAATAAACCATGTTCCCAACCTTAAATGTGCGATAAAGATCCCTATCCTAATGATGAATATCCATTTTTCCAAATTTGAATCTATTTGTAATTGGAAATAATTTGTAGTAAAATAAATTTTAAAATATGCTGATAAGCATATCATTTCTACTTACATACAGATTTTCTATTTCAACCTTATACATTGCATTGGTATTGACAGTGTCTTCTTTCATCTCTGTCACAATGAAATGAAATTACAGCATTAAAAACAAGTTTTACTACCATGGACATTTAATTTCTGTCAATATATAAATAAGGTAACATAAGTAACAACAATGGTGTTTTGCGTAAATGGATATACTAAAAATTGTGGAGAGTAGACTCCTATTTTACCTAAGCCTGACGATACGAAGAGTCTACTCTCCACATATTTTAATAACTTCATTAATAGACAAATTATTTTAAAATAAACATTCATCTAAGAGAGTTTTGAAATTTTGTTTGATCCTGTTACTTTGATACATGTATGGTAATTTACAGATTTTTTTTTTATCAATGATTCATAGCAATGAACATAATATTTACTTTATGATTCAAATATTTGACTGAATATACCGTACCTCAATAAGTAAATTTAAATAGAAAAGCAATATTTCCTGCATCTGGTGGCAAGGCATGAGGATAGTGTGGGTGTCTTCCAGAGCAGGGGCTTTCTGTCGACTTTACACAGAGGACATATCTTAAAACTAGTAAAGTTTCAGCTGAGCCTTCTTTGAATGGGTAACAAATTGGTCAAATTTGACGATTCACTGTTTTACAAGATATTAACCCGAAAATATTTTACCTGCCCCAGCCGGGAATCGAACCCAGGACGCTGGATTAACAGGCAAACACTCTACCGCGTCGCTGTAAAAGCCGGCTTCTACCGCAAGGCAGTAGACGTGTCTTATATTATACCTAGACCCTGTGACATTCACCCCCTCCAATTTGAAATTCGTCCCCGAATTTCTTGGTACAGGAATCACGTGAAATGAGACCAAGGGAGATATTTATGCACAGAACGGTCATAGGGTGGGTTATTTACGGTGGGCGCCATTGTCGTAGAGCGAAAATATTTTACCTGCCCCAGCCGGGAATCGAACCCAGGACGCTGGATTAACAGGCAAACACTCTACCGCGTCGCTGTAAAAGCCGGCTTCTACCGCAAGGCAGTAGACGTGTCTTATATTATACCTAGACCCTGTGACATATATGCATATATTTGTCAAGCCCATAACATATGTAACAGCACATTGTGATTATTTTAGCTTTAAATATGTTTTCCTGTGACAACTTGCTCTTTTTTTGCAGGTAGTAGAAATACTTTATCATGCCTGAAAAAACTATGTTTGCTATAAAGTGAGAATGGCCATGAAATGTCACAATCACAGATTGTAGATCAAACAAAGGTACCGTGAGGAAGAAACACAGAACATTTTAGGTCTTGGCTGCATTTTGTTATAATCTAATGTTCCTCTACGTTTTTTAAAAGTACAAATATGATATCAATCAAAGTACTTATCATTACAGAAATAGCACAGTTGATACCAAAATGTACCTGGTGCTTTGTAGATCTAGCATTTACTTTTTTCTTGTATGCTTACTACATTAATTTTCACTGTTGATAATACTTTTTTTTAAAAAATAAATCAATGTATCCCTAGGCCTGTCACAATTGCAATCGTCTATTCTCACTATTCTCATACGATCTCATTATATCATATTATAAAATGCTTATTATCTTATTTTATTATACAGCAATTTCGAAAGAAATTATTTTGTTTGTTAACCAAGCAAGTTTGAGGTAAAGCAACCTGAGCGATACGCGTAGAATTAAAAGCATATTACGTGGTAAAATTAATTACAAAGCTATTTCATGTTAACATTAATTGCACATGTTTTTTTCTGTTAGTGAAGCTTTATTTTAAAGTTCATTTTGAGGAGTTATTCTAAAGCTTTATTCATAAACATGACTCACTGTAATTCAACAACATGGTTAGAATTTCTAAAAACCAGAGATTAAATTGTCTCCTGAGTGTCTGTTGAAAAACCAGTGCCACGACTCACGCGCAGTTGTAAGCTTTCTACATTATTCACAAGGAAGTTCTTTTTCTTTCTTTTTTGCAACTTTGGGTCTTGTTGAGCTATTTTAACACTGATACATGTTTACACATGAGGAGTAAGAGACTTATGATCAGTTTGTTGGTTTCAAAGATTTACTGAATTAGCCTTATTGCATGCAAAACAATCAAAAATTGTGAGCAATACTGCAAACAACAGCTCGTAAACGTATTTTTAGTTATAAACTTACTCATTCTTAGATAAACATTTTGTGGTGTAATTTCTCCAAACATTGGACATGACCTCAAATAAACTGATGATAAACGGGGTGTGCACTCAAGCTATTAGCTGCTGCAATATGGTGAATGATGGATTCTTGCATAGCATGTGTATATATCATTGAATACCCTTGTTAAGAGCCTTAGTCACCAAAAGGCCAACCAAGACACACTTACCTAATAGGATAGTTTTCTATAGTATCAATGAGTTTATTTTAGCTTTACTTGTTTGAGCTGGGCATAAACATCAATTGCAGGAATTTGTGAGATATGTTTCTGCTCGTCAGCGTTACTTATGGTACGTTGTATACTAAATTGCAAATAATGACTTTATAGATTGCATTTTAGAACGAAAACATGTTCCCCAACCTTAAATTTATAATATAGATATCTATTCTAATGGTAAATTTCCATTTTTATATATTTGAAGCTGTTGATTTCTTGTAGCTGTAGTGAAATTAATTCATAAGAATTCTTAATAGCATATAATTTGTACTGGCTTACAATTTTTCTATCCTCATTCATTAGGTAACATAATTTACAGGCCTATTATGACACTTTGACAATAGGAAGCGTGGTAAAACTTACCACAGGAAACGTAGTAAAACATTCAGTACAATATTTGACTTATGAAGTAGATATTCTACATATTGACATGTACCATTGATTAAAAACCTGTAAACTGTCATATCAGAGTAAAATAATCGATCAAAATGACAAAAATCTCTTGAATAAGAGTTTATTTAGAATAATTTGTCCATAATTGAAAATATTTAAATAATATGTGGAGAGAACTCAAATATATTCTGAGCCTGGCTGGTTGTCAGGCCCAGGTAAAATTAGTATTTTTATCCATTTATGCAAGGGACAATGTTGTTACCTACGTTACCTGATATATATTTACAGTTTAGTTTAAACGTATTTATTGCCAATACAAAGCAAGGGGTCATCAGTTTATCATCAGTTTATTTGAGGTCATATATTTACAGCAACAAACTATCCATCGTAGTTAAATTTGTTTATAAGTATTATTTCGTTTCATTGTGAAAGTGGTGAAGACGACATTGTACATTCCAATGCAATGTAAATTGTCAAATAGAAAATCTCTATTTTTAATATTAGAAGTGACATGGTCATATTAAAGCATACTTTAAATATTTTTCAACCTCTATTGCCAGTAACAAGTTGTAAATAGCCTTAGATATGTGAAAATGGAAAATTTATCATTAGAATAGAGATCTTTAATACACATTTAAGGTTGGAGGAAGGGTTTGTTCTAATATGCAATCTATAAAGCCATTATCTGCGATTTCGTAAAAAATGTAACATAAGTAACTCTGACAAGCAGAAATACCTCTCACATATGTATGCAATTGATGTTTATGACTAGCTGAAACATGTAAAGTTCAAATAATTTCATTTATACTTTTGAAAATATTATATTAGTCTTGTATTTTGTGAACTGCTATTTTCAATGTTAGTACGGTAACATTAATTACAGGCCATTTACAGAAAAATGACCAAAGAGAACTTACTAAAACATGGGTTTGAATACCCCAAGACATGTCCCAGGCTAAAAATAGTAACCAAGTTTCTCTTCCTGTGGCTGGGGAACATGGTTCATTCTTATATGCATTCTATAAAGTCATTATCTGCAATTTCGTATTAAATGTAACATACGTAACGCTGATGAGTGGTAAAACATCTCAGAGATGTCTGCAATTAATATTTATGACTAGATCAAACATTTAGACCTCAAATAAATTCATTGATACTATAATAAAATATATTATTAGTCTTGTATTTTGTGTAATGCTATTTTCAATGTTTGTGGGGTAACGGTGATTACAGTCCATTTACAGAAACCTGACCACAGAAAACTTAGTAAAACATGGGTTTCTGAGGCCCCCAGACATGTCCCTGACTGAAAATAGTAACCAACTTTTTCTTCCTGGGGGGTGCAACAGAACTAAAAATTTGAGATTTGGCCCCTAGACCATTTGGTCAGACTAAGCTGAACCCTCTGCTAATTTCAATCTTTTCGTGACACAAATTACCATTGTTCGTTTTCTCATGTCGCCGCTCATACTGTAAAGTGAACATGTATTGTAACACTTAATTGTATGAGCGACGATATGAAATCGGCAACGTCCATTAGCACGAGGACTATTTTAAACGGAGGGTGACCGGAATCTGAATACCTTAGCAGTCTTCGGAAGGATACGGTGTGAATTGGTACTGATGGGGTTTCAGGCAACTTTGTATAGGAAAAACATGTTGACATAGACATCATGGGTTATCCATGACTTGATCTGCAATTTACTACCATATATACTGAACGAAACTTCTAAACCGCCAGTTAACAACACACATTTTTAAATATAGCTCATTTATTATTAAACTGTTTGAAATGATATTTGACACAGTATATTTGGGCATATTTATCCGTCGATTGAAAATAACAAAATTTGATTCAATAAGGATGTTCATTTGTGCGTAACGATAGAGTATTGTTTGTCAAAATTGATGAATATTCATTGAACTTTTACTCAGTTCGTGAATCTTCGTAAAAAGTGCGCTTAAGATTGTCGTTCAATTACTTATCTGATTGAAATTAATCACAATTCCCCGATAGCCTAGTAGTGTAGGGGCCAAATCTCAAATTTTGAGTTCTGTTGCACCCCCCAGGAAGAAAAACTTGGTCACTATTTTCAGTCAGGGACATGTCTTGGGGCCTTGGAAATCCATGTTTTACTAAGTTTTCTGTGGTCAGCTTTCTGTAAATGGCCTGTAACAAACGTTACCCAACTAACATAGAAAATGGTAGTATACAAAATACAAGACTAATAAAATATTTTACAAAAGTATCAATGAAATGATTTGAACTTTAAATGTTTGATCTAGTCATAAACATCAATTGCAGACATCTGTGAGATATATTTTTGCTCAACAGCGTGACGTATGTTACATTTTATACGAAATTGCAGGTAATGACTTTATATATTGCACATGAGAGTGAACCATGTTCCCTAACCGCAGGAAGAAACACTTGGTTACTATTTTCAGTCGGGGACATGTCTTGTGGCCTTACAAACCCATGATCTACTAAGATGTCTTCGGTCAGTTGTCTGTAAATGTCCTGTAATCAATGTTACCCTACTGACTTTAAAAATAGCAACACAAAATACAAGACTAATGGGATATTTCCCAAAAGTATTAATGAAATTATTTGAGCTTTACATGTTTGAGCTAGACTTAAACACCAATTTGAGACATCTGTGGAGTGTATTTCTGCTGATCAGAGTAACTTATGTTACATTTTTTTTATGAAATTGCATATTATGACTTTATAGATTACATATTAGAATAAACTATGTTCCCAAATCTTATATATTCGATAAAGATCTCTATTCAAATGATGAATGACCATTCTTACATATAAAAGCAACCTTTAACTTGTAACTGGCGATAGAGGTAGAAAAATAAACGTTTAAATATGCTTATTAGCTCGTTACTTCTACTGGAGTACATATTTTCTATCTGACCCGATTTACATTGCATTTGAATGTTCAATGTCTTCTTTCATCTCTGTGACAGTGAAATAAAATAATTATTTAATGCACAGTTTCAACGACGATGGAAAGTTTGTTGCTGTTAATAGATAAAAGGTAACGTAGGTAACAGCATTGCCCTTTGCATAAATAGATTAAAACACTAAAGTGTGGAAAGTAGACTCAAATTCTTCCTTAGCCTGACGACATAGCCTGTCGACAAGGTAAAATTTGAGTCTACTCTCTATCTCTTTTTAAACAACTTCAATTATAGTCAAATTATTCTAAATAAACAATAAAATAAGAGTTGCAATTTTGATTGATTCTGTTACTTTGATATGACAGTTAGCAGCGGGTTTTTTTTACCAATGATTCATAACAATAAACATATTATCTACTTCATGATTCAAATATTGGACTTAATGTTTTATTACGTTTCCTGTTGCCAATCTCATAATAGGCCTGTAAATTACGTTACCATATACAATCAGGATAGAAAATATGTAAGCCAGTACAAGTTACATGCTAATAAGCGTATTTAAATATTTATTTCACTGCAGTTACAAGTTAAAAGCAGATGTTAATATGTTAAAATGGTAATTTGCCATTATAATAGAGACCAACATTATAAAATTAAGGTTGGGGAACATGTTTTATTCTTAAAATGCAATTAAAAAGTCATCATCTCTATTTTGTATAAAACGTAACATACGTAACGCTGACGAGCAGAAACCTATCTCACACATGTCTGCAATCAGTGATAATGTCTAGGTCAAAGATTTAAAGCTAAAATAAGTTCATTGATACTATTGGAAAATATCCTATTAGGGTAAGTGTGTGTCTTGGTTGGTCTTTCGGTGACACAGGCTCTTAATAAGGATATTCAACGAAGTAAACATGCTACGCACGCAGCTGTCATTCACCACATTGGATCAGCTGACAGCTTCAGTGTATACCCAGTCTTTCATAAGTTAATTTGAGGTCATGTCTCATGTTTTGAGAAATTACATCACAAAAGATTTATCTAATACAAATTTACAAACATGATTATTTGTTTTAATATTTCTGATTTGCGTGATGTAGAAAGCAATCCCTTAGTTGGGATGCTCGCCATCCTAACATATAATAAATCTGTTTTTCAACCATATCAGTTTGCTGAAACAGTGATTTGTTGCATATAAGGTTTGTCTTTATATTACAGTATCATATTACATGTATTAACCAGTGCAATATACGAGATTAGCTAGGACTTGTAACTGACAACATACAGTACTAAATATTTGTAATCTGAATATGGCACTACACTTAAAATTAAATGGAAATGATTTCCTTTCACTGTAGACAAGACAGCCCTCAAACAATGTTAGTATTAACAAATGGGTACAAGAATGAGTCAGTTTATGACTAAAATGCTGTCTACAAGCTGTTATCCGCTGTATTATTCACATTTTCGGATGGCTCTGCATACAATAAGTCTAATTCAGTAAATCTTTGAAACCAACAAACTGACCATAAGTCTCATACTTTTTATTTCATAGATCATGTGCAAATATGTATAATTGTTACAAATAACTCTCGCATTGCAAAAAACAACAACACAAAACTACATTATTAACATTGTAAGAACGCCAATAGCTGCGTGTTAGTTGTGACACCTTTTTTCAACTGACAATCATTTGACAACTTAATCTGTGGCCTTCAGAGACTCAAATCACGTTGCTTAATTTTGTTGTGTCATGTTTATGATTTAAGTTGTAACTCCTGAAAATGGACTTTCAAAAAGATTCAATGACTTACAAAAGATTTGCAATTGATGTTACCAAAAAATATCTTTATAGCTTTGTAATTAGTGTTACCACATACTATGATTTTCAGTTAATGACTATGGCTTTACCTTAACTTTTCTTAATAATTTCTTTCAAAATTGTTGTATAATATAATAAAATGATAAGCATTACCATATGACATAAAAGAATCTTGCTTAACAAAAGTAGAAAAGATTGCAATTGTGACAGATGAAACATTGTTGTTTTGTTATTTGTTTTCAAAATGTAATTGCCAACATTGAAAATTAAATGCATTAAGCATACAAGAGAACCTGTCTAGGCTAGACCTACAAAACATCAGGTACATTTGGGTATAAACCATGCTACTTCGAACTGTTCTGATAAATACTTTGGTTGGTATTATGTTTGCAGTCTTTAAAAACGAGTTAGAAATTTTAGATTACATGTATAGCAAAAGGCAGTCAAGATCTCAAATGTGCTTTTTCTTTTTCACAGTACCGTTGGTTGGTCTGCAGTCTGCGATTGTGACATTTCCTGGTCATACTCACTTTTTAGCAAACATAGTTTTTTTCAAGCCTGATAAAATACTTCTAATGGCAAAAAGAGCCAGAACTTGCAGGAAAAATATATTAAGCTAAAGTAATGGCAGTGTGCTGTTACATATGTTATGGACTTACCTTACATATACATTTAGTGTAAAGGGCATATAACTTGTAAAACAGCTAATCATCAAATCTGACCAATCTGTTACCCTTTCGCCCTTGTTAAAAGAAGGCTTAACCAGAACTTATATATTATTTGTTTTAAGATTTGTCTTTCTCTGTATAAAATCAACATAAAGCCCTTGCTCTGGAAGGCACCAGGCACTATCATCTCTGCCCTGCCACCAGATGCAGGAAATATTGCTTTGAAATTTTTACTTTTAATTTTTAATTGATATAAGGTATCTTCAGTCCAATATTTGAATCAAGAAGTTATTATCATGTATATTGCCATGAACCATTGACAAAAATGCAAATAGCCATATCAAAGTAAAAGAACCAAACATACACAACTCTTATATTAGTGTTTAATTAGAATAATTTGTCTGAAGGTATTAAAAACATGTTGAGAGTAGACTTACATTTTGCCTTGCGTGTAGTTGGGTAAAGGCAAAAAATTTGAGTCTATTCTCCACAAATTCTATTAACTTTATCCATTTATGCAAAACATTATTTTGTTACCTACGTTACCTTATTTATATATTGACAGAAATTAAATATCAATGGTAATTAAACCTGCTTGTTTAGTCGATATTTAATTTCATTTTGAAAGAGATATAAGAAGACAGACAGTGCCCATTCCAGTGCAATGTAAATGGACGAAAAAAATATGTACGCCAGTAGAAGTGAGACGCTTATAAGCATCTTGAAATATTTATTTTACTACACTTTATTGCCAGTTGCAATTTATAAATTGCTTCAAATATGTGAAAATGAAAATTCATCATTAGAATCGAAATCTTTATTACACACTTATGGTTGTGGAACATGGTTTATTCTGATATGCAATCTTTAAAGCTATTATCTGCAATTTCATGAAAAAGTAACATAAGTAACTCTGGAGAGCAGTAGTACATATCACAGATGTTTATAATTTATATTTATGTCTAGCTTAAACGTGTAAAGCGTAAATAATTTCATTAATACTATTGGAAAATATCATTTTGGTCTTGTCTTTTTGATGGTATTTTTAATGTAATTATGGTAACATTGATTACAGGCCTTTTACAGACGACTGACCAAAGAAAAATTCAAAAAACATGGATTTCTAAGGCCCCAGGACATGTCTCTGACTGAAAATAGTAACCAAGCCTTTCTTACTGGGATTGGGGAACATGATTCATTCTTATATATATTATCTGAAGTCATAATCTGCAATTTTGTATAAAATGTAACGAACGTTACACTGGTGAGCAGAAATACATCTCACAGATGTCTTCAATTGATGTTTATGACACGATCAACCATTTAAAGTTCAAATAATTTCATTGATACTTTTGTAAAATATCCTATTAGTCTTGTATTTTTAGTACTACTGTTTTCAATGTTAGTAGGGTAACGTTGATTACAGGCCATTTACAGAAAGCCGACCACAGAAAACTTAGTAAAACATGGGTTTTCATGGCCCCAAGACATGTCCCTAACTGAAAATAGTAACCAAGTTTTTCTTCCTGGGGGGTGCAACAAACTCGCAAAATAGCTCATATATATCAGTTTGGCCCCTAGACCATAGTGGATAGTCGTGTGTTTTAGCACTCAAAAGATGTGGGTTCGAATCCAGTAGCATTTAAGTATTTGTTTTCCCTTTAGTTTTCGATTTGCTAGTTTCTCTGTCTATATTCTTGATTTTGTGCACAAATGGATACATTTATTTAAATTTGGCATGCGTTTATGTAACAAATACAGCACCGGGAATAATTTCATTATTTTTTGCACACTGTATATTTTTGAGACTTTTATTATCATCTGCTGACTTTCAATCAGAATTAACTTTTTCATAAATTCTTACACGAACACTATCAGAGTGTCAAATGGTCTGTATCCAGATCAGAACCGAAGTTCTGTTGGTACTGAACTGGGTCCAAACTATTTGCTAATGTTATCAGTTGACAAGGAAAGAGTGGGGAACTTGGGGAATAATGAATACAAAAGCGGCTAAATACAAATGAAAGATGTAAAGCTCAACACAAGATGATATAAAATATACGAACAATATAAACTTTAAAGCAATTGGACAATTATATAAAAAAAAAGCTTACTTCCAAGTTTCGATCCAGGTATGCTTGATTTGTAAGTAGTCAACTAACCACTAGGCTATCAGGCCATTTGCATTAACGAATTGACATTTTCTTCATATTCTCTTTAAAAGCGTGACCAAGGTCGGAGTACTCCACGAAAACGCACGAATATCACGAAGATTTTGGCGAAAATTAATCAGTCTAAGGTCAATTTTGGCAGACTATACTAATACCGTTTTTGCACGTGGCACTCGATGCTAAATATTTTTCGACATGTGTATACTCGTATTTTCATCGACAACTATCGGACAACTTTATTTTATCACAAAAACGCCAACGTTTGGGTGGAATGAGTATAAAGTAGAGGGATGGGGCTGTGGGTTCAATCAAAAACGGGGCCTCGCTGAGACTGATTCATAATTTATCATAAAGTTTGACATGTTTTGATAGAGCCGAAAGTTTACATCCCAACCTGTCGGTCATTTTTCATTTTTGCACTCGTATAATGAGAAACATCGACAAAAACTGAGTATTACGTATGTCATAAAATGTCCTGTAATATCCACCATACTTTGATGCGATGATGCAGAAATGCTGCATTGGAACGTCGGAAGTGTCGAGATTGATGTGCAATACAAAATGTACACGGCTAATGGGTGACGGATGTTTCAATAATATTGTAGACAAAACATTTCATCACCATAAACACACTTCTGTGTTCTTTTATGCCATATGGGCCTCCATAGGAGCACTGAATTGCATACAAATTGCTACTTTATTACAAAATAAACACGATAGTGTTCAATAATGTCCATTTACAGCACCAGTAAGTTTCAAAGATATTGTGGACAAAAACATGTCATCTCCATAAAGCATTCGTGTGTTGTTTTATGTCATATGGGCTTCCATAGGAACATTATGGATAACCTAAATATTCCTACTTATAGTCTGCCAAAATTGACCTTAGACTGATTAATTTTCGCCAAAATCTTCGTGATATTCGGGCGTTTTCGTGAAGTACTCCGACATTGTTCACGCTTTTACAGAGAACATGACGATAATGTCAATTCGTTAATGCAAATTGTCTGATAGCCTAGTGGTTAGTTGACTACTTATAAATCAAGCATACCTGGATCGAAACTTGGAAGGAACACTTTTTTTAATTTTCAGTTTGCTTTTCTTTTTAAATTAATATTGTTTGTATATTTTACGTCATCTTGTGATGAGCTTTACATCTTGCATTTGTATTTAGCCGCTTTCGTATTTATTATTCCCTACATGTAAGTTCCCCACTCTTTCCTTGTCTGCTGAAATTATTTGCAAATAGTTTGGACCCAGTTCAGTACCAACAGAACGTCTGTTCTGATCTGGATACAGACCATTTGACACTCTGATAGTGTTCCTGTAAGACTATTTGAAAAAGTTAATTTTGATTAAAAGTCAGCAGATGATAACAAAAGTCTCAAAAATATTCAGGGTGCAAGCAGTTAACAACTTGTAGGCTTATTGAAATTATTCATGGTGCTGTATTTGTTACATAAACGCATGCCAAATTCAAATAAATGTTACCAGTTGTGCACAAAATTAAGATTAAAGACAAAAGAAGCCAGCAAATTGAAAAAAAATACATAAATGCTACTGGACTCGAACCCACATCTTTTGATGTGCTAAAACACTAGACTATCCATTAGGCTATCGGGGAATCGTAATTAATTTCATTCAAATTAGTAATTCTACAACAATCTAAAGCGCACTTTTTACGAAGATTCACGAAGACTGAGTAAAAGGTCATTGAATATTCATATGTCTCGGGTCAATTTTGACAAACAATACATGTAATAAAAGCGAAACCCAAACATATTCAATATTGTCCATTTATAACACCATAAAGTTGTTGTTTTTCACTTTAGGTCCCTAGAATGCTCGGTTTTAAGCGATGAGTTCAATTTTTAACTTTTGTGTGAAAATGAAATGCGATGGTGCTTTTACACAGTCTACCAATTGAGCATGTTACTTTCAATTTATGAAAAAAAATTAAACAAGTTCTTTTTAATTGATTTTTCCATATTGAGTGTAATTTGTAGCCTTGTGTGTATCATATACGAGGGGCGTTCAATATGTAATGAAAACTGCCCAGTATATCCCAAAGTTTTATATTTACACACTTAATAATTACTTTCATGAAAAGGTCTGTTTCTTGGCTAAATAAATGTAAAATTGCAATTGTCCAGCTCCTTATTTAATTTACACAAGCCACTTTCAAGATAGGGTGCTGAAGTACACTGCGATATGAAATAAAACAATGTTTTCAAAAGCAGATAACTACATGAGCGAGGGATGTGTCAGTCTGCTTCTTTGTGCGGTAATTATCCATATATTGGTGATTTAAACCAGCAATTTTTTTTGATATTGCTTTATATTCTATGAAATACTGAGGCTGCCTTTTCGGTTAAAATCCTCCCTGATGCTACATTTTCTGACATTCCATTGACAGCGTCGTTATTGTGTAAACGAATACATAGCGAAAATCTATAGGAAAATCATTTGTATTTTTATTTCTGGTTGCTTTGATGTTCAGTTGCAAGTAACACAGCCGATTTCGAAATTTCCATATTTAATCTCACCCATAAAGTACCCCCAAACACGTCATTTGAAGTAAGAAAATCACTTAAAAGAATGCCATCTCTGGCTTACACTGAAATGGATCAGGCAAAGTATCGCGTTTCATCGATGTTTGCGCTCGGATGCATTATTTGGACATTGTTACACGTATTTACATGTACATACTCTGGCTGGCTAATTTCAGACGATAAAATTATTGGAAATGAAAATGGTATACCACTCAGACGAGATGTCCCTAGATATTGGTTTTAGTTTAACTGGTCTGCTGCCTATGCACTGTGTGTATTGAAACTTCAATACAATCAAAATTGTCCTTTCCTGGTACAAAGCCACATTTCCGATTTCCAAGAACCGTGCATATTTTAGAGTTACGTCCATTGCTTTAAACGACGTCAACGTAAGAGGGGGTAACGTAATAAAACCGTTTGCACAAGAAATCGGTACCAGTCAAAATTTTGTATCGTTATAGCAGATAAAGGCGAAATGTGTCAGAAAACTATGGATATGTGATTCATGCATGTTAAATGTTTACTTTTGAAAATACAGCATGCCATTCTACCTTTGTTAAAATGAGTCATTACAATTCTGAGGAAAATATATGCAGTGTATATTTGTGTGCTTTTTAAAAAGTCTGTAACTTATTAAATTCGGAAAGATAAAATAATGTTTCTTGCACCATTGTAACGGCGATGCTTTGATCTTTCGTTTGGCATATGGCATAAAGTCCTAACACGTTTGTGGATGGAGTTAAGAATGGGTTTTCATTACATATTGAACCCCCCTCGTATGTTAAGATATATGAGAAAATATCGAATGGCGGTTTGGAAGTTTCGCTCAGTATATATGCACGTAGATTTTACAATGATCATCTCTATGTTTCTGTTTCCAGATTTGGCAGAAAGACCGCTTTTATGTTATCCTTCATCCTGCATCTTGGTGGTGGATTTGGCTCGGCGTTTGCACCAAACTATGGCACATTTGTTGCATGTAGGTTCATTACTGGCATGTCAAACATGGGCATGTTTATGTCAACCTTTGTTATAGGTAAGTCATCTTTGTTTCTACGCACAAATATACACAGTACAGCTTGGCGAAAACGAAAACTGAAAAAATTGCATGAAGATATCGCTTGCTGCATTGTTACACGGACAAATGAATGCAGGTGCCTTATCAACACTGTATTTAACGAGAAATGAAAAAAAAATAAACGAAAAAACGGTATAGGACATAAGCCGTGCTTACACTACATCGTATAACGAATTGGCATACCGTTCGCTCTGTCTTTGGATATATTCTGACATTCGTCGACACACGCTGGTATACGTTGAAGTGCGTTAGCTCAATAGTGGTTAAAGGCTGTTTCAGTTCGTTGAAGAACGTTTTCATACGCTGTTGTTCGCACTGTGGGTTGAAGATTTGTATGCATAATGCGCAAAACTTTTCCACATATGCCAACGAACTGCCCATAAGCAGAGGGCTCGTTCACTGACCGCAATGCGAACGGGTTGCGCGTCTGCAGTCCGTTAACGGCTCGTTACTATACGCAATTCCAACAGTTTGTTCGTCCACAGTACAACAACGGTTTAGTATTCGTTCAAGCCAACTGTGGTCTTTTGAAGGCATCAATACGTCCTGAGCTGTTCAACTGAAAATAAACTATATAAAAGAGTACACAGGTGGTTTTATAGAATGTAATGTTTTATAATTTTGCCATAAAATCACAAATTATTAAGAGGATATAACATTATTTTCCGTATATTAACCTTTGCCAAGCATGAGTGTGATTATGTGTTGCAGCCTGAACGAGGGTTTGGCAAACGTTGATTGGGCAAATAATGTTTTATAGTTTTCATTATATACCTTCCTTTCCAGCACACCGTGCTTAAATGGCAATTAAGCCATCTGCTGCCGTGTATTACATGTAATGGGAATGAAGCCCCCTGCCAGTGATTGGTCAACGATCAGCTGCATTGCGACACGTTGAACTGTTCAACTGTCAGCGATTGAAACACGTCAAGTTTCTATAGTAAACATTTATTAGGTATAACAATGTGCATTGCTTTGTGTCCTGTTTAGTTTTACAATCATCTTGATGGGTAAGAGAGCTGGTTGCTTGACTGTGCTTGTCTTCCCTGTGTCTTGTGATTGTTATTGTTCTCTTTCCAACGATGTTGTTCGTTGGTCTGCAGTGTGTGATTGTGGTATTTCCTGGTCAAACTCACTTGTTTTTTAACGATAAATGCAACTTTAAGATATCAGGAACGGTAGCGTTCAAATTTTATTCCGATTCCGGTGCTAGATTCAACCCAAATAAATATACAGTACTGTTGCAAAAGTATTGCGACATGTGTGCAATATGTAGGATTGTGATACTCTAGTAGGATGAAACATGATTTTGTGCCGGAAAATTGGCAGTATGAATGGGTAATTTTGAAGGTATATAATGAAATATGATGACGTGACCTCCTGGATAAGACAACAGGCTTAAGATAAAAATCCCAAATGTTCATATCCAGTATTTCTTGCATAAATATATACTTTGTATTTCAGGAGTGGAGTTGGTTGGGCCGTCCAAGCGTGTATTTGCTGGCATTGTTGTCGAGTTCTTCTGGTGCATAGGTCTCTTCATACTCAACTTATTGGCATATTTCATCAGAGATTGGAATATACTACAGCTGGTCATAGTCTCTCCGGCAGTCCTTCTTTTTGCTTATTTCGTGTAGGTACATGTTCATGTATGTCTTTGATCTACTAGATTCGATCTTATTATAAGCGCAACGAGCACTGAGTTTTTATGCCCCAACTTTGAGAATGGTGCATACTGCTTTGAACTCGTCCCTCCGTGCGTGCGTGCGTGCGTATGTTAGTCCGTGCATTCGTTCAAAAAGAAATGCTAGGGCTTTTACATTTCATAAATAGATTACTCATCAAAAAATAACAGACCAATGTTTTTTAGTCTGAATTATCTCTCTTTGTAATGCTATTCCCATTTTAAAGGGTCAGAATGAAATTTGGTAACCAAGATATCTCAAACACTATTACTGCTAGGAGTTTCAAACTTGGTCAACTCATAGAGATTAATGAGTAGATTACCTTGTGAAAATTAAATATATATATATATATATATATATATATATATATATATATATATATATATATATATATATATATATATATATATATATATATATATATATATTCGAGTCATTGCTCTTTGCAAATGTGGGCATGTACAACTTGTATTAAAGATTAAGTGTGTCATCCTTGTGCACAAACAAATGGTCTATTTCTAATTTAGTATATGAACTTCTGATGTCCATTCAATGTTACTACATCATTTTGGTTGTGGATCACGTTTAGCTGGTATTATCTGAAATTAAGTGATCAGGAAATACCACAGTCACACACTGCAGACCAACCCACGGCATCGTGAGGAAGAGCCACAGATTATTTATAGTAACAATACATCTGTAAGACAATAATAGCAGAATATTTATAGTAACAATACATTTGTAAGATAATAAATGCAAAGCAACCAGCTTCCTCTTCCTCTTCAAGATGATTGCAAAGCTAGAATGGACACAAAGTGATGAATAACAAAACAAAGACCAACACAGACCTCCCACCAACAATGGGAAGTACATTAAACAAAAGATCAACAACAACAGAACCACGGGACAGCAGCCTAAGCCACCGGAGAGGGTCTTAAATGCATTATACTAGGGCCGAATCTTCGCCCCTAATTCTGTTGTTGTTGTTGTTGTTGTTAAAACACAAAATTATTTAGTTCGCATGGAGGCTTCCTGACTCATGCCATGTATCATCACAGAGAAACAATCAAATCAAATTAAACACTATGGTGATACCAAGAAAAGGGCTCATGACTCACAGCTAGTCAGAGCCAAAGAAAACTTCAAGATGAGCTACGGTGGTCCCAGCCAACGACAAGGTCGACAAGATCAGGCACCAACCAATGGATTTAAGCTTTACGTGGGGCTATCAACCGTGATTGGGTTCACAACTAGCCATGCAGACAGGAAAGCCGGCTGGTCTGTGTTGAATGTACATTGTTTTACTTGAAATATGACTCTATTCATAAAAAAATCAATTCGTCTGAAAAAAGTTAATAACGTTAAGATTTCTAATTTTAGGATAATACCAGAATCACCTAGATGGTTGTTGTCACGTGGTAAGACAGAGCAAGCTGAAAAGATTATTCAGAAGTGTGCCAAAGTGAATGGAGTGACTCTCCCAGAGAAAATAATCGACAAAGAGACTATTGATGATGGCGAGAAACAGAGTGTTCTGAAGATGTTTACATCAGCTAGGCTTCTTATAAGGACACTCATTATTTATCTTAACTGGTATGATATTAAATTCGCAATATCATTTTTCCACCATAGACATGCATTTCAATTGTTCTGTTGAATATAATTTAAGTACCCACATTTTGAAATGTAAAACAAATTCCAAAAACTCACGGCCGTCTCAAATTCCAAAACATGTTAATCATTCATCGTTGATTAAAATAGTCACTAAATGTTGTATAAATGTGTATGCATACACTTAAGTATTGCCTTGGAAACTGCAAACCCTAACATTTAGTAATAAAGGTTCTTCTATAAAGTAAATATCCATTTGAAATGCTTTGTAATCTAATATAACACACTTCAATCAATAATGTTAAAGAGGTTACAATAAAACAATTTAATATCTATTAGATTAATTGTTTGATTGATTGGTTAAGTTAAGGTATAAGGTTCCAGTCAACAATATAGCAGTCGTGTCGTGACTCCACCGAGAAGGAAGGGGAAAAAATGAGTGTGATAGACTAGTTTTAAATGGTCACGACCCCAACCAAGTGAAACAAATTTTATCCTGCCAACAAGGCAAATATGAATATATCTCTGAACGCTGCAGCAAAGAGAGAGAGAGAGAGAGAGAGAGAGAGAGAGAGAGACCCAAATATAAGATTAAACAAATTAGAAAAACAATTAACATTTCGTTTCAGGCAGCATTTTTAAGCGCATAAAAATTGACAACTGTTTTAAACAAGCAAATGACAATACAAACTATTTTTTGTGATAACGTATTCCTGGAGATCAGGCAAATATGTAAATTGTATATTAAACAACAATGAGAAATAAATATGTTGCAGCAATTTCATTTGGTTCAAATAAACGTGCAACACCACTTGTATTGGAATAAACATTTGTCATAACAAGCATGATCATGATGAATGAAAACAGACTGCTTTGGTATACACTGTTTGTGTAGATTTGATCGTACACAAGTATCAAACATCCACTCGGCAATGTTAACCATGGACATTGTGGGGTTTGCTTGTCAAATATTAGCAAACAAAAGGAACATAACTCCAATTTGAGGATTTTGTCAGTTTGAAAAATTATTGTTTTGTTCAAATAAAAAGCATAAAAGAATTCTATTAAAATTTATACCATTTTCAAAAATATGTGCCATGAAAACCTCCTTAAATGTGTATTAAATTGTCCAATTAAGATGCAATACAATAATGGTAATTAAAAGTACATTAAAATGTCATCATATTAATAGTACCATTGAATTAAGGTAAATATTATTTCACGACTGGTAGTTGTGTGATTATATATTACATGTCATATGCTTTATATTTTAACTTATTTGTGTAGGTTTGTGGTTAGTATGGTCTATTATGGTCTTGGGTTAAATGTTGATAACTTGGATGGTGACATCTACGTAAACTTTGCTATAAACACCAGTATGGAAGTGGCAGCGTACATTCTTTGTTTACTATTGCTCAACAAACTTGGCCGTAAACCGTTGCACGCTGGTACTATGATCCTGGGAGGTGTGGCATGTTTGAGCACTATATTTACAGTCATATACGGTAATGAATGTAAGTATTTAATAAACATTCGGTAAATGTTCTAAAATTTCGACATCTTTGCTCATTCTGTTCAAAAATTGAATGCAAGCTTCAAGGCTGGAATAAGCAAACATTTTGCCCGAATTGCAAACATGGAAGACCCTGATTAGACTGCTTCTTCAGAGCAGTCTGGTTTGGAGCAGCACTGTTTGTCAAAGCCCGTTTTGACAAGCTACTAATGTTCGAAGTTTTTGAACACTTACTGTAGGTCTAAATAAACAAAAATGAGCGTACAATTATAAAGCATCTGCTGACTTTTCCTTCAAAGTAAGAAAGAGGGCAAAGATCAGGAATTGATACAATTAAGCACCACACCTGACACAGGATGCCAAAGGGAAAATGACAAATCAATCCTTTCAAAAGAATCTTTCAGGAGTTTTGTCAGAATGTCAAATAGATTGGATCCAGATCTGGACCTACGTTATGTCGGTACTGGCTAGTGTCCAAACTGTTTGCAATGTTTATCTGCAGACTAAAACAATCGGGAAAGCTCAGCACTATTCGAGAATCGAATCAAGTCTCAGGTGTATGTAAGGTGCATTACACATAGTACTATATATGATAAAACTTCATTTTGTTTGCTGGAACTGGTGTAAGGAAAATTAGATCTGTAGCATGTGGGTTCAGCCCTATCAAAATCTATTTTTCTGATTACTCAAAAAGTTTAATCAGCAGAATAAATGAAGTTTACATGTATGTATTTTTCAATAGAATATCATCTATATTTTATTGAAAAAAAAACACATGAACTTCATTTAAAACCGTTTGTTTTGCTGCAATCACACTTGTTATTTGGCATGGTTACTTTGACGTCAGCATAACGTTATCAAAGAAGATCTTCAATGTACATCCAAGGTCTGGTTCCACAGACTTGGCCAAGGCAGTTTCGATTGCAGGGGACAAGTCTTCGCTAGCTAGGAAAAGGTTAAAAGGAAACCAGCAATATAATAATGACATGGACGGATCCAGAAGGGGGACAGGGGCACGGACCCCAACCCATTACAAGTAGCTAAGGTTTCCTTATAAAATACTGTTACGGACCCCCCTTAAGAAACAACTGTGGACCCCCCTCGAGAAGCAATTTTTTGCATACCGCCCTCTTTGAAATACTTTTCTCGCATACCAGATCGGTATTTCCGCCGTTTTACCTATGTGAGATAACTCTATCTATCTCACATACTGAAAGATTAATAACGAGCAGCCGCGCGCTGGCAGCACGCTGACAGCAAGTCAATTTGTGACATCTTTTTAGTATTAAAATTACATCACCATAGTAAGAAAGCCGACAAAGATCAATAATTGGTACAATCAAGTACTACACCTGACCCAGAATACCACAAGGGACAGAAACGAAAATACAATTAAACATCACAAACAAGAGCCAAGAGGTCAGCCCTTTCCCAGCAGGTTACCACAAAGCAGCAATAAACATACGTTAAAGCATGAAAAACACAAGACATAAATAGCACAAACGATCCACAGAAGAAACGCCTTGGAACGGTCAGTAAAATATTCTACTGGAGGGCCTAAACAGGTTTCACGGTGCCAACCGCACCCTTAGTCAGATGTGTATCAAGACACATAGATGTTTGGTTTCCATGAAAGACCCCTAACTTATCCATGCATCGTCTCCTAGAACATAAAAATCAATATATAAAAAGGAGATAAAGCAAAGATAAGGACTCAAAAGTAAATAAAACTGAATACAGGAGCAAAAGAAACCCAACAGGTAAACCCTGGTGGGTCTGACGACAGCCAAAGCATCAGGCCACTACCATCTCATCAATAGATAAGTCTTTAAGTCGGAACCGTCATAGAGTCTTAAGTCCGACCCACTGGTGTGAAATTCATTAATTTATAGCCATTTTATAATGAAAAATTATTTAAATAAACTGCGCTGAAAAATTAATGTGCCGACAATCTTCTTCAATTTATACACCAAGTCACCACAGAACCAAGGTTCAAAAAGTCCTTGATGCAAGAGAAATTTATGTCCAACTTGGAATTTAGATATCAAATCATAGTTACGGCTATGAAATTAAGAAAAGGTTTTATTAAGTTTATGATACCAATAGCCTTGTTTAAGAAGTTTCTGATTTGACAATTATTCGAGTGTTGAAGTCAGCAGCATGGCTAGACGCTCTAGCAAAACTAATGAGTTGAGGCTCCATAGGATGTAAAGCGAGGAACATCACTATCTAAAAATGGAAAATTGACAATTTCAAAATCAAAATTATCAGGTTTGATATAAATTTTGACAGAAAAGATCTCATTAGAAATGGACAAATGCAAGTCTAAAAACGCTGGCTTTGATCCACATCTGAATTAAGGGTGAGGTTGGCGCCGTTAAACCGGTTTAAGCCCTCCTGTAAAGTATTTTACTGACCATTCCTAGGCGGTACTTTTTTTGTGAATCTTTTATGTTTTTGTTCTGTCTTTTGTTTGCTTTGTCTTTGTGCGCGTCTGTTTATATGTGCTTCGTGGTCACCTGCTGGGAAAGGGCTGACCTCTTGGCTCTCGTTTGTGGTGTCTACTGTGAGTTTGTCACTTTCCCATTGGTATCCTGGGTCAGGTGTGGTACTTGATTGTATCGATTCCTGATCTTTGTACCCTTACTTACTTTGGTATCAGAGGTATTGGCTTTAGTATGTTGGAGCTCTCTGAAGTGTAGATTTGACTTACCATATTGTCAAAATAAACATTATTAATGTTTAAAAAAACTATCCAAATATCTGATTGTAGTGTTAAAAGCTTCAATAGTCATCATAAAATCCCTCTCATAACAAAACAAGAATAAATCAGCAACCAGGGAGCACAATTAGTGCCCATAGGAGTCCCAACTACTTGTCTATACAACTTGGTGCCAAATCGAATAAAAATATTTTCCAACAAAAAGGTAGGCGCCTCACATACATTTTGACAAGGCCATGCTTGATATTTTTAGATACATTTCGCATTTAATTGTATTCAGGATTTTGTGGAAGTCTTTTTCATGTTTTTAAATATAAAATGCGATACTCAGTGGTGAGCAAGAAAAAATCCGTTAGTCGGGTGAGGATGGGATAGAAAAATCTGTCCCTCATGATCACCGTTTGTCATTGCTCGGCAAGACTCTTGGTGCCAATCGGTGATCCTCAGGATGGATTTTTCTATCACACACTCACACTTATGAAACGCCTCGACTGCTTTATAATGTGAACATTATGCTCGTCATGTACAATAGTCATTTTGTTATGTACACATTTTAATTCGTTCCTTGAATGCAACCATCCTTTGTGCACACATTGCTTTGATAGTTGTATCCAAGGAACGAATTAAATCTGTCCATATCAAAATATCGGGATCGACCCATGAATGTCACTATTTTTAACCTTCTCCCAGAGTAGGGTGAGTAGTCGCTTTTTTCTTTCTACGTAGGCTCGGTTTAGCATCTCCTATTAACTTCCGAAAAATATTAGCCACATCACATATACCCAAAACATATTTGAAAATTTAGCATACTTTAAATAGTCCCATTCTGTACATTTACCTTAAAAACACACAAAAATAACCCTTAAAATAGTCCGATTAAGTGGTGACTCCCAAAATAATATCCACCAAAATTTTCACACTCCCAAAAGTAATATTTTTACCACCAAAAAAATCCAAATCACAATTGTGACCACACACACACACACACACACACACACACACACACACACGCACGCACGCACGCACGCACGCACGCACGCACGCACGCACGCACACATGGGCCAAGCATATGTATATACAAAATACATTTTCTCTGACTTATCCCTGACGTTTTAAGTGTGTTACCATTTTTGTATTACATGAGTCTCCTTTCACAATTGTGACCACACACACACACGCACGCACGCACGCACACACACACACACACACACACACACACACACACACACACACAGGCCAAGCATAAGTACATACAAAATACCTTTTCTCTGACTTATCCCTTGACGTTGTGTGTTAGACATTGTGTATTTCATGAATCTCCTTTCTTGGCAGCAACGAAGTGGATAACAGTAGCACTGGCGAACATTGGTAAATTTGGAATATCTGCTGCCTTTGCTATCATATATGTCTGGTCAGCAGAGTTGTTTCCCACGATGGTGAGAAACTCAGGAATAGGATCAAGTTCCATGATGGCTCGGGTTGGTGGAATGATATGTCCGTATATTGCTGATTTGGTAAGTACAGTAAAACCTGCCTTAAGTGGGCACTCAAAAGTAAGACCAAATAATGGTTTTCTGATTGTCGCTTAATGCAGGTCAAAGTATTGCAGAATGCTCCAACAGAGCATTCTGCAATACTTTGAGCTTCATTTAGCTTGTCTTTAAGAGTTTGGTTTGTTTACTTCTGAGTTGCCGTTTATGACAGATATTGCTGTATAACTTACATATGCTGTTAACATACGCAAGATCCAAACGGCTGGCCCATGCCCTTAAAATCAAAAGTCACAACATCCGTAGCTTGTGTCCGTCATAATCCCTAACCGCTCAAGCACATTTAAACATCACTGAGCAAACTCTATAGTAAGATGTTATGCTTGCTAGCTGTATGTATTGCTTGTAGGGCCACAGCAAACTGTGGCGTCACAAAACATATATATCGAGCGTGCGAGATAACACTCAGAAAATTCATTTTTGGTCCAGCATTTAGATAATTCACATAATCGGACAAATTTGATTTTTATTTGTCATCACAAGCGTTTCAACATTAATTAAGACTAATCAGCATCAAAACAATTGATAATGAAAATTTTCTGATGATTTTGCAGCAAGGGGTGGGGTATAAAACACAGAATTTGTAAATCTTTGATGCCCGACATCAGCCATAGTTTTTGTTGTTCTCTTTTCAGTAATTGTTTTCATAAACATACACAACACATTAAAACAAAAAAGTACTCAAAATGGTGTTAGGTTAATGAGATTTAGTAGTTCTTAAATTGTTATTTGTCTAATACAAAGGGAGGTAATTTCATTTAATTTCGTTAATCAAAGGTTTTGAAGTGCAATTTCGCTCGTTCCATAAGTAGACTTGTAATTTTAGATGTTTTCTGGTCGCCATTTAACGTAAAATGTGTTACGTTTTGATTTTTAACTTCCTGATGATAAAGGAAAAAGCTGTGTGTACATTATGTTCCATAACACTTTAAGATAAGAAGATATAAATAAAATAATTACCGATGTTTGATAAACATTTTGGTTTTATTTTTGTTGCGACGTCTTAACTGGATCGAAAGATACAGTACCATAAAAATCAGACGTTTCTTTTTTTGTGTGAGTATATTTGTTTATTTTTGAGGCATTTTCTGAGATGAAGAACGCAAATAGAACTTCCATCTGCATTACGCAGTTAAATTTCCTAAGACATATTAGGCAATTATAGAAAGTATTGGAAAGTGCATCTTGATTTTCACTAAGCATACAGCTGGACCAATGTATCTATGTTGTATAAAAAATCTCATTTGGAACGCAACACGAGAACACCAGTCTTCGGGGTTTCCGACAACGTGAGATTCAAACCAGCCTCCTACATATTTACATTAGAAACGAACAGATCTATTGCGGTTTTTTTTCAGGGAAAGCTTGTCGAAGGAGATTTTGGTACAGCCCTACCCCTGATTATTTTCGGCGGCTTATCAGTCATTGCGGGGCTACTATCCCTTATCTTACCAGAAACCAAGGGAAAGATTTTACCAGAAACAATAGCCGATGCTCAACAGTTTGGACGGTAAGATTTTAATTCAGTTTAAAAAAAACAGATCAGGATAAAATTGTAGGAGGAGTTGCGCTCACAAGGTACCTATTCAAAAGATGGACAAATGGACGGGTGCACGTCTTGACGCACACACACACGCACAGGTGGACGATCATGTCCAATGCCTATTGCCCTTCCACCATTGATCAATTGGAGGGTCATAATAACTCGGCTTTGATAGAGTCTTAGATGCCAGAAAATGAAAATGCAATCTTAATGCACCACACTATCACTGTTAGCCCTTTACAATAACAGCATGTCCATATCCTTATTCGGATATAAGTATCACACAACCAGACCAACCCACGGCACCGTGAAGAAGAGGCAAAGGACGTCAACAGGAGTATGCATTCAAAATAACACAAAAGTAAAGCGAACAACCCTCTCTTTCCCAGCAGTATTATTCCAAAACTAGAAAAGACGCTAAGTAATGAATAACAAAACAAGACCCAAACACAGAGCCCACAAACCAATGCGAGCAACATTAAACAACTAATCAACAACAACATAACCACCGCCTTAGAATGGACAGAAGCCTAAGCCACCGGGAGGGAGGCTTGGCCAAATCTTCACCCTAGATTAACAAACCATGCTGTTTGTATTTGGCTTGGCTAACCGTATCTTAATAGAGGTTTTCTTTAGTTCTCACTGTCTGACGTCACAGAAACCTTGTTAGCACAATAACAAGTGTAATTGCAGCAAAATGCAGTTTACGCTTTTATCGATAAAATATTGCTATAGCGATATTTTATTGAAAAAATCATAAACTTCATTTATTCTGCTGAATACACTTTTTGGGTAATTAGGCAAATGCATTTTGATAGGTCTTAACTCGCATGCTAAAGAACTAATTTTTCTTACGCCTTTTCTGGCTAACAAAATTGAGCTTTTTCCTATATAGTACTACGCGTAATGCGCCTTACGTACACCCGTGGCTTGATTCGACTCTCGAATTGTGCCAGACTTTCCCGGATGGGCCTAACGGCAAAAAGTCATTCGAATGGCGTTTTGGTGGAGCTGATAGAGGGTACTCTGTTTCATGCTTACAAAGCTGAGCAATGTTAACACTATTAGGCATTATGTCACTACCTGTTATGCACCACATCTGATTGTCATAGAGGTTTGATCAAAATATATGTTATGGTAAATGTTCTAAAATTTTGAAAACTAATTGTCTGCTAAAATAGGTCTAGACAAACTGGGAAGACCCAGACTCTGATCGGGATCTTCCCAATTTGCTATCCTGATAATCCTTTGGTGAATTTCAGTCATGAAAAAAATTGATCTGAGATTGGAAAAGTAAAAGTGTTGGAAACCATTACGTAAGGCCAAATAGAAAAAAATATGTGTGTTTTGGGTAAGGGTCTGGAAATTTTAGGTAGGGTAGGCACAAACATTTTCAATTGATTTTTTTTTCTGGAAAAAAGTAAAAATTTATGCATTTTGAAAGGCATTCGCCTTTCAAAATGCATAAAATTATTTATTTTTTTCCAGAAAACCTGAAATTATTTTTGTTTGGTGTAAGTTGACGATACACAACATCTATATACTATGTGAAAGTGTGTTATTGAGTAAAAATGTGTTTATTATATATATTTTCAGTGACACCGAGCCTGAGAAGTCTTCTTCCAAGTCTAAGTATTTCGTCAACCATTCCTTTGACAGCATCGGAGAAAATGGCTTAGACAATGTTCAATATAAATCACAAACTTAACTCAGATTTCCCATTTGGAACCAACCAGGCTGGCAACATTTAATCCTGTCAATGCGAAAATTGTTGTTTTCTTCAGAAAAAATTATAACCCCTTTCATTCTTAACTTCAGGTGAAAAATGGACCTTTAAAAGGGTGTACTCACATAAGCACTCAATTGGAACTGCCTCGGCCAATTCCGCGGAATTCCGTGGAATCAGACCACGGATGTACATTGAGGATCTACTTTCATAACGCGGGTGATATCATGACGTTGACGTTATATATAACGTGACGCTGACGTCACGGAAACCATGTTAACACAATAACAAGTCTGATTGCAGCAAAACAAACGGCTTAAATGAAGTTATGCTTTTTCAATAAAATATCGCTATAGCGATATTTTATTGAAAAAACATAAACTTCATTTATTCTGCTGATTAAACTTTCCGGATAATCAGAATAATCGATTTTAATAGAGCTGAACCCACATGCTACAGAACTAATTTTCCATACGCCAGTTTCGGCTAGCAAAATGGAACTCTTTGGTACATAATACTACGCATAATGCTCCTTACATACACCCGAGCCATGATTCGATTCTCTAATTATTGCGGACTTTCCCGAATGATTAGCACTTTGACGTTATCGCCCTTACCCTTTTTATTTTGTCAAAAGCTTATCAAAGTGCACCCAGCAGCTGCAATATGTTTAAATCTTCATCGATCATCATGTCTACTCTAACATTTCGAACACTAGCTGCCTGTCTAGAAAACTAGATAAACAGGCAGACCCTGATCGGATTGCTCCTGAAGATGCAGTCTGAACAGTGTATTGAAATCCATGCACCATGCTTACATTATAACTTAAAGACATGCTATTAATCACAAATTTTCGAACAGAACTAGAATTCAAACGGAGCTTAATGTAACATAAAATACCGACTATTGTTCAAATACATAATACATTTAAAGTTCCCAGCCAGATGCACTATTACATAAGAGTCCTTCAAGAGTTTAGAACACAAGGGAATGCTACAATTCTATGGATCAGGTGGGGATAAATTGGTGAAGCACATACCAAAACCTGACCAAAAAGCATTTGTGAAAAGTCATGGCCATTAAAACCCAATTTTCTAAGTCATGGCCATGAAAACCACCATTGAAGCCATTAATCGGGGCCATTACAATATAATTGTCGTAGCTCGTGGCCATACGAAAACACCCTTGTAAAGAAAGTAACGGTCATTTTTAATGATAATAAGCTTCAATACCTATTAATTATTCAGTAATTTATTGGCATTATAAATGGAAAACATCATTATTATTTGGCATTATTTTAAATTAATGACCATTAATAATTATGTTACTAATAGCTATTAAACGGTAATGTATGGCCATGCTTTTCCAATGAATCTAAAGAAAGAAAACTAATGACCCAGATTTTTTTTCCATTAAATGCTATTAATTTTCTTAATGGCCAGTACCTTGGCCCATTAACTCAAAGGAGAGAACATAATGGCCATAATGTTCCCATTAAAACCAACAAATGATATAATGGCTGATTAATTATGTCGCCTTTAATGGCCATTATTTTTGAGTCATGACCATTAATAATTCAACTTTGTTTTTTCACCCATGTCGATATAAATTAAAATGAAAATGCCACAAACATACATCACATACGATTCCATGGCGTCAAGAGGACGAAATAACAGGAACACGCAGACAGATAAATACATCCACATATAAAAGAACTAAACAAGCAAAGCAACAACCTGTTGTTACCTTACTCAAGAGGGGAGGGGAGTGGCTGCCAAACTATTGATGCACAGCTAGTTAGGGTCTGTGCTATCCCATAAATTCTGTAGGAGGATACGTTTCCAGTGAAAATGTAGTGTGATAATAAATATGGTCATAGTAAAGAGCCTTGGTGAACGCTACAGTCTCTTTGATAAACTCTTTATATTCTAATGGAACACTAAGTATGGAACTGTCCTGATCGTACTTTAAGAGGTTGCTGGTCAACGTTTCTATAAAAAGATTTATTTCTGTCTTTGAAGATTGTTTTCATCATTGCAAACAGTGCAGACCCTGGTGAGATATCGCATTATGTGCCATTTCATCAAGGCCTTCAATGTTTGTTAAAGTACCTGTCAGGTACTTTAACAAACATTGAAGGCCTTGATGAGGCTGTTATGAAAAGAACTAAAAGTGTACAACCACATGAACTGTACAAAATGTAAAACATTTGCAATTTGCAAAGGATTCTCATATTTTGTGAATTCCATGCGAGTGTAACAATAATATAGAATTATCAATGCCATTGCACAAGGTGTATTGTTTTAGACAAGATGTCAGCACATCCTTGAAAGTATTGGTTAAGTTCATATTGGTTTCCCTATACTGCTTAGTGAAGTCTTCCATCGAAATTCATAAAACTATTTTGGCCATGCCGCAATACACCAGTACTAGCTTGACTCATTTTCACAAAGCTTTTCTGTATTCACATCTACTGGATTTTTGTAATTAGTTGACTTTGTAGTTTGAATAGTGTTTTGCACGATTCTATAAAAGGGTATATCTTGGTTATTTATCTACTACCTGATTACCAGTATTGACTGGCAGGTTTTACCCCTGAATTAGATCACATCGTTAAGCCTCCACCCCATAAACCAACCCTAGTAACCAATATGGAGAAATAAAAATCAAAAACAAACAAAAAAAAGAAAATTAAAAAAAAAAACAGTAAAAGCTAGCTGTGGGCCCAAGGGGATTTCGGGAGCTCGGGAGCACTGGTAATTATTTTCAGGGATTTGGGAGCAAGCTCATAGTTTTGGGGACTTAGGGAGCCCTGCAAAAAAGTTATAAAAATCTCCCCTTAAAGGAAAAGCCTTTATTTCGTTTCATTTTTTTAAAAAATTCTTCAGCTCAGACCCCCTTCGCAACCTTAATGTATTTACTTTCGTGCTAACATGCTTATCTGGATTGGTATTCATGACTGATATGGCAAATAATTTTTACTATTGTGGAAAATTAGCCTTGAAATTGTTCATTTTATGGTGATAAAACCGTATTATGGGACGCTCAGAATACGCCCAGTTTGCCATTTTGATAAAAAAAAATCCGGACCCCCTAGCATGAATCTGAATCCACACCATTACAGGATATATCTTCGCGTCTGGTATGTAATATTTGATGTAAAAAAGTAAAGCCTCCATTTTTTACATTTCTTTGACTTATGCGGGCTATTGACCCCAAACCCCCCTTGTAAAATGTGAATGTATTTATTTTGTGCCAAAGTGCGCATCTGGATTGATCTTGGAGAAAAATATGGCACAAAATTTGGATTATTAATTATCCATGAAATGTTGATTTTTAGGTTGATAATAACTAAATTTGGAACACTCAGAATGCACCAGATCGCACCATTTTTATCATGTTTTTACGGGGGAGCATGCCCTCGGAGCCCCCTAGCACAACTGCGGATGCACATAATAACAGGACTAGCTACGCGCCTGGTATGTTATTCTCTATCTTGGTTATTAGATGGGGTTTTTTCTAATTAAAACTTTGGTAAATGTTGATCAGATATATTCCTACTTGTCGTAAATAGAGTTAAACTTACGTATAGGGCCGAAATATCATTAAAACGCTTTCTATGGTGACAAAATAAATGCTTTCACTATGTCTAAGAAAACCTAGTTTCATCTATCGGAAAAAAACAGCCCCTCCCCCACCAGAAAAAAACAAATGGTCTAGCTGTCCCTACTAAAAATAAAATCAAGAGAGCATTCCTCCATACCTACTCTACCAGGTACAACAACAGAATTTTAAGGATGGCCTCATACTTTGAGTTCCATTAAAATAGTCATATACCATTTATTCTGTGGCCAAGGTCTCGATCTCTATTTATAGAGAGTTCCTGTCCGTGGCTAAGCCCTATCTTTACATATATAATATAAATATTAAGTGAACATTAAGTCATATGTTCAAGTTTCGCTTCATAGTTTTAAAGTATGTGAATTTAATCCTATTGAAAGAAAATTACATTTTAGGGAGAATTGGCTGATATTTTTGAGGATTTGGGGAGAAGCTGAATAAGTTTAAGGATTTGGGGAGCAAAGGAAAAATATTTTCAGGGAGCTGTGGTACTTTCTTTCAGGGATTTGGGGAGATCAATGCATTATTTTCAGAGATCAAGGGAGCACAGATCCTCCTGGGGGGCCTCAGCTGTGCATGTAAATCTTGCGCGTTCGTAAAACGTTTAAAATCATCCAAAAAAGAAGCCTCTAATTAGCCTGTTCATCTATAAAGTCTCTACAGCGCATTCCCTGCTCGCACAATATCGAACATACGAAGCGAATCCTCCTTACTATCGTGCCAACTAAGAGTGACAGTGACGTAATATTTTGTTTTCAATTGTTAAGAAAACACTAACTTGTACACTCAACTACTGATGATGCGAATCGATAGATCACTTGTGTATTAAACCTATCCAGAGGATAGGATTTATACTCAAGTGATATATCCATTATAAACCCCTGATAACTCAGTAAACAAAATATGACATCACTGTCACTCTTGGCTGACAGGGCAGTAGGAGATAGCTGAGTGGTCTAAGTTTAGCAAAACATCTACAGGACATGTACCTGTGGGTTCGAAACGTGCCAGATCATGATTAACAAACAAACATTTTTATTCTTTTTTACTTATTATTATTAATAACATTCATTTTTTTTTTTTTTTTTTTTTTTTTTTTTTTTTTTTTTTTTTCGTTTTTTTATCATAATCTGGCATCATTGAGCATTTTGAAATATTAAAGATGGCGTCCAAGATTGCCATCCGCATAAAGCAAGAACTAAAAAAGCAAATCAACAACCTGTTGTTAGTTTGTTCAAGAGAGGAGGGAGAGTGGCTGCCAAACTATTGATGCACAGCTACTTAGGCCCTGTGCTATCCAATATGTTCTGTAGGAAAATGTACATCAACTCTTTACATGTTGGGTAGTTGTTTGTGGTTTTGTTGTTGTCTGTTGATTTTTCCCAAAATTACCATTTTCAAACAATTATCCCAGGAACACTATCAGAGTGTCAAACGGTTTAGATCCAGATCAGTGCCGACGTTATTAACAGACGACAAAAGTCGCTGCTACATTTAGCAAGGAAATGGTAAAACACAAAGGTGTCATCTTCTAAGCTCTGCACATTTTAGGAAACTTTTTATTCATTTATTTATTTATTTTTTAAGCATTATTGACCGATCGATTAATCTCCAAATGTTTGTCATTTATGAGTCAATCGCTGCCCTAGTTCATATCCACAGGGCTGTCGCAGGCTATATGAGTAATGAAGATTTGGTGAACATACCAGGTTGTATTTTCCGTAACTGTGCAGATAACTGTGGACCCCAACTCGTTTGACCCTTTTGAAAAACAACCGCCAAAATCACAATGGGCCAGCTTTTGCGATAAAGTTATTCCGCATGTGCGGATCCAGAGGAGGGGATAGGGATCCGGACTGCACACCCCTGTAAAATTATAAGTTATCCCCTTGAAAATGTTGGACCCCTCTGTATCCTTGGAAAAGTATGGTTTTCTCTGTGATAAAACCATTGGAACCCTCTGTAAACTTAAATGAGTTGAAGACCTAAAAAATACGCTGTCCAGACTGTTTTATGGCCGTCGGGTCTGGATCCCCCTCCTGGATCCGCGCATGTTCCGCAACCACATGTATCAAGTACGAGGGGTGGGGGATGCTGCATATATTTTTGGCCTAAGATCGCATCTACATCCTCATTTTGTGTGTGCGGTAGCGAGTTTGTTAATATAGACTTTAAACATATAAGCCTAGCGCCCTTTTTATGGGACATAGGCAAACAGTGCAGACCCAGATCAGACACCGCATTTTGCGGTGTCTGAATAGGATCTTAACTGTTAGCTGACAGAATTCGAATGTTCTATTTAAAAAAAATCAAAAGATTAGTGATAAAATCTCTTCAAGACTCCTATAATTGAAAATTAGCTCGTAATACTAATAAGGGTGGGAAAGTCCATTCGGTCGAAATGGGTTAATTAATTACAACAATATCGGGCTGCGTCGCAAAAAAGCCTGATTTTACGGACTACTGATGCGCAGTCTGATCAACACCTTTGCTGTTCGCTTTTTGAAAACTATGATTTAATTTGCAATATTAAAGAAATTATTCTAGGTAGAAGTCTCAGAAACGCTGCAGCACTGGTTGAGCTTAACCTGGTCACAGGTTATTGGAATGTTCCATTTCATTTGGTTTACGAGTCCTAGACTCCTAGACATTTTTTAGCAAATTGTGCAATGATAAAATCTTCACAATTTGTTGGCTATGCTTGAAGTGCAATTATTCTGAGCAACATTGCACAATATTTCCTGTCATTCGAGAGATTTCCCGTAATCTGGATAAGTTTAATGGGTGCCTATAGGGTGCCTAACGCTATTGTTCTTTAAAAAGCTCGAAAGTAGCAGGTGCACGTTTAACCAATATGGGACATATGCAAATAGTGTAGACCCAGAGAAGACCGCGCAAATAGCGGTTCCTGATCAGGTATAAACGGCTTGCTTACTGAAGATTCTGCTTAAATGTGAATGAAAATGAAAAATAAATTCCAACAGCCTGAAACTGAAAATGGAATCACCCAACTGATAATTATGGGAAAGTCCATTCCACTTTAACGGGTGAAAGAATGACAACATGCATATGTGATAAGTATTATTATCTCATTGGATAGTCCATGTTTATATAGAGGGTACAAGTATTAATGCCGATTTTTATAGGCACACAGAGATAATGCAAGCCTTTCGCAATAACTTACCACTAAAACGCAATAAACTTTCTTATTTTAGATTTTTCATACTTGATTAATTTTCCAATATTAAAATAGAATAAGAAAAGGGCCAAAAGAAAATGTCATCTGCACGCTTCAATATACTTAATATAACGCGATGTGTTTCATGTAATGCGCAGGCTGTCCAGGCTTGCTGTTTTGTTAAAAAGGAAGATAGTTACCCTTACTCCCTTTGACCTAAGATTTCGGCTCGGAGAATATTTTTTTATTATCTAAATACTTTTCTATTTTTGCGCATTCTTTAACTTTGGCAAGAGAAATTAAATTCTATGAGTAAACAGCTAAGGCCCAGATAAGACTGCGCAAAATAATAGCATACGAGTATCCAGAAATCCCACTAAAAGCGGGCCATCATCGGCTCACCAGCGAAACGCCATTTAAATAGCGTTTCGCTGGCGGGCTGATGATGGCCCAGAAATGAATGCTGGCAGGGTAGCTTTGTGACTTATCAGGGGATCCGGACCAGCATTGCTAAGGAACCCTTTAGCTTTGCGATATCGCAGGGGGAGGGGTCCGGACCCCCGACCCACTCTCCGTCCGCGCATGAATAGACTCGCTAGTTCACAAGGTAACTACTATTTTAACTTGGACCGACTCAGTTTGAACCAGTTAGAAAACAGAAACTTTCTTAACCAGGCGGGAAACCACCAAAACAGATGCGATGGCGATTAAAATAAAGATACTTGAAAATAGTACTAGGGTTCGATATGGTGATTTTGGGGTATTTTTGCATGATGAAAACTACGTTGTACATGTGACAACTAAAAGTATTAGGCCGCAACTTTCGAGTAATTGCAGACAACTTTAACAAAACCCCACACGTTTCGATTATATGCAGACAAATAGTTTGTATTAACATTTAAAAAGAGAGTTATTTTCTCCTAGGTAGACCAAATGTTCTGTTAATACAGTACGCGACAAAATTATAGGTACATTTGTACTCATGCGAATATATCAATTTTTGCGCTCAGGCGAGGCAGCTTTTAAAATGTTCAAATCTTAAGGAGGTATTGCTTTCAAAAGCTCTTACTTGTATGAACGTTTTAATGTTTAAACGAAAATGGCTATTTTATCATGGAGATGGATACCTTTGGCTATATTGTTGTATGAACAATTTATACATTTCACACAGATCACTTTACGCGCCAACATACAGCTTTTAAGCACTTAGCAGCATGCTTATCAGTCGTTTTTGAGTTACTTCCTGATTTTATTCCGTTTACAATATTGTGGCATACTGGGTGAATTTTAGATAAAAATGGCAACATGAACAAGAACTACAGTTAGCCAACAACAATATGGGTAAGAATTTTGACCCAAATATATGTATTTCTGGTATTATTTACAATTTTTGCTTTTGACCTTGAAAAATTTATAAGCAAAAATTGGAACAATATATTTTTCTACCAGAAATTTGTAAATTTGGGCAAAAATACTTATCATTTTGTAGTCGGATAATTGTAATTCATGCTTATATTTTTTTTTCACCCTGCGTGTTACAATTTTGCAAACGGAATAAAACCAGCAAGTAACTCAAAAACTACTGATAAGCATGCTGCGGAGTGCTCAAAAGCTGTATGTTGGGGCGTAAAATGATCTGTGTGAAATGTATAAATTGTTCATATATATCAATATAGCCAAAGGTATCTGTCTCCTTGATAAAATAGCTGTTTTTGTTTATAACAAGTAAGAGCTTTTGGAAGCAACATCCCCTTAAGATGCTTTGCGATCGTTAAAAACCTAAAGCAAACCTTTAAAAATATTTATTTGGCAACCGTTCCCATCCTCATGAACAGCAGAAACATGATTGACAACTAACTAAGTCCACTTGTACGTACAATACACGTCAAACGGAGAATTCATTCGCCAATAGTGACAATGTACATGTAACTATGATTGATAATGAGCTCACGCCTGGTTCGAACGTGCAAACTAAGTCTCGTGTTAGCTTCATTCACGTCAGCTGTTGCTTTGTATTGTTTTACAAACAAACTCTTTAATAATTTGGCCGCGACATGTGATTTCCATCAATGTGGCAATTTAACCTCGGAGCCTGGTCTACATCAGATATTAATTGCACGACCAACGTTTGGCTGCGCTCTATATTCAGTATAACAGTCCGTCCGCCTGTTAGTTTTAACCAATATTTCTTTATACAAGAATTAGGTTGCAAGCAAGGCTTTGAGTATAACCACACAACATTATTTCCCCTCTCTTGAGTTCGCTCAAAGGCTGTTTTGACCAAAATAAAAAGGACTTAATTAAGATTATGTAAACATTAACAAGATGGCCCTAAGACCCTGGATCACTTATCCGCGTCCTGGCTCATAAGGGGTGCAGTCTCAGACTCAAAATAAAGCGCAATGATTGGCTGCTTGCGGACACATGTCCACAGGCAGCCAATCATTGCGCTTTATTTTGAGACTGAGAATGAACTCAAGCTTTATAACCTTCACAAAATATAAATCCCATTTTCCCAACACCTTAGTCCATCTTGGGTATCACACAGAGCTACCTGAAGCCTCCCAATTACAAAGTACAGTCTATGTTTAAGGGTCAACATGCTTAGTTCAATCCAAATATACTTATCTGCACAATTGTCAATATCTTACTTATCCAATTCAAGAGGTCAGGGGTGTGTATAAGGTCAAACTTTTGCTTATACGTTGTCCTACATTTTCTCCTTAAATTTGATCTGCAAAATGGCCACGTTCAGATAAACATGATTTTACCTTTAGACACCACCCCAGGGGTCGATTTTGTGTCAAAGGGCAGAATATTAGATTGCATAATGTTCAATGTTTTATTCCCGTTAACATACCTTTAGAAATGAAAAATAATATATGACCTTCTGACCTCACCCCAGGGGTTGAGGGTATATGTAAGGGCTAAATATTTGCTAGAATGTTGTTGCATGCTTTATTCCCTTTCATTTGATATGCAGCATGACCATTTTCTGAAACGTTGATTGTTGTCATCAGCCCAACCCACTAGGTAGGTCAGGGGTCGGACCCTGGCTTTCAAACTAAAATCCCGTTTGGTATTTTTCATATCTAATGTTTCTCTGGTAGGATATATTGACAACGGACTTAGATATTGGAAAAAATACCTTTGACCCCACCGAAGGTAGGCAGGGTATTTTTTTAATCGATTGAAATGATCTCAATCAAAAAAAAATATGAGAGTGATATTGTGATGATTTGTTAGTTATCTGATAGAGTTCTGTTTGGGTTTTCTATATGTCATCTATATGTTATCTATAAATAGCCTACTAATATACTAGAGGACTTTGAAAACGCATCACCATATTTTTGCACCTTTCTTGCAAATCATATATGCAATTGAAAGTTACTCGCAGGTGTTAATGTGGAACCCAGAATTGGTATGAATCAGTCGTTAATTTGACTGCACTATCACGCGACGCTGCTGTGACGTCACATGGGTACATACAGCATACAACACCTTTCTGCACAGTTAAATGAAGCTTGCTTTTTTTATTATTTTTACGTTTAAACTGTGGCGTGTTTGATACCATATCACCAAAAGAGTTAAAAGACTTTTTCTAATTAAAGTAGAAGATAACTTCAACATTTCGGAACATCAATTTATAGCTCCTTTTTAGAAACATCTCCATAAGTTACTTTTATGCACGCTTTCATTACTGATATTGGCTACATACACTGGCAGTCATGTGGGGAAGACGTTTTGATGTAAATCATGGCTGGATATCTGCTGTCATGTGATCCAGAACGTCTTAAAAATTACGTTAACGCCACTTGCTCAATACAAAAGACACGTAATACAAGCGTAATTTGTGCATAAACGGTCAGTTGTGTATGCCCTTAGCCTCTTCCAATAAAACCAGACGTAAAAAAATGAAACTTTGAAAGGCCCAAGACGTTGAATTTTGTTACTAGACTATAGTAATCAGGGTGGGGTGGGTAGATCGGTATTTTTAAAGGTGGGTAATTTTGAGCTTACCGAACTGTCAATTCATTTCAAATCGTTCAATTGTGAATGTGCAATCGTGAAAGAAGCAAAGGACAAAATTCTGTTGAGTCAGGTATCAAAAATAACGCAGCTGAATGTGTGTCCTTCAAAATCAAACTTCCCTGTCTTAAAACGGATACTCTTTCAATACCTTGAAGAAAATTTACAACCATGAATTTTCTAGGACACCCTACAAACTGGTCAGACTATGATATGCAATAACAACTATGTCGCTGACCTTCTCAAGATTTGTGCGATAAAAAAATAATCTGGGTGATGCGTTTTTAAAGTCCTTAAGTATATGACGCCGATGTGATCTACACATGGCGTTTGCCCGATCCTTTACTGATCCTGACATGATTTAGCTTGAGAATTTTAATTAGTGAACCCATAGCTAAATTTAACACTTCTAGGTCAGTAAGACATTATAATCCAAGAGAGAGTTATTGAAAAGTAGGTATAAATTCAGCGACAATTTTGGGGCTTTCAATCTAACACTACCAAATGAGCCAATGCTCTCATCGCTGTTATTGACGTTGGACGTTGTTGTTCAAAGCAAGAATAGATTAAAAAAAAAGCAAGAATAGATTATAGGTATTTCCCTGGGAATGAGACCGAACAATACAATCTAGGCTAATAGTTTGTCTTCACCAAGTTCAATGGATTAGTTATCTTCATGACTCATTAGACAATCGGACAGGGGTAGCTGTAAAAATAGGCATGACTTGATCTGCTTATCACATTGCAGATGGTTTTTTTTTATCTATTTCACTGTCGTCTTATCTGCTGATATTTGGACTCAGATCAGGACCGACAGAATGTCGGTCCTGATCTGGATCCAAATCGTTCAGCACTTTGATCGTGTTCCTGAAAGAAGTTTGAACAAGAAAAAAATCAGCAGACGACAACAAAAGCATTTACCCAAAATCTCTGTACATCCGCTGGGCAATAAAATACATTAACTGACTGTGTCAATCTAATATGCAGAACATTTTAATGTTGTTGTTTGTTTGTTTTGATTCTTTACGTCTCAGTCAACAGCTAGGGAAAATGTACGCCTTATTGCTAGAACTCCTTGGCAAACTAGATACGTGCATTAAGGGGCTTTTTAGCCAAACGAAGCCAATAGATAAAAGCTGCTTCTTATTGCGTTATTAAAATAAAAGTCCCTACGTATTAAGCTGGTATTAATTTGACTTTTACTGTAACTGTGATAGAAAAAAATGGTCACCAAAAATAGGCTGAAATAGGAAAGTGGCCATTAATTTGAGACTATCAGTTTTCGGCGTCAGATGGGGACCAAATTAATCCCTTAATCTTTAAAGAAATTGACTAAACTCTGAACGCCCGCTGAAGGGCCGACGTAGAAAAATGCAACAACTTGGAAAACAGTGTCTGTACGTTGATCTCTTGATCGCGAATATGTATGGCCTATTTTTCTTAGACATTCTTTCCCAATTCAAATTTGATGAGTTAATACGAGCCATGCGTGACTGTACATTCAATTGAAATTACACCTTCCTGATGCATTATACTTTTTAAATCAGTTGCTTAAACGTATCTTTTTGTCCAATTGTACACATTGTATCTTTTATCAGGTAGAAACAAGATCGGCAATAACTTTTTAGTTTTGATTTTAACAAACTGTGTTCGCGAAGAAAGTTGTAGAGAAAATTCCATAGCGAACACAGTTTGCTTAAATTAAAACTCAAAAAGTTATCACCGAAAATCAATGTGAAATACATTAAATACTCAAGTTTTTTAAGAAGACACTTGAAATAGAATGTGTGAAACAATGTGACCCCAACCATATGGATGTCCATAAGAATTGTACGCCAAGTTTGAAGCTATCTGCACAATTGTCAATAGTGTTCTAGATATCTTGTTTACAGATTTTCAATGCCAAATTTGCAAAGGGAATTTAATAACTTGAACAATATAACATTTTTGATTCTACTGATTATCAACTGTCACCTAACCAAGTTTGATGTTCCTAGCTATATAAGTTTTTGAGACATCTTAATGACAGGTATTCAATGTCTAAATTTAAAAAAAGGCAATAATTTAAAACATATGAAAAAATCATTAGGTAATTTAGTTATTATACTCTATCAGCTGACAAAGTTTAAAGCTCCTAGCTAGAATAGTTTAAGAGATATCTGGACTACAAAACTTCACTCTGGCCCTTTAAAATGGCACAATTCGACAAAGGGGGATAATTCAGACAAATAAAACCAGCCACCCTTAGCTCCTGAAGAGAACACCTGATACTGAGTAACAAAAATGTAGAGGCCTCATTAAACCTTATGTTTTACAATGTCTAGGTCAACCAAGGATCATCATTTGAACAAACTTTGAAAGGCCCATATTCCTATTAGGCTTACAAAGTCCAATGGTGATTGGTAAATTAGTATCAGAGACGAAACTTATTTACCTAACAATTTGACTTGGACAACATAGTCATATTATGGTTGTCTAATACAAGGCATGCGCTGCGCCATGTGAAATTCGATTTCAATTGAACCTGTGATTTCTGGGGAAAAACATGTTTTTTTGCAAACAATAAGAACTAACTTGGCATAAAACCCAAATTTCAATCATGAACTTTCGGGGTTACCTAAATTCATTGCCCCAATAGGTAAAATATTTCCCAAGAAAGCATGTTCAGATGTCTCTAGGTTTATCTTATCCCGTATATTCACCAGCGACCCAAACCCGACGGCTATAAGTGACGTTTATTGTTTATTCACTACCATTGTGTATCTTGCTATTTAAGTAGCGTGTTTTGACGCAATATTTGACTGCATTACGAATATGATTGGACGTTTGTTTAATTTGCACATTGTTAAGTCGACGCCAAATAACCAAACATGGTAAAGACGGGGTTTCTTGATCTTTATTCTGACGTTAACGTCACATTTTATGTTTTCATATCTTTTCATCTTGTAGCGTAAAATGTAGCGTTAAAATGACGTTTTGGTATTTCATGACCTGCTTTAAATACTCAATAAAAATTTTCAAAAGAGATTTCACCAAACCGTCATTTAAACACGCAAAAAATATATTTTTGTCTGTTGCGTTTCTTTATTCCTTAAGTATATAAAGTAAATTTTATGACTTTGGCTTCGACAGATATCGAAAAATAATCTTTTCAAGGGTTTTCCCAAAATAAATGCATTCAGAAACGCAATTGGCGTTGTCGTAAAGTAGATCGATTGAGGTCAACCTAGGATCCCTTGTTAAACATACAGCTGTACATTGTAGAGTCCACTTCCACAATGCTACATATCAGGGTCGTTGATCTTTGTGTCTGGAGAATAAGACTTGTTTAAAAAAAAAATAGGCCTAATATGGGCATGATAGCCATTTATGTTATGTTACATAGACATAGTCATTTTTACGTTGTCGCATCTAGAGGATGCTCCATATAATCTTCTTTTTTTAATTGGCATTGTGGCTACTAAGAAAAATAAGTTTAGATATACTGATGCCAATCCAGCATGGGCGACCCTGGCCGAAAGGTAAAATAAGTTTAGATATACTGATGCCAATCCAGCATGGGCGACCCTGGCCGAAAGGTAAAATAAGTTTAGATATACTGATGCCAATCCAGCATGGGCGACCCTGGCTGAAAGGTAAAATGTCAACCTTGCCTTAGGTTCTTATCAATGATAATTGTTTTATCTAGTATGTATAATGATTTGGTTCCAACGGTAGTTGGAAAAATTCAATATTATTTCCATTAAAATGCTTTAGGAAGCAAAATTGACCTTGATGTTAAGTAGGTCAAGATCAACCTAGGATCATCATTTGAACAAACTTAGCAGGCCCTACATACCAAATCCCAAGGTTATTGGCCTTCTGGTTCTGGAGAAGTATTTTCAAAGTTGTTCACCATATATGGGCATGGCCGCCATCTTGATCATGTGACCTAAACCATTTGCATAGATTTTCGTTTCCTACCCTAACAATTCTTCATGTGAAATTTGAGTTAAATTGGCCAAACGATTTCTGAGAAAAAAAGTTATGGCCGATTGATTGAAGTCCAATATGAGTGACCTCAACTGAACTTGATCTTTGGGACTTATCTTTTGTCATTGTCTCATTAGTTTAAAGATATCTAGTGCGTATAATGACTTTTCAACAGTTTTTTTAAAAATCTACCTTTAATTTTTCCCAATTAAATGCAGTAGGAAGCAAATTTGACTTTGACGTTAAGTTGGTCTAGGTCAACCTAGGATCATCAATTTGAACAAATTTGGTAAGCCTTACATCCCAAAAGCTACATACATGTACCAAGTTCCTAGGTCACCGCTCCTCTGGTTCTGGAGAAGATTTTTAAAGGGGTTTAACTATATATTGCCACGTTAATATTGGTCGTGTGACCAAGACAATTTGAACTTGTCCTTTAGTCGAAGAAAACTTTCAGTGATGTAATTCTGGCACTTTACTTTTTACTTCATCCTTTTACCTTTTTTACCGAACTATAATAATTGGACCGCGACGCGAGATAAAATGTCTTTGGGGTTTTCGAACAACAAAGGCACTGACCAGCCAGCTCATCTACGCAGACTGAACAGCGCTTTTGTCATTCGCTTTTTGGTAAGTATCATATCTAAACTTGCTCCAAGCAAAATGTCAATTTTCCAGCTAGTCTCTGTAACTGAGCAGGCTTGTTTGAGGCTCGATAAGTCGGAAACCCCGAAGACAGTTTTTTCTCGACGATGCCCAATTATAGGAAACGTCAATGGGAAGCGATCTGTGGATCTCTATAGATAACTCACGATTGCTAATTTTGACACATCGCACATGCGTAATACATTCTTTAAACATGCAAGCCCAGCTATGCATGTGCGAAGCACAGTGGCTCATTTTGTAGAGTATTGGGGTTCGAAGGATTGCTGGTTCGGGCATCACAGCCGGTGGGGTCACTGTGTTATGTCCTTAAACAATATACTTTATCCGCTGCTTAAAACTGGTTCAATCCAGGAAGACTCGTCCCGACATGACTGAAAAATTGTTGGCTGGGACGTAAAGAATCAAACCAAACAGACAAACAAAACAAGAGGCAAGATCTTTGGTCCGAGCTTTCAATTTAATTTCCTACTTTATGTGTGATAGATGAGAAGGCTCTGGCGAGACTGTGCGCATGCATATGCTCGTCAGATCCTTCGCTGCTCGCGTATTCGATCAAAGCACCAACCCAAACCCATGAGCTGGCTAATTTTATCTATAATACGTCTATACCAGCAAGGAATATTGCGAGTCTGCGCTCATAGGCAGGCTCTCCAGACATTTCGCTCGACTCCTATGCAATACGCGTAGCCATAACAGGAGTTACATGTACCGAGCCAGCATACAGTATCTGTTCACCATCGGCCCAACGCGCGTTTGAAAAGCGTTTCGCCGGTGGGCCGATAGTGATTCGTTTTTAGATGTTTACTGTTGTCTTTTCTTTTTCTTTTTTTTTTTTTGGGGGGGGGGGGGGGGGGGTGGGGGTATTTATTTTATTTACTTAAAAACACTATACATGTATCTACTCCTGATTAAGGTTTTCATCAAAACAAATGATCAAATAAACAGTTGATATCATTTATTTGATATTTGATTGTGAGCACCCACCCGCGTTAGCAGAGCTCCTGGGTCAAGCTGATGTGGCGGGTTCGAATCCCATCGGTGGTGCAGTGCAGTGTATTAAATTCACAGCTAAGTACTGGTTCAACCCAGCAAAACGACCCGATATGATTGAAACAGTGTTGACTGGGACGTAAAGCGCTAACTCAACAGTATATAACAACATTTAATCAATATTACGAACTCAGACTATTGAATAAAATGCGACCTGTATTTTCTTTTCTGTTAAAATGTGACTGTAACGATGAAAATGGGTGATTATTTTAATGATAATGACAATGATATCGAATGTTTATTTGACGATGAAATGTGCTCTTTCTTGCAATATATTGGCCATAGTATGCTTTTTATACATGTACATGTATATACCTTGTAATTGTTTTCTCGAAATCTTGCTCAGTATTATAGTTTCAAAGATGCATAGTAATGAGGCAATTCTATTTTTCTTATAAATAGGTAAAGCATGACTATTCACTGCCACCCGCATATGTAGTAATCTGTGGTAGGTTCAATATAACAGTAAACTGAGACTACCTGCACGCCCAAAATCAAGGTAAACTCGCCTGTGTTTGTTTAAAACGATTCTCATCTATCTTTGAAAGCACTTTTTTTTTTATATAATACACATAATGTTATTCAAAAATGTTAAACATTGCATTGACTGATATTGCACGGGGACTATTTCGAACGCTTTCCTCTCATTGTTCCGAATTGCACTTTCCTTTACCATTATCAATTGTTGATTAACAACAGCTTGTTACAGTAACCAACATAGTTAAAGACATGGCCAGTCTGATATTGGCTAGATGTTAGTCAGGCAACTTTTGTTTGAAAGTTTTAAGACTTTTTTTTTAATTTACATGACTAATAAAAATGGAAGACTGGAGGACACGTACAAGACTCACGAAAATGGAAGACTTGGGCACATTCACAGAGCTGATGAAAATGGGAGAATTGGGCAAGATTTCGGATACTGAACTAAGCAACTAGCCAGTATGTTCATGCTTTTAGCAAGTGCTGGAGTCTTTTCCCATTGATTATGATCCGGTGAATATTTACACAGAGTACATGGAGAATCGTCCTGTCCGTCTGTACGAACACCACCAAGAAGAAATATAGCATCACCTTGTGTGAACATTGCGAACTGCTTATGACTAAAAGGCTGGTGATTGCACAGTTCTGAATGGCCGCTGATAGGATCGTATTTGATCATGTGACCCTGCTGACTAGCAATAAAGATTGAATCGTTCCAAACAACTGCACTGCCTCCAGAACACTCGCAGGGTAGATCTGTTAGTCTTGTAATGACTTTGCTTTTTGTGTCAATAGATTGCACCGCTGGTACACACCCAGTTTTAATTTCTCCTCCAAAAATGAAAATTGTATTGTCGTAAACAGCAGATGTCGTAGTGTGTACGGCAACCGGAAGTCTGCCAATGTCTGTACAGCTAGAACTTTCTGGATGAACCTCTTCAATTACATCGCTCTCTCGACCACCTATAAGATATATTTTATCACCAACCGAATTCATGGTATGCCCTGATCGGGGGTGATTCATGTTAATGTTTCTATCCCATTTATCTCTGACAACATCGTATCTGTATAATTTCCCAGCCGACTTTCCACATCCGCCGGAAGTCAATACATACGGCACTTCCGCTACATGAAGAGAACAAACAGCATACCCACGGTCTAGTCTCTTCCATTTGTTTGTCCCAGTAGAACACATATTCATTGTTCGTAAATCGAGGACAGATACTTGTTGAGGACTGTCTATTTTTTCGCTACAAGTGAACAGAACAAGATACTCCGGTCTGTTTGATCTCGCCGCCACAGCTGAACAGGGAGATTTCTCACCACATACATGTAGTTTCTGCAGTTCGAGATTCAAGACATTGTTACATGCACAGCATAACTGATCGTCAGAATGTCTGAGTGTCCACTCGGTACCACATAGGAATGTCACACAGGTCTGTATCAGTGAAGAATAGTTCAACAGCCAAGCAATGTGAAAATAATAGTGGATATTGCCTTGGTTGATATCTAAACATTCAGACTCCCCGGTTTTGAAAAATGTTTTCAGGTTACTTTGAATATTGTCTGGACATATTTTATAAACCTCCAGTATGTCTGAAGCTAGCCACACGTCGCCCGTGCACGTGGTACTTGTAGGTGGCTGTACCTTCTTGACATCTCCTACATCGCGCAGCAGCACAAGTGACGTCATGGTCACCATCTAGTGTATTAAACTGAAAATAGAAATCAAACAAACGTGAAAGAAAAGTATCGTAATTTTGTTCTAAAATTCGGTTTTAAAGCCTTAGAATTACACTATCCAGAAATCTAATGTGCAACTAAGTCTTGTTTGCTTGCTAAATGCTAGTTCTTTTCCACTATTACACTCGTATGCTATGATTTTTAGCAATTGAAAATAAGTCACATAACCAAACCTGTGTAGATCCTAATCAGCAAGCTTCTTTTTGAAAGTTAGTTCAAAATGGAGACAGAATAATAAGAAATCCGTTTTGACATGCAATCTATTTAATATAGGTATGCTAATTGAATTTGTTCAATTTTATGATTAGCGATAGCAATAAAAAACATCTCAGTGAAGAATACATTAGGTATCACTTGATATTTTAGCAAGAAGTTGAATATCCTAAAAGTGACCACTGCTGTCATAAATGACTATGAAGAATTTCCTCTTGCCATTCGATATGGTATGATACAATCACTTTATCAAGAGGAGGAAATATGCACAATTGTACAATGTACTTTGAGCTTGATCGTATTATACAAAACATGCACAGTATTTTTTACAAATGCACAAGGAACAAGATATGATTATAATCTACCGATTATCCAGTCTCCCAAACTAGCCCTCAATACCCTGGGGACATCATGGTCAGTGTTATTGATCAATGTTTCTTATCATAAGGTATACCATGATGTATGGTTTATGGGTGGGGATCTGAACAGTTTCCAAGATATTAGGCCTATAATGAAGTGAACAGATGGGGAATTCATGGCCACGCCCGCGGGAACTTCCCCGCCAGTACTATTGAGTGCGTCTTGTCATAAGAAACATGAATATATATGATTTATGATTGGGGTTCTGGACATTTTCCGAAATATTAAGCTTTTTGTGAAGTGAAAAGGGTAGGGCATGCCCGGGCACATCCCTGGGGACTTCCCCATTAGTGTTATCGAATGCATCTTATGAAAATAACATTATATATGGTTTAGGGATGGGGATCGGAACTGTTTTTGAGATATTAAGCTGTTTATGAAGTGAACAGAGTGGGGCAAGCCCGGGCATGACCTGGGGGTCTTCCCTGTCAGTGATATTGAATGCGTCTTATTATATGATACACAAATATATACTGTTTAGGGGTGGGGATCTGAACAGTCTCCGAGATATTAAGCATTTTAGGAGGTGAAGGGGGTGAGGCATGCCCGGGCACGCCACTGGGGGACTTCCTCATCAGTGTTATTGAATACATATTGTCATCAGAATTATGAATATGTAAGGTTTAGGGGTGGGGATCGGAACTGTTTACGAGATATTAAGCCTTTTAGGAAGTGAAAGTAACATGGTGGGTCACTCCTGGGCCGCTGGGGACACCCTGGCCAGTGTTAATGAGGGCGTCTTATCCTACGGAATAATATTATATTATGGTTTAGGGGTGGGAATCTGGACGGTTTCCGAGATATAAAGCCTTTTTTATTAATGAAGTGAACGGGGTGGGTCATTCCCGGGTACGCCACTGGGGACTTCTCAGTCAGTGTTACTGGATGCTTCTTATCCTAAGAAACATGAACATATACTAGTACATATGGTTTAGGGGTGGGAATCTGAATGGTTTCTGAGATATTTAAGACTATAAGAATTGGTTGGGCCTGCGCATGCCTCCGGGTTAGCCCTCGAGTCCCGGATTTCAAGTTTCAAACTTTCTTGCAAAACTGTACATCAATATTCATCATATATTAAAAATATCAGAACAATCCCCTCAGTGGTTAGTAAGGAATAGTCCGAACAAAAGTCGGCGGTTTTGGGCACGCACGTGGGCCATCCTTAGAGTTCGACATTTTAAGTTTCGAAACCCTCTTGCACAACTTCACATACATATCTACCATATCCCCAAATTTCAGAACAATCCATCCAGTGGTCACAGAGAACTGGTGCGGACAAAATTTGGGGGGAAAGAAAAATGAAGAAATGGAAGAAGAAGAAGAATAAGAAACAAAGTAAAAACGATAGGTCTCCCCACTTCGTTTGGAAGACTTATAAATAATCACCAGAGGAGATGAAAAATCCCCGAGCTGAACTCATTCCGTGCTAGGGGCGACGTTTGTCGTCGCAAACAGCGACAGACTTCAAAACTAACACAAGGGAGATAACCCAAATAGAAAGTAAATTTCAATCAAAGCACACACACGCTTTCGTCTACGGACAGACGGACGTACGGACGGATGCCGGTAATCGAAAGTGAGGGAAGTTTTGAAGCAACAAGACTTCTCCGACGCTTGAGAGAACGTAACAAAAGCAATCGGGTTTTACAAGTTCCATTTTCACCATAATTGTCGATTAACTCTTTGCATGCTGGGTAAGTAAGTGTTCATGCTTTTGTTGTCTTCTTACTTAAAGTAAATTTAATCATTTCAAAAAAAACTTTCAGGAACACTATCAGAGTGTCATACAGTTTGGATCCAGATCAGGACCGACATGATGTCGGTTCTGATCTGAGTCCGAATTTTTGCAGACGAGTGGCAATCGTTCATTCTCAGATTAACTTTAAAATAAATGGTTCAGGAATGCATGATCCGGGTGTCAAACAGTTCTAATCCAGCCTGACCAGGATTCTGTCGGTCCTGATCTGGGTCCAAAACTGTTTGCATATGTTACCAGCAGATGACACATATTGATAATATAAGACAAAGAGTTAGATATTGAATTTAAACAAAGAACTGATTATTACACATAGGGTGCCCATGCAGATATCAAAAGAGCTACAGAAAGTCACCAGATGGGTCATTTTCGACCCGGCGCGAGGCAGACGGTGAACTGGTCAGTTTCAGTAGAGCAGGCTCGTCCTTTTCACTTCAGCAGTATCGGAATTCAATTGTGCATAAAACTAAATTAGTGTCACCTTAAAACAGTATCATGCATGACAAATAAATGTACTCAATTAAAAAAACAACACCTGGTGGCGATTTGATACGTATCGCATAGTTCAAACGAGCATATACATGTAAGCCACGACATGTGATTTCCAACAATGTGGTTTTTGACAAGTGTAGACTCAGACGAGCCTATGCAGCCTCATTTTAAGCTTAGAAACTCAAAATGATGTTCGGTCAGCATCTTAACTCACGCGACTAGCAAAGGCTCTGATCAGGCTGCGCGTATGCGCAGGCTGGTCTGAGCCTTTGCTGGTCGCACATACCACATTGTTGGAAATCTCGTGTCGCGGCTCATATGTATTCGCGCCTTCACTGTACGCTCAACGTAAATTATATATACTGAACCACACTTCTAACGCAAAAATAGACCAAACAATAATTATTCAATTTATTATTTCAACCGTTGTAACGCAATTTTATCAAAAATCAAAACACCTATTTATGAAAATGAAAGTTGAACTTTATCAGACAATCATTCCCTTTTTAATCGAAACCTGATTTGGGTAAATGTCTGTCATAACCCATGAACAGTACAATAATTTCAGCAAGACCTCGTTTTAATTTAAATTGTACTTCTGAAATATTTTGCGTTGGAAGTGTGGGTTAGTATATAAATCATCGAAATTAGAGTACCTACAATATTTGAAAACAGTTAAGTTAGTTTGAATTTAAAGTAGACAATGTATGTAGCTGTGTTTTTACTTGTAAAATATTACGCATGTGCGTAACATGTTCACTTTTTTGTAAGCATACAAACAGCAAGAGCTGCAGAAAACTGATAACGGAGTCATGCTGATTTTGGACGTGGTTAACGTTAGCTAGGTCAAACAAACGGGTATGTGCGAGACCAGGGTACATTTACATGTAGTCCCAACCTATGTGATTTTAAATAACGGTCAATTGTACCGGTTTCAGGACCAGCTACGGCCTTTCAGGACAATTATAAAATATAAACTCCTGTTGAGGTATAAGTCCAAATAAACAAATCATTTTAGAGTAAAATTGTTAAAATTTGTTATCCATCAATTAAAATCTTACAATTTTTTGGGTGCCCACAAGAACGGTCTCATTGAGACGGTTCTCTTAAGTACCCACAACATATATCTTGGCTGGTAAATAATGAAAATATTTTAAGTGCACACTCCTGTGTAGCCTGGGTCCAGTCGTCAATATTTTGGCAGTATTTTCTAATGCTGATATTCTAAAAAAATAAGAGAATAAAAATATACCACATCAAAGGTATCGGTTGTCCGTTATTGATTTCGATTAATATTGACTGTCAAGGAACGGAAAAATAAAAAAGAAGAAAAAATAATCAGACTGGAACATATATATGATTCTTAGCAATTCTGGTCCGCATCTACTCAAAAAATCACAAAGCTACCAAGCCAGCATTCAATGTTGGGCTATCATCGGCACGCTAGCGAAACGCCTTTAGATGGCGTTTCGCTGGCGGCCCGACGATGGTCCGCTTTTAGTGGTACTTGGATCCTCCCTCCCCTCATCAACTAAAAAACAAAAAAAAACGTTGTCAGAGCTGCAGAGCTGGACCCCCTCTGACAAGCGTTCTGGATCCGCGTATGAAACCCATACACTCTTTGCATCAACGTGGATTCTACATTGTTTCAATGTGACGTTTTTTAAAGGTATGTGTTTGCTAGGAACAGTATAGATCGAAATTCGAAATAAAATTAAAAAAAAAATTGTCATAGATCTACTTACTGTATTCAAATTAATCCAATTTTTAGGGTATTTTCTCCCGATTTCTCTCTTTTTTTCTTGTTTTTTTTTTTTTTTTTTTTTTTTTTTTTGCAGGAAAATAATGTAGTAGACACATTCAACTCCCCTCTAACTTGCAAATGATTAACAACCGCTTTTTTCGTTATTTTGAATTTCGGCGGCTTGCTTCGACCTTTTATAGAGATAACGATTAGGTCATTGATAGTGCATTTATTTTCGAACATATCTCCATACCACATTGTTGACTTAAAATAGATATGGAAAACCCGTATAACATACCTTGACACAGTTAACATGTTTAACGCTTTCTTTAGTGAATCGTACCGTAAAATTGCAAACACTTTTGAAATATTGAATCTTTTCTTTTCCTGTCGGGTACAAACTTTTGCGCCCACAAAAATTCATTAGCTCCAGAATAGATTTTATTTCAAAAACATACTTGAGCCGCGATATGAGATTTCCAACAATGTGGTATGTGTGACCAGCAAAGGCTCAGACCAGCCTGTGCATACGCGCAGCCTGATCAGAGCCTTTGCTACATGTAGTCACTTGAATATTTTATGAGTGTTAAGCTACTGACTGAATATCAATTGGAGTTTCTAAGCTTAAAAGGAGGCTGCACAGGCTCCTCTGAGTGTACACTTGTCAAAGTGCCACATTGTTGGAAATCACATGTCGTGGCTCATATGTTACGGGTACTACCGTATTAACTCTGAATCCGCGCATGAATTGTACCGGTCCATATCCGTGTTCAGGGTTGTTGGGTTTTATTTTTCAATTTTTTAATTCATATTTTTCTAGAACATTCTGTAAGCAAACAGCGGAGACTGCACTGTTTGCCTATGTCCAACAAACATGACGATAGGCTTATATGGGTTCAAACTTCGAAAGAGTCTATCACTATGATTTATAAGCTAATCGGATGAGGTGAGGTTGACTGGCAAATAGTACACTGATCCCGCTGAGCAGTCCGATCTGGGTCAACACTGTTTGCTAAGGGTTTTCGTCTGAATTGTAAGTGTAAATATACAAGTTACACCGATTTACATCATATGAACTCACCCTTATATAATATATAACACTTTTTTATATATATACTGTGTATATGTTGATACATGTTTGTTTTCTTTTTTCTTGTTGTTGTTGTTGTTTTCATTTTTTGTTAATGTGGTCGTTGAGTGTAAATCTATCGTTTATAGATAAGATTTCACATGAGTAATTTATTAAACGATTTGGATCAAAATGTCAAAGTGCGAGGCTTTGCCGAACGTCTTCTTCCAACTAGTTAAATTGATTTAGCATGAGTGCTAGATTCTATTTATCGTATGACACTAAACTTACTATGAATTACATGTACGCGAAGGCGGCATGTAATCAGGGTCTGCACTGTTTGCTAAGACAGCTAACAATCTTCATGGACAGAATAACATCATTATATAAAAATTTTGACCTGGCCAAATGAAAAAATAAGTTTCAGGTCTGAAAGTTTTAGGTAGGGTAGGCACACAAATATTTTGTTTATTTTTTTTCTGGAAAAAATATAATTGTATGCATTTTGAAACGCTTTCTGTATCATGTAGGCCAGATGCTGTAAATTCTAAAATTTTCGCGACATAAACCCCTCGCGAAATAGAGAAATTACTCTGTGACGTTTATTGATGAAACTATGCTCCAGTCACGAATTTTTAACATTTAAGGTTATTCGCGAAAATAAAACTCTCGCGAAAACTTCTTAATTTTTCAGTACTCCCAACCATCCGAATATCCAGATACCTCAATACTTTGAAAGTACGAACAGTATAGACACTGGCGGACCCAGTCCAAGGTTAGAATAAACTGGCTGACTGACTACATGAAAATATTAAACGTATTAAAAAGCTGATTTTTCCTTGACCTTTGAGGAGTGTTTGGTATCTAATTCTTTAAAAATGAGATAAAAAAAGTTGTGTGTGTTTTCTGTACGTGGTGCAATGTCACTACTAAGCTATTAAAGAAAACACTATCAAACAAAATTGAATTCGATCAAGGTAACACTATCAACCTTTTGAATACATGTAGTGGCGGTAACCACAATTGTTGAATATTTTATGACAAGGGGTCACGGCCATGAAATAGGGATTGACGGGTGTTTTTATGGTTTTATTTACACGTCTCTAATAACTATCGCTGTGTGCCCCATGACCCCGTAACAAGCCCGGGGTAATATCAACTTCTCTACTTATACGGGCCAGGCGCGTAGCCAGGCGCCGGCCGGGAAGTCTGGGCTTCAACATCATATGGGCCTTGATGCGAGAAACCCCGGCTTTGTTGCTTGCGAACAACAAAGGCGCAGACCAGCCTGCGCATTCGCGCAACCTGATCAGCGCCTTTGTTATTCGCTATCTGAAAAGTAAAGTAACCTTAATTTTCCATTTTTGTGGGCTTCAACATGATAATGACTCTGGCTCGCCCTGCGGGCACGCGGTTCAGTAAACCTAACCCGATTCTTTGTTCGTGTTCTGTAATACAACACGTGTAGCTTTACTGAAGCTGCAGCTCGTCTGTCGTCCTCAAAGCTGCAATTTCTACTCATCATCTTTTAAATGAGCGCTCCTGGCCCCGAGGTTATACAACTTTATTCATGCTCAACTTAGCTGAGCACGAAATTTCAACTGCTCATAAAAACTAAACTACCGACAAATGAAGAAGTTTCTTGCTTCAAGTCTCTCAGATTTTGTATTTATCATGCTAATAATTGTTAAAATGCCAACTATTGTTGGCATTTTAACATTTATGAGCAGGATGAATTTCGTGCTCAGCTGAGTTGAGCATGTAAAAAGTTTATAAACCGTCGGGGCCTGGTATTTATGAGAGGCCTGCACTGCAACGAGTTTAATGAATTCAATAATACAGGAGCACGAATAGTCTATTCTATTTAGGCCAGATTTTTTTTATTAGTTGATTTACGAACCCTCCTACTGTAATTTTCCGGAAAGTAGGAAAAAATAAAATTTAATTTCTAAACTGTTTTTTTTTTATTTTATCCGCCGACTCTAAATAGTAATTGTTTGGTTGAAAAAAATAATATTTTTTGAGGTTCTGTCTGTGCATTTTTGAGAGTGACACTGTTAAAAGTGATTGTCCTGTCCAGATTTTTAAGAAAATGATGAAATATTTAAAGATTTCCTAACTAGTTTTACTGTTTTTCTGGAGATATTAAAAAAAAAGAAAAAAAAGCTCTGAAGAAAAAAAAACTCTGAAAATGACCAGTCAACTGGTCATTTTCAGAGCTTTTTTATTTATTTTTTTCGTCCCCCGACCCTAGATCTGAAAAGAAATCCCGTAAATCAACTCAAAATCTGGCCTTATCGTATGGCATCAAAAATACTTTGACATTGCACGTTTTCGGGCATCAGTCATATTTCTACATCAACGATTAATTTTCGCATGCTGTTAGCACTAGCAGAGATCAAATACAACCTTTGTGTAATCTTTGTTTAGCGTGTTTTTTTTTCAAAGCAAGCCTTTCATCAATCTTTAGATTTTTGCAACCGTTCATAGCTAAATGAAAGACATAAATTTGATTGATGGCTGCCAAACTTACTTGCCCGTGCATTACGCTTCGAAAATCGAATTGTCACTTGTGTTGTGATTGACAGCGATCCACACCTGAGTCGCACGTGCAAAACAAGCCTCTTGTTTGCTCCATTGGCTGTGCGTGTTCACACTGGCTTTTCCGCTTTTCCGTTTTACACTCCATCAAAACCGATAACAATTACATATTTTAATAAAAAGCTGTTTTTTTTTTCCTGAATTATAAATAATTTCTATATATTAGATATTTACAATAAAATATAGATATAAGCAATAAATTCAAGTTTTGGAATGTTCATGGAATCATGAATACTCCAGGTCTCATGCAATCGTGAAGCCCGTTTCACGTATTTATATAGAACGTTGCTACAAATGTATGTATTATGCCATGTATTAACACAGTTTATGAGACACATGTAGCGGAAATCGTCCACTTGATTCATACATACATACATGCATGCATACATACATACATACATACATACATACATACATACATACATACATACATACATACATACATACATACATACATACATACATACATACATACATACATACATACATACATACATACATACATGTTTAATAAAAATAAATTCATGCGGGTATACGTGTAATGTTATAAAAACTGTTTGCCATTGTTAGCCTGTATATGAACTAGCTCATAAGAATTTGTGTTTATCGCATATGCGCAAAAGCCTCCGTAAGCCGCACCGTGTTGACGTACACCTGTATCCAGCGGGGCCAAAGGTCTAAGCTTGGCCTGCGCCTTCATCTATATATCGGAACTTTGTCTATGAGAACAACGAAGGCTCTGACGAGTCTGTGCATTAGCACAGACTCGCCTAAGCCTTCGTTGTTCGACATCGCGATAAGTACAGAAAAATTATTATTAGTGCTGGCTCATATTTACCAGGGAAACCAAATACATCAACTGATTCTTAATCACGAGTGACCCTCTAAATACTTTGACTTACTTTTTGCGTTGTTCACAAATCCGGCAAGTACCGTCTTGTCAAGAGACAAATCGCACAGCTTTTTTTTATTGTAATCATCATCCGAGTTTCACATAATTTTAAAGGATCCCATTACCACTTGTCTATATACTTTTGTTTGATTTCTGATGTAATCAGTACACAATAATCTTCTTTGAAAGTTATCAAGAGAGAAAAAGAAAGTGAACAACACAACCCCGAATTTTAATAAGTGATGCGTAATTCTGTCATTTTAAACAGTTCAGAAGAAAGGGCCATTCTGTCCGTTTGGTATGTACGTCTAAGATTACTTAAAGCAATGTCAAAGTTGTCATCACTGACAAAATGGTCGCCAGCGGGTATACATGTAAAATTAAGTTATTTTCAGATTTCACTTGTCAAAAAGTCTAATAACGCCTTTGTGAAAGGTACCAACATACTGTGCACTTGTTTGATTTTTAAGCTTGATGTTTGAATATTATTAAGACAATATAAGGACAATCGTAAGAAAGCAAGTTTCCACCCCACCCACTACAAATTGCAATAGATAGTGAGAGGGTCGTAACTGGCAATAAAATATGTTTAAACTAAACAAAGGAGTTCTAGCGAGAAGGCGTATTTTTTCCCTAGTTGACATGATAACGAACACCAAATTTTAAAATTGACCTAATGTTTTAAAAGCAGTAAAATATGCATAGTAAGCAACAAAATACGTTTCAAAGCGATCCGCCATTTACAATACCGTGAAAACATGCACTTTCTACCCCCACCCTTCATTTTACGTCTTTATATAGGGTGCCGTTTAGACCAGACTGAGTAAATGCATTGCTAGTTTTAAAAAAGTAAAAGTGCTAAAAAGTTAAGGATAGGAGTGCTCTTCATTTCCCAAATTATACCGTATACCTACCGCGCATGCGTGCGAAATACGCCTAAAATGGTGACGTTTGTCATTGGAACGATGAAACTGGTGTCTTTCAGTTTATTTTAGATGCTTCCCCCCTAGACCCAATATTCCCTTTGGACAACGACATGTCGCTATAAACATTTACAACATATGTATAGGGCGTTTTGGGTCTAGGGGAGGAAAGCATCTAAAACAAACTGAAAGACACCATTTTCATCTTTCCAATGACAAATGTCACAATTTAGGTGTACCTTAGAGTCAGGTCATAATCTTGTCAATCATGTTACAACTGCACTTGCAAAGTCTGAAATTGTAACGTGCAACGGTTCAGAAGAAGATGCAGTGACAAGAAAAAAAAGTTATTTGACCGTAGAGTCAAGGTCATACAAACGGTTGCCCATTTCCCTCTACATCATGTGACAAGGTTGAAGTTGCTACGCTCAACGGTTTAGGAGAGGATTTATTTTTAAGAAACGTGACGGACGGGCGCACGCACGGACTGACGGACCGACTTTGGTTCTATGATAAAACAATAAAGATGCCTCGTGCATATCAACATGATCATTGTCAACACTCAGTATAAACCAAAGCTAAAGAAAACAACTAGTTGAATCACGCTAGGTCCAGCCAAAGTCATGTGATGACCAGAATCTTGCATTTGTGCTCAGATAATATTGACAGTATTGCAGGCGATAAGATGCTTGGCAAACCCTTACATCTTATCTCATATTTTGAAAAATCGCACAAATTTATCGGAGTTTTGACACTGACATCTGTGACGATTAAGTACCAGTTCTTCACACCTGTAATAATTTGGTACCAATTTTTCACATATGTGCGAATGTTGTACCTGTTCTTGATACGTGCGAGGGTGTTAAAAAAATTCACATGCGACGATTTGATACTAATTGTTCACATATGTGAGGATTTGGTACTGATTTTTCACATTTGTGAGAATTTGGTACCTATTCTTCACATCTGAGAAAATTCGTACCGGTACCATTTATTCACATGTTAAAATATAAAAATGTGAAGTTTGACCAAAATTTATCGAAATTGACACATTTCACATTTGTCAAAAGTGACTTATTAGTAACAATTCTTCACATGGTGTGAAATATGCGAAATGTGCCTTGAAGTCCATTAAAACACAATATCGCCTCGCAAAGTGACTAAATAATGTGCATGGAAAGAGGGCACCAATTCGAATAGCCCTTCAACCTTCAACCCCCACACTGATTCAAATAACTGTGTAACACGACCACTCCCAAAAAAGTTAAAAATTAGTTTTCAAGACTAGTTATCAAACAATACTATACAAACTTTAATTGTCGCTTAATGCAGGTCAAAAGTATTGCAGAATGCTCCATTTGTCATCAAGGTCTTTGTTTTGTCTTTTTTTGACTGGCCATTTCACACAGGCTTTACTGTACACAAAATGAAATTAAAAATGTAAATAAGAAGCAAACACGTAGTGCAGGTGGTCCCTGTTTTACTGTTACTGCCGAGGGACCTTTCTTTTTCACCAATTTATCGCGTTTACTGTTAGTCACCAATTTCTGGATTTCACATGTTTCAATATGACGTGGCACCATATACATGTACATGTAGCTTAATAATGCATATTTTGAAGTCGCCAATGCCCAGCTCATGTAATAATGAGTCTTATCGCATACGGGGAAAGGCGTACTTTGAACGTGCACATAAGTACACTTGCTCAGTGGTATCAGTGGTCTTTTTTCATGAAGAGTCATATACTTCCCTATTTTTGATGTACGAGAAGTGAAGGCTTTGCGGAGACTGCGCGGATACACATGACGGTATGGGCAATCGCTGGTTGCATTTGCTTATGTGATAAGTTTCATAATCGTATGAGCTGGCTCAAATAAGTCATAGACAAATATAGGTTTTAGGACAGGATAAAGCATGTTTTATTATGAGGTAGACCCTTTTATGATACGTTTTATTTCTATAGCAGCCGTTGCTGACAAGATATGAATAATAATGGAAAACCGTCGTATTTTTATCGTATGTTTAAATATGTTAAATATATTACCTTTTCAGTATAATAAATTGCTACTATCTGTGATTTCAATAATCTCTTCAGCGCTGAAGATAAGAGAAATTAAAACGTATGGGCCATTGTGTGTTTTGAGGGTGTTTAACGTCCGGTCATCCGACAGACTTGTGATAGAACCCACAACCCCTGCCGGCGCGGGTCATATGGGCCAGTACACGGGAAGTCGTTACTCAGCATCGCTAAAGCGAGTAGCGAAGGCTGCACGGATCCGGAAAGTTTTTTTAGAGGGGGTCCAACTTTGACTACGGTTTTTTTATAATTTTTTTTGATGTGGGGAGAGAGGATACAAATACCACTATAAGCGGGCCATCATCGGCCCGCCAGCGAAACTCCATTTAAATGGCGTTTCGCTGGCGTGCCAATGATGGCCCAAGATTGATTGCTGGCTTGGTAGTTTTGTGGTTTTTCAGCGAATGCGGACCAGTATTGCAAAGAAACCCTATATTTTGTGATTCTTTAGGGGGGGGGGGGGGTACGGACCCCCTGTTCCTCCTCTGGATCCGCGCATGGATACAGATGGGGCTCAGACCAAGCTTCGCTTGATACATTAAGCATAAGAGGTATTCGCACCTTAGTTTGCAAAAAGTACTGAAATCGTGTGAGCAGTTGTTCTATTCATTACGCACATTATGTAGCCCACCAAAGTTACCTATGCGTCCTGCGAAGACTCAGATCAGCCTGGGCATGGGCCCAGACTGATCAGACTTTTCGCAGTTCTAATGAATTATCCATGAACCTTAGAACTATGGAACTACAAGACTACACATGGATTGAAGGCAGAACCGGAAGTACACCTCTGTGGGGAGTTTGATTTCGTCACGCCAAGACTATCCGAATTCATTGTCGCACAGGAAGTCCGCTAGCACGAACTAACCTGTCGCCTTTCGCTCGGTGCACACTGGGATTGAACCGCCATTTTTATTAAAAATATATTATGCAATCACTGCTTGCATGACTCAGGGCTTTACATTCAGAAAATATTGACTAAATGAGAAATGATAAACTGTCAAAAATTTAACTTTTTTGCTCATTCTCGCGAGACCTGACGATACCTCATCTAGATCTCTCGCATTTCGCCCTTTGCATCATGGGTAACTAGCGATATTTGGCTAGTCTAGTTCAATTCTCGCACTCCGGTAGTGACAGAATTAATTGTTAAAATAGCAAAAAACTGTTAAATTTTTGACAGTTTATCATTTCTTATTTAGTCAATATTTTCTGAATGTAAAGCCCTGAGTCATGCAAGCAGTGATTGCATAATATATTTTTAATAAAAATGGCGGTTCAATCCCAGTGTGCACCGAGCGAAAGGCGACAGGTTAGTTCGTGCTAGCGGACTTCCTGTGCGACAATGCTTTTTGCTATTTTAACAATTAATTCTGTCACTACCGGAGTGCGAGAATTGAACGAGACTAGCCAAATATCGCTACATGTAGTTACCCATAATGCAGAGGGCGAAATGCGAGAGATCTAGATGAGGTATCGTCAGGTCTCGCGAGAATGATCCGAATTTGCTCCAGTGCGGAATTTGGGTTCCGGCTCAGAGGAGTAGATCTCTTTATGACCTTTCGTTTTCAGAAGCAAGCCGGTATCCAGAGAAGCGTACTAACGTATATCACCATCGATGACGCGATGGTGAATTATGTACCATGCTCTGGTACCGTACATGTAGCGGATTGTGTATGGTTGGTGCATATGTTATTTCACCGACCGTCCGAAAGTACACAATATGCTCCACTTGAAAAACTGTCTCGCCCTTCAAGTACGTTTATCTGTTTGTGTTTTCTATTCATCCGTTCGTCTGTCCATCCATCCATTTTCGTCTGTCTATCTATCCATGCGAATCATCATCAAAATTGCTGATATAGTGCTGGAAGAAGTTTGATTGCAGGCACAGTATGACTGTTGAGTTTGGAGTTACTTGGCCCTGAAGAAAAAAATGCTCTTTATCTTGAAAATAGTCAAAATATTTTGATGACAACACATGTTGACTCTCGGATAAGCGCCAGTTGCCCTTTACATTTCAAGGCAGACGCGAGTATTAAAATGGCAGTAATGACTGTCTTTCAACGTCCTTAAATGCCTTTAAAGTTCAAGGGAAATAACTTCGAAAAGTATGCAAATCAGAGTAGCCGTTCATATGTTTGCATAAGCATCTCGAATGGTTTTAAGTTACGGAGCGGATATAAAAACGTGACAGACGGACATACAGATGGACGAGTACTACTGTATCATCTAGGGAGGGTAGAGGCAATGTACTGAGCAACAGATACAATGTCACTGTGTTGGTGTTAAATGGAATGCTATTTTATTTAGAATGTACGTCATAAGTGGACAGCGGCGGATCCAGAGGGGGTTAAAGGGGTTCGCTCGAACCCCCCCCCCCCTCCATGCCGCCCATTTTTAGAGAAAAAGGAGATAAAATCAGCAAAGCGAGCCCCCATGCTTTGATACATACTGCGAACCCCCTTTCCAGAACTCCTGGATCCGCCCCTGTTGGACAATATGTCGTCGACAAAAAAGGAAAGAACGAAAATGTATAACCAAAGATCTTATATAATATACCCAATATATGGTCAGTGCTTACATTGTAGATACAGTATAACAACATATTTAATTAGTTTCGTGGAAAAGAAATGACACTAGGCTTAAAATTAGACTCGGCCGATTCATGACAAAACACTGTGTTACATGTACGTGCTTCCAGTGAAAGCTCAGACCGCCTGATCAGACTATTCTATGTGGGCTCTACGGATAGCACATGGCCCACTGTATTTTCAGGCCGACAGCGAATAATTGATAAGATTGGGCCCCGAGGTTATTAAAAAAAAAACTTTTTCCATGCTCAACTCAAATGAGTACGAAATTTCAACTGCTAATAAAAACTATCATACCGACAAATAAAGAAGTTTCTTGCTTAAAGTCTCTCAGATGTTGTGTTTATCATGCTAATAAATGTTAAAATGCCAACAATTGTTGGCATTTTAACATTTATGAGCAGGATAAATTTCGTTCTCAGCTGAGTTGAGCATACAAAAGTTTTATAACCTCGGGCCTGGGTGGATGTCAAAACTGATCCGAGTCTTCGCTGGTCGCACATGCCACTTGGTTGGTTTTGTCATGAAACAGCTCAATTTTGTTTAAGGTAAGAAAGGAGGCAAAGATCAGGAAACGATACAATCAAGTACCACACCCGACCCAGGATACCGGATGGGCAAGTAACAAACACACAATAGAATAAACATCACCAACAAGAGCCAAGACGTCAGCCCTTTTCAAGCAGATGACCACAAGGCAGCAATGAACAGACGCAAAAGCATGAGAGACACAAGACACATACCTTGCTAGAGGAGACTTTTGTCGTCTGCTGATAACCCATTGCAAACAGTTTAACCCCCAGATCTGGACCGACAAAACGTCGGTCCTGATCTGGATAAATACCGTTTGACACTCTGATGGTGTTGCTGGAAGAGTTTTTCCAGAAGTTATTTTTTTTTTTTAAAGTCAGCAGACGACAGCAAAAGCCTGAAAAATACCTAGAACGCAAAGAGTTAATCAAACGCACGCATATTTTATTCAAGAATTTAAAATATATCCCCTAGTCGCTCGTAGGGTGGTGCGTTCTCTGCTGCAGCTTTTGTCAAATTTGGCTTGTTGGCAGGATGAAATTGGCTTCACTTGAGGCATATTTGGGTGGGGTCGGGGCCTTTTTTTTGTCTGTCTCTCCCTCTCGTCCCGACATGACTGAACTATTGTTGACTGGGACTTTAAGGTTATCCCAATCAATGCGAATTAGTTAGGATGCGTGTACCGTGACTCATGTGGGCATGATGCGCACGTCTCAGCTAGAATGTGTGTATTGCAAACAGTTTGAGCATAATGTGGTTGCTTAAACTGTTTATCATAATGATATGCAAATGTATTTCAAATTTTCACGCAAGATCTGGATAAGCTGCGCATTTAATAAGTGGTAAACATTCTTTAAAATTTTATCAAATGAAGTTTGAAGACTTGCATGATTTGGTATTTTTCTTTCTTCTTTTTTTTCTTTTCACCAATTTATCGCGTTTAATATTACATGTAGATTTCACATGTTTCGATATGACGTGCACCATATAACTTTGCTTATTTTGAACTAGACAATGCCTAGTCCGAGTTTTATCTGACGTTTTAGTGGCTTTTCTTTGTTTTGATATTTGCCACAACCGTCAGAGCAACTTAGCTATCGAAAATCCAGAATTTTCCCAGCCAGTCGTGGCTGGGCACTTTCAATGGAAAAAATGGTAATTGAATGGAAGATCGGTGACATAAAAAGTTAAAATAGGGTCGAGTTATGATTTATCTCTAAAGTAAAAGGATATTTTTTACTTAAATCTTACAAAGATGGTAATTATCCACACCTATTGTAGCCTACCCTCTGTACACATGTAGTTGGTGACCAAGCTATATTCATTACCCATCATTTTCCATTAATCGCTTAAAAAGTGAAACTACTTTTATTTTTCACTTGTACGTTAATTAGTTTTATCATTTTAAGCAGTTATCTAATGAATACATCATTCATCTGTCAACATTTTTGGTAAAAATACCCAATTTTTCATAGGTCAAGCAAATTCTGGATTTTCGTAATAGGAGTTACTCTGATGTTAGTGGCAAATATCAAAATATGGAAAAGCCACTTAAACATCAGAGAAGGCTCGGATTAGACAATGCCCAGCTCATGGAATAATGAGTCATATCGCATACGGGTAAAGGCGTACTTTAAACGCGCGCACATGTTTAGTGGTATCAAGATTTTTTTTGTGAAATGTAAACCGTATTTGCTCTTACATTTTGTTTAAAAACCTATATCAATTACATAGGCAAAAATTGAAAGTCAGAATATGGAGTTCAGAGCAGTCAAATTCCTCATAAATGAGGGTGCAAACGCCAAAAAAATCCATCGAAGCATGGCTGATGTGAATGGTAGTAGTAGCCCAGAGTATTCATCGGTAACAAAGTGGACAGCAGAATTTAAACGTGGGCGACACTTTACAAGATGGCCCAAGGCCAGGTCCCCAGGTTATAAAACTTAAATCAGTCTCAGAATCAAAATAAAGCGCAATGATTGGCTACTTGCGGACACGTGTCCACAAGCAGCCAATAATTGCGCATTATTTTGAGTCTGATAATGAACTAAAGTTTTATAACCTAGAGGCCAGGTCGCCCTTCTGATGTCATATGGGGCTTTATAAGAGCTGATAACATAGAACGTGTACATAGGAAATTTTGTAAGTGGGTTCTTAATGTAAAACCGTCAACAAGTAGCGTCGCTCTCTATGGTGAAGTTGGCAGATTCCCATTACTACTTTGTCGTCAATCGTCAATCACGAATTGTTAAATATATTTTGAAAATTAACTCGGTGGATAATAACAACTGTATCCTCTGGAATGCATACACAATGCTTAAAAAGGATATTGACGCCAACATAAATGCAAATAATTGGGCATCGAACGTGAAAAAATTACTTGAACGATCAGGGTTTCCTGATGTTTGGATGTTCCCAAACTCCGTAAATCCTGACAGATTTTTACCACTTTTGAAATTAAGATTGAAAGATATGTACATAGCAGAGTGGCGAGAAGGAGTAAGATCGCGTACGTCATTAATGTTGTACAGAGAAATCAAAAATGTGTTTGAAATTTCGGAATATCTTCTCCAAATAAAGAACAGAAAATACAGACAGATTTTATATAAAATCCGCCTATCCTCTCATCAATAAGCAATAGAAAAGGGTCGTCACATTAACATAGAACGCAATCAGAGGAAATGTCCTTTATGTACCAGTGATATAGAAGATGAATTTCATTTCATTTTGATTTGTCCTGAATATATTGATCTCAGGAAAACATATATACATAAATATTTTTACACTAGACCTAGTATGTATAAACTTACAATCTTACTAACCTCAACAAAATCTAAGCAACTGAAAAACCTTGCAATATATCTACTAAAAGCTTTCAAAGTAAGGACTGAAGCTATTAATATAGTAAATACTGTATAAAAAAACACCTATAATCCAAAGTTGAAATTTACCTGTCTTAACTGAAGTCTGCGATCGTAGATGCTCGTTAGAACTGCCTGAAGAGACAGTTCTACCGAGCATATACGACGCATTTCTATACATACCCTAGTTAAAACTAAGTCTGATAATACCTGGTCATGTACTCATGGATGCTTGCTAGAAAAGTCCCATAGAGACGCTTCTAGCAAGCATACATGAAGAGAAGCATACATGAAGAGAATCGAGATTAACTACAATCCAAACTAGCATATACTTGATCCATTTTCCTTTGCTTCAGAATAGAGATACCAGATATTACCATGCATTAATAAATGTTAGACACTCTCCTTACAAACAGCCATGATGTATGCCACCATGGCTGCTTGTATGTAATTATTATTTCATGCTGATTGTATATTTGTTTGATTGGTGATGAGCTGTTTATGCTTAAGCCTGAATAAACTTTATGTTATGTTATGTTATGTCATTAGCCAGGAGATGATCGACCGTGTTGAGAGACTTGTGCTAAACGACCAAATTTGCCGAACTTGCTTCAGAATGTGGCATTTTCTAATGGAATTGTTTCGCTATAATCTATGAACATTTAGGCATGTAAGAAGTATCTGCCAGGTGGGTAACCAGAAACCTGAACATGCAAGATCGTCAACAAAGGGTGAAGTCAAGTCAAGCACATTGGCGAACAGTGCAGAACATGACCTGATCAGGTTCTTTACTGTTTACTTATAGAAAATATTTTTTTTAAATTAGAATACAATTGAAATAATCTTTTAACCCTTAAATTTGAAATGGATTCGTACAATTGATAATGGTGGTAAAATACATCAGACGTAAATGGGTTAAACAAAGTAAACTACAAGATTGAAGAAAAAAGCAAAACATAATGTGACAGCGGTCTGTAAATATTCAAATTCACCAGTTCTGATCTATTAAAAGTTAAATGCATATATACAATTACTTATTGGCACAGGTTCAGAAATTGACAATTAGTGTTATTACGAGTACAGAAAGGAATTTAATAATGATCACGGCGTAAGTCATTCATAAATGGTAGAAAAGGAGACATACAGACACACACAGGATTCGATTTCCCTCAATTATTGGGTCATTGCTAGATTTCACGGAAATGCTAATGATTGGCATGGTCATAAGCACTGCATCCAAGCTGTTCGTTTGTAGATATATCATACTTTTGAGTTTACATGTACAAATACAATGTAAAAGGCCATTTAAAGAATGCAGACCGTTTTTTATTGACAACCGCAACTTTTCCCAAAGTGGAAGTAAATTTCCATTTTCCGCTGAAGAAGGAAATAGTCTGGGAACAACTAGGGGGAATCCAGCATACTGAAGGCATGGAAGGTTACAGTTGTTTGGCCTTAATGGCTTTCAGCGAAATAGAGTGGAAAATAGTCTTAACCCTTAGCCCGCCAATAGTTTTGTCCTGAAAATGTCGTCTGCTTTTTACCTCTGCTGCAAATACTCAAATGCTTTTCAATAAATATTTCATCATGGAATCAAACACTATGAATCCTGATAAGACTGCTCCCTCTTGGGAGCAGTCTGATCTGGGTCCATATTGTTTGCAAAACAGACTACCTAAGAGCATACGCAGACGAGAGAACAGGGCCACCAGGCGACTTAATTCGTGACTGGCGGGATAAGGGTTGACAGACAGGAAGCGATAGGAGCTCTACCTCATTAGAAAGCATAATAATTTGTTTATATGCGAACAATAAAGATGCTGATCAGACTGCGCACAGCGCCCTTGGCATTCGGCAATTGGTGCTGATAAGATAATATGATATTTATTTGACTAGACTGTGCAACTGAACATGATAATTGGGGCTTACATTGTACCCTCCCGCTAACTAAGGTACTCCGAAGAGCTATCATGAAGTGGTCGAACTGGTTGACAGGATTTGTCTTGTCTTGGTCAGTTTCAAGGCTTTAATCGGCCGGGTTCCTCGTCCAAATCCTCCAACCCAACCCCGCCCCCTCCCTCCAAACATTTATACTGGGTCCGAGTAGTCAACACACTAAAGGCAATCATTGTGCCAAATGTGAACACCCTCGGTCAAAAAATAAAATATGGGAGCCCGTTAGGAGCCAGAAGATCTTCAGTACATGTAACCTTGACCTTTGACTCCAGTCATATTGCTGATCTGAAACTGTTGATGTAATTTGCATGTCATAGGCAACCATTATGCCAAGGTCAAAACATGAAGAACGAGTTTGCGGAAATGAGCAACAGCGAGACGGACGGCCATGCTTGACGGACAGGGCTTGTCTAGATGGTATTTTTGTTCGAAAACATGAAGGTTCTAATCAGATTATAGTTATCAATCTTGGTTAGAATACAGCTATGAGGGCACATGTTAATGCCGTTTTGAAAACACAGATGAAGGCCCTGGTCTGAATGGATATTAATAAAATGAAATAGAGAAAGTACAGTAATACCTGTGTAAAACGACCACTCTCAAAACGACCAAAATTGATTTTTAAGACCAATTATCGCTTTTTTGCATTCTGCAATACTTTCGATCTTCATTAAGCTACCATTTGTCATTAAGATCTTTGTTTTGTCGATTTTTGAGTGGCCGTTTTACACAGGTTATACTGTATACGATTTAAGCAAAGCAATCACACAAGTGAGTATGGCCAGACCGCATAACAACCCACGGCACCTACAATTAAAGAAAACAACCAGATCTCTCTTCCTTAACAAGATGATTATTAAACTAAAAAGGACACTATGAATATCGCCATAAAACAAGGGCCTAACACATAAACCTCACAACCAGTGGTATCAAGTTAATGCATTATATGATTATCAAGTGCAAATTCTGACAAAAATATACATGTAATAACGACAATAAATGCAATCACAGGCTCCCATACGCGGATCTAGAATGTTTTGCCAGAGGGATCCGGTCCAACCATCCTAATTACTTTTTATGAGAGGAGAGAGGATCCAAATAGCACTAATAGCGGAGACCATCATTGGCCCGCCAACGAAACGCATCGTTGGCGGGCCGATGATTGACCTACATTGAATGCTGGCTTGTTAGCTTTGTGACTGTTCAGGGGATCCGGACCAGTATTGCTAGGAAACCCTATATTTTGTGATTTTTCGGGGGAGGGGGGTCCGGGCCCCACTAACCCTCCTCTGGATCCGCACATGGGATCCTGTTGTATTCTAATGTATCGTTCTCTAGATGACATTGGAATGTAATTGTGGCATGCCTTATCATACTTACTTTTTTTTGGTAGACACAAATAAATGCTATTATTGTAAGTTAGAAAGAGGGCAAAGCATTTTGTCTAATTTATTTTATTTGCAAACTTTGAAGGGGCTTTGCTTGGTTGTAGTTTGGTTAGCAAACTATGTTGGAGCCGCAGTTTGTCTGATTGAAGTTAAGGAGTTGTGCCGGATCGTTTTTTGGTCAGCAAACTTTGAAGGAGATTTGTCAGATTGAAATTTGGCACACAGATAGTATTTTGGCTAGCAAACAATGAAAGAGCCTGGCCAGAATATAGTATTGTTAAGCAAACTATGAAAGATCTGACAATATTGTATTTCTGAAAGCAAACTTTAAAGGAGCCGGCCAAATTGTATTTTACATGTACAAGCAAATTACGAAAACAACTGTCCAAGTTATATTTTGTAAGCAAACTATGAAGATGCTACTAGCCAAATTGTATTTTTGCAAGCAAAATATGAATGTACTGGCCACAATATTTGTTGTTGTTTTTTTCTGGAAGCAAAATATTAAGATACTTGTCAGAACAAGATATGAATGTGCTAGCCAAAGTATATATTAACAAAAAAAATTGAGCCAGTGAATGAGATTTCCAACAATGTGGTATGTGCGACCAGCAAAGCCTCAGATCAGCCTGCGCATACGCGCAGTCTGATCAGAGCCTTTCCTAGTCGCTTGAGTATTCTATGATTGTTAAGCTACTGACTGAACACAATTTTGAGTTTCTAAGCTTAAAAGGAGGCTGCAGAGGCTCGTCCGAGTCTACACTTGTAAAAATGTCAAATTGTTGGAAATCTCATGCCGCGGCTCAAATAACTTTGAGCAGAACCAGCTGGCCAGATCCTGTTTTCCCATCATATGGCCCCTAGTAGTAACCTGATCATACATGCAGGTTGCAACGATATATAATTATTACAAATCTGCTATAAACCCTTTGTTTGACAAATGAATAAGATATTTAAAAACTCACTTGAAACTAGATAGGGGAAATTGTTGCCATTTCTACGCATATTAAATTGCGAAATGGCTCTTTAGTGTGAAAAGGAAGTAAATTGAATGTTTACACTGACACGATTCATTAGATCCCATTTCTAAATGAAATCAATGTGATTATGATGTATTGTTAATTCAATTTGCTCAACTCTTTGTATGCCGGGTAATTTCGCATGTTCTATATCGTTTTTGTTCTTGTTGTTGTTATTGCTTCTCTCAAAACTAACGGTTTTCAAAACAAATACGTCAGGTATGCATGTAATAATAAAAAGGATACATATCAGGGTCGTTGTTTTGACGGGCCTGATTTGAGCCCTCGTATTTGAAAATGTCAAGCGCAGATCCAGAGAGGGAGGACAGGGGTCCGAACCCCCTCCCCCTAAAAAGCACTAAAATATAGGGATTTTAGCAACCCTGAAAAATCAATTTAAATGGCGTTTCGATGGCGGGCCGATGATGGCCCGCTTATTGTGTATTTGGATCTCCTCTACCCCCACTGAACTTAAAAAAAATGTTGTCGAAGTTGGAAAAATGGGGGAAGTTGTGACCCCCTGCCCGCCACCCCCTCTGGATCCACCAAAGCAGTGTCATCTACTCTGGCCTGTCGGCACTCTCCGTCTCGTTTAAGATCCAATTACATACAATATTTGTTAAAAGGATAGCAATCCTTTACATTGATACGATGATTATTTTGTATTTCTAATTTTAAATGCGACTCATTTTACACTCGTGTTCGATGGAAAGTTTTCTTCGAAAGTCCATAAATACTTCCTGGATTTCCAACTTTGCTTCTATTTATGTCTTGAACATGTAAGTGTTTAGCCCCAGCTTCGATGTATCACCTTCTGTTTTCCGGTGCATTTCTACGTTTAGTGTTACCGAGAGAGGACGTACTTATCTTAGGAAACGCGTTAGTATATTGCTACATAGAAACACTTTACAAAATGACAAATGACTGTCTAAAACAGTGATTGCATTGTATATCTACAACGAACATAGATTGTGAGTACTCATAAAAGACACAAATCTCAACGAGGCGATTCTAATAAGTAATTTTAAATTACTTATTAGAATCGCCTCTTTGAGATTTGATTTTTATATTATTTGGAGGCAGAAAAAAGGGGAAAATAGGCCAGCATATGAGATACGTGTATTGTATATTCAGAAATTTTCGCGAGAATTTTATTTTCGCGAATAACATTAAAAGACAGGTTTGTGATGTAAAAATTCACGACTGCAGCGTGATTTATGGCAGAGTGATTTCTCTTTTTTTCGCGAGGCTTATATTTCCGCGAAATTTTGCATTTGCGAAAATTCGCGAAAATAAAACCCTCGCGAAAATTTCTGAATATACAGTATTGTTTCTTATCGCATATGCGAGCAGTGAAGGCTCAGACAAGCCTGCGCTTTCACACAGTCTTGCCAGAGCATTCGCTGCTCGCACATACTATATACATGTAAGCATGCAAATAAAGATTAAGACCAAAAAGTTGGCATCTACTATTAAACAAGGAGGTTCCGACTGTGACGTCAAATAAGATGTGATACTGAATTCAAATTATCAGTAAATCTGAGAAAACCAGTAAACATCTAAAAGCGGGTCTTCATCGGCCCGCCAGCGAAATGGCGTTTCGCCAGCGAGCCGATGACTCAGGCCTGACTGGGAAGTAATATCGATTTTGGGATACCTTTCGTCACTGTCATACACGTTTTGTGGAATAGTAGCTCAACTGCGCTTGTATGCTTAAAGATATGCGATTAGTAACAAAATCTCGTTTATACATGCATATTTTACCCATATTGGGGCTCTATATCAGGCTTCCAGATCATTAAACTATTTTCACGCTCAACTCAACTCAGCATAAATTTAAACTGCTCATAAACTAAACTCATGATGAAAAATAAGGACTTGTTTTGCTTTCAAACTCTCAGATGTTGTAATTATCATGCTAATATATGTTAACATTTATGAGCAAGATTAATGTCATGCTAGTTGAGTTAAGCATGAACTATCTGTTATAACCTCGGGGCTTGATCTTGTTGCATAGGGTGATCACGAATATTCGGATCCAAAAAGACAAAATGGGACACATTCTTACATGTAGTTGAAATACTTACTCATGTACATGGTGTATATTTACATGCATCTTATTACAACATTTTCTGAAGTGGTTATATGGCAAACAATAATAACGAGACATTGTTCAGTAAGGACGAGTTTTTGACGTTTCCAGATCAAACGAAATCGAAATTGGCACGGTTTCTATCAGAGGGACACTTTGACCCTGGAGTCAGCTTCCATGAAGTTAAATTATTACGCCGTGCGGCGGGTAGACTACGTTACGTATCTTTGGACAGTGCCTGTAAGGAACTGGAACAAAGCTTCGACAGCACTAGTACCTGCATGGAATCAAAACAACCATGTAGTACAGATTTGGGCCAAATATTTGACAACCCCCGTTTAGGATTGGAACCACCAGTCGCAATGGGGAAAGATAGTGGTGCCGAACAGGCTTGTAAAACTCTTACCGAAGCTAGCAACCCTGTTAGTGTTGGAACATCATGCTCTAGTGATGCCTATAAACAGTTATATATCGTGGTCTTTTTGAAGGACCAGAGAAACAAACCAAAGACAGTCGTCTATGACGTCATGAGAGGAAACTATTATATAGCTCCTATAACGAAACGTGCTGTAAGCGGGTGTCGTTCTGCGTGTAGGTTTGTTCAGAATGATTCGCCCTATATTATAATGAGAACATGCCTTAACAAAAGGAAGAAACTTCTAACATACGATTTGATACTAAATAAATGGAAAACAATTTCAAAATCTGGTAAAGATAACCTTCAGCCATTCCTTGTTGAAATAAACAACGACGTTTATATGTTTGGTGGGAAGTCACAGGACATAAGAAAGTTTTCCTCATCCAAATGGCGGCCAGCGGCTGCTCTCATAGAACCGATTTTCAATCCCATCTATATCGTCATAAACGAGAAACTGACTATTTTTGATGGTCGCTCGATACATGTATTTGACAGCTCCACAAACAAGGTGAAAAAGTTCGATTCCTTCACTTTACCAGCTGGTGTCGCTGTGAACATTAATGATCACGCATGCGTATTAACACCGACGTCAATAGTACGGTTCGATGAATCAGCGGAGACATGCATACCACAGTCACTCAATACTACTCTTATGGCAGAAGACGTTTTGGTCGGTGCAATAGTTCACAAACGCAACATCTATATTGTGACACAAAGCCAAGGTCTCCGTGTGTGTACGCTTTCATTGGATAGTTTGAACATAACAAGTGTGTGTACGTCGAAGAACGTTGAGCTGCCACGAGACGTCAGCGTGCTGACATCCTGTGCAATATATCTTGATACAGATTACGTCATCTCACCATTCCTGGACTTTGAGGAAGAGAGAAAAAGAAGAATGTTTAAGAGATGATACATGGAAATGGTACTGTCGTGCCAGCCAAGAGTGACAGTGACGTCATGTTTTGTTTACAAAGTTGTTAGGACTAAGAATCGATAGATCACTTGTGTATTAATCCTATCCGCAGGATAGGATTAATACACAACAGATCTATCGATTCGCATTAACTCAAGTGGAGTGATCACGTTAATATTTTGCTTAACAATTATAAACAAAACATGACCTCACTGTCACTCTTGGCTGGCACGACAGTACATAGATGATTTTACATGTTTGCTCAAGTATTATTGATTTTTTGAACGAGTTGAGGAAAAAAGATAAAATGCTCGACAAGCCTTGCATTTTATCTCTTTTCATCTACTCGTTTAATAGATTCAATACAATGCAATACAGGAGTACGAATGTAAGATTCTACCTATCATATGACAATCAAAATTACTTTGAAATTTGCATTTTTTGTGTGAAAAGGTAAATATCTTGTCAATGTACACAATGTCGTTATGGACATCATTACATAACGTTACCTAATACTTATGTATACCACTAGTGGTTTATCGATTCTACTGCATGGCGTTATATCACTCCCAGACGCGCTATGCCATGTAATACATGTAAATGTATACATGTATAAAATAAAGAAATTTAATAAAACACATGCTCTTAGAGCCTTCGCTGCTAGCGTGCAAACGCATTGAAGTAGTTGAAAATTCAGACCAAAAACTAGTCATCTAAGTCACTAATTTTAGGACATAGCTTTGCATTTACGTTGACAATGTTGCACAATCATTGTAGCTATTTATATATCAATTGACACATCACAGTCTACAGGTCCGGCACATTCTATTTTTGCACTCATATACGACCAGCAAAGGCCTAGACGAGACTGCGCGTTTGCGCAGTCGCGTCTGGGCCTTCGCTGCTCGAACTATAGATCAATATTCAGACTACAAACTTGATAAACCTGTATCCCCTCACTAGATAGTTGTGCATATACATCAAAAATGACATAACACTGAACATGGAATGCTTATCATACAACAAGGCGAAGAAATTGACAATTAATCAACATGTTCATGTTCATAATAAAGTAATGTGCAATGTTGCATTTGTATTGCGACCAGTATTAGATTTTGGTACTGATGACATAGAAGGACGTACCTGCGCACCCACACAGTTTCGCCAGACCCCATGCTACAATGTACTAGTGATTTACAGTAAAATAAAATACAATAAATGTATTGTTTCATCTCATCTCAATTGAGACATCCACAAAATATTTTCATGAACATGATTTTTTTATGAACATGAATTTCATGAACCTGAACATTTTTAATTGTCAAGCAGTGATAATTGAGCCATGGCATTGCAAAACCAATAAATGAGGTTGTGAAGCCCGGTCTTATCTGAGTATTCGCTATGCACTAAATTTATAACTATGGATCCTAGCTGTCTTGAAGCGGACAGCGAATACTCTGATCAGTCTAAGCTGATGCATAGTTTATCTGAGTCTTCTCGTGACTAATTGCCACATTGTTGGTTTCTCATGTCAAGCTCAATATTATGTATAAATATATCATGCTGTTGAATAAATATATCATGCTGTTAAGTCACTACATTTGACTTATAGTTTACTCCGCCCCTTCCTGTGCTTCACAACCAATCAGTTTGAACAGAAATTAAAATTTTTGGCCTACTTAATCCCATATTTTGTCAATACTTGTAATATCTATTTAGTAAACCATTAATGGTCATTGCGATCATTTCTAAAGGCGCAGTCATGAAAATGGAAGAAAACTATAAGTAGGTCATAGGTCATAGATCATATATTACAATTATAAAATTATTAAGTGGTCCACTCGCTGAGCTCGTTCCCACTTAATTCCTTTATAATTGTAATATGTGATCTGTAACCCATTGAACGCACTTTATACATGTATGCTTGGTGACAAAACCGTGGCCAATTTTAAACATGCACTAGCTTTCACTGGTTGTGACAGACCTTGATGTCTACCAGTGATGAACTAAATTTAGCCCAGGACAGGTAGATATCAAATTTGTCAATGCTGCCAGACAGCTAAAAATAGATATGGGAAAACTGACATCAGTTATGAGCTAAATTTAGCCCAGGACAGGTAGACATCACTTTTGTCACTGCTGTCTGACAGCTAAAATAGATATTGGAAAACTGACATCAGTTATGAACTAAATTGAGTCTGGGACAGGTAGACATCACATTTGTCACTGCTCTCTGACAGCTAAAAATAGATATTGGAAAATTGACATCAGTTATGAGCTAAATTTAGCCCAGGACAGTGAACATTCTTTCATAGACAAGCATGATTTCCTTAATATGTATATTTCAAATGTTGTGAATGAAGAATTTCTCAATTGTATGAACAGTTATTAAATTAAACACAATTCTTTTGCACAATTCATAAGAGCTTCAGAAATTAGAAAAGCATTTGTTGAAATAATATTTTTTACAGTGCGCTATGAACGTATAGCTTTAAAGCTGCATACTCTGTAACTATGAACATTTTTCGAAAAAAATTATTTTTTTTTAATCATTTGCAAAAGTAGAATAAAGTTATGTTGTCACAATAAATCTAATTTCTACAGTTGAAAACTGCATGAAAAAATGAATTATCTTATAAAAACAGGTGTATTTTCTCTAGTTTGTAATTATTTGCGTCCCTCGAATAATTCTAGACAGTTAATTTTTAACATAAATGATGTTGTTTTGGCACTAATAATTTGTTAATTATAACGAAAAAGGTAAAATGTATACCTGAATTTTAGTATTTTTACTGTGTTCTTGAAAAATAGAACCATTAATTTAAAAATGACAATATCAAAAGTTACAGATTATGCAGCTTTAAAATACTTGATATAAAATTAGGAAAAGAGAGACAGCATCATATACATGTAACAAAACCATTGATGCATTCTTTTTCGCAATGCATCGATTGTTTCTATATCAAAAAGTAAATGAGTTTGATCAGGAAATACCACAACAGCACACGACAACGTGAGGAAGAGACATAAGATGGGTTTTTTTGTTCGAGGTCAAAAAATATAAGTTGCTTTCCACGATCTTCTGATTGGTTTTTAGAACAATGTAACAATCTGGTATTAATTTAACTTTTATCGTTGCTATAGTAACAGAACATGACCACCGAAATAGGCTAAAATAGTAATTTGCTTTGCTTGGTTTGTCTTCCTGCTGCCTCGTGATTGTTGTGTGGCTCTTTCTCGCGGTGCCATGGGGTTGTCTGCAATTTGAGATTGTAGTATTTCCTGATCATACTCAATTACTATTTTTCATTATAGAGACGATTTGAGACATGTGACAAGGAAATTAAAAGAGAGCATAAGCACATACAAAAACGATATTTTTCTTTTCAGATAAAATGTACTAGCACTACACACACAAAAGTTGTGCGCGTGTATGGGGAGATTATCAACGAGATTTAGCGAGTGGATTATCGTCCGTACAGGCGCAAAACCATAAAATAACTTGCTTATTGCACCAGCATGCATTTGCGTTTGATGTATTGTGAGATAGTTGACGTAGTCCGGTGTATGAAATTCAAAAATGCCCTAAATAAGGAGAAAAATACACCCATCATTAGAAAGGCTGAAAATGGTCTCAAATTAAAGCTTATCATCACTAGTTTCAATATCCGCCTGTTGACACTTCCAAAAAGTGTAGCGTCATAGTGTAAAATGGGCAGATAACTCTATACCATTTATGTTAGAAAGTTACAAGACAGTAATTTAAATGATGAAAACGACATGTTTTCATACCTATCAAAATCCAAAAGTTAATATTTTTCAAAAGTAAAACTAATTTTAAGGAGACTCATATTTTTATTTAAATTATTAAAGTTATTTTGACGTTAATGACGTCGCGTTACGTAATTCAATCCCCAAAACCGTTAAAATAAACTTTTTCACATTGATCCCTGAGCTGGATATTCAATATTCTGTCATATATTTGTAATAATCAAACTTCAAAATGCCTTAGCTTTGCAAATAAATAAAGGGTTGATTCCTACTATTTATACGCAGAAAATTATATCGCTTTAAAGATGCCAACCCCTTTGCGAGCAATCCACCATATTTGACGTGTTATTATAAATATATGGAATTCAAATAAGCCCTAAATAAGAAGAAACAAACAAAAATCATTCGATAGGATGAGAATGGTCTTAGTGAAAGCTTACCATCTCTGCTTTCAATATCCAGGTATTGACACTTCGAAAAAAAGTGTAGCGTCATATTGTGAAATGGAGAGATTACTCGATACTATGATATTCGAAATTTATGAGGAAAAATAATGCAATCTTGCATACCCATTGAAGACCTTGTGATGTAAGATGCAATATTTTTTTTCCATATGTGCAATTTAATTTTTGTAATAAGAATAATAGCTATTTTTATCTTGCCTTAATCCATCTTCCAAAATTCAAAAGGGGTCAAGGTCTGTAATTTTATCGGTTATTCAATTCTTAAAAACTATATCTAAAGAGTTCCTTGACAAATAGTCTGGTGACCAACTTAGATAACCTTGCACGCTTGGACAATTTGTCATGGATGCCAATTTGTTAATTATGACCACTTTAATGCGAAACAAAGTTGTCCAAACATAAACCTGTTTAGGCTATGAGAATATGCATGTTTACCATGGCAACCCATAACAGATTCCAGAATGGGGTTGTACCTACAAAATTGCTCATATCTCAGCAGCTACTCATTCTAGACTACTTAACTTGATACCACATTAAAGCTTAGACATACCTTTTATTTATTTATTTATCACATATGCAAATTATAATCATCTTATTTGCATATTCATAAATATTTATTAAACATTAAAAATGTGATTCAAGGATGGGGTGTATCTACAAAATCAATGATATCTCAGCTGCTACGAATCATAGACTACTAAATTTGATACCAAATAAAAGCTTAGCCGCGTGTCTTTTATTACATGGTCAGATATACAAATTATCATATTTGCAAAATTTTCTATTTCATGAATATAAGAAAAAAGTTTAAAAAAAATAAGGAAACATCATTAAACAACTTAAACAGGTTGATTTCAACCCCATGTTATCATTGTTGCATGTTGTCATGTCATCAGTGGTCAGTGATACAATTTGACAAGTCCATTCATCCAGTAGTCCTATACTTGCATATTCATGAATATATATGAAATCGAGAAAAAGAGGGAAAATCACGTAAAAACTATCGGGGGGGGGGGGGGGGGCGAAGTGAGGTGGTTGATAATCAGACCTTGCATCCTAAGGATATTTTCTCAAGCATGCCAAATTGTTAAGTGGGGCCCCCCTAAATGAAAAAAGTTGTTATAAAAAACCCTGTTTGGGCTATGTTAAATGCAAAGTTTCCATGGCAGCTCATAATGCTATTCTCAAGAATTGGGGTGTACCAACAATATACTCATATCTCAGTATCTCATCCTTGAATACTATAGGTGGTACCAAATTAAAGCTTAAACTGCGTTCACTCATTTGTCAAATATGCAAGTGTTCTAATTTGTATGTTCCTGACTATTAATGAAAGAAATAGAAATGAAAAAAATGCAGACAAATTAATGGGGTTTACCTACAAAAGTACCTATATCTCAGCTTTTTATTATCCGCCACAACCGAACTTGGTACAAAATTAATTCTACGACATGGCATCTTTAGTTAATGGTCTGATATGCAAGTTATCTAATTTGCATATTCATGAATATTAATGAAAAGACATTAGAAATAAGAGGGGAAAACGTAGAAAAATGTAAGGGGTGTGCTAACAAAATTAGCTATATCTCAGCTGCTAGGTGTCCTCTACTACCAATTTGGTACCATATAAATGCTAACACATAGCAGGTTTTATTTATTTCACGTTTAGTAGTATAAGATAATTAGCAATTGAGATCGTAGTGATCTTGTAAGTTCACTATCATTAATTTGACTTCGAAGATTTCTTATTTTTTAAGTTTTCATTAGCATACATGAATATTTCAATAAGATAACTAGCACATTAAATAACAAAGTAAAGGAAAATTACACTAGATTTGATTAGGTACCAGGTTTTGAAGTTTATGATAAATGGTAGCTGAGATATGAGTAGTTTTGTAGGTACACCCTCATTATTTTTCCCTTTTTCGAACATTTTCCTTCTTTTCTAACGTTTTCATCAATATTCACGAATATTATAATAAGATAATTTTATAAATCATATCATTAGGTAAACGGTTTGATTCTTAGCATGTGTTTGGTACCGAGTTTAGTTCTCTAGGACAATTAGCTACTGAAGCATAAGAAATGCTCTAGGTACTCCCCCTACCCTTTTCTCCGGTTTTCTCTAATTTCTTGTGTTTTCATGAATATTCATAAATACTAGAAAAAGATCATTTACATATAAGCTCCTTGATTAGATAGACTATCTCTTCGCATAATGTTGGTGCCAGGTTTAGTATTCTCTGGCAATATGCAGCTTAGAAAATAGAAAAGGACCTCGGATAGTCTCCTATTCAATCTGCCCAAATTTTGACAGCCTATTGCTAGGATAATACATATTTGACAACTATATTTTTGTGCTTAAATAAAACCCTGACATTTAGTGTACCTAACAAATTAAAAATGTTTTGAAAACATTGCATGATTATACCAGGACATTAGGGTTAAGGGGGTGGGGGTATTTTTGTGACCAAATTTTATTTCACAGAAAGTCAAAGTTTTGGTGGGTATTCACTAAATACATGGAAATATAATGTTTGGGGCATAAAACTTGCGACGAAAGTGATGTGTTTGCATAAAATTCAGGTTGAAATATTTCATAGCTTCTTCTAAATAAGTATGCTGTCCATAACTTTTGACAGTAACCTGTTGTGTATGAGTTCAGCCAGTTTTACATGTTAACTGAGGTGTATCATATCTGCATACTGTATAAGTCATAGTCCAGATAAACACAATTTTTGAGCTTAAAATTATAAATATTTTTTTAATCATCAGATTCAACCTATAATTTGGTGCTTAATTGCGACGGTTCTTTTGAGTACACACAACATATGTTTGGGTTGAGAAATAAGACAATTGATTGCTTGGTACGTAATCATAACTAAAGCCCTGATACATGCCATTGTAAATTGATATTTACCTACAGGTTTGTACAAAGTAAGTTCTGGATAAGTTTTTATAATAAATTGTTTTTGAACATTTTGACATCGTCCCCCCCCCCCCCCCTCTGTGACCAATCATGCCGTTTTTATACGATATGTGAAATGTAAAACTACAACATTATGCAAAAGGATTAGTTTGGTCACGGTGAGGGGGGTGAAGCACTTCAGTAAAACTTTTTCCATTTTCTATGTGTTGAATAGCAAAAACAGGGTTTTCAACCCATATTTTTTAAATAGGTACTTGTCCAATGAGAAAAACACTTTTGCGAATAATTCGAGAGTAGAACCTACTATCTTTTTGATGGAAAAACTATTGTATTCTTTGAAACTTTTTTCTGGCCATTTTTATGGGCAATCCTTTATTAAGACTGTCCGAGATCCTTTGTAGATGCACACCTTTTTTGCAATTTTGCTATCCTTTGTAATGGTTTGGTTAACATGCATGCCTTTTTTTAAATTAGATAGATTGCCTGCCAAATAATAGAGGAAACCCTAATTATCTTGACTTTGATAAAGTACCAGATTTGAAGTTTGTGGTAAATGGAAGCTGAAATATGAGTAGTTTTGTTAATAAGCCCCATTAATTTTTCTATGATTTTCTTTCATTAATTTCTAATGTTTTCGTTAATATTCATGAATATGATAATTAGATAATTTGCATATCTAATCATTATGTAGATGGGTTCTACCTTAGTTTTTATTTGATACCAAGTTTGGTACTCTATGGTAATGGGCAACTGAGAATATAAAAATTTTCTAGGCACACCCCTAAATTGTTCTACAAGTTTTTCTAATTTCTCATGTTTTCATGAATATTCATGAATATAAGAATTAGATCATTAGCATATAAGACCAGTGGATAATGGTGATTTAACAAAGCATTGATTTGTTGCCAGATTTAGAATTCTAAATCAATTAGCAAATAAGATATGAGTAATTTTGTAGGTACATCCCTTATTTTTCTGCAATTTTCCCTTATTTCAAATTATTTCATTAATATTCATGAATATGCAAATGATATGTGATTTGAATATTGGACCATTTGGATATGAACGCTTTGTCTTAGCATTGATTTAATACCAAGTTTGGTAGTCTGTGATAGTTAGCAGCTGATATATAGGTAATTTGTAGGTACAAACTTGACCTTTTCTGCGTGTTGTCCCTCATTACTAATGTTTTCATCAAATTCATGAATGTTCAACTGTTATACTTTGCATATCGGACCACTACGACAAAGCATTAATTTGGTACCAGGTACTGTATCCTAGAATGAGTTGCTGGTGAGCTATGAGTATTTTTTGAAGTTATACCCCATTTTTAGGATTCCCTTTAATATATTGATTGGCATGGGAACCATGTGTTTTATCATAACGAGTTCTTTTTTTTAGGATTTTTTTTTTTGCAATTTGGTGTTCCAATTGAACAATTTGACATCTGTACGAAATTGTCCTTGGAGTTCATGGTAGGTCTAACTACTCCCCCCCCCCCCCCCCCCCCCGGTGCAAAAGGACTTGTCAAATTGAATCACCTATATGGTATATTTGTTTGTTTGGTTTGATTCTTTACGCCCCATCAACAATCTTTCAGTTAAACAGGGATGGGTCTTCCTGGGTTGAACCAGTACTAAGCTAGGATAAATGTGTCTTGCTCAAGGACCACAACACAGTGACGCCCCTGAGACTCGAACTCGCGGCCCCTCAGTCTCGAGACAAGCACTCTGCCACTGAGCCACTGCGCTCCCCCTATATGGTATTACTACGTGTAAATGCATCGCTGAATGTTTTCATCATTTTCCCACAATTTGTAACTTTTTCATTAATATTTATGAATATACAAATTAAACAAAACAAAAAATATCATTTACATATCTGAATATGCGATGAAAGGCCTATATCTAAGTATTAATTTGGTTTCCAGTTTAGTAGTCTAAGATAAGTAGGTGTTGAGACATGAATGGGTTTGTAGATACAGCCCTATTCTTGAAAATCGCATTAATATTTGACATGGAAACTGCATTTTCACATTGCCCAAAAAGGTTTATTTGTTAGGATGACTTGTTTCCGCATTTAGGGATCTGAATGAACAATTTGGCACCCATGACAAATTGCCCTGGGCGTCCAAGGTAGGTCAAAAAAGCTCCCATACTAAGTCTGTTTCTGTGGAAACAACATATGAAAAGGCTTGTATAACAGTAACCACTGTTTTTTGAAAACATGCTTCCTGATTATATACTAAGCTCACCGCATACGGAGACATGATCAGTTATGCGTACACACGGACGCATGCGTATGCATATTTACAGACAGACATATGGATATGCGGAGAGATCATTATACGAATAGTATATAATGACCAAATGCACTATCCCCTGCATATTTTAATCAAATTTGTTTTTATTTGTTTGATTTGATTCTTAACGTCCCATCAACAATCTTTCAGCTATAAAGGGACGCGTCTTCCTGGGTAGAACCAGTACTAAGCTAGGATAAATGTGTCTTGCTCAAGGACCACAACGCAGTGACGCCGGTGAGGCTCGAACCCGCGGCCCTTCGGTCCCGAGTCAAGGACTCTACCACTGAGCCACTGCGCTCCCCTAAAAGCGCATTTAACGTATATGACGCTACACTTTTTCGAATTGTCAACAGGTGGATATTGAAAGCAGACAGGATTAGCTAAATTTTGAGAGCACTTTCATCTTTTCTAACGATGGGTGTGTTTTTGACTCCATACACCAGACTAACGTTAAATATTGGAATATCAAATTAAGGTGCAATACTATACAATTATTGACTTCAATGATGTAGACTCATAAGGATTTATCTACCCGAAAAAGTGATAATTCACTGAGGCCGCTAGGCCGAGGTGAATATCACTTTTAAGGGTAAATTAATCCTTTTGTCTACCGAAATCGAAGTCAATAACTGTTTTGTTATATGACTTTTAATTTAAGAATGAAAAAAAATTCTACTTTCACTTTTGTTGTTAAAGACATGTTCAACCTTTAATCTAAGACATCTAAGGACTTTGTCACAAGTTTTAGCAACTGTCATTAAAATAAACTAAAGTATAGTATTTTGCATTTTCAAATGTATATTAATTCTCTTAATGGGGAATATAAAATGTTATTATGTCTCCCCCCTTCAGGGTTGGGAGACATATTGTTTTTCCCCGGGCGTCCGTCTGTCTGTCTGTCTGTCCGTCTGTCTGTCCGTCTGTCTGTCACAAATCGTGTCCGCTCTATAACTTGAAAACCACTTAAGCTATAATCACGAAACTTTATACAAATATCAATCAGCATGAGATGATGTGCAAAGTGCAAGAATGGTAACTCTGCCTTTTATACTTTTGGAGTTATTTCCCTTTGAACTTTGTCATCACAAAAATCGTGTCCGCTCTATAACTTGAAAACCGCTTAAGTTATATTCACGAAACTTTATACAAATATCTATCAGCATGAGATGACGTGCAGAGTGCAAGAATGGTAACTCTGCCTTTTTATACTTTTGGAGTTATTTCTCTGAACTTTGTGCATCACAAAAATCGTGTCCGCTCTATAACTTGAAAACCGCTTAAGCTATGATTCACGAAACTTTACACAAATATCAATCAGCATGAGATGACGTGCAGAGTGCAAGAATGGTAACTCTGCCTTTTATACTTTTTGAGTTATTTCCCTTGGAACTTTGTGCATCACAAAAACTGTGTCTGCTCTATATCTTGAAAACCGCTTAAGCTATATTCACGAAACTTTATACAAGTATCAACCAACATGGGAGTTGACTTGCAGAGAGCAAGAATAGTAACTCTGTCATTTATACTCTTAGAGTTATTTCCCTTCGAACTTTGTGCATCACAAAAACAATTATCTATGACTATTTTATGCCAGGTTATGATTGTGAAATAGTATGCTACATTGACAGATATTTTTACTAGATACGAGCTGATTGTCTGCATGAAGTGACTAGAATTTTTGTAAGAAATTGTATTTAATGTTTCTGTTTGAAATTGTATTCAATGAGGCATGCTTTTGACATCAAAAGGGGGGGGGGGAGACGTCTGTTTTTTCGTAGAAAAACAATTCTATAGTCCGTACAGAAATTCAGTGAACATCGTTTTTCTTTTTTAAAATGTCTTTAATGATGAAATTTTGGACCAGAATTTTGCACATACATATAATAAAACACCGCCTAATATACAATTGCATTTTTGAATATTTATGATAGGAAAATAAGTCTGGAATCTCTTGTGAAATAAAATAACTTCATTTTCGATTTAGAAAAATCCTTATTTTCCCTCAGTGTATTTCATATGGGTAGCACGTGGTTTATACAGTTCAATGAATACCATGTTTACTTTCGTATATGATAAAGAAAACGGATAGCTCTTGGTATTTATAATATGTCTATATATTCACTGAAACTGCTTTGAAGAGACTGCACAAATTACAATTCTGTCTGAGTTATCATATTTCACGATAATCAAAGTTCGCATGTTGTTTTCTTATATGTGTCATGTTTAAATGACACATATAGCAATTGGACCGCGACTGTGAAAACCTGTCCGGTGATTTGTAAAAATAAAGGCCCAGACCAGCCTGCGCATCCACGCAGTCTCATCAGCAACTTTGTTGTCTGCTTTTTGAGAAGAATCATCCCTAGACTTGCCTCGTGCGAAAAAAAATCAATTTTCTATCTAGCCTGTTTAGCCGAAGGGACTGGTTTGAGACTCTTGTCGGAAACTCAGAAGACAGGTTTTCCCACGTCGTGGCCTGTGTTGCTTGCTCGACAGCTCTAGGACAAATATTTCAAGTGCAACAGATAATAATATTAAAAACAAATATAATGAGGAGGCTGTTCATGGGATTGCGCTCTACATCGTCTAATAGGCCTACACAAGTCATTCGTAACTACGCCCACAGAGCCGGGGAACGGCGGGGGCTTTGATTTCCTGGCTACAGGTCTCCGGTATGACCTTGTGCTAACGGGGCATTTGCCCGGCTTGTGTTTGGCTACAAATGACTGGTGCACATAATTTCTTTCGTCTTTATGTGCCAGTCATTTGTGACCACCCCCCCCCCCCCCCAGCTCAGAGGAATGTCGAGAGCTTTGACTTTGTGTCTGCAGTTCCCCATAGTAACCACCATACTGTGGGGGCAGCTAGCTGGCAAAACCATGACAGCTCTCCTCCGTAGTTTGTTATTATACTGCAAAGCAATGTTTGTCTAGGTCTATCAAACCCCTACATTTCCTTCGCATTGTTGAGACAACGTAAAGTAAAAACACAGCACATTATATCCCCATCCTGCTCAGAGGCGTGGGTGAAGCAGTGGCTACAAATGACTGGTGCATTATTTATAGCCTATGATGCACTTCGCATGAACATTTAGTTCTCAGCCACCACAAAAACATCCGCTGATATATTGTTCAACCTATTTCCAAGCAGATTCCCACCCCATCACTAGTTTCTCTTTCCGACCTCAGCATTATATAAGTCTTTTTTTCCGTGACTTGAAACACACCTGACAGGTGAGCCCTGTGGTTATTTTATTATTATTTTTATTACCTCTTATAGTTGCCCGGAATTACGTTTAAGCATGCATGTTTTGCATTGTCTGGTGTCAACAAATCAGTATTTGGAATAAACAGATAGATAATTCAATTTATTTAATAAAACAAGTTTGACTTTTTTTAAAAAAAAATCTGATGATCAGAGAAGGAGCAGGGAACACAGAAAATCAAGATTTTAAATTGAGGAACAGGGTAACACAGAGATTCATTTCATAGGAACAAGCGAACGGGTACCCACTTGGAAGGCCTCAATATTTTCTCGTGTGCCAAAAATTCTGTGCGCCCAAACTATGGCCATAATTCGCATTTGATTTCTATATGATAAGAATCCCTTCTCCTAACACGTTACTTCGTCTTATAAACCCGTATAATTATTCATCGATAGTAAACTAAAGGCAGTGATCCGTATAAAGGTGCATTTAGGGTAAATTAAAAAATGCAGATGCTCAAATGAGGACAAATTCCATCATATCATAGCCCATTTGACAATACATTTTGTAACGAAAAAAATATCACCAATTAGGCGGTTTATAGATGTATTAAATTCTGATGGTCATTGTGCGACCAGTCCGCACATAACGAAATAAACGCAAAAAAGCGTTGTTCACTGAATTCCTGTACGCACATTAGTCATAAAACTGTTTTTACAATTTGTTTATTCAAATAAAGATAAATAAGCAAACAAAGCTGAAAAAAACTGTTGTAAAAATTCACATGCTAGTTTCACACTCATCATGATGTTTTTATCTCTCTAGAGGGTAATATTGCAGAAGTGTCAAAAATATTAACTTCGAGAAACTAGTTCGAGCTGGTTTTCATTAATATCAACTTATGGACCAGTTTAGACCAGTTTCCAGGTAGACATAGAGATTTATGAAGACAAATTGGGCCAATCAGGAGACAGGATTCTCTCCAGTCATATAACAAAATAATTGATATATAATGTATAAATAAACATCTTCTGATTGGCTCGGATACATATCCACTGTCGCTGATATTATTCAATTATTGACTTCAATGAGGTAGACATGAGGATTTATCTACCCGAAAAAGTGATAATTCACCTAGGCTGCTAGGCCGAAGTGGATATCACTTAAGGATAGATAAATCATTATTTATCATATGGCGTCGCGTCTGGGAGTGAAATAACGCCATGCAATAAAATCTGTAAACCACTAGTGGTTTATCGATTTACGGGAAACGTTATGACGTCCATAACAACGTTGCGTACATAATGACTAAATTATAACGTTTTACGCCAGAAATGAGATTTCAAAGTATTTGTCATATGATAAATAGAATCTAACATTCGTGCTCTTGTATTATTGAATTTATTAAACTCGTTGCGAAAAAGAGATAAAATGCTCGGCAAGCCTCGTATTTTATCTCTTTTCCCCAACTCGTTTAATAAATTCAATAAAACATGAGCACTCATGTGAGATCCTCTATATGTCTACCGAAATTGTGTCAATAACTGTCTTGTTATATGACTTTTCAACTAAGAATGGAAATTTTGTAGTTAAAGTCATGGTCAACCCTCAACACAAGGACTTTCTCACAAGTTTAATCAACTGGTATTAAAATATTTTAATTTAGTATTTTGCATTTTGAAATGTGTATCAATTCTCTGAATGCGGAATGTTAAATTTAATCAAAACCTTTTTTACATTTTGTTTGTTGAAACAAAGATAAATGAACAAGCAAGACAAAACAAAACAGTTGTTCAAATTCATGAACGTCTTTTATTTACTTGTTGGGATGTGAAACAGCAAATCATGTCAATTTCATTCAGCACATGCTGATCAAAATATTAATTTCTGGAAACTAGTTTGAGCTGATTTCCATGCAATTTTAACTTGTAGGCCAGTTAAGACCGGTTTTCAGGTAGACATAGATATTTATAAAGACAAATTGAGCCAATCAGTGGACAGAATTCTCTCCAGTCATATAACAAAATTACATGTCGCATGGTTTGCTGGACAAAGAACACGGCACGAGGTAATATTGCATGGCTTACGGGAAGTGACGTCAGAACGTCAAGTAATTTCACATGATCCATCCGAAACGTCAATGGTTTTAGCGGTCCAAAACGGCAGGAAATGCATAGCATACATTTATTATATATTAACCCCATCGTTGACTTATGTTTCGGTAGACAGGGAGTATTATTGAACAGTTAACTAAACATATTGACCTCCGCTCCGCGTCTGCAATATGACGCTTACTGTTCAATAACACTCCATGTCCATCTCAGTCAACATTTGTATACTATTAATGTTGTTAAGGTCTTTGGATATGCAGATATCAAAGTCTTAAAACATGTAAAATGATCTTCCAAAGCCATTACATTTGGTTCAAAAAGACCGTTTCACTTTTTTCAGTCTATGTCGGCAGCCATTTTCTGCTACTACAACATTATGTCGCGTTCGATCTGAGTCCAAACTCTGGTTTCAAAAGGTTGAACATAGGTCGTCACCAGTGGGTTAAGAAGTAAACAGAAACTGTCCTGTCAGCGAAGAGTGACAGTGACTTCATGTTTTGTTTACAAAATTATCAGGGACTTATAATCGGTAGATCACTTGTGTATTAATCCTATCCTCAGAATAGGATTAAAACACAAGTGATCTATCGATTTGCGTTTGCTTAAAGAGACTAAGTCTGCAACTATGAACATTTTTCGAAATTTTTTATTTTGTTTTTAAATCATTTGTAAAAGTAGAATTAAGCTTTGTTTTCACAATAAATCTGTTCACTATAGCTGAAAACTGCACGGAAAAGTTAATTATCTTATAAAACAGGTGTGTTTTTCTCTTGTTGGTAATTATTCGCGTCCCTCCAATAATTATAGACAGTTAATTTTAACATAAATGCTGTTGTTTTGATACTGGTAATTTGTTAAGATTTACGAAAATGGTAAAATGCACACCTGAATTTTAGTTTTTTTGCTGTGTTCTTTAAAAATAGAAACATTAGTTCTAAAATTAAAAGATCAAAGGTTACAGACTATGCAGCTTTAAGTGAAGTGTAATCGTTAGTGCTTTACTAAGCAATTGTAAACAAATTATTACGTCACTGTCACTCTTGGTTGGACCGACAGTAGGAGGCAAATAAAGGCGTTTCTTTGTTTTCTCGTCTATACTTTTAAAGTGTCTTTGTTTCCGGATATGTACATGAATACTGTGAGGCCAAGACAAAGAAAGAACTTAAGATGACTCAAAGCATGTCGAGTGTTAGCCGCGGCATAAGAAAACATTTGAGCCGTGACGTGATTTCCAACAATGTGACATTTGACATGAATAGACTCAGACGAGTCTGTGCAGCCTCCTTCCGAACTTAGAAACTCCAAATGATGTTCGGTCAGTAGCTTAACACTCATAGAATATTCAAGCCACTAGCCAATATTCTGATCAGACGGCGCGTAATGCGCAGGCTGATCTGAGGCTTTGCTGGCCGCACATACCACATTGTTGGAAATCATTTTCATTTCATATGCAATAATTGAAAGCAAAAAGCTAGTTTACTTTTCGTTTTTGCACATTTATTTCTCAATGCCTAAAGAGAACCCCAGCTTAACCTTCTTACTCTTCGAGAAAGACAAGTCGGACGTCAGACGTGTGTTTTCTAAAACATTCTTTACTTGTCTTACTGTTATACTCCGGCGAATTCAAGAACTGCCGTATCGCAGGTGTACCACCGGAACCTAAAGATTTGTTATAATCACTTGCTATGGAGCCGAGTCTAAGAAATGATTCCGGACCTTATTTTGCTGTATTTCTGATTTCTTTCTCACCAACAACTCAGTATAATGTTTATCATCATCTGTTATCTTGAACTGGTCATATTCCATCTTTTCTGGATACATTTTGTATCGGCTTCCTATTTCATCATAAAATGTCTTCACAAGCCTTTGTTTCTGACCTTCAAGAGCAGACTCTCTAAGTTGCCCCCTTATTTTAGCAATATGTTTGCTTTGATTTTAAGCAATCCGTTGGGTATCATCATCTGGCACCATCGGTAACTTGTCATCGATGTCACCATCATCGTCATTATAACCTCTCAAATTCTGGATCCCCAAAATCATATCCCCTTTCTGCCGTTTTTAAATATTTATTTGTATAACCTTACTCGAGATTTAATGCTATTTTATCATTCTGTTAAAATAAAAGCATAAACCTATGGTCGCGATATCAAGCCAATACTCTTTTGGTGCAGATAAAGCAGTCCAGATAAGCCAGGCTGTATTTTTGATAAAGGGACACAACCCAAACCTCGACACGAAAACTGCAAAATCATCTTATTAATCTGGATATCAGATCTTCATTATGAATGGCTCTTTTGGATTTAAACTTTGGGAAAACTTCAACATTGCTCTACTTTCTATGCACACGCGACAGATTTTTTTTGTCTTGAAGTTTTGACCTTCTAAATGGTCATCAAAGTTTCAGCATGAAAACCGGAAGTTAACGAAAATGCGACACTTTCGACGGTAAATATTTCGATAAATGATAACCATAGGTTATTACCTTACAACTTACGTATGCCAAGTTTTAATTGATTCAGTTTAATTGAAGTTTTAGTGATTTCTCAAATTCTGGGGAAATTTCACAAAAAAATGAAATTTAAAACATAAATTTTAGGTCCTTCCAGCAAAGTGAATTTTGTGTTTTAAACCGTTTTCTTGTTTGTTTGAGTGCAACGCAGTACGTGCACGCTGAAATTGAACAAAATTTTAAGATTTAATATGGTTACCAAAAAAATTGATGAATTTGTCATTTTTCACCAAAGTTTTTGGCAGAAGTGTGCAATTTAGCTCAAGTTTTGGTAAAACGTTTTCCTACGTTAGGAACGCTTGTTAGTACAAAGACAAAGTGAATCAAGCTGTTATTTATATGAAAAATAACACTTGTACCAGTTGCGTATCCAGTCCCGCTTGGTAAACATCTGACAAAACCCTATGGTCTGTGGCTTGATTTAAGAACTACAGATGATAACTCACTCTATGCCTCTGGGAGAGCGGTGTTGAATGCCAGTGAAGGTATAAAAATTCAAATAACAAAACAACAAGAAACAGATGAAACTTTAAATATTTATCTATATATAATACTAGATGCACAGATCAATTTCGAAAAGGGACGATTCTAACAGCTAGAATAGCAATGCTTGTAGCAAAAATAATAATTTATATTAGCGAAAACAGAGCAAATAGTTGGGTGATACAACAATATTTATAGCAATGCTTGTAACAATGCCAATAAAAATTAGCAAAGTAAGTAAGGGTGCAAAAAACAGGAATCGATACAATCAAGTACCACACCTAACCCAGGATACCAATGGGAAAGTGACAAGCTCACAGTTAGACACCACAAACGAGAGCCAAGAGGTCAGCCCTTTCCATGCAGGTGACCACAAGGCACATATAAAGACGCACAAATGCATAGCAAACGCAAGACAGAAAAAACATAAAATATCCACAAAAGAAGTTCCGCCTTGGAACGGCCAGTAAAATATTTTATTGGACGGCTTTAACCGGTTTCACGGCGCGCAAACCTCACCCTTAATTCAGATGTGGATCAAGACACATAGATGTTTGGTTTGCTTGAATGACCCTTAACTAACCCATGCATCATCTCCTAGAACAATCATATAAATCAAGATATAGCAAGGAGATAAAGCAAAGATAAGGACTCAACAGTAAATAAAACTGAATACCAGAACAAAAAAATTCAACAGGTAAACCCCGGTGGGCCCTACAAACAGCCAAAGCATCAGGCCCCTACCATCTCATTAATAGATAAGTCTTTAAGTCGGAACCATCATAGAGTTTGAAGTTCGACCCACCGGCGTGCAATTAAAGAGAAAAGCAAGGTTGCCAACCGTTAATGGATTGACCACCAAGCATGCAGTCTGTTGCAATACATTAATGCAATAGCCAATCTTTTTATAATGGGAAATTATTTTAGTGAACTGCGCTGAAAAATTATTGGAGCCAACAATCTTCTTCAATTTATACACCAAGTCACCATAGAATTCAGGTTCAGAAAGTCCTTTGCGCAAGAGAGATTTAAGTCCAACTTGGAATTTAGATATCTAATCAAATCAATGCTTATATCAATGGTAATAAAAAATGCTACTCGAGCTTATAACAATTGCCTCTGCCAGCGTTAATATGCTTGATTTTCTATTTATTTTAAGTTGAAAAAATATATTAAACGAATAAAAATGAATGCTGAAGAATTATTAGAAGATCTTCCAAAAGACAACACACAAGATGTGGCTATAGAGCAACAACATGCAGAAAGAAAAATACTATCAGCCATTTTGCAGGTGGTGGCAGCAAAACATCTAGTACGTGAGTTGCAAATCTCAGACATAGATGGAATGAACCCCCTATACTGAAGACAAGAATCCTGACTCGGTGCAACTATGACTAAAACTCTAGGTAATTATTTTATTGGTTTGTATGTTATGGATGTGTCAAAATATTTCAACGTAGGATTTAGAAGAAGATCCATTTATCCATGATGCTTTGACGGATGCTTGCTGTGAACTATATTACAGGTATAGGATGTACCTAGCACGATTAACAGCAATGTTAACAATGCAAGACATATGAATTTTAGTGAAAATAAAAAGTCCATACAGAAAACATAGATGGAGAATCGGGCAGTCAATATGAGTGAAGTACCCCAGAGTGAAGAACCGCAGATTAAAGAGCCTCAACGTGCACAACCAGAGAAAGAACCCTCTTAAAAGAAAATAGTAGCCCTCATTCAAAGGACTATAACTCGATAAGAATGCTGCATTTTTCTTTATGTCTGATGCCAGTTTAAAGGTAATATATAGCCCTTTGTAGAAACCTATACCATTTTGTTGCAGCATATATGTGGGGAAGTAATGAAACTACTTGCATTCATATGTGAACATCCCTAGGTCGGTAAAGTTAGCACTAATTTTGCTGCAGCAAAAAACGGTAAAGTTGGCAGCAATTTTTCTGCAGCAAAAAATGGTCAAGTTAGCAGCAATTTTTCTGCAGCAAGAAACGGTCAAGTTTGCAGCAACAGTAAAAAACGGTAAAGTTGGCAGCAATTTTACTGCAGCAAAAAACGGTCAAGTTAGCAGCAATTTTACTGCAGCAAAAAACGGTCAAGTTAGCAGCAATTTTGCCGCAGCAAAAAAAATGGTAAAGTTGGCAGCAATTTTATGGCAGAGAAAAACGGTCAAGTTAGCACAAAATTTCTGCTAGCACAAAAAATTTTGCTAGCAAAAAATTTGCTGCTGGCACAAAAATTCCTGCTAGCACAAAATTTGCTGCTAGCAAAAAATTTGCTGCCAGCAAAAAATTTTCTGCTAGCACAAAATTTGCTGCCAGCAAAAAAAATTCTGCTAGCACAAAATTTGCTGCCAGCAAAAATTTTCTGCTAGCACAAAAATTTCTGCTAGCACAAAATTTACTGCCAGCAAAAAATTTCTGCTAGCACAAAAATTTCTGCTAGCACAAAATTTGCTGCCAGCAAAAAATTTTCTGCTAGCACAAAAATTTCTGCTAGCACAAAATTTGCTGCTGGCACAAAAAATTCTGCTTGCACAAAAATTTCTGCTAGCACAAAATTTGCTCCTGGCACAAAAATTTCTGCTAGCACAAAAAATTCTGCTAGCAAAAAATTTGCTGCCGGCAAAAAATTTGCTGCCAGCAAAATTCCTGCAGGCACAAAATTTGCTGCAGGCACAAATGAGCAGTGACATGAGATTTCCAACAATGTCGTATGTGCGACCAGCAAAGGCTCAGACCAGCCTGCGCATACGCGCACACTGATCAGAGCCTTTGCTTGTCGCTTAATTATTATATAAGTGTTAAGCTACTGATCCTGATCGAACTTAATTTGGTGTTTCTAAGCTTAACAGGAGGCTGCACAAGTTCGTCTGAGTCTACAATTGTCAAGATGGCACATTGTTGGAAATCACATGTCACGGTTCAAATATTCCTGAATACCGGGCCGCGTAGGTAGTCGGTAACGTGTCTGGCTACAGATACGTGTCTGACTGCAGATCCTGGTGTCCCGAGTTTGATCGCAGCCCGGTCTCATGCTTTCATTGAGATTGATCGTGAAATAATTTCTACCGTCATATCACTCCCTTCCGAGAAGTAGCTGTCAGTTTTAAGCGAAAGTATGCGCACGAAGTACTGGTTTGATTTGATTCATTACGTCCCATCAACAATCATTCAGTTATATAGGGACGGGTCTTCCAGGGTTGAACCAGTACTAAGCTAGGATAAATGCGTCTTGCTTAAGGGCACAATGCAACGCCGCCGGTGAGGCTCGAACCCACGGCCACTCGGTCTCGAGTCAAGCACTCTCGCTCCCGAGACAAAGTACTGGTTAACTGCTTCTTCAAGCTTCCCGAGGAAAGATGTGATTAGGTGAGCTGTCCGTCTCGCCATGGCCATAGTTGTTGACTTGGGGACGTAAAGCAGCAAAACAAACAAAAACACAAATATTCCTGCTAGCACAAAAATTGCTGCCAGCACAAAATTTACTGCTGGCACAAAAAATCCTGCCAGCACAAAATTTGCTGCCAGCACAAAATTTGCTGCTGGCACAAAAATTCCTGCTAGCACAAAATTACTGCCAGCACAAAATTTGCTGCTGGCACAAAAATTCCTGCTAGCACAAAATTTGCTGCTGGCACAAAAATTCCTGCTAGCACAAAATTTGCTGCTGGCACAAAAATTTCTGCTAGCACAAAATTTGCTGCTGGCACAAAAATTTCTGCTAGGACAAAAAATTGCTGCCAGCACAAAATATGCTGCTGGCATAAAAAATTCCTGCTAGCACAAATTGGCTGCAGGCACTAAAATTATTGCTGGCACAAAAGTTGCTGCAGGCACAAATCTTCATATCGGGCCGCGTAGGCAGTCGGTAACGTGTCTTGCTACAGATGCGTGTCTGACTGAGGATCCTGGTGTCCCGAGTTTGATCGCAGCCTGGTCTCATACTTTCATGGAGATTTATCGTGAAATAATTTCTACCGTCAAATCACTCCATTCCGCTATATCATTCAAGAAAAGTAGCTGTCAGTTTTAAGCGAAGGTATGCGCACGAAGTACTGGTTTGATTTGATTCATTACGTCCCATCAACAAGCTTTCAGTTATGTAGGGACGGGTCTTCCTTGATTGAACCGGGTCTAAAGCCCCGTTCTCACTGTGCAGATGGAGCCACAGTACATCGCGATGCAGGACAGCCGGTATACCGTGATGCACCGGGACACATTTCATAAAAAAATAATTTGCGTTCTCACCTTGCCGACGTTACCCCAGTATAGCCCCGGTCCGGCAAGACGCCGGTTGATTCCCGGTTCACCGCGGAGCACTTACAGTGCAGCACGCTGGAGCTACGGTTCATGCCGGTATACCCCGGCGTTACCCAGGCTGTTTACGGTGATGCCCCGGTAACTGCCGGTTGCGCCATGGTTACATGCCGGTAGGGCCACGATTGCGTCCCGGTGTTACTCTACACTATAAATTCAGGATAAAAACGTGGCGTAACGTAAGTTTTCTTCTGTCTCTATCGCATAACAGTTATGTCTTCAAAGAAATAACATCGAACAGACACAAATTGGACTGCACAGCCACATACGGTAGATGGAGACTTGAAAATTCAGATTAAGTTACTAGAGGAATTTGATCTATGTTGCGAAAACAAATGCTTAGTAACCTCGCAGCTCATTTGCATGTATGTTGTCGTATAAGCAGAAGCAGAGGGTATAAAACTTTTTTCATGCTCAACTCGACTGAGCATGAAATTTCGACTGCTCATAAAAACTAAAATACCGGCAAATAAAGAAGTTTCTTGCTTTCAGTCTCTCAGGTGTTGTATTTATCATGCTAATAAATGTTAAAATGCCAAAATTGTTGGCATTTCAACATTTATGAGCAGGATAAATTTCGTGCTCAGCTTAGTTGAGTATGAAAAATGTTTTTAAGCTCGGGGCCTGTTTTCTTACGACGAGGTTCAAATGTTGTTGATCTGGGCCTAGACCTACATGTGTACAATGCCTCCTTAAAGTTAAGGAAGACTTAATTTAAATATATTTCAACATGTTACATTAAATACTTGATAAATTGCCAGGACCTGTGCAGTACTTGTTGTCAAAAATATCATTGTGATCTATAGAAAAAAGAAACTATTTTGATTTTAATCAGTTTGAAAACGTTGTTTTTCGCATCCTGAAAATTCAATACTTAACTTAAGTCTTCCTTTACTTTAAGGGTGCATTGTAATTTTGGCCCAGATTGTCTTGCTTTTTAGTAAAAATATATAAACACTATGCGCCGCGGCATGTGATTTCTAACAGTGTGGTATTTTGAGAAGTGTAGACTCAGACAAGCCTGTGCAGTAACCATTTTAGCTAAGAAATTTTAAATGTAGTTCGGTCAGTAGTTTAACAGTCAAATAATAATCAAGCGACTGGCAAAGGCTCTGAGGTTTTGTTGTTGGCACATACCACATTGTTGAAAAATCAGGCATACCCGGGGTCTTCATCGCGCACGGTTTATCACGGTGGAATCACGGATTTTTCCGGAATGCGCCGGTATCGCGTGGACGCGGTCCCAGTGGAGACACGGTTGCTCCCGGCGTCGTCTCAGTTTACCACGGTATTTGACAGCCTTCTCGGTTACGCTCGGTGAGTTCCTTTTGTTTTAAACATTTTACAACAACCGGGGACATGAGCCGGTTCAACACGGTTCATCCCGGATCTCCAAAGTTGTCCACGGTGCCGCCACGATTGTGACACGGTTCATCCCGGATCATCAAACTGGGATGAACCGGCACCTTAAACCGGGACAGTGAGAACGGGGCTTTAGCTAGGATTAATGTGTCTTGCACAAGGGCACAACATAATGACGCCGGTGAGGCTCGAACCCGCGGCCCCTCGGTCTCGAGTCAAGCACTCTACCACTGAGCAACTGCGCTCCGATGACGAAGTACTAATTAATCGCTTCTTCAAGCTTGCCCCATAAGGTGTGGTTAGGTAAGCTTATAGTCTCGCCATGACCATAGTTGTTGACTTGGGACAAAACAAACAAAACACAAATATTTCTGCCAGCACAAAAATTGCTGCCAGCACAAAATTTGCTGCTGACACAAAAAATCCTGCTAGCACAAAGTTTGCTGCCAGCACAAAACTTGCTGCTGGCACAAAAATTCTTGCTAGCACAAAATTTGCTGCTGGCACAAAAATTCTTGCTAGCACAAAATTTGCTGCTGGCACAAATATTCCTGCTAGCACAAAATTTGCTGCTGGCACAAAAATTTCTGCTAGCACAAAATTTGTCGACCCCTTTCCTCTACGTTGTTATACGGTGACCCCGTTTCGTCCACGGTGATCGAAATCGTGATTGACGTGGCCGCCGGTAAACGAGGCGTTACTTCCTAAAGTATGATAGAAAAGTTCGGGTTACAGTGGCATGCTTCGTTAGACGGGCGAAAATATCATTTTAATGCTAGCAACAATTTTGCTACTTGCAGGAATTTTTGTGCTAGCAGGAATTTTTGTACCAGCAGACATTTTTCTGCCAGCAGCAAATTCTGTGCTAGCAGGAATTTTTGTGCCAGCAGCAAATTTTGTGCTAGAAGGAATTTTTGTGCCAGCAGCAATTTTTTTGCTAGCAGGAATTTTTGTGCCAGCAACAAATTTTGTGCTAGCAAGAATTTTTGTGCCAGCAGCAAATTTTGTGCTGGCAGCAATATTTTGTGCTAGCAGGAATTTTTGTGCCAGCAGCTAATTTTGTGCTGGCAGCAATTTTTGTGCTAGCAGGAATATTTGTGTTTTGTTTGTTTTGCTGCTTTACGTCCCCAAGTCAACTACTTTGGCCATGGTGAGACGGTCAGCTCACCTTATCACATCTTTCTTGGGGAAGCTTGAAGAAGCGACTTAGCAGTACTATGTCATGGGAGCGAGAGTGCTTGACCCGGGACCGAGTGGCCGCGGGTTCGAGCCTCACCGGCGGCATTGCATTTTGCCCTTGAGCAAGAAGCATTTATCCTAGCTTAGTACCCGTTCAACCCAGGAAGACCCGTCCCTATATAACTGAAAGATCGTTGATGGGACGAAATGAATCAAATCATACCAGTATTTCGAGCGCATACTTTCGCTTATAACTTATAACTTTTTTTTTGAATGATTCAGCTGAAGGGAGGGATGTGACGGTAGAAATTATTTCATGATCAATCTCAATGGAATTATGAGACCGGGCTGCGATCAAACTCGGCAGTCAGACACGCATCTGTAGCCAGACACGTTAACAAATGCCTACGCGGCCCAGTATTCAGGAATATTTGAACCGTGACATGTGATTTCAAACAATGTGCCATTTTGACAAGTGTATACTCAGACGAACCTGTGCAGCCTCCTGTTAAGCTTAGAAAAACTAATTAAGTTCGATCAGTAGCTTAACACTCATATAATAATTAAGCGACAAGCAAAGGCTCTGATCAGTGTGCGCGTATGCGCAGGCTGGTCTGAGCCTTTGCGTGTCGCACATACCACATTGTTGGTAATCTCATGTCACGGCTCATTTGTGCCTGCAGCAAATTTTGTGCCTGCAGAAATTTTAGTGCTGGCAGCAAATTTTGTGCTGGCAGGAATTTTTGTGCCAGCAGCAATTTTTGTGCTGGCAGCAAATTTTGTGCTAGCAGGAATTTTTGTGCCAGCAGCAAATTTTGTGCTGGCTGAATTTTTTTTGCTAGCTGAAATTTTTGGGCCAACAGCAAATTTTGTGCCAGCAGCAATTTTTTTGCTAGCAGAATTTTTTTGCCAGCAGAAGTTTTTGTGCCAGCAGCAAATATTGCGCTAGTAGAAATTTTTGTGCCAGCAGAAATTTTTGTGCTATAAATAGCAGGAATTATTGTGCCAGCAGCCGATTTTGTGCTGGCAGCAATTTTTGTGCTAGCAGGAATATTTGTGTTTTGTTTGTTTTGCTGCTTAACGGCCCCAAGTCAACTACTTTGGCCATGGCGAGACGGTCAGCTCACCTTATCACATCTTTCCTGGGGAACCTTGAAGAAGCGGTTAACCAGTACTTTGTCATGGGAGCGAGAGTACTTGACTCGAGACCGAGTGGCCGCGGGTTCGAGCCTCACTGGTGGCGTTGCATTGCGCCCTTAAGCAAGACGCATTTATCCTGGCTTAGTACCCGTTCAACCCAGGAAGACCCGTCCCTATATAACTGAAAGATTGTTGACGGGACGTAATTAATCAAAATAAACCAGTAATTTGAGCGCATACTTTCGCTTATAACTGACAACTACTTTTTTGAACGATTTAGCTGAAGGGAGGAATATGACCGTAGAGATTATTTCATGATCAATCTCGATGAAAGTATTAGACCGGGCTGCGATCAAACTCGGGACACCAGGATCTGCAGTCAGACACGTATCTGTAGCCAGACACGTTACCGACTGCGAATGTTTGAACCGTGACATGTGATTTCCAACAATGTGCCATTTTAACAAATGTAGACTCAGACGAACCTGTACAGCCTCCTGTTATACTTAGAAACACCAAATTAAGTTCGATCAGTAGCTTAACACTCATATAATAATTAAGCGACAAGCAAAGGCTCTGATCAGTCTGCGCGTATGCGCAGGCTGGTCTGAGCCATTGCTGGTCGCACATATCACATTGTTGGAAATCTCATTTCACGGCTCATTTGTGCCTGCAGCAAATTTTGTGCCAGCAGCAATTTTAGTGCTGGCAGCAAATTTTGTGCTGGCAGGAATTTATGTGCCAGCAGCAAATTTTGTGCTGGCAGGAATTTTTGTGCCACTAGCAATTTTTATGCTGGCAGCAATATTTTTGCAAGCAGAAATTTTTGTGCCAGCAGCAAATTTTGTGCTAGCAGAAATTTTTGTGCTAGCAGGAGTATTTGTGTTTTGTTTGTTTTGCTGCTTTACGTCCCCAAGTCAACAACTTTGGCCATGGCGAGACGGTCAGTTCACCTTATCACATCTTTCCTGGGGAAGATTGAAGAAGCGGTTAACCAGTACTTGGTAATGGAAGCGAGAGTGCTTGACTCGAGACCGCGTGGCCGCGGGTTCGGGCCCCACCGGTGACATTGCATTGTGCCCTTAAGCAAGACGCATTTATCCTAGCTTAGTACTGGTTCATCCCAGGAAGACCCGTCCCTATATAACTGAAAGATTGTTGACTGGACGTAATGAATCAAATCAAACCAGTACTTCGTGCGCATACTTTCGCTTAAAACTGACAGCTACTTCTCGGAAGGGAGTGATATGACGGTAGAAATTATTTCACGATCAATCTCAATGAAAGTATGAGACCGAGCTGCGATCAAACTCGGGACACCAGGATCTGCAGTCAGACACGTATCTGTAGCCAGACACGTTACCGACTACCTACGCGGCCCGGTATTCAGGAATATTTGAACCGTGACGTGTGATTTCCAACAATGTGCCATCTTGACAAGTGTAGACTCAGACTAACCTGTGCAGCCTCCTGTTAAGCTTAGAAACACCAAATTAAGTTCGATCAGTAGCTTAACACTTATATAATAATCAAGCGACAAGCAAAGGCTCTGATCAGTGTGCGCGTATGCGCAGGCTCGTCTGAGCCTTTGCTGGTCGTACATACGACATTGTTGGAAATCTCATGTCACTGCTCATTTGTGCCTGCAGCAAATTTTGTGCCTGAAGGAATTTTTGTGCCAGCAGCAAATTTTTGTGCAGGAGCAAATTTTGTGCTAGCAGAAATTTTTGTGCTAACAGAAATTTTTGTGCCAGTAGCAACTTTTGTGCTAGCAGAAATTTTTGTGCTAGCAGAAAATTTATTTTTTGCTAGCAATTTTTTTTGTGCTAGCAGGAATTTTTGTGCCAGCAGCAAATTTTGTGATAGCAGAAATTTTTGTGCTAGCAGAAATTTTAGTGCTGGCAGCAAATTTTGTGCTGGCAGAAATTTTTGTGCCAGCAGCAAATTTTGTGCTAGCAGAAAGTTTTGTGCAAGTAGAAAATTTATTTTTTGCTAGCAAAATTTTTTGTGCTAGCAGAAATTTGAGTGCTGGCAGCAAATTTTGTGTTGGCAGAAATTTTTGTGCTAGCAGCAAATTTTGTGCTAGCAGAATTTTTTGTGTTAGCAGAAATTTTTTTGCCAGCAGCAAATTTTGTGCTAGCAGTAGTTTTTTTGCTAGTAGAAAATTTTTTGCTGGCAGCAAATTTTTTGCTAGCAGAAATTTTTGTGCTAGCAGAATTTTTTCTGCTGGCAGCAAAGTTTTTGCTAGCAAAATTTTTTGTGCTAGAAGGAAATTTTGTGCTAGCAGAAATTTTTGTGCTAGCCGAATTTTTTATGCCTGCAGCAAATTTTGTGCTAGCAGAAATTTTGTGCTAGCAGAATTTTTTTGCTGGCAGCAAATTTTGTGCTAGCAGAAATTTTAGTGCCAGCAGAATTTTTTGTGCCAGCAGCAAATTTTGTGCTGGCAGAATTTTTTGTGCTAGCAGAAAATTTTTGCCAGCAGCAAATTTTGTGCTAGCAGAAATTTTTGTGCTAGCAGAAATTTTCTTGCTGGCAGCAACTTTTGTGCTAGCAGAAATTTTTGTGCTAGCAGAAGGTTTTTTGCTGGCAGCAAATTTTGTGCAAGCAGAAATTTTTGTGCTAGCAGAATTTTTTTTGCTGGCAGCAAATTTTGTGCTAGCAGAAATTTTTGTGCAGGCAGAAATTTTTTTGCTGGCAGCAAATTTTTTGCTAGCAGACATTTTTGTGCTAGCAGTATTTTTTTTGCTGGCAGCAATTTTTTGGCTAGCAGAAATTTTTGTGCTAGGAGAAAATTTTTTGCTGGCAGCAAATTTTGTGCTAGCAGAAATTTTTGTGCCAGCAGCAAATTTTTTGCTAGCAAAATTTTTTGTGCTAGCAGAAATTTTGTGCTCACTTGACCGTTTTTCTCTGCAATAAAATTGCTGCCAACTTTACCGTTTTTTGCTGCAGTAAAATTGCTGCCAACTTTACCGTTTTTTTTTTACTGTTGCTGCTAACTTGACCGTTTTTTGCTGCAGAAAAATTGCTGCCAACTTTACCGTTTTTTGCTGCAGCAAAATTAGTGCTAACTTTACCGACCTAACATCCCTAGTATTGGCTTTTTGTGGAATAAACTTCACATTTCTCCAAAACTATAGTGTGTGATAACTTCTTTCTATAGGCAATGATTACCAGACTGAGTGCCTGTAGAAAAGCATGACAGTGATTTAAGTGTTACCCCCCCCCCCCACCCCCACCCCGAACCTCTTAGTCAGGATCAAAGGTCGACTATTTAAATTTCGCAGTCGTCAATATTTTTACTGAAATTACGCATGCAGACAGTTTACATTAAATATGAAACATATCAAACATGATTTGAGATCAACTGCCTGGATCCGACCCCTTGGATGGAATAAGGGCGTGGGGTCAAATTAAAGCGAATGACGAATGCAGCAACATGGTAGCAGATATTCAGCCCACAGACCCCCCGACCCTGGCGTTTGGGTCAAAAGGTCCAAATACATTTTTTTAGAGCATGGTCATATTGCATATTAAATTAAAGGGAATCACGAATGCAACAAAATGGTAACAAATATTTTGCCCGCAGACACCCCCCCCTGACCCTGGGGGTGGGGTCAAAAGGTCAAAATTCAACTTTTTCAGAATATGGTCATGTTGCATATCAAATTAAAGGGAGTGATGGATACAGCAGCATGGTAACCATTTTGCTCGCAGACCCACCACCACCACCCTGGGGGAGGGGTCAAAAGGTAATGCTTCAACTTTTTCAGAACATGGTCATGTTGAATATCAAATTAAAGAGAACGACGCATGCAGCAACATGTTAGCAAATATTTTACCCACAGTCCACTCCCCCCCCATCCGAAACCCTTGGAATGGGGTCAAAAGATCTGTCCTTACACACACCTAAGACCACTAGGGTGGGGTCAATGCTCAAATCCATTTTTTTTTCTGAAAGTAGTCATGTTGCATATTAAATTAAAGGGAATGGAGTATAGAGCACAGTGCAAGCACATATTCTGTCCTTATACGCACCCTCAACTTATGGGTTAGATTAAAAGATAACATCCGATTGTGGTCATGCTGCATTTCAAATTAAGGGGAATGAAGTATAGACTAACATTGAAGCAAACACTATGACCATACACACACCCCTGACCTCTCAGCCAGGTAGAAGTCAGATATTGAAATTGCACAGATAAGTTTATTTTTTATTGAACTTAGCACTGAAAACTAGTTGATAGGCTTTTATCTTCGATCTGTATGATACCCACGGTGAACTTAGGGTTGTAGAAGCGGTATTAAGGTTTTGTGATTTACAAGTTACTCTAAAATAACCCTTCACCGTGGATATAAATTCAACAGATTTTCCTTGTTCGACTTCTGTTTTGCCAGGCAACACGTCCGATTCTTGGAATTTTCGTTTAGACATACAAGGGTAGCTTATTCTGTAGTCAGTTTTGAATCTGGCAGCAATTTATCCAAAGTTTTTATGATTGGCCTTTCTACCTGCAAGAATGGTTAAGATCCATTTAAAAATAAAAACACAAGAGTGTCACAACATTTCTCCCATTTTCAAGCTGTTTTTCAGACGCTCAACGAGAGCATACTCTGCTGTCTGAATTCTGATCTTGTCGAAATTCAAACTCAACTGAGCTTTTATGGTAGTCCTTGTTATCTGCATGAACGAGGTGATCAAATCTAAACACAGACACTTAAGTGTTACAAGATTATACATCAACTTTCAGACACCAAAGGGCAGCTACCTATGCAGTCAGTGGTGGAAACACGCCGAAATTCAAATTCATTCAAACTTTTATGATATATGCAAAAAAAATGGAGAAGATCCAAGCAAAAATGAGGGCGCCAGAGTTGCTGACGACATTTCTCCCATTATAAGTCTATGGGAATTTCTTCAGACGCTCAAGGGCAGCTAACTTCGCAACCCGTAGTCAAATAAGGCCGAAATTCAAACTCGTCCGTGATATTATAGTTTTCCTCCTTACCTGTAAGGATGACAAAGATCGATTCAAAAAAAGAAGGCGCTAGAGTGCTAACCAGAATATACATTGATTTTTACACGCTCAATGGCAGCTAACTCCGCAGTCAGTGGTGGAATCCCACCGAAAACCAAACCATCCAAACTTTTATAGTTGTTATTGTTATCTAAAAGAATGAAGAAGATCCAATCAAAAATGAAATTGCTACAGTGCTAAGGACATTCTCCCATTATAAGTCTTTGAGAATATTTTCAGACGCTCAAGGGCAGCTAACTCTGCAGTCCGCAGTCAATCGTTGTTTAAAACAAGATATATAACATGTGTGTTAGCTTAAAAGTTTCTCAGACTCCATTCGAAAGGGGTACGTGCATTAAGGGGCTATTTTGGCCCCCTCTAGAGCCAAAAACTGAAAGTTGCTTTTCACCAATTTCATCATATTGGTTTATTAGAAGAATAGCCCAAGTGTAAAATTCTGGCATTTATTTTACTTTTACCGGTTGCTATTGTAACCAAAATGGCCGACAAAATAGGCTTAAAATAGAGAAATTGCCATTTTAGGCCAAATTTGAGGCTTTTGGAAACCGATTTTTTAAGAATTAGATATCAGCACAAGCAAATACCAAAAAAAAATTAAATAAATTGTGTGTCGTGATACTTCACATTATCTGTGAAAATATGTTTTTTTTTTTTTTTGAATTTGCTTGTACTCTATATTAATTCATCTGTTACATGTCTCAAAATTGCTCCAAAATGGTCATTTTCCTATTTTCAGCCTATTTTGGCGGCCATTTTTGTTACCATAGCAACCGTAAAAGTCAAATCAATACCGGACTTTTACACTTTGGCTATTGTTCTTATAAACTATTAAGAAGAAACTTGTGAAGAGCAACTTTTATTTTATTGACCTCATAGGGGGGGGGGGGCAAAATAGCCTCTTAATGCACGTACCCCTTTCATATTGCGTTCAAACAAGTATCATAAAATAACTTTCCAGAAACAATGACATTTGGCAAGTAACTCTAAAAGTCTAATGTTTAAAGAATGGTAAAGTTTTAAACGCTCTCCAGAGCTATGTACTTTGCCAAAATGAATCGCTCTGTAAAGCCAAAGAGAAAAATTTTCTTGCTCACCGGATATTTTACCCTGCGATAAATTTTTTTATCTTACCCATGCTATCCCTGGAGCGACTCTACCACCTTGCCGTGGTCTCTGGGGCACACTTCACATTGGTGACGATATTGATTGTAATACTTGTCCCCACCCGGGAGTGCCAAGAGTAGAGTCCCACCTGTTCACCGTGGGTGGCTTTCTCGGTAACTCGAAGGGGATGGCCTGGAAGACTGAGAGCATGCAGAATATGGGCGTATAAAATTCTGTATGACTCAACACGTCTCTTTGGCCTCTTTGACAGGGTAGACCCGAGGGGAAACACGGCCCGGTGTTTCTAATCGGTCTTGTCATGCTGAGCCCCAGGAAGCTGAATATGTAAAAAAAAAATTTCATATATCTTCGTTCTTTAGTATCGTTCTGATGCCAACCACGTGTCCATTATCTTATATATTCTTTCTTTTATAAAATATTCCTGGAAGGCAGTGGCTTAACGGGTCAATTGCGCAGATTTTATTTGTGCAAGTATAACTTCTATGTAACCCTAGCACTGGAGGTTAGAAACCCACTCCATCAAAGTGCTCCCTTGTTGGACTCCAAGGTAGGTGGGGAGCATGGAGGCTGAATCTTAAAACCAAACACACATGGCTACAAAATCTAGAAAACGCCACGCACCGATTACAGACACAGATTCTGATGAATCATTAACAGCTTCTCAATCTCAATCTAAGTCTTCTGTACCAAAAAAACCTTATGTACCTAGATTTCTCATCATTCATTCAGAAGTGGAAGGAAAGGATATTTCTCTTCTTTCTCCTTTTCTGATACACAAGACAATAATGAGTATGGCAGGTGAGCCAAAAAGCATTAAGAAACTTAGATCAGGTGACCTTTTAATACAATGTGCAAAAGAACCTCACGAAAAAAGCCTTTTAAAAATGAAAACTTTTTGTGGACTGAAATGCTCCGTAACTCCTCATAAATCCTTGAATACATCCAAAGGTATTGTTCGCTGTCCTGCCTTAATCAGGCAGAGCAATGAACATATCTTGGAGTTCACGGAGGAACAGGGTGTTATGGATGTCCGTAGGATCAATGTCCATCGTGATGGTGTCCTGAAACCAACAAATACATTTGTATTTACATTTAATACATCAGAATTACCAACCGTTGTCAAAATAGGTTTCATTCAAGCGAAGGTTGATGTATATGTTCCCAATCCGCTTAGATGCTACCAAATTCAAGTGTATGGCCACCATGAAAATAAGTGTAGCAGGCAGGCTATATGTATCAACTGTGGTATGCCTGAACATTGCGCATTTGGCCAGTGTCAAAGACCTGCCAAATGTGTAAACTGTTCTGGTGACCATCCTGCCAACTCCAAAGAGTGTCCACAATGGGAGAAAGAAAAGAAAATCTTAAAAATCAAATGTGAACAAAACATATCCTTTCTGGAAGCTCGTAAACAATACGAACAATTCTATCAGGCTAGGACATATGCAAGTGCTGTGAAACCAGGCACTTGCAACAAATCTACAGAAACTCACAACAACAGCACACAGACGGACGACAGCTTTACAGAGTACTTAAAGCAACAGACACAAGAAAAACAACAAGAACCACCTAAAGAAAAACCCAAAGAAAAAAGTAATCCATCTCGTCCAGGGCAAACCCTTAAGCCAGCAATCCTGGAGATGATAAGGAAAGACGAAGAGAAGAAGAAAAAAGAAGAGAAAGACAAACTAAAAAAAACAACAAAAAGATGAAAGACGGCAACAATATCACAAAGAAAAAGCACAGAAAGAAAAAGAAGAAGCAGAAAAAGCAATACTAGCTCAGAAGAATCCATTTTCTGTGTTTAAAAAGGATGATGAGGGAGAGGACATGGAGGATGATTCTGTGGTTTTCACAGACTCTTCCTCCAGTAATCACCTCCCTAAAGGCACACTTTCACGATTACCAACAACTTAAACAATGGAAGGTGTCAATCTAACCATTATTTTAGTACCTCTTTTAATATTATTTTCAAGTATGGATTTTAAACATACAATTATTCAATGGAATTGTCAAGGTTTGAAACCTAATTATAATGAAGTATCTCTATTGATTTCCGAATATAATCCATCTGTATTTTGTTTTCAAGAGACATTTCTTAAACCAGATGATAACATCTCATTACGAGGTTTTAATATATATAACTATGTTCATACTGATTGTCTGAGGCCCTCTGGTGGTGCCTCAATATTTGTAAAATCATCTTTCCCTCAAAGAAAGATTGATTTACAAACAGAACTACAAGCAACTGCTGTTTCTGTCACTCTAGACAGAGAAATAACCATATGTTTTGTATATATTCCTCCATCCTTTTCTCTTAACTCCCAACACTTGGACAATTTACTGCAACAACTTCCTTCTCCGTATATCTTATTAGGTGACTTCAATGGTCACAATATCCTCTGGGGTGGTCCAAATAATGATTCCATAGGCGAACTTATAGTTGGCCATCCAGAGCCTGAAAAAAAAAATTTGTTGGCATTTTTGAGTACATTTTGGCATCCATGCTCAAAGTGTATGTTGATGTGTTTTAAGAAGGATATGGGTGGATGCCAAGTCTGGAAATGCCCCAAAGTCCCAGAATTAGGTCAAAGGTCAACTGAGTGCAAATTCTTGTATATATGTCAGATTTAAGCGTTTTTATCAATTAGCTATCAAAAATTATGATTCAAAAGAATGCAAAATCTCTTTTGGATAATACAGCCATGCTATATAAACAAACAGCATCATCAAGGCATGATGTGTTTTGGATCAAAGGTCATTTAAGTGCAAAATCGGTGAAAATTGTATCAATATTTTATTTATATAGGGGCAAAATTCAAATCTTAAGTTCCCTTCTATCCTAATGTAAGATTTTTGTATAGCTATCCTGCTAGGTGTGTGTCTATCACGTTAGGAAAGCAATGATTTACCAAGTTTCCTGCAGTCAAATATTCATAATATGCATGTAAAGTATGTTACTGTATAAAACCAATTAAAATGTAATACAACTAAGAATAACCATTTCATTGTAAGGAAATATTGTTTTTGCTTAATTCTTTGTATGAATACGTCATTTTTTGCAATTATCTATCCTTTTATACATAAGATGTGTTTACGTTGTTACTTACGTTACATTTTACTATCTGAAATTGAGTCATTTCTCAACGGTATATGTTCCTAGCTACAGCTTTCATGAAGTACTTGACCATGATCTCATGCTTATAGGACTAAAATATATTTCTTTTCTCATTTCACACATTTGTTGTATTTGTTCCCATCTATGAGTAATTGTAAAACTCTTTTTTACAAGGCCACTACCTGCTAATTGCATATACTAAGCATAGCTTTGTGAAAACACAAAGACCAAGCCTCCTTTCATAAAACATCAGGCGTGCTGAAACTATGATAGAATATGGTAAATACCATCTACTGGAAGGAATATAATCTCACATTGATCTTCATATTGACCTGTCAGCAGATGGTTACATACATAACATAAAGCTAATATACAGGTACATTTCTAATAATGACCATCCAGTGAAAACATTGTTAACTTTTTGTGGCCTATATTATGGTAATTGCCCTGACATTAAGGGTAATCCTCCATATAACTTTAAACATTTAATTGTAGGGGTGTCCTTTCATTTGCAGATATTAATGAAATGATGTGGATTCAAAAGCAGCATTTCTTTGAAATCAGGATGCTTGTGTAAACGTATTCATCCATATATATAAGCAGTATAGATATGATATTAAAGGTAACCTCTGATTTTAAGATACCATAAAATATATATCTATGTCTTTCACAGCGCAACTTTTTATACATTGTAATTGTTTCAGTGTCGATAAATTCGATTCTGAGTATCATTATTAAACATATTTTGCTTATTATTTTTTTGCAATGATGATAGAGATCAAATGCTATGAGCTTATTGGCATGTGTTTCTTTATGTTATTCTTTTTAACTGTAAAATGCCAATGCAAGTTTTATTCCAAATTAAATTCCCCCAAAACAGATTTCTGGTGACTTCTTGGGAACACAGGCATTCATCATATTGGAGCACCTAATGATTTGATTGTGTTCATAGTTTTCCATCAGTTTAGGGTCATTTCTTAGTATTTAGAGTAAATGTGTCCTGACATGGTTATCTAATATGTACATTTACTAGCATAATCCATTGGTTTAACATCTCGGATTTGCTTGATGTATTTTAGATCCTAAGGTAGTTAACTCGCCTTTTCTAGTGTAGAATCTATATTTTATCCATGACAATTTGCTAAGAGAGGGATTGATTGCACATGGGGTAGGTGACTGACATTAATGTATACATCTACTGCTCTTAGATACAAGTGCAATATATCAGATTGGATAGCACTTGTAACTGGTGACATACTCGAAATGTGTAGTTTTAATATGGCATTACTCTTGAAATATAACTGAACTTCTTTCCTTTCACTATATACAAGACAGTCTTCAAACAGTGTTAGTCTTCACAAATATCTACAAGGATGTAGGTACAAGAGTGAGCAAGTTTATGCTTAAAATGATTTCTGCAAGCTGTTGTCAGCAATGTTGTTCACATTTTCGATGGTTTTGCATATATATTTAAGACTATCACAATAAGCCTAATTTAGTAAACCTTTTAAAACCAACAAACAGACCATAACTCACTTTTTATAGGACATATATAAAACATGTACTAGGGTTATAAATAGCTCAACAAAATCAAATAGTGCATAAATAAAACTAAAAACAAACTACCTTGTGAATAAGAAAAGCAAAGAAAACAGCTGCGTGTGACACTACTTTTTCAACATTCAGTTTAATCTGTGAGTTTCAGAGATGCTTTGGGAGTCATGTTTTTGTTTTATGCTTAAGAATAAAACAGTTAACTGATCTTTAAAACAAAGTATCACTAACGTTCGAATGATTTGTTGTTTATGTTACCATGAAATATGTTCAGATGTTTTACTAGACTGCTACATGTACATGGCTCAAATAATCTTACCTCAACCAACCTTAGTCTAAGATAATTAACAAGCAAAATAGTTTCTATCAGAATTGCAATAGAATATAATAAGATAATCATCATTACAATATGATATGAAATCTAGTTCAACAAAACATAGATTTTAATGGGGACAGATGATAAATTGATTTTATAATGTAATTGTCAACAGAGAAAAGTAAAAATTAAAATAATTCAGCATACAAGGAAAATCTTTAATAATAGATCTATGTTACATCCTATATTTGGACATAAACCATGCTGGTTCTGTACTACGATGTTATATTTGCAATCTTCAAAAACCTATACCTGCTATAGAAGACACTCAGCACTACCCCTGCCTTAATTCCTGCCTTGCCACTGGATGTGTGAAAAATTGCTATGCTATTTTATGTAAGTTATTGATATCAAGTCAATATTTAAATCATGATGTAGATTGCATGTTTATCGTTATGTACCATTTGTAGAAATCTGGAAACTGCAATATGAATGTAAAAAAAACAAGCAAATTACATAGGGTAATTGAGTAAGACCAGGAAATGCCACATTAACATATTTCAGACCAACCCATACCACTCTTTTAAATTAAGTCTTATATAGAATAAAATGTGTGTAGTATATGTAAGCGAATTGTGGAAAGCAGACCCAAATTTTATATAAGCCTAACAACAATTTACTACCTTTATCCATTTATTTAAGGCACCTTTTGTTACCTACGTTACCTCATTAATATATGTGAAGCAATTTAAGATCCATTACTGTTAATATAGTTATAATTTGATTTCATTATGAAATATACTTTGCCAATTCCTGTGCAATGTAAATAAAAGAAAAATGAAAATGTAAGCAGCTACGTGTTACATGCTGGAGCCAGTACAAATTACATACTAATTAGCATATTTAAATATTTACTTGATTTCACTTCATTGCAAATTAAAAGTTATAAACAACTTCAAACATATGAAAAAGAACATTTTCAAATAGAATTTAAATCAATACCATGTATATTTCAGGTCAGGTATCATGGTTTATTCTAATACCTGTAATTTGTCAGGTCATTATCTGCAATTTAGTATAAAATGTAACATACGTATCGCTGACGAGCAGAAATACATATCACAGATGTATGCAATTGATTTTTATGTCTAGTTTAAACATTTAATGCTTAAACTGTCTCACTTATACTATTAAAATAAATCAACATTAGCCTTGCACTGTGTGTGCTGTTATTTTCAATGCCAGTATCATGGTAACGTTGATTACAGGTGATTTATAGAAAAATGACCACAGAAAAATATTAAATTATGGATTTCTAAAGCACCAAGACATGTCCCAAACTAAAAATAGTTTTACTTTCTAAGAGGAGCAGCAAACTTTCAAAGTAGCCCATATATCTCAGTTTAGCCCAATTGAGGGAGAATTTCCGTCAGACTTGCACAAAACTTACGATGTTTGTCTTTGTAAAATCCATAAAAGGATGCTTCCAAAGGGGTTCTTTTAATAATAAACATGTTAATTTAAGCCTTTTGAAAGACTTCTACCCTTTTTAGAGTTTAAAAAGCATTTGTTGTTGGACCAGAGAAAAAAAGAAACACAGTTTGTAAAAATGCTCCGATTATTGCACTTGATGACCTTTGACCCCATTTTAAAGTCGACATATGAACATTTAGTTATAAAAAACATTTTCTCAATGTTTTTGAGACTTGTAACTATAAGCATACAAACTTTGGCTTGAAATGAAATATGTTTACATATAAAAAGATAGAGTTGTTTTACAGTAGTACATATTTTCTCAGTTTTGCACTCAATGACCTTTGACCTAGTTTCTGGCCTTCATATGCAAATTCAGACTTGGCATCCACCCCTATGGCTTTGTATACATGCTAAATATTATGTTAAAAGTGGTCTAACAAATGTACTCAAAAATGCCAACAAAACCAAAAATATGCATCTTTTTTCGATTCGGATTGCCAACTATTATTGAAAATTTCATTACAAAGAATGACATATGTATTATGAATGATAAGTCTTACACTTATCATTCTCCAAGTACAAAATCTTTTACATCTATTGATCTTTCCTTATGTCATCCATCACTGTTTCTTGATTATAATTGGTCTGTTTGTGAAGACCAACACAATAGTGATCACTTCCCTATTATCATTGAACAGAACACTTTTTCCACTGAGGACCACAATCCAAAGTGGAAATTAAATAGAGCCAACTGGGATCTATTCAATACTCTGTGCACTGGTAAATTGATGCAGAAAAATTCAAAGAATCTTCTGACCCTATATCTGATTTTACCTCTTCGCTTATTGAAATATTTAAAGAATGTATTCCACAAACTTCGACAAATCCAACTAAAAGTAATCCATGGTACAATGACGACTGCAAAGAAGCAATTAAACAGCGCAAGCAAGCTCTATCTAAATTCAAAAGATCTCCAAATACCAACAATTTCAATGACATTAAAGTATTTAGAGCTAAAGCCCGTAGAACAATTAAAATTTCGAAGCGTAAGTCATGGAGATCTTATGTTTCGAAAATCATTCATAAAACACCTATTAAAAAGGTTTGGGATATGATAAGAAAAATCTCTGGAAAAAACAAATCCCCCAGTTACACACATTTAAACATGGTGGGTACTGACAGCAAAGCAACTTCAAAAACAGACATTGCTGACACTTTAGGAGAAATTTTTTGTCACAATTCATCATCATTCAATTACTCTGAATCCTTCAGAAAGATTAAAACCGAACAAGAAAAGTTTAATTAAATTTAAATCACAAAATAATGAAATTTACAACAAAGATTTTAATTTAGATGAATTAGTTGAAGCTATTCAACTATCACATGACTCAGCCACGGGTCCTGATGAGATCCACTATCAAATGCTTAAACATCTCCCAGAGAATTCTCTTGAAACCCTTTTGAATATATTTAATTACATTTGAACTACTGGTAAATTTCCAGAAGATTGGACCTTAGCAACTATAATCCCAATTCCCAAACCTGGGAAAGATCCTGCGGAACCTAATAATTATAGACCTATAGCTTTAACAAGTTGTCTATGTAAAACACTTGAAAGAATGATAAATAGAAGACTTACTTGGTGTTTAGAATCCAATAATCATATGTCGCGGTTCCAGTCTGGTTTCAGATCTGACCGCAGTACAACTGATAATTTAGTTAGATTGGAAACCTTCATACGTGATGCCTTTATTAAAAAGGAGCATGTAGTTGCTGTGTTTTTTGATTTGGAAAAAGCTTATGATACCACGTGAGGACATGGCATTTTAAAATATATCCACAAACTAGGATTAAGAGGTAGACTTCCTACATTCATTTAAAACTTCCTTGCAGACCGCACCATGCAAGTCCGAGTTGGCTCCTCTCTGTCTGACTATTATGACCAGAAGCAAGGTGTACTTCAAGGGGGCGTTCTATCTACTACACTTTTTAGTATCAAAATTAATGATATTGTGAAATGTTTAGGTAATCTTACTGATTGCTCATTATACGTTGACGACTTCTGTATCTGTTATCGCTCAAAAAGCATGGCGACAATTGAACGTCAACTACAACAAAATTTGAATAAGATTGAAAATTGGGCAACAAGCAATGGCTTTAAGTTTTCCAAATCAAAAACACAGTGTGTACATTTCTCTCAGTTGCGCAAGCAACATGATGATCCGGTTTTACATTTATATGGATCACCTATTCCAGTTGTTGAGGAATCTAAATTACTTGGCATTTTATTTGATAGAAAACTCAGTTTTATTCCCCATATTAAATATCTCAAAGCTAAATGTTTAAAAGCATTGAATCTTTTAAAAGTGCTTTCCCATACTTCTTGGGGTGCAGACTGAACTACACTTCTCAAGCTGTATCAGTCTCTAGTCCGGTCAAAATTAGACTATGGCTGTATTATATATGGCTCTGCACGAAAATCATATCTTCAAATGCTTGATCCTATACATAACCAAGGACTTAGATTAGCTTTAGGGGCTTTTAGAACTTCTCCTGTTGCTAGTCTCTATGTGGAAGCAGATGAACCATCACTATACTCACGAAGAGAGAAACTCTCTTTGCAATATGCTATAAAGCTTGCTGCTAACCCATCAAATCCTGCTCATGAAGTTACATTCCCACCAAATTATGTTTATTTATATGAACAAAAACCTAAAGCTATTAAATCATTTGGCATCAGAATTTCACCACTCTTAGAATCTGCCAATATCAAACCACAAAATATTGAAAAACATGTTACACCAAATATTCCAGATTGGTGTATGAAACCACCTGAAATACTTTTTGATTTACATTCCGGGAAAAAATCTGAATCAAATCCACACATATTAAAAGACGATTTCAGAAAATGCAAAGTCGTTATAAGAATTACCAACAAATTTATACTGATGGGTCAAAGGAAGACTCAAAGGTTGGTTGTGCTGTTATATCAGACAACCATAGTAATATGCAACGTATACCTGACGATTCATCAATTTTCACTGCTGAGGCCAAAGCAATTGATCTAGCTTTAGATTTCATTAGCAATGTGATGCTAACAATAAATTTATTATATTTTCTGACTCGCTTTCTGTATTGAAAGCAATGAACCATACCAGTTCAAAGAATCCACAGATTCAGAAACTTTTAGAAAAATGTCATGAGCTTTTAGCTTATAAAGAAATTGCTCTCTGTTAGATTCATAGTCATATACAAATGTAGGTATCCAAGGGAATGAGATGGTAGATAAGCAAGCAAAAACATCGCTTTCATTAGAACCAACTTCTTTTAAAATTCCATTTTCCAATTTTAAGCCATCTATCAATAAATATATCTCGGACGAATGGCAAACTTCATGGAATAACAGCATTGGTAATAAACTTCTTGACATCAAACCAACTATTGGTGAATATCAATCAGTTGTTCGAAACATTAGAAGAGAAGAAGTAGTTTTAGCTCGACTCCACTTAGGTCATACAAGAGTTACTCATTCATACTTACTACAAGGTGAAGAGAAGCCACAATGTGCTGGTTGCGACGCACCATTCACTGTACGTCACTTCCTTTTGGTATGTGGCGATTTTGCACAAGTAAGAAACAATTGCTTCCATGTTGATAACATGAAAGAATTATTTCAAAATATATATATTAATCGTATTATGAAAATTTTAAGACAAATAAATCTTTTTAACAAAAAAACTTAATTGCTATTTTTAAAATCATGTTTTGTTTTACATTTGTATCAGACCATAATACAGATTTTTTAATGCTGTATTCTGTTCAGTTAAAGAACATGTACAGTTATCTGAATAGCTCTTTGAAACTGTCAGATATTGTACGTGGTCTCTCCTGTCAACAATCGTATTGCAACTAATTATCATTATACAAACTCATCATCATCTTTCCTTTTATTTTATCTTATAAATTTTTACTTTTTCCATCTTCATCATGTTTAGTTTAATACCGTCTGACGCTAATGACCCACAAGGGTTGATGCGTCGTTAAGAACCAAACAAACAAACAAACAATTACCCATGCTATCTTACCCAGTACGTCAAGTAACGTAATCCTGTTAAATTGCATCTTAGCGTATTCAGGGATTTCTGGAACTTATTTTAAAATAAATAAATAGACAAAAAAAACAGTGGTGAGCAAGAAAAATAAATCCATTATTCGTGTGAGGGTAGGATATAAAAGTCCGTGCCTCGGGATCACCGTTTGTCATCACTCGGCAAGCCTCGTGATTCCAAACGGTGATCCTCGGGACGGATTTTTCTATCCTACCCTCACACTCATGATAGATTCTTATAAAACATGCAATAAAGTGCTCTGTGGTCTCGATGCAGTGCAAAATAGTGCATATTGAAGTTGTGTTTGGAGTCTAGTCCCCACCCGAATTTTTCATTTTCTTTTCATATATAATACATAGTGATGCGGAACTAAAGGGGCTCATTGTTATCCGGAGAAACTACGGTTGTGCAGACGTAATACGACGGAACTCGCCTCTTAAGTTGTTACAAAACAATAGAAATGTACACGAAAGTACAAAAAGTGTACTATTATGCATGACAATTTATGGCTAATTATTAGCCTTATGTATATTTCATTAAAATTTTACAAATGTTTCTTTCATTGCTGCCTTGTGGTCACCTGTTAGGAAAGGGCTGACCTCTTGGCTCTTGTTTGTGATGTTTATTGTATTTTAGTTACTTTCCCATGTGGTATCCTGGGTCAGGTGTGGTACTTGATAGTATCGTTTCCTGGTCTTTGTCATCTTTCTTACTTCTATTTATAGTGTCGTAAAAAGTGATAACATAAAAAATAAAAAATCTTATTAAAAACTGGTGCCAATAGAAATAGAAAGCACAATACCGCCCTTATTCTGAAAGTGAAACGCCCTGTTCTCCCGATGACAAGCTTTCTCGTTATGTTTCTCACTAATGATAGAGTGATGGTGACAAAATCATAGGGCCAGCTAAGCAAAACAAAATAGCGTAAAATTGCGATTATTTTCTTATCAATCAGTTTAAACATGTGTTTGGGTGCTCAAAAGAACCGTCTCATCAAGACGGTTCTTTTTAGTACCCACAACATAAGTTTTGATTGAGAAATATGAAAAATAATTTTCAGTTGCGCACTCTTATCTAGGGGCCTGAAAATTATAATGTTCTATGCCAAAATGTGAAAAACAGGCATAGGCCTACCGATCAGCCCACGTATCCACAAAGTTTGATTAGCGTTTTTGCTGTTCAGTACCATACTTAGTGTCTGGACTGATCCCCAAATACTGTCTTTCTTGAGACGATAATTGTCTCTTCATACTTAATATGGGCATCGACGCGAGAAAACCTGTCTTCGCGGGTTTCTAACAACAAAGGCGAAGACCAGCTCCGCGCAGTCTGATCATCGCCTTTATTATTCGCTTATTAGTACATTGTAGGTATCATATCAAAACTTGCTATAAGCGAAATTTCACTTTTCCAGCTAGTCTCAGTAACTGAGAAGACTAGTTTGAGTCCCGCTTTGTCGGAAACCCCAAAGACAAGTTTTGTCGTGTCGAGGCCCATATGATAAAACATTTACGGTATGCTAAGAAAGTTCACTTTTACGGAGTGGTGATCCAAATCCAAGGGGTGCAACATAATCATTTTGAGTGGTCTTCTCTTTTTTGTTTTTTTTTTTTTTTTCGTTTTTGTGACTGTTTGGGGTTTTACTGCTATGTACGTGCTGCTGTCCTGCCAGAATAGGATTAATATACAAGTGATATATCGATTCGCAGAGTACCAGTTAAAGTTTACTTAACAATTGTAAACAAAAGGTTACATCACTGTCACTCTTGGTTGGCACGACAGTCTAGTACTCGATGTGTTACATTTTTGTAACTGTTTACAAAATTAGATTAATTTCTGAAACAGGAGTGAATCCCGTGTTTCCTGTGCATCACTTAGATTTTATAAATTATTGTCCGGATATACATTTTTTTTCTCAGAACGTTAAGGCTGAAGTATCTAGCAATTACATTAAATCTTTAAAGGATTTTATTTGGAAAATCAAAAAACTGATGGAAGGTGGACCAAATAATTATAACCAGTTGGTTGTGTACAGGCGACGAGACTTCTATCAGAGGCGGTGATAGAGGTGGTGAACAGTAGAATATTGTAGGTTTCAAAAGTCTAAAGGATGGAAATTGCACCAAGTACGAATATTTCTGCAGCTGAATCAGCGACGGGAATAGGCTCAGACAAATACATAGATGACGTTAACGTTATAATACTCAATGAGAATATACAAAGAGTGGATATCGATGTATCTTTATGTGAAATCGTTCATTTCAATACCACATCGAGTTGCTTGGTGTCAAAAAATTACGAAAAGGTCAATGACCACAAAGTTGCTGAATTAATCACTGATACCTCAGAGGAAAAAGAAGTGGCCATCATCAACGTAGATGACAATGAGAATAGAGCAAATTATGCAGACACAAGTAAACATGGACAGCATTTCGGTATAAGTACTACATTTGTAAAAGAAGAGGCACGCTCATGGGATGAGACACAAATTCTGATACATACTGTAGATTCGGAAATTTTCGCGAGAATTTAATTTTCGCGAATACCCTTAAACGACATATTAGTGATGTGAAAAATTCGTGACTTAGGCAAGATTTACCTATATCAATAAACGACAGAGTGATTTTGCCATTTCGCGAGGGTTTTATTTTCACGAAACTTCGCATATGCGAAGTTTCGCGAAAATAAAGTCCTCGCGAAAATTTCCGAATTTACAGTATAGAGGATGCAAGTTCCACTGTAGAGAGGACAGCTGATGAAACCACACAAAAATCAACAGGAACAAGGTTTTTGAATGAACTGTATGAAAGAGAGGTGGACATAAAACATAATTTTAGCGATCAGGAAATCTTGGATATTCAGACAGCTGTTGACCAGCAGGTGAAATTGTTAGCTGAAACTATTGGTGAGATTGACCCAAGGTTAAGGATACGAGAGGTAATCCCAGCCGGCAGTGCACGTGAAGGAACCAATATAGTAAGACCGTGTGAATATGACTACATTCTAGAACTGGGAGCTTTTTCAAAGCCAGGTTCTGTGTCTCTAATATTGCATGAAGAATATCTAAAAGAGGTGTCACTGGAATTTGTGCATGTAAAGCTTGAAGATTCCGAGCTTAGATCATTATTTCAGGAAAACATTCATGATCATGATATTTTATTGGCTAGTAGGTCTTTTCCATTGGAAATAAAGGAGGGACTAAAAGACATGTTTAATGCAGCTGTTTTTAGGGCGGTCAAACTCTGTTTAAACGAATCGGTCGAGAAGAAGACAGGTCATTTGACATGTAAAAGTTCGAAACCTGAGGTGCATGGCCCAGCGTGCACTGTCATGCTAAACTGGCATAGACAAACCTCTGAAACACCATTGAAAATATCGGTCGATCTTTGCCTTGCCCTGAGGATTCCTTGGGAAGTGTACGAAATTTTCTTGCAGTCAAATGATTGTGATGTCTCCTGCAATTTTAAAACTCGCATTCAAAATGTTGGATCAGTATTGCTCATGCCAAATAGTGCCAAGTGCGCGTTCAAAGTTACATTCACTGAGGCGGAGTTATTGCTTAGTGCGGATTTATCGGAACATCATATAAAATGCTACAAAATTCTTAAGTATATTACACAAATAGAAATAAATCCCTTCCAATCGTACTCACGTAAGATTAAGTATTTTTTCCAGGATAAAACTTCCTTTCCTTCGTATGCGTTAAAAATTATGATGTGGAACCATCAGTTTACCGAACATTGTTTTGAAGAAACAGACATTTACTCATGTGTTTACAAAATATTATCTAATTTTGATGCCTCTTCACTGGAAGAAAATCATTTCAAGCATCCTGCCAACAGAAATGGAATTGTCAAAATAGTTTCTGACGGGTCAGGTAGAGGCAGCCTGTGGAACCCACATCGACTCCATGTTCGGATACCTTATCTGATCCGTGTTTTGAAAAGCATACAAAACACACTGGTAAATGTATACGTCGATTTGGTGGTATTTACGCGTGTTGCCGGTACTTCATAGACCGGAAGTGGTAGATATTGGCCTTAATACTATGTAGAAAAACATGCCATATGCCTAAAGGACTATAGAGTTAGATCATTTTTAAGTATTCAGTGTGTGCATGGCGATTTATGTAAGCATTTAGGAATAGATTCGAGTACCGATCATTCAGATCGGTACTCGAATCTATTCCTAAATGCTTACATAAATCGCCATCTGCATGCCGAATACTTAAAAATGATCAAATTCTATAGTCCTTTAGGCATATGGCATGTTTTTCTACATAGTATTAAGGCCAATATCTACCACTTCCGGTCTATGAAGTACCGGCAACACGCGTAAATACCACCAAATCGACGTATACATTTACCAGTGTGCAAAAGGTGTCTATAGACAAATATGATTACGAAACATATCTTCGCAAACTTCATATTCGTGGCTACGGCAGATACTGCGACCCACAATGGTGTGTTGTAACCTTTGCTGTCATTCTTGTGTTTCTCGTTGGAGTTGCCTTATGCATTGCAGGTTAGTATTAATGCACCAGTCATTGGAAACTCCCGCCTAGCACGCTGGCCGCACGTCGTTCCGTGACGTTATTGTAACGATAAAATGACGTTTCCATGTCGCATCTCAGTGCATTCAGAATTTTCTGGAAGCCTTTTTTCATGTTTTTTCCAATATATTTAGTGGTGAGAAAGAAAAGGAACCCATTATTCGTGTGAGGATGGGATAGAAAAATCCGTCCCTCTCGATCACCGTTTGTTATCACTCGGTAAGCCTCGTGATGCCAAACGTTGGTCCTCGGGACGGATTGTTCTATCTCACCCTCACACTCATGATATATTCTTATTATATAGGGTATTTCTATTTTGTCCTTGATGATTAAAGAGGCCTGTTATGTGGTAACCAGTGCTACATGTGTATAGTCTTGAGATTGAAACCACACCGTGAAAAGTGTCCCAAACTCATTAAAACAAATCAAAACCTGTTAAAAGACCTTTTAAACAGATAGCTTGAACAATACACGAACCCTTCTGAGCTATCAACAGATGTTAATAATTGAACATATTAAAACCTGAAAGAAAATAAGAATATATCATGAGTGTGAGGGTAGGATAGAAAAATCCGTCCCGAGGATCGCCGTTTGGCACCACTAGGCTTGCCGAGTAATGACAAACGGTGATCCCGGTGTTCTAAAGCGGTGGTTCTGTTGTTGTTGATTCGTTGGTTATTGTTAGGCACATTGTGGGAGTCTGTTATTGTTCTATGTTTTGCTGTACGTTAATTTATGTCCATTCTAGTTTTGCAATCATCTTGATGGGGAAGAGAGAGCTGGTTGCTTTGCTTAGTTTGTCTTCATGGTGTCTCGTGATTGTTGTGTGGCTCTTCCTCGCGGTGTCATGATTTTGTCTGCAGTTTGTGATTGTGGTATATCCTGGTCATACTCACTTACTATTCAGACTCTATGATCGTTCCGACTTAAAGAATTATCTATAAATATGGTTGGGCCTGATGTTTTGGCTGCTGTCAGGCCCACCGGGGTTTGCTCCGGTATTCAACTTTATGTGCTGTTGATTCCTTTTCTTTGATTTATCTCCTATTTATATCTTGATTTATATGTTCAAGGAGATAATTCATGGATAAGCCAGGGGTCTTTCATGCAAACCAAACATCTGTGTGTCTTGATCCACATCTGAACTAAGGGTGCTGCTAGCGCTGTGAAACTAGTTTAAGCCATCCAGTTAAAGTTATTTTTACTGACCGTTCCAAGTCGGTGCTTCTTTTATGGATCATTTATGTTATTTATGTTTCCTGTCTGTTCACTGCAGCCTTGTTGTGACCTGCTGGTAAATGGCTAACCTCTTGGCTCTCTTGTATGTGATGTTTTATTGTGTTTTGTCACTTTCTCATGTGGTGTCCTAGGTCAGGTGTGGTGCTTGATTGTATCGAGTCCTAATCTTTGCCTTCTTTCTTACTTTAACTGTCGACTAGAGAGTTTAGTGCCTACTCGGTACCACAGAATAATGAGAGAGAGAGAGAGAGAGAGAGAGAGAGAGAGAGAGAGAGAGAGAGAGATGACTTCAAAAAAGACATTGGTATAAACAATATTTTATTCAAAGTACTTTTAACATATTATGATATATACATACATACAATATTTCTAGGATTTGACGGTAAGCGTTAAGCTTCAATGTTGTCATCTCCCTTTAGATATTTAGATGCACATTGACGCTGAATGAATGAGAAGTGAACAAAATAAAGTTATACCTTCCAAAAAATCATGATAGGTGCACTTTCCAGCTCTATGAGCCGTAACGTCTGAACGGGTTCTAAGAAAATTCATATCCCTATTAAATAGGTAGAAAACTTTAGTTTCTGTTCAAATTGCCATTTTTGTTTAAAATTCACAAAGCATGCCACTAATCCCACACACACGTCTGACATTTTCAGAGTCTGATGGATTGTTTGGTGGAGACTGGTTTTCTGCTGGAGCCCCTGCATCATGCGTCACAGAGGACAAAGTCTTGGCTATGAATGGGACAGTGCAGCAGTTGTTATTGAAGCTGACAGCCAGCGGTCTCGTGACAGTTGGCATGGCAACAATGAACGTAACAATTCCGGATGAGAACATTTCCGACCTGCTTGATTTGTTATGTAATACTACTGAGTAAGTCTAAGTATTTTAAACAGTTACTAAATAAACTTCTTTATATTCAATTACTAACCAAGCCTTATAATTTCAATAATACAGGGGCACGAATGTTAGATTCTATTTATCACATGTCATTAAAATCAATTAAATCGCATTTTTTGGCTCGAAATTATCAAGATTGTTTCATCTTTATCGCAACGTTATAATTGATGTGATTACGTAACGTTACGAAATCTGTAAACCAATAGTGGTTTATCGATTTTATTGCATGGCGTTTAACCACTCCCAGACGCGACGTCATGTGATAATGGATGATATTCATCTGCTTGCAAGAAACACCGTAGGAGGTGGTCTGTCTCGCTATCTCTCAAAACAGTTTTTCTAAATTTTCAGCCTAACCAATAAAAAGGGTTTCATTTAAATTTTCAGCCTACCCATTTGAAAACGGGTTTCATTTTTGCATACAACAAATGAGCACATAAGCATTCTTATCACTGAAAACGGTTTGTGTTTGCTTTCGAGTCAGCATTTTCAAGGTCTCTTCACCCATAATACCAAAGTCCTAGCTAACCTTAATCGGAAAATCTCGACTCAATTCGAGTATCAAGCCTCGGATGTATGTTAGGCGTAGTACTATGTATGGCAAAGCTGAGTTTTTTGTTAGCCAGACTGGCGTAATGAAATTTAGTTCTGAATCTTCCGAGTTCAACCCTATTTTAATAGATTATTAGCCGAGCCTTTTTATCAACAGAATAAAATGATGTTAATGCTTTTCCAATATAATATAGCAAATTATTGTAAAAACCTACACTTCATTTATTGCATCTTGACGAATGTAAACGTTTGTTTCGCTGCAATCAAACTTATAATTGTGCTGACATGGTTTCTATGCCGTCAGCGTCACGTTACCAAAGTAGACCCTCGATGTACATCACTGGTCTGATTCCACTGAATTGGCCAAAGCAGTTCCGATTGAGCTAGCCTCTGATGGAGCAGCCAAAATGTGCATTGCGTGTTCCAAACCATAAAGCCAGGTTTTATAATCACAATACTCATTTCGTATTTAAACAGGACAAAGGCACACATCCAGCAGTTGGTATCCAAGGCTCAAGCTTGCCCGGACCTAATGTTGACTGCAATGGGTTTAAAGGCCCTTCAAATCAAAGGAGTTGGCTTCGCTGAGATGTTTGCACCATTTGGTGATGTCGATCATTTCTGTGGTAAGTAACACATCACGCTAACATTTTCATGTATTTTAACCCTTTACTCCATAGACTATTTTAGATCATGAAGCCAGTTAGCTCAAGTGAAGTACAAACGTTATTGTTCTACTTAGCTATTGTAAACAAAGTATTACGTCACTGTCACTTTTCGTTGGCACGACAGTAGCAATATCAACAGAAACAAAGCATATTTTGAAGAAAAAAAAACATTAAACTGTGCACACCATGCTGTGTTTAAACATGTCTTAAACGTGTCTCTAAACATGGTCAAATGACATTTTTTGCTTTCCTGGTAGCGTTCTTGTTCAAATATTGCACTAGCAAACTATTGGCTCGTCTTATATCTGGATTACTTTCGCTGATCAGACATGTGTAATGCAGAAAGCCAAGATGGCGGATTTTAAAGACTGTATCACGATGAAGTGTAACAAGGTTGGAACCGCAGCTAGCTGTGGGTAAGCTTTTATTGACCTAATCTTGTATGCCATTTTGCTTTCATACTTTGATATATAGCTCAAACATTAAGTTTCTAATGACTACACATTTATTTTGAAAAGGGTTTTTTTCAGATCACATTAAGAATTGTTGTACACCACTATGAACGGAAGATACTGACAAATGAACAGGGAACATGTACTGTTTGACATTAGTGTGTTGAATATCATATGAGCTAAATCATGAGAAAACATGTCTTTGGGTTTTCTAACCACGTCTACCACAAACCGGACTGTACATCGGCGTAAGATCTCTAGAGACTTGGTATTTCTGATTATGAATTAGTTATTGTACTAACTATACATTGAATACTAAGGCGCTGATCAGCTGTACGATAACGGTCCAGCTGATCTGTGCCTTGTTTTTGCATATGTAAAACATCTTTTCTAATAACGGGGATTATTTCATTTTAGTTTTAATAATCTTGGTATTCAAGAGAAAAAATCTTTCAACTTACTGGATGAGCCACGTCATGCAAAACCAGGGCCTGCATATGCAAATACGCGCATGAATGTGTCAGTGTTTTATATGTGAGTATGAATGATTATTTTATTCCTGCTTCCAGGAAACAAGCCTGAATGGTTGACAAGTTATACTACACTGATAATGCAAAGGAAATAAACATTGATGATGACAATCTTGAAATGGACATGCCTGAAATTGTGGACCTGGGAAAGTCGCAGGACTGTAACAGTGCTTCCAGACTTCATATTTGTGCTTACTCTTGATGCTAGTTTGGTGCTCCTATTTTTTACATCACTTTTTTAAAAATTTGTATTTTCTACAAGTTTGATCAATTTTCAATTAATGACAAAACGCTAAATGGTAGTCAATCCATATGTCACAATTTGACATTTGGAATCTCTTTAGTTTTTAGGGACATCAGAAGTATTTTCTTTCATTTTGTTTTCATTTTCGATTAACCCTTAAAGCGCCAAGAAAAAAATGTATCTGAAAATGTCGTCTGCTGCAAATAATTGCCTAACATTAATGACGAATTAAGTATAGAAGCAAACAGCGTGGACCAAGAACAGACTGCTCCTATAGGAGCAGTCTGATATTGGTCCACACTGTTTGCCATATAGGCTTCTTAAACATTTCAGCAGACGAGAAAAGCAGACGACTTTTGTTGCTATTGGCGCATTAAGGATGAAATACCTGTAAAGAAACATTACAGACACAGATGAGACGCCACATCCTCATCTGGGGCTATATTGTTTGCTTATGTTCAAAACTAGGACGTCAGGCTTATATGGGTACATATGGGTACATGGCTTATAATGACAATCCACTACCTTACAACACCTATGTAAAAAAAAAACCTGGGGGTTAAAACAGATACGGTTGGAAATTTCATTTTATGGTGACGCTTAAGCAGAGTCCTGAAACGTAATTTCCATGTGTATACTACCAAAGTGAAAATTTTGAATATGCTTATACTCATTTTTATGTACTTTCTAACTTCTACATGTCAACTTTTGTTTACATGTAGTTGGCAACGTAAACCCTCTACATTGACCTACACCATGATGCAGGTTTCCGATGGTAAATTGCCGAATATGCTGTCGCATTTTTTTTGCAAGTACATAACAATGCAATTTTAGGGCTGTAAAATAAATTTTGGATGAAAACATGTTATTCGTTTTAGTTAAGCACACAAGATGGATATCATGGGTAGGTTATATTTACTTCATTAAAGTGGATTTAAGGTAAAGCAGAGTCTATATTTTCGAGCAAAACAAGAAACATAATTTACATGTATATCCTTATAAACAATGGTTCTCCTGTATATAAAAAGGGACTCAGGGGACTCCATACCATGAAATGAAGGGCGTGACTGCAGAAGATCATAATCCAATGAAATTTTTATGAAGGTCATGTTTTCTATTATATCTATTTTTAGCTCGCCTGAGTCAAAGACGCATTGGTGAGGATATATACTTAACAGCAAAAGAAACGCATACTATTTAATATCCAATAAATACCAGAAACCGTAACCAAAATTTACCCTGAATTATATGAATATGTTTGACCGGACTCATGTGTTCATTCTGGGCCATTTTATTCGTCATTACACAGTTAACTTTTATGTTTGGTTAATTAATGCAAAAACGCAAAAATAGTGCCTTACATTTGAAGAGCCATGTTTTGAATCCAATTTTGCTGCAGGTTACGACAACACAATGTAATAAATGCGAAAACAACATAAAACTTTTAAATATCAATGATTTAGGAATTATTCTGCAGATCCAAAAAACTTCATTTTTCCATTTTTTGCATTGGTCTTGAAAATCACTGGAATTTCTGAGATGTAGGAAAACCTGGTACTTTATGCTTGATGTCAAGTCAGGTACTGTCCAACACAACCGTTTAAAACAATTGTTTGGACACCTACTTGCCTGTCTTATACATACTTCAAGCTAATTGTCTATTAATGTAACTCATTCTCTTTTGGTCCAACTTAAAGAATTCCGGACAATTTAACCTTCAAAAGTCGTCTCTATGTGCTGATTATGACGCAGAGTGATTTTTATTAAAATACATTGCGTGGTTTCAGGCATACAACATCAAGAAGTTCACCTTGATTTTGAGTTGTTAAATTACGCACATAGTTATCCCCCTTTATAAGCATTATTCCAATGAGGTGTCCTTTTGTTATGCATTTGATTGTACACATGTTCCGTACATCAGTTATACCTTTCACTCAGCAGAGTGGTCTCTTTGAGGTGATTTCTTTTGAGTGCCCATACTATATGCTTGGATTATAGCTATACAACATTAATATACATGTCAATTTAAAATCTGCATATCTTGAAATTATCTAGAGGTCTGAATAATGGTTGCCCAGAATGGTTGTTGACTAGGTAACTGCCGTCTGTTCACTATGTATACTGCATTTTACGTTCTTTCGGACCAGCAAACAGTGTGAACGTGATCAGACTGCATAAAAGCAGTCTGATCTGGGTCATATTGATTGCAATATTTGTCTAGAAGTAGTATCAGCGGACAAGAAGGCAGACACTACTTTAATTGAGTCTGATAAGCCTATTAGCATTATGGTGTAGCTATATAGTGTCCTGAAGCCAGTCTTTTACTTTCGCTTTCGGAAAGGCCGGCGATTGGGATCAGGGTATACATGCTTATTACTCTGTTTTGAGCGGTTTCTATGTTCTTTATTATAAAGAAGTGGGAACTGTACAAAACATACAATCATGCTTATTTTCCTTCAAACAGCTAAATTGCGATTTTATTAACTACAGGGACACGTCAGGTACGCACACCTGTGTAAGCTTGCGTGTATCTGTCTTTGATATAAGATACCATTTAATGCTATATAGCAGAGGTAATGGGTATCTTTAATGGCGATCATGTTTTCGGCGACCCACCGCCTTCTTTGGTAATTGAGCCAAGTTGGCGGCACTGGAACCATGAGCGTTGTTAAAGCAACCATTATGTTTCGTGTTCCATAGTATTGAGATAATACTCGAAAGTTATGTTGGTTAAATGAAATACTCAAAATCTATCTATCTATCTATCTATCTATCTATCCATCCATCCATCCATCCATCTATCTATCTATCTATCTATCTATCTATCTATCTATCTACCCAATGCCCAACACACACACACACACACACACACACACACACACACACACACACACACACACACACACACACACAACATATTAGTGTTAGACGAATATCCTAATTGGCGAATAACCTAAGAGCGCGCCAAGAATAGCTATTTACACCGACTGTTGTCTTTTTGCTGTTTTCCTTTTTGCCGTTTTTTGTATATACATGTTTTGTTGGTGGACAGCAAAATAAATTGTTCAAAGTAGTAACTTTAAATATTTACGCAAGCTCAGGATAGCTTGCTGATCATTGTAATTATATACTAACCTGGTAGTGAGAGTATTGTAACCATGTGTGAGAGGCATGGATGCAGATCGGCCTGCACAGCAAATGCAGACCGGTCTGCACCCTTGTCGTTCACCGAATATCGAATGTCAGTTTGTTTTGCTCCTCCTTGCATAAATCATTTAGCTCATGCTGATACAGGTGAACTGAAACAAAAAATGCAACCATTTGCATTCTAAGTTATAATAAATACTTACTTTTAGACACCAAAACCAACATCTAAACGGAAGCATGGCCACCTCTGAGTGACATCCTTTTTATATCTGGGTCAAATATCTCAACACTTTGCACGTGGCTAGAAGTGGATTGTCACACCGGTTCGCTAGATATTTCTGCAGCATTTGTCTCCCTTTGACCAAATAAGCAATTGTCTGAACAACAAGCTCGGAGGAGTTCAACCTCTTGAGTATTATAGGCCGAAAGCAGAGAGTGCCTGTGTAGGCATGTATCAATATACTGATCAGCATGTGCGCTCTCTGTTTTAATAGACAGACCAAACATGAATATTTGTACCCATCTTTGGGATCTAGGAAAATATCACAATATTGTCAAAATAAAATTTCAATATGTTTCCCATTTTGGAATTATCACACTATAAATATGCTGGCAATTTTATCTTTATGTGCTGTAACGATCCAATTAGCAATTTTGGACTGCATATTATCCCTAAAAACATTATTTTGTAATACCAACCTTGTTGTCATGTATGTTTATATGTTATTCCTTGTATGGCATGTACATGACGTAAGAGTATAAACGTTTTGTCTGTCTGTCTTTAGTGGCGATCATGTTTCTGGTGACCTATTGTCTTCTGTGGTAATTGAACTAAGTTGACTGCACTGGAAACACGAGCGCTATTAAAGCTACCATTTTGTAAATAGTCTGGTAGTATCAATAATCTATCTATCTATCTATCTATTTATCTATCTATCTATCTATCTATCTATCTATCTATCTATCTATCTATCTATCTATCTATCTATCTATCTATTTATCAATCTATCTATCTATCTATCTATTTATCTATCTATCTATCTATTTATCTATCTATTTATCTATTTATCTATCTATCTATCTATCTATCTATCTATCTATCCATCCATCTATCTATCTATCTATCTATTTATCTATCTATTTATCTATCTATCTATCTATCTATTTATCTATCTATCTATCTATCTATCTATCTATCTATCTATCTATCTATCTATCTATCTATCTATCTATCTATCTATCTATCCATCCATCTATCTATCTATCTATCTATCTATCTATCTATCTATCTATCTAATATGTATTTATACCTATATATGTATATATTTACGTCTTTTTGTGTGTTCTCATTGTAAGTAAGGTAGAAACATAATATTATATCTAGATACACAGTATTGTGTTATTTGACATAGGAATTTGTATTTTTGGATCTTTATGGCGATCAACAGTAAATGCTGGTTTAAATGTAATCTTGAAAGATATTGATAAAAGTAAAACATAAGTAAAGCATAACTAAATTCAGGGAAAAGACGAGAGGTCGTGCGTCACGACATTTGGTCAGTTCCTCTGAATTAAATCAGTCTAAATACAGAGTCATATAGTTTCTACACTGTCCGCCATGCAGATACTAAGTAAACTTGTTTATATATGATTATCTGCTCAAGGGCCTGTATGGCCTATTGCAGATAATATTTGTTTTGATTGTAAGGTTAATGGGGGATGGCCTCGACCCCTATTTACCTATTACGAGGTTAATAAAATTCTTCTTCTTCTTCTTCTTCTTCTATCATTATATCAGTATTTAACGCCCAATTATACAATATACCAAATATGCAAAATATGCGTTTCTTTTGCTGTTAAGTATAGTATACCCGTGCTCCGGCACAAAAATATTTCATGGCCATTCTTCATCTCCCGCTGGTTCAAGAAGAGAAGTAGTCAGTTATGACGAAATAACTTGCGCTAAAATGTGCGGATCCAGAGGGGGGGACAGGGGGTGTGGACCCCCTGGAAAATCACAAAAATATAGGGTTTCTTATACCCCTATTCCACACAGGCCCCGAATCCCACGAATTGCCACGAATTGACAAATATTTGGATTCGTGTCTGAATCGTACTCAGTTCGTGAAGATCTTAACTGATTCGCTCAGTCCGTAGTCAGTTCTTGCAATTCGTAGGTCTATCGGGAATTCGGCTCAAAAGTTTTGAACTGTTCAAAACTTTGGCCACGAATTCCCCGATTCGAAAAATCGTGCGTGATTCGTACAAAATTCCTAAGGCATTCTTGGACATCGTAACTGAATCGTAATCGATTCGGAGGCGTTTTTGGGCAATAGTAGCTACTCTTAGCTCATTCGTGGGGAATTGGGAGATTAAGCAAAGCAATAAAACCAAGGAAGAGATAGTAGAAGGATTTTCCCTAAGATTAGTTACCCCGCCACGCGCATGTGAGCCAGTCCTACATGTAGAAGTTGAAACAAATTTGGCAGATTCTGGAGCACAATCAGGATCAGTCAGTAGCTCCTTGCTGGTGATTATGCTAATGGCGAACTGTCATATCTTTCCACGTCAAAGAGTCTGGGCCAGGGCCCTTCGACTTTAACGTGGTTGTTTTCTTCTAGTTATATTAGAAGCCGTTTTCAACACTCAAGTTGCACAGGGACGTGTATATTGGGGGGTAATTTTATGATCCATGAGTTGCAGGATCAATTCTACTGCTGCTTTACGAGTAACATTCATTTTGGAACTAATGCCCCCCGAAGCATAGATGGGACTTTTTTATGACTATTGTGAGAGAAAATCTCGCGCAATCGTGGCGATTCGTCGCGGATTTCTGTTAATGCGTGCCCAATTCGTGCTGCATTCGGCATACTCTTAACTGATTCGTAATTGATTCCTTAACTTTCGTGCAACATGTTCTAATGTTATTTTGCTAATCGTAATGAATTCTTGCGCGATTCCAGCCGAATAGAGCCGATTCTCCCGAATATTCGTAACGCAATCGTATCTGGGGTGGGTAACAAGAATAATTTTCGTAAGTTACATTTAACGATGGCTTTACGAAGACAATAACGAATGAATAACGATACGACAGACCGGTAACAATATCGAATCGTTACATCATCGTTACTAGCTGCTTAGTTAGTTAAGTAACGAAGACGCTGTGCCTGTGTAGAAGCGGCGTAAAATGAAAATTCTTTGATATATGTTTAATTAAAATGTCTCAAGGTATGGAATGAATCGTAATAAAAAGTAAAAACACCCAAATTACATAACAGAATAAGTTGAAGGATCCTTTCTGATGACGTAGACATCAGATACCCGGTACTCTGCATTACCTTTAAAGCTAGGGTGGGGGGTTTAAATTTCTAGCCGTCATTTCTCTTCTGCAGCACTCAGTGACAATAATTTGAAGGTACTAATATTTATCTAGAAGAGATCCCTGTCAACCCCCGCCACCAGCCCCCTCCTCGATGAAAAAACCCTGCATGGTTTCTGAAACTTCTTCACAGGTGGACTTCTAAGCATTTTTCTGTTGAAACACGAGGTATGCCGCTTCAATTTTGTGTGTACATTGTACACAAACGGTAACTTTATGACTGGGCCGAATATGAGCTACCCATAAACAAGAACTATAATTTAATTTAGTACTATTCCCCAAAGCATCGACCAGCTATTCAAAGTCTATGCGGAATTCTAAGACATCGTATATTTCGGCGCACAATGATTTAAATTCCTTGAATGACTGTGAAACAAAAAAGCATCATAGTCTACCCATTTATTTCCTAAGCTTAATGTGTCTGGAACTGTTTTCTGAGTTTCAGGTTTTCTGGACAAAATTCTTGTTTTTGTTTCTTTTCTTCAAAAGCTTCGCAATAAAAAGCTTTGGCAAACCACTGCGACTATAAGCATGATAAGGGTTCCTTCGGAAGTCAGGAAACGGCATGAAAGCAGATAAATACTTACTTGTAATATTTAAGTTTTGAAAACTTATACATAATGTTTGTATTTGTAGGCATATGACCTTACATTTGTTTTATTAGTCCCCTTTGGGTCGAAGACCGGTTTTGGGTACTAGATGTTTGCTTGATTCTTTCCGTCCATCCGTAATAGTGCAATTATGAGTTTCATGTCCTGGAAGGATGAGCCAAATTTATTTCAAATTCACAGGATGATTACCCATAGCATAAAAGTGTGTAGCAACCTACCCCCAAGGTCAAGGTCACATTCTTTGAAGTTGTTACACTCAGAATTTCATGTCCAGTCGATACATTCTTCAAGAGTAGACCAAACATTACAACTTTACACGATTCTTATCCATAGCATGATGATTTGTCACGCATAACCATTCCTAAAGAAAACGCGGCCGATTTTGGGTTGATAAAATTAAGCATGAGGGTCCCAGTCACTTTTAAGCCGATCACCCTATATTTTCTGGGCCCTTTAAGGACCACAATAAAAAGTTACACACCAAAGTTCAAAAGCTATATGAGCAATCATTTAAAACAAGACGATTGCTATATATCTACTCTAAATACACATTACGTAGGTCATCCAATAAGTTGTGACAATGGTCTCATATCTCAGAAACTGTTATTGAAATCAAAATTCTATTACCCATTGCATGTGGCCATGGGTGTTGCCTATTCATGTTTGAAATATGGAGTTTTTATCACAACCTGATCTTATGATATACAAATTTGAAAACAACACTGTGAAAGCTCATGGCCGCGAAAAATCACGTTTTTGACAACTTTTTGCTGGGGGTAGAGTTAGATAAAGATGCAGTATGTTTCTTTGGAAAGTTATATTAGTGTTTGATGATGTTGTCTGCATACACAATTGACCCATAAAAGCAAATACCACAATAATATTAACCTAGTTGCTTTGAATGTTCTTGGTTGCTAGGCAACAGCAGAATATTACATTTTGCCTCAATTTAAGCGCTAATTATAAAATAGTATATTTTGAATGCTTAAAAAAGCCATTACAACCAATTTCCATATTAATAGATACATGTTTCGATAAATATGTTCTGTAGTCTTCTTAACGCATAGAAAACAATAGCTTTCAATAAATGCTTTATACCAAATATAATCTATTATTAGCACAACCCATTTTTAAGTAAAATATTTCTTGCAAAATCAGAGATATGTCATAATCAAAACCCTGCTAACACCACAGTCCCAAGCTAAACTATTATCTATGGCTTTCAGAATAAACATACATAATGTCTTTATTTATCTACATAAAAAGTTTTAAATAGAGTTTGTAATTTCTTAGAAATTTGGGCATGTATACCGCATATAGTGTCCCGTCCATGGCCCTTTACCTTGTGTTCTTTAGTTGCCTAGCAACCATTGCGATTGCAGCATGGAAAATATTTGAACAGGTGTTTCAATTCCCTATATTCTAAATAACACGTGAGGATTATTGAAACACGTCCAAGAGATTTAGGTTTTGCTTTATGGGGTCATTGTCAGAACTTATTGGATGACCCTCGTAATAAACATGTGAACCACATGACGGGGCTACTTTCGGTCCCAGGGCCCTAATATGAACAAACTTGGAATATTACTGCTAGGCGATGCTATATACCAAATATCAATTACATAGGCATGGTGGTTTCAAACAAGTATACTTTTTATATCTTTCCTCCAATATAATTAATCAGGAAAAAAACGGATCTTGAAGAAACAGAGAGAACCTTCAATATTGGAGAGCAGCAGCGTGAGGCTCGGTTTTATTCAGTCTGTTCATGCGAGTTAATGGGAAGTGCTGGAACTCTCGACTAGCACCAGCTTAAGCGGTATTCTGCTTTCATTCAGAATCAAATATTCCTGAAGGACCGGAATAAAACGTGTTTAATTTTTGTCCCGTGGGGTTGGGGCATAACTTGAACAAACTTGGTTATGTACACTACATGATGCTACACACAATACATGATTATTACAGAGGGTAATATAAGCATCATTCTTGCCAAGTATGGTAAAAATAATGAGAGACGACCAATAGTTGAAGACGCGGGACGTACGACGGACATCCAACGATCGCAACAGTTCCCCTTCAGCCTTTGGCTCAGGTGAGCTAAAATGGAGGGGCGGCAAGGCTTAAAACTGCAAAACGTATGCTGATCCATTTAAGGTCACCATAAAGTTGGTGTTGGATATAACGACTCTTTGACATATTTCAGGCCATATCCAGCGATGTCATTTAGCCGAATTTGTTCGCTAGTGACTGGCAACTACTATTTCTTTGAATCAGCGTATTTGTTAAGCCGCTGTGGTGTAGTGGATAAGCCACTTGCCTTGTAAACCAGGGGTCGCAGGTTCGATCCCCGGCTTCACCAGTCTTTCGAATGAGATTTTAAGCCGTGGCCCAGTCTCCATATGGTCTTAGCTGTTGGTGGGACGTTAAACACAAATACAAAAAACTTTGAATCAGCGCAAAGGGGACAAGATAATATTCTCATGACCAATTGAAATCGAAAGAAAGTGTCAGACGTGGACCCTAGAGGTCGAACGTGGAGTCTATTGCATTCCCAGTAAGCTCGCTAGCATCGAGCTATAACACCCGGTAAGGCGACCCGATGCAAGACTTTAATCGAAAATAAAACTAACAGTGCTGTTTCCACTGAGTGCAAAAGCGTCCATCACAGTTGGTAGCAAGTCCGACTGCATATCCAGGGACCGCAAGTTCGATTCCGGGCTGGCCCGGTTCAATTCTTTCGCGGAGATTGATCATGGTATAATTTCTACGGCCCCAGCCAGCATTCAATTTTGGGCCACTATAGGCCCGCCAGCGAAACTCGATTCGGATGGTTATGCTGGAGGGCCGATAGTAGCCCAATTTTACGTGCTTATACGTGATATTCTCCTCCTTCCGCTGATTCAAAAAGGGGTGTCAGCGTCATTAACAAGTGAAAGTATAACACAAAGAACTGGTTATCCGAAGCTTATCCAGAAAAAAAGTGTCGATATGGGAACTGACCGTCTCGGCATGAGAATAGCTGTTGACTGGGACATAAAACCGCAAACAATACAAAAAACTACCGCATACTCGCTTGCATGTATGATCACACACACACGCACGCACGCACGCAGTTTTTGAGATAAACTCTTCCACTCAAGTTAAAATGTATTAAAAAGGGGTGTTAGACAAATTCTGAAAAAAAATGAAATTGAAAAAAAGGCAAAATGGTTTTGTAAACAGTGTAGATCCAGATGAGGTGGCTTGTGAGCCATCTCATCTGTATCTACACTGTTTTGTCGGACCATCTTTACAGGTCTGTAGTGTTGAAAGGGTTAACGAAGGCTTAACGACAGCCTCTGAGCCGTCGTATAATTTCGACAGTTTAGCGAAGATGCATCAACTCTTCGTTCGTTACAGTGCGTTCTTGTTAATCAATTTTTGCTAACGAGGGCTTAACGATGATGTAACGAAACGACGGTGCTAGCGAAGCTTCTTGTTACCCACCCCTGAATCGGGACTGACTCGTAGAACATCACGATTGGAGGAAAAAAAATAATGAAAACTCAAGAATCCCCAGAATCAATAAAAATCAATTCGTGGCGATTCGTGCGATTCGTGGCCTGTGTGGAATAGGGGTATTAGCAATACTGGTCCGGATCCCCTTAATAATCACAAAGCTACCTAGCCAGCATTCAATGTAGGCACATCATCGGCACGCCAGCGAAACGCCATTTAAATGGCGTTTCGCTGGCAGGCCGATGATAGCCCGCATATAGTGGTATTTTTGATATTTGATCCTTCCTCCCCTCATCAAACTAAAAAAAAATGTCAAAGTTGGACCCCCTCTGACAAAACTTTCTGGATCCGCGCATGGAGCCTAAGTACTTTTAAACTGCCTCTGGGAGGCTTGGCTAGGAACAGTGTGGTTAGGATAATTGACCGTCCCGATATGACCTCAGCTGTTGACTGTGGGTGTAAAGCATCAACTCGACAAACCATGCTCAGGCGTCTGTCGTTCATCTGTCTGAGTCGATTTTTTTTTCAAATATCTTCTGCACCAAAACTGCTGGGCCAATCAAAGCCATATTTTGTGTGGATGCTTATGGATAGGAAGAATGAAAATGTATCAAAGCGAGACTCAAACCAGTCTACTCAGCTATAGAGACTAGCTAGAATATCAAAATTTCGCTTGTAGCATGTTTAGAGAAAATACTTTCCAAAACACGAATAACAAAGGCGCTGATCAGTCTGCGCGGATGCGCAGGCTGGTCTGCGCCTTTGTTGTTCCCAAACCCCCGAAGACAGGTTTTCTCGCGTCGAGGCCCAAATCGCAGATGGCTTCTGATTTCAGCCAGATCTGACCAGGGACTGCGGAGTTTGCTGTCCTTGAGCGTCTGGAAAAATCCCCTACGCTTTATGATTGGAGAAGTGTTATGACCACTCTAGTGCCTTCATTTTTGGATGGATCTTCCACTTTCTAACAGGTATACAATGACATGTATAAAAGCTTGGATGAAGTTGAATTTCTATCAGATCCCATTATCAACTATGGGGTTAGCTGCCTGTGAGCGTCTTACAATTCAATGGATAATGTTGGAAGCACTCTCTCAAGTCTTCTTCATTTTGCAGGTAACTAAACTCCAGCTGTTAAGTTTTTAGACTTAATTTTTCGCAATAACTTTTTTGTCTTCAATTTTAGTAAAATGTGTTCGCGATGAAAGTTGTAGAGGAGAATTTCCGCCAACTTCTCCAAAAGGTCTTGTGCTTGTGGGGCAAACAGATTTTTGTGTATATAGATGAAGATTTTGCAATAAATTGAATTCGTCCTAAATTTCTAAGTCTTTTAATGAAAGGTATAATTCGTATAGGCGGGACAGAAAGGGGTAGTTTCAAAAATATTCGGAAGCGGTGGACATCCCGTTCTTCAAAGGCTGTGCATAACATAAAACTGCCGTTAACATACTCAGAATTTATTGCGCATATGCAATATCAACTTAAGGCAAGCTTATTTGTAGGAACAAAGGCTGGGTTATCACATTACGTGCAATTTTTCTCTTATGCACGTGCTATGAAATGAACGGTTTTGAGATGACCCTACTAGCTGAACGCACGAGCGAATCAGGCGCGATTTCGATTATATTTAAACAAGCCATCCATTGCTTTAGTAATTGAATTAGGGCGGAGCAATGTAACTTTTTGACTGACATCTTAGACTTGGTTTATTTGCGCTTTGCTTTAAATGTTCAAAGAGTGCATCTAAGCACAGAGGAACCTGCAGCATCTAGGATTTTGGAACCGTTTGGAGAAGTTGGCGGAGATGTTCCTGAATACTTTTCATCGCGAACACATTTTGCTAAAATTGAAGATAAAAATGTTATTGCGAAAAATTAAGTCTAAAAACTTAACAGCTGGAGTTTAGAACAACCACAACAGCTTGAATGAGTTTGCATTTCGTCCAGATCTTACATGGTATTGCTGAGTAAGCTTCCTTTGAGCGTTTGGGAAAATCCAAATCGTGATTGTGAAAACAGTTTGTGATTTAAAACCCCCATTCCACTGGACGGCTATTCCGCTACGATTCAAAATGTTGGTCAAAATGACATGAATCGTAGCAGAAACGACAAGAACGCAGTAGAAGCGCAGTAGAAGCGCCTGGGTCGTAGTAGAAGCGTATCGGTATTTCAGATTCTATATAGAAAAGGATACAAAAGCGCAACGAAAGCATAGCTCTACCGCCAAGGTCGTAGCAAGGTCGCAGCTACATCGCCATTAGCGTAGACTAAGCGTAGCCAGATCTTCATTGTCGTAGTGGGATCGTAGCAGCAGCGTAACGGAAGCGTATCAGAAGCGTAGTGGAAGCGTACTTGGAGCGTCAAGTCCCTAAATCGCGAGGCTGTCTACGCTTCCGCGGCGATTTAGAATAATTTTAGAGAAAATCCTAGATCGCCATGAGCGTAGCGGAATCGCCGTCCAGTGGAATGGGGGGGGGGGGGTTTAAGGTATTTCCTGATCATACTCACTATTTTACGATGGGAGAAATTTTGTGACCACTCAAGCGCCTTCATATTTGAATGAATCTTTCTCATTCTTGCAGGTAACACGTACAACCAAAAAGCTTTGATTTGTTTGGATGTAGGTCCCACATTACCACCGACTACGGAGTTAGCTGTCCTTGGGCGTCAGAAAAAACCGATGTTTAATGTTGTGAGCCCTCCAGTGCATTCATTTAATTTGCTTTTATAGGCTCTTATTTTATTCTTGTAGGTAATGAGGCCAACTATAAAAGCTTGGATGAGTTAGAACTCGCTCAGATCTGATCTATGACTGCGGATTTAACTGCCTTTGCGCATCTGAGAAAAACACCGGAGAAATAGTGTTGCCATTTTACACCTTATTTTCTTGTTAGAATCTTTACATTCGTGTAGGTAGCCTGGACATGCATATAAGCTTTTAGATGGATTTCGATCTGATTCCACCACTTACAACGGAGTAAGCTGCCCTTGAGCGTCTGAATAGTTGTTTCCTCAGGTTTTCTCAGCCATTTTATTTAGATCTTTGTAATACTTGTAGTAAGCAGAAATGGCATTGGTGTTTGAATTAAGACCTGATCACTGTTTCAAATTCAGGGTTACCTGCCTTTGAGCAATGTAAAATATGGTGTCTCCGAAAATTATCCAGGTTCCCAGATGAACGATCGTTGCCCATTGGGCTACTTTCTTTTCATGCTTAGCTCAACTAAACACGAAATTTATCATGCTTACAAATGTTAAAATGCCAACTTGGCAATTGTTGGCATTTTAACATTTATTAGCATGGCAAATACATGTACAATATCTGAGATATTTGAAAGCAGGCATGCACGGATCCAGAACTTTTTCTCAGAGGGGGTCCAACGTTGACGGTGTTTTTTAATTGATGAGGCGAGGGAGGGCCATCATCTCGTCGCCAGCGAAACGCCATGCATTTAAATGACGTTTAGCTGGCGTGCCGATGATGGCCCAACATTGAATGCTGGCTTGGTAGCTTTGTGTTTTTCAGGGGATCCGGACCAGTATTGCTAAGAAGCCCTATATTTATATGATTTTTCAGGGGGGGGGGGGGGGGGTCCGGTCCCCCCCCCCTGGCTCGGCGCATTGCAGGAAAAGTTTTTATTTTTCAGCATGCTAGTTCTTTTGAGCAGCTGAGATTTCATACTCAGTTTGTTTGTTGTTGTTTTTTATTTAAACTGTTGTTTTGCGTCCCACTCAACATGTTTCAATATTTCTGGAATTTTCGTGGGGTTGAGTGCAGATAAAGTGTCTTGTTCGAAACGCAGAGACCTATACCGCATTTCGAATTCGAGATATGGATTTGTTGTTGCTGCTGCATGTTTTATCTAATTTTATAATTGGCGCCTTCTTCATTGTGAGTTGTGCATGGACACAGCAAATCAATAACGGTGAATGTGCGATATGTATTCAATATTTATGTTGGTTTTATGCCATAAACCGGGTGTATTTAGTTTGACCACTCATACCACAATACCCGGCGAGCATTATTTAAACGCGGTTATATAACAAGCCAAGCTATGTAAAATAAAATGTAATTTAGATCGATTAACACATACTCTCGCGGAAAGGATATATGTTTTAAAATAATGAGCTCCGTTGAGCCAGTCACAAAACAACCTGCCAGCCTGGGAGACCCACCAGGTTCAACACCTGTAAATGGAGTGACAATCAGGAGACTTCAGGACACGGAACAGGACGCCGAATTCGCCGCCAAGCTTCAGGTAGAAGCATTCCGAAACCAGCTTATATATAACATTGGTTTGAACAAGTAAGATTACTGTCGTGCCAACCAAGAGTGACAGTGACGTCATGTTTTGTTTACAAAGTTATCAGGGACTTATAATCGATATATCACTTGTGTATTAATCCTATCCGCAGGATAGGATTAATATACAAGTGATCTATCGATTAGCGTTAGCTCAAGTGGAGAGTACAAGTTAAATTTTACTTTACAATTGTAAACAAAATATTGCGTCACTGTCACTCTTGGTTGGCACGACAGTAGCAAATAGCAATTTCACTTATAACCTATAATTTGCAGCAGACGACAATTGCAAATTTTGTTGTTGTTTTTTTCAGGAGAATGAACTAGTCAAATAAAGTGGGCAGTTGTTAAGCACAGTCACAACAAAGGTCGTCTGCTTTTATCGTCTGAAACGTTTTAGTAGCTTTTTGACAAACAGTGTGGACCCAGAGCAGACTGTTCCTGTAAGAGTAGTCCGATCGGGAAACATCCTTTTTGCTCTTATACTTAAATTTGTCAGTAATGCTATAGTTTCTGCTGGCAGATGATTCTCATGTAATAGCTTACCCTTTTTTCGAAATCCGGTGAGTTTGTGTCCAAATTGGTTTAATGACTTTATGATTTAATCCTTGACCTCATAGAGACGCTTTTTAACGCTTTTGCAAACAAAGAAGACCCAGAAAGGTTTAAGTAGCTTTTTCATAAACAGTGTTGACTCCTACAGGAGCAATCTGATTAGGGTCCACGCTATTTTCTTCAATACTTAAATTAGTCAGTAATGTTAAACGCTCATTTGCAGCAGAGGACTTCAGCAGACGACAGTATCAGATGTAGTTTAAACGTCTACGCTGTGACTGTTGTGCATAATAAGTCATTTCATCAGTTACCCCTCATATTAACTGCATTTTTGCACGTTGTCTGATAAACGTTGTCTGTCTCACGGCATGTGCCTTTATCAGGTCATGATGACGTTGCACGTTTTGAATGACGTCGCTAATGACGCTGAATCCATTCAAAATCGAAAACTTCGTCATAATCGCTAGTTTGAAGAGTGAAACATTGGGTCAACTGATAAATAGAATACCAGGTTCACGTCTTTTGATGTCAAGTTTACCAGGCTCGACTTTGAGAACGCTTGTTGAATCGCTTGGCAAGCCTCGCGATGTCAAAACGTGTTTTCAAAGCCTTGCCTGGTAAAACTGACATCAAAAGACACTCACCTAATATGCTCTATTTATGGGACATCAGCAAAGAGTGCAGATTTTTTTTTCTCAATTTTACGGCAAGTTAAATCAATTTGAGGGCAGCATGTTACAGAATGGCTTCCTGCTTCATCCTAGATGAGCTATGATAACGGATCGGTACATAATATATGAGCCGTGACATATGATTTCCAACAGTGTGGTAGCATGACAAGTGTAGACTCAGACGAGCCTGTGCAGCTTCCGTTTAAGCTTAGAAACTACAAGCAGTGTTCAGTCAATAGCTTATTACTCATTAAATATGCAAGCGACTAGCAAAGGCTCTGATCAGACTGCGCGTATGCGCAGGCTAATCTGAGGCTTGCTGGTCACATATACCACAATGTTGAAAATCTCATGACATGGCTCAATTACTTTTTTGAGTATTTAAATTGCATACGAGAATCATTACTTGCATAAAATGGTTGGTGCATTTGATCAAAATATGGCAGATTGGTGTAAATTATGTAATTTAAGGTCAAGGTCACATGATCCGTCTGCGCATCGAAAAATATGCTATCACGCAAAATATTTTATGTGCAATCCTTGGTCAATGTTTCACCATGGTATTCACCCAGATATTGATTTTATACTGTTTTAAACAGTTAGACATTACCCATTATTTGGCACTGAGAGCACGGACGTATATTTCCATCCCTGCTGAGAGGTACCAGAAAATTGACAGCGAAAGAGTTAAAGTTTTGACTTGATAATTATAAAGATGCATTGGACATATATTTAAGTTGTGTCATAATGTAAATATATTTAAAGCTGCATACTCTGTAACTATGAACATTTTTCGAAAAAAAATTATTTTCTTTTTAAATCATTTGTAAAAGTAGAATTAAGCTATGTTTTCACAATAAAATGTTCAGTACAGCTGAAACTGCATGGAAAAGTGAATTATCTTATCGAATAGGTGTATTTTTCTCTTGTTGGTAATTATTTGCGCCCCTCCAATAATTATAGACCATTGAATTTTAACATAAATGCAGTTGTTTTGATAGTGATAACTTGTCAAGATTTACGAAAATGGTAAAATGTTTACCTGAATTTGAGTATTATTACTGTGTTCTTGAAAATAAAAACATTATTTTTAAAATTAGAAGATCAAAAGTTACAGACTAAGCAGCTTTAAGTACCATGTATTGACGTTTTGGCTTAATATTAAGGTAGTATATACATTATACTTCATATAACCATGGGTTGGTACCATAAATTAAAGTTTTGACTTGATATATAGATGCGTTGGTATCACATATTAACCCATATCAGCCTAGCGTCGTTTTTGTGGGACATAGGCAAACAATGCAGACCTATATCAGACGCCGCTAAACTCGGCGTCTGATCAGAGTCTCCACTGTTTACTTACATACTGTTCTTTTAAAATTTGAATAAAAATTAAGAAATACCTCCCCACAACCCTTTAAACAGAAATAGACCGGTCCATTTGATAAGATAGGGATATTCCATTTTAAGCCCAATGAACTTTCCTATCTCTATTAATTGGACCAATCCATTTCCAAATTTAGGGGTGTTGGGTAGGTGTTTTTTTAGGGGTTTTTTCAAAATTTCAGTTGAAGATTCTGTAAGGAAACAGTGAAAACCCTGACCAGAATTGTATGGTGTCTGATCTAATGGGTTAATATAAGATGCAGGTCTAGATTATAAAACACTGCATATAAGTTATACGTTTAGTTAATTTCAAAAGAAGCCCAACATGGTATAATACAAAAATAATACACGCTGTCTGATGTCAGAACTGACAAATAAACATGCCCACACACACACACACACACACACACACACACACACACACACACACACACACATATATATATATATTTGATAACATTTGAAAAGAATGAAAAAATCACAGAAAAATCATGGGGACATACTTAAAAAAGTGCTCATATCTCAGTTGGTATTAGTCTCAGGCTTCTAAACGTGGTATAGAATCAAAGCAGAGATAATAGTTTTTAATATGAGACCATGTGTGCTACTCTATAATATATATATATAACATATATATATATATATATATATATATATATATACAGAGGGATATAGTGAATCAACTGCGCCGATAGATGCTGTAAATATTTTGCCTCTAGCGAGATTCGAACCCACGACCTCGGCAACTCCGCCTAGCACTACACCAGACATCAACGCTACCAACTGCGCCACTGAGTCATCCCCAAAAAAGGATGTTCAGGAAGCGCTGATATTGATGACGACTGATGCAGTACACGTCGTATATTGGTTATATATATATATATATATATATATATATATATATATATATATATATATATATATATATATATATATATATATATATATATATATATATATATATATATATATATATATATATATATATATGTGTGTGTGTGTGTGTTGTTGCACAATGAGCGGTTCAGTGGGCAATATCCGGCAGTAAAATCTACCAGTTTCTTGCTTCTCATGCACGTAATATGGAGGTGACCGGGTGGTCCAGATAACCCTCCCCCCACGGGAATATCACAAAGCAATATGTTTCCTCCAGAATACTGGTCAAACACAAAGCCACCCAGCCAGCATTAAATGGCGTTTTGCTGGCGGGCCAATTATGGCCCACTTTTAGCTGTATGCTGTATTTTCTTAGGAATAAAGCATTGTTTTGTCACTTGAAATTAAATATAATCTCGAAGTTTATTACATAAATTACGTTAAAATTTCCAGCTTAGATGTTCTTCAAAAAAATCTAAATGTGTTCTACCGAGGACAGAAGGCCGAATTTTATGGTCAGATACTTGTGGCCGAGCACCAGGGGGCGCCAGTGGGCATGGCACAGATCAAGTATAATGGAGATAAATGGAATGAGTAAGTATGGCAGACAGAAAAGCAACAACTTTTCATGCTCAACTCAACTTAGTATGAGTTTTCAACTGCTCATAAAAGGTAAATACCGATAATAAATATTTGTTCTTGCTATAAAACCCTTCTATGTTGTATTACCCTGCTATTAAATGTTAAAATACCAACAATCAGTGTTGGCATTTTTACATTTATGAGCATTATAGAATTCATGCTCTGATGAGTTTAGCATGAAAAATGTATATACCTCGGGGCCAGGACCAACACATGAATTTGTTTGTTTGATGCTTTACATCCCGTTGAACAGTTTTTCAGTCATGTTGGGAAGTTTCCTGGGTTGAACTAGTTCTAAGCAGAGGGTAGTATGTATTGCTGAGATAAAGAGAGCTGATTGCTTTTTTATATATAAGCCTCAACACTGTGGTATGTGCGACCAGCAAAGACTCGGACCAGCCTGCGCATACGCGCAGTCTGATCAGAGCCTTTGCTAGTCGCTTGTATATTTCATGACTGTTAAGCTATTGACTGAAAAGCATTTGGAGTTTCTAAGCTTAAAAGGAGGCTACACAGGCTCGTCTGAGTCTACACTTTTCAAAATGCCACATTGTACGAAATCACATGTTGCGGCTCATATACTTAAATTATGTCGAGGCTGTCTGTGTTATGCGTCTCTCCTCACGGTGCCGTCGGTTTGTCTGTAGTTTATATTTTAGACATGTTCTAGTCATGTAATAGTTATACATGTACCATGGGTTGTCCGCCTGTACGTGGAGATAATCCTCGAGCTTTAGCGAGTGGATTATCTTTCGTACAGCTAGATGGACAAACATGGTATACCTATTTTATACCACCTACATCAGTGTTAACCTTGCACATCATGAAATATTACGTGATCAAGTTGGTAAGGGTGGTATAAACTCAATTAAGTGCCAACGGAGAGGCTGGAGACAGAGACTCCTCAAGCGAACTCATATCGAGCTATATACACGTACCACTGAGCCACTGCGCTTCTCACCAAACACGAAACCCTACATACGAGTTCGACAAGAGCAATTTAATTGAAAGTGCTTCATTTATGGTTAATTAATGACATTGATAAATGTTTGCACACGAGTAGTGTACAAGGCCTGTACACTATGGTAAAGCCGGGTAATTATGGACAGTCAGCTAAATTCGAACAGCGACCTTGCTTGTTTCATATATTAAATATTGGAATAAAAGATAAACTAACTAAGTTAGCAAACAGTGAAATTCCTAATGAGGCGGCTCATAAAGAGCCGTCTCATCTGGATTTCCACTGTTTGCAAATGTATGTCCAAATTTGCTTGATGTCCGAGGTTACTGACTTTACCCTAGTCGTTCTTTCAAATAGATTTTATGAAACGAATAAGGCAAGATTAAATTTAAGCGTCTCAACTCTTAATTAACTGATCAGGCTTACATGCACAATAGGCGATAATTTTTGTGACTCCTTTCTGTATATTTGAGATATTATTATAAGCCTGACATTGCATGTGAATCCTCTGCTGGCAGACGATTCACATAATATATCAAGTCTCATTTAGCTCCTTAAAGCAATGAAATATTGGGCATGTAAGCTAAGCTATCATAATGTTTGCAGCCATCTTGGATGCCATCTTAGATGTTTGGGTAAGTACCATAACTACCAATGTCAGACTGTGAATTCGTAAGTCTAGCATAGCCCGTAGCCGAGAGGCGGCGGCTTCTTATCCCACCAGTGGTGCCGTGTTGTGTCCTATGGGCGAATTTCGGGACCCGGAGTATGAAGTATAAGCCCAGATACTACACTAAGTGATAGTTTACGATATGTGAAAAATATACATGCTCATATGGATAAAGTTTTGTTTGAGCCTCTCCAATCGTTTCAAAAAAATAATAATCTGCGCCCTGGAAAAAATATGTGCACGAGTAAGTAACACCAAAAGAAGTGGTATATGAGACGAGCTGCCACCTCTGTTCGTGTAAATGTATTTTTTCTTCCATACTAAATAAACTCAAGTAGTAATAAATGTTAAACACATCTGCGGTCCAGGCCTTAATTAGTAAAGAGTGCAAAAAATAGTTTTCTTATTTCTCAACTAAAACCGTATGCTGTGTGTACTCAAAAGAACCGTCTCAATGAGACGGTTCTTTTGAGCACCCTAAACTGAGCCGTGGCATGCAATGTTCAACGATGCGGTATGTGCAACCAGCAAAGGCTCAGACCAGCCTGCGCATACGCGCAAACTCATCAGAGACTTAGCTGGTCCCTTGAATATTCCATGACTGTTAAGCTACTGACCAAACAGCATTTGGAGTTTTTAAGCTTAATAGAAGGCTGCACAGGCTCGTATGGGTCTTCACTTGTCAAAATACCATATTGTTGGAAATCACGTGTCACGGCTCAATTATGTTAATTTTACGCTCAAAATGTGTTTATGAAAACCTATGTCAGACTACCTGTTATTTCAATAGTACTTCTCTGGATCATTTCAATCGAACATAAAATAGATTTTAAAAGCAGTTGAAACAGCTCATCATCAGTAGCAGCTGAGCTGCCACCAATGTTGGTGTAAACTTACACTAAATGCGTGTCTTTTTTGTTAAAGTGACTTTGAGGTTTCACAACAGTAGCATATGAAATGAGTGTCGTCGATGTTGAGACGCCTTTTGAAATTGTTACGTTATTCCCTCACGAATCGCTGTATTACATGTTATTTGAAAGTAGCGTTTAAATCTGATTGCAGGCCCTCCGATCATATAAGCGAGATGGGATGTCGGCCTATGTGCAGGTAAGTCTCTCCCTCTCTCTCTCTCTCTCTCTCTCTCTCTCTCTCTCTCACCAGTTATGAGGCCCCCCAGAGGGGGGGGGGGGGGGTCTGTGCTCCCTCGATCCCTGAAAATAATGCATTGATCTCCCCGTCTCCTTGCAAAAAATGTCCTTGTCTCCCTAAAAGTATTTGCCTTTGCTCCCCAAATCCCTAAAAATAATTCAGCTTCTCCCCAAATCCCCAAAATATAAGCCAACTCTCCCTAAAATGTATGTGTCTTTCCGTAGAATTAAAATCAATTACTTTAAAACTATGATGCTATATAAGGGCGCATGACTTAATGATCACTTAATATTTTGTCTTATACATGTAAAGACAGGTCCTTGCCATGGAATACATGACATATAAAAGCCATGGAATGCATGACATATAATTAATTTTAATGAAATGCATTATATATGGCTCAAAGTATGAGGCCATCCTTAAAATGTTGTTGCTGTACCTGGTAGAGTAGGCTTGGAGATAAAGAGACATACCATTTGGCTTTCTTTTTTGGAACAGGGGCTGATTTATACCAACAGCTTAAACTAGAATTTTTCTAGACACTTTAGTGAAAGCATTTAGCTATAAAAAATGTTCTACAATTGCTTATTAGTGTCTATATGCTTGTTTAACTTCAGTTAAATCAAGTAAGTATATATCTGATAAGTATTCTTCAAAAAATCCTTTAGAAAGGGCTAATTACCTAAAAAGATAACAACATAGCAGGTGTGTAGGTGGCCGCGTAACATAATGTAGCGTCCCAGGCCCCGGTTTGTCAGGATCAGATTAGCACGAGGGTTAATTCATCTGGGCCTGGTAACTACAAGATTTGTGGGTCCTCTTGGTGCTGGACGGAATATTGTGGGAAGGAAATGACAATAAAGTCTAATTTAGTTTCATAATTTTACCCGACATACTATTGAATATGCATTAGATTTAATTATCTGGTTAGTACATGACACCAAAATATCACAGGTCTATGAGAACACAACTTTAAATATAGGTTATAATCTTCAATAATGTACTTATGGAAGTACCAACCTAGGGCTAAAATTAGCAGGCTAAATAACTAGGGTTGTAGCAGGGGCTACAACACTCAGACTGATTATTTAGTCAACAACAAATATAGTGGGTTGTAACAACTAAGATGATGAACACACACTCACAGGTTGCATAAAGGGGTTGTACCTACAAGGTTGTGATGAAAGTGGGTGCAATGTATTTTGTTATAGCTATCACAGTTGTAACAACTAGGGTTGTAACAACAATGAGAGATATAACATCAATCACAACTTAAGAGACAATATTATCAGATGCTCAACCCCACCTGGGATATTTAGGTGTCATATAAAAGAGCTATTTAAAGTGCTCAAGACTAGATCTAGATAAAATATATAAATCAAAAGAGGGGTTGCAAAACAATCCTATCATTCATTTCAAGCCACAAACTGGTTTAAGTGAAATGAGGTTGCAAAGATCAAGGGTTGTTTTACAGAACAACCTAGTGGGTGGGTAAGGTAAATAATGCGCTAGGGTTGCCAACCCTTAAGACAATTCAATGAAACAATATATTACCTCTCCAAACAAATGTCTATTAGACATAATGAAAGATAAAATATTCTATGCTGGGTTGTAATAACCAAGGGTTGTAAAACAACAAGGGTTGTAATAAAATTAGCGGGTTGCAATAAGGTGAGTGCTGACGCAGCTCCAGAGACCAGATCAGTATCTAGCCAACTGGTGGGTTGCGCAGACGCTACTTATATACCCTCTGGAGCCTACGTCATATAGAACGCCAGCGCGTGCAGGGCGCGCGCTGGGCACGTTCTGGGGAGTTCGGGGCAATGATAATATTAGAGCGGTCCGTGTATTCACCGGATCGGGCCTAATCACCGGATCGGACCGGATCGGACCGGATCGGGCCCGAAATTGGCTATTTAGCTCATTTTTAAAACATTTTTTTTTATTATTATTATGTTTATAAAGTATGTATATGATCATAATAATGATGTCTGGATCATCAAGGTCGGAGATGATAGCTACTATCTGACCGGATCGGGCCCCAAAATGGTCAAATAACGCTATGATATAATTATCTTATGTTGTAAAGTATTTTAGGATCAAATCAATGACGTCTGTACCAAAAATGGCTTGTTTTAATTTGAGGAAAATTGGTTTCTTTATACTGAACAAAGGATAGACCTGCGCATGTCATTTTATGTAAAACACAACAGGTGTTAATTGATAGCTGACCATTGCAAAAAGGGTCCGTTGAGTATGTTTTTATTTTGCCGTTTATATCAATATTTATATATTCAAGTGCATACAAATCGCACTAAATGCATAATCTTTTATGCACACCATTCTTGTAAAGAGAAAACAATCAGTTAAGCAAAGGAATAGGCCAATTTCGGGCCCGATCCGGTCAGATCCGGTGATTAGGCCCGATCCGGTGAATACACGGACCCATATTAGAGGATATCCAAACACGTTGGGAAGGAAGCGGCCGCCATGTTTGAATGAAGAGTTGAAGCGACAGGCACATAAAATCAGTATTTATGGCTCGAATAATGAATGATAGGAAAAGTTATCGATGGAAGGATGTTCCCCTCAATCCAAATAATCGAATTGAGACAGGAATCCGTCAGGTAAATTAATTTATATCGAGAATGAATGGAAAATCCCCCTCGCATATGGCAAATAATTGCTTACGCTAATTTACGTGAACAACATTAACCGACTTGTTGCTGTAACAGGCATTTGGGTGGCTAGGATGTGACATTGCCCCCCACCGCAACAAGGGTTTGGCCCCCAAACAAGAAAAGAGGCTAGTCAAAAGCCAAGTAATGGAAAATGGAGATGGATTTTGGCCCAATTAAATAAAATGCCATGTGCTCGTCACGTGACCGCGCACTGCTCCAGCAACAAGTTACGGCTTTTCCAAAATGCTATGAAATATTAAACCACATTACTTATGATATGAAACCAAGTGAGTCCACAATTATGGAGATAAGAAGAATGGCTATTGAACTGATGAGATGGCAGTGCTTTGGCAAGTCAGGTAAGAAAATGGGGTTAATTACTAATTAACAGTCAATAAATCATATTCTGGTCCAGAACAAACTTAGACCAAACAAGAATACAACAATTGACTTGAGACTGCATAGCACTACCATCTGACCATGTACAATAACTCTGTATTAAAATATCTTTCTTACAACAACAACAACAATAATACTAATGATTAAAAATCTTTCAGGACAGCTTCAGATGCAGTAAAAACAAACTGAATAGTTTGTTCTTATTTCAAGTCCACAATACTATCAACAGAGCTCTAGATAATTTAGCAATAGTTACTCATTTATTAACATAAACGCGTATTCTCAGCACAACTTATCCCCAATCGTTCTGTCAGATAGATTGAGGACAAGAAGCTATGATTCACATTTGTAAAAAAAATAAGTTTGCACACAGGAAGTCAACTAGTACACGTTTACCTTATTATCACCGCGTAAATAGTAAATTCCTAAAAGTAGAAAACCACCACAGATACACCTAAACAGAATGTGTGCAAAAAAAAAATATATCAGACCGGGTGAGACAGAACATGCATTTAGTATCTGTCAATTAAATTCAGAGGTGAATCGCGAAAAATAAACAAGTGCGTAATATGTACATGTCCAGAACTCTGTTGATAAGTACATCATCTCCTAGAAACAATTGAAAACAGCATAAACATTTTAAATGTGCAATATAAGCAGTAATGAAATATGCATTTTGTCTAGGAAAGAATCATTCTAAACCTGTTAAGAATGAGTACTTTCCTCATAATTTATGCTGTCTACCCTTGTATACAGAATGAAGATGTTTTTCAAGAAAAAAGAAAAAAAAAAAAATAATTCCAAGAATCTACTTATCCATCTACTCACACAATACATACTCTAGAAACAGTCATAATTATGCGCTCCAAAATACCCTTACATATAATGTTGACCGAGATTAAAATCCCTTCATCATACCATGTTATAGGTATTTCCGATGAATATTGGAAAAAGAAAGGAAATCCCGGGCAGCACATGTAAAAATTTGACCCAAACATAAACATCAATGACTGCATCACAGATCATATTTATAATTATACCCTACTATCCATAAATAATTTCAATCTAATTATAATTTCTACAGGATTTAGCCTTTTTCTGTAAGATAGTTTCATATATCGAACAGACAAAAGCTACTTCCATAACCCAAAGCTTATCAACATAATGATTAACCTAATTGATGGCTGGATTCTGATCTAGTCATCTGGATTGACTGAATCGGATAGTGTGAGCAACCTCAGACAACACTGCCAGTGGGTTTCAGTACCTTCATCACTATTAAAAATATATACATTTAATCTAAACAGTCTTTCTTTTATACAGGTGGAGCCGACAAACAGATATCACCCATCCAACACCGTACACATGTTATGCTTAATCAACAATAGTTTCTATGCCAAGAAAACCATATTATGTAGGTGAGTGACATCTGGAAATTGGTCCCACGTGCAAATATTGTCTGCAACCCATATGTAAGTCCCAAATAAATGTAATCGAGACCAAGAAACTTTCATAAAATAACTAATATAGTTAAATAATGTTACACAGAGATCTCAAAACTGTAATTTCTCCTGAATATCAGGAAGAGAACCCTGTATAACTCCAGAAGATGGCGGGTCACTTCCCATCTTTTACTAAAGGTGACGTCGCCACACACCAGGCATCTGAACTCTGAGTCCTGGAATTACAATAGGTAAACTATTTTTACTCATAAATTAGAGTACCATATAGCCATATACCAGAACTCGGATTTACCTAGGTTAATGCAGACAGTTGCTTTGATTTAGGCATATTTCATTTTTGTGTATAGATGTAGGTATACAGAACTCAAAATATACACAAGTACGAATAAGCCTCAGTATGAGCCTATATAGTTTCAAATATAGATTCTTAAAAATGTTCATCTCTCTCAGCTTTTAAACTGAATGAACTTGAGTTTCAAAATTTTTGACAGACAATTCTGCTTTGTTTCCATTAACTTGCTTCAGTAAATCTAAGATAAGATATTCATCATGTGTCTTCACACAACAAAATACCTATGCATTTAAAATGTGAAAACAGCCAGTTTATTAATGCAGACTGATATGCCATTTATTAGCACAGACAAAAGTGGGTGCACAGTCAAAATATTCAAATTTATGCTTTTGATGGTTTTAATTGGTCATATAACCATCCATATACAACAACAGTTTGAGATCAACAACTATGACAAAATATCTATACATTTTTACTTGTATAGGTCAAACATCGATTCTTGTCATCAAAATGTCACAATATAACAGCATCTATTCAGAATTTGTATCTGTTTCCAAAGGTCTAAATTCACCCGTACATAACAATCACCTGATCCAAAGAGACCAAAATTTGCAAACATCATTTATATTCTGTTCAGAATAACATGTATATATAATTTACGGATTTAGGTGACTTGTATCTCAAAAAATAATTTCTAGACAATCTCCTTTGCATAAAGTTAAATAACAGACCCAATTGTTGCATGTGCAGTGAGAATCTGAAACCTGACCTCAACACGGGCGATTGTATGCCAAAAGATGGCTTTACTGTGGGTTCTCAAAAGAACCGTCTCACTCGCTCTCTTTTTTTTTTTTTAGACTTGAGGCTTTTTGCCAACCATCCACAGAATGATGGTGCCTCTTGTGACAAGTGTCTCATACTGAAATATAACATAAAATAAAACATAGAAGGTATGGCAACCCCAGTCATGTATCCTTATTACTTCATTTGTGATTGTAAGGACTTACTGGTATTTTATTTAATGGGATTAGATAACTTAATTTATAAGAATTACTTCCCTTATTTTATATAAGGTAACATGTATGGAGGAAGTTTATTAATTAACTTTATTTACAGGGAGGGAAATGGGAATAGTAATTCGACAAACTGGCTGTCTCTCTTAACTTAATTAATTTTAAGTCTTAATCTGAATATCAATAATTATTAGTCCTGCATTTTAAACCAGGTAGGTGTATTTTCACCACAATATGGCTTCAGTCGATCATGGTGAACCACTTTAGGTTTACTCTTAGGACTCTCCTGTATCTTATAAACTACGTCACTGAATTTGCCCGTGACCACATATGGTCCTTTCCAGGCTCTCTGCAACTTCAGGGTCACACTTTTCTTTCTTATTGGATTGTGAAACCAAACCGCATCACCAACAGAATACTCATTGAAATGCTTTTTCTTGTCATAATGATATTTCATGCCATCACTGGAAATTTGAATGTGTTTGCGTGCAACATCATGTATTTTTATCATGTGCTTTTCCAGTTCATAAGCATAATCAGTTTCACGCTTACTCTCTGTCGTTTCAGGTATACCAAGAGCAAGATCAATGGGCAGCCTTATCTCACGACCTAACATCATCGAGCAAGGTGTGCATTTAGTGGTTTCATGCACAGAGGACCTGTATGCCATCATAACTAATGGTATATACACATCCCAATCTCTCTGATTTTCTGATACATATGCAGCCAGCATGCCTTGAACACTTCGGCATGCTCGTTCAACCATGCCATCAGATTGTGGTCGTCCAGGTGTTGTGCGAGTCTTCTGGATGCCAAGAATGTTACACACTTCTTTAAAAACCAAAGATTCAAAGTTTGAACCTTGGTCACTGTGAAGAAATGTTGGAACACCAAAAACAGAGATAAATCTCTCAATCAATTTGGATGCTACAGTTTTCGCATCTATGCTAGTGATTGGGATGGCATCTAACCATTTTGTAAAATAACAGGACACAAGTAGTAAGAAACTAGCATTTGTTGTGTCTGTTACAGGCAAGGGGCCCATTATATCTATAGCTACTCTTTCAAGGGGATACCCAACATTATATTGCTTCATAGGGGCTTTTACTTTCCTGTAGGGCTGTTTACGTGATGCACAGATGTCACATACTCTGCACCAGTGTTCTATGTCATTTTTAAGGTTATACCAAAAGAACCTCTGTTTGATTTTTCCTAAGGTCTTTTGTACTCCTAAATGACCAGCAGTAACTGTATTGTGCAACAAGGAAAAGCTTATCTTGCGTAAACTTTGAGGTAGAACAATCTGATATCTTGGCTCCTCTGAGTCAGCTATCATCTTTGTTCTATACAAAAGGTCATCTTTTAATATTAAAGAATCCCATACCATCCAGTATGATTTCAGTTCTAGGCCAAATTTTGCAATTTCAGACCACTCTGGTTTCTTATCTTCTAGCTTCCACTGTTTAATCAGACTAATTTCTGGATGCTTATCTTGTTCTAATATAATGTTTTCTGGGGTAAAACAGTCAATGTTGACAGTTTCAACATTTCTAATAGCTGCAGCTTCAATATTACCCAGTTCCATTTGCATATCCTCATTGGAAAGTTCTGAACTTTCCTCACCTTCACTATAATTTAAACTTTCAATATCTATTCTTTGCATAGGTTGCTCACCCCGGGTTTGATTATGGACCCGTCGAGTAGGTTCGCAGCAAAGACTTTCTGTTCTTGTAACAGATAATTGCTCTATCGGATCAGAGCAAAACTGTTGACTCCGATGCAGTGGATAATTAATCTTTGGAATAGTACCATTCTCAAAATTTAACTTTCATTGTACTTTCTAGTTCTTTCGCGGAGCTTAGTTCAGATGTGGGCGCCTCCACTGAACACTTGCTCCTCCATTGACCATTATCCGTCGGGACCTGCCCTTCCAGTCTTATTTCAGCTACTCTTAACAAACTATCTTTCTGAATACTTCCATCTATCTGTGTACTATCCAGTATATCAACCCCATCTGTTCTGGTGGCCAATCCAGTAACAGCAACATTATATTTCTTTTCATATCTCTCACAGTGGACACAATTGTCATCAACACATGGTCTTCTAGACATAGCATCTGCATTTCTGTGTGCAACACCTGGCCTATACTGTATGGTAAAGTCATAGGTGGCTAATGTTTCAATCCAACGAGCCAGCTGGCCCTCACAAATGGAAAAATTATTCATAAGCCAACGCAATGAGCCATGATCAGACCGCACAGTAAAATGTCTTCCATAAAGGTATGGATGAAAGTGCTTTACAGAGCTTATCACAGCCAGGAGCTCTCTCCTGGTAGTACAATACCTGCGCTCTGTTTTAGACAAGCATTTACTATAATAACTAATCACTCTCTCTTCTCCCTCTTGAATTTGTGACAAAACAGCACCTAAAGCTTCCTGTGAACAGTCACAATCAACAATGAATTCTCCCTGAGCTTCAGATGGAAATGCAAGTACAGGAGCTGTAGTCAATAACTTTTTCAGGGTGTCAAAGGCAACTTGACATTCATCGGACCATACAAACTTCACTCCTTTTTGTGTAAGTTCATGCAAGGGTTTGCATATCATACTGAATCCTCGAATGAACCTTCGCATGTAGGAACAGAGGCCAACAAATGACCTCACTTCAGTCACTTTGGTCGGCACAGGCCATTCCTGGACACTCTTCTGTTTCTGAGGGTCCAAACTGACCCCTGATTCAGAAACAAGGTGTCCCAAGAAAGAAACCTGTAATTGGAAAAATACTGTCTTCTCGGGGCTAAGTTTCAAATTTGCATCACTCAGCCGCTTCAATGCCTCCTCTAAATTCTGGAGGTGTGCCTCAAAAGTCTTGCCATAAACAATAATGTCATCCAAATAGATGAGCAATGTTATATAAGTAAGCCCAGTAAAAACTTTCTCCATAAGCCGTTCAAAAACAGCTGGGGAGTTCATTGCTCCTTGGGGCACAACCTTAAATTGCCATAAGCCGTGCCCTGGTATACAAAATGCTGTATAGGGTCTGCTTGATTCATGGATTTCTAGCTGGTGGAATCCACTACGTAAATCCATTGTCGAGAACCATTTGGATCCTCCAAGAGCATCCAAACAGTCTTGACATCTTGGAAGGGGTTGTGAATCTGGTATGGTTACTTGATTAAGCTTTCTATAATCAATACATATTCGGATTCCCCCTTTCTTTTTAGGAACAGCAATTACAGGGGAAGACCATGGGGATGTTGATGGCTCAATCAGGTCTTTCTCTGCCATAGCCTTAATTTCATCTTGAACTTCCTGTCGTTTTGCTAGTGGTAAACGATAGGGGTGTTGTTTTATTGGCTTAGTGTCTGGTAAGAGCTTAATTTCATGTTTAACTAATGAAGTACGCCCTAAGTCATGGGAGTCTTTAGAGAAGATGTGTTGGTATTTAATGAGTAATTCTCTAAGGTGAACTTGCTGCTCTGTGTCTAAACAAGTAATGCTTCTCTCATACAGATCTGTTAAATGATCAGGAATCTCTGTCTGAGAACATGTTTCAGAAATATTCTCATTAGCTCTACTGCAATTTACTGACACAATCTGCTCAGGCTCTATGGGCTCATATGATGCTACAATGGTATTTTTATATAGCTTGTAAGAATGCTCATAAGGGTTTGCTATACGTACAGGTACCGTACCAGTCAGTGGACTGACCAAAGCCTTTGCAACTAGCAACCCCTTAGTTTGTAAAAATTTTGAGTCTGCCTCAATTACGCCTGAGCCTTTTCTGTCAATAACTCCCCTTACATAAGCTGGTACAACAACCTCAGTATCTGGGGGTATTTCAATATGATCCAAGACAGAGATTCTGCAACAGCGAGGAGTAGCATTGGTACTACTCTGAAAACAGAGAATTTCTTCCTTGTTTAATTTCATGATATGACTAGACAGCATTAAGTCACATTTGTGAGTTTTAAGGAAATCCATGCCTAAGATACCTTCATTTTCAATGTCAGCTAAGAGAACTTGATGATTAATATTTTGTGAGCCTATTTTCATGTGAATGTTTGATTTGCCTAAAAATGGAGTTATCTCCCCTGTAACAGTGAGCAATTTTGTATTTGTAGGCTGTATGGACTGATGAAAAGCTGTTGAAAGTTTATCAACCATTGCTGTACTCAAGATGCTGACATTGGATCCTGTGTCTATAAGAAAAGTAAATGGTAAGTCTTCGATGTAGACACAAACAAAATACCCTTCCTCTAAACACCAATTTCTGCGCATTGCTACAAATTCATCATTGGGTCCATTTAATTCAGCCTGTACCCGGACCCCTGGTTTGGCTGATTGAAGTTTCCCGGCCTATTATTTTGATACCTTGGAGGTTGTGCGGGTGGATAATTTTGTTGAGGTTGATTAGGCCTCTGATTGCCTCCCCTGGGTTGAAATTGCCTATTGTTATTAAAGTTCCTATTATTATAAGGTCTGTTGGGTGGAGGGTTTGAGCGGGCATAATTGGAGTTATTGTTCCCTTGCATATTCTGTCTCTGAATACCTTGAAGGGACTTCTGTATGGAATCAACATTTTTGGTGAGATTTTCCAAACATTTTTCAAGGGATGATTGGGAGGGGCTAGATCGGCTCATTTGGTCATTTTGCTCATATGGAGGTGCATTTTGCTCAACCTTGCCTACCAAACGTAGTCTTTGTTTATCAGCAATACGATGTGCCTCCATTCTTACAGCAATCTTCTCAGCCTCGGACAAAGTTTTTGGTGAAACTTCACGTAGTCTGAGTCTAATTTCAGTTTCAGTCAATGCATCGATAAAATGATCTAATGAAAGGGCTTCTATTACATCCTGAGAAGCATTTGGGTAGGACTGCCTTGTCAATTTTCTTATAGACATAGCTAACTGCTGGATTGTCTCCCCTTTTCCCTTTACTCTGGATTTGAGTTGAGATCTGAAAACTTCAGCTCTGTTTTCAGATCCATATCTTTCGGTCAGTTTTTGAACTAAACTAGCATAATCACGACGCTGCTCAGCTGTTAGCTCATTCAATAGGGTACGGGCAGACTCTGTCAAGCAATTAGCTAAATAGAGAGATTTTGCTTTATAATCCCAATTATTTATTTCTGAGGTGATTTCAAATTGTGTCAAGAAATCTTCAAAGTCATCTTTACCAGAATATGTTTGTGGCTTGAGTTTCATAGAGTTATTTATCCTTGATTGTGATATGCTTGAAGAGGCTGTAGTTTGTGAATTAGTGCCATGTAAGTTAAAACTTATTCCTTGTTGAGAGGGTTGTCCCAGCAAAGTATTTCCAACACATCCATTGGATTGTGTTAAGGGAACATTTTGCACAGGGGTACTATTTCTCAACTGGGTTACTCCTTGATTATTGTTCTGATCTCTTATCTGGGCCTGTATACTTTGTATTTGACCATCTATAAGAGTGAATTTCTGCTGAATTTGCTCATTCATGCTTAAAATAGATTCTTTGACTTGCCGTGCAATATTGCCCATTTCATCCTTAAGTTCTGATTCAATGCGAGAAAATTGTTCTGAATTATCATGTTCCATTGAACCTACAGATTCATTATCACTGATGTCTTGATCATTAGGGTGTAAAATTGGGGGTTGATCTATGGTTTCAGCCATTTTGCATAAAAAAAAATTGTATTTGTATTATTATTGTATTGTAATAAATTGTATTGCTTGTATTAATTTCTCAAATGTGTTGTATTGTATTTTATATTGTAGTGTATTTCCCACAATAACTACCATACACCAAGTTCTTGACTAATTTGCTTTCTCTTTTCAGGTGTTTCAAGACAACCACAGAATAAAAGAGAAAAATCTGCAAATTTTGAAATTTAGAAAAATTGTTAATTTGATTTTAATAAAATTTGTTTTCCAGTATGTTTTGCTCAATTTGTCCAGTAAACAATAAACTTCCGTTGATATTTCTCTGAAAGCAGTCTTTCAGTTAAAATACTCAAGTGGAAATATTGTTCAGCAATCATATATTATGAATCATGAGGAAAACCATCAAAATTTTAAAATTTTCAGACTAGACTAATTTAAAAGTCAAGAATTATCCCACCAACTGACACCAGTTGTAGCGTCCCAGGCCCCGGTTTGTCAGGATCAGATTAGCACGAGGGTTAATTCATCTGGGCCTGGTAACTACAAGATTTGTGGGTCCTCTTGGTGCTGGACGGAATATTGTGGGAAGGAAATGACAATAAAGTCTAATTTAGTTTCATAATTTTACCCGACATACTATTGAATATGCATTAGATTTAATTATCTGGTTAGTACATGACACCAAAATATCACAGGTCTATGAGAACACAACTTTAAATATAGGTTATAATCTTCAATAATGTACTTATGGAAGTACCAACCTAGGGCTAAAATTAGCAGGCTAAATAACTAGGGTTGTAGCAGGGGCTACAACACTCAGACTGATTATTTAGTCAACAACAAATATAGTGGGTTGTAACAACTAAGATGATGAACACACACTCACAGGTTGCATAAAGGGGTTGTACCTACAAGGTTGTGATGAAAGTGGGTGCAATGTATTTTGTTATAGCTATCACAGTTGTAACAACTAGGGTTGTAACAACAATGAGAGATATAACATCAATCACAACTTAAGAGACAATATTATCAGATGCTCAACCCCACGTGGGATATTTAGGTGTCATATAAAAGAGCTATTTAAAGTGCTCAAGACTAGATCTAGATAAAATATATAAATCAAAAGAGGGGTTGCAAAACAATCCTATCATTCATTTCAAGCCACAAACTGGTTTAAGTGAAATGAGGTTGCAAAGATCAAGGGTTGTTTTACAGAACAACCTAGTGGGTGGGGTAAGGTAAATAATGCGCTAGGGTTGCCAACCCTTAAGACAATTCAATGAAACAATATATTACCTCTCCAAACAAATGTCTATTAGACATAATGAAAGATAAAATATTCTATGCTGGGTTGTAATAACCAAGGGTTGTAAAACAACAAGGGTTGTAATAAAATTAGCGGGTTGCAATAAGGTGAGTGCTGACGCAGCTCCAGAGACCAGATCAGTATCTAGCCAACTGGTGGGTTGCGCAGACGCTACTTATATACCCTCTGGAGCCTACGTCATATAGAACGCCAGCGCGTGCAGGGCGCGCGCTGGGCACGTTCTGGGGAGTTCGGGGCAATGATAATATTAGAGGATATCCAAACACGTTGGGAAGGAAGCGGCCGCCATGTTTGAATGAAGAGTTGAAGCGACAGGCACATAAAATCAGTATTTATGGCTCGAATAATGAATGATAGGAAAAGTTATCGATGGAAGGATGTTCCCATCAATCCAAATAATCGAATTGAGACAGGAATCCGTCAGGTAAATTAATTTATATCGAGAATGAATGGAAAATCCCCCTCGCATATGGCAAATAATTGCTTACGCTAATTTACGTGAACAACATTAACCGACTTGTTGCTGTAACAGGCATTTGGGTGGCTAGGATGTGACAATAATGTAGCCACACAGTTGCTAGGTGGGTCCGGGGGCATGCTCCCCCGTAAAATTTTTGAAAAAAATGGTGTGATCTGGTGCGTCCCAAAGTATGTTATTACCAACCTAAAAATCAACAATTTTAAGGTAAAACAAATCAACAAGAAAACTTAAATGCCATATTTCTCTTTCATATCAATCTTGATGAGCATGTTACACGGGTGGTAAACCTAGGAACTACCACGAAATTGTGTTAACGTAATTTTGTTCCCAAGCCACATCCGGGACACGTCGTGGTAGTTTCCAGGCCGAAAATTGGATAAAGAAAGGTTGGTGTCACTTTCATTTTTGTTTTATTTTACAACTTATAACAAACAATGGTGAAATCCGACAATGTGGTTCCGTGTAAGTATGTCTCAGCGTCCCCTCTAGCCCAAAATTTTGTTTGAAAAGTTATTTTCTTTCTTTTGGTACGTGTTTCCCCACTGAGCATCGGACCAACTTTCTCCAAAGTTCGAAGGATTTTAGCCCATATCTGTCAAATTGAATGGAATTTGATATCATTTGACGATGGAAATGATAAAAAGACCCTGAATAAACATTTCTACACAGAAAAAAAATCTGAGTATTTACTCGTAAACGATTCATGCTCCATTCGTCCTGTGTGGTAGTTTCCAGCTCACCGTGGTATTTAAAATGCTATCGTTGTAGTTTCCAAGACTTTGTAGGAATTTAGTAGTAGTTCGCATCAGCAGATTTCCACTATTCAGGGGCTACTTCATTTTTATAAAGACAGGGTGTGCGGGCCGAACCTTGAATACTCCTCTTATTCATACGAAGACCTTTTCAAATAACCTTCTGTCAGATAACAAATGACGACTGCCTGAATTTTAATTTTAGTTGGCTATTGAAATGATGAGAAGAATGAAAAGAAGGGATACTCACATTTTTTGTTTTTGAATAAACATGCTTTTTAATTATCAAATAACATGCCCGTTCATCGTCACACTCGCATGTATATAAAAGTGTCCCAACCCGAGGATATTTCCCTTTTTTCCGAAGCGCAAGTACTAACAATACTTTGGGCCAGTAGTCTTAGCCTGTCATTTTATCTTAAAGCTGACTGAACATGGAACAACGTAGCGAGTGACGCAATTTTTTATATCATTTTTTTTGTCTGTTGCTTGGTCCACCACGGCTCAACTGATGACCTTCTTTTGCTTTAGATTTCCAGAGGTGTTGTTTGGCAGTCCAGGGCATGGTCTCCACCTGCCAAGCATCACATTGAATCTCGAGTCCTCAGCTTAGCTTCCTCATGGTGTTGAAATGTGGTTTATTTGTTTACCGTGGTAATTAATTGACGAGTTCGAGGGTTATCATGCGAAACAAACAACCACTATAATGTTTTGTAACACTTCAGAAACGTATCCAATAAAGTCTTGGAAACTACAACGATAGCATTTTAACTACCACGATGAGCTGGAAACTACCACACAGGACGAACGGGGCATGAATCGTTTACGAGTAAATGCTCAGATTTTTTTTTTCTGTGCAGGAGTGTTTATTCAGGGTCTTTTTATCATTTCCATCGTCAAATGATATCAAATTCCATTCAATTTGACAGATATGGGCTAAAATCCTTCGAACTTTGGGGAAAGTTGGTCCGATGCTCAGTGGGGAAACACGTACCAAAAGAAAGAAAATAACTTTTCATACAAAATTTTGGGCTAGAGGGGACGCTGAGACATACTTACACGGAACCACATTGTCGGATTTCACCATTGTTTGTTATAAGTTGTAAAATAAAACAAAAATGAAAGTGACACCAACCTTTCTTTATCCAATTTTCGGCCTGGAAACTACCACGACGTGTCCCGGATGTGGCTTGGGAACAAAATTACGTTAACACAATTTAGTGGTAGTTCCTAGGTTTACCACCCGTGTGTTAGTACGAAAATAAATAAATTGGTAATTTACAAGGAGGGTTTGGAGGGCTGCCCCCCCCCCCCCCCCCCCCCCCCCCCCCCCGAAGCGGAATTTTTTTTCAAAAAATCAAACAAAATGGAGGCTTTTCCTTATTATTTTTTGCTTTTTGGCAAGGCTCCCTAAATCCCCAAAATTATGAGCTTGCTCCCTAGCTCCCCTTAAATAATTACCAGTGCAAATTCCCCTAAAATAATTACCCAGATCCCTAAAACACCTCGGGGGCCCCAGTTATCTAGCTTCTTCTTTTACAGTAATTCAAGGCGAGAGCGCTAAAATGGATACGCATATCAAAGGGGACTACTGAAACGAGTAGTGATTTTCATCAATTGCGTCCCTTTTCAAAATGGGGACTTCTCTTAAATCCCTCTAGGAGCTAGTCCTTTCCTTTAAGAACAATCCCTTTTGGTATGAAACACTTTTTGAACATTATGTTATTTCCAATGTATACAATTTTCATTACGCACGTGCGTAACTGCGTATTTAGTACATTTTGTTTGACTCGGTAATGTCTCTAGCAACTTTGCAAGTGATTTTACTATGTTCCTTGAATCAAGATAGCTGTCAGTATCTTAGAGATTTCTCTGTGACATAGGGAGCAGTTTGGTGTGAGTGCAAATTGTTGCATTTGGTCTGGTTATTGATAACAGCATGCGACAAAGTTGGTGTGTTTAGTCTCAAATAGTTGACAAATTCTATGAAGGTTTTAAAGCTGTACAACCGCAAGTTTGCACAAGATTTAAAGCACTATAATTGCAGTACAGACATCAACCCACCGTTCCATTTACCAGTCACTCAGCTAGCGTTCAACCGTCATTCGCGCTCTGGTACTACTCTACCTATTCAGTCAAGATTCTGTTGTAATTATCTCTTTCCCTGCAAGTGGCAAATTTTGTCATCTGCTGCAGATCTTTGCAAACAGTTTGGACCCAGATCAGGCCCAACAATGCATCAGGCCGGATTCGAATCCAAACGGATTGACACTCATAAAGTGATATTTTTAGAAGGTGATATTTTTTAAAATGTTTTATATATACTTAAACGCAACAGAAACGCAACACTTTTAAATCCACTTTTTCTGCCACATCGACCATATGAAAATAATTTCTTAATTATATTCTGTTTTCCTGCACACTGAGTAAAGATTTGCTGTAAAATGGTTCTGATCACGAATTTCACTCTGATGTTATAATGACGTCAGTGTATTTCACTAATTGGCGTCTAAAAAGTTATGCTTCATTCGATTTGAAATCAAGCAGTTTGATCTGATGGTCAGATGTCTGAACTAAAGGAAAAACACTACAAAAATGGAAATTATCGTTTATCAACACTCCTAGTCACTGCGTCATTGTGTTTCTTTGTTGATGTTGACCTACTTTTTTTCAAACAGTCATTACAGGTGCATTGTGCTCAGTCATTTCGCGATACTTATGTCTTCTATGCATTGTGTTGAAGACTATATGGTTGCATTAAAAAATCTTGATTCTTAATATTCGTTTGGATAAAAAGAGCCAATTACGTCAAAAAATTAAAGATGCCACGCAGACGAAATAAACATTGACAGAAACATAAAATTACCTGATATGATTTTGTCTACCCATTTGCTTTCAAAAACAGATATTTTGGTTAAAAACTTTTTTTTGCATTACGTGTAAAATGTTGGAACTCTGTGACATTTTAATTGGGGGTTGTCTTAGAATTCTCGTGGCAGTGGTAGCTCCGCAACCATAAGCCACAGCGGTCTGGTTTGATATTGTATGCAAGGCAAATAACAGGACTTAGCGATCACATTATCCCTGATTCAAATATTTGTTCAAAAAAGAAGGAAATAGCATTTTAGTAAGTGTTGCGTTTCTTTTGCGTTTAAGTATATATTTTTTTGAAAAAAAATCATGAAAAATTACCCAGCATGCAAAGAGTTATAGGAAATCAATCTCTGTGTAACTCAACATTTATAATACCAGGAGTACATCAAATCTCACCAATTGGTTCTGATATATGGTTCTGGACAGACAGACGCTCAATCATACAATGTACGACAGGCCTGCAGATAAGAGTGCGTATTGGAAAATTATTTTCTTTATTTCTCATCCAAAACATATGTTGTGGGTACTCAAAATAACCGTCTCAATGAGATGGTTCTTTTTAGCACCCAAAACACATGTTTAAATAAATGGGTTAGAAAATAAGTAAACTTTTACGCAAAATAAAATTTCCTTATCTTGGCCTATGGACTACGATAATAAACTCTATTCTTCTGACTTTATCTGAGTATGACAGCATGATTGTATGTTTGATCTTTGTAAAACATTCGTTAGACCTTTCAGCGCTAGAACAAATAGAGCACATCTCATCTGGGGTTTATTATTTGCTGAACATGATGAGATAGTTGGCATGTTTAGGCAAACAAATTAAACAATTCAACTCATTAAGGAGCATTCTGATCTGGGTGCACATGGTTTGCAAGTTTGCTTACATTGTGTAAAGCAGACGTCCCTGCACCCGGCCATTCATGACTATGTTAAAACAAGTTTCAATTGCGTAGCCAGAACGCTGAAAAAGTTATGCACATAAAAGGGAGACTACTGGATCAAGCAATGATTCTCTTCAATTGTTTCCCTTTTCAAAATGGAACTTCTCTTAAAGGAAAGAATTTGCTCCCAGAGGGAGCGAATTCTTTCCTTTAAGAGCAGTTCTTTATGGTATGGAAATAACTTTTACCACATTAGGTGATCTCCCTTGAATGTTACTATTTTTATTATGCACGTGCGTAACTACTACATAATGGGAGCTACGTCAATGAGTTTTAATTTTTACAATAAAAAAGAAGAGTGATTGTAATTTTAGTCAGCACACACGAGTTTTTATTTCATACACTATCAAGAAATGAAGGCTCTGGCGAGCATGGGCTCATCGCAGACTCAACAGAGCTTTTGCTGCTCGCAAACACAGTTTATAATGAATATATATGTAGAGATTGCTGATTGTTTTACTTTTATCATGTAGTGTATTCATGCTGCTGTGTATGTGTTCTTTTTCTCTTTCTCATGGTTCCGTGGGTTGGCCTGTGGATTAAGCTTGTAGCATTTCCTGGTCATACTCATTTGCTTTATATCCAAATTTTGGACCTCTAGCATGCTATATAAGTGAGCATGGGCATTTTTAAAAGGCTTATGCGCATACTAGGTAAGTACTAAACATCTCATGATTAATTTATTCTTAGGTTAGTGTGCTTCGATGTCCAGATGAGTCAAAGCATACCAGCTAATAAATGTTACCTAGAGATTCTATGCGTGGAGTCATCTCAACGAGGACTAGGTATCGGTAAACTACTCATGGAGAGAACTGAGTACGAAGCACGAGCCAAAAACTGTACGGTAAATTGAACTGATAATCACAGAAAAGTAAACTAAAGTTGAAGTTGTTAGTCAGCACAAACAAGTTTGGATTTCATACATTAGCAAGAAACGAAGACTGGAGAGTCTGCGCTGAGAGCAGGTTTGCCAGTCTTTGTTTCTTGTAGTGTATTGATGCTGTTCTGTAGGTATATGTGTTCTGTTTCCTTCCTCATGGTGCTGTGGGTTGGCCTGTGGATTGAGCTTGTGGCATTTCCTGGTCATACTCATTTGCTTAATATCCAAATTTTGAAACTCTAGCTTAGCATGCTATATAAGTGAACATGGGCGTTTTTAAAAGGCTTATGCGCATACTAGGTAAGTACTAAACATCTCATGATTTATTTATTCTTAGGTTAGTGTGCTTCGATGTCCAGATGAGTCAAAGTATACCGGCTAATAAATGTTACCTAGAGATTCTATGTGTGGAGTCAACTCAACGAGGACTAGGTATCGGTAAACTACTCATGGAGAGAACTGAGTACGAAGCACGAGCAAGAAACTGCACGGTTAGTTGAACTAATAATCACAGAAAAGTAAACTAAAGCTCAAGTTGATATATTGGACAAGCGTGGCCAAACTTGCCTTGCTTTCTGCTAACAAAGCCTTTGGTGTTTACCATCTGGAAAGAATACTGTCCTGTCTTAATGCTTCCAATTTTTTTGCGAACCTAGCTAATCTCTGTAGCTGACCGGATAGGTTTGAGTGTTTATTAGTTTGAATCCCACAATGAGTTTCTTTTCTGCGGCGAAGCTCATATGAGCTGTGACATGTGATTTCCAAGAAGGTGGCATTTTGACATGTGTTTACTCAGATGAGCCTGTGCAGCCTTCTTTTAAGCTTAGAAACTCCAAATGATGTTCAGCCAGTAGCTTTTTTTTATAACACTCATTGAATATTCAAGCGACTTGCAAAGTCTCTGATCAGACTGCGCATATGCGCAGGCTGATTTGAGGCTTTGCTGATTGCACATTCCACATTGTTGGAAATCACGTGTTACAGCTCAAGTATGAACCAATACATGATTTTTGAAACTTTTTGCACTGCTGAGCAACGAAGGCCCAGGGTTTCTAATCAGTTCATACATGTACCTAAAACAGCCTGTTGAGCTCCAGAGACTTGCTAGAAAATTGAAATTTTGTATGTTTATGTAAATATAATATACCTTAAATTAATATGAATTTGCATTTGCTACAATTGAGGATTTGCAGAGGCCTTAGTTTTGTTTTTTGTTTGTTTTGTTGGTTTACGTCCCAAATCAACAGCTATGGTCATTGCGGGACGGTCAGTTCACCTAACCACACTTTTCCTGGGCAAGCTTGAACAAGCAGTTAACCAGTACTTCGTGCACATACTTTTGCTTATTACTGACAACAAACCTTCTTGAATGATTCAGCCGAAGGAAGGAGAATGACTGTAGAAATTATTTCATGATTGATCTCCACGAAAGTATGGAACCGGGCCTGGATTGAACTTGCGACAACTGAATCTGCATTCAGACTCGCATCTGTTGCCAGACATGTTACGGACTTGCACTAAGCGGCCCAGTCCTTAGTTTTGTAAGATTATTCCACTATTTTGGAGACAGCTTAATAATATGCCATCTCAGATAATTTACTGAAATAGAATATAAATTAAACTTATTACTTGTAATAATGTGGTGTCTGCTCAGGATCACCACTGTTTACTTACAGAATATTATACTATAATTTAGAGTGAAAAAATAAACATACCACCCAACACTCCTAAATTTATAATTGGGCTCATCCTACTGCTAAGGGTAGGCAAGTCCATTTGGCTTAAATGGGATAAACCATAAAGCGCCACCTATAATTTGCAGTAGAGGACAATTTCAGTTTTTGCTACTTTTTCAAAAATAACAAATAAGGTATGATATTTCATGAGAATCGTCTGCTGGTAGACGATTCTCATGAAATATCATACCTTTTTTTCGAAAATTATGAAAGATGTCGCAAAATTGGTCGTCTGCTGCAGTTGTGATTGGCACTTTAAGGGTTAATATACATGTAATGTTTTGTTACAGCACCTGTTCCTAGCAGTTATGTCCTCCAATCGAGCCAAGGGTCTGTATGAGAGACACGGTCTACAGGTTGTGGATGAGAAATCAGGATGCTGCTGTTGTCTACGTTGTTACACAGGAGAAAGGGTAAGGTCATACATTAGTGGGGTCGTTCCATAATTGGGACTTCAGATTCATACTATACTTAAGGACTTTGAAAACGCATCACCAAGATTAAATCCTATATTTCACGAACCCTGAGAATGTCAGTTGGATAATTGTTATTGCATATCATAGTCTGACCAGCTTTTAGTGTGCCCTAGAAAATGCATGGTTGTATATTTAGTTTAAGATATTGAAAAAGTATTGGGGCGGTTGGTTTTGAAGGACACCAATTCAGGTGCAGGTTTATCCGCGTAGTTTGATTCCTGACTTTGCAGAATGATGGTGGATGATGTATGTACCCATGTGACGGCATCAGCAACACCGCGTTATAGTGCGGTCAAATTAACGACTGATTCATACCAATTCTGGGTTTTACATTAAATCTTGCGGGTAACTTTTCAATTGCATATACGGTTTGCAATATGGTGATGCATTTTCAAAGTCCTCTAGTATGTTACATCATACGTACCAATTGGGGTTTCCAACCAAATTAGACCCAAGTCATCCAGCTCAGCTACAGAGACTAGCGAAAAAATTGAAATTTTGTCAGTAACAAGTTCAGATATGATACTTTCCAAACAGCGAATAACAAAGGCGCTGATCAGACTATGCAGATACACTGGCTGGTCTGCGCCTTTCTTGTTTGCTCATCTCGAAAACAGGTTTCTCCCGCTGAGGCCTTGGTATAGCTTAAGTCATCAAAAGACCTGCCTTGGCGGTGTTCTTGTACATTTCCCCTCCTTCTTTACATAAAGCACACAATCACACCCGTACATATATCCTACTAGTTTATGTCCCTCTTTAAAATATGTGACTCAGAATATTTGCTGTTTCCTGCCTCCTTGAAAGGTATGGTAATTTCATGCCAAATGTTCGGTTTCTATCAAAGCATTCCTCATGATTATTCATTATTATAGGTAACATTTTCCTTTTAAAGTTATCTTACATGTAATTAGTGTGACGTTTTATAATATTAAAATTCTCAAATAGTGAAGACAAGTTGACTTCACAAAATTTACTTTTCCTGATTAACTCTGTATCTCTTAGTGTCGTCTGCTGATAACTTTTGTAAACAGTTTGACCGAGATCAGGCCAGACAAAATGTGGGGCCAGATCTGTATCCAAACCGTTTGACCCTCTTATGGTATCCATGGAAGAATTTGTATAAAATGTTGTACAAAATCAGCAAACGATAAAAAGCATGAAAAATCCAATGGGGTGGGGGGCAAAGAGCCGGCAAAGAGTTAACCCATGAAGCGCCACATATAATTGGCAGCAAACGACAATTTCAAATTTTGCTGATTTTTCAAAAATAACAAATAAGGCATGATATTTCTTGAGAATCGCCTGTTGGCAGACGATTCTCATGAAATATCATACCTTATTTTATTCAAAAAATAGGAAAGATGTTGGGATTGGCACTTTGAGGGTTAATGATTTATTTTTTTCTCTTTCTTTCAGTCTTACTATTTAATGGAAAAGCGACTTATGTAGAACCAATTAACCACAACATGCAAAGACAGTATTATGTATAAAAATAAAACAAATGGGATGCTTGATCTCTCTCAGAGCTTTCATTCTTCAATCCTGCTCATATCAATGTATGGATCCCATTCAAGCCAGAGAGAGAGCTCACTAAATGTAAAGGTTATTTGCCTGTAACAGGATGTCAGTCGAACAATTTTTTTTCTCTCTCTCTCTCTCTCTCTCTCTCTCTCTCTGATGTATGATCAGGGCGTCGTGACGACCCCGAAATAATTGGGATCGTTGAGACTCAGGAATTCAGCACCTCGTACACAACGTCGAGCCGATATCTGTCAATATCTTGGTGTTGCTGACGAGTACAGCTCGCTCTCAATCTCTCTCTCTCTCTCTCTCTCTCTCTCTCTCTCTCTCTCTCTCTCTCTCTCTCTCTCGTTTGCATATATATTTTGTTCATTCCAATATCACTCTTTGTACATACCACCTTTCAGTAGATGACTTATATAAGCTTACTGTAAAATCCATTTCAATCAACTGCCTTTATATATTACTTGAGAGGGAGTGCAGTGGCTCAGTGGTAGAGTGCTTGATTCGAGACCGAGGGCCGCTGGTTCGAGCCTCTCCTGCGTCACTGCGTTGTTGTCATTGAACAAGACAATTTATTCTAGCTTAGTACTGGTTCAACCCAGGAAGACCTGTTTAACTGAAAGATTGTTGATGGGACGTAAAGAATCATATCAAACAAACACACAAATATACTACTTGAGCTATGTTTACTGTATACTAGAGAATGAATAAAACGCTTTCAAGGCATTTCGCAAAGTGATTCGTCTATTCATCGACTGCTCGTAAGCAAACAATGTGGACCAAGATTAAACAGAGTAGTCGGACCTGGGTCAAAAAATAACTGTTTCATTGAAAAATTACCTTTCAACAGAGTGGTTCTTCTGATTTGTTGTTTAGAAGAATAACCCAACGTAAAATTCCGGTACTGTTTATTTAACTTTTACCGTTGCTATAGTAACAAAAACGGCTGCCAAAATACGCCTAAAATAGCGGAAATGCCATTTTGGACAAAATGACCGATTTTCTTTAAGAATAAGACATCACCATAGTCCAATACCAAAATAGCATTTTTTAGAATATGTTGTAAGCCCATGGTATATGTTTCTTGTCCTCTATGTTAATCTCTCTGTCAAAAGCATCAGAGCTGTTACAAATGGCCACTTTCCTATTTTCAAGCTTATTTTGTTACCATAGCACTGGTAAATTCGAATAATTGTCGGACTTTCACACTTGGGCTATTATTGTTCAGACTAATAAAACGATAAGAGGAAATGTACTTGATTGCATCGTTTCCTGGTCGTTGCCTTCTTTCTTACTCTTTTTAACATTTATTTAAGTTAATGACAAAATCCTCAGATATATCAATCTTACTGTGTTGATATATGTTGTCAGCTAGAAGATAGTTGTTTTCTCTTCAATTTCAAAATTAATATAGTCAGCGAAAAGTGACTTAACTCTTAAAGACCAATGAAATTTTCCTTAAAGTTCGATACGTTCAAGTCAGGGTAGTCCATTATATATATATACATACAGAGGGATATAGTGAATCAACTGAGCCGATAGATGCTGTAAATATTTTTGCCTCTAGCGAGATTCGAACCCTGGACCTCGACAACACCACCTAGCACTACACCAGACATTGACGCTACCAACTGCGCCACTGAGACATCCCCAGGAAGCGCTGATATTGACGACGCCTGATGCAGTACATGTCGTATATTGGTTCTTTTTCAATGCATGGCATCTATTTCGTTCGCAAGTGAAAGCCTGATGGATCCAAGGATACAAGTGAAATAAGATAAATATCAGAAGTGCGGAAATATAATTTCACAAACATCATTGCTTTCGAGCTACACAGGATCAGAAACTGATGCAGATTCAGACAGTAGATAAATACAGAGGGATATAGTGAATCAACTGAGCCGATAGATGCTGTAAATATTTTTGCCTCTAGCGAGATTCGATATTAAGGGGACACAGGTTGTTATTTCCTAATACTGTTGCATATCAGTCTCTGAAGCTCGTTTTTGTCCTAGCAAACAGTGTAGACCCGAATGAAATGCAGCAGTGTGCTGCATTTCATCTTGATCTTCAAGGTTTGTATCCAAAGGACCCATTTAGGGGGTTTCCAGTAACGACATTCGGTTTATGAACATGCGTATTGCCATAGAGGCGTTTTCCCAAACCTGTTTTTTTATATGGGAACAACAAATATACAGACCAGCGTCCGCATTCGTGCAGTCTAAACAGTACATATGTCATTAGTTTTCCTGAAAGTATTACAACTCCACTTCCTCCTTGCAATATTCCAAATATTCCTGCTAGTCTCTGCAACTAAGCAGTTTCTTGGGCCTTACATGTACTTGCTCGGAACAACCCCCCCCCCCCCCCCCCCCCCCTAAAAAAACAAACAGGGTTTCATGCTATTGGGCTCGTGCTATAGTATTACTGTAATAGTATTCCACGTGTGCTCGTAAGAATGACTGTCTTGAAAAAATTTACCACATAAATCACAAAAGTGGTTCTCTGTTTCCCCATAATGCTGTTTCATATGAAATCGTAAATAATATTTCTGCTTAAACTTCTTGTTGCATATATCGCATTCATATAACTGAGTACTTAAATGACATTTTAGATTTTATTTTCTTGTCCTTTGTGATCATAGTTTCATTGTGGAACTTCTAAACTATTAGAGGGTCACTGATGAAGCCTAAATGGCAGAAACTAGCTAGTCTGGCCAAGAAAATATGCACACTCTGGTTGCAGTTCTTTGGTGCAGTCTTTGCTTCCAAAGGATACCCTTTTAAGAACATATTTGACTTCACTACAGTTGGTGACTGGGACTGTGTGGCGACGGTAGAACGTCTTCCTGCCCTTAACTATAGTGTAGATTTTATTTTCTTGTCCTTTGGGATCATGGTTTCATTGTGGAACTTTGAAACTATTAGAGGGTCACTGATGAAGCCTAAATGGCAGAAACTAGCTAGTCTGGCCAAGAAAATATGCACACTCTGGTTGCAGTTCTTTGGTGCAGTCTTTGCTTCCAAAGGATACCCTTTTAAGAACATATTTGACTTCACTACAGTTGGTGACTGGGACTGTGTGGCGACGGTAGAACGTCTTCCTGCCCTTTACTATAGTGTAGATTTTATTTTCTTGTCCTTTGGGATCATGGATTCATTGTGGAACTTTGAAACTATTAGAGGGTCACTGATGAAGCCTAAATGGCAGAAACTAGCTAGTCTGGCCAAGAAAATATGCACACTCTGGTTGCAGTTCTTTGGTGCAGTCTTTGCTTCCAAAGGATAACCGTTAAAGAACATATTCCATGTGAACATCTAATTTATATTTATATTTAGTAAAGAATGTCTATTTACATGCTTTGATATGACACTGAAATGGCATGGGTTCTCCAGTATGAACGTAAACATGCTCTCTGGGAGTAGACTTATACCTGTATGCTCTCCCACACACCTGGCAGTTATATGGCATAGTACCAGTATGTCTCAGTTTATGCCTGGTTAAAGAGCACTTCTTACGAAATGATTGACTATACAACTCACATACGTGGGGTCTAGCCCCAGGGGGGTACTTTGATATTTTCATACATACGTAGGCTCGGACCATTTTTTTTGGGGTCAAATTTTTGAATTTCAATATTTTTGGGGGTTTTCAGAAAAATGAATATTTTTGGGGGTATGAAAATTTTGTGGATATTTTACGGGGTCATCCCGAAATTGGACTAGTTTTAGGGGTTATTTCTATGTATTTTAGGGTCTTTTCTTAAGGTAAATATACAGAATCGGGATATTTTTTTGGGTTGCAAAAATTTCAAATATTTTTTTGGGGTGCTTGAAATTTCTGATATTTTTTTGGGGTGAACGGTAGACGCTGGGTCCGAGCCAACGTATGCAGAAAAAAATTAGAGTACCCCCCCCCCCTGGGGGTCTAGCACCTGTATGCGCGAGCTAATGTTCTTGAAGGCTATGTTTCAGTTTGTAAGATTTTCCACATACAGATTACAGAACAGTTATATGGTCTTAAATTGCCATTAGTTATCACGAGAAAACCTATCTTCGGGGTTTCCGACAAAGCGAGTTTCGAACCGGACTCTTCAGCTACAGAGACTAGCTAGAAAATTGAAATTTCGCTCGTTGCAAGTCTAGATCTGATACTTTCCAAAAAGCGAATAACAAAGGCGCTGATCAGACTGTGCGGATGCGCAGGCTGGTCTGCGCCTGTGTTTTTCGCAAACCCCCGAAGACAGGTTTTCTCGCGACGAGGCCAAATTATGATTATCTAACTGACCAGGGATTGAAACGTTTTATAACATAAGGTACATTTATAAGGTTTTTCATATGTATCAATTTACAATGCAGGGGCTTTTCTGTCCATCTCTAGGGGCCGAATTTCGGCCCCATTCCCAATCCAAAATTGCCACCTTTTTTCCCAATACCATGTCTGATTTTCCCATTAAGAAAAGTAAAAAAAAAACCTTTTTTTTTTTTTACTTTTTTTAGATACCGCTACTACTTATGAGAAACAATGACCCATATCAGAATGATACTTAAACGCGTGTGCTTAAGTGGTATGCTTGACATAATACAATGTAAAATAACTTGATTTTGAGGATATATTTTACTGCCCTTGTTATGTTCTATGTCATTAATTTCTCCCAATTTTGATGTTAAGTCGATCGTTTTTTCCCAATTTTAGCCAGGGGCCTTTTCTCAAAATTGCTGGAAAAGGCCCTGCAATATTTTCTCTTAAACGTGTTCAAGCAAATATCACATTTAAAAGGTCTGTCCGTCAAATGGGTCACCATGTGATTCTTTAGACTTTATCAACAAAGGCTTTATCACAAATATTACAAACCAAATGAGCCATTGCATGAGATTACCAACAATGTGGTATGTGCGACCAGCAAAGCCTCAGATCAGCCTGCGCATATGCGCAGTCTGATCAGAGCCTTTGCTAGTCACTTGAGTATTCACTGATTGTTAAGCTACTGACTGAACACCATTTGGAGTTTCTAAGCTTAAACACTGGTGACCAACTCCGTCACAACGATTTTCGGATTTTCGCTGATCCGTCACGAATTTTCACTTACAACTGCGACGAAACTTTTAAGACAACGTAACGGACTTTAAGCGAAAATATGCCAGGACACGCATAAGGTCAAAATAATTATGGTAAGTCATTTCTTTTTATCCCTTATCGTCGATATCGTTTTAAAAGTGATAACGGACAGCACACCAATAATATTTATAGCTATTTACTCAGCAATTACAATACCATTGTGTTTATTGGCAATAAGGTTTCCTAGGCGTTTTCATAAGTAGGATTAGTAAAATAAGAATAATTTAACCTGGAAGCATGATTCTATAGATTCATAAAATAGTTATATTTAATATCTTGTGCATATCTGTTGTATAATCGCATAAAACAACAAAACAAAAAAAATGTAATGTCACAGTTTGGTTGATACAATGTCACGGTTTTGAAAACGATTCAAATGGAACTGTCACGGTTTATTTAAGCCATTTTTAAAAACTGCCTGATATTGGGTTTCCTTGTAATCTTATTAAAACAACATTAAAATGAACACTGTTTTGTCCACCTTTAAACTGACAGCTTGACTAGTACGTTGTAGAAGGCAAACAGAAACAACTGAGTATATCTAGGAAACGTCACATTTACTGAAGGCAGACCAACTCAGTGGATCATGAGAAAGTGACGTAGGACACAGACAGCCACAATAAAATTAAACTAAAGCAACCAGCTATCACTTGCTATATAAATGCTAAAATTGACCCACACCAAGAACTACTCTACAAAACAAGTAACAAACACAAACCCGTCAAATGGGAGCAACATCATACAATGGATAAACAAAAACAGAATAACCACCTTAAAACTAACAGCAGCTAAGACAATTGGGAGAGGGCGGCTATTGTACCATCCGAATCTTCACAAACAAATCGTTCATCAGGTATGGAGGCTCCCTAACTTTTGCAATGCATCGTTTAAAAAATTAAAATATCATACTGATATGAAAAATAAAATAAAAGGACACACAATTCACTGACAATTTGAGATAAGGAAAACCAATAGCTAAGCCAGAGTGGGCCCAGCTAAAGACAACCTTCAGGTTCCAACCCACCCATGAAAGGTTTGAGTTGAAGTTGTTATTGTGCTTGAATACTGACCAATCATACCATTCAAGATAAATTATATGAATTAATGACAAATATTTTCTTAGGAAAGGGTTCAAATTTTCAAATCATGAGATTCACATGCTGAACAGCCACTGCTATAGGTATAGCGAACGTGTTGCATGGAGGTAGATGAAGTTTCAGACTAATACTTAATTATGTTCACCTCTATGCACGTTTCTTTTGATGGCGTCATTTTTATGACGGCCCAGAAACCACATGATAATTTAAATTCCAAAAATGCCAAAAATAACAAAAAAAGATTCACATGCTGAACAGCCACTGCTATAGGTATAGCGAACGTGTTGCATGGAGGTAGATGAAGTTTCAGACTAATACTTAATTATGTTCACCTCTATGCACGTTTCTTTTGATGGCATCATTTTTATGACGGCCCAGAAACCACATGATAATTAAAATTCCAAAAATGCCAAAAATAACAAAAAAAGATCATCAACGCCATATGACCTGCCTTGTTTGATGCATAAGTTTATGCTAATTAGGACGTTACTTTTGTTATTTCATGCGAAACAGCTTTTTATGCAATAATATTTATTTACTCATAATATTGAGTTATTTAACTTAAAACTATGAGTTAACGAGCAATATAAAGTTTATGTAGTGAAAAAATGCATTTACTTGGCATTTTACCCGTCTCAACAAAGCTGTGACATTGTCTTAAACAGACCGTGACACCAAAGCTCTGATCGCTGTTCAAACCGTGACAATTCTGTGCAAATACAGTGATTATGATTGTGTTGCTATTTTCAGTTAGAAACGATAAACAACTTAGAAACTCTAAGTGGCAAATACATCTGGCAGTTTTCAAATAATAAAAGCACATGATTGACCTTTATAAATCATAAAACGGTTAAATAAATTACTTACGTCTTTTCTCTGTCTTTCCAAATTGTTTCGCTACGACCTATCAGCGAAAATCCGAAAATCGTTGTGACGGAGTTGGGCACCAGTGTTAAAAGGAGGCTGCAAAGGCTCGTCCGAGTTTACAAATGTCAAATTACCACATTGTTGGAAATCACATGCACTGGCTCTTTAATGTCTTTCAGTATGTTTCCACCTGAGATGACTTCTTAAACTAATTTCAAGTGTATACAGTTTGAAACATATATGACATTTGAAAACCTTTTGAAGTTTACCCGTATGTGTATTCATATGTTCACGTAGTGTTCCAGCACACTTAAATTCTTTATGGCAAACTGTGCATATATTGCGCTGTTCTGAAGAATGTACGAGTAAATGTTCTTCGAAATGAGACTGGCGAATAAATTGTTTCTGACATATGTTACAAGTCAGAGGGTTGGTTCCTGAGTGTAAACCTTATGTTTGTCTAAAAAGATTTGCAATGTATAATTTTTCCCACAAATTTGGCACACAAACGGTAGATCAGGAAATTTCCTAGAAATAATTTGGCCATTATCATTTTCAGAATGTTCTGATGTTTTGTTTCTTGAACTTTCTGGAGATGCAGTCTGGTTATACGTGCCGTAGTGTGCCTTGTGTGTCTTCTTAGCATGCACCTTAATCTTATGCCTTGCCAATTTTGCATTGCCTAATAGCATTTTACAACATATATCACATTCGACAGGTTTCTTCTCTTCCGAATGAACTGACATGTGTTTCCTGACAGAAGTTGCAGTTGTAAAACCTTTACCACAAGTTTGACATTTGTGAGGTTTGGGATCATTGTGAAACACCAAGTGACGTTGTAGGTGAAAGTCGTACATGAATTCTTTACCGCACTGCTTACAACTCATGTTTGGTTCTCCTATATGACGTAACATATGGTGTTTGAGAATGGTAACTCGAACACAGCCTTTATTACAAAAGTCACACCAATATGGGTTATCTCTAGTGTGAGAATAGGCATGGTGCTGTAGAGTATATTTCCTAGAAAAATGACTTGTGACATACTCCACATATATGCGTTTTGACATGTTTCCCTGTTCCATTTTCCTTTAGCTTACATTCTACGCCATTGATTCTCGTGCTAGACATGGTATTTTGTAAATTAGGTGAGTTTATATGTCCACTTTAATAATTATAGAGAGGCGATATTGCACACTCATACATCTTTGTTTGCACTGTCCATTATTTATTAAATTTGTTTATGGTTGTTGTTTCTTGTCTAAATTGTACTTGTTATTCGAAGTATATGCTCTTACATGTACACCTAAGGCATCTTCTAACGCATACACTTTTGTTTTGGCATTTTCTTGAAAACCTGAATTTCGAATTACAAAATACTTTGGGATAAATTAGGACAGTGTTTGCTGGTAACGCATGCTTATTTTCAGAGACATCTGACTCATAACATTTAAAATATTGAAGTTCGAGTTGAAAACTTCAAAAAACGAAAGTCGCAAATTTTCAATATTTCAAACAGATCAATGCGGAAAACAGAATAGCAATTAGTCAGTGTATTCCAGTTTATTTATGAGATATGAATTATTTTTAAAGGTAAGCCAGTCTGTATTCTGTTATTCATAAAAAAAGGAAAACAACCCATCCAACTTCTATCTTCTACCACAATAAAATTGTACGGACAATACGCACACACAAGTAATCAATCACATCGCATATGTGCTCGAATTGGTTTCGATCAGGATAGAAGGATCGCCATTATAGAAGATTTATTCGGCTAGCCTACAGCAGAGCCCTGCTGCTGGTACTTACAGTGTGGATTTTTTAAAATTGAGCTGAGCAAAATCACATGAAAAAGTGAGTATGACCAGGAAATGCCACACTTCAGACCAAGCCACCGCACCTTGAGGAAGAGACACAGGACACTAACAGTCAAATTTAAAGACAAATGATATTTAAGTAGAGCAACCAGCTCTCTCTTCTCCAGTGAGATGACAACAAAACTAGGAACGACACCAAATAATGCACAATAAACAAGGACCACAAATAAATCCCAACGAAAACGATGGGGACAACAATAAACAATGAATTAACAACAACAGAACGCTCGACTGAAGTCACTGTGGGCTTAGATTAATTAATTTTACTGTCAAATATTTGCCCTAGATTCTGCTGTTGTCAAACCAGAAAAATGTTTAGCTCGCGTGGAGGCTTCTTTACTTAGCTAATGTATCACCACGTGGAGACTTCTTAACTTAGCTAATGTATCACCACGGGTAAACAATCAAATTCATAAAAAATACTGTGATGAAACAAAGAAATGGTTCTCAGCTCACGGATAGTCAGAGTTAAAGAAAATCCCAAGGTGAGCCACGGTGTCCCAGCCGAAAGACAAACATCGGGCACTGACCCACCTATGAAGGTTTTTTTTTCCAGGGACGTCATTTAGTATGAAGTTTGACCAACCGTGAATTTCATGTATTTCTCATCACCAAATTGCGTTTGTTCGGCATGACAAATGAAATTAGAATTGTCCTACTGAAATGCAAATTTAAGCCTAAATTCCAATTTTTGTGACTTTCGGTTTTGACCCTTTTGTATTGAAAAGGCTGTATATTGCATAATACTAAAGGTATTGTTCTGAAATTTTCACACATGATGTGAATAATATTGAAGTTTTGTTTAATAACAGAAATTTGAATCAGTTTAACATAATTAAGCGTTTGTTGTAAATTGTTTACTGTATGCGTTAGAAGATTCCTTAAGTATATATGACGTATACAAATAACTTAACATTCGTCAATTACTCACTCCTTTCGTTTATTGAAATGGTTTTCACTTGATTTCTCAGTGAGTCCTCCTTGCATTCGATGGCATATAAGTAATATTTTTGTGGGTTTGCAACACTTAGCAAATTCATACACCATCTGTTGATCCTGCTGTCGATTCACCTGAAATGACATACAATGTAGATATTAAAGATTTGCATGTAAATAGCCATGCTAAAGAAGCCATTATTGATAAAACTAGTTCATAAAAGGATAGCTAAAATGAGCTAAAAGATATCAAATGGTAATAACCACTTTGACCATATAAACAGTTTAAAATCTAGTGACTAGGAAACTTCGAAAATCAAAAATGGAAGCTTTAAACAAGCTAACTGAATATTATTGCATCCAAGTACTAGCAAAAAATGACTGGTGGATAGCACTAAATAACTTCATCAAACTGACCAGGCAAATGTCGAAGCACCTTTGATTAAGAATGGACAAATCTAAAAATCATGAAACTAACAAAGCAGGACAATAACACCATACAATTTTCAAATGTACATTGTCCCTGTGTACATGTAATTCTGTTGTTAATTCTTGATAGATATTTACAATACATTTTGTAAAACTCTTGATTAGGGTAAGGAAGTTTGTACTATATTCTTTGATATAAGTAAAGCCTTTATTGTTATTAATCTGCACAAATGTGTTCTTTTTAACTTAAATCTGCATGTGTTTCAGTATCTTTATCAACTTGCTTCTCTGAGTATCTGATGTTAGGAAACAAAGAACTGTGTTACATGGTGCAATTTCTCCTTGGACTTAAGTTATGGCTAGAGTTCCGCAATGTTCTATTCTTAGACCTTTCTTGTTTCTAAATGTATAAATGGCATTGTCGAAGACACCTTTCATTTAAACTCTTTGCTGATGATACTAGATTGAATATAATCGTTTATTACTTCATTGACGACTCCAAATAACTAAATTTGGATCTTGAAAAAATCATCGTTGGGCAGAAAAATGGCTTGTAATCCCCACGCTTTTTTGAAAAAGCAATGGGGATAATACCATCGCCTCCCTCAGTCTGTCCGTGTGTCTGTCCATCTGTCACGCTATCTCCTCCTAAACCATTGGACCAAATCTAATCGAATTTGGTGTGTAAGTTGCTCGCATGAATTGGGCGCGCAACGGCACAATTGTGTTTTGCCCCGCCCTCCGTGGCCCTGTGGAGGGGCCAAAATAGTTGCCATTCAATTTCAATCACAAAGTCAATTTCAAAGATTTTTAAGCCAAACTGTGTGTGTCTTCTCACAAATGAATAATATACAACATATCAGACGGGGTTTTCATTTGGTCGCCTGGGTCATGCACCAGGGGTGGGACTTTGGGTTACTGGATGGATGGGGGTTGGTCAAAAATTTATTTTTCCGAAATTCAAACAAATTTTGTGTGTATGTGTGTGCAACGGTACATTTTTTGGCTCCCCGCAGTCTTGAGCCTTTGGGAGGGGCCAAAAGGCCAAATATTATTTAATTTTAATTACAAAGTTAATTTCAAAGATTTTTTTAAACCAAACTTTGTGTGTCTTCTAACAAATGAAAGATATAAAAACATATAAGATGGGAGTTTTATTCAGTCGCCTGGGTCATGCCCCAGGGTGGCACTTGGAGAGAAAGGGGGTTCAAAAATATTTTTTTCTAAAATTCAACAAAATTTGGTGTGCGAGTTACTCACATTAATGGCACATGCAACGGTACATCTTTTGGGGTCCCCGCCCCCTGGGGCCTTGGGGAGGGGCCAAAAGGTCAAATATTATTTAATTTCAATTACAAAGACGATTTCAAAGATGTTTAGACTAAACGTTGCGTGTCTTCTCACAAAAGAATTAAAACATATTAAACAGGATTTTTATTCAGTCGCCTGGATCATGCCCCAGGGGTTGAACTGGGGGTGCTCGGGCGCAAAAAATTAACTCTCTGAGCATAATCATATGGCATATCAAATTAAAGGGGGTTATCAGTAGGCCAGGATACACTGAAAATTTTACCATTTGATCAAACTGGTGACCTTTGGGTGGGGTCAAAAGATACCGTTAGTTTTCTTCAAGAGCGTGGGGATTTGTAATAGCGCACCATCAAATGTGTTCTAGTTACATTCAATTCTGGGAAGTCAATATCTATCATTCTCTATAGGAAATGAAACAAACCATTTTTCTCCATTTCTGATGAATTAAACCCATTTTGCCAAAGTTAACTCCCATAAACAACTAAGCATCATCTTTCCACACGATGGTACTTGGCACAACTATCTTGAATAAGTTAAATCAAAGGCATGGACGCGAATCCATACACATTGTAACGCGCATAGTGAATCGCTTCTGATTATATGCGTCTTGTGGTCACCTGCCGGGAAAGGGCTGACCTCTTGGCTCTCGTTTGTGGTGTCTTACTGTGGGTTTGCCACGTTCCCATTGGTATCCAAGCTGGGTCAGGTGTGGTTCTTGATTGTATTGATTCCTGATCTTTGCACCTTTACTTACTTTCACTATCGCTCAAAGTATTAAAAAGTCCAATGTTGTTTTGTATACTTTTCGCAATGTTTAAAATTATTGTAGAGAATCTATATAAAATGCACTATGGTCACGTTTTTGATGGATATTTTTTCTGTAAAAATTCATCTTGTGATCATTTCTACCAAATTATTTTGAATTCTAACCATGGTTTCAGGGTAAAATATTTTAAGTTTTTGTTATCGCAATTAGCCACGCCCCCTGTGGCTATATTTTCGACTGATCAGATTTCTTATGGCTATATTGTAGAGAGTCACCTAGTTATCATTTCAGTCTGCCAAATGATTTTCAAGTCTGACATCGATCTGGTTTCAGATGAGAAAAATTCTTACAGTTTCCTACATAGGTACATAAGGGGAACTGGCCGCCCCTTCTGGTGGCCATGTTAATTGACGGTTCTAATTTGCTAACTTGTTTTAGCTATATTTGTAAATGGTCATCTATTGACCATTTCTGCCAAATTGTTTGAATTCTGACCTCTGATTTCAGAGGGTTAGATCATTAAAGTTTATCACATAGGTGCATAAGGAGATCTGGCCAAGCCCCCTGGTCTGGCAGCCATGTATTTTGAAGGATAAAATTCGTTGAGCCAATTTGGCAGAGGGTAATCCAGTGATCTATCCTACTAACTTTTTTTAAATGTTTTAACCAACTGTTATAGAGAAGAATTTTTGAGTGTTGTTATCACGACAAAGTAAGGAAGAAGGCAAAGAACAGGAATCGATACAATCAAATATCACACCTGGCACAGGACACCATATGGGACAGTGACAAAACACAAGAAAACATCACACGCGAAATAGTCAAGAGGTCAGCCCTTTCCCAGAAGTAAAAAAATGCACTTCTATTGTCCATGCAAGGTAAGGAGATCCTTTCTATTTGGAAGGTTCTTTCAATAAGATCAATAAGTTTATCTTTAATTAAATCATGAGGTAAAAGTGCAAAGACTGGAAAAAATCATATTTAGACAAACTGGTCACATTTAAATCCCTCGCTTTAAGTTTATCTAATACTTCACTTGATTTTTATAGAACAAGATAGATTGTATTTCGCCCTGAAGACCGATTTCATCTGAGTAAACAGTGCAGACCCCGCTGAAACTCTACATTATGTGGCATTTCAATTGGGTCTTTGCTGTCTGCCAAAGTTCCTGTTTTGGGTAGTTCATGCAAAACATGATTCTCTAGCACATCAGATGAGTTGAGAAATATAAGGTTTAATGCAGATTCATTATATGCTCCTATACAAGTTTGGATAGATATATGCTGACAGTGAGCCCCAGCAAAGATTCAGATCAGCTTAGATATTGCCACAGTTTGAGTCGTTGCTGATCTGAGCATATAATGCATATTGGCTTATTTTAAATGTCTGCTGATTTCTTTAAGAAATACTTTTCCCCAACAAATCTTTATAGGAATGAACTCAGAGCACTGAGTAGTTTGCATCCAGATCAGGCCCTACATATTGTCGAGTCTGATCTGGGTCCAAAATGTTTGCAAAGTTGACAAAATCAGTCTTTACTAGCATGAAGAGAGTCCAATGGTACAACTCCAATAATGCTATAAACCCTTATCAAATGCCACAACTCCAATAATGCTATTAACCATACTTATTTAGGGGATAGAATGTCGTGAGTTATACCAGATTGTCTTTTGTAGTTCAAAAATGTCACATAAGCCATCTCTAGAACAAGTTGGTTTAAACAAATCAAATTAAAGTCCACATGGTATGTAATGCAGACTGTATTGTCACTTAAATACTGTGCGTCATAATGCTCAAATTCTTGGCAGCATGTGCTTTCTTAGAGTCTAGGCATCGATGCACAAAAACTGCATGTGCACCATGAAAGGTCTGTACTTCTAGCATGCCCTAAATCACTATCTTCTGAATCTGAAAGTCTTTATTTGTGCCTTGTGGTCACCTGTTGAGAAGGACTGACCTCTTGGCTCTCGTTTGTGGTATCTAACTGTGAGATTGTCGCGTTCCCATTGGTATCCTGGGTCAGATGTGGTACTTGCTTGTATCGATTCCTGATCTTTGCACCCTTTCTTACGTTCAAACAGTTATTCTCCGGTATATGCCGTTTCTTACATATATCTTAAACTCTCATTCTCATCACCTGAAGCCATTATTACTCAATGAAATTGATCACAAGCTGTTAGATGTGCCAGATGGGTAAAATGTGCTCAGCCGATGTTTGGTGATGTTTATTGTATTTTTGTTACTTTCCCATGTGGTATCCTGGGTCAGGTGTGGTATTTGATTGTATCTTTTCCTGATCTTTCTTACTTTATTCAGACAGCTATTGGTTTTCAGAGCAATAAACAGTGCTTTAATCACCTTGGCTGATGAAGAAACAGAGCAGTAAAACAAATTAGTAATTACTGAGGAATTTATTTTTCATCAAAATAAACTGTGTTAATTTGATTAGAGTGTTTCTCCATGGTGATACATAGCATTAGTTAGAAGGCCTCTATGTGAGCTTAACATTTCTTGTACTTCAACAACAGCAGAATCTAGGGCGAAGATTTGGTACCAGTAAACTGCATTTAAGACCCCAGTGGCTTAGGCTGCTGTCCATTCTAAGGCGGTGGTTTTGTTGTTGCTGACTTTTTTGTTTATTGTTACTCCCATTGTGGGAGTCTGTAATTGTTCTTTGTTTTGTTGTACGTTACTTTATGTCCTTTCTAGTATTGCAATCATCTTGATGGGGAAGAGAGAGCTGGTTGCTTTGCTTAATTTGCCTTCCTGGTGTCTCGTGATGGTTGAGTGGCTCTTCCTCGCAGTGCCATGGGGTTGTCTGCGGTTTGTGATTGCAGTATTTCTTGATCATTCTATTTTTCATAGCACCCAAGTATTTACTTTAATAACATGTTTTGTGATATCTAGCATTAAGACATTAGGTAAACAATTTTGAAAACTCTGTTGTACATGTAGTACAAGAACTGGAATTTGCACATAATATTGCTTTATATGGTTGTTATGGAGTTTACGTAATCGGTAAAACATAGGAACCTTGTCTTGGCATGACACCCATTCCAATCGACAACAACCCTCTCACTCAAAGAAAGTAAGGAAGAAGTCTGCAGTTTATAGGCATTAAATTTAATAAAGCTCAAGTTTAAGAGTATCAACATACTGCAATCGTCAAACAACAACAACATTGTTTGCGGCTTTATCTGCTGGAACCAAAACGTACTTCATACATGTATGAAAATCACGGATACCTCACTTAGGATGGCGAAAAGAAGATTTAGGTTTATGGGGTAAAAGATTAGTATTATGAGAATATGAAATACGAGTATCAATAATTTTTAAAATGTAAATCTTCCAGTCCTTCAAGGCATCAGGTTCAACATTTTCTCGATTAAACCAACGATTACTGAAGTCATCTACTGAAGTAGCGATCTTCTTATGGCATTTAGAGGGAAATCTATATTTAAGGCCTTTAGAAATGATATTGCAAACTCTAGCATTGGGAATGACATTTAGTTTACCCGTAATCACATGCCTTGCAGGGGGATATAAATAAGATATTGACAATTTCAGGTGTCGTGAGTATTGGAATCTATATTCCTATCGGTTACAATCTTATTAATGTTGAATATAGTAGACCTAATAAATTTGTTATATTTATAGCAAATGATAGGAGATTCTGTCTTATTTAATTAATTTGGAACAGAAGAGATCACTGATTTATCTTTAAAGATACTATGCAAATCGAAAACTCCATACCTTTGTTAATGAAAGCCACGTCCCCTGATGGCCTTATTTTTGATGGATAAGATTTTTTTAAACCTTTTGTAGTGAGTCACCTTGTGACCACTTCTGCCACTTTATTTTCAGTTATTCTGACCCACTGTAGGTACATTAAGAAAACAAGCCATGCGCTCTGGCGGCCATTTTTATTGACGGATCAAATTCGTTTAAGGTTTTTTCGTAGAGAATCACTCAATAACCATTTCTGCCAAATTGTTTTCATTTCTGACCACTGGTTTCACAGGAGAAGATTGTTTAAGTTTCTTACATAGGTAGATAAGGGAAACTGTTCACGCACCTGTCGGCCAGGTTTTTGACTGATTTTAGCTATTTGGGCAGAAGGTAATCCAGTGATTATTTCTACCAAATTATTTTGAATTCTAACCACCGGTTTCAAAGGAGAAGATTTTCAAAGTTTTGTAATCACGATAAGTCACTCTTTCTGGCAGCCAGGTTTTTGACAGGTGAGATTTTTAGCTTCTATTGTAGAGGATCACCTAGTGAACATTTCTGCCAAATCATTTTCAATTCTGAAGGCCGGTTTCAGAGGTGAAGATTTTTAAAGTTTCCAACCCAGGCTCTTAAAGGTAAACTGGCCTCCTGGCGGCCATGCTTATTAACAGATCAAATTCATTTTGGATATTTTAAAGAGGGCTACCTAGTGATCATTTTTGCCAAATTGTTTTGAAATCTGAAAACTGGTTTCTGAGGAGAAGATTTTTTTACATAGGTACATAAGAAAAACTGGCCACGCCCCTGGCGGTCTAGTGATCATTTCTACCAATTATTTGAATATTCTGACCACCGGTTTCAGGTGAGAAGAGTTTTAAAGGGGGTTTTTTTTCGATATAAGCCATGGCCCTTGGCGTGCGTTTCTTTTTTATAGCCCCTCCTTGAAAAAGTGGGTTATCAGTCATTCCGTCCGTCATTCCGTCATTCTGTCATTCACTCCGTCATTATTTGGTTTCCACTCAATATCTTGAGAATAAATTGATAGAATTTTACCAAATTTTGTATATACAATGATATTGAAAGATCTAGATTGATATTGTTACCCATCATTTGTTGCACAATTGAAACAAAGGTTTGGCCCTTTATTGATGCCAGAATTTCGTTTCTACTCAATGAGAACTAATTGATAGAATTTGCAATTTTTTGACGACAACGCACGACGGTTGATGGGCATTGACTGATCCATATTTGTGAGCTAACTGATCGGGCAATTCCACAATCACACGTACACTGCAGATCTACCCACGGCACCTTGAGAGTGAGGAATAATCATAGAATACTAATAGTCACAAAACATTAGGAAAACTATTAAAGTGAATCAACCAGTTTTACTGCTTAATGCATTTTCGTTTGCTGTTTGATCATTCTGCAATATCGGGACTTGTATTCTTGCTGGGTTCCGAGGTATAATCTGGTACGCAACGCTTTTCCGTATAATTTCATGTAAATAATTTGGGGTTCATTTTAAGTATTTTCATTTTGAACACTTGAATCTCCTGATTTGAACATGGATTTTCGAGTTCATTTAACGATGGGTTGATACAGCTATACGAATCACAGGGGCCTGTATCGTATTTTTTAAAGTTTTAGGGACCAAGGTATGTATATTGTGACAAGGGCACTGGGTACTGTACATGTCAATCAAATTTCTGATTGGTAGATATTGGTCAAAAATTATTTCAACCATTCAGAACAGTTCAGTACCGCACGCAGAAAATAAAGATGGAGGACATTTGTCAAAGCCTTTTATGGGTCATTGAAAATCAATAGATATGCTTTTCGTGCATGAATATATACAAATACCATGATCAGATTGCTAAGGCATTGTATTTTCAGTGGACAGTGAAACGATTTTGAGAAGCTTTGTTGCTAGATGCAATACTGCTTTAGAAAGTAGAAAATTCCGTGGACTGGGTTATCCAGAACAGCTGGAAAATAGACAAATTTTGAGTTTTCGTGACCAATTGTGACCAAAGTAAGTGTCCCAAGTGATTTCAGACAGTGAGAATACTTGGGAACTCATGGCTGTCTTCATGCTATAAATTAGATTTTCGAACATAAGTATTTTGAAAGCAAAAGTGCCCTTGTCACAATATACATACCTTGGTCCTTAAAACGTTAGAAAAATACAATATATGCTCCTGTGATGCGAATAGTTATTCGGAGCCCACTTGGTGCACACTATTCTAGATTCCTGCCAAGTATTAGAAATAAGTAGCAATGTTTGAAGATAGCATGTTGTTGTTGTTGTTGTTGTTGTTGTTGTTGTTGTTGTTGTTGTTGTTGTTGTTGTTGTTGTTGTTGTTATGGTGGTGAAATCGTTGGGAAAATATATGTAACGTTTCTATTTTTGCTCAGTATAGTAACCTGCGCTAAAACAATTAAGTGTCATTTGAGCCACTCTTGCCAAGTTACACCTAGGTCTGCTCAACAAAGCGGCTACTCGTTCGTCTGCATAGTTGTGTGAACATTACTGTGTTGTACGATAGCGAGCTCTTTCTCAAATAAAAATAGAGAATACATTGTACTAGGTGAGTGTCCTTTGATATTAAGTTTACAATGTGCCAGGCAAGGCCTCAGGAACGCTTGTTGACATTGCAAGGCTTGCCGAGCGATTCAACATGCGTTCTCAAACCGAGCCTGGTAAACTTGATATCAAAAGACGCGAACCTGGTATTCAATTTATCAGCTTACCAAGTTGATTAACCCTTCAAACGATTCAGCGTCGTTGGCGACGTCATTCAAAAATTGCAACGTCATCATAACCTGATAAAGGCACATGCCGTGAGATTGACAACGTTTATCAGGCAACGTGAAACGCTGCAATTATATCTATGGTAACTGATAATTAGCACATCAAATGCACCCGTTGGTCGGAAAGCAAAGCGAAACACCTTTCTACATGTAGTTTAAATTGTTTCATTCCTTATATCAACACAACAAAGCAAACATTGTATTTGCAAAAATCAAGTCTGAAAAATTGCGCGCATAGTCTCTCACGAAAACTCATTATTATCATGGTAGCCATCTTGGAATTTTTGAACACCTGTCGAGATGAATCACGCGCGCCTACAAGCGCTTTAGTGAGCACTTGCGTTCAGGGGTCAGGGAGAAACCGCTCGATAGCACTCCGAGTGCTCTCATTGTTGAACTTGCCTCTGTATTCGGTCTTCTCAAGCCCCATTCATATACATGTGAATTATCAAATGGGCAACTATATGGCGCAGTGGTAAAGCGTCGGACTGAAACAGAGGTGACAGGTTCGAATACCACTACCGGCCAAAGAAATTATTACTATGACTATTATTCAACGGGTTGGCTCCTGGCAAGGCACTTTTGCCGGGACATTGCTACATGTAACAAGGGCGTACATGTAGCTAGTACGTACTTAATGTGGAACACGCTGAATGCATGGGAAAAAGGATCATATACAAACAGCGTAGACACAGATGAAAACGTGGCGTCTCATCAGGGTCTGCGCTGTTTGCCAAGCTAAACACACTCTTGGTAATGGTAGATTATAAAAATTGTATATGATCAGGTCCTCGTTCACTTTGCGCTAATTCACCAAAAAGTGATACCAACTTCATTAGAAATTCTGTCAAAATTGGATTTAGAGAGATTAATATTGGTTCGACATGTACGCACGCTTTTTGTACACATAACATCAAGAATCCTTCATAATTGTGATAGAATCTTCCCATACTTTTGGTCCAAATGTGTACGCAAATGCGTTTTTGCGTATACGTAGCTACGCTCCATGCTAATGTACGTATTTCTTCCCAAGAAACCCTGCTCATCAAAATAGCTAGCTATGTCCGCACACTGGCCGGGTAGGCGACAATCTTTAAAATCCAAAACTGACGTTTTCAATCGCAAAAATGCACATTTTGGACGCACTGGTTTTTATATCAGTGAAAACAAATGCAAGTGCAAACGTAAGTACATGTATGGCCAACGTAGCAGGCATGCTACACACACATCAAATTATAGCAATTTGCATCCGATATTCGGTAGGGGGAGGTGGAGAATAGGGGGAGGAATGAAATGCATATTTTAAAGAAGCTTACCAGTAGTTTAAATCGGATCGAAAACAGGAGAGTCTTTCTCCACACCCGCTCAGCGTTGACTACACACAGTAAAAGATATAGAGTTTCATAATCGTGTGTCATACATGTATACTCAACACCGAAAAATGCCCCAAGCAATTTTATGCTGATGCTTTACGCCAACACTCATTTCGTGGCTATTCTTGGGTAAAACCTGTAATTAGTAAGCTGAGTATAAAAAGTTTGCTCAAGGGTACGGCTCAATACTAGCAAGTCGAGCATTCTAACACTGAGCCACTATAACCCTCGAATTTGGCCTATTTTTTATTTGAATAGTTCATATTTCATTGATTGACATGCTAATATCACGGTATATAGACGCAAATGAGCCTATCGGTTAAAAACTGCTTTTCCTGAGCCCTATCCGCTCCAGAAAAGGAGCCTATCAGCTAAAAACAAGCTTCGTGATAGACAGTGACATCAAAAGGAAAGTAAAATAATAAGTTCCATTAACTACATGAAGAAAAGGGCAATGCAACGGAATAACAGAGAAGCTATAAGACAAAAATCAAACAGCCACACGTACGTTGATGATGCAGATTTTTTATAACGTGACACACTCTTCATTTCGGCGACGCCCACAGACGATTACACAGCAAAGAAAACACGCTTTTTCGAACAGTTTGGGCTGTTCTCGCAACTGTTTTAGTATTTTGTAAAGAATTTATGTGGAAAATTACTTATATGCATTTCACAGACCGAATTATATGTTATTCTCTCTATAAATGGCATGGAAAAGAAAATAATCTGGCTAGGGATCCTATTTGTCTTTGGCTAAGGAGCCTGTATGGTTACTGGCTACGGATCCTATATGCTATTTCTTAGTTTTATAACCTATAGGCTCCCATGGCACGTAGTTGAAGACATATAGGCTCCTGTGCCACGGGTACGGCTCATTATCATGTGCCACAAAATGGTCATTTTTCTCTCAACGTATAGGCTCCTTAGCCGTCTTGTTTTCAAACTTGGCCCTTCTTTTCTATGGAAACCTTATTTTAAAAGCAAACCAGACGCTTTAAGTAAGGGATTGGAACATAAAACATTTTCTGCTGTGGTGTAGGCCGGCAAAATTGACTGAATTGTTTAGTTTTGCTTCATTTTCCAATGCAAACTCAATCGCCGAAAACAGAGCAGTCATTTTCTGTTTAACTTTGGAGACGTGACTTGACATCAGCCTTATCATATGTTTCAAAATCCATCAAGTCAGAGACTTAAAAGTCCCGTGGCGTTTGATTTTATGTTACTTACATCGTAAATAATCTAATATTGGCCCAGATTTAAAGTATCTCCTCTCCCCATGCCTTGTTTTGGGCTGTTAGGCTCCTTTTCTGGAGCGGATAGGGCTCAGGAAAAGCAGTTTTTCACGGATAGGCTCCTTTGCGTCTATATACCGTGAATATGTTAGAAACTTCTATTCGGTAAATCATATATAGGAAAAGCATGCGCGGATCGAGAGGGGGGACAGGGGGTCCGGACCCCCCCCCCCCCCTGGAGAATCACAATATATAGGGTTTAAGCAATACTGGCCCGGATCCCCTTAAAATCACAAAGCTACCGAGCCAGCCAGCTTTACTCTAAGAGCTGTTTGATGTTATTTTTCATTTTTATACATACACTAAGAGACTTTGAAAACGCATCACCACAATTTTGTATTTTTCTCGAAAAGGACACGCGATTCAAAAGATACATGTATTTGTTCGTGTTCAACTCAAGATTGACATGAATCAGCCGTAAATTAGATAGAAAATCATAACTAGACATTGCTACTGTCGTGCCAACCAAGAGTGGCAGTGACGTAGTATTTTGTTTACAGTTGTAAAGTAAAATTTAACTTGTATACTCCACTTAAACTAACGCTTATCGATATATCACTTGTGTATTAATCCTATCCTGCGGATAGGATTAATACACAAGTGATTTATCGGTTAGAAGTCGCTGATAACATTGTAAACAAAACATGACGTCACTGTCACTCTTGGCTGGTAGGATAGTAGTAACGTCACATAGTAGCTTACAGCGTCCAGTACCATTCCGAAAAGTCAGCTGATGAGTTTGGTCATTTTTGTGTTTATAGTGTGTAAAATACCTAAACCAGTAATGAAGTTTATTGATCCATTTTCATTAATATTGATTAATAAATTGAATTAAATTCAATATTTGAAAATAAACTGAAAATTTAAACATCCGTTTACAGCCTTTTTTCAGAAACATTTCCATCAGTTGCGAGGGCTGTTCAAATATGAATGCAAGTAGCTTCATAGCTTTCTTCATATATATGCTGAGACAAAATAGCATACTTTTCTGAGAAGAACTATTTGTTGTCTTTAATATGGCACCAAAAAATAAAGAAACACTCACTATATTTCTCAAGTTACAGACACTTTTATAAAGGCAACGTCTTACTGAGATTTTTCTGAAGCAAATTGCAATACACGTTTTGGTACATGTGCGGATATAGTGTCATATCTTTGTTAGTTTGAGACATAATGACACCAAATTTTAGATGCAAGTTTAAGTAACATTCACAAAGTTGCTCTCAGGAAAATACTTATATAATCCTGTTTCAAAATCAAGTAAATAGATACTTTAGCGACGTCATTAATTTTATAAATAACGTCATTTTGAGTAATCTACTGGTGATGTAATAATGAACATCGCTGTATCTATTTCTTTGCGTTTGCTGAAAATATGCTAAATATGTCATAGGGAGTCTTCAAAACACACTGTCTGCTATTTAAAGATCTAGAGTTATCACATTTTATATCATTTTTCAAGCATTTTCTGCCTCTTTATGATGTGTTTACATTAATTAAAATATGTTCAATCTGTCTTGCCCTCAAGACCAGGTGAGTAATTTCATTGTATATAATGCCTGTAGTGGTCAAACTTAATGTTACGATTCAAATTTAGAACAATGTTATGTCAAAAAATATATGAATTCTTTAACCCCTTCACTTAAGGCATTAAGAACTTAATAAAAATGCTTTTCAGCATTTAGAAATACCCACTTTTTACCAATATGTTGTAGCAAACAACTCAGTATGAGCGAGCAGCATATTGTGTTTGAGTTATAACTAGTTTTAATGTTGCTTCGTGCATTTTGTTAGAGATTAGTTAAACTGCAAACTGAAAGGTGGTGTTTTGTTTACTATTTATATGAAAACATAAGGAGACTTTAGTGAAAACAATTTGATGTAATTTAGCAAAAACATTCTGTATTTTCGCAACTTATACAGAAATAACATGGGAATACTTCTTTAAAAATTTCAAGAAAATTCATTTGTTTATTAAAGAATTATACGCTCGTCTATATCACTGTTATATGTTCGAAGCGTTGAGTTGTTAGTATATTAGGGTAACCTTCGTTCAAAGGGATATATCTAGATAAGTATATTGTACTTTTCTTTAGGTCTGGTGCCAGTTTAAAGATGATATATTGTCCCTTATAGAAACGTAAACCAGTTTGTCGTAGTATATATGTGCCGAAAGTTATGAAGCTACTTGCATTCATATTTGAACATCCCTCGTAGCTTTATGTACAGAAACATTTCCATCAGTTAGCTTTATGTACACTTTCAATACTTTGTTTGTTTTGTTTTGTTGCTTTACGTCCCAAGTCAACAGCTATGGTCATGGCGGGACGGTCAGTTCACCTAACCACACTTTTTTTCCTGGGCAAGCTTGAACAAGCAGTTAACCAATACTTCGTGCACATACTTTCGCTTGTAAATGACAACAACCCTTCTTGAATGATTCAGCGGAAGGGAGGAGAATGTCCATAGAAATTATTTCATGATCAATCTCCACGAAAGTATGGGACCGGGCCGGGATCGAACTCGCGACCCCTGGATCTGCAGTCAGACTCGCATCTGTTGCCAGACACGTTACCGACTGCGCTACGCGGCCCGGTACACTTTCAATACTGACATTGACTACATAGAGGATCTTACATGAGTGCTCATGTTTTATTGAATTTATTAAACGAGTTGGGGAAAAGAGGTAAAATGCGAGGCTAGCCGAGCATTTTATCGCTTTTTCGCAACGAGTTTAAAGGCAGGGATTCTGTACCCCCCGGCAGAGAGATTATTACCTGTATGAGATGGTCAGTGGATGGAGTGGGCGGAGCTTAGCTACTGACCAGGCCACTGTCCAAATCTGGTCTAGCAGATAACAGATAAGCCTCAGGCTACGGTTCTGTTTTCTACTACTACTGTCTCAAAAATGACAATATTTTCGTATGCAGCTGAATGCAGCTTTCTTCAATGAATTTGATTGTAATCAATATAATATCTGATTATTTTTATTTTTTTTTTTATTTTTTCCTTTTTTTTTTCAAAATATTTATCAATAATTATCATGCTGAATATTTATGCACTTGGTCCCTCCCATATTTGATCAAATTAACTTTACCTAATTAGATGCAGTTTGAGGTCTGATCAGCATAGCTGATCTGGATCTTCGCCGTTTTCTAAATAAAACTTTGTAAGATTTATCCCGAACAAATATTAATCTAAACTAAGAAAACAATTGGTGCTAATTGCTGTATAAACAAACACTCACAGTCAACTGTTTTGTGATCTTTGGACCATGATGCCAATTATCTAGAGTAATTACAGAGTAATTATGAACCAGTGGACACATAACAAACATGACTCGCCTCATTTATTTTCAATGGCAGTAATTTATAAAGTAGCATTACATGTATGTGTTTATCTTATGTTTGGATTAATATAATAAGTAAGGAAAATGTAAAATAAATGAGATTTTCTCGAGCATGCGCATCAGTGCAGGCTCATCTGAGCTTTCTCTTCTCATGCAACATTTACACGCCAAACATGTATAGAACTTGATAGTCTTTTTGTATAAATCTGCTGTAAGAGAGGCGAAAGATCAGACGAGCATGCGCATCAGTGCAGGCTTATCTGAGGCGCATCAGCGCATGCTTATCTGAGCTTTCTCTTCTCATACAACATTTACATGCCAAACATGTATAGAACTTGATAGTTTTTATTTTAGTATAAGTATCTGATATAAGAGAGGCAAAAGATCAGAAGAGTATGTGCAATAGAGCAGGCTTATCTGAGCATTCTTTTTCCGTACAACATTCACATGCCAAACATGTATAGAACTTGATTTTTTTGTCATAGTATAAATATCTGATATCGGAGAAGCGAAAGATCAGAAAAGTATGTGCATCAGTGCAGGCTTATCTGAGCTTTCTCTTTCTGAACAACATTTACAAAAGCATGTTTATAACTTGTAGTTTACAAGTTCACCTGAGCATTCTCTTTTCGGAGCTTTTGCTTTTTGAACTGATCTGCATGGAACACCTCTGTAATTATGTAATTGCTATTATCAAATAGATTAGTTTATTATTATTTGTTAGAAATGCGTCTTGTCAATTTTTTAATAAATAATATAGATGAGAGCTTTTTTATAATTTGTCCATTTTGTCACGATAACGAACCTTTTTATTGTTTTAGTAAATCCTATAGTTAAATAAATATAAATGAAAAAATAATTTATTATTTCAATTTTTTTTTTTACTAAATGATTTATTATAAACATTTAGTAGCAAATATTGATCATTTTTTCTTAAAATTAGATAAATAGAAAAATTTCCAAAATAAAATTCTTTCATAACTCAAATTTATTGCTTAGGTTTTGACTAAATTACCTCATAATTGATAGGGATTACAGAATACCCCATATCAAAAACCAGATGGTCACTGAGGTGATGACAGGTTTCAATCATTTTCATAGTTAAATCGACAAGCCAATCAAATTAGAGATAAGCCTCAAGAGCTCCTGGAGATCTTCACAGCTTGAGTGCAGAACAGAAAGTGCCAGAATTGGTAGTATTTCAAGTTCGTTTATGGACTGCAGGGCCTTCATAACTACATTAAGAATTGAACACTCTCTGCAGTCCATTTTTTGTACGTTTCCTATGTGATCTAAAAGTAGGTCAAGCACTGTACCCGTGCTTTTACCCTTAGTGTGCGGCTAATTTCGGCCTAAAATATAGGAAACGTTTTTTTAAAAAGTTGTTTGTTTTTGAGCAGACGTCTAAAAGTAATTGCGGTATCCCCATGTCAATTCCGACTGGTGATACGCTTTTTCCGATATCACTGAGCCACCGTTGTTTTGGAGCAGCAAGTTGATCCGTTTGTTGACTGTAGGAAGGTTGAGGAGGAAGGAATCATTCAGCATCGCCATTTGCACCCAGACACTTAATTGTCAACGACATCTCTGAGGGAATCGCCCATTGTAGGCTTACTAGGTGTGTAAGAGTTTGGTGTGGGGGTGTACTCCTTTGTGGAGCTCATGGGGACTGGGGAGCTCGCTTTTATGGAGCACAATGGAGACGTGTATTTGTATCATGCGTGAGTGCGGGATTACAACAAGAGATCCTCAGACCTGACTTATATCCACCACAAGCCTCAGACCTTAGACCTGATAGTCACCAAGTGCGGTAGCAGCCAGCAGACCTACGTTAGGGGTCTGCTTGCTTACTTTGCTGGTAGACCTACGTTAGTGGTCTATCATAAAACTAAACGGCACCTTTCGGACCCAATGCTTCCTGGATTTCACCAGTACTATCCACCCTGTGGACAAATAGCCTCAGACCTGTTGAGTCATTGAGCGCGGCATTGCCTAGTAGACCGTCGTTAAGGGTCCACCTTTAGCGTGCTGCACCTTCAGACCCTGTGCTTCCTGGGTTGCCCCAGTACTCGTCCACCCTGTGGACCAATAGGTTCGCTGGTTTTCTCGACGTAGGGGTTGTTGTCCGTACTGCGCTCGGACGTCTTCATCTGTGAGTCTTCTTGAGTTCTTCATCTGTGCCTGGGGTCTTCATCTTTTCCCCTACCAGAAGTCCGGGCAACACTTGAGGTGTAGACCCGGGGTTTTCCAGTATGGGGCTCTTCATCTGTAGTCTTCTTGCGTTCTTCTTCTGTTTTTCTTTCTTCAATCTCGTTAGAGATCACAGATCGGACGTCCGTGCATATTGTAGACCTACGTTAGGGGTCTACCATGCTACGCCCATAGATAACCACCCTGTCGAGTCCTTTTGCGTGCTAGTAGCTAGTAGGCCGACGTTAAAGGCCTATTTGCTGGTTGACCTGCGTTAGGGGTCTACCATGTAGAATTGGCACTTTTTGGCCTTATGTTTCCTGGATTTCGCCAGTACTATCCACCCTGTGGACAAATAGCTTCGGACATGCTGAGTTTTAGACTGGGGCAGTTGTTGGTAGACCTACGTCAATGGTCTACCGCTGCCCTGTTGTATTTTCAGACCTTATGTTTCCTGGGTTGCGCCAGTACTTGTCCATCCTGTGGACAATTAGTTTCCCTAGCCTGCTCGACGTAGGGGTTGTGTTTGTCCCTAGTATGCGTTTTAGGGGCAAATCAGCCTACGCGGTAGGCTTTTTGGCTTAACACGTATGGACGTGTATCGCCCAGACCTAATCGGACCCGGACAGACCCTGGAGGGCTCCAGGGTTTGGCGCACTGCGCCCGGACGTCTTCATCTGTGAGTCTTCTTGAGTTCTTCATCTGTGCCTGGGGTCTTCATCTGTTCCCCTACCAGAAGTCCGGGCAACACTTGAGGTGTAGACCCAGAATTTTCCAGTATGGGGCTCTTCATCTGTAATCTTCGTGCGTTCTTCATCTGTTCTTCTTTCTTCAATCTCGTTAGAGATCACAGATCAGACATCCGTGCATAGTGCGGGCTAATGTGCGTGCCAGCGGTTCGGTCCGTTCTCTACTCGGCCGATCTGTCTGCTGGTGAGTTGAGTGCAGTAGACCTACGTTAAGGGTCTATCATGCTGTATCAACACTATTCACCATGTCGGGCCCTCTGGTGTGGTGGTGGCTAGTAGGCCGACGTCAAAGGCCTATCCTTTTTTCGGTCCTTGTGCTTCCTGGGTTGTGCCAGTACTCTCCGCCCTGCGGACAAGTGGTCTTAGGTACTAGTATCTCAGTGTGCGTCAGTGTTTGTTAGACCGACTCCAAGGGTCTATCATACACAAGTGCCAGTGCCAGTCTTTGTGTGCATCCCGTTCAGCCGTTCATTGTGCGTACCAGTGGACTGGTTCGCACATTGATCGGTTGGTCGGTCTGCTGGTGTGCAGTTCGTCACGGTGTCTTATGCTGTATGGGATTTTGTGCTGGTTGCTTCCGTGCCTTACCCTTGCTGCTAGGGTATTTTATCGGGCGGTAGTAACTTCGGACTGTAGATTCGTATTTGATTTGCACCGTGATTATCTGCTTACTACAATGATGTTTTTAATATTCCTGAGAGAATACTTAATTTGTTTTTTATTTCAGGTTTTTGTTCCTGATCCTTCCAGAAATACAGTGTATTTACAGAAGCATCAAGAGGATCCCAAAGATAGTGGACTTTTCGCAGCGGTGTTTACTAATATTTCAACTTGAATACAGCCCTTTTTAGGGCTATCATTTGTCTCGAAAGAATTCCTTATTATTGTTGCTCTGTTCGTATGTCGTACGCGGTTGACCTACTTATCCGTTGTTGTTAGCTCGCCTTGTATGTATGGTAAAGGTTTATAGACTAAATTTTGTGCAAAACGCTTCAAAAAACGGATTGACCTACTCTGTTTACCTATCAGAATTGAGGCTTATTTTTGCTTTTATACCCCACTCATATATTTTCGGATGTAGTTATTTTTCTGGCGTTTTAAAGGCAGGAGTGGGGTATAAAAGGTTAACATAAGTATAGAGGAAACAGTGCACTGTTTGTCAAAGAAGCTTAAATATTTCAGCAGACGACAAAAGCATGCGACTCTCTTTTGTGATATGCGCTTTAAGGGTTAATAAATGTGAGTTCAGTGTATATACGGTCAGGATTTTCATGAAATGCACACAAGTTACGACGTGTCTGAAAAATTGTTGACGTGGACGTAAAGCATTAACATAAACAAGTAATTAATGTGAGTGTTTCTTCAGGTGTTTAGTATACATGGTACAGTATTTTCAATAACCTTTTGTCCATATATTTGGGTAGTTTATTTTATGTTGGTGTGTTATCATCATTACACGGGTAACTATCCTCCGAGTTAAACTGGTAAGTTTATTTTACATCTGTAATTCAATTAATAACTCTCACCCCCTACCCCTCCAACACTCCCGATATCGAATATCGAGTGCATATTGCTTACGGCGTGTGTGCAGCATGCGTGTATGTTGGCAAATAACGTTATATGTAGAAATACACATCGCCGGGTAGGCGCACTAATTTAAATTTGTATAAAAAATGGTTTTCGATCGCAAAATCGATTAGGCGTATTTGCAAATATAACGTTATCAGTTATCGTTCGCAAAAATGTGACTGTATTACGACAGTTATGGCTATCGAAAACACAGTCAGGATCTCCGCCTACTCGAGATGTATGGATTTCACTCATAGCTAGCTTGATATTTGCATTTGGTTTGCATGCATATCAGCCCCGGGGAGGGGGTACTCTCGTTTTTTCTTGATACGTAGGCTTGAACCCAGCATCTACTAATATCAGGAATATCAGGGATACCCAAAACAATGTTTGAAATATTAGCAACCTCCGAAAATATTTCCACAAGTACCTTGACCTTAAGAAAAAAACACCCAAAATGTATAAAAATGACCCCCCAAAATAGTCGACTTTCGTGATGCCCCCCCCCCCCAAAAAAAAAAAAAAAAAATGTATCCACAATTTCTTCATACATAAATTATTCATTTTTCAGAAAACCTCAAAAATATTGAAATATAATATTTTACCCCTCCCCCCAAATAAAATGGGCCAAGCCTACGTATATATGAAAATATCAGAGTACCCCACACCCGGGATATCAGCAGGGTTTCTTTGGTAAACAATAAAGGCAAAAGTCATCCTTTCAAGTAATACTCATAGTGATGCATAGTGAGTGAGCGAGCCTTTGTGAGTTTGTGTTTAACGTCCCACCAACAGCTACTGTCCTGCCAGCCAAGAGTGACAGCGACGCCATGTTTTGTTTACAATTGTTAAGTAAAACATTAACTTGTACACACCACTTGAGCTAATGCGAATCGATAGAACGCTTGTGTAATAATCCTATCCTGCGGATAGGATCAATACACAAGTAAGTCCCTGATAAATTTGTAAACAAAACATGACCTCACTTTCACTCGTGGCTGGCAGGACAGTAAGAGCGCTGTGGCTCAGCTGGTAGAGTGTTAGACTGGCCGCCGGAGAAGTCCTTGAGCAAGACCCTTTCTCTGCTGCTTAGTACTGGTTCAATCCAGGAATACCCGTCCCAAAATGACTGAACAATTGTTGACTGGAACGTAAATCATTAAAACAAACAAAATAAGGTCATATGGTGGCGGGTCCACGGCTGAGAGTCTCATCCGACAGACCGGAGGTCCCGGTGATGGAACTCAAGACACCTTGCTCAACGTTATTGGTTTATCCACTATACCACGTCGGCTCCTAATAGTCATAGTTATTTTACAGTAAAACCTGTGTAAAACGGTCACTCTCAAAAAGACCAAAAATTGGTTTTCAAGACCAATTATCGCTTAATGCAGGTCAAAACTATTGCAGAATGTTCCAAGGGGAGCACTCTACAATACATTCGACCTTCATTAAGCTACCATTTGTCATTAAGATCTTTTGTTTTGTCTATTTTTGAGTGACCGTTTGGAATTTTTGTACATTGTTTAATTTCGCCTGATCTGCATAAAAATTATCTGTCTATGGTACTGAGACGATCAGTTCTGATAAAAGGTCAATAGATATTTCGGATACATTTTAATTACTTTATTTTGTCAAGAAAATGTTCGGAAATGATATGACATAAGAGTATCTGCAAACGGTATTGATCCGAATTCGTAAACGGTCGAAAGACAGGACCCATACACCTTTTCCTGTTTCCCGACGCAGGAATGGTTTGCATGGGAATCACCGCATATGTCTTTAAAGGCATTTATTCCTGTTTATTTGAGGCTAATTTTGCATTCCATAATATACCATGAAGCTCACTGCTTCTAGATGAGGTTGTCAATAACTTTCAACGGAAATGAGTACTGTCCTGTATACCAAGAGTGACGGTGACGTCATGTTTTGTTAACAAGTTATCAGGGACTTAGAATAGATGGATCACTTGTGTATTAATCCTATCCACAGGATAGGATTAATACACAAGTGATCTATCGATTCGCGTATGCTCAAGTGAAGTGTACACGTTAGTGTTTTACTTAGCAATTTAAAAAAAATATCATGTCACTGTCACTCTTGGTTGGCATGACAGTAGCTTGCTTATTGAATATAGTGACATAACAAGTAAAACAAAATGACATTTAGTTTTAATTTTATAACACCAAACTATAAGTATAGCTGGCACCAAACAAGTTTGTTCAGATGTTTTTGAATTCTCCTCTAAGATGTTATTATACAATTGATGCATTCTTTTGAGGTTAACATCAGGATTTGTCAACCCGAGAACAGTGATGTTCACCGAGGCGAAGCCGAGGTGAACATCACTTTCGAGGGTTGACTAATCCTGATGTTAACCAAAAAAGAATGCACCAATTGTTTTGTTATATGATACTGTCTCTCTTTTATTTTCATATTTATAAATTTACTCAAGTCAGATGTTCCTAGGAAGATTATTTCAACAATATACTTCCCAAATTTCTGCAACTCTTATGAGATAAGCAAAATAATTGCATTTTAACCCATCTATGCCTAGCGTCCTTTTTGTGGGACATAGGCACATAGTGCAGACCCAGATCCGTCTGATCAAGTCTCCATTGTTTGCTTGCATAATTTACTATTAAAACTTGAATAAAAATGAAAAATACCACCTAACACCCCTTAAAACAGAAATGGACTGTTCCAATTGATAACGGTATTGAAATTCCATTTGGCATAAATGGGTTAAATGCTGTTCTCATAAAATGAACAAATTCTGAATTGAAACTTTTTACCTGTGAAATATACATAAGAAATAAGTCAGTGTTGCAATATCTATTTTTAGCTCTCAGGTAGCAGTGACAAAACTTAATGTCACATGGGCTAGATCTAGTTCAATCTATTTTTAGCTCTGTGTCAGTTATGTTACCTGTCTTGAGCTCATCACTGTTTGACATCAAGATTTGTCACAACCAGTGCAAGCTAGTTTCAGCCAATCAGAGGAGGTCTTTTATAGGAGTCATATAACAAAATATATTATCACCCACAAATAAGAATTACTGGCTTTATCATTTATTTATTTCCAAACTCGAATAATATTCACACTTTTAACATAATCCACTCCGACAGATAAATAAATTCAATAGAGGATCTTACATGAGTGCTCATGTTTCATTGAATTTATTAAACGAGTTGGGGAAAAGAGATAAAATGCGAGGCTTAATAAATTCAATAATACAAGAGCACGAATGATAGATTCTATTTATCATATGACATTAAGATTACTCTGAAATCTCATTTCTGCCATAAAAACGTTATATTGGTGTCATTATGTACGCAACGCTGTTCTGGACGTCATAATGTTTCCCGAAAATCTGGGATCACCTAAAACCCGTGACCATATAAAACCTGTGACGTTCTAATATGTTTTCATCGCCTAATACCCGTGGCGAATATTTTCCGTGACGTTTTCGTGGATTGATCTGCATTGTCTGCGCATGTGCGATACTAAAGGATCGACCTGTCTGCTATGGGACATCGCGACTGAAAAGTCGGGTTTGTGCTGTTACGCGGTGCGCATTACTCAAAACACCTACGTTAAAAAGTAACAAGCGTAAAATGCCTATAGATAATCCTTCATTGGAGATATCTAGTCATATTGGGTAGCCAAATCATAACAATGATAGGTATTACGGTATTCAGCCAAAGACTGATCAAATTGTTTGCTCTAAAACATTTTTGAAAACATTCTCCACATGGCATTTTCATTGAAACCGTTTCAGTGACACGTGATGACGCGCTTGATAAACAATATTGAATCAGCCAATCGGGCGAATCACATGACTCTGTGACGCATTTGGTAAACAAATATGTCACATGTACCCACAATGTTCAAATCAGACAGGTCAGTATTTGATAAAATGCTTCCGGTCGATGACAATGATTGATCTGTGATTGTTGTATTACTTGGTCATCGCCCGTCATGGGATTTCTCAATGTATCGCCCGTCACGGGTTTTCTCAATGTATCTTACATCACGGGTTTTCTTCGCATCGTGACGAATTTCTCACTGAATTTGCTGTACGTTTTAGTCGGCTCTTCTGTCATCGTGTTAGTTTGTTCAACTTCTCCAGTATATAGTCGAAATCACCTGGTCCTAGGCGTTTTCTGCCTGCTTTTCGATTCTTGTCTGCGGCCCTTAAAACTGACATGTTTGGTGTTGGTTTCTCCTTGATTTCCATCCAAAGAGATTTCTTGACCGCTTGAAAGCTACAGTTCCTTGATTGATCCATCGATGACCATCCGCACCACTAGTGGTTTATTGATCTTATTGCATTGCGTTATTTTACTCCCAGACGCGACGTCATATTATGATAAATTAGATAAGTCGTTTTTTGTCGAAGAAAGTTGAGGTTAGAAGTTATCAATGAAATAAGACACCACGCACTTATATAATTCACATATCTATAAAACACGCCTACTTTAACTCTTTGCCTCCTAGTGTCGTGTGCTGATAGCCTTTGCAAACAGTTTGAACCCAAATTATCCGACCTAATCTAGATACTAAAGAAGGAATTTTTTCAAAAAGATGATTTTGAAAAAAAAAGCAGATGACACAAAGCATGAAAAATAACCCATCATGCAAAGAGTTAAATATATAGGTATTCAGCCATCAATTAACTATAAGGTAAACTTTGGATTAAGTGTGGGAGATTGAACACGTGCGATTTTGTTTGTGTGACTATGTTACGTGCTATAATCCGTTTCTTGTTTACTGTCGTGAGTTGGCTCCCGGTACCGTTAGTTTATCACGTGACCGGGCCCAGGGCGACGACAGTAAACATGATTCGCACAATACATGCAATTCTTTGTTTCATTGGTCAGTAATACACTACTGAGTGACTTTTGAGTGTCATTCTGGGCGTGATTCGAAAGCGTCTATTTTAGCTACTCTTTACCAAAATCTATGTCATTTTCAGGTAAATCAAGAGCAGGATCGATAGATAGTGCACCAGCCGACACACACCAATGATGCTGTACCTGCCGGTGAATGCAATGAGGACTTACTGACAAGGAAAATAAAATTTATTTTAACAACAGTTTAAAGAAAGAAAATGAAGAGAGTTATTGGCTGATACATAGGCCATCAATTATATACTTCAAATAGCTGAAGTTGCTTCCGAATCACAAGCACCAGAAAACAACAACGTACAAATGCAAATTAAAATTGGAAAACAGTGACGTCAATAAATACGAGTAAATCATATAACCTTCCTTTAATAATTAAAATGGAATTACAGACACTACCTAATGTACAGGATATCAGTTCTAGCACCATAATCAATGGCGAAGAATGCAACCTAAGGGAAAAGGGAACAGGGAAACTTGTCAAACTGTACAAATGTGGAGTATGCCACAAGTCATTTTCCAGGCAATATACTCTACAGAACCATTCTTGTCGTCACATAAGAGATAAACTATATCGCTGTGACTTCTGTAATAAAGGTTGTGTTAAATATATCATTCTCAAAAATCATATGTTACGTCATATAGGAGAACCAAACATCAACTGTAAGCATTGTGATAAAACATTCATGTACGACTCTCAACTTCAGCGTCACATGGTTTTTCATAATGATCCCAAACCTCACAAATGTCAAACTTGTGGTAAAGGTTTTCGAAATTCAGCTACTGTCAGGAAACACATGTCACTTCATACTGGAGAAAAACATTCCCATTCTCAATCTAAGAACAAATCGACTAAACATTATGCTGAATGCAACCTAAAGAAAAATGAAACTGCGAAGCTTGTCAAAAAGTACAGATGTGGAGTATGCCACAAGTTATTTTCCAGGAAAGATAATCTACAGAACCATTTCTGTTACACTGGAAATAAACCATATCGTTGTGACTTTTGTAATAAAGGTTGTGTTAGATATGATGTTCTCAGACATCATATGTTACGTCATATAGGAAAACCAAACAACAACTGTAAAAAGTGTGGTAAAGAATTCATGTACCACTCACATCTACAGCGTCACATGGTTTTTCATAATGATCTGAAATCTCACAAATGTCAACATTGTGGTAAAGGTTTTGCAACTGCTACTTCTCTCAAGAGACACATGTCAGTTCATTCGGAAGAGAAAGCGCCTGTTGAATGCAATATATGTGGTAAAATTTTATCCAACAATGTTTTTTTGTTAAGGCATAAAGTGATGGTGCATAAAAATAATATGATGAAGATACACTCTGACACAGATTACCACACTGGATCTCAACAAAGTCAAAGAAGCGAAAAAGTTGAACATTTTGAAAATGGTACCAATCATGATATTTCAAAGAAATTATCAGATCCACCGTTTGTGTGCCAAATTTGTGGGAAAGGTTACAGAATGAAAATATTTTTTGAAAAACATAAGGTTTTACACTCAGAAACCAATCCGCTGACTTGTAATATATGCCAGAAACGATTTATTCGTCAATCTGATTTAGAAGAACATCTACTTGTACATTACTCAAAAGATCGCAATACATGCACAGTTTGTCATAAAGAGTTTAAAGTAGCGAGTAAGTTACGTGATCATATGCACATTCACACGGGAGAGACGGTTTTCAAATGTCATATATGTTTTAAACAGTATGCAATTGAGGGTAGTTTAAGAAGTCATTACAGTTGGAAACATACTGAAAGACATTTGGTTTGTGATATTTGTGATAAATCATTTGTTGATGAAACACATTTAAAGAGGCACTTAATTTCCCATTCAATGGAGAAACCATTTCAATGTGATATTTGCTTTGAAACGTTCAAGAGAAAAAGTTGTAAAATAGGGCATATGAAAATACACAACGATGCAAAACCTTATAGTTGTACCATTTGTTATAATTCTTTTCGAACCAATAGCCAGTTAAAAAGCCATATGAAAACTCATAGTAATGTAAAACAACATGAATGCTCTTTATGTGGAAAATCCTACAAGTTCAGAACCAGCCTTAAGGAACATATGCTTGTGCATACAGGGGCTAGACCCTACGTGTGTGGGCTGTGTAATAAATCATTTCGTACGAAGGCCTCTTTAATCAGACATAAGTTGAGGCATACTGGTTCTATGCCATTCAGCTGCGAAGTGTGTGGGAAAACATTTAGGCATAAGCCTAACCTCAGAGAGCATTTGTACGTTCATAGTGGAAAATCAATGCCATTTCAGTGTCACATTATTACATGTAACAAAACTTTCTTTACTAAATATAAATTAGATTGTCACATGGCAGGTCATTTAGGTACTCAGTTATATCAATGTGATATATGTAACAAGAAGTTTAAACAGAAATTTTATTTACGATTTCATATGAAACAGCATTCTGGGGAAACAGAAAACTACTCTTGTGATTTATGTGGTAAAACTTTTTCAAGGTCATTTGTATTACGAGGACACGTTAAAACACATTTGTAATGGGTCATGACGCATGAAAGCATATCTTTGGAGTAAGACACAAGACAATCCGCTTAGCTGCAGAGACTAGCAGAAATATTGATAGATTACATAGAAGAAGTAGAGTTATAAAAATTTCAAGGAAACTAATAATAAAATTGTATTGATCAGACAAGGGCCATTTGGCACTATACATTTTCAAAAATATTATTATCCTAATTCGTTAAATACTTTAAAGATAAAGTGGTTATTTTGTAATGATAACAATAAAGATTAAATAGAAATGTATGCTTTTTATTTTGTTGCGTTTATGTAACAGAGGAATATGTGGACCCATCAAGAAATTTAACCCATATAGCATAGATAAACGGTACATACCCTAATCAGATGCCGCAGCAGAATGTGGTATCTGATCAGGGTTTCCACTGGTTGGTTAAAGATTGTTCTATTAAAATGTACTAAAGGACTTTGAAAACGGATCTTACTAAACATTTTGCTTAAAAACTGAAGTTGTCAGCGAGATATACATATTATTATAATAGTAACTTGACCTATTAATGTAGATGAGGTTATACCATTGGATCACCTGGTTATTAATTTATACCTTTTCTGGCATTATTCTGATTTATTAAATCATTTTGGTCTTTAAAGCAGAGAAATTGGGGGAACATTTGCCTTTACGTTTCGTTTCTTGACGTTGCATCATCATTCTTTTCGTCTCTGGCTCCATGCTTGAAATTAACTTCATGTATCGTCGCCGCAACACAAGTAACCAACGCTAGCTTCATTTTAAAGAATAGTGATAGGGAATCAGAAAACCTCAGCTCATTGATCCGGCTATCTGTATCAGCTGGCCAGAAAACAGACAGTTCAAAAGTTGTATCATTTAAAGGTATAATACATTTTTATTGCATATGGAAGTCTGACCAGCGATTAGTTTGCCCTAGAAAAATCATGGTAAGGTATTCAAAGAGTAGCAATTTTAAGGCACATGTGATCAATTTTGAAGAACACCAATCCAGCTGCAAGGTAGCTCACTTAAGTTGAATTCTCGAATAAACAGATATGTGTCCAAGGCTTTTAAAACGATTTTACATTTTTCATTGAACAATTTGAAATGTGCTGACAAGTACAGTATGTTAAAATTAATTCCCTTAAGTCTAGCATTAAAATTCAACATATCCCCCTTCCCCTCCTTCTCATTGCATCCTTTTACTCTTCCTCCCATTCCTCTTCATGCCACATTGCCTTTTAATACAATAAATTACCTTTGAAGTGAACACCACCAAGTTCAACGTCTAAATGAACTGTCACTCAGAGCTAAAGTGTACATGTTGATACTTGTCGAACTATAAATAGACATGCTACCTCTAAATTTCCCATCCTCCTCCTACTTCTCCTACTCACCAAAACGACCTCCGTGCATATGAAGTACATGCAGTTAAAGGGACGTCTGTACTACTTATGACCGCCACCACAACCACAAACACCACTAACAATTCCACTACACCACCAATAAAACCACCACCACCAATAAAACCACCACCACCACCACCACCATTGCTATCACCATCATCACCACCATCACAAGCACAGAGTTTATTTGGATGAGTAGGAGAAGAAGGAGGATGAGGAGGAATTTAGATGTATCAAAATGTGCACTTAAGCTCTGAGCAGTGGTGACAGCTCATTTAGACGTTGAACTTGACATTGTTCTCTTCGAAGGTAATTTATTGTATCTAAAAATGTGACGCCATATGAGGAGAAGGGGGAAGGAATAGTAGGAGGAGGTGAGGGGGGAGGGGAGGGAAATTGGGAAGGGCATGGGGGCGATCTAAATTATTCTCAACAATAATTTTAGAGTTGACAAATGGAAAAGAGAAGGTGGAGGGGAGAGAAGATGCTCTAGGGTGTGACGCTACCTTCCCGTGGTCTAGAGTGTCGACTCACCCGCTGAGGTGTAACCAAACGCGTCACAGAGTCATCTGAGGTTGAGAACCCATGTCCTACAACTATGGCGGCCATCTTGGATTCGATGCCCTAACCCATTTAAGCTGAATGCAATTTCAACTTTTATCAAGTGGACCAGTCCATTTCCGTTTAAAGGAATGTTATGTGGTATTTTTTTTATTTTCATTCAAATTTTAAGAGAACATCTGTTAGCAAACAGTTTGAGACCCTGATCCGACGCCATGCTCTATGGCGTCTGATCTTGGTCTGCACTGTTTGCCTCTGTCCCACAAAAAGGATGCTAGGCTTTGTGGTGTCTAACTGTGAGTCTGTCACTTTCACATTGGTATCCTGGGCCAGGTGTGGTACTTGATTTTATCGATTCCTGATCTTTGCACTCTTACTTAATTTTATATGGGTTGTTTTGGATTTGCGACGTCATTGAGGCTAAAGAGACGCCCATACTATAACCATTGACATATTATTGATAAATTACACACGTATCTCATTTCTTTTGCAATTTGAAAGTTGCGTTGACGTGAACTTTACAGACGTTCTCGGCCATATGACAACGCGTCTCCTGACATTATTTACATAAAAATGTATTTGCCATATGATTGTAAGTGTGTTTATCACATGACGTCGCGTCTGGGAGTGATATAACGCTATGCAATAAAATCTGTAAACCACTAGTGGTTTATAGATTTACGGGAAACGTTATGACGTCCATAACAACGTTGCGTACATAATGACAAAATTATAACGTTTTTACGCCAGAAATCAGATATCAAAGTATTTGTCATATGATAAATAGAATCTAACATTCGTGCTCTTGTCTTATTGAATTTATTAAGTGTTAAATAATATGTTTTGTGAATTTACTGTCTTTACTGAGGTGTTATGGCGCAAGGCGATACAGTTACTTTGGAATAAAACCACGCCTCATTTTCAGCTTTTACCTACAGGTATGTCTAAGAATACGCATTCATAAGGTGTCGACTTTACATTGACCCAATAGCCTTATAATACTGAATGATTCAACGCGTAATCTGTGGCTTTTTCCTGGGCAGTAACCAGAACTGGGCCGGGGGGATTTATGGTTTGTGTGTGTATTTTTCTTTATGACGGGAGCAACCGAAATGGTTCTGGAGAAGCCGGGGGTCGAACATGGGTAAGAAAATATTTACAGCTTTATGCTCAAAAATGTGGTTTAGCTAAACCTGTGTATTTTCATTACTTCATACATATGCATTACAGTAAACCTAATCGAAGCATCATTTGCAAATGTCCGATTATGTTGTGTTTTTTTTGTACTCGTAGAATATTGGTTCTTTCTCGTTTCAGGCCCATTTTTTTTTCTTTCATTTATTTAATTATCGATTTTTCGCTGCGTAGTGGGATGATATCTGTTATCAGCATGTGCGGATCCAGAGGGGGGAGCAGGGGATCCGGACCCCCCCCCCCCCCCCCGGAAAAATAACAAAATTATAGGGGTTCTTAGCAATATTGGATCCCTTGTAAAACCACAAAGCTTACAAGCCAGCATTCAGTGTTGGAACACCATCGGCCCGCCAGCGAAACGCCATTTAAATGGTTTCAAACTCGGCCGATAATGGCCCGCTTATAGTGGTTTTGGATCCTCTCTCCCATAATCAATTAAAAAACGTAAAATAAGTTGGACCCTCTCTGAAAAAACTTTCTGGATCCGCGCATGATCAGTCTATCATATATCTTCAAGACCAAGTTTGTAAAAAGACCTCCCGGTCGTGTGAAACTGTATTGGTTTGAAAACCTCTGGACCACGTGTGTATCGACGGCGCTCTGACAGACGTTTCGTGTTGACGTCGACGGGTAGCTATGGAGACATAATATAGTAACGTAACGTAAATGTTGTCTTCGAAATTAGCGGAGACGTCTGAAATTATACGGACATGCGTAAGTGTTTCATGCTATTTTAAAAGTAACATAGGGTACATTTTTTGTTGGTACGTGTACATGTTTACAGATATTTCTTTCGAAATAAAGTAATATAATTTAAAGTAAAATAAACGGTCACTATATATGGGGACTCCCTGTGCTCTTATCATATAGGCCGCGACGCGAGAAACCCTGTCTTCGGGGTTCCGACAGAGTGAGATTCAAACCAGCCTGCTCATCTGCAGAGACTAGCTAGAGCATTGGAATTGCGGGCGTGGCAAGTCTAGATATGATTTCAAATAAACGAATAACAAAGGCGCTGATCAGACTGCGCGGATGCGCAGGCTGGTCTGCGCCTTTGTTGTTCGCAAACCCCTGAAGACAGGTATTCTCGCGCCACAGCCCAAAATTTTATGGAAATACTTTAATATAGTGGACCTATGTGGAATCCTGCCATATAAGAGGATGTGTCCACACTTGTGTGGTCGAATTATATACAACTGTATCTCATCTCCATTTTTATACTACAATCAATACGCCTGGGTCCAAATATCGTTTGTAATGATCAGTTAAATCAGGCAAGGGTCAGTGTTTTTTTACGGTTGATGTCGGCCATTTCAATTTCTCAATGAAAATGCAAGCGTCTTTCAAACATCGATCATGTCTTGGGGAGTTATGCTGTAAAACTCCCCAACAATTATTCGTCTTCTTGAAGATGTATCCATAGACAGGCATCTATAACAGAAATGCTGTTTATTCCGTATTGGTTACATTGACGGAATAAAACGCATTTTATATGAAAACATTGTTTTCTTAAGAAATGTGGAATCATCTCTATATAGAGATGCAACCAGATTTTTGGTCCAGACTAAATAATTGTTTTCTTAGGAAATGTGGAATCATTCCTATATAGATATGCTTCCACATTTCTTGAGAAAACAATTATTCAGTCTTGGCCAAAATCTGGTTACATCCCTATATAGAAACGATTCCACATTTCTTAAGAAAACAATCATTCAGTCAGGGCCAAAAATCTGGTCACATTTCTAGATAGAAATGCATCCACATTTCTTGAGAAAACAATTATTCAGTCTTTTCAAAAAATCTGGTTGCATCTCTATATAGAAATGATTCCACATTTCTTAAGAATACAATGTTTTTATATCAAAATGCGTTTTTTCCGTCAATGTAACCTATACGGAATGAACGGCATTTCTGTTATCGATGCCCCTCTATGACTCGGCACCCTTTAATCTTGTGAGAGATACTGGGGAGTTCGCGACAATAGCAAGTGTTATCCAGGCGCTTTTTATCTACTTTTCTACCAAAATGGCCGACTTGTCAACAAGATTCACCGGAGTGAAGGATTTGTGCATTTTATGCTGTGAGAACCTTTTTATTGCAGAAAACACGGAATGGGTATCATTTATAATCATTGCCCAATCGTTCCAAGATCTAATTTCCAAAGTGCATAATCCCAGAGGCTTGCACGAGTGTTGGAAATGATCATGTACACTGATGCGCGATGAAGCGAAAATTGCGTTGACCCTTATGAAGTTTAAAGGCCTCGATAATCACTTTATACGAGGATATAGCTATTATTATTGGTCTTTCTGTGTAGTTAAGATGTCAAAGTTTATTTTAATACCACGTTTGTATGGATACATCCTCTTATAAGGCAGGATTCCACATAGGTCCACTATATTAAAGTATATCCAATTTTATTAGTATGTGCTACTCAGGCCGCCCGCCACACATTTAAGACACTACACTTCTCCCTAACGCGTTTTCAGAGCAGGAAATATTTTCACAAAAGCCTCGTATGAATCCAGTATCATACAAGTACATGTATACGCTTTTCAAAAAAGCTTGCCGTCTTTTAACACTTAACTTAAGTGGTTGTTGTCGTACAGTAGTCAATTTGAAATGCAAAAATTCAGAAGCTGTTTAAAAAACGAAAGTGATGATATATCAAATGACACACTCACCTCATCGCCATCTCCGCTTGCGGAGATGGCGATGAGCTGGTCGTGTCATTTTACTAATGTGGCGCCATGAGACAATACACAAGGGTAATTTTCACAGAAAGGGCCATCTCATGCTACATCACTTAGCCGGTGATACCATACAGGTTGCAAACTCAGTCATTTATGATTGCCATCCTCAAGAGGATGGTAAACATAATTGAGACATGACATGAGATTTCCAACAAAGTGGTATGTGCGACCAGCAAAGCCTCAGATCAGCCTGTGCATATACGCTTGAATATTCTATGAGTGTTAAGCTACCGAAGTAACATCTTTTGGAGTTCCTAAGCTTAAAAGGAGGCTGCGTCTGAGTCTACACTTGTCAAAATGCCACATTGTTGGGAATCACATGTTGCGGCTCAATTATCATAACAAATTACTCGTATCTCAGACCAAGGTGAATGATACACGAGATAACAAACAAACACAGAGACAACCAATGATGTACTAACATGTCAACCAAATACATGTACTTTGAAATTAAGTCAAGGAAAAATTGCCACGCAATGTGGTGTTGAAAAAATGACCCCAGTAACAAAAGTCATGCATTCTAAATATCTTGCTACATTTTAAATCCGGCGGCTTCAGTCTGCGGTACCCCGCTCTCAAGACTGCATGGACCCGATAACCAACATATCTGACACCAAAACTGTTGAATCGGTGGAAAATCTGCCCAAGGCAGGGGCGGATCCAGGAATTCTGGAAAGAGGATTCAGGGGTTGGGTTTGTTTTGCTGATTTTATCTCATTTTTCTTAAGTATCCCATGAAAATGAAATAATTTGGTCTTATTGAGACCAAATTATTTCATTTTCATAGGATATTTAAAAACGGGGCAGGGAGGGGGTTCGATCGACCCCCTTGAGCCCCCTCTGGATCCGCCACTGCAAGGTACAATGTATGGCTCGAGCGCTTGATCACAGGAGCACCAGACGCAAATCACACAGGCTGAGCAACCCGTGCGGACACTTTCTCAACACCAACCGACAAGCACTAAAGATATGCAGTTAATACCTCCGATTTTAAATAGTATGTTCCCCACCAGAATCCAGCTTCCTACTAACATATATTGTGTACATAATGGCGTTTAGCTTTTAAAAGATTTTGTTGGGTCAAGGTGGGGAAAATACTTTTATACGAAAAAAATGAAGCATTCCCATTTGTCTATTTACAGCCGGAGTCATTAACTGCATTTTGCACGCTCAAACAGTCCGCAGGCATACTGATCAGATGTTGTTAGATAACTTTGATGAAAAAGCACAGATGTGGAATTTTTGAAAAAAAACTTACTTTTTCGCCCTTCAACTGATAGTATAGTATTAAAATGCAATTTTAGAGTAGTTATGTTAAGTTATATTTATCTCCCCTTTGCCTTTGGTTTGAACATCGTTAAATATGTTTTTGAAAATTTATATGTATGTCCATTCCTCGTCACATTTTTTTCATCAAAAATCACAGCCTGAAAATTTGACTTTTCACAAATGACTTTTAAGGAGATTTCACGACTTAACCATGTTAACAGGGCAACTCCTTGCAAAGAAATATATACTGAAACAAAAAAGTGATGTCCGCTTGACGCTTATGTCTGTCAGTTCCAAATGTATGAACGCATTTCATTCAAATTTTCACCTTACAAACTTTGATCATTTAGAAACGATTTGCACCTAAGAGTAATCCATTTAATAATCAGTGTAGCCGCTGACAAAGCTGTGAACACGAGTACCCTTAAAATCAAAAGTCACAACATCAATAGCTTGTGTGTCCGTCATAATCCCGAACCGTATATGCACATTTTAACATCACTGAACAAACTCTCTAGTAAGATAAGCTGGCTAGTTGTATGCATTGATTTTACGGCTATATCCATTAGTCTGTAACATACTTTGACGCCACAAAACATCGATCACGAGCGTGCGTGAAAACACTCAGAAAATTCATTATTGGTCCAGCATTTTGATAATCAACAAATTCGAACAAATTTGATGTTTTTTCGTCATCACAAGCATTTTAACATTAATTAAGACTAATCAGCATCAAAACAATTGATACTGGAAATTCCTGATGATTTCGAGGTAAGGGGTGGGGTATAAAACACAGATTTAGTGAATCTTTGATGCCCAACATCAGCCGTAGTTTTTGCTTTTCTCTATTGTGTAATTATTGTCATAAACAGACACAACAAATTAAAACGAGAACGGCCTCAAAATGATGTTAGGTTAATGAGATTTTAAAGTTCTGAAATTGTAATTTGTTTAATTCAAAGGGAGGTAATTTTAGTTAGTTTCGTAAATGAAAAATTTGTTCTGCATTTTTGCTCGTTCATTAAACAGACTTGGGATTTTTAGATGTTTTTTCATCGTCGGACGCTTCCGGTTGCCATTTAATGTAAAATGTGTCACGCTTTGCTGATTAACTTCCTGATGATAATGAAGAAAGCTGTATGCACATTAGGTTTAATAACTCTTCAAGATCAGAAGATAAAATCAAATAATTACCATGCTTTGTGTGTCGGACGTTTGACAAACATTTTGGTTTTATTTTTGTTGCAACATCTTAACTGGATCGAAAGATACAGTGCCATGAAAATCGGATGTTTCTTTTTTGCTTGAGTATATATAGGCCTGGTACTAATGTCTTGGATTTCGAGCTATATACTTGCTCTTTCCAAATCCAAATAAGTGCAAGTATTAATGCAATGATCAATAATATTGTTATAATAAAAATTGCAATACATACAGAATTTGATATCCATTAGCAACTCTCAACCCAATCATTTGAATGTAAGATATACTTAGATGAAGAAGCTTTCTCCTCCCTTTTTGAAAAAATACCATGCCCAGTGTGGGGTATACTCGAAACGGTCTAGTATACATTTCTGTTGAAAGTTTAACCACACCAATTTCTATGCATTTCTTTAGAAAAGACCGTTCTGAGAAGAAAACCAAACACTTCCAAGAAAAAAGAATCGCGGGCGGAGCTGTACATTTTAACTGACAACCTGCAGTCTAGGCCTGATACCATGAGTCTGTTGAGAACAGATATGACTAGCACGTGCATCCAGGCGTTTTTACAACCGATTATAGACACCTCTTCTGTCTGCTGGGCACCTCGGTAAATATAAATATTTTTGTTTGATTTGATTCTTTACGTCCCATCAACAATCTTTCAGTTATATAGGGACGGGTCTTCCTGGGTTGAACCAGTACTAAGCTAGGATTAATGTGTCTTGTTCAAGGACACAACGCAGTGACGCTGGTGAGGCTTGAATCCACGGCCCCTCGGTCTTGAGTCAAGCACTCTACCACTGAGCCACTGCGCTCCCTAAATATAAATTTACATGAGCTTAAACAATGTGGCATGTGCGACCAGCGAGGGCTCAGACCAGCCTGCGCATACGCGCAGTCTGATCAGAGCCTGTGCTAGTCGCTTGAATATTCTATGACTGTAAAGCTACTGACCGAACATCATTTGTAGTTTCTAAACTTAAAAGGAGGCTGCACACGCTCGTCTGAGTCTATTCATGTCAAAATGGCAATTGTTGGCAATCTCATGTCGCGGCTCACATATATACTACCAGTATCACAGGGTCAGGCGAGGAGCACAGTAGCTCAGTGCTCGCCTTGAGGTCAAGAGGTTCTAGCTCGAGCCTCACCAGTGGCATTGGGTGGTACCTTTAACCAAGACACTTTGTTCTCTGCTTAGAACAAGTTCAATCCAGTCAACGTCCTGGCCCCGAGGTTATAAAACTTTTTTCATACTCAACTCAGCTGCGCACGAAATTTATCCTGCTCATAAATGTTAAAATGCCAACAATTGTTGGCATTTTAACATTTGTTCACATGATAAATAAAACATCTGAGACTTAAAGCAAGAAACGTCCTTATCTGTCGGTTTTTCTAGTTTTTATGAGCAGTTGAAATTTCGTGCTCAGTTGAGTTGAGCACGACAAAAGTTTTATAACCTTGGGGCCTGACTGAAAATGTTGACTGGGTCGTAAATCACCAATGCAAAGTCACAGCTGCAGGTTACCAAAAATGTAGGAGTGTAGTTCCAAAAAGTCGGATCCATTGGGTACAGTAAAATGTGTTTCTATACTGTTGTTACAATTTCTTTTCTATCTTAAATATATTGTCTTAAATGAGCTATTAAACAACCCTACCCTTAATTCATTTTAAAGAGCCAATTTTGATATCTTACATTTTTGGGACTGTCTTGCTAATATAATAAAGAATCATAGATCTGCAAGTTTGACACCAGGACCAGAGCACTTATGAAAGGCTCTATCATATACTATGTTACATGGCACAATAAATGAGAAAGGAAATTGTCTTGGTGTAAGAGAAGCTATTTCAGAAAAAAAAGAATATTTTTCACATATTTTCCTATAAATCTCTAGCCTCTGACGCCTTAATCTTAGAAATTGTAGTCATTGCTGATAATGAGCCCATGGACTTTTGTTTCAAATGCTATAAATAAACTTCTTTCATATATTTCCAAATACGTATTATACTAAAATACATAGAGATACAAATAGAAAATATATAGTTTATATTTAAACAAGACAATGAAATAAATCTTCCTGTTGAATGTAAATATTAAAAACTAATCTATATTCAAAATCAACTTTTTCACATGTATGAAGATATCATGAACAGTGAGTGAGTTATGGGGTGTACAAGAATGTAAATTACACAAAATAAGAATAAAAACACAATCAAAGGACCATGACTCAGAAACAGAAATCAACCGTAATTGATGTGTAGCTTACAATTACGGTTGCTTTCACTTTCTTTGTTATGGCCCTTTGAATGTGTGTCGGATTTGATTTTTACGCCAACTGGCGACTTTCTTTTGGACATCGTTGTCAATGACGCCAGGTGACGTTGATTTTACTTCGTGTCTATTTGTTTATATTACACTTGATTAAGGCTAATGTAGACTGAAACGTTGTGTTAATAAATAATATGCCATTTTGGAGTTGTTCTCTGATATTTTGCTAATATGCTTATTTTGTGTAATTTACACTCTTGTACACTCAATTACCCTTTCACTGTGCATGATATTTTCTTGCAATTTCATAAGAATGCGTATTAGGTTAAGACGATGTGTCGCGCGCAAGAATGATTGTTCTCCCTTTCTTAGTTTCCAAGTTATGCCCCTTTGATAATTGTTTTACCTACAAATTCTTGTACGACCCATAACTCGGTAACCCTTTTGGACATCTTCATGAAACTTTATAGGAATGTATATCAGATCAAGACAATGTGCCACATAAAATTACGGTTGATTTCTGTTTCTGAGTTATGGTCCTTTGATTGTGTTTTTATTCTTATTTTGTGTAATTTACATTCTTGTACACCCCATAACTCACTCACTGTTCATGATATCTTCATGCAATTTTATAGAAAAGCGTATTAGGTAAAAACGATGTATCGCACGCAAAAATGGTTGTTCCCTCTGTCTTAGCTTCCAAGTTATAGCCCTTTGATTATTTGTGCACCCCATAACTATAACTTAGTAACCATTTGGGATATCTTCGTGAAATTTTAAAGGAATGAATGAGGATTAGGTCAAGATGATGTGTCGCATACAAGAATGGTTATCCCCCTTTCTAAGTTTCTGAGTTATGCCTCTTTGATAATTACAAAAAAATCTTATACACACCATAACCTAGTAACCGTTACATATATCGTCATGGAACTTTATAGGAATGATATGTGACACTCAACCATTCCAAGATGCATCCACACACCAAATTTGGAATTCCTACCTCACAGAATAAAAGAATTATGCTCCGGACACAATAATTCTTAAAACTAGGTCAGAGGTCAAGGTCAACGACACAGTGACCCGAAAATGGTATGCGACCCTCCGTCATTCCAAGATGCATTTACACACCGAATTTGGAATTCCTATCTCGAAGAATATAGGAGATATGCACCAGACTCAATGGAAATTCTAGAAACTAGGTCAGAGGTCAAGTTCAAGGTCACAGTAACCCAATTATGGTACGCGACACTTTGTCATCCAAAGATGCATCCACACACTAAATTTGAGATTCCTACCTCAAATAATATAAGAGATATGCTCCGGACACGATTATTCTAAAAAAAACCTAGGTCAGAGGTCATGGTCAAGGTCACAGTGACCCGAGAATGGTACGCGACACTCCACCATCCCAAGATGTATCCACGCACCAATTTGGAATTCCTACCTCAAAGGATGTAGGAGATATGCCCCGGACACGAAGCGGGACGGACGGACGGACTGACGGACAGTGCGATTGCTTATATGCCTCCCAAAGGTCCTTTGGGAGCATAAAAATGAGACAAAATCCTCCAAGCTAACCTTGTACCTTTATACACACGAACCCCCTTTCCAGGAATCCTTGATCCGCCCTTGTAATGCTGTGGGATGAGACTGTGCAAATGCACAGACTCTTCTGTTGCTTGGCTGCTCGCCGACGTGATTAGACATTTTAAAAAATACGTACTGTAAAACCTGTGTAAAGCGGCCACTCTAAAAAAGACCAAAAATGGTTTTCAAGACCGATTATCGCTTAATGCAGGTCAAAAGTATTGCAGAATGCTCCAAGGAGCATTCTGCAATAGTTTCGACCTTCATTAAGCTACCAGTTGTCATTAAGACCTTTGTTTTGTCTATTTTTGAGTGGCCGTTTTATACAGGTTTTACTGTATTTTGACTGATTCATTTTTTATACCCACAACTCATGTTTTGATTGAAAAATAAGGCTTGTTTTCTTATTTCAGACATCTGCACAAATCATCGGTAGACAGAGACAGTAATTCGGGTGTAAACTTGAACAGAGATAAGAATTTGGGTGTAAACTTGGACAGAGATAAGAACTCGGGTGTAAACTTGGACAAAGATAAGAGCCCGGGTGTAAATTCGGACAGAGATAGTAACTCGGATGTAAACTTTGTGGACGCAGCCTTGTATGTAACGCCAGATCTCAAAGAAAAAGTACAAAAAAGTCAAACTTTCTTGCCCACTTTAGCTGTATGTATTGGAACAACTTCCGACAAAATAATGGTTTTGGATATTAGAACCACAGCTGAAAAGGGACCAGGTTCATAGAACTAGGAATACAAGCCATTTTTAAATCATGCTATCTGCCGCGAACCTGATCAAAATCGAACGAAAAGTAAGAGTTACAGATGTTCGGATTGTAATGAATTACAAACAATGGTGGGCAGCCATTTTTACGTCACACAGCCCTAATTAAACATGCATGCCAGAATACATGTAACTAGTTTCCTGCTATTCATTTAACATTTTAAATGATTCTTCTGCTGAAAATAGTGAATTCTGAAAAAAATCTGTATACATGTAGTTTGTAATAAAATTGGAAATTTTATTGGCTTTTAAAAATTGACAGGAAGTTGGTTAAAAATTTATTCAAAATGGCGGCCTCCATCGGCTTTATAGAAGTCAGAATTTTTATTTTCAGATTGCTATAGCTTTCTTAATTCATATCCGATTTTGATCAGGTTTGCGGAATATTGCATGGTTTAATAAGTGCTTGCATTTCAGATCAACTTACTTTCAATGTTGCCATACCCTTTAAGCTGAAAGGACTTGCCTTCCTTTACCAGTAGGACGAGCCCATTTCCAATTTTTGGGTTGTTGGTGGTATTTTTCATTTTTTATTCAAATTTAAATAAATTATTCCGTAAACAAACAGTGGAGACCCTGATCAGACACCGCATAATGCGGTGTCTGGTCTGGCTCTGCATTGTTTCCCCATGTTCCATAAAAAGGACGCTATATAGGCTTCTGTGGGTTGAATCTCTTGACGAGTCTACAGATTTCTCTGTTTACGTAAATGAAATTAAATGTTCACATTGCGTCTTTGTTGTGTCTTTATTGTAATTGCAAAATTATTTTTACTTTACTAGTCAAATAGTTTTGTTTACTTGCGCTGATGCTTTAAGTCAGTCAACAATTTTTCATTCGTGCCATTGACCCCTTACTAAGCAGCGGTTAAATTGTATTTCTCAAGTGTGCCTCGGGCGAGGCTCAAACCAGCGATAAATGTCTCAAACCAGCGATAAATGTCTAGAAACAAAATTTGAAAAACAATAGGAATGCCCGTGAGTCACGTTCAAATATTTTGGCCGTAAAGATGCTTAAAGTCAGCTCACGAGTATTAGCATGAGTTATCTACCATGACCAGAAGAAGTACTGGGCGCAAAAGAAGAAAAAGTAAAACATCGCCGAACACAACACCTGATTCAGAACAACAGATTGCCAAGAAATCAAAACAAATTGCATTAATATCAGAATCTGAATCGAAGGTCGATCCAATCGACAACGCTGAATTAGTTCATACAAGTGACAAAAATGTATATGAAAGTCATGCCATAGAAACTCTTTCTGAAACCACAGAACCTACAGGCCATTCAGATACGGACCAATCAACGGACACAGAAACATCAACAGAATCTCCTAATCAAAGTACATTGGAACCAGCTATTATGGATGACTCGGTGTTTCAAAGTCAAGCACAGACTCAGCAGATGCAGCAGGAAGCTGCACAGTTAACCAGTACTCCGATGTACCCAATTCCTCAGGGATTCACACATGTGTCTGCGATTCCACAGTTGCAACCAATGCAGCCTATGGCTATTCCTCAGCCTGGTTTATCAGAAACTGATGTATTTCGGATTGCTTCTGTTATGAAGCAGATGTTATAAAGTGAGATTGAGAAATTAGTAAAAGAAAGAGTTGAAAGAGAGACTGCTGATCTAAAAACTGCAATCAGTTCCTTACAGGCTAAAAATCAGAAATTACTAGACTATGTCAGCAAGATGGAAGTTACTCTAGCGACGAAAGTCGACGATTTAGAACAATACAGTAGGCGCTCATGTTTACGCATTGCTGGCATTGAAGAGAAAGAAAATGAAGATACCAGTGAATTAGTCCTTGAACTTGCTGACAGATTAAATATAGATGTCCGACCTGAGGATATTGAAGTCAGCCACCGAGTTGGCCCACTGCGAAGAAGACAAAGTGCTAATGTCGACGGTGCCGACGACACAGGAATGATGGTTGATTCTCAACCTTCGAAAAGCAGGGAGATTATCGTTAGGTTCAGGAACCGCAATGCACGATTAGCTCTCTTAAAGGGCCGTGCTGTTCTGAGGAAGAAAAAAGAAAAGACTTACATAACCGAAGATCTTACTCAAGCAAGGAAAGCTCTTGCTTTCCAGTGCAGACAACTTAAACGTGAAAATAAAATACAAAAGACTTGGGTGTATAATGGAAATATAAACATCATGGATAATAATGGAAAGAACGTGAAAATCTCCCACATTACAGAACTCATAAAATATGGTGTCCAGATAACGTAAATGGAACACAAATACTATTATTATTCACAGAATGAATGGAAAATTCTATTAACTTAAAACGTGGAATATACGGAACTACTGCGTGTTAAAGCTACTGACGCATGAACACGACCTAGAACTGGGCCAGCTCATGTGGTGGCGATTGGAACGATATGTGTGCCAATAGTGAGGACCCTGACAGGATGCGCGGTAGCACATGTTCGTCTGGGTCTTCACGGCTGGCAAGTTAAATCGCTTTTAAGTCCCCAATTATGACACCTGATATGTTGTGCGCCGGTGTATCGGTGGCAAAAGTCTCTATTTAAACTGTGCTGAAGCACAGACTCATTCGATTATTTTGTACTCAATGCCGAAGCACGATTCGATAAACGACGGTTCTGGTGGGACTGGGCAGATGCACAGACCCCCCGGGACTCTCGTAGCTTGCCTAACCGATTGACACCAACATCCCATGGGCCGGCTCAATTATTGAAAGATAGTTTGTTCTAAAGGCTTACATGTATACTACATTTATTTATAGTTTACTATTTCCATAATCAACCTTATTCGGGAGCCCCTAGGCGGGCATTTTTGCAAACGGTGCGGACCCAGATGATTGTTGCTTTACGTCCCAAGTCAACAGCTATGGTCATTGCGGGACGGTCAGTTCACCTAACCACACTTTTTCCTGGGCAGGCTTGAACAAGCGGTTAACCAGTAATTTGTGCACATACTTTCGCTTGTAACTGACAACAACCCTTCTTGAATGAATCAGCGGAAGGGAGGAGAATGACCGTAGAAATTATTTCATGATCAATCTCCACGAAAGTATGGGACCGGGCCGGGATCGAACTCGCGACCCCTGGATCTGCAGTCAGACACGCATCTGTAGCCAGACACGTTACCGACTGCGCTACGCGGCCCGGTCGGACCCAGATGAAGTGCAACGTAATGCTGCATTTCATCAGGGTCTATTCTGTTTGTAAAGGTTAAAAAAATCTTCAGATAAAAGTATACAATGTTCTTAAAAATATAACCTGATGCCCCTAGATATGTACAATGAGTTATCCCAAGTTCTTTGTATCAAACCAGAATGAAGAATCCATTGGTAACATTGAACGGTTAACATTGCTAGACCGTTGACATCTTAATTATTATACTTTCAAAGATAGATGAGAATTGTTGTAAACAAACAGTGGCGAGTTTACCTTGATTTTGGGAGTGCAGGTAGTCTGAGTTTACAGTTATATTGAACCTACCACATATTACTGCATATGCGCGTGGCAGTGAATAATCATGCTTTACATATTTATAAGAAAAATAGAATTGCCTCATTACTATGTATCTTTGAAAGTACAATACAAGGAAAACAAAAACAAAAACAATATCAACAACAACAACAACAACAACACAATCAAGGCACAAAACTTATTTTTTGACCCTAAACGGATCTTGTACTGGAAAGTCATATTTCTTTTAACCCTTAAAGCGCCAATCGCAACAAAAGTCGTCTGCTTTTCTCGTCTGCTGAAATGTTTAAGAAACCTCAATGACAGACAGTGTGGACCCAGATCAGCCTGCAGGCCGCGGGTTCGAGCCTCACTGGCGTCACTGTGTCGTGGTCCTTGAGCAAGACACATTTATCCTAGCTTAGTACTGGTTCAACCCAGGAAAACCCGTCCCTGTTAACTGAAAGATTGTTGATGGGACGAAAAGAATCAAAACAAACAAAACAAACAAACAGATCAGACTGCTCCTGTTGGAGCAGTCTGATCTGAGTTCACCCTGTTTGCTTCTATACTAAATTAGTCAGTAATATTAGGCAATTATTTGCAACAGACGACTTCAGCAGACGTCATTTTTCAGATGCATTTTTCCCTGGCGCTTGAAGGGTTAATTTCCGTGCTAGTCTAGTTGCTACCGCGTGTCCTCATATTAGAATGTTTACAACGACTAACTCACTAAATACACACTACTACGAGGGTCATCCAAAATGTTCTGACAATGACCCCATAAATCAAAAACTTTTTCTCTAGGATGTGTTTCATTAATCTTCAAATATTATTTAGAATATAGGGAATTGAATCACAAGATCAAATATTTGCCATGTTGCAATCACAATGGTTGCTAGGCAACTAAAGAACACAAGGTAAAGGGTCATGGACAGGACACTATATGCGGTACACATGCCCAAATTTCTAAGAAATTACAGACTCCTTTTTAAAACTTTTTATATAGATAAATAAAGACATTATGTGTGTTGAATCTGAACGTCATAGATAATGATTTAGGTTGCAACGATGGTGTCAGCAGGGATTTGATTATGATATATCACCGACTTTGCAAGAAATATTTCCCTTGAAAATGGGTTGTACTAATAGTGTATCATATTTGGTATAAAACATTTATTGAAAGTTATTATTTTTATGTGTTTAAGAAGACAATAGAACAGATTTATCGAAACATGTGTCTATTGATATGCAAATTTGTCGTAATTGCTCATATAAGTGTTCAAAATATACTATTTTATAATTAGTGCTTAAAGTGAGGCAAAATTCTAATTTTCTGTTGTTGCCTAGCAACCAAGAACGTTCAGAGCAACTACGTTAATGTCATTGTGGTATTTGCTTTTATGGGTCAATTGTGTATTAAGATAACATCACCAACCACTAATATAACTTTCCAAAGGTGCATACTGCATCTTTATCTAACTCTATCCCCAGCAAAAATCAGTTAAAAACGTGAATTTTCGCGGCCATGGACTCGCACAGTGTTGTTTACAAATCTGTATAGCATCGGATCAGGTTATGATAAAAACTCCATATTTCAAACATGAGTAGGCAACACCCATGGCCACATGCAATGAGTAATATAATTCCGATATCAATAACAGTTTCTGAGATATGAGATCATTGTCAGAACTTATTGGATGACCCACGTATTATTATAGTGTTTCCAGGACTTTAGTGACCCCCGTTATTTGCTAATTATTCTTTAATGGTGATTTTAATTGAAAAATAAATCAGAGAAATGCATTTAGATATAGACCGCGTAATTGAATAAATTTTTTCCACATAAATGTGACTTTCTGTATAGGCTGGGATTAGATGGAATTTTGGTGTGTTTTTGCCGCTCTTCTTTGAATTAGTCCCCGAAAGAACCTAACGATATAAATCGAACATGGCTCATACGGGTCAGTGGAGGTTATTCGTCAGTCCTACAGATAAGAGTGCTTAACAAAAAAATATTTTTCCTATTTATCAACCAAAAAATATTTGCAAAAATTATTTAGTGTGTACTCAAAACAACCGTCTCGATGATACGGTTCTTTTGAGCACCCAAAACACGTGTTTAAACTGATGAAGACAGTCGCAACTCACGCTAAAATTGCTTAACTGGACCAATCTTCGCGCATTAGCCTATGCTTCACTGCTTATACTGACTTATAAACTAAACTGTACATCCAAAAAACAATGCATTAAAATGGCCTGTGTTAAAAAGCGATTGAAGTAATAGTATTGTCTAAACCTTAAATGCTGTGTTGTTGTTGTCCTCTGCTGAATTTTCTTTTGATATAATCATTTTCTAAAAATATGTCTTTCAGGAATACAAGTAGGTTTTCAATCAGTATGGATCCAGAAAATGCCCAACCTTAACATTTTAGCCTGAACTTGGCTTCGGCTGTTGACAAAGTTTATCAGCGAAATATCTTAAGCAGGCAAATATTTGATGCTCTTGGAGTTTAATGCATATCCCCGATTCGCTATTTCTCGTCAACTCTCTAATTTGCTTGAATTGTCGTCATTTCCTCTTTACTTACTAGTGTCGCCTGCTGATAACCTTTGCAAACAATTTAGACAGATTGGCATGATCTGGATTCAAACTGCTTGACACTCTACTGATATTACCCCCCAAAAAAATAGAAAAAAAACAACAACAAAAAAACTGATTTTGAAAAAAAATCAGCAGACGACAAAACCATGGCAAATTACCTCCTAGGCAAAAAGAGTTGATGAATTGAAATGGAAGGTGCTACAAGTACATGCAGGTTTCATGCTTAAGCCTTATATACAGTCAGACATAAGTTAAGCATCAACTCAATAGTTTCCTAGAAAACGAAGGAAGCTTTCCAGTCATGAATATTTTCTTGTTTTATTTATCAAGATAGATAAAGTGGTGGCAATTTACAGCAAATTTCGATTCAATTATTATAAAGGTAAACAAGCAGGCATGGTAAATGCACACCTATCCCTAAAAATGTCCCTATTCTCTAGTCCATTATGATATTTTCAAAACGCTTAGACATGTAAAGTGTTAGTGTCACATTATTACAATATCAAAGACAAGTTCTGTCTGAAAATTTCAGATTAATATCTCTAAAAGAATAAAAGTTATGGATGTGTAAAGAATGGCTTGTTATATAGTGGTAATGCAAAATTTATAAACACGCGATTAACTTTCACTATGCTCCTCTATAATTGACATGTAACCTGGAGTTCGACAGAATCAGTTTGACCCTATTTTAGAAAAATAGTTTAGAATACTTCTGCGTATAATTTAATTCAAAGTAAGCATTTTGGGTTAAGCTGTGACACTTTTTTGGGGTACACCCCCAAACTAGGGGTCGGTGTATACAGGACACGGTAGAAATTCAGCAAAACGACCAAATGACATTCTGATATGTTCAGTAGACCACAGGAAGACAAGGGTAACATAATATTACAAACGGGATGTTCTTCTGAAAAATTTTGTACGCGAAAAAAGTCTCTGAAATAATGTTTGGGTGATGCTTAACTTATGTCTGAGTGTATGTTTGCCTGCTTTCAACACGGCATGGTCTAGGACCCATATAGGCTCTTATAATTGCGTGTGTGCGTGCGTATGTGTGTCAAAGTGATGACGAGTGAGGTTTGCGGAATATATTTTCGTTGAATCAGCGGATATAGATATTCCTGTAGGCTAGTGTATATCATCATAGCAATGCAAATATACCACGTGTATCTATAGGGGTACACATGGGTATATTCATAGGGAAAAACAACTAAGTTATTCTTTTGTACAGGGGATTAGGGCTTCATTTACAAATAAGGGCGTCTCCCAAAAATAAGTTTTAGTTACGCGGTTTGCATTTAAATCCATATGCTAAGTGCCGTTCTTCTAGGTTCAATTTAAAGCTGTTTAGAAAAAGAAAAACGGGGGTCACTTTAACTCTGGAAACACATTAGTACAAATCTTGAATTAATAACGGTCTATACTATAAAGTGCGAGAGACATTCCATGATAACACCTGTCCGGGCATGAGAAAACGTGTCCTTTCCCACGAGCGCTCACCTATGTATATATAAGCGTATCTCAAATTTTCAGGGTTGTTGCAACTATGGTCAGGCAGGTCGATGGGAGGGGGCACGTTTTCTTATGGCGCCGCTTACGAATCCCATTTTGATCATATATTTCATTTACTTACCATATCATGCATGGGCATGGGCAATTTTATAGGCTCGGACCGGGCCCCGATGTTGTTGAGCTTTTTTCTTCTTACTTTTCTTTTCACGGGCTTGTCTCGCATGGGTATGATTTTTTCCTGCTCATCAATGTTCTGTTCGCATATTAGCATATGTTTGCGGGCTATATGAGAATTTCGGAGCAAGAAATGTTTGTTTTTGTTTTTTTGTTTTTTGTTTTTTTTTCGAGAACGGTTGAAATATCATGCGCAGTTGGGTTGGGCATGGATGAAGATTTTAGAACCTCAGGACCCGGTCTATGTCGATGAGCAGCTTAAAACGATACCTCACAGGGAGGCCGTTATTGATGTATAGCTCTGTTTCGGTACAATTTGTCATATGCATGTCGCAGGACCTGGGACCTTCGCTTGATATTTCGTTTCGACCAAGCTTAGGATGCTGGAGCCTCAGACATATATGTTTTCTCTGATACTGTCTACCAAGTTGTCCTATTGTGTGTTCTAACCCCTTTGTGTGCTGTGTACTTTTGCAAACTATGGAGACCCAGATGGAGGGCTGCATCATACGGGCACTTAATCTGGGTCTGCAATGTTTGCTAGTGGCCTCTCAATGTATACAATGGATCATCAGGGGTGTGTTGTGTCGGGCGAGATGGAAGAGTCCATTGATGCATAAGGGGGTAAATAGGGCTACCAGTAGATAGTTTCATTAAGCAGTCAAAAATAAATAATCCAGTTTTCGTTGTCTCCCTTAGACAACGTGTATTGCTGACCCGCATCTGACGGTGCTAACCAATATCTATAATTTATAAAACTTGACTTTACAAATCAATATGCTTTTATACTTGCATATTAACAGAAACGTGCCATTTCATAAATAGTACTATAGAATGTACAACTGACTTATTATAGTTTCAAAGATGCATAGTAATAAGGCTATTCTATTTTTCTTAAAAACAGGTAAAGCATGATTTTTCACTGCTACGCGCATATGCAATAGTCTGTGGTAGGTTCACTATAACTGTAAACTAAGACTAACTGCACGCCCAAAATCAAGGTAAACTTGCCTGTGTTTGTTTACATCGATTCTCATCTATCTTTAAAAGTATAATACCAAATGTGTTTATGATTTTCCACCCACAACAGTAATTGTTGTTCACGGTCCAGTAATTAAAGGTCAAAAACGTGTGTTTCGTGCAACCGATTTGTTGTTGTATACTGTACGACAAAAGTAACGCATGTGAAACCAATCCTTTATATGTCTTATATATGTTATTACAGATTTTGGTTCCTTGTGAAATTCCATTCGTCTGAAAAATGGTAAATAGATTTGCTATATGCAGTCTTCTTTTAAAAATAATGCATACGGAATAATCAACGGACATTATGCTTACATTTATAGCAATGTAAATAGATTTGTATTAACATTGTTTCTGATTTCACCTTGTAAGGATAAAGAGAAATCATCATACGAAAGTGTGTCATTGGCCTCTTGATTTAAACTTACAGTAAAAACAAACTGATCCAAATATCGCAGATGGAGTTTTATGGTTTAAAGAATATGTTAAAAAATTCTCCTACATGGCAAACTTTTATAAATTTCAAATTAGCCTAATGAACGTCCATATATTGTAAAAACAACAAATTCATCCCTTTTTTATTACAATGTTTTCCTATTTACACATATGGTTTTCAAACTTTGTATATATTTGTTTGTTTTGTTGTATAGCCATACCCTATCTCTCTTTCTGCCATCTTCCGCTTTATTGTTGCCACGCTCCTGGCAATATTTACATTCAAATTGTTAATTACTATTTACTACCAAATTATAAAAAACATGCCTCTGTAGAAATGATGTGTCCGCTCTTGCCAAGTTCTATATTTGTTTCACTTGTTGATTGTATTACTTAGATGACTATAGAATTAAACATTTATAGGGCAAGAATAGGACTACACCATTATCGACATTCAAAAGTTAAAGGGCTCTGAACACTGAATAATTTTGATTTAGTTATATTTCTTGCAATGTTGTTGTATCAATCAGGAGACATCGAAAAAAATCCTTGACCTAATTCAGCTAGTGGCACTGAATCTGATGATTCATTTCAATTTCCCCCTCTTCAAGGTAATCTTTCCATGGTTCACTATAACGTTCAAAGTCTTGCTAGCAAAACCGATATCATCGAACCTGAACTTACTAATTTTGATATTATTTCTCTGACCGAAACGTGGTTGAATGACTCTTTATCTAATGAAGACCTTATCTTTAATGAATTTCAATATCCATTTAGGAGAGACTGTATAGGTGATAGTCACGGTGGTGTTATAGTTTATGTTAAACGTGGTATTCCGTGTAAACGTAGACTTGATTTAGAGTTAGTTAATATTAAATGTGTCTGGATTGAAATAATTGTAAAAAACAAAAAGTTACTAATAGGGACATTTTATAGACCACCAACTGATTCTCCTGTTGTACTAACCGATATAGAAAATTCAATTGGTCTTGCTATTGATACTGGTGTTGAGGATATAGTTGTGACTGGAGACTTAAATCTAAACATGCTAAATCAACATTCACGGATGAAAATAACAGGTCTATGCCGAACATATAATTTAACACAACTAATAAATGACCCTACACATAATACGGAAACGTCTTTTTCCATTATAGATTTAGTGTTGGTCAGTAATTCTCATTTAGTTGAACTGTCTGGTGTAAGCGAACCATTTTTATCACAAGATGTCCGATACCATTGTCCAGTGTATGTGATATTCACTTTTAAGAAGCCACTGTTATTTAGTCCTTTTTACGTGAACTATGGTTGTATAATCAAGGTGATTTCAACTTATTTCGACACTCTGTGGCTGACTTTAACTGGGATTCTATCAAAAGTGAGAATGTTGACCAGTATGCTTTAAACCTTACTGATAAGCTCATTAACTTCGCTCAGGACTGCTTTCCACACAAGCAAGTTAGAATTAGGCCACAAGATTTACCATGGATCAATGGCACAATTCGCAAGCTCATGCGAAAACGCAATCGACTCTATAAGAAGTACAAACGTAATAAAACTGTAGAAAATTATGAATCATTTAAGGATATACGAAACAATGTTACTTCAAGCCTTCGTAAATCTAAGAAAGAGTATTTTAAATCCTTAGCAGACAAACTAAAATCATCAAGTCTTGCTACGTCTGACTACTGGAAAACCCTTAAATCGTTTATAAAACCGTCAGTCGACACGTCAATTCCTCCTATCTTTCATAATGGGTCTTATATTTCTGACAGTAGCGATAAGACGAAATTATTAAATGACTTCTTTGTCAGTCAAACATCATTAGACGATTCAACTGCCACGCTCCCAAATACTGATTTACCTGCAAATAACACACTTCACAATATAATAATTACAGTAGAGGAAGTTAGATCTGTTTTACAGACACTAAAACTGGGAAAATCTTCTGGTCCTGATAATATTAATAATAGAATTTTGAAAGAAATAGCATATCCTATCTCCAAACCATTGTGTGATCTTTTTAATTATTCTTTATCACGTGGTATTTTCCCTGACGTATGGAAACAAGCAAATGTGTCTCCGCTGTATAAAAAAGACGACCCTTCTCTGGTATGTAATTATAGACCAATATCTCTCTTAAGTTCGATTGGTAAAGTTATGGAAAAAATAGTTCATAAGCATATATTTAATTATTTAAATGACAATTCTATAATAACGTGTTTGCAATCCGGTTTCGTTCCTGGAGATTCGACTGTAAATCAATTGGTTGATATTTATAATACTTTTTGTAAAGCCCTAGACAACGGTTTAGAAGTACGGGCTGTTTTTTGCGACATAAGCAAAGCTTTTGATCGCGTTTGGCATAAAGGTCTCATATACAAACTGAAAAGGGCCGGTATAAATGGGTTATTACTAGATTGGTTAAGTGACTATCTTACAAATAGAAAACAAAGAGTTGTCATTCCTGGGGGTACATCTGATTGGCAGTTTATCAGAGCTGGCGTACCTCAAGGATCTATTCTTGGACCACTGCTATTTTTATTATACATAAATGATATTGTTGCTGATATACAATCATGTGTTCGACTTTTCGCTGACGATACCAGCTTGTACATTATAGTAGACAACCCTATCAGTGCTGCAGAAATGATTAATACTGACTTAGAAACTATTCATAGATGGGCGGAAAAATGGTTAGTAAAATTTAATCCCTCTAAATCTGAATCACTTTTGGTTTCCCGGAAAAATAATAGAAACATGCACCAACCATTAATAATGAATGCAGTTACTATCAATGAAGTTCAACATCATAAAAACTTGGCTGTTATTTTATCAAACGATGGCACTTGGCATGAACATATTAACTTAATCACTTCTAAAGCATGGCAAAAGATATATGTCATGCGTAAACTAAAATTTATGCTTGTTAGGGACTCTCTGAACAAAATTTATATTTCATTTGTACGACCTACTCTTGAATATGCTAATATCGTATGGGACAATTGTACACAATACGAGACAAATGCAATTGAAAGAATACAAATAGAGGCAGCCAGAATAGTTACTGGGGCAACCAGACTTATCTCTTTAGATATGTTATCTAAGGAAACCGGCTGGGAATCATTACGGGATAGACGCTACAAACATAAAATGTGCCAATTCTACAAAATGATAAATGATTTAACACCTACCTACTTAACGTCTTTAGTTCCTTAAACAGTTGAAAACACATCAGCGTATAATCTTGGAGACTCTCAAAACATTAGGCCTTTACTTACAAGAACACAGTTATATTATAAATCTTTTTTACCATCATGCATAAGAGAATGGAATGAAATTCCTCTTAATATTCGAAATTCAACCTCTCTCTCAAGTTTTAAACAACAGCTTAACAAAAACAGCAATAAGGTACCAGTATATTACAGTTCAGGCAACAGATTGCTACAAATACACCATACTAGGTTAAGAACTAAATGCAGCTCTCTAAACCAGCACCTACACTCTAAAAATATTATTGACGACCCATTATGTGCTTGTGGCAGTGTAGAAACAACAAACCATTTTTCTATTAGAATGTCCACAATATATTCAAGCTAGAAGAGATATGATCACTGCATTGTCTACTTTTTGTGTTCCGAGTCTAAATAACTTATTATATGGAGACACAACTCTTAATAACCACCAGAACAAGTTAATATTTCTAACAGTTCAGAAATACATTTCTGACAGCAAACGTTTTGTTTTAGATTAAGGAGCGTCTCTCTCTCTCTCTCTCTCTCTCTCTCTCTCTCTCTCTCTCTCTCTCTCTCTGAACTTCTATATTGACCAATATGTGATGCATATAGAGTTGTCATAATGTTTTGTAGTGATTATGCCTATACGAAAAGACAGTATGTTCTCATAGAAAATTTCTATTGATATGATTGATGATCATTTGATCTTTAAATACATGTAGATATTGTTTTCACCAGAATATATATATTTATAGCAACTTATATATGTTGGGAAACAGATTTGAATAAGTCGTCAAGACTTCTTTCTGAATCCCAGTTTATAAACTCTGTAAAAGATTAGTATGTATGCTCTTGTTTGTACACATGTAAAGAGTTTATCAAATAAAATATGTTTAGACTAACCAGCGACCCCTCGATCTGACGTCGAGCACTCTGAACAACTGCAAAATGTAGATATCTGAGGTAATTATCTTATTAGTCTGAAAACTTGGCGAATTATATGTAACAATACTCGCCGCCAGTCCATGGTTATCTGGTACTAATTACTGGGCGACCAGCGAATACTCAGAGGAGCCTGGCCCTTGGCACAGTCTCGTCTCAGGAACTATGACTGCTCGTATGCCTACACATACAATTTGAAAGAATGTAACAATCTTCATTAACAAAATAGCATCTTAGTTTGGAAGTTCTATCATGTGAACCCTTGATATGTACAATGAACCTTCTATGATAATTTTATCAAACCAGATGGGAAAATTCATTATCACACAAAGGGTAAAGTGACTTTACGCAAATACAACAAGTACCATTTTGTCGTGAACTGGCCTAGAACAGAGTCGTCAGTTGACCCAGGAGTACGCAAGAAAACCATTCGCAAACCAAAACTGGCATTCGCTTGTATGGTATCCACTGCCAATATCCACAGTACCAGACAGAAGCGCTGTTTCGTAAGGATAAGGCCCCCAAGACGCTGTGTAAGGACTTCCAGTTTTGATAAATGACGTCACTTCCTGGCGCATTATATTTTGAAATGCTACATCGTTCGCTGACAATGATGGTATAAAACTACCGACACTTCCATAAAAAGCCCCTACATCAACACCATGAGAGGAATAACGAGATGCGAACGTGTCATTTTCTACTGTAAATGGAATAGATGGCACGTACGTCATGACGTAGCGATAAACACGTGATCTGAATGACTTCGCCAAAACGAGGCTTGCATAATCATTCCCACAGTTCATTCTCAGATCGCTTATCATGCTAGTAAATTGAAATTCTGCTGTTTGGTTTTGCATTGGGTAAAGACGTAATGCCATCTCAGCAATAAAATCACTGAAAGAGGAAAGTTTCTGGCGAACTCTTTCTTCATATATCGTCTGGTTCCATGTTGCTATGTGTTCACTGTCGGGAGGGAAGAAGTCAACCTCTTGGGCTGTGGTACCTGAAATTTTAAAACAGAAAGGCTTCTGCAAACGCTGATCACCGTGAAATGTTTAACTAGTTTCGGGCACAATTTTACAGAGGGAGGAAACGATTGCCATGTGAAGGGTATGTTTTCGGAATCGCGGTTACACCTCACCGATTAGTGAGCATTGGGCAATGCTTGTTATATATCACACTTGTGGTAGAAAAATAGTCTGGTTACCTCCCCTAGATCTAGCTATCTTTGTACAACTTCAGTAGATAACTCGAAAATACTGCAGAGCAAACCATTTAACAACACCTAATATAATTTATTTATCGTGTAAAATTGTCCAGGCATCTGAGACACTTTTCCGCAGGTTTAAATATGTTTTATCAAATTTTATGAACAAAATTATTTTAAATGACCTTCGGAACACATCGAATGTACAATGCAAATGACGAATGCGCCACTTAACATACGACTGTTTGCCTGAAACTACATTGCTATCCATTATATTTAGCATTGTCATGCATGTTTGTTTCCATGTTTTATGTATAATCTTATATTTTCAGAGTGTCATATGATAGACTGGCCATCGAGCTTAATATGCCACCCTCGTGAAATATTGTACGAATAAAATAAATCTGCGCTTTTGATATATTGACCGCCATTTCAGGCTTTGCGAAGCACCCAATGTGTCCATGATTGCATTCAGACCAATAATTGAATCTACATGTATAACTTAAACGATACATGAATAGATAAAATGACTACTCGTAGAATTTTCTTACCTAATAAGATAGGTACATCGTTCCCACGTCCGTTTACAAAAGCATCGAATGGAGGCTCCAAAAGAACATACCCTGCAATAATTAGAGTGTAAATAACAAAACAGACTCCTTTCATTGGTCCTGAGTGTGTCTTAAGAGCAGGAAATATACTTGTGTTATCTATTTAGTTTAATAGGCGTTGTTTGTTCATGTTTATATCATGATTTTAAAGTCAGTAAAGGTAAGTGTAAAACACATACCCTTACTGACTTTTAAAATAATGTGTTAATCATGTTTAAGCCCTCCAGTCAATTCCAAAGCGATGCTTCTTTTGTGGATCGTTTTTGTTATTAATGTTTCACGTTTGTCCTTTTTATGCTGGCCTGTCTGTTCCTTGTGGCCTTGTGATCACCTGCTGGGAAAGGGGTGACCTCTTGGCTCTCTTGTGTGTGATGTTTTCCTGTGTTTTGTCAGTTTCCCTTATGTTGTCTCGGGCCAGGTGTGGTTCCATATTGTATCAAATCCTGATCTTTGCCTTATTTTTTTTACTTTGATAGCCAAGAACTAAATAATATGGTAAAAGTGTTCTTTCTATCTGAGAAGTAAATGAACTTTTCATTTGTATTAGATTGACACATAGCACACTGCATTGCAAGACACTGGAAGCAACAAAACAAATATATCTTAGAGGGTACAGTGGGATAATGCATACATTACCATCTACTATAGCTAACGCTCCAATGAAGAGTCCATTTGTTGGTAAATTATTCTGATCAGACATCATGTTCCAGTAAGGATACTCATCCCAGGGAATACTGTTTATAACATCTTCCGGCGATAGATCGTACAGACAGGACACATTCGCACACCCTGTGTTTCGTACAAATACCATATTGTCCTTGTAAGCGTCACTGGCTGTTTTGTTGAGAAGGGGTGATGCACTAGCCAGCCAGGCGCGGTGGAACAGTCCTGTAGCTAGTGGCGAGGCCAGCAAGGCCAGAATAGCTGTTCCACCTGAACTCTGACCATACACAGTCACCTAGAAAGAAAGAAATCCATGCAAATTCACATGTACATAGTAAATGTATACAAATATGAGCCTGTCTGGGTTTCTGGCCAGTCATACACAAACCATTCTGCTCAGCTACAGAGACAGAAATATGAAATTTTGTTTGTAATAAGTTTAGATATGAAATTTTCAATAAGTGAACATAAAGACACTGATCAGACTGCACGGGTGCGCAGGCTGGTCTGCGCTTTTGTTGTTCGCAAACCCGAAGACAGGTTTTCTCGCGTCGAGCCCCAATAATTATTTGGTGTTGTTATTATTAGTAACATATTGAGCCAATGAATAGCAAAACCGTAACAAACTTGCATGTGCAGTGGGTTGCTTGAGACTTCCCACCCCATATCAGTGGAATATAGTGAGTTCTGTTCTGATTACAGTCAGTTTGTTGTTGTTTAGTCGATTTTGTTTTGTTTTATTTTGTTGTGTGTTCTTCTGATGTTGAAATAACAATGATTAAGAACACAACCGTGGTAAATTTGTTTTGAACTACCAAAACTAAAACAACTTATCATATGACGTCGCGTCTGGGAGTGAAATAACGCCATGCAATAAAATCTGTAAAACACTAGTGGTTTATCGATTTACGGGAAACGTTATGACGTCCATAACAACGTTGCGTACATAATGACAAAATTATAACGTTTTTACGCCAGAAATGAGATTTCAAAGTATTTGTCATATGATAAATAGAATCTAACATTCGTGCTCTTGTATTATTGAATTTATTAAGCTCGTTGCAAAAAGAGATAAAATGCTCGGCAAGCCTCGCATTTTATCTCTTTTTCCCAACTCGTTTAATAAATTCAATAAAACATGAGCACTCATGTAAGATCCTCTATATACATACACGTATTTATATGGTATTGATGTGCTGTCATGAACTAGCTTTCGCCAGTCTTTGATTTAGAGCACCTTGGGTGATGGAGAGATACGCTGTGTCATGAGCTTAACTTAAAACATGAGTCTCAGCATACTGCTTCATATAAAACACTGTTCTCGGCGAAAACAAACCTTAAACCTCAGGCTGTTATGTTCGCAAGTTGTCGACACATTATGCGTTTTGCCCCATCACTAAAATAGCAATTGAATTATTTCGGATAAAGTCTCCTAGGCCAGGCTCTCAAACATTTTTTCAAGATCAACTCAAATGAGCATGAAATTTTCCTGTTCCTAAATGCTAAAGTGCCAACAATTGTTGCTATTTTACATTTAGCTTGATAAATATACAGCATCTGGGAGTTTATTTATCAGCATTTTAGTTCCACGACAGGATAAATTTTATACTTTACTCAGTTGAATGAAGCATGAAAAAGTTTGATAACGTCGGGGCCATATGTCCAGATGCAAAGCAGTCCATTGCTTTGCATCTGGGCATCTGGCCTTAGAGTTGTAAAACGTTTTTATACCACTTACCTGATTTTTATCTCCACCAAAAGCTTCTATATTTCTGTTGACCCACCTCAGCGCCGCACACATATCCATAAAGCCATAATTCCCAGATACATTTCTCGGGGACTGTCCAGCCAGCCATTCTAGAGCCATAAAACCAAAAGCATTTAAACGGTAATTCATGCTAACATAGACTATATTAGTATCTTGAGCAAGCTGCTCTGTTGGCGCATAGGTTTCTGTATTGCCATCTCCATTCAAGAGGTATCCACCATGAATCCAAACAGCAACCGGAAGTTTCCCATCACGTGACAAAGATGGCGTCCACACATTTAGGAAAAGACAGTCTTCGCTTCCGGAATATGTCCGGTTTCTAGCTGGTTGGAAACATCTGCTTCCAAATTGCGTGGCGTTTAGGGTCCCTGTCCAGCAGTTTCCATTCTGTGCATTAATTTCTTGTGGGGCCGACCATCTGTTTTGACCAACTGGCGGACTGGCGTACGGAATACCTCGGAAGGAATAGGGTCCATTCTGCGCAGTGGCCACTCCACTAACAGGACCGCAGTCTGTATTTACGACGGGACCCTGTGGCAGTAAAAATCCGCCAACACGTGAAAGGCATGTCACAAGCGTAAAGAAAGCAATCAGTTTTGATTTCAACATTTCACAATAGGTTTAAGAAAGAATTATCCAGATAATGATAATAAAAAAAAATCTTGTCGTTTAATTATCATGTTTATTATAAGCGGTAATGGTATGTTAGGCCAAATAAATAAAATTTGAGTTTAAGTCAATGTTCTCTCAAAATATGTGTTTTTGTCAAAACAATAATGCAGTCATAGTTTTGGAGAGCCTAACATTTTTCTTCTGGTGACTCCTAAATGCGTATTTTGGCAAACACTGTTTGCTAAGACAAACCGCGATCTTCAGAGAAAGAAATAAAAAAAATATATAAACTTGACCCCCCCCCCCCCAATATATACAATGGACCATCCCAAGTTCATTGTATCAAACCAGAAGGAAGAATCCATGAGTGCAAAAAGGATTGATTAAACTGATCAAGCAGTGTAGACCCAGATTAACACTACCTGCCATTCAGTCGATGCTTTAGACACAGTCAGGTATATCCTTAGTGCATATAGTTTTTTTTTTGTTCTTCTGTTTTTGTTGGGATGGGGGGCAAGTTAAACGAAATTGTCAGCAGGTTCCAATATAAAACTCGGAATCACTGACACTCGTCATAGATGGGGAATGGCTGAATCTTCTAGTCCCACTACATAGCTAGACATGCACGTTGAAATTACAGTAAAACTTCGAAAATTCGAACTCCGATCGCTTATTCGAAATAAATTTGGGACTCAATGGATTCAGAAAAATAGGGACTATTCACAATGTATGAACCGTCTATATAATATGCGTTTCGAGTGCGTAAAAGAAACGTCTCAATGAGATGTTTCTTTTAAGCACCCAAACATATTTTTGATAGAGAAAAAGCTTATAAAAGTCATTTTTGGTGTTATATACACATATAATTCTAACAACTGAATAATTCGAAATAAAACCTCCAGTCCCGAGGACTTCGTATTTACGAGATTGGACTGTATGTGTTAACTCTCTTGGGATAAGTGCTCTTTTCTCATGGTCGTGTCTGATTTTAGAACAACAGTTTTGTATCTCCGCAAGTCAGGAATCTGAGTTCTTATCTGGAGGCTTTATGATCTTTGTTTTAGTACAAATGGGCCAGCACACGGCGATTTGGAATCTTATCGCATATGCGCGAAGGCCACACTCACATTTCCAGCAGGACCAGAGCCATCATATGCATGGGCGGATCCAGAGGGGGGACAGGGGGTCCAGACCCCTCCCCCTGAAAAATAAAAAAAAATATAGGGTTTCTTTGCAATATTGGTCCGGATCCCCTGAAAAATCACAAAGCTACCAAGTCAGCATTCAATGTTGGGCCGATGATGGCCCATTTATAGCGGCATTTGTATCCTATCCCCTTATCAACTAAAAAAAGTTATCAAATTTGGAACCCCTCTGAAAAAACTTTCTAGATCCACGCATGATCTACATCCATACTTTATGTATGCGAGAAACGAAGGCTCTGTCGAGTCTGCGCATATACCTTCTCTATAACCAAATGATCAGTTAATCCGATTGCCGGAAAGTTGTTGTTGTTGTTGTTGTTTTCATGATCATTTAAAAAGATCATCGAGAATTATAAAGGAGTGGGATATGACATTGATATTACGCGACATTTTGCATTCCTGATACATATAGCTATGGTTTCCTCTTCAATTGCACGATGGTGTATCAGACCTAAACTAATTGACGATCCTGACCTAAATTTCATTTGCAGGTCAGTGCCTGAAGTTTATCTTTTGCTGGGGCTACTGTGGGTCAACTACGATTTTCCTTTAGCTTTGACTGTTCCAAAATTAAAGGCATAGATTACTGTCCAATAGAGATCATTAAAGGATTAACTGATAAGGGAAAGTTTCAATATCTCACAAATTTAAAGGGGCCTCAAGTGGGCAATTTCCTGTATACAACACAATTTCTTTCACTAAGATAAAAATCAATATTTTATCATAAATTACCTAATCCCTTCATGGGACCACTTTATTGCCCCTGTAAGGAAGTCATAATCACCTCATAAAGATTAGCCTTTGATCTGTCCAGTATGACCCCTGGAGAGAGTCATAATGAGTGGTACCAGTATTATTGCTAATTTTTTTATGTCTTTAAAGGCAGGGATGGGGTAAATAAGGAAAAATAAGCCTAAACGCTGGCACTTTCTGTTTTGCACTCATGCTGTTAACATCTCCAGGAGCTCTTGAGGCTTATCTCTAATTTGATTGGCTTATCTATTAAACTTTGAAAATGATTGACACCTGTTATCAGCTCAGTGGCCATGTGTTTTGTCATATGGGATATTCTGCAATCACTTTCAATTATTAGGAATTTAGTCAAAACCTAAGCAATAAGATTTCAATTTTGAAAGAATTTTATTTTGGATATTTTTCTGTATATCGAAATTTTAGAAAAAAAATAGATCACTATTTGCTACTATTTTTTATTGTAAATTATTTAGCAAAACAATTAATAGAAATGATAAATTGTTTTTTTTCATTTATATTTTTTTAGACTATAGGATTTATAACATTCTTGTTTTCAAATCAATAAAATGTTGTTTATTGTGACAAAATGGACAAATTATTTTTTTTAAAAAAAGCTCTTATTTATAAAGTCTGTTTCTTTTTACATTTTTCTTACTTATTATACTAATCCAAACTAAACTAAACACATACATGTAATGATACTTTATAAATAACGGCCATTGAACATAAATGAGGCGAGTCATGTTCTTTATTTGTCCACTGGTTCATAGTTACTCTGTAATTACTCTAGATAATTGGCATTTAGTTACTGTTATCCTACAAGGTCCAAAGATCACAAAATGGGTGACAGTGAATGTTTGTTTCTACAGCAATTTGCATCAATTCTTTGTTTCAACGCAGTATGTCAATTTTATGTGATTTTCCCTGTGATGATACATTACATGATAAGGAAGCCTGAACAAAAGTTAGTCAATTCATTATTTGTTGTCTTGGTTTTTTGATTCAGCACGTTGTGTCATTTTAGCCGTATCGCATTCGGAATGGCAGAGCTTCTTTGGATGTTTGGCCATTCCGAGTGTTATATGGTGAAATTAATCAACTGTTTTAGCCACACCACACTCGGGAGGGTGAACCCTCTTTATACCGCCCTTAAAAACTTTAGCACCATATATCTCGTGATGTGTAAGGTCTACACTGATGTAGGTGGTGTCGATAGTTATGCCATGTTTGTCCATTTGCACGTAAGATAATCCACTCGCTAAAGCTCGTCGATTATCTCCACATACAGGCGGACAACCCACGGTATAACAATTACATAGATGAATGACCATCCCGATTGTTATATGGTGAAAACATACGTTGTAAACAAGTCTCAACCTTACTGTATTGAAAAAGACGAGGCGATATTACTGGCACCTATTTGCACTCGTGCACTCGGAATGGCGAGGTCTCTTCAGAGGTTTGGCCGTTTTGGTTGTTGTGTGGCTTGAAGGCGCGACGGTCCTGTTGGTAAATATGCCTTTTTGGCTACCTATTTTTGCTTTTTGTTAGCTAAATACTGGACTATATTTTTTTATAGTACAAATAAGGATTGACTAACGACTAAGACAAAAGCTGGTGGCGGATTCACCTTATACTTAATAAAATTTGGGAACACAGCCTTGCTACATCTGAAGCGTTTGTTTGCGTGAAATAGGTCCCACATATCAGCATCAATTGTTCCGGCAGTGCATTTTTACAATACTTTTCATGTTAGTTTCTAATTTTTAAGTGATACAAATTTTCAAAGAAACTAGATCCGCCACGTTTAGAAATTATTCATGCGCATACAGTGACGTATTTTCACTGTTATGAATAGCTGTACTCTTCACTCACGTGTACAAATTATGACAACGAAGTAAGGGATAACTAAATACAACAAAAAAAAACTATGTGGACAAGTGGTTTATAGATCTGATTGCGTGTGGACGATGGCTTGAATCTTACCAAAATATATTTTCTCTCTGGTTTAATTATCTTTTCTTATTTCACTTTGCTTTACGAAGGGTCCCAACGTAGACCCGGAATAATGTTTTATACGTTGTCGCATATACTGTATTACATTCCATATTTAACGGAAACCCTCGAGAATGAATGAAACAGGTTTTTTACACTCCACTGCCAGGACCGCTACTGCAGTCGACAGTGCGTCTGTAAACAATTCCAGTTCAAGGCCTTGTAACGGCAACATATATTTAGTAGACATTATTCCTACGAGCATCCTGTCCCTTACGCTGTCTCAAATAGGGCAAATGTCACTAGCTGGCATATGTGTGCACTCAATACTGTTTAACCGCTTGGGTGCTCTAAAACAAGTGGGTAAGGCGAGGAAGTGCCACAATCACCGATCGCCCCACGACACCAAGGTACAGTGTAGTTAGGTCACCGGTCTGAGTTCTGATGCGTCCTTGAGCAAGACAATTTATTATCTGCTTAGTGCTGGAAATGTCTGGGCATGCGGCTGACAAATTGTTGACTGGGATGCGAAGCATCTACTCAAACAACTTCCATACTTTGTTTATGCGAGAAGCGAAAGCCCTGGCGAGGTCATGCGTACATGCAGGCTTATTGGAGCCTTCGCCACACGCCGATGTAATAAGAACCATCATTTTGTGTGCTGACCAATTTATAGTATTAATTTTTCATTGCGGACCATTCATTTTATTATTTTCTTTTTCTTATTCAGTATATAATTTGAATAGTTAAAATTTCGAAACATTGTCAGAGTGCATATATCTAGACTAGTCAGTCTCCATGTTATCCAAATTAAGTCGAGATGCCTTTTTCTCACAATGGGCTCACAACTACTACAGGTATACAGGTATTTTCACAGGTGAAATAAATACACTCTGCCTCACCGATTTTTATATGGAAATGTCCAAGGGTGTGTCTTTGCTAAGAACCGTCCAGTCTCTCTTAACTGGACGGACTATACATTTAGTTTATCCCTTGCCTACTGGGTGTTTTGCATGTTTTTGTCGTCTGCGGATTTTTTTAAGTTCAACTTTTTCGAAAAATTATTTCAGGAATACATCAGTGTGTCAAACAGTTTGGATCCAGATCAGGCCCCCGTTTTGTGGGTCCAAACTGTTTGCATAGGGTATCCGCAGATGGCACTAGTAGGCAAAGAATTAACGATGTACACCGTTAACCACAGTGAGTTTGGTTTTTATTCATTAGCCGATTGTCGTTAGTTTGATCTTTATCCTTCTACTTGAAAATGTATTTTACTCTCAGTACATTCCATACACTCACATATATGTATTTTTGCTTTGTGACGATGAGCTGTATATGCTTAAGTATATTAAAATTCTGTTCTGTTCTGTTCTGTCATTATAGTAATGCATTCAGCTTTTTATATTTATTAAGGGCAATTTCGGGTATTGTCCACGCACATCATCCCTGCGGCGGGAAACGGGGAAAGTTGTCTGGGTCCCGTCTTTCGACCATTTTCAAATTCGCATCAATACAGGTTTCAGATACGTTTACGTCTGGTGGATATTTTCGCATTTTCTTGACAAAATAAAGTAACTAAAATGTGTCCGAAATATCCATGCGCGGATCCAGGAATTTTTGTCAGGAGGGGGGGGGGTCCAGGTTAGTCTGACAAAAAAAGCTCTGACAACGTTTTTTTTAGTCCTAATCTTATGGTCAATTTCAAAGAAATCTATCATTTTTCAAGGTTCCAGAGGGGGTCCAACATTTACAGGGGGGTCCAGCTTTTTCCAGGGGGGGGTCCAATAGCTTATTCCCTATAGAAACCCATACAACTTGTGATTTTCCAGGGGGGGTCCGGACCCCCTGTCCCCCCCCCCCCCCTCTGGCTCCGCACTTGATATCTATTGACCCGTTATTAAAATGATCGTCTCAGTACCAAAGACTGATTGAAATAGATCTGGCGACTTTAAACGATATACAATATTATCAAGTTTAAACCGTGTATGCGAATACGAATATGGCCGGTACTCGGATTGTGTGTCCAATATATACGGTTAATTTGTGTGGCGCACGATCTGACCTTGTAGCCTAGTGGTTAGCGCGTCGGACTCTTAAACAAGCTGACCAGGATCGATTCCTGGGTGGGCACCTATTAAACATTTTTTTTTCCTTCTTCTTAGGCTGTTGTCGATTCCAAGGCGGTGGTTCTTTTGCCGTTGGTTCATTTTTAATGTACCCCCCATTGTTTGTGGGGGCTCTGTGTTTGATCTTTGTTTTTGGTATGCATCACTTTGTGTCCTTCTAGTTTTGCAATCATCTTAACGAGGAAGAGAGAGCTGGTTGCTTTATTTTGTTTTCCTGGTGTTTTGTGATTGTTAATGTTCTGTGGCTCTCCCTCGCGGTGCCGTGGGTTCGTCTGAAGTGTGTGACTGTGGTATTTCCTTATCATACATGTACTGACTTACTTTTTGTATTACAACAACTGCAGAATCTTGGACAAAGGTTTGACCAGAAAAAAATAATTTAAACCCTCTATGCAGTGGCTAAGGCTGTTGTTCCTTCTGTTGAAGTTGATTAAGAGACCCTTTGGTCTGCACTATAGTCACTATGTGCGTTCGTCCGTCCTCCGTTACCAGTTAGTAAAAATAATCATAACTCTTGAAGGACATGGTATATTTATATCACATTTAGTACAAACCATATTATGACGTCACTGTTGGAATCTCCTTGTTTAATAGTACGTATTTATTGTATCTTCATTATACCCGCTTTTTTTCTTTAGAAAAATAGGATATATTAATTTCGCACCAAAGTCGGTCCGTCGTCCGTCTGTGCGTCCGTGCGGGTGTGCGTCCGTCACATTTTTTGTAAATGTATCTCCTTCTAAAGGGTTGGACATAGCAACTTCAAACTTTGTAGCTGAATAGGTCACATGATGTAGAGGGTACTGGGCAACATTTCGTGTGACCTTGACCCCAAGGTCAAGGTCGAAGGTCAAATAATGTATTTTCTTGTAAATGTATCTCCTCATAAACCATTAGACGTAGCAACTTCAAACTTTGTAGCTGAATGGGTCACATGATGTAGAAGGTACTGGGCAACATTTCGTGTGACCTAAGGTCAAGGTCAAAAGTCAAATATTTTCTTGTAAATGCGTCTATTCCTAAACCTTTTGACGTAGTAACTTCAAACTCTGTAGGTTCATAGGTCACATGATGTAGAGGCAACTGGGCAACATTTTTGGTGTGATCTTGAACCAAAGGTCAAGGTCAAATAATGTATTTTCTTGTAAATGCATCTTCCCCTTAACCGTGGGATTTAGCAATATCAAACTTTGCTGGTGCATAGGCCACATGATGTCGAAGGTACTAGGAAATATTTTGTGTGACCTTGACCTTGGGGTCAAGGTCAAATAATGTATTTTCTTGGTAATGCATTTCCTTAACCGTTGCCCGTTGCAACTTCAAACTTTGCAGGTACATAGGTAACACGATGTAGAGAGCAATGCTTCATGTGACCTTGACCTTGGGTAAAGGTCAAATCAAATATTTCTTGTAAATGCATTTCCTCCTAAACTGTTGGACATAGCAGCTTCAAACTTTGCAGGTGCATAGGTCATATGATGTAGATGATAAGGAGCAACGTTTCATGTTTGTCCTTAATCTAAGGTCAAGGTCAAAAGTGAAACAATGTACTTTCTTGTAAATGCATCTCATCAACAGTTGGACGTAGCAACTTCAAACTTTGCAGATGCTTTGGTTAGATCAAAAGCGGGTATTTGCGGTGGTGTACCATCGACGAAAGTCTAGTTGTAATTGCAAAACTAACCTGGTTTTACCTGTCAGATAGTTTCGTTTGTTTGCGCTGATGCTTAATGTCAAAGTCCAAAAAATGGTTTATGTGTGTTTACACAGCAGAGTACCTCGGGCGAGGCTCGAACCAGCGATCCCTCGGTCTATCGTCGAGCACTCGTCTACCGAATCACTGCGATATGCAGATATCTGAGGTAATCATCTAATTTGGCTGAAATCTTATGTTTCATAAACAATTATACAAGTATACAAAAATAGTCTGGCGTCGGTCCAGGATAATTTGGTACTAATAATTGGGCGACCAGAGAAGTCTCAGACGAGCCTGGCCATTGGCACAGTCTCGTCTGAAGTTTGACTGCTCGTACAAGTACACACAAAGGCTCAGAAGAAATATTCGACAATTGTTGCTGGAAATTTAAAGCTACAATGCTCGGGTAACACGTTTGCATACTGAAATCCCCTAAATGGGTATGATAAGCTGCGCAGACCCGGATGAAATGCCGCGTAATAAATTGGCAACTTTGACGAGCTATGAAGACCCAGATGAATTGCCGCATTATGAGATATCTTATCAGGGTCTGCTCTGTTTGATAAGATAAAAACAATCGCCAGGGACTAAAGAACCTCTTACATGTAGTTTGGAAATTCTACCATGAGGCCCCTTGATATGTACAATGATCCTTCTGGGTAAATTGTATGAAACCAGGCCCCTATGTTATAAGACTTTTTTCATGCTCAACTCAACCGAGGACGAAATTTCAACTGCTGATAAAACTAAAATATCGACAAATGAAGAAGTTTCTTGATTTAAGTCTCTCAGATGTTGTATTTATCATGCTTATAAATGTTAAAATGCCAACAATTATTGGCATTTTAACATTTATGAGCAGGATAAATTTCGTGCTCAGCTGAGTTGAGCATGGAAAAAGTTTTATAACCTCGGGGCCAGAAACTTATCATACTACGTTAAAACTAGATGGGAAAATTCATTAACATACAAACGGTTATCTAGAGTATGACTTTACGCAAATGCAACAAGTACCATTTTGACGTGAACTGGCCCAGTGGAAAATCGTCAGTTGACCCAGGAGTACGCAAGAAAACCATTCGCAAACCAAAACTGGCATTCGCTTGTATGATATCCACTGCTAATATCCACAGTACTAGACAGAAGAGCCGTTTCATGAGGATAAGGTCCCCAAGACGCTGTGTAAGGACTTCCAGTTTTGAAAAATGACGTCACTTCCTGGCGCATTATATATTGAAATGGTAAATCGTTTGCTGAAAATGATGCAATAAAATTACCACCATTTCCATAGAAAGCTATTACATCAACAGCGTGGGCGGAGTACCGAGGTGCAAACGTGCCATTTTCTACTGTAAATGGAGTAGATGGCACATACGTCATGACGTAGCGATAAACACGTGATTTGAATGATTTCGCCAAAACGAGGCTTGCATAATCATTCCCACAATTCATTCTTAGATCGCTTATCATGCTAGTAAATTGAAATTCTGCTGTTTGGTTATGCATTGGGTAAAGACGCAATGCCATCTCAGCAATGAAATCACTGAAAGTGGAAAGTTTCTGACGAACTCTTTCTTCATATATCGCCTGGTTCCATGTAGCTATATGCTCACTATCAGGAGGGAAGAAGTCAACCTCTTGGGCTGTGGTGCCTGTAATGAATAAACAGAAAGTCTTCTGCAAACGCTGATCACTATTGAATTTTTAACTTTTCTTTTTTTTATTTACCCATCTAAATAGTGTTCAAAACATGTGAAAACCCCATTGTTTCCACTTTTGAAATGCTACATTTGATGACCTTAACCTTCACACTTAAATATCCTCAATTATTTTAGTATTGCGTTTGTTAGCTGATGTGTTGCTCTTAGTGCAAAGACCAGTGGTTTCCTTTATTTCTTTCATTTACTTTTCCGAATTTCGTTCCAAAACATGTGAAAATCCCAGTTTTTCCGCATTTCAAATTTCTTCATTTGATGACATTGACCTTCACATTCAAATAACTTCATCCATTCGAGCATTGCTTTTGTTAACTGATTTATTGTTCTAAATCCATAGACTAGTTGTTTTCTTACGATCTTTCACGTTCATATCCAAATACTGTTCCAAAAACATTTAAAAATCACATTTTTTCTGCATTTTGAATTCCTACATTTGATGATCTTGACCTTAATATTTAAATGTCTTTATTCATTTGAGTATTGCTTTTGTTAATTTATGTGTTGTTCTTTATCCGTAGACCAGTCTCTTTCTTACTTTTGTCATGTACCCATCCAAATATTGGTCCAAAACTTTTGAAAATCCAACTTTTTCCACATTTCTACACTTTATGACCTTGACATTGAACTTCACATTCAAATAGCTTCACCCAACTTAGTGTTGCGTTTGTTAACTGATGTGTTCTTAAAGCATGGATAAAATCTTATTATCTTTCATTATGCCATTCAGATATTGTTCCAAAATAGTACTGTTTGTTTGTGTTCATGTTTAACTGTATCAAATTATATACAGAGGGCCACACACTAATCAAAAGTTCTAACCGATCAGTCTTAAAAATTAGTTATCTAGAGAACTACATATATTTGACAAACTAAAATTTCTAGCACAAAGTACACTGACAATTTTATATCAATTTTACATGTTTGTTCCTGAATGACATATTCTCTTACCGCATCTAATCGCTTGGGACTAATTTCATTTATAAACCTCGATTATTGCCTGCTTTGAAAAAAGGCATGTGATCGGTTAGAACTTTCGATTAGTGTATAGCAATCGGGAAAGTCGGGCACAATTCGAGAATCGAATTAAGATGCATTATGCGTAGTACTATGTGCGAAAAAACTCCATTTTGTTAGCCGGAACTGGTATAAGGAAAATTAGTTCTGTAGCAAGTGGGTTCAGCTTTATTAAAATACACTTTTTTCTGATTACCCGAAAAGCTTAATCAGCAGAAAAAATGAAGTTTATGTATTTTTTTTCATCAAGCTTGTTATTGTGTTGGCATGGTCTCTGTGACGCCAGTGTCACGTTATGTAACGTCAGCGTTACGTTATCAAAGTAGATCCTCGATGTACATCCAATGTCTGTTTCCAAGGATTTCCATGGAATTGGTTGAGGCAGTTCTGATATGGGCCATATAGTAGACTAGCCATTGAGCTAAATATGTCGCCCTCTTGAAATATTGTATGCATCAAATTAATCTGCGCTTTTTAATATATCGACCGCCATATCAGGCTTCACTTACTTTGCAAGACACCCAATGTGTTCATGATTCTATGAACAAATCAATAATTGAATTTATTTCTTAAATGAAACAGGAATAAATAAAACGATTTACTTACCTAATAAAACAGGTACATCGTTCCCACGTCCGTTTACAAAAGCATCGAATGGAGGTTCCAAAAGAACATACCCTGCAATTAATAGAGTGTAATTGACAGTACAGACTCCTTTCATTCGTCTATAGTGGGTATTTATAAATGTGCTTTTAGAGCAGTAAAATAGACTTTTGTTATCTATTCTGTTTAAGAGGCGTTTATATCATTATTTAAAAGTCAGTGAGGGTACGTGTAAAACTCTTACTGCCTTTTAAAATATCTGCATTTCTGTATATAGGTCATTAGGTCACATATTCTTACAGGTATCTTCTTAATTACTGGTAATTACTATACTTGTATTTTGACTCGCGGTGATAGTTTGGAGCTGACTAATATGGAAAAAGTTTTTCTTCTGAGAAGGAAATGGGCTTTTCATTTTGTTTTAGTTTCCTGGGCAACACAGGACACATAACACAGCATTGCTCGACAGTGGACGCAGCAAAAATATATGTTAGCAGACAATTTTGCTCGCATAGAGGATTCCTAACTCCTTCATTGTGTCATCAGTCTATTGGTGGAAGTTATCATTGAGTCTGAGCCTTGGCCATCCAATTTAAAATGAATAAACTATGTTTATTTTGTAAACTTACAGGCTGTTCCATATTATAGTCTACTCTTTTGTATTGTTTGATTATCTTAAGTTCTTGATTAAAATAGGCTTTCCAGCGTTTATTTTGAACAAAAGAGTTAAAAAGTTAAAAGTTAAGTAGCCATAAAATACGTCCTCTGATACGTCCAATTGTAGAAGAGTTTTCCAACAAATACTTGTTTTAACAAACACCTCTGAGCGCCTATGATATACGTACACTCAGCTTTACGAAATTATCATATTGATAGCGTTGAAAGTGTTCAAGCAACGTATTTTTTAAGTCAACTCAATACTATACAGTCAGACATAAGTTAAGCATCACCTAAATAGTTTCCTAGAAATCGAAGGAAGCTTTCCAGTCATGAATAATTTCTTGTTTTATTTATGAAAAAAGATAAAGTGGTGACAATTTATAGCACATTTCGATTCAATTATCATAGAGATAAACAACCAGGCATGGTAAATGCACACTAACCTCTAAAATGTCCCTATTCTCTAGCCCATTATGGTATTTCCAAAACGCTTAGACATGTAAAGTATTAGTCTCATACTGTTACAATATCAAAGACAAGTTCTGTCTGAAAATGTCAGATTCATATCTCTAAAAGAATAAAAGTTATGGATGTGTAAAGAATGCATGTTATATAGTGATAATGCAAAAATTTTAAACACGCAATTAACTATCTCCATGATCCTCTATATCTGCCATGAAACCTTGCTTTCGACAGAATCTGTTTGGCACTAGTTTGAAATATAAGTCTAGATTACTTCTGCGTTTATTTGAATTAAAAGTAAGCACTTTGCGTTAAGCTGTGACTTTTTTTAAGGATACACCCCCAAAGTAGGGGTTGGTGTATACAGGACACCGTAGAAGTTCAGCAAAATGACCAAATGGCATTCTGATATGTTCAGCAGACCAAAGGAAGACAAGGGTAACAAAATATTACAAACTGGTTGTTCTTCTGAAGAAATTTGTACACGAAAAACGTCTCTGAAATAATGTTCGGGTGGTGCTTAACTTACGTCTGACTGTATATATTGCTGCGCATAAATGAAAGTGTGGATGTATACTGAGCCGAAGTTATAAATGGCCACTTTTCAATTTCATTTTTCTGACTAAGCGCTAATGATATCAAAATAATTTCTTGCCCAAATATGAGCATTTCAATGGATTAAAATTAAGCGGTGCTTTGGAAGAGTTTTCTATCACTTCAGTTTTTGGTGTAACATTATAAATGCATAACTCAACTATTTAAATAAAATAAGCGTTTTGAGTGCAGTTTTTATCGAATTAAAGTACAGCTAATTATGAACCCGTCCAGCCAACTTGAAAAACACCAAACACTTGAATGTTTGCTTATGACTAAAAGAGTTTATGATTTTTTTTAAAAAAAATCTCATTTTCCTCATTTTCCGCATTTTCAGATATTTTTGAGATCATCGGCTGCACATGCTAAAATATTTGTATGTGTTTTATTTCATGTAAACATGTTTGACCAAACACAATACAGCTTGATCAGCCCATTTTCTAACGATAAAATTTTCAATACTGGTGTCCACTGCCGGGCTTTATATGAAACTTTAAAGGTCATTTAAATGATATATGTAAAAGATTTTTTTTAATTTGTAAATAGAACAGTGACGCCTATTTATAATAAATAATCGCTGAAAATTTCAATTTCGTGTCGCAGATAATAAAACGTAAAGAGCAATGCAAAGTTTGTATGCGAAATGCACGGTTAAAGCTTAAACTGTTTGATTAGGCTGTGGCTGTCTTCATGTTAACAAAGAAGAGAAATGGAGAGTTCAATTGTCACAAAACCTATTGATTCTTTTCATCTTACATCACATCTGTTATAAACAGCCTCAAATTAATTAAAAGATAAATAGATAAAGTATCTGAGAAATATTTTATATCACACTAAAAAGAGTGACTATTTGAATGGAGGATACGTTTACTGGGATTTCGACTGTGCAAGATCTGAAGTCATTTTGAAATGATATAATTTGCAGAGTCTCGACAAAGCCTTGTATTTTTGATAAATTTAAAATTTAGTAAGAGCATTTTTTTTCTTTCTGAAAAGGTGCACATATGTAAGGTGGCCACTTATAACTTCGGTTCAGTGTATATAAAAGCTAGGACCAGTCTTACACGATCAATTACATCATAGTGATTAAGAGTAGACTGGAATAAGGCATACATTACCATCTACTATTGCTAGCGCCCCAATAAAGAGTCCATTAGTTGGTAGATTATTCTGATCAGACGTCATGTTCCAGTAAGGATACTCATTCCAGGGAATACTGTTTATAACATCCTCTGGTGACATATCGTACAGACAGGACACATTCGCGCACCCTGTGTTTCGTACAAATACCATATTATCCTTGTATGCGTCACTAGCTGTTTTGTTGAGCAGGGGTGATGCACTAGCCAGCCAGGCGCGGTGGAACAGTCCTGTGGCCAGTGGCGAGGCCAGCAAGGCCAGAATAGCTGTTCCGCCTGAACTCTGACCATATACAGTCACCTAGAAAAATAAAAGAGTTCCATACAAATTCACATATAATTTATATGTATATACAATTAGTATTTGATGTCGCTGTTATTTCGTAACATCTTGGGCCAATGAATGACAAAAATGCAGCCGGGTTGCTCGAAACCCCCATACCGCTAAAAAACCAAAAGTGTTTATGTTGTTTTTGTTTTGCTTTCGCCATTCTCGGCTTTAAATCGCTTTGGTGTGCTGGAGAGATACGCTACTGTCCTGCCAGCAAAGAGTGACAGTGACGGCATGTTTTGTTTACAAAGTTATCGGGGACTTATAATTGATAGATCACTTGTGGATAGGATTAATGCACAAGTGATCTATCGATTCGCGATAGCTCAAATGGAGTGTGCAAGTTGATGTTTTACTTAACTAGTACGTCACTGTCACTCCTGGTTTGCACGACAGTATATCATTAGTTCACATTGTAATTCAAAATAAGAGTCGCAGCATATACACGCTTCTTAGGGAAAACAAGTTGTTGATATGCGTTTTACCTCTCCCACTAAAATAAGAATGAAATGCTTTTGAATAAAGACAGCAAGCCCCGAAGCCCAACTTAGATGAGCATTAACTTTATTATGCACATAAATGCTTAAATGGCAGCAGTTATTGCCATTTTAACATTTAATTACAGGATTTATATGACATATGAGAGTTTAAGAGCAAGAAAAAACTTTATTTTTCACTATCTTAGTTTTATGAGCAGGGTGAATTTCATGCTCAGTTGAGTTAAGCTTTAGAAAAGTTTATAACCTCGGGGCCAGATGTCAACTTTTCCGAGGTTTTAAAACGTTTTGTTTTATTTTTTGTTGTTTGTTTATTTGTTTGCTTTGTTGTTTGCTTGTTGTTGTTTTTCGGATCTGATCGGATGAAAAGTAACCACTAACCTGATTTTTATCGCCACCAAAAGCTTCTATATTTCTGTTGACCCATCTCAGCGCCGCAATCATATCCATAAAGCCATAATTCCCAGACACATTTTTCGGGGACCGCCCAGCCAGCCATTGTAGAGCCATAAAACCAAATGCATTCAAACGGTAATTCATACTAACATAGACTATATTAGTATCTTGAGCCAACTGTTCTGTTGGTGCGTAAGTTTCTGTATTGCCATCGCCATTCAGGAGGTATCCACCATGAATCCAAACCGCAACCGGAAGTTTCCCATCACGTGACAAAGATGGCGTCCACACATTGAGAAAAAGACAATCTTCGCTTCCCGAATATGTCTGATTTTGAGCTGGTTGAAAACACATGTTTCCAAATTTCGTTGCGTTTAAGGTCCCTGTCCAACAGTTTCCATTCTGTGTGGTAATTTCTTGCGGGGCCGACCATCTGTTTTGACCAACTGGCGGACTGGCGTACGGAATACCTCGGAAGGAATAGGGTCCATTCTGTCCAGCGGCCACTCCACTAACAGAGCCGCAGTCTGTATTTACGACGGTATCCTGTGCCAGTAAAAATCCCCTCACACGCGAAAGGCATGCCACCAGCGTGAAGGAAGCAATTAGTTTCGATTTAAACATCTCACAATAGGTTTTTAGAAAGAATTGGCCAGATAATTATGATAAAACAAATCTTGTCGTTTATTTATCATGTTTATTATAAGCGGTAATGGTATTTTAGGCCAAATAAAAATATATGTGTTTAAGCCAATGTTCTCTCAAAATGTGTGTTTATGTCAAAACAATAATGCAGTCATAGTTTCCAAATATTTGCAGAGCCTAACCCTTTTTCTTCTGGTGACTCCTAAATGCGTACTTTGCCAATCAGTGAAGACCCATATGAAATGCCACATCATGCGGCATTTCATCAGGGTCTACACCTGTTTGCTAAGACAAACGCGATCTTCAAAGAAAAAAAGAAAACAAAGAAAAATCGAAATTGTAAACTTGACCCCTCAATATATACAATAGACCATCGCAAGATTATTGTATCAAACCAGAAGGAAGAATCCATTAGTGCATAAAGGATTTATTAAACTGAGCAAGCAGTGTAGACCTAGATTTAACTGCTTCTAGTGGAACAGTTTGATCTGGATTAACGCTACCTGCCAATCTGTGGATGATTACAGACACAGAGTCAGGTATATCCTTAGTGCATATAGTTTTTTGTTGTTTTTTTGTGTTTTTATATCATTAGTGCATATAGTTTGTTTTTTTAACTCCGATCGCTAATTCGAAATAAATTTGGGCCTCAAAGGATTAAGAAAATAGGGACTATTTATGAACAATTTTCATAACCGTCTATAAGTTATATAAGAAACGTCTCGAGGCACCCAAAACATATTTTTGATATGGAAAAAGCTGATAAAAGTCATTTTGGAGGTTATATACACTTATTATTAAAACTACTGAACAATTCGAAATTAAACTTCCAGTCCCGAGGCAACGGTCCCGAGGATTTCGTATCTGGGTACGAAATAGGACTGATTGTGTTTACTCTCTTGGGATAAGTGCTATTTTCTAATGGTCTCGCCCGATTTTAGAACAACAGTTTTGTATCTCCGCAAGTCAGGAATCTGAGTCGTTATCTGGAAGTTTTGTTATCTTATTTTAGTACAAATGGGCCAGCACACGGAGATATGTATATTTATCGCATATGCTCGAAGGCCACGATCACATTTCCAGCAAGACCTGAGTTATAAATAAACATGTAGATCTGAGCCTTCATCTACATCCATACTTTGTGTATGTGAGAAACGAAGGTTCTAGCGAGTCTGAGCGTATGCCCTCTATGGAACCAAATGACCAGTTAAACCGAATTGCTGGAAAGTTTTTTTTTTCATGATCATTTAAAAAGATCATCGAAAATAATAAAAGAGGATATTACGCGACACCTTGCTTTCTATGATTTCCTCTTTAACTGCACGATGGTGTATCAGACCTAAACTTAATGACGATCCTGACCTAAACTTTCATAGGCAGGTCAGTGCCTGAAGTTTATCTTTAGCTGGGGCTACTGAGGGTCAACTAAGATTTTCCTTTAGCTTTGACTGTTCCAAAATTAAAGGCATATATTACTGTCCATTAGAGATCATTAAAGGATTATCTGATAAGGGACAGTTTCAATATCTCACAAAATTAAAGGGGTCTCAATTGGGGAATTACCTGTATACAACACAATTTCTTTCACTAAGATAAAGATCAATATTTTATCATAATTTACCTAATCCCTTCATGGGACCACTTTATTGCCCCTGTAGGGAAGTCATAATCACCCTATTATGACTGTCCTTTTGATCTGCCCAGTATGGCCCCTGGAGAGAGTCAAAATTAGTGGTACCAGTATTATCGCTCAAATGTTTTGGTCATTAAGAGCCAATTATTCTTTCTTTCAACGCAGTATGTTAATTTGATGTGATTTTCCCTGTGATGATACATTGCACAATAAGGAAGCCTGAACAAAAGTAAGGCAATTCATAATTTGTTTTCTTGGTTGTTGTGTCGTTTTAGCCGTAATCACTTGGAATGGTAGAGCCTCTTTGGTTGGTTGGCCATTCCGAGTTATTTATGGTGAAATTAATCAACTGTTTAGCCACACCACATTCGGGAGGGTGAACCCTCTTTAGACCGCCCTTACCAACTTTAGCACGATATATCTCATGATATGGAAGGTCTACACTGATGTAGGTGGTATAAAATAGTTATACCATGTTTGTCCACCTGTATGTAAGTAGTAATCCACTCACTTTAGCTCGTAGATTATCTCCACGTGCAGTCGATGCGTCTACGAAATATTTCATAAACTAAAAATGCTACTTCGTGTTGAACGATTTGACGATCTAGATAACTTAACGCTGTCGTTGGCAGAGAGTTTTATCATAACACACTTTGTTGACTAGCAACTAGAATGTGTGTGTGTGTGTGTGTGTGTGTGTGTGTGTGTGTGTGTGTGTGTGTGTGTGTGTGTGTGTGTGTGTGTGTGTGTGTGTGTGTGTGTGTGTGTGTGTGTGTGTGTGTGTGTGTGTGTGTGTGTGTGTGTGTGTGTGTGTGTGTGTGTGTGTGTGTGTGTGTGTGTGTGTGTGTGTGTGTGTGTGTGATGGGTATAATGATGATAAAAGCACTGTAGGTGTATTCACACAGTATGTAAACTGATATAAACATCATGTACATCCTGTACATCCGCACGAGTGCTGTAATTCATTATGTAAAAGGCGAGAGCTAGGAGGAACGGGTACAGGATGTTTATTTCAGTTTACATACTGTGATTCATAGACAGGGAGAAAGCTTAGGACGTTGTTTGAAGAAGTGACCTGTTACATTAGCTTTATAATATGGGAGTTAAAAGAAGAACATAGCTTCTTACATCGGAGAGAAGCATGTTTCTTGCACACCGGATAAGGATATCTGAGATTTTACCCTGGGATAGAAAATCTTATCTTACCCATGCTATCTTACCCAGGACGTCAAGTAACGTCATCATGTGGAATTGAATCTTAGCGTATTCAGGGACTTCTGGAAGTTTATATTAAAATAAATAAATAAAAAGTGATGAGCAAGAAAAAGGATCAATTATTCGAAGGAGGGTAGGATAGAAAAATCCGTCCCCCGGGATCACCGTTTGTCATCACTCGGCAAGCCTTGTGAAGCCAAACGGCGATCTTCGGGACGAATTTTTCTATCCTACCCTCACACTCACGATGGATCCTTATATTCTATGTGTATGGTGCCAACAGAGAGACCAGGAACTGGATTGCCTCAAGGTTCAGTACTGTCACTAGTGTTGTTCTGTTTGCTTATTGCTGACATAAACATTTTGCAAAAGGGAGTCAAAGTGTAAAATGTGCAGAAAATGGGGCAGTGGCATAAAGACGTTGGCAGAAGAAACAGAAGTAGGTTTGAAAACAAATGCAGGTTGGACCAAAAAGTGGCGAACGAAGATAAATGTTGAGATAACAGAATATTGTATTTTCACGTAAATCAGAGGACAGGGAAACCGATAAGGATGTCAAATTAAGTGACGAAAATAACAAGAAATCATCTACACCAAAGGTCTTTGGGTACATGTAACACTGGGCAATAAACTCAAGTTTCATGCATATATAGAAGAAGTTGAAAGGAAAACACTTAAAGCACTTGCAGGCTTATATATTGTGGGAAAGTCAAATAAAGTGAGTGCAGACTATATGGTGAAATTGTACTGGAGCTAGGTGTTATCACCATATCTAGAGTATGCAGCCAGTGTATGGCAAATAAGAGACTGTGACAGATTGAACAGTCCAAAGAAAATTTCTTGCATTATGTTTGGTGACCCCGGCATCTAACGGGATATATGCTCTTAAAGTAGAAGCACAAGTCAAACCTTTAGACCTTAGACGAGAAGATCTGACTGTGTGAGGGTTAACAAAAATCATGGCTAAATAGAGGATATTACATGGGAGCTCAAGTTTAATTGAATTTATTAAATGAGTTGAGAAAAACAGATAAAGTGCAAGGCGTGCCAAGCATTTTATCGCTATTTCGCAACGAGTTTAATAAATTAAATAATAAAGAGCATGAATGTTATAATCTATTCATCGCATGGAAATAAAAGTACTTCAGTGCTATTCTAGGACCGCTAGACCCTGAGACATGGCATAATGAGAAAATCGCTACAATAAACCATCGATTTAGGAAATTAATTGAAGGAAATCCCAATTATTGTAAAAGTCTGCAGCATGCGTGCGTTTGCATTCCCTACCAGACTTGCAGGATGTGTGCTGCAGTTTAACAAATCCGTAATGCTCAAAGTAATTGCAATTTGTTTCGCATTATATTTATTATGACTATATTATATAGCAAATTATCATATGACGTCGCGTCTGGGAGTGAAATAACGCCATGCAATAAAATCTGTAAACCACTAGTGGTTTATCGATTTACGGGAAACGTTATGACGTCCATAACAACGTTGCTTACATAATGACAAAATCATAACGTTTTTACACCCAAAATAAGATTTCAAAGTATTAGTCATATGATAAATAGAATCTAACATTCGTGCTCTTGTATTATTGAATTTATTAAACTCGTTGCGAAAAAGAGATCAAATGCTCGGCAAGCCTCGCATTTGATCACTTTTCCCCAACTCGTTTAATAAATTCAATAAACCATGAGCACTCATGTAAGATCCTCTATTTACAACCTTTTGAGAGTACCCGCGAGACTTATACAGTAAAACCTGTCTTAAGCGGCCACTCAAAATTAGACAAAACAAAGGTCTTAAAGACAAATTGTAGCTTAATGCATTAAGCGATAATTGGTCTTGAAAACCAATTTTCTGTCTTTTTGAGAGTGGCCGTTTTACACAGGGTTTACTGTATAAACAAAAAGATGGCATTCACCAGACAGATTAGAAGAAAAATTAATATCTTATTTTGCTCTCAAATACATGTGCATCTTCTGATTAATTTATATGCGAATACTCCAGAGAAACATTTGAAATAAAGTACAATAACATGTATGGAAGGTGTGCAAAAGGCATTTGAAAATCAGCACTAGACCTTGAGACCCAAATGAACTAGACATTCTGACCAAAAGGTACATTTTGTACATGTACTGTAACAGTACAGTAACACATAACACAAGTAACATGTACCTTAGCAGGGTATTTCGACAGCATACATTTCATGATCAGGACTATGGTCTTCGCTCTTTTAACACGTTTTACTTTCTATTTCTATCTTTCGTTTCTCTAGCGTGATATAGTTATAATAAATACCGTGCAAAACAAGATAGAAAATCAGATTGCAATTATATACTCTACGTACGACAGATTTGTTAATCTGCTGCACACATCCTGCAAGTCTGGTAGCGAATGCAAACGCACGCATGCTGGAGAGTTTTACAATAAATGGGATTTCCTTCAAGTAGTTTCGTAAAACGATTATTTCTAAATAAGCATGTAGTGATTTTCTCATTATGGTATGTTCCAGGACCTGGCGGTACCCGAATGGGCACTGGGACCAGGCCTCGAGGTTATAAAACTTGAGTTAATCCTCAGACTCAAAATAAAGCGCAATGATTGGCTGCTTGCGGACACGTGTCTGCAAGCAGCCAATCATTGCGCTTTATTTTGAGTCTGAGACGGTACTCAAGTTTTATAACCTCAAGGCCAGGTAATGAAACATGTCCTATGTGGTTGTGATATGTGGAATCGGACCTTCCCCTTGGCAACACGTTTATGTATGGTATTTGAAATGTGGTTTTCAAGATAGCAACTCAAGCATACTTCAATCTGTATCCACCCAAGAGTGACACCATTGGCATGATAGAAACCTTGATATTTTCACTTGCATAGATAATCTATTCTGTTTCTGTTTTATTGGCGCTTGATTTTAATTTCTATTTAGTTTTGATAAAATTGTTATCACGTTTCCAATGCGATACCTAAACAATATGGTTTATGCAGACTAATGAAGCTATGTTTTGTAACTGCATACTACTGGGTTAAATATATAACCGAAGCATGTGGCCACCTGCTGGGAAAGGGCTGATCTCTTGGCTCTCTTGTTTGTGATGTTTTCTTGTGTTTTGTTACTTTCGCATGTGGTGTTCTGGGTCAGATGTGGTACTTGATTGTATCGATTCCTGATTTTTGTCTTCTTACTTACCTTTTAAACTAGAAGCCCCAAAACAGGTACTTTGACAAATAGTGAAGACCAAGATGAAGCATTTCATCAGGGTCTGCACGGTTTGCTATGATGAAAACAACCTCCAGGGACAGAAATACGTCATGATATAGAAAACCCTACCTGTGATCCTTTCACCCATTTAAGTCGAATGGGATTCCCCACTCTTATCAATTGGACCAGACTGAGTTCATTTCTGTTTAAGGGGGTAGAAACTATATTTTGCTTAGCGTTCATATGGACTTCACTGGTCAGCCCCCCCCCCCCCCCCGCTAGATCTAGCTATCTAGGGTCAGGTACAGGCTAATCCAGGCGGTCAAAATTTTGACCGTGAGATTCGGCGAGAATCTCGTAATAGGCGTGATCCAGGGGAAGGAACTCTAAATTGTGAGAAAATGACACGGATTATGATTCATGAGATCTTTAGATACGACAAAAATCAATAAATTTCGATTTCATAATCGTGTAAAGCGTTGCATAAATTTAACCGTGCCCACTGCTAAATATAGAAAGAATGACGTCACAAATTGATTGACAGAATAGTGAAAACATATGGGGACTATAGAATACTAATTTAAGCATTGCGCAGTCTGTGAATACTGCCCTTGAACTCGTATTTATAGTTATGTATTTATCAGGAAAAATTCAAGCTTGTAGAGTAGATTTCAATGTTTTCTTGCAATGCTTCCATGACATACACAAACCACTGTGCAATCCGGCCATACCACACTGGTAAATATATACGTCGATTTGCTGGTATTTACGCGTATTGCCGGTACTTCATAGACCGGAAGTGGTAGATATTGATGTTAAAACTATATAGAAAAAAACATGGCATATGCCTAAAGGACTATAGAATTAGATCATTTTAAGTATTCGGCATGCACATGGGGATTTATGTAAGCATTTTGGAATAGATTCGAGTACCGATCATCCAGATCGGTACCTGAATCTATTCCTAAATGCTTACATAAATCCCTGTGCACATACTGAATACTTAAAAATGATTGAAGGCTATAGTCCTTTAGGCATATGACATATTTTTCTATACGGAATTAACACCAATATCTACCACTTCCTGTCTCTGAAGTACCGGCAATACGCGTAAATATCACCAAATCGACGTATACATTTACCAGTGTGATACCTTGTTTCACCTACAGTGCATTGTTCCACATGGTCTCTCAGAACCACACTGACATTTGATTGGCTGTAGAATATCGTCGGGTCCAAGAGCAACAATAGTAAGTGAGTATAATCAGGAAATACCACAATCACAAACTGCAGACAAACCCGTGGCATCGCGAGGAAGAGCCACACAACAATAATGATACACCAGGAAGACAAACAAAGCAAAACAACCAGCTCTCTCTTCCCCATATAGATGATTGCAAAACTAGAATGGACACAAAGTAACGCACAACAAAACATAGAACAATTACAGAAATTCACAACGGAAGTAACAATCAACAACGAACTACCGCCTTAAGAACGGACAGCAGCCAGATACCGTGAGGCAATGTTACTGGTGAGAGAGAGAGAGTTGTCTCTTCACGAAGCCATCTAAACTCCGTTAATGACATGTCTCGCGAATTTGAATCTAGCCTGTGTACCAAACACATGCCTGATGATGCGCTCGCTTTTTATTTTATGTTAAAGCTTCTGTTGTTGGTGAAAAGAGAAGCAAGATTTGGTACAGCTTATGCAGATTTCTCTACCTTAGATGTCCATATTTTTGTCTTGTAATAGACATACTTCCACTTTTAGTATGACCATAACATGCTGCCATGAAACTTAAAATGTTGGGTACAATATCAGATAGATCTCCAGCAGGATCATCTAGTTTATGAAGTGTCTGTTCTGATCTTAATGTCTTGTGAGATATTTTCCTTTACCCATTCGATAAAAGCAAGCTCTAGTGTCACAGCCTGATATAGCATGGGACAGTCAGGGATATTTCCCTGTGTTTCTCTACAGTCACCAGATTAGTTATAGTTTTCTGTCTTTTACAGGAGATTCCATTATAACAGGAAGTTTAAGCTTTTGGGGAAGATAATGGTAGAGAGTTCAAGAAGCACAAACACATCTGTATCGTCAGTTAACACAGAAATGGCCTTCTGGTTTTCATTTGCTGCAGCTACCATCTGTTGAACAATAATATTTCCGCCTCATTATCAATCGGAACTGCCTCGGCCAATTCCGCGGATTTCCGTGGAATCAGACCACGGATGTACATCGAGGATCTACTTTGATAACGCGGGTGATAACACGACATTGACGTTATACAATATGACTCTGACGTCACGAAAACCATGTTAGCACAATAACAAGTGTGATTGCAGCAAAACAAATGGTTTAAATGAAGCTTATGTTTTTTAATGAAATATTGCTATAGCGATATTTAATTGAAAAAAAAAACATAAACTTCATTTATTCTGCTGATTAAACTTTTCGGATAATCAGGATATTCGATTTTAATAGAGCTGAACCCACATGCTACAGAACTAATTTTCCATACGCCAGTTCCGGCTAACAAAATGGAGCTTTTTGGTACATAGTGCTACGCGTAATGCGCCTTCCATACGCCCGAGCCATGATTCGATTCTCAAATTGTGGCGGACTTTCCCGAATGCCTCATTATGTGTTGTAATCATGTTGACATGTAAATACCTATTGATGATTGGTGTTGGAACAGGGGCGAGTTCTTGTGACAAAAGTCTTAAAATATCTACGTCTTGTGGGCTTCCTTGTAAACGAATTAGCCTGCTGTAAATCAGATTTTTTTGTGTCAAACGTTTGGTATCTCCAACTGTCACATGATTTTTAATGCCATGATTTCTTCTCATTAGAGCCTTCATGCCACTAAATTTCATACTCTTTCATTGGTTGGGTTCCAAGTTATACTGCGTTATCAATGTCAACACTGGTCATTCACAATGTTCACAGTCGAGTGGCTCGATGCATATTTCTAGTTTTCTTCTTATACTGTCTCTATCCATTGCATCAGCTTTTATTCTCTCTTTTTCTTTCTCCTGGCGTTTTTCTTGTCCTTCAGTATTTTCTTTACTTACGATTAGAGAAACGTTCTCTTCAAGACGACCGCAGATGTGAAAGCTTAACCTTCATACTTTCAGAGTTTCAGGTTTAAGGGTTACTTATATTATGCCTCTCTTCCCATGACTATACCGCATGAACATAGTTTCAATGAAAATGCCACTGCATATAACATTGCAAACGCAAGGAATATGCCTCATTACAAAGTCACAATTCATGAAGCACTTCAGAACATTCTGTGGTAACACCTGAATTGAACGCAGGTAGTATAGACCATAGCGTGCATAAATTACATGCCCTGAATTGAACGCAAGTAGTATAGACCATAACGTGTATAAATTACATGCCCGGCAGAAAAGAAGTTGCATCACCTTTAAGTGCTGAGGCCAATTAGTGTCTTTTGTGTATAAATAAAATCAATATGTTGCAGTCAACGACCCGACCACTGGGCCAGAACACCTGAAATACAGAACTATGCGTACAGTGTGAAAAGCTTGAATAACTATCAAAATGCTCCAGCCTCAGATTTCAAACTTTGTTCACATTTAAGTACTGTTATTTAACATTTTAGCTAAAGTAAGCATAAATTCCAGACCATAAGCAAAGATTTATTTATCCTCTTTTTCAGGAAAAAATCGCTTTTTAGCATAACTCTAGCGCTATAGCGGCTATCACTTAACCCACAAACATTTTGTTAAGCAGATACACAGCTGGATTTATAAGTGACAATTATTCGCGATGAATATTTTCGGAAGTAAAATCCCTTAACAGCTTGGTACAATATTTTGTGCACTTGTCGACTGCAACCACCACGCAATGACAGCGCCATTCGAGTACAGTGGTTCTCTAGCGTGGGGCTTTAAACAACTATAGATTTGTTGGACAGATACAGTCTTAAAGCCTACTAAGTACGGTACAATTAAATGATAATTGAAAATTGGAATTTCCCAAGATACCAACAATTTAATAATAATCGAGGATAAAGTTAATGAAGAAAGTGTTGGAGAAATTTAATATGAAGTGCAGGCATTGCAGAAATTAAAGTTATTGCGATAATACTGTTAAATGTCTGAGGAATATAACAGACGAATATAGCGATTGAGATGGAATGAAGCCGGCTGAAAGGTTAGTTTAACTTTTTGTCGTCTGTTGATGATTTTTGCAAACAGTTTAGAGCCAGATCAGGCCGCTAAACTGGTTGACACTCTGGTGGTATTCATGAAAGATTTTTCCAAAAAGTTAATTTTGAAAAAAAATCAGCAGATGACATAAAAAGGATAAAAATTACCCATGGGGCATAAAACAAACATTTAAATGGAGAGTATAAAACAGAAAAAAAATGGATCAAAAATGTTTTATACTTTGATTATGTTTCCAGTCATATTCTTTTTAAAAATGGAGCTTCTACATCTGCACATTTGGCAGTTTCACTTAAGGGGATATATCCTTCAAAAGCTCTAACTTTACTCCATTTGGTCTTGAACCTTAAGACAACAGTTGAGAAGCTTAAGCTTATTGTATTGACTGCCTGTTGGTGAATTATTTCTATGTATATTCTTTATAATGAAATCCATTGACATACGGTCACTTCCCATAATCACATGTCTTAAGATATTCAGCATCACTGACTGAAGCATCTTTTAAACGTATACACTCTCAAAAATAATAAGTGCGTATGATCAGGAAATACCACAATCACAAGCTGCAGGCAAACCCGTGGCATCGTGAGGAGGAGCCACACAACAATCACGAGACACCAGAAAGACAAACAACCAGCTCTCTCTCTTCCCTCTCTCATCGAGATGATTGCAAACTTAGAATGGACTCAAAGTAACGCACAACAAAACATAGAACAGTTACAGAATCCCACAATGGAAGAAACAATTAACAACGAATCAACAATAGAGCTTTCAAGCGTTCTTCTTACTGCTTACTTTAATAAGTGGTAATGTCATGTGTCCAGTCCTAGCAGAACCCCGTTCGCTGATAGCCGTCTGCTATAGAATTTATTGGCACTCTCCCTCAAAATGAGGTACTGTTACCGCGTTTACATTATAGACTTGTTCCTAATTTCATCCACGTTTAAAAGACATGTTTGGGGTTAGATGTTGCATTGATAAGTTAGGGGTCTTTCATGCAAACCAAATATCTATGTGTCTTGATCCATATCTGAATTAAGGGTGAGGTTAGCGCCGTGAAACCGGTTTAAGCCCTCCAGTAAAATATTTTACTGACCGTTCCAAGGCGGTACTTCTTTTGTGGATCTTTCATGTTTTTACTATGCCTTTGTGTGCATCTGTTTATATGTGCTTTGTGGTCACCTGCTGGGAAAGGGCTGACCTCTTGGCTCTCGTTTGTGGTGTCTAACTGTGAGTTTGTCACTTTCCCATTGGTATGCTGGGTCAGGTGTGGTACTTGATTGTATCGATTCCTGATCTTTGCACCCTTACTTACTTTACATACTATCCTGATGATTGGCCGATAGTGTATGAAGAACAAAGATAAGCATATACATGTATAATATTTCAAAAAAAGCTGCCATCTTTCAACACTGAGCAAAATGGGTTATTGGCTACTGACTGAAAGTTGAGAATTTAAACCATTTTAAAGCTGTTTCAAATGAAAGAGGTGATCTATTAATTGACACTACAACCTCATCGCCATCTCCGCAAGCGGAGATGGCGATGAGCTAGGTGTGTCAGTTAAGTGTTTTGACACGATGAGACACATCACTCAGGTAATTTTCACAGAAAGGGCTATCTCATGCTACACCACTTAGCTGACTCTACCGTGCAGGTTGCAAACTTAGACAGTTATAATTGCCACCCTCAAGAGGACGGATCCCAGTAATTTTCTGTCTCTCCTACAAGCAAGTTCAGATATGTGGTAATTAATGATGTAGAGAGTGATGGTGAGATCCTCAAAGAAAATTGAGGATCTTACATGAGTGTTCGTGTTTTTTTTTATTTATTAAACGAGTTGAGGTAAAGAAATAAAGCACAAGGCTTGTCGAGCAATTTATATCTTTTTCGCAACGAGTTCAATAAATGCAATAATACAGGAGCACGAATGTTAGATTTTATTTATCACATGGCAATAAAAATACTTAAAACCGCATTTTTGGCGTGAAAACGTCAGGAGTTTGCCATCATTTACGCAACGTAATGATGAATATCGTTATGTTACGTTACTAAATCTGTTTACCACCAGTGGTTTTTCGATTTATTACATGACGTTATATCACTCCCAGAGGCGACGTCGTGTGATAAAAATAGAGTAATATTTTTTCTGACATTTGTTTGTTTTTGTTTGTGGCTACACTGTAAAGTTCATAGTAAGGAAGATGGCAAAGATCAGGAATCGATACAATCAAGTGCCATGGACACCACATAGGAAAGTGACAAAACACAAGAAAACATCACATACAAGAGAGTCAAGAGGCCAGCCCTTTCCCAGCAGGTGATCACAAGGCTACAAAGAACAGACATGACAGTATTACAGACAAACACGAATCACAAATAACAAAAAGGATCCACAAAAGAAGCACCGCTTTGGAACAGTCAGTAAGAAAATTACTGGCGGACTTAAACATGTTTGACGGTGCCAACCTCACCCTTATTTCTGAGGTGGATTGAGACAAATATATGTTTGGTTCGCATGAGAGATCCCTAACATATCCATGCATCATATCCTAGAACATACAAATCAAGATTTAGATATAAAAAGAGATCAATTAAAGATAAGAACCCAACAGTACATACAACAGAATACCGGAGTAAAAGAAATACAACAGTTAAACCCCGGTGGGCCAGACCACAGACACATCATCAGGCACTAACCCTCTCATCTATAAATAAGTCTTTAAGTCGGAACCGTCGTAGAGTCTGGGGTCCGACCCGCCGGCATGTAATTAAAGAGGAAATCAAAGTTGCAACCATGATTGGGTTGACCACCAAGCATGCATTCTGTTGCAAAACATTAATAATATAACCAATCGTTTTATAATGAGAAAGTGTTAAGTAATTATTATTTCATAGTAAGAAAGACGGCAAAGATCAGGAAACCATACAATCAAGTACCACGCCTGACCCAGGATACCACATGGGAAATTTGCATGAAAGACCCCTAGCTTATCAATGCATCATCTCAAAAACATATATAAATCAAGATATAAAAGGGAGATAAAGCAAAGATAAGGACTCAACAGTACATAAAACTGAATACCGGAGCAAAAGAAATCCAACAGGTAAACCCCGGTGGGTCTGACAACAGCCAAAGCATCAGGCCCCTACCATCTCATCAATAGATAAGGCTTTAGAGTCATAGAGTCTGAAGTCCGACCCACCGGCGTGCAATTAAAGAGGAAAGCAAAGTTGCCAACCGTGATTGAGTTTACCACCAAGCATGCAGTCTGTTACAATACATTAATGTTATAGCCAGCCCTTTTATAATAGGAAATTATTTTAATGAACTGCGCTAAAAATTTATTAGAGCCAACAATCTTCTTCTACTTATACACCAAGTCACCATAGAATTCAGGTTCCGAAAGTCCTTGGCGCTAGAGAGTTTAAAGTCCAACTTGGAATTTAGATATCAAATCATAGTATCGTCTATAAAATTTAGATAAGGTTTTACGTAGTTTATGATACTGATAGCGTGGTTTAAGAAGTTTCTGAGTTAACAATTTATTGCGAGTGTTGAAGTAAGCAACATAGCTAGATGCTCTAGCAAAACGAATGAGTTGAGAGATATAGACCCCATGGGATGTAGAGCGAGGAATATCACCATCTAACAATGGGAAATTGACAATTTCAAAATCGAAATCGTCACGTTTGTCGTAAAGTTTGGTAGAAACATTGACAAATGGAAGTCTAAAAGCGCGACTTCGGTATCAGAAAACTACTGTATTATCGATGCCCCTACCGGTGTTAAAAAGTAATGCTTACAACTGTGCAACCACCGGTTTAGCGAAATGCTTTTTCTTCAAATCATTTGATGATAGAGCTGTTAATATACACTCAAATTTTATGTCATTTACAGCTTATCTTGTGAGGTTTCAGCATCATGCAATGCTAAATGGTTAAATTTCAAAGGTTATAGCGAAGATGGCTTCAGCTATAGTTTTTCTGTGTCTCTTGCTCCATATAAGCCAGACGACTTCGGAGATTGTCTCTGGTTGTAGGTCATGTGACCAGGACTATTACTGTAACACCGGCGGTGAGTGCTGTTTAGATACCAAGATAAGTTATCCACTTTACGACGATGAGAACCTATACAATTCCAGGTACGTAAAAGTACATATTCTCGACTACAAAAGAAACCCGGAATTTTTTTTTAATTCGTCCTAGGTTCGTTATAAATTTGGTCAAGATTTAAAATTTGGTCATATGCCACAACAAACAACTCAATTAAAACAAAGCAAATCAAATTTAGAATTGCAATAACCAATGTTCGACGTTAATCTGGCATTCATACTTTTTTTGATAATCTACATTGTGCAAGAAGCTTGAGTGTTTAGAAAAAGTACACCAAGTCGGAAGTATTGTTTGGAGATCGCCATACAAATTGCCGCCCTAAAGTTTAAAAGAAAAATGATCCTCATTGGAGAACTGAGACTGGCGTAAATTTGCAAACGTAACTTTGATACTTTGTATGGAAAAATATATTTTGTCCGTCAATACTAGCTAGTCAATACTTAATCGTTTCTCATCATTTCTTAGATGTACCGTTTTCTGCTGTCAACTTTTCCATTGCAGTTGAAAATTAAAAAAATATTCCCATTATTTACCGAGAAATAGCCGTACAAAGTTCGACGTTGACGTCCCCATAACACAATATTCAGCATGAACATGAAAAAGTTAAGACTAGGTTCTTGAGCACATTAGTTTTGCTATAAATGCTCATTATTTCATCCGAATTCAATCAATATTAGGGCATACAGAATGAAAAATCAAAATTTACATTGAAATATATGACGGGTTATTTCTGTAGGTCGGTATAGTAGAGCACTATTTCATGCGAGTATACTTCGATGCTAAAAGTTGTTAACACTGATGGTATGCGCGAATCCAGAATATTTTGTCAGAGGGGGTCCAACCCAAATCTGATAACTTTTTTTAGTTGTTGAGTGGAGATCCAAATACATGTACCCCAGAAAGTAGGTCACCATAGGCCCGCCGGCCCGAAATTGAATGCTGGCTTGATGGTTTTGTAATTTTGCAGGTGATCCGGACTAGTATTGTTAAGAAACCCTATAGATTTGTGATATTTCAGGCGGGGTCCGAACGTTGGTAAACGTGGAGGCCACGTGATAAGGCATTTTATCAGAATCTACACTGTTTTAATGCACAAATTCACAGATAATTCCCACACTGTGCATAATTTGGGAGTGTTCATTTTCCCTCATACATAGGACTGTACTATGAAAATGTTTTTGAGAATAAGTTGGTCCCTTATTTCTTATCAAGGCCCAATCTAGAATTTACAAGAAATAAAAATAATCAGCAATCACAAGTTAGCATTTCAAGAAAAAAAAAGATTCTTCTGCTGCGCTTCAAGGGAGACTATAAATCTGAAATTGATTTCCATAATTGTCTATACACTTGTTTTTGTTTATCTTCATTTCTTCAAATTTCTAGGATAATCTAAATAATAAAGGCTTAGTGTCGTTTTGAGCAGTATTTGCCTGATTTTCTGATCGCAAGAATAGAACACTTGGAGTTTTGATGCAATGCATTAAAGGATTAGTGCAATAGGTGACTCTGATATCATTTTTCGCTCTACCGACTTACAAATACTTGATTCTACCTGGGTTTTAATAGCACAAATGCTTTGTATGCTACAACCTACAATACAACATCAAGTTAAAAAAGTTGTTGTTATTGTATATGAACCAAAACATACAGGAAAACCAGCGTGTATTGTGTTACTGACTATGCTTGTATAATTTGAGCAGCAGTTAACTGGGCACACTAAACTATTTTGGTTGCTGTTAAAATTTTGTGTCTGGGTTAAACTTTGTGTTCTTTATATAAGTAATACATAAAATCTAAATTCACCATATATAACCATTTCAGGCTCAATTTAAAACTGTCTTTCACATTATTTTGGACATACATAGTACCTTATGATATAGCATTTATATGGTAATTACTTTAACATTTTTGACAGAGTATGGGAATTATTATTCAGCTGGAACTTGAGACAACAATTGTCTTTTGTTAAAGAGGTTCAAAACCTATAACTGGCCATATCGACATTTTTTGTGGGTATTTTTTGTGGGTTTTTTTTTAATTCTAAAATGCACTATTTCACAACAATAAATATGCTTTCACAATTTAACATAGTCTCTTAATAAGAACCAATGCATTCTATGGACTAACTAGTATCTTTCTGTCTATTTAACACAAAAATCAGTTCTGAAATGAAATAAAATACCCTATGATGTATCATAGAGGGAATTAAGCAATATATAGAAAGCCTTAAAGTTTGTAACATACGTTACATATTGCAAAACAAACAAAAAATGATACTTTACACCAGAAACACAGTTTAATATCGCCTTTCAGTCTTGTTTATCAATACACAGCTCATAAGTGGTGTTTTAAAAAAGCTCACAGATGTAGGATTACATGTTTTGTTTTAAATGAAAAGCTTCTTACCTTACATAACGTTTTTAGTGGTTGTCATATTCAACAGCTTATTACTCCTGAAATTATTGCAGTAGAAGCAATCTGTTTGCAGTTTTGAAATGGTTAGTTAATTATCTTTTAAAGTAAGAAAGAGGGTGTAATATCAGGAATCGATTCAATCAAGCACCACATGTTATTTATATCCAAAATTGTAATTGAGAAGTTATAAAATGAAACTATATAACAAAATATCAATGATTTTATAGGATGTCGTTGGAAATGTAACGTAAATGACACTATAATGGGCCTAAATCACTCTAACAAACAAACCTATCTGCAGAGAATTAACTGTTCTAACATATTACATGACTGTTTCGCTAATATAAATTGTTAATGTACCACCTTAACAACCCTAATTTCACATTATTTATTTAGTCCTAAAAATTGAGGGGTAACTTATTTGTAATACTTTTGCACCCAAACGCCCCTACCGCCAGATGGCCAACATGTTGCAAAAAGCTCGTTAGATGTTGTGCTTTAGAAGAAAATAGTCCACAAAAAATCCCCCTGGGGGCAAAACTTTTAGTAGCTCATAAAGAACGCAAAACGCATACGTCGTAGCTTAGAACCACCTACGATGCCTGAAAAATCGTACCGAAAATCGTAGACAAATAAATCGTGCGACGCCCGTATCAAATGTAACTGAGGCATTTAAGTTCACATTAAAGGGTCGTGCAAAGGGTAGAAAATATGTTTAATATTAAATATCTGTATCAATATATATGAGAGTAAAATATAGTGCATTAACGCATGTTACAATAAATTATCATATTCACAAACGTCGGCCAAACGTTTCGCACATGGGGGCTAAATCATTAGTTTGCTAAATGAGCCGAAATAGAACCGCACCCCGTTTTTTAAGGTTGTTGCTGATTGGCCGTCTAAATTTAATGGCGTTTCGCTGGCGGGCCGATGATGGTCCGCTTCTAGTGGTATTTGGATCCTCTCTCTCTCCCTCTCCTCATCAACTGAAAAAATGTCAGAGCTGGACTCCCATTATTATTCATTTGATACCATGTGTTTGCGTTTGCTTGGGAAAATGCACATTTACGCATAAGGAGACATTTAGGTCGATTAGAAGACTCCTTGTTTGGTCTGGTCCTGAGGTTATAAAACTTTTTTCATGCTCAACTCAAATGAGCAAGAAATTTCAACTACTCATGAAAACTAAAATACCGAGAAATAATTGTTGGCATTTTAACATTTATGAGCAGGATAAATTTTGTGCTCAGCTGAGTTGAGAATCGAAAAAGTTTTATAACCTCGGGGTCTGAGCCTTCATATACTTTCATACATTGTGTATGCAAGCAGTGAATATTCTAGCGACACTGCGAGTATCCAAGAGCTTATCTGGTGCCAATGTTATAAAAAAAATACATTTATCATGCTCCACTCAGCTAAGCATGAAATTTATCATGCTCTGCTCATAAATGATGTTAAAATTCCGACTTTTGTTGGCATTTTAAATTTAATGTACATGATAAATAAAACATCTGAGAGTTTGAAAGCAAGATTCATTTTATTTATTTATTTATTTACATGTATTTATATTATGTTTTTATCTTTTTGCATTCTAGTTATCATGAGCAGTTGAATTTCCTTTTAGTTGAGTTGAGCATGTAAAAATATATAATCTCTTGACCTGCGCATTTATTGCTCGTATATGCGATGAAAATAATCACCCCATGTGTGGTTTCAGCTGTACTATATCTCTTGCAGATATGACTGTGTTCGTGCGGCACTTATTACAAACAATTCCGAAACCAAATTTAGCCACCCAATCAGTGATGAATTTAATACCAATGTGATAATGGTGACTAAATGTATTATGAATATGGAGAACGAAACGGTTAGAGATTTATGTGAAAATCCCAACGATCCTGACACCGTTGCAACCGTCGTGCCTGTCTCAGATTCAGTATTCAACTATAGAAACAGGTTCTGTGCTTATTGCAATGGAGTAACGACATTCATAGAATGGGCAGCGAAGCTTTACTGTGACGCTAACATAACATCATCGAACAATCTGGTATCCCTTGTGAGACGACGAAAATGTAACATTTTCTTTATACCACCGACCAACCATACAGTTATTCCATGTTTCCAACTTCGAGAACAAATACCCGGATGTAATCTTACAGGCCGTTTGACTCCTGGGTCCCTACCAGTTTCATTTGCATGCGGTGCGTCTATTGAGGGCATGCAAGATGTGATTTATAGCAATACTTTTCTTTGCTATATCTGTGAAGTTAATCAGTCAATTACATTAGAAGTGTATCCTTTTTGCTACATGGATATTGCAGTACCAATGCAAGTAGAAGCACCGTTCGTCACTAATCTTCCTTTAGAAGAGCTGTTTAATACGGATGACAATGCTGACAACTGTGATCCTTTAACGCAGTTTGATGACTATAAAATGGTAAGTGAGACCTAATTGGCATCAATAAATTAGCTCAGTTATAATTAACTGCTTTCTTAACTAGCAATTGTATAAAAGATTGGTCAATTGCATCTGCTTATTCATGTTTGAGGTTATACAAAAGAATTTCTAGCGATAGGGCGTGCCATTTCCCTAAATGAGACGTTCGTTTTATATTGTTGAAATAAGGACTGAGACACTAGGCACATTCAACAAATACACATTGACCAGCCGTATATGCACCCTTGTAGCCTTGTCCGTATATTATAATCGTTTTTGTCCTTATAATAATCCTACTTCATTTTGAATGATAATTTATTATGATCATCAACTGTGCTTGTTATTTCAGTAACATGTATGTGAAATAGACCGTTACAATAAGGTAAACAAATGGTCTGTCACGATAGAGTATATATTTTTATACTGTCGATGTACAATAAAAATGACCATTTGGCAAAGCAGTCTATTTTTGTCAGATGTTTGATGTCTTCTTTGGCTTTTACAACCCCTCCCCCCCCCCCTATACCCAAGACGCCCTTTACATACGTTGTATATGTTTATAGCGACATGTCATTGTCCAAAGGACATCTTAAGCATCTAGAAACAAACTGAAAGACACCAGTTTCACCTTACCAGGGACAAACGTCACAATTTTAAGTATATTTCGTACGCATGCGCAGGAAGGATGTCTTAAAGTTTTGGAAATGAATAGCACTTCTATCCTTTACAGTTTAGCACTTTTACCTTTTGAAAACTAGCAAAACATTTACTCAAAGTCTGGTCTAAATGGCACCCAGTAGAAAGACGTAAAATGAGGGGCGCGAGTAGAAAGAGCAAATTTCTACTGCTTTGTTAATGAAAATTGCTTTGAAACGTATTTTGATGCTTACTTTTGCTTACTTTGTTGCCGAACCGCACCAATTTTAAAAACAAGAGTGTCGTTTGAAAATTTGGTGTTTGTAATCATGTCAACTAGGGAAAATACACGCATTATCGCTAAGCTGACGGATTTAATACTGTAATATCGCGACGTTGTAGTATGGCCGATGCTTTTTTTCTTTGATCTTTGCTTATGTTTAAATCAGACACTCTAGAATAACGACGAAGGAGGAGCTTAAAATCGTACTCTAACTTCCAATTTTAATTAAACAGCGAAGTAAGCGGGACCTTCCTAAATAGCGACAAATTAACCCGTAAATGTAATATAATTGACAGCTTAGGCCGGATGCGAGGAGGAGCGAATGTAAATTTTGTCAGGTGTCAGTAACACGTGTTTATTTGCGCCTGCGCCATACTACAAGCTAAATAAAGGATTCTTCCTCGGCTTTCTGTTTAAACCGCTCGGTGGGCTACGCCCACCTCGCGGTTTAAACAAGAAAGCCTGGGAAAAGTATCCTTTATTTCTTACATATTGTGGGATTCTGATGACGTCATACGAATCCTCCAACCTACACATAACAACAGTATACGACCATCACTTACGAGTTCAACTTGCACTCAATATGTGTCGTTGATGTTTTACATAATATTTTTTTTTTTAATTTTTGACAAATTCTTCATACAACCATGCTTGTGACTATTAACTTTATAATCAGATAAACTATGACATACTCGAATTTTAGACAATTGTAAGAATTCTATCGTATTTTTTCAGGGAAAGTGCTGCGTTATCTATTAACCCTTAAAGCGCCAAGAAAAAATGTCCATCTGAAAATGCCGCCTGCTGAAGTCGTCTGCTGCAAATAATTGCCTAAAATTACTGACGAGTTAAGTATAGAAGCAAACAGCGTGAACCCAGAACAGACTGCTCCTATAGAAGCAGTCCGATCTGGGTCCACACTGTTTGCCATTGAAGCTTCTTAAATATTTCAGCAGACGAGAAAAGCAGACGACTATTGTTGTGATTGGCGCATTAAGGGTTAATTTGTCATGAACGAGCAATGTCTCTGTGGAAAACTGCGTCCCTTTTCGTAAAATGCATATTTTTAAAGGGATCATATTCTTCCTTTAAAAGCAGTCACTTATGGTTGGAAACCCCTGCCTTTAATATTAGATGATTTCACATTAATGTGTACAATTTTCTTAACGCACGTGCATATTATGCATTATGTTTAGTATGTAACTGCGTTATGGGAGATACATTGGAGACTGAACTTATAAGTTTAAAAAGGAAAGCGCAGATCAAGAAGTAAATGTGTCTGAAAAGACAGACATTTGTACAAAAACAATTTTAGTGCAAACTTGATCAAAATCTGTTGAGAATTAAAAATGTTATTATTAAATTAAGTTTTCATAACATCCTGTCACAGCCGCCATTTTGAATATATAATTAGATGCTAATGAGAAGCATTAAAAGGTATTAGGAGGCTATGATGTCATGAACACACAAATATGGCGGCTTCCATAAAAGAAATGATGGAAACTTCAAATGCATATAACTTTTGACAGTCTTTTGCTAAAATTTGCAGCAAACTGATTTGATAGACAAATCCCTTCTTTTAAAACTCATTAGTTATATGGTGAGCGCTTCCTTTAATGCACATATAGTGTACATGACGTGCACAAAAATGCATTTTGCGTAACCGTAAGTTCATAGTCTATTGTACGCACATGACACTTTATTTTTCAGGGAAAATGTCGCGACATCTATTGTCCTGATCATCGTTACCTCATGAACGAGCAATGTCTCACTGTAGACCTTGAACTACTAAAGCTTCGCTGCCATCTTTACTTAGTTCCAATCAAGCTAACACCAACTCTACCAGATATGGTCATGACGGAGGATATGGTCAGTCACAACAGCTTTCAGAGTAGACTTCTAGACATAATTGAGCGCTTTGTTCCCGATTTGGCCATAGAAACACTCTTATTATACAAAAAGCCAAGTAGTAAAACTACCGACACTTCCGCCACTATAGATTATTTGCTACTGTTCATGCTTTTCGATATCAAAGGATTTAAACTTGATATTTTTTCATACATATATGCTAATCTACATGACAACAACTTTGACATATTGATATTACTTCAACTTCGAGCAGAGATAGCTTCTTTCACTATAGAATCACAGGATGCAGTTTCGCCGACGTTTACCATGCATATACCTTCAGGTGATGGTTCTGAGGATCACATTTTAGACCAAGTTCCCTTTAAAGGCAGCAAAACAGCTGAAGTATTTGGAGTAACCTGTTTTCATCAATTCTACAACCTATTAGTGTGTCCTTACATTGTGATGGGCATCGATGAACTTCCTTTGAGATTTAACAACGGAATTCTGTCTATTGAAACATCTATGTCAACCTTCACATTTGGTGAATTGGAGTACGAGAGGAGCAATGACACAATCAAGCTATGTCTAACAGATTATCAACCCATCTTTGATGAGCTCCAGAAAATATCAGAACAAAATGTAACCAGTCTAGGTTTAATGACAAATGGAAAGCATTTTCTATTTTCTAAGTTTCTATTTATTGTTTCATATTTGCTCTAAATGCAAATATATCACTACAAGTCTACTGAAAACCTTAGATAGTATACAGTAGGAGAGAATTGAGCCAGTTCCCCGGTAAGCATCTAAAAGCAGTCCACCTTTGGCCAATCAGCAAAATGCCATTTCAATGGCGTTTTGCTGGTGAGTCGATGGTGGCCTGATACTGTGTGCTGGCTTGGTCATAAGATATTGATACTTCTCGCATGTACAAGCAAGGAAGACTTACCTGCCTGCGCAAATGTGTTATCTCACCAAAGTATTTGCTGCTCATAGACATAAATTAGGATGCAGAATATGGTTCAAATAGAAATCATGGTATCTAGCCTTGTTTGATAGCTGCACATGCATGTTGAACGTCAGGCACATTTTATCAGTATCTATTAGGGTAAAGTTGGGTAAATTCAGACAACAGGTAAATTCCGACACACATTTGCAAACAGTGGAAATTAATATGAGATGGCTCCTTATGAGCAGTCTCATCAGGATTTTCACTGTTTGCTTAGTTAATTTATTTTTACTCAAATAATTGAACTATGAAACAAACAAGGTGGCTGTCCGAATTTAGCAGTCTTTTCCCTATTAATATTCATTAGAGGAGTGCAGTGGTTCAGTAGTATATACTCGACTAAAATTTCAGGTGTTCCTGGTTTGAGCCTCATTGGAGGCACAGTGTTATGCCATTGAGCAAAACAATTTATCCCTGCTTAGTTGCCTGATAAAAACTACCGCACTAATTCAGTTATTCAGAATAACAACAGAAACACTTAGATACGACATCAGTACAAATTATTGATATTTAGGGTAAAGTCGGGTATATTCCGACACACAGCTAAACTCTGACAGCGACCTTGTTTGTTTCATATTTCAAATATTGGAATAAAAAAATAAATTAACTAAGCAAACAGTAAAAATCCTGATGAGACGGCTCATAATGAGCCGTCTCATCTGGATTTACACTGTTTGCAAATGTGCGTCCGAATTTACCTGCTGTCCGAATTTACCCGACTTTACCCTAGTACCTCCATTCAGATACTAAATATACCATTAACTGACTGTAATTCGTATGAACAGTGGTGAATGAAGATTAATCAGTATCTGGTGCCAGAAAGAATGTGTGGAAAGCAAATTGGTCATTTCCTGCAGAATGATGCATATTTGGATCAAAATACACCATGTTCAACAGCTATAAGCATTTTCACTTACTTGCCAGACAGACTGACTGATGGACAGATTCACACAATTTTCTGTTTGTAAGATTAGTTGGCTTTTCAGATGTCTAATAGAGTGATTAGCATGTTGGTCTTATTTCATAAGATGGTTGACTTTCTCTTAAAAGAACTGTCTTTGAATTTTTAGGGTGCGTATAGCATGGTTGCTGATAAAGTTCTGCAAAGCTTCAGCTTATATTGTTCATTCTAAATAATGGTTATCTGTCAAGATCAGAAAACGTTTTGCATACCAGTGTCTAGACAATGTATAATTATGCAAATTTTGATAAAAATGTACCATGCTGTTAAAGAGTTAACTAAAAGCCCTTGACCAGCCAAAATGATGGTTGATGAAGCCTCTTCATTGTTTTGCAAAACATAGGCTAGAAAATGTTAAAGTAAAAAAGTATGCAAAATTTGACCCAAATATACCATGTGTTTCAAGAGTTATGTTCATTTTCACTAACTGACCATGACCAACTGAACCGATGCTCAGCAAAGCCTCAATCAACAAAAAAGACTGTTACGCATGACAGTTGTTAGACAATGATAATATGCACATGTATGCAAAATTTGATCAAAATATACCATGTGGTTCAAGAGCATTTTACTAACTGGTAACTGACGGTTAGACTCACACAGTTATCATAATGCACACCTGTGATGGTGCAATAAATTCATAACGACTTCTACACCAGTAGATATCATGCCTCGAGGTTATAAAACTTGAGCACAGTCTCAGACTAAAAATAAAGAGCATTGATTGGCTGCTTGCGGACACGTGTCCGCAAGCAGCCAATCATTGCGCTTTATTTTGAGTCTGGGAATGAACTCAAGTTTTATAACCCCTAGGCCATATCTCATACTATTCACAATGAACTAAGCAACAATTTCCCAGGGTTCAGTCCATCCATACAGGACCTTAAGGTTGATATTCTTGCATGAAGGAGGGTTGGTTGCTTTCCTATAGTACTTTTGATTCTTTATGTATCTTATATGCTTGTTTTTGCTACTGTGTCTCTTTGTCAAGGTGTCAAGGGTTGGTCTGTGGTCTATTAATGTGGCATATCCTGGTCGTATTGATTTGTTATATCCACACTTTTTGGGAAACATAGAGGATCTTACATGAGTGCTAATGTTTTAGTGAATTTATTAAACGAGTTGAGGAAAATATATAAAATGTGAGGCTTGTAAAGAATTTAATCTCTTTGTTGCAAAGAGTACAATAAATTCAGTAATACAAGATCACAAATGTTAGATTCAATTTATCACATGCCATTAAGATTACTTTACTCATTTCTGGCATAAAAAAAAATATAATTTTGTCTTTATGCAACGTTGTTATGGACGTCATAACGTTACCTGAAAATCTGTAAACCATTGGTGGTTTATCGATTTTTTTGCATGGTGTTATTTCACTCCCCGAGGTGACGTCATATGATAAAACGGGTGTATTGTAATCGGTCACATCCATCCATCAGTCGCCTCTTGAATTGCAGTTTTGACCGATGGTGTTCATTTTTGGAACAATGTAGCATATGACATGTTGATTACAGCAAATGTTCCAGATCACGGATATGACTGAGTCAAGGGGCAATGTCATATATAAGTAAGTAAAAAATAGTGAGTATGATCAGGAAATACCACAATTACAAACAGCAGACAAACCCATGGCACAGCGGGGAAGAGCCACATTACAATCACATGACACCAGGAAGACAAACTAAGCAAAGCAAACAGCTCTTTATACACCATTAAGATGATTGCAATACTAGAATGGGAACAAAGTAACGCACAATCAAACATAGAACAATTACAGAATCACACAATGGGAGTAATAATCAAAAACAAATCAACAACAACAGACCCACCGCATTAGAACGGACAGCAGCCTAAGCCACTGTGGGCACTAAGTAAGTATTTTTTATTATAGTGACATTGTGTTATGTTTTGTACAAACAAAATACAAAATTTTTAATAACATCTAGCCTCATTGGGCCTATAAGTCACTTTTTATGCATATTAGTTTGGGTTTAACATATTCTGCATAGTGTAATGTACTATATAAAGCATGCTTGAATATGAATGAATGAAGAATGTTTTGTCATTTATATAGACTCATTTTCCTTTGTTCATGGCTGCAATAATATATTTTGCCATAAATATGTAGTGGTTTTCTATCAAACAAATTAGCTTTTGGCAGTCAGTTATTTTAAAAAGTCACATCGAGTTTCACATCCTTTTTTAAGTATGTGTCCCAATTCATTTTATCATATGATGCGCAACGCACGATTTGGGCCCTTAACGTTATTAATGACGTTACGAGTAATTGACGTCAAAAGTGAAGACAAATTTACACGATTATTTTACGTTTCAGTCCACGACGCTAACATCAGATTCTAGGCTGAGACCGTATTTATCAGAACTGATATATAATTTTTAGACTCTCTTACAAACTATCTACAATAAATCAACGTCTTCAAAGAAATCCTTGATATTTAATAATAATTAAGGCAAAAGTTAAATCAAATAAAAAGACGTATTGCCAGAGACGTAATTCTTTTGTTTGTGGCCGTGTCCTTTGGCTATAACCAGTACTGGCCCGATGGGTTTATGATTTTATGGTTTTTATGTCCAGGAGCATCCGCCCAGTAAGCACAATCAATCGGGCCACTATCGGTCCGCTAGCGAAACACCATCCGAATGGCGTTTCGCTACTGCGGTGGGTCGATTGTGGCCCGAGATCGGATGATGGCTGGGCAAAGGTTCAACCGGCAATGGTTCTGATTTTAAAGCGTCTCAGTAGACGAGGCCACGGCTTTAAGTCTCATCTGACAGACTGGGGGAAACCAGGAATCGAACCCCAGGCCATCTGGTTTACCAGGCATATGCTCTCAGAGACGTAATTCTCTTGTTTGTGTCCGTGTTCCTTGGCTATACCCAATACTGGCCGGGTGGGTTTATGGTTTTTCAGGAGCATCCGATACTCAACCGGCAGTGGTTCTGGTTTTAAAGTGCCCCAGAAGACGGGGCCACAGCTTTAAGTCTCATCCGACAGACTGGGAGAAGCCGGGAATCAAACCTGCCACCCCTGGTAAACAAGGCATAGGCTAAAAACGTTTTGTGGCTTTCCCAGGGAAGTAACCAGTAACGGGCCAGAAGGGTTTATGATTCGGGTGTGTATTATATGACGGGAGCACCCGAAGGCTCAGCCGAAAGTATTTCTGGAGAAGCCGGGAATCAAACTTAGCCTGCGACCCCTGGTTTACAAGGCACATCATCGCTTATCCACAACAACACTGCGGTTTCATGGCATAGGCTACCGGAGACGTCATTCGCATTTTGAGACAGATCAAGCACTATAAAACAAACATTAAAATATGGGAGGATAGAAAATAACTAATATTTTTCATATTAACTTAGATTTAGTTAGTGCATCAATCATGTAACTATACTTAGCTTCTGTATTCAAAATATTTTTGCTTGCAAAAATAATCCCTAGATAAGGGAATTGGTCGATCAACGGGGAAATAATCCAGCTAAAAGAGTACAGCAGATTTCGACGGTTTATTTTGGGGGCCTACCCCGTGTTTTTTGGTGTAGTGTTTTTCTCAGTGTTGTTTAATATGCCATTCTGCCTAACTGTCGAGTCCGGGAAACCAGACCTAACCCGATGCTCTAAAATATATTGAATTGATCTAGATCTATGTTGCTTCATATATATTTCATTGAAATTCCACATAGATCTACTGTTCCAGGTTCTCAATATTCGTTTTTAACTATTTTAGAAAATATTACGGCTTTTATGTGTTTAAAAAATGTTGTTGTTTTTTTTAAGAAAAAGAACCTCAGTTAAATTATTGATACATTTCGTCCAGTTTCCAGTCTCAGTGGCAAAATACCCACCTAAACTCTGCTAAATTTGATTTTTCCGTTTTTTGACAACGTTGAAAATAAGTACTTTTCAGTACCAAATATATTTAATTAAAATCTGCCCTACGGCGCATAATGCAAGATTTTTCACAATAATTGCCTAAGGTGTGAAACTAACAATGATGCTCAAAGGAACTGTCTCTTTGAGACGGTTCTATTGTGTACCCCAGGTCTTTAGTAAAGAGATAATGGAAAAAAGGCATTTGGATCTAAGTAAGTAAGGGTGCAAAGATCAGGAATCGATACAATCAAGTACCACACCTGACCCAGGATACCAATGGGAAAGTGACAAACTCACAGTAGACACCACAAACGAGAGCCAAGAGGTCAGCCCTTTCCCAGCAGGTGACCACAAAGCACATATAAACAGACGCGCATAAAGACATAGCAAACACAAGACAGAACAAAAACATAAAAGATCCACAAAAGAAGTACCGCCTTGGAACGGTCAGTAAAATATTTTACTGGAGGGCTTAAACCGGTTTAACGGCGCCAACCTCACCCTTAATTCAGATGTGGATCAAGACACATAGATATTTGGTTTGCATGAAAGACCCCTAACTTATCAATGCATCATCTCCTAAAACATATAAATCAAGATATAACAAGGAGATAAAGCAAGGATAAGGACTCAACAGTAAATTAAACTGAATACCGGAGCAAAAGAAATCCAACAGGTAAACCCCGGTGGGCCCGACAAACAGCCAAAGCATCTAGCCCCTACCATCTCTTCAATAGATAAGTCTTTAAGTCGGAACCATCGTAGAGTCTGAAGTCCGACCCACCGGCGTGCAATTAAAGAGGAAAGCAAAGTTGCCAACCATGATTGGGTTGACTACCAAGCATGAAGTCTGTTGCAATACATTAATGTTATAGCCAATCTTTTTATAATGGGAAATTATTTTAATGAACTGCGCTGAAAAATTATTAGAGCCAACAAAGTCAAATCATAAGACTCTGATAATATGCCACGTTTTTTTTCTCTTCTTCAATCTCATCCTTGTCTGACAGGTAATATGATAATTTTTAAAATAATAACAATCCATGAATAAAAAAAAATCAGCTATATAATCACTATATGACATTTATTGGACACTACCATCCGAGATTGTTCACAACAATACTGAGCCCTATGTGTACATACCATATGACATTGCTTGATTTATGTAAATCTGTTTTTCTGTTCTTAGATATGCGTTGTATTTTGATTATTTATTCTTTTATGTTTATATTTTCATTCTTTGACTGCTATATCCCCTTTCATAAGAAACTTACAGTACACTATGCATAATTTGGTCATGTGCAAGGTATGCAAAAAATTGCTGTGGAAAAGGCCTGATGCTTGCATGCATGTCTGTTATTGAGATTGTCTTATATCACCATGGGTAATGGTCTAGAGCAGTGGCGTGCAAGCATTGGCCTTTTCAGCAGTAAATGGATTATCAAACAAAGAGTCAGGGTAAATGTTTTTACGGCTTTCATTTTTAATTAAATGATGTATTTCCTAAATGGGCTGTCAGTAGTACTTTCAAATTGTTATCTCTCTTTTTTAATGAAATGGTGTGTAACTTATATTTTAAGACAGTGCTTATTTTTTTACTTCTGGAATCTGACAACATAGAGATGAACCCTGGACCTAATAACATTAATAACTCTCTATCTATTTTACACAGCAACATTAGAAGTATACACAATAAATTTGACTATATAACTGAAAACTTTTCAGATTTTGACATTTTGTGTTTCAGTGATGCTAACATAACTACAGAATCTCTTATTATGTCTAGCAAATATGATATTCCCTACAGAAAAGATAGAACAAATCATGGTGGCGGTTTATTAATGTATTTGTCCTGTGAACTTGCATACACAAGAATTATAGGTTTGGAGACATTTTGGAATGAGTCACTATGGGTAGAAATTAAGGTACGAGGGATAATCTTAAAGTTCTGATCATGGTGTGATATATATGTAACAAGCGATGCAACATGGCTGAAAATTGTACCAATTGATAATATATTCTTTGTCTATACAGTGTTCAGATATGTTTAATGAAACTTGAAGGAGCGACCGGAAATCTATCCCAAAACAGCCATGCCCTCAATGCCCTGACCTACCAAGCAGATTGTGCATGTTAGAGACATCACAATTTACACAAGAGCAGTCACAGCTTTTCGTTTTTATGACTGCTTTAATGCTCATCTGTTAGACAATATGTAATGAAGATATGGCAAACTTTCCATATGATTTGGGTTTTCAAGGCCCTTTAATGTATGGCTATGCAACTGTCAGCTATAATCAAACTTTGGACCACTTGATTCAACCTGCCCTTACTGTCGTTACAACAGCTGTATTAAAAGTAAAACATGTTTTGAGCAAACGAAGATAAACTGACTCTTGTCTGGAGCAATTATGAATTATCGGTATCGTCAGAGACTGATACAGTAGTTACCCAAGTAAGAAGATTTCAACGAGTCCACAAATTAGGTCAATATTTGGAGGTACACAGATTTGTATGTGTATACCTAACAATAAAACCCAATTATTTGTCCAAAGGTGTATTATATCGTAAAATGATGCAATAAGGGATAAAATTGAGCACAAAGCATCCATCTAAAACCAATAACAATTTTGAAAATTCTTAATTAAAATCAATCATTTTTACAGTAAAAAATAGAACTTTTAACAATATTCCAATTAAGATTGAGATATTTTGTATTCAAACTAGTATTGGTTTTAAATATTTTGCCGATATTTGGTTTGGCATGATTTAAGTCCAAATTGATAGACAAAAATAGAATGTTCTTGGAAATGAAAATTTTTCAATGTATTCAAAATGACGTAGTTGTCAATTTCAATGACGTCATAAGAATTCCGCATTGAGTTTTAAATATTGAATCGACATAACCTGTCGCCGTTCGAACATTTGAATGGACATTACAAGTAACAAAAAGTAAAAAGACAATGCAGATTTATTTTGTAGTTTTAAAGATCCTGGGCTTATAAGGTTCAGATTCAAATATTATCATTATTCTTTAATATGGAAAAAGGCCAGTGGTATGGAGTGCACAATATATAATATGCTGTAAATATATATCGAAGCAGTACAGCTAGAAAATATTAGCATCATTGTAAAGGTAAAAACTAGATCTTTTGAATGGTGCATAGAATGCCTCTTTAAAATGTCTATGGACAAAGCTACAAGGCAACGATCAGAACTTTTGTATCATCCCTCGAAAATAGAGATATATGTCTTATCAGTTTGTTTTATAGTCCACGGGCAGCAGACACGATTGTCTTTGATTCTCTCAACAAAAATATAGAAAAGGCTTTAGATATTACTAATAATATAATAATTCTGAGATATGAATGAAACTTTACAAAAAATCCAAAATGAAGCCGCTCGCCTTGTTACAGGATTAACTAGATCTGTATCATTAGAAAACTTGTTCAAAGCCTGTGGATGGACAACTTTATCAAAAAGAAGACAGCAACATAAACTCTCTTTCATGTATAAGGTAAATAATGGTATTGTACCTTCATATATACACGATTTAATTCCTCCTTTAGTTAGTGAAATTTCAAATTACCCTCTGAGAAATAATAGAAATATATCAGTGCCCTTCAATAGAACTAGTATCTCACAAAAATCATGTATTCCCTCTTCCATTAGACTATGGAACTCCCTTGAAGATGATTTAAAAATCTTTCTACATTACAAACCTTTAAAAAATATATTACCTTAAGATTCAATAACTCATGTGTTCCTACTCACTTTACCATAGGAAATAGACATATTTCTATATTGCATGCACGACTTCAAAATAATTGCAGCAACCTTAATAATGACTTTTTTAGAAATCATATCCGTGATAATTCTTTATGTGATTTGTGTGGCATGGTAGAGGACGCCATCCTCTACTTCTTTCATTGCAGAAAGTTTACAATCGAAAGGCAGGTTTTTAATGACACAGTTAGAGTTTTCCAATCATTAAGTATTGATATGATTCTATGTGGTAATTATAATTTGAATATGGAAAACAATATAGTCTTGTTCAGAGCTGTCCACAGATATATACATGCTACTAAGCGTTTTAAAACCAGTAGACTCTTTGTCTGAAGTTTTTCTTGAAACATATTTTGTTTATTAATAAGTATACTTATGGCCAAATGTGTTGTATTCCCAAGTTGAAAGGGTTTCTGGCAGTAGTACTATTTTTTTTTTTTTTTTTTTTTTTTTTTTTTTACGTTTTTTTTTTTTTATTATCCAATTTTAATTATTTACCTATTTATTTATCTACTTTTCTGATGTTCTTCTTGTTTTTCTTTCATACATATTTTATCTTTATTTATTTGTTTATTTAATAATTATTTATTTATTTATTTGTTTATTTATTTATCAATTTATTTATTTGTTTATTTTATTTTATTTTTTTATTTGATTATGTATGTATTTTTTTATTATTATTTATTAATATATTCTCTGATTCTGATATAGTCTTGTTTATGTTACTGTTTTGCTTTGATTAGAACTTGTTTAGTTAACATATGCGTTTGTATATTTAGCCTGTTACGTACACCCATTATATATATATATATATATATATATATATATATTCTCCCCTGGCATTTGTTATGCTTTTTGTCATGTTTAGACACACTAATTGTTTGGTATATTTATATCTATATATATTGATGTTCAAGCTTTGATCATAAAATAGGATTGAAATTACCTCTTGTTAGACCAATCAGTGATTACCTTTTTCATCCAATCAGAAGCCAGATGTGGACCAATCAATGATTACCCTTTTTATCCAATCAGCAGACAGGAGAGTTAATTATCAGCCAATCAGATACTTGTTTAATGGAATAACCCTTGAAATGAACTTGTCCATATATAAAGCATTGAAAGGAGTGCATTGGATCAGTTGGCTTATGACTGCTAAACCGAAAGGTCTTAAAGACATATGCGGCTATTTCCAATGCGCACCTTTACCGCGTCTGCAAACGGGGAAAGTTGTCTGGGTCCTGTCTTTCGACCTTTAACGGATTCGGATTAACACAGCTTTCGATATTCTTATGTCATATCGGTGTTCCGACATTTTCTTCACAAAATAACTAATTAAAGTGTGTTCGAAATATCTATTGACATCTTTTCAGAACTGATCGTCTCAGCACTAAAGACAGATAAATGTAGCTCAGTCGAAATCAAACGAAGTACACAATAACCCTGGTTACGAATACGATAGTGGCCGAGTCTATACTATTTGTATGGTTATTTAGAGCGGCGCACGACCTGACCTCGTGGCCTAGTGGTTAGCGTGTCTGGCTACAAAGCCAGAGGACCAGGATCGATTCCCGGATGCGCACATATTTTCAGTGTGTTTTTTCTTTCTTTTTTAACATTTTAATGCTAAATTACTTCATATACTAGTAAAATGACATCATCAAAGCGACCGAAATGGTCATCCCCGAACTTTTTATATTGAATTACGCATGAAACCTATGGGGGTGGGGTTAAATTTGGCCCTCTAGAAAGAGAATTAGTTCGGTGACCCCAGATTTTTATTCTTTTTTCTGAAAGGTATTATAATAGTCCATGAATTAAAAATAAATTTTCAAGATTTTCAATATCAGATTTTTTAATGCATGATTTATTCTAAAAGCAAATTTCATTTTTCGACGAATTGCCAAAATATATCATGCAGTATCTTGTCACAGCATGGGATAACAAGAAAACATGCACATTTTCTTAAAAGTTTGAGGTCATGGGCAGTAATGTAAGTTAAAAGAAAGAAGCTGACTGAAGATTACAACCGTTTTAGCTCGATAATTAGGACTAGTGTTATTATTTTATATTTCTAGAAAATTGGTCAAATGCTGTAAACTTCAATATGAGATTCTGAAAAAATAAGCACGGTGACATATCCTTTTTATTTCATAAATGGATAGCCCATGCATAAAACAAACTGTATGCAAAGTATTGAAAATATTTCAATATGGGAAGTATTTAGTAGCATATGTCCTTAATAAGATCAATTGGGAGGCTAAACAGGCTATTGGACAGCTAGAAGATATAATATACTGGTAATTTATCTACAGAGTGAGGAGTTGGCTGAAACATGTCTACCGAGCTCTGTAGTATATTTTACAATAGTATATAGTGGTGGAGCCACAGACATCTGGCTCATTTCAGCTCATTAACAGACAAGAGCAAATATATATTTAGTGGCTAGGCCTCTCATGAATCCTGTATACGGCGATTGGGAGACCTGGCTCACTCTAGCTCATTTGTTTACAAGACAACTTTGTGGTTGCTCACACTGTGACAGCCTGTTATATATATACAACCTTGTGATTGCTCCAGCAGTGTTGTCACTCCGGTAATTGTTGTACAACACAGTATAATACTTATTTAGCTTTGGTTATTCCAACGGCTAGCTGCTTTGACAGCGTATTTATACTTGTTTTCCTCTATAGGATTTTGACTGCACTTGCAGTATTTGTCATAGTGTTGTACTTTTGTAGTCTTTGGGCTCAAATAACAAGGTTGTTAAGGTTGTTGTGAATAAGTCAGTTTGAGCTGCTCAAATATTGCTCTGATATTACTTTGTGCTCACTGTGGCTCGTTATATATATTGATCAAGGGTTTACATTTTACTACTTGGATTTCTTTCATGATAGTTATTGTCAGATTTGGCTTGTCTCATAATTTGTTGTTGACCACAGTATTTGGTCTTATTATTAAACACCAAGTAGGTGACTCAGTCATTGTTTGGAGCAGATAGCTCTGTCTTAATTGGGAAAAATCATTTATAGCTCATTTGGGCTCATTTAATTTCACAGCTCTTTTGAACTATATTACTTTCTTGTTGCACCTAGGCTTGCAAAGCATACCTAGGCGTAACAAGCCATGTTTATAAGTTATTATGTATATATAGAATGTAGGGGAAGGGTCAATACTAATGTTGTGAGAACTTGTGACCCAACCCCATTGCTGTAAATATTTTGGCAATAAAATATGTTTAATGAAAGTTTCAGACCAATGATATGACCTTTCGAATCAAAGGTCAATGTATCATACGTTTAAAATCTCTGGTATGGCTCATAAGGCCAACCCCACCTTCTTTTTGGATAGATAGTGTTCAGATTTAGCACAATGATTGCTAGTGGTGTGTAGATTACAATGAATGTTTCAGATCACCCATATGACAAAGTAAGTAAGAGTGCAAAGATCAGGAATCGATACAATGAGGAACCACACCTGACCCAGAATACCAATGGGAAAGTGACAAACTCACAGTAGACACCACAAACGAGAGCCAAGAGGTCAGCCCTTTCCCAGCAGGTGACCACAAAGCACATATAAACAGACGCGCAAAAAAACATAGCAAACACAAGACAGAACAAAAACATAAAAGATCCACAAAAGAAGCACCGCCTTGGAACGGTCAGTAAAATATTTTACTGGAGGGCTTTAACCAGTTTCACGGCGCCAAAGTCCAAGGTCAATGTCATAAAAAAATTAAGACCTGCCTTACGACTTAACACAAACTTCTTTCATTTTTGACCAATGGCCTTCATATTGATCAGAATGATTGTCTGTGGTAGATTAAAACGAAGGTTTAAGATCATTGATATGACATTGGAGTCAAGGCTGCATATACTAAAAGATCCGTCTTACGATCCGGACAAGCCAGCTCGTAATGCAAACTCTTCATTCATCGTTTGACATAGTGATCATATTTGGCACAATGCTTGCATATGGTGTGTAGATTACAACGGCGGTCTCAGATTGCCAATATATAATATTAGAGTCAAAGGTAAAGATCAAATTCACTTAAAATCTGTATTGTGTCATATAAAGCTATCTCCTTTTTTATTTTTATGACACTCATATTCATTCATTCAACGCTAGCTTCCTTTCCTTTTTTGAGGGCGTTTATATTTGGCACAATTATTGCCTATGTTGTGTAGATTACAACAGTGGTTTCAGATTACCAATATGACCGTGGAGACAAAGGTAAAGTTCAAATACACTTAAAATCTGTATTGTGTCATGTAAGGCTAGCTCCTATTTTTATTTTTGAGGACATTAATATTTGGTACAATTATTGACTATGCTGTGTATATTACAACAAAGGTTTCAGATAATGAGATTACCAATAAATATTTTGACATTGGAGTCAAAGGCGAAGGTAAATACACTTAAAATTTATATTGTCATGTAACGCTAGCTTCTCTTTCATTTTCGAGGGCATTCACATTTGGCAGCATTACGGATTATGTTGTGTAGATTTCAACAAAGGTTTCAGATCACCAATATGATCTAATTTGCAGTCAAAAATCAAAGTCATATACTTAAAATCTGCCTAATGGCTTGTAATGCGAACTCCTCTTGTATTTTATGGAGGGTGTTCATATTCATAGGGGATCTTACATGAATGCACATGTTTTATTGAATTTATTAAACGAGTTGAGGAAATGAGCATTTATCTTTTTAGCAACAAGTTTTATGAATTCAATAATACAGAAGTGAATGTTAGATTCTATTTATCTTATGACATTAAAATTATTTTGAAATCATATTTTAGGCGTGAAAACGTTAGTTTGCCATATTCGTGACGTTAAAAGCATCATTTCATAACGTCACATTTATATGTAAACCACTGCACGGCCTCCAATCACTGCCTCCTCCTCCAAAAAGAGCAGAACGTAAAGGGAGGCGAAGGCCCTTCCGGGAAGCAGGCAGTGGGCATAAACAATGGAACACGGTAAGTTGTGTTGACACATTTTCAATCATAAGTAAATTTTCTGCGCAAAACTCGAAAATCTAAGAATGCTATGCTTCGGGCAATCGTTCAAGCTATCCGTAGAACATGCTGTTTGCACATTTGAACTTAGTTTGTAAGCGTGAGAGCTTTTCTCCCGTTGCACAGTTGTCCAAGAAACGGTGGTTCCTGCATGGTTTTGCCTTCTAACCAAACAAATAGTAGCGTTTGGACCATTATTCATACTACCGAGGCCCCTCCACACCCATGTTGTCCCAAATGCAATTTTTCGAGATATTTCAATGATAATTGAGTAATTCAGAGCCAAATTTCTTTAGGAGCAGGAGGCGAAGGAGGCTGGGAGAGGAGGAGCAGGCGGCGATGATATCGAAATTTGCATTGATTTTGCTTATTTTTAATAATATACTTATCCAATCTATATCAAACTTGCATGTATGATACGAATGATTAAACGCTATTGTTAACTGAATTATTCTAATCACAAACATTGCTATATATACCTCTCTTATAATATATACTGAAGGGCTTTAAAAACACTACACTAACTTCCTGCATTATCTTACAAAAGACAGTTAAATGTAAACTTTCTTTGCTTCGATGATGTCATCATGAAGTGGCTTCTTCAGTCAACACTTAAGTTTTAATTGTACAACTAAACTGGACGATGTTATTGCTAAGTAAAGTTTTCCTCACTGAAACATTTCTTAAGTAGCAGAGTTTTTAAGTCATCGAATGAACGGGTACACACAGATTAACTTTAAAAAAAAGCAGAACTGTTGTGTCACAGACCTGCCAATCAAAATGAAAGCCATTTCACAATGACTTACAAACTTCATGACACACATTTGATGCTTCTGGTGTTTCTTGATTTAAAGAAATAGGGGATCTTTCACTGATAAAATTTTGTAAAATGAAAAATTGACCCTAATCTCAGGGAATTTACATTTTAAATGCTTTAAATTCATTTGAAGTAGACAAATTTCTCATGTGTTACTCATAAATGCACACTTTTTATTATACAATCAAATTGATTGCTTTGCATTCTTTTTTAAGACAAACATTAAAGCTGCTATCCAAGTGTAGCGTTTTTAAAGCCCGTCAGTATATATACCTCTTGCAAGCTCATGGCGTTCTGGGTTAAACAAACAAAACAATGGGAGAATAAGCGAAACGCTTTTGTTTCCTTTATAATGCGTGTACGGACATTAACAGATTTGCAATAATTAAGTTAACATCTTTTGAGACTGCTCTTATACACGAGTTGTTATATCAGTTATATGATGTGCAAGGTATTCGTACAGCATGGGTATTTTCAAAAAGTACACTTTTATTATACATTGAACAGAAGGATACCTAGGCGTATGCATCCACTATACAGGACATCATGTATGGTCGTGTTTTAGCCGATACTGTGAGCATTACATGATTCAAATGAGAAAAAAAGTGAACCACACATTACGTTGGTGGTGGCATTTAAAGCGAAGTAATTTCGATTTATTTAGATGGTTTGAAATATTCATACATGTACATGCAAGTTTGATATAGATTGGATAAGTATATTATTAAAAATAAGCAAAATCAATGCAAATTTTGATATCATCGCCGCATGCTCTTCCTCTCCCAGCCTCCTTAAGAAATTTGGCTCTAAATTACTCAATTATCATTGAAATATCTCGAAAAATTGCTTTTGGGACAACATGGGTGTGGAGGGGCCTCGGTAGTGTGAATAATGGTCCAAACGCTACTATTTGTTTGGTAAGAAGGCAAAACCATGCGGGAACCACCGTTTCTTGGACAACTGTGCAACGGGAGAAAAGCTCTCACGCTTACAAACTAAGTTCAAATGTGCAAACAGCATGCTCTACGGATAGCTTGAACAATTGCCCGGAGCATAGCATTCTTAGATTTTCGAGTTTTGCGCTGAAAATTTACTTATGATTGAAAATGTGTCAACACAACTTACCGTGTTCCATTGTTTATGCCCACTGCCTGCTTCCCGGAAGGGCCTTCGCCTCCCTTTACGTTCTGCTCATTTTTGAGAAGGAGGCAGTGATTGGAGGCCGTGCACTAGTTGTTTATTGATTTTAATGCATGGCGTTATTTCACTCTCAGACGCGACGTCATATGATAAATCACATTGTCGCTTATGGTGTGTATTTCAGATCTTTGCCTAGGCCTTGGAGTAAAAGGTCAAGGTCAAATATGCTTTTAATCTGTCTTACAACTTGTGTGTGATGCTAATTCCTCTTAAAAATTTTTGGTGTTCATATTTGTCAAAATGATTGTCTATAGAGTGTTGATAACAAGGAAGGCTTCAGATCACTTATATGACCTCGGAGTCCAAGGTAGACCAAATATACATAAACTCAGTTTCATGGTTTGTAACACAGTTTGTAACACAGACTCTTGCGTTTTTTGCTGGAGGGCATTTTATTTGGCACAATAATTGTCTATGGTGTGTAGATTTCAACGAATGTTTCAGATCACCGATATGATGGAGTCAAAGGTCAAGATCAAATTTACTTTAAAAATCTGTCTTATACTTATAACTTCAGCTATTCTATCATTTTTGATAGAGGGTGTTCATATTTAGCACAATTATTGCTGAAGGTTTGTAATTGACAACAAAGTTTAAGATCACTGGTATTACCTTGGAGCCAAAGGTCAAGATCAAATATACTTAAAATCTGTCTTAGGGCTTGCAAGGCAAACTTCTACTTCATTTTTAGATGGAGAGTGTTCATATCTAGTATGGTAGTTACTGACAACAAAGTTTAAAATCTCCACTATGCCCATGAAGTCGAGGTCAAAAATACTTGATCTTATGATGTCATGTCTGGGAGTGAAATAACGTCATGCAATAAAATCAATAAACCAAAAGTGTTTTACAGATTTTCAGGAAACATTATGACATCCATAACAACATTGTGACAAAGTTATAATGTTTTTATGACAGAAATGAGTTTTTCAAAGTAATCTTAACATCATATAATTAATGGAATCTAACATTGGTGCTCTTGTATTATTGAATTTATTAAACGAGTTGCGAAAAAGAGATAAAATGCTTGGCAAGCCTCCCATTTTATCTCTTTTGCCCAACTCGTTTAATAAATTCAATAAAACATTAGCCCTCATGTAAGACCCTCTATTTACATCTATCTTTCAGCTCTAAATGCTAACTTTTTTATTTTTTTTAATGGAGCGTGTTCTTCGAAGAACATAAATATAACAAGTTTTATTTTGGATGGAATGATTTATTACATCATGAAAGACAGGAAAGCACAATTCTAACTGATTATCAACACAACAAAATCACCATGAAAAACAACTTTACCGGGTCACCAACAGAAACCTGTGCTCCCTACTAGCCCTTAAAAGGCCTATCACAACCTAAGTCATCTTCTTTAGTCATCTGCTGAATTGTATTAGACCCCTCTTCGACAAACAGTGTAGACCCAGATCAGACTGCTCCTATGGGAGCAGTCTGATCTGGGTCTACGCTTTTTGCCCCTATACTTTCATAAGTCCATAATGTTAACAAATATATGCGGCTGACAACCTAAGCAGATGACATTTTCAGGTGCATTTTTAGCTGGTGCTTTAAGGGCTAGGTACTAACAAGATATTGTGGTCCTTATCACACATGCAAACGTAATTTGTCTACCCTTTATATACTAATGGATTCTTCCATCTGGTTTGATACAATAAACTTGGGAAGGTCCATTGTATATATTGAAGGTCCATTGTATATTCCATTGTATATACAGTAAAATCTGCTTAAAGAACCTCTCAAAAATACAGCAAATTGATTTTCAAGACCAAGTATTGCTTAATGCAGGTCAATAAAAGGACCATTGTTTGGTCTATTTTTGAGTGGCCGTTTTACACAGGTTTTACTGTATTGTATATAAACAATGGACTATCCTGAATTTTTCGGTTATGCCATGTCATGATAATTCCTGTCTTCCTGGGTTGAACCGGTACTAAGCAGAGGATAAAGTATCTTGCTAAAGGAAACAACACAGTGCATCTGGCCAGTCTCAGACTAGATATCCCTCTATCTCAAGTCTTCCACTCTACCACTGCACTAATGTCTCAAACTTTATGGAAGAGTCCATTGGTATCCAAAGGGTAAATAAGAAGAAATGGCTGAGATTCAGCAACACAATATTTGCACGGAAACATTCACATAATGAATATCTGTTATCTAAATATCTCTAAATATTGCCACCAACTAATTCTATAATCTTTGGACAAAACATATAAACCCCAAGTGGTCAGGAATAAAAATCTTAATTCTGATATATATATACATGTTTTGTTAGTAACATCCCAATGATCTTTTTTCAACCCCCAACCCCCAAAATGAGGTACAGTACAAAACAATCTGTTATATCCCACGCCTTCTTTACATTATTACATACCCAATGGGCCACATGGCAAGAAAACCTGATTTCATTGAATGTGAACAACGCCTTCCTAATTCACTCTCTGGAAAGTATTATAGCAAACATGCCATCTAAAAAAATTTCAAGACTCCAGCTAGTCTCTGTAGCTGAGCCTGACCCTGTCACAAACCCGGAAGACAGGTTTTCGAACAATGATGCCCAAATCCTCCAATGTTTACTTGTTTGTTTGTTTGATTTGATTCTTTATGTCCCATCAACAATCTTTCAGTTAAACAAGGAAGGGTCTTTCTGGGTTGAACCAGTACTAAGCTAGGACAAATGTGTCTTGCTCAAGGACCACAACGCAGTGACGCCTGTGAGGCTCGAACCCGCGGCCCCTCCGTCTCGAGTCAAGCACTCTACCACTGAGCCCTGCGCTCCCAAATCATCCAATGTTCAAGTTATTTTCACAACTGAAAATCTTTTCATGTTGATGTCGTTTTGGACTTTATGTCCCTCTCAACAACTTTTCAGTCAAATCAAGACAACGTTATCAAATACATTGTTCTACAGCAGGCTCAACTTAGGCAGTTTACTGGTACAGTGTAGTTCCTTTATAGCACTATGTTTGGGGTCCATAGGAACTGACCATGTTTTAAAGGGACAATTTTACAAAGGAATTATAGGAAAATGACCATAAAATGGTCATTTTCCTAGAATTCCTTTGTAAAATTCTGTGGTAAAATAATTGGGAGCCACAACATGCCTGTGTTATGGTATATCCAAATCCTGGCTTCGATATTCTGCGAAGACTGACAGTGTGTACTAACACTATGCTTGGTGTCCATAGGAAAGGACTTGGTTATAAAGGAACAATTTTACAAAGGAATTATATGGTAGGAAAATGGTCATTTTCCTATAATTCCTTTGTAAAATTCTGTGGTAAAATAATTGGGTGCCACACTATGACTGTGTTATATCTAAATCCTGGCTCCGATATTCTGAGAAGACTGACAGTGTTTACTTTTCCCCTGCTATGTTTGTTTGTTTAATTGATTCTTTACATCCCATCAACAATCATTCCATTATGTAGAGACAGGACTTCCTGGGCTGAACCAGTACTAAGCTAGGATTTATGTTCCTTGCTCAAGGCGCAACGCAGTGGCGCCCAGTGAGGCTCAAACCTGCGTCCCCTTGGTATAGAGTCAAGCACTCTACCACTGAGTCACTGCCTCCCTATCCCTGCTATGTTAAAATGAGGCAGGATTTAAAGTACTTAGTGTTGGCATACATATATCAGTTACTGACATATGTCCTGCCCTTGATTAGGGGTAGAGGTAGGGTGAAAATAATAAGAAATGTTGTTTCAACCAATCTTACTTCTATGAAAAACAAGTGGAGCCACAGGTTAAAACCATGTTCAATGATCTTTTATTTAGGCGTATTTTTCCTTACCACTAATTTAAGGAGGGCAGCTGCCAGTTACTGAGGATAGTATGTATACAATATTGTTCTAAAATTTTCTAACAAATAACTCTTTCTGATCTGAAATAAACTTTGGTTATCAGAGCTGGAATTCACTAAACGTTTGTCTAATAGCAGACATGTTAAGATTTACGGATCTCTGGTGTCACTAACAGAAAACTCTGCCGTTTTCCGCAAAACAGATTTTTAAAAAAAATCACGGATTTTCAAAATCCGCTCATAGTCTTACCTTTTTTTTTTGTTAAAAGCCATTTCTTGTGATAATTTGGCGGATGTTGCCGAGAAAAATCAATATTGATATCATAAAGAAGCTTGGTAGTTTCGAATAGCTGTCAGGTAAAGCATCTCAAAGTCACTGAAAAATCGATATCAGTGAAGGGCTTGAATGTAAACCGAATAATACAGGTACAAATAATCCAAGCGGCTGTATAACTTGATAAACCCAACAAAGATGGCAAAACGCAAATCATTGCCAGGGATTACCCCAGCAAAAAAACGAATAAGGTATAGAAGCGGGTCAAATTTTAATGCAGAATATACAAGAACGTTTGACTGGGTTATGGCCAGCGACCGGGGCAAGCAGCAGGCGTACTGAAAGGTTTGCAGTAAGGATTTCAGCGCCTCTCACGGCAGGATTGACAACGTGCCAAAGTTGTAATTTGTTTTATGTATGTAGATGAGATTTTTAAATGTTAAAACTAAACTTCATGTGATATTTTATTTTGTGTGCATGTTTGTTTAAATTTTGCATTGTATAGAATGATAAAGTATGTAGTTTTAAAATTCATATAAATATATTACAAAAATAAAATTCATAAAACAAAAAAAGTGATGGCTTCTTTAAGAATCCTAAACATTATCTTGAAAAGATTCCAATCTTGCTTTAAACATATTTTGGCAAATCACGCGCGCGCGCGCAAAATTTGAGATAAAAAACAAGTCGTTCCGCGCGTTGTCCGGCATTTTTTTTTTCAGAAACTTAACATGTCTGCTAATAGCGAACAGAGAAGACCCTGATCAGACTGCTTCCTCAGAAGCAGTCTGATCTGCGTCTGCACTGTTTTGTCTAGGATTTTCAAAACATCTACTGTACACTAAGTTATGTAACCTGTCTAAGGAGAAGTACTGCTAGGAACAGCCTAACAAACCTTTTAACCTTTCTTATTACATGTATAACATTCTACAACATATCTTAACAAATGATATATCCAAATACATGTACAACCTAATTAACAAAACAAAAAAAAGAGCCGGTTTAAATGATTTTGGTACTTATTGCATGTGCTTTAATTAATTCTTTAAACATGCATGTGCAGCTACCTAGTAGAGCTAGTGGCTTAAAATTTGGTTCCAGCCTTCCTCTCAATCAGAACTGCCTCGGCCCATTCCGTGGAACCAGACCTCGGATGTACATCGAGGATCTACTTTGATAATGTGACGCTGACGTTACATAATGTGACACTGATGTCACAGAAACCATGCCAAAACAATAACAAGTGCGATTGCAGCAAAACAAACTGTTATTAATGAAGTTTATGTTTTTCAATAAAATATTGCTATAGCGATATTTTATTAAAAAATACATAAACTTCATTTATTCTGCTCATGAAACTTTTCCGGTAATCAGAAAAATGGATTTTAATAGCGCGGAACCCACATGTTACAGAACTAATTTTCCGTATGTTTTTTCCGGCTAACAAAATGGAGCTTTTTTGTACATAGTACTACGCGTAATGCAGCTTACGTACACCCGTGACTTGATTCTATTCTCGAATTGTGCTGGACATTCCAGATTGCCTTCCTCTATGTCCCTAATTTATGTGTGTCAGAGCTTTCGCTACTCGCATATGCATGAAGTACAAAAATCTCATGAACTGACTCAAATACATGTACATGTATACTCAATGGAGATCATCTAAATATCGTTAGTTCTTACTATTCTATACCCGCAAAACACAACCCTTCTTAAATATCTAGTCCAAACACCCTACATCTAAATATAGCCACATCACCACAAAAGCATTTCATACGAGATATTTGTGTTGATGCTTTATGACCCAGTCAACACTATTTCAACCATGCCCGGGCATTTTCATGTCTTACTGGGTTGAACCAAAACTAAGAAGAGGATAAAAAGTCTTGCTCCAGGACACAGTGCCTCTGGAAGTCTCAAACTTGCAACCTCAATCCCAAGTTTTACACCCTACCTCTGAGTCACTGCGCTACTCTCAATATTTTTGTTCCTCACTGCCCAGTCAGTAAACTAGCTACATCTTTTGTTTTATTTGATTCTTTATGTCCCAGTCAACAATTTTTCAGTTATGTCGGGATGGGTCTCCCTGGGTTGAACCAGTACTAAGCAAGGATTAATGTGTCTTGCTCAAAGACACAGGAGGCTCTAACCCCCAACCCTTCGGTTCCGAGTGAAGCACTCTACCTCTCTAAATCTTCAATCTACAAAATGGGTTTTCCAGTGATGTGCCTTATATCATCTAAAGCTACCAAGGAATGTTTCCAAGCATATATATGCTCAACCTAATATTTATTCCAAGCATATACATGCCCAACCTAATATTTACATCACATATACAGTATAATATATACCCACCTAGACCTCACACCAGCCTGTGAATCAGACAAGTTGGTCAACTGTGATATTTGAACTTAAACCTTTTACCCTTTGTTTTCCATAACCCCAAAAATCTGGTACTTTGGCAAACAGTGAAGACCAAAAATCACACACTTTAAAGTACTCAAAAACTCTGTCTATTTTCTGCCTGTATAAAATACTTTGCAAGGTACATATTAGATTGAAATATACAACCCCTTTTAGCTGTTCAAACTTAAAATCTATACTGTTCCATGAGCATCAACATGTGTACTGCCAATGTAAATTATGAAAATGAACCAAAGTGTAACCAAACAGAAAGCACAGCATTCAAACATAGCCATGGTAAGGCTTTTAACCATGTGAAAAACTCCATCATAAATGTGTTGTTATAGTAAACAAAGTTCAATTTAATACCGTCGGGAAGTGTTATTTGTCTGAAATTTCAAATATTAGTAGATCTAGTGCTGCATATTCCTAACTGACAAATGAAATTAGAATTAATCTACATTCAGTCAAATGTGTTAAGGGTTTTGATGTTTGGACCATACTTTCACTTTTGTTTGGCTAAATTTTGTTTAAGAAAACCAATGTTGTAACAGAAATTCTCCTAATATAAGTCTACTCAACAAACAAGAGTAGAAATAGTTTTACCATATAATTTTCACACACAATCAAGTGGCTATTACCTACCTTAAATAAAACACTATATGCCCCATAGGGTGAGAAATAGTGTGATGAAAAATTTGCACTGAAATTAAGATTGCCTCGAAATTAGGATGACCCACCATACTGTACACTTTGTGAAAAATATTTAATAATCTCCAGCCTCTGGGAGTGTACAGATGCACAAGCTGATATAAGGTGTGGGATTATATCACAAAATATATTTTTCTCTGATTATATTACAAATGTGAGTGAAATATGACATGATAATTAATTAACTTCTCCCTCTCAGAATCGCTTGACCCAACCTAAAGTGCAGACAAGCCAACTCATCCCTTCAGTGTGAATCAAGTGTTCAGTATCCAATTTGTGCTTGGTATCCCCATCAGGGGACAGTTGCAAACAGTGAAGACTGAGATCAGGATATGATAAACACAGTAACTCATCATGATCTACATGGTTTACTGTCAGTTTTACATCCATAATTTTGGCTTAATTGAAGCTACCAGTAACTGGCCGAAATACCTGATAAATGCTTAGATATGCTTTGTAACTTTAACTCTTTGCCTACTGGGTAATTTCGCATGCTTTTTTGTTGTCTGCTTATTTTTTTCAAAATCAACTTTTTCAAAAAATTCTTTAAGGAATACCATCAGAGTGTCAAACAGTTTGGATCCCATTCAGGCCGGACATTTTTTCGGGCCTGATCCTGGGACCAAAGCGTTTTATTATATTATAGGCAGACAAAGCTAGTAGGTAAAGAGTAACTTTTTTTTACCACTTTCATATTCATGCAGTACAGAGAAAATTTCTTATTCTTTCAAAAACTCAGGATGAAACAAAATGAAACAAATGAAACCGAAAAAGCTCCTTGGTATATCCAGCTAAACAAGGTGGGAAAACAAAACTATCACACAAGATTAAAGCTCCAAAAACATCAAAGTACATGTAATCATTTCAAAGATGGTGGATCAGCCAATTTACTTGGAGAGTATGGTCTAATCATAGTAATCAGGGGTGTAAAATTCCACTGGCCCGCTCACAATTGCAGGTAAAATGTTGACAATTGTGTAGTACTTTTATAATTTACAGCATCTCAGAGAAAAATTGGAGACATGAAGGGCAAGTAACTTATTTGGAAATTTTACACCCATGCTAATGGTAAGTCTTCTAAAATTTCGAACACTAGTTGCCTGCCAAAAATGGCTAGACACACAGTACAGACCCAGATCTGACTGCTTCTGAAGAAGCAGTCTGATCAGGATCTTTCCTTTTTGCTATTCTGAAAAGCATTTTGTTGTGTGAGTTGTTCATTTATGTGAATTTTTTAAAGCAAGATGCAATACTGGGACTACTTTTTTTATTCATTACTCTTCCAAGATTTACTTTGACACTTAATCTGTCTGATCATTGTGGAACTGACGTGTATTTATACGTTTGAATATTTGAAGCATTAATATATCTATTAATTAACAAGCAAGAGACATATATAAATATTTTATTTACAAGATCAGGCCCCAAGGTTATAAAACTATTTTCATGCTCAACTCAACTGGACATAAAATAATTTTCAACTGCTAATAAAAACTAAAATACTGAAAAATAAAGACTTTTCTTGCTTTCAAACTCGCCAATGTTGAATTTATCATGCTCATAAATTTGTGAGCATGATAAGTTTCATGCTCATAAGTTTCATGCTCAGTTGAGTTGAGCATGCACAAAGTTTTATAACCTCGAGATCAGGCGTAGTTAACAATGAACATATTATAATTGCTTGTTGCGTAATATATTATTTGCATACACCCATAAAGCGCCAATCATGACTCGAGCAGTGAACTTACTTTTGCAACCTCTTCATTTTAGTGAGAAGAGAGGATTGATATTTTGCGTGAATCATCCACAAACAGATGCTTCAGATCTAATACCAATCCTTTTTTTTTGGTTTCTAAACTGTTGAACTGAGAATGCAAAGAAAAGGTTTAAAAAATAGTTTAAATTTCTTGAGCAAAAAAATACTTTCAGATTCAAAGCGAGATTCCAGTATTTACAGATCTTCGGTTTAACCATTTTAACTAAAACATAATTTAACAACAGATCTTACACTTAATAATTTTAACTTAAGCTTTTCAATTGGCACATTTTTTTTAACCCACAGATCTTTGATTTACAGATCTACGGCTGAACAATTTTAAGTTACACATATTTAAATGACAGATCTTGAATTTAACTATTTTAACTGACATGCCTTGGATTTAACAAATTGAACTGACATACTGGCAGATCTACAATTGAACAATATTAACTGACTATAATGAGACAGCTCATGACATTTTGGTACTTGTCACATTCATGAACATCGTAAACTCAGACAAGCCTGTGTCTTTGCTTCTGGCACACATAAAGCCTAGAAAGGGATGAAGATTTGGGCTAAAATTTATACCTCTAGCCCAGCTAGGCAGCAACAAATGCATGTATATCAGGCCTCCAGATAAGAGTATGTAATTGAAAATCAATTGTCTTATTATATCTCTGCCAAACAAAATGTTTTGGGTACTGAAAAGAGCCATCTTAATGAGATGGGTTTTTTGGAGCTGCAAAAAGTTATGTATTAAATTGTTAGAAAATCATGACAATTTTTATGCTAAAAAATTTGCTTAACTAAACCCATGCTGCCTGTAATCACTTTACGCCAATGTAATAAGTACCAAAATCCCCTGCAAAGCCTAAAATGAGCCCTGACATGAGATTTCCAACAATGTGGTATGTGAGACCAGCAAAGCCTCAGATCAGCCTGCGCAGACTGATCAGAGCCTTTGCTAGTCGCTGGAATATTCTATGAGTGTTAAGCTACTGACAGAACATCATTAAAAGTTTCTAAGCTTAATAGGAGGCTGCACAGGCCCGTCTGAGTCTACACTTATCAAAATGCCACATTGTTGGAAATCTCTTGTTGCGGCTCAAATGTAATTGATTTTCGATGATAAAGCCTACAAAGCTATTACATGGAAAATATTCTAAAATTTCGAAAACTTTTCTCTTTCTGTTCTCGAATAAAATGTTGGTTGTCAGCGCTGGAATTTACAAAATATGTGTCAAAACAGCAAACAGTGCAGACCCAGATCAGACTGCTTCTTCAGGAGCAGCCTGATCTGGGTCTGCACTGTTTGTCAATGCATTGTTTGCAGGCAACTAGTGTTCAAAATTTTAGAATATCTACCATAATTTGCAGAATTCAGTATTTTGGCGCTGACTCTCAACACTCAAAATCCTAAATTTTGGAATAAACAAACATATATGCAACATTCGGACAAATATTTCCGGAAAATATGGTTAACATATAATATTCTGGATATTTCGTTGAAATCAAAATAAAACAAATTTCTTTATAATAAGCGCTTAAACAAAACCAGCAAAAATAACATCATTTAGAAATATACATCTCTTTCAGGGTGTTCTTGCTTTGTATATATAAAAATAAATTTCACTACAAAACTATATACTCGGGCCAGCTCATCAGATTCTGGTTCTAACAGCATATGTGAGCAGTGTTGGCTCATAAGAGACTGCGAAGATGTTCAGTCTCACAAGAGCCTTTGCTATTGGCACACACTAAGTTGAGATGTGGATGAATGCTCTGGCAAAACTTTAACCCTTAAAGCGCCAAGAAAAAAAGCATCTGAAAAATGACGTCTGCTGAAGTCGTCTGCAGCAAATAATTGCCAAATATTACAGACGAATTTAAGTATAGAAGCAAACAGGGTGGACCCAGATCTGGAATCATAGGAGCAGTCTGATCTGGGTCCAAACTGTTTGTCATAGAGGCTTCTTAAACATTTCAGCAGATGAGAAAAGCAGACGACTTTTGCTGTGATTGGCGCTTTAAAGGTTAAGCCTCTAGCTTTACTAGAAAGCTGTGCATGCATGTTTAACTCTTTGCCTCCTAGTGCCGTCTGCTGATAACTTTTGCAAACAGATTGGACTCAGATCAGGCCCGACAAAACATCGGGCCTGATGTGGATCCAAACTGTTTGACACTCTGATGGTATTGCTTTTGTTTGTTTTGTTGCTTTAGGTCCCAAGTCAACAGCTATGGTCATGGCGGGACGGTCAGTTCACCTAACCACACTTTTTCCTGGGCAAGCTTGAACAAGCAGTTAACCAGTACTTCGTGCACATACTTTTGCTTGTAACTGACAACAACCCATCTTGAATGATTCAGTGGAAGGGAGGAGAATGACCGTAGAAATAATTTCATGATCAATCTCCAAGAAAGTATGGGAGCGGGCCGGGATCGAATTTGCGACCCCTGGATCTGCAGTCAGACTTGCATCTGTTGCCAGACACGTTACCCAATGCGCTACATGGCCTACGTATTGCTGAAAGAATTATTCAAAAAGGTTGATTTGGAAATAAATCAGCAGACAACAAAAAGCATGAAAAAAAAATCCAGGGGGCAAAGAGTTAAAGAATGTTTCTACACATATGGAATAAGTACCAAAATCTCATGAACTGGCCCATTTTTTCCGCACAACAAAAAATATCAATACAACCAATAAATTCTAATATTGCAAAAATAAAACATATTATTGACAAGCACTGTTTACAATCACATACATATATAAAGCCAATATCAGATATGGACCCCTATCATATATTAACCCTTAAGGTGATTCAGCGAACCTCAGCATTGATTTCTTCTCAAAGAACAAAAATGTCTGAATATTAAGTTGTCATCATCTTTTGAAAGTCTAAGGAATCAAGTTAATTAAGTGCCCTTAACTTATGAAGATGCATGTCCATGAAATCAGCTGAGCTCAAGATTTGCCAAAGCTCCAATTCTGAGTAAAATAGGGTAAAAATAAGATGATTTTCATAGTCATTATTTTCCTTGTTTTAGCTCTAAGGGAGACAGCTTTGTGGAAAATTCGGATCAAAATTGGTAAATAATAAAAACATTTTGTCCATATGATGCTGCTTTGCTCAAAAGAGCAACCCTGAAACCATAATCATGCGCCAATCCAGAATATTTGGTCAGGGGTGCTCCTTTTTTCTTTTTTTTGTCATCAACATATTTCAAAAAAGGCTGTATGGACCTCCCCCGAGAAGCAATTGGACACAATGGGTCCAATTGCTTCTCTGGAGGGGTCCATACCAGTATTTCAAAAGCAGGATTGATTCTAGGCAGGAGGATTTGGGGATTACCAAAAAAATTTGAAAGATCCCCCCTAATTTAAAGGGGGGTATTTTTATATAGACAAAGAAGAGAAAATATTAAAATTTAAGTAAAATGCTGGTTTTTCATTAAAATCCCCCCTGGTTTTCCAATCCTAGAATAAACCCTGCAAAGGAAACCTATATCCACTTGTGATTTTCCATGGGGGGGGGGTCCTGACCCCCTGTCCTTCACTCTGGATCCGCGCATGATAATACATTTATATGAAACACAACTCAATTAAAAAAAATTGTCCTATTATTAGTTTTTACATGCTAAGCAAGTATACCAAATCAGATATTTCCAAAAAGACACAAAAAATAACACAAATTTTCATTTTACTCATAACACAATATATCGGCCAGAGACCTCCATCAAGAAAAAAAAATGAACATGTAATATATGAAAATATGTGTTAGATATTGTTTCCTGTGGAATACAAAAATGAAGATTATGTAAAAAAAATGTTTGTTTTTTTTAAAAATTCAACATTTTGAGACCAAACATTGTCTCCATTTAATATGACAGATTTTCCCTCCATCCTGATGCACTAAGAACAGAAAAACTTTGAGCTATTTTTTCTATTTTGTAAGATTTCAATTTTTTTACTGGCCACAACAAAGTTCATGGTTTTCCCTGCAACAGGTTACTGAGTCCTGGACTTCTTGAATGCTGTCTAAAGCCCCCTCAGTGAATATATGTACATCCTTCGAAACCCCCATCAAAAACATCCTTTTAAGGTTCAAATATGTAAATCATTTTTAGCATGACTTGTGTTGTTTTTATATTAAACGTATGAAAAACTTCTATCACTTTTTTTTTTTCAAATAAAATTCTGCGAGTAGCTTTTGCACCAAGTACAAAAGTTATTCACAGATTTTCATTTTTAAAAAAATGTTTTTTTGATTTTTGTGTGGATTCAGATTTTATTTATTGTCAATGAAATTACACCCCAAAAATTATTTTGATGTTAAGCCCCAGTTACACTGTCACGATTTTGGCCACGACGGAGCTACGACTCACCCCGATTTATCATGTCGTGATGCATCGGCATGAGTCGTAGCAGCACCGTAGAGACATCGGCACGAATCCTAGTAGTACCGTGGTGATTCGTGAAGACTCCTGGTGATTCGGCAACCTCCACGACAAGGCTACGACGAGTTTAAACCGTTTAAACTCGTCGGGGTGAATCGTGTTGGATTGTGGGCGTGGCCTAAATCGTAGCTCTACCGTAGCGGGATCGGGATCATTCCTAGTGGTACCGTGGTAGTATTCGTGGTCATTCGTGGGCGTTCGTGTGCGTTCGTAGCGAATCGGTTTATCACTGACACAAGATTCTGGTTAAAAAAAGGGATATCATTGCTGAAAATCATATTCAAAAGTGAATTGAGCCGCGACATGAGATTTCCAACAATGTGGTATGTGAGACCAGCAAAGGCTCAGACCAGCCTGTGTATACGCGCAGTCTGATCAGAGCATTTGCTAGTCGCTTGAATAGTTTATGACCTTTAGGCAACTGACCGAACATGATGTGGAATTTCTAAGCTTAAAAGGAGGCTGCACAAGCTCGTCTGAGTCTACACATGCAAAATGCCACGTTGTTGGAAATCACATGTCACGGCTCAATTTTAGTGCAGCGCATCATGGATTATGTCCAGAGACTTCAAATTGCGAATTTGCAGCTTGAACTGGAAGTCATCTGATACAACTGGACATGACACTGGACTTGGGACAGGACTGAGCTTAGCCCGTGGGTCCGGTTACTGTTTTGATTTTCCCGCAGCTATTCTTTTTGATGGCATGACTGACTTCGTCGAAGGTTGATCAGATAATGATATTGGCAAACTGTCGCCCCAGGAGGGTTACTTTGATATTTTCATACATACGTAGGCTCTGGTTATTTTGGGGGGTTCAAAATTTTGAATGTTAATATATTTTAGGGTTTTCAGAAAAATGAATATTTTTTGGGTATTAAGATTTTGTGAATATTTTTTTTTTTGGGAGAGGGGGGGGGTCATCACAATATTGGACTATATTTAGGGGCCATTTCTATGCATTTTAGGGTCTTTTTAAGGTCAATGTACAGAATGAGGAATATTTTACTTTTTTAGGTGCTAAAATTTAGATTTTTTTTTTTTTTGGGGGGGGGGGGGGGGTGCTTGAAACTCCTGATATATATATATATATATTTGGGGGGGGGGGGGGGGGGGGGTGAACGGTAGATGCTGGGCCCGAGCCTACATATGGAGAAAAAATGAGAGTAACCCTCCCCCCTAGGACTGTCGCATGACAACCACTAAATCGTGCTCATTCGTGGGAGGTCGTGACGCTACCGTAACGCTACCGGCTTGAATCGTCCTAGCACCGTATCGAATCGTGGAGGCATCGTGATCATTCGTAGCTCCACCGTGGTGAATCGTAGCGCTGCCGTCATGAGTCGTAGTGGATCCGTAGATGAATCGTGCAGACACCGTAAGAGCATCGTGAGGCATCGTATTGATGCTGGAATTTCTTTTTTTCCATCCCGACGCATCCCGATGCACCCCGATTTTACCATCTGTCTCAAATCGGGATGAGTCGTGGTGAATCGGGGCTTGAATCGTGACAGTGTAACTGGGGCTTTACTGGTTTGATGTGTGAATCATAAGAGGACCCTTGATTCATATTTTGGAGCCCTTAACACAGTAAAGTGAGTCATAGGGGCTCTTAACCCTTAAAGCGCCAAGACAAAATGCATGTGAAAATGTTGTCTGCTGAAGTCGTCTGCTGCAAATAATTGCCTTGCATTAATGACAAATAAAGTATAGAAGCAAACAGCTTGGACCCAGAACAGACTGCTCCTATAGGAGCAGTCTGATCTGGGTCCACACTGTTTGTCATAGAGGCTTCTTTAACATTTCAGCAGACGTAAAAAGCAGACGACTTTTGTTGCGTTTGGTGCGTTAAGGGTTAATAAAATTAGTTATTGCAGGAAAACCATGAAATGAGTTGGTGAAAAAGTGTTAAAAATATTGCCAATTTTCGTTGGAAAAAGTGTTGTGAGCTGTGTCTAATGGAGAGTATGATAATTTCTCTCTGTTTTTGCCCTGTAAATCTTTAGACCAACGACGGCAATGACCACAAGTCCCCCACAGAGGATGATTCCCCCCATAAAGGATAGGAAATCAAAATGCTGGGGATGATCTTCACCACCACCTGTATTAGGCTGGGCACCAGTCGGAGTTGGTGGTGACCCAGTTGGAGTTTTACCTGAAACAAATGTAAAAAGGTCACACTGGCAGGTGGAAAATCAACCTAATTTGCTCTAACCTCGAACCCAGTATCAACTGACTGGTCACTGACGGAAATGCAAAGTTATGTTGTCGAGGCTTTGTTTTAGCGCTATTTCAAAGTACTACAGCCTACAAAATTAATTCTGAACATACCCCAGATTATACAAAGTTATTCCCGGTATGCAAAGTTGAAATATTACAAGTTACAGTAAATACAATTGAAGTTTTATCTTCTTTTTAGGTTGATTTCTGACGATTTTCAGCTAAAAGAGCCAAATATAGCTAAAAAGGGTACCTTGGTTTCTTGCTGATGTTCATAAAGACGGATTAACTTTTAATAGATACAACAATACAGTCTTAAAGATACTATATTGAACCAATGCTTTTGGAAAAAAAAAATCACAGGTATGCAGAGAAATAATGGAGATATGATTATTTAATCTTCAACATACATCAGGTTTTGTCAAAACTCCCCACTCAGCCTCGACAACATATTTCCAATATATACATTTACCTGTATCCGTGTATACTGGGTCCGAGCTCTAACCAAGGATATACATAATAAGCATAGATTCGGGCAAAAAAAAGAGCAGAAAGTTGTACATATTTTCTTATCCATTAGTTTTAACATTTGTTTTAGATGCTCATAAGAACAGTCTCATTGAGACGGTTCTTTTGAGTACCCACAACATACCTTTCGGAAGAGAAATAAGAAAATAATTTTTTTAATAAGGCACTCTTTTCTAATGACCTGCTAAGACCTTTTTTAACTCTTTTTTTGCTAGTTCGGACTTTTTGTCATCTGTTCATAACTTTGCAACTTGAACAGTGTGGACCCAGATCAGAACCAACAGAATGTCCGTCCTGATCTCGATTTAAACTGTTTGAGTCGCTGCTGATAGTTATCCTGAAATATTTTTTTTGAAAAAGTAAAATTTGAAAAAAGTCAGCAGAGAACAGCAAAAGCATGAAAAAACACCCAGCATGCTTATAGAGTTTCTCTCAAAAAAGGTTATTAAAATACTCATTATTGCAAATACTTATAACTTTAGAGTTCTTATTTCTATAGCTTTGGTTTTATCAGAAAATAAGGATTTTTTCTAAGGTACGACAGTCTTCACCACTGTCATGCTGAATATGTTTATTACTACACTCCTTCCCAATTTTAATCCTGTTAAAATGCGGCATTCCAGTTGTAAGCATTAATTTACTATCAGAATGAAAATCACTGTGGATCCTGATCAGCTGGCTTCTGATGAAGCCAGCTGATCTGGATCCACAGTGTTTACATATAAGGATAAATCCTGGTTCATCAGGGCAAGGGTTAATATTTAGGGTAAACATAATTTCTCTGAAAGGTAATGCCTTATGGAACACTACTGGCTGAGCCCGAGGGGTTTAATGGGGTTTCAACTGAACCCACCACCACCAACCCCCATCAGCATTTGCCATAGGGAGTCCAAAATATTTTTTTTCATGCAGATTTTGGAAACAAATTGGAGTATACAAGAACAATTGCCTATCGATGGCTCAAATCTCCATGACAAACCAAAAATGCTTAAACTTTACTCTTTGCACACTGGGTAATTTTTCCATGTTATTCTGTCTGCTGTGATGTTTTTCTTTTTTAAATAATATTTTTCGATAAAAACATTCAGAAGTTCAATCAGAAAGTCAAGCAGTTGGGATCCAGATCAATCCCAACATTTTGTTGGGCCTGATCTTAGTCCAAAATGTTTGTGTGTTTTTTTTCTGTTGATGCTTTACATCCAGGTCAACAATTTTTTAGTCATGTAGGGACAATTTCTCGTTTCCCTAGGTTGAACCAGTACTAAGTAGAAGATAAAGTGTATTGTGTCTCAAGGACACAACACACTGCCTCCTGCAAATCTCAAACTAGCAACCCCTCAAACTCAAGTCTAACGCTGCTTCTTAAATGTTTGCAAAGGATGTTTTTTCACATTTGAAAACTAAGGAGACAAAACAAGAGATAACTCAAAGTAGTTATAACTCAAAGCAGTGATAACTCAAAGTACATAATCTTTCTTCATATCTAGAGTAAGCAAAAGTATATAAAACCAAACCCAGCTTGATAAACCCTTGTCCTGCTAAACCCTGATGTATCTTTTTTAAATACACTGTAGATCCAGATCAGATGGCTTCATCATCTGATCAGGACCCACATGGGTTTCCACTCTGGAATTGCTCTAAAATTGGATGTTGTAGGTCAACAGGATAAAGATTGGGGGAGTGTAGTACAAGGAAAAATTCAGCATGAGAAGATAACTGAACAAAAAGATTTTAATTCAAAGCCATGATTTGTGGAACTTTAACATGAAAAAAAATAAGGCCACAATTTGTTTCTAAGGCTGACTGGATCTCAGATCTAATTTCTAAAGCTACATTTTTCCCACATTTCTTTTACAATGTTGTGTAATTTCTTTCGGTTCTGGATTTGTAGAACTTCCAACCAAAGAAGCCGATGGCTAATATTCCAGCACAAAACACAATTCCTCCGATGAATGACGCTCCATCAAATGAACGATCAGGTTCACCGGTACTCGGCTCGGTAACAGGCGGACGTTGGGGACCTAAAAGAGGAGTTTCCTGTCCATTAGTATGCAGGCCTCCAGATAAGAGTGTGTAATTAAAAGTATTTTCGACAGGCCCCCAGATAACAGTGAGTAACTGAAAATTATTTTTCTCAACCAAAACATATGGCGTGGGTACTCAAAAGAACTGTCTCGATGAGACAGGTCTTTTCAGCAACCAAAACACATGTTTAAACTGATGGATAAGAAAATAATCACAATTTCATGCACATACTTTTGCTTGTAGCTGACAACAATACTTCTAGAAACTATTTCACAACCAATCTATACAAAAGTATGGGGCCAAATTGGGATTGAACTCGCAACCCTTGGATCTGCAGTCAGACTTGCTACTGACAAATGCTAATTCTTCCTTATGGTTATGACTTTGATGACATTGAATCTATGCAAAAATCAATAATTACTTCATAATCGCCATTTTGAAGAGTGAACCAATGGGTAAACTGATAAACAGAATACCAGGTCTGAGTCTTTTGATACCAAGTTTACCAGGCTCGGCTTCAAGAGGGATGTTGAATCACTCAGCAAGCCTTGCGTGGTAAAATTGATATCAAATGACACTCACCTAGTATTCTCTTTATAACAGCACCAGCAGCAGGATGTTGTGGCTGTATGGCTTAACTAAGGGGGAGGGTGTGGCAAGGGGGGAAGGGGTCTTGGAGTGATATAACACCATGTATTAAAATCGATATACCACTAGTGGTTTATATATTTTTTAGCAGTTTGCATTGACAGTCATTACAGTATCAGGTATATAGGACATTTTCACATGACGTCACGTCTGGGAGTGAAATATTGCTACGCAATAAAATCTATAAACCACTAGTGGTTTACAGATTTTCTAGAAACGTTGACGTCCATTATAATGTTGCGAAAAAGATGGCAAAATCTTGACATTTTCGCACAAAAATGTGATTTTTAATTAATTTTAATATCATGCGATAAAAAGAATCTAACATTCATGCTCCTGTATTATTGAATTTATCAAACTTGTTGGGAAAAAGGAATAAAATCTCGGCAAGCCACGCATTTTATCACTTTTCGCCTACTCATTTATTAAATTCAATAAAACATGAGCACTCATGTAAGATCCTCTATTTATTGTCTTATTAGGTAAGTACATGTATAATGACTTTGGATTTCAAAATTTTCGAAAAATAAACTTATCAAGATTTTTCCCATTTAAATGTATTAGAAATCAAAGACCAGGTTGTAAAGTAGGTAATCGTCAACATAGGATCCTCTTTTGGACAAACTTGGTAGATGATACATACCCAAGGCCAAAGGTCATTGGCCTTCTGGTTCTGTAAAGAAGCTTTTAAATGAGGTTTTACCATATATGGGCGCGGTGGTCATCTTAATTAGGTTACCAGGATCATTTGAACAAATTTTATTTCCCTCTCCCTAAGGAGACTTCATATAAAATTTGAGTTTAATGGGCTCAGTGGTTTCAGGAGATGATTAAAAAAATGTTGACTGACAGACAGACAGACAGACAGATGATGGACAGATCCTGGAGTCATTTGTATACTATTAGCTCAACCTTGAGCCTTTGGCTCAAGTGAGCTAAAATATCCATCAGAGGAGATGGTAAATCCCCCCTTCAAAAGGTAAATAAAATTTTGAACATAAGCTGGCTATAAACAAAGCTCTAGACAAAAAGTGCAGGCCCTGATCAGACTGCTTCCTCAGATGTAGTCTGATATGGGTCTTCCTGTTTGCTATCATGACATGCATTTTGTGAATTTCAGCACTGATACTCAATAGTTAATTTAAGAACAAAAAGAGAAAAGAGTTTAAAATTTTAGGACATTTACTGTAAGCTCTTACGTGTAAAACGGCCACTCAAAAAATCTTAATGACTAATGGTAACTTCATGAACGTCCAAAGTATTGCAGAATGCTCCCATTTGAGCATTCTGAAACATTTTGACCTGCATTAAGCGATAATTGGTCTTAAAAACCAATTTTCTGTCTTTTTGAGAGTGGCTGTTTTACACAGGTAAACCAAGTGCATATGGGCCTCAAAGTGACAAAGCCTGTCTTCGGGGTTTACGAAAAAGTGAGACTCAAACCAGTCTCCTCAGCTACAAAGACAAGCTAGAGAATTGAGAATTCACTTGTTACAAGTTTGGATCTGATACTTTCCAATAAGCAAATAACAAAGGTGCTGATCAGACTGCACGGATGCGCAGGCTGATCTGCGCCTTTGTTGTTCACAAACCCACGAAGACAGGCTTTCTCAGGTCGAGGCCAATATAATGTACAGGCCTCCAGATAAGAGTGCGTACTGGAAAATTATTTTTCTTATTTCTCAACAAAAACATATGTTGTGGGTACTCAAAAGAACCGTCTCAATGAGACGGTTCTTTAGAGCACCCAAAACACAAGTTTAAACTAATGGGTAAGGAAATAAATGCAAATTTAGGTGCACAAACTATCCATATCTGGACCTATGATGTACTGGTGCAGAAGCTAATCAGAGAGTATAGAAATACATGATATGGGCCACAATGCGAGAAAACCTGTCTTCGAGTGTTTGCGAACAACACAGGTGCAAACCAGCCTGCGCATCTGCGCAGTCTTATCAGCGTCTTAGTTATTTGCTTATTGGAAAGAAGCATATTCAAACTTGCTTCAGGCAAAATTTCAATATTCTAGCTAGTCTCTGAAGCTCAGAAGACAGGACTGAGTCTCGGTTTTTCAGAAACCCTGAAGACAAGTTTTGTCGCGATAAGGCTGATATAAGATTGGCTATCACCTGTTGTTTGTACTTACATAGGTTTGATATTGTTCCATTGACACAAACATCTTTAATAGTGGGGTCATTCATATCGTGGCATGCTGAAAAAGTAGCAACAGGCATCTTTTTTGTTTGTTTGATTTGATTCTTTATGTCCCATCAACAATCTTTCAGTTAAACAGGGACGGGTCTTCCTGGGTTGAACTAGTACTAAGATAGGATAAATGTGTATTGCTCAAGGATAACGACGCAGTGATGTCACTGAGGCTCAAACCCTTGGCCTCTCGGTCTCAAGTCAAGCACTCTACCACTGAGCCACTGCGCTCCCACAACAGGCATCTCATTAGAATATGTCAATACCACAAGGAAAATATTAGGATCAACTCTATTAAGATTGTGTGGAATCAAGCCAATAGTTTTGGAGGAGATTTCCCTTCAAGCAACTGACAAAACATGACTAATGAAGATGCCTTTAACTGAAATTTAACAATCAATTATCACAAATGCTCTCCATTGACACTATTTGCTGAGGTGAGCTAAAATTGTTTTTGTTTTTTTCATCTTCAGCCAACCCGGCTATTATTTTTGCCCCATAATGAGGTGTTTTCTATTTTCCATTTTTGCTTATTTCACGCTAGAGAACCTCTGTACTCAAAATTTGCAGTCATCGCATGGTGGTTGCAGTCCACAAGTGCACAAAATAGACTACCTAGCTGTTTAAAAGGGTTATATTTTGGTCAATATTTTACTTCTGAAAATATTCATTGCGAAATATTGTCACTTATAGATCAAGCTATATATCTGCTTAACAAAAATTTTGTGGGTTAAGTGATAGTTGCTACTGCGCCAGAGTTATGCAAAAAATGTGATTTTTACCTGAAAAAGTGGATGAAAGAAATTTTTGCTTGTGTTCAGAAATTAATGCTTACTTCAGCTAAAATGCAAGATGGCAGTACTTTAATGTGAAAAAAATTCAAAAATTGAGGCTAGAGCATTGTGAAAGTAATTCAAGCTTTTCATACTGTACACATAGTTCTGAATATCGGGTGTTCTGGCCCAGTGGTCAGGTCATTGACTGTTTCATATTGATTTTATTTAGACACTCAACTACTGGCCCTGAACACCCGATATACAGAACTTTGCGTACAGTATGAAAATCTTGAAAAACTTCCAAAATGCCCTGTCCTCAGATTTCAAACTTTGTGCACATTAAAGGACTGGTTATTTGCATGTTATCGAAAGTAAATATAAAGTCCAGAACATAAGCAGAAATTTCTTTCATACTCTTTTTCAGGTAAAAATCACATTTTTTTGCATAACATGTAGCGACTATCATTCAACCCACAAAACTTTTGTTAAGCAGATACACAACTGGATTTATAAGTGATAATAATTCGCGATGAATATTTTGGAGGTAAAATATTGACCAAAATATTACCTTTAATAACAGCTAGGTACTCTATTTTGTGCACTTGTTGACTGCAACCAACACGCGATGCTGTTCGAGTACAGTGGTTCTCTTGCGTATACTTAGCAAAATACATATACAACATATTCTGCAGTTACCTTTCACACTTTCTTGATTTTTTTTAAAAATCTTTTTATAACAATATTTCACAATAAAACATTTAGACAAGCTTATTTCTTAGCATCCAAGTCAGCTTATTCATAAACGTCACTGGATGAATTAGGAAATTGTCAAACTTTTTACATAAGCCCAGATCAAAAAAATGTCTTGAGCAGGACTTTAGTTAAGAGTGCGTAACGAAAATTTAATTTTCTTATTTCTCAACCAAAACATATGTTGTGGGTACTCAAAAGAACCGTCTCAATGAGACGGTTCTTTTGAGCACCCAAAACATATGTTAAAATTGATGGGTAAGAAAATATTTACAATTTTACGCTGAAAATGTTTGTTTATCTTAACCTATGGTCTTGAGAGTGAAATTGCAAATTTTTCTTATCCACCAATTGTTTGTTTGATTTGATTCTTCACTTCCAAGTCTATGATTTTTCAGTCATGTTCTGATGGGTCTTCCTGGGTTGAATCAGAACTAAGACCAGAATTTTTATATTATGATTTACGGGAATTTTTTTCAGATTTAGGGTTGGGGGAAAGAAAGAAAAAAAAAAGATCTGAAAATGACCAGTTGACTGGTCATTTTCAGAGTTTTTTTGTTTTGATTTTTTCAGAGCTTTTTTGTGTGTTTTTTTTTCAGCTTTTTTTTCAGCTTTTATATATATATTTTTTTAATATCTCCAAAAAAAACAGTAAAACTAGTAAGGTTAACCAACAGTCTGCATTAAATATTTAAATATTTTACCATATATCTAAAAATCTGGGCAGGACAACTACTTTTAACAGTGTCACTCTCAAAAATACACAGGCAGAACCTCATTTTTTTTCAACAAAACAAATAATAATTAGAGTCGGTGGATAAAATAAAAAAAATAATTTTAGAAATTAAATTTTATTTTTTCTCTACTTTCCTGAAATTTACAGTAGGAGGGTTCATAAATCAACTAATAAAATAATTCTGGCCTAAGCAGAGGATAGTGTCTTGTGCAAGGACACAAAGCAGTATCTCCAGTGAGGCTTGAACCCGCAACCCCTCAATCTCAAGTCAAGGACTCTACCACTGAGTCACTACACTCCTCAATCCATCAATTTTAACATATGAGTTTGATGCTCAACAAAACTGATTGATTGAGACGTTTTTTTAAGTACCATTACATATATTCGGCTGGGAAATCAGAGGAAAAATAATAATTGTGCACTCAAATCTAGAGGCCTGTCTTTATTTGTTTGTTTGATTTGATTCTTTATGTCCAATCAGCAATCTTTCATTTAAACAGGGACGTGTCTTCCTGGGTGGAACCAGTACTAAGCTAGGATAAATGTGTCTTGCTCAAGGACCACAATGCAGTGACGCCTGTGAGGCTCAAACCCGCCGCCACCGGTCTTGAGTCAAGCACTCTACCACTGAGCCACTGTGCTCCCTGGACCAGTCTTTAGATATGTAAGAACAGAATTCACATTTTTTTATTTCCAAGCACTGAACATACCTTGATGTACATTAAAAAGTTTGTCTGTACTATCTGTGCAGTTGATAAATTGGCAAGAGGGTTGTTCAGCAGCACAACAATCATCCTGGCTCTTCCCTGCACATGTCGGTGGTGCTACTGTAGAACTGCTAGGGGCTGAGGTGGATGGTGTAGCAGCGCCTGTACAGAAACAATCATAATAAACTGACTCAAAAATGAAACAATAGTGAACACTCTTCTTTTTTTTCAAATTTCTAAATCCGCTTTTGAAAACAGTTTAGATCCTGAGCAGCTGGCTTTTGATGATGCCCGCTGCTCATGATCCACTCTGTTTTTCATCAACACAATAAATTAATATTTGTAACAGTGCTCCAGATAGCATGTGTACAGGCGTAAATTCCTTGAAAAACATGTGTTTCAGAAGAATTTGTTCTCCGGGAGTTTGCTATCAGGTCGGATAGAGCAATTTCGTGTGAACCAGTCTCGGTTAGGAAATTGAAAGTAGGAATTTCTCAGAAGGCAGTTTGTTTTATAATTTTTTTATGATCGCTGTCCATGACACATGTCTGGCCTACAATTTGAAGAGGGCCTTCATCATTTTTTATTGATGGGGTGATTAAACAGCAACAACTTGCCCGGATTCGAATACAAGTAGACCGCAACACATTGACCCTTATTCAATACAAGTATAAGCTTTCACAAAAATGCTTGACTAAAACAAGGTAAAAACATAATAGGTATATATAAAATTGGATTACATGTACCGAATGAAAAAAGCTAGTACGGATCAAGTTTCATTTGGACCAGTACTGGTACTGATATAAGATAAAATTATCTGGAGCACTGTTAAATGAGCCCTGACACAAGATTTCTAACAATGTGGTATGTGCGACCATCAAAGCCTCAGATTAGCCTGCACATACACACAGTCTGATCTGAGCCTTTGCTAGTCGCTCGAATAATCTATGACTGTAAATCTACTGACTGAACATCATTTGGAGTTTCTAAGCTTTAAAGTAGGCTGCACAGGCTCGTACGAGTATACACATGTCAAATTACCACATTGTTGGAAATCACATGTCCCGGCTCAATTATTAAATTTTACATAATTGTAGGATATCTGTACGTAGTATTTCTTTTTTGAGTCAATAGAATTGTACAGGGTGCACTATTATACAATTATTGACTAAGGTTTAGGTGAACTTGGAGTGTTATTGAACAGTAAACTTCATAGTGACCGTTGGGAATGCACAGATGCCAGCTCCAGTTACAGCTTATAAGCTCACCTCGTGAGCCTTTGCCTCATATGAATTAAAAACCTTATCATAACATGGATTTGGATATAAAACATGGGCCTCGACGTGAGAAAACCTGTCTTCGGGTGTTTGCGAACAACAAAGGCGCAGACCAGCCTGCGCATACGCGCAGTCTGATCAGCGCCTTTGTTATTCGCTTATTGCAAAAAATGATATCTAGACTTGCTTAGAGCGAAATTTCAATTTTCTAGCTAGTTTCTATTGCTGAGGAAACTGGTTGGAGTCTCACTTTGTTGGAAACCCCGAAGACAGGTTCTCTCGCGGCATGGCCCATATATTGGCTCCCCAATTTCTTTAACCTTGGAAGCCAGCAGTGGGTGAAAACAGGGCAACTAATACACAAGTAATATTGTCTACATCTACTTACATAAATCTGAAAATTTGCCACCAGAACAAATGTCTTTTTTCTCTGCTGTTTTCTCCAAGCATACTGAAGAAGAAAAATGTAATCATCATCATCATCATCATCATCATCATCATCATCATCATCATCATCATCATCATCATCATTATCATCATCATCATCATCATCATCATCATCATCATCATCATCATCATCATCATCATCATCATCATAACTAGCTTGGAACACACACATCATCATCATAATCACTAGCTTAGAACACATCATCATCATCATCATCATCATCATCATCATCACTAGCTTGGAACACATCATCATCACCATCATTAACATCATCATTAACTTGGAACACACATCAGCATCATCATCATCATCATCATCAGAAAGTAGTTATTGTAAATTTTCGCGAGGGTTTTATTTTCGATAAACTTTTAGTTTCTGGTTTTCTAGACAAATCATGCTCCATTCACAAATTCTTAACATCGCAAACATGTCTTTTAATGTTATTCATGAAAATAAAATTCTTGTGAATTTTTTCCAATTTACAGTAATTGATCTAATGAGTGTACAGTGTAACCATGCAACTACCAGCTTAGCAAAAGCATAGTTCATCAAATTTGGTGATATAGCTGTCATGTAAATATAAACAATTTGCCATATAGTGACAGGTATTTTAATACTGATTGCAGTTTTAGATGTTTAAAAGAGGAAAGCCAATGGACATGATACTTGTTTAGTGTATATTTCAAAATAGGTTGCCTTAATTTCAGTAACATATATTGTTGGTACACATAAAGGCAATTCCAATGTGCACTTACAAAATATGTCCGTTCAATTAATGAGTGTTTTTCATCATAAAACAGGTTTTCACAAACTTCTCAACTACTTTTTATGCTTCAGTGTAATGAGCATGTAGAAATGAACAAGTTTTTGTGTAGTTTGGCATGCACCTGGATGACAATAGTAGATAGCCAATTTTATATTATTCATATTGACAGCTTATCTTTAGATGTTTCATTGGAATGAAAGCTAACTTGGTGGTTGCCTGGTTGTATGATTCTATATCCTTTTGTGAACACAGTGTAGACCCAGATTAGCTGGCTCCTTATTTAATATGTTTTTTTGTTTTGTTTGTGTTTTTGCTTCACAACCTAGTCAACAATTCTTCAGTCATGTCAAGAAGATTTTCTGTATTCTGAGGTTGAACTAGCACTAGGGCTGGCTAATCGAAGCCAAAATGCTAATTGATAATCCGTCCTTGCATTTTAATAAATAACTGATTAGTAATAGCTCAAACTTGACAGAGGGTCTCGTAACGTTTTGAAAACTCTTGCATAGTCAATGGCATTGATTTCCCCATCATTTCGCAAAACAACACTAAGTAGCACATGTTATGATAGGTTTTAAATGAAAAAGAGGCACCTTTGCTCAATACTAGTCATCAGCCACTCTGTTGGAAGAAAATTTACTTGCTAATTGGCAAACTCAGTAATTAAACTCGCAGTTGCCATAGTTGTTGTCAACTTCACTTTGCGTGAGGTCATACAAGAAGTCAAGTATGCATGACACGAACACCTTGTGTAAAATAAGACCTGCTGTAAACGTTGGTACAATTGAAAACTTCTAAACTCGAATTTAACGGTGGAGAAAACAAATTTCATGCTAGATTATTCATCTGATGAATATTTTGTGATTTTGTACTACTTTAAAACAGAGAAGCACAAGTATAACAATCAGTTGTTGAGTTAGCCAACAGAGTACAACGTTTTACTACTTCGTTACAGCAATTTATACACATCTACTGTTAAGGACAATGCACTTCCTGTCTAAACAAAAAATAACACGAGTCAATTACGCTTGGGTTTTTATTGAATAAATAAACAGAACATCCATTAAAAGTAACCAATTTTTGAATTTTCATATCGATAATCGTTTTTCTTTTGTATATCGACCAATTAACCAATATTTCGATTAATCATGCCAGCCCTAACCAGCAATAAGCAGGACACAATGCAGTGCTTCCAGCGAGTCTCAAACCAGGGACTCCTTGAGCTCAAGTTTAACACTCTACCACAGAGCCACTGCCCTCCACATTCGGATTCTACAGCAAACATGCCCTTTTTAACCAGGGTTCATACAGGCAAGATTGTGTAAAATTCAAGGACTTCTCAAAGAGACTTTCCCACTGTTTTCAAGGACTGAAAACTTAAGAAAAATACTGATTTACACGTTAAAACTAAAGATATAAGTTTAAGATAATTAGTGCTGCACCAAATAAAGGCACTACAATTTTATACTGATTTAGGTCTCCAAAAACACTGTTGAATCCTCCTGTAGTTGGTAAAATTCAAGGACTTTTCAAGGCCTTTAAGTGTTTTTCAAGTTCTTTTGAAGGCAAATTTTATTTTCAATGACTTTTCAAGACAGTCCTGTATATTCAAGAACTTTTCAAGCCTGTGCGAACTCTGTTAACCATTAAAGCGGAAATGAATTTCCCACTCTTACCAAATGGACCAATTCATTTCCCTTTTAAGGGTTGTTGGGTCTAATTACCATTTTTATTCATATTTCAGATTTAATACTGCAAATCAGTTTTCTCCTAAATTTCAATTCTTATGTGAATTCATATGAAAAGTTTGTGTTGTGTCCCTTATTCAAGGGTATTATTGAACTTTTTGGTTACTGTACAGGCGGCACCTCATGAATGCGTAAATAGGACTGGTCTACTTTAGACATGGGTAAAAGCTGAAAATGAGGTGTGATTTTATTCGAAGGTAACTGTTTCCTTGTACCATAAGACCTTAGTAAAGACAGTAATTATTAAACTTTAAAATTCCAGCAAAATAACTATACTATGCACAATAAGTTTAGCAATTGTTTTGTATGGGTGTGCCCATCCACATCAGATCTCAAGTTTCATTTTCTGGCATGGTGATACAAGCGCCGAACATCTGACAAGAATTTCCATTTAACAAAATACGGAATTACCAAACGCAGTGGCCGTGCTAATGTGACGTTAAATATTAAGACTAGCTGGTATTTCTGATCATTTGGGGGAAGCCAAAAACATTTTCAAATGATTGTTTGGTCAATGAAAACCAAAAAAGCATACAAAATGCTGCCATTTTCTGAACGTTCTCAGAGAAATAAAGGACCAATTGTTCACAATTTGACGTTTTATCAATGCTTTTACGTTATCGCCTTTAAACAGTGTTTCTGGTCGGTTTTGTCATGAACCTCATTGACAAGTTAAACTGTTTGATGTCTTACAATACATTCAGAAAAAAGTGTTGAATGAAACATCTTCATAGCTATAGAGCACAAGCCGAAAGATAAAATCTAACATCACCGTTATCTTGCAAATGCGTCGCACCATTTTCCAGCAAATTAAGGTTTTAATCAAACATTAAATGGGTTACATTTTAAGCCTATGATATCTTTGTGAACTGAGTCTCTGTTGAATTGAAACGCCAATTAAGATTAGAAGTTCAATCAAATGATGACTACGTTTTGACGTCATTGATGGCAGCTGATTTTTTCAGCATGAAATCTCTATCACATCTGTCACACAACCAATAGGTTTTATATGCTTATAATGCATGAGGAAAATGTAATACCACCAAACGAAAAATCGCATGCTTATCATTTAGCATTACTTACAACGGATGTGAATTTTGCTTACTGACCCCTTCTGCAATTCTTGCTCTACCCAAATGCCTATTTAAAGGATGGCGCCTGTAAATTCGTGATTTTATTTGCCTAGGATCCTGTTCTCGTCATTGCAATTGAAATTGTTCGATATTGCGCAGAGATGAGCACATAAAGATGTGAAACATAAGAAACTTATTGTGCATAGTATACATTCGAAAGTGGCCGTTTGCTGTTTAACATAAGTATAGACGCAAACAGTGTGGACCTAGATCAGAGAGCAGTCTGATCTGGAACTACACTGTTTGTTAAACAGGCTTCAAAATGTTTCAGCAGACAACAAAAACATACCAATTTTTGTGACATGCGCTTCAAGGGTTAATACATGTGAGCTCAATGTATATACGGTCAGGACTTTCATGAAATGCACACACGTTTGCGAGGCCCAAAAAGCTAATTAGCTCTTTACCAAATTATAAATAAAACCTGATTTCTCTTCCTTAGCAGATGAAATAGCTGATCTACCCTCAGATATGAATATTAAAGTTGCGCCTTTACAGTAAGCGAAAAGTCTATTAATACAAGGTTTTACCTCCTGTAGTCTCTCCCTCACACTGAGCAAACTGACATGTATCTTCTTTACAACAGGCCTCCTGTTCTTTGTCTTTACACACTGATGGTGTGGGGGTAGGGGTGGGGGTTGGGCCTGCTGTGGTTGTTGTCACACTACCTGTAAAAGTAAAGGCAATTTATGACTCCAAAGAATATTTTGTTTGGTTTGATTCTTTACATCCAAGTCAACAATTTTTCAGCCATCTCAGGAAGGGTCTTCCTGGAATAACCAGTGTTAGACAATGTACTCATTATTACAACACAGCCACTCCACCGGCGGTGAGGCTCGAAAATTCCAAGAATAACAAGTTCTGTTAAACATCAGTTTCAAGGTATTTTGCTAAATGCTTGCTTGTTTGTGTTGATGGTTTTACAGTGGTTTACAGATTTTCCGGAGTGTTATGACGTCCATAACAACGTTGCGAACATAATGACAAAATTGTAACTTTTTTACGGCAGAAATGAGATTTCAAAGTAATATTAAAGTCATATGATAAATAGAATCTAACATTCGTGCTCTTGTATAATTGAATTTATTAAAACTCTTTGCGAAAAAGAAATAAAATGCTTGGCATGCCTCACATTTTATCTCTTTTTCCCAACTCGTTTAATAAATTCAATAAAACATGAGCACTCATGTAAGATCCTCCATATAACACTATTATTGGAGTCTATATGATAGTGCCATATTTTAAGTGACTCCTATTATGAAGGGACAATTTGATTAATTGTGATTTTCCTATAATTTCTTTGTAATATTCCATGTTAAAAATTTTGAGACAGTTCTTTTGAGCACCAAAACAAAAGCTAAAACTGTTGGATAAGAACATATCCTCAATTTTATGTGCTAAAACTATTTTTCTTATTTCTCATCCAAAAACATATGAGCCGCGCCATGGGAAAATGTGTCTTTGGGGTAAATTTGGCCATTTTGAGTTTTGGTAATTTTTAGACAGGTCATTATATGAAGAGTAATCTCGTTTTTGTTTGATCAAAATATTCAAATTATTAGAAAAGATATTGGAATTTGAACTTTGGACGGCTTGGCGTTGATTTTAGAACTAACGTTACGTGACGTCATGATGAATCATTCACAACGTTGCGAAGTTTTTACACCTTTACACATCCGATCATTGCTGTTACTAACATAAAACTGGGTAGCGACGTAGCTTACCCCTACTGATGCTGGTAAAACAAAATAATTGAATTTAATCTTAAGTCAAACGTACTTCATTTCTTGGGTATTCTTCAATTTTGACATATAAATGATACCATAATTCCTCGAGGTGCCATGCCATGTCAGCCTTCGTTTGAAAATGTGCACTAAATGGACGTAGCCGTCGACTGGTGCGATAGTTTCCTGCACCAATATTTAGCCAGCACAATTATGGATCATCACGGACGCATCTCTGTATAAAATTGGGCACAAATTTGCACATTGACTTTTGAAATTCGGAAAAACCTGGCCGCGACATTATATGTTCATCTGCCCATGAAAATAAAATGTTAACTTGAACGTAAATGTTTAAATTGAGAAACTCTCCGATTTTAAATATACTGTTTAAATGCCAACAGTTCTTTACATTTATGAACAGTATAAATTCCATGCTCAGTTGAGTTGAGCACTAAAAGATGTTATAACTTCGGGACCTGGAGCAGGTTTTGATACTTTGTATACTATGTACGCCCTCTCGGGCATCTGGCAGGGCATGACCTTCACGTTGTATCTGCAGAATTGGGGAAGCGCAGTGACTCAGTGGTAGAGAGCTTGACTCGAGACGTAGGGGCCACGGGATCAATAAAGTTATTGGCCAATGGAGTGTGACACTACATATCGAGGATTTTCGCAATGATTTCTCATTTGCTCAACCGATGCTCAAAATGTTGCACCAGTAGAAAATCAGTTTCTAAATCCCTGATACGTTGTCATTTGATGGCCTGTATGATAGGCAAAACCGTCTAAATGTTTCTACAAAATGAATTGTGTTCTGCAGATACACATGCCCTAGGGTCAATAAGCCTCATATGTTAATATAAACTGAGGAGAAGAACTGACGTTTTCAAAATAAGAAAGAGGGCAAAAATCAGGAATCGATACAATCAAGTACCACACCTGACCCAAAATAATACAAGCGTTCGCGAGCGCATTTCCTTAGTTTTAGGGTTATCTTTTTTTCTACCATCGCGTTAAAGTCCGACCCAAATGCAGCAGCGAATATTCTAGTCCAACATGATGATGCTAAAATTGTTGACATGGTAATTAAAAATCAAGCACAAAACTAGATCTGAAAAATAAAATCACAAAAAGGCATTCTTGCAAAGTTGTATTGCAACCTAGTGTAAATAAAGATTCGGCGATGGGTATATTCTTTCATTCACTGTTGTTGTTGTTGTTGTTGTTGCTGTTTGTTTGTTTAGGCTAAACCCATATATGCCCAATGGAATTTCACAATACTGCCAAAAGGACAGATCCATTTCTGATTCAAGGGTTGTTGGATAATTTCGCTCAGTGCGCTAAGCAAACAGTGCGGCGTCTGATCTGGTCCTACACTGTTTGCCCATCACACAAAAAGGACGCTAGGCTAATATAAATTGGTTTACATAATTTCAAAACATTTTCAGTCGGCATATCACGGCGACCTGTTCATAGTGTATGCATATTTCGCCAGTAACTGACAACTACCCTATTTGAACCGGGGGCGATGGTTGAGGATAATAATCTTGATGAAATGTTTGACCAGACAATGGCTCGGGCTTACAATCTCAGCCTACATAAGCAGGATTGCTTATTTGCCCCACTGTACCCGACTTTGCTATCCGGAGGGAACTGCCTCATCATTCCTTAATCGTATGTGCAGAATATACTTCTCACTGAAAATAGGATTTCAGTCTAGACCGAACAACAAAATCATATTTTAAACTTTCTCACCAAAAAAATCGAGACATAAAGAAATCTGGTTGCTAACTCATTCCTATTCCATTGGATTTTGTAGTTTTATGTCGGCGCAGTGCGCCCCTTGCCTCTACCATATAGAGTGTGCACATTACCCTCAGTTTTATGCACCCACGTAGGCTTTAAGAAAGGGATTCTGGCTGTATAAAAAGTGGGGCATTTGAATACATGTAGTTTATATTGTGTTATCGTCTAAATCAAGCCCAATCGCGCAGGTCTTGACTTGACAATTCCGTATGTACACTGCGTTCGCTTCACCTCCAGATACTAATATGTGCGCCTAGAAGTGAATGGAGGTAGGTTAAGTTTGATAAAGTTTGCCTTTCTTAGATTGTTGAATTGTACGCTGATTTTGAACACAGAGTAACATTACCCTGTGTTTCATTCTGCATCTCCGTCTTTGTTGACAATGCACATGCGCGTGGGTTATAGGTGTTTCTGTGAAAGAGGAATTCAACATCTAGTTGGAACCTTTGGGGAAAATGTTACTGCCTCTCCAATTATTAAGTTTCATTAAGCTGAAATTTCTTGGAGTGGGGGAGTACTACTCTCCTCCATTCCAAGAAATTACAACTTAATGTTCTGTGAATATTTCCGGAATGTAATTTCAATAGTTTTGCGACAACTATTTTAGCAAGAAATCTGGAAATACATTGATTTAAATGGCGACGTCACAAGGTGGCATTTCTCGCGTGAAACTAATCGTGTATTATACTTCCTTTTTATACATGAGAGCTACCTCGTGAGATTTTAGTTTATTTCACGCATGATCACTCAGCGAAGGCTCAAACAAGTCTGCGTATCTAGCAGTCTCATTGGAGTCTTTGCCCAATCGTAAATGTGGCTTTGTGTAACTGCTTTCGTTCAGAATTGCCGTCCATGCGGCTCGGATGTGAATACAAAAGGTTCAGACACACTGGTTGGTCGACTAAGGTAAACTTAATATATTTTTTTTTATTTCATTTTTTTGTTAGGGTGTCTTTGGAGTGTAAAGATGTTGAGGATTGAGGGTCAATTAGCTTTTACCAAGCCGCATCTTTTTGGACAGTTTATTTTTCACTAGGAACCCGTGCTGGATCAGACCCTGACTAATTTACAACAGAATACAATCGGCCTAAAATTCCTTGATTTTAATCGCATTTTATTCTATACATGACTTGTCTAAATTGTCGTAATATTTGATGACGCTCTCAATTACGCGCGGTGCGAAATAATTACGTCAAACTTTACGACGTCATATCTCATGACGTAATTAATCTCCCGAAGACACATTATCGCATGGCGCGGCTCATATATTGTTGGTACTCGAAAGAACTGTCTCATCGATACGGTTCTTTTAAGCACCAAAAACAAAATGTTTAAACTGATGGATAAGAAAAAAATCTCAATTTTATGCTCCAAATTTTAGTTTTTCTTGTTTCTCAGCCAAAAACATATGTTGTTGGTACTCAAAAGATCTGTCTCAATGAGACGGTTCTTTTGAGCACCAAATACAAATGTTTAAAACTGATGGATAAGAAAAATTCTCAATTTTATGCTCCAGAATTTTGTTTTTCTTATTTCTCAGCCAAAACATATGTTGTTGGTCCTCAAAAGGACTACCTGAATCGTGACAATGAGATGGTTCTTTTGAGTACCCACAACGAATGTTAAAACTGATGGATAGGAAAATAGTCTCAATTTTAAGCTCCAAAATTATTTTTCTTATTTCTCAACCAAAACCTATGTTGTGGGTACTCAAAAGAACCGTCTCAATGAAACGTTTCTTTTTAGCACCAAAAACAAATGTTTAAACTGATGGATAAGAAAAATTCTAAATTTTATGCTCCGAAATTTTGTTTTTCTTATTTCTCAGCCTAAACATATATTGTTGGTACTCAAAAGAACCATCTTAAAGAGACAGTTCTTTTGAGCACCAAAAACAAATGTTTAAACTGATGGATAAAAAAATTCACAATTTTATGCTCCAAAATTTTTTTCTTATTTTTCAGCTAAAACATATGTTGTGGGTACTCAAAAGAAACGTCTCAATAAGACGGTTCTTTTTAGCACCCAAAGCAAATGTTAAAACTGAAGGATAAGGAAATTTTCTTTATTTTATGCTCCAAAATTTTGTCTGTCTGCAGCATTGTCTATACTTACATACATCTGTGAAATTGCCACCTTCGCAGATATCTTTCTTCTCTGCTGTTTTTTCATAACATCCTGAAGATAAAACAAGAAACTGTCAATTAGCCATCCAGTTAGCCCTTTATCTCCTAAACTCCAGCTGTTAAGTTTTTAGAACTAATTTTTAGCAATAACTTTTTTGTCTTCAATTTTAGCAAAATGTGTTCGCGATGAAAGTTGTAGAGGAGAATTTCCGCCAACTTCTCCAAAAGGTCTTGTGCTTGTCGTGCAAACAGATTTTTGTGTATATAGATGAAGATTTTGCAATAAATTGAATTCGTCCTACATTTCTAAGTCTTTTAATGACAGGTATAATTCGTATAGGCATGACAGAAAGGGGGTAGTTAAAAAAATATTCGGTAGCAATGCATATCCTGTTCTTCACTACTAAAAAGGCAGTGCATAACATAAAACTGCCGTTAATATACTCAGAATTTACCCTGCATATGCAGAATCAACTTAAAGCAGGCTCATTTGTAGGAACAAAGGCTGGGTTATCGCATGACCTGCATTTTTTCTCTTATGCACGTGCTATGAAATGAACGGTTTTGAGATGACCCTACCAGCTTAACACACAAGCGAATCAGGCGCGATTTCTATTATATTTGAACAAGCCATCCATCGCTTTCATAATTGAATTAGGGCAGTGCAATGTAACTTTTTGACTGACATCTTGGACTTGGTTTATTTGCGCTTTGCTTAAAATGTTCAAAGAGTGCATCTAAGCACAGAGGACCCTGCAGCATCTAGGATGTTGGAACCATTTGGAGAAGTTGGCGGAGATGTTCCTGAATACTTTTCATTGCGAACACATTTTGCTAAAATTAAAGATAAAAAGTTATTGCGAAAAATTAGCTCTAAAAACTTATCAGCTGGAGTTTAGTGTCGTCTGCTGATAAACTTTGCAAATAGTTCAGACCCAGGTCAGGCCCGACAGAATGTTGGGCCTGATCTGGACCAAAACTATTTGACACTCTGCTTGTATTCCTGAAATAATTTTTTTGGAAAAGTTGATTTTGAAAAAAAATCAGCAGAAGACAAAAAAGCGGGAAAAATTTCCCAGGGGGGCGAAGAGTTAACCTTTTTCATTTTGATGGTTCTTCCCAAATATATTAATACAATAAGTATGGAATTGTTCATTTTGTATTCTAAGGGATGAATGGTAGAAATTTCTAAATTATGATGCCTTTCTTTCAATGAGAACTTGCTTTTATCAAAGCAAACAGTGCAAACCCTGACGAAATGCCACCTTGCACCATCTTTTATCAGGGTCTTCACTGTTTGTCAAGTTCCTCTTAACCAGTAAATACAGGATTCATACAGGCAAGTTTGAGTAAAATTCAAGGACTTTTGAAGGACTTCTTAATACTATCCTACAGTTTTCAAGGACTAAAAGTTTAGGAAAATTCCTGATTTAATTGTTAAAATTCTACTTCAGAAATGCAAGACTGAGATATTAGAGACATTAGTACTGGAAAATTAGTATAAAATTGTTGTGTCTTTATTTGGTGCAGCATTTCCTGCAACAAATAAAGGCACAACCATTTTAAACTGATTTAGATCTCTATCAACTGTGCTAAGTCCTACAGAAAATAGTAGAATTCAAGGATTTTTCAAGGCTTTTGAGTGATTTTCCAGTACTTTTCAAGACAGATTTAATTTTCACAGACTTTTCAAGAAAGCCCTCTAAATTCAAGTACTTTTTAAGCCTGTGCGAACCCTGATATAGAAAGAAAAGTATTAAACACCTTTGTAAGAAAATGGTTGAAGTGATTTTAAGGTATTAGGAGCCTTTGACTCATTACCTACTAGTGTTATCAGCTGATAACCTTTGCAAACAGATTGGACCCAGATCAGGCCTGACAAAACATCAAGCCTGATCTGGATACAATCTGTTTAACACTCAGATGGTATTCCTGAAAGAATTTTTCAAAAAAGTAGATTTTAAAAAAGAAATCAGCAGATGACAAAAAAGAATGAAAAATTTCCCAGGGGGCAAAGAGTTAAAATAGATGGTTATAAATGTTGAAGATCAATATTTCCTGAATTTTTGGTTTGGTTTGATGCTTAAGGTTGCAGTCATTAGCTATGGTCATGTCGGAACGGTCAGTTCACCTAACCACACTTTTTCCTGGACAAGCTTGACTAAGCAGCTAACCAGTAATTCATGCAAATACTTTTGCTTGCAACTGACAACAACCCTTGAAGGGAGGAGAATAACCATAGAAATTATTTCTATGAAAATATGGGACAGGGCCGGGATTGAACGCAACCCCTGGATTTGCAGTCAGACACCCATCTGTAGTTGGACACATTACCGACAGCACTACGTGGCCTGGCTTGGTCTTGTTGGATGTAAAATTACATGATAGGTGGTTTGTTTGTTTTATTGCTGTATGTCCCAGTCAACAATTTTTCAGAAATGTCAGGACAATTTCCTGTCTTCCTAGGTTGAATTGAGATATTGTTAGACTGGGGCTTGAAGGGTTGCTAGTTTGACAGTAACAAGTCACCCTGATGTGTCCTTGAGCAAGACACTTACCTGTAAATTCAGAAAGTACTGTGAGGGTTTTATTTTCAAGAAACGTTTGCGCTCTTCACGATAATAAATCCCCTAGATATATCATATCCCAGCCGTGAATTTTTGATGCTGCAAATATGTCTTTTAAAGCTATTTGCATAAAATAAAATTCTCATTTTTTTTTTTTACTTTACAGTATCATGTTTAATACTGGTTCATAGGTCCAGATAAGGATAGTTTGTGCACCAATAATTGCATTTATTTCCTTACCCATCAATTTGAACATGTGTTTTGGGTGCTCAAAAGAACCGTCTCATTGAGACAGTTCTTTTGAGTATCCACAACATATGTTTTGGCTGAGAAATAAGAAAAATAATTTTCAAGTACACTCTTATCTGGAGGCCTGCTGGTTCACCAGGAAGTGCAGGTGAATCATAATTATGAAACAAATCAGCAGACCGCAAAAAAGTGATCAACATTTTCCAGAAGGCAAAGAATTAAATGAAAAACAGCACTATGCTCACACATGTTTTTTTTTGTTTGATTTGATTCTTTACATCCCATCAACAATCTTTCAGTTATGTAGGGACGGGTCCTGAATAGAACCCGTACTAAGCTAGGATTAATGTGTCTTGCCCAAGGACACAACACAGTTACGCCAGCTAGGCTCAAACCCGCGGCCCCTCGGTCTCGAGTCAAACACTCTACACTGAGCAAATGGGCTCCCTACCTGCAAGTTAACAACATGGTATCAGTCTTCCTTATTTGTTTTTTTTTTTAAAAAGCAGCAAAGTTTGAAATTGTCGTCTGCTGCAAATTATAGGTGGCGCTTTATGGGTTAAAACTCATGCCCTACAGAATAAATTAAAATGGTGAAATCACTTCTCTGTTTTCCAGCCACTTCAGTTGTGTGATAGCAATTAATACAGTTGAACTCGAGACAGCATGGAAAACAGTGCAGATCCTGATCAGCTGGCTTCAACAGAAGCCAGCTGATTTTTCTGAAGAGGATATATCGTTGGTTCTTTTACAAAACCTTGTATGTGCACTTTTTTTACCAAACCGGGTTTTTAACATAGCACCAAAAACAACAGTTCAGTGCACCAGGTCACAAAACCATGTATGAAATAGCCAATGAAAAGTTGTTGTTTTGTGAAGTTCCAAAAGCTCGTACCTCAAATAGCCAAAATTACCAGATCTAAAACCTTGTATACATAAATCTGATATTAGACAAAAAAGCAGGGAAGCTTTATGTGGTTTATTACTGTGACGGTTTCAAAGGGTGTCAATGAATACTTTCTCACGAATTCATGCTTAAATTTGTCATGTGAACTTGTATCTTGCCTTCAATCAGATAATTTACGAATATGCTGCAGATACAAGAAGAATTTCTAGGGATAAGGCGAGCAATCTCCCTAAACGAGACGTTAATTTTATTTTGTTGAAATAACGACTGGAGAAACTAGACACATTCAACAAATATACGTATAAGAGCCGTCGATGCACCATTGCCCCTGAATTTGTATATTTAAAACAGGGTTTCCTTCATGCATGTAATAACTCTACTTCTTATTGAATGAGAATTTATTTCGATCATCAACTGTGCTTGTTATTCAGTAACATATATGGATCCTAGACCGTTAAACAAGGAACCACGCTATGTCAATAAAAACTATTTATACAGTTGATGTACAATAAAAACAACCATCTTGCAAAGTGGTCTATTTCTGTCAGATATTTGATGTCTTCTTTCGCTTATACAACCCCTTTCCCCCCCTAGACCCAAGACGCCCTTTACATATGTTATATATTTGTATAGCGACATTTAATTGTCCAAAGGGCATCTTGGGTCTAGGGGGGGAAAGCAGCTAAAAACCAAACTGAAAGACGCCAGTTTCATCTTTTCAATGACAAACGTCACAATTTTAAGTATATTTTGTACGCATGCGCAGAAGGAATACCGCAAATTTTTGGAAATGAAGGGCATTTATAACCTTAATATTTTAGCACTTTTACTTTTTGAAAACCTGCAAAGGATTTACTAAAACTCTCGTCTAAACGGTACGCAGTCTAAAGACGTAAAACGAGGGATGGGAGTAGAAGGCGCAAGTCTTCACGGCTTTGTAAATGATGAAACCGATTTGAAACCTATTTTGATGCTTTCTATGCATATTTTACTACCGAAACAGTCCAATTTTAAAAACGTTAGGGCAATTTGAAAATTTAGGTTTTGTAATCATGTCAACTAGGGAAAATATACGTCTTATCGCTAGAGCTCCTTTGTAAACTCGCCTTTTTGTGGATATTGCATTATACTAGATTTTGTCCCTATAAATCAAAATGTCAGCATAGGTAAGGTGGATACATCAAATACAGCTTACACGTCTCAAAAGGAACAGAGCTATCTTTAATTACCATTTTATCTATTTAATCAAAACGCAACTTGTCTTTATTGAGTTTCGAAAATTGGCAAAATGTTGTATCTGCAAAATCCGGTTACAAAACTGGGTATATTTTTTAAAAAGTATCACAATATGCTTGAAACATAAAACTCTGCCAATGTATTACTTGTACCCGATAAATGAACTTAAAATATGCTTTCAGTCCGAATCTCACAAGAATATAAAAAAAAGGAAACAATCAACAAAGTATTTTTGTCTCTCCTGTAAAATTTACTAAAGTGCACGTACAAGGTTTTGTAAACAAACCAACGATATCCTGCTTCAGCAGAACATGGGTTGACCATTCTTTTTTTACTTTTTACTTCCTTGGTATTCAAAACCATTTTTTTTATTTAATGTTCAATATCAGCTTACCACTAAAAAAATGTAAAATTACCCAAAATGCAAAAAATAGTTATTTGATGCTTACAATGCTTATCATATGTAATATACCTTGAAAATATTAACCTGATCCTGGCCTTTATCATTAACATAATTTCACAGCCGATTGAGCTTCTAAATATATCTTCGGCGTTCATCGTATAACTAATACGGAAATGCACGTGGTACTTTTTAATACAATAGATAAATATATACCGCTATAATGCTCGATTGGCTATCAGCTGCCGGCGTGGCTCAGTGGGTAGAACACGTGAATATTGCACACTTATATTTTTAAGCTCTGCGATGTTCGAATCCTGTACGCGACATTTATTATTGTAACTATTGAAAAGACTATTGTTTTTATTTTTATTAGATTTTCTCCTTTTGCAATATCGTTTCTCTATTTTAATTAATTTGATCTCTTTGCTGACAACAACATTCTCTCGTCGTACTTCAACTATCGCCTGTCATCTCTTCAGTTTTTAAAATATGAGCTGGGACATGAGATTTCCAACAATGTGGCATTTTGACACGAATAGGCACAGGTGAGCCTGTGCACCCTCCTATTCAGAATTGAAACTAAATGCTGTTCATTCAGTAGCTTATGATCCATAGAATATTCAAGTGACTAGCAAATGCTCTGATCAGACTGTGCGTATGCGCATGCAGGTCTGAGCCTTTGCTTGTCGCACATTCCACATTGTTGGAAATCCCATGTCGTGGCTCATATATGGACCTCCTTGCTGCTCTTTAGAGAAATGCTTCGACCTGCTATTACTGATGTATTTTGCTTTGGAGCCAAGAGCACGAGTGTACACCTATATTCGCAAACTAAATTCTAACTCCAAGCATCAAGAAGTTGTCAGTCATTACATTTTCAAAGAAAGCGTGAACTTACATGTTTTGTGTTTATGTGCATTTCTTTGACATGAAAACAAAGATAAATGAAATAAAACAAAAGTTGGGTTGACCAGGATTCGAACCCACTATTTACGTATCTGGAGCTATTCTGACTAACCACACGACTACCGTGGAAAGTACAACTTCATTGAGTTATCAACGGATCTCATCCCAATTGTACCAAGACGTATATTTCCGTAATTGCTCGAATCATACCGATTGCACACGATCCATCACGGAAAACTATATATTCAGTGTTAATACCGTAATAATTTATTCATGCATAAAGGTCAGGATCAGGTTAATTTTGAAGAGGTATACTTCCGTGAAAACAAGAGAAAGTTTGAATTTTCGTTACAAAAAATCCTCATCATCTAACTCTTGCTAGCAGCAACTTTCGTCGTCTGCTGTTAATGTTTGCAAAACACTGTGAACCCAGATCAGGACCGACAAAATGTCGGCCCTGATCTGGATTCATATCGTTTGACACTCTGATAGTGTTCCTGAAAGAATTTTTCAGAAAAGTTAATTTTGAAAAATGTCAACAGACGACAACAAAAGCATTAAAAATTACTCAGCATGCAAAGAGTTAACCCTTAAAGCGCCAAGAAAAAAATGTATCTGAAAATGTCGTCTGCTAAGTCGTCTGCTCCAAATAATTGCCTAGCATTACTGACGAATTAAGTATAGAAGCAAACAGCGTGGACCCAGAACAGACTGTTCCTATAGGAGCAGTCTGATCTGGGTCCACACTGTTTGCCATAGAGGCTTCTTAAACATTTCAGCAGACGAGAAAAGCAGACGACTTTTGTTGCAATTGGATTTTGTTTATTTACCTCCTGTAGCCTTTCCATCACACTGGGCAAACTGACAGGTATCTTTATTATTACAACAGTCCTCCTGTGCTTTGTCTTTACACACTGATGGTGCTGGGGTGGGGGTCGGGCCTGCTGTGGTTGTTGTTGGATTCACAACCGTACCTGAAAAAAGAGGAAATGAGCAATCTTTTCCGAGCTACTGTAATCGGAAGATAAGTTAAGAATGAGTCAATCTGATGAAAAGGAATTTTTGCATGTTTGTTTGTTTGTTTATGCTGCTTACTAATCTCTTGTTTTCATCTGTGTCTGCACGGTTCCCTCTTAAGTTTGTTTGATTTAATTCTTTACATCCCATTAACAATCTTTCAGCTATGTAGGGATGGTTCTTCCTGGGTTGAACCAGTACTAAGCTAGGATTAATGTGTCTTGCTCATGGACACAACGCAGTGACACCGGTGAGCTCGAACCCGTGGCCCCTCGGTCTCGAGTCAAGCACTCTACCGTTGAGCTACTGTGCTCCCTCTTATGAATGCTAGGCTTAAATGCTTAAAAACTGATATTAACACACCGATATATAGAGAAGGGTCATTTTCACAGTTTTGCCTATCAAAGGTTCTTGAACCATGTGAAAAGTAGCACTCAGGCCTCTAGATAGGTAGGAGTGATTGATATCAAATTAATTTTCTTATTGCTCAACCAAAGCATATGTTGTGGGTACTCAAAAGAACCGTCTCAATGAGACGGTTCTTTTGAGCACCCAAAACAAATGTTGAAACTGATGGATAAGAAAATATTCACAATTTTTCGCTAAAAAATACTGATAATCTGGATTTATGGTACTTACATTCATTTTTCACTGTAGTATTCACACAGCCAGTCAATGGATCACCAATAGCATAACAAGCTGAAACATATCAAACAAGCACAGGTTAGCAAGCATGAGTCTCTTAATCTTAGAGGAGTGGTTCAACAAGCCGCAGACCAGACCCCAGCCCATATATGGCCCAATGAATTTAAATTAAGACTGATGGGCTTTGGCCCACCAGTAGGGCTGCCATGCTTACACCTGTAAACAGCACCATTTCGTGTTTCTGCAATAAACGTTTACAAAATTAACCTACCCTTTACATGAACTTTAGCACGTGACCAGCGTTCTGGTTTATTAATAGCATTTCCTAATGAAAATATTCTCTTAAACAGTGATACGTCACATCACAATCTGGATCATCAATAAGTGTTTTTTTCTCAGATATGGCTGTATTTGATAAAGTAACTATACTCAGAAGAAAAAGTTTAGTTAGTACAGACACTGTGTGCAATAATTTTGTAAGACAGTCTTAATATTGACAAAAACCTTACTAAAAATAAAATTCATGTAATGTCTTAAAAATGTGAACATTTTCAACAAAACATTCCGAAAATATACCCATTTTCTTCATCAAAAATACACAAAGTGGTCAATGTTAAAATTCAAATTTCATAACTCAAAAATCAGTCAAGCGCCCCTCAGACGATTTCTGGTAGTACAGACGGAAATTCTCGTATCTGGTGCATGACTAAGGAATTTAAGAAGTTTCCAAGCGGCCATGAAGCGATTACATCATGTTGACGTCACTATGACCCGAACTTCAAATGGCGTCCTTATCCGTGGTCTCCCCAACGGAGACTTGTCATTTTTACCACCAGGCCATTAAAAACGTTTTTGCAGACGATAAATTGTTTGTTCACTGCATCCAAAACTGTGTGATACGTCAGCAACACGTGTACCTGTTTCAAGACGTCAGAACGCGGTATTTCTGTAATTTGTAGATAGCCTGACCGGGGAATTAAGCTTGCTAGCACTGAATTTTCTCCGGATTATTGCAATAGGAACAACTCTCTTTCAATATCTAACAGTATATGAGAAAATAACCCTGTCAGTTTACCGCAGTACGTGCACATCGTGCATTTTGAAATTTGGTTGATACAGTCTAATAGAGGCATTATTTGTCACGCAATGAACAGGTAAATGTAAAGTTACCATAATACAACTCATGTAAAAAAAAATGACAATGATATATGCAGTATTGATGATTTTATGAGAAAACATAAATACTGACTAAACTTTTTCTTCTGAGTATACTACAATTAGAAATTACAATTGCAATTTTTTCAAAGGGTTTTTTAGTTACTGGAACTAGTGTAAACCTTTACCAAATTTTGTAAACATGGCAGCCATACCCACCAGACTGAACTTCCAAGCATAACCCTGTAGCTGGAGGTTAATTGTTGTTTTAAAAAGGACAAACTGTTGGCACTATTAAGTTGATGACTAAAGACTAACCTGGTGTTACATTAGGTGGAGGTTCTGTGTTGTTACAGGTCACATTGTTGCCACTACTAAGGTGATGACTAAAGACTAACCTAGTGTTACATTAGTGGGAGCTTCTGTGTTGTTACAGGTCACATTGTTGGCACTACTAAGGTGATGACTAAAGACTAACCTGGTGTTACATTAGTGGGAGGTTCTGTGTTGTTCTGTGTTGTTACAGGTCACATTGTTGGCACTATTAAGGTGATGACTAAAGACGAACCTGGTGTTACATTAGTGGGAGGTTCTGTGTTGCTACTGGTCACATTGTTGGCACTATTAAGGTGATGACTAAAGACTTACCTAGTGTTACATTAGTGGGAGGTTCTGTGTTGTTACAGGTCACATTGTTGGCACTATAAAGGTGATGACTAAAGACTTACCTAGTGTTACATTAGTGGGAGGTTCTGTGTTGTTACAGGTCACACTATAAAGGTGATGACTAAAGACTTACCTAGTGTTACATTAGTGGGAGGTTCTGTGTTGTTACAGGTCACATTGTTGGCACTACTAAGGTGATGACTAAAGACTTACCTAGTGTTACATTAGTGGGAGGTTCTGTGTTGTTACAGGTCACATTGTTGGCACTATTAAGGTGATGACTAAAGACTTACCTAGTGTTACATTAGTGGGAGGTTCTGTGTTGTTACAGGTCACATTGTTGGCACTATAAAGGTGATGCCTAAATTACATAAAGTGGAGTTTCTGTATTGTTAGTTACAGGTAAGATTGTTGGCATTATTAAGAGGATAACTAAATACTAACCTGGTGTTACATTAATGACAGTTTCTGTGTTGTTACAGGTCACATTGTTGGCATTATTAAGATGATGAAGAAAGACAAAGCTGATGTAACATTTGCAGGGGCCTCTGTATTGTAACAGGTCACACAATGAAAGTATAAAGGTGATGACTCAAGTAACATTGGCAGAGGCCTCTGCATTGTTATAGGTCACATGCCGACACTAATAAGGTGATTACTCAAGACAAAGCTGTTACATTGGTGAGGGCCTCTGTATTGTTACAGGTCACATACTGTCACTATTAAGGTGATGTCTCAAGACAAAGCTGATGTAACATTGGCAAGAGCCTCTGTATTGTTACAGGTCACATACTGACACTATCAAGGTGATGACTCAAGACAAAGCTGATGTAACATTGGCTAGGGCCTCTGTATTGTTACAGGTCACATACTGACACTATTAAGGTGATGTCTCAAGGCAAAGCTGATGTAACATTGGCGAGAGCCTCTGTATTGTTACAGGTCACATACTGACACTATTAAGGTGATGACTCAAGACAAAGCTGATGTAACATTGGCTAGGGCCTCTGTATTGTTACAGGTCACATACTGACACTATTAAGGTGATGTCTCAAGACAAAGCTGATGTAACATTGGTGAGGGCCTCTGTATTGTTACAGGTCACATACTGACACTATCAAGGTGATGTCTCAAGACAAAGCTGATGTAACATTGGCGAGGGCCTCTGTATTGTTACAGGTCTCATACTGACACTATCAAGGTGATGACTCAAGACAAAGCTGATGTAACATTGGCTAGGGCCTCTGTATTGTTACAGGTCTCATACTGACACTATCAAGGTGATGACTCAATACAATTGATGTAACATTGGCTAGGGCCTCTGTATTGTTACAGGTCTCATACTGACACTATCAAGGTGATGACTCAAGACAAAGCTGATGTAATATTGGCTAGGGCCTCTGTATTGTTACAGGTCTTATACTGACACTATCGAGATGATGACTCAAGACAAAGCTGATGTAATATTGGCTAGGGCCTCTGTATTGTTACAGGTCTCAAACTGACACTATCAAGGTGATGAATCAAGACAAAGCTGATGTAACATTGGCGAGGGCCTCTGTATTGTTACAGGTCACATACTGACACTATCAAGGTGATGACTCAAGACAAAGCTGATGTAACATTGGCGAGGGCCTCTGTATTGTTACAGGTCACATACTGACACTAATAAGGTGATTACTCAAGACAAAGCTGATGTAACATTGGCGAGGGCCTCTGTATTGTTACAGGTCCAATACTGACACTATCAAGGTGATAACTCAAGACAAAGCTGATGTAACATTGGCGAGGGCCTCTGAATGTTACAGGTCTCATACTGACACTATCAAGGTGATGACTCAAGACAAAGCTGATGTAACATTGGCGAGGGCCTCTGTATTGTTACAGGTCTCATACTGACACTATCAAGGTGATGACTCAAGACAAAGCTGATATAATATTGGCTAGGGCCTATGTATTGTTACAGGTCTCATACTGACACTATCAAGGTGATGACTCAAGACAAAGCTGATGTAACATTGGCGAGGGCCTCTGAATGTTACAGGTCACATACTGACACAGCAAGGTGATGACTCAAGACAAAGCTGATGTAACATTGGCGAGGGCCTCTGTATTGTTACAGGTCTCATACTGACACTATCAAGGTGATGACTCAAGACAAAGCTGATGTAACATTGGCGAGGGCCTCTGTATTGTTACAGGTCACATACTGACACTATTCAGGTGATGTCTCAAGACAAAGCTGATGTAACATTGGCGAGGGCCTCTGTATTGTTACAGGTCTCATACTGACACTATCAAGGTGATGACTCAAGACAAAGCTGATGTAACATTGGCTAGGGCCTCTGTATTGTTACAGGTCACATACTGACACAGCAAGGTGATGACTCAAGACAAAGCTGATGTAACATTGGCGAGGGCCTATGTATTGTTACAGGTCACATACTGACACTATTAAGGTGATGACTCAAGACAAAGCTGATGTAATATTGGCTAGGGCCTCTGTATTGTTACAGGTCTCATACTGACACTATCAAGGTGATGACTCAAGACAAAGCTGATGTAACATTGGCGAGAGCCTCTGTATTGTTACAGGTCACATTATTTAGCACTATAAAGGTTATGACTTAAGACAAACCTGATGTAACATTAGCAGGAGCATCTGTCTTGTTACAGGTCACATATTGACATCCAGTTGTGTTGCAACAGGTACCATTCACATTGTCTAGGGGTGTACAAGTATCTGGAGTAGGATCGTCTGAAACACAATAAGTATGATTTTCAACCCTTTGCAAGGCTCCAGATAAGAGTGCATATTGGAAAATTATTTTCTTTATTTCCAATCCAAAACATATGTTGTGGGTATTCAAAAGAACTGTCTCAATGAGAAGGTTCTTTTGAGCACCCAAAACAAATGTATAAATTGATGGATAAGAAAATAATCACAATTTTACGCTCATAAAATTTCCTTATCTGGACCTATGCCTTTGTCTTCTAATGGAATCTCTCATAAAGAATGGGATTGTCCATTATATATTTTAAGGGGTCACAAATTGGAATTTCCTCATCTGCCTATGTTCTCTATGGTAGTATATACATGTATTGCAAACAATATAGACTCTGATCAGATTGCGCAAGATCAGATTGCTACCTCTGGAGCAGTCTGATTAGAGTTCATATTGTTTGCTTCCATAAAAAATCTAGTCTAAAGTGCACTTTAATATATGCAGCAGAAAGAAAAAGCAGACAACATTTCCAGGACAAATAAGGATTAACATGAAATGAAAACCACCAAAATGATTTATGTTCCCAGTGAAGACCTTCCATTGAAGAGTTAACGGGTTTCTGGTCCTCAAAGGGTTAAAAATAAAGAAACTGATAATCATATTTAGAACACATTCGCATCAGATTCTTTAGAATATAAAAGCCCACAAAAACATTGGAAAAGGTACACACGAGGTACCATCCTCCCCCATCTCACTTTGACTACTATTTTATGGTCATTTTCATATAATTTCTTTGTAAAATTTCATTGTAAAAAACTGGTGAAATCAGTGCTTTAATGAGATGTGTTATAAAGGGATTGCCTAGACCTGTATTATTGGTTCTGATCCGGACATTATTACTATACGCATCCATCCATACTTTATCTGTGAAAAGCGAAGGCTATAGCTAAACTGTGAAAGTAGGTAGTTTTGATGTGTTTGTCATGGGCCCCCAAGATGAGATATGTTTAAACTCTTTCCTAGTAGGGGCAACTTATTGTCGTCTGCTGATAACCTTTGCCAACAGTTTGGACCCAGATCAGGACCGACAGAATGTCGGTCCTGATCTGGATCCAAACAGTTTGACACTATGATAGTGTTCCTGAAAGAATTTTTTGTAAAAGTTAACTTTAATAAAAGTCAACAGACGACAACAAAAGAATGAAAAAAATTACCCAGCATGAGTTAATAAGGAAGAAGCAATGTTTCAAAAGATGACTACAAAAACAAATCTACATGACCATGAGTCACAATATGAATCAATTTTGTCCCACAATATAAACCTCATCTTACCAACAGATGTTACAAATTCATTTAACAGCTTTATTGATCACTTTATATTAATTTTTTATCACTGCTTAAGACATAAATCCATTCACGCCAAATATAACCTACAACCCATATTGTTTTTATAGTGGACAGCGTGGTGTAGTGGATAAACTAAAGGCCTTGTAGCCAGGGGTCCCTAGCTCGATCCCCAGCTCCCTGGTCTGTCAGACAAGACTTTAAGCCAGAACAACTGCCAGTTGACCAGAATGAGCCTTTGGGTGCATCTAGAAATAAAACACAACAAAACTATTAACCCATATAAGCCTAGCTTCCTATTTGTGGGACATAAGCAAACAGTGGAGACCCTGATCAGACGCCGCTTTTTAGACGCCGCTAAAAAGCGGCGTCTGATCAGGGTCTCCACTGTTTGCTTACAGAACATTCTATTAAAATTTGAACACACCTGAAAAATACCACTCAACATCCCTTAAAAGAGAAATGGATTGGTCCAATTGATAACAGTGAGAAATTCCTTTCTGCTAAAATGGGTTAACCCACCAGCTCAGTACTGGTTACTGCCAAAAAACGCAGCCACAAAAAGTTTTATTGCGTTAGATTAGGATCCATTATTCAGCATCAAAATTTCCAAACTATTTTGCTTGCTCGATCTTAATTGCATTTAATATTCTTTCCTTGCTGGTCGGGACTTTTGACGTCTGCAGATAATCTATGACAGACAGAAAGTAGATCTTGATCTGGACCAAAACCATTTGACACTCTGAGAGTTTTCCTGAAAGAATTTTCTTCTAGAAGGATAATTTTGAGAGAAAAATCGGCAGGACAAAAACATGAAAAATTACCCAGCCTGAAAAAAAAAAAATTCATAATAGCAAACAATGCAGACCTTACTGAGATGCTGTAGAATGTGACAATCTGCTCTAGACTATTTAGGCCTTGACGTGACAATACCTGTCTTCTGGTTTCCGACAAAGCGAGACTCAAACCAGTCTCCGCAGCTACAGAGACTAGCTAGAATATTGAAATTTCGCTTGAAGCAAGTTAAGATATGATACTTTCCAGTAAGCGAATAACAAAGGCGCTGAATAGACTGTGCGAATGCGCAGTCTGGTCTGCACCTTTGTTGTTGGCAAACCCCTGAAAACAGGGTTTCTCGTGTCGCGGCCCATTTTACAATGATGCTATTTTTGGAATGCAAGGCATGCATTTTTTGATTGCACTCTTATGATGTATTTTGTTTGATTTGATTCTATACGTCCCAGTCAACAGTTTTTCAGCAATGTCGGGACGGGTCTTCCTGGGTTGAAACAGTACTAAGCTAGGATAAATATGTCTTGCTCAAGGACACAACGCAGTGACACTGGTGAGGCTCAAACACGCCGCCCCTCTGTCTCGAGTCAAGCACTCTACCACTGAGCAACTGTGCTCCCTAAATCTTTTGATGTAATGTTACTCTTTGCATGCTTGGATTTTCGAATATCGATTCTGTCTAATTTTGACTAATCAATTTCCCTTTTCATTTTATTTCTGAATCATATGGGTAGACAAGTACTTTTGTAAACAGTGAAAAACCAAATGTAATTGCCACAAAATGTGGCATTTCATAAGGGTCTGCAATGGCGTAGCCAGAACTTTGAAAAAATATGCACAGCAAAGCGAGACTACTGGATCAAGCAGTGATTTACTTCATTTGTGTCCCTTTTCAATTGGAACTGCTCTTAAAGGAAAGAATTTGCTCCCAGAGGGAGCGAATTCTTTCCTTTAAGAGCAGTTCCTTGTGGTATGGAAAATCACTTTTACCACATTAGATGACTTCCCTTGAATGTTACTATTTTTATTATGCATGTGCGTAACTGCTTAATGGGAGCTACACCAATGGTTTGCACTGTTTGCTGATAGAAAAAAATCTTTAGAGACATAAATAATTCATAATTTATAAATTTTGACCTGTGACCCCTTTAACACAAAATGGACTATCACATGCTTATTGTATCCATATGTATGGAATGATCCATCAGAATGAAAAGGGTAAAATATCTAGAAAATTGAATATCTTCCGATGTGTCGAATTAATTCTTACAACATGGAAGCTATGATCTGTCATATGCATAATCATCTGACGATGATAATTTGTTTTGAACTCTTTGCATGCTGGGTAATTTTTCAAAAGTATTTGGCATCCGCTGATTTCCTTTTCAAAATTAACATTTTCAAAAAATTAATCTGTGAATATTGATACAATGTACGATCAAAATGATAAACAGTTTGGCTCCAGACCCGGCTTGATGTTTTGTTGTAATGCCCGGCATGATCCGTAGACCAAACTGCTTGCGAATATCAAGGTTATCAACAGACTGTACAAAGTATATAAACAGTCAAGAACACCTGAAGGCAAAAACGAAATTAATTTTGTACATTAATATGCAGCAATAAATGCACTACGAGCACTGACCATATTGGTATTCTAAATCAAAGCACCAAGAGTTCAGAAATGATGATTGCTAAAAATGTGGGAGTGTTGCCAGGTTTTCCTGTTTGGGCTTTTAAGTAAAAGGAGGCTGCACAGGCTTGTCTGAGTCTACACTTGTCAAAATGCCACATTGTTGGAAAGCTCAATTATGATAAGATGTTATGCAGCATTTCATCTGGGTCTTCACTGTTTTGTTTGTTATTTAGCTTATTTTCATGCTTTAGGTCCCAGTCAACATTTTTTCAGTCATGTAGGGATGATTGCCTGTCTTCTTGCCTGTCTTCCTCTAAGCAGCAGATAAAGTGTCTTGCTCAAGGACACAACACAGTGACTGCGCCAGTGGTGAGTCTCGAAATAGCAACCCTTCGATCCCCAGTCTAACACTCTACCAACTGATCCACTGTGCTCAGCAAACAAAAAATGGTTACTATGAATTGATTGGCCAAGAGAAAAACTCCATGATACACATGCTTAACTAAAGTATGCAATGCTTAGATATAGAATGAGGCTTTTAGTACTTTTAAGCAGAATCAGTGCATAGCATTGATGTAATATCTATAAGGCCTACACTTTAGCTTGCCTTATGGAACTTGGCAGGTCGCAAACCCAAAATAGGAGAGTGGCTCAGTTGGTAGAGTGTTGGGGATCGAAAGGTTGCTAGTTCGAGCCTCACCGCCTGCGGATTCACTGCTATTGAGTCTTTGAGCAAGACACTTTATCTGCTGCTTGGTAATGGTTTAACCCAGGAAGATCCGTCCCGACATGACTGAAAAATTGTTGACTTAGACGTACAAAATCTAAACAAAACAAACAAACTAAACATTTTAACCCCAAATCCAGGTTTTCTCCCGATGTGGTTCATATGATGTCAAACCCTACTGTGTGACATCAAAGCTACACAATGGAAATTGTTCAAATTTCACATTTTCAACTATAAAACTCAAACTGATACTACGAACAAAAGGCTTTTCCCGCCAATTTTTTTGTCCTGAAAATGTTGTCTGCTTTTTACATCTGCTGCATAAATTCAAGTGGACTTCAGACTAGCTTTTATCATGAAAGCAAATACTATGAACCCTGATCCCAAGGGATCAGTCTAATCTGGGTTCATATTGTTTGCAATATAGCATACCTAAGACAATAAGCAGATGACAAAAGTTTTGACTGGCGGGAAATGATCCAGATTTACATCTGAATCACCACTTAGAGCTCTCATTTTGCTTTTGCTACCTCGTATTTCTTATTGCAATTTGAGATGCTCATGATCCTCTAAGCACAATCTGTTCTTTTTATTGCTGTCTTCAGAGTTCAGGACCCTCTTTGTAAAACAGTGTAGATCCAGACCAGCTGGCTTCATCAGAAGCCAGCTTGATGAAGCCAGCTGATTAGGATCCACACTACAATTATGATAAAGTGCATCCTCAGGGCTCATACAGAAATGGGAAAACAGAATTCCAGGACTTTTCCAGGACTTTTTTCATTTTTCAAGGACTCAATTTCTTCCCAATTTTGTATAAAACAACGCGAAAAATATACTTTTTTCAGCCAGAAACATCAAAGTGGAAAAAAGGCACACTAGTTTTATTTGATTCCTATTCTGGTGATAAAAACCAGGACTACCGCACAAATTGAATAGAAAAGAATACGATTCGCACCTCGCTCTTCGATGTGTGTCTAGCGATTTTCACTCAGTTTTTTGCGATTTTCACATAGTTTTTTTGCCCATCCCACAAATCTGTAAGGACTTGTTGTATTTTATATTTTTCAAGGACTAATTCATATTTTCAAGGATAATTTTACAAAATTCCAGGACAATTCCAGGACAAAAGACAATTTTTCTCAAATTCGAGGAGTTTTCCAGGACCAAGGTCAACTTCAATAACTTTCCAGGTCTGTGCGAACCCTGATCATTAAATTTTGACGGGCTTCTTATATCATAGGTTTAGATAACCAAAATTTTTCAGCGTAAAATTGCTAATATTTTCTTACCCATATTTTTAACATATGTTTGTGGTGCTCGAAAACACCGTCTCATTAGACGGTTCTTTTAATAAGTACCAATAACATATGTTTTGGTTGAGAAATAAAAAAATTATTTTTCTGTTACTCAAATAAAATGTTGTTTATGCGGGCTGGTATTTACTAAATACTTGTCAGAATAGCAAACTGGGAGGACCCTGATCAGACTGATTCTTCAGAAGCAGTCTGATAAGGATCTGCACTGTTTGTCTAGGTCTGTTTTGGCGGGCAAATAGTGTTGGAAATAGCAATGATCCATTTGAGTGTAAATATAATGAAATGTGCATATTTTTAGTAGGAAGGTACTTTGAAGTTTTTTGTAAACATTGCATTCTCAAATTACCAGTCAAGGGCACGACATTGCCTTTCATAGGCTATAAATAGCTATATAAAACTTTTTTAACATTTTAAACAGATATTATGGTTATAACACCATTTGTACCTGTACTTTAACCCTTAAAGCGTCAATCACGACTGCAGCAGATGACAAATTTTGCAACATCTTCCCCAATTTTCGAAAAAATTAAGGTATGATATTTCATGAGAATCCTCTGGCAGCTCACGATTTTCATGAAATATCAAGCCTTATTGTTATTGTTGAAAAAGCGGGAAAATTTGAAATTGTCGTCTGCTGCAAATTATAGGTGGCGCTTTATGGGTTAGCTTTGCATGCTGTGTAATTTTTCATGCTACTGATTTTTTTGAAAATGTACTTTTCAAAATCTTATTTCAGGAATACTACCAGAGTGTAAAGCGGCTTGCAAATATCGGATCCAGATCAAGACCGACAATCAAAGTGTCAAACAGTTTGGATCCAGATCACACCTGACCAAAAGTTCCGCCTGATCTGAGTCCAAACTGTTTGCAAAGAATATGAGATAAAAATAGTCAGCGGCTCATCCCACCAGCAGGTAATTTAAAAATACCAGACACAAATCATGTTTTAAAATAGAGATTTCACATTCTTTCAATCCTCATGTGTAGACCTAAATTAGATGAAAACAACATGGCAGCTCTTCAAGGTCTGCATAATTTGCTAAGAATACAATAAAAGCAACTTGTCAGAGATAAAAATACAAGAAATTGGGTACATGTAAGTCTAATCTGTGACCCCTCCTCCTGGACAATATATTTATCAGATTTGGTTCTGACTTGTTCTATAGAACTTTTTGGTCACTGTAAAGGTGGCAACTTTAATATTCATATCTGGGTGTGGTTCCGCTATTCCATCTGCTAATGAAGGGAAATCAGGTTTTATTTATAACTTGGTTAAAGAGTTAATAAGTTGCATGAGCCGCGCAGTTGTGCGTATATTTATCGTGGCCGTATATATACACTGAACTCACATTTATTAACCCTTAAAGCGCCAATCACAGCTACTTGTCTGCTTTCGTCGCCTGCAGTAGCATTTTTGAAGCATCTTTGACAAACAGTGTAGATCCAGATCAGACTGGTCCTGCGAGCAGTCTGATCTTGGGTCCGCACTGTTTGCCTCTATACTTACGTTTCACCAATAAACAAACATTTTGTGCTGGCATTTTAAGGGTTAAATAATCAGGTTTGTGTATGTACTGAGGTGTTATGGGACAAGATGATACAGTTACTTTAGAATAAAATCACGCCTCATTTTAAGCTTTTACCTATGTCCAGAGCTCTCGCTACGATTTTGAAAACAGGAGTTCAGGACTCCCATCTGGCAAAATGTAGGAGTCCCACTGGAAAAAGTGGGAGTCTCACTCCAAAAAAGTTGGAGTCCCAACAATTCATGCATACCGTATATCTTTACCATTTTAGCCGGAAGGGATACATTTGAATTATTCTTAGATCAACTGATTTTAACCCTCTAAGTATTAATAGATAGATTGCTCCTACTTAACAAAACAAAATATTTTGCTATAAATTTTAAATTTCGTGCAACCTGAACACTCATTTTTTAGTTTGGCCTTATCAAAATAAAAATACTAAACTGTTGGTACTTGTTTTATTCATTAGCAAGACAGACAGACAGACAGACAGGGCGGGCAGGCAGGTAGATAGCAGTCCTCTGTTTTGATTAATGCTATGCAGATGGAAGTTGTTTTTCTTAAAAAAAAAACACATCACGCAAGTGTCTACGGCAATTGCAATGAATAGACTTACATTTTACTTAGCTATCTAACATGGCTTTCATGATTTAGAATGAACGATTTCACTTGGGAAAGTGATTTGTTTGTGTTTATTCATCTGTTGACTTTCTCAAGACACTCAAGCAATAGTTTGTTCTTGAACCGCCGATGATATATTACATTGTATGTCTTTTATTGTAAGGGAAGCTTCATTTGGAACTTTTGTCATTCGGACGTTATCGTATACGGCTAACCGATGTACCAATTTTTTTTCAACAATTCTCTTTTGTTTGCCGTAGAAATGAACGAATGAAGAAGTGCAAATCCGTAAACTTATTGTTTTTCCAAATTTATATTGCTCAAATCGCAAACAAGTGCAATTAAATTTGTTTTATCTGTCATCCCTTATCAGTCGAATTAGGAAGTAGGTAACTTGACAAGCAAGTCAGATGTTGCTTACAATACCCTATTAGTTTTTCTCCCTTTAATTAATGGTAACTCGGCAGCGCATCTGTTTAAAACAATTATCCGATAATCCTTGCGTAATCACTTAACAATCACACTGTCCCCGCATCGGTAATCCTGTCAATCACCTGTCAGGATTGCTTCACTGCAGTCCGAGTCATACGATTGGTCAACAAAGCCAGACATCTCCTGCGGCTCGAAAAGTGTGTTGCGATCGATATATTAAAGGGCTTTTGATCTCTCGGTGTGTATTTATCTCTCAGCTACTGGATTTTTGGCATGGCTGACTAAAAAAACATGCGTATGCGGAATTCCAGCCGGGTGAAAACCATGCGTCCCAGGCAAAAAGTTTGCGTCCCAATATGCGTAATTCTGCGTTTCCGAGAGCTCTGTATGTCTAAGGTAGTCTAGACCTGTCCTAATTTCGCATTCATGAGGTGCCGCCTTTACAGTACCCAAAAGTCATATAATATACACAAAATGTAGGCAACCCAATGGGCTGTTCCTCTCCAGTGCTCCAGTGAGGCTGTTTTACAAGGGCGCCGCACCCTGCCTTACACGTCTGGTGCCCTGTCCCTTTTCATAACACCCTGCCCTAAAATCAACCATGACCAGACCTTTATTTTATCTTCCCATATGGTCAACAGAAGTTGTGTATTCAAATTGATGCTTTTAATCTGTTTGCGTTATCTAAATTCCATGATCATGTTGAACTCCAGCTGTCATCTTTTGATGATTTTAGAAGTTTCAAAAAATTGGAGTGAATGAGAATCCCCAGGAGGAAATTTTACACATAAAAACACACCTTATTTGGCATTTCTGAGAGCTCTGAAGTGTCTTGATCCAGGATACAACACAGTGGCCCAGTAGCGAAGCTCAGACCAGAGACCTTTCCACTGAGCCACTGCACTCCTCTTTCACAAAATGTGTATTGTAGAAAACACATGATGCACAAACTGTAAAGTAACTTAAGTTTTTGCAGTCAACAATATTTCAGTCATGTCCAGGGATGTAAAATTCCACTCGCCCGCTAGCATTGACAAGTTAACTTCTGGTTCGGACGAGTAGAATACCTGCCAAGCTTGCCCTTACGGACTTTAAGGTGGAGTGCATTTTCTGACATGTAAAATGCATTTTATCCAGACTCCTTTAGCAAAGACTGAACAAAAGTAACACTACAGATCATAGATCTTTTTCACCGTAAACCAAATGTTCATATCTGACTGCTATAACTACACATGCGCATTTTCAGACTGGTTGCAGTTAACTACACAGCGGCCGCCTTTCAGTAGAATTTATTTGCGGAACCTCCTCTATATGGGGAGTTTGACCACAGAGGTCCTCAAAACCGGCGGGCGAATTCAGACATTGAACACCGCGTTTTTGTTTACATCAGCACCGGTCAATAGTACCACATTTGCTGCCCAAATTAAATGTCACAGTGAGACATTAGATTGTTTTAAGGGAAGAAAATATGGGGAGGAGATAATGAAAGACAGAAACACTGAAGCCTCAATAGAAAGACTATGATATAAAAAAAACACAATTTAAAAAAACACACAATTTTTAAACTGAAAAAGAGTAACTGTTTATCAATATGATTCAAGTACATGAACGATCAGTCCTTAAGGGTGAGTGATAATGTCATGAGGGCGACTAGCTTTTTCCACCCACTAGCCCTGCAGGGTGAGTGAGTAAAAAAATAATTTTACACCCCTAATGTCGGGATGTTTCCTTGGTTGAACCTCAATGATTTTAATTTGCCTATCATACAGCCAAATACAGGCTGCCTTCTGATCCGAAATGGACCTGTATTTTCCCAATTTTGGAGATTTTTTTCCAACCTGAGGATTTTATTGGGATTTATTCTAAAATTCCAAAGGCACAAACGGCAATAAAATCACTTAACCTACTAAAAAGCAGAGAATAAGTGCCTTGTTCAAGGACACAAAACAGTGCCTCTGGTGGAGCTCAAACCAGAAATCTCAATTCAAGCATTCTATCACTGATTCAGCCACTGTGCTCCTCTAAGCAGGGTCTGAAAGCCCCTGCCCAGCCCAGCTGCCGACCCCTATAGATTTTTTATTCAAATTCATCCTCGGTGGAGATTTTTCATTATTATTTTTTATTTAAAATAATCACATAGACTAAAATCAATAGGTTGAACAATAATAATAATAAAATGACAATAATTTTGATTTTATTGCTCGCAGGGGGCCTGAAAGCCACAGATGAGTGAATCAAGGTTTCATTTGGTTTTTATTGGAAATTTGAGAGGTCTACAAGCGAGTTTGGCAATTGTTCTGAAAATAAAAGATAAGTGAAGAAAAAGTTTAAAGGAATCTTTATAATACTTAAAAATTTGTTAACGAAAATGGTCATTTTCCTAAAGGCCACATTAAGTTCTATTTATAGACATTTTGATTAACCTTAATGAAATGGCAATTAAATCCAAATTATAACTATTAACTTTTATCATTAATGTTCCAGTCTATGCGATGATTTTAGATAAAAAAATATTTTTGAAAAATCTCCACAGAGGATGATATTGAAAAATTAACTATGCAGGTCGGCAGCCCGACTGGGCAGGGGCTTTCAGACCCCGGCAGCCCGACTGGGCAGGGGCTTTCAGACCCGACCGCTCATCTATCACAAATCTACTCAAAACAGGATACCAAAAACTTAACATAACTTTTAGGTTTTGATATGCACGTTTTGTTTTGTTTGTTTGTTTGATTTGATTCTTTACGTCCCATCAACAATCTTTCAGTTAAACAGGGACGGGTCTTCCTGGGTTGAACCAGTACTAAGCTAGGATAAATGTGTCGTGCTCAAGGACCACAACGCAGTGACACCGGTGAGGCTCGAACCTGCGGCCCCTCGGTCTCGAGTCAAGCACTCTACCACTGAGCCACTGCGCTCCCTATATGCACGTTTTGTACTTTGACACTATTTTCTTTCTCTTGAATTCCACTTTCAGTCTATATTATGTTGAAAATCCGGCTATATCGTGACTCTTCCCCTTAGAATTTCAATACGGGGAAACTTATGTAGACCAATTGACAACTGTTTTGTAAAACCAGTGATGACCTGGGTTTGAACAAGCGTCTGAAGGACCATGATTATAGTCTTTATCATATTATAACAATCGTAGTGGATGAGATATTGTTACATAAGAATAAATGGCTAGAATAAGAAACATTGTTCCGAAATCACAGAATGGCGACTTATTCCGTAAATTTGAATGAAAAGACACTTGGAGGGGTCGATCCACCTCCAATGCATGCTATAAGTTTGTTGGATAGATGAACTGTTTTTATACTGATCGTTAATCTACCCCGTCGCTCACGATACTGATCGTGAATCTCCCCCGTATGTTCTAAATGACTAAATGTTATAGTTAATGAAACCCAAAATCATAGAGTTGAAACTTATTCCGTAAATATGAAAAAATATATTATGAAATTGCATTTGTTGTGACAAGAAACGTCTGCTTAAGTTTCCCCCTACACCAAGGTTTGTCTTAAACTTCCCCGTATGTGTATGTCTAATCTTTCTTTTATTTTCATATTTACGGAATAAGTTTCCCCCTACAAAAAGGTTCGTCTTAAACTTCCCCGTATGTGTATTTCTAATATTTGAAAACCCCCAAAAGAAAAGCCAAGCCCCTTTTCTTTTCTGAAAGGTCCCCAAAGAAGCCCCTTTAAGACACTTGGAGGGGGCTATCCTCCCCCAATGCATGAAATAAGTTTGTTGGATAGATGAAGTTTCTATATACTGATTGTTAAACTTCCCCGTCGGTGGCTATACTGATCGTTAATCTTCCCCGTATATTAAAACTCGAGATTATTAGCAATTTTTTGTTCATTTTTCATTTTTCTAATCTTTGAATTACCCCAAAAGAAAAGCCAAGCCCCTTTTCTTTTCTGAAAGGTCCCCAAAGAAGACCCTTTAAGACACTTGGAGGGGGCTATCCTCCCCCAATGCATGAAACAAGTTTGTTGGATAGATGAAGTGTCTATATACTGATCGTTAATCTTCCCCGTCAGTCGCTATACTGATCGTTAATCTTCCCCGTATGTTAAAACTCGAGATTATTAGCAATTATTTGTTCATTTTTTAATTTTCTAATCTTTGAATAACCCCAAAAGAAAAGCCTAGCCCCTTTTCTTTTCTGAACGTTCCCCAAAGAAGATCCTTTAAGACACTTGGAGGGGGCTATCCTCCCCCCAATGCATGGAATAAGTTTGTTGGAAAGATGAAGTGTCTATATACTGATCGTTAATCTACCCCGGACCTCAATATTTTACGGAATAAGTGGCATCCTCCTCCAAAGCATGATTAAGTTTTTAGGATAGATGAACTGTCTTTATACTGGTCGTGAATCTACCCCGGACCTCAATATTTAACGGAATAAGTGGTATATTTCTTATTGATGAGTTATAGTCTGTTTCTACGGGGAAACTTAACGATCAGTAGTGAAGAGGGCGTATGAATATTTACTGCGATATTAGCACTGAATTCAGGGCCATATGATGGATTTTTATTTTATGTTATCATATAGCCCTGATTTTTTAAGCCTCTATCTTTTCCCTTACTGTTAGCGTGGACGTAAACCAAGTTAAAAACACATTTCCAAACAGTGTCTTCCTCAAACACTACTCCATTTTGTATGTTTATAGGTTTATCTATATGTTGCTATTTGGTTTGCCGCTGATGCATACCTGATTAGTTCTAAAAAGATAAAATACTCCTGTCCACACAGAATGTTTACACTATTTGTTTTCAAAACATGGCGTCATTTTTGTCTTCTGAGCTGAAGAGCATGCTTTTTCTGTGGGAAACTAAAGTCATGCACGAATATGTTTTGGTATTTTATGTACCGACAATGACCCGTTCACTTTCCGTTTCCTGAATACACAGATGTTTTAACAACATTAAATACCAAAATCAGACTTATATAATGTTTTCTTTTACCTTCCTTATTATCATAATTGGCCAAAAATTGATCATACCTGGTCTGTTGAGATTAAAATAATCCAATACCATCTCACCATACATTTGTTACATATAGATATTTGCAAAAAAGATGACCAATTACCAATCTAACTGGAGCCGCTTTTTACCAATTTGTTGACATCGAGAACTACCCAGTTGGATATGTACAAACTGTGTCCGAGGAGTTCTTAATGGCAATGGATGGGATCCTTTTTGTGCATACAGGTTGATTTTTATGGTGACCTCTCTCACCATTTGTAATAGGTTTTCTTTTAATATCTGATGAATGTCAACGAATAAAGGTCAATCTTCAACCTAGTATGCAAATTTTTCACCCTGGTTCTGTATTCCGACGGATGTCACTGGATAGAAAATTGACTATTTTCAGATAAGGAATTCCCCCACTTCCACTAACAGGAAATACATAGAAAAAAAAATGCCAAATGATTTTGCATATTCAAATAATGACATCATTCTACTATTCTAATCTTAAACCATTGCGCACATGTTCAAAACGAAGGTCAAAACACCCAATGTCTCTATATAAGATTCACGTGGCGCCTTAAAAACGATGGGCACCAATTGTGTGTATTGACTGATAGCCTAATTGAACATAAGCGTGTGCTAGTAAAGCTATTCAGCTTGCAGCAAGGTTAGCCATGTTCCTTCACTAATATCTTATTGATCACTGTGCAAAAGTAATTTGATTCTGATCTTTCCAATCCATCGCTTCTTGTCGTAAACAAGCTGACCCCCTCTCGGTTCAGAGGTCAATGTACTCTTGCGTTAGCTTGCTTCTTTTGGCGGGAAACTTGTCACGTGAGCACATGATCAGAATAACAATTGTCCGCCATGTTGGAAAAGTCCATTTTCAGTCTGATTATGACATTTTGGGACATGACAAAGCTTCCTTTCTGAAAATTGGATTTATATAGTGTAATATGGGTGGGGTATGTGATTGTTAAGGATTTCTGTCAAGTAAGTATCTCATTTTCTTTGGCATGCTATATTAAATTGAAATCAAACCATTCTTGGAAATCGACTTTCATTTTCTGAAATAGGTCACTACTCGTTATAAATTAATAGAAAATAGGGGGCGCTACAATGCACAATAATATAGAAACGAGACTGCTGCGAGCGTACCAACATTGAGTAAGTTAACAGAATCGATAACTAACAATTTTGCGCTGATTTTCAAAATTCAAACACCTACTTGTTTCTTATATTGTGCAAAATCCACTGTTAATGTTATTCTTATAATGTACTGAGTTTTTGAAAAAGTGCTGACATCCCTTACCTAGTCATGGGGAGTATGACCAGTACGTTTTTTTTTATAATATATTCTCAACGTTTTAATAAGTTCGTCTCATCAATTTAACATCCGAAATTTATCGCAAAAACGTCATCACCCTTAACTCGTGAAAAGCATGCAAAATGGCTGCGATGTGCCGGAAAACAACAACAAGAACATAATATTACAGATTGCATTGATCGTGTCACAAAAACGAAGCAAATGGTAACATTTTTATAACTTTGGTTGTGTATGTAAAGCACATGAAGAAGTCTGAATGGTTGGATTGTCAAAGAAACGAGTTTTTCCCAAAACAAAAGGGGATTCCATCACTGGTCAAGATAGAGCACAAAAACACTGCGACTTTAGATTCAGCCAGATCGAAAAAAAAATCTAAAGTCGCAGTTCTGCAACTACTGCGATATTTAAATTAGATAAAGCGTCTGAGTGAAGCTGATCAGAATATCACGGCATGAAAGTGTAGTTTTTTTATTCACTGAAAATAACAACCCCGTAGGGGGCAGATTGACGATATAGCCGAAAATCCAGAGATAAAATCATTTTATCGCTTTTTATTCCCCACCCACTTGGACTGGTGGAAAATGAAACAAAAACTATTTGATCAGTTTGTGGATATTTCTTACCAGAGAGACTGACAGGTAAAACCGCTAATATAACACAAACAACCAATGTCATTAGATATGAATACTTTTCCATGATGATCGCTTTAATTCTGTTTAATAACGGTTTCACAACTTTTTTTCTTCACGTCATCAAACGAAATGGCAAATTAAAGGCAACCAGTGACTGGTTTCCGGTTGAACTGACTATTGACATAATAGTCGGGTAATCGATATGAGTTATCCTAAGTAAGGAAATAATCTCTTATTTGCGAAAATTTCCAAAAAAAAAAAAAAAAATCCATCATTGTATTTTAGATGAAATATGTGCGATCTAACTGCAACTAACCAATTAATAATTGCATTTGACCTTAATGATTTTTGTAATTGTGTAGGACAAAATCACCCTGGACACCCCTGCTCATTTTTGTATATGGGGACATAATCCTGGGAACTCCATGTTTTTTGCAAGATGGACATAATCCCCCGGGGGGTGGGGGGTGCTCTGATTTTTTTTTCATATGTAGGCTCGGGCCCAGCATCTACCGTTCACCACAAAAAATATCAGGAATTTCAAGCACCCCAAAAATAATTGAACTTTAGCAACCCCCCAAAATACCCCCATTCTGTACCCTGATCTTAAGAAAAGACCCTAAAATGCATAGAAATGACCCCTAAATATAGTCCAATTTGTGATAACCCCAGAATATATCCACAAAATCTTCATACTCCACAAATATTCATTTTTTCTGAAACCCCCCAAAAATATTGGAATTCAAAATTTTGAACAAAAAAATGCCTCGAGCCTATATATGTATGAAAATATAAGAGTACCCCCCCCCCCCCCTCTTCGCCTGCGCATAATCCTCAGTGGTGTTTTTTGCAACGTGGACAGACCCAGACCCTCTCAACATGTCGTTGACATGTATGTGCCTATGGTCTTTAGAAAGATACAATGTACACATCGCTAAATTGGGACATAAGGTATTTTATGCCAACTATGTTTGTGTGCTTTAAGATATAGATCAACTTTAAGGTAAAAATATGCAACATTTAGTCTAAAATAAACTATGTGGTTCAAGGATCTATATGAGCATTTTTGCAAACTGCTTTGATTATAGCACACACCTGCGTGTCGTGCAATTATACAGCCTCTCGCCTTAATGTATATTATAGTCATGAGGTTTGTACAATGTTAACCCCATACTGTGCATATGCCTCGACGTGCAAATCTGTCTTCCAGACTTCATACCTTGTTAGGCTAAATCGAGCCTATTCCGCTACAGAGACTAGCTACACTATTGAATTTTGGCACAGAATAAGTTTGCCATGCATCTAGACAGTGTACAGTGTTGTTTTTTTAACCAGTTTGCTGACTTAAAAACACAAATATTTAGCCAGTTGTATTTTGATCATTTTTGATGATCTGTTCAGCTTTTGCGATGGTTTACTGACTATTGGACCAGGATCAGTTGGTGGTATAATGCCAAACTAAATGGCTGACATATATATGCAGTTGACCGAGTTGCTACATATTGCCTGACAGATCAACCTTAAAACAAGAAGATAAAGAACAAAGAAAAGATGTTTGATAATTTGTGTTTAACTTCCCAACAACAGCTAAGGTCATATGGAGATTGAAGGGCCCACGGCTTAAATGGCTTAAAGTTTCATCATTCGAAGTCATTTTTGGTGTGATACGGTTATATGTATACTGGCACAATCGTTTTGTATGAAAAAGGTTAAACCATTCTGTGGTGTACGTTTTTACTTGCACTGATTATTTAATTTTGTATCGGATACCCCTTTTTATTTTATTTCAATTTTAAGGGAAGGGTAAGGCATTTTCAATTTAAGGTTAAGACATAGATCCAAAATAAAAGAGAATGAGTTAACCTTTCAGCAATACCATGAGCATGTCAAAGAGTTTGGATCCAGATCAAGACCGACATTTGGTTAGTTCTGATCTTGGTCCAAGCTGTTTGCAAATGTTATTAGAATATGACACTAGCATGCAAAGAGGCCTTTGTAGTTAACACTTGCTGGAAAAGTTCCTTTTTGTCTCCTGGTATATGTAGATGGAGACTATTTAATTGGGGTTGTCTATCCATCTTTTTGTCTATCCATCTTATTGTCCATCCTTCGTTTCATAGATACAATGGGGGGCGTATATAGGGGTTTTTGGGATACAGGGTATTTGCCATTTTTCTTCCTTGGATATGAGATAAACTATCCATTTCAATTCCACGGATATGTCATGATGGGATACTGTGTTCAATATTTTTGTTACTGCCAGGGATATTGGATATTTAGAAATAAAACATGGGGATATTTGCCAGTTCATATGGGATAGTTGCCTGTTTACTTCAAGGATTATTGTTGCCCTCACCCTCCTCCCTCTAAACAAGCCTCAACGATGCAAAGGGATTTTTGAGCACAACTCCTCTTACAGTAAAGCTGTTGTTGTTGATTCCTTGTTTAATGTTCCTCTCTTTTTTTGTTTATTCTCAGGCTTTGGTTTTTGTTTTGTTATGTATTACTCTGTGCCCTTTCTAGTTTAGCAATCATCTTGACGAGGAAGATGGAGCTGGCTGCTTTAATTAGTTGTCCTCCTGGCGTTGTGTTATGTGGCTCTTCCTCACGTTATTGTGGGTTGGTCTGCATTGTGAGATTGTGGTATTTCCTGATCATACTGCATGCACAGATCCAGGAAATATTGTCGGGGGGGGGGGGTCCAGGTCCATCTGTCACAAGTTTTTTAGTCCTTGACTGAATTTACAGACGTCCAATGAGTTCTTTCAAAGAAAAGACAACTATAATTTTCTAGGGCTCCAGAGGGGTTCAAACATTTTAAGGGGGATCCAACTTTTCGCGGGGGAGGGGGTCCAATTTCTTATTCCCTATAAAAAACCAAATAACTTGTGATTTTTCCAGGGGTAGGGTCTGGACCCCTGTCCCCCTCTGGATCCTTGCATGAAAACCCACTCTTCAGATGTTTTGTTCATGGTCTGAAGATGTGCATGTCTTGTGCTTTGGACATTATCGACAAATTATTTTCTCTCGCACTTTTTTATAAACTTGTGATCCAATTTCAGGTTGATATTTGCATTTAGATACCATTTTGATACTTGCAAACTTTGGTCCTGGAATTTGGTCCCGATTCTTGGGCGTTAGCAAAAGTTGGGGAGTTGTCCTGATTATTACAATGACATGACGTCATTCATATTTTAAATGACGCAATGAGTTGACAGCCAGTGGAAGTTAAAGAAATGCTTGTTTTGGTTTCGCTTCCGCATGTTTTATAATAGAGTTTGAGTGTTTTATTTAGCAAGATAGCATGTTGTATTAAATACGGAACTACACTGGAAGCAACAGGTTTGGGCGAGTCACTTAAAAAAGCACGTCTAATCGTAAAAGCAACCAACACTCATTGGTTGGTTGCTATACAGATGCAAGATCAAGATCGTTATAGTTTACAGATGAAAATAAATTGACAATCATTCATGTGGAAGTTAGTCCCTAGCTCTCACCAGAGAAGTTAAATTAGCAACACAACCATTCGCAATTTCTGCTGGGGAAATTACAGATTCTGGTCCCTTATAGTCCGTAGGAAGAAGCTATCTTTAAAAATACTTGTTGCAGCTGTATGAGTCTGAAATACCGTTGAGTTTTTGCAAAGCCTTGTCATTGGTAACTATAACCATTGCTGAGTGGTCACAAATTCATACAATTTCCAAGTTCCAAGAAATTGTGGATCCTTTGTCTGTCTGGAATGGTCACCATCGCCAGACAAGGGCTCGATTGCGTCTGTGATCTAGAGCCATTTTAAGGTAGAAAACGCCATTATCACAACGGCTGGTTCAGAAGTTGGGCTGTCAACTTTGTGTCCATTCATGTAAGGTATGAAACGTTAGTAAGAAACCAAATAGACACACATAAACAGAACTTAATACATTTCATGCCAGTTTCCCAATGGAGCGTATTCATATCGATATATTAGGCCCACTGTCTCTCTCCAAAAGTGGGAATTAATTTATACTTGTAGTAGTTTACGGATGGAATGTTACGCTCTGCTCAATCAGAAGGCAGAGGTGGTAGCTTAGAGTCTAGTAGACGGTTAATTACCCAGTTCGGTTGCTTGATACATCCCATAGTGATCAGAGAAGAAACTTTTGCGTAAATCTATTCATGTCCTTGTGTGATTTGTTGGAGTATGCCTAGACTAAAACCACTACCGTCCATTAGCCAATGGGCAGGTGAAGAGATATACCAGAACTATTCAGCAATCTACCAGATATTATCTTAAAAAGAGAGCAGTCCGAAGGGACTGGGATGAGCAGTCAGCGCTTTACGTTCAACAGTGAATAGACAAACAGGATTCACAGCTAACAGAATTAACAACTCAACCTGTTGATTTTGGTGTTTGGTGGAGAGAGCGTGATAATGAAGAATTTGGAAGGTGCACCATTGTGGGCTTCATTGTGACTTAGTCGCATTGGCCTGATGGCTGCCCCAATCAGTATCTGATTTGTAAATAGTTTCTGTGTGATTTTCAGTTATGTGCAAAAAGTTTGTTTTGATCATACTTACTTACTTTTAGAATAAAGTAAGTAAGGGTGCAAAGATCAGGAATCGATACAATCAAATACCACACCTGACCCAGGGTACCAATGGGAAAGTGACAAACTCACAGTTAGACACCACAAACGAGAGCCAAGAGGTCAGCCCTTTCCCAGCAGGTGACCACAAAGCACATATATACAGACGCACACAAAGACATAGCAAACACAAGACAGAACAAAAACATAAAAGATCCACAAAAGAAGTACCGCCTTGGGGCGGTCAGTAAAATATTTTACTGGAGGGCTTAAACCAGTTTAACGGCGCCAACCTCACCCTTAATTAACTCCGAAGAAGTACTGTTAAATTTAGAAAGTGAGAAACGCTCAGCAATGGATAATTCAAAGTCTTTTATCCCACCGCTGCCACAAGTGTAAAGAAAATATGCTGATGCATTCTCTTTTATTTATAACTATATAACTACTCATTCGAATCGTCTCTTGCTTCTTAGAACAGTCTATTCCACATGAGAGGATTCACATGTGACTGAGCAAAAGTACTACGAAGTCCAGCATGATATTACTGATTTATTAGGTTAAATATATCTATTCCTGTATATAGTTGAAACACACAGACGCACGAACATGGAATATGTCCATAGTTATCATCTCAGAAAATAGCCCCATTAATTCCAACTATCAGCCCAAACCAAGTAATTTCTTCTACTTGACTAAATCATAGCTAAGTCCCAAATTCCCAGGAAAACCAAACGTGGGAACACATCAGAAGGTTTACCGAAAGCCCCCAAGCAAGGAGTCGCAACTGTTTTTATAGTTCTAGAACAACCGTGATACAGTGGCTGAACCCCAAATATGGTAATGTTCAATGAACCACCATGCTAGATTCATACTCTAAAAATATCATTCCTCCAAAATAGAAGAGCAATATGTGTACTATATTAAGCACAAAAGCATTAAGGTGAAGGGGACATGGATTCCTTAACAAACAATAGGGATCCAGATCATCCTGAATTACAGTGAAATAGATAATTAGGAAATGATGGTCCCCAAAGCACATCACATCCACAGCAGACTAACCAGCCCCTCAACAGGCCACCCAGAGAACAGGGACCATTGGCCAGCCTGAATCACCCAGCCCCGGGCCAAACAGGACAAGAAGGGGCCAATGGCCCACCATGGTCAGGGGCTGATAATGGCCCACCAGGACAACCAGGTCCAAAAGATAGGGCCCAATGGCAGTGATGACAGGATAACCGCACCACCCACAGACAACAGGGAGGGTGGACATGCATATACATATTACACTCATGCCCTAGGTACTTCACAATGAAGCATGCTAAAGGTGTGAATTTATAATGCACAGGAATTCCTTGAGATGAAAACTCATACAGTAGATCTAATTGGGAACTAGATATACAGGTAAAAAGACAGTAAAGTGTTACAGATAAAACCTACAAACCTTCAAGGCATAACCTTAACAGCATATGCCTGTTGCCCCTGGTAAATGTGAAGTGTAATGGGTAAAAGTTTGTTTGGCTTGGTTACATTGGTCTTTCATTATTAGCCCCAAATATGTATGTTAACATAAAAAAAAAAATTTGAGTTGTCTCCCATTTGTATTGAGTTCAGCAGCTGTTAGTGTTCTTGGTCTTATAAGAATGTACAGTCAAGAAACGTTCATCTGAAACTGACCTATGTGCATGTGATGATGCAGTATAAATAGATAATCGCCAGAGAATGGTACACGGTCGGGAAGGTTCGATAAACTTCATGAATCATGTTACATTTATGATTACTATACCTATATACCTAATTCACAACCATTTGACGTATTTCATTTGCCACAAGTGTGTCGCTAGAGCGAAGAAATTGTAACGACAGGGTCCCAGGTTCGAATCTCTAACAACTAAATGTTTTTTTTTTTAATATTTTTCATTTTACAGGATAAAATTCACTTTGTCTTACCACGTGCATTTTCATGCCACTTCGTATGCTTTCTCACATACAACCCAACCGACAATACAAAAAGTAAGTGAGTATGATCAGGAAATACCACAATCACACACCGCAGACCAACCCACAGCGCCACGAGGAAGAGTCACAGAACATATACAGTTACAAGACATCCATAAGACAATAAAAGTTAAGCAGCCAGCTCTCTCTTATCTTCAAGATGATTGCAAAACAAGAACGGACACAAAGTAATGCACAACAAAACAAAAACAAACACAGAACCACAACAACCAATGGAAAGCACGCCAAACAACAGATCAACAACAACAGAACTACTGCCTTAGAACGAACAGCAGCATAAGCCTCCTTTTTATATCTTTATTTATATGTTCTTTGAGATGATGCATTGATAAGTTAGGGGTCTTTCATGCAAACAAACATCTATGTGTCTTGATCCACATCTGAACTAAGGGTGAGGTTGGTGCACAGTTTAATGGGTTTAAGCCCTTTAGTAAAATATTTTTACTGACCGTTCCAAGGCGGTGCTTCTTTTGTGGATCATTTATGTTATTTCTGTCTTGTTTTGTTATGCTTTCACGCACGTCTGTTTGTTGATGCCTTGTGGTCACCTGCTGGGAAAGGGCTGACCTCTTGGCTCTCGTTTGTGATGTCTAATTGTGACGTTGTTTGTATTGATTCCTGATCTTTGCCCTCTTTCTTACTTTTAAGGCATTTTACTGGTACCAAATCTTCGCCCTAGATTCTGTTTTTGTTAAAACACAAAATTGTTTAGCTCGCATGGAGGCTTCCTAAATAATACAGTGAAGGTGTCTTAACAGAAGTCTTATCATTTTTTATCATCAAAAGCCAAAAAAATAATTTCAATTAAAAAGGAGAAGCAGAAATAGTAAGTGAGTATGATCAGGAAATACAGAAGTTGTGTATGAATAATTAAAAGAAACAGTATGATTTTGAGGGAAAAATAAGGACAAATAATATGAGTATTGCAGCCCTGACTGTATGGGGAAAATTATATGAAGGACTTACAGTTGTTTTCCTTACCACTTGAGCTAATTATACTTGTGATACGTTGTGAACTGGGCTATGCTATTTGTTCTTGTACACCAGTGTAGTTACTATGTGCTTTCTCGTAAAATGATAACGAAGTATACTGAAGCTATATTTAGAAATGCGGCGGCGGAGTGTGAAATTATGGTAATAAAGGTCACTAACATCAGGTGAATCTGTCTGGACAATATTATTAGTTATAGGTTGGGCCTATTGAAAAAACTCAAAATGGTTACCCAGAAAGAAGGAAGGTAGCTCAACTTTAGGCCTTTATTTAGCTCTGGCTATCTGGGAGTCATGAGCCATTTTCTTTGTTTGGTCGTGGTGTGTTAATTTGAATAGATTGTTTCTCTGTGATGATGCATTGCATTAGTTAGGAAGTCTCCATGCTAGCTTAACATTTTTTAATTTTTGGCGGTGGCGGAGTGTTGGCGGAGATTTGGCGTATTGAATGAATTTAAGCCCCTCGGTGGCTTGGGCTGCCATCTGCTCTAATGCTGTGGTTCTGTTTTTGTTTATTTATTGTTTTATGTACCTCCCATTGTTTGTGGGTGTTCTGTTGTGGTCTTTGTTTCGGTATGCATTACTTTGTGCGTATCTAGTTTTTCAATCATCTTCACGAGGAAGGGAGAGCTGGTTGCTTTGCTTTAATTGTCTTTCTTATGTCTTGTTACTGTTAATGCTCTGTGGTTCTCCCTCACGGTGGCGTGGGTTGGTCTGCAGCGTGTGATTGTGTTATTTCCTGACCATTCTCATATACTTTTTTTGCTATAGAATTACTCTGAAGAAGTACATGGTGCTTACAAAACCTATGTATAGCAAACTAACAGGAATCACATAACGCCAATAGAGCTAATAAAATAAGATAGCCCATGTTTGTCATATGCATACATGTATGCGTTTAAAACATGCGCTATTTATCTCAGGAACGCATTTTCAAATTGAAATCAAACTACCTTTCAGGAATGTAAATGTGTTCGTTTTAATGGTTTTAAGCGTTAGTTATTACGCATGTAATGTTGTGTACAACATGCAACCAGAAATCAAGCTGATTATTTTCACACTTTTACAAGACTTGTTTTAGATCCTTCAGCAATGGTTAAACCTACAGTGTCTGACGAATGTGGACTTACACAGGTGCAACTGTACACCAGAGAGTACATACACGAGATTCCCCAAAAGAGGGTCGCCAAATTAAAGTAAGAAAGACGGCAAAGATCAGTAATCAATACAATCAAGTACCACACCTGACATAGGATACCACATGTAAAAGTGACAAAATCACAATTAGACAATACATACAAGAGTCAATAGGTCAGCCTTTTCCCAGAAGGTGACCACAAGGCAGCAACAAACAGACGCGAGAGCATGACAAACACAAGACATAGATAACAGAAATGATCCACAAAAGAAGTACCGCCTTGGAACGGTCAGCAAAAATATTTTACTGGAGGGCTTAAACCAGTTTCACGGCGCCAACCTCGTCCTTAAAACATATTTTAACCAGATATAAATTTTAACTTAGTGTAGAATAGAATGGAAAAGAATAAAAGTTATTGCTCAGTTATACCCTTTAAGGCCGGTTAAAGGCAAGTACACAATACAATCAAACACATACATACACAATATAACACAACAAACTTATATTGTTTTGTCAATTTGTGAGTCACAAGAGCCATGTTATGTAATATTAGCTGTATAGATCAATGAAGCAATAGCCCTTAATACATCAGAATCAGTACTAGTCAACAAATCAATAAAAGATTCTATGGCCATTTTGCCCACATCACTATTTACATTTGTCTTAAAAACTGTTTGATACATTTGTTCTCGTAATAAGGAAAGCTTTTTACATTGACAAAAAGCATGTATTTCATCTTCAATAACCATACAAACATTAAATATTCTATCTTCCACTTTTAAATGTAAGTATCTTCCACATTCAATGTTTAATTTATGTGCACTAATTCTAAAAGCAGTTAAAGATTTTCTGAGATTCCTTTCGTTTAGTTCTAAATATTTTTCTATCCCAAATTTATTCTTAATCAGCTTGTATGTTCTTGTATGTTATAATTGTAATAACCGGAACAATATAAATAGCACAGCTGTATACATAAATACACCAATTTTAATCTTAAAGGCATATATCACTGTCCAATAGAGATCATTAAAGGATTATCTGATAAGGGACAGTTTCAATATCTCACAAAATTAAAGGGGCCTCAAGTGGGGAAAAACCTGTATACAACACAATTTCTTTCACTAAGATAAAGATCAATATTTTATCATAAATTGCATAATCCCTTCATTGGACCACTTAATTGCCCCTGTAGGGAAGTCATAATCACCTCATTAGGACTGTCCTTTTGATCTGCCCAGTATGACCCATGGAGAGAGTCATAATGAATGGTACAAGTATTATTGCTCAAATTTCTATGTCTTTAAATTTTAATTGAGCTCTTATCTGAAGGATAACCCTTTACACCGTATGGTGGTGGTCCCACAAATCAGCTGACGAACTCTAAGAAACAAAGAAAGAAGTATGACCCCTGTCAATGAATTCCAGTTGCCACAACTCGATTAGAGAGGCTTTTGGCCCTGACCAAGAGTCGTGAATTTTTCTTGAACAGTTTAATGAATGGCCGTGCGGGCAAGGGGTCGGGTGCGGACGGAGGACGGACGGATAGATTGACACGGCTGTTGCGACAACAGTTACTTCGATTTTGTTTACTTCCGGGCTAAAAAAAACGTCATGGATGGGGAAAGAAGCATTGTCGAATATTTTGCTGAACATGAGCGATACAGATGCGGTTATTGCGGAAATTCTGACACAAATTATTCCCATGGTTAGTATTTTGACAGTTATGGAGATCAAAGAATAGAAAACATGTTTGTAAAGCCACCAGTCTAAATATAGCTGTGATGTCATGTTTTATGCAAGCAAGTATTGGCTTTCAAAAGGCTGTGACTAAATGTCTGTTATGTACCGGGTAAAAATACAGTACCATACCATTCGAAGATATTTGTAAAAGTACCGATAATTGACGGACCGCGGAAATGAATAACTTATCGCATGAAAAGCATAAATGCTGATCTCAAGTTTTAATGCAGTTGCAACACAAAACTACAACATTATTTAGGAAAAAATAGTATAGTAGGATAGCAGACAGATAATTAAAAGTATTTTCTTTTCTTTGAAAAACCAGGGTTCAAGGAGTTTTGCAATTAACGCACATGATCATGAGTTTGGAGGAAATATTACAAAGATTGCGATATAATTCACGGAACGGGAGTGAATTAGTGGTCGCTATTGTCTATAGACATGTAGAACATCATGCTGTAATCAAAGATAATTCACAGATGAGCAAAATGTGCACAGTCATTCTTACTGTTAAAATCTTACATGGTACAGAAAGGGAAATATACACTACAGTGGCAGCATTTTTGGATGGATTTAATAGAAATAGAAAAGGTACACATATTGAACAACTTTTTTAAAACTTTATTTCATACAAATATAAAGTGTAAGAGAAGAATATTTCACAGCACAACAATATCAAACAGCCATATATATTCCTCAAAGTATAAAGAAAACATTTTGATTGCAGTGTACTTGACTGTTCTCCTCAGAGCTCTTGGAAACGCAGAATTACGCGTATTGGTACGCACGTTTTTTCCCTGGGACGCACGATTTTCGCTAGGCGGGAGTCCCGCGTACGCATGTTTTTTTAGTCCGCACGCTCTAAAAATCCAGTAGTTGCGATATAAATACACACAGAGAAATCAAAAGCCCTTTGATATTATCGATCGTGACACGCTTTCCTGTCTCTGTTGACCAATCGTATGACTCGGACTGCAGTGTAGCAATTCTGACAGGTGATTGACAGGATTACCGATGCGGGACAGTGTGATTATTACGAGATGATTATTAAAGTAATTAAGCAGGGATTATTGGGTAATTGTTTGAAGATTTACCGTTAATTAAAGGGAGAAAAATAATAGGGTATTGTAAACAACATCGGACTACCGACTTCAGAATTCGACTGATTAGGGATGAAAGAAAAAACCTATTTAATTGCACTCGTTTGCGATTAGAGCAACATAAACATGGAGAAAAAACAATAATTTTACGGCTTTGCATTTCTTCATCCGTTCATTGCTATGACAAACAAAAGAGTCTGAGAATTGTTGGGGAAAAAACGGTACAGCGGTAAGCCGTATACGGTAACGTCCGACTGACAAAAGTTCCAAATGAAGCTACACTACAAGGCGTGCGATGAAATTTTTCATCGTCTAGATTAATAAACTTTCAGCAAGTAAAATTGTTCATTCTAAATCATGGAAGCCATGTGAAATGAAATGGCTAAGTAATGTCAGTCTATTCTTTACAATCGCCGTAGACACTAGCGAGATGCGTTTTTAGAAGAAAAAACACTTCCATCTGCATAAGATTATACAAAACAGAGGACTGCTGTCTGTCTGTCTGTCTGCCTGTCTGCCTGCCTGCCTGTATTCCTGCCTGTCTGTCTGTCTTGTTAATGAATAAAACAAGTAACAACAGTTTAATCTTTTATTTTGATAAGACCAAACAAAAAAATGTGTGTTCAGGTTACATGAAAAAATATAGTACCAAAATATTTTGTTTTTGTTAAGTAGGAACAATCAATTAATGCTTAAAGGGTTAAAATCAGTTGATCTAAAATTTCTCAAATGTATCACTTCCGGCTAAAATGGAAAAGATATACGGTATGCACAAATTGGTGGGACTCCAACTTTTTTAGAGTAGGACTCCCACTTCTTCCAGTGGGACTCCTACTTTTTGCCAGATGGGAGTCCTGAACTCCTGTTTTCAAAATCCTAGTGAGAGCTCTGCTCCTATTAAAATGACTCTAATGTTAATGATTTAATAATTTTGCTATTTCTTTTTGTATTGCGACTGCCTTATAAATTGAAAGCAGCAGTTATTGCTTGCAATAAGTTTTTGAAAACATCAGTCTGATAATTATCCGTACTTTCCGATGAAATACGGTACTGTATTTTACCTGGTACAGTACAGTACAGACATTTAGTCACAGCCTTTCAAAAATGGTTTTATAGTATACTGGGATAATCAGTTTTCTCCAACGTAAGCAGATATGGCTCTGCGAATAGCAAAATAAAATACAACCTGACCAGAATATGATTTTATCATAAAATTTCAACATTTTATAATAATGTGTGATACCTTAGACCATCAAAATATGTTATTTAATTTTCAAAAACTTTGATTTGTTTGTGCTTTCGTTGTTCCCCCATCTTGAAAATGGTAATCTAAGTTGGACAGGTCTTGTTGACCTGAAAAAAGAGGCCTCATAAAAGGTTGGATTGATAAAAAATTATATAGATGTTATGAGAGAAAACATTTTTTTCATTCAATGAACATAAATTATCGTGAATTTTCTATGATTTAATTTATTGTAATAAAAAAATATGTCAGTCACGGGTTTTTTTTCTATTCAATTCAAATTTAGATTGATTTGAACCCCTAGCGTCATTTAGGGTGCTACATCACAGGCAGTAAATGTAAAAGTAGACATAAAAGCTTACTTTTACTTTTTATATGAAGTTAGGGTTACATCAGACCATTTCAGGTGTTAGATTGATATAATTTTTCAAAAAATTCATTGTTAAATATATGGTCCATACAGCTGCTTATTAGCCAGACCATTGTTTCTGGTCTTTATATTTATAAGAATCCCCTTTTCTTAAGCAGATACACAGATGGATTTATAAGTGACAATAATTTGCGATGAATTTTTTCAGAAGTAAAATATTGACAAAAATATTACCCTTTTTACCAGCTAGGTACACTATTTTGTGCACTCATCGACTGCAACCACCACGTGATGACTGGGCTGTTCGAGTACTGTGGTTCTCTAGCGTGTATTCTTAGCATATTTTGTCAAAATAACTGACAATGTGTCCACAAGTGAGCAATTATACTTTAAAATGTCAACTCTGTTACTCCATTTAAAACATGCAAATATGCATTTGTAAACAGTTTACTTTTTTTTTTTATAAAGCCCTTCTGGATTTTTAATATGTGTGTTGTTTTTTTTTGGTTATGTACCACTATTTTTGGAAATGTCCCTACTTTTTCAAAGGTGGATGAACATTGTCACCAATTTTGATTTTTTTGGCAGAAGACTGCAGGCTCTGTATGTCAATGTGATAAGTACTATATTTTGAGCCTATACTCATTTAACTCTGCCTGCCAGTGGTGAATTTCATCGTCTGCTGTTGATCTTTGCAAACAGTTTGGACCCAGATCAGCCCCAACATAATGTTGGGCCTGAACTGAATCCAAAATGTTTGACACTCTGATCGTGTTCCTGAAATAATTTTTTGAAAAAGTTAATTTTGAAAAAAGTCAGCAGACTACAAAAATTATAAAAAATTTACCCGGCAGACAAAGAGTAAATTCATAGTATTGTTTCAGGTATGTGGGCACACAGTATGACTGTTCAAGATTATGAAGACCTTTTAAACCGTGGATGGAGAAGGTGAATGTAATAAAGCGCCACCTATAATTTGCAGCAGATGACCATTTCAAATTTTGCTGCTTTTTCAAGAATAACAAATAAGGCATGATATTTCATGAGAATGGTGCTGCAGTCATGATTGGTGCTTTAAAGGTTAATTTTGCCAGATAAAAATGTTTGTGTTCAGGGATCAAATTTAAGATTTTAACTGCTTGCTTTCAAAAGAGTAGGTGATTACATGCACTGATCCAGAAAGGTTTGTCAGAGGGGGTCCAACATTGAAAACGTTTTTTGTTGTTTTTTTTGACAAAAGAAAGAAGGGTCAGAATACAACTATAAGCGGGCCATCATCGGCCTGCAAGCCAAATGTCATTTAAATGGCGTTTTGCTGACGTGGCTGTGATGGCCTAACATTGAATGATGGCTTCGTAGCTTTGTGGTTTTTCAAGGGATCTGGACCAGTATTGCAAAGAAATCCTATATTTTTGTGATTTTTTAGGGGGAGTTCAGACCCCCTGCCCCCCTCCCCTCTGGATCTGCACATGGATTATTTTATCACATGCAAAAAGTGTTAGTCAACTTGCCATTTCAAATTAACTCTGTTGGTTTTTTTTTTATTGTTCAGTTTTATCGCACATTAGAAAATTAAATAAGTTCGAACACAATCCCTATATTGCATAAATTGTGTGTCAAAAAACTATGTTGTCTTTTTCTCTGAACCCACATTGAACTCTTTTCATGCCAGTGCAGAGTTTTGTTGTCTTTTTTATGATCTTTGCAAATAGTTTGGACTACTAGTTTGGACCCAGATCAGGACTGACAGAAAGTGGGTCCTGATCTGGATCCAAACCGTTTGACACTCTGTTAGTGGTCCTGAAAGAATTTTTTGAAAAGTTAATTTTGAAAAAAAGTAAGCAGGCGACAAAAGCATGAAAAATTACCCAAGATGCAGAGAGCTAATGAACAGTATGAATCAAATTGAGGCTGCTGTTTTCGACTTTGCCGGTAAGGATTGCCTCTTTCAGAGTATTATTTAGGCCTCGTTGCAAGGAAATTTGCTTTTGGATTTTGCAACCAGGTCATGCTTGAACCCACCTGCTCAGCTACAGAGACTGACTAGAATCTTGAAATTTAGCATGTGGCAAGTTCAGCTTTCATACTTTTCAGAGAGTGAATAGCATAAGCACTGATCAGGCTGCGTGGATAGGCAGCTTGATCTGTCCCTCTGTTGTTCGCATGCAACAAAATCAGATTTTCTTGTGACAATGCTGGTTTGGGCCAGACATTTTTTATTAGTTGATTTACGGACAATTTTTTTCAGATTTAGGGTCGGGGACGAAAAAAAAGCTCTGAAAATGACCAGTTGACTGGTCATTGTCAGGGCTTTTTTTTAATATCTCCAGAAAAAACAGTTAAGCTTATAAGTAAGGTAAACCAACAGTCTGTATTAAATCTTTATATATTTCATCATTTTCCTAAAAATCTGGACAGGACAATCACTTTTAACAGTGTCACTCTCAAAAATACACGACAGAACCTCAAAAATATATTATTTTAGTCAACTAAACAAATAATATTTAGAGTCAGCGGATAAAATAAAATAAAAAATTTTAGAAACTAATTTTTTTTCTACTTTCCAGAAAATTACAGTAGGAGGGTTTGCAAATCAACTAACAAAAAAAATTCTGGCCTTAGAACAGCTTAGTTGTCCTGAAGCTGAAAACACAATGAAAAAATGTTTGTCGTCTGCTGCAATAGTGGTGAGCACTTTAACCCTTAGAACTCCAGCAATAAATCATCTGAAAATTCCATCTGCATTTGTTGTCTGTTGCAAATTTTTGCTAACTTTATTAACAAAGTTAAGTATAGAGATAAACAGTGTGGACCCATATCAGACTGCTCCTATAGGAGCAGTCTGATCTGAGTCTACACTATTTGTTGGAAAGGCTTCTAAAACATTTCAGCAGACGACAAAAGAAGATGAATTTGTAGTGATTGGCGCTATAAGGGTTAAGGGTTATTTTATAAATGCTGGTATAACTTTTTTCTTTGCTAGCGGCAAATTTTGTCATATGCTAATAATTTTGCAAGCAGTTTGGTCCCAGATCAGGGCTGACACTCTGTCAGTCCTGATCTGGATCCAATCTGTTTGACATTCTGATAGTGTTCCTTAATGAAAGAGTTTTTTGTAAAAACTTAATTTTGAAAAAAGTCAGCTGACGACAACAAAAGCTTGAAAAGTTTCCCAGCATGCATAGAGATAATTGTTATATTTTCAAATAACTTTTCACTTACAATTTTGATTTTATCAACTTATTGAACGCTGAATTTCTTAATGGAATCTTTCAGTTGATCGGCACTAATCCTTTTTTGTTATCAAGAATCAATTTGCAGAATATAACAAACTAAATAGCCCCTGATCACTGATCACTGCTCCTCTAGGAGCCTCAAGCTAGGAGCAGGACAATCTGGGAATTTTTTCAGGCCCCCAGATAAGTAATAGTTATACCATGGGTTGTCCGCCTGTACGTGGAGATAATCCACAAGCTTTAGCGAGTGGATTATCTTACGTACAGGTGGACACACATGGTATAACTATTTTATGCCACCTACATCAGTGTAGACATTGCACATTACGAGATATTTCATGCTAAAGTTGGTAAAGGTGGTATAAGAGTGCGTAACTGAAAATTATTTTTTTTACTTCTCAACCAAAACATATGTTGTGGGTACTCAAAAGAACCGTTTGATGAGATGTTTCTTTTGTGCACCCAATGGATAAGAAAATAATCGCAATTTTACACTCAAAAAAATCCTTAACTGGCCCTATGTAATTTGTTTGCATATGCTTTTTCTGTCTTGGTAATTTGGTTTTGGCACACATGCGGTTATAAGTTCATGCAAGTATCAGGGGTAGGATCCAGGATTTCTGCAAAGGGGGTTCAAATGTATTAAGAGGGATTCAGTCCTCAGTTTTCTTAAATATACTCGTGAAGGTGAAATATATTGGTCTTAAGGGGGGACCCTCTGGATCTGCCACTGTGTATATAAAATGGTTCCCTGTTGAGCTGCTGATTTCACCACCATCTGTTTATTGTTTCAGAAGTGGCAAGTACACTTACAAGCCAACAATGGACATGACCTGCTGCCCACAGTACACAATCCGGTGTGAAGTCTTGAACTACAAGATGAGAAAGTCACAAAAGAAGACATTGAAGAAGGTTAACCGGTACCTGATCCATGGTATCAAACCTGAAAAAGATAAGGATGAGGAGGAGAGTGAGGGGAACCAGTCAAAATCTATAAAAACTGAATCACAGTCTAAGGCTGGATCCCAGGAAACTGAAAAGAAGCAGTCTACTGATATGACAAACAACAACCAGCCGGGACCCAGCACTGATGCAGCAAGTGTTTCTACAGTTACAGATCAAAAGAAAGAAAAAGCGCCAAAACCTGGTGAGGTTTTTCTGAACAAATGTAGTAATTTAGGATTTTTGCTCTTATATCAGCCAGTGGTGCCCCTTGCTGAGTATTAAAGGATGCAAGCTTGCATTCTACAACACTCAGAATGGGGCATTATTGGCTGATATCAATGTGATAACCCTTATTAATACATAGCTTAAAATATTAACAGCCATTTTCAGTTGTTAATGAGTATAAAATTGGTCACAACAATGGTCAAAACACAGAAAATCATCAGGGGTCTGCATTTTGATCCTGGCAATGTCCCATACTTTTGTTGAGATTGATCATAAAATAATTTCTACGGCCATTCTCCTCCCATCCGCTGATTCAAGAAGAGTTGTTGTCAGTTACAAGTGAAAGTATGTGTATGAAGTACTGGTTAACCGATTAGTCAAGCTTGCCCAGGAAAAAAGTGTGTGACCATCCCGCCCTGACCATAGCTGTTGACTGGGGCGTAAAGAATCAAACCAAACAAACAAACGAACAAACAGAAAATCATGTTTGAATGTTTTTATTATGCTCTCACTTAATGTTTGTATCCATTACTTACACCAAATGTACAAACAGTAGGGTCATTAACTTCTGACATGCTGACATAATCTTATATACATTTTTCTGCGTGGGTGTAATATTTGTTATTTTTTAGCCTTTATTTATGTAGAAGGCCAGGGGTTTTTTTTTTGCAATTTTGGGAAGGGGCCTTTCAATGTGGGAAAATTAGAGTGCAAACCCCTAAATTGGGAAATTTGTTATAGTGCACAATTATGTCATTTTTGGTAGATAAAAAAACAAATTAGCTATTACACATACTATTGCCATAATGGCATTAAATTGAAAATGAATGTCACCATGTAGCTTGTGTGTTTGTTGACTGAATAGAAATCCCAATCTTCAAAAAAAAAAAAATTTTTTTTTTTGAAGATTGGGAATTATTTTCAAAAGTGGGAAAAAAGCACCTAAATTCCATTGGGAATGGGGCCGAATTTCGACCCCTGAGAACACCTAAAAAATCCCTGAAGACCAGGATAAGATGCATCATTAATGTTCAGCTTTAATCACAGTTTATTGATCATTCTACAGGATTAGGGGCTGACACTAGCAAACCCCCATGCAAGAAGAGGAAAGAGTTGCTGAAAGAGAAAAAGTTAGCTAAAGCTGCATCAAAGGGAGAGACTGTATCAGACAAACAAACATCACTGGTAAGAAAAAGTCTGTTATAGGGTAAACATTCTAAAACTTCAGACATTTTCATCCAGCAACAAAATCTACAAAATAAAATGTGCACACAGGAAAGATTCAAATCAGCATGGAGGTCAACTCGGTCAGATCAGATTTTTATGACATTTTCAAAAGAAATAAATCTTTTTAACAAAATGTAATCAATATTTTTAAAATCATGTTTTGTTTTATATTTGTATCAGCCTATAATGCCCTATTTATAGTATCATTGCACCATAATATAGATGGTTTATTGCAATATTCTGTTTAGTTAAAGAACATGACTGTACAGTTGTCTGAATAGCTCTTTGAAACTGTCAGATATTGTACTTGATCTTTCCTGTCAACAATCATATTGCAACTCAATGTCATTATACAAACTCATCATCATCATTTACTTTATTTATTTATTACAAATTTATACTTTTTCCATCCAAATTATGTTTAATACTGTCTGAAGCTAATGACCCACAAGGGTTGATGCGTTGTTAAGCATCAAACAAACGAACAAATCTCAATGCATCCAGACCACCAGATAAAAATTAATTTTCTTATTTCTCTACCAAACTATATGTTGTGGGTACTCAAAAAAACCGTCTCGATGAGACGGTTCTTTTGAGCACCCAAAACACAAGTTAAAACGATTGGATAAGAAAATATTAACAATCTTAGGCCACAAATTTTGTTTATCTGGAGGCCAGGCATCAATAGGAAGCTAAGGTCTCATGGTTTCTTCATGCGGACAGCCAAGACTGACCCTTTTGTTGGTTTCTTATGCACTGGCTCATACATATTTTTCAACTAATATCTGGCCCTGAGATTATAAATCTTTTTCATACTCAACTCAGCTGAGCACCAATTTTGTCCTGCTCATAAATGTTTAAACGCCAGCAATTGTTGGCATTTTAACATTTATAAGCATGATCAATACAACATCGTGGTGACTTAAAGCAATAAACTTCTTTATTTGTCTGTATTTTAGTTTTTATGGGCAGTTGAAATTTTGTGCTCAGTTGAGTTGAGCATGAAAAAAGTTTTATAACCTCAGGGCCAGGTGCTTTTATTCAGCAGAAATGGGACCAATTACTTTGAAATGTAAATGTATTTCTTTTTAGAGAGAATCTCAGGAAAGTTCCAATAGTAAGAGTCTAGAAGATTTCCTTAGTGAACCGGACAAAGCAGACAACTGTGCCCACAAACTTGAGGTGAATAGCTATATATGTTGTTGTAACTTAAATACAGTACAGTCCCTTTGTAATACTATATTTAGGTCCATACTCCAAAGGAATGCACCATGTTATTTATAAATGAATCATGCTATAAAGAGACAATTTTATAAGGAATTATATATATCATTTCATGGCCATTTTCCTATAATCCCTTGTAAAATTCCATTATAGCCACAGCATGATCATGTTACAAAATGTTTTCCAAATCCATGTCATAATGAAGTGTGTTATAAACAGACTGCACTGTATATTTTATAAATATTACTTTCCCTGAGAGAGTGATAGTCAAAAATATCACCCCGAGGAATGTGATTATCAACCCAAGCAGCCGAGGTTGATAATCATATTTCGAGGGATGATATTTTTTACTCTCACCCTCTCAAGGAATGTAATATTTATTTTATTATACCGAACAGAATATTAGATCCTTTATTTTCTATTATTTTTCTCATAGGCCTACATAGGGAGCGCAGTGGCTCAGTGGTAGAGTGCTTGACTCGAGACCGAAGGGCCGCGGGTTCGAGCCTCACCGGCGTCACTGTGTTGTGGTCCTTGAGCAAGACACATTTATTCTCGCTTAGTACTGGTTCAACCCAGGAAGACCTGTCCCGCATAACTGAAAGATTGTTGAGTGGACTTAAAGAATCAAATCAAACAAACAAAAATCATAGGCCTACCATGGTGAGGGGAGTTCCTAAGGGAAAATAATGCACTGCCTCTTATTAATATGCAGGAATGAAAATGCGTCTTTCACAAAAATGGTCCTTTTTTTAACAGTTTGAATGCTTGAACTGATCACTGACATTCGGTTCAACAAATTACGTCATTAAAAGCTGATGACATAAAACTCAATACCAAGCAGCATCATTTAAATGGAGATAACATTGTTAATGTAAAAGATGCGCCTGAGGTTTTGTTGCAAATAGAAAATTTTGCCTAATATGCTCAAGTTTGGTCTCAACGTGTTCCTCTCATCCTAATTAAGAAAACCAGTACCCACACTTTATGTTTCTGACCATAAACAACGAAGTTATTAGGAGTTGAAAGCGGCCAAATTATGCCTCATGTCCGCCATTGTTGTTGAACGTCTCCTGACGTGAATGAACTGTACATGCATCACCGTTATGCATCAGACAAACAACTGATATTTCCTACCATCACCTACTGCTATGGCAATCTAGTGACAGTATTTGCCTTCGCTATAGCAGTGGGTGATAGTATAAAATATCAGTCGTTTGCCTGTGGAAGTTTTGTAGGGATATAAAAGGGGACAGCAACCCTAACAATAAGTATGTTTTATCAGAAAGAGCTCTATAAACCATGAATTTTGATACAAGTATCATCAAAATCGGTTGAAAAATGAGCAAGTTATGAGCATTTAAAGAATTCAATATGGCCGACATTTAGCCGCCATTTTGAATATTTAATTAGTGTTCAGAATTTTTTCAACTGCTTAATTTTTAGTTATCATTACTATCACATCATCTGTGTTTCAGCAGATATGCAGCTTTATACATAAGGAAAGTGTTTAATTAAAGATTAATGCAAATAATCCATTGGTTTGTCTTTGATTTTGATTACGCATATTTAATTAGGCTGAGTGACGTCACTAATGTATACAATATGGCCGCTTCCATTACAGTCCATTTGAAAATATTCAAACGCCCACAACTTCCGCATTTTTCAACCGATTTAGATGAAACTGGTATCAAAATTCATGGTTTATTAAGATCTTTCATATTAATTGTAGTAATCATCAGGGTTGCCGTCCCCTTTAACGTGATGAAAATCATTTTGGATACGCGTGAAAAAAATGAAAATTGGCAAACAGTGTTATTAATTATGTATATGCTGCTCATTGTCATAACAGTTGAAAAGGTTTTAGTCACTGTTTTTACCTATCTCACATACCCCATACTAACCAGTGGAAAGGATAAAAAATGAACAGCCACTCGTTCTTCTATGGGCAAAGAAGAATGGGAATAGAATGGGACTTTGTCGGAAGTCAAGTGACATCTTTGTTATGTCAAAGTGACATCATCATGTCATGTCACATTTTAGTGTTATCAGGAATTTCTGGGACTTTTTTAAATGAAAATGCAAAATTAAATTTTGAGCAAGGAAAAGGATCTGTTATTTGTGTGAGGATGTTAAAGAAAAATCTGTTCCTCAGGATCACAATTTGTCATCACTCAGCAAGCCTCGTGATGCCAAACAGTGATCCTCGTGACAGATTTTTCTATTCCACCCTCACACTCATGATAGATGCTATATTCTTCTACAGGATGCTCTAAGGGACATTTTCTCACATTTTGGCTCATGTAAAACTCTCATTGCAGATAAGATTATTGCGCTCCCACCCTCAGAGCCAAGATTTCAAGGACTCATTGAAAGAATCTCACTCCGTTTATCATCGCTACCAAATGACCATCCATAAAGACCCACCAGATAAACCAAATCTGAAGCAATACACAAGATTTCTTGTCGATTCATCACTAGAGGTATGCCTGTTTTCTTGTTACCATGGTTACAAAAGCATGTTCTTTTCCACAGATTAGATTGATACGGACTCATCCAGAAGCTGATGAATTCAGGTATAGTTTCCAGGAATCGTATGGTGTGTTTAGACGCTACCAGATGGCCATTCATAAAGAAACTGACGCTGAGGTCTCAAAACATGGTTACAGTGAATTCCTCGTTAAATCGCCATTAGAGGTATAAGTGTATCATTGTCTTGCATGAGCTTAAGTTTGCTTATCAATATGTCAGAGGCAATAGATCTCAGTATCAGTATTAGTTAGAAAATGATCAGTACTTATCCATTTGGGATGTATTTCTAAGGATACTTGCATGAGCTTGAAATTTTGCTGAATCCTCTGAAATAAATAATCTGAAATTTCTTCCAAAGCTACTAAGACACTTGGTTTCCTTCCCAGGAACTTGGCTTTTGTACCTAAGAGTACAAAGGAAGTTACATACAAAACTTTGGTTCGGTCTAAACTAAAGTATGCAGCACAAATTTGGAACCCTTACACTAAAATTAAGATTAACCAAATTGAAAAAGGTCAGAGGATTTCAGCCCACTGGATCTGAAGGAGATGGCAAAACTCAAGAAGTGTGGGTGACAGACATGCTTGATGGGCTTGAGTGGCCATCTCTTGAGGTCTGTAGGGATCTGTCCTCTTTGTGTGTCTTCCACAAGATTCATTGTGGTGCTGTGTCTATTGAAACGGACAAGACCTTGACCCCTGCTCACAGTTAAAAAATTACCAGATCATCACATAGTGTCCAATATTGTAGATACCAGATATATAGCATAAGGGGACCAGTGATTGATGGGGACCAGTGATCGATCACATTCTAGTTATCGGCTCAGTCATTATTCCCCAGGAATATCTGAAGCAAACCATTTGCTCACCTAGACTTCATGTACAAAATTTAACCTCACAAATTAAAACAAAAACATATTTCAATAGGGTTTCTATTCTGCATTTTTCTAGCTCTTAAAGAAGAGGGGGTCTAAGTTGGAGTGCTTACCTGCCATAATAAGTCAATAGAATCTCTAAGGTGAAGTGATTTTCATATATTGAGACTTGTTTTAAAGATTAACCAAATTGCATACCAAACAAATATAAGGTACATTCCCAATTCTATACAATACTGTTGCTACTGGTAAACAATTTCTGTGATTTTAATACGACTTTTCAACAGTTTTCCATTATTTTATGTTATTTTATGCATTTTCACCGTTTCATTTTTAGGTGTTATTTCTTTTTATCTCGCAAAAAACTTCCAAGTTTCATGGAAAGAGATAACCAATAATTTCGCTTTGCAAAACTTTCCACAAAGTCCAATGTTTTTACCAGAAAAGTGGATGATCGACCTATTTTCTGCTATGTACTACATGGTGTGTGAAAATGACATCATTGAGAATGTGACATGATGACATCATAAACTGACGTATTGTAAAACACGGCGAAGGCTCAAGCTTGCATAGAGTATGCAACATCTCATGCTCAAATGCGTGTCTGATCGGAAAACTGATCAAGCATGCTTTTTTATGATTGATCACTGGTTCCCTTATGCTAGTGATGCCGTGAAGAATTTGTTTTTCCCTGTCTGTTCTATTCCATGTTGAAATAGTCTATCTCCTGCTGTGGTCACTGCACAGACCACAGAGGAGTTTAGGGCTTGCGTTTAGTCAAAAACACAGCCAAAAGATTTTTTTAAATTTCAAAATTTTGCACTCCCTGGCATAATGTTCATTTTTGAAGATAGAAGATAGGATACTGGTCATTTTATTAAATATTGGAGCCAAACTGGTTAAGAGACATTTTGAAAAATTGTGCACATTTTGCTTATAAGGTAGAACACAGAATGTTGATGTTGACATGCTTTCTTAACCCTTTTAGGGCCAATGGAATTTTCTATCAAAAGCTACATACAATAACAACAATTCAGAATGGTTCATTGTATATATTTAGGGTCACAGGTTATAATTTCCAAAAAGTATTGTATTTCTTTCTCTGAAGGTCGATTTTGTTTTAGCGAACAGTGTAGACCCTGATGAAGTGCCATGCCGCATTATGAAGCATTTGATCTGGGTCTTCACTGTTTGCCAAGTACCCGTGTAGGAATTTCTGGTTTAAAAAGAGTTAAATTTGAGTACCATTCTCAAATGATTGTTTATTGTAGGTTCAGAATATTTAGTTATTAGATTATTGCTTGCTTGTAATATCATATGATTTACATATAAGTAAGGCTTAACTGTAAATTCGCTTATTATACCCGCTTTTTTCTATAGAAAAAAAGGGTATGTTAATTTTGTACCAAAGTCGGTCCGTCGTCCGTCTGTCTGTCCATCTATGTGAGCTTGTGTGTTTGTCCATACACACAAATGGATTCTTGTTGGCTACAGAGGTCAAGGGTCAAATAATGTATTTTCTCGTAAATGCATCTTCTCCTAAACCGTTGATGTAGATGGTACTGGGCAACATTTCATGTGACTCAAGGTCAATGGTAAAATAATGTATACACTCAGACATAAGTTAAGCATCACCCGTACGATATTTCAGAGACGTTTTTTCGCGTACAAATTTCTTCAGAAGAACAACCAGTTTGTAATATTATGTTACTCCTGTCTTCCTGTGGTCCGCTTAACATGACAGAATGTCATTTGGTCATCTCGCTGAATTTCTACGGTGTCCTGTATACACCGACCCCTATTTTGGGGGTGTACCCTTAAAAAGTGTCACATTTTAACCCAAAACGCTTACTTTGAATTCAAATAAACACAGAGTAATCTAGACTTATTTCTTAAAAATAGTGCCAAACTGATTCTGACGAACTCCAGGTTTCGTGTCAATTATAGAGCATCATAGTGAAAGTTAATCGCGTGTTTATAATTTTTGCATTATCACTATATAACAAGCCATTCTTTACACATCCATAACATTTTTTCTTTTAGAGATACAATGTGACACTAACACTTTACATGTCTACACGTTTTGAATATATCATAATGAGCTAGAGAATAGGGACATTTTTAGGGATTAGTGTGCATTTACCATGCCTGGTTGTTTACCTTTGTGATAATTGAATTGAAAGTGTCACCACTTTATCTATTTAAATAAATAAAACAAAAAAAATATTCATGACTGGAAAGCTTCCTTCGTTTTCTAGGAAACTATTGAGACGATGCTTAACTAATGTCTGACTGTATATTTAATTTGTTAATACATTTCCTAAACTATTAGAAGTAGCAGCTTCAAACTTTGCAGCTGCATAGGTCACATGATGTGGAGGGTATTGGGCAACATTTCATGTGACCTCGATCTCAAGTTCAAAGGTCAAATAATGTATATTACCTTGTAAATGCATCTCCTAATTTTTTGGACGTAGCAACTTTAAACTTTGCAGGAGCATAGGTCATATGATGTAGAGGGTACTGGGAAACAGCTCATGTGACCTTGACCCAGAGGTCAAGGTCAGAGGTGAAATTCTTGTGAATGCATCTCCTCCTAAACCGTAGGACATTGCAACTTAAAACTTTGCAGGTGCTTAGGTCACATGATGTAGAGGGCATTGGGCGATATTTAGTGTGACCTTATGTCCAGGTCAAAGGACAAATAATGTATTTTCTTGTAAATGCATCCCCTTAACCGTTGAACATAGCATCTCCAAACTTTGCATGTGCATAGGTCACATGATATGGAGGCTGCTGGGCAACATTTTGTGAACCATGACCCCGGGGTCAAGGTCAGAAGTAAAAAAGTAGGTATTTGGGATGGTGTACCATCGACTGCAGTCTAGTTTTTTTCCCAATATTTCTTCCTGTGTACAGTGTACAAAAAGATACTTTTTGTCATAAAAATAGAAATATTTCATTTGTTTCATTTCATCTAAATAGCCTCAGAACCGTTTTTATAAGATAAAGTTAGGAAGGATATTTATTACTTTTAATTGATGAAACTCTGAACGTTTTAGAATCATGAGACAGAAACAGAACCAACATCATATCATATACATGTATATACAAGCACAAGACATTTTAACAACCACAAGTAAATGGTAGTCATACAGTAAAATATGAATTTAAAGGTATAAAAAGGATTTGATTCATGTTAAGAATGATGATAGAAAGTTTTCAAAAAAAGTTGTACATCCCCCATCCCTCCACAAACCCACCCATTCCACCCTTACAGCCATACAGCTCTACAGACTTTGATGTGAGAAAGCGCCAAGAAAAAAAATGCATCTGAAAATGTCGTCTGCTGAAGTGGTCTGCTGCAAATAATTGCCTAACATTACTGACGAATTAAGTATAGTAACAAACAGCGTGGACCCAGAACAGACTGCTCCAATAGGAGCAGTCTGATCTGGGTCCACACTGTTTGCCATAGAGGCTTCTTAATTATTTCAGTAGACAAGTAAAACAGACGACTTTTGTTGCGATTGACGCATTAAGGGTTAAAACCTAACTTCAGGCTAGTTGCTGTCCTGTCCCATGACTGGTCTTATTCAGTATACTACATTGTATATAACACACTCGGCAAATGATTGATGAATCATATTGTGCTCTGAAAAACAGAATCCAGCATTCTAATGCACTTTCTTTTGTAACACAGCGGCTGATTGGATAACATCAAAAATTTGCAACAGTATATGCTGCAATATACTGTCCGAAATAGTTTGATGTCATTAATTTCGTGGGAGCGCAGTGGCTCAGTGGTAGAGTGCTTGACTCGAGACCGAGGGGCCGCGGGCTCCAGCCTCACCGGCGTCACTGCGTTGTGGTCCTTGGGCAAGACACATTTATCCTAGCTTAGTGCTGGTTCAACCCAGGAAGACCCATCCTTGTTTAACTGAAAGATTGTTGATGGGACGTAAAAAATCAAATCAAACAAACATCATTAATTTTGTTGGATGGCATGTGGCAATGCTCTAGTTTGAACCAAAACTGCAGAAGTGCATTAGAATGGGGATAACTATGTAAGAGTTCATTTGAGGAGATATATAGTCGGAAATTGTGAGTATTCGTAAAATTAAATTTAAGACCATATATCTGATGATATACCTCCCCAAATTAAAATTTTGAATACGGCTTATAATATCCCCAAATTGATGCTATAAAACTGTGTTTTAGTCCCTTTATAAAGCTATGGATTATAACATTGATTTGGCTATAATAGTCATACTGCTTTCTGATATAAATGTATATAGAGTTTTACAAAAAAGAAATTATAGGAAAATTAAAAAATTAAAGTTGGTCATTTTCCAGTAATTGTTTTTATTAAAAAATTATCTTTATAACTCAATTGATCTAAAATGGAGTGCAGTGGCTCAGTTGGTAGAGACTCACCGCCAGCCGAGTCATTGTGTATTTCCTTGAGCAAAGCACTTTATCCGCTGCTTATTACTGGTTCAAACTAAGAAGAGAAGAAATCATCCGGACATGACAGAAAAATTGTTGACTGGGATGTAAAGCATCAAAACAAACAAAGAAACAATTGATCTAAAGCTCATGTAATCTTAACTCTACATGCCAGTGTCATGGGCTAATAACCTTTGTAAACAGTTTGAACCCAAAACAGGCTAGACAAAATCTGAGGACTGATCTGGATCCAAACTGTTTGACACTCTGATTGTATTCTTGAAAGAATTTCTTGAAAAAATGTTAATTTTGAAAAAAAATCAACAGACAACAAAAAATCTTACAAAATTTCCCAGTGTAGTAGGGATAGGTATATAACACACTTCTACTGCCTTGCGGTAGAAGCCGGCTTTTACAGCGACGTGGTAGAGTGTTTGCCTTTAGATCCTGCGGCCCAGGTTTGATTCCCACCTTGGGCGGTTGGGATTTTTCTGCACCCTGTGACATTTGGTGGCTCAGTGTGGGTCTGCGGCTTGTGTTTCGGGCATCAAGATGGAATGTCCCGGAATTACAGCGTAGTTCCGAGCAGATTTGGGGACGAATCAATTTAAAGCAGGGAAATATGTAGTAGGGATAATTATATAACACACTTCTACTGCCTTGTGGTAGAAGCCGGCTTTACAGCGACGTGGTAGAGTGTTTGCCTTTAGATCCTGCGGCCCAGGTTCGATTCCCACCTCGGGCGGTTGGGATTTTTCTGCACCCTGTGACACCAGCATGCAAAGAGTTAATGGACCCCAAATTAGCAATCATTCTAAAGGGAGTGCACTGTTGTTTCAGGCAAAGTATGAGGAAGGAGGTTTACCCATGGGTTATGGTTCTTTCCATCAGCAATATCTACTAGATGGCAAGATTATATGTGTGGGTGTTTTAGACATACTACCGTCTCTGGTGTCCTCCAAATATTTATATTATGATCCTGACTATGAATTTCTAAACCTGGGAAAATACTCTGCTTTGAGGTAAGTCATTGCTTAAAGCTGCATAGTCTGTAACTTTTGATCTTTTAATTTTAGAACTAATGTTTCTATTTTTCAAGAACACAGTAAAAAAACTAAAATTAAGGTATACATTTTACCAATTTCGTAAATCTTAACAAATTATCAGTATCAAAACAACAACATTTATGTTAAAATTAACTGTCTATAATTATTGGAGGGACGCAAATAATTACCAAAAAGAGAAAAACACACCTGTTTTCATAAGATAATTCACTTTTCCGTGCAGTTTTTAGCCATAGCAAACAGATTTATTGTGAAAACATAACTTAATTCTACTTTTACAAATGATTTAAAACGAATATAAAAAATTTCAAAAAAATGTTCATAGTTGCAGACTTTGTCTCTTTAAGTAAAGTTGTTTTTAGTTGAACCCTCAGGCCTTGAGTTAAAAGTGTGTACCAAAAAATTAATTTTCTTATTTCTCAACCAAAACATATGTTGTGGGTGCTCAAAAGAACCGTCTCAATGAGACGGTTCTTTTGAGCACCCAAAACAGATGTTAAAATTGATGCCTTATAAAATATTTTACAATTTTACGCTCAAAATTCTGTTAATCTAAACCTATGACCCTTTCTATAATGATAATTCTACCTTCAAAGTCTTCCAATACAGTTTGGATGGTCCATTATAAATTTTGAGGGATCAAAGGCTATAATTTTCACATAACATTGTATTTTTGTTACTGGAGATTTTAACCCATTTAAGCCGATTGGAATTTTCCACTCTTATCAATTGGACCAGTTCATTTGCGTTTTAACTCTTACAGCGCCAGTCATAACAAAAGTCGTCTGCTTTTCTCATCTGCTGAAATGTTTTAGAAGCCTCTATGGCAAACAGTGTGGACCCAGATCAGACTGCTCCTATAGGAGCAGTCTGTTCTGGGTCCACACTGTTTGCTTCTATACTAAATTCGTGGGAATGTAAGTCAATTATTTGCAGCAGGCGACTTCAGCAGATAACATTTTCATATACATTTTTTCCTTGGCGCTTTAAGGGTTAATGTGTTGGGTGGTATTTTTCATTTTTATCCAAACTTTAATTGAACATTTTGTAAGCAAACAGTGGAGATTTGATCAGACACTGCTTTCTGTGGTGACTGATCTGGGTCTACACTGTTTGACTATGTCTCACAAAAAGGATGTAAGGCTTATATAGGTGAATGTCCCTCGATCGAACGGAAAGGGGATGTATTGTTTTTGGTGTGCATGTCACTCTTGAACTTTTACTTCTATGAATTGTAGGCTAAAATCTTCTTACATGCATAATGTTTCATGAGTTATTAGATGGATTTTATCCCAGTTTGCATGTATATAACATGGTTATCATACCCTTAGTTAGGGGTCAAGGGGGGGGGGGATATTTGTTTTCTCAGAAAACACAGTTAAAGCAAGCTGTGTAGACTGGTAAGATGCCACATATCCATCTGCGTCAGTTTATCCATTTACATCTTTGAGATTTAAGAAATATATAGTTGTTTTTGGTTTGATCTTTTAACTTAGGTATTCAACCTAATAAACGTACGGTACTGTCGGTACATGCCTTTACAAGTGCACACTTAGATTGATTACACTCCTTAAACTTTTGATTTTTAGTTATTGGAATGATGCAATTTGATAATTATTATGGAATTATTTATGTCAATGTCATTATGAGGCACAGTGCAGGTCCTGATCAGCTGGCTTCATCAGAAGCCAGCTGATCTGGATCTACACTGTTTTAAAAAATATGATTAAGCATTTTGAAAAAAACGCACACACAGTGGGCTTATTAGGTTGAATATGTTTGCTAAGTACATGGGTGAAAGTTTTATGGATTAATCCTGAATTCATGATTTTGAGGCTGACTTTCCATAGAAAGTCACCCTCAAAATCCTGAATTAGGCAAATTTTAATATATTCTCTGGTTTATTTTCAGTTTATCATAGGGCTATTCCAGGGGGAAAAGTGTCACTGGGGCGGAACACAACTTTTTTAGGGGTATCACCTTGAAATTTAAAGTAAGGTGCCACCAAAGAACAAAAAAACAACATTGAACACCCACCCAAGCAAGAAATTTAACTTTAAGTTGCCTCATATCCCCCCCCCCTACACACACACACTTTTTACAGGAATAGCCCTAATGACTAATGACCATTCAAACTTGAAATTTATGATATTTTGTATGCATTCTGCAAGGTTTTGGTGATTTGAAATTTAGTTCGGGATATTGGAAGTCTTGAACTTTCACCTATGTAAGGGTTGTTGATATTTTTTCAGAGAGATAGCGTTTGTACGTGAGTTGAACAAGTATTCCAAACAGATGAAGTACTATTATATGGGATTCTACCTCCAGAATTGTCAGAAAATGAAGTATAAGGTACAGTATAAGTAAAGTAGTATTCATAGTTTCAAATGAAATAAAAAATGAGTGTAAAATTGTGATTATTTTCTTATACATCAGAATAATCATATATTTTCGGTTTCCAAAAGAATCATCTCATTGAGATGATTATTTTGTTACTTAAGCACTCTTAAAAGGAAGACTAGTAACATTCATAGTTCAAGCAAGAAAAAATAATTGTGTAAAATTGAAATTATTTTTTTATCTATCAGAATAAACTTATGTTTTGGGTGCTCAAAAGAAGTGTCTCAAAAAGACAGACTGTCAGTTATTTTGAGTACCCATAAAATATGTCTTTATTTAGAAATAAGAAAACTGTTTTTAATCAAGGGCTTTAATTTGGAGGCCTGCTATAATTTGGGTCCATAGGAAGCCTGGTGTTTTGGGTGAATTTTATCATAGAATCAAGCAAAGATAAGAAACAATTAGTAGTTTTGCTTCAATTTCTTTGTTAACCCTTTGTAAATGGGTACTTGAATAGTGAAGACCCAGATGAAATGCCGCATAATGCTTACACCTCCACCATTTTCAAATTATGATGAAAACTGTGTGCTTTCTCTTACCTTATAGGGTCAATACAGTCCTTCATTCCTGCTCTGTCCAGAAACGTACACCTGGCACCCTGTAGAGAAATGTAACCCACTTCTAGAGCAGAAAGTTTACTCAAGATTTGCTGATGAAGGAGTGGGTAAGTTGTTTTCACCATTAAAGGATGTCTTAGATTAGAAGCAAACTGAGAAAACATAACCCTTAACCCTTAAAGTGCCAATCACTACTGCAACAGACAACAAAGGGGAGGTCTCACCCTATAGAAAATTTACATAGGGTTCTGCCCATGCATGGATTTTTATAATATTATGCATAGTGATTGCCTCACATATAACTATTCTATTTGTGATATAGTTTCCCACTTACCTATTTAAATGGTCAAAAAATGACATGTTATGTAATCGGGCATCTGCTTATGGGGGGTACCTTCAGTTTAAGCCGCCCATAGCTCTTATAGTTTCATATAGTTTGTTCTAATTACTTTTAAAACTATCTAAGATTATCACTGATTAGATATGCATAAAACAAAAATCAGTTTCTGTAAAGTTAAATTCAGAAAAATATGATTTTGTTTGGAATTGTGCCCAAATTTCAGCTTCATAATATTTTTTTAACAATTATGTTTTAAAATTTAGACATGTTCCAGTTCTTGTCAACCTATGAATTCACTCTCAAATTTGGCTATACATATATAGATGTAATGCTAAAATTTTCAAGAAAATCGAAGACCGGTAACATGTTGTCCTAGAACTTTGAATGTTACAAATCCAAGTTCTCAGAAATGTAAAAAACTGATTGTAGTTAATGAATTTAAGTGTTTGGTTAGTTTAAAAGCAAGTTTTTTGTGTTTGCTTTCTTCTATAAGAAGGATGGAATATCCAATATTGTTAAAACTTTATAATAACATAAATACTGATCACTTAGGGAGAACTTCACCTTGTCCAACTCCTCATAGAACAGTAAACTTTGATAATCTTCATAATACGGCTTCAATACCAGATTCACTCTAATAGAAAGTCATTCTCCATAATTCATTCATTTCATTTGTGTCAGGGAATAGTTTGTTTCATCATTTCTTGATCACTAACATGATAAAATAAATATTTAATAAATATTACAACCTTATATAATCATATACCACAGTCTGCAGTTTTTCATACTTTAAAACATGTTGCATTCTTTCCTGCGTGAGCAAGACAGAATCTTTAGTGTTTCAAAGCTGTCATCCTTAATCCAATACTGACCACATAGAGAGAATTTCACCCTGTCGAACTCCCCTTGAAGTAGTTAATTTCATTAATCTTCACAATATGGTTTTATTTTGTTATTCACTTTAATATAATGCCAAAAAACAGTATTCACCCATTTTATGTAGTTGCGTGATCTATTGCTTTATTATTTTCTACCACAAAATGCTGAAATATTTAAAGAATACATGTACCAAACTCTACAATCATAGGTGCCTACAATCATATTCCAAATCCTGTAGAAAGTCAAAGAATGAAATGGGATAGAAAATTAATGTCCACACTATCTTGTTAAAGTTTCATCTAGTACAATCAGATCGCTCAAATGATAACTGATTTCCTGATTAAATTGCCATTTTCTTGACTGAGGAACCAGTTTTGAAAATACATCATGGAAACTCCAGATAGTGTTAAGCATAAAACTACGAATACAGAACTTATTGAATATATAAACAAGTGAAAATGCAAAAAGGGTCTGACAGTATAAGAAGAAGATACAATGATCAGGAACTGAGGTAATCTGACCAAAGTCTTGCCCTTCCAACGGAATTGGCAATCAATCAAATCTTGAAGCCAATATTCAACCTGAGACTAAAACTACAAATATATATAATACTAGGAGAACACTAGGAAAGTAGAACCTATGTGCAACTCTTTCCAAAAAGTAGTAAAATTGCAAACAGAGTTTAAAATAAAGTCAGTGCTTTCAGTTAATAAGTTTGCATGTGCATCTTGGTATCAAATGAATTGACAAAATGATGAATTCAAAACAGTCATAACATTTGCCAGATATTAAATGCCTGTGCAACAGTCGGCCAATGGTACATAAAGAATCCCAACAAGTACCTGGTATTAAAATAAAAAGCTACACCCTAGGATATTCCAAACACATTGACATTTTAGGGGAAAATCATGCATAACAACTTAATATCATATTAAACGAGGATAATACAAGAATAATTAAAAAGGTTAGAGACACATGCCATTGTAGGTAGAATGAATGTCAGTTACATATATGACATCACATACAAGTTTACAAAGGGACAAAATAAATGAAATAAGCGATCAAATGCCTTGCCTTGTCTAGCACTATTTGAGACTGAACCGTCAATTAAAACATTGGTATGCAAATACAAATCAAAATACATTTTAGACACATTCGGTGAAGAGATCATAGCACTGAATCCATTAATTGATGTGTTTCAACTTGATTTTGAGAAGTTTGAATGTTGCATACTTTTTGTGTGTTACTCTAAATGATTGTTAAAGCTACACAAGTCTCAGATTTGTTTCAATGTCAAATTAAATATGCATTTGTACACGCATAGCTTTTTATTATCGATGTTTTTAATATTTTTAATAATAAAATTGCGATATTACATGGTTCCAGAACAAAACTAGCCTCAAACATTAAATTATGAAAAATGTCAAAAAATGACCTACATGTATATAGTGTGTTTTTCTGCACTGTTACCGGTTTCAAAAAATCTCGAAACTTTCTCAGTATACAGAAGACATGTGAGGCAAATTGTATAGGCAGTATCATAGGTTGACAAGGACAGGAACTTATAGAAATTGTAGACGCAATTTGGCATACACGTGGTTTTCAATTATATTTTTAGGAAAATTTTTACTTTAAGATTTTGTTAAAAAATTGTGTGCATGTTTTTATAGGCCAAAATAGTATCAAAACAATCCATATTGAGTCCTTTTACTATTCCAGCTTAAACTGGGTGAGATCCGATAAAACTGATGTTTACAAATTGACAAAATATTAGACAGGTGTCATTGAAAAAATGGAGTAAAACAAGGTGCTCTCCTGAGACCTAAAATGCACTATTGAAATAAATAAATGCATTTTTATAGTTGATAGGTCATTGGTATTCACCATGTATAACTAGATGAAAATCCATGCGTGGGCGCATATGAGACCTCCCCTTTTGTGACATCTTTCCTAACTTTCGAAAAAATAAGGTATGATAAGTTATATATTCCAGCAGATGATTCTCATGAAATATCATGCCTTCTTTGTCATTTTTGAAAAAGCAACAAATTTGAAATTGTCGTCTGCTGCAATATATAAAATATCAAAATAATCCGGAAAATCAGATCCTTCACAAATAGAGAGAACCAACAAAGTTTGAGAAATGCAGACTCAGTTTCATTAAGTCTGCTCATGAGATTGAATGGAAAGTGCATCAAATCTCACAGCGATATTCTTCTTTCTACCAGAACCCAATACAATCAAATCTCGTAAATTTGAAGTCCTTGGGACTAGAGGTTATATTTCGAAGTATCGAAATTTTCTAATTATAGAGAGTTAGACAAAAAAATATATACCCCCCAAAGATATTTATTATCAGTGTTTTCTTATTGTAGAGAAGTTTCTTTCACACACAGCAGATACGTGTCTGACTGCAGATCCAGGGGTCATGAGTTCGATCCCAGACAGGTACCAAACTTTCGTGGAGATTGATCATGAAATAATTTCTACAGTCATTCTCCTCCCTTCCGCTGAGCCAAGAAGGGTTGTTGTCATTTACAAGCAAAAGTATGTGCACAAAGTACTGGTTAACCACTTAGTCAAGCTTGCTTGGGAAAAAAGTGCGGTTAGGTGGAACTGACCGTCCCGACATGACCATAGCTGTTGACTGGGACGTTAAGAACCAAACCAAACAAAACCAAAATCTTATGTTTTATTGACAGTGATTAGAATAGTTCAAAGGCCCTATTCTCTAAATCATTATTTTAAATAACCGAGTATTTTGAAAAATCAGAGTTCAAATTTTTTAGGTTTTACTGTGTTCATAAAGGACCAGGGTTTGAAAAAAAAGTGACACTGTATCAATGTATGAGGAAAAGTTTTATGGCACACAGCACAACAGTGACTAGTGTAGTGCAATTTTGGGAATCGATTACGGTAAATGTTAAAAAATTTTGAACACGAAAAATAATAATTCGTTTTCGCTTTACCTAATTTTCGAAATTACATTTCAGAAAAAGGGCTAGTCTTCGTAATTTTAGAATGTGGTCTTTATCATGAGCAAAAACGGTATATACGCATGTCAAAATGTGGTAGAAACGTGTTGAAAACATGGCAATATGATTCTGCACTATCTACTCATTTTTCTTTTCTTTTATCTTATTAAAACTGCTGCTAAATTTGTGCGAACTGAGTCAGTTAAATGTCCAGCGTGTGCAGTAATTGTCAAGTTGAGAGCCAGGCATGTGCATGTTATGTCACTCAATTAATTTACAAGTTGTTTAATTATTCGATAAGCCGAGTCTCCTATGTTCACTCGATGAATCTCTACTCTTTCGTTCTTCCTTCAGAAAACCAAAACGCGTTCGCTTGCTCTCCATCTGCGCAAATGGCAACTTCGGCTTTGAGTTTATATTGTAAAACAGTCACTCAAGGACCTTATACGATCAGAATTTTTTGCAAAGAATTCGCGAAACTTTGAAATACGTAGACGAGTTCTTAGAGTTTAGAAAAATGATGATATTCATAAAAGAACCTACACATATTTCTCTCTCTCTCTCTCTCTCTCTCTCTCTCTCTCTCTCGAAGTTTGTGAACCTGCTCGATTGAAAAACTATCGAAGGATATAATTTCATTACAACATGCGACAAAGACTCAGACGAGTCTGCGCAAATGTGCATTCACTACTCTCCGTGACACACATAAAGTTAGGGAATAGATCACTGTCACGTATGTCAAGCATCACCGCTTTTATGTTGAATGGATGAATTTTATGTCTCACGACTCAAACCACAACGTGGGAAAAGGCCCTTTTGTATATAAGTAAACTAACCAACTTATCAAATTTACTTGGTTGTTCAACGCTGTAGTTTATATGGCTTTTTTTAAGTAATAACATCTACTGTTTGCAAATGCTTAATTTTGACGGACAAGATGACCAAGCAGCGTATGACCTAGGCCCTTCATGATGAACATAAGCTTACATCATGGGCGTTTTCTTGCGGTAATTGTAACTCCTAATCCTTGCCTGAGGCATGTTTGTTTAATGTCTGTGACAAAGGAAATCCATTTTTTAGGATGTTTTAAAAATTATTTTCGGCGATAATTTTAGGTGTTCGTAATTTTAGAGTGTTTGAAATTTTAGAACATTTACCGTATAATCGGAAAAATCCTTAAGCCAAAGAATTTCATTTTTATTTTAACACCAAATGCAAATTTTTGTTTAATTTTAATTATAAAATAACATGACTAACATTTGCATATATACTAGCAACAATAAAACTCCAGACTGACGTGCTTGTACTTAATGGTAAATTCAAGTCCATGTCTATGACACTGTTGGACTGAAAGAGAAATAAGGGTTTGGAAGACATCTGATCATGTTGTCATCTGTCTGTGTTGAAACATAGTTCCATACTGAAATACACAGGTCTGTTTGTACTCACTGAAGCACATAATAAGGCCTCAATGGTTACTGACTGGCAATAAAATACAGTTAATACTGTCAACCGATTATAATCGATAATCGTTTATTTACTTTAAACCGATGATAATTTATGAAAATCCAACTGATTCCCATCACTAGTTATGACCACTGAAAAAGTTTCACCAAACATGATAAAGGAATTCCAAAATTTATTGTCTGCTGAGTACCAAAATCCTATGAATTAGGGGAGCCCAGTGGCTCAGTGGAAGAGTGCTTGACTCGAGACCGAAGGGCCGCGGGTTCGAGCCTCACCGGCGTCACTGCGTTGTGTCCTTGAGCAAGACACATTAATCCCTGCTTAGTACTGGTTCAACCCAGGAAGACCAGTCCTGACATAACTGAAAAATTGTTGACTGGGATGTAAAGAATCAAATCAAACCAAACATGAATTAGCTCAATTTCTTTTACCAGAGGATGAAGATGGGAAGATTGATATAGACAGGGTTCTCGTTCTTCACGCTCGTCAAGCGATGCCATATGAGGTCTACAAAGCAATCAAAGCAATGGTACGACCAGACTCTGATGATCAGGAAGAGGTCAAGGAGTACGCTCAGTTCGCCGGGAAAACTTGTGCACAGCGGATGCTTCTATTTAGGAAATAATCCATTTTTGTTTGGCCATATTTCACCTGGATTCATGTGTACCTGATCGTGATAAAACCAGATTTTGTTGTAAGTGATTAACAGAGGTTCTGATCAGCCAGCTCATCTGCACAATCTGATCAGCAATATTGCTGGTCACTGTTCGGATCACAGGGGCCAGTCCAGCTTAATAATATGCCATCTCCGATAATATACTGAAATAGACTATAAACAAATTACTTTGTGGCATTCTGTAAACACTGGACTGGCCCCTGTGGTTTAGATTGAATAGTAGCTACACATGTTAAGTCTTTGACTACTAGTGGCAACATTTGTAGTCTACTGATTACCTTTGCAAACAGTTTGGACCCAGATCAGGCCCAACGGAATGTTGGGCCTGATCTGGATCCAAACTTTTTGACACCATGATGGTATTCCTGAAAGATTTTTTAAAAAAAAAGGAGTGAAAAAAGTGGGCAGTCAGCAAAAAATCATGAAAAAATACCAATTATACAAAGAGTTAAATCCAAGTTTTCAAAGATCTAGGCAGTCTGTGTAGCTGAGCAAGTAGGCCTGTACCTTACCCAGGCCTTTAGTTAAGAGAGACTTACCAAAAAATTGTTTTTCTTATTTCTCAACCAAAACATATGTTGTGGGTACTCAAAAAGACGGTCCTTTTTAGCACCCAAGACATATGTTGAAACTGATGGGTAAGAAAATATTAACAATTAATGTTCATAAATTTTGTTTATCTAAACCTATGTTACCTAATTTAAAACCTGGAAGACAGGTTTTCTCATGATGAGGTGCATATTTTATCGGTGTATCTGTTTGTCTCGTACAATGTGCATGGTAAATCATCTTAAATTTTGATTTATTTTCTCAGATAAAAGTCCAGAAAATTAAAGTAGATCAAGTTCAGATTGCTCCTTAGAGAGATCTTAATCTGGATCTACATGGGTGAAAGTTTTCAGGATTATTCCTGATTTCAGGATTTTGAGGCTGACTTTCCACAGAAAGTCAGCCTAAAAATCATGAATTAGGGAAATTATAATAGGTTCTCTGATTTATATTCTGTCTGCCTAAAGACAATTGACCATTTAAACTAGAAATTTTGAATAGTTAGTGGGCATAGGTCAGGATTTTGGAATTTTTGAGCTTTTACCCATGGATCAATATTGATCATTTGTCATTCTATCAAGCATGTTAGGAATCTAAGGTCTCGTACTCAAAATACGGAAGTAGGTGTCAGAAAATTTAGACCATTTATTTAGGGGATTGCTGCATTCAAAATTTTCATTTGGAGAGGTATATCGTTGAATATATATTGTGGAAAATTACTTTTATGGTGGCATGTGAGCAGAGCAGTAAAAACATGATTTGAAATCATATACCTGATAGTATACAAATTGAACATTTTTAATATGGTTACCCCAATTCTAATGCACTTCCATGCTTATTTACCATAAAAATCTTTGCTTCGTCTCTAAATGGAGAGTTGCAGGCCCCAAAAAGCCATGTTTCATCCAACAAAATGTGCCATAATTAGTGATTTCAAACTATTTCCGACAGTTTATGGCGAAAATACTGTCACAAATTTCTAACTTTATCCACTCATATGTCACGTAACAATAGTAAGTGCATTAGAATACATTATTATGTGAAAGCTTGATAAGCCCAAAATATATGGTTGTTAAATGTAGACAATGCAATACTTAGGCTAGAATTATTTTATTAGTTGATTTAAGGGATTGTTTCTTTTTAAATTTAGGGCGGGGGGAATGAAAAAAAAGCTCTGAAAATGACCAGTCAACTGGTCATTTTCAGAGCTTTTTTTTTCTTTTTTTAATATCTCCAGAACAAACAGTAAAACAAGTATTAAAGTAAACTACAGTCTGTATTTATCTTTTAATATTTCATAATTTTCCTAAAAATCTGAATTGGACAATCACTTTTAACAGTGTCACTCTAAAAAAATACACAGACAGAACCCCCCCCCCAAAAAAAAAAGAAATTCAACAAATCAAATAATATTTAGAGTCGGCGGATACAATAAAAAAAAATTCTACTTTCTGTTAAAATTACAGTAGACTGGGTTGTAAATCGACTAATAAAAAAAAATAAAAAAAATTCTGGCCTTAGTGTTTACAGTATTGTGTGTGAAGTAGAAAAATTGTTCAGTTAAGTGGTTGTGGCAGAGCTTAACTAGAGTTAATGCCCCTATTGTGGAGCAAAGTGGCTCAGTTGGTATAGCTTGAGGCTTGGAATCGAAGGGTTGCTGGTTCAAACCTCACTGCCAGTGGGGTCGATTTTTTCATTTTGTCACCACACAAATGCAAGGTTTGGTGACAATCTTCTACCACTGCATCATATTTCTCCTTCCATTTAATGGCAATAGTATGTGTATGGTTAATTTGCTTCTAAACTGAGAAAATGCCGTAATTTTGTGCCATAACTTCTCCCTATCTGACTGTCATTTAACCCTAATTTTCCCGAGGAGAGAGGTCACTTCTCCTTTACTGTCAGGGCTCTGCTTGAACCCTGGTTGATAGTTTTGATAATCAGCACACTGCTAGTTTATGTAGCTCCATTTCAAATCCCCCAGTAGAGACTTATCAACAAAGACAAGAGCCAGCACACATTCTCGGTACTTATCCCATAGTCAAGTAGCAAAGGCTGGGGTAAGCCTGCACAAAGAGCTATGTGCATTAAGAGGCTATTTCAAGAAATCAAAATTGCCTTTCATCAAATTCTTCATATTAAATTATTAGAACAATAGCCCAAGTGTAAAAGTCTGGTATAAATTTTACTTTTACCATTACTATGGTAACAAAATTGGCCGCCAAAATAGGCTGAAAATAGGAAATTGACCATTTTGGACCATTTGACAGAAAAATTAACATAGAGCACAAGAAAATACCAAAAAGATATTTTAGCAGGTGATTAGAACTAACATCGCACATAACACATTAAAAGTTTTTTTTGTATTTAGCTGTGCTGATATCTAATTCTTAAAAATCAGTCTCCAAAAGCCTTAAATTTGGTCAAAAATGGCAATTTCTCTTATTTTAAGCCTATTTTGGTGGCCAATTTTGTTACTATGACAATGGTAAAAGTTGAATAAATGCCAGGTTTTTACACTTTGGTTATTCTTCTAAACAACCAATCAGAAGAAAACGGTGAAAAGCATTGTTCAGTTTTTGGTTCCAGAGGGAGCCAAATTATCCCCTTAATGCAGGTAGCTGCTTGCATGCTTGACCGAGCCTTTGCTGATTGTATACACAAATTATGGCTTTCGATAAAGACTGAGGCCAAAAGTTAAAGCTCTAACCATGCTGATTGTCAGCAAGGGTGTCTATTGAAGGCTTATACACATACTGTAAATAAGGAAATTAGGAAATTTTTCGTGAGAATTTTATTTTCACAAATAGCGTTAAGACATATTTGCGACATTAATAATTTGTGACTATGGCTAGATTTATCTACAACAGTAAATGACAGAATGATTTAGCCATTTCGCGAGGGATTTATTTTCACGAAAATTTGCATATGCGAAGTATTGTGAATATAAAACCCTCACGAAAATTTCCAAATTTGCAGTATGTGATTTCATAAAAAGCCGACATTTTCAGGACAAAAAAATTGTGGCGTGATAAGTGTTAAGATTAAAAGTAATCAAGAAACAATAAAGATATGTTAGAACTGTATCTATAGCTTCAGTATATAGCAACAAATGTAAACTGTTTAAGCTTAATGTTTCACCGTATTTATGATCTGTTATTTATCCTCTTTGGCTTTTCTGTGATATGTAGAAATAAACAGCAAACAAATATTGGCTTCTTGAATCACTTCTTTGCTTCCAGGTTTAGAGTGACCCCTATTTTTATGCCCCCAAAGGAATTTTGGGAAGCATATAGTAATTGCACTGTCTGTCCGTCCCGCTTCATGTCTGGTGCATATCTGCTATATTCTTTGAGGTAGGAATCCCGAATTTGGTGTATGGATGCATCTTTGGATGTTGATTTGTTGTGTACCATTTTTGAGTCACTGTCACCTTGACCTCTGACCTAGTTTTTTAGAATAATCGTGTCCAGGGCATATCCTATATTATTTGAGCTAGGAATCCCAAATTTGGTGTTTGGTTGCATCTTGGGAAAGCAGAGTGTCATGTACCAAGTTTTGGGTCACTGTGACCTTGATCTATTTTCTAGAATTATCGTGTCAGGAGCATATCTCCTATATTATTTAAGGCAGGAATCCCAAATTTGGTGTATGGATGCATCTTTGGAATGGTATGTCACAGCACATTGTGAACTTGACCTGTGACCTAGTTTTCTAGAATAATTGTGTCTGGAGCATATAGCCTATATTATTTAAGGTAGGAATCCCAAATTTAGTGTGTGGATTCCTCTTGGGATGGCTGAGTGGTGCATACCATTTTGGGTCACTTTGACCTTGACATTGGCTTCTGACCTCATTTCTAGGTTTTTATGCCCCCAAAGGAACTTTGGGAGGCATATAGTTATCGCACTGTCCGTCCGTCGTCCTTCCCGCTTCCTGTCAGGTGCATATCTCCTATATTCTTTGAGATAGGAATTCCAAATTTTGGTGTGTGGATACATCATGGGATGGCGAAGTGTTGCGTACCATTTTCGGCGTCACTGTGACCTTGACCTCTGACCTAGTTTTTAGAATAATTGTGTCCGGAGCATATCTCTTATATTATTGGAGGTAGGAATCTCAAATTTGGTGTGTGGATGCATCTTCGGTTGAAGAAGTGTAGCCTACCATAATTGGGTTACTCTGATCTAGTTTTAAGAATTATTGTGTCTGGAGGTCTCATATTCTTTTTGAGGTAGGAATTCCGAATTTGGTGTGTGGATGCATCTTGGGATGGTTGAGAGTCGTGTACCATTTTCGGGTCACTGTGACCTTGACCTCTGACCTAGTTTTTAGAATAATCATGTTCGGAGCATATTTTTAGCTCACCTGAGCCGAAGGCTCCGAGGTGAGCTATTAGTATACCAGTGACTCCGGCGTCCCTCGTCCGTCCGTCCGTCGTCCGTCCGTCAACATTTTCAAACATCTCCTCTGAAACCACTGGGCCAATTGAACTCAAATTTCATATTGAGACTCCTTAGGATAGGGGAACGAAAGTTTGTTCAAATGTTCCTGGTCACATGACCAAGATGGCCGCCATGCCCATATATGGTAAAAACCCTTTTAAAATCTTCTTCTCAAGAACCAGAAGGCGGATGACCTTGGGACTTGGTATGTAGCATTAGGGATGTGGGGCCTACCAAGTTTGTTCAAACAATGATCCTAGGTTGACCTTGACCTACTTAACGTCAAGGTCAAATTTGCTTCCTAATAGATTTAAATGGGAATTTTTTTGAAAAGTTGATTTTTTGAATACTGTTAAAGCCAGAGTGATTATTCTTACTTGATATGTTGAAACTAATGAGACAATGGCTAAAAATAAATTTCAAAGGTCAAGGTTGACCTTTGCCCTTTCAGCCAAGGTCGCTCGTATTGTGGTCCCATCAATATATTAAAACATAGTTTCCTCACAAACCATTGGCCCAATTTAGCTCAAATTTCATATGAAGACTCCTTATGATAAGTCAGCTAAAATTTATACAAAATATTTTGGTCACATGACAAAGATGGCCGCCACGCCCATATATGGTAAAAACCTTTTAAAAATCTTCTTCTCCAGAACCAGTAGGCCAGTGACCTTGAGACTTGGTATGTAGTATTGGGGATTTGGGGCCTACCAAGTTTGTTCAAATGATTATCCTAGGATGACCTTGACCTACTTAAAGTCAAGGTCAAGTTTGCTTCCTAATGCATTTGAATGGAAAATTGAATTGAAAAGTTGATTTTTTGAATACTGTGGAAGCCAAAGTCATTATTCTCACTTGATATGTTCAATCTAGTGGCTATAAATAAGTTTCAAAGGTCAAGGTTGATATTTGACCTTTCAGCAAAGGTGGCTTATATTGGAGTCCCATCAACATATTAAAACATAGTTTTCTCAGACAATTCTAGGCCAATTGAAACCAAATTTCATATGACAACTCCTTATGATTGGTTAGCCAAAACTTATACAAATTGTTATGGTCACATGACTAACATGGCCACCATGCCCATATATGGTAAAAACTCTTTAAATCTCTTGTTCTCTGGAACCAAAAGGCCATTGGCTTTGGGACTTGGTATGTAGGATTGGGGATGTGGGCCCTACCAGGTTAGCACAAATGATGAATATAGGTTGACCTTGACTTACTTGATGGCAAGGTCAAATTTGATTCCTTATGCATTTATATGGAGAAAATTTAAAATGTTCATTTTCTAAAACTGAGCCGAATTCATTAAAGTTAAGCCTATTGAGACAATGGTTAATTAAGTACCAAATGTCAAGCTGACCTGTGACCTTTTATCCAAGGCCACTCATTTGGACTGCCACATACCTATCTAAACATCTTTTTCTCAGAAATCACTGGGCTGTTTGATGGATTATTCATCAGATTGTTAAGGTCACTTGACCAAAATGTATATGGTAAAAACAAAATTTGTTCCATTATAAGCTGTAGCTGACCTATTTTAACATATTAAGAAGATCAGGTGAGCGCCTCAGGACCTTCAGGTCCTCTAGTTCTATATTATTTGAGCTAGGAAACCCAAATTTGGTGTGTGGTTGCATCTTGGGATGGCAGAGTGTCATGTATCAGTTTTGTGACCTTGACCTAATTTCTACAATAATTGTGTCTGGAGCATATCTCATATATTGAGGGAGAATTTCCAAATTTGCTGTATGGATACATTTTTGGATGCTGATGTGTCCCATACCATTTTTAGGTCACTGTGATCTTGACCTATGACCTAGTTTCTAGAATAATGGTGTCTGGAGCATATCTCCTATATTATTTGGTGTAGGAATCCCCAAGTTGGGGTGTTGATTCCTCTTGGGATGGCGGAGTGGTGCATACGATTTTGGGTCACATTGACATTGACTTCTGGCCTTATTTCTAGGTTGTTTGTGTCTGGAGCATATCTACTATATTACAGCTAACTTTCCTCAAATGTGTCTTATGCTAGACCAATTCCTTTGGGGGCATTCATCACATGTTTGTGACATTTCTTGTTTGTATCTGGACACGATCTTCTTTATATACAAATAACTTTCCTCAAAAGTGTCATATGCTAGACGAATTCCTTTGGGGGCATTTGTCACGTTACTGTGACATTTCTTGTTTTATTTTATTTTTACAACTTTAATCCTTACATAGAGGACCTACGTTTACTGTGTAGATGCTTCTTGGATCACTTATTTATATAAACCAAAGCATATGAGCTGTGTTGTGAGGTATTGGTTCTTTTAGACAACTTTCTATGTACAGTAAATGTTCTAAACTATTGCACTGTTCTCAAATAAATTTTTGGTTATCAGGATTGGCATTCACAAAATGTTTGTCAGAATAGTAAACATGCCGGGCCCTGTAGTACAATCGGCAGCAAGTCTGATTGCTGATCGTGAGTTCCATCCTGGCCCGGCCTCATACTTTTGTGGAGATTGTGAAATATTTTCACAGAACATTCTCTTCCTTCCACTGATTCAAGAAGGGTTGTTGTCAGTTACAAGTGAAAGTATGTGCATGGAGTACTGGTTAATCGCTTAGTCCAAGCTTGCCCTGGAAAAAACTGTCCTTAGGTTAACTGACTATCTCGACATGACCATAGCTGTTGACTGGGATGCTAAACCATAAACCAAACAAACAAAAGAATAGCAAACCAGGAAGACCCAATCAGACTGCTTTAGGTTTTGTTTGGCAGGTAACACTAGTGTTTGAAATTTTAGAACATCTACCCAAATTGTTAAGTTGAGAGAGAGTAAGTGGTAGAGTGCTTGACTTAAGGTCAAGAGGTCCCCAGTTTGAGTCTAACAGAGGCAAGAAACTTTATCTTCTCTGCTTAGTACTGGTCCCACCCAGGACACATCCAAAAACGACAAAAATGTTGACTGGGATGTAAAGCTTAAAACTCAAAATAGAAAAATTTAACTGATAAATGAGCCGCAGCATGAGATTACCAACAATCAAGGTATGTGCCATCAGCAAAGTATTATTGTGTCCAGAGCCTATCTCTTACCTTCTTTGAGGTAGGAATTCCAAATATGGTGTGTAGATGCATCTTGGGATGGTGGAGTGTTGCATACCATTTTCGGATCACTGTCTTCTTTGAGGTAGGAATTCCAAATTTGGTGTGTAGATGCATCTTGATGCATCTTTGGATGGTGGAGTGTTGCATACCATTTTCGGATCACTGTGACCTTGATCTTGACCTCTGACCTAGTTTTTAAAATAATCGTGTCCGGAGCATATCTCATATTATTTGAGGTAGGAATCTCAAATTTGGTGTGTGGATGCAACTTGGGATAATGAAGAGTCACATACCATAATTTGGTCACTGTGACCTTGAACTTGACCTCTGACCTAGTTTCTAGAAACTGCATTGAGTCTGGTGCACATCTCCTATATTCTTTGAGCTAGAAATTCTAAATTTGGTGTGTAAATGCATTTTGGGATGACGAAATGTCACATACCACTTTGGTTCACTATGACCTTGACCTAGTTTTAAGAATGATTGTGTAAGGAGCATATCTCTTATATTCTTTGAGGTAGGAATTCCAGATTTGGTGTGTGGCTGCATCTTGGGATAGCGGAGTGTCATGTACCATTTTCAGGTCACTGTGACCCTGACCTGACCTAGTTTTAAGAATTATTGTGTCCAGAGCATATTGCTTATATTCTTTGAGGTAGGAATTCCAAATTTGGTGTGTATATGCATCTTGGGATGGCGGAATGTCATGTATCATTTTCGGGTCACTGTGACCTTGAACTCTGACCTAGTTTTAATAATTATTGTGTCCAGAGCATATCTCATATTATTTGAGATAGGAATCCCAAATTTGGTGTGTGGATGCATCTTGGGATGGTGGTGTCATGTACCATTTACTGGTCACTGTGACCTTAACCTCTGATATATCATGTTTGGAGCATTTTTTCTATATCATTTGAGCTAGGAATCCCAAATTTGGTGTGTGGTTGCATCTTGGGATGACAGAGTGTAATGTTTCAGTTTTGTGACCTTGACCTAATTTCTACAATAATCATGTCAGGAGCATATTTCATTTATTATTTGAGGGAGGAATCCCAAATTTGCTGTATGGATACATCGTTGGATGCTGATGTGTCGCATACTATTTTAGGTCACCGTGATCTTGACCTATGACCTAGTTTCTAGAATAATTGTGTCTGGAGCATATCTCCTATATTATTTGATGTAGGAATCCCAAATTTGGGGTGTTGATTCCTCTTGGGATGGCAGAGTGGTGCATGCCATTTTGGATCACTTTGAACTTGACATTGACTTCTGGCCTCATTTCTAGCTTTTTTCTTGTCTGGAGCATATCTCCTATATTACAGCTAACTTTCTTCAAATGTGTCTTATGCTAGACCAATTCCTTTGGGGGCATTCGTCATGTTTGTGACATTTCTTTTTCTTTCTAACAAAACCTTATGTTACAGATTTTCCGCCAAAGACTGAAATTTTGTACAAAGCTTGATAATGACAAGTTGTACTCTGCATTAGAGAATCAGCCATATATTGCTTTTCAGTCCCTTTATTTGTCCATTTTTCTTTCTTACAAAACATCCTTTTACAGATTTCTCAGCTCCTCTTTGAGTTAGGGACTTCACATTTTGTATACACCAAGAGGCTAGCCATGAGTATTGTGTAAAAGAAAATCAAGAAGCTTAAATTGATTTTTGCCTTCTTTTTCCATCTTTCTTTTTTCCATCGCTCATTCTCCCAAAGTGGTATGACCTCTGATGGTTACCACCTGGGGTATGTGGGCTTTGCTCACTTTTTGCTTATTTTTTTATATCCCGAGGAAACTTCCCCTGTGAAGATGACAGGTATTGAAGCTTCCATTAAAACCACAAACAAAAATAATGTCACTAACATCTTTAATAAATACTTTGTATTTCACATGTGTTTAAGACCTATATATACAATACAACAGAATAATGGAATTGTACAACATCACATGTATAGGAACCAGCACGAGACCTTGGTTATTATCACATGTCAGTGGATGCTCGGTTATCACATCTCGGTGAATGCTCAGACCAGTCTGCATATCTCGGCAATTTCACCAGAGCCTTCACTGCTTACACAGTAAGCTTAAGCGTGGGTGAAAGTTCGGGACTAATCCTGAATTCAGGGTTTTGAGGCCGACTTTCCATAGAAAGTGGGCCTCAAATACTGAATTAGGCTGATTATAACAACTTCTCTGATATACTTTCAGTCCATCTTATGGCAATAGACTATTTAAACTTTAAATTGTTAATACTTTGTAGGCATACAATAAGTTCTAAGATTTGGATATCGAAAGTTCAGGATTTTGAAATTTTGAACTTTCACCCATGAGTAAGTATGGAGGTAGATCAGGGATCAAACCAAAAAATAAATCTCTATGCCCACTGGGTAGCTAGCTAAAACAGGCCAGGCCCTGAGATTATTAAACCTTTCTCATACTCAACTCAGCTGAGCACGAAATTTATCCTGCTCATAAATGTTAAAATGACAATAATAGTTGGCATTTTAACATTTATTAGCATGATAAATACAACATCTAAGAAACATCTTCATTGGTCGAAATTTTTGTTTTTATCAGCAGTTGAAATGTCATGCTCAGTTGAGTTGAGCATGAACAGTTTTATAACCTCGGGTCAGGTTTAAAGAATGACTGCATATTCCATAGATACCATTATCTCATAGAAAGTTCCATATGAGCCAGCTCGCGAGATCTTGGTACTTATTGCATATGGGAGCAGTGAAGGTGCAGTCTCGCTAGAGCCTTCCCTTCTCTCTCACACACACACACATTGTAGGGACATAGTTGAAAGCTTAGGCCAAAATTTACACCACTATGCCCACTAGATAACTGCACATGCATGTTCAAAGAATGAATTTATGTAAATGTGATAAGTACCAAAATCTCAGAAGCTTGCTACTATATTGTAGAGGAGCTTTATCACAGTAATCATACTACACTTGCAATTTGCGTTTTGTTGCTTCCTGCGGTGTTATAGTAAAATTATTTTCAAATAAGGGCTGACAAAAAAGAGAACCTTTGAACATGTTTGCTTCAATGTTGCATCCTCCAGTTAACAACCTCTGCATTGTTTTGCCAAAACGGAAATAAAATCAGATTTTAAATGTTTTTTTATAAAGTTATATTAAAAAAAAATAGTCCATCACGGTTTAGTCATAATTGTACGGTTTTGTCATAGATGAATTATCCATGATGACAAAACTGTAATTTGTTATTTCATGCCTAGATATGAAACGTCAAATTTTTATTAAATTTTAAAGCTAGAAGATACAATGTGAATTTGAATAACAAAAATCAATCGGAACCCAAGCATTTCGGGGCATTTATCTGTGATTAAATGAAGAAATTGTGCATGATGAGAAAGTTACCTTAACACCAGAATAAGTGACGATACTCAAATTGCAGGTGTAGTATGAGTACAGTGTTTATTGAAGTAGTATTCAAGGCAGCATATACATGTGTGTCATTAAAAAAATCATATCTCAACCAAAACCTGTGTTATTGGTGCTCAAAAGAATCGTCTCAATGAGACAGTTCTTTTGAGCACCAAGAACCCATGTTTAAACAGCTGGATGAGAAATTAATCACGCTTTGATGCAAGTTTATCATCTCATTGAGACAGTTCTTTTGAGTGCCAAACACACAATTTTAAACGGTTGGTTGCAAAAAGAATTCACACTTTTACTCTAATCCAGGAAATTATGAGTACATTGTACTCATAATGTGTCTAATGAGAATTTAGCTATGCATCCTCAAAATACCTCCAATCACTCCTCCATAATTCCTTTCATAAATGTATATATTAACTTTCAGCCAACACATCATTGCACAAAATATTTTTTTCATAAACTCCTTTCATAAAATTTATCCCACTTATTTACAAAACATGAAAAATTGGTAACCGGTAAAAATAATTTATCTCCTGAAAATATTTCTCTAGAGCCTCTCTACATAATCCCAAACAATAAATAAAGCAGCAGTTAACTTTCATGCAGAGAAAATAATTTTATTAAAGAAATATAAACATATGACCTTTTCACCACCTTAATCAAGCAAAGCCTCCTGCAGTGCCATCCACAGGGACCAGTCCAGCTTAATAATATGCCATCTCCAATAATATACTGAAATAGACCATAAACTTATTACTTTTGTGGCATACTGTAAACACTGGACTGGCTTAATAATATGCCATCTCCAATAATATACTGAAATAGACTATAAACTTATTACTTTTGTGGCATACTGTAAACACTGGACTGGCTTAATAATATGCCATCTCCAATAATATACTGAAATAGACTATAAACTTATTACTTTAGTGGCAAACTGTAAAAACTAGACTGGCCTCTGTGGCGCCATCCACTGCTGTACTTTGGCAGCAAAAATTGCATTAGATGTCAACCCAGATCTGACTGCTGCCTAGCAATCAGATCAGGGTCCAACTATTGGTTAGTTACATGTGCAGTCCCTTTATTAGGCTATGTTTGGGGTCCACGGAATGGAACATGTTATAAGTGAACCATGTTGTAAAAGGGAAATTTTATGGTCATTTTCCTATAATTCCTTGTAAAATTTTATGGTAAAAAAAATTGGGAGCCTGCACAACATGACCATGTTTTATCAAATCTGTGTTATAACATTATAAAGGGACAGCACTGTACATGTAAATCATCTGGCCCGGAGGTCATAAAAAAAATTTCATACTCACCTCAGCTGAGCATGAAATATATCCTGCTCTGCTCATAAATGTTAAAATGCCAACAAGTGTTGGCATTTTAACATTTATGAGAAGGATAAATACAACACATGTGGGTTATAAAGCAAAATTGTTTCTATTTTTCAGCATTTTAGTTTTTACGAACCATTGAAAGTTCATGCTCAGCTGAGTTGAGCAAGAAAAAAGTTTTAAAACCTATCCTGTAAGCAAACTATACCTAAAGACAAGATTTTTTTTTACCTTTTCTGGCAATGAAATTCGAAAGCAACCTGTTGTGCAACAGCAAAATAAAAAGAGCTAACAATAAAATCACTATGTATATCTGTAATCCAAGTTCTATATAAAATATAAGTACACTTTTAAGAGAAAATAGAATGGATCAAGTGACAAAATTTCTGAATCCCACATTACAAGAAAAACGGCCTTTGTGGTTTGTTTGTTTGTATTGATGCTTTACGTCCCAGTCAACAATTTTTCAGTCATGTGTCTTCCTGGGTTGCACCACTACAAACCAGAGGATATAGTGTCTTGCTCAAGGACACAACACAGCACCTCAAGTGAGTCTCAAACTAGCAAACCTTCAACCCCATGCCCAACAATTTACCACTGAGCCACTGCACTCCTCCCTTTGTGGTTTGCCACCAGTTTAACTCTTAATGCGCCAATCGCAACGAAAGTCCTCTGCTTTTCTCGTCTCCTGAAATGTTTAAGAAGCCTCTATGGCAAACAGTGTGGACCCAGATCAGACTGCTCCTTTAGGAGCAGTCTGTTCTGGTTCCACGCTGTCTGCTTCTATACTCAATTGGTCAGTAATGTTAGGCAACTATTTGCAGCAGACGACTTCAGCAGACGCCATTTTCAGATGCATTTTTTTTCTTGGCGCTTTAAAGGTTAAAATGAAGTAATTTGTAAGGTATTTGAGGTTTGCTTGGTAAAAAGAAAACCGAGAATTTAAGATGTGCCTCGATTGACCAAAAAGGCCACTACAATCCTTCAGTAAACAAAAACTTGTCCTAAGAACAACAATACATTATTGTTTTACAAGGCTTGAATTGAGACTTATCTATTGATGAGATGGTGGGGGCCTGATGCTTTGGCTGTTTGTCTGGCCCACCGGGGTTTACCTGTTGGATTTCTTTTGCTCCGGTATTCAGTTTTATTTACTGTTGAGTCCTTATCTTTGCTTTATCTCCTTGTTATATCTTGATTTATATGTTTTAGGAGATGATGCATTGATGAGTTAGGGGTCTTTCATGCAAACCAAATATCTATGTGTCTTGATCCACATCTAAATTAAGGGTGAGGTTGGCGCCGTTAAACCAGTTTAAGCCCTCCAGTAAAATATTTTACTGACCGTTCCAAGGCGGTACTTCTTTTGTGGATCTTTCATGTTTTTGTTCTGTCTTGTGTTTGCTATGTCTTTGTGTGCCTCTGTTTATATGTGCTTTGTGGTCACCTGCTGGGAAAGGGCTGACCTCTTGGCTCTCGTTTGTGGTGTCTAACTGTGAGTTTGTCACTTTCCCATTGGTATCCTGGGTCAGGTGTGGTACTTGATTGTATCCATTCCTGATCTTTGCACCCTTACTTCAGATGATCTTCAGTAAAAACTCACTAATTTGATCTTCGATACTTCCAAACATTCCCTTAATGGAATTAGTTTGGGATAAATCTTACGCAGAGAAAAGGGATGTTTTTATGAGTTTTATTTTTGAAATAGTTTCCTATCAAAACATGTTTTGGGCGAAAAAAAGAAACTTCTCACCGAGATGTGTCTTTTACGCACCCAAAACGTGTTTTGATCGGATAAACTGAAATTAATCACTTTTTGGGGGTTATGTATTATTTGCTAACTAACTAACTCCCTATAATTAGAACTATTCATACATCATAATGAAAACTCTAGTCCCAAGGACTTCAAATCAACGAGATTCGACTGTATTTTATAATGACAGACAAGGAATGTCCTGACAAGCCCTCTGCAGATGTGCAGGCTGATCATGACCAACAGTGTCTTCAGATGTTCAATGGAATGTTTACTTGTGAATATTTACATTTCCGAAGCAATCCTTTAATAAATCTTTAGATTTCTGCAACCATTAATAGCCTCATGAATTACACAAATTTGATTGACAGCTAACAAGCTCACTTGCCCGTGCAATACGCTTCAAACATAGAACTCATTTGCCAAAAGTGACACTGGTTTTGTGATAGACAGGGAGCCATACCCGAGTCGCATGTGCAAAACAAGCCTCTTGTTATACTCCAACAAAACCGTTAATACAATTATATCTTAATGTATAAAATATTTTTGATTTTGGAATTAAAACAGTTTTGTAAACTGTTTAATTCCTAAATTAAAAATATTTTTATATTTTAGATATTTATAATAAAATGTAAATATAGGCAATAAATTCAATTTTTGATCTGTTCATGGAATTGTGAATACTTCGGGTCCCTAGCAAAGTTAATGTTCACTTACTTTGCAAGAGACCCGAAGTATTCATGATTCCATGAACATTCCAAAAATTTAATTCATTTCTTAACACAACATTTTGAACCTGGAATTTTCTATATTGAACATGGAATTTAATTTTCTACATTTATATGAAAATTAGAAGTACATGTACATGAGAAATTGTCAGGTAATCAGCTTTTGCTCTAATATAATATGGTAATATGCCTTTGTCGCAAGGCAGATGATATTTCATTAGTGTGTAACCTTCAAATTTAGTATGATTTGGGGGTTTGTGCGCATGACATAGCATCTATAAAAACAAAATCCTATAATGACATAAAATGTATGCCAGCTCTCTTATATGTTAAAATAAGGCATTCTCGTTCAAAACTGGACACAAAAAATGCATCAGAACATTAGGATAAAGTCGGGTAAATTCGGACGGTCAGCTAAATTTGGACAGTGACCTTGTTTGTTTCCATATTTTAATTATTGGAATAAAAAATAAACTAAACAAACAGTGAAAATCCTGATGAGACAGCTCATTAATAACTGTTTCTTCAGGATTTCCACTGTTTACAAATGTATGTCTGAATTTACCTGTTGTCCGAAATTACCTGACTTTACCCTACTCATGTTCTTGTTATTTTCACTGTAAATTCCATATTTAACCCTTTTGTACTAATGAATTCTTCCCTTTGATTTGATAAGTCAACTTGGGATTGTTCATTGTATATATTGAGGGGTCAAAGGTTGGAATTTTCAAAAAAATACTATTTTTCCTTCTCTAAAAATCTTTTTTTTGCCTTAGCAAACAGTGCAGACCCTGATGAAATCATCTGGGTCTTCACTGTTTGCCAAAATATGCATTTAGGAGTCATTTGTACCCATATCTGTCAAGTGTCCTTATTTTGAACACTAGGCAAATAGTACATACCCAGATCAGATGCCACAAAAGTGGCATCCTATTGGGTCTTCACTGTTTGCATACATAATGTTCTATTAAAATTTTAATGATAAAATACCACCCAATAGCCCTTAAACTAGAAATGGACTTGTCCAATTGATATGGTTGGGAAAGTCCATACAGCTTAAATGTGATAAGAAGATCTTGTTTTGTGCATTGGTTCAATATGACTAGTTCAGCTAGCATAGAAACATGCCACATAGTAAATGCTCAAAATCTTTCAACACTATTACTCTTCTTAACTGAAACAGACAGATATCTTGTCTTTGATTAATTATATATTGTCGGAATAGCAAAACATATATTTTCTGCTCAAACTGCTATTTATGAGTGATCTCTGATCTGAGTCTGCACTGTTTGCCTTGGCTTTTTGTCAGATACTGTAAATTGTGAAAATTTTGTGAGAATTTTATTTTCGCATATAGCGTTAAAAGACATATTTGCGACTTTAAAAATTCACAACCAAGGCATGATTTACATATATCAGTAAACTATGGCGTGATTTCGCCATTTCGTGATGGTTTTATATTCGCAAAACTTCTCGCTAATATAAAAGCATCGCGAAAATGGCGATGGTTTTATATTCATTTTTATATTATATGGTTTTATATCCATCATTTTGCGATGGTCGTGAAAATGGCGATGGTTTTATATTCATTTTTATATTATATGGTTTTATATCCATCATTTTGCGATGGTTTTATATTCAAGAAACTTCATATGCCAAGTTTCGCGAAGATAAAAACCTCGCGAAAATTTCCGAATTTACAGTAACTAGCCTTCACACACTTCCTGTAATCATTCCTTTTCCTGCTACTCACAACATTTGTCCTATGCTCTCTCATCTGCTTATGTACTTTGATAGCATATATTGCAAACAATACTAAAAGGCCTCCAGGAAAAAGCCTGTAACTGAAAATAATTTTTTTTTATTTCTCAACCAAAACATATGTTGTGGGTACTCAAAAGAACCGTCTCAATGAGACGGTTCTTTTGAGCACCCTGAATGTATGTTTAGATGGCTGGGAAGAAAATAATTACAATTTTACGCTTAAAATTTTTGCTTAACTGGACCTATTTATTAACCCATGGGAGCAGTCTGATCAGTGTTCAGTGTTGGCACTCCTGGGTAATAATTGTCTAGAGTACATTATAAAATATTCAGCAGGTGTAAAAGGCAAACAACATTTTCAGGTCAAAAACATTGGCAGATTACGGGTCATTTGGCTTGAATTGATGCATTACGTCCCAGTGAACAATTTCAAGTCATGGTCAGAGCCTTTTCCTGGGTTGAAAAATACAGCAGTGGGGATAGTGACTTACAACCACGCAAGTACCAGCTTAGCAAAAGCATAGTCCATGAAATCAAATTGGGTGATATAGCTGTCATGTAAATATAAACAATTTGCCATATAGTGACAGGTATTTAAAGACTGATTGGCAGTTTGAGGTGTTTAAAAGAGGAGTGTCAATGGACATGATACTTGTTTACTGTATATTTCAAAATATGTTTCCTTAATTTCAGTAACATATGTTGTTGGTACACATTGAATTGCCTCATAGAGGCAATTCAATGTGCACCTACAACATATGTCCATTCAATAAATGAGAGTTTTTCACCATAAAACAGGTTTATCACAAACTTCTCAACTACTTTTTATGTTTCAGTGTAATGAGCATGTAGAAATGAACAAGTTTTTGTGTAGTTTGGCATGCACCTGGATGACAATAATAGATTTTTGACAGCTTATCTTAAGATGTGTCATTGGAATGAAATGCTAACTTGACGGTTGCCTGGTTGTATACAATGCCTCTGATGCAGAACCTCTTGATCTCAAGTCCAGCACTCTACTACTGAGCTACTGATCTCCCCAGAATAAGAACTAAGACATTCTGTGATCAATTGAGCAAAGATTTTTTGATCTACAATTATTTTGGAAGCAAGTTATTGGACATGATTGTCAACTGTTTAAAAACGAGACTTATGTAATTTTCCATCCACAAATTATCCGTTATATATTTTGATTGCTCCGCTTAGGATAAAATTATGAACTCTGTGAATTCACATTTTAATATACTTTCTATCACTTTTAGTCTTAAAACATCTTTAAGTAAACTTTAATAGGATTTCAACTTTGAATATCTGTGCGTAAAGTTTCTAGACAATTGTCGTAGAAATGATGCTTCTCATTAGGTGCCATACTATGTTTTTTTCTCTCTTAATATTATTTTACTATATTAGCCATTACCTTGCTAAACTCAGATATATCCTGTTTAGAAAACACTGTAGATCCTGATCAGCTGGCTTCTCAGAAGCCAGCTGATCAGGATCCACATTGTTTTCCACTGTGGTTGATAAGATATGCCAATCACTGAAATCCTGCAATTTGATTGGATAAAACTGGGGAGGAGTGTTGTACATAAAAAGCATGGTAAGGGTTAATATCAACAATTTAGTGCAAATGGAATATATATCAGAGTATTCAAATTACATAAATAAATATAAATATGGTAACATTATAAACATCACATTTTACAAGTTCAGCTCCACTGTATACAAGACACGGCAACCAATCTAGCTCCTTCATCACATAAAATCAATACTGTGCTATGAAGAAGAGGGACCTGTTTTAATAAATGAATGAGATGGACCTTAAAGGGGACGGCAACCCTGATGATTCCTTTTTTATATGAAAGTTCTTAATAAAACATGAATTTTGATACCAGTTTCGTCTAAATCGGTTGAAAAATGTGGAAGTTATGGGCGTTTGAATATTTGCAAATGGACTGTAATGGAAGCGGCCATACTGTAGGCTTAGTGACGTCACTAAGCCTAATTAAATATGCGTATTCAAAATAAAAGACAAACCAATGGATTATTTGCATTAATCTTTAATGAAACATTTTCCTTGTGTATGAAGCTACATATCTGCTGAAGCACAGATGATGTGATAGTAGTGATAACTATAAATTAAGCAGTTGAAAAAATTCTGAAAACTAATTAGATATTCAAAATGGCGGCTAAATGTTGGCCATATTGAATTTTTTAAATGCCCATAACTTGCCCATTTTTCAACCAATTTTGATGATACTTGTATCAAAATTCATGGTTTATAGAGCTCTTTCTGATAAAATATACTTATCATTAGGGTTGCTGTCCCCTTTAAATTCAGCAAAATCGTTTTTTTTTTCTAACCAATGCAAAATTTTAGAAATCCGAAAACTCTATTTGATGGTTTTGATGCTTACCTTCGGCATACCTTAAATAGTGTAGCCTGTCATATAAACTGATTCTAGAATCTGTGCTGATGTTGAAAAATGTCAATTTTCTTCATTACAAAACATTCTAAACTGTCAAGCAGAATGTCCTCTTTAAACCTATATCATTGTCAAAAAAGTCAGTGACCATCCCATCGAATAGCATTGCCCGATTTCTCTCAAAATTAGGAAACAGAAAGTTTAATCCACTGGTATATGCGATGAAGGAGCTGGATTGGTGGCCGAGGGAATGACCAGATCACATTAGACGAAATCTGCTTTGATCCGGTCATTCCTGGCCCAGCCACGAGATGTGATCCGACTACTGAAGTAATGATATATCTATTATATATCTACAAACAATAAACCCCAACAAGGGCAGTTTTTAATGATAAATTCAACAATTTTTAACAAAATCAGTGGATAAATTTGATATTATTCATATTCTATTCAGATTCCGGTCCGGTACTGGATTTTACCAACATACAAAAAGTGGGATCTGGGTGAAAAATATAGGATGGTGATACAGATTCTGAAAACGCTAGTAGGATGATACAGGATTTTGTATTTTTGTGTCGGAAAATAGGTAGTATCTTGTGGTATTTTTTGTAGCTATCGAATATAATAAATATACATACCAAATTAGGGTTCATGCATACAGTTGCAAGACTCCATTTATGATCATAGATCCTAAGGCTCAGTGGAAAACAGTGTGAATCCTGATCAGCTGGCTTCTGAGAAGGTTCAAGCCAGCTGATCTGGATCTAAATTGTTTTCAAAAGCAGACTTGTAAACCAGATAGGTTTAAGCACCTAAAATGTTAAACATTAAAACAAATATCTAAAATTACAGTCAACCTGTCTTAAGCGGCCATTCAAAAATAGACAAAACAAAGGTCCTAAAGACAAATAGTAGCTTAATGCAAGTCAAAAGTATTACAGAATGCTCTCTTTGAGCATTCTGCAATACTTTTGACCTGCATTAAGCGATAATTGGTCTTGAAAACCAATTTTTTGTCTTCTTTGTTGGTGGTCGCTTAAGACAGCTTTTACTGTAATGATAACTCAAAGTGAACACTCATATCCTACTGACCTCGAGTTTATGAGAGTTAATTGAACTGCCCCCCCCCCCCCCCCCCCCCCCCCCCCCCCCCCACTCATTGCACCTATGATTATGCCCACCATGTTTTACTTCGAATCTGAAGTTTGCATTGATTCATTTTCTTAAAGCAACACAACACAGAGTTGCATATAGTTGGGTTCACTTATTCTGCAGCTACAGTAAAACCTGTGTAAAATGGCCACTCACAAAAAGACCAAAAATTGGTTTTCAAGACCAATTATCGATTAATGCAGGTCAAAAGTATTGCAGAATGCTCTCCTTATTGCAGAATGCTCTAAGAGAGAGCATTCTGAAAAACTTTTGACCTTTTCATTAAGCTACTTTTGTTTGGTCTATTTTTGAGAGGCCGCTTAACACAGGTTTTACTGTCTACGTTTTTGTATGACTTAAGTTTGGCTTGATTATGCAAAAGAAAAGCACATTGCAGAGAAGTCCCTGTATAACACACCTCATTATAACACAGATTTGTGTACAACATCATCATGTTGTGGCTCCCATATTTCTTAACCATGAAATTTTACAAAGAAATTAAAGGAAAATGACCATAAAATGGTAATTTTCTTATAATTTCTTTGTAAAATTGTCCCTTTATAACACAGTTCACTTATAACACAGTCTATTCCTATGGACTCAAAACTTACAGTTTTAAAGAGACTGCACTGTATTCCAAATATATATATTTGGAATAAAGTACAGTCTCTTTAAAACTGTATTTTTTCATCTGTTTTATATATTGTTCTAGGTTACAATATGCGAAATTGTCTTGACCATGGTTATAATATACTGTCCACAAAAAGTAGGGGATATTGGGACATAAAAAAGTCTAAAAATTAAAATCCTAATTTGTCGCATAAATAATTTGGTATTTTCATAGAGCAATATGTAAGCCAGTATTCCTGCTTAATTTTAGGGCTGAAAATTGGGTAATGTGACCTTAAAGACGTGCCAAAGAAACTAGGGGTCAAGACCCAAATTTCACAAAAAAGTATCAAATTTTTGGGCATGCTTTCGATAATCCATGCTAAAGATGCAGTATAGATATCTTTGTTTTTTAAGATTTTTTTCGCGTACCATCATTTTTATTTTTAGGAGATAGGGCGATGACAAAACTGTAAAAAATGACACAATTCACTAAAAAATGACAGATTTTAGCCTCACATTCCTGAAATTTAGGCCAAAGAGATCAAAACAATTTCTGAACATAAAGAATATTGAATAACGGATATTTTCTTTAAGAAAAGCATAGCCATTGCATAATCCGTCACCGTGATACTCACGTGTGAAAATTGAAAGGCCACCCCTGGTCTAATTATGTTTGTCTCAGAAACATGTGACCAGATTAATCCTTGGAAGATATTTTCATATTGACTGTGAAATGACTTTGCTAATTAATACTAGCTGTTTCAGGCTTAGGACATTCGTTTGGTAAATGTTATAATTTTTAATATTCGAATATCCCCTACTTTTTGTGAACAGTATATAACACACAAGAACAAACCTGCTTTAATTGCAAAACTTGTATCATGTGCCCCCTTTGCTGTATAAAAAGAAATATCAAAGCAACTGAAAGCTAAGACCAAAACTAACACCTCTAGCACCACTGGATTGCTGTGCATTCACAAACTAAATTATAATACACCCAATGAGATTTTTCACATAAAACAAAATTTGAGTCATATCTGGTGTAAAGTAAACAGAAAAATCTAATGTAATTTTAATGTTAACCCATACAAGAGAGTCTCAATGGGGTACCTCTGAAATCGCTAATCAGTAAAAGGACCTCGGACAGTCTTAATGAAGGATTGCCCATAAAAATGACCAGAGAAAAGTTTCAAAGAAAATTATATTTTTTCTATGAAAAAGATAGTAGGTTCAACCCTCGACTTATCCACAAAAGCCGTTTTCTCATTGGACAAGTACCAATTGAAAAATATGGGTTGAAAACTCTGTTTTTGCTATTCAACATATAGAAAATAGAAAAAGTTTTACTGAGGTGCTTTCCCCCCGTGACCAAACTAATCCTTTTGCATACAGTTGTAGTTTTACATTTCACACATCATATAAAAACGGCATGTTTGGTCACGGGGGGGGGGGGGGGGGGGGGAAGGCTGTCAAAATGCTCAAAAACACTTTATTATAAAAACTTATTAGAAACTTATTTTGTAAAAACCTGTAGGTAAATATCAATTTGCAATGGCATATATCAGGGCTTTAGTTATGTGTGCTTACAAAGAAATTAATTGTCTCATTTCTCAACCCAAACATTATGTTGTGGTTACTCAAAAGAACCGTCACAATTAGACGGGTCTTTGAAGCACCAAATTTATAGGTTAAATCTGATGTGTAAGAAAATATTACGATTATACGCAAAAAACTGTGTTTATCTAGACTATGAGTTATACAGTATACAGATATGATACACCTCAGTGCACAAGTCGAACTGGTTGAACTCGAGACATTACAGGTAATAGTCAAAAGTAATTGACAGCACACTTCTTTAGACGAAACAATGAAATCCTCTCAACCCGAATTTTATGCAAACGCATCACTTTCGTCTCAAGTTTTATGCCGCAAACATTATATTAACATGTATTTAGGTGAATACTCGACGAAACTTTGACTTTCTGTGAAATAAAATTTGGTCACAAAATTTACCCCCACCCCCTAAACCCTAAAGCCCCGGCATAATTATGCAATATTTTCAAAATATTTGTATTTTGTTAGATGCACTAAATGTAAGGAGTTCATTTAAGCACAAAACTATAGTTGTCAGTTATGCATTATGCTAGCCACAGGCTGTCAAAATTTGGGCAGATTGAATAGGAAACTGTCCGAGGTCCTTTGGCCCAAAAATCGCTAATCAGTAAAATTTAGACCCAAAATCAGTAATCAGTATGATTTAGGTCCAAAAATCAGTAATCTGTAAATTGGTAATCAGTAATGGTTTACTATAAAAACGATGTGGAATAACTTTTTTCCATCGAATTCGCTTACCGTTAAAATGTGTCATTCCACTATTCGTTAATTTTTTCTCACAAAAATCATTAAATTTTTTAGACCGAAATTTGCTAATACTAGCACTTCTCATTCTGCTATTCAGTAAAATTAACCCTATAATTTCGCTAACCGTTAAATTTTAGGGCGAAAATTCGGTAATCGTTAAATTTTAGGGCGATGATTTGCTAATCAGTATACCCCATTGACACCCTCATACATCATATGAAATTTTTGAAAAAAATAAAGCTACCTTTCAGGAAGAAATTAGACTTGCTATTGTATGTAAATTTTCTGCTAACAGACAACTCACATGCAAAAGCAAACCTTGTCTCGAGGTTATCAAACTTTTTCATGCTCAACTTAACACCGCTTGAAATTTATCCTGGTCATAAATTTTAAAATGCCAACAATTGTTGGCATTTTAACATTTTTTAACAGGAAAAATACACCGAGTGTTTTAAAGCAAGAAAGAGTAATGTTTGTTTTTCAACAGATAAATTGTTTTGTTTGATTTGATTCTTTACACCCCTGTCAACAATTTTTCAGTTATGTCCGGAAAGGTCTTCCTGGGTTGAACAAGTACTAATCAAGTACTAATGTGTCTTGCTCAAAGATACAACGCAGTGACACTGGTGAGGATCAAACCCCTAATCCCTCAATCTCGAGTCAAGCACTCTACCACTGAGCCACTGCGTTCCCTAACAGATAGGTTGTAATGAGCACCTGAAGTTTCATGCTCAGTTAAGTTGAGCATGATAAAAGTTTTACAACCCTTGGCTCTCTTTACTCATCCTGATCCCAAGTTATAATGGGCAGGCCTCCAGGTAAGAGTGCGTAATCAAAAAATAATTTTCGTATTTCTCAACCAAAACATATCTTGTGGGTACTCAAACTTTGCATGTTGGAACTTGGAAGCAGAAAAATCGTTGGTAGTCACAATCAGGCCTTTAGTTAAGAGTGTGTACCAAAAAATTAATTTTCAGACTGTTACTATTGTCTTTCACAAGAGGAAACTATAACACACTTGTTTTGGTCTTGCGAGAAGATACAACAATTCTTAAAAAAACCTGAAAAATTAGCTCAAACTACAAAATATAGAATGTGATATAAATGAAGAGAGTTTCATATTAGGGATAAATAAAAATAAAGCATTTCCTGAAATACTCAGCTTCATCCTGCTATATGCAAAATACTACATATATACTACTCGGTTGGTGCAACAAGCAAAATTTGTTTTAGGTGTATTCAAGAAAAAATTACTTTTAATGTACAAATACACCTGGAAATTTCTATATCTAAGGACAAATTGAATAAATTTGTTGAAAAATGGAACCCCTATCAAAATCTCATAAACAGTATTAGTTCATAACAAATCAAGTTTTTTTCTTCTTTTTCCAGCTACATATAACACCCCATCTAATGCCCCATCAGCTTAATTACCATTATAACAGAATAGATAGATAAATGTGTTGCCAGGCCAATGTCAGAGGGATTTTTTTATTTTCTTACAAAGTCCAAATCTTGTCTGCAATTAAAACTTTTTGCTAGAAACATTTTTTCATAGATTTATCTGTAATTGTATCATGGAAATCATCATATGATTGCATAGTGTAAACTGGTGAGAGAGTTTTTTGATGTATAAAAGATATCTTCTTGAACTTCACAATTGCATATAAACCCCAGAGAATGCCCGGGTCTCTGAGGGGAAAATTGTAACGGGCAAACAAAGGAAGAATAAATTAACAAGATTGGAAAAAAAAAATTATAATAATAATTTTCGTATTTCTCAACCAAAACATATGTTGTGGGTACTCAAAAGAACGGTCTCATTGAGACGGTTGTTATGAGCACCTAAAGAAATCTTAAACTGATAGATAAGAAAATGTTTACAATTTTACGCTGAAATTTTTTGCCTAGCTGGACCTATGAATGGGTAACTTTCCTCTATTACTGTAAATTTGGAAATTTTCACAAGAATTTTACTTTCACAAATAACCTTAAAAGACATGTTTGTTATATTTAAAATTCATGACTTGACCATGATTTACCTGCATCAGTAAATGACAAAGTGATTTCGCCATTTCGCAAGGGTTTTTATTTTCCCAAATTTTTGCGTAAATAAAACCCTCGCAAAAATTCCCGAATTTACAGTATATAAATCGAGATACTGTAAATTCGTAACTTTCCGTAAGGGTTTTATTTTCGCGAAACTTTGCAGATGTGAAGTTTCGTGAAAGTAAAACTCTCACGATATGGGGAGATCAGTCTGCCGTTTACTGATATATGTAAATCATGCCCTGGTTGTGAATTTTAACGTCGCATATATGCCTTTTAACTATTCGCGAAAATAAAATTTTCACGAAAATTTTCAAATTTACAGTAAAAGGACCCTAACCATGATACCTTATCAATGTATATTAAAAACAAAACTGAAAAAAAACATTATTAAATTTGATTTTGAAAGAGCAGATTACTCACAAACTGGGAATGTAAGAGTTACAGTACTTAATCCGAGCAAATACTCTTCTTCCATTCGATCCATCAAGGTCGTTTGATATAATGAATCAGACGGTCTGAGCTAACCAAACCCCATCCACACCCACCCATCTACTCTCAACTCATCTGAAAAACATTTGAACAATCAAAGGGAGTTCATTCAATTCTTAGAATGGCTGTTTCAATTCTTAGTCATAACCAATCTCAAGTATGATAATCCAACTAACTCTTTGCATGCTGGGTAATTTTTCATTATTTGTCGTATTTTTAACAAAAAAATATATTTCAGGAACACTAACAGCGTCAAATGGTTTGGATCCAGATCAGGACCATTGCTCTGTCTGTCCTGATCTGGGTCCAAACTGTTTGCAAAGGTAATCGACAGATCTATGACAAAAGTTGCTGCTAGCAGGCAAGGAGTTAAGAGAAAAGAAAAAGAATACCATTATCTTAACTAATAAAAGGCAAAAAACAATTTCAAAATCTGAAATAAGGTGAATGTAAATAGAAGAAACCAATGTACAATATGCTTTCAAACATTTCCTATGATGCCACCCAGGCAACAGCTCAACTGAAGGGAGTGCATGCAAAAAAAATGATGGTCGACTCATTATGCAAACGATGACTTGCCTTGAAACGAATTTTGATGCATAGATTATTAATTTTAGTGCCGAACCACGCCAATTTTAAAAGCATTAGGGCAAATTGAAAATTTGGTGTTTGTTATCATGTCAATTTATTTAGGGAAAATGTACCCATTATCAGTAGAACTCCGCATTGAAAGCAAGGTTAAACCTCAAAACAACAACGGGCAGAAAATTAGCTAATCTCCTAATAAGATTCTCTATAAATAATAGAAAAACAATGCATTTATGTTACTTATTGATTTTAAAAAGATTTCTTAAAAAAATGGCAAAATATGCTTGAATTAAAATTAACCCAACGCAAAAGCAATTCTTGAAGATATCCAGAACAAGTAAAAAGAAAAACAAAAATATCCTCATATAGTGTTTGTAGAATGTTTACAAAAAACAAATAATATCCTCATACAGGGTTCAAGCTGGGCCCTGACTTCTCCCTCCAGGAAAATTAGGGAAAAGTGGCAGTCAGATAAGGAGAAGTTAGTGCAAAATTATGACATTTTCTGTCAGTTTAGAAGCAAATTATCCATAACAAATACTATTGCCATTAAATGGAAAAAGAAATACTATGCAGTAGTAGTAGATTGTCACCACAGCTTGTGTTTGAGCTGACAGAATGAAAAGGAGTCTCCCTATTTTTTTTTTAGGGGAGACTCCCATTTCTCCCTACTGGGTCCCATTTAGGGTAAAATTTCGGCCCCTAAGGCGACTATTTCGCACTAGTCGCCCCAAGCATATATCCTGCTCATATAGTCTATGTAGACTAAGCTAAAAACAAAAAAAAATTATCCTCATATAGTCTATGGAGACTGCCAAATACAAATAATATCCTCATATACCAGTAGTCTATATAGACTGTTTGTTAAAAAAACAAAAAAATATCCCCATATAGTCTAGTATGTAGACTGTTTGCTAACTACGAGACCCAAAATCCACAATTTACTGCCATTTACCCATTTCTTGTCTAGAAAGCCCAAAACCGATGTATTGGTGAACTGTGTGGACCCTGATGAGATCCAGCAGATTGCTGCATCTAATCAGGATCTGCACAGTTCATTTGGTTAACAAAGCGGAAAATTTAATATGAAAATGGTGCCCATGACCCGTCAGAATATCTTCATCAACTCTTTGTATTCGCGAAACCCCTAAACTAAACTTTTCCAAACTGTGATGACCCAGATGAAATGCAGCATAATGCTGCATTTCATCTGGGTCTACACTGTTTGTAAAGGTAAAAAAGATTTTCAGACAAAATAGTACAATATGTTTTGAAAAATATACCCTGATATCCCTAGATAGGTACAATGGACTATCCAAAGTTTATTGTATCAAACCAGAAGGAAGAATTCATTAGTAAACAATACATGTAGGTTGAAAAGCATCCAAACTTAATGTATCAACCTGGATCACAGAAAAGAATGGCTTAATCAAGCAGTAAAATTGTTTTATTATGGCAAAAACTTGAACATGTTCCTCATATTTCATTTTGACCAACAGTGCTCAAAAGGATACGTGCATTGAGAGGATATTTTGCCCCCCTATGAGGCAAAAATATGAAACTTGCTCTTCACAAGTTTATTCTAATTAGTTTATTAGAACAATAGCCCAAGGGTACAAGTCTGGTATTGATTTGATTTTTACTATTGCTATGGTAACATAAATGGCTGCCAAAATTGGCTGAAAATAGTAAAGAGACCATTTGAGGAATATCATGGCACAAACAATATTAAAAGGGTTTTTTTTGTATTCCCTTTTGCTGATATCTAATTCTTAAAAAATCGGTCTGAAAAGCGTTGAATTTGGCCCAAAATGTGAATTTCTCTATTTTGAGCCTATTTTGTCAGGCATTTTTGCTACCATAGCTATGGTAAAAGTAAAATAAATGCCAGAATTTTACACTTGGACCATTCTTCTAATAAACCAATTGGATGAATTTAGTGAAATGCAACTTTCAGTTTTTGGCTCCAGAGAGGGCCACATTTGCCCCTTAATGCACATAGCTCTTTAGCATGTACCAAAGTGCAGTTATTTTCTAGAGATTCTCAGAATGTACATACATGTACAAAAACAGGACAGTGGAAACCTATATTAGGTCATTTGCTTGTACAAAGGTTCAATGTCATAATCAACATTATTTCAGATATTGCGAGACACTGCCTCCAAATTTGTGGGACTTTTACTAGATTCTATATACTGACATTCAAGCCCTGTCATTAGCTACAAGCATTTCTGTAACAGAGACAACAGTCAGCCCATCAATCTATTGAGCTCCAATGGGCAGGGAACCATCTATACTATTTGAACTAAGTCAGAAGAAATAGAACCTTTCAGGGTTTTCAACCAGGTCTTAGGGTTAAAATTTTTATCATGCAGTTGACAATGAAATTTATAAACTTCATTAACATCGCAATACAAATAAATGCCAGGGATTTTCCTAGGTCTGATTTAGGGCCAGATATCGGCCAAATGTTTCGTCCTGTTATAAAAGGAATAATTACATGGGTGAAAGTTCAAAATGTCCAAAATCCTGAATTTTCGAAACTCCACTCTTAAAACTTGCAGTATGTCCATAAATATTCACAATTTCAAGTTTAAATGGTCAATTATCTTTAGACAAACTGTATATAAATAAGAAAACCTATTAAAATCTCCCTAATTCAGCATTTTGAGGCTGACTTTCTGTGGAAAGTCAGCCTCAAAATCCTGAATTTAGGAATAACCCTGAAAACTTCCACCCAATGCATGTAATTAACCAGCTGTTGTATACATTGGTCTCAGCAAGCCTCCAGATCAGACTGCATAATTGAACATTAATTTTCTTATTTCTCAACCAAAACATATGTTGTGTGTACTCAAAAGAACCTTCTCAATGAGACGGTTCTTTCGAGCACCCAAAACACATGTTAAAATCGACGGGTAAGTAAATAATTACAATCTTACGCTAAAATATTTTGCTTATCTAGCCCTACTGTAAATTCGGAAATTTTCGCGAGGGTTTTATTTTCGCAAAACTTCGCAAATGCTGCGAAGTTTCGTGAAAATAAAATCCTCCCGAAATGCAGAAATCACTCAGTTGTTTACTGATATAGGTAAATCATGCCCAAGTCGCGAATTTTCAACGTCGCAAAAATTGTCTTTTAACGCTATTCGCGAAAATTTCCAGATTTACAGCTAGCCCTATATGTAGCCATATGTCTCAGTGATAGTTACTGTGAAACACAACTTGTTCATCAACAGTAGAGGTGTGCTGAACTGAGTTGGGAGTCAGATTGCCCACAGAATAATGGTCTGGAATCTTTGTGTTTTTGTCTGGAAAATCTTGGCCTGGTCTCTGGTCTGGTCTTGACTTGGTTGGACTACAATAAAAAGAATAATAACAAATGTAAAGCTATTATGTATCACATAGTTCCCACAGATATTCAAAAACACAATTCCATGATTTTCAATGATCAACGAGGTAATTTCCATTACTATTTAATGCACTGCCTCCAACATCTCGTTTTTGCAGCATCTTTACCATACTGAGCATAATGCGGAATGCAGCAACAATGGTATGCATGTAGACCATGCATGCATTTTGAAATAATTAAAACTTGAAACCACCAGTAGCCCGAAAACTAGCTGTCGGACATGCATGTCTTTTTAATCACTTTTGTTGAACAAAATAGAGTACATGTATCTTAAAGACCTAAGAAACTGGGTTAAACCCTTTTCCCATTATTCATGACAATTGTTGTCTGCTCTCTCTTCTGCTCATGTACTTTGGTGGTGGAGCAGTCCGATCTGGGTCCATAGTTTGCTTCTGTAATAAAATTAGTCTGGGGTGCATTTAAATATATGCATCCCAGACAAGCTTTCTGGACAAGCTAGAAATGTGCAAATGTAACACGGATGCCCTCTCCCAGGACAATTGTATATAAGTCTTCTTACTGGACATAAGTACGGAACAAGGGTAATGCTATATGCCCCAAATTGAAAATAGCGGGGACATAAAATATTAGCAGGAGAAGGATTCACTGTTGCAAGATTACCTGTTGATGAATTACCTTGATGAAGCAGAAGTGTGTTTGGGTGACGTATGACTGGAGGACTGTTCGGATACCTCGCCGTTACTTTTGTGACCTAGACTTTCACTGACTGGATTAAGGGAATTTTCTCTACTTCTACTTCCTTCACTGGTGTCACTTATAACTTCATCATCATATATTCTATACCTGTAACAGCAATAAGTCATTAATAACTTCATCATCTTATATTCTATACCTGTAACAGCAATCAATCAGTAATAACTTCATCATCGTATATTCTATACCTGTAACAGCAATAAGTCATTAATAACTTCATCATCTTATATTCTATACCTGTAACAGCAATCAATCAGTTATAACTTCATAATTGTATATTCTATACCTGTAACAGCAATAAGTCATTAATAACTTCATCATCTTATATTCTATACATGTAACAGCAAATCAGTCAGTTATAACTTCATCAACGTATATTCTATACCTGTAACAGCAATCAGTCAGATATAACTTCTTCATCTTATATTCTATACCTGTAACAGCAAATCAGTCAGTTATAACTTCATCAACGTATATTCTATACCTGTAACAGCAATCAGTCAGATATAACTTCTTCATCTTATATTCTATACCTTTAACAGTAATCAGTCAGCTATAACTTCATCATCGTATAATCTATACCTGTAACAGCAATCAGTCAGTTATTACTTCATCATCATATATTCTATACCTGTAACAGCAATCAGTCAGTTATAACTTCAGCATTATATATTATATACCTGTTTGTTTGATTTGATTTTTTACGTCCCATCAACAATCTTTCAGTTAAAAAGGGAGGTGTCTTCCTGGGTTGAACCAGTACTAAGTTGGGATAAATGTGTCATGCTCAAAGACCACAACGCAGTGAAGCCGGTGAGGCTCGAGCCCGCGGCCCTTTGGTCTCGAGTCAAGCACTCTACCACTGAGCCACTGCACCCCTATTTTATATACCTGTAACAGCAATCAGTCAATTATAACTTCATCATCATAAATTCTATACCTGTTACAGCAATCAGTCACAATGTTTCTGCCGGGAAGCATTTTTCAAAAATACTAACCTGTCTGATTTGAGTATTGTGGTTACATGTGACATATTTGTTTACCAAATGCGTCACCAAATCATGTGATCCACCTGATTGGTTGAATTAAACTTGTTATCAATCTGCCTCATCACGCGTAACTGAAACCACTTTTTTGACCCAAAATGTTTTAGTCATTGTTATGCTAAGTATTGTAATACCAATCATTGTCAAAGATTACTTGATGTCTCCATAAACAGATTATTTATAGCCATTCAGTGCTTGTTACTTTATTCAATGTAGTGTTTCTGGTAATGCACACCGCATATTGACACAAACCCGACTTTTCAGTTGTGTTGTGCCTTTTGTATCGCGCCTGCGCAGACAATGCAATCAGTCACTTATAACTCCATCATCATATATTCTATACCTGTAACAGCATTCAGTCAGTTATAACTTCATCATATATTCTATACCTGTAACAGCAAATGAGCCACTTATCATAAATTCTATATCTGCCACAACAAATGAGTCACTTATTACTTCATCATATATTCTATACCTGCTACAGCAAATGTACAACTCATTACTTCATCATATATTCTATACCTGCCACAGCAAATGTGCAACTTATAGCATCATCATCATAGATTCTATATCTGTAACAGCAAATGTGCCACTTATAACTTCATCATCATCTATTCTATATATGTAACAGGGAATGCGCAACTTATGTCATCTTCATCATTTCTTCTATACCTGTAACAGCAGAAGGGCAACTCATAACTTCATAGTACTGGTTAACCGATTGTTCAAGCTTGCCCAGGAAAAAATTGTGGTTAGTTGAACTGACTGTCCCGCCATGACTATAGCTGTTGACATGGGAAGGATAGCAACACACACACATAACTTCATCATATATTTTATACCTGTAACACCAAATGTGCAACTCATAACTTCATCCTTATATATTCTATACCTGTAACAGCAAATGTGCAACTTACAACATCATCAATTATTTACTCACCTAAAATTATTTTCATCATCATAATCATGTTGTTCCTGGTCACTGTCCTCATCTGGAGCTACAAACATCACCTCTAGTTCTATACTGCCTTGCTGCAAGATAAACATAAATGTATGGGTGAAAGTTCAAAATTTCCAAATCCTGAACTTTAGAGATTCAAATTTTTAAACCTGCAGGATGCCTACAAAAACTAATAATTTCATGTTTAAATGGTTAAATGTGTTAAGATAATCTGAAAACTAATCAGAGAAGCTATTATAATCTCCCTAATTCAGCATTTTGAGGCTGACTTTCTATGGCATTCAGGATTAATCCTGAAAACTTTCACCCATGTTTATGTGTTGGTTCTTTATGTGTGGTGTTGTTGCTTTTCCACATAAAAATGACACTATTTCACTAGTGGAACTAGTTAAAGCATTTCATTGAGACCACTACAAATCACCACTATGGCAGCTGATACATTCTGTGGTATCTTTCTTCGTTTTAAGGGGAAAGAGACACTACATGTGAATAATGAAATATCAAGCCATTTATTTGATTTCTTACAGGAACGACACAATTTGAAAATTGTCTGCTGCACGTTTTAGGTGTTTGTTTGTTTTGTTGCTTTTCTTCCCCAGTCAACAGCTAAGGTCATGGCGGGACAGTCAGTTTACCTAGCCACTTTTTTTCCTGGGCAAGCTTGAACAAGCGGTTAACCAGTACATGTACTTCATGCACATACTTTTGCTTATAACTGACAACAACCATTCTTGAATGATTCATCCTAAGGGAGGAGAATGACCGTAGAAATTATTTCATGATCAATCTTCACGAAAGTAAGGGACCGGGCCGGGATCGAACTCACTACCCCTGGATCTGCAGTCAGACTCGCATCTGTAGCCAGACACGTTACATAAAAATTGTTGTGCCTGATCAGGTTCCAACCTGTTTGTAACTCTATTTCAAAAAGTTCGTTTTTAAAAATTCACAGAGTTAGACAACAAAAAAGCATGGAAAATTACCCAGCATGCAACAAGTTATTTATATGTTTGTTTGGGATTTAACAACACATCAACCCTTGTGGGTTATTAGCTTCAAACAGTGTTAAAATAAACATGATTTGGATCTAAAACATAAAATTTTTGTAATAAATGATAAGCATTAAAGGGACTGTTTAAAAATACACATGTTATAAGGTGTAACAAACATCATCGAAACATATCAAGATCTTAAAGATTATAAGATTTGATTGACAAGATTAATTTCTTTAAAAAATATGCTTTTTTTTTAGATATGAGTTAATTCGAGACTGTAAAGCTGATTTCATAGGGCTTCCGTGCCTATCCAGATTTCGTTAGGGACTCAAGTCACATGCACTTATATCACATGACTACCTCAGCTAATAGAAATTTGTTCTGTTACCACAAGACCGAGCAACAATGTGCTCAAGGCCAGCATCAAAATACCAAAAGAAATTCTGCTTTGTAAGCAAACAGACTTGTATCATTGCATATGAAGAGAGGATTAATTGCAAGGGGCCACTTAGCATCGCTTTGTGTGTTTTTTGTTACCTCAAAAGCCAATTTTATGTATTTCAAACACATGTGCCATGGTTGTTTACTTTCTGACATCAGTATCGAGTATGTCACAGCACCAGTGTCACTGACTGAGATGGTGTTTATGTAAATATTTCACCATTTGAAAATTCACTCAAAATCTTGTTAAAAACATTATTGGCAATGTGGCATCAAGCTATCAAGTCAATCTAGCGATAGAAATTCCAAATATAACCGAAAATTACATAAACTCAACACATTTTCACTTGTCAACATTGGGTATTTCAAATGCTTATTTAAATATACGTCACGCTGTTGGAATGTTTTTTGATTGGCCAGTTATTTTTCTATTCAAGAGAGCTTGCAGCTAATCGGAATGTGTTGGAAAAACTCGGTATGAAATTAGCTATACCTGTTCTGACAAAACTTTGACTCCCTCTGCATGCTTGGCATTTCTCAGATCTACACCATTAACTGCTAATATAGCATCTCCTACAAACAGACCATTACATCTGTCTGCTGGTTGACCCTCATGGATTTCTGAGATTAGAATTGGCACACCATGTTCCTTTCCTCCCTGAAACAAACCATCAACATCTTCACTGTGGTTACGCTACTACGGCAATTTTGGGATCAACATCTTATGTAACTAATATTACTACAAAAGCTGTGTCACATGCTAGTAAAAGCTATGTTTTAATTGGCACAAGCCTTAGTATTAAAGAGGCAATTCACGTGCTGTTGATGCACGGCTTTTGTACTTTACACATACGCATTCTAGGCCGTAAAAAAAAATTGACGTCATCAACAGTAATGTGCATAGGAATGAACATAATTTAGTGACGTTAGGATGACATAAGTCTTTGCTCTGGAACAGGCGTTTTCAAAACTTACAAATCCTTCATGTTTTTGCGCACCATTATAGTAATACAAAAATGAATTTTTCCAAGTGTTTTTCCAAAGTTTTCAAGTAACAATATGACTTTATGCAATGATAACAATCAAACATGGTTTTCTGATACACTGACATCTGCTAGACCCCTCGGGGGTCCAGCAGATGTTAATGCATAGAAAAACATGTTTGATCCATATATTACTCCAAAAAGCTGTGTCACATGCTAGTAACAGCTATGTTTTAATTGGTACAAACCTGTGCATTAACGAGGCAATCCACATCCTGTAAATCTATGCATTCTGGGCCGCCACAAAAATGACGACAACAACAGTAACACACACAGAACTTTTTTTAGCTTGATTTGATTCTTTAAGTCCCATTGACAATCTTTCAGTTATGTAGGGACGGGTCTTCCCGGGTTGACCCAGTACTAAGCTAGGATTTAATAAGTCTTGCTCAAGGACACAACCCACTGACGCTGGTGAGGTTTGAACCCGCAGCCCCTCGGTCTCAAGTCAAGCACTCTGCCACTGCGCCACTGTGCTCCCACACATAGAACTGAATATAATGTAGTTACAAGTTGCAGCAACTACCAGTCTTTGCTCTGGAACTGGTGTTTTTTTAAGCTACCCACCTTTCATGCTTTTGTGGGCCATTATATAGGCCTTAAGTTAAAAGTGCATACCAAAAAATTATTTTCTTTTTCGCAACCAAATCATATGTTGTGGGTACTCAAAAGAACCATCTCAATGAGACGGTTCTTTTGAGCACCCAAAACATATGTTAAAACTAATGGGTAAAAAAAAATATTCAGTTTTAGGCTTAAAAATTTTGTTTATCTAAACCTATGATTATAGGCACTACAAAATTTAACTCTAAGAAGTATCTTATCTAACGCAAATTTACTTTATGCAATAATAGCTATCAACATGCTATTCTGTATTCTGATACATCATATTTTGTTAGGTCACTTGAGGGTTGTTCAAATTCTCGCCTTTCTGACTCTGGTTACACTTAAAATTTTGGCTTCTCAGGCCTTTAGTTAGGAGTGCGTACTGAAAAATTAATTTTCTTATTTCTCAACCAAAACATATATTGTGACCAGTTGGTACTCAAAAGACCCGTCTCAATGAGACGGTTCTTTTGAGCACCAAAAACATATGTTACAACTGATTGGTAAAAAAATATTCGCAGTTTTACGCATAAAAATGTTGTTTATCTAAACTTATGGCTTCTCTCTACCTACAGCACTCAGTGATGCATTTTGGGCTTAAGGGTCTGGGGACTCGCTGTTTCCCATATCAATGAGTCCAACTACATACTTATGAGTCCAGAACACTATTTTTAATGACAAGTCTGCAATACTATTGCATCCTGGGACTCGCTGAAATAAAAAATTAGCATCCCATAGACAAAATTATGCGCAAAAGATGCAGGATGCGCAGGTAACAAAATCACTGAGTACTTACTGTAATTGACATTCCTAGGCCCTCATCCTCTCCTTTCATCAAAGTCACTCGCCGTAAGTCTCCTAAACCATGTCGTTTTCTTAATGATACAAAATCCTGAAAAAAAAGTTAAATTTATCTCAGAAATGGATTAATGGTTTTTACACTGCTGTGTTAATCTAAAGGCAAAGTGTGATCATAGTCTATAATAAGGTGTTTCCAGGTCTAATACTTTAAAAGAGAGGTTTATAACAAAACACCAAAGTTTCTTTTACCTTTCTAATTGCCCATTTTGAGTAAGACAAGGGCAATAACTCACATTTCAATTCAAGGAAACTATCAGAATATCATCTCACTACATGTATTTATACCAAGATTGTATCAAACCTGACCTATAGCTCAAAACGGACTGATGCACAGACAATCTCAAACCTATGTCCCCTGCCTTTGATGAGGGAAAAATTGGTCTTTCTTAACCCATTTAAGACAAGCATCCTTTTTATGGGACAAAGACAAACAGTGCAGACCCAGATCAGATGCTGCAGAATGCGGCATCTGATCAGGGTCTCCACTGTTTGCTTACAGAACTTCTATCAAAATTTGAATAAAAATAAAATACAACCCAACACCCCTAAATTTGGAAATGGGCTCTTCCTACTGATAACGGTATGCAAGTCCATTCGGCATAAATGGATTAATCTGTCAAGAATATATCACTTACATGTCCTGGAGGTATTGGTAGTCTTTTCTTCCTACTTGAGCGCCCTCTGCAGGCTCGTATCACCGTCTTATGTCTGTGTAGATGTATCTCAGCCTCTAACTGGTTCCACAACTTGTCATGTTCCGCTCCCTTCATATCACGCCCTAGCAGCTGAATCTGTTGTATCCTAAAAAAACACAGTTTTCCATAAAGTCGGTGTGCCAGATCATGATTTAACCAATGAGTATATTACCCTGTGGCCTAAAATTTAATTACGGTAAATGTTCTAAAATTTCAAACATTAGTTGCATGCACGGATCCAGAGGGGGTGGGAACAGGGGGTCCAGACCTCCCCTGAAAAATCACAAAAATATAGGGTTTTGTAGCAAAACTGGTCCGGATCCCCTGAAAAATCACAAAGCTGCCAAGCCAGAATTCAATGTTGGGCCATCATAGGCACGCCAGCGAAACGCCATCAATGGTGTTTCGCTGGCGGGCCGATGCCCGCTTAGAGTGGTATTTGGATCCTTTTTCCCCTCATCAACTATAAAAAAAGGTTGTCAAAGTTGGACCCCCTCTGACAAAACTGGCCGGATCCAGGCATGAGTTTCCAGACAGTTCATTAAAATAATTTCTCATTATAAAAAGATTTGCTATAACATTAATGTATTGCAACAGACTGCATGCTTGATGGTCAACCACATCTTGGTTGGCAGCTTTGCTTTCCTCTTAAATTGCACGCTGGTGGGTCGGACTTCAGACTCTATGATGGTTCCAACTTAATGACTTATCTATTGATGAGATGGCAGGGGCCTTATGCTTTGTCATCATGCCCGTTGGAGTTCTTTTGCTCCGGTATTCAGTTTTATGACCTGTTGAGTCCTTATCTTTGCTTTATCTCCATTTTCATGATTTATACGTTTTAGGAGATAATGCATTGATAAGTTAGGGGTCTAACATGTAAACCAAACATCTATGTTTCTTGATCCACATCTGAACTACATGTAAGGGTGAGGTTGGCCAGTGAAACCGGTTTAAGCCCACCAGTAAAATATTTTTACTGACCATTCCAAGGCGGTACTTCTTTTGTGGATCATTTGTGTTTTTTGTGTCTTGTGTTTCTCATACTTTTGCGTCTGTTCATTGCTGCTCTTGGCTCTTTGCTGGGAAAGGGCTGACCTCTTGGCTCTTGTTGGTGATGTTTATTGTATTTTTCTTACTTTCCCATGTGGTATGATGGGTCAGGGGTGGTACTTGATTGTATTGATTCCTGATCTTTGCCTCCTTTCTTACTTTGCTTGCCAAAACAGCCTTGACAAACAGTCCAGACCCAAATCAGACTGAGGCAGTCAGTTCATTCAAACCAACTGTGCCCATTTGAAGCACTTCATGGAGACAGAGTTTATTGTCTCATTTCTGAATGAAAACATATAGAGCATGCCCATTTTCAAATTTTGTTGCACAAAAGCAACTTTTTTAAATTTAGAAATAAAGCGTAATATTTCATGTGAATAATCTGCCAGCATAGTCCCTAAAAACCAAGAAAAATATTCTGCAAAATTTGTCATCTGCTGAAGTTGTATGAATTATATTTACATTTTCAAAGCAAGTCTTTAATGAATCTTTAGATCTTTGCACCCGTTCATAGCTTCATGAATTACACAAATTTGATTGACAGCTGCCAAACTCACTTGCCCGTGCAATAAGCTTAAAACATAATACTCATTCGCCAGAAGTGACACTGGTATTGTGAGTGACAGAGAGCCACACCTGAGTTGCACATGCAAATCTAACCTTGTTTGCTTTATTGGCTGTCAGTGTTCACGCTGGCTGTTCCGCTTTTCCCTTTTATACCCCGACAAAACCGTAAATACGAGTTCATATTAAATACAAAACTTTTTTATTTCCTAAATTTATATTTTATATATTTGTTATAAAATGTGAATATAAGCAATAAATTCTATTTTTGGTCTGTTCATGGAATCATGAATACTTCGGGTATCTTGCAGAGTTAACGTGAAGCCCTTGGGCTTCACTTACTTTGCAAGAGACCCGAAGCAAAAAATGAATTCATTTCTTAAACTACTCACCTCCCTGCCAATTCCTTGTCAAGATATTTAGCAGCCAGCCGAGCCCCATACACTTCACTTTGTAAAGCTAGTACATACTGGCGGATTTCTGCATTTTCTCTCCGTAGCTCTTTTACCTCAGTTTCCAGCCGGGCTAAGCTCATGGCATCAGATTTTCTGGATTCCATCTCAATATCCTGATATGACAACAGAAATTTTCAATAAAGGAATATGGGTGAAAGTTCAAAATTTCCAAAATCCTGAACTTTTAATATTCAAGTCTTAAACCTTGATGTACGCCTACAATTAGCTACATGTACAAATCATTAATAATATCAAGTTAATTGGTCAATTGTCCTGAGATTAACTGAAAATAAATCAGAGAAGCCATAAAAATCTGCATAATTCAGCGCTTATAGGCTGACTTTCCATGGAAAGCCATCCTCAAAATCCTGAATTCAGGAATAATCCTGAAAACTTTCACACATGAAGGAATAAGATTAACTCTAGGACTTCTTGACCAATATTATTCTGGACCAGCAGGTGTATCCACTGGAACATATGGGCCTTGACGCGACAAAACCTGTCTTCAGGGTTTCCGACAAAATGAGATTCAAACCAGCCTGCTCAGCCACACAGACTTGCTAAAAAATTGAAAGTATGCCCACAAGCAAGTCTAGATATGATACTTTCCAATAAGCGAAAAACAAAGGCACTGATCAGACCGTGCTGATACACAGGCTGGTCTGCGCTCTGTTGTTTGCAATCAGGTTTTCCTGGCCAAGGCACATAGTATGTGTAGATGGGTGTGGTGTATTGAGTATTTTTTCTGATATTACATTATGTATACCCTACCTAAAATTTTCAGACCTGTTACCCGAAACACACTTTTTATTCGGCCTTAGCATATGTCCAGCATCATTGTTATTTAAACACATCCTCTAATGAAAACATATGTTTAGAATCAGTAGGATATGGTATATTCTAACACACCTCGCCTATATAGCCAATGATAAAAAAATTGTGTTATATATAACAACAAAGTCACAGTTTTGAAGCGTGAGGAAAGCGCGTGCTTGCTGACGTCAATTGCCACTGCAAAATGATGTCAGTCATGGCGTTAGACGGTGTAACTTCATTCCGACACTTGAAAGACATTACAAATACATGTTAATGTACGCAAAACAGTCAAACTATTGCAGGATTTCTTCAGTGCAATGGCAGGAAGTTGGAAGAAGATGAAGACTTCAAATGTGTTTTCGTCGTTTATTGTGTGTTAGAATGGAAATAGATCAGATCTAGTGTGTGATGCCCGTGAGTGACTTGATCTTCTTAACAACTGACCTCCAAACAGTGATTACTACTCAACAATTCGATGCTAGAGCTGATCTATTTGTCTAAAAGTATTTTTTCGTGATTAGAACTATGACGGACATGCCTCAGCTGGGCAATGAATGTCATAAAAATTGACCATGTGTGTGTTGGTGTTTAACATGCCACCAACATTGTTACAGCTTAGGTCATATGGAGACAGGGCAATGAAACAAAATTCAGCTATATTACTGCTTGGATACACCAGACTAAGCGCATGCCATATAATAAGCCTAATTTTCACTTCAAGCATTTTTTCTCTCTTAAAACACCAACAAAGTTTGAAGCTGTCATTAGCAGCAAATCTTAGAAGACGCTTTAACTCTTTGCATGCTGGGTAATTTTTCATGCGTTTGTTGTCATCTGCTGACTTTTTTTCTAAATTAATACTATCAGAGTGTCAACAATTTGAATCCAGATTCGGACCGACCTTTGCATACAGTTTAAACCCAGATCAGTCCTGATCTGGGTTTAGATTGTTTGCAAAGGTTATCAATAGATGACTAAAGTTGCTCCTAGCAAGGAAAGAGTTAATGGTTAGAACTTTAAAAAGCTTATCAGATTCAAAATAAAGCATATTTTGTCATTTTCCAATCTCGACTGAGTGCCGATATACTCACCAGTTTCTTTTTAATGGCTTCCGAATCGACTTCTATGCCTTTCTGTGCCTGTATCTGAAGCTGGAGGGAATGTAGTTGCATCAGCATATTGTGAAGTTCTTTCTCTATCACTGACTTGGCTGCATGGGTTTCTACAACATCCTGCTTCATATCTATAAGCTGAGCCTGAAAAAAATAAAGTTAACTCTTAATCACATAAGAGTTGTCTGCTGATAACTTCTGCAAACAGTTTAGAGATCAGACCTGATAAAGCGTTGGGCCTTATCTGGATCCAATCTGATTGACACTCAGATGGAAAATTTGATTTTAAATACACTCTTTTGCAGATATGTAATTTTTGAACCACCAAGTAGTGTTCTTTTAGCCAATGACGACTTATATTTGTACAGGACTTTAGTTAAAAGTGCATAACGAAATTTTAATTTTCGTATTTCTCAACCAAAAATATGTTGTGGGTACTCAAAAGAACCGTCTCAATGAGGCGTTTTTTTTGAGCACCCAAAACATATGTTAAAATTGATGGGTAAGAAAATATTTACAATTTTACGCTGTAATTTTGTGTTTATCTCAACCTGTGTTTGTAGCCACATACTCTACATTTTTAGTAGCAAATTGCTACAATGGCTAATGGCAGGGTGAGCCCCGAAATAAGAACTATCACATGCATGCTGAGCAGTTTATGTTTAAAACATGTTATCATCTCATTCTTATGTGTTGGTATAATGTATCTAGATTTAAATTTCATAATTGTGTTGAAGGCAGGGATTTTTTTTTAATTCAGCCCCATCCATAATGGAATTCAGGTGACTTTTTTACCAATTATGAAAGAAAAAAAATCCCAATTTTCAAAAAAAAAAAAAAAATAAGTCACCATTTTCATTCAGTCAACACACACACAAGCTACTACCATTGCATCTTATGTCTCCTTCAATGCAATGACAATAGTATGTGTAATAGCTAATTACCCCCACGCTTTTTAAAAAAAAGTGAAGGGGATATTGTAATCGCCTCCGTCCGTACGTCTGTCCGTTATGCTATCTCCTCCTAAACCATTGGACGAAATTCAACCAAATTTGGCTAATGAGTGATTCACATGAATGGGGCGTGCAACGTCAAACTTTTTTTGCCCCGCCCCTTGGGATGGGGCCAAAAGGTCAAATATCATTTAATTTCAATTACAAAGTCAATTTCAAAGATTTTTTATACCAAACTTTGTGTGTGTTCTCACAAATGATAGATACAAAACATAATTATGTTGCCTGGGTGATGCCCCAGGGGTGAGACTTTGGGGCGCTGGGGGTGCCCAGAGGGTCAAAAAAAAAATTTCAAACATGTTCATGTGGCATATCAAATCGAGGAGGATGACGAGCAGAACAGTATGAAAGTAAAATTTTCATCCTAGGGTCAAACTGGTGACCTTGGGGTGAGGTCAAAAGGTCAAGTATCATTCAATTTTGACTAACATGTCAATTCTATTTTTTTTATACCAAACTTTGTGTGCGTTCTTACAAATAAAAGATTGAAAACATATTGAACTGAATTTTCATTCTGTTGCTGGGGTCATGCCCCAGGGGTGGGACTTGGGGGGTGCTGGGTGGGTCAAAAACTTTAGCGTGGGGATTTGCCATGGCGCCCCATCGACTGGGCCTTCTAGTTTGTAATTTAATTGACCAAACATTCTATAATTATGCACTATAACTAGTATAACATCTCCCTATCTGACTGTCACATCACCATCAGAATACTAGGTCACTCAGTGATTTTACTTGGGATTTTGGGAAGCTACCTTTTCCTACACATTTGGGAAAATGTTTTATTAAAATTGGGAAAATAAGAGCTAAAATACATGAAATTGGGAAAATAAAGGCCATTTTTGGATTGGGAATGACTCCCATATACGGCCTCAAAAATGGCCAAATAAAATCACTGTCACTTCACCCTAATGTCACTCTGTCAGGGCCCAGCTTAATTCCTTCTACCGGATTTCTTTTTTTAAAAAATCCCCCAAACAACCATAGAATTGATTCCTTTTTTGCACCAAATTAACCCTAAGTAGGGCCACAGAAATAATTGTGGATGTAGTGCCAGGCCAAGGGTGTATACGAATTGATTTTTAACAACTCAGATAATTATGAAGGATTTTTTTAACAATTCAGATTGTGAATATGATTATCATTTACATATTCAGTAAGTGCTGCAGCTTATTGTATCTATGAACCTGGTATGATATAATAAAAATTTTGCAGTTTGTTTAGAAAAATTCCCAACAACAGGGTTTATGGGGCTAATTAGCCCAATATGAAAGGCAGCAGGGCTCTTCCCCAAAAATGGCCAAAATTGCAAAAAAAATATCCCTAGAAGGAGCCTGGACAGATCTTGCTTGTTTGTTTGTTTGACTCTTTACATCAAACAATTTACATTCATGTCCAGGGATGAGCCGGTACTAAGCAGAAGATAAACTTTCACTCACTCAGCAGTGATTTTTTGTGATTTTAGGAAGCTACCTTTTCCCTCACATTTGGGAAAACATTTTATTAAAATTGGGAAAATAAGTGCTAAAATACATGTACATGAAATTGGGAAAATAAAGGCCAGTTTTGGATTGGGAATGACTCCCATATAAGGCCCTAAAAGTTGCCAAATAAAATCACTGTAAAGTATCTTGCTCAAAAACACAACACAGTGCTACTTCAGGCGAGTCTCAAACTCATTACCCTTCAGCCCAGAGTCAAGCACTCTACCACTGATCCACTGCACTTCGGTATTTTAAATATATGAAAGCTGGAAAATAATCTGGTAGGCAGTTATCTGTTGTTTATCTGTATTGGACATGGAAACAGCAAAATTTAAAACAAATTTATTTCATGAAAAATTAATTCCAACGACTGGTTCCCATAATTTGATTATTTACCTATCAAATAATGTTTTTTTAACATAATTTATCATCATTTAACAAAAATATCAGAGATTAAACCACCTCATCAGACCAAAACACTGGAGAGGACGCCCGTCATAACCTAATAAACTTTAATATTTTTTTCACAAGAAATATATTGTTACTCAATGTCGGATTCTTATTCTACATACCCAAATCAAAACTGGTTTTTAAACTGGAGATAAAGTATCGTTTAAGATGCTTTTTTGCAGGTAAATATTGAATCAGCTCAATGGACATTGAATGGCCCTGTAAGTTTTGTGCCAACCATGATAAAAAATCATGTAGTCAAAATCGTTATCACGTCAATAAGCCCCGATGAAAACAATAACATTGGAAGGATCTATCGGTTGGCGGCTCGGCTGGGGCCTATATTCTTGCACACTGGATAAGGATATCTGAGATTTTACCCTGGGATAGAAAATCTTATCTTACCCAGGCTGTCACATGATACATTGGTTGGATTGGAACTCACGCACATGGTCATCAAGTGACGTCATTGTTATGTTTAAGTGACGTCATCATGTACAATTGCATCTTAGCATATTCTATTGTTAAGTCATCCCGGTATTTCAGGCTTTATGTAACCTCAGGCCGAAGAGCTTCGCTGAGATACTCGGTGAAAATAATGCCAGACGCTTATTAAAAATCGTTCAAAATCCTGAAATTTTAATCAATAAAATGTCCGTAAATATGTCCGATTATTTTATAAACGTTTTCTGTATCAATAGAGAATCATATTATTAAGGCACTGTCTCCGGGTCCGGTACCGGACCTCTAGACTACGGAGCTACGGGTCCGGTACCGGACCCCTAGACACTGATTCTAGGGGTCCGGTACCGGACCCCGAGCCACGCCTACGAGGACTGTCTCGGGGTCCGGTAGTTTGTGAAACAACTACTGACAAGTCTAGGGATACGGGTCCGTACCTGCACGTATATGTAGTAACAGTTATTTTACCAACAAAAACTCATGTTGAATTCGTACGCCATCTTTGATCCTCAAAAGGAAGCCAATCTGTATTTACTGTGTCATGCGTCACACTATTCAAACAATTAAGCTTATACAAAAGGTATACAAATAATAACGGTAAAGTAAAAAAAAAAAAGAACTTATACAACTCAACTGTAACAAATCAATTATCTTCTCATCTTCCATTAAAGGAACCAATTAAACTACTCGTTGGCAGCTGATTAGTGAGATGAGTGAGCAGTGTCAAATAAGCTTACATAGTCTGTAGTGTAGATTCATTAATCAACTATAGCTTTTAAAGAGACTCACAAGTGGGAAAACGGCAGTGGATCTTGCTGGTATCTTTTGACATTCTTACATAGCTTTTTAAGAAGACTCTGAGTCTTTTTTTGTCTTTTTTTAAACAACTGATATGGACCAAAAAGGACATGACTTTTTCGCATAAATACAAACAGTGTTGAACAAGATCAGACTGCTCATACGATAACAGTCTGATATGGATCCACACTGTTTGCTACAACGACTGGACTGGAATAATCTAGCAGAACATAAATGGTGTTTCGCCGGCGTGCTAATGATGGCCCAACATTACTGGCTTAGTAGCTTTTTAATTTTTCAGGGGATCCTGATCAGTATTGCTAAGAAACCCTCTATATCTTATGATATTTCAGGGGGAGGGGGCTCCGGAGCCCCCCCCCCCCCTCTGGATCATTGCATCATGAATACGCCCAACTGATGTTAGATCCCTATCATAAATTTCTGAGCACCACATTTCGCAGAGCTCAATAGTCATAAATAGCTGTTTTGTTGTGAATAACGTCCTATGCCAGCATGCTATTGTCGAGCCACCATCGGCCCATGCGTTTGGCTGGTGTTCGACAGTGGTCTGATTTTGTGTGCTTATTTGGTCTTAAGCTTTTTGGTGCTCAAAAGAACCGTCTCACCGCTGTGAATAACTTCCCGTGCTAGCATGTTATATCGGGCCAAAATCGGCCCACATTTTAAGCTGTTTTATTTTGAATAACTTAGGACCACCATCAGCCCATACGTTTCACTTGTGGTTGTGATGGATGGACGTGCGGACAGACAGACAGTTATGTGACCAATTAGCGGGTATGAAAGCAATTAAACAATGCACCTCCAATCACCGTTTGCTTACTTCGATGAAAGTTCAAATTGGAATTTACCTTTAGGTTAATAATCAAGTAGACAACAATAAACTAATAAGAACATTGAGACAAACACCAATTAAAGGACATCAAACCCTACGCCAATTCACTGATGCGATAGTAAGTTCCCCCTGACATTAATTACCTTTATTCATGACCTTATTGAAAAAATAAGGATAAGAAAAATAAAAATAAAAGGAATAAAGTAAGACATATTAGATCTATATCTAGTTATTTTTTCCACTCTTGTCCGTTAAAAATCTTATACCTTTTGTATAAGCTTGTTTGAATAGCGTGACAGTAAATACAGATGATCAAAGATGGCGGACGAAGCAAAGTTAAACTTCAACACGAGTTTTTGTTGGTAAAATAACAGTTACTACATATACGTGCAGGTACGGACACGCATCCCCGTATCCCTAGACGTGCCGAGTAGTTGTTTCACAAACTACCGGACCCCGAGACAGTCCTCATAGGCGTGGCTTGGTGTCCGGTACCGGACCCGTAGCCCCGTAGTCTAGGGGCCCGGTACCGGACCCCGAGACAGTGCCTATTATTAATCGTATTTTTTCGATACTGAAAATTTCAATGCAAAAATTTGAGTAGATTTAAAGATATTGCGAGTTATAATTTCACCAAAATCCGTTGTAATAACGGAGAATTACCTGTCTATTAACCGATCGCTTAAAGCCCCTCGATGATCCAGAGCGGGATATAACATTTCACTCTTTAAGAGAGTTCAGGGACATTTGGAAGCTTATTTAAAACAAAAAAAAACAGCGGTGAGCAAGAATAATCTTTTATTCGTGTGAGGGTAGGATAGAAAAATTCGTCCCTCAGGATCACTGTTTGTCATCACTCGTCAAGCCTCATGATGCCAAACGTCGATTCTCGGGACCAATTTTTCTATCCTTTTCTCACTTGTGATAGATTCTTATCGACCGACCTCAGTGAACCAATGATTTTGCACCACTCAGAACCAGCAATTCTTGTACAATGTTGTGAAGCCCAGACATTAAACAATGTGGACACCAAAATGAAGATTACAGGTCATGGTGAAGGATTGTCAATCGACTTATCACCAGCAAACCTTTCTGGTCTGAACTCACTTCAAGTTTTGCATTTGTCTGAAAAATCGTCTGGGCTTTGTGACACAGCTGAGCAAACGCTGCACTAAGGGCTGTCATTTTCTGTCGTCCATCATAAGTTAGTTCACACTGATCAGGATCTATTTCACCGAGCAGTAGATCCAAATCTACAAATGCTTTGTCAAACTCCTTTTCTAAAATTTCAAGCCATCGAAAAGACAGTGAGGCAGCCATGTTTTCTGTGTACGTCTACAATTAGACTGGTTTTAGATAAGTCTATTCGCATTCTCTTCGTGCGACCGACGCTTAGATTGGTTCCCCACGTTGATAAAGCTCCACTTCCGCTACGCATATTACGTTTGGTAACTAGTAATTTTTTACCAGTAGAGAATCCCACTCATCCGACTGCGCATGCTCCAGAAAGAGCATCTGTTTACATCCTGGGTCAATTTCGCACATCAAAATGAGAAATGAACATGTACTGAAAACTGAGAAGATTTGCCGCACTTTCTTTTCGATACAAAGCCTTTCAAATATTGCTGTTATTGGTAATTTCGATTTTAATAATTTTTTCAATGTACTTAGATTTTGATGTAATCGAGTGACGATACCTGTCCAAATAGCGCAAGTGGTAGCGCTTTAGCTTAAAGAGGTAAGGGTCTAGAGATCGAATCCCACACACCTGATTTTTTTTCTTCCGCATATGGTATTTTTTCAAGTAGAGAACCTGCGCGTGCTCCAGAAAGAGCGTCGGTGTTGAAAAAGTTCATAAATAGGCCAGGTATTATATGAATCCAGTGTGACCCAAATTCAATTAAATTTTTTACTATATAAAAGGCACAGAAAGTGGACTGGGTGGGCCAGCTCATACTCACTTACTATCCAATGATGCAAACCATGTTTCAAGATCACCAGTCTTGTGGTTCATGTAAAGAAGGTTTAAAGGGTATTCACTACCTAAAAATAGTATGTGAGCATGATCAGGAAATACCACAATCACAAACAGCAGACAACCCCATGGCACTGCAAGGAAGAGACACACAACCATCAAGAGACACCAGGAAGACAAACTAATACATCCGTGGATCATCGTGGCTACAGCATGGGATAGAAATGTATAGAACTCCCGTAAAACAAAAATCTGCACCCTGCAGAGCGTGTCTGCATGGTCTGTGGAAAGAGCGCACAAGAGGTCCGAAGGATCGAATCCACAAAAAGATCAGACATCAACGCCAAAGCATTGCTCGCCAAATATGGGGGCATTAATGTAGAGAGTGGCGTTAGGCTTAAATGAAATATATGTGTGGTTCCTGTTGCCTACCTACCCTAATTTTTTTAACCCTATATACCCTCAACAATAAAATGGTCTTTGGAGAAAAAATGGGCACTTTTTCAATTTCTGTCACTATTTTCTTTGTTAAATGTTATAACAAAATTTAATAATTTCCCTACCTACCCTGAATTTTCTTGGCATGAAACAGGAACCACACATATATTTCATTTAGGCCTTATGTGTAGAAACTGTTACTCGAAATTACAGAACCTCGATCAAAGATGTAGACTTTTTTATGAGGGGTGCCAACGAAATGCAATGATAGTGATACGTGCTAATACTAAAAGAATGATGCGCTCCTCTCCTCTCTCTAGACCACAAAAGAGAATTAACTTCTCAAAAACACCAACAAAGACACGCAAAACACAACGCAAAACACAATTGTTTAAAGAGAGTGCCACCCCTGAAAGTACCACACCCGAGGAAATTGGCCTTAAAGTGGATTTTGTTACTGGTAGGATGTGTTTCCAGGTTTTAAGTGACCCCCGTTTTTCTTTTTTAAACAGCTTTAAAATGATCTTAGAAGAATGCACACCGCGTAACTAAAACCTATGGATCCCCGGAGCCCCCCCCCTTCCTAAAAATCACAAGTTATTGTGATAGCAATTAGCATTTGGATCCCCCCTTGGATGGACCTCCCCTGAAAATGTTGGACCCCCTCTGGATCCTTGGGAAAGTATAGTTTTCTCTGCAATAAAACCATTCCCCCCCCCCCCCCTCTGTAAAATAAGCTGAGGACTAAAAAACGTCTCAATCTGGACCCCCCCCCCTGTCAAAAATTCCTGGATCCGCGCATGATATTATACATGCTTTAAAGTCATATTACGGGGGTCGCGCACATGCGTTCCTTTTTCGCCACGCTCCCTAACTGTGAATGATGACCATCCCGCCCCCTCCCCTAAAATATCCACAATTTTATCATAGATCCCATAAAATATTTATTCAATCTGAACCCCCTAAAATTATTGAAATTAAAAGTTAGACCCCCTCCTTAAAAAAGGCCCCAGTCCACATAGGCTACGAAATATCAGAGTAACCCCCATCCGATCGGAAATCCCCGACACAGGCATGCACTGACCCAGGAAGTGTTGTTAGAGGGAGTCCAATTTATCTTTAACAACTTTTTTATGGTGAGAATCCAAATACCTTTCAAGGTGTATCATCATCGGCCAATTTCAATGGCGTTTCGCTAGCGGCCGAATTAATGGCCCAACATTGAATTCTGGCTTGCCTTTGAGATTTTCAAGTGGATCCAGACGAGTATTGCTAAATAAATCCTATAGCTTTGTGATTTTGCTAGGCCCGGAGCCCCGGCCCCCTCTGGATCCGCGCATGGATAGTTTTCCTCGTAACCTGGCTTATTTAATGAACATGAGACAGAGGGGCCGCGGGTTCGAGCCTCGCAGGCGTCACTGCGTTGTGTCCTTGAGCAAGACACATTAATCATAGCTTAGTACCGGTTCAACCCAGGAAGACCCGTCCCTACATAACTGAAAGATTGTTGATGGGACGTAAGAATCAAATCAAACAAATCTCCTTCGCAATGCTGGCCCAATGTCATGTGCTCCGGAAACATAAACTTCTTTTAACACCAAACACATTATTCAGAATACAGGCAGAGGATTTTGTAATAATATAGTGGTGTTTAATAATGAGAGAATGGTCGACATTGTTGCGTCGGTTCGATGTTGGTACAAGGTTGGTATGCGGCGACGCCCACATTTCCACCAACTACCAACGTGGGCCCAACGTATCTTTGCTATCTGTGTAGTGACCCCAAACACAAAATATGACGTCCGCTGATATTGTTCACGAATTCCAAGTATACTCGCACCTGGGTGAGAAAGGGGGGGGGGGGGTATTCTGATATTTTCAAACATACGTAGGCCCGGACCATTTTTGGGGTTAACTTTTTGGTATTTTGTGATGACCCCAAAAGATATCCACAAAATCTTCATACCCCAAAAAATTTTCATTTTTCTGAAAACCCTCAAAGGTATTGAAATTCAAAATTTTGAACCCCAAAATGGTGCGAGCCTACGTATGAATGAAAATATTATAGTACCCCCCCTCCACCCTCTCCTCGCAGATAGAAACAGGGGCCGGGGGGCGTCCAGACTCAAATAACAGAAAAAAACTCTGATAAGGGTGTTTATTGTTGGTTTTTTTGCAACTATATTATATTTTTTTACGGTTCAAAAGGGTCGAAACATTTATCGGGGGGGGGGGGGGGGGGGGGGGGGGGGGGGAGGGGGGGTGCAACTTTTTTATTTTTTTTTTTTTTTTTGGGGGGGGGGGGGGTGGGGTTGGGGGGGGGGTACAAATCCTTATTTCTATAGAAACCTATATAACTTGTGATTTTTCGGGGGGGGGGGGGGTCCGGACCACCTATCCCTCTCTGGATTCGCGCATGGGTAAGAAATAAGTAGTTGCCCACTTCCCTGTCACGGATTGAGTTTTCTGAAAGTCTCAGAAGGTTTACCGGCCGGCGCAGTCGGTAACATGTGTTTTTTTTCGGGGATGGGGAGGGGGGCAAATGCTTATTTCCAACGAAACTTAAAGAACTTGTGATTATTATTTATTTTTATTTATTTATTTATTTATTTTTTTTTTTGGGGGGGGGGGGGGGCTGTCCAGACCACCTATCCCCCTCTGGATCCGTACATCGGTTAGAAATAAGTAATTGCCCACTTCCCCGTCACGGATTGAGTTTTGTAGGTGCAAACTGAAAGTCTCATAAGTGTTTCCCCTGTGAACATTTGAAATTCCAGAAAATAGTTGTACCGGGCCGCGTTGCGTCTGACTAGATGCGGGGTAACTGTATTTTTGTTTATTTTCGGGTGGCGGGGAATGCTTATTTCTATAGAAACCCATACAACATGTGATTTTTTAGGGGGATGGGGGGGGGGGGGGTAGGGTGCGGACCACCTAACCCCCTCTGGATCCACGCATCCAGTGTTGGGTTGGGGATGCTTATTTCTATAGGAACCTATAGAACTTGTAACTTTTCAGTTGCCATATTCCTGATAATAGAACAAAATAAACTTTATAAAAAAATCCAATCCGCACGTACAATTGGGCCACTTTCGGCCCGCCAACGAACCGCCATCCGCAGGTGACGGTTCGTCGGCGGGTCGATAGTGGCTCGTGATGGGATGCTAGCTGGGAGCAGTTGTTTAAAAATCGCAAATGCACTTTTTATTCAATACCGCAGATGGACTCAAGACGTCCCAGGTATTTTCCAATACTACGTATTTTTCCATTACTACGTCAGTGTATATGCTATAAATAGACGCAATGGCGTTTAGTAGTTACCTGTCTTAATATGCTGACAAGCTATTAAAGGGAGAGAACCAGTCTAACCGACGCTTAAAAACATGGTCTGACTAAATTTAGAGTGGTTTGAGCATATTTGGAATTTGAAACTGGTCAAAAGAATGCATTTTAAGCATAATTGATCGACAGTTCATCAGCTCGTAATGATTTTTCATATGAAAAAGTGACTAATATAACTGGAAACCAGTCTGTACTCTTAAGGTTCAGCTAAAACTAGAAATGGAAAATATCGCGAAAAAAGACCCTCGTGACTTATCGGTGTACTACATCTACATCTACATCTATGTGTTACGACACTCTGTCAGACTTGACCATTATGTGTCGGGTGACCAAGAAAGAAAAGAAAGATTGAATATAGGCAGGAAGAAGTTATGTACAGAATAATGAAGGAGTACAGAAAATAATAAATAAGCTTAAATTAGGACAAATGAAAAATAATAAAAATATGATAGGAAAGGGAGAAGGAATAAAGTTTTTCCAGTTGCATTTTCACCACTCTGAATAGACCAATCCGGCTACCCTGGGGGCTAAGGGCACCAGGCCCACCGGCACAGCTCCATCCTTCCTCATCGGGAGCGGTTAATGCGTAGAAATTACTGTGATAGAGTTCACCACACCAATTAGATTAAAACATTACACAATTTTTTAAAAACACGTTCTTTACAGTTTCTATTTACAAAATGGGTAATTTATTCAGACAATTTTCTTAGGATTGGGTAATGTTTGAATGGAATTAAACAAGCGTTTGTGTGAAGGTTAGTCTGCATTGTACCACCAAGATCAAGAATAAGATAGTTAAGTGATAAGACGCCAAAACTGAATATCATTCACCATGGCTTGAAATTCGGGAGATTAGTCCATAACTCTCACCAGAGAAGTGAACTTAGCAACAGAACATTTGCGATTTTAGCAAAGCAAATTACATTCTAGAAGGGTGTTATAAGGAATGACAAAACAAGGACCCAACACAGACAATAGGAGCAACAACAAACAATAAATAAACAACAACAAACCCACCGCCTTAGAACGGACAGCAGCCTAAGCTTATGGGGGCTTAAATGCATTTTACTAGTACCAAATCTTCGCCCTAGATTATGTTGTTGTTAAAATACAAACATGGACTCTTCCTAACTATTGCAATGTATCATCACATAGGAACAATCTAATCAAATTTAAACACTATGATGATACAAAGGAAAATGCTCATGACTCAAAGATAGTACGAGCTAAAGAAAACCTCAAGTTGAGCCAAGGTGAGCCCAACCAAAGATAGGCATCAGGCACCAACCAACCAAGCTTTACAAAAGAGCCATCATTACGTCTGAGGCCTGACCCATCGTTGTGCAACTAAAGAGGAAAACATAGCTATAAATCGTGATGGGTTTACAACCAGACATGCAGACTGTCGCATGAACTCCATGTTATATCCAACTTTTTATAACGTTTGATTATCTTTTTGAATTGATCACTAAAATTAGGTTTTCCAACATTTTTTATTTTATTTATAAACTAAGTCACCATAGAATACTGGCTCTAGTATGCCATGTTGCAGAAGAGGTTTAAAACGAATATTGCATTTAACAATCAACTCTGAGTGTCTGTGGTAGAAATTAGAAAGTGCTTCACGAATTTTATGATATCCGTAAAAAGTAAGTAATTATGAGCAGGAAATACCACAATCACACACTTCAGACCAACCCACGGCACCGTGAGGACGAGCCACAGAACATTTAAGTATAATGTTAATGATTTTGAACATTTTACTTAAATCAAAATAAATATTTCATTATGTACTTATTTAATTTTCATAGATCATTACTTCATCTGCTTAGTTAGTTACAGCACTATTTATAGCGTGTATCTAGAAATCTTACAGTAGTGGGCGGATGGACATTAACCTCTTTTTCACTGAGCTAAATGATTAACGAAATCACCTTATCTGTTAATTTTCAGTGGTTCCATACATTGCTTCATTTCAATTTGGATTAAGCATATCTATCTGTTTTAATAAACAATCAACAGTCAGACTAATGCAAATTAGAATGTTACGACTATTTAAAGAAAAGCATTTCGTTTTTCAATAAGTTTCAGTTGATTTTGTTATGTTTTATTGTATCCAAAATGAAGAATGTTGTTACAAAATATGTCGTCTGCACTAGTAAAAAAATAGTGCTTTGAGGGTTAAATTTTAGAAATTATTATTAAACATCCGGCCCCTGTATCAAAATATACTCATTAATATACACACTGCCTAAAATATTACCCTGAAACATTGTGATTTTTTGCCAGTAACAAGGATTAACGATCCTGCTCTGGTAGCGTGTAAGCAGGTCAAAGTGTTTCTAGCCCACTTCTTAGGCAGGCAGGCAGGCAGATTCAACGCCATCTTGGATAAATTGCTGACATCTCTGGACAAGGAAAGATTCAATCTATTTCTTCCTTTATTGACGTATCTATGGCAAGGATTCGGTCAGTAAAATTAATTTAAGCCCCCAACGGTTTCGGGTGCTCCTACTAAGGTGGTGGTTCTGTTGTTGTTGATTCTTTGTTTGTTATTGCTTCCATTATTTGCGTTTGGTCCTTGTTGTGCCCTTTAAGAAGTTTTGTTACTCATTCCTTGGAAACACGACAATTTGCCATAGGAGGCGTCAGAGAATGGCTCATTAATGGTATCAAAAACCAGGACGTCTTTTTACACCGGCTCATTTACAGTTTCAGCCCCTAAGCTATGGAACACTTTTTATTGTCTACAAGTCAGCTAGACAATAGTTTAGATGGAAAGGGAGTTCATTGCACAGTGATTGCTTATACCGTGGAGTTAAAGTTCAAGGCCATTGCCATATATATGTTAAATCAGCTTGTATGGCTCACATTGCGAACTATACTCTTACATTTTTGGATGGGGTGTTCAGACTGCTACTAGCGTGAAGATAATAGCCGAGGTTTAGGATCCAAAGTGTGATCTGTCGGTATAGCTTGTAATGTAAACTCAGTCTAATATTTTTGGAGGGAACTCATATTGCACGACCCTTGGGTCTGTACTATAATCACTATGTGAGTATGTCCATCCGTCCGTCCGTTCATCGGTACTTGTTGGTTACTTTAAATTTCCGAAATTTTACGGAATAAACCTTATTTGCATATAAAGGGAGCTAATAAGCTCAAAATGAGGTTTATTCCGTAAAAAATACTGGGATTTGTTGGGTACTTACGCTTTCTTGGCTACTTTTTCTAACACTGTAAGTACCCAACAAGTATCAAACTGTAAGAGCGTCCGTCCGTCCGTCCGTTACCAGTTAGTAAAATGTGCATAACTCTTGCACGACATGGTTTATTGTTATTACATTTTGCATACATAAGCATGTCAACATTCCCTAGCCACTGGCATGCGAACCCACCTGTTTTTTTTTGTTTTTGTTTGTTTGTTGTTTTTTTTTTGATAAATATTGAATTCCAGTGCAATTGTCCAGCCTGTCGTGGTCACTCAGTGAAAATCCTCATAACTCTCGAACCTTATGGGATATTTAAATCAAATTTTACATATTTATTTATTATAATATTGTCCAGCCAACCTGGTATGCAAAAAGCCTTCTAACTATTGCAATGTATCATCATGGAGAAACACTCTAATCAAATTATCACACTATGATGAAACAAAGAAAATGGCTCACGACTCACAGATAGTCAGAGCTAAAGAAAAGCTCAAGTTGAGCCATGGTGGGTCCAGCTTCAGATAAACATCAGACACCAACCCACCGATTAAAGCTTTACATCAGAGCCGTCATAGAGCTACCGTTTTGCATATTTGTGTCTCAATAATGTTAAAATGTATTAGAAATAGCAAGTGAGTATGATCAGTAAATACCACAATCACAAACTGCAGACAACCCCATGGCACCGCGAGGAAGAGCCACTCAACCATCACGGGACACCAAGAAGACAATCGCTTTCGTATGGAACTGATTTCAGAACAGCTATGTTGAAACACTCAGCTCGGCTACCCGAACAATGCTTTCAATTTAAATGCCTAGAAGTTTCATTCTAATTAGCAAACGTTCAACGTGGGTGGTGCATATTACTGTCAGTTGATTTGGTACACTAATTGCAAATGGTGTATAAATGACAACGAAGGCTTCAGATTCCTGATATGACCTTGGCGTCAAATGTGATTGTCAAACATATATTTCATACTATGTGATATTTAACACTAGTGCGGATATCTGCGATGGGCTCCAATCGATTGTCCCAATTTTGTGAAAAATAAGATATCCCCAATCTTTGTTGTTGTTTTTTTTTTTTTTTGGGGGGGGGGTTGTTGTTGTTGTTGTTTTTTTTGCAGCTAGAGATCTCGTAAATCATGATCCGCGTCAATTTGTTTCATACTTTAGAGTTTCTTACCCTGGATTGCGCCCTAATCCGAGATTCTCGCTAAATCGCCGGTCCAAACTCTGCACCATTTGGATTAGCTAATTTCAGACCCTATAGATAGATCTAGGGGAGGAAACCAGGCTACGCACCATAGACAATCATTGTACAAAATATGAACACCATCTGTCAAAAATGTAAGGGGAGTTTGCGTTATGAGACATACAGACAGATTTTAAGTTTATTTGACATTGGCCTTTGACTCCAGGTCATATCGGTAGTCCGAAACCTTCGTGTCCATGTTCACCACAGGCAATCAGTGTGTCAAATATGAGCACCACCTTCAAAAATGTAAGAGGATTTCACATTGCGTGAACTAAACTACACACCATAGGCAATCAGTGTGCCAAATATGAACACCATCCATCAAACAATGAAAGACTCGGGCCGTTATACATATTTTAAGTATATTTGGACAGATCTACACTGAGGAAAAGGACAAAGCAAACACATTGAACACTTTTTTTTCACTGAGCAAACTCTGTTAGATGAAAGCCAAGTAACCCTGCCTCATACATTGAAAATTACCACATACAAACTTGACTCTATCACTGTAACACCTGATGAGGTTAGAGAAACTTTAAAATCACTCCCTATAGTGGCAAAGCTGCTGGACCGGATCTAATAAACACTCCACTTATCAAAGAACTTGCTCAACCTCTTGCTCTTCCTCTCTCTGATCTTTTTAATTTCTCTCTAAGTTTTGGAGAGTGCCAAATATTTGGAAACAGGCTAATGTCACACCAATCCATAAGAGGAATGACCCATCTGATGTGTCCAACTACAGACCAATCTCTATTCTAAGTACAGTCAGCAAAGTGTTGGAAAAATTGTGCATAAATACCATTTTAACTCCTTTCTAGACAATAACGTAATTGCAGCTTTTCAACTGGACTTTGTCCTAGTTGATTCTAATGTAAATCAGTTAATCGATATACATCATACATTTTGTAAAGCTCTAGATGAGGGTAAGGAAGTTCGTACCATATTTTGTGACATAAGTAAACCCATTGATAGTGTTTGGCATAAAGGTCTTCTTTTTAAACTTAAATCTGCAAGTGTATCTGGAGCGTTACTGACTTGGTTCTCTGACTATCTAAATGGCAGGAAACAAAGAGTTGTTTTGCCTGGAGCAAGTTCTTCTTGGACCTCAGTTAAGGCTGGAGTTCCACAAGGTTCTATCCTTGGACATCTTCTGTTTCTTTTATATATAAATGACATTGTTGAAGACTTAAACTCAACTATTAGACTATAATTTGCTAATGATACTAGCTTGTACATCATTGTCGATGACCCCATTCAGGCTGCTAATAATTTAAATTCAGATCTGGCTAAATCCATCACTGGGAAGATAAATGGCTATTGCCATTTAATCCTGGGAAATCAGATTCCATCATTCTCTCTAGGAAACATAAAAAAACATATCACCCTCCATTTCTGATGAACCAAACCCGAATTGCCAAAGTTAACTCTCATAAACACCTTGGTATCATCTTTTCAAATGATTGCACTTGGCACGAACATCTTGAATTAGTCAAATCCAAATTGAAATTTCAAATAGATAGGAAATCTCTACAGCATATACACTTTTCATTTATACGCCCACTTCTAGAATATGCTGACGTTGTGTGAAATAATTGTACTCAATATGAATCAGATGATTTAGACAAGATCCAAAATGACGGTGCTAGAATAGTTACTGGTGCAACTAAGTTAGCCTCCATTGATTCTCTCCACACAGAAACAGGTTGGGAAACACTGGGATCAAGAAGGAAAACACATAAGCTAACCATATTTTATAAAATGAAAAATAGACTTTACCCATTTTATCTTGCTTCACTTGTGCCTGCTACTGTTGGTAGTGCTACAACATACCCATAACACTACTCTTCAGATCTACAAACATTACATACAGATTCTCGTCTTAACTATACCTCTTTCTTGCCTTCTGTTGTCGGTGATTGGAATGAACTTCCAGGATAAACTCGAAAATCTCCAAGCATTTACATCTTCAAAAGCAGACTAAATTCCAACTTGAGTGCACCACCCTGATACTATAAAATACACAGGTAAAAGACTTGGCCAAATATATCCTCCTAGACTAAGAACTGCATGCAGTCCTCTCCGTCAACACTTTTACTCAAAAACCATAGTTGATAGTGCCTATTGCACTTGTGGTGATATAGAATATATATGTATGTAATCAGTTGACATACCTTAGACGTGATTTAACAAACTCAGTGTCAGATATATGTAAACTCTTTGGTGATTTATCATTAACTTTTGATCAAAAGACGAAGCTATTTAAAGCAGTACAAGAATTTATAACTAAGTCGGCACGTTTTGAATGTACATACCAATGCTTCAATAACACATTGCATCTGTATGAAACATGTCTAGATGTTTGCAGTACACATATTGATTCTCCAATAGCACACTTCATTTGTAGGAATCATACCACTAGGCTCTCAATAATAGTATGTTATCTAAAATACTGGTATATTCACAACTAATCGGTTTGATGACTATTCTGTTAGCTGGGTACATAGAGGCAACGACCATAACATAGAATTTATCATCTCCAAACCCCGTGGAGACAACAAGGATAGCTGTAATTTGCAAATATTCATTCTCCTTTTCAAAAACCAAATTCATATTTTGTATTAAACAGCAGTTTTGACATTATAATATATACCTTAATTCGAGTTCGAACTATCGAGGTTTTACTGTATTGTTTATACATACTTATGCCAATTCAAGTCATATGTTTATTGTATTTCTAATATTGAATAGCTGGAAAATATATTTACAAAAGTCAATAGACTTTCTTCTGAATCCCTTTTTAAGCCCCCAAAGGAACTTTGGGAGGCATATAGGAGGGTCTGGATGGGGGGTCTGGTATTTACTATTCATTAAAAATTTAGCCCATTATTCATCTCATTAAAATTTTGGGTTATGCATTTAAATAAGACCAATTATTCATTAAGCAAAGAAATCTGATTATTCACTATTCATTAATTTTTTCTTCAATTCATTAAAAATAGGATTATTCATTAATATTTAGGCCCTCATTATTCACTATTCATTATTTTTGGGCTAATTATTCACTATTCATTATAAAAAAGGGCCATTATTCACAAATCATTATACCCCATCCAGACCCTCATATAGTAATCACACTGTCAGTCCGTCTGTCCGTCCGTCAGTCACTCCGCCCATCCCGCTTCGTGTCCTGTGCATATCTCCTATATTCTTTGAGGTAGAAATCCCAAATTTCGTTTGTGGATGCATCTTGGGATGGCAGAGTGTCGCGTACCATTTTCGGGTCACTGTGACCTTGACCCTGACCCCTGACCTAGTTTTTAATATATTCATGTCCGGAGCATATCTCTTATATAATTTGAGGTAGGAATCCCAAATTTGGTGTGTGCATGCATCTTGGAATGACAAAGTATCGCGTAGCATTCTTGAGTCACTGTGACCTTGACCTCTGACCAAGTTTCTAGAATAGGTTTTGAGTCTGGTGCATATCTCCTATATTCTTTGAGGTAGGAATTCCAAATTTGGTGTATGAATGCATCTTGGGATATCCGAGTGTTGCATACCATTTTGGGGTCATAGTGACCTTGAGCTTGACCTGACCTAGTTATTAGAATAATCGTATCGGGAGCATATCTCTTGTACTATTTGAGATAGGAATCCCAGATGTAATGTGTGTGGTGCATATTGTGTTGGCGGGGTGTTGCATACCATTTTCGGGTCACTGTGACCTGGACCTCTGACCTAGTTTTTAGAATATTCGTGTCCGAAGCATATCACTCATATTATTTGAGGTAGGAATGCCACATTTGGTGTGTGCATGCATCTTGGGAAGACGAAGGGTCCTGTACCACTCTTGGATCACTGTGACCTGGACCTCTGACCTAGTTTTTAGAATATTCGTGGTCCGAAGCATATCTCTCATGTTATTTGAGACAGGAATGCAACATTTGGTGTGTGCATGCATCTTTGGAAGACGAAGGGTCATGCACCACCCTTGGATCACTGAGACCTTGACCTCTGACCTAGTTTCTAGAATTGACATTGAGTCTGGTGCATATCTCCTATATACCTTTCGGGTCACTGTGACCTTGACCTTGACCTCTGACCTAGTTTTTAGAATATTCATGTGCGGAGCATATCTGTTATATTCTTTGAGGTAGGAATGCCAAATTTGGTATGTGAATGCATCTTGGAATGGCGAAGTTTCACGTACCATTTTTGGGTCACGGTGACCTTGATCTTGGCCTCTGACCTAGTTTTTAGAATAATCATGTCCGGAGCATATCACTTGTATTATTTGAGATAGGAATCTTAAATTTGGTGCGTAGATGCATCTTGGGATGGAGGATTTTCTATTTTCGGGTCACTGTCCCCTTGACCTCTGTCCCCGTTTCTAGAATGGTGCTTATCTTCTATATTCTTTGAGGTAGGAATCCCAAATTTGGTGTATGGGTGCATCTTTCGAGGGTGATATGTCGTGTACCATTTTTGGGTCACTGTGACCTTGACCCCTGACCTAGTTCCTAGACTAATCGTGTCCGGAGCCTAAATTCTAAATCATTTGAGCTAGGAATTCCAAATGTGGTGTGTGTTTGCTTTTTGGGATGGCAGAGTGTCATGTACCAAGTTTTAAGGTAACCGTGATCTTGACCTTTTTTCTAGAATTTTCGTGCCGGGAGCATATCTCCTATATTATTTGAGGTATGAATCCCAAATTTGGGTGAATGAATGCATCTTTGGATGGTGACATTGCGCGGACCATTTTAGGTCGCTGTGACCTTGACATGTAATCTAGTTTCTAGAATAATCGTGTCTGGAGCATATAGCCTGTGTTATTTGAGGTAGCAATCCCAAATTTGGTATATGGATCCCTTTTGGGATGGCGGAGTGGTGCCTACCATTTTGGGTCACTTTGACCTTGACATTGACTTCTGGCCTCATTTCTTGGTTTTTCGTACCTGGAGCATGTGTTACAAGCAAAATCGACGGACGGAGGTACGCGATTACGGTATATCTGACTTTTTCAATGAGCGTGACAGGGCCCATGGGGGTACTCTCATGTATTCTTCATACGCAAGGCTTGGCCCAGTATCTGCTGTTTACCCTAAAAATATCTGGAATATCAGGCATACCCAAAAAATATTTGAAATTTTAGCAACCCCCCCCCCCCCCCAAAAAAAAAAAAAAAAAAATATCCACATTCTGTACATTTACCCAAAATGCATAGATATAACCCTTAAAACGAGTCCAGTTTTGTGATGAACACAAAAAAATATACACAAAATCTTCATACCCCCAAAAATATTCACTTTTTCTGACCCCCCCCCCACCCCCAAATTCCTTAAATATCCCATGAAATGAAAAAAATTGGTCTCACTCACTGAGACCAAATTATTTCAATTTCATAGGCTATTCAAAACGGGGGAGGGGGACTAGGGACTCAAGCCCCTCTAGTTCTACTACTGTGCGGATATAATTACGAGGGGCATTTGGAAAGTTCTTAGCATGGTCTTCAGTGATTTTATTTGGCCATTTTTAATGCCTTATAAGGGAGTCATTCCCAATCCAAAAATGCCCTTTATTTTCCCAATTTCATGTATTTTAGTACTTATTTTCCCAATCTTTATTATAAATATTCTCTAATGTGAAGTAAAAGGTAGCTTCCCAAAATCCCAAATATAATCACTGGTCTTTTATCTCGGTAACCGATTTACAAAACCTATCATGTTTGGTATCATTTTAAAGAGCCACCTTTCCTCTATGTTATGGTACAAATTTAATGAGGATATTATAATGCAGACACGAACAATTTTATTGTGAATACATGTACTGTTTGTTTACTGGAAAACGCAAAATTTCAGCGGAAAATATAACATTTTACCTTTTGAAAAGTGTGCAGAACATTAACAATAGTTCATGAAATTAGACAATTTTGCACCATTTTGTAGGCCACAATCTGGTACAGTTATTATACAATTGATGGCCGAGTTGGATGTTTCTAATAACTAAATACCGGAACAGCAATACCAAAGCCGTCTAAAAAGCAAAGCATTGCGGTATTTTTTTTCGACTAAAAATCGCATGTCACAATGCACATATTTTGAAAATATTTTACCGACAGTAGTTTAAAAATGCCATGCGTTGGTATTTTTGTCAAGCACACTTTATGCTCTTTGTATTGAAACCAAAATAAATTTTGTAAACCAGAACAAAGGGAAGATAACTCTTATAATCTTCCCATGGGGTAGAGTAAGTTTAGCGCAGGACCGTCGTCGGCTTTTAGAAAGTGGTACGGCCATTGAACAGCGTTGGTGTTCTCCCGATGCCGACGGCACGAGGGGGGAGTACGAGAGGGGGTTTGGGGGACCTCCCCCAAGAAAATTTTGTAATTCAAGATGACTAAAGAAGCGATTCTGTTGCACTTTGAGACCATTTTTGCTTGTGAACCTCAGCTTATTTTACAGGCATTATAGCTATTTTTCAAATGCCTACCACAGCCTCTTTCGACTGCCACCCCCTCCAACAACCACCAAAATATCAACAACTATTTCGACCCCTCGGTGGGTCTCATCAGGCGGTGGCATCAAAGTTAACCGATTCTTCAAAATTTAAAGTAACAGTTAAATCTGAAACAGATATCCCCGCTATAGTTTTTTTTTGTTTTGTTTTTTGTGTGTTTTTTGGTTTTGTTTTGTTTATTTTGTTTTGTTCATTTTCTTTTTATCTTATTTTTTATCTATTGTTTTCTTTTTTTCTTTTTTTTTTGTTAATGTTTTGTTGAAATATTATACTGTGAAACACATAATTAATAGTTTTCTTATCCTTCACAGATCATTGAGAGCGGTCGTATTGACTATAATTAAAGACTCCCTTCAAACGATAATCCTTTAATTGCGCCTCGACGTGAGAAAACCTGTCTTCGGTGGTTTGCGAACAACAAAGGCGCAGACCAGCCTGCGCATCCGCACAGTCTGATTAGCTCCTTTGTTATTCGCTTATGGTAAGGTATTATATTCAGAATTATTATGAGAGAAATTTCAATTCTCTAGCTAGTCTCTGTAGCTGAGGAGACTGCTTTGAGCCTGGCTTTGTCGAACACCCCGAAGACAGGTTTTGTCGTATAGCGGCTCGATTATAATAACTCTTAAAACAGGTGTCATTTTCTTAATCGTGTTTGTTTAACCACTGTCTTTCACACCCTAAGGGAGCCGAAACATTGACCAGCGCACGCTTCAGTTATCATTTAATAATTAATCTTTGATCATCGAAAAATAGATCATTAAAGAAGGTCTAGAAGAAACGTGAGAAAACGGCCCTGCCAAGAACGTATTTGGCCAAAAATGTGGTCCGGCTAAAACCATTTCGGGCAAAAAAAGTGGTCCGGCCATAGCCGGACCGGCCGCACCGCCGACGACGGCCTTGTAGCGATGAGTTGACGTTCTGGTTCATTTCAATTGAAAACGGTGGCAAACAAAAAATTAAAAATACCTTGAGAGTAGAAATCAATCAATTTTGTAATGGTTAACGCGATACCATGAGAATTTCTTATGCCATCGACAAAATGTGAGGGGTTAAGTTACCCCACCCACTTCTTGAAAAGTATTGGTAGTGTTATTAGGAATAACTTTCTTGAATACAGAACAACACAAGCCACACTTTTAGCGCGACGAAATGATCTTTATGTAATGTTCGCTACAAATAAAGCAAAAAACATACTCAATAGTCATCTTTCGTGCTTCTGTAGTGACATAATTTATAGTTAAAGTATAAAGAAAAATCGAAAATGGTTCCAGTTTTGAAAGTTTATCATTTCTCTATTAGTCAACATTTTCCGAATGTAAAGGTGGTAGTCGTGCAAGCAGTGATCGCATAATATATTTTAATACAAAAATAGTTGGCACCAAATCGTTAATTTGTCAAATCATGATCGCTAATAAGGTCCCCAATTTTCCTTCGTTTTTCCAAGTATCTTGCTTAAAATTTCCGCTAGTATATAAACCCCTACTCATTTTGAGCTTGTGCTGCACGTGCACGCTGAGTCCTTTTTGACAAAAATTAAGATGTATAACTTGATAGCATTTTATCAACGCATTGTGGAGTTATGATGCCATGCTAAGAACTTTCCAAATGACCCTCGTATTGCTATGCACAAAAAAAACGATGTATGCAAGTATTTCAAGTGCATACCAACGCTTACCGGAATTCTCAGAAACTTCAAGACGAGCCAAATATTAATTTTCTTTGTTTAACGCTAATAAGAATCACAAAAGAAGTTGACATGATTCACACCTTTTAGGATTTTACCTGTGGTGATGCCAAAATAATGCCTAATGGGTTCTTAAAGAATATCATCTTGTATTTACTCTTTGTCTATTGGGTAATTTTGCATGTTTTTGTCGTCTGCTGATTGTTTTTAAAATCAACTTTTTCGAAAAAAAAAATCAGAAATGTCACCAGAGTGTCAAACAGTTTGGATCCAGATCAGGCCCGTCGTTTTGTCGGTCCTGATCTGGGTACAAACTGTTTGCAAAGGTTATCAGCAGATGACACAAGTAGGCAAAGAGTTTACATATATTTTTTACGTGTTGGTGTCGTTATCAACCAACAAATGGCACTTTAAAGGACTACAATACAAATTCTCTTTAAGAACCACTGTACTCGAATAGTGCAGTCATCGCGTGGTGGTTACAGTCGACGAGTGCACAAAATAGTGTACCTAGCTGTTAAAGGGGACGGCAACCCTGATGATAACTATGATTTATATAAAAGATCTTAATAAATCATGAATTTTGATACCAGTTTCATCTAAATCGGTTGAAAAATGTAGAAGTTGTGGGCGTTTGAATATTTGAAAAAAGGACTGTAATGGAAGCGGCCATATTGTAGGCTTAGTGACGTCGCTCAGCCTAATTAAATATGCGTAATTAAAATAAAAGACAAACCAATGGAATATTTGCATTAATCTTTAATGAAACATTTTCCTTATATGTATAAAGATGCTTATCTGTTGAAACACAGATGATGTGATAGTAGTGATAACTAAAAATTAAGCAGTTGAAAAAATTCTGAAAACTAATTAAATATTCAAAATGGCGGCTAAATGGTAGCCATATCGAATTCTTTAAATGTCCATAACTTGCCTATTTTTCAACCGATTTCAATGATACTTGTATCAAAATTTATGGTTTATAGAGCTCTTTCTGATAGAACATACTTATTATTAGGGGTGCTGTCCCCTTTAATAAGGGTAATATTTTGGTCATTTTTTACTTCTGAAAATATTTATCGCGAAATATTATCACTTATAAATCCAGCTGTGTATCTGCTTATCAAAACTTTTGTGGGTTGAGTGATAGTCGCTACAGCGCCAGAGTTATGCCAAAAATGTGTTTTTTCCTGAAAAGGAGGATGAAAGAAATTTTTGCTTATCTTCTGGAACTTAAGCTTACTTTCGACAAAATGCAAAATACCAGTCCTTAAATGTGTACAAAGTTTGAAATCTGAGGACAGAGCATTTTGAAAGTTATACAAGTTTTTCATACTGTACGCATAGTTCTGCCTATCAGGTTTTCTGGCCCAGTAGTCGAGTGTCTAAATAAATTCAATATATTGCAGTCAAGGACCCGACCACTGGGCCAGAACACTAAAAAGTCAAAGTTAAAAGTCAAACTTTCAGAAGTAAAATATTGACCAAAATATTACCCGTTTTCACAGCTAGGTCCACTATTTTGCGCACTCGTCGACTGCAACCACCACGCGATGACTGTGCTGTTCGAGTACAGTGGGTCTCTAGCATGATACACACCACAAAATGAATACACTCATATAATGAACGTTCCATCTAGTTTTATAGAGTAATGTTAGAATACCCATCATATATAATAAACTATGTGCATGCTGGATAGTTTTGCATGCTTTTTGTAGTATACCCCTGAACCAAATATGAACCATATCCATAAAAACGAAAGAGAAGTCACGCTACAAGTCGCAAAACGTCGCAAAACAGATTTAGTATATTTGACATTTACCCTTGACTCAAAAGTCATATTGGTGATCTAAAACCTAAAATTGTCATCAACAGCATAAGCAATCATTGTGCTAAAAATGATGCTTCTATCTAGTTTTATAGAGTAATGTTAGGGTACCACGCGATGACTGTGCTGTTCGAATACAGTGGTTCTCTAGCATGATACCGCAAGAGGAATACACTCATAAAATGAAGCTTCCATCTAGTTTTATAGAGTTATGTTAGGGTACCCATCATATATGTTAAACTATGTGCATGCCGGATAGTTTTATATGCTTTTTTGTAGTACACCCCTGTACCAAATATGAACCATATCCATAAAAACGAAAGAGGAGTCACGCTACGAGTCGCAAAACGTCGCAAAACAGATTTTTACAATATTTGACATTTACCTCAATAGTCATATCGGCGAGGCCTAATAAAAAATAAGCGTGTTCGGATAACAGGTCTGAAAAATTTAGGTAGGGTAGGCACACATATTTTTTCTGGAAACATATAATTTTATGCATTTTGAAAGGCATTTCGCCTTTCAAAATGCATAAAATTATTTTTTTCTCCAGAAAACTTTGAAATAATTCTAGATTTCACTAGTACATTTAGGTAGGGTCGTGTAAAATTATTTTTTTCCAGAAAACTTTGAAAAAATTCTAGGTTTCACTAGTAAATTTAGGTAGGAACGTGTTACCCTAAACGCATTTTTTTCCTGATCTAATACCGTCATTGTCATCAAAACAGCATAAGCAATCATTCTGCTTAACGTGTACACCATCCAGAGGAGTTCATGTTTCGAGCCATAGATTTAAATTATGTCTGACCTTGACCCCTCAATGTCATATCAGTGATCTAAAACCTTCATTGTAATGTAAACAGCATAGACAACCATTGTTCCAAATATGAACTAACTCCATCATAAATTGTAAAAGGAGTTCGATTTATAAAGTAAGGAAGATGGCAAAGACCAGGAATCGATACAACCAAGCATAAAACTGAATTTTTGCTAGTTTGACCTTGACCTTTTAACCACACAGGTCATATTTGTGGTCTGAAAACCTCTTTGCCACCATAGGCAACCATTTAACTAAATATGAACACTCTCCATCAAAACAGGAAAGATGAGTTCACGTTACGAGCTCGGGGATACGACAGATTTGAATTTGATCTGACCTTGACTTCAAGGTTATACCTTCATTGTTATCTAAACACCATAGGCAGCCAATCTGCAAAATATGAACTAGCTCCATCAAATATTGTAAGAGAAGTTCGAGTTACAAGCCATAAACCTGAATTTGCGTAAATTTAACCTTGACCTTTGACTACACAGGTCATATTGGTGGTCTGAAAACCTCGTCGTCATCCACACATCACAGGTAGCCATTTTGCTAAATATGAACACTCTCCATCGAAAAATAAAATAGGAGTTCATGTTACGAGCCGTTAGATAGATTTTAAGTATATTTGACCTTGACCTTTGACTTTAAGGCCGTAATAGTGATCTGAAACCTTCCATTATCTACACATCATCACCAATCATTGTGCTTAATATGAACACACTCCATCGAAAAGTTCACGTTACGAGCCTACGATAGATTTCAAGTATATTTGGCTTTGACCTTTGGCTCTAATGTCTAATCAATGATCTGAAGCTTTCGTTGCCATCTACACACTGTAAGCACCCATTTTACCAAATATGAACCCCCTCCGTCCAAAACTGTACTTGAGTAGTTCACCGAGATCACATTAAGATCTGCCAGACAGGTTTAAGTACGTTCGACCTTGACTTTGGCTATAAGGTCATATTCGTCGGATCGGAAACCTTTGTTGTATCTACACAGCATAAGCAAATATTGTGCTAAATATGAAGACCCTTAACCAAAAATACATGAGGGAGGAGTTCGCGTTTCGAGCTGTAAGACATATTTTAGGTATATTTGGCATTGACCTTCGAACCCAAGATCAGCTCGATTATTATAAATCTGTGTGCCAAATAAATACACCACCACAAGCTATTTATCAGCATATTTGACATTGAGCTTTGACTACAATGCCATAGCGGTGATCTGGAGCTTTCGTTGTCATCTACATACCATAAGCCTTCATTGTTTTAATATGAAACCCCTCCATCAAAAAATGAAAGAAGAGTTCATGTTACGAGCCGAAATATAGATTTTAACTATATCTGACCTTGACCTTTGATTCCAAAGTCATATCTGCAATCCCAAAACTGCGTTGTAATCTACAAACCATAGGCAGTCAGGGTGCCTAATATGAACTGCCTTGGTCAGCAAATGAAAGAGGAGTTTGCGTGACGAGCCGTCAAGCAGATTTTAAGTATATTTGACCTTGACCTTTGACTCTTAGGCCATAGCGGTGACCTGAATCTACACGCCATAAACAATCATTATTCTAGATATGAAACACTTCCATCAAAAAAACGAAATAGGAGTTCGCATTACGAGCCGAAAGACAGTACTTTAAGTATGTTTGACCTTGACATTTGACTACAAGGTCATATCGGTAATCTAAGAACTTCGTCCATAGGCAAGTCAACTATTGTGCCAAACATGGACACCCTTGAGAACAAAACCTCAAGGCAAAGCCGACTGTCGGACGGACGTTCTCACGAAAAGATTCAAGTTGGGTATAAGTATGTTAAAAAAGTACCCAACAAAGCAAAAAGTACCCAACAAGTCTTCGCGGAATAAACCTGATTTTAAGTTTATTTAGTAATATGCATGTATACGTTACAATCTCGAAAACGAAATGTGGGACAAATCCACTAATCTGCGCTGTCGAATACTTTGTTAAACAAACAGCTAAGTAATTTCTGGCACTCCAAAAACTCTCGCAGAAACACGCCCTTTAACGTGAAAAACACTTGAAGCAACTCAACAACTTGTGCATTTCTTGCGCTACATGTAGTTACAACAACCGTTTTGTCATCTAAACGTACTTTTTCTCATTAGTTCCCATCATTATCCGTCAGTGGAAAAAACGGGGGGCCTTCAGCAGGAAAAAATCTTGACCGCATTTTGGAACAGTGAAAACCCAGACCAGCCTGCGCATTTGCGCAGGCTGGTCTGGTTTTCCATTGTTCTTTCATTCAATTTAAATCGCACGTAGAATGTATTGAGTTGATATTTAGAAGAGTCGCACACGGTGTTGAAGCGCAGTCTGGTGTCAGAATTGTGCTTCCTGGAATTGGGATTTTGTCATTTTTCCCACAACGCGCCCATGTTTACTCCAGCATGTAAACCCTACACTGATACATTTGTTCTATGGTTCTGACTGAGCCAAGACAGTGTATTACAGACAGTTGTAAAATAGTACGTTGTGGAGCGATCACACATGTTCCTCTCATCTCTAGAGGCGTAATGGAGTACTATTGACAAAGGACAAAACATGCTATATTCCGCATTAACGTTTCCTTATTTTGTGATTTTATTGTTTGTGCATTTTATTCCAAAATGTGTGACGTGGGATTTTGGTGACATTTCTAATAGAATTCATGCTGTTTGTAGATTAAAATGTGATTTCAATTTGGTAAGTTAATTTTCTTGTTTTTAGCGTGGGAAAATATTTTTTACTACGTATTATCATTTACATTTTTACTGATTGTTTTAAATATTTACTCATAAAAATCTCATGATACTTAAAACTGTGTGTTTTTCAGCTTTGTAAATTGTAAAGATGTAAGGTATTTATATTACTATTATTTGGCACACGTGTTTTAAGACTGAGAAGAGATTTTCACAGTTTTATTTGATGTGATTGCAATCAAAGTTCATGGAAACTCATTTCAGAATTGTATAGATTTTAATCGAAAAATGAAAGAGAAGTTTTACGGGTTTTTTTTCAATCATTTAGTTTAGCTTGACTGAATTAAAAACATCCTTTTTTAGAGTTTTTAACTTTTTACATGCTGGGTAATTTTCCATACTTTTTTTGTTGTCTGCAACACTATCAGAGTATCAAACCATTTGGAACCAGACCAGGACCTACGTTCTGTCGGTCCTTGTCTGGGTTCAAACTGTTTGCAAATATTATGAGCAGACAAAAAGTGCAAAAGTCGCTGCTAGTATGGAAAGAGTTAGATATTAATATTATTAATACAATGTATCATTATTCTGTATTATTATATTTTTCTAAATGAGCTAGATGATTTTCTGCACTCTGACTCACTTAGGATCAAGGAACAGCCGCACTTTTGGGAAAACGATCATACTTAATTGAGTAACTTTTAATCTAAATCTACAGTTGTTTAAAACAGTTGGAAGAGGGCTAAAGTTTCGTCGAAAAAAATATTCCGTAATATATACGCACCAGACACAAAGATATATGGCACTACCTAACATACTGTCTTGTAGAACTGTATCTAGGAATCTGGTACACAGTTACGACAATAAATGTGTTTTTGATGAAAGCTTATTATCTACCTTTGCCATGCTGGATATATCATGTACTACACTCCTCCTCCCAATTGTTTTAGTATCTAATGAATTCGCAGGATTCCAGTATTAGTATGTGTGTTTGATTTGATTCTTTACGTCCTATAGACGCTTCTTAATATACAGCTCATTAATATTAATATAACACCAGAATGAGGCATCGCTGGCAAACAGAGTTCCAAGCTGGCTTACTGATAGTAAAATAATAGTGTTAATTCCAAAACAATACTGCATCATATATCATACAAGAATTTTATTTCATACCTATATAACCTTTAACGTAATTGAAGAATATGTAAAATCCACCTGAAATGCATTTGCACAGGAAATCCAGCTCAATAAGTGCTAATATATTTATGACCTATTTTACTCTCCAATTATAATTAATATGATGTTAGGTTGCTTTGCTTTTTTTCCTTGAAGCAACTAGATTTTCAAGTGGGATTTTTAGGCTTATCTGCAATGTAATCTCATTTGTTAATGCATTCCAGACCTTTGCAAAAGTGTAAAACCACACAAAAATCATGATAACCATGACCCCTCCTGCCATGTCGAGAAAGAAATAATAAACAAATGCTTCAGTTTTTCACAGTAATGTAGGGATTGTATTACAGCTTAAAAAAAGCTCTTACCATACATCTTCCAATCCAATGTCCTTCATTTTCAATTGAGAAATTTTGTCTGAATAGACATGGATGTTGAGCTACAGATATTAGGTTTCATTAAATGTTACAATGTTTTAACATGTTTTGCTTCGTCCCATATTACAGCTTACCATTAAATGAAGCCAGCACATTATCACTTCTGCTCAAAGCTGAGTAGCAGAGAATTGCACTCAAACCCAAATCCGCCCCCTCACCACCTACGAAACATTGCACCAACACAGGAGCAGATGGACGACTTTTGGAAGGAGGGTTGGGTTTGATTTTTCTGAGTTTACCCCCATTTTTCTGAAATATCCCATGAAAATGAAATAATTTGGTTGTAAAGGGAGGTTCAATCGACCTCCTGCCCCCATCTTGTCCCCACTGCAACAGTTACTTGAAAAAGGTTATTTTAACAGCGAACAACACAATATTTGTATAATAAAAATGAATAATTTTGTGTGATCATACGTAAGTTTTAGGTTACACTTTTTGTAATTAACTGCTTTTTGCTATGTTCTTCTTTCTTTGCAGAAGAAAATGAAAATAATGTGTTGACAAATGCCTTAAAAGTTTGAACTATGAATGTACATGTAATACTAAGAGAGGAAAGTATTTGTGCGGTCTGATATTCAAGCTATTGGGATTCAACTGTTAAAGCCGTCTGACATTTACTCCTGGCCAGTCCTGGGTAGTAATTTTCGGGCATAAAAGGCCTAAGGAACCCATTTTTCGTCCATCTGAATACATATATAATACATGAAACAAACATCTATCAGAGGCATCCACTGCTTATAACCAGTTAATTTATGGTTAGGCTGGGGCCACCATGGACTTGCGATTTTCTTTATTGTGCTTCCTGTTTGTTTGTTTGTTTATGTTGATCAATGCTCTAAGTAATAGTCAATAATTTTCAGTCATGTGGGGACGATTTCCTATCTCTCTGGGTTAAACCAGTACTAAGCAAAGGATAAGGTATCTTGCTCAAGGACACAACGCAGTGCCTCTGTTGAGTCTCGAACTAGCAAACCTTCGATCTCAAGTCTAACACTCTTCTACTATTACATTACACAGAAGAGTATACTGGTATTATCCAACTCTATATAATACGCACCAGTCATTTGTTACAACTGCCCACAGCCCCAGCGGACAGCAGGAACTTTGACATTTTGTTCAGCGATGCCTTGCTATAACCCCCGCACTGCAGAGACAGTAGGCTGGTAAAACATGACAGTTTTCCCCTGCAGTCTATTTTATTTTACATTGCACTGGTATATCAAATCCATACCATTTCCCCCACACTTTTGGGACAATGCTAAAGTTAAAACGTGGCACATTTGCCCGGCTATCCCCCGCCTTCCGCCAGGTCTAGGGAAGGGTGTGTGGTTACAAATGACTGGTGCATTATAATTTCATCTAAATGTTTTAGATAAAGCTCTAACTGTTTAAAACCATACATGTATGGGAAAATTTCTAATAAAGCATATTAAGAAGGTGTATTTATCTGGTTAAATATGGTACTGCATTTTATATTGAAGAAATATGAACAGGATTGTTTTGATAAGTTTCTGGAAAATTAGTTTTAAATATGATAAATATGTGGAAAAATGGATATTCTGTATAGATGTACCGGTATGTTAAATTATTACTGTTTATTATATAAAACAACTCGAATCATGTCTTGAATTAATGCCCGTCTCCACTTATTAATTTATTCATACATTGCTTTCTTTTGACTTAACCTTTTGAAAGTTAATGAAAAATTACAACTGCACCATTATCTGCCATCAGCAGCTAAATGATGGACTGGAGACAATTTCATTTTCTAAAATTGCCACCTCTTCTGATGTTGAAGCCATTTTGTTTGCCAGCGATGCCTCGTTCTGGTATTGGAATGCTAAACATGCATATAATTTGAAAGGTAGCTATCAACAATCTTCCAGTTAAACAGGGACGGGTCTTCCTGGGTTGAACCAGTACTAAGCTAGGATAAATGTGTCTTGCTCAAGGACCACAACGCAGTGACGCCGGTGAGGCTCGAACCCGCGGCCTCTCGGTCTCGAGTCAAGCACTCTATAACTGAGCCACTGCGCTCCCGCCAGTATTAGTATGTACTCGCAATGAGAGTGAAAATAGTGTGCATCCTGATCAGCTGGCTTCTCAGAAGCCAGCTTATTTGGATCTACACTGTTCTCAAGCCATGGTATATCCGAGCTAAGCGTGGTAAGGGTTAACGGTACCCCCGGGCTATATTAAAAGGTATCAAAAGGTGTCTCAAATCATTGAGGTAACCAGTGACCTATCTAATACACGTCACTGAGAAAGCTAAGTGTAGTTCCCGATGAGCCGTTTCATCTGACTCTGCTTGCAAAGATGTAATTTATGGCCCAAAGATTAAAACATGGCAAATGGCTTCACCATGTACAAAGGGACATTATCTAGTCTGTGTACAGAAGGTTTTCAAACAGAACCATACATACTCCCTACTTGCATTGACATTGACCAGAATGCTCGATGGCGTATACGTGTACTAGTATGTCATTTAACTTCATTGTTTTATTCAAATCGTTATATTAAATAGGTATTATGGTTTCTGTGGAAAGAATGTGTGAGAGAGAGAGAGAGAGAGAGAGAGAGAGAGAGAGAGAGAGAGAGAGAGAGAGAATGAATGGGTTGACGTCTTTCAGTCGAGCCCTGGTGCCATTTCCTCATACGTCTTTATTTTCAGTGAGTCTTGGAGGCGACTTTGCGTTGATTAATGCATGATTGGTCTGGCACCGGTGACACCATGGTCAATCCATTCTACTCTTTGGCTGCTCGTGTCGTCTGCTGATACTCCTTGAACACAGTTTGTATCCAGATCAGGGCAGACAATACGTCGGCCCTGATCTTGATCCAAACCGTTTGCCATTGTGCTAGCGTTCTTTAAAGGAATTTTTAAAACAAAGTTGCTTTTTTAAAAAAAAGCAGACGACAAACACATGCAAAAAAAAACCCTCAACATTCAAAGAATTTTCAAGGATGGACAATCATCACACTGCACTTCATTGTCTGTTTGCATCTATCTCGAAACTGTCCACAACTCTATATGCTAAATTTTGGTAAAATTTAAAATGAATAGTTCCATCGCCAGCTGAAAACGTCGTCTGCGGAGGTCGCCTGTTGCATCTGTTGCTTTTCATGCAAACTCAGACTGTTCCATAAATATGATAGGGGAGCAGTCTGATCTTGGTCCACATCGATTGTTCAGTAAAGAGACACCAAAAATAAAAACAGCAGACGACAAAAACGATTGGCACTTAAGAAAACAACCGCGCGAAAGAAGCAGCATTATTATTAAAATTGTGCGGATTTCAGTCTGCTCTGGGTGTGGGTATTTTCCACATATCTGGCTGTCATTTTCAGAACTCTTTCGCTTCCAAACAAACTTATTTTTTGTACGCACAACGGAGACATATCATGATAAAGAGGACCCACGGTGAATATGAATGACGGAACCCCCTAGGGGGGTCTGATCTTTGCCTTCCCTGTCCCCGAGTCGGGGACAGGAAAGGCAAAGAACAGATCCCCCATGACAGCTAAGGCTACTTGCGAGCCCAATGTGAACGTCCTTGTTACATTCCGCAGTCGACTGAGGCAGTCGAGCAGATGGGAAACATTAACTATAGCCTGTGCGGTAAGCCCCATTTTTCTCACTAAGGCTAAAATCTGATAGTAAAAGCGCGGCAAGCAGGGGTTGTAGACTTCAGTTCCCAAGCGTATCCAATTACATCCGATCCGGGGTCCCCGGGAGGCCCCAGCTGTAACCGGAGCCAGCTTATAAACATGTGTAGAATGCTGCACCCAATGTGCCTGACCCAGTTAAATATTTCTAACGATGATTTTCAAGCAAATTTGGAACGAATTAACCTTTAAACAATGATTATTTGGTTCGTTTGCTACGTTGTAGAAAAAGGATGTGTTGCATTTTGAGTTAAAACAAGAAAAAACAAAAACAACATAAGTTTAATATACATGTAACAAGAAATAGAAAAGCAAAACATGTAATAGTCATACCATGGACCAGGGTTGTCCGCCTGTACGTGGGGATACGTGGGATTATCTTACGTACAGGTGGACAAACATGGTATAACTATTTTATACCACCTACATCAGTGTAGACCTTGCACATCAAGTGATATTCCATGCTAAAGTTGGTAAAGGTGGTATAAATGTTATTTGGCGTTAGCCTAGATCTTTGTGTCAAAACGATCATGGGTTAATTTTATTGTTGATCAAACTTGAGAGAGTTATGTCATTGTACTTAATTTTTTATATTTTTGACATGCAGTAACTTTTCGCCTGCAAGCGATCTGATGGTAACATTTGCAAACAGTTTGGACCCAGATCACCAGGACAGACAAGCATTAAACATATCTGAGAAAAAAAACTACAGAGTTACAATATTACAGCTCACTGAGCCCCAGATTCGGCAATTATGTGTGCTAGGAATTTAACGTGTACAAGGAAATTTTGCATGTTTTTGTTGTCTCCTGATTTGGAAATTTTGCATGTTTTTGTTGTCTCCTGATTTTTTAATTAGCTTTTTTTAAAACAAATACTATTGCAGGAAATACCATTTCATTACAGTGTCAAACAGTCTGAGTCCAGATCAGGTCCAACGTTTTGTCGATCCTGATCTGCGTCCAAACTGCCAGCAAAAGTTATCAGTACCAGGATGTTACAGAAAGACCCTGGCGACAAAAGTAGTCAGTACATGTAAAACCTGTGTAAAACGGCCAATTTCAAAAAGACCAAAACTTGGTCTTGAAGACCGATCATCGCTTAACTTAATGCAGGTCAAAAGTATTGCAGAATGCTCCAAGAGAGCTTTCTGCAATACTTTCGACCTTCATTAAGCTACCATTTGTAATAAGATCTTTGTTTTGTCTATTTTTGAGTGGCCGTTTTACAACTTGATGTTTTACATGTAGCAGGCAGAGAGTTAGGGATTAACAAACGTGTCGACAATTTGCATTTAATTCTAAATCTTTGTTTTGTAGTACTAAATAATTATTATTTGCGACTTTCTCAAATTCTACGTAATCTGTTTCCTTCTGATTCACTCATTTGTAATGGAGAACTAGAGATCTTTGACAATTGATCGAAATCACTTTTCAATATCGCCTGAAAACAACACTTGCAACCACCAGCTGATAAGACTGGACCAGCAGATGAGATTTACATGTGCTGATCCAGAGGGGGGACAGGGGTTCCGGACCCCCCAGGAAAATTTCAAAAATATAGGGTTCCTTAGCAATACTGGTCCGGATCGCCTTAAAATCACAAAGCTTCCTAGCCAGCATTCAATGTTGGGCCATCATCGGCCCGCCATTTAAATGGCGTTTCGCTTTCGGGCCGTTGATGGCCCGCTAATAGTGGTATTTGGATCCTCCCCCGCCCCCCCCTTCATCACCTCATCAAACTAAAAAAACAAAAACAAAAAAAAACGTTGTCAAAGTTGGACCCCCTTTGACAAAACTTTCTGGATCCGCGCTTGATTTTTGTACTTATCACATCGGCATCCGAACAGGCTTACCAGAGTCTGCACTTCTCGCATGCGCATGATGCATAAAGTATGGGAGTAGGTCTAGTCTAAGACTAAAATGTAAGCCTCTAGTCCCACTAGGTAGTTGTCAATACAAATCTGAATTGTGCTTTTGCGCATATTTGAAAAGTACCAAAAACCTCGCGTAATGAATTTATTTAATTTTGAGCATATTCGGCTGTGCATTGTTTTGACAATTTTCAGTTTGGTCGTAAACTTTTATGGGGGTTCATTTTTCTTAAATATCCCATGAAAATGAAATAATTTGGTCTCACTGAGACCAAATTATTTCATTTTCATAGGATATTTAAAGGGGGGGGGTAAGCGAACCCACTGAACCCCCCCCCCTCTGCTTGGGTAAATATTTTTGACTGGATATATTGAAAACTACACTCAGTGTAGACCCAGGAAAGAAGTCATGTAAGTTGCACCCCATGTCCCAGCGACGCATGCATCCGGCATCATTTGACGTCTTCTATGCAGATTGCATGCGACCCGTTGGAGTTACTTTACATTTATCCTGTCATGTCTTAACGAAATATGACTTAATGTCTGTTCTTTTCGGTGAAATACAGATTGCTTAGATTTTAAATTGAAGCACGTCAAGAGTAGACTAATCTCTTTATAACCTTATATGACTATAAAAGAAACTATTTAGTGCCCTCAAAGTATACATGTAGGTAAATACTGAGCAAACATATGCGTAAAAATGACAACTCCAAGCAAATATTTATATTTCAGAATAATTAAACAAAATATAGACAATTACACAGATTGCACTTCTTAACCCTTTATCTGCTATATACAGTGTAGTCTGCTGGTAATCTTTGCAAATGGATCATATTTTATATTCACGTTACTGCCACTGGAAAGCTGCAAACATGCGGTTGGACCAAGTCGGGTCTGATCCGGATCCAAAATGCCAGGGACGGATCCAGGATTTCTCAGTGGAAAGGGGGTTCATATATAAAGGTGTGGGGGTTCGCTTTTGCTGATTTTGTATCATTTTGCTTTTAAAATATCCCATGAAAATGAAATAATTTGGTCTCACTGAAACCAAATTATTTCATATACATAGGATAGCGGGGAGGGGGGGGGGGGGTGTCGAGCGAACCCCCTGAACTCCCTCTGCTGTTGAAACTCTGATGCTGTTACATGTACTGAGATATCTTTTTTATGCAAACGTTAAATTTGAGAAGAAAAATCAGTAGACGACAAAAACATGTAAAATTCCCATGCATGCAAAGCAAAGAGCCAAGAATCATAAACTGACAAAGAGTCTTTTTCTCTCTTTTTTCTTCTTTTCTTTTTAATATTTACGATAATTTTGGAAGAGTTTTCCCACGCTATTTGATTAATCAAGCAACTGTGGCTTATATCGCAATATACATGAAGGATTTCATTCATTTTCTTTTTAACTCATTAATGAGGTCATTAATGTCTGATTTTCTAGTACTGAGAATTTCGAAAGTAAAAGTTACAAAAAAGTGACCTCTTTTTCTATACATAATAACATTTCTGACAAGACATAAAGCGAATGAGATAGGTCATAAATGCAATGATTATCAAATACCCATCACTGCTTAAATGGGACCTATCGACATGCACATACACCTAGTAAATGCGCAGATCCAGAACGTTTTGCCTTTCTCATTTATAAGTTTTTTAATAGCACTAAAATAGTGCTCACTAATGCCAAACAGCATAAAAAGCGGGCCATCATTGGCCCAACAGCGAAGCGCCATTTGAATGGCGTTTCGCTAGCGGGCCGATGAAATCCCGAGAATGAATTCTGGCTTGGCAGCTTTGTGGTTTTCAAGGGGATCCGGACCAGTATTGCTAAAAAAAACTATATTTTTGTCATTTTCCAGGGGGGGGTCCGGACCCCCTGTCCCCCTCTCCCCTCTGGATCCGCGCATGTTATCAAACATCCATCACTGCACTTATGGGACCTGTCGGCATGCGCAAACACCTAGTAAAGACACTGGAACACGCTATTCTCCGAGCTGTACGACTCAGTGCATGTTGATTTCCCCCCACCCTAGCGCCTGCTATTCAGTTGTTACCGAATGGATTTTTTCATACATTCACTCATAACATATAGGATCTTTTTTCGCATGTTTTTGCTCTTTTTACGATGAACTTTTTGTTAATCGGAGACTTCCGCAGCATCTTGTCGACCATTATTTTTGACATTATCTTTATTGAGGTCTGGTCGAGAACAACCAAACATTTGTCGTCTGCAGACTTCAAGCCTGGGTTCATCCTTGTTAACCAAGGCGTGACCCATTCCGTACTGGCCCACTGCATTCAATCCTCGGTAACCCATGTTTGACCCATTCCGTACCCATCCTCGGTAACCCAGGCGTGACCCGTTCCGCACCCATCCTCGGTAACCCAGGCGTGACCCATTCTGTACCCATCCTCGGTAACCCAGGCGTGACCCATTCCGTACCCATCCTCGGTACCCAGGCGTGACCCATTCAGTATGCCTACCGATCCTCGGTAACCCAGGCGTAACCCATCCCGTACCCATCCTCGGTAACCCAGGCGTGAACCATTCCGTATGCCTACCCATCCTCGGTAACCCAGGCGTAACCCATCCCGTACCCATCCTCGATAATCAAGACGTGACCCATTCTGTACCCATCCTCGGTAACCCAGGCGTGACCCATTCCATGCCCATCCTCGGTAACCCAGGAGTGACCCATTCCGTACCCATCCTCGGTAATCCAGGCGTGACCCATTCCGTACCTATCTTCGGTAACCCAGGCGTGACCCATTCTGTACCCATCCTCGGTAACCCAGGCGTAACCCATTCCGTACCCATCCTCGTTAACCCAGGCGTGACCCGTTCCGTACCCATCTTCGGTAATCCAGGCGTGACCCATTCCGTACCCGTCTTCGGTAACCCAGGCGTGACCCATTCCGTACCCATCCTCGGTAACCCAGGCGTAGCCCATTCCGTACCCATCCTCGGTAACCCAGGCGTAGCCCATACCGTACCCATCCTCGGTAACCCAGGTGTGACCCATCCTCGGTAACCCAAGCGTGACTCATTCCGTACCCACTGCATTCAAGCAGTGGGTACGGAATGGGTCACGCCTGGGTTACCGAGGATGGCCTGGGCCCGGGATTATAAACTTTTTCATGGTCAACTCAATCGAGCATGAAATTTCCACTGCTCAAAGAAATTGAAACTTTAAAATGTATACTATTTCTTGTTTTAAAACTCTCAGATGTTGTGTTTATACTGCTAACACTTGTTGGCATTTTAACATTTATGAACAGGATACATTTCAGTTGAGTTGAGCATGGAAAATACGCAGAAATTTAACGATATTTCTTGCTTTTTGACTTTCATGTGTCGTATTTAGCCGGCTTTTTAAATTTTGTTGGCATTGTATCATTTATGAGCGGGATACATTTCATGCTCATTTGAGTTGAGCACGAAAAACGTTTTATTGTCTCGAGGCCTAGAAAAAAGCAGCAAACCGAAGAGTGCGGGGGCATATTGGTTTTGTTGTGGATCCTGTCAGCGTCGGCGTAGCTTTTTGTCTGCGTCGTTGAATGGATTTTGACCAAACGTGTAGGCATACAGGTGTATTATGGACGTTCGCGAGAAATGATTAAAATTTGGTGACCTTGACATAATTATCAAGGTCGCCACGGCCATATATCTATGAAAAAGCGGCGTATTTTTCGTGTACGCTCAAACTTATGAACCGCTGAATGGGGTTTTACCAAACTTGCACAAATGACTTATTTGGGACAGCGTAAATGACTGGTTAGATTTTGGTAACCTTGACCTAATTTTCAAGGTCACCAGAGTCATATAACTCTATGACAAAGCTTTGTCTGCACACTATATACTGAGCCAATGGTCAGAATTTGACCAAACTGGCACAGATACGTCATTACGAGAACCTTAACAAATGATAAGATTCTGTGACCTTGAGCTAATTTTCAACACAACTCTCTGAAAAATCCTTGTCTGCACTCTGTCTTCTGAACCAATGACCAGCCTGGCAGCTTTTGACTAAACATGCAAAGATACATCATTGGGGGGGGGGGGGGGGGGGGCGCAATAAATGATTTGTTTTCAGTGACCGTGACCTATTTTCACAGTCACTATGGTCATATTTCTATATAAAGTTTTGTTTTACTCTATCTTCTGAACCAATGGCCAGATTTTGACAAAACTTACATAGATACATCATTGTGAGAACCTAAAAGTTATTAGATTTTGATGACCTTGACCTAATTTTCAATGTCATCAGGGCCATATAACTCTAAGAAAAGCCTGGTCTAAACTCGTTGGTAACTAATTTTCAACGCCACCAGGGATATACAACTCTCGGAAAAAGCCTTTTCTGCACTCTATCTTCAATACCAATGACCAGATTTTGACTAAACTTGTACGGATACATCATTGGGAGGACCGCAATAAATGATTAGATTTCAGTGACCGTGACCTAATTTTTTTGGTCACTAATGTCATTTAACTATATGAAAAAGTTTTGTCTGCACTCTCATGGGTGAAAATTTTCAGGATTATTCCTGAATTCAGGATTTTGAGGCCGACTTTCCATAGAAATTCGGCTTCAAAATACTGAATTAGGGAGATTATAATAAGTTTTCTTAGTTATATATAGTCTGTCTAAAGACAATTGACCATTTAAACTTGAATTTGTGAATATTTAGTGGGCATACAGCATGTTTTAGGATTGGAGTTTCGAAAGTTTAGGATTTTGGAAATTTTGAACTTTCACCCATGTTTTCTCTCTTCTGAACCAATGGCGAGATTTTGACCGATCTGGCACAAATACATCACTTTAGTGACCTTGACATCTTTATGCCAAGGTCACCAGGGTCATTTAACTCTATAAAAAAGCCTTGTCTGCACTCTACCTTCTGAACCAATGGCCATGTTTTGACCAAACATAATTGGGAGAACCTAGAAGTTATTAGATTTTGGTGACCTCGACCTAATTTTTAATGTCACCAGGGTCATATGTAATAGTTATACTATGGGTTGTCCGCCTGTACGTGGAGATAATCCACGAGCTTTAGCGAGTGGATTATCCTACGTACAGGTAGACAAACATGGTATTACTATTTCATACCACCTACATTAGTGTATACATTTCACATCGTGAGATATTTCGTGCTAACGTTGGTAAGGGTGGTATAAAACTCTATGGAAAAAAAACTTGTCTACACTTTTTTTCTGTACCAATGGTCAGATTTTGAGCAAACTGGCACAGAGGATCTTAAGAGATGGTTAGAGTTGGGTGACCTTGATCTTTGCAATATCACTAGAGTCAAATAACTCCATGAAGTGGGTGGGGGCATATGTTTTCTTTTGAAAACTACATCTAGTATGTCATCAATGTGGTTAAGCCGCGTTAACGGTAAACTGTGTAACAAACATGATCTGATTAAATTTTGTATAATTACATTGTATTTTGGTGTGTTTGTTTGTTAATGTGTTTTTTTGTATGATGCTTCATGCCTAGATTGAACCTGTACTTAGCAATTAATTATTAAGTGCCTTGCTCAAAGAGGGCAACACAGCGCCCACGGTATTTCGGATCCGAACCCATGACCTCTTGCCCTTGGCCATGAGTCTGACACTCTACCTACCCTGAGATACAGCCTTCTCCCTCCCTCCCCTCTCAAAACTCAGAGGCGGGAAAGTATATTTGAGAAAATTCTAAGATGATACCGTGGTTAACTACAGGGATGAGAATCTGCCTCTTTTTAGAGGATTTCCTCTTTTTGGCCAAAATTTGCAGAAATCTGTTTCAGGTTTTGACCCATTATGTTCAAATCTGTTGCATTTTGAAGGGGGTATAGGGAGTTTCCTTTTTTTGACAGGAATTCCTCTTTTTTGAAAAAATCCTGTTCTCATCCCTGTAACAAGCCAAATAGAAGGGAATCCGAGCCTGGAGATAATACGGAATATAAGATTATTGTCAGTTGTTTATGATATTTAATTTCCCAAGTGACTTTTTATTGGGCGGCAATATGAAATTATGCATATTTAAAGTAATGAAAATCGCTATTTCAGTTACTGTGATAGTAATAAACACCTTATATTTTAGCTCTGACTGCATTATAGAGACCATCCCAAGGGGTGGGGGAGCAGAGACACGTGAGCAGTTATATAAGGAGAACAGTACATGGGCGGATCCAGAGGAGGACTGGGGGTCCGGACCCCCGCCCTGGAAAATCACAAGTTATATGGGTTTCAATAGGGAATAAGCAATTGGACCCCCCCCCCCCCCCCCGGAAAAAGTTGGACCCCCCCCCCTCCCTCCCCTGAAAAATGATGGATCCCCTCTGGAACCTTGGAAAATTATAGTTTTTTTTAAAGTAACCATTTGACTTCTGTATCAGTAGAAACAAGGTCGTGTCGTATTGCTATGCAATACATAAGTCCCCTACCTGCTTAAAGAAACATGGGTGAACATTTTCAGGATTAATCCTGAATTCAGGATTTTGAGGCTGACTTTTTAATATCTCCAGAACAAACAGTAAAACTAGTAAGGTAAACAAACAGTCTGTATTAAATTTTTAAATATGTCATCATTTTCCTAAAAATCTTGACAGGACAATCACGGCATCAAATCAGTACATGTACTATTCTTAAGAGAAGTGCCCATTTTATTTTGAAAAGGGATACAATTGATGAAAATCACTGCTTGATTCAATAGTCTCCCTTTTATGTGCGTATCTTTTCCAGCGTTCTGGCTACGCCATTGGCAGCTATGGAAATAATTAGATTCCTCTTACAACACCATATCTTCTCTATCACTATTTGAGCTGGTCTTATTGAAGAAGCACTGTTCCAATTGTTGGAAGCATCAGCTATTCCGTATGCTTGTCAGGGTTCGCACAGGCTTGAAAAGTACTTGAATTAGAGGGCTTTTTTGAAAAGTCCTTGAAAATTAAATCTGCCTTGAAATGTACTGGAAAATCACTCAAAAGTCTTGAAAAGTCCTTGAATTCTACTGTTTTGTGTAGGACTTAGCACTGTTGATAGAGACCTAAATCAGTATAAAATTGATGTGCCTTTATTTGGTGCAGCACATGCTGCACCAAATATAGGCACAACAATTTTGTACTAATTTCTCCATTATCTCAGTCTAGCATTTTTGAAGAAGAATTTTAACACTCCGGTCAGTATTTTTTTCCTAAACTTTTAGTCCTTAAAAACTGTAAAATAGTCCTGAGAAGTCCTAGAAAAGTCCTTGAATTTTACACAAACTTCCTTGTATGAACCCTGATTGTTCACTATGTCTGACATGGAGTCACTTGTGTACATAACATAGGACAGGGCTGTTAACTGAACCTTGTGGAATAGCAACTGCAAGCTATGGGTGATTTAAAATCATTCGTTTGAATATAATATTTATATTTGAATTGTTGGGCAATAATAAAATGACGTTCTTATGAAAACTTTACTGAATCGTCCGGTTAATATACCTTGGTTGATCTTTTTCCTGCTTTCCATTGTAATACCGACCAAATTGTTCTATACACTTGTTAATTAACCAGGATGGGTCCATTTTATAAATTCAGCAGCCAAAGTGCTAAAGCACAATTTATTAACGCGAAACAAAATACGCTGCACTCTTGCATGTAGCAAACTTAAATGACTTACGTTTTTAGACTTGCATTTGTCAATTTCTAATGATATTGTTCCTACCAAAATTTATGATAAACGGGACGATTTTGATTTTGAAATTGCCAATTTCCCATTTTTAGATGGCGATGTTCTTTGCGCTATATCCTGTGGAGTCTATCACTCTCATCTCATTCGTTTTGCTAGAGCATCTAGCCATGTTGCTGACTTCAACAGTCGCAATGAATTGTTAACTCAGAAACTTCTTAAACAAGGCTATCGGTATCATAAACTTCGCAAAACCTTTTCTAAATTTTATACACGATACTATGATGGATATCTAAATTCCAAGTTGGACTTAAATCTCGCTAGCGCCAAGGACTTTTGGAACCTGAATTCTATGGTGACTTGGTGTATACGTTGAAGAAATTTGTTGGCTCTAATAATTTTTCAGCGCAGTTCATTAAAATAATTTCCCATTATAAAAAGATTGGATATAACATAAATGTATTACAACAGACTACATGCTTGGTGGTCACCCAATCACGGTTAGCAACTTTGCTTTCCTCTTTAATTACACGCGGGTAGGACTTCATACTATATGACGGTTCGACTTCAAGACTTATCTATCAATGAAATGGTAGGGGTCTGATGCTTTGTCTGTTGTCAGGTCAACTGGGGTTTACCTGTTGGATTTCTTTTGCTTCGGTACTGTTAAGTCATCTCCTTTTTATATCTTGATTCATATGTTTCGGAGATGATGTATTGATAAGCTAGGGTTTTTAATGCAAACCAAACATCTATACTGATGGACTTTAAAAACGCAACACTTGGATATCAGCTTTAATTTAAGTCTCGAAAAAGAAGGCAGAACAATAATTTGGATTGTATGTTAAAGAGCATTCATTTGTAAGTAATACATGGAAAACGTGTCAAACTAAGATGATCTTAATGCATTAAAATGTAAACTTTTTGAGATAGGGGTCAACTGTTTCATGTGACCAAATGTTATGGATGAAAGATTCCCTACTTCGTTAAATCAAGAAACACTAGAAGCATCAACTTTGCATCATGGACTGTGTAACTCATCGAGGAATGACTCTCACATTCATTCGCAGATCTGCGATGCAGCTTATTTGCGTAGTTGACGTTTATCTGGGTGTACCGTTTAATTTAAAAGCTTAAAATCTCCTCTACTTAACCAATGTTTAAATGTCTAAATTCATACAAAGCAAATAACGTCGTCCAGTTTAGTTGCACATTTAAAACTAAAGTGTTTGCTGAAGAAGCCAACTCATGATGACATTATCGAAGCAAAGGAAGTTTACATCAAACAGTCTTTTGGAAGATATAAGGGGAAGTTAGTGTTGCATAATTAAAGTCAGTCAGTATATGTATCTTGATCCACATCTAATCTAAGGGTGAGGTTGGCGCCGTGAAACCGGTTTAAGCCCTCCGGTATTTTCTTTGACTGACCGTTCCAAGGCGGTACTTCTTTTGTGGATCTTTGTGTTTTTGTGTCTTGTGTTTCTCATGCTTTCGCGTCTGTTCATTGCTGCCTTGAGATCACCAGTTGGGAAAGGGCTGACCTCTTGGCTCTTGTTGGTGATGTTTATTGTATTTTTGTTACTTTCCCTTGTCGGATCCTGGGGCAGGTGTGGTACTTGATTGTATCGCTTCCTGATCTTTGCCGTATTTCTTACTTTGATCTTGTTTGTTTGTTTGACTTGATTCTTTACGTCTGTGACACTTGCTCAAGGACACAACACAGCGCCCGCCGGTGAAATGACTTGATCTGAGGACATGATAATATCGATGCTGCTAAATGCATTGCCTGTAAACGTTTTTGTAATCCCTTATTCTAAACGTTAAGCTGGCAAAATATGACACGAGATGGAATCGCATACGATAATAAGGCCAATTAAAGTCATAACAGACGGTGGAAAGCCATCAAAATAAAGGAACTTTATAGTAGATAATTACTTAGGAACAACGGGAACCACACTTGACTCTTTGCATGCTGGGTAATTTTGCATGCTTGGTAATTTTGCATGTTTTTGTCGTCTGCTGATTTTTTTTTCAGAATCAACTTTTTACGAAAATTTCTTTTAGGAACACTATCATAGTGTCAAACGGTTTGGATGCAGATCAGAACCGATGTTTAGTCGGTCTTGATCTGGGTCCAAATTGTTTGCAAAACTTATGAGCAGACGACACTAGTAGGCAAAGAGTTTAGACAATGCTATGGAATATTAGTACATAGTTGTGTTGTTTTAAAGCACGTTTTGATTGTTTGTTGGTCCTTGGCTAAACTGGTTCTGATGTACTTACAATACTATCTTCTTTATACCAGGAAAAACATCGAAATTATTAAGACATATTTGAACAGGGTCTAAATTCGTAGCTGCATTTTGCAGACCAGCAATGCAGCAGACCGGAATATATGCATGGGTGAAAGTTTTCAGGATTATTCCTGATATCAGGATTTTGAGGCTGACTTTCCACAGAAAGTCAGCCTCAAAATGCTGAATTAAGCAGGTCATAATAGATTCTCTAATCTACCCTCCGTATGTCTAAAGACAAATGACCATTTAACTTGATTTTTTTTTCATTTGTAGGCATACTGCTTATTTTAGGTTTTGAATTTCAAAAGTTCAGGAATTTAGAATTTTTTACTTTTCACCAACAGCTCCCGAAGCTAAATGACGAATTTGCGGGTAGACACATCTTTTTTTATAAAAAGTAAAAAACAGTAAAACTGAAGTGCCATAAAACATGTGTTCACGTTTTTACGTTGGCAAAAGCGCAAAAACAACTCAATGCGTAAGTCTTCGTGCGTACTGGTAAATGTGTTCACGCTCTGTGTACTGGTAAATGTGTTCACGCTCTGCGTACTGGTAAATGTGTTCACGCTCACTTGGTGGAGCTTCCGAATTAGCCCACTGTCAGGTAGTACACAGTGTTGAGCATTTTCTTATATACTCTTAAAACATTGCTCAGGTCAATTTCGATTTCTGATATTTAATTTGTCACAAACGGATAAGAAACTTATTTGATTGATAAGATTATATTAGGAATTTCTGACGGTTCCAAAACATGTCGTGCTCTTTGCCACCCCTCTGCACAAAGTGACTTAATCTTATGCGTTCTCTGACAGCTGAGAGACTGTGCCAACAAATGAGCTGCTACTTGAGAGAAAGGCCCTTCCAACCAAAGCCCACTAGTGTCTGCCCGCTACTATTGTCATAATCCTTTTCAAGCACTATAGAGAGGTTGTACGTTGTGTAGTTTTCTACAAAAGCAAGTAGGAATTGCCGCCACTTGCTATTTTAGCGAGTGAAACTAAGTCACTCTTATATCAACTAAACGAAGCAGCATGGCAAACGATGCAGATCCTGATCAGCCAGCTTTTTCAGAAGCTGACGGTCCAAAGGTTTAGACAAACAATTGTTTTGAGCGTAAAATTGTAAATATTTTCTTACCCATCAGTTTTAACATATGTTTTGGGTGTTCAAAAGAATCGTCTCAATGAGACGATTCTTTTGAGTACCCACAACATATGTTTTGGTTGAGAAATAAGATTTTTTTGGTACGCACTCTAAAAGGCCTGGATATTGACACACACTGTTTGAATGTGAAAGAGAGCCTTTGCATGGTCTGATGGTGTATGATTTGCATCTGATGACTGTAAAATTGGTTATTTCTTGTAAAGCAGAACAGGCCCGAACCAGGTATGCTTCCTTGCATAAACGTGTCATCGACTATTGTCTTTACATGAGGGACTGCGTTTATGGGCTCTTCAAAGAATCCATTTGCTGCGTTCTGGCTAACGCAATGGATAGCGTTTTGAAGAGTTGTGCCCCAGTCCGTAGACGGTCCCCATATTAAAACATTATTGCAAACGAGTTTTCTTATTCGGCTGGCCTTTGTCTGAACAACCGACTTTGTCTTGTTCAGAAAAATAAAAGATCGTAAACCTATATGATCACACTGGTTTTTGTAAATGTTATTAAAACTGCACAGCTTGACCTAGGCCTATATTATTGTATACATGAACGTAAGAATCCTTTTGACGTGGTTTTGGTCAAGAATAATAAATTTAGTAAACACAATTTGATTGAGTAGAAAAAAAGTGAAATATCCGAATCTGAAGCTGGCGCCTGAATTAACGAAAATGTCAATGTTTTGATGACTGTAAACATTATAATGATAATGACCTGCCCCACTCAATCAGTTCGGCCTCCTCGGGGCTCCACATGCTAGATAGCCGCTGACTCTACAGTTTCCTGCACATGACTGCGTCTACCTCCACTTACTATAGTGCCAACGAACATTGACAGTCACGTATATTTTGTTTACAATTGCCGAGTATATAGTATAATGCTACCCATAAAATATTAACTTGTGTACTTCACGTTAGAAGATACAGTAGTGTAGTGGTTATGTCTACGGCGTTGGATGCAGGCGTACCAGGATCGAACCTATTTAGAGGTTGTTGTTTTTTTTCTTCATATTTTTACTAGGCCCAAAAGGAACAGGCGGCATTATTTCAGCTTACTGTAAATTCGGAAGTTTTCACGAAGTTTTATTTTCGCGAAACTTCTCACATGCAAAATTTCGTGAAAATAAAATTATCGCGAAATGGCGAAATCAATTTGTTGTTTACTTGCCCTAGTCACAAATTTTGACGTCGCAAATATGTCTTTTAACGCTCACATTCGCATGTATTTCATAATTTACAGTAGCTTGTGTTGTTACAGAAGTTTTTATATATGTACATTATACATGTTAAAGGGATAAAAAATTAAAAAAAAATAATAAAAATAAATAAAAAGAAAAATAATTAAGACATGAAGAGAATAATAAAATCAGACCTCCACCACCCTCCCCCCCCCCCCCCCCCCCCAAAAAAAAAAAAAGAATAAAAAATAGCAGCCAGTGAGATTCGAACCTAAAAAAATGTTCTTTGTGGTTTAGTAATCCTCCTCGTTACCACTTGAGCTACCGCAATTCTATAGATCACTTGTGTATTTATCCTGTCATGAAAGGTAAGGCCCATAACTTTGTAAACAAAACATGATGTCACTTCTACTCTTGGCTGGCAGAATAATACATGTATACATGCGGAACACTATGAACTAGCCCTGGGCCCATGTGATAACGATGCTTATCGCATAGGCATAAAGTCGTTCTTTAATGATTTACCTCCTTGGTAACTTCGCAACTAGCTTGGACCCTTATTTGGTGGGCCCCTAAAGAATGTTTTCGAAAGAGTTTATTTTAGATAAGAACAAACCTGGAAAAAAGCCCCGACATCAAATGAAGACATTTGCTCGAATAATTGTTCGATTAGAAGGGAAGACATTGGCAAATGTAAATATTATTGTAGCGTTTTTATACTGTGATTCTACCCCTCAAGTTAAAAAAAATCCACGAACTGACTGACGGACGGTTGTCAACGCAAATGATCTCTGCGACACTATATGTTAGTTAGGTAGTAGCAGTAACAGTGCATGTTTGTACTCAGAAATACCTTTTTAAGATCTGTTTTGGCTTGACACGGCTAAAATTCAATGAATTTTAATACAAGTTTACTCGAAAATTGTTTTATGATGCTGCAATGTGTAATTGACAGCTATTTACCATTTACCTGTTTCAATGGGATATCGAGATCATAAACAACTAATATTGTGAATTTAGGTATTAAAAGTAGGCTTACAGCAATAAAATTGCGATTTTTCGTAAGCAGGGTATTATTGTGGTATTTAGAATAATAAAAACGTTATTTTCTGTTTTTGTTTCGGTACAGAACCAAAAGATGACTAGGCACTTAGTGTTACAAATAGTGACCACATAATTTGGGAATGTGGCCACAATGAATCATTTTCAATACAATGTGTTAAAATTTATGATTGTTTCAAACAAAACATGATGCTCAACGAAAATATGCATTGTCAACCGCTGTTGGCCATTAGAATTGTTTGATGACGAGGTGGAGAGGCATCACCAGTTCAATAAGGGACATGCGCGGATCCTGACGGTTTTGTCAGAGGGGGTCCAACATTGACAACGTTTTTTTTTGTTGTTATTGCTTTTTAGTTGATATGAAAAATACCACTATAAGTGAGCCATTATCGGCCCGCCAGCGAAACGCCATTTAAGTGGCCCACCATTGATTACTGGCTCGGTAGCTTTAAGATTTTTAGGGGATCCGGACCAGTATTGCTATGTTACCCTATATTTTTGTGATAATTCAGAGGGGGGGGGGGGGGTGGTACGGACCATATAGCTAGTCTACTCTTCTGTCTCGAAATCTCGTGCACTAGCATACAGAATACATGGAGTCACATTAGTGGGCATTTCTCTGAATTACTTATAATAGTAATATATTTAGTACTCGGATGATTATTTTGCTACAAATTCTATGTATCTATTGTTTTGTTTGCTGTTAAGTTTATCATTCTAAAAGTATGTTGGTACTTATAAACCAATAAATAAATATTTACTTAACCTTATACCAGTGTGCAACTCCGTCGCGCCTGCTGTCCTCATGATGGTATTTTCGGTGCAATCTCCCACAGGGATGAGAAAGTTTTGGATTGACCAGGATTTCATGATTGAGCACTGGCATATGATGTGTATAAATTTGGTTGAAATTAAGTTTTAACACTGTTGAATTGATTTTACCATAGATTAAGCATTACTGAGTCCTTTCTATTAGTATTATGTTAATATAGGCTTTTAATAAGTGATCTAAAAATCTGTTTTGCTCCATTGACAGGTTTTCTTGATTTAGAATGTCTGACTGTTCTCATCCATGCTCCCAATAATGTGGTCATTTCATTATTATCCTCAAATACAATGTATTAAATGAGCATAAAGTTGACAAAAAAAACCTTCATGACTGACTCTGTCTTTATTTGTCTACACCAAACGGGACACGGGCGTAGACTATCTACACCATTTAGGAATATCAAGTGAACCGAAAGTTATTTTCGGAAGATTTCTATTGTCGAAATTGCACTGGACTTGTATTGTAACGTTCTGGTAGCCATCATCTGAGAGGTCACAAGTTCAAAACGACCGGAATTTGTCAATACAAAGAAGGCAGGCGGCAGTCATTTGGACCACTCGAGGGCTGAGAACTCAACCTGCCTACCCGCCAACTGTGTGTGCGTGTGTGCGTAACCGTGAGTGGCTGCCTGCATGCCTGCCCGTCTTTCTGACAGCCTGTTTTTCAGCCGTGACCTCCATTGTCCTACCCTGCCCTCGCATGGCCTGCCGCAAATCTACGTTCCTCTTTGCTTGAAATATGACTATTTTATATTTATTATATGCTAAAGCGTAGACCAAGCTTTTTCTAAAAGCTTATACTTGTATCGTAAAGATTTACATGTATTACCGCCCCGTTGGTGGTCGGGTTGGACATATAAGCCCCGTCGGAAATCCCCATTGGTAAGACTACGAGTATCTTAAGCATTATTTTTAGATATCACTGTCCATCTTGGTTTTATTTTCTCTTCGGGTTTTGACAGCTTTTAAAAATATCACTGAAGGATTTTTGTCTTTTTTCAGGTGATAAATGGAGATGTATTTTACTGTGATCATTCTTGTCAAGTTTCTATGGTAAGTAAACTTTTGGATAAATCTAATCATTACTGGTAAACAGGTACTTTGGCAAACAGTGAAGACCCAGATGAAATGCCACATAAGGTGGCATTTCATCAGGGTCTGCACGGTTTGCTAATTTAAAAGATAAAACAATCTTTGGGGACATAAATACACCATAATTTAAAAATTTAGACCTGTGACCACTTAAAACACACAATTGACAATCCCATGCTTTATCATTATGTATCAATATGTTTGGGGAAATTCATAAATTGTAAGAAAACAATTTGACCTTTGACCCCTGATCTATGCAATAGTGTTATAAAACAATGTTCTTCCACTACTAATACATGGGTGACAGTTTTCTATAATATTCCTAACTCAGGATTTTGATGCTGTCTTCCTCAAAATACTGAATTGGGCATATTGTAAGAGCTTCTCTGTTTTTTTTTTCAGCTGGTCTAAAGACAATTCACCAATAAATCTTATAATGTTAATATTTTGTATGCAATGACTAGGCATATTGAAAATTTTAAGATTTGAATTTCTTGAGTTCATGATTTTCGAAATGTTGAACTTTCAGTCATACTTATTATTATCTTTTTAAATGTTGGTTCCCCATTTTCATCATGTCATCACTGATTTGATCGACCTATATAACCCTGCATTTTCCCATCGAACTCATTGCCTTACCCGAACACTTCCACACCAGCCTTAATTGAAGGCCATGGGACCAAATCTTGAGCGTAAAATTGTTATTTTTTCTGTATCTATCAGTTTAAACATGTGTTTAGTTACTCAAAAGAATTGTCTCGTTGGGATGACCCTTTTGAGTGTGCTCACAACATATGCTTTGGATGAGAAATAAGGAAAAAAAAATTCAGATACGCACTCTTGGCGCCATCAATTGTAGTTAAAAGCTGAGTCTGGCATTTCTACACCCAAATGAAAGAGACACCTAATGTCAACAAACTTAAAAATTTGATTATGAATTCGGAAGCCTGTAAACTGTGTCTGCTTGTTACTTACACGTCCTTGCCCAGAGAGTATCCTTCACCAAGATTGTGCTTTCAGTAGCTCAAGTGATTCAGATATTGTCATTACGAAAATGATTCAGTGATCCTGGTTAAACCCATAATCTATTTTTATGTGACACAATGCTTTCTTCATACAAGTTTCTTAATTAAACCAGGATCCAGCATAAGGTACCAGTTGGCATGTGCGTACAGTGAAGATTTAAATCAGTCTGCACATCCGCACAACCTTAGTTTTCCGCTTGTAGAAACGTTGGACCTTTGCCTACCCATAGAGCGCCCATCGAAGACTCTGATCAAACTGTGCGCTGATCAGAGTCCTCAATGGACACACATGTCAACTTGTACCTTTTGCGGCTCAATATTATCAGAGTATCAGTATTGTGATATATAACAATAATATCATCTATATGTCACCAGCATCAAGAAACGCATATGGTGTGTATGCTTACATTGTGATTGCGTAGAGTGCGGTGGGGGACTGGAATGGCAATGGGGTGTTAGACCTTAGTTTATTTGCTATTAGTAATTTATCATAGAAATATCAAATGCCCTTGATTGTAGGATGAAAGCTGGTTAATTGGGCACAATCTCCCTGCACACGCTGTCATGGGGAGATAAGGCTGATTCCAATCTAGCATCTTCATACGAAAAGGGAGCTTCAGACTACTCAGCTACATAGACTAGTCGATTCAAGTTGGAATTGCGCTCTTGGTTCACAAGGTGTCTCAAAGAGCGTTTCTTAAACAAGTATTGACTTTCTAAAAATAAATTTGTCTTGCAATCGCAACACGGATCCTACATTCAATATAGGGTCCGTGATTCGCAACAAATAACTGGTGCTTCGCCATACTTAGTGCTATGAGATAAAATAGACATTTGACTTTCAAACAACCTGGATCTATATCAAACCAGACGTTCTGTTAGGCCTGATCTTGATCCAAGCTGGTTGTAAAGTTCATCAGTTGACGACAAAGTTTGCCGCTAGCAGTTCCAGAATATCATGAAGTGGCTCAAGTGCAGTCAAGCAGGTGTTTCGTAAAGTTATGCATATGTCCAAATAAAAAAAATAAGTGTGTTTTGGGCAACAGTCTAAAAAAAAAGGTACACATATTTATTATATACAAAGTAATGAAATACAGGAAAATATGTATTTAATATAATGCATATTTTAAAAAAGCTGTATTTCACAGCCGTGAAAATATAAAAAGCTATATTTTCACTGCAGTGAAAATATAAGTTGTATTTCACGGGTGAAATTGGATGTCCTCTGCTTTTTCCATTGACTTTCTTGAGCCCACTTCAGAATTTCAAACGCCTGTAACTTTCTTATCAGTGGACAAAAATACAAAGTGTGGGTATTCATTTTCTTAGTTAGATCGCAAGAAATATTTTGGTTATAAATGTGTCAGGATTTGCTGAAATTTTCACTTTCTCTACTCCTGCTCCTATGTGTTTCAGTTTTGCCAACATTGAACGTTATGCAACGTCATCACTAAAATGACGTAATGTGCGAACGTGTATGACGTCATTTAGTGCAAAAAATCTGTCACGCTTAAAAGTGTATATAATAAAAAGAAAATTCAATTTTTTGGAATGAATATGCCATTTATTTCATCTCGTGAAGCGAGAAAATGTATATTTCATTCGTGGCTTCGCCACTCATGAAATATGTATTTTTCGCTTCACTCGATGAAATAAATGGCATATTCATTCCAAAAATTTGAATATCCTCTATATATTTTTTTTTAATTATCTTTTTTTTCTGGAAAAAATATAATTTCATGCATTTTGAAAGGCATATCGCCTTTCAAAATGCATAAAATTATATTTTTTCCAGAAAACCTGAAAATATATAGGGTTTTTTATTTGGCCTAGGGTACCTTTTTCACTCAAAGAAAATTAATTGTGATAAACAGGTGCTTTGATCGACAGCTGTCGAATAGGATCCTTTTAATCCTGATGCTGAAGAGTATATAAGATGCCCGCTGAAATATAGTCGCTTAGCTTATAATGGAGTAGGAGATTTCTTTAATTCTTAAAGCCCTCTTCTTACTGGCGCAATCAGTTAGCAAACCGACCTTATACAGTAAAACCTGTGTAAAACGGCCCCTGAAAAATAGACAAAACAAAGGTCTTAATGACAAATGGTAGCTTAATGAAGGTCGAAAGTATTGCAGAATGCTCCATTCTGCAATACTTTTGAAATGCATTAAGTGATAATCGGTCTTGAAAACCTTTTATGTTGTCTTTGGAGAGTGACCGTTTTACACAGGTTTTACGGTATTTCTCAACACCGAACAGTCGAAACTCACTAACTCATTATTTGCTAGTATCATCTGCTAATGAAAATTTAAAAAAGAATCATACATGTACTTTCCAAGGAATTTTGGGGGGAATTTTCAAGATATCATTTTTCATGTACGTTTAAGTTCTCCTAAAACCTGTACCAACCCTGGAATAAGAACCACGCCAAATTGCCTACAACAATGTTTTAGAAACATTATACAACTCAAAGAAATTTATATTTTGCTAAAAAAAAAAAAAAAAACTCCAGCTGTTAAGTTTTTAGACTTAATTTTTCGCAATAACTTTTTTATCTTCAATATTAGCAAAATGTGTTCGCGATAAAAAGTATTCAGGAACATCTCCGCCAACTTCTCCAAATGGTTCCAACATCCTAGATGCTGCAGGTTCATCTGTGCTTAGATGCACTCTTTGAACATTTTAAGCAAAGCGCAAATAAACTAAGTCCAAGATGTCAGTCAAAAAGTTACATTGCACCGCCCTAATTCAATTGCTAAAGCGGTGGATGGCTTGTTCAAATATAATAGAAATCGCGCCTAATTCGCTCGTGCGTTAAGCTAGTAGGGTCATCTAAAAACCGTTCATTTCATAGCACGTGCATAAAAGAAAAAATGCACGGCATGCGATAACCCAAGCTTTGTTCCTACAAATGAGCCTGCTTTAAGTTGATTCTGCATATGCACGGTAAATTCTGAGTATGTAAACGGCAGTTTGATGTTATGCACAGACTTTGAAGAGCGGGATATGCACCGCTTCCGAATATTTTTTGAAACTACCCCTTTCTGTCACGCCTATACGAATTATACCTGTCAATAAAAGACTTAGAAATTTAGGTCGAATTCAGTTTATTGCAAAATCTTCATCTATATACACAAAAATCTGTTTGTGCCACAAGCACAAGACCTTTGGGAGAAGTTGGCGGAAATTCTCCTCTACAACTTTCATCGCGAACACATTTTGCTAAAATTGAAGATAAAAAAGTTATTGCGAAAAAATAAGTCTAAAAACTTAACAGCTGGAGTTTAGTCAATAGTGCCGTTTGCTGATAACCTTTGCAAATAATTTTGACCCATTTTGACCCATATTATAAGTCCGTACAGAAATTAAGTGAACAACGTTTTTCTTTTTTAAAATGTCTTTAATGATAAAATTTTGGACTAAAATTTTGCACATACATATAATAAAACACCGCCTAATATACAATTGCATATTTGAATATTTATGATAGGAAAATAAGTCTGGAATCTCTTGTAAAATAAAATAACTTAGTCGTTTTCGATTTAGAAAATTCCTTATTTTCCCTCAGTGTATTTAATATGGGTAACACGTGGTTTATACAGTTCAATGAATACCATGTTTACTTTCGCATATCAGTTTGTATTATATAGAAAACAGTCACCAGCAGGATAACTCTTGGTGAGTCTACATACACACTGCAAATGCTTTGAAGAGACTGCGCAAATTACAATTATGTCTGAGTTATCATATTTCCCGTGTTTTCTAAGCGTTCGTGGATAGCAATTGGACCGCGACTGCAAAAAACCTGTCTTCGGTGATTTGTAACAATAAATGTGCAGACCAGCCTGCGCATCCGCACAGTCTCATCAGCAACTTTGTTGTCTGTTTTTTTTAGATGAATCATATCTACACTTGCTACGAGAGAAATTTCAATTTCTAGCTAGCCTGTTTAGCCGAAGAGACTGTTTAAAACTCGCTTTGTTGGAAACCCAGAAGACAGGTTTTCTGGCGTTGTGGCTTGCCCGACAGCTCTAGGACACATATAACAAGTGCAACAGATAATAATATTAGAAAATAATGAGGAGGCTGTTCATCATATATATTAACAGGAGTCACATTATTTGATTTGCGCTCGGCATCGTCTAATACGCAAGCTATCATCGTAACTACAGCCCACAGAGCCAGGGAACGGCGGGGACTTTGATTTCCTGGCTGCGGGTCCCTTGTATGACCCTGTACTAACAGCGCATTTGCCAGGCTGGGGCGTGGTTACAAATGGCTGGTGCGCATATTTTTTCGCCTTTATGCACTACTCATTTGTGACCACGCACCAGCCCAGAGGTATGTCGAGGACAGTGACTTTGTGTCTGCAGTTCCCCATAGTAACCACCACACTGGGGGGACAGCTAGCTGGCAAAACCATAACAGTTCTCCCCCACAGTGTGTTATTATACTGCACTGCCATGTTTGTCTAGGTCTATCAAACCCCTACATTTCCTCCGCATTGTGGAGGCGATATAAAAATACAAACACAACACATTTACCAGGCCATGGATATCCCCGTCCTGCTCAGAGGCTGGGGTGAAGCAGTGGTTACAAATGACTGGTGCGTTATTTATAGCCTCTAATGCACTTCGCATGAAAATTTAGATCTCAGCCACCTCCGAAACTATATTTAGCCAAAACACAAAATGAGCCAGTGTATGAGATTTCCAACATGGTATGTGCAACCAGCAAAGCCTCAGATCAGCCTGCGCATACGCGCAGTCTGACCAGAGCCTTTGATAGTCGCTTGAGTATTCTATGATTGTTAAACTACTGACTGAGCACAATTTGGAGTTTCTAAGCTTAAAAGGAGGCTACAGAGGCTCGTCCGAGTTTACACATGTCAAAATGCCACATTGTTGGAAATCACATGTCACGGCTCAAATATGACATCCGCTGATATATTGTTCAACCTATTTCCAATCACATTCCCACCCCATCACTAGTCTCTCCTTCCGACCTCAGCATTATTTTTATTGGATGAGTCCTTTTTCACTTGAATAACACCTAACGGGTGAGCCCTGTGATTATTTTCTCTTATCGTTTATAATTGCCAAGAATTACGTTTTGGCATCCATATTTTGCATTGTCTGGTGTGAACAAATCATTATTTGGAATAAACAAATAGAAAGTTCAATTTATTTAATAAAACAACTTGGAAAATGTTTAAAATCTGATGATCAGATAAGAAGGGAACACAGAAAATCAAGATTTTAAATTGAGGAACAGGGGAACACAGAGATTCATTTTATAGGAACAAGCGGACGGGTACCCACTGGGATTAAGGCCTCAATATTTTCTCGTATGCCAAAATTCTGTGAGCCCAAACTATTGCCATAAATCGCATTTGATGCAACTATTTTAATATGATAAGACACGTTACTTCGTCTTATAAAACTGTATAATTATTGATCGGCAGTGATCCATACAAAGGTGCATTTAGGGTAAATTAAAAAAATACAGATGCTCAAATGTGAACAAATTCCATCATATCACAGCCTATTTGACAATACATTTTGTAACGAAAAAAATATCACCAATTAGGCGGTGTATAGATGCATTAAATTTTGATGGTCATTGTGCGATCAGTCCGCACATAACGAAATAAATGCAAAAAAGCGTTGTTCACTGAATTCCTGTACGCACATTAGACCCAACACTCTGTTGGCTGATAGTGTTCCTGATCTTTTTGATTATAAAAAAAAACATGTTAGTTTTGAGAAAAATCAGCAGACGAGAAAAAGGATGTACAATTTTCCCGCATGCAAAGAATTGACATAATACCTAAAGCACAGGACCAGGCCCTGAGGTTACAAAACTTTTTACATGCTCAACTCAGCTGAGCACGAAACTTATCCTGCTCATAAATGTTAAAATGCCAACAATCGTTGGCATTTTAACATTTATTAGCATGATAAATACAACATCTGAGAAAAATCAGTATTTTCAGAATTTAAGTTTTAATGAGCAGTCGAAATTTGGTGCTCAGTTGAGTCGAGCATGAACTTTTTTATAACCTCGGAGCTAGAGTTTTAGCTTTGAGATGTTAAAAGTTTGATTTAAAGGAGTTGACCTTTTACTAATGAAATATAAGATGCTTTCTTTATATAAGCCTAACCCACTCAAACATGATGCAGGGTGACACAGTTGTTTCCTCTGTTGCAGTCCGCGCAGGGCGTCCCTCATTATACAAATAGGCTTCATATTGAACTATTGATTGACTTAACAGGTAAGTTGTCGTTCTTAATCGGTCAGAAAATCAATAGCTGGTTTGTCTCCCTTATACAGCGGCAACGATATGGTTAAAACGATAAGATTTGAGTCCAGGTATTTGCAAGTTGCGAAAAGCACGGAAATTTCACATACTGGCACATATAAATAGCATGGACGTGAAGCAGAATCACTCAGTGCATGCTTCAAGCGAAAATATGTAAAAGTCTATCGCCAGAGTGTATCTTGACAATTCATATCGAAGATAGAAAAACCTAGTGTACACAGAAAAATCTAGTGTATTTTGACTAAGCCTATTGAAGACAGAAGCAACCTAGTGTACTTTGGCAATTCTTATTAAAGACAGAACCAGATCTAGTGTACTTTGGCAATTCTTATAAAAGACAGAAAACCCTAGTCAGGGTGGGTAGTCACGTGGTTTCTGTTAGGATGCACTGTACGGAAAAATGGCGGACTTCTTTCCACACCGATGTTTTAAGCAAAAGTAAGTAGATATTTCTGCGTGTTTTTTTCATCTTTACACAGAAAGTTTCACACCATTTTCCAGCCCCCATTTTTCCCGATCTAACGATGCCAGGATATCCTCATAAAGCTTCTTACTTTGAGTACAGACTCTGTCACAAAATTTTTAGCGGCGAAGATCGGGCCTGAATTTGGAAATAAGCGGTACGGACAACATTTGTGACAGAGTTAGTACTCAAAGTAAGAAGCTTAAAGATGCTATCCTGGTAACGTTTGATAGGGGAAAATGTGGGCTGGAAAATGGTGTAAAACTTTCCGGGTATAGATGAGAAAACATAGAGAAATCTACCTACATTCGACCAGAATGTCCGTACAGTGTATTCGAACATCCGCACAGTGTATCCAAGCAAAAACCACGTGACTACCCACCCTGCTAGTGTATTTTGACAATTATTATTGAAGACAGAAAAAACCTAGTGTACTTTGACAATTCTTATTGAAGACAGAACCATCTAGTGTACTTTGAAAATTCTTATTGGAGACAAAAACAAACCCTTATTAAAAGAAGGCGAAATTGACTTCTTCTGAAGCAAAAACTCTGACAGTCCTTTATTGTCGTCAGAAACTCCTACAGTAGTTAAATTACCATTTTAGATATTCTTTCTAAAGAAGTTAGGTACACACTTTATTAAAAGTGTTATTAAAATCTCAACGTCTTTGTTTTTAAAAAGAGATTTTGCCTCAGTAGGACAAATTATAAGTACTCATTTTTGTCTCTTATATCCAGTGTGTTTCAGATATTTCCTTAAGAAATAAACAAGCATTACCGTTTTATACCATTTAAATAGTAATGTACCAGTAATATATGGCACTATATTTTAAGTTACAATTTATGTTCACAAAAAGATCTCGAAATATGGGGAAATCTGCGTCGTACTTTGCATAAAATGTCTGAATAAATGGCTGCTTCCATTACAAAGATTATAAATATCGTATATATTCATAAAATCGCGTGACGCTCATCATAAGGATAGTGTGGTGTCGTAAACTTTTGCATGCTGGGTATTTTATCATTATTCTTTGTCGCTACTGATTTTATTTCAAAATCAACTATTACAAAAACATTGTAGAGTGTCAACCAATTTGGATACAGATCAGGCTTGAAGTTTTGTTGGGCCTGGTCTGGGTCAAGGTTATCATCAAACAAAACAAGAGCAGACAAAAAGTTAATATATTTTCTTCGAGTTGTATCGTGTTTGTAAAACATTGTTGTAGGCAATTTGATGTGATTCTTATTTCAGGGTTGGTACATGTCTGAAAATAACTTGAAACGTTCTTGAAAAATGAGATCTTCTTTGAAAAGTGCAAATTTGTATTATATTTTGGTGCAGCACCACTTACCATTACAAAGGCTAAACAATCTGTACTGGTACATGAATATTTTACACCATCAATTCAAGATCAAGCTTTCTGTTCTTTTTTACCTTCCAGTATCTCAGGACACTTTATTCGTCCATCTTTAATGCTGAAATGATATTAGTGGAGTTTCATATTGGGCGTTCTTGAACTGATTTTATGGCGAAAACGTTACGTGTAAACTAGACTGATTCTATAAAACGAAAGAAAATTATGCCCATGAGCGACTAAAAAAGCTTTTTTTAATCGCTCATGGGCATAATTTTCTTTTTATATTTTATGCAAAAATACATTTGGGTTGTGAACTGGCTCTTTAATACTAACTCATCTGTCAACCATTGCTCTTCATAAGAAATATACATGTCGGCTAAAGCACAGTATTGGTGCTGATGAGTGTCTCACTAGGCAAAAAATAAAGCACTTGATACGATAATAAATTAGCATTTTCTACATTGTTTATTACACATCTTACCTAAAACTAGTCGTTGTTTTTGAAAATATATTATTTTTTATACTGTTACTTCTGCCTGATAATAGGTTACAGACACTACAACTAAGATATAACATGCAAGATAAGAGCAAAAATATAAATATCTGCAGTTCTTTCACTCTGAAACAACAATGGGAGAAACTGGTAGCATTTTGAGAGGCCAAACAAAGAAGATAAACACTTAAAAATGCGAAATATAAGCATATCTTTACGACAACCATTGGCTGAATTTGTCATAAATTGCCCTCTGTCAGATTGCATCTCTTCACTTTTACCAGAAGTATATCTCAATGCTTAAAATCATTTTCTGAATACAGTTAACCGTACTTAAAGACATCAAAGTAGTTACAGTAGTCCAACTATTCAAAGGTCAACTATTTAAAAAAATCTATGTCAAAATGCATTTAAATCTGGTCCAATTTTCCATGTAGTGTCTGTAACTTTTTCTGATGCTAATTTCTCATGGATTCAAATTGTCATGACAATGAAACTTTGTCTATCTGATATTTATGTTGAGTGACATAAAATATTAAAAGGAAGTTATTCTGAGATTGAAAATCTTCAAGATTTCGCTTCATGATTTGTCACGGTTACATACACTGCAAAATTTTACCTTTTTGTTCCTGACAGAAATGTTCTATGGTGCGAAGCATTGGACTAGCCTGAAATGCAAACTGTACTTTTGGAAACTATTGTCTTTAATGATATAATGGAAATGAATTTTACTTTAATAAACACATGTCTTGTTTATTCATGGGTATAGTACAATGTATTAGTGTCGTTCTTGCAGTTTTTTTTATCAAAAACACTGTTTTTAGGAATTTGAGAAGAAAATCCACCATTTTTGACCAATTTCTTAAATTCAAATTGCAAAACGTAGAAGGTAAGTGTCTTTATAAGGTGCAAACAGTTCTGTATCAATATTTAAATAGGATACATGATATTTTTGGGACTTTAAATGATTTGCTTTTCAAAATGAGACAGCAAAACGCTTATGAATGGCCATTTTGGGAGCACATTATAGACCATATCTCCAAAACGGGCAATGTAAGCAGCTTGAAAAGCATATCCTCGAGAAAAAAGAATCTGACATTGGCGCTCATGAGACTTAAGTTTTAGTTAATTAATCTGTTACCTCACAGTATATGTTATATGGTCAGGACCAGAGCGTACAAATTGAACCTATTTAAAGTTCTCTTTTTGTCTACTCAGGTCCAGTCAAGAGTTTGATTACATTCAACCCAAGTCAATGTTTTATACCCAGCCACATTAAACTGCAGAGGAAAACACTTTGTTGCAAGTCTTTTTCGAATTTCGGTTCCCACCGCCTGTCATCTCTGTGATTCGTTTCAGTCTTTGACGCTCATCAAATAAAGTCTTACATATGTATACAAAAGAAGAGACAGAAGAAAATGTACCACACGCATATATCCATATTTATAGGCAGCAAAATGCGCAGCTGAACAGACTTTACTTTGTGTATTACAAGTTTACAAATTACGGTTATTCATGGGTGAAAGTTTTCAGGTTTAACCCGAATTCAGGATTTTGAGGGCCTCAAAATGCTGAATTAGGCAGATTATAATAGAATCTCATTTTCAGAATAATCTAAAGACAATTGACCATTTAAATATGAAATCGTTAATGTTTTTCAGGCATACTACAATTTTTAAGATTTTAATCTTAAAGTTCAGGATTTTAGAAATGTTTGAACTTTCACACATGGGTTATTGAGCTCTGTATATTATTTCATGTTAGATTAAAACATTTGTGTACAAAGTTTCATCGCAGCATCTCGACAATATTGATCAGGATTAAAATACTGAGAAGGCTACTTTCAATTTCAAAGTACCTTATATCCTGAAGTTATGATTTTTGTGAAGTTTCGTGAAAATATCTCAAACGGTTTACAAAACTTGCATATTACAGAAACAGCTTTTTTCAATGTTCAAAGGGTCATAGCTCAGAAAGCATGTGAACAAGAGTTACAGTTCTTGTGTTCTGCACATTGTCTAATAGTGCTTTACATTTGTTCACATAACTAGTTAAAGATCGGACACGAAAACTTTATTACTAACACATAGACGCCGTGGTGACTGTTATAGTCCTCCCTGATCCGTTTAACACTTTGTATCCAGATTCGCGGAAGTTCCAATATATAGGTGTTAACTAAATCATGCTCTATTATGAAAGGTGCGTTTTCGCTACCTACCCACACATTTTTTTCACACAGAAGCCAGGTTTCGCGACGAGAAGTCTGGGTTTATTCGGTGCAGTTGTATAATTTTCAGCTTTTAGGTGATTGTGTAAATGCAGGGTTTACTAAGTGAGGTAGATCATTACGTCTAAGTATTGCCACATGTTCTTGGAAAATATCTGGCTTGACTTTCACTGTATTCAAAAGAAAAACAAACAAATAATCGTAGCCTGTAACAGAATCTTTAATTCTAATGTATTACTTGACTTTTCGCTTACTGTAAAGGCGGCAACTTTAATATTCATATCTGGGTGTCGTTCGGCTATTTCATCTGCTAAGGAAGGGAAATCAGGTTTTATTTATAATTTGGTAAAGAGAAAATAAGCTTTTTGAGCCGCGCAAACGTGCATGCATTTCATGAAAATCCTAACCGTATACACACTGAACTCACATTTATTAACCCTTAAAGCGCATAATCACAAAATGAATGTTTTTGTCGTCCACTAAACTATTTGAAGCCTGATAGATAAACAGTGTGAATCCAGATCAGACTGCTCCTGTTGGAGCAGTCTGATCTGGGTCCACAATGTTTGCCTCCCTGCTTATGTTTTCAGATGCAGTTATTTTGCTGGCGTTTTAAGGACTAAATAATGACTGAGATGGTGACACAAGATGATACAGTTACTTTTGAATAAAACCACGCCTCCTTTTCAGCCTTTACCTATGTCTAAGGTTGACTAGTCCTAATTACGCATTCATGAGGCGCCGCCTTTACAGTAAGCGAAAAGTCAAGTAATACTTAAATTAGTTTTGTAACGCGACGTCTGATTGGATATTATCCCCTTATTCGACCATTGTTAAGCGATGTCTGTACAGCCCTTATTGTCACAGAAATCCCGTGGCTGATATTACAAGAACACACAAGTGAGGGAAACCATGTTTTACCGTATAATGCATGGATTGGCGGAAGTTCCAGTAACTCTGCTTGTTCCAACAGCACCCGTCTTCGAGGCCATAATCAGAGATTTTAGTGTCCTACGCCAGAGCCAGTCCCTAGTCCTCCTCTCTGGAACATCATTCACAGTCTGCTATATCGACTGCAATAAACTGGAAAGCTTCAAGATCCAAATGCAGTCTATCCACTTCCGCTAGACGCCCTCCAGATATCTTAACTGCGATGTGATTTTTTTCATTAAATACCCCGCTGACATCTCTTGGCATGAAACACCAACAGCAGTTCAGTAAAACGGTCGCTCAAAAAATAGACAAAAACAAAGATCTTAATGACAAATGATAGCTTAATGAAGGTCGAAAGTATTGCAGAATGCTACTCTTTTGAGCATTCTGCAATAAAGGGGAGCATTCTGCAATACTTTTGACCTGCTTTAAGCGATAATTGATCCTGAAAACCAAGTTTCTGTCTATTTGAGAGTGGCCGTTTTACACAGGTTTTACTGTACGGAAGAGGAAGAAATGGCTAAATACATGTACGTCTCGGTGTTGCACATGAATTTAAAATGAAGAAGTTTAGCAAAAATAAATCTTGTTACTCAAATCAGTACTGCTTCAGTGTTAAGAACATTTCTGAATACAAACATAGAAAATATTCAGCTCCCATACCGATCGAGTTTATTGTTAGTCCGTTAAATAGTTCTAGAAGATTATTAGACATGACATTTATGTAAATTCTGTGGTATTTATTGTAATGTACCTATTGTACTTTGTAAGCAGTATAACAACAATCTTACTTTTTGTATATAGACTCATCATGGTTATTCCTGAAATCAGGATTTTTAGGATAACCAAAACGTCAGCCTCAAACTACTGATTTATCGTTTGCACTATACGAGATTGCAAACTACTGTTGGGGTAAGCATGGGACACGGTGTCCACGGTATATGCGAGCTAGTGTAATGTGGTCACTAACATTTCCACAGTACAAAGATACATGTATAGGGGATGGCATCCAATGATGACATGAGCAATATTCCCTGTTTCGCTACAAGATCATACCAACTATTTGGTTAGGCATATTTCTTAGCCCCCTTGTTAAGTCAGGTGTAACCCATTCCGTACCCACTGCGAATGTACCCACTGTGCAGTGGGTACGGAATGGGCCACACCTGGGTCACCGAGGATAGTTGTTTCTTAGATGTTAGTTAACATTCGGCACACACACTCTTTTAATTTCTTCTGATGGAAAGCTAAATGAACAATGTCGTCTGCTGATTTCTGACCGAGTTCTGTAATGGCCATGTCAATATTCTTTGCGTCACTTACATACTTTCTACGTTAATGTTATTAAGACGGAACAGTGAGAAACGCACACCTGAATTGAGTTCTTGCCAAATGGAAATGGATGTTCATTTTCGAAAAGCATTGTTTTAGATGTAAGCGACTGGGGAATACATTATGCCTTTAAGCGCCAATCACTACTGCAGCAGACGACAAACTTGCAACTTCGTTCGACATTTTCGTGCAAACATGGCTTTATATTCTATATAAATATTGTCTATTGGAAGAAATTTCTTATGTAATAGGGCTAAGGCATACGCATTTTTATTTTGTTAAAAAGGCAAAAGGAAAACCATTTTTTTGTCTTCCGCAATGCATAGGCAGCAGAGGCGGTGCTTTAAGGATTAACACATAAGTCCGGGTTAGCAAAAAATAGCGTAAAATTGTAGTTTTTTTTTCCTTAACCATCAGTTTTAGCTTATGTTTTGGATGCTCAAAAGAACCGTCTCATTGAGACGGTTCTTTTGAGCACCAACAACATATGCTTTTGCTGCGAATTAGGAGATCGAATTTCAATTTCTCACTCTTATCTGGAGACCTGTTAACAATTGCACCTCAGTACATAAAAACAAGAAGACATCACGTAAGAACCGTAGAGATTGGGTCGACATGGGCTGAGCTGCTCTGTACACTCTTGTAAACTCAATTGAATTCACTCGGGAACAATGATCACACATAAGACAAGTGTTAATTTCGATGTTGCATTTAGTCGTACCCCGGCTTTATTATTACCTCCTTTAGTCGTACCCCGTCTTTATTATTACCTCCTTTAGTCGTACCCCGGCTTTATTATTACCTCCTTTAGTCGTACCTCGGCTTTATTATTACCTCCTTTAGTCGTACCCAGCTTTATGTTTACCTCCTTTAGTCGTACCCCGGCTTTATGTTTACCTCCTTTAATCGTACCCTGGCTTTATTATTACCTCCTTTAGTCGTACCCCGGCTTTATTATTACCTCGTCATCTGTGCAAGTATTTTTCAGTAAACATGTTTGGTAAACATCCCGTGCAGTAGTAACAAATTGATACGAAACGTTGGTGGCCGGTGGTGTGATCTTTCTAATTCCATTACTATGGTTATAGTCGTTTTACTAAAATATTGACATTTTTGCGAACGTATAGGTATAGATGACATACATTGATATCGTACTAATTAGCGCAAGTTTAAGCTCGACATGACAACGTGGCAATCTGAATATATTTTTTTAGATTGAACAATTATGAAGAAGGTGATGCATTAAAACAATCATTGGACCCTATGCACTCGGTCAGTACCCATGCAGAAATGTGTCCATGCTGGTAAGACATTATATCAGAATTGTGATTATGCGATTTTTAGATTCCATCCATGTCAGAAATGTGTCCTTAAGAGTAAAAGAATATTCTATGCTTGAAGCGTCCATGTGAGTAAGAGTTTCTATCCATGCCAAAATTGTCCATGCGAGTGAGAAGTTCTATCCATGTCTGAAATGTGTCTACGCGACAGATATATGTTCTTGCAAATAATATATTCATACCACACTTGTAAGGAAGAGGTTATATCCATGTCAGAATGTGTCCATGCAAGTAAGAGATTGTATCAATGTCAGAAATCTGTCCCTGCACGGAAGATATTATATCCATGTCAGAAATGCGTTCTTGCAAGTTAGAGATACCATAAATGTGTCCTTGAAAAAAGAGATTCTATCCATATCAGAATGTGTCCATGCAAGTAAGAGATTTATCAATGTCAGAAATGTGTCCCTGAAAGGAAGATATTCTATGCATGTCATAATGTGTCCATGCATGTAAGAGATTGGATCAATGTCAGAAATTTATTCACACGATCAAGCGATTCAATCTATGTCGTCCTTGCAAGTAAGAAATTCTCTCCATGTCAGAAATATGTCCTTACAAGTATGAGATTATATCCATGTCAGAAACGAGCGAGCGATTCCATATATGTCAGAAATGTGTCCTTGCAGTAAGAGAGTCTATCTTTATTGAAAAGGTCTCCCTGCAGGAAGAGATTCTAGCCATGTCAGAAATGTGTCCTTGCAGTAAGTAAGTCTATCTATATTGAAAAGGTCTCCCTGCAGGAAGAGATTCTAGCCATGTCAGAAATGTGTCCTTGCAGTAAGTGAGTCTATCTATATTGAAAAGGTCTCCCTGCAGGAAGAGATTCTAGCCATGTCAGAAATGTGTCCTTGCAGTAAGTGAGTCTATCTATATTGAAAAGGTCTCCCTGCAGGAAGAGATTCTATCCATGTCAGAAATGTGTCCTTGCAGTAAGTGAGTCTATCTATATTGAAAAGGTCTCCCTGCAGGAAGAGATTCTATCCATGTCAGAAATGTGTCCTTGCAGTAAGTGAGTCTATCTATATTGAAAAGGTCTCCCTGCAGGAAGAGATTGTAGCCATGTCAGAAATGTGTCCTTGCAGTAAGTGAGTCTATCTATATTGAAAAGGTCTCCCTGCAGGAAGAGATTCTAGCCATGTCAGAAATGTGTCCTTGCAGTAAGTGAGTCTATCTATATTGAAAAGGTCTCCCTGCAGGAAGAGATTCTAGCCATGTCAGAAATGTGTCCTTGCAGTAAGTGAGTTTCTATATTGAAAAGGTCTCCCTGCAGGAAGAGATTCTAGCCATGTCAGAAATGTGTCCTTGCAGTAAGTGAGTCTATCTATATTGAAAAGGTCTCCCTGCAGGAAGAGATTCTAGCCATGTCAGAAATGTGTCCTTGCAGTAAGTGAGTCTATCTATATTGAAAAGGTCTCCCTGCAGGAAGAGATTCTATCCATGTCAGAAATGTGTCCTTGCAGTAAGTGAGTCTATCTATATTGAAAAGGTCTCCCTGCAGGAAGAGATTCTATCCATGTCAGAAATGTGTCATTGCAATGCAAGTAAGAGATTCTATTCATGTCAGAAAATTCACGGTCTACAAAACTGAGATTCTTGTCGCAAATGTTTACGCCCGCTTTATACAAATTCAATTATAATGAATGCTTATACATGTGTACTGTTGATAATCCAATGTTTCACACCAAATATCCCATAATGCACAACATGAAAATGCATGCTGCTGCAATAAGAACGTTATTATATGGTGTGCATGTCTGTACGGGCGATAATACACCCACTAAATATCTTGGTTATCTTCCCCTACATGTGCATACATACGCTTAAAACATTATACCTATATCTCTTAAATGATCAGTTTAGTTATATACGAGGGGGTTCAATTTGTAATGAAAACCCATTCATTACTCCATCCACAAATGCGTTAGGATTTTATGCCATATGCAAAACGAAAGCGGCACCGTTATAATGGTGCATGAAACATTATTTCATCTTACCAAATTAAATAAGTTACAGACTTTTTAAAAAGCACACTATTATACACTGCATATTTTTTCCTCTGAATTGTAAAGACTGATTTTAACAAACGGTAGAAAGGCATGCTGTATTTTCTAAAACAATTATTTAACATGCATGAATCACATATCCATAGTTTTCTGACTCATTTCCCCTTTATCTGCTATAATGATACAAACTTTTGACTGGTACCGATTTCTCGTGCAAACGGTTTTATTGCGTTACCCGCACTTACGTTGACGTCGTATAAAGCAATGGGCTAACACTAAAATACGCACCGTTCTTAAATATCTGAAATGTGGATTTGTACCAGGATAGGACAATTTTTTCAATACACACAGTGCATAGGCAGCAGACCAATGAAACTGAAACCAATATCTAGGGGTATCTCATCTGAATGGTACACCATTTTTGTTTCTTATAATTTTATTGTCTGAAATTAGCCAGCCAGATTATGTACATCTAAATACGTGTAACAATGTCCAAATTATGCATCCGAATGCAAACATCGATGGAACGTGGTATTTTGTCTGATCCATTTCAGTGTAAGCCAGAGATAGTATTCTTTAAAGTGATTTTCTAGTTTCAAATGGCGTATTTTGGGGTACTTTATGAGTGAGATTAAAATGGAAATTTCAAAATCGGCACGATTACTTGCTAACGAACATCAATGCGACCAGAACATATGTTACAAACGATTTCGTATAAACTTTCGCTATGTATTAGTTCACGCAAATACGACTCTGTCAATGGAATGTTAGAAAATGTAGCATCAAGAAGGGTTTTAACCAAAATGGCAGCCTCAGTATTTCATAGAACATGAAGCAATATAAAAAAAAATGCAGGTATAAATCACCAATATATGGATATTTACCACATGAAGAAACAGACTGAAAACATCCCTCGATCTTTTGAAAACGTTGTATTATTTCATATCGCAGTGTACTTCAGAACCCTATCTTGAAAGCGGCTTGTGTAAATAAGATAAGGAGCTGGACAACTGCACTTTTACACTTATTTAGCCAAGAAACTGACCTTTTAAAGAAAGAAATTACGAAGTGTGTAATTATAAAACTTTGGGATTTACTGGGCTGTTTTCATTCCATATTGAACGCCCCTCGTATTATTTGTTCAATAAAACTTGAACGGAAAAGAAACTCGTCATATTTTTCTCTGATCACCAATTAAGTTCCTAATTTAAAACCAGTGGTTTTTAAGCATGGTTCCATATAAACAATTTTGGAGCGTATAAAGTGTGATTATTTTTACGATGAGTTTTAAAATTTGTTTTAGGTACAAAGAGAACCAACAACATATGTTTTGGTTAATAAATTAGAAAAAATAATTTTAACTTTAAGGTCTACTGGTATATGGAAATGAAATGGACAGTGCTCTATGTGCTACTTGTTTCTTAAACAGGAAAGTTGTGCCGATGTGGGCGATTCGATGTAGTTTGCAGATTTAGTAGCAATTGAGGACTGAGGATATTGCCAATTGTATAAACTTCAACCTTGTCTGTTTGTACACGAACTAGTATAAGAAAGTGTCTAATGAGATCTAGCCTGTGATATAAACTGTGATCAAATCGCCCACTTAAAAAGCCCTCGTACAATAGCTTTGTATTCTGCAGAGCTGGAGAAGGCCAAGCTTTTGTACAGAGGAAAAACTTAATTAAGACCCATTTCGCTCAGCCTGATCAGGTTTTCTCCAAACTCAAGCCTATTTTCAGATGGCCAGTCCAAATATCTTGAGGTGCGTTTTCGCATAATAAGACTAATTTGTCTGATTGGTCTGTTCCGTATTGGTTGTTTGGCATTAAAAAGCGACAGGACAAATTTACCGAGCGTCTTGCTTGCTTCAGAAGCCATCAAGTCGATCTAAATAAACAGAAAAATAGACAAAAATACAGTATCTGAAATCAATAATCTGAATATCAATCGAAAGTGTCTATTTCAATAAGGAGAGATTAAGTGTCAGATTAAGATTACTTCGAATGTAATATACAGGGTGGGGAATTACGTGTGTTTTTGTGTATTTATATATACACTGCACGGACTGTTGTTATCTTCTCATAAAAAAATTGCAATTTTCTCTCTTTTGGCAAATTATGTCCATCGAGATCCATATAGCAATTTCTAGCTCTATTTGCAAGCCGTATATCACTTTGCCTTTTTTAAATTTCAACCAATCATGAATTGAATATTAGAGTACCTGCTAAAATATGAAAAATCTCATTGGTCAATTACCAGACTGTCCATACAATTTCATTTCGAGTGACAACATTCACTGAAAATAAATTCAAAATCTAGGGACACAGACTGAAGCAGTCAAAACACTTCTGCACGTTTCTTCTCAGAAAAATGTCAACGAAACAGTAAGTAGACTTCGTTGCTGATCAAAGAGGTCACTGTTGACGAACATAACTTTCATGAATGTTCACAATTTCTATTAAAACGTTCTTACCCCTATCTGTTATCCAATATGTTGATATCAGTAATTTTCCAAACAATGTTAAAATGCTGTCTGCAAACCTTTGTCATAGTTTGCATAGTCTTCAGTTACCTTCAAAGGGACTGTTCCTATAATATGAAAAATAATAGTTAGATGCTCTTACAATGCAACCAGTCCCATAGTTTTATTATTGCAAGGGTTTTAAACCAATACAGGGCACTATTACAAAATCACAGCTTAGGTACAATTGATAAAGGAGTGCACCAAAGCTGTGATTTTGTAATAGTGCCCTGTATTTGGTTGAAAACCCTTGCAATAATAAAACTATGGGACTGATAGTATTGTAAGAGTATTAACTATATTTTTCCAAGTCGGATGAGCCGGGATTACCCTATGTAACAAACAGCACCACATCTGAAAACAAATTCCACAATTAAAATCCAGCCAATATCTTTTAAAAGATATTTCTTGTTCCACATCATCTGATGCCATATTTATCTAAAAAATGATTTTTGCTCAAAACAAACACTCTGTCACTTAATTTTACCGAGATCGTCCATGCAGTATACTGTGGCATTTGTCTCTTGCAAATTTTGCGACAGAATCTTTGCCCAAATAAGGTCTTTTTTATAAGAAAGGAAAGTGGTGAATGGATTGATAGATACGATAAACAGAACAAACACAAAAACGCATTACTCTAATGAAAAATTAAAAGTCTGTCATTTAATCCGTGCAGTTTTCATAACAAATGAATAAAAAGAACCGTGATTACCTACCCTGGTATAAGTTTTTTTTATTCAAATAAGTGCCTTAATCTTTGGATGCAATTGTTGTTTATATATGGCGAGGCTTTAGTCATATTTGGTTGTATGGTAAATTGATAAAGCAGACAGTCCGACTTACTTGTGTCCTTCTATTTGTGTGACTCTTCTTCGCGATGCCATGGTCTGGTCTGTGGTTTGTGATTGTGGCATTTACTGGTCAAACTCGCTCCTGTTTTGCTTGGTTTTTCATAAGCCAGGATAACTCTGCTAAGACTATTTATTACCATGCTACTTGAAAATACCAAGTTCAGGCGGTTTTAGGGATAAATCATACCAAAATTATTCGAGTAGCTAGCTATAGGCAAAACAAATGCAGGTCCATACCATGTTGCTGATCAGGATCATAGTTACACTGTTTCAGACTCTTCGATGATATATTCAGGTTTGGTATTTACTAGTAGCGCTCACGTGCAGTTTTGTGCGTAACTAATCTGGCACGACCATATGTTTCAGATTTTATAAGTAAACCTCTATATCTAGGAATTGCTTAACGACCCACTATCTGACTCTAGGAATGAGAATTATCCAAGATTTTTTCTTGACAATCGTGTCAAACGAATGGTTTCAAGTGAAAACTACATTCTCCTCATGAACCGACATGTGACTGCGCAAAACGTTTTCTGATATTCTGAAGCATTGGACGTAAAAATTACACAAATATAAGAGATCCCACCACTGCAGTACTGTGCGTGAATTTCCTGTATTGTTAATCTGGAATCGAATCTAAATGGCGAGCAACCATAGGCACTCAGTCGGGCCTATACATTCGTTACAAGTCAAATATTCACTATATTAAAAAAATCCATTTTTTTTAGATTATGTTGTTTTTGAAACACGCAAATCAAATGCAACAAGGTTATTTCGTCGAATTTTTATCCCTCGGCGAAGGATATTTTAGAGAAAAGAGTAAATCTCCCACAACTAAATCCACCTTGGGTGGATTCATTCAGGTCACAACTAAAGCATGTCAGTTATGTAGTTATTGACTGTGCCATGTTGGCACTAAAACAAAGGGTTTACTAGTGACTAGTAAACCCTTTGTTTTAGTGTCAACATGGTAAGTCAATAAAACTGCACAATTTTGGATAGATGACCTTTTAATATGTTAAGGGTATCCTTTGGAAGCAAAGACTGCACCAAAGAACTGAAATTGGAGTGTGCATATTTCCTGGGTCAGACTAGCTAGTTTCTGCCATTTTGGCGTCATCAGTGACCCTCTAATAGTTTCAAAGTTCCACAATGAAACCCATGACCCCAAAGGACAAGAAATAAAATCTACACTATAGTGAAGGGCAGGCAGACGTTCTACCGCCGCCACACAGTCCCAGTCACCAGCTGTAGTAATGTCAAATATGTTCTTAAAAGGGTATCCTATGGAAGCAAAGACTGCACCAAAGAACTGGAACTAGAGTATGCATATTTCCTGGGCCAGACTAGCTAGCAGCTTGATGTTATTTATTTAAACCCGATCCCAGAGGTCAGGGGGTCTAAGGTCAAATTTCTTGCATTTCTGTCTATGCTTCAATCTCTTCAATTTGATATGCAACATGACCACCTTCAGAAAAGAAATTGTTTTGACCCTTTGACCACAACTATGAGTTAAAGGGTTAAAATCCAAAATAAAAATACTTAATAAGATAAAATAATACCCTATGCCATCTTCTTTCATTCTACATCATTCGTATTCTTCATGACAATATTATTATTATGCAAGTTATACTCATAATAAGTGTATGCGTCGAAAGTATAAGGTCGGAAGCCTAACATGCCAAAAAGCTCATTCTCATCATAATATAATTATGCCATATCATGAGAAAAATATCTTTCTTAACACTGGACCAAATAATAAATTCATATGTTTAGGGTAGCCCGACCCTACCTAAATTTATTGGTGAACTCCATTTTTCCAGGTTTTCTGGAAAATTTATAGATTAATTTTATGTGTTTTGCAAGGTATTTCTGTCAACAACAAAAAATCAAAATAAAGTGTGCCTGTTTTATCTAAATTTTCTAGACCTGTTGCCCTAAACATACCTATTTTTTGTTTATTTTTAACTGCGTTTGCCTACAATTAGACACATGTCTGTATAAATGTACGTGCATTGCAACCTAGCTGAGCTAGGTCTAAGTTATTTGTCCCTTCATAAACTTTCATACCTTATTAATGTCTCGTTTTTACACATGGGTCGTTTTTACATGCTGACTGAGTCAAGCTTCAAAATGGCCGCGCCCACAATGTTAATACGATGAAAACCACTTGTTTCGCCTCCGCGATAGCGAGTGGATTAGGCCGCTCGTGTGGCAATCATGGAATAACTATTTTTTACCAGCTTCATCAGTGTAGACCTTGCACCTTGCGCAATTTATTGTACTAAAGTATAATATAGGATAACTTGTAAAGACAATATTTATCCCTTAAGTTGTTTAGCGAGACAAAACGATTATATTCTTTATGGGAAGTCTGTGAAAATTACACTTTTTTCATTCTTCCTTGCAGCAGTTTGAAGAAAGAACAAAATGCTAAAATGACAAAACCGCAAGGAGTCGTCTGCGACAATGAAACAAAACAAAATTATATCCTGCTTGATGTTATTTAATCAGTCACAAGCCTTTTCGTTTCACTTTATCTTCAATTTCAAAGTATTTAATGTTTAGGATGGAATCTTAGGCCAAACAAAAAAAGTGTGTTTAGGGTAACGGGTCTGAAAATTTTAGATAGGGTAGGCACACATATTTTTTTTATTATTTCGCCTTTCAAAATTCATTAAGTTATAATTTTTTTCCAAAAAAAACTGAAAAAATTTCTGGTTTTCACCAGTAAATTAAGGTAGGGTCGGGTTACCCTAAACATAGTGGCCTTAACTGGCAGCAGGTCAGGAAAACATTTATGTCTGCTTACTGTGTGACTGTGTGCTCCAAATTAGTGTCTTGATATTATATATCATATCAAACTGACGAAAACTACTCAAGAGAACGGTAATAATGTCCCAATCAATAATATTTCAGTCATGTCGTCGTGGGTAGAACCAATACTTTAAGCAGCGCGTATGCGATGGATTACAGTTTATTACATGTTTTAAGAAATTCCCTGACAATCTTAAAGTATCTATCATACTAAATAAATATACTGAGGAACTTTAGAAATGCACCATTTTATATTCACTGTCTCTTCAACATGGTAAATTTGAGGATGTTTTCTTTATCATTCTTCATCCTCTTGCACAATGGACCATGATTTGCCACAATTTCGACTTGCTCATGCTGTTCATTCTGACGTATTACTGATGTTAGTGTTTTTTCAACCAGTGTCGCCTGAGAAATGTAAATTCAATTCAATTTGAAAACAAACACTTTGAGGTGGTAGCCAGATGTCTTAACTAATGGAAAAACACAAAATGCTTCAGAAATAATCGTTTTATTACACTCTCACTCGCAGCGTTTCTTTGCTAACGTCAGTCTTAAATTTTCAAACAGCAATAGCAGGCGGATGACGTTCGCGCGTGTCTCGATACTTTTGTCTTCTACAGAACTGATTGAGGAGTATCTGTTGGCAATAAAAGGTTTTGATTATTCCTGATCCTTAGGATATAAACGGCCAATTACGTCAAAAAATAATGACGTCTTGTAGACGAAATGAACGTTGCCAGAGGCTTAAAACTTCATGATTTGATTTTGTCTTTTCCTTTGCTTTCGAGAATGAACATGGGTTTGAAAACTTGTTTTCGTTCATTATGGAAGGTATTGGTACTCTGTGACTTTTTGAATTTCAGTTGTCTCAGAATAATCGCAACGTCACGGCAATCATAAACCACAGCCTTTCGATTTTTTTATTGAATGCAAGCTAAATGACGGAACTTGTCAATTTCTGTGTTCACATTATGAAAATATTAAATTTTCGGCATAAGTTAGCATTTAAGTTGATGGTGCGTTTCTAAAGTCCTTCAGTATAGATTACCGCTTTTACCAGGAAAACGGGGAAGAGTTTGCTGCAATGTTATCAAATATAGCTATTTTTTGATAAAAATGAGTAGATCTATCTTTTGATTTAACATAGATTTTTGTTTTTGTGGTTTTCTGGGTTTTAGACAGGGCATTCAGCGATTGGGCGTCGTTTTTTTGTTTGTTTGTTGTTGTATGTGTTGTTGCTTTTTTCGTTGTTGTTAAAACAGCTTACACATCGACTTCGATTAGAACTATAGTGGCGCGTAATAGGGTAAGGGAACACGGGACTTGTGACGTCATGCTTATTGCAGTAAGGGAGAAGCCGTTTGGAAATTGTCCTCGTATGTGGTAAGGCTTTTGCTTTTTATGTAGCACATACTTTGCAAAAGCAAACAACGATTTCATGAGCTAGCCCATAGTTCATAATTATAGTTTAAATATTTGCAATTTTTGACAACACATTGCTCGTTGACCTTTTTTACTTCCACATTTTTTTTTACATTTCAACATTTTAGCGTACACTGTATAATTGAACATGTGAGGGATACAGATTCGAATAAGTCTTCGGACTTCCTTCTGAATACCGTTTGTATAATGCTCATATTCTATACTGACCCACACTTCCAAGTTCAACGCAAAATGTTTCAGGAATGTAACTTAAATTACTATACAAGGTCTTGCCAAAATCATTGTACCGTTCAGGGGTTCTGGCAGACATTCACCCAATCTGGTTGACACTGGTACCTCTGACATAATAATCACAGGAGATTTTAATTTCAATGTCTCAAACTCACAGACTAAGAAGAAAATAGATTCCTTTTGTACCCAGTTCTCTTTGCATCAACCTCTTACTGATGCTTCTCACTTTACAGAGCACACTTCCTCTTTGCTTGATCTCATTCTTGTTAGTAACAAGGAACATTTAATTCTTCATGGTGTTGGAGATCCTTTCCTGGACCAGCAGCTGCGATATTATTGGCCCATTTATGGTTTTTGTAAGTTTTCCAAACCAAAGGCCAAGGCTTTCACAAGACATATTTGGATGTATAACAATGGGAAAGTTGGCCTCTTGCGTCTTCTATTGATTGACATGCTTTAGAGAACGACGATATCTCCGTCTATGCTTCTAATTTAAACACCACTATTTTATCCTTAACAAAAGAATGTATCCCCAACAGATCTATAAGGGTTAGAACCTCAGATCCACCATGGATAACAACTCTTTTGAAAAGGCAGATACGTAAACGAAAGCGAGGAAAGCCAAGCGGACTGACGTGGTACGTCATTGGACTAAATGTAGGCAGTTGCGCAATGAAACGAACACATTGATTCGCAACTCTAAGCAGCAATTCTATGACAATATAGCTGAAAAGCTTAAATCTAAATCACTCTCTTCTAAAGACTGGTGGTCAACCCTTAAAACTTTTATATCCCCTAACCTTAATTCTGCTATTCCTCCAATTGAAACTGAAGGGATCATATATACAGATGACTTGGAAAAATCAAATCTTTTTAATAATTACTTTCAAGGGCAAACAATTCTTGCCGACAGTAATACTGTCCTTCCTGATCTACCTGAACCTTTCTATCTTACAAAGATAAGCAGTATCGCTTTTTGGTCCTCAAGAAGTAGAAGAAATTCTTAAAACTCTAAAAACTGACAAAGCATCTGGTCCTGATGGTATCAGTAATCGCATTAAAAAGGAGTTATCACACGAACTATCATCACCTCTGTGTTCTCTCTTTAACAAGTTCTTATCCTTAGGGAATTTCCCATCGCCCTACAAAGATGCAAATGTGACCCCTGTACATAAGAAAGGTGACCTGTCTCTTGTTTCTAATTATAGGCATATATCTCTGCTAAATTCTGTAGCAAAATTATTTGAAAAACTTGTCTTCAAATACCTAGAGCTATAATCACCTCCAAGACAATAACATGTTATCTTCTTTGCAGTCAGGCTTCATCCCAGGTGACTCAACTGTTAACCAACTTGCATATTTATACCATATGTTCACAGAAGCACTTGGTGCTGGTAAAGAGGTACGGACTGTCTTCTGCAACAATCAGCAAAGCTTTTGATCGTGTATGGCATGAAGGACTTATTTACAAACTTAAAGCTGCTGGTGTTTCAGGAGACGTCCTTAGATGGTTTCAAAGCTACCTCTCAGGACGCCGTCAACGTGTAGTGCTACAAGGCAGTTTATCAGAATGGGTTTACATCAAAGCTGGAGTACCACAAGGCTCTATACTTGGCCCTCTATTGTTTTATTATATATTAATGATATTGTTAAAAATATTGGATCCAATATCCCCTTATTTGCTGGCGATACTAGTCTCTTCATCATATTAGATAATCCTACAGCAGCTGCTCTTTGTCTTAATTCTGATCTTGAAAAACTCTCTCGTTGAGCTGCTACCTGGTTAGTCACTTTCAACCCTTCCAAAAACGAATCTCTTCTAATTTCTCGCAAAATCAATAAGCCAATTCATCCACATTTTTATATGCAAAATGTACAGATTCAAAAAGTTTCCTCTCACAAACACTTAAGCTTATACTTCTCTAACGATTGCAGCTGGCATCAACATATTGATTATATTAAGCAGAAAGCTTGGTTCAGAATTCATTTTATGCACAAACTTAAATTCAAGCTGGATCGCAAGTCTCTTGAAACTATTTATTTAACATGAATCAGGCCACTTCTTGAATATGGGGATATTATATAGGATAACTGCACTCAGTATGAAAAGAATGAGCTTGACAAGATCCAAAACGAAGCAGCGAGAATCACAACTGGTACAACAAAACTCGTTTCCTTAGACAATCTATATAAAGAAGTTGGATGGCAGACCCTGCACAGACGACGACAGGATCATAAAATCACCCTCTTTTATCAGATGTTTAATCAACTCACACCTGCATACCTGTCTTCCTTAATTCCACAGCAAGTGAACGCTATTTCTCATCACAACCTTAAGAACTCAAATGACATTCATACTATCAGATCTAACACTAGCTTCTATCACAATTCCTTTCTTCCATCGACTCTTAGGCAATGGAACAGCCTACCAGTTGAAGTAAGGCAGATAAATACTCTCTCATAATTTAAAACTTTCTTAAGAAAGATCTTCAATCTGTCCCAACTTGTTATTACTGTGGTTCCAGGAAAGCCCAAATCCTTCACGCACATTCATGTACAGGCTGCAGTTTCTTTAAATATGGACCTCTTTCACAAAAATATTATTGAATCCTCACTATGTCAATGTGTAAGCATCGAAGATACACAGCACTATTCCTTTCACTGCAGGTTCTACCAGGGGTCTCGCAAGACTCTTTTGAATGCCTGTACTATTTACCAGAGCCCTTCCCTAAGTCTCCTTCTCTTTGGCAGTTCAACACTATCACTTGAAGCAAACATTGCAATTCTGGAACAAGTTCACAAGTGTATACTTGACACCGAACGTTTTACCTAATCTAGCATCACGCTACCTTAGGGCGATATATACATATATAATACAGGTGTTCAGCCTTCCAATTGGTCTGTGGTGTCTACTCTTATCTCCCACCCCTATCCCTGCCCCAACCCAAGTGATATTCCTAGCCTTTACGATGACGTTATCATTTTTTTTCTAATTATTGTATCAGAGGCGGATGATACTACCTAGTATCATCCGCCTCTGTTGTATTTATTCATTATGTTTTCACAAAGCTGTATGTTTTCTGTTGTTTTTTTTCTTTTCTGTTCTTGTACTCTTTTTGTTTTCAAATGAATATCCACCGCTCAATATGCTAAAATAATACTCAATTGCCGCCAAAGCAAAACAAATACATTTTGATAGGGAGAAGAACTACATAAGCTTTGCTTTCGTTCTAATCCTTTATAGTGTTCACAGATGTATGTATGTATACTGTAATTATTTGTATTATTTCAAATAAAATATGTTTTAACTAATCTGGTTATGATTAAAAAGGAATGATTTACTTTCATTTTCATAAATGTTTTAATTTTTTTTTATTATTAAAATTGCGTTACAATGGATGAAACAATATATGTAATATTTAAGGTTCAGTATGATTTTGCGTTAGAAGTGGGCTTCAGTATATTACTACTGTTTATGTATTGTACAAATGAAATAAAATTTAAACTATTTTTTAACAACCACCATAACAATTTGATCTATGTCCAAGTGTTTGCTTTTACCACAGTGCATTTGTTACAGACCAGTATCCTTCCCAAGTTATTTCACCTCCAACTCACTGCTAGTTATGTCCATTTATCCGTTTTCACTAGCAGCGGCTTTTCTCCATTCTGACAGCATTATCTGTTAGATCTTAGATTTTCAAAAGGTTTCGTCCAGCCAGCTATTTCAGAGAAAACATTAATCTCATTTTAATGATCATAGCTGATAGGTAGTTAGCAGCTACAGGGAGAGACATTTATTTTTATCTCAATCTACTGCTTTCTTCTTCTTCTTCTTCTTCTTCTTCTTTTTATGCCCCCAAAGAAACTTTGGGAGGCATATAGTAATCGCACTGTCCGTCCGTCCGTCAGTCTGTCAGTCCGTCCGTCCGTCCCGCTTTCGTGTCCGGTCCATATCTCCTATATTCTTTGAGGTAGGAATTCCAAATTTGGTGTGTGGATACATCTTGGGATGGCGGAGTGTCGCGTACCATTTTTGGGTCACTGCGACCTTGACCTTGACCTCTGACCTAGTTTTTAGAATAATCGTGTCCGGAGTATATCTTTTATATTCTTTGAGGTAGGAATCTCAAATTTGGTGTGTGGATGCATCTTGGGATGACAAAGTGTCGCGTACCATAATTGGGTCACTGTGACCTTGAATTTGACCTCTGACCTAGTTTCTAGAAACTGCATTGAGTCTGGTGCATATCTTGGGATGACAAGGTGTCACATATCATTTTTGGGTCACTGTGACCTTGACCTCTGACCTAGTTTTTAGAATAATCGTGTCCGGAGCATATCTCTTATATTATTTGAGGTTGGTGTGTGGATTCATCTCGGGATGACGAAGTGTCGCGTACCATAATTGGGTCACTAAGATCTTGAATTTGACCTCTGACCTAGTTTCTAGAAAATGCATTGAGTCTGGTGCATATCTCCTATATTCTTTGAGATAGGAATTCCAAATTTGGTGTGTATATGCATCTTGGGATGACGGGGTGACACATACCATTTTTGGGTCACTGTGACCTTGACCTCTGGCCTAGTTTTAAGAATTATTTTGTCCAGAGCATATCTCTTATATTCTTTGAGTTAGGAATTCCAAATTTGGTGTGTGGATGCATCTTGGGATAGCGGAGTGTCATGTACCATTTTCAGGTCACTGTGACTTTGACCTCTGACCTAGTTTTTTTAGAATGATCATGTCCGGAGCATATCTCTTATATTATTTGAGGTAGGAATCTCAAATTTGGTGTGTGGATGCATCTTGGGAAGACGAAGTGTCATGTACCATAATTGGGTCACTAAGACCTTGAATTTGACCTCTGACCTAGTTTCTAGAAAATGCATTGAGTCTGGTGCATGTCTCTTATATTCTTTGAGATAGAAATTCCAAATTTGGTGTGTATATGCATCTTGGGATGACGGGGTGACACATACCATTTTTTGGTCACTGTGACCTTGACCTCTGGCCTAGTTTTAAGAATTATTTTGTCCAGAGCATATCTCTTATATTCTTTGAGTTAGGAATTCCAAATTTGGTGTGTGGATGCATCTTGGGATATCGGAGTGTCATGTACCATTTTCAGGTCACTGTGACTTTGACCTCTGACCTAGTTTTTTAGAATTATCATGTCCAGAGCATATCTCTTATATTATTTGAGGTAGGAATCTCAAATTTGGTGTGTGGATGCATCTTGGGATGACGAAGTGTCACATACCATAATTAAGTCACTGTGACCTTGAACTTTGACCTAGTTTCTAAAAACTGGTGCATATCTCCTCTATTCTTTGAAATAAGAATTCCAAATTTGGTATGTAAATGCATCATGGAATGCCAGAGTGTCACAAACCATTTTTGGGTCACTGTGTTCTTGACCTCTGACCTAGTTTTAAGAATTATTGTGTCCAGAGCATATTTCCTATATTATTTGATGTAGGAATCCCAAATTTGGGGTGGTGATTCCTCTTTGGATGGCGGAGTGGTGCAAACCATTTTGAGTCACTTTGACCTTGACATTGACTTCTGGCCTTATTTCTAGGTTTTTCCTGCTATATTACAGCTAACTTTCCTCAAATGTGTCTTATGCTAGACCAATTCCTTTGGGGGCTTTCGTCACGTGTTTGTGACATTTCTTGTTTATTATTATTATTATTATTATTATTATTACATGTTTGACAGAGAAACTCCAAATTATCAAATAAATAAAAGCGGTAATTTTGTTTTTGGTCCAAATTGCTGCATGTCAGGAAAATTACATCTAATTTGCATGAAAACCGAAGGTTTTCATGCTAAAATTAGGTGTAATTTAAACAACATTTCATACCTCGGTGAAACGCAGAAAAATAACTTTCAATTCTTATAATTACAACTTCTTCTTTATTCATTCTTATTCAGTATTTATAATTATGTTTTCCTTAAAAAAATACGTTTCCAGCTAATAGTTCGTTTCGCGCATTTAGAGTATGACGTGCGTATGTAGACGTCGCGATCGCAACGTTCAAAAAATCAAAATGGCGGCCGTTCTCCAATTGAAAATAAACAACTACATTTTAGAGACTAGAATCTCGTTTTTACATAGTGACAACCGAAAAAACTTAACATGTGTGTTCATTAGAATGTGTACGATAGTTACGTCATCGGATATGACGTCATTCATTTACATTGGTGACGAAAAGCATTATCTGTCAAAATGGCTCGGAAAGGAAAAGAAATGACCCCCGGCAAAAAGAAATTGAGCTATCTTTATTAGCAAAGACGAATTGCAAAAGATGTTGGATAAACCAGGCAACAGTCATGCAGTAAGTTCAAGAAACAATTTTATTACGGGGCTCGACTGAAAACATACAACGAAGTTGCAGGAAAACAAGCACAGGCGATCGCATCATTTTGCGGACTGGGAAACTAAATAGATCGCAGCCAAGTGCGGATCCAGAGGGGGGAGGGTGTCCGGACCCCACCCCCCCCCTGGAAAATCACAAGTTATTTGGGTTTCTATCTATAGGGAATAAGCATTTGACCACCCCCCCCCCCCCCACCCCGGAAAAAGTTGGACCTCCCTGGAAAAATTTGGACCCCCTCCGGAACCTTGAAAAATGATATTTTTCTTTGAAATTAACCATTTGACTTCTGTGAAATAAGCCGAGGACTAAAAAAAAGAAGAAAAAAAAAAACAACAACAAACAAACAACGCTGTCAGAGTTTTTTTTGTCAGATTGACATGGACCCCCCCCCCCCCCCCCCGACGAAAATTCCTGGATCCGCGCATGGCAGCAGACAGCTGATCGGTATGTCTACTTGTCTACTGTTAATTTCGGCGTCGTATGTAAGTTAATCTTTTCTTTTCTACCTGAAAATATAGGTGTAAGTGCAAGGTAAAGTGTCAGTAGTTGCAGGCTGTCCATTTCTCTTCATAGAAGCATTGCACAGTATCACAAAAGAGTAGTTCTGTTGTGAATGGCCCCGCCCCTCATGAATACGGACCAGGTTCATTGAAAAATGAAAAACAGGTCAATGCGATCAGATGACAGTTCTTGACCAATCAGATTAGCGGATCTTAATAAATGTTATGACAGTTGTAATTATAAGTAATTGATATCACTTTTATTTGTTTTTTTATATACATTGATTTCACTGCTAAGAATAAAATAAATCTCTTTAGCCGGAACTCCTTTTTCCTGCATACAAGTGATCCAAGGCATCCAAGAGATGAAATGCATGACATATTCATATTTGTTTTATAATTTACAATTTAACAAACAAAACGCTTCTCTGCACTTATGACGTCACATGTATTAACAAATGACGTCATTTACACATGCGATGACGTTGCATAATGTTTCTGTCATCCAACGCTGAAACTGGAGGATCGAAGAATACAAAAGCGAAAAATTCTAGAAAAGCACAATCAATTTAGTACCAAAATGTTCGTTACGATCTAACTAAGAAAATGACTACCCACACTTTATGTTTTTGTTCACTAATTAAAAAGTTACAGACTTTTGAAAATCTGAGGTGGACTCGATGAAAAAGATTTCCAAAATGGCGGACTTCAATTTTTTTCAGCAGGGACCAGGTGATGTATTACTACTCGGGTTAAAAGTAGACATGACATGTTCCCGCTAGTTTTGACACATCACATACCGTAGTATTTTCTTGATTTGAGCAAGCAGTTCAAGCAGATTACATGTAATATACAGTATATTGAATCATTCTATTTAAAATATCTGATTTATTAACCTCGGAAGGTGAAAAATCATATAAAGAAACTCGTGCTTGCGCACTTGTTTCTTTATCGGATTTTTCACCTCCCTCGGTTTATAAATCCCATATTTTAAATAGAATGATCAGTAAACTCTATATATTATTATTATTATTATTATTATTATTATTATTATTTGATTTATTAGTGTCATTGATACATTGATATTCGCTGCATATACAGATTAATATTCTGAACTAGCTAAACCTTCGATCCTTACTATTTTAAATCAGGATACAGTGGAAATCCAGATGAGCTGGCTTCTAAGCAAGCTGATATGGGTTTTCATTGGTTCCATTCTGCTTCTTAGAACTTGTTTTAGTTAGTACTGAAATCTAGTAAATTAATTATAAAGAACTAGGAAGGAGTGTAGAACATACAAATATCAAGAATGTTCTTATTCAACAGTTGAACAGGCTGGTTTACAGCCACTTTGCTGACTCAAACAAGTCATTCTACTATCCAGAAGAGCAATAAAATGAGCTTACTTGAGTCCCAGTGGAGTTCAGCAGACAGGTCAGGGAGATATTTCTCTCAGATGCTACCATTTGTTGATCATAATCAAGTTAAAACGGCTTTTGCCAGCAAACCCCAAAATTGGGGAAGAATAGGAGGGAAAGAGGACTGACTGTTTTATTCTAATCCTGCCAAACTCGTTACCACGGCAAACACGCGCATAATAAACATGATAAACGCGAATTTGTTTTCCATGCAGCTCTACTTACACCAAAAAAAATGCATTTTGCTTTTTTTTTTTTTTTTTTTTTTTTTTTTTAAATATTTGTATAGATCTACATTTTAAGGAATTTTGGTGGGAGAGGTCATGTATTTACTGTGTACAACACGATCAAGCATTTTCGAAAAAGAGAGCCGCCGTAATGAAGCGGGAATGAAGCGGGATTTCATCTGGTTCTTAACTGTTTTACCTGTCTGTGTCGGGGTCTGTGTACCTAAAGTTTGATTAAGAATTAGGGATTTCAGGATTGAGATTTTCTGACTGTTATCGTCCCTGGAGATTGCAATATGAGCCATAAGGTCCAAGGTCATAGCAGTAATCATAAGCAAAATATGAACATGTTTGGTCAAAAATTAAAACAAAATTGCATTACGAGCTGTAGACAGATGTTAAGAATATGCTACCTTGACCCTTTGACTACATGCTACCACTGTGCTTACTATAAGCAGCCTCCATCAGAAAATGAGAGTTAGCGGTACGAGCCATAAGACAGATTTTAAGTATATTTGACCTTGACCTTTGACCCCAAGGTGGTATCCGTGTTCTGAGACTTTTTTTAGTATTCGCCACACGATAGGCAATAATTGTGCCAAATATGAACACCCGCGGTCAAAAAATGAAAGATGAGTTTGCGTTACGAGTCGTTAGGCAGATTTTAAGTATATTTGACCTTGATTTTTGACTTAAAGATCATTGTAGCTATATGCAACCTCTGTTGTATTCTACACTTCATAAGCACTCATTGTGCTATATATGAACATCCTCCGTTAAAAACTGAAAAAGAAGTTCGCCAGCGGACATATTTTATTATATGCGACCTTGGCCTTGGACTACAGGGTCATATCAGTGGTCTGAATAGCCTATGTTCATCAACAGCCATAAAATCATTAAGTTTAGCAAGTGAATGAAAGTCTCTCTCTGTCTGTCTGTCTATCTGGCTGTCTGTGATCTTACTTTTTCAATCTAAGTTGTGGTTCAACGCATTTTAATAACGATCAAAGCTGTAATTACCCTCACCCATCTTTAATACCTAGGAATCTGACAATTTAATCGAACATTGACAACATAGACCGTGTGCCAAAGCTCACCAAACTGATCTTTTATGACTCACAGGTTTTACTCAACACTTCATTATTGCAGGTGACTAAACGATGCCAGTTCAATATTTGGGTTATACCAAACACATATTTTTTTTGTTTTTTTTGTTTTGTTTATGCCTACAAAACTAACAAGAAATTTGTACAGGATTTGGTCGTTTTTGAGCCATGTAACAGAGACAATCGCAGTTTATTCTGTACACAGATGTTTTGATGAACAGCATGTCCACTATACAGAATATTACTCCACAACTTTTATTATGAAGTTTGCGAAATAAGGTGCCTTTTTACTTAATCTTATCTCATAACAAAACAGAAGTTCGTTTGCTGTTACATTGTTTTAGGTGTTTTATGTTGTAAAACTCATTAACAGTTACCTTGTCATCTTTTTGGAGCCTCCTATATTCACAAACCAATCAAAAGAACGTATTTCTAAACTACTAGGTACAAACGGAACAGTTAAGTGTCTTTTGCACGTTGGTGGCCATAACTTGCAAAACCACTGTTTCAGATTGAATTGGAATAGTTGATTATCCTCAAGTTAACCCTTAATGCGCCAATCACGACAGCAGCAGACGACATATTTTGTGACATCTTTCTTAATTTTCAAATGAAATAAGGAATGATATTTCACGAGAATCTCATGAAATGTCATGCCTTATTTTTTTTTTTGAAGAAGTGGCAAAATTTGAAATTGTCATTTGCTGCAAATTATAGATGGCGCTATCCACAGCCGCTTGAATTTATGAACGCTTGCTACTTTGACTGATGTCTGATGCTTAGGGGCCTTCTCTTCAATTCCATCCGAAAATTTCGAGAAAATAACTGACCATGAAAACAATGAAAATTTTGTTCAAACTGATTCATAGAAAAATCATTATTCTTATACTCGATTTGAACTTCTTTTTTTTCAAGTCCTTATATGATCGGACATTCGTCATTTCAAAGCACAAATTATGCTTTCCTAGGCCTAAAATCACTTCAAATCATAAATTAAAGTCACTGTTAGGCGGTCCAAGTCATTCTAGTTTTCTTTTTCGATCATGGGCTTTACTAATAAATTGCGATATATGCCACTTTTTGTTTTGTTTTTTTGCGAACCGAAGTATTAAAAATCCCATGGCACATTATCCAATATCCATTGAACTTCAAAATTTCATGATTCCCTCATAGCCTCCAGAAAGAAGCTTGCTGTATTAGTATCTACGCCAGCAACGGACGTCTGATCAGAACCCAATATTGTGCGGAAGGCAGAATACTGCTTAAGCCGGTGCTATGGGCGTGAGAATTGTTGCGCTTTCCATAAGTTCTCATGAACAGACTCAATAAAACCGAGTCTGCTGTTTTCTGATATTGTAGGTTCTCTCTATTTCCGAAGGATCCGTTTGTCCAGATTATTTAAATACCAGTAAAATTATTATCTTTCCTGTCCCTCTTTCTTCTGTTACTGGGGTATTTACAGGCCATCATTATGCCGGTAGCACTAAATTTTTACAGCTTAAAAACATACTCCGCTGAGATTTTAAAACAATTTACAAAAAGTTGCTTGAGCCCGAGGGCCCAATAACTTGGGGCGTTTTGACTTGAGAACGTTTTGAATTTCGGACGTTTCGACTCGGGGACGTTCAGCATGCTGGGAATTACCTCCCTTGCAAGAAACGTTGGAGTTTTTCCAGAGCGATATTCAAATATTATTTGATGATTGTCGACATATTTCTTCGAAATATTAAGTTCAGAGAACTTCATGCAATTTGCTTTGCCAAATTTCAATGATGTTATGAGTAGAACATGCAAGTTGAATTGCTTGAAAGTTTTCGCTTATCTGTTACTTTCGTTTTCGCATTTTCTTCTTCGTGCGATCTGATAGGCCTAGATTTCATTGCGTCATTTTCCCGGTAACTGTCAATGAACTTGTTTGTTGCAATTATTGGTGTTTAACAATTAAGGCCAAATACATGAAAATCCCGTATACGCAAGTAACAGCAACTGAAATTTGCTAGTTGAATAATATATGTTTGTAAATTGTAAGAAATGCAAGGCACTGTTTGAGGGTTAAGTTGATGAGGGAAGACCATGTCTCTATTTGTACTATTAGGAACAATTGTAGGAATTGGTCAACATTACAGTCAGAAGACTCCTGTGACGAAGACGAAGTAAAATATCGTATATGATAGATTGCAATGGCAATGTGCTACTTGATTGTTAATGTAAAATGTAACATAAGTTGTTTTTTATCTTCCTCTGTTTTTCACCATCCAGTGCAAGCTAAAAATCTTGACATTCATTATCCCCCGACGAAGTTGGAGGGATATAGTTTTGGGTTGTCCGTCCGTCCATCCGTCCGCACTTTTTGTCTGTCCGGAACCATATCTCAGTACCTATTGGTCAGATTTAATTCATTCTTGCTAATTTTTTAAATTAAGTTCACAATTGATTTTATGCTCATTTTTTGTGTGGCATATCTGCATCTATGGTAATTAATAACTTAACATGTATACATTGCAGTTTTGTGAAGACCCACTGTCATAAGGTGGCATTTAATCAGGGTCTGTACTGCTTGCTAAAGTAAAAACAATAGGGACAGAAATACATTGTTTTAAGAAAATTTTGACCAGCAACTCCTTGATTTACAAAATGGACAATTCCATACTTATTGTGTCATTATGTATGAAATAATCCATCAGAATGAAAAGGGTTAATGAAACTGTGTCTTGTTTTTCAGTGTCAAGAAGGCTGTGGCCTGTACCCAGAAGCTGTGACGTTACAGACATGTTCAGATGTTTGTACAAATTTTATTCATCAGGTAATTGAATGCATATATGCATTTTGACCCCCTTCATTCCTCCCCCCTGCAATGCATGCTTTTCATAATGTACTATTATTAATTTATCATACTGATTCTGGGAATAGGGCGGTAAAAGGAACTAACAACCAGCAACGGTTAAGGTGAGTTTTTATTGAGAAGATCATACTGATTAACTCTTCCCGCCAGTGTCTATTTTGTCATCTGCACTCTCATCTGCTTATGTACTTAGATTTTCATTTATGACTTTTGTCATCTGCTCTCTCGCCTGCTTATGTACTTATTAGGTAGCTTATATTGCAACAATATGGAGCCTGATCAGATTGCTCTCCAAGGAGCAGTCTGATCAGGGTTCATAGTGGTTGATTCCATGGTAAAAATCTAGTCTGTCCGCAATTGAAACTGGGCTGATGTAAGTAGCAGGACAGATATGTTTTGAGAAGAGGAATCTGGTGTGTGGTCCTGCCAAGCTTCGTCCAGATTAGCCCTGCCACCTCCAATATCTCACCAGTGGTATGAGTCCCAAGTCCTTCTGGTCCATGGCATGCATATCATCTACAAACTCTTGTAGTTCTATTCAGTTCCAATTAGATCTGTCTGTGAGTACTATCTGGTTCCTGTCAGCACATCATTTTTTACTTCCTTTTCTGTCAAAAAATAATTCTATTTCAATTGTATACAGCACTAAACTTGTAAACTTTTCATTCCCCTTAAATGAATTTCATATGGAACAATCCAGGGTAAAAAGGACCATAAGCCAACCAGTAAGTGCCTTCACAGCTTAACTCTGCATGCTGGGTAATTTTTCAAGCTTTTTGGGTTACCTGCTGATCTTTTTGAAAATTAACTTTTGAAAAAATACTTTTTGGAATCCCATCAGAATGCTATCAGTTTAGATCGAGATCAGGCCTGATGTTTTGTTGGGTCTGATTGTGATTCAAACAGCTTTCAGAGGTAATCAGCACTGGTAGGTATAGAGGAAATTAGACAAGATTTTTTTTGCCATTTTTCTTTAGATTGGAAACTTCTAGCCTCTACTTCTGGTGATGATGAATTAATATACATGACATTAATAAGTAGCTGGCATATTTTTTTAAATTTTTGTTTATTTGATATTACTATCCTTGAAGATTCATAATTCAATGCTGAAATCTCATTCATTAAACAAATTTATTGCTGAAAAACCCTTTATTCCCTCTTAAATGTCTTATCAAATACTCCCTTTGTTCAAATAAAGATTTTTTAGGGTAAAATTATAATTGTATTATTTAAATACCCATCAGGTTAATTGATGGTTTCTGTCTCATTTTGACACCTGTTTTATTTGACTATACATGTATATGGGATTGTTCTTTTGAGTACATGCAACATATGGTTTGGCTGAGAAATAAGGAAAAACACTCCAATATGAATCGAGGCCTCTGATTCTTTTTGTGAAAAACACCATTGAATTGATTGACATCGAAGGTGATGATGTTAAATATGGTAGGTTGTCCTCTGGCATGCATCAGATGCAATCTACATAAGTGCCTGTTATTTCCAAGGAAGTCCTATAATGCACCTCACTTTGTAGTTTTCCTCTAATTGAAGAGTGAAAGATTGGAGACAACACTTCATTGAGTAGATGTCGGCTTTTTATAAGAAAAACGTCCCTTGTTTTACACATTGGCGTAGCTCCCATAACGCTGTATACGCACATGCGTAATAAAATAGTAACACTCAAGGGAGCTCACCTAATGTGGCAAAAGTGATTTTCCATACCTTAAGAAACTGCTCCTGGGAGCAAATTCTTACCTTTAAGAGAAGTTGCCATTTTGAAAAGGGACGTAATTGTAGAGAATCATTGCTTGATACAGTAGTCTCCCTTTGATGTGCGTAACTTTTCCAAAGCTCTGGCTGCGCCATTGTAACAAGTAATCCAATTTACTAATTCTCCATTGGGATGATCTTTGCCGCCTTTCTTACTTTTATAATATATATTTTTTAATTCGCCTTACCCAAACAACCTAGCTATATGAGGATCGGCCCTGATCTAGACACAAACTCTCTGATAGCATTCCTGAAAGAATTTTTTGAAAAAAAGATTAAATTTTGAATAATATTTAGCAGGTTGTAAAATGCATTCGGATTACATAGTTTTCTACTGTGCCATGCCAACACCCCCCCCCCCCACCACCACCACCATCAATGTACATCAATAACTTTAAGGTCATGGTCACAAAATTAATATTTAGATCAAGTCTAGATCAATTCAAGTATCCCTTGTTAAATAAATGTGCTTGCCCATATACCAGAATGTTGGGACAGGTCTTCCTGGTCGGAACCATTATACTAAGCAGGGATTAATGTGTCTTGCTCAAGGACACAACTCAGTGCTGCCGTTGAGGCTCAAACCCGCAACCATTCTATCTCAAGTCAAGCACTCTACCACTGAGCCACTGCGCTCCAGGGAATTTCTGGTGCTGGATGTCTTGGTGCCCATTACTACTTTTTTATTACTTTCACCATTGATGCTGTTATGAGAATGGTACTGTTTTCCATGTGACAGCGCCTATGATTCCATTAGCAAATATACTTGGCAATGTCTTAAAATTGTTGTCCTCTATTGACACTTCTCCTGCCGAATAAATTGGTATACCCCTTTCAAGGTTTAGACAAGCAAAATTTTTTAGGGTAAAATTGTGAATATTTTCTTACCCATCAATAATAGCATATGTTATGGGTGCTCAAAGAACGGGCTCATTGAGAGGGTTCTTTTGAGTACCCGCAACATATGTTTTGGTTGAGAAATAAGAAAAATATATTTTTGGTATGCACTCTGAACTAAAGGCATGCCCCTATCATCTGCCAGTTCAGATGCAGGTAGGTCAAGAGAAGCAAAATTTTTTAGCCTAAAATTATGAATATTTTCTTACCCATCAGTTTTTACATATGTTTTGGGTGCTCAAAAGAACTGTCTCATTGAGACGGTTCTTTTGAGTACCCACAACAAAGTTTTGGTTGAGAAATAAGAAGATTATTTTTTTTATTATGCTTTCTTAGTTATTTATCTAGAAGCCTGTATATCATATGCTACATGCGAAACAGTATAGATTTTGATCAGCTGGTTTCTGAAGACGCCAGCTGATCTTGATCTACACTGTTTTCAAACATGATATAAAAGAATTTTGTCGGACAAGAATTAGGTTGTTTTCAACATTTGATTATACCCTTGATTCTTGTGGGTTTAAGTTGTACTAAGGGCAGCATACAGCGGGAATTTGACAATGCCAAAAGGTCTTTTGACATTGTTTAGTACCTGATACCTTTGCGGTAGCAGAGCAAAATGACTTGTATCCCAAAACCATGATAACCTGTGTTTAGGGCAAATGAAAAAAATAAATTGTTTCTCAGGCCCTCCCTCTTCTTTTTCAAATGCCCCTCATCTGTCTTTTTTTCAGACTTGAATAAAAAAAAGTGGCCTCGTTTATTTTATTCATAAGTAAAAATCAACATTTTTGTACTTAAAATGAACAAAAATAGGTGCCTCATTAGTTTTCGATGAAATAAAAAAAAAAAGTGGCTTTTTGGGAAATAAAAACTATAAATAAAACCTGCCTGCCTCATCTGTTTTTCAAAAAAGTGGCTCGAGAAACACTTGTTTATTTTTATAAGCCTTACCATTAATTGTTTACTTCAGACTGGCTGATATGCCATCCTTTTCAATTCAAGGGTCTTCAAAGGAATGAAATGTCACATTTTCATGATGTTCCTAGTTTTAAATTGCAGACAAGTCAGTCCCATAATTAAATGTCTACATTCAGCACAATTTTCCCGCAATTTCATGTCTTTTTGCTTTAAGACAAAATATGCACATCCTTTCTTTAATTATTGTAGATTACAATACATGGGTGAAAAGTTTTAGGATACAATTTTCGAAAGTTTGAGATTTTGGAAATTTTGAACTTTCACCCAAAACAATACGATTAGTAGGATGCTACTTTTGAATTTTTACCCTTTGTATACTAATGGGTTCTTCCTTCGGGTTTGATGCAATAAACTTGGGATAGTCCATTGTACATATCAAGGGGTATCACGTTTTAATTAAAAAAAAAAAGGAATTATATTGTTTTGTCTGAAGATCTTTTATACCTTCACAAACACAGTGTAGACCCTAATGAAATGCAGCATTATGCTGCCTTATGACAGGGTCTTCGCCGTTAACATAATTTCCCGATACAAAGGATTAATCCAAATTTTCATCTGAAAACAATGTTAATTTTTTACCATGTTCTAAATTTTCGAACATTTTTCTTAAATATAGCAGATCCAGATAAGGAAATTTTATTAGCATAAAATTGTAAATATTTTCTTACCCATCAATTTAAACATGTGCTTTGGGTGCTCAAAAGAACCGTCTCATTGAGACAGTTCTTTTTAGTTCCCACAACATATGTTTTGGATGAGAAATAAAGAAAATAGTTTTCCAATACACACTCTTATCTGAAGGCCGATAATATCAGGGCTGGAATTCACAAAAATGCTGGTCAGAATAGCAAACAGAGAAGTCCCTGATCCGACAGCTTCTGAAGAAGTAGTCTGATCTGAGTCTGTCCTGTTTGTCAAGGCCTTTTTAGCAGCCAACTAGTGTTCGAAATTTTAGAACATTTGATTAAGTGAAATTAAAAATTTAAATAATAAGAGAGTTTGACAAGACAACAGACCTTTTTGTGTGCTTGAACTATGATTGTTTTTTTTTTCTTTCTTTTTTATGATAATTTGGGAAAAGAAAATGTTCACATAATTAAATCTTTAGCAAAAAGTGTTTTCATCAATTTCATAAGACAAAATAGTTTTTTATAGTCATGTGTTTTCATACAATTCAGGCTCCTAGCCAGTTCTGGGCTTCAACATTATATGGGCATGGGCGCGAGAAACCCTGACTTTATTACTTGCGGACAACAAAGGTGCAGACCAGCCTACGCATACGGGCAGTCTGATCAGCACCTTTGTTATTGGCTATCTATAAAGTAAAGTAACTAGTTCAGATATCTCTTTATTCTCCATTCTATTTTGGTGGGTTTCAACATGATAGTTGCTGGCCAAGCTCCTGCAATTTCACTAGTCGAAAAGTAGTGTTACTCCTATTTAAGAAACAATACGAAAGAACAAACATTGGCTTAATATATTTTTTTAGCCATAGAAGTTTCTGAGTTCAGTACATGTATGAAGTTCAGTACATGTATGAAGTAAGCATGCTTTGATCAGTAATGTAAGGTAAATGTTGTAAAATTTTGAACACTTTTCTCTTTCTTTTATCAAATAAAATGTTGATTTTCAGGGCTTTTAAAGTCAGAATAGCAAACAGGGAAGATCCTGATCAGATTGCTTTTTTAGAAGCAGTCTGATCTGGGTCTGCACTGTTTGTCAATGCTTTTTTGGCAGGCTATAAGTGTTTGAAATTTTAGAACATTTACCGCAATAAAATTGTATATTTTCAGGTACTCAATATAAGTGAAGCTCAAAGTGACATATTAAGACTAACACAAGTTCCAGTAAGTATCATGTATGCATGACAACAAATGAAGGGTAGGCTTACAAAAAGTTTACCTATTTAGTCCATTTAAGCCCAATGGACTTGCCTACCCTTATCAGTAGGACCAGCCCATTTCCAATTTTAGGGGTGTTGGGTGGTATTTTTCATTTTTTCAAATTTTTATACCCCCGGTACGAAGTATATAGGGGGTATATACTTTTTGCCTTTTCTGTAATTATGTTTGTTTGTTTGTCTGTCTGTCTGTCTGTAAACTTTTTTTTCCGTCAAAGATTTCGCAGCAACTACTTGGGTTAGGATTCTGAAATTTGGTACAAAGCTTGATAGTGATGAGTTGTGTCGTGTAACAAAAAAAAACAGCCACATATTGTTTATCAGTCCCTTTATTTCTTCATTTTTCTTTCTCTCAAATGGAAATTTCTGTCACAGATTTCTCAGCTCCTATAGGAGCCAGTGTTTCAAAATTTTGTGTACACCTTTAGGTAGGCAAAGTGTACTGTGTAAGTGGAAATTAAGATGCTAATCCTCATTTTGCCTTCTTTTTTCAAATTTTCAATTTTTCCTTCTTTCACTCTATATAATACATATGACAATTTTTTCTGTCAAAGATTTCTCAGCAACTACTTGAGTTAGGATTCTGAAATTTGGTACAAAGCTTGATAGTGATGAGTTGTATTGTGTAAGAAAAGAACAGCCACATATTGCTTATCAGTCCCTTTATTTATTCATTTTTATTATACCCCGCCACTAAAGTGTGGCGAGGTATTATGTTATACCCTTCGGTGTCTGTCCGTCTGTCCCTCCGTCCGTCCGTCCGTGCTCACCATTTCCGATCGATAACTTGAGTATTTATTCACGGAATTTTTTCAAATTTTGCATACATATTGTTATCGGCGATGAGTGGTATGGGATTGTTAATGGGCAAAATCCGTCCATTTTTAACGGAGTTACTGCCCTTTTTCGTATTGGAAAAATGGTTTCTGGCCTGTTATTCCTTTACTATTCATGATATCTGAATAAAACTTCACAGATATGTTGCACATCAAAGGTTACATATTGTGACTAAGGACCATCACTCTGACCTTCCCAGTTTGTGAGTTATCCGCCCTTGATAGGTCTGAAAAAAGGTTTTTGACCTATTGTTCCTTTACTATGTGGAATATCTGAATATAACTTCACAGATATGTTTCACATCAAAGGTAACATATTGTGACTAAGAACCGTCACTCTTACCTTTCCTGTTTTTTTAGTTATCCGCCCTTGATTGAATTAAAAAATGTTTTTTACCCGTAGTTCCTTTACTATGTGGAATATTTAAATGAAACTTTACAGATATGTTTCACATCAAAGGTTACATACTGTGACAAAGAACCATCACTCTTACCTTTCCAGTTCATGAGTTATCTGCCCTTGATTGATCTGAAAAATGGTTTTTGACCTGTAGTTCATTTACTATATGGAATATCTGAATGAAACTTCACAGATATGTTGATCATCAAAGGTTACATATTGTGACTAAGGATCTTCACTCTTACCTTTCCAGTTCATGAGTTATCTACCCTTGATTGATCTGAAAAATGGTTTTTGACCTGTAGTTCATTTACTATATGGAATATCTGAATGAAACTTCACAGATATGTTGAACATCAAAGGTTACATATTTTTAGTAAGGACCGTCACCCTTACCTTTCCAGTTCATGAGTTATCCGCCCTTGATTGATCTGAAAAATGGTTTTTGACCTGTAGTTCATTTACTATATGGAGTATCTGAATGAAACTTCACAGATATGTTGACCATCAAAGGTTACATATTGTGACTAAGGACGTCATATCACTGTCTATCTCAGTTCTGTTGCTATTTAGGCATTATATATCTCACAAAATAACTTTTGGTGCCCCCAGCAGTGGCGGGGTATTACGCAGTGCTTGCGGTGCTTTTATTCTTTCTCTCCAGTGAAAATTTCTGTCAAAGATTTCACGGTTCCTATTTGAGCCAGTGTTTTCAAATTTTGTGTACACCTTCAGGTAGGCTAAGTGTATTGTGTAAATGTAAATTAAGATGCTAAAGCTCATTTTGCCTTATTTTTCATTTTTTCATTTTTTCCTTCTTTCACTCTTATATAATACATATAGACATTTTTTTGTCAAAGATTTCTCAGCAACTACTTGAGTTAGGATTCTGAAATTTGGTACAAAGCTTGATAGTGATGAGTTGTATTGTGTAAGAAAAGAACAGCCACATATTGCTTATCAGTCCCTTTATTTATTCATTTTTCTTTCTCTCCAGTGAAAATTTCTGTCGGAAGATTTCACGGTTCCTATTTGAGCCAGTGTTATCAAATTTTGTGTACACCTTCAGGTAGGCTAAGTGTATTGTGTAAATGTAAATTAAGATGCTAAAGCTCATTTTGCCTTCTTTTTCATTTTTTCATTTTTTCATTTTTTCCTTCTTTCACTCTTATATAATACATATAGACATTTTTTGTCAAAGATTTCTCAGTAACTGCTTGAGTTAGGATTCTGAAATTTGGTACAAAGCTTGATAGTGATTAGTTGTATTGTGTAAGAAAAGAACAGCCACATATTGCTTATCAATCCCTTTATTAATTCATTTTTCTTTTCTCCAATGAAAATTTATGTCGCAGATTTCTTGGTTTCTATTGGAGCCAGTGTTTTCAAATTTTGTGTACACCTTCAGATGAGTGTAGGACAAAAGCCCACTAGGACAAAAGCCCACTAGGACCAAAGCCCACTGGACAAAAGCCCACTAGGACAAAAGCCCACTTATGAGCATTTAACAGGGATAGGTTAATGAACTGATGTACAAGTCCCAGAGAGGGGGGGGGGGGGGTTTCTAATTTTTTCTTTATATGTAGGCTCTGGCCCAGAATCTACCATTCACCCCAAAAAATATCAGGAATTTCAAGCACCCCAAATAGATATTTGGAATTTTAGCAACCCCAAAAGTATACTCCATTATGTACCTTGACCTTCAGCAAAGAACCTAAAATGCATAGAAACGACCTCTAAATATAGTCCAAGTTTGTGATGATTCCCCCCCAAAATATCCACAAAATCTCCATGCCCCCAAAATATTCAGTTTTCTGAAAACCCCAAAAAATATTGAAATTCAAAATTTTGAACCCCAAAATATAGTCCAAGCCTACATCCCCCGGGGGACAAACGGACCTCAGTTAAAGAATCTCCCTTCTTCTCAAGTATGAAATTTCAAAAAGTGCATTCTAATTGTTAGTACCAGATCAAAGGCCATTTGGATTAATTAGGCATATGTTTCCCAATTATAATAGATTGTTTGACCCAAACTGTTAGTTGTTTTTTTTTCAAATATCAATGGCTTTTATCACCCAAATTAAGTTGTTTGTCACAACATACAGGAAAAATGATAATAATGTCAGTGAAAACACACTGCAGGTGTGATATACCCTGAATGAGCAGTCTGATCAGGGTTAACAGTTTTATATAAGTCTTAAACCTGTTTTTTCCAAAGAAGTGGGCTTTTGTCCACCCTGCCAAATTAAGCAGTGGGCTTTTGTCCAGTGGGATATTGTCCAGTGGGCTTTTGTCCTAGTGGGCTTTTGTCCCAGTGGGCTTTTGTCCGTTCCCCCCTTCAGATAGGCTAAGTGTATTGTGTAAATGAAAATAAAGATGCTAAAGCTCATTTTGTCTTCTTTTTCAATTTTCCTTCTGTCACTCCTATATAACATATATGGACATTTTTCGTCAGTTTTCTCGGCAACTACTTGATTTAGGATTATGAAATTTTGTGTGGACTTTCAGGTAGGCAAAGTGTATTGTCTAAATGAAAATTAAGGTAAATTTTGCCTTCTTTTTTCAAATTTTCAATTTTTCCTTTTGTCACTCTTATATAACACATATGGACATGTTTCATTAAAGTTTTCTCAGAAACTACTTGATTTAGGATTATGAAATCTTTGACAATTTTGTCTTTTCTCTGAAAGTGTTACATCCTCTGATGGCTACCGCCGGGGGTATGTGAGCTTTGCTCACTTCTTGTTATGTTTGTTTGTCTGTCTGTCTGTCTGCGTCAAAGATTGCTCAGCAACTACTTGGGTTGAGATTCTGAAATTTGGTACAAAGCTTGATAGTGATGAGTTGTATTGTGTAACAAAAGAACAGCCACCTATTTCTTATCAGTCCCTTTATTTGTTCATTTTTCTTTCTCTCCAATGGAAATTTCTGTCACAGATTTCTCAGCTCCTATTGGAGCCAGTGTTTTCCAATGTTGTGTACACTTTCAGGATGGCAAAGTGTACTGTGTAAAGGGAAATTAAGATGCTTATCCTCATTAAGCCTTCTTTTTTCAATTTTTCATTTTTTTCCTTCTCTTTTTTCAATTTTTCATTTTTTCCTTCTTTCACTCTTATATAATACATATGGACCTTTTTTCGGTCAAAGATTTCTCAGCAACCACTTTAATAAGGATTCTGAAATTTAGTACAAAGCTTGATAGTGATGAGTTGTATTGTGTAACAAAAGGACAGCCACATATTGCTTATCAGTCCCTTTATTTGTTCATTTTTCTTTCTCTCCAATGGAAATTTCTGTCACAGATTTCTCAGCTCCTATTAGAGCCAGTGTTTTCAAATTTTGTGTACACCTTCAGAAAGGCAAAGTGTACTGTGTAAATGGAAATTAAGATGCTAATCCTCATTTTGTCTTCTTTTTTCAATTTTTCATTTCTTTTCCTTCTTTCACTCTTATATAATACATATAAAAAAATTCTGTCAAAGATTTCTCAGTAACTGCTTGAGTTAATTAGGATTCTGAAATTTGGTACAAGGCTTAATGGTGATTAGTTGTATTGTGTAACAAAAGAACAGCCACATATTGCATATCAGTCCCTTTATTTATTCATTTTTCTTTCTCTCCAATGAAAATTTCTGTCACAGATCTCTCGGCTCCTATTGGAGCCAGTGTTTTCAAACTTTGTGTATACCTTCAGGTAGGCTAAGTGTATTTTTTAAATGAAAATAAAGATGCTAAAGCTCATTTTGCCTTCTTTTTCAATTTTTCCTTATGTCACTCTTATATAACACATATGGACGTTTTTTGTCAGAGTTTTCTCAGCAACTACTTGATTTAGGATTATGAAATTTTGTGTAGACTTTCAGGTAGGCAAAGTGTATTGTGTAAATTAAAATTAAGGTGCTAATCCTCATTTTGCCTCCTTTTTTCAAATTTTCAATTTTTCCTTCTGTCACTCTTATATAACACATATGGACATTTTTCATCAAAGTTTTCTCAGAAACTACTTGATTTAGGATTATGAAATCTTTGACAATTTTGTCTTTTCTCTAAAAGTGTTACAACCTCTGATGGCTACCGCCGGGGGTATGTGAGCTTTGCTCACTTCTTGCTATATTAATAGAACATTCTGTTAGCAAACAGTGAAGACCCTGATCGGAGACCCCATCTTGAGGCATCTGACTTAATCGTGCACTGTTTGCCAAAGCCCCACAAAAAGGACGCTAGGCTTATATGGGTTAAATAAGAGTATGGGTTAGGGATGCAATCATTAAAATTTTAGACTTTAACCAAGTTTCGGTAAAGTCATTCTCTCCCAAAATAGTATAATTCTGAATTTTGTTAATAAATTTTAAGCCCCAAAAATTGTTTACCACTAAAAAAGGGATTTACACCTAAAAGCTATTTAATATTCTCATTTATGCTGACGGAAGTCTTCCTTACTGCATATTTTTGTACTTCCCACCTCCAAATTTCGAAGATTCAAGCTAGTCTCTGTAGCTTAGCAGGCTGGTTTGATTCTTACTTAGGCAAACCCAAAGATAGAGACTTAAAATTTTGTTTTCACGCAATTTTAGACGTTAGACCAAGCCTCGAGGTTATAAAACTTGAGCTCATTCTCAAACTCAAAATAAAGCGCAATGACACATGTCCGCAAGCAGCCAATCATTGTGCTTTATTTTGAGTTTGAGACTGTACTCAAATTTTATAACCTCAAGGCCAGCATCATGAGATTGGGTGCTTACTGCATTGTTGGGCAAAGATAGCTCAGGGGAGCCTGTGCAAATATGCAGACTCATCAGAGACTTTGCTGCTCGCATACACAAAAAATTAAAATATGGATATAGATGAAGGCTCAAAAAAAAAAATTAACCCCAAGCCCGACTTGATTCATCAGCATGGGCCATTTTTTGGTGGCTTATGCTCATATATGCGATTTATAAAATCTTATGTGCTGGTTCATATTCAGATTCATACACACACCTGGTCATGACTGCAGATTTTGCCAGGTGTGGAGCCAATTAAAATTTAATTTTGGGAGATTTATTTTTAGGTTTATTTACCAACTGTTTCTTATCATTCAATATGACATAAGTTCACAATTGCTGGAATTTCCCAAGAGGAGTAGAAATTGATACAAAGTTTGTCAGAGAGTACATAATGTCCTGTTAATCAAAATTGACACTTTTAGTGTCTTCATTCATATAGATTTCTAAGGATGAATTCAATATGACCTAAAATTGTCTGGGTTTGAATTACAGATTCCGATTGAGTAGGGTAAAATAAGTAAGCTACTGCATAACCAAACAAACAATATGACATACATAGCACTGGATAGGTGGCAATCAAAAACGTTAATACTATCGACGAACGTAGATACAAAAATCGTTAGAAACAGAGTTTTCCATTGCCATTTGTTGCCCGACTGGCGACATATGGCAATCAAAAATGCTGTTTCTAGTGAATTTTGATCCACCTTCGTTGATTGTTAAGAGCGTTTTCGATTGCCGCCTATCAGATGTGTACATTGTAGGTCTAAATAAAGATAGCACTATCAGTGACTCCCTTGCTGTTCTCATACCCCCAACTCTAAATCTGTAAAAAAATCCTGTAAATTAACTAATTAAAAAATTCTGGCCTTAGAGTGTGTCTGAATATTTTCAATGATCATTGATAACATTGTTGTAATTTTCAAGCTGTTGGAGTATTTGGATTTTAAAATACAAATCCTTGAGAGCTGAACTTAATTTAATCGCAGGAAATGTTTTCACACTGTAGGAACTATTGAACAAAGAAATTACTCTAATTATTTGACAATCCACCTCTGCAATGCTGATCACAACAAAGTCTAATGCACTTGCAAATGTAGCACAACATCCGATTGGAAAACGTCATACATTTGTGACATTATGCTCTGCAATATACAGGGTTTGAACAGGCTTGAAAAGTACTTCAATTTAGAGGGCTTTCTAGAAAAGTCCTTGAAAATTAATCTGCCTTGAAAAGTACTGGAAATCACTCAAAAGCCTTGAAAAGTCCTTGAATTCTACTATTTTCTTGTAGATAGAGAACTTAATCAGTATAAAATTGTTGTGCCTATATTTGGTGCAGCATATGCTCCACCAAATATAGGCACAACAATTTTATACTAATTTTCCCGTACTAATGTCTCCATTATCTAGTCTAGCATTTCTGAAGAAGAATTTTAACACTTTGATCAGTATTTTTCATTAACTGTAAGTCCTTGAAAATTGTTGGAGAGGCTTTTAGAATTCCTTGAATTTTACTAATACTTGCCTGTATGAACCCTGATATACTGTAGCAAACTCAACATCATTATGTAACATTGCTTTTTATTGGCTGACAAGCGGTTTTATGCAGCTGGCAAGAGGTTTTTATGCAACTGGCTGCTGTTGGAGCAACAAAACTACATTTTTACTGTATTTTTTAAGGTATAAATGTAACTAGTGCATGAGAATGGGGATAGCCATATTCAAAATTGTAATTTTGGAAGGTATTTCGTCAGGGAGGTATATCGTCAGATATATATTTGGAAATCACATTTTACGACTCCGCTAAGGCGTCACCCTAAAACTATATACGACAATCACCATATGTATTGGAAAATTCAATAATTAACATTTGAAACAGTCAAAATTTCTACTCGTCCTACAGCATAAAGTACTCGCCATGGCGAGGGGACGATTGGAATTTGAGCCCTGTGAAGGCTAGTTACTTGCCAAAAAGGCCTAGACAAACATGCATTACAGAACAGCTCCTTTTAGCTCAAACAAGTGATAGCTCACAAGTGAAAAAAATCTTGTTCTGTGGACTTGGAATTAATCAGAAATTGCTTTCTTGCACACCAGATAAGGATATCTGAGATTTTACCCTGGGATAGAAAATCATATCTTACCCAGGACATCAAGAAACGCCATCCTGTGAATTTGCATCTTAGCGTATTCAGGGACATCTGTAAGCTTATTTTAAAATAAATAAATAAAAACAGTGGTGAGCAAGAAGAAGAATCCATTATTTGTGTGAGGGTAGGATAGAAAAATCCCTCCCTTGGGATCACCGTTTGTCATCACTCGGCAAGCCTCGTGATGCCAAACGGCGATCCTCGGGACGGATTTTTCTATCCTACCTAGATTTTTATAGCATTACCGTGTCTTGTGTTTAGCATTGAGCAGATATCTCTTGATTCTCAGAATGAGATCAATTACAACTGTAAATGGTAACCAGTGTCTTCTAATGATTCTCCGAGGTTTATTATTAAACAGGATCTGTTTTCTCAAGAACAATTTGCCTTTTGGCAAGTGTTAAATGAAGCAAAAGAACCATGATTACATAGCACGAGATGTGACGCTATTTTTTTCTGGACTGAAAAATGTCAACATTTTCCTTTATTATCCTTCAAGAATTCATTTCATTTAATGTGTTACTTTTTGGGATTGTCTCAATATGTTTCTTCCATCGATTACCCGCAATATACATTTTCCTAGGTGACAAATAAAGCAGGCTGGACGCTTTTAATGTCTGAGACTATAAGCATAATATTTACATTTTCGAAGCAATCTTTTAATGAATCTAAATTTTTGCAACCCTTCATAGCCTCATGAATTACACAAATTTGATTGACAGCTGCCATGCAATACGCTTGGAACATCTAACTTATTCGCCAGAAGTGATACTAGTGTTGTGATTGACAGCAAGCCACACCGTAGTCGCACATGCAAAACAAGCCTCTTGTTTGCTCCATTGGCTGTCCGTGTTCAAGCTGGCTGTTCTGCTTTTCCATTTTACACTCGACTAAACCATTAATAAGAATATTCTTTTAATACAAAACTGTTTTAATTCCTGAATTAAAAATAGTTTTTTATATTTTCGATATTAAATATAAGCAATAATTCAAATTTTGGAATATTCATGGAATCATGAATACTTCGGGTCTCTTGCAAAGTTAACTGACCTTGACTTACTTTGCTAGAGACCCGAAGTATTCATGATTCCATGAACATTCCAAAAATTGAATTATTTCTTAAATGAAGAAGAATTTTTTAATTAAACTGTAACAGGATTGATCATATCCGGCCCCTATATAAGAGTGCTTAATTGAAGATTAATTTTCTTGTTTTTCAACCAAATTATATGTTGTGGGTACTCAAAAGAACCGTCTCAATGAGACAGTTCTTTTGAGCACTCAAACATATGTAAAAACTGATGGCTAAGAAGATATTTCACAATTTTACTCTCTAAAATTGTGTTTATCTTGAGCTATATCATATTGTATTATCTCTAAATAATCAGATGTTTCGGCCTGATATGGGAGCGCAGTGGCTCAATTGAAGAGTGTTTGACTGGATTGAGCAGCCGCAGATTTGAGCCTCACCGGCGTCACTATGTTGTGTCCTTGAGCAAGACACATTAATTCTAGCATAGTACTGGTTCAACCCAGGAAGACCCATCCCTACATGTCTAAAAGATTGTTGGTGGGACGTAAAGAATCAAATCAAACAAAAAAAAAGTTTTGGCCTGAACAAATCTTGTAAACCTAGATTGGCCAGCGCCTTCAACTGTCCAATGTTGGATTAAGGATACACTTTGAAGATTAACATTCAGTTTTGGTTGATTGCTATTTGACATTCTAAAGGGGGTAATACATTCCCATATAAAAATGGAGTAAGTTGTTGTTTCAATCACTAATCTCCTGTAACTGTAAGTCTCAATTTAATGTGACTTGTGTCGTCTGCTTACAAACTTTGCAAACAGCATGGACACAGATCAGGCCAGACAAAGCATCAGACCTGATCTGAATCCAATCTGTTTTACACTTACTGAATAAGACTGCACAATTATTAACCACTGTCCAGCATACAAACTGCTGAGACCACATACTGTCTGTCTGAGGAGACTTGAACCTGTGGTCCCATTTTCTAGGACATTAAAAAATGCATCTGAAAATGTCGTCTGCTGAAGCCGTCTGCTGCAAATAATTGCCTAGCATTTCTGACGAATTAAGTTTAGAAGCAAACAGTGTGGACCCAGAACAGACTGCTCCTATGAGCAGTCTGATCTAGGTCCACACTGCTTGCCATAGAGGCTTCTTAAACATTTCACAGACGAGAATAGCAGACTACTTTTGTTGCGATTGGCGCATTAAGGGTTAAACCAGAACTACTGCCAGTTGATCCTTCTGGTAATCACAGACATAAAGTCCCAGAACCTTAAACCCACCCGGCTCAGTACTGGTTACTGCCAAGGAACAGCCACAAAAAGACTGATTTTGTATTGCCCGAGAATTGTCCCTCAAATAAACAGTTTGCATTTGGATTATCACAGATCTGATTTCACCCAGAAATATTTATCATAACTCATTAAAATTTGTAAAGAGAATGTCTTAGACATTGCCTGCCAATGATAAGATTGACAGATTCAGGATTAAAATTGATTCCTAATTTCCCTCAATAAATACTCCTCTAGATTGTACTTTAAGCTAGGTGCAGTTGGTTGTTATCTGATCTTGTAGGTGCAAGGTCGAACACATGTCTTTCAAAGTTAAGATTGGTTTGCGTTTTTAAATTTTTCTATGGCCATTCCCTGCTCAAGTTTGGAGCAAAAATAATCTCTGAAAAATACTTTATTGTTGCCTGCCAACCCCTCAAAAATATAATGGACCATCCAAACGTTATTGGATGATAGGAGTTAAAATTTAAAATATTTTTTTTTAAATATTTCAACCATTTTTAGCTCACCTGAGCCGAGGGTGAGACAATGTATATAAATAAGTTCCAAAGGTCAATGTTGACCTTTTGATCTTTCAGCCAAGGTCGCTCATATTGTATTCAAACAGTTTTCTCAGAAACCACTGGGCCAATTGAACTCACATTTCATATGAAGACTCCTTATGATAGGTTAACCAAAATTTATACAAATTGTTCTGGTCACATGACCAAGATGGCCACCATGCCCATATAAGGTAAAAACCCTTTAAATATCTTCTTCGCTAGAACCAAAAGGCCAATAGCCTTGGTACTTGGTATGTAGCATTGAGGAAGTGGGCCCTACCAGGCTTGCACAAATGATAAATCTAGGTTGACCTTGACCTACTTTATGGCAAGGTCAAATTTTTTACCTAATGTATTAATATGGGAAAAATCTTGAAATGTTCATATATCTTAAAATGTTTAAGCGGAAATCATAATACTTGTGAGAAACCTTTAGGTGACCACTCTTTCTGTTCTCACATTAAATGTTGATTATCAGTGCTGAAATTACGAAAATGTTTGTCAGGATAGCAAACAGCGAAGACCCAGATCAGACTGCTTATAAAAAGCAGTCTGATCTGGGTCTGTGCTGTTTGCCTGGGCCTCTTATCTCTTTCCTTGCTACACTTACAGCGACTTTTGTTGTCTGCTGACAACCTTTGCAAACAGTTTGGATATTCTGACGGGCCTGTTATGGATCTAAACTATTTGACAAATGATTGTGTTTCTGAAAAAAAGATATTTTTGAAAAAAGTCAGCAGACAACAACAAAAGCATGAAAAATTAGCCAGCATGCAAAGATTTAAAGTGCATTGATAGGCTGCCAGATGTACTTGCACAGTAGCATCTGTAGGCTATAAGAAGTCATTCAGAAGGCCATAAACATGCCAAATAACTCAGTTTGCTAAACATGTTCATATGAGTCTGGGCTATTGTAGTGAGTCTTGTTTTTTGTTTTTTTAATTCACTATTCTAGGCTAGCATGTGTTTCATAGCGGGTCCATTATCTATTGTCTCTGTCCAATGAATAGTTTGTTGACTCGGAACAGAACATTATTCAGGTGAATTCATTGCCTACCAGTGTCGTCTGCTCATAACCTTTGCAAACAGATTGGACCCTGATCAGGCGCGACAAAATGTCGGGCCTGATATGGATCCAATCTGTTTTGTAGCTCAGATGGTATTCCTGAAAGAATTTTTTTGAAAAAGTTAAATTTTGAAAAAAAATCAGCAGGTGACACAAAAGCATAAAAAAAATCCCAGGGGCAAAGAGTTGAGATAGTCACCAGACTAAGCAACGCTTATTATTTGCAGTAAGTACGCTTTTTGAAAAAAAAATCTTTAAAGTCTTAACATGTCATGTGTCAGTGAATTGTATCAAGCCTTATTCATGAATGTCACACAGTTTGGAGCCAGAGGTTTTGTTGAGCCTTAGATCTGGGTCCAAAAAATGTTCGCAAAGGTTCACAGTTCAGTTGTCACACAGCAGGGAAATTTTTTAAGCGTTAAAAAGTAAAAACTAAAATCTTTTCTTTTCATTTTCAGAAGCAAAGTTGTTCTCAGGGTTGTTCTTTCGGATTGGAAGAATATTTTAATGAACTAACTAAAGGTAGGTAGTAATTGTTATTTTCTCATTAACAGTAATAATTCCAAACTTTATATTTCACTATGAAGTGCTTATAGATGAGGAGCAAGGTGGCTCAGTGGTAGAGTGTAAGACTTGAGATCGAAGGGTCACAGGTTTAAGACTCACTGTGTAGTGTCCTTGAGCTATTCACCTTTATCCTCTGCTTAGTACTGGTTTACCCAGGAAGACAGGAATTTGTCCTGACAGGACTGAAAAATTGTTGATTGGCACATAAAGCATCACCTCCAAGAAAGTGCTTTGAGTATATATAGAGAATACTGGGCGAGTTTCTTTTGATATCAAGTTTACCAGGCAAGGCTTCGAGAACACTTGTTGACAGCTGAGCGATTCAACATGCGTTCTCGAAGCCGAGCCTGGTAAACTTGATATCAAAAGACACAAACCTGGTATTCTATTTATCAATTAACAAGTTGTTTCACTCTTCAAACTTGCAGTTATGACGTAAATATCAAGTTTTGTGTCGGTTTAATGTCATCGACGACATCATTCATAAAGTGCAACATTATAATGACCTGATAAAGACACATGCCATGAGATAGGCAAAGTTATCATCTATGCAGTTAGTATGAGAGGTGACTGATAAATATGAGCCGAGCCATGGGAAAATGTGTCTTCGGGGTAAATTTGGCCATTTTGAGATTCTGTGATTTTTAGACAGGTCATTATATGAAGAGTTTGATTTGTTTGATTTGATTCTTTACGTCCACTCAACAATCTTTCAGTTATGCGGGACGGGTCTTCCTGGGTTGAACCAGTACTAAGCTAGGATACTTCATTTCTTGCGTATTCTTCAATTTTGACATATAAATGATAAGGTATTGGCCAATGGAGTGTGACACTTCATATCGAGGATTTTCGCAATGATTTCTCATTTGTTCAACCACTGCTCAAAATGTTGCACTAGTAGAAAATCAGGTACTTTGTTATTGAATGGCCTGTATGATGTAGGCAAATCCGTCTTACTGTTTCTACAAAATGATATGTTCTGCAGTTACACATGCCCTAGGGTCAGTTAGCCACATCTGTTAATATATACTGAGGAGGAGCACTGACGTTTTCAAAATAAGAAAGAGGGCACAGATCAGGAATCGGTACAATCAAGTACAACCCCTGACCCAAAATATTACAAGCGTTCACGAGTGTATTTCCTTAGTTTTAGGGTAATCTTTTTTCTACCATCGCGTCAAAGTTCGACCACAATGCAGCAGCGAATATTCTAGTTCGACATGATGCAAAAATGTTGACTAAGTAATTAAGAATTCAACACAAAACTGGATATGAAAAATAAAATCACAAAATACGTTCTTGCAAAGTTGTATTGCTACCTTGACAACTAGTGAAAATAAAGATTCGGCGATGGGTATATTCTTTTATTCACTGTTGTTGTTGTTGTTGTTGTTTAGGTTAAACCCATATATGCCCAATGGAATTTCACAATACTGCCAAAAGGACGGATCCATTTTTGATTCAAGGGTTGTTGGGTAGTAATTAACATTTTGGCTCAATGCGCTAGGCAAACAGTGCGGCGTCTGATCTGGTTCTACACTGTTTGCCCATGTCACACAAAAAAGGCGCTAGGTTAATATAAATTGGTTAACATAATTTCAAAACATTATCAATCGGCATATCACGGCGACCAGTTCATAGTGTATGCATATTTCGCCAGTAACTGACAACTACCCTACTTGAACCGGGACAATGATTGAGGATAATAATCTTGATGAAATGTTTGACCAGACAGTGGCTCGAGCTCACAATCTCAGCATACAGAAGCAGGATTGCTTATTTGCCTCACTGTAACCGACTTTGCTACATGTATCCGGAGCGAAATGCCTCATCATTCCTTAATCGTATGTGCAGAAAATACTTCTCACTTAAAATAAAAAGGATTTCAGTCTATACCGAACAACAAAATCATATTCAAACTTTCTCACCAAAATAATCAAGACATAAGAAATCTGATTGTTATGGCAGTGCGGGTACTCATTCCTATCCCTTTCGATTTTGTGGTTTTATGTCGGCGTAGTGTGCCCTTGCCTCTTGCATACATTGAGTGTGCACATTACCCCCAGTTTTATGCACCCACGTAGGCTTTAAGAAAGGGATTCTGGCTGTATAAAAAGTGGGGCATTTGAATACACGTTGTTTGAATTGTGTAATACTAAATCAGGCCCAATCGCACAGGTCTTGACTTGACAACTCCGTATGTACACTGCCTTCGCTGCATCTCCAGATACTAAGTTGAGAATGGAGGTAGGTTAAGTTTGCTAAAGTTCGCCGCTCTTAAATTGTTGAACTGTACGCTGATTTTGAAAACAAAGTAACATTACCCTGCGTTTCATTTCGCACCTCCGTCTTTGTTGACAATACACATGGGCGTGGGTTATAGGTGTTACTGGTATAGAGGACTTCAACTTCTAGTGGGTACCTTTGTGGGAAATGTTACTGCCTCTCCAATTATTTAGTTCCATTAAGCTGAAATTTCTTGGAGTGGTAGTAGTATTACTACTCTCCCTCACTCAAAGAAATTACAATTATTAATTTCATCAGTGATGTCGCCGTTTCAGACAGTGCTCTTCAAGATTTTTTTTTTGTTTGGTATAAACTTCCATGACAAAATTAATGGATGCAATTTTACAAAACTTACAGGTATGAAGAGCAAATAGAAAAAAGCAATATTCAATAAACATGAAAATAATTACACTTCAAAAGTAGAAAAACGTTTAATAGTTAATGTATTTTTATCACGATTCTCATTAACTCCACCGAAAAAAAATGACATTTTTAATTTTTCTGTGTGTTTAAATGACTGCCATAAGAAATCAACAGACACAAGAAAACTACAATAAGAACGTTTATTGCGGATATCAATTTGCTTTCATTTTGGTGCTTTTTTCATCATTGTAGCTTCAATAGTTTTGCGACAACTATTTTTGCAAGAAATCTGGTAATACATTGATTTAAACAGCGACGTAACAAGGTGGCAAATAATAACTATTGTTTCTCATGTGAAACTTAATCGTGTATTATACTTCTTTTTTTTTATAAATGAGACCTACCTCGAGAGATTTAAGTTTTTTTCACGCACGGTTACTCAGCGAAGGCTCAAACAAGTCTGCGCATCTAGCAGTCTCGTTGGAGCCTTTGCCCAATCGTAAATGCGGCTTTGTGTACTGGAAATTGTTTCGTTCAGAATTGCCGTCCAAATACGAAAGGTTCAGACACACTGGTTGGTCGATTAAGGAAAGCTGGGATGGATCCGGCGTTTATTTATTTATCTATTTATTTATTATTATTTTTTTTTAATTTTATCATTTTTATTATTGTTAGAGTGTGTTTGGAGTGCAAAGATGTTGAGGATTGAGGGTCAATTAGCGTTTACCAAGCCGCATCTTTTTGGACAGTTTATTTTTCACCAGGAACCCGTTTTGGATCAGACCATGACTAATTTACAACAGAATACAATCAGCCTAAAATTCCTTGATTTTAATCGTATTTTATTCTAAATTCTATGACTTGTCTAAATTGCTGTAATCTTTGATGACGCTCTCTTTAATTACGCGTGGCGCGAAATAATTACGTCAGACTTTACGACGTCATATCTCATGACGTAATTAATCTCCCGAAGACACATTATCGCATGGCGCGGCTCATATGCAACATACTATTTGTTCACTTGAATATTCCATCTTTGGATGTCATTGATTCAATTTGAAGCCAGGGATGCAGAAATTGAAGCCATCTTTTAATATAAAGAATGTTTTTGAAAAAAAAATGTTTAAATACCTGACATTGTTATCTCTAAGTGACATTGCATGGTACCTTGTGTTGCATCATTGTAACCAGGAACTTCTGGGAGCTTTTTAAAATAAAAAATATGAAATTTAATCGTGGGCAAGAAAAAGAATAAATAGGATGGGATAGAAAAATCTGCCCCTGGCCTCAGAGATCACGGTTTGTCATTATGAGGCAAGTCTTGTGATGTCAAATGGTGATCCTGGGAACTGGTTATTCGATCCCAACCTCACACTCATGATAGATGCTTATACTCCCTATCTTGTGTTCAGACTCCAATGCATAACATCTTTCTTTCTATTTCATGGTTCTAGATTTGAATGGCATATTACCTCCGCCCGCACCAGTATTAGAGAATATCAGCCATGATCACATCGAGTTGGTGTGGGACTATGATCTGCTCTTCAATAATCTCACATATTTTCTACAAAAGAAGATTCTAGATACAAGCACTGACTGGCAGATTCACACAGATACCACGAGATTATCTTCAGGGAATTTTCTTGTCACCGGACTTCATCCTTATATAACATACCAGGTAATTATTGCAATACTTTCTCAATCTTTATTGATCAGCCCTCTTTAAGATAAGCGATTTGGCAATGATATGGCATAGATTTGACTATTGGCTGTCATGAGATCATGCTAAGGCCAGAATTTTTATTCCCTCCTGTGATTTTCCGTAAAGTAGAAAAAGAAATAAAACTTAATATCTAAAATTATTTATATATTTTATCAGCTGACTCTAAATATTATTTGTTTCGTTGAAAAAAATATTTTTGAGGGTTCTGTATGTGTATTTTTGAGAGTGAGACTGTTAAAAGTTATGTCCTGTCCAGAGTTTGAGGAAAATGATAAAATATTTAAAGATTTAATTATTAAATAAATATTAAGATAAAAAAAGCTCTGAAAATGACCAGTTAAATCAACTTATTATAAAATTCTGGCCTAAACCTGGATGTATCCTGTTTAACAGTTTTGAAATCAGTGTAGAGTAAGATCAGCTGGCTTCTGAGAAGCCATCTGATCAAAATCTACACTGTTTACCACCGTGCTTATAAATATATGCAAATAACATGAATACTTCAAGGTCACTGGATAAAAATTGAGGAGTGTAGAATATAAAAAATCCGAAGGCTCGTTTAATAAATTTCATATGAGATATAATCACAAGTGTAAGATTCTGTTTATCATATGACCTGTTAAATGCTATTTTATCGACTTCAAAGTTTGTTTATTTCAATGAAAATCTCGATTGTTGTTAGGGACATCGTCGTGACTTTACTTTTTCCACCGCCAAAAGTGTTATTAACTTATTTATGACATGACGTTATCCACTGAATAACAGTAGTGTCATATATAGAATTAATATTATATTTGTTTTTGGATAGAAATTCTCCATATAATTATGTGTATTGTCTGCCAGAAGACAATTCAATGAAGTATCAAATTTTATTGGCACTGAAAATAAGGATTGTCATCTTGAAGCACCTTCTTTGATTGGCAGCAAAGAGCATATTGATACAGGGCTCCAGATAAGAGTGTGTATTGGAAAACTATTTTCTTTATTTCTCATCCAAAACATATGTTGTGGATACTCAAAAGAACCCTCTCAATGAGACGGTTCTTTTGAGCACCCAAAACACATGTTTTAATTGGTGGGTAAGACAATACTTACAGTTTTAGGCTCATTAATTTTCCTTACCTGGACCTATGCTGATATAAAAATTATCATAGCATTTCAGAACAGAATGTGTTTGATACTGCATGTGAATGAACTGCTGATTCAGATGAAATATCATGCCTCATTTTGACAGATGGTCATGAAATATTTCTTAAATTTGTCTTTGAAATTTTTTTTAGATTGATGCTTAAAGTGTTAACATGGCTAATTATACCCCCCGCAAACTTTGTTTGTAGGGGGTATACTGTTTTCACGTTGTCCGTCCGTCCGTCCGTCCGTAACGCTTTGTTTCCTTAATAACTCGAAGAGTCATTGCCGGATTTTCATCAAACCTTGTAAACATGTTCATATATGCAAGACAAATTCTTTAGACAAAAAATTAAGGGCCAGGGGCCAATTCTATTAGAGTTATTTCCCTTTGTAGTTCTAAATGGCTTTTAATATAGTGCTTTATGCTTATGCTATTATAGGCCATACACGGGCCAATCAACTCCTACCACAGCTTTTGATGGAACAATTTGATACTTTTCCTATACAATGTAGACACATTGAACATATGCATGAAGGAGTTTGGTTTAGAAAAAATAATTTTTGACAAAATGACAGCTGTGAGAACTTAGACAATTTTTCCCTAATAAGGTGTTTGTATATGCATAGACGGTGCCTTTATAGGCCGATCAACTCCTACCACAGCTTTTTATGGAGCAATTTGATACTTTGCCTATACAATATAGACACATTGAACATATGCATGAAGGAGTTTTGTTCAGAAAAAAATAATCTTTGACAAAATGACAGCTGTGAGAACTTAGACAATTTTTCTCTAATTAGGCTTTTGTATATGCATAGATGGTGCCTTCATGGGCCGATCAACTCCTACCACAGCTTTTGATGGAACAATTTGATACTTGCCTATACAATGTAAACACATTGAACATATGCATGAAGGAGTTTTGTTCAGAAAAAATAATTTTTGACGAAATGACTGCTGTGAGAACTTAGACAATTATTTCCTTATACGGCTTTTGTATATGCATTGATAGTGCCTTTATGGGCCGATCAACTCCAACAACAGCTTTTGATGAAGCAATTTGATACTTTGTCAATACAATGTAGACACAATGAACATATGCATGAAGGAGTTTATAATTTTTTGTTGAACTTAGACAATTATCCCCTTATATGGCTTTGTATATGCATGGGTAGTGCCTTTATGGGCCGATCAACTCCTACTACAGCTTTTGATGGAGCAATTTGATACTTTTCCGATACAATGTAGACACATTGAACATATGCATGAAGGAGTTTATAATTTTTGTTTGCACAGATTCTACTCAAATCTTCTTATCAAAACTAAGGTCCTCTTGTTCGAACTATAACTTGCCAAGTTTTTTCACTGACTCTTACTGTGCGGGGGGTATCTAATAAGCATTGCTTATTGACTTTTTTCATTTATATTGCTTTCTTATTTTTTCCCAGAAAATATATTTTGAATTTCATTAGAATTCCCTTGACACTGGGAGTCTAATATCCAAATAATAGATGCCAGAGGGTACTCTGTGCTTTGGAAATCAGTTCTATTCATCTGAATTTGTCACTTGTTTGGGTTCCTAGTATCATACTTTTCTATGCCAGTTCAAACGCTGGTTTAGATAAACAAAATTTTTCAGCATTCAGTTGTTAATATTTTCTTACCCATCAATTTTAACATATATTTTGGGTGCTCAAAAGAACCGTCTTATTGAGACTGTTCTTTTGAGTACCCACAAGATATGCTTTGGTTGAGAAATAAGAAAAATATTATTTGATATGCACTCTTAACTAAAGGACTGGTTACTGTATTTACCCTAAAAATTCGAACAAATATTCCTGATCAAGCTCATTTTAATCCTGATCAGAGTGCCATTATTCTGGCAGAATTTTCACGCATATCTGATCAGATTGTCAGATCTGATTACTTACCGGGCCCTGTAGCACAGTTGGTAGCAGGTCTGACTGCAGATCCAGGGGTCGTGAGTTTAGACCCGGCCCTGTCCCATACTTTCGTGGAGATTGATCCTGCAACAAGGTCCCATACTTTCATTCAAATTGATCATGAAATATTTTCTGCGGTCATTCTCCTCCTTCCATTGATTTAAGAAGGTTTAATGTCAGACAAGCCATTTTTTCCCCTTATATATTATTAAGAAAACTTGTACAAGAAAAATGATCCTGTATTTTGGGCTTTAGACGGTCTCATTAAGGCCTGCTAACGGAAGCTCTGTCTGTCTTCATGTTAACACATATGGAAGCAATAAATAACTCGAGTCATTTGTCAACTTATTTCTTTCATATTTCATACATAGAGGATATTACATGAGTGATCATGTTTCATTGAATTTCTTCATCAAGTTGAGGAAAAGAGATAAAATGTGTGGCTTGCTGAGTGTTAGATTCTATTTATCATATGACATTAAAACTATTTTGAAAACTCATTTTTGCTGTTAAAACGTTTGGGTTTTACCATATGCGTGATGTTAAAAGCGTCATTTCATTACATTTCCCGAAAATCTATTTTAATGCATGGCGTTATTTCACTCCCAGGCACGACGTCATATGATAAATGATATAATTTCATATATATTTTGGACATGTTTGAAAATGCCTTGTTCCTGAACTTCTGTTTCTAAGCTAGTCTTCCAAAGGGCAGAAAATTGTAAGATCTAGATAAGATGATTCATTGAAAAAAAAGGAAAAGAAATTTGAAGGACTCTTTAGTAACTGATGCTTTTAACACTTCAACTGCTGGCCGAAAACCCAGTCAGATGTTGTCTGCTGCAATTTTTAATTTTATAACAGAATAAATTTAATATGCATGCAAACAGTGTAGGCCCATCTCAGATTGCTCCATAGGGAACAGTCTGATATGGGCCCATACTGTTTGCTATAGAGAATTCCAAAATATATTCACCAATAGCAGTAAAAGTGTTAATTAAATTTAGCATTTTTTTTTGAATAAACACCAAAGAATCCTTTCAGGAAATTGAGGCTCCTTTTAATTCAGTTTGTTTCCTTTTAATTAAATGGCAGTTACCACTTCATCACATTCATAGCTTAAGTGATCTGCTTTTTCATTTGCTGTTGTATTTTTGAAACCCCTAAACTTGAAAATGTAATCTGCTGCAAATTCTTGGTAGTGTTAAACTCTTTGCATGCTGGGTAATTTTTCATGCTTTTGTTGTCGTCAGCTGACTTTCAAAATTAACTTTTTCAAAATATTCTTTCAAGAACACTATCAGTGTAGTGTGTCAAACAGTTTTGACCCAGATGATGACCGACATCCTGTCAGTCCTGATATTCTGTCAGTCCTGATCAGGATCCAAACCATTTGTAAAGGTTATCGGCAGACCTCAAAAGTAGCCACTGGTAGCAAGGAAAGAGTTAAGGATTAATAGAGGATCTTACATGAGTGCTCCTCTTGTTGCAGATATATAGAGGATCTTACATCAGTGCTCCTCTTGTTGCAGATATAGAGGATCTTACATGAGTGCTCCTCTTGTTGCAGGCATAGAGGATCTTACATGAGTGCTCCTCTGGTTGCAGATATAGAGGATCTTACATCAGTGCTCCCCTTGTTGCAGATATAGAAGATCTTACATGAGTGCTCCTCTTGTTGCAGATATAGAGGATCTTACATCAGTGCTCCTCTTGTTGCAGATATAGAGGATCTTACACGAGTGCTCCTCTTGTTGCAAATATGGAGGATTTTACATGAATGCTCATGTTTTATTGAATTTATTAAACAAGTTGGGGAAAAGAGATGAAATGTGAGGCTTGTCAAGCACAGGGTGTCAAGTGTCCTATATATTCCTATATTTGGAAGACAGTCCTATATATTCCTATATAATCCTATATTTGGAAGACAGTCCTATATATTCCTATATTTGGAAGACAGTCCTATATATTCCTATATATTCCTATATTTGGAAGACAGTCCTATATATTCCTATATATTCCTATATTTGGAAGACAGTCCTATATATTCCTATATATTCCTATATTTGGAAGACAGTCCTACATATTCCTATATATTCCTATATTTGGAAGACAGTCCTACATATTCCTATATATTCCTATATTTGGAAGACAGACCTACATATTCCTATATATTCCTATATTTGGAAGACAGACCTACATATTCCTATATTTGGAAGACAGTCCTATATATTCCTATATTTCAGTGTAAGCAAGAAATGTTGAATTCTAATTTAAAACAAATGTATGGAAAGGTTTATGTTTGTAAAAGTAGAGTAAAAGTAGATCATCAACAGCTAGGAAAGAAAAAAGTACAGACATTGTAAAGGTACCATCATCGAACAAGAGGAAAACCACGCAAGAAAGCACTTCTTCTAAAAAGCACAAGAGTCATTAGATTTTATACTGCTATGAGTTAAACTGAAATAACCATGTGCTAACTAAGCATAGTAATTATGCTGTATTCTTTTTATATTTTCATATACTGTCTGTAAATTTCTGTTCTGTTGAAGGTGCTAGGCAGCATATTTGTCTAAACAACTTATTTTTATTACTGGCAAGGTACAGAGTTATTTTCCAAGTCTTGTAAACATTTGTTAATACATGTGCTCTTTAAAAGAATGGTAAAACCTAGATCTAGTAAATATGGTTGGCATATATACAGTAGAAGTTTCCATGATAAGTGCAGAAAGCAAGGAAAATTCAAACAGTTGGATGTGGTATGCTTTGATCATAAAAGTTGTGTTTTAGCCAACAAAAACTTAAATGTAAATTACATGTATTTTGTTTAGTCCCAAAGGTTACTGGGCAGCCTATTCAGTAGTTTTGCTTTGCTTTGCCAAAGACATCTCTGACAGCATTTTTTGTACTATATCTTGTAATCATTCATTGGTTAATCTTTTTGTTGAAATAATGTTTACTGCTTGTTTTTGTTGATTATTCAATAAAAGGATAGAGTGTAGTGAGTGGAGGAGGTGGCTAAATATATAATTGTTTAGGTTTTCTTTGTCCTATATATTCCTATATTTCTGAAGTGACAGTCCTATATTTTAAGGACCAAATTTCACGTGACACCCTGCAAGCATTTTATCTCTTTTTTGTAACGAGTTTAATAAATTCAATAATACAAGAGCACGAATGTAGATTCCATTTATCATCATTAAGATTACTTTGAAATAAAAGCATTATAATTTTGTCATTCTGTACACAACGTTGTTATGGACGTCATGACGTTGTTATGGACGTCATGACGTTTCCTGAAACTCTGTAAACCACCAGTGGTTTATTGATTTGATTGCATGGCATTATTTCACTCCCAAATGCGATGTCATATGATAAAGTTCTTTAACCAAAATGCACTTCAATACATTTTTTTTGAGAGCATGCTAATTACGCACCTCTTGATGTTGTTTTTTGAGAAAATCTTTAATTACTTTGGTTTCATGTAACAGAACAATTTAGGTAAAGTTTAATCACTATCATGACATTTCGGATTGAGAAATGTGTGACAATTGTCCGATAAAAATAGGATTGACATTTCTTTAATCTCAGATGTAATTAAATCCCAATGCCCATTCCTGATTTCTTTGGAAATGGAGAGTTAACAATACAACTCATAACCTGATAGTGGTGATTTTAAAACTGAAAGGCTCTCATGAAAAAGGACCTCTGACGCTTTGATAGGGTATCTGCCTATTTTTCAGATGCTTCTCAAATTTTCCCTATGCATAAGATATCGCTGGTATTCTTTTGAATAGAACGCTTGATGTATTAGGAACGAATTAAGGTTGTAATTAGACAGGCAGATCCCTACGACAAAACAGGAGACACTACCAAAGGGGTTAAGGGTTGCAAAATTTGACTTCACCAAAACATTTAGAAATCAATTATTTTCACGTATAAGGGTATTATATTATCAATCCTCGATTGCAAATCACAGTAAAAGTATTTTAAAGTCCAAAATCATGAGCATTTTAATGATTATTTTTGTTGTTGTTTTTTCTATCTGATTTATTCAGAAATATTTTGAAGTGCAACTGTAGTTCATATTCAACCTTGATGACAATGTATTTACCTGGTGCAATATTATGCAGCAATGTACTATAACCATTCACCCATGCATAAAGTACACCTAGTCAATGGCCATGTAGTTTATGTGTATTGGATAGATACAGTATATGTGCAAAATAATCTACCAACTGAATTTAGTAAAAGGACAATTTTCATAATCTAAAGAAAAATATGCTAAAACGTTGTAATATTTCATGACTAATGGGTTATGAAAAGGAAGCTTACTTGTACTTATTATTTCATTATACTGGAAAAAAAGATTTTCAAGAGAGCACACTAAAAATCCAAATGCTAATGATCGGGCTCGCCCAGACGTCACATTTTGGGCTGTGGGATATCATTCCCCCCCGAGTCCCAGCTAGCTTTTTACATATATTATGTAAAATATGAGAACACACTTACGTGCAAAAGGATTAGTTGGGACTCGGGGGGGAATGATGTTTTAAAAATAGTTTTCTATTTCCTATATGTATAACACAAAAAGTGACCATTTTAGCCCCAAAATAAAGCCGTACATTTATGGAAATAGGAAATCAAATGCAAAATCATAAAATAGAGACCAACAGCGAGCTTATATATGAATATGGAAGCATTTGATTGACTTTAATTTTTATCACAATAATAGGCAGCGATACACTGTGATTACCATTACCACCGTCAGAGGTCCTTAGTCTTCTAAACCCACTCAATAGCTTTGTTTAAAGTGTGCTTTTACCCCTATGCAGTTTTATAAAGTTTGTTCGGTTTTAGATTGTATTTGAGGCTATTGTTTCAGTTAAAGATGCTATTTGAGGCTTTTGTCTCGGATCAAGATGAAATTTGATGCTACATATTTTTATACCCCGCCACACTTTAGTGTCGGGGTATTATGTTATACCTTTCGGTGTCCGTCCGTCCGTCCGTCCGTCCGTGCTCACCATTTCCGATCGATAACTTGAGTATTTATTCACGGAATTTTTTCAAATTTTGCATACATATTGTTATCGGCGATGAGTGGTATGACATTTATAATGGGCAAAATCCGTCCATTTTTAATGGAGTTACTGCCCTTTTTCATATTGGAAAAATGGTTTCTGGCCTGTTATTCCTTTACTGTTCATGATATCTGAATGAAACTTCACAGATATGTTGCACATCAAAGGTTACATATTGTGACTAAGGACCGTTACTCTGACCTTCCCAGTTTGTGAGTTATCCGCCCTTGATAGGTCTGAAAAAAGGTTTTTGACCTATTGTTCCTTTACTATATGGAATATCTGAATATAACTTCACAGATATGTTTCACATCAAAGGTAACATATTGTGACTAAGAACCGTAACTCTAACCTTTCCCGTTTGTGAGTTATCTGCCCTTGATTGAATTAAAAAATGTTTTTTACCCGTAGTTCCTTTACTATGTGGAATATTTAAATGAAACTTTACAGATATGTTTCACATCAAAGGTTACATACTGTGACAAAGAACCATCACTCTTTCCTTTCCAGTTCATGAGTTATCTGCCCTTGATTGATCTGAAAAAATGGTTTTTGACCTGTAGTTCATTTACTATATGGAATATCAGAATGAAACTTCACAGATATGTTGATCATCAAAGGTTACATATTGTTACTAAGGATCGTCACTCTTACCTTTCCAGATTGTGAGTTATCCACCCTTGATTGATCTGAGAATTGGTTTTTGGCCTGTAGTTTCTTTTACTATATGGAATATATGAATGAAACTTCACAGATATGTTGAACATCAAAGGTTACATATTTTTTAGTAAGGACCGTCACCCTTACCTTTCCAGTTCATGAGTTATCTGCCCTTGATTGATCTGAAAAATGGTTTTTGACCTGTAGTTCATTTACTATATGGAGTATCTGAATGAAACTTCACAGATATGTTGACCATCAAAGGTTACATATTGTGGGTAAGGATCGTCACTCTTATCTTTCCAGATTGTGAGTTATCCACCCTTGATTGATCTGAGAATTGGTTTTTGACCTGTAGTTCATTTCATCCGTCCGTGCTCACTGTTTCCGATCGATAACTTGAGTATTTATGCACAGAATTTTTTCAAATTTTGCATACATATTGTTATTGGCTATGAGTGGTATGGGATTGTTAATGGGCTGAATCCGACCATTTTCGATGGAGTTACTGCCCTTTCTCCCTTTAAAAAATGGTTTCTGGCCTGTTATTCTTTTACTGTTTATGATATCTGAATGAAACTTCACAGATATGTTGAACAGCAAAGGTTACATATTACAACGAAGGACCGTCACTCTTACCTTTCCAGTTTATGAGCTATCCGCCCTTGATTAATCTGGAAAATGTTTTTGACCTGTAGTTCCTTTACTATATGAAATATCTGAATGAAACTTCACAGATATGTTGACCATCAAAGGTTACATATTGTGACTAAGGACGTCATATCACTGTCTATCTCAGTTCTGTTGCTATTTAGGCATTATATATCTCACAAAATAACTTTTGGTGCCCCCAGCAGTGGCGGGGTATTATGCAGTGCTTGCGGTGCTTTTATTTCAGTTAAAGGTGCCATTAGAATTTATTGTTTCAGTTCAAGATGATATATAATGCTATTGTTTCAGTTCAAGATGATATTTAGGCTATTGTTTCATTCAAGATGATATTTGAGGCTATTGTTTCAGATCAAGTATATATTTGAGGCTGTTGTTTAAGATCAAGATGGTATTTGAGGCTGTTGTTTCAGATCAAGATGGTATTTGAGGCTGTTGTTACAGATCCAGATGATATTTGAGGCTGTTGTTTCTGATCCAGATGATATTTGAGGCTATTGTTTCAGATCAAGATGATATTTGAGGCTGTTGTTTCTGATCAAGATGATATTTGAGGCTGTTGTTTCTGATCAAGATGATATTTGAGGCTGTTGATTCTGATCAAGATGATATTTGAGGCTGTTGTTTCAGATCAAGATGATATTTGAGGCTGTTGTTTCTGATCAAGATGATATTTGAGGCTGTTGTTTCTGATCCAGATGATATTTGAGGCTGTTGTTACAGATCAAGATGATATTTGAGGCTGTTGTTTCAGATCAAGATGATAGTTGAGGCTGTTGTTTCAGATCAAGATGATATTTGAGGCTGTTGTTTCTGATCAAGATGATATTTGAGGCTGTTGTTTCTGATCAAGATGATATTTGAGGCTGTTGTTACAGATCAAGATGATATTTGAGGCTGTTGTTTCTGATCAAGATGATATTTTAGGCTGTTGTTTCTGATCAAGATGGTATTTGAGGCTGTTGTTACAGATCCAGATGATATTTGAGGCTGTTGTTTCTGATCCAGATGATATTTGAGGCTGTTGTTTCAGATCAAGATGATATTTGAGGCTGTTGTTTCTGATCAAGATGATATTTGAGGCTGTTGTTTCTGATCAAGATGATATTTGAGGCTGTTGTTACAGATCAAGATGATATTTGAGGCTGTTGTTTCTGATCAAGATGATATTTGAGGCTGTTGTTTCTGATCAAGATGGTATTTGAGGCTGTTGTTACAGATCCAGATGATATTTTAGGCTGTTGTTTCTGATCCAGATGATATTTGAGGCTGTTGTTTCAGATCAAGATGATATTTGAGGCTGTTGTTTCAGATCAAGATGATATTTTAGGCTGTTGTTTCTGATCAAGATGATATTTGAGGCTATTGTTTCTGATCAAGATGGTACTTGAGGCTGTTGTTACAGATCCAGATGATATTTGAGGCTGTTGTTTCTGATCCAGATGATATTTGAGGCTGTTGTTTCAGATCAAGATGATATTTGAGGCTGTTGTTTCTGATCAAGATGATATTTGAGGCTGTTGTTTCTGATCAAGATGATATTTGAGGCTGTTGTTACAGATCAAGATGATATTTGAGGCTGTTGTTTCAGATCAAGATGATATTTGAGGCTGTTGTTTCTGATCAAGATGATATTTGAGGCTGTTGTTTCTGATCAAGATGATATTTGAGGCTGTTGTTTCTGATCAAGATGATATTTGAGGCTGTTGTTTCGGATCAAGATGGTATTTGAGGCTGTTGTTTCTGATCAAGATGGTATTTCAGGCTATTGTTTGAGATAAAGATGGTATTTGAGGCTGTTGTTTCAGTTCAAGATGATATTTGAGGCTGTTGTTTCTGATCAAGATGATATTTGAGGCTGTTGTTTCTGATCAAGATGGCATTTCAGGCTATTGTTTGAGATAAAGATGGTATTTGAGGCTGTTGTTTCTGATCAAGATGATATTTGAGGCTATTGTTTCAGATCAAGATGATATTTGAGGCTGTTGTTTCTGATCAAGATGATATTTGAGGCTGTTGTTTCTGATCAAGATGGCATTTCAGGCTATTGTTTGAGATAAAGATGGTATTTGAGGCTGTTGTTTCTGATCAAGATGATATTTGAGGCTATTGTTTCAGATCAAGATGATATTTGAGGCTGTTGTTTCTGATCAAGATGATATTTGAGGCTGTTGTTTCTGATCAAGATGGTATTTCAGGCTATTGTTTGAGATAAAGATGGTATTTCAGGCTATTGTTTCAGTTCAAGATGATACTTGAGGCTATGGTTCAATTCAATATGGTATTTGAGTCTATTGTGTCAGTTCAAGATGGTATTTGAGTCTGTTGTCTCAGTTCAAGATTATATATGAGGCTATTGTTTCAGTCAAGATGATATTTGAGGCTATTGTTTCAGTTTAAGATGATATTTGAGGCTATTGTTGCAGATCAAGATGCCATTTGAGAGTATTGTTTTAGTTCAAGATGAAATTTGAGGCTATTTATTTTTTTCAGTTCAAGATGGCATTTGAATTTATAGCTTTAGTTCAAGATGCTATTTAATTTATTGCTTCAGAACAAGATGCTATTCGAGGCTGTTGTTTCAGTTCAAGATGGCATTTGAATCTAGATGATATATGATGCTTTTGTTTTATTTTAACATGATATATGTTGTTGTTATTGTTTCAGTTCAAGATGCTATTTTGAGGCTATAACTTTGTAATTTGATTTTTTTTCTGTTCAAGATAATATATGATGCTATTGTTTCAGTTCAAGATGATAGATGTTGTTATTTTTTCAGTTCAAGATGCTTTTTTGAGGCTATAACTATGTAATTTGATTTTTGTTTCAGTTCAAGATAATATTTGAGTTTACAACTGTCCATGACCATGCTTTAGAGACTAGCGAGTCTGCACCAATAACTACAAGATCATATGGAGGTAAGCAGGGGATTCTCTCAGTTCAAGATAATATTTGAGTTTACAACTGTCCATGACCATGCTTTAGAGACTAGCGAGTCTGCACCAATAACTACAAGATCACATGGAGGTAAGCAGGGGATTCTCTCAGTTATGGTAAGCAGGGGGTTCTCTCAGTTCAAGATAATATTTGAGTTTACAACTGTCCATGACCATGCTTTAGAGACTAGCGAGTCAGCATCAATAACTACAAGATCACATGGAGGTAAGCAGGGGGTTCCCTCAGTTATGGTAAGCAGGGGGTTCTCTCAGTTCAAGATAATATTTGAGTTTACAACTGTCCATGACCATGCTGTAGAGACTAGCGAGTCTGCACCAATAACTACAAGATCACATGGAGGTAAGCAGGGGATTCTCTCAGTTCAAGATAATATTTGAGTTTACAACTGTCCATGACCATGCTGTAGAGACTAGCGAGTCTGCACCAATAACTACAAGATCACATGGAGGTAAGCAGGGGATTCTCTCAGTTCAAGATAATATTTGAGTTTACAACTGTCCATGACCACGCTGTAGAGACTAGCGAGTCTGCGCCAGTAACTACAAGATCACATGGAGGTAAGCAGGGGGTTCCCTCAGTTATGGTAAGCAGGGGATTCTCTCTGTTCAAGATAATATTTGAGTTTACAACTGTCCATGACCATGCTGTAGAGACTAGCGAGTCTGCACCAATAACTACAAGATCACATGGAGGTAAGCAGGGGATTCTCTCAGTTCAAGATAATATTTGAGTTTACAACTGTCCATGACCACGCTGTAGAGACTAGCGAGTCTGCGCCAGTAACTACAAGATCACATGGAGGTAAGCAGGGGGTTCCCTCAGTTTTGGTAAGCAGGTGGTTCCCTCAGATATGGTAAGCAAGGGGTTCCCTCAGTTATGGTAAGCAGGGGGTACCCTCAGTTATGGTAAGCAGGGGGTTCCCTCAGTTAAGGTAAGCAGTGGGTTCCCTCAGTTAATGTAAGCATGGCATTCCCTCAGTTTACTTGAGCCCTGCGCCAAATAAAAAATACCTGTGTTTAGGGTAACCCGACCCTACCTAAATATACTGGTGAAACCTAGATTTTTTTCAGGTTTTCTGGATTATATATTTCTTTCATTTTAAAAGGCGAAATGCCTTTCAAAATGCAAAAAAAAAAAAAAAAATTCTCTAGAAAACCTAAAAAGATATGTTTGCCTACCCTACCTAAAAGTTTCAGATCTGTTAACCGAAACACACTTTTTTATTTGGCCTAAACATGGATACACCTTGTTTTGAAACCAGTGTAGATCCTAATCAGCTGGCTTCTAAGAAGACAGCTGATTGGGATCCACATTGTTTTTAAATTTGCTTGTAAATGCATACATGTTGGGATTCTTGCCACTAGCAGGACATGAGTTGAAAGAACAGTGGCTCAGTGGTAGAGTGCTTGACTCAAGACCGGGAGGCCGCAGGTTTGTGCCTCACCAGTGTCATTGTGTTGTGTCCTTGAGCAAGACACATTTATCCTTGCTTAGTACTGGTTCAACCCAGGAAGACCAGTCCCGACATAACTGAAAAATTGTTGATGGGACGTAAAGAATCATATCAAACAAACAAATGAAAGAACATAATTCCTCAGATAGCTGATTAGTTTTTGAGGTAACCTGTGATAATCCTTGATGCCTAACTACTACTAACACATGTCTTACATTAGCCAGCACTGAGGAAAAAGGTACTTATTCCATTGGTTACTTGCTGTGTTGCATTTAACATGGCTTTCAACAATTTTTCAGTCATATTAAGCTGGTCTGTTAACTGATCACTCTATTCCTGGACAGGATCCTCAAACTTAGCAATGTAAGTACTTGGGTGAAAGGTTTCAGGATTATGCCTGAATTCAGGATTTGGAGACTGACTTTCTATGGCTGACTTGCTGACTTTCCATAGAAAGTCAACCTCAAAATACTGAATTAGGAAGAATATAATAGCTTATTATATATACATTAGATCAAAAGACAATTAAGCATTCAAACTTGAAATATTAATATTTTGAACGCATACTGCAAGTTAAATTTGAATTTCAAAAGTTTAGGATTTTGGAAAATTCAAGTTTCCACCCATGTAAGTACCTGCGGCTGGGTTTTTCAAAATTAACTTTTTTTAAAAAAATATTTCAAGACCACTTTCTTAGTGTCAAATAGCTAGGGTCCAGATCAGGCCCGAAGTTTTGTCTAGCCTGATCTGGGTCCAAAATCCTTTTTTGAAAACACCATAGATTCAGATCAGTTGGCATCTCATCAGGATCCACACTATTTTTCACTCTGAATGAAAACTAGAATGTTGCAGCCTTAGGCTATTTTTAGATCATGACATTTTGACGTTTTTAGACAACATTGAAAAAATTCACATTTGCTCCATTTTCTGTAATATTTTCAAATACATGATATTTCAAAGGCGTCCACAAGGCGTTACTATGGAGTAAAGGGTTAACAGAATAAAAATTGGGGTCTGAGTATAGTACATGATATGTGGTCTATCTGGGACTTTTTTTTTATTTGATTCTTTTCGTCCCATCAACAATTTTTCAGTTAAACAGGGACGGGTTTTCCTGGGTTGAACCAGTACTAAGCTAGGATAAATGTGTCTTTCTCAAGGACCACGACGCAGTGACGCCGGTGAGGCTCGAACCCGCAGCCTCTCGGTCTTGAGTCAAGCACTTCACCACTGAGCCAATGCTCTCCTATCTGGGACTATGATAATTATTCTTTTGTTTCCTGTGACTAGGTAGCTAGGTTTGTATGATGCTGAGTATAATGTTTTGCTAATGACTGACTGCCCACTTCCAGATGGTTGACTTGATTCCTGTCTAAATATATATTAACCTATTTGCTATGTAACTCTTACCTTGCTAGCGGCCACTTTTGCCATCTTCTGATTACCTTTGCCAACAGTTTGGACCAAGATCATTGGTCCTGAGAGTATGGTAACATGACAGGGCAACATTTAAAGATTTAATCTCATTTTCTGATGTTTATCAAATATACCAACATTGGGGGGGGGGGGGTCCTGTAAACTGCTTAACTTTGATAGTAACCCATTGTTGTTGTTTTTGCTATAACATAATAAATAAAATGTTTTTATTATTTAAATGGTTTTCACCATTTCACCATTGCCGAAAACTACTTCATTCAAGCCTGAAACTGACATAAAGGAATGTTCATCTTAGGGTCTCTTGCAAAGTTGCAAGAGACCCGAAGTATTCATGATTCCATGAATAGACCAAAAACTGAATTTTTTGCTTATAATTACATTTTATTATAAAAATCTAAAATGAACGATTTTTTATAATGTAGGAAACAAAACAGTTTTGTATTAAATATGTAATTATATTAACGGTTTTGTCTGAGAATAAAACGAAACAACAGAACAGCTTGCGTGAACAGGGACAGACAATGGAGCAAACAAGAGGCTTCTTTTGCACATGCGACTCTGATGTGGCTCCCTGTCAATCACAACGCAAGTGTCACTTCTGGTGAATGAGTTCGGTGTTCTAAGCGTGTTGCACGGGCAAGTGAGCTTGGCAGCTGTCAATCAAATGTGTGTCATTCATGAGGCTATGAACGGTTGCAAAAATCTAAAGATTCATTAAAGTCTTGTTTTGAAAATGTAAATATTGCAGAATGACATACTATTAACATACTAATGACATACTCTCTACTAATTAAGATTTGAAAAAAGAAAAATCTTGAAATTGATGTATAACAAAGAGCTGACCAGAGCTGTTTTCACCAATCTGAGTGCAGACAGGTTACTGTGTTATGGGTACAGGACTGATGAGTCATACCATATACTAAACATCACTTACACATACATTAGGTACTACAGAGATGTCAGTGAAAACATGTGGTGCCTGTTGATTGACAAAACAACCTATAACCTGTAATTGTAATTATGTCATATTGTGCCAACCCTAACCAGAAGCATAGCTTACATGCCATCTGTGAATAAAAATATAAATAATGTCAGGCATTAGGCCAAATAAAAAAGATATTAGATACTTAGGCCATTTTTATTATTTCACCTGAGCTGCTATGAGTATGCCAATGGTTCATTGCCTGTCCATTCTATTATATTCTCAAAGAAGTATATATCTAAAGTCAGATGGCCATTTCACACTTTTGTTCACTTTAAAATCAGCATGTGCGGAAGCAGAGGGGGGGATAGGGGTCTGGACCCCCCCCTCCCCTGAAAAATCACAAAAATATAGGGTTTCTTAGCAATACTGGTCCGGATCCCCTGAACAATCACAAAGCTACCAAGCCAGCATTCAAAGTTGAGCCATCATTGGCAGGCCAGTGAAACACCATTTAAATGGCCTTTTGCTGGTGGGCCGATGATGGCCCACTTATTTAGATCCTACTTGACCTCTGACAAAACTTTCTGGATCCGTGCATGATCAAAGTCTTTGAGTTAACTCTTTGCATGCTGGGTAATGCTTCATGATCTTTTGTCATCTGCAGGTATTAACATTACTTTTTACAAAATATTCTTTCGAGATTAACATCGACTGTCAAACAGCTTGGATTCAGATCAGGCCCGACATTATGTTGGGCCTGATCTGGGTCCAAACTGTATGCAAAGGTCTTCAGCAGACGACAAAAATCACCGCTAGCAGGCAAAGAGTACAGTAAAACCTGTGTAAAACGGCAACTAAAAAATAGACAAAACAAAGATCTTTACAATAAATGGTAGCTTAATGAAGGTCGGAAGTATTTCAGAATGCTCCTATTCTGCAATTTTTTTGACCTGCATTAAGCGATAATTAGTCTTTAAAACCAATTTTTTGAGAGTGGCTGTTTTACACAGGTTTAACTGTAAAGGGTATTTTTTTCTATCCAGTTCCGTCATCATCGCCGTCAATCATCAGCATCAGTACGCCATCCGTGTCTGTGATATCACTCTCCTGGGAGCCACCGCTATATACCAACGGACCGCTACTGTCCTACAGGCTTACCGTCAGCCCACTCAACAACTCCCAGCACGAGATACAGAACGATGTGCCGCCAGATACGCATTCTTGGACATTCGGGCATCTTCATGCGGGGCAGAAGTACAAGGTTTTTGTGTCGGCGGTGAATGAGGAGGGGGAGGGACCAGCACACACCAAATATGTGACAACGCCATCTGCTGGATCCTGTGAGTAGTAATATTTGCTCCCATTCCATGGGCGGATCCAGAGGGGGGGGGGGGCAGGGGGTCCAATCACAAAAATATAGGGTTTCTTAGCAATACTGGTCCGGATCCCCTGAAAAACTGCAAAGCTACCAAGCCAGCATTAAAATTTGGGCCATTATCGGCATGCCAGCGAAACGCCATTTAAATGGCGTTTCACTGGCTGGCCGATGATGGCCTGCTTATAGTGGTATTTGATTCTCTCCCCTCTAATGAAAAAAAAGTCAAAGTGGGACCCCTTCTGACAAAAGTTTCTGGATCCGTGCATGCATTCTTACTAGTCTCTGCAGCTGTGCAGCCTGGTTTGAGTCCTACCTTGTCAAATACAGTAGAACTTCAATGGCTCGAACTCTGATGGCTCTTTTACCTTGGCTGGCTAGAACTATCATTATGGTCCCTACATGTCATTTTATGCATAATTCACCCTGGATGGCTGGAACTACCCTTGGCTAGAACTAATTTTCATGGGCACCCGGATAGCGTGTTTAGCTCTGACTAGCTAGATACCTGTGCCATGCAGGTTCGATTCTTGCTAGCGTTGCTAGCAAAAATATCGATTAGTGAACCAATTATCAAAATAGTTCCTGCAGTGGGATGTATCAATGGTTTGACTGTCACCTTCCGGGTTGCGGTGGTTTCACGGGGTATAGTATTTAAACATGAAATTATTCATTTTTGTAGGCATCCTGCATTTTTTGAAATTTGAATTTCTAATGTTCAGGGTTTTGGAAATTTTGAACTTTCACCCATGAGACTGCATGGGTGAAAGTTTTCAGGATTATTCCTGAATTCAGGATTTTGAGGCTGACTTTCCATAGAAAGTCAGCCTCAAATTGCTGAATTCAGCAGATTATTATAGGTTCTCTGATTTATATTCAGTCTGTCTAATAAGACAATTGACCATTAAAGCTTCAAATTGTGAAAATTTAATGGGCATATTACATGTTTTAAGATCAGAGTTTTGAAAGTTCAGGATTTCGGAAATTTTGAACTTTCACCTATGAGACTGTGACTGTAGGAAGCTGCCAATGTTGGCCCGCATCACTCTGTGTTAAAAAAGTGTAAGATATATTTTGGCTGCACGCCACCGGGATAATCCAACATTCCTTCACTAATATCTGCCATTATTATTTGTAGCAATTATGAAGCTTCAGGTAATCCATAATAGAACTATTCCTATCATAAATAAAAACTGATGCAGATGACATTTTGAAATAGATTTAATCATTCAGACAATAACTTCTAGTATTGATTGTCACATATTCAGTTTGATCTAGGTCTCCGCAAGTTTGTAAATTTCCGAAGAGTTCAGTTTACCTTTCCCCGTGACCAGTGTTGTGCCTAGGTCTAGATTTCTGGGGGGCACAGGTGTCCCTCTACCTGAATTTCAGGTGAACATTTACAAATTCTGGGGAACACACCAAATCTTTCAAATTTTTACCTGTTAAATTGAATAGTTATTTTTTATTCAAATTTGAATTTGATGTTGATAGTTTTGACTCAAGAAGGGGTGTAGATGACAGTGAAGTAATTTCTGCCATTGCCCTAGTTTTGAATTCACCAGCAAAATTTACTCTAGTATATTAAAATAGCTTTTTCTGGCTTTCTGGTAATTGAAATTTCGGTTTTCTGCCATTGTTGTTGTATTTGACTGGTTGAGAAATCAATATCCATTGCAACATTTATCATAGGTAAATACCATGTGCACAGTCTAAATTGCGCTATTTACTCTGTTTATTATTTTTCATGTTTGAATAATTTTGCCTAGATTGCGGGGAGGGACTTTGAAAAGTCTTTGAATATTTTACAAAACCTTGCCTGTACATGTATATTCAGATTTTGGGGGTCTGAGAAACTGCATTCTCAGAATCCCAAAATCTAAACCAGTGTATTCTTCTAGAAATGCTATCTCTATTGTTTATTGGTGCCAAAAAATCTGTAAAAAAGAATTGTTCAGAAATAGAGAGAACCTACAAATTTGAAAGCAGGAGACTCTGTTTAATGGATAATACTACAACTCTCACGCCCCTAACTCTGGCATATGTGGTATTCTGCTTTCAGACAGAATCCAAATACCACCGGGCACAACGACAGCTGACTTGCCGACTCGTGGCATTGCTAATTTCTCAGTGCATATAATTAAATGTAAATTCCATATTTGTAAAAATCTTATGTTTTAGCTGTGCCAGTACAGTAAAACCTGTCTTAAGCGACCACTCAAAATAAGACAAAACAAAGATCTTATTGCCAAATGGTAGCTTAATGAAGGTCGAAAGTATTGCAGAATGCTCCCCTTGGAGCATTCTGCAATACTTTTTGACCTGCATTAAGGGATAATTGGTATTGAAGACCAATTTTAGTGTTCTTTTTGAGTGGCCGCTAAAGACAGGTTTTACAGTAGTTGTTTTGTGCATCAGGGAAATATTTTTCCTCTCCAGTGTGATGAAAGTTTTCCAATGAGTGGAGATATTTGACGCTAAGTAACTGGGATCAGATTTAATGAAGTTCTCTTGTTACAGCCCGCCCTCTATCAATTACGTATTGGCAAATTGATTTAAGCAGCTCGGAAGGTTAAACTTTATACTGATTTCTGCTGCTTCTGTGCAATAAGGAGCTCTGTCTATTTTACAAATAGTCTGAGAGTGGCTTTAGCTAATACTACACAGGTTTAGATAAGCAAAAATTTTCAGCGTAAAATTGTAAATATTTTCTTACCCATCAATTTTAACATGTGTTTTGGATGCTCAAAAGAACCGTTTCATTGAGACGGTTCTTTTGAGTACCCACAAGATATGTTTTGGTTGGGAAATAAGAAAAATAAATTTTCATTACGCACTCTTAACTAAAGTCCTGTACTATTCACCTCTGTGATAGACTATTCACTACGGTGATTGATGGAGACTTGAAAAAAGCTGGCAAAATTGGAAGGCAATAGATAAAATACCTGTCACAAGACACACCTATTATAATAATTATAAGTTTTTATAATGTGGCAGGCCGCATAGCGCAGTCAGTAACATGTCTGACTGCAGATCCAGGGGTTTCGAGTTTGATCCGAGCCTGGTCCCATACATTCGTGGGGAATGATTATGAAATAATTTCTTTGACCATTCTCCTTCCTTCCGCTGATTCAAGAAGTGTTGTTGTCAGTTACCAGGGAAAGTATTTGCACGAAGTACTGGTTAACTGCTTAGTCAAGCTTGCCCATGAAAAAAGTGTGGTTAGGTGAACTGACCGTCCGATATGACCATAGCTGTTGACTGGGAAGTTAAGCATCAAAACAAACAAACAAATATAATGGGGTGGGGGTATAATGGAACAGGCACCCTAAAATCAAGTTGTTGTTGTAATATGTTTGTTTTTAGCTCACTTAATTGAGCCAAAGACTAGTAATGGGTGAGCTATATAGTATACAAGACACCCATGTCCGTCCGTCAACATTTTCAAACATTTTCTTATATGAACATACCCCCCCTACCCCCTCCAGGTATTACATAAACATTACAAAACAGGAAGAAGGGCTATTTTCATCTGTAGTTCTGATCACAGACTGAACGCTTTGCCTTCTGGGTAATTTTTCATGCTTTTTTGTCCTGTGCTGATCTTTTTTTCAAAACTTTTCGGAAAAAAATATCAGGAATACCACCAGATTGTCAAACAGTTTGGATCCAGATCAGGCCAGATATTTTGTTTGGCCTGATCTGTATCCAAACTATTTGCGAAAGTTATCAACAGACGGCACTAGTAGGCAAAAGTTAATTAACTAATTTCTTGCTTGTCTTAGCATGCAGTAATATTCTGTGCTCTCCATTTCTTAAGATTTGATCTTTTGAATAAAACTTTCAAAACTGACATGTTAGCTAATTATGACTACCATTTCTGAAAATTTTAATGGAGTTTGAAGGAATTTATTAATACAGTTCGCAATTTAATTAAATTGATTATTTTAATTGAGGCTTTGTGTCCTAAACATTTCCATCACCTTTCTCAACTTCCAGGCATTAGCTATCTCCTGCATGCTGGGTAATTTTTTAAGATTTTTTAACATCTGTTGATTTTTTTCAAAATTAACTTTTTCTAAAAATTCTTGCAGGAAATCCATTAGTGTCAAACAATTGGATCCAGATCAGGCCCAAGGTTAACTGTTGTCAAAGGATATCAGCAGACAACAAAAGATGTTAAGCGCCAGTTACACATTCATGATTTTGGCTACGATTCACCACGATTCGTCCCGATGTGACCTATGCTATAAAATCGGGATGGATAAAACAGAAAATCGAGAAATCCCTTAGATGTCTCAAGATGTTCCTACGATGTCTCTACTAATCCACTGTGATTCATGACGGTGCTACTACGGTAGCACCACGACACAATCGTAGGGCAGTCGTACTGTATTCATGACGAATCGGGATGAATCAGGGGTGAATCATGGTGTCAGTTGATACCCTGATTCACACTGAATGCCCACGAATGACCACAAATACACCTACAGTACTATTAGGAATGATCCAGGTTCCACTATAGTAGAGCTACGATTTAGGCCATGCCTATAATACTACACGACTCACCCCGACAATGGTAAAAGGTTTAAACTCGTCTTAGTGCTGTCATGGAGGTTCACCAAGATTCTTCACAAATCACTATGGTACTACTACGATTCACGCTGATGTCTCCATCACGATTTGATAAACTAGGTTGAATCCTAGCTCTACCGTGGCAAAAATCGTGAAAGTGTAACTGGAGCTTTACTGGCAGAAAAAAAGTTTAATCAATATGAGGTAGCATCTGGAGATACAGAATTGAAATTACAACTTGAGTGACCTTGACCTACATGCATTTTAAAGGTCACATCTCTACAACTTTTTGATCCAGATCAGGGATGATGTTCTGTTGGTCCAGATCTAGATCCAAACTATTTGACACTCTGATAGTGTTCCTGAAAGAATGTTTTGAAAAAAAGTCAGCATACAACATCAAAAAAATCATGATAAATTACCTAGCATGCAAATTATAAAGGCCCTATGAATTCTAACAGGAAATATCTTTAAAAAAGATGTTTGGCTGCATTGCAATGAAGAGATTTGTCTAAAAATAGAAGTCTACTTTCAGTTCCGTTGATATTTTTCTGAGAAGAAACAGGCATGCTTCAGTCTGTATCCCTATATAGATTCTGCATTTTTGTCATCCAAAATGAGTTTGTATGGACAGTCTGGCAATTAACCAATGCGATTTTTCATATTTGAGCTGGTATTTTAATATGCAAATTTCTAGCCATTCCTGATTGATTGAATGGAGAAAGTGAAAGTGATAACATACGGCTTGTAGCCGAAAAAGGGCTCTTTTTCCAAGGTGATTTCATTCAGAATTGATGTCTCTGAGTAAGTGGAACATAATGTTTTTTTACAGTCTAATGATGTCTTTTAATGTAATTTACACCAAAGGCAAACAGGATTCTGTTGGAATGGAAGGAAATTGTACTGTATATGATCAGATTTCCCTTCCATGTCGATTGCAGTTTGAGTTGTTAGGAAAACACAAAATTAGAAACGCTTTCATCCTTATTTGTTTTTATGATTTGATTCTTTATGTCCCATCAACAATCTTTCAGTTATGTAGGGACAGGTCTTCCTGGGTTGAACCAGTACTAAGCTAGGATTAATGTGTCTTGCTCAAGGACACAATGCAGTGATGCCGATGAGGCTGAAACCCGCGGCCCCTCAGCGTCGAGTCAAGCACTCTACCACTGAGCTACTGCGCTCCCTACTTTCATCCTTATGACCCTTTTTTTTCTCCCCTGGGGCATTTCAGGCCCAAAGGATGTAAAACTTTTTTCATGCTCTATTAACTGAACTGAGCATGAATTTTATCATGCTCATAAATGTTAAAATGCCAAAAAATGTTGCTTATGCCACCAATTGTTGCTTATAACCTTTGCAAACAGTTTGGATTCAGATCAGGACCGACAGAATGTCGGTCCAGATCTGGATCCAAACCGTTTGATACTCTGATAGTGTTTTTAAAATAATTTTGAAAAAATAAATTTTGAAAACAATCAGCAGACGGCGAAAAAGGCATGGAAAATTTCCCAGCATGCAAAGAATTAGCTATACTAATTGCTTAGGCAATTACTGGTGATGATTGTGGATTATGAGAATTGAAAAGAATCTTGTTAGAATCTTATGACGTACATTATGACTTACCCTTGCATACTACAAAATTAGCAGTGCTATGACATGCATTCTCAGTTGCTTTGTACTTTTTTTACTAAACTGAAATCAAGTTACTAAATGCATACTTTTTCAAAATTCTAATCCCTTTTATGGCCTCATGATCAAATGCCAATTTGTTTGGTTGGATGTAAGAAAAACAGATACTTTAAAGTTTTACGGATAGTTTAGGTGCATTTCTTAATGCAAGAATGAGATGCATGTACACACGTTTGTTTGTTTGTTTCATTTGATTCTTTACATCCCATCAACAATCTTTCAGTTAAACAGGGACGGGTCTTCCTGGGTTGAACCAGTACTAAGCTAGGATAAATGTGTCTTGCTCAAGGACCACAACGCAGTGAAGCCGGTGAGGCTCGAACCCGTGGTCCTTTGGTCTCGAGTCAAGCACTCTACCACTGAGCCACTGCGCTCCCTTACACGTGTTTGTTCCGGTGCTTTGACTTTTTACTGGTGTAATATAATACATTTGTATTTTGACCGGCCAAAAAGGTGACCCACGGGTCAATATAATACTGTAATATTTTGACCCCCACCCCTAATATTTTGACCCCCGCCCACCTCACTTCCAGGCGTCAACCATCGAATTGTATTGTCAATAACATAAGTGTTCCAAATGATGATGCCAAGTTTACGTTGAATTCTGTTATCTAAATGCCATTTTTGAGTATTCATTTTTGGGTGGGGGGGAAACTCAGGGTGTCAAATATTATCTGACATTCCGCCACTCTGAAGATGTTTGAACAAGAGATGGCCTCTATTTAAAACAGCATCCTCAGTCACTCTGAAATGATGATGTCAAGTTTACATTGGAGGCTGTTATGAAAATGCCAATCTTGAATATTCTTTGGGGGATGGGGGTCAAAATGTTATCTGACACTTGGCCACTCTGAAGATGTTTGAACTCGAGAAGACCTCTGTTCAAACAGCATCCTCAGTCACTCTGAAATTATGATGTCAAGTCTACATTGGAGTCTGCTATGAAAATGCCAATATTGAATATTCTTTGTGGGATTGGGAGGGGTCAAATATTATCTGACACTCGGTCACTGTGAAGATGTTTGAACAAGAGACAGCCTTTGTTCAAACAGCATCCTCCAGACCCAGCCAGTGCTTATGCAAAAGTATATGATCTGTAGTACTTTGGTTCAGACTAAGTAAGCCCTCATGCATGTTCAATATGTAATTAGAATGGCCAATACTTATATAGTTTTGGCCAGAATTTTTTATTAGTTGATTTACATACACCTAATGTAATTTTCAGGAAAGTAGAATTATTTTTTTTACTAAAATTTGTTTTTATCTTATCCGCCGACTCTAAATATTATTTGTTTCGTCGAAAATTTAAAAAAAAATTGATGTTCTGTCTGTGTATTTTCGAGAGTGCCACTGTTAAAAGTGATTGTCCTTAGTCTATAATTTAGGAAAATTATGAAATATTTAAAGATTTAAAACAGACTGTTGGTTTACTTTACACCCCCCCCCCCCCCGACCCTAAATCTGAAAAAAATCCCCTAAATCAACTAATAAAAAAAATCTGGCCTTATAGCACTGAAATGCTCTCAATGCTTGAGAATTTTGGGTGGCTCCATTTTACCTGATCTCTGATTTCCAGTAGAACTGACTGATAGCAATTCTAACAAATTACAATCTGTTTTACACTCAATAAGTTCCTTTTGACATCAATCCTGATTCTGTTGATATACAGTTGATGCATTCTTTTGAGGTTAACATCAGGATTTGTCAACCCGAGGCGAAGAAATGATTGTCCTGTCCAGATATTTAGGAAAATGATGAAATATTTAAAGATTTAAGTTTACCTTACCAGTTTTACTGTTTCTTTCTGGAGATATATAAAAAAAATCAAAAAAAAATCTGAAAATGACCAGTTGACTGGTCATTTTCAGAGCTTTTTTTCTTTTTTTTTGTCCCCCCCCCCCCCCCCCCCTAAATTTGAAAAAAAAAATCTCGTAAATCAAATAATAAAAAAAATTTTTTGGCCTTGTAGCACTGAAATGCTCTAAACGCTTGAGAATTTTGGGTGGCTCTATTTTACCTGTTCTCTGATTTCCAGTGGAACTGACTGATAGCAATCCTAACAAATTACAATCTGTTTTACAACCAATAAGTTCCTTTTGACATCTATCCTGATTCTGTTAATATACAATTGATGCATTCTTTTGAGGTTAACATCAGGATTTGTCAACCCCAGAAAAGTGATGTTCACCGAGGCGAAGAAATGATTTTCCTGTCCAGATTTTTAGGAAAATGATGAAATATTTTGAAATATTTAAAGATTTAAGTTTACCTTACTAATTTTACTGTTTTTTTTTCTGGAGATATTAAAAAGAAAAAAAAAGCTCTGAAAGTGACCAGTTAACTGGTCATTTTCAGAGCTTTTTTATTTATTTTTTTCGTCCCCTCAACCCTAAATCTGAAATTTTCTTCCCGTAAATCAACTAATAAAAAAATTCTGGCCTTACTAGTTTTACTGTTTTTTCTGGAGATATTGTATAAAAAAACAACCTGAAAATCATTTTCAGAGCTTTTTTTGTTTTGTTTTTCCGTCGACCCTTAGTCTGAAAAAAAATTCCCTTAAATCAACTAATAAAAAAATTCTGGCCTTATAGCACTGAAATGCTCTAAATGCTTGAGAATTTTGGGTGGCTCCATTTTACCTGTTCTCTGATTTCCAGTGGAACTGACTGATTGCAGTTCTAACAAATTACAATCTGTTTTACACTCAATAAGTTCCTTTTGACATCAATCCTGATTCTGCTAATTAACTTTTACAACTTTCTGTTTATTTTTACCTGTAAAAACAACGGGTGTGGTTGCACACACTACGCATCCATTTGTCATGCCTCTAGCTCAGTTACCGGTACTTTAACTTTTAGCATGCTGGGTAATTTTCATGCTTTTTTGTTGTCGTCTGCTGACCTTTTGTTCAAAAATATTTTTTTCAAAAAATTCTTTCAGGAACACTATCAAGTCTAGACTGTTAAACGGCTTGGAAAGGTAATAATTATCAGCTGCAGATGACAAAAGTCCCCTCTAGCTCAGTTACTTTACAGTGTCTTTGCAAACAGTTTGGAACCAGATCAGGACCAACAGACCATCAGCCTGATCTGGATCCAAACCATTAGATACTGTGATAGCATTCCTGAAAGAATTTTTTCGAAAAAGTTAATTTTGAAAAAAATCAGCAGACAACAACAAAAGCATGAAAAATTACCCAGCATACAAAGAATTAACAGGTTTTGAGTGATATATGGAAATATTATAATGTTTGCAACTTAGCTAGTTGCGTAATAGTTCTGTTTGCTCGTCAACACCTGTATGTTAATTACTTCTGAACTGTGCCAAAAATATTGTGCAGGTTAGGTGTCAGACAGACAGGCGTAAAACTCCCAGCCTGCAGGCGGCGCTGAAAGGAAAAACAATTGTTATTGGGATCAAGGACGCAGAAAAATAGTATGTCAACTTGTATTGTTAGATCCGAAAGCACCTTGGATTATTATACCCTGAAGTTTTAGATAAACAAAATTTTTGAGCGTAAAATAATAAATATTTTCACACCTGTCAGTTTTAAAACGTTTTGGGTGCTCAAAAGTACCGTTTCATTGATGGTTCTTTGAGTACCCACAACATATGTTTTTGCCGAGAAATAAGAAAATTAGTTTTTTTATACAAACTCTTACTAAAGAGTACCTGACAGTATGTAGGGTATATAGTTGTCGCCTTTCCTTTTGTACATACATATATACATTTAATTGTTCGTCTTTCAGTCCCAACTTGCATTAAAGTTGTGTTAGAATTTATATAATATGAAGACCGGTAGGTGTATTTCATTCATACTTGCACTGATGGTAGATATAGGTCTAAAGTTTTAATGAGCACCATCCTCACCCCAGGTTGTGAACTTAGTGTCAAGGTAACAGACTTATTTGTCTCCCGATTTCTTCCAAATTTCATATATGCATTGTTATTATCAATCCCTCGCCCAAGTTTGAACAATTTTATGGACTTTGTTGGATGACTGCTTACCAATACGACCACCAAAGTAGCCACCGCCTGTCTGTTTGCTTTTGTGGAAGCTATAGCCAAGTCATTTGTCACCCAATTACTTCCAAATTTCATATATGCATTACTTTTATTAATCTCTTGTCCAAGGTTGAAGATGGGGTTTTCTGATAACGCTAATGAATGTGGCTGCCAAATTGGCTTGCGCCTGTTTGTTTGCTTTTGTTGACTCAAGTTATTTGTCACCTTGTTACTTTCAAATATGAACCACGACGCAAGATAACTGGTCTTCAGGGTTGCGAACAACAAAGACACAGACCAACCTGCGCATCCACGCAGACTGATCAGTGCCTTTTATCATTTGCTTTTTGGAAAGGATCATTTCTAAACTTGCTACAAGTGAAATTTTCATTTTTATGCCCCCAAAGGAACTTTGGGAGGCATATAGTAATCGCACTGTCCGTCCGTCCGTCAGTCCGTCAGTCCGTCCGTCCGTCCGTCCGTCAGTCAGTCCGTCCGTCCCGCTTTCGTGTCCGGTCCATATCTCCTATATTCTTTGAGGTAGGAATTCCAAATTTGGTGTGTGGATACATCTTGGGATGGCGGAGTGTCGCGTACCATTTTCGGGTCACTGTGACCTTGACCTTGACCTCTGACCTAGTTTTTAGAATAATCGTGTCCGGAGCATATCTCTTATATTATTTGAGGTAGGAATCTCAAATTTGGTGTGTGGATGCATCTTGGGATGACGAAGTGTCGCCTACCATAATTGGGTCACTGTGACCTTGAACTTGACCTCTGACCTAGTTTCTTGAAAACTGCATTGAGTCTGGTGTATATCTCCTATATTCTTTGAGATAGGAATTCCAAATTTGGTGTGTAAATGCATCTTTGGATGACGGGGTGTCACATGCCATTTTTGGGTCACTGTGACCTTGACCTCTGACCTAGTTTTAAGAATTATTGTGTCCAGAGCATATCTCTTATATTCTTTGAGTTAGGAATTCCAAATTTGGTGTGTGGATGCATCTTGGGATAGCGGAGTGTCATGTACCATTTTCGGGTCACTGTGACCTTGACCTCTGACCTAGTTTTTAGAATAATCTTGTCCATAGCATATCTCTTATATTATTTGAGGTAGGAATCTCAAATTTAGTGTGTGGATGCATCTTGGGATGACGAAGTGTCGGGTACCATAATTGGGTCACTGTGACCTTGAACTTGACCTCTGACCTAGTTTCTAGAAACTACATTGAGTCTGGTGCATATCTCCTTTATTCTTTGAGATAGGAACTCCAATTTTGGTGTGTAAATACATCTTGGGATGACAGGGTGTCACATACCATTTTTGGGTCACTGTTACCTTGACCTCTGACCTAGTTTTAAGAATTATTGTGTCCAGAGCATATCTCATATATTCCTTGAGTTAGGAATTCCAATTTTGGTGTATGGATGCATCTTGGAATAGGGGAGTGTCATGTACCATTTTCGGGTCACTGTGACCTTGACCTCTGACCTAGTTTTTAGAATAATCATGTCCAGAGCGTATCTCTTATATTATTTGAGGTAGGAATCTCAAATTTGGTGTGTGGATGCATCTTGGGATGACGAAGTGTCACTTTCCATAATTTAGTCACTGTGACTTTGAACTTGACCTCTGACCTAGTTTCTAGAAACTGGTGCATATCTCCTATATTCTTTGAAATAGGAATTCCAAATTTGGTATGTAAATGCATCTTGGGATGCCTGAGTGTAACAAACCATTTTTGGGTCACTGTGACCTTGACCTCTGACCTAGTTTTCAAGAATTATTGTGTCCAGAGCATATCTCCTATATTATTTGATGTAGGAATCCCAAATTTGGGGTGGTGATTCCTCTTGGGATGGCGGAGTGGTGCATACAATTTTGAGTCATTTTAACCTTGACATTGACTTCTGGCTTCATTTCTAGGTTTTTCTTGCTATATTATAGCTATCTTTCCTCAAATGTGTCTTGTGCTAGACCAATTCCTTTGGGGGCATTCGTCACGTGTTTGTGACATTTCTTGTTCTAGCTAGTCTCTGTAGCTCAGGAGACTAGTTTGAGTCTCGCTTAAATTGTCAGAAACCCAAAAGGCAGGTTTTGTTGCGTCAAGGCCCATATCATATATGTATTTCTTTTAGCAATCTCTTAGACAAGTTCAAATATGGGCTTTTCCCAATGTACACTACTAAGAAGGCCATCATAATGGCTAATCCATGTCTGTTCACACTCATGGTCACAATAACAATATTCAAGGGCCTGGAAGGGTTTTTAGGGATACAGGGATATTGGCCAAAAACTTAAAGGGATACAGTATATTTTTGTAAATATTCAAAGGGATACGGGATACTTGGATCAATTCTAGGGATATGGGGATACAATGGTTTCTAAATTTTGGAGATATTTGCCATATTTATTTTAGGGATATGGGATATTTTTCAAAATAATCAAAGGGATATGGGATACTGGGACCCCCCCCCCTCCAGGTCCTCATCATTACCTCTTCACTGTAGGACATTATGAGTACGGGTATGGAAATAGCAAAAAATTTATACTTGCCCAGGGACAAGTAGATGGCCATATTATATATTAATGTACTTGTCCAATTAACATTTTACTTGTCCCAAAGAACAGATAAATTCATAGTGCACACTTTAAGAACCCAGCTTATCCCTTACTTTGTTGATAACCATACATGAGGGGGTGGACAGGGGGGTACCCAATCCCCACTTCCCTCCCCCTTTCACCCCACTTCCCTCCCCATTCGCCCCACTTCCCTCCCCCTCTCCCCCCACTTCCCTCCCCCTCCAACCCCACTTCCCTCCCCCTGTCAGATTTTTCCCTCCCCCTGATAAAATTTTGTTCTTGTTCATGAACTTAAGCGTAGCCAAGAACCAAAATTAATTCTAAAAATAGTTTACCAAAGACCCATCTGCATTTTCAGGGGACAAAGAGTTAAACATACTTTAGTTTGTTTGTTTTTTATGCTTAACCCTACTTGAATCAGCGGAAGGGAGGAGAATGGCTGTAGAATTTATTTCAAGATCAAATCTCCACTAAAGTATGGGACCAGGCCGAGATCGAACCCTCAGCCCCTGTATCTGCAGTCAGACTTGCATCTGCAATCCGACACGTTATCGTCTGCGCTGCGCGATCCCTTAAAAACACTGTCACATGAGATGAATGTCTCTTCTGGAGTGAGCAAAGTAAACAGTATTTACGTGTATATTAGGCTTTTCGGTTACCCTAACGACCCTTATATTTTGGGGCCTCCTTTTTATGCCCCCGAAGGAACTTTGGGAGGCATATAGTAATCGTACGGTCCGTCCGTCCGTCCCGCTTCGTGTCCGGTTCATATCTCCTTTATTCTTTGAGGTAAGAATTCCAATTTTGGTATGTGGATACATCTTGGGATGGCGGAGTGTCGCGTACCATTTTCGTGTTACTGTGACCTTGAACTTGACCTATGACCTAGTTTTTAGAATAATTGTGTTCGGAGCATATCTCTTATATTATTTGAGGTAGGAATCTCAAATTTGGTGTGTGGATGCATCTTGGGATGACAAAGTGTCGCGTACCATAATTGGTTCACTGTGACCTTGAACTTGACCTCTGACCTAGTTTCTAGAAACTGCATTGAGTCTGGTGCATATCTCCTATATTCTTTGAGATAGAAATTCCAATATTGGTGTGTATATGCATCTTGGGATGGTGGAGTGTCACATATAATTGTTGGGTCACTGTGACTTTGACCTTCACCTCTGACCTAGTTTTAAGAATTATTGTGTTCAGAGCCTATCTCTAACATTCTTTGAGGTAGGAGTTCCAAATTTGGTTTGTGGATGCATCTTGGAATGGCAGAGTGTTGCGTGCCAATTTCGTGTCACTGTGACTTTGATCTTGACCTCTGACCTAGTTTTAGAATAATCGTGTCCCGAACATATCTCTTATATTCTTTGAGGTAGGAATCTCAAACTTGTAGTGTGGGTGCATCTTGGGATGACAAAGTGTTTCGTTCCATAATTGGGTCACTGTGACCTTGAACTTGACCTTTGATCTAGTTTTTAGAAACTGCATCGAGCCTGGTGCATATCTCCTATATTCTTTGAGATAGGAATTCCAAAGTTGGTGTGTAAATGCTTTTTGGGATGACGGAGTGTCACATACCATTTACAGGTCATGGTGACCTTGACTTCTGACCTAGTTTTTTTTAGTAATCGTGTCCAGAGCATATCTCTTATATTATTTGAGGTAGGAATCTCATAATTGGAGTGTAGATGCATCTTGGGATGACAAAGTGTCAGGTACCATAATTGGGTCTCTGTGACCTTGAACTTGACCTCTGACCTAGTTTCTAGAAACTGCATTGAGTCTGGTGCATATCTCCAATAATCTTTGAGATAGGAATTTCAAATTTTGTGTGTAAATGCATCTACTCATAGCTTGAAGGTTGAGGGGCTCTTCCTCGCGGTGCCACAGGGTTGTCTGCGGTTTGTGATTGTGGTATTTCCTGATCATACTCACTTACTATTTTTGGCAATATTCCAAGTGACCTTGATGCCACAGTCGAGTTCATATACTATATTTTCTTGTAAATACATTTCTACCTTACTGGTTGGATGTAGCAACTTCAAACTTTTGCAGGTGCTTAGATCACATGATGTAGATGGCACGGGCAACATTTCATGTAAAAGGCGGTCATTTGCGATGGTGTACCATCGACTGAATTCTGAATAACATCGACTTAAATCAATAAATACATGTTTTTGTCTTACTCTTAAGTGTCGATTAATTATTTGCATACTTGGTGATTTTTCATGTGCTGATTTTGTTTTCAAAATTAACTTTTTCGATTTTTTTCATGAACATCAGAGCCAAGGTGTCAAATACTTTGGATCAAGATCAGGACCAGCAGAATCCAGATCAGGACAGGCATTCTGTCGGTGCTGACTTGGGTTCAAACTGTTTGCAAAGGTTATCAGCAGAAGACAAGAAATGTTCAGTCAGATCCGGGAGATTTCTTGATCTTGTAAAAAGTTGTATTTTATACTTTATTTCAGAGAGTGTCCTCGTACGATAAGGGATGGTTTGAGTCGGGTAGATATTATAACATAAACATAAGCGCTAAGGAGCTTATGAAACTTCATGAAACATTTTCGCATGTGTGGAAAAAGGGAATGACTTTCCTCTGCATTTAAGTCTCAATATATTTTCTTTTTCTTGCAAATATCACTGTAGAAAACGTGATACAAGTACATCGATAATGTGAAAAATCAAAACACTAGCATAAATTTTCCAAGCTTGACGATATGCGTTGTATTAAACTTTCGGGTCTGTCAAACAATAATTGTTTAGTTAGTTTCTCAAACACTGACAATTATATATCAGAATGCGAACTATCGAACATAGCACAACTCATGTTGTGTTTTAACTTTTTATTAGTTTACAGAAGTCAATTTGGTTCTTTGCACTATTAGGCTAATCGGTTCCTTAAAAAAGTGGATTTAAAGCCTCCTATATTAGTTGGATTTGTTTCTGTCACTGAGTGACAAGATCTATCATTCACCTAAAGACAACCTACCTTGATAATCTCGTTTTCTCGGTAATCTCTGTTCTTTGAACGACAGTAAAAATCAAGCTGAAATCCTACTGGCGCCATACATTACGTGGGTCGTGTGACAAAATAGTCCACACAAATATGCATATTTTTCTTGGTGGACCTTAATTAATATAATTTAAAGGCCTAAAACTGCCATTTTCTTTAAATTTTCTATAAAAAAAAATCAATTTCCCGCTCCAGTCTTTCCAGGCTACCCGCCCCCTCTACCCCGCTTCCCGCCCCCTCTACCCCGCTTCCCGCCCCCTCCACCCCCGATTCCACACCCTCCACCCCCGATTCCGCACCCTCCACCCCCGTACCCCCGCCCCCCCTGTCCACCCCCTCATACATAAACTCTTAAAAAACATTATGAAACTGGATATAAACCCAATTGAAAACAGTGTAAATCCAGATCAGTGGCTTCTGGAGAAGCCAGCTGATCAGGATCCACACTGTTTTCCATATAACATGACATTGTAAGTTTATAATAATTAATAAAAAAAATGAAATATAGAATTGCATTTACTTTCTTTATACTTGTCTGAGGGCAAGTGAATATAATTTTTTAACTTGTCCTGAATGAAATGGGTCTACGTAGGATGGACAAGTCAAACATGGTATTTCCACACCCCTGGATGAGGTCATCTTTGCGTGAGTCTTGACAGTTCTAGTTTCAGTGTGGTAGCAACTTTGAAAGTTATATCTGGAGCTAGAATCAGTATACAGGTAAAACGTCCAAATGTCAAGCTAATAAGTGGCACTAATGTAAGCCTGTTTCTGGCACAAGTTTCTCAAGTTGGCACAAAAAAGACGGACACCCCTCTGATATGACTCATCAATTGTTTATGTACTTTCAGCAACAGTAATTATTGTACCATTTACTGTAACTGGGCCTCGTCGTGAGAAAACCTGTCTTCGGGGTTTCCGACAACTCGATTTTCAAACCAGTCTCCTCAGCTACAGAGACTAGTTAGAAAATTGAAATTTCACCTGAATCATGTCTACATATGATACTTTCCAAGAAGTGAATAACAAAGGTGCTGATCAGACTGCGCGGCTGCGCAGGCTGGTCTGCACCTGTATTGTTCGCCAACCCCGGAAGACAGGTTTTCTTGCATCAAGGCCCAATTTATGTAATAAACACTAACAGCATTGCTCATCTGAAAAGGTGTGACTATCAACCATTTTGCAATCAGAGTCAGAGGCCCAAACCTAAGATATTTTTCCGTTTTGAGTGGGCAAGTATTAAAACTGCTTTATCTCCTTTTTATATCTTGATTTGTATGGACTAGGAGATGATGCATCGATAAGTTAGGGATCTTTCATGCGAACCAAGCATCTATGTGTCTTGATCCACATGAGGTTGCATGGTATCGTCAAACATTTTTAAGCTCTCCAGCAATTTTTTCTACTGACCGTTCCAAGGAAGTGCTTCTTTTGTGGATCCTTTTATTATTATTTATGTTTAATTATTGTCTTTGTTATGTTGTCTTGTCTTTTCCTTGCCGCCTGGGAAAGGGCTGACCTCTTTGCTTACATGTGTGTTGTGTTTTCTTGTATTTTTGTCACTTTCCCATATGGTATTCGGGGTCAGGTTTGGTACTTGATTCAGATTGTATTGACTCCTGATCTTTACCTTCCTATTACTTTTAGCATTGGTGAATTAGGCCAAATAAAAAAAATACTTGTGTTTAGGGTAACTCGACCCTACCTAAATTTACTGGTGAAACCTAGAATTTTTTTCAGGTTTCTGGAAAAAATATAATTGTATGCATTTAGAAAGGCAAATTGCCTTTCAAAATGCATAAAATTATTTATTCCCCCCCCCCCCCCCCCCCCCCCAAAGAAATGATTAAAAAAAATATGTGTGCCTACCCTGCCTAAAATTTTCAGAGCTGTTACCCAAAACACACTACTTTTTTATTTGGCCTTAGGCATGCAAGTACAATGTAGTACCTTTATAATACTATGTGGTTCATAGAAATTGACTCTGTTATAGATGAATTGTGTTGTAAAAGCCTGTTATATATTTTGGTGATGATCTTTTTTTTCTTCTTCTTTTATTTCTGTTTGACCCTCTCAAAAAGCAAAGATGCATTCAATGTTTGTTATTTGGAAGCCCAGAAGACCATGTTATTTGGAAGCCCAGAGAAACCATGCTATTTGGAAGCTCGGAGTACAATGTTATTTAGAAGCCAAGAGGACCATGTTGTTTTGAAGCCCAGCGGACCATGTTATTTGGAAGCCCAGAGGACCATGTTATTTGAAGGCCAAGAAGACCATGATATTTGGAAGCCCAGAGGACCATGTTATTTGGAAGCTCGGAGTACCATGTTATTTGGAAGCCAAGAGGACCACATTATTTTGAAGCCCAGAGGACCATGTTATTTGGAAGCCCAGAGGACCATGTTATTTGAAGGCCAAGAAGACCATGTTATTTGGAAGCTCAGAGGACCATGTTATTTGGAAGCCCAGAGGACCATGTTATTTGGAAGCTCAAAGGACTATGTTATTTGGAAGCCCAGAGGATCATGTTATTTGGAAGCCCAGAGGATCATATTATTTGGAAGCTCAGAAGTCTATTTTATTTGGAGGCCAAGAGACCATGCTATTTGGAAGCCCAGAAGACCATGTTATTTGGAAGCCCAGAAGACGATGTTATTTGGAAGGTCAGAGCACCATGTTATTTGGAAGCCCATAAGACCATGTTATTCGGAACTGAGAGCATCATGCTATTTGGAAGTCAAGAGGACCACGTTATTTGGAAGCCCAGAAGACCATGTTATTTGGAAGCCCAGAAGACCAAGTTACTTGGAAGGTCAGAGCACCATGTAATTTGGAAGCACAGAAGACCATGTTATTTGGAAGCCCAGAGCACCGTGTTTTTGGAAGCCCAGAGGACCATGCTATTTGGAAGCTCAGAGCACCAAGCCATTTGGAAGCCCAGAGGTCAAAATAATTTGGAAGCCCAGAGGACCATGTTATATGGAAGCCCAGAGGTCTATGTTATTTGAAAGCCCAGAGGACCATGTTATTTGGAAGCTCAGGGGTCCATGTTATTTGGAAGCCCCTAGGACCATGTTATTTGGAAGCTCAGAGGACCATGCTATTTGGAAGCCCAGAGGACCATGTTATTTGGAAGCCAAGAAGACCAAGTTATTTGGAAGCCCAAAGAACCATATTATTTTGAAGCTCAGGGGTCCATGTTATTTGGAAGCCCATAGGACCATGTTTTTGGAAGCTCAGGGGTCCATGTTATTTGGAAGCCAAGAGCACCATGTTATTTGGAAGCCCAGAAGACCATGTTATTTGGAAACTCAGAGGTCCATGTTATTTGGAAGCCCAGAGGACCATGTTATTTGGAAGCTCAGGGGTCCATGTTATTTGGAAGCCCAGAGGACCATGTTATTTGGAAGTCCAGAGGACCATGTTTTTTGGAAGTCCAGAGCACCATGTTATTTGGAAGCCCAGAGGACCATGTTATTTGGAAGCTCAGAGCACGATATGTTTTTTGGAAGCCCAGAGCACCATGTTATTTGGAAGCCCAGAGGACCAAAGTTTTCTTCTACTAATCAGTAGTTAGAGTTATAGAGCATGTTATGTTATTACAGTTACAGTAATAAACTTTGCCCTCCTTTAGGCCACACCAAATTCTCATCCAAATTTTGTGAAAAATCGGGTTGAGTGGGAGGTTTATATTTATTATTTTTCTGACTGCTTTAAACAACAGAACAGTCCTGAAAAAAAACATATAATACCTTGAATTTAAATTGTCAAAATGAATATACGATAAATATTTAGTGTCTAAATAAAAGCCAGGATTGTTTTTCAAATATGCTGGCAAGGAAAATTGCACCAAAAATGTTCAGCCTTTTTATAAGCAAATAAGAAAACGGGGAAGAAAGGTTTTTTCTGAAAAACCTTCCACCCCAATTTTTTTATTTGCTTATATTTCATAGGGGCGGGTGGGGACGAGAATATATAAACAAAATTTGGCATGGCCTTTTTTTTTTGGTGCATTGCCGCGGTCACAGAGAACGTTTGATGTAAATTATGTATTTGTTTTAGTCATTTCAAACAAAATCTAAACATTTTCATATCTTTGTGAATTCAGGGGAAACTAATTATCTTCGCAAGATTGTGTTTGTAATTAGCACTTTGTACTGAAGATTTTGATGTAGACACTTTCTTCTTAAGAAGAAAACATTGTCTCATAGGGGGCTAGGCTGTGATAGACAAAACAATCTTCTGTGAAAGAGAATAAATCGGTTAGCCCATATGGTATTTGTACTTTTTACAATGATAGTTCTGATCCAAAATGATGATGCTCCCTAAAAATTGATTATAAAGTCAGCAATCCTCGTACGGGTGGTAATTATTGGCATCTAAGCTCCAAAACCAGTCACATCCGGGAACTAGCTCAACAGAATTTTGTTCCCTCAACACATCCAGGAACTAGCTCAACAGAATTGCATTCCCTCAACACATCCAGGAACTAGCTAAACAAAATTTGTTACCTCAACTCATTTTGGAACTAGCTCAACAGAATTATGTTCCCTCAACACATCCGGGAACTAGCTCAACAGAATTGTGTTCCCTCAACACATCTGGCAACTAGCTCAACAGAATTTTGTTCCCTCAACACATCTGGGAACTAGCTCAACAGAATTTTGTTCCCTCAACACATCCGGGAACTAGCTAGCTCCTGGATGTGTTGAGGGAACAAAATTCCATTGACTCTTTTCGGACCTAGTTTTCCGATCTAAACTGTTGGACACTGATGGTAAAATCAAAAATAATTTCCAAAACATACAAAATTACTAAGCATTCAAAGCTTTAAGATGTTTGGTTTGGTGTAGTTTTATGTGGGCCTCGACACGAGAAAAACTGTCTTCGAGGATTTGCAAACAACAGAGGCACATTCCAGCCCAGCGGCACAGTCTGATCAGTGCCTTTGTTATTTGCTTAGTAGAAAGTATCATATCTAGACTTGCTACAAGCGAAATTTTGATTTTCTAGCTAGCCTCTGTAGCTGAGTAGACTGATTTGTGTCTTGCTTTGTCGCAAACCCCAAAGACAGGTTTTCTTACACTGCGGCCCATCTGGTCTTGGGGTTCTCTCCAGTATGAATCAACATGCAGCAAAACCTCAAAAATTTGAACTCCGATTGTTCGAATTACTCGCTAATGTTTCTTTTATGCGCACAAAACATATGTATGATAGAGAAAAACTGAAAAAAATAATTTTTGGTGGGGAAATACAGTAAAACCTGTGTAAAACGGCCACTCAAACGCCGCTTTTTGTGAAAGCTTATACTTGTACATAGAAAAAGGTTTTGTCTTATCATAAATGCCTTATCATGTCTATCTCTTCTTTATTTCATGGATAAAAGTTTTTAAGTGCAGACATGCAAATTTCTCTGTAAAAGCAGTTTCATCTGTAATAGTGATCTAATCTGATCTGAAGCATCAAACACCAAAAAGTATTTACTCTTTGCATGCTGGGTAATTTTTCAGGCTTTTGAAGTGTGCTGACTTTTTCAAAATTTACTTTTTTAAAAATTCTTTCAGAAGCAAAGTCAAAGTGTCAAATGGTTTGGATCTAAATCACGATCGATGCTCTGTCGGTCCTGATCTGGGTCCAAACTGCTTTTAAAGGTTATCAGAAGAAGACAAAAGTTGCTGCTTACAGCAAGGAAAGATTTAAAATATAAACAACTCTTTGTCTGCTACTGTTCTGCCAGCCAAGAGTGACAGTGACTTCATGTTTTTTTAACACAGTTATCAGGGACTAAGAATCAATAGATCACTTGTGTATAAATCCTATCCTCAGGATAGCATTAATACACAAGTGATCTATTTATTCACATTAACTTTAGTGGAGTGTGCAAGTTAATGTTTTACTTAACAAGTGTAAACAAACATGAGGTCGCTGTCACTCTTGGCTGGCTGGACAGTAGTGCATAAATGTAAAGAAAGCTGTTTGACACTCTGATGGTATTCCTGAAAGATTAGTTTTAAAACATTAGTTTTGAAAAAATCAACAGATGACAAAAAAGCATGGAAAATTACCAAGCAAGCAAAGAATTCAAGGGTTTAAAGGGTTTAGATCAACGGTGACACCCCTAAAATCGAGCAAAAGAAACAACAACAAAAAATCATTGCTTTTATGGCGATTCACACAAAATATGTCCCAAAAATGAACCTTTGTCAGCAAGCAAATTACCCCTTAAAGCGCCACCTATAATTTGCAGCAGACGACACTTTCAAATTTTGCTGCTTTTTCAAAAATAACAAATGAGGCATGCTATTTCATGAGAATCGTCTGCTGGCAGACGATTCTCATGGAATATCATTCCTTATTTTTGTCGAAAACTAGGAAAGATGTCACAAAATGTGTTGTCTGCTGCAGTTGTGATTGGCGCTTTAAGAGTTAGATAACAGATTCTATCCTCTATATTCAGGGAGCGCAGTGGTAGAGTGCTTGACTCGAGACAGAGGGGCTGCGGGATCGAGCCTCACTGGCGTCACTGCACTGTGGTCCTTGAGCAAGACACATTTATCCTAGCTTAGTACTGGTTTAACCCAGGAAGACCCGTCCCTGTTTAACTGAAAGATTGTTGATGGGATGTAAAGAATCAAATCAAACAAACAAAACGAACAAGAGTTAGATAACTGATTCTATCCTCTTTATCCAGCCTGATCAGGATGCAACTTCATACATTGCATTTAGAACTTCTGCAGTGTGCATACAGAAGCAGCGGATTAAATTTTTGATGCAGATCGACACAAAGAAACAGGAAATGAGTGCCAACTTGTCACAGGCTCATGTTTATGCTAAATGCTGCTATCTTATATCTTGAAGTAAGTGAAATGGTCCCATATTCTATAAGTCCAATCTGAAATTTAACCATTTTAGCCAAATGGAATTTCCCACTATTATCAATTGGACCATTTCATTTCTGTTTTAAGGGTTGTTGGGTGTGGTATTTTTCATTTTTATTCAAATTTCAATATTACATTCTGTAAGCAAACAGCTGAGACTCTGATCAAATGCTGCATTCTGTGGTGTCTGGGTCTGCACTGTTTGCCTATGTCCCACAAAAAGGACGCTAGGCTTATATGGGTTAAAGACATTTTCTCACATGCTGTTGTTAAGCTTGGGCTAAAGGTTGTTTCTAAAATTGTTTTAATCATCTAATTTGAGATGGAGATGACCTGATTAAAGTATCAATCATGCTATCTGTATGTCCATCCATCCATCCATCCATCCATCCATCCATCCATCCACACACATCCATCCATCAATCCATCATCCATAGGTCCAGCTGCCATGGTGTATGGATAAACAGCTCATCTTGTAAACTAGAATCTCAGGTTATAGATCCCCAGCTCTCCAGTCCTTTGGATCGTGGCCCAATCTCCATATGGCCTCAGCTGTTGTTGGGACATTTAACCTAAAGAAATGCACCATCAGCCAATATAAAATGAATGCATATTGAATTGCAAGAGTTCTGAGTATTAAGGGTAAGTTAAATTTTGTAAGATCGAAGTTATTATTATTATATTAAGAAGCTTTATATATTGATCTATTTCAAACAAAATTTATACTTGGGACTCGACGCCACAAAACCTGTCTTCGGGGTTTCCGACAAAGTGAGACTAAAATCAGTCTCGTCAGCTACAGAAAGTAGCTAGGTATATGACATTTCACCTGTAGCTAGTTCAGATATGGTATTTTCTAATAAGCGAATAACAAAGGCACTTATCAGACTGCGCAGATGTGCAGGCTGGTCTGCGCCTTTGTTAATCGCAAACCCCCCAAAGACATGTTTTCTCGTCTCTAGGCCCATTTTTAAATATGAATGTGAGTAAATATTAAGAATAATTTGTACCCACCTCTAGCTGGTACCCATACCAAATTTGTTTTAGCTGAATTAAGTCCATGCTTGGTAACCCAGGCGTGATCCATACGGTACCCTTTGCATTCATCATGATCCCTTTCTTGAATGTAGTGGGTACGTAATGGATCACGTCTGGGTTACTGATGATAAAATAAGTCATACATGTATAAACCTCTTGATTCTCTTGGTTACAATGTCATTTGATGTTGTTTGTTATTGCAATGCTTTTGTGCCGTTTTACCCAGTGCAGACAATCTGATGAAATTCATATCATATTATGCATCATTTCCTAGCAAACACATTTTACTTCCCTGGAAAATGTCACTTTTCATTTATATTTCAACCAATGCTAATCTTTTCCTTGGGTTTTGTATGAAAATAGACACCCATATTATTGTACCTGTTTGTGCTCAGTCTGGTCTGATCCTTGGCTGCTATTGGTGATTTGATTTGTAACTTGCAGCAGAAAACATTTTGGTTATAAAATGGTGAAAGTTTTCAGGATTATTCCTGAATCCAGGATTTTGAAGGTGGCTGATGTTGGAAAGCCAGCCTCAAAATACTATTTTAGGCAATTATAATAGCTTCAATTCATCTAAAGACAATTGACCATATACACGCCTACCAAACGCTCGAATGCTCAACGTCTGGCTGAATATTAAAACAATTCCTCCAGGATGAGAATCAAAAATCGGGGAATGTCATGCAACCAACTATATGCATTCCTACGGTTGTGGTATAAATTTGAGGTCAGAAAGTTCTCTCGTTTTGTCTGTGAGGTTTACCTTTCACGTAAAATAGGTATACCAAAATTCGACAGGAACGTGTTTATCGTGCGAAAAGTAAATATGACCTAATGAGAATACTTACTGAGTTCGTTTTTATACCACAAACGCAGGAATCCATAGGCTGTTGCATGACATTCCCTGATTTTTGATTTTCTTCATAGAGCAGTTGTTTTTAATATTCAACCAGATGTTGAGCATTCGAGCATTTGGTAGGCGTGATATAAACGTGAAATTGTCAATATTTTGCAGGCATGCTGCAAGTTTCGAGATTTGAATTTCTTAAGTTCCGGAGCAATAATAATGTTCAAATTTGGAGTGCTCTTTACTAATTTATTTTTTCAGCAATTGCTCCACAAAATATTCTAGGCTTTTTGCTTACAGTGGCTTATCAAATCTCAGACAAATGTAATTAGATTTGAAAAATAGCTTCTGGCAATAGTGTTAGTGTTGTGACATTAGAAAATGGACCTTATGTCATTTGGACAATGGCTTTGAAAATCAGCATTCATATTTGTGTCGCCTAGTGCTAAGAATGAATCCATTAAGGGCTTTTGTGTATTTGGCATGCCATAATATAAAGCTCATCAATTTTCATAAAAACAATATGCTAAAAATGTCAATTACTGTATATGCAGATGCCTATAGGGTTTCAAAATCTTAGCTTTACCCCCACCTTAGACTTGTCACAGTCTCTATTGTCATTTTTCTAGTAAAACTGATATTCTCTTTTAAACTTTACTTGGAGAAGTTCCTGGCTTGGAAAATTTGACTGTCAGATTTATAAGATGATTTTTTCCCAGCTAAAATATAATTGTAAATGTAATTGTATGCATTTAGTGGACTGATGCCAGTCTACCCCCACATCACAGGGTTGTGTTACACCCTCTTAGTTTAACTATTTAATTTAAAGTAAAGCAAATTGTGTCATCCAACACAAAATCTTTTTTGACATTGATGATGATGAGCAAGTGTATTTTCACACCTTTGCCTTCGGAGGAGCTTCAGTATCAGCTACAGGGAAGACTCAGATCAGACTATGCATTGCACAGTCCGATCTGAGTCTTCACTGTGTGCATTTACTGTAAGACACACTTTCACATGATGCTGCAAGTTTCTTATTATCAGATTTGATTGGAAGTTGTTAAGTTTTGGAACAATTCTCAAAAACACTGACATAACTGTTCCATTCTTTATGGTCTGAAATTATTCTTGGTCAAGAGTGGCATAAAACCAGAGCTGTTCCAAGACACAAGGATTTTATTTAATCAGCCATGAAATTGCTTCAATGTAAAATGTCAGATGCTGCCAGCTGATAAGCACTTTAGGCTTGTCTACAAAATCAGCATTGTGTAAAACATGGAATGGAATTGATTGATATTGTCTAAAAGATTGTCTGAGAGAATCTGTTTCTCTTCTCTCCAATCCATTCCTTCAGTTTTCTTTTAATACCCCCTGGCAGGGTGGTGGCTGTCTATATGAGGCAGTAAATGGGCGGAGCTTAGCTACATTCAGGTAAGATTAGACCACTGGCCTTATCAAATAAAATATGTTTAAACTAAACTAATTTAGTAGTGAAACCTAGATTTTTTCCAGGTTTTTTGGAAAAAATATAATTTTATGCATTTTGAAAGGCAAAATGCCTTTCAAAATGCATAAAATAATATTTTTCCAGAAAAAAAAAATATTTAAAAATAAATATGTGTGCCTACCCTAACAAGAAACACACTTATTTTCTTATTTGGCCTGAGCAGTATGGCCACTGAGCAGCTGTCAATTAGTTCACAGATAATTTTGACCAGCCAATCAAATTAGAGATATTGTCTGAGAGATTGTTTCTGTTCTCTCCAATCCGTTCCTTCCCATTGAATTTGGGTTTTCTTTTAAAGTGTCAGGATTTCTGTACCCCTTGGCAGGGTGGTGGCTATCTATCTCAGGTAGTAAATGGGCGGAGCTTAGCTACTTTCAGTTAAGATTAGATTACTGACCAGGCCTGGAGGTTATAAAACTTTAGTTCATTCTCAAGCTCAAAATAAAGAGAAATGATTGGCTGCTTGCGAACATGTGTCCCCAAGCAGCCAATCAATACGCTTTATTTTGATCAAGTTTTATAACCTCGAGGCCTGATCTAGCTGATAAGTAGTATGGTCACTGAGCTGTATAACCAGCGTCAACTATTTGACATTTGTATTTTGATCAGCCAATCAAATTAGAGATATTAGCTACAGTGTCAACTATTTCACAGGTAATTTTGACCAGCCAATCAAATTAGAGATATTGGCTACAGGAGCTGCAGTAGGTGTTGCCTCTGACTTATGAAGAATAGGTGGCTAGGTCAGCAACATGATTGCTAAACTAGAAAGGACACCCAGAACCACAACACAAAACAAAACAAGGACACAATGCCCCCCCCCCCCCACATGCAATGGTAGCAACAACAAACAATGAATAAGCAACAGAAGACAGCTTTGTTAAAGCAAATGGCAATACGAAAAGACACAATATCAAGAAAGGAACAGAATTGCTTAGAACTAGATTAACCTTTAATGCGCCAATCGCAACAAAAGTTATCGGCTTTTCTCGTCTGCTGAAATGTTTAAGAAGCCTCTATGGCAAACAGTGTGGACCCAGATCAGACTGCAAGCAGTCTGATCTGGGTTCACGCTATTTGCAGGGTGTCAAGTGTCCTATATATTCCTATATTTGGAAGACAGTCCTATATATTCCTATATATTCCTATATTTGGAAGACAGTCCTATATATTCCTATATTTCAGCATAAGCAAGGAATGTTGAATTCTTATTAAAACCAAATGTTGTTAATTTCAAACATGGAAAGGTGTAAGTTTGTAATTCTGCAACAGTAGGTTTGATGAAAGTTTAGTTTCAGATGTGGAAGTGCTGGCTAGAGAGCTCCATTGTGATGAAGAAAGGGTACTGCATTTGGTAGATGAATGGAAAGTGTACCAGACAGAGGATGGCTTGTGGAACGAGTATGAGAGAATTGACCATCATTGGAGAAACATCTTCTCAATGAAGATGGAGGATGGGAAGATCAAGTACAAGTGTTTCCTAGGACTGGTGAAGAGTGCCTTGATTCTACCACATGGGAATACAGATGTTGAAAGAGGTTTGTCAGTGAACACAAGTGTTGTGACTGAAGATAGACCACACGTTGGAGAGGCAACAGTGTGAGCAATCAGAACAGTCAAGGACGCAGTAGAGTTCTTCGATCCAGTCAGCAATCAACCTCCTCAAAAAGTTCCCCTTACAAGAGAGCTCCTTAGAAGTGCTAAGATGGCATATGCCAGCTACAGACAAAGACTAGACAGGGACAAGGAAGAAAAAGAGAGACAGCTGAAACAAAAGGAGCTGGCGAAAGCTGAAAAGAGAAGAGTAGAAAGAGAAAGGGAGGAGGAAGATAAAAGAACAGCATCTCTGCTAGACAAGGAAAAATAAGTTTTAAAGAAAGAGTGACATTCAAGGAAAGCTTATGACATCTGAGGAGTTGCTGAAGGACGGGAGCTCAAAGCTGTTGAGAAAGGTGACTTAAAAGGTGCAGGTGTAGCTCAAATGATAGCCACAGCCACTTCAAAAATTGAGAAATTAAGCAGGGAAGTAGATAAAGTGAGAGAAAGTCAGAAACAGGTGGAAAAGGAGAAAAGATAAATTAGAGAGTAGAAAGTAGATCATCAACAGCTAGGAAAGAAAAAAGTACAGACAAAGTAAAGGTACCATCATCCAACATCCAACAAGAGGAAAACCACTGAAGAAAGCACTTCTTCTAAAAAGCACAAGAGTCATTAGATAAGCAGCATTTGACTTTGTATTGCTACAAGTGAAACTGAAATAACCATGTGCTACTAAGATTGGGGAGTTACATAGCTAGGCAGCATATTTGTCAAAACAATTTATTTTTAGTACTCACAAGGTACAGTGTTATTTTCAAGTCTTGAAAACCCAATGGTTGTGTCTTTTGTTAATACATGTGTTTTTTAAAAAGAATGGTAAAACATAGATCTAGTAAATGTGGTTGGCATATATACAATAGATGTTTCCATGATGAGTGCCAAAAGCAAGGAACATTCAAACAGTTGGATGTGGTCATACTTTGATCATAAAAGTTGTGTTTTAGCCAACAAAAACTTAAATGTAAATTACATGTATTTTGTTTAGCCCCAAAGGTTACTGGGCAGCCTATTCAGTATTTTTGCTTTGCTTTGCCAAAGACATTTCTGACAGCATTTTCCGTACTATATCTTGTAATCATTCATTGGATAATCTTTTTGTTGAAACAATGCTTACTGCTTGTTTTTGTTGATTATTCAATAAAAGGATAGAGTGTAGTGAGTGGAGGAGGTGGCTAAATATATAATCGTTTATGTTTTCTTTGTCCTATATATTCCTATATTTCTGAAGTGACAGTCCTATATTTTAGGTGTTGGTCCTATATTTTAAGGACCAAATTTCACATGACACCCTGTATTTTCTTCTATACTTAATTCGTCAATAATGTAAGGCAATTATTTGCAGCAGATGACTTCAGCAGACAACATTTTCAGATGTATTTTCTTCTTGGCGCTTGAAGAGTTAAAATATGTTATAATTCATCATACACTCTGGATACATTGTGTACAAATTGGCACTGTCCAATTTCTGGGATGTTAGACTTTCAATGTCACTGTTATGTTCTAATGTCAGTGTAGCGTTCTTATGTAATTAACTTTCCTAAACACCCTGGGGAAAATAAAAATGTCCTTTCCTCATTAACTGCTTGTTCATAATTTAATTTTCTTTTTTGGTGCTATTATGGCTTCTTATATAGTAATTGGTAAAGCTATAAGTGTTGATTTCAATAATAGAAACACCTTTAATGATCCAGAATTGGTGACAGATCTGCACTCATCATTCCATCCATCCATTCATCAAGGTCAATCTTAGGGACCACACTAACAATTAATTTCATTACTCTGATACACCATGAGGGTTACACCTTCCGCTGCTGCAGTTCAGCCCCCTCATTTTTATATTCCATAACCCTTACAGAACTTTTAACATACTACAAGTATATGCTTTCACAAAAAAGCTTGGTCACAGTCGCTTGTTTAATTTTACACTGTTTGAAATTGAGCCGTTACATGAGATTTCCAACAATGTGGCATTTTGACATGAATAGACTCAGACGAGCCTGTGCAGTCTCCTGTTAAACTTAGAAACTCCAAATGCTGTTCGGTCAGTAGCTAAACAGTCATGGAATATTCAAGAGACTAGCAACGGCTCTGATCAGACTGGTCTGAACCTTTGCTGGTTGCAAATACCACATTGTTGGAAATCTCATGTCATGGCTCAAACGTATATGTTATCTAGGTTCAACATAATAGGTTTTTTAATGTCATTTTATAATTCAATTGTATTTTTCTCCTAATTACCTGTGGTGCTGTCTCTTGGGAAAGCCATGGCCTTATGCAGCAATCATTTACATGTCACTGCAGACTATTTAAGCCTCCATCGATCATAAATAATTTTGGTGTCTTTTAGCTGTTTGGATTTTAAATTATTATCAAATTATCAAAACAAGGTTGAAGTTGGGAAAAACAAAGCAAATTGATCAAATCACCAAATCATGAAAAAATTGTTAGCTTTTGCAGGTTTGTTTTTCAGTAAGAAAAACATTGTCATCTCTATAATTGGTTTAAACAATATTTTATTCATAAAGATTTACATATTTTGTTATATACATACATACAATGTTTCTAGCATTTGACTGTAAGCGTTGAGCTTAAGTTATGTCATCTCCATTTAGATATTTAGATGTACAATGTTCTGAATGAATGAGAAGTGAACAAAATAAAGTAAAAGTAGTGAAAAGAATCTAAAGTATAAGTAAGATTATCAGATTGAAAAGAGAGAGAGAGAGAGAGATAGGGAGAGAGAGAGATAGAGATAGAGAGATGTGCTTTACAATGTGCAATATTATATCAGAATTAGATGTATTGGCAAATATAATCTTATACAGCAGCCTAATTTAATATGATATTGTACACACAAAACAAATCAAAACAGAAAGCATGTAAATTATATCTAAGCACAAGTCGTATCTGTCATATGTAGGCATAGTAAGTAGTCTGACTCCTTTCTTTGCCATGTCATATCTTAGGACTTGGTATATTTATCGAGGATTAAATCTTCCACACTTTGTTAAAAAGTCCTGTACTTTTAAGAACAATGTTTCGTTCTCATGACTTGTGCCGTTTTCAGTGCCATACAAGAGATCCTTCAGAGAGTATTTGTTAAGATTTGCTGGGAGATATCTTCTTGTAGCAGCATATAAGGGACATGTAAAGAAAATGTGATATGCACTTTCAAAACCTCTGCAGTGCTGACAGGAAGGGCTTTCAACAATATTTTGCGATACAAATCAGCATTTAGAGCACTACATTGCATTCGCAGTCTGGCGTGCAAGATTTGGCCAAAACGTGATCCTACATGAAAGTAATAAGGGGACTGGAGCTTGTTACGGTTTAAGTAATTTTTAAACGCTAAAACGGAAGACAGCTTCTTTGCCTCATTTGGAAGACTGTTCCATGCTTTGATGGTAGAAGGAAAGAATGAGTGAGAATAGGTTAGTTTTTTGATCTGAAGCTCTGAATATGATCCGCATTCCTGAGAGCATAGTTGTTTGTTTGACCAACAATAGGGGGAAGAAGATCCGAAAGATAGTTTGGGGCTAGACCATGCATAATTTTGTAGAATGTGACAAGTTTGTGCTTATTTCTCCTAGTTTGGAGTGACTCCCAACCAAGTTCAATAAATAGTTTGTCAATGCTGCACAACTTCGTCGCTCCTGTGACAATTCGTGCTGCTTCTACATGAACAGCGTCTAAGAGTTTTTTTTGATTCAGAAGAGCAATTGTCCCAAACAGTATCGCTATATTCCAAAAGAGGACGTATATATGCAAAATATATTTTTTCCAAAGATTTTCTCGAAACTCTAAATTTGAGGGCTTTTAACAAGTTTAGACTTGACCAAGATTTTTCTGATAACCATGTGCGCTATAATCTCTATAATTGGATGCTTTTGCTCAATTTAAAAAGATGTAATGATATAAAATGTGGGTTCAGATTTTGTTTTTTTGATTTAAAAATCATTTGTATGCATATATAGTTGAATACAATGTCACATAACTGCATATTAAGGCCAGAATTTTTTTATTAGTTGATTTACAAACCCTCCTACTGTAATTTTCGGGAATGTAGAAATAAAATAAATTTAATATCTAAAATTATTTTTTTATTTTATCCGCGGACTCTAAATATCATTTGTTTCACTGGAAAAAAAATTGAGGTTCTGTCTGTGTATTTTTTAGAGTGACACTGTTAAAAGTGAATGTCCTGTCAAGATTTGTAGGAAAAAGATGAAATATTTAAAGATTTATTACAGACTGTTGGTTTACACACTGGTAAATGTATACGTTGATTTGCTGGTATTTACGCGTATTGCCGGTACTTCATAGACCGGAAGTGGTAGATATTGGTGTTAATACTATATAAAAAAGCATGCCATATGCCTAAAGGACTATAGAATGAGATTAATTTTAAGTATTCAGTATGTGCATGGCGATTTATGTAAGCATTTAGGAATGGATTCGAGTACCGATCGTCCAGATCGGTACTCGAATCTATTCCTAAATGCTTACATAAATCGCTATGTGCATTCCAAATACCTAAACATGATCTAACTCTATATTCCTTTAGGCATATGGCATGTTTTTCTATATAGTATTAACACCAATATCTACCACTTCCGGTCTATGAAGTACCGGCAATACGCGTAAATACCAGCAAATCAACGTATACATTTACCAGTGTGGTTTACCTTACTAGTTTTACTGCTTGTTCTGGAGATATTTAAAAAAAGCTCTGAAAATGACCAGTCAACTTGTCATTTTCAGAGGGTTTTTTTCTTCTTTTTTTGTGTGAGCAGCTGTGTGACACTGTCTTCCTTGGAATTCTTATTAATTTTCTTTTCAAAGAGCATCAGGTCGTCATCTGGGCAGGCAATATTTAATTTCAGAAAATTTCAGCGTAATAAAGGTGAATGTTGTTGTTTTTTGGACAGGCAATATTTGATTCCACAATATATCTGTGTAATAAAGGTAAATGCTTTTTCTATGCAATGATAGTTATTTGTTTTTTTCTGAGCAATGATAGTTATTTCTGAGTTCATTGTTCACTGATGTTGGTGAGATTTTAATAGAAACAATAGCTTGTACTGATGCTGAAAATAACTAAACAAAAAACAAAGGTATATCATTTATGTCATTCTGAATTTATATTCCTTTCTCAGAGTAGAATTTTTTCTGGTTTTTGGTATTTTCTTGGAGTGTATAACATTGATGGTCTGTGTCAGTGGAAAAGATAACTGGCGGAGCTCCAGGGGGAAAATTGACAATACTTGCATGCCTCTAGCCTGGCCTCGGGCTCTGAGTTCAAGGAAAACTACTGCTACTGGACAAAAAATTTCTCTGATATAATCTCCCTTCTTGGCTCAAACTCAGATAGCCCTATCAGAGAGGTAGACACTTTTAGAAAAAAAAAAAATATTGTAACATGATAAAATTATCAATCAGTTAGACGGGGGCCAGTCTAGCATGCCTCTAGAGGCAGCCTTGGGGTGCCTCTTCAGTGTAGGTTACCATACCTATGGGCATTGAATAGGGCTTTAACGCTTTACACAGGGGCCTCAGTTATCAACACTCATTTAAATTGTATTTACCTAGCTTTCTATAAGATTGGCTCCACCAGGTAAGGCTCAAACCAGCCTGTTCAGCTACATAGACTCACCAGCATATCAAAATTTGGCATGTGGGGATCCAGAGGGGGGGGGGGGATAGGGAGATCCTGAATTCTCCGCCCTTTCCCTGAAAAATCACAAAGCTATAAGGTTGCTTAGTAATACTGGCCCACTATCCCCTGAAAAATCACAAAGCTATAGGGTTGCTTATAAATACTGGCCTACTATCCCCTGAAAAATCACAAAGCTATAGGGTTGCTTAGTAATACTGGCCCACTATCCCCTGAAAAATCACAAAGCTATGGGGTTGCTTAGTAATACTTGCCTACTATCCCCTGAAAAATCACAAAGCTATAGGGTTGCTTAGTAATACTGGCCCACTATCCCCTGAAAAATCACAAAGCTATAGGGTTGCTTAGTAATACTGGCCTACTATCCCCTGAAAAATCACAAAGCTATAGGGTTGCTTAGTAATACTGGCCTACTATCCCCTGAAAAATCACAAAGCTATAGGGTTGCTTAGTAATACTGGCCCACTATCCCCTGAAAAATCACAAAGCTATGGGGTTGCTTAGTAATACTGGCCTACTATCCCCTGAAAAATCACAAAGCTATGGGGTTGCTTACTAATACTGGCCTACTATCCCCTGAAAAATCACAAAGCTATATGCCTTGGCTGCTTGCTGATGCAATAAACAACGAAATCTCAGGTGCTAGCTGGCTTTTAGGCCAAGTATTGAAGAGTACTATCATACTATCTTTAATACAGAATACGTCTCCAGTGTCCAAATAACAGTAAATCATATTGGTACAGTAGTATTGCAGGTTTGTATAAATTGTGTGCAAATTTATGATATTGCTTTGTTTACTGATCTGATTCCAGTCTAAGACAAGGAGCCAAAATGTCTTAGAATATGTGATGCTGGCAAACCAGCTATTTGTCTTCGTACAGAACTCCGACATGCACGAGAGAGTAAGTGAAAGAAGATCCGTTAAACTCGAAAAATGGACATTTTTGATTTTTATAATGAAGGACTAGGACCCAAATAATTGACAAAATTTAAGTTTCAACGGTAATCTCTGCTTGTCTGTAGCTCTTCCATAGTACTAGTGGGCTGATGATGAAGACTCAGGCCAGACTGCACCATGTGCAGTCTGGCCTGAGTGTTCATTGTCGGCATTTTCACGATGGTTGGTTTTCAGAGACACCTCGCTATAATAGACAATCTCGACTTAGACAAGTGGATTAAGAGAAGTTTCACGGCTATATGATAGATGTAAAATACAGAAATCTGTCCGTTCTTCCAAATAAACCTCTACCACTAATGGAAATGATTGATTTAATGTCAAAAACAATAAATATTATGTCCCGTTATCTTTGACCTCCTAATCAATTTTACTCCCTTGGATTTGTTACCGGAAAATTGCAATAAGAGTATTAAGTTGCGATATTATTGATGATACAAGTCGGGGAAGTGCGAAATTCAGAGAATAAGAATTATTCAATTAATTGTATCAGGTTGAGAAGTCTGATCAGACTGCTTCTATAAGGGCCTTGAAATAAGAAAACCTGACTTTGTTGCATGCAAAAAACAAAGGTGCAGACCACCTGGGCATCCACTCATTCTGATCATGGCCTTTATTTTCATTCATTGCAATGTTTATTATTCAAGCCTTCCCCGTCATGGGAAATTTTATTACTCTAACTAGTCTCTGTAGCTGAGTAGGCTGGTTTGAACATGGCCATTCGCTAACACCTAAGTCGCAGCCAATGTTTAATTATCTTATTATAAATGATTCTATTTTTACATATTTGTATGATGGAAGTGTTATCACTATAATAGTAATAGTATAAGATTTTAATCATGCCCCAAAACTTCAAAAGTTTTGAGGGGACATACTGCTTTCATCTTGTCCATTCATCTGTCTGTTTGTTGGTTGATCCATCCATTTGCCATGTGTACTTTGTTTGCAGCCTTCAAACAAGAGATTGTGCACATGCTTTTCCAATTGCAGTAATGTTTGGTCCTGGGACTCGCAAGACTGCTTGCATGTATCCAGCTGTCTGTTCCCTTTGGGTAATAAGAAAATTCACATTTTATGTTGCAGAGATTTCAAAAACAAACTGTATTCTGTAACTCCGGAAAAAAGATTAGTTTCTGGGGAATAACGATGATATCAAATTGAGACAAAATAATAACCAGTGATCATAGCTTGAACGGCAATTTTCACGAAATTATGGCAGAATTAACGCAGATTAGGTTTGACAGTGTCCTGTTTATGACTATTTATTGTCTTACCCAGAACAATTCCCATTTCTATAAGCTTGTAGTCAGCATTATTTGAGCCGTGTCATGTGATTTCCAACAATGTGGCATTTTGATAGGTGTAGACTCAGGCGAGTCTCTGCAGCCTCCTTTTAAGCTTAGGAACTCCAAATGGTGTTCAGTCAGTAGCTTAATATTCATAGAATAATCAAGCAATTAGCAAAGGCTCGGATCAGACTGCGCGTATGCGCAGGCTGATCTGAGGCTTTGCTGGGCGCACATACCACATTGTTGGAAATCTCATGTCGCGGCTCAAATGTTCTTCCATTGTCGTTTGAGCAGATAGCTAGCATATGCATGTTGGTCAAAAGAAATTCTAATGCTCTTGATTTTGTAACGCGATGTCTGATTGGATAACGTCAAAAAAATTGTGACAGTCTATCCTGCGATATTATACCCTGCGATATACTGTCGTAAATAGTTTGAAGACATCAATTAAGTCACATATGGTTGAATGACATGCGGCTTGCAATGCTCCAGTTTGATACAAAAATGCAGAGATTCATTAGAATAAGGATAACCATATTCAAAATTTTCATTTGGGGAGGTATATCGTCGTACATACGGTCGGAAATAACGTTTTACGGCTCAGCTTGGGCGTCACTGTAAAACTAAATTTCCAACCGTATATCCGACTATATACCTCCCCAAATGAAAATTTTGAATACAGTTATCCCCTAATTGCCACAATCACACACTGGCATCCTGAGGAAGAGCCACAGAACACTTATTTGACAACCACATCACTGCAAGAAGACAATTAAAGTAAAGCAACTAGCTCTCTCTTCCTCAATGACATGATTTCAAAACTAGAATGGACACTTAGTACTGCATAACAAGACAAGGACCTAACACATGGGTGAAAGTTTTCAATATCATTCCTGAATTCAGGATTTTGAGGCCGACTTTCCATAGAAAGTCGGCCTCAAAATCCTGAATTAGGGAGTTCATAAAAGCTTCTATGATTTATTTTCAGTCTGTCTAAGGTCAATTGACCATTTAAGCTTGAAAGTGTGAATATTTAGTGGGACTACTGCAAGTTTTAAGATTAGAGTTCAGGATTTTGGTAATTTTGAACTTTCACCCATCCTAACACACAACCCCCACAAACACTGGTAGCAACATCACAAAAATTCTTGCATGGAGGCTTCCTTACTTATTCAATGCATCATCACAAAGAAACATTCTAACCAAATTAACATGCTATGGTGAAAAAAAGAAAAGGACTCATGACTCACATATAGTACATGTGCGGATCCAGAAAGTTTTGCCAGAGGGGGTCCAGCCAGGACAAAGTTGTTGTTCGTTTTTTTTGATGAAGGGAGAGTGGATCCAAACAGTATTAAAGTATTAAAAGCGAAACGCCATTTAGGACATTTCGCTGGTGGGCCGGTGATAGCCCTACATTGAATTCTAGCGTTGTGATTTTTCAGGAGATCTGGACCAGTATTGCTAAGAAACCCTATATTTTTGTGATTTTTCAGGGGGGGGGGGGGGGGGTGGTCCTGACCCCCTGTCCTCCCCATAGGATACGCGCATGGAGTGGGTCCAGCCAAAGACAAGCATCAGGTACCAGCCCAACTAAACTAGAGTTTTTGCACACAGAAATTGCCAGAAAGGAGAATGATTTAGCACTTTGGGTACCAGAACCAAAAGAACTCGGACAGGAAAAACATGTGCAAACAAAATAGTCCTCGGAGCACTATTTTTTTGTACATGTTTTTCCTGTCTTAGTTTTTTGGTTCAGGTACCCAATCTGATCTATTGTTCTTTTTTTTATTAAGCAGATAATTTATTGTTGACTAAGATGGCTTAGTCTAAATCATTAACAGGATGATTCCATTTTAGAAATTCAGCGCTTAAAGAGTTAGTCTCTGATTTTTTCTACTTTCAGCCTCTGATCATGAAACGCCCTACCTCATCCTGGGAGCGGACAACATGGTTGTCAAGCTACGTCTGCTTGAATTGTTACACAGGGAACCAGAGGCTATAATCTCAAAACCAAAGAGTATTCTAATTACAGGTGAGTCTCAGGTATCAAGATTACATAACTCTTTACATACTAGTGTCGTCTGCTGAGAACCTTTGCTAACAGTTAAGACCCAGATCAGGCTCGACAAAATGTCGGGCCTGAACTGTATCCAAACTGTTTGCACTCTGATTGTATTCATGAAAGAATTTTTCGAAAAAGTTGATTTTGAAAAAAATCACCAGATGACAAATAAGTGTGTAGGTAAAGAGTTATAGTGTCATTAACATTTGCTACAGGTGACATTTGTTAAAAAAAATCTTGTGGAGAAGCAATTCTTGAAATTTCATGAAAGCAGGAAATGTCAAGTTATACTGCCCCCGAAAAAGTGAAGAAACTAATAATTTGTCATCTGTTGCGGTCATATTATGCGCTATATCATATTCTGTGCAAATAAATCATTTATTGAAGGTTTGTCTAAAATAATTCAGTCGGTGTGTCATGTTTCTTTTCTGGTTGAAAAATATGGTTATGATAAAATAAAATTTATAATTGGAATCCGCGTAGACCCTGTTGAGACAATGCATCTCATCTTAAACTGCATTGTTTTATTTGATAAATGAATATTTTATTTAACTCTCTTCCTTCAAGTGCAAACTGCAAATTATCTTTGCAAACAGGTTTGGACCCAGATCAGGCCTGACAAAATGTCCGGCCTGATCTGGATCCAAACTGTTTGACACTCTGATGGTATTGCTCATAGAATTTTTTGAAAAGGTTAATTTTGAAGAAAAAAAACAGCATACGGCAAAAGCAAAAAGTTCCCAGCAGAGTTCAGCAGCATGGGCGGATCCAGAAAGTTTTGTCAGAGGGGGTCCAACATTGTTTTTTTGTTGATGAGGGGAGGGAGGATCCAAAATCCACTACAATCCAGTCATTATTGGCCCGCTAGTGAAAGGCCATTAACATTGCGTTTTGCTGGCGGGCTGAAGATTGCCCAGCATTGAATGCTGGCTTGGTAGCGGTGTGATTTTTCAGGGGATCCGGTCCAGTATTGCTAAGAAACTCTATAGCTTTGTGATTTTTCAGGGTGGGTCCGCACCTCCTGTCCCGCCTTCTGGATTCGCCGGTGAGCAGTTTACATTTTCAGCAATGAATTAAAAATGTTTATGAAAATAACTATGGTTAATGACCAAGACATGAACTATATTTTTTACAAAATCTTTTAATTCTATCTCAGACAGAAAATATATTTCTCTTCAGCATCATACCCTTCAAGTTAACCATTAATCATGCCTTTAATTTTAGCACAAACCTACCTTTACCAAGCTACCACCAGAGTCCAGCTTTAGTGATATTGTTTGTTTTTTGTTTGATTTGATTCTTTACGTCCCATTAACAATCTTTCAGTTAAACAGGGACGGGTCTTCCTGGGTTGAACCAGTACTAAGCTAGGATAAATGTGTCTTGCTCAAGGACCACAACGCAGTGACGCCGGTGGGGCTCAAACCCCCGGCCTCTCAGTCTCAAGTCAACCACTCTACCACTGAGCCACTGTGCTCCCTTTCTAAAGTTCGGGATTTGGGAAATTTTGAACTTTCACCCATGACAATGTGCATATAAGAGTAGGTATGCTTTTTATGTTGATGATCGTATTAAAGGTTTCCTGCAGAGTAATATTTGCTACATGACCATGAAATTGAGAATAATATAATTCCACAAAACTCCCAAAATAACGAATGTGCAGGAAACATGTTCTTAAATTTGTCATTTATGGTAACTGCATCTGCATAAAATTTTCTGATGTCAATATTAAGTAACTTTATAACAAAATGTGCTAATAAATTCCAAGGCCCATTGATTCTAAGGATTGTTAGCTAAAGGCATGACATTTGTGATATTGTTTTGGAAATTTGTGAATCAAAAAGTTTAGTTCATTCCTTTCCTCAGTTTTCATTACTTGCAAACAAATAGTAGATTGTGCAGTCCATGGGGCGCCATTGTAAATCTCCATGCTCAAGTTTTTGACCCCCCCCCCCCCCCAGTGCCCCCAAGTCCCACCACTAAGGCATGACCCAGGCAACAGAATGAAAATTCTGTTCAATAAGTTTTATATCTTTTATTTTTGTAAGAACACACGCAAAGTTTGGTATAAAAATCTCTGAAATTGACTTTGTTATTGTTATTTAATGCTATTTGACCTTTTGACTCCTCCCCAGAGGGCGGGCCAAATTTTTTTTGGCCTTTGCATGCCCCATTCATGTGAGTAACCCACACACCAAATTTGGTTTGATTTCGTCCAATGAGTAAGGAGGGGATAGCATAACGGACGGGCGGACAGACAGACTGATGGAGGCAATTACAATATCCCCTTTGCTTTTTCAAAAAAGCATGGGGATAATAAAAGGGTACATTGGCAAACATTTCAGATCCTGGTGAGATTTTGCATTCTTTGGAATTTCATCTGGGTCTACCCTCTCATTATGTCTGTCAATGTATCCATTCAGGGCTTCCCCATAAAATAAAAAAGGCTCAAAATACAAAATATAACACACTGACTGGATTCTTTTTTTAGGACAAATAAAAAAATACCTGTGTTTAGTTATATAACTGTTACTCTCAGAAACAGTTGCAATTCTGCAAATTTAAAAATGACAACTTGCAACCAAAAGTTTATTGATCCAGGTCAGTGGACTCTACGACTGTTTATGGCTGTACTACTTTTCAGTCGTGTTTATGCGAATACTGTAGATCAAGATCAAACTGCTCTACAAGCATTCTGATATGGCTCATTCAATATTTGCTCATTTGTAAACTTTAAAGTCTAAAGGTATAACAACAATGAAATTCTGAAAAACATATTTTTTTCATGCAGGGCTTGTTGTAACATTTGGCATACATCAGTATGACATTTGATATATATAAAACAGATAATTTATTGCTAATTTATTATCAGTTTTTCTTACTAAAAAATCTATTAAGAAATCAGCTAGGTGAATGGATTCCTTAGATCAGAGTTCTTGTATCTTCCCATTATCATTACAAGATCTCTGAGAAGCTTAGATGTAGTAAATGATTGCTAGTTATATATATAAACCAAACATTGAAAATATGAAAATAATTTCTATTTTATCAACTATACCTTACAAAAAAGTTATGGTTATTTCAGTTTGTTGCATCTTATAAATCTTTTGTATTCTGATGGATTTTCCCATACAGATAAATCCAATAAAATGGGATTGTCCATTATATATTTATGGGGTCACAGGTTGGAACTTCCTAGTTATGATGTATTTAACCCATAAAGTGCCACCTATAATTTGCAGCAGACGACAATTTCAAATTTTGCTGCTTTTTCAAAAATAACAAATAAGGCATGATATTTCGTGAGAATCGTCTGCTGGCAGACGATTCTCATGAAATATCATGCCTTATTGCTATTGAAAACTAGGAAGGAGCAGTATTTTGAATACTATTGGAAATATTATGGAAAATGAAGCACTTGCTCCAAAAGAGCAAATGCTAGATTTTCCATAATATTTTCAAATGATATTTTAAAGGCGTCAAAAGGTGTTATTAAGGAGTAAAGGGTTAAGGTAGAGCAACCAGTTCTGATAACCAACATTTTAATTGAGAACAAGAGAGAGGTGTTTGGAAATTTCAGAACACTTATTTTATACAGTCAAAACTCTTTATAACGTCACTCGTTATAACAGAATATTCAATATCCGACATAAAATTGCAGGAAACGGATCTGTTTCCATTCAAATTCCCTCTTTATAACAGAATATTCACTTAACGACACCGACAGCAACTTCTGGGAACAGATATACAATTTCTATTGAAAATAAATTCATTATAACAAAATTGTTACCATGTGTCAGACAATTTTGTGATAAGAACAAGGTCTTTTGGCATGAACAGGTGCCTGTCTCACTTGATAAGTGGGAAGCTTTGTGAATTTTGATGCAATATGAAATTGAACTGATGTATACATTTGGAATGATAGCATTTTAATTCATTTGTTTAATATTTTCTTTTACCAAATGATTATTATGTTGAAATCTGGTAATGGTCATAATTTCTTTACAACAGCAAATTCACTTTAACGTCAAAGATAGCTTGGAACAAATAGTGTCATTTTAAAGAGGGTTGACTGTATTTATCCAAGTCAGTTGCTTCTCACTCACTTTTGGATTTTCGAAATAACAATTGAAAACTCTGTTTCTAAGTCTATAGACCAAATGAACAATGTTAATCAACTCTCTACAGTTTTCGATTGTATCTAATATATAGTATGCTATTATTAACCCTTTGTATTCAGGAAACCACCAATCTTCACTTCAGACAAAAGAATACAATATTTTTGAAAATTATAACCCAAAACCCCTTGATATGTACAATGGACTTTCCCAAGTTTATTGTATCAAACCAGAAGGAAGAACCCATTAGTATACAAAGGGTTAAATTGCAGTATTTTTTTATATATTTCATAAAAGATCCATTGTTAAAAGTCAAAACTGAATGGTTTTAAATGAATTAAGTTGCATTAATCTTTATTTTTGAAAGATTATTGCAAAAGTTGGTGTTTTAAGCTATATAACTTATTTAACCAATCTTATTTAGCCTGAATACTGTACAGTTACTGTTGATAGCCTTCTTTATTATAATACTTTCAACTAGATTTTTTAATAACTGCTATTCTGACAAATCACTGAAAACCATCAAGATCTGTAATTGATTAGTCCTTTTGCACAGTTACTGTAGTCATATTCTGCAGATTTTGTATACAGGCAATCAGTGTCTTTTCTTGATGGAAAATAATGTGTCTGTTCACCACTTTTTGATCATGGGCCCCAGGAGTGGGCCAGATAATCAGGGGAAAAACACAGTTAGATGTTAGTAAAGGTTTTATCTGTGTTATTGCTCTGTAATAAGTGTCCTAACCATTTGAACTGTAAAATATGGTCCAAAAGCAAACAAAATGGTTAAAAGACATTAAGGTTTTATTTTAATTTGCCCAAATGCCATTTGTAGGCATACAGTTTAAGTGGTGAACAGATTCAAAATATATAATATATAAAGAAGACTATCTGTTCAAGATTGCAATGTACATGTTTGTCTATGTTTAACACAACTCCAGATATGCAAGACCTTGCAGTATATGATATTGATTGTTTCTTATTTCTTAATCAAAATATATGTTGTTGGTACTCTAGAGAACCATCTCAGGTAGATGGTTCTTTTGAGAACTATTTCAGGGAGATGGTTCTTTTGATTACTCACAACATGTGCTTTGGTTGAGATATAAGAAATCAGTTCAGAAATTGGCTTTCTTATCTGGAGTTGTATTATATTCTATCTTCTATTCTTCTCTTTTCCTAATGCTATCAGAAGGAGCCACCATCTTATTTCAAAGCAATGCAACTTCCGACTTGATTCAAGGTAAAGGTTGACCCAGCTAATCATGTGACATCACTGAACCAATCATTTCATTGCTTTTTACCTTAGTAATTGTTGTTTAAGTGGTTTTGTGATTAAATTTGGAGTGACTTAGTTTTTGCTATGCCCATTTTACTTACGATTCATTTCCCATTGGCATACAATTTCATGATAACACCAAGTTCCAGCTTGATATGCCAACATGTCATGTGACATCACTCAACCAATCATTCATTGCTTGTTACTTGATGTTGTTCATGTTGTTTTCTGGTAAAGCCTGGAGTGATTTTCATTACCCATAATTTTAACTCTCAAATCATTTTCCATTCACACATGTAACACACATTTGGTTGGAGGATTGTCTTCCATTTATCATGTGACATAACCACAGAGCCAATCATTTCATTGCTTGTTACCTTATATAATATTGCTCATGTAGTCTGGAGTGATTTTCATTGTCCATAATTTTAACTGTCAAATCATTTTCCATTCACACATGTAACACACATTTAGTTGGAGGATTGTCTTCCATTTATCATGTGACATAACCACAGAACCAAGCATTTCATTGCTTGTTACCTTATATAATATTGCTCATATAGTCTGGAGTGATTTTCATTGTCCATAATTTTAACTTTCAAATCATTTTCCATTCACACATGTAACACACATTTGGTTGGAGGATTGTCTTCCATTTATCATATGACATAACCACAGAACCAAACATTTCATTGTTTGTATAATATTGCTCATGAAGGTTTTTGGTAAAGCCTGGAGTGATTTCATTGCCCATTTTAACTGTCAAATCATTTTCCATTCACAGATGTATCACAAGTTTAGTTTGATGGTTCGTCTTCCTTTCATCATGTGACATAACCACAGAACCAATCATTTTATTGCTTGTTACCTTATATAATATGATATTGCTCATGTAGGTTTTTGGTAAAGCCTGGAGTGATTTCATTGCCCATTTTAACTCCATTCACACATGTATGACAAGTTTAAATTGGAGGTTTGTCTTCCATTCATCATGTGACATGATCACAGAACCAATCATTTTGTCGTGTGTATCCTTCTGTTACCGTGGTGATATATGATGTGGTTTTCTTTATTTTTTCATCCATTTTACTTACAGCTCATTTTGGTATATGATTTCATGTATATTTTAACCCTAAAAGCGTCAATAACAACTGCAGCAGATAGCAAATTTTGCAACATTTTTCCTAATTTTCGAAATAAATAAGATATATATTTATGAGAATCATCTGCCAGCAGACGATTCTCATGAAATATCATGCCTTATTTGTTGTTTTTGAAAAAGCGACAAAATTTGAAATTGTCGTCTGCTGCAAATTATAGGTGGCGCTTTAAGGGTTAGCATGAATTACCATCTTCTCATTTGACATCACTGAGTCAACCATACCATTGTTTGCAACCTACCATTAACTTTTTAAAAGTTCTCATCTTGTTTATGTTTCAATTTTTGTTGTCATCCATGTTACGCACAACTCATTTACCATTACTTATCATACAACACCACTGAACCAAACACAAATCACTGCTTTAATGTAGAGGAAGCTTAAATGAGTGATCATGTATCATTAGATTTATTAAAGGAGTTGAGGAAAATATATAAAATGCGAGTCTCATTGCAAAAGTTTTCAAACAAAAAATAGAGAGCATTTTATTTTTTTTTCAAAATCACTTCTGTTAATGGCAATTTATCCCTTGTATTAAATTTGAAAGCACTGTTTAGGCCAGATGTTTTTTTGTTAGTTGATTAACGGGAATTTTTTTTCAGATTTAGGGTCAGGGGAGACGGGAAAAAAAATTATTAAAGCTCTGAAAGTGACCAGTTAACTGGTGATTTTTAGAGCTTTTTTTAATATCTCCAGAAAACCCCCCAGTAAAACTAGTAAGGTAAACCAATAGTCTGTATTAAATCTTTAATATTTCATTATTTTTCTAAAAATCTGGACAGGACAATCACTTTCAACAGTGTCACTCTCAAAAATACTCAGACAGAACCTCAAAAATATATTATTATTTTTTTCAACTAAACAAATAATATTTAGGGTCGACGCATAAAATAAAATAAAAAAATAATTTTAGAAAATTAGGAAAATTACAGTAGGAGGGTTCATAAATCAACTAATAAAAAAATTCTGGCCTTAGACAAGTGAATCAAAGGAGGACACCTTTATTGGATGGAAATGAGGGTCCCATGGACCCTTTAAATTCACTGTTTAGGGCAAACCCTGTGTGCAGATACGCAGACTTGTCTGAGCCTTTGCATGTCCCATATTTGATAACAAGATCCTTCAAGCTGCCTCTGATTATCTGCAATAATACTATTTAAAATATCAATGAAAATTTGCCTGAAAATTCCAGCAGTTAGCAATGAGAGAAATGATGTTCCATTTATGCAAGAAGGTCCCAGGTGTCATTATTCAAATCTTCTGAACATGCCTGGGGAATATTAACTGATTTGTTTTGTGACTCTTGCATGACCAAATGGCCATCTAATTCTGAGAGACATGCAACGTGGCACTCAGCTGTAATTTAGAGCCTTTGAAATGTAGGAGAGATTTTATAAACCCTTAAAAATAGACAAAACAAAGGTTTTAATGGAATATGGTAGCTTAATGAAGGTCGAAAGTATTGCAGAATGCGCCCCTTGGAGCATTCTGCAATACTTTTGACCTGCATTTAAGCGATAATTGGTATTGAAACCCACTTTTGGTGTTCTTTTTGAGTGGCTGCTAAAGGCAGGTTCTACTGTATTATAGCTTTAGAAAAGAAATGCTTTAAAGTTAGTTGTCTTTCCTCAAATGTTCAGTAAAGTCGCCTTATAAAACATTGTCATAGGCCCAAAAGTAAGTGAGTATGATCAGGAAAAGCCACAGTCACACACTGCAGACCAGCACACAGCATCTAGAGAAAGAGACACAGAACACTAACAGCCACATGGCACCAAGAACACAATTAAAGTAGAGCAACCAGCTCTCTCTTCCTCAGTGAGATAATTGCAAAACTAGAAAGGACACTTAGCCCATAAAGCGCCACCTACGATTTGCTACAGAAGACAATTTCAAATTTTGCTGCTTTTTTCAAAAATAACAAATAAGGAGTGATATTTCATGAGAATCGTCTGTGAGCAGACAATGCTCATGAAATATCATTCCTTATTTCTTTCGAAAATTAGGAAAGATGTCACAAAATTTGTTGTCTGCTGCAGCCGTGATTGGCGCTTTAAGGGTTAGTACTGCATAACAAAGCAAGGACACAAAGCCCCCGCAAACAGAAGCAGTCTCAAGACATGTAGTTTCAGTTTCATCTTGCAGGTGTCATCTACAGTATCACTCATCTGTTTCTATCATCTGTCATCTCATCTTGACCTTGACCTTGCTGCAGACGTCTAAACCCTTCAAGCTCCATTTTCCATAATATTTTCAAATATGTTGTATTTAAAAGATGTCAAAAGGCGTTATTATGGAGTAAAGGGTTAAAAATAGATTAAAAGCTTTAGCATTCTGCAGCACTGTTATGGTTCACTTTCGTTTCCTACTTTCATTCATATTTTCTGCATTTTCTTGTGATGTTGCATGTATTTTATTATTTTGTTGCATGTGAGACCATACAAAACAAATTTAGTAGAGTCACATATGACAACACTGACCATTGCAGCTATAAATATTAGAAAAGCATGGGCAATGAAGTCAGGTAAAAGTTGGGAACTTTGTGAATAATACAAAGGGTTGTATTTTTGCATTAGTTAGCATAAATTGCAGGTGGTCATAAGTAGTACAGCGACTTATTTGTAAGTAAATTTGGATGACATAGTTTTTATTTTTAGAAACAGGTGGCTATTTTTGTCACTATTTAGAATTTAGAGTAACTCATTGCTTATATGCACAACATGTTGTATGCATGTGCAGTGGCAATTTTGATGATATCATTCTGTCTATTTTTAGGAAAGGACCTTCTTTGGTCCAAAAGTATGCAGACGTTTATACAGAGTAATATATAATGTCCCCATCTAAATTGGTTCAATGACTCAAGGCGGAGTTATGATAAAACAGTACAATATAATTGTTTCAAACTATATGTGGGGGCCAACTTGGATGACGTCAAAGACATGATGGGTCAGGTTCTCGATCCGAGACCATTAAATCAAATGAAAAATGATGAAAAATAGACATACATTCATGACAGGCAGAGAAAACAATGGAAAATTAATAATTAAACCATGCATAGGAGGACATATGATTTACCTTTATTTATAGAAAATTCCTTCAAGTCAACATTGTAAACTATTTTCTTGCACACCCGATACGGATATCTGAGATTTTACCATGGAATAGAAAATCTTATCTTACCAATGCTATCTTTCCCAGGACGTCAAGTAATGTCTTCATGTGAAATTGCATCTTAGCGTATTCAGGAACTTCTGGAAGCTTATTTTAAAATAGATTAATAAATATTTAAATAAATAAATAAAACAATGGTGAGCAAGAAAAAGAGTCCATTATTCGTGTGAGAGTAGGATAGAAAAATCTGTCCCTCGGGATCGCCATTTGTCATCACTCGGCAAGCCTTGTGATGCCAAACGGTGATCCTCGGGACAGATTTTTCTATCCTACCCTCACACTTATGATATATTCTGATAGTATATAATGCATAGGCACAGTGTCAAGACAATACTGAAGAAGCCCAGTGCAGATGCAATTTTGTGAAATGTTAAGCTGATGACAGGATGTTTCATACAATAAAGTAAGTCCTATATGTTAAAATTGCATCTGCACTGTTCTTATTAACCCTATTGCTAAACCTGAGCTGAGTCTCTGACCCTCAATTTGTTATACAGCTCTGTATACTTTCAGGACCAAAGTAGGTAGTTTTTAAATATATACTTGATATTATCTGAAATGGCCATAGTTCATGCCTAAATGCAATTATTCCTTTTATGCAAATGAATTACTATAACAAGTAACCAAGATGGCCACCCATAACTATATATATAGAAACTAGGTCATGCATGATGGTGCACATTTGTTTACACCTAAGGCAACCCCATTACTATAGTCTGTCAGAATTGACCTTAGACTGATTAATTTTCGCCAAAATCTTCGTGATATTCGTGTGTTTTCGTGGAGTACTCCGACCTTGGTCACGCTTTTACAGAGAATATGAAGATAATGTCAATTCGTTATTGCAAATAGTCTGATAGCCTAGTGGTTACATTGTAGTTGACTACATACAAATCAAGCATACCAGGATCGAAACTTGGAAGGAACTTTTTTTTTATATTATTGTCAAATTGCTTTCTTTTTTAAGCTAATATTTTTCGTATAATTTACATCATCTTGTGATGAGCTTTACATTTTTCATATAAATATAGAGCCGCTTTTGTATTCATTATTCCCAAAGTTCCACACTCTTACCTTGTCAGCTGATAACATTTGCAAATAGTTTGGACCAAGTTCAGTACCAACAAAACGTCGGTTCTGACCTGGATACAGACCATTTGACACTCTGATAGTGTTCCTGTAAGAAATTTCGAAAAAGTTAATTTTGATTAAAAGTCAGCAGATGATAACAAAAGTCTCGAAAATTATTCAGTGTGCAAAGAGTTAATCATATGTAAGCTTTTATCTAAATTATGCACGGTGCTGTATTTGATACATAAACACATGCTAAATTCAAATACATGTATCCAGTTGTGCACAAAATCGAGACTAAAGACAAAGAAATGAGCAAATCGAAAAACAAAACGACAAAAAAATATTCAAATGCTACTGGACTCGAACCCACATCTATTGAGTGCTAAAACACTCGACTATCCACTAGGCTATTGGGGAATTGTGATTAATTTCATTCAGATTAGTAATTGTACAACAATCTAAAGCACACTTTTTACGAAGATTCACGAAGATTGAGTAAAAGGTCATTGAATATTCATATGTCTCGGGTCAATTTTGACAAACAATACTATATTTACCTTGTGGTAAGTTTTGGTACAATTGTTTATTTACATTAAATAGCTATCAATTAGTTTTGATGACTTTTTCTATCCAATTAGCTATTGTGTGAGGCTATTGTATGGGTGCTCTAAAGAGTTATAAAGGACATACAGGATGTACTTTTAGCTAAAAGACAATAATGGTATATTTTCAGAATTTTAATTGTAATCTGTAAATGTCACTATCCATTTCCTGAAATTTAATATTTAAAGCTAAGGTATGCACAAATGATTGATACATATCGCATAGGCTATTTTATCAGGGAAAGCTCAAGGAAAAAGTAAGTGAGAATGACCTGGAAATGCCACAATCACACACTACAGACCAACCCACGGCATCATTAGGAAAAGGCAAAGAATGATAACGGAGACATGACATCCAGAAGACAATAAAAATGAAGCAACCACATGGGTGAAAGTTTTCAGGATTAATCCTGAATTCAGGATTTTGAGGCTGACTTTCCATAGAAAGTCAGCCTCAAAATGCTGAATTAGGGAGATTATAATAACTTCTTTGATTAGTCTTCAGATTACGAAAACACAATTAACCATTTAAACTTGAAATTATTTGTTTTTGTAGGCATCCTGCAAGTTTTAAAATTTGAATTTCTAAAGTTCAGGATTTAGGGAATTTTGAACTTACACCCATGCAACAACCTATTTCTTCCCCATGGGTAGAAAGGATACAAAGTACTGCAAGACACAACAAGGACCTAACAAAAATTGGAGCAACAATGAATAAACAACAGCAGAACCACCGCCTCTTAAAGAACGGACAGCAGCCAAAGCCACTTTGGGAGCTTAAATTAATATTACTGGCCCTAAATTTTGCTGTTGTAAAAAAACAAAATTAGTGAAGCTCAAGTGGAGGCTTCCTTACTTATGGCCGGAACCTTCATGACTTGCACAGGCATAGTACTACTCGCACAGGCAGAGTACTGAAGTAAGTAAAGGATCAGTCCTGATATTAGACATCTATCTGCGCTAAATAGCTGCATATGCAAACTCTTTCTAGTGTAGTGTCTTCTGATGATAACCTTTGTAAACAATTTGGACCCAGTGGTTCCCAATAACCCTTATCCCGACTATTTTATTTTGTCCTGAAAATGTTGTCTGCTTTTTATGTCAGCTGTATATATTCAAGTGCGCTCCAGTCTAGATTCTCTCAAAGAAGCAAACACTATAAACCCTGATCAGACAGCTGCTCCCTTGGGAGAAGTCTAATCTGAGTCCATATTGTTAGCAATATCATGCACAGATCCAGAAAGTTTAGTCAGAGGGGGTCCAACTCTGATGTTTTTTTTTTAGTTGATGAGGGGAGAGAGGGTCCAAATACCACATAAAGTGGGCCATCGTTGGCCGGCCAGCAAAACACCATTGAAATGGTGTTTCCCTGACAGGCGGATGATGGCCCAGTATTGAATGCTGGCTTGGTAGCTTTATGATTTTTTCAGGGATCCGGACCATTATTGCTAGGAAACCCAATAGCTTTGTTATTTTTCAGGGGGGGAGGGTGGACAGGGGTGGGGAGGGGGGTCCGGACCCCTGTCCACCCTCCCCCCACTCTTGATCCGTGCTTGAATATAGGTTACATAAGAACATGTCCAGAGGAAATAGGAGATGACTAAACTCCTGACTGGCTGGGATTTAGTGCCAAGATCTCAAGGGCTGGCCCATATAATAGCTGTCACAGAATTTGTTTCCTTGTTCAAAATTTAAGAATTTCAATTTACTGTTTTATTGTAACTTCAGTCATGAATTTAGTAAGTAAAATCGATCCTTAGTTATTTGCTTAGACAGGTTTAACTGTAGTTTTGTTTCTTTACGATGTTTTAAAATTTGAAAATACGCTCCCCAACAATTCAAAATCCTGTGTAAATTTAATATCCAGGAACTGATGAGGACATGATAAAATTGGTTGTGTAAACTGATCGTTTGTCTTACAGAATAACCTTGAGTGTAAGAGGATTCAAGAAACAACAGACACAAAAATAAATTCTAACATCTTCAAAGGAAAACCGCTTCATTCCTTGATGCTTGCAGCTGATGACATTAAAAAAACATGCGAGGATCCAGTGGGGGGACAGAGGGTCAAGACCCCCCATGAAAAATCACAAAAATATAGAGTTTCTTGGCAATTCTGGTCCAGATTCCCTGAAAAATCAGCATTCAATGTTGGGCCATCATCAGCACACCAGCGAAATGCCATTTATATGGCATTTCACTGGTGTGCCAATGATGGCCCAACATTGAATACTGGCTTGGTAGCTTTGTAATTTTTAGGCAATCCGGAACAGTATTGCTAGGAAACCCTACATTTTGTGATTTTTCAGGGGGGGGGGGGGGGGGGGTCCGGACCCCCATCCCCCCCCACCCCTGGATCTGTGCATGATTTTAATGCACATAGGATCATATAGGGTATTTTTGGCTCTGTGGATACTCTAGATGGCTCTGTGGATGCTCTAGACTAGGGGTCTAGTTATGAGTCAGCTATGTTGACTTTAAACTTGTTTATTTTCCCTTTTTTTTCCTTACTTTTTCGTGATTGATTGGATAAATCCATTACAGTAACTCAAAGATTGATATATCTACAAAAAACAAGAGCCATTGGACAAGCCCTTTCTCATTGAGAGATATAAACCAGAGATCTTTTACGCTAGATTTAAAATAATGTCTTTTTTGTGTTGATAGTAGTATTATATAGCTTATCGGTCACTGTATCGCCATGTGGTATGCAATGTCCTGGTCTATAGTAACACACTGGTAAATGTATTCGTCGATTTGGTGGTATTTACGCGTATTGCCGATACTTCATAGACTGGAAGTTGTAGATATTGGCAATAATACTAAATACTATATAGAAAAACATGCCATATGCCTAAAGGACTACAGAATTAGATCAGTTTTAAGTATTCCGCATGCACATGGCGATTTATGTAAGCATTTAGGAATATGAGTACCGATCTGGATGATCGGTACTCGAATCTATTCCTAAATGCTTACATAAATCGCCATGCACATACTGAATACTTAAAAATGATCTAATTCTATAGTCCTTTAGGCATATGGCATGTTATTCTATATAGTATTAACACCAATATCTACCACTTCCGGTCTATGAAGTACCAGCAATACGCGTAAATACCACCAAATCGACGTATACATTTACCAGTGTGGGTAAAGCTAATGGAGATAGAAACCAGTTGGGGGTGTGGCGTTACAGTAACCCAAAAGCCGATTAATAACAAACGTCAAATACAGACTGCATATTTACCAGGTATTGTATCAGGTCCCATATGGCAATGTACATGCATATTTATTTTATTTGGCAGAAGTAAAAAAAGTTGATCGCAAAACAAATTCATTGCACCCTGTGCATCGAAGTTGCTAACATAAGTTTGTTAGCTCTTTGATTGCTAGAAAAAAATTACTTGTAGCTTAGACAGGAAATACATGTGCAAAGTAATCTCAGATCAGACTGCTCCTACAGGAGCAGTCTGAACTGGGACTACTTTGATTCCTTTCTCAAGCAAATTATTTATTGATAAGTAGGATGGATTTATATACAGATCAGCGTCTCGAAGATTCCTTCATACTGCTTTTAAAAAGATTAATGTGAAAATGACAAATTTTTCACTGATGAAAACTATATGTTCAATAAGTAATAAATAAAGGATACTTTTCCGAGGCTTTCTTGTTTATACCGCGGGGTTGGCGTAGCCCACCGAGCAACACCCACCGAGCGGTTTAAACAGAAAGCCGAGGAAGAATCCTTTATTTAGCTTGTAGTATGCGCAGGCGCAAATAAACACTTGTTACTGACACCTGACGAAATTTACATTCGCTCCCCCCTGCATCCGGCCTAAGCTGTCAATTATATTACTGTAACATTAACCTACGGGTTAATTTGTCGCTATTTAGGAAGTTCCCGCCTTCATCCCTGTTTAACTAAAATTTGAAGTTAGAGTATGGTTTTAAGCTCCTCCTTCCTCGTTATTCTAGGGTGTCTGATTTAAACATCAGCAAAGATCAAAGAAAAAAGCATCGGCCATACTACAAGTACTGATAGTTTTGTTTTCTTTGACAATTAAAGTAATAAGTTTAGTAGTTCTGAATACCCCTCTGCCAATCTTGTCAATGGCTATGCAAAAAAACACACCAAAGAATGTCATTTGCATCAAGCAGAAAATCTGAGACAATGCCTCACTCAGTTTGACATGCATTCAATCAAATGGAAAGTTTAATTGGCAATTATCTCTTTCAAAGACTGATAATGATTGAGCATTGGTTTTATGGACAGAGCTAATGAGATTAACCATAAAGGGGCTTTGTCTGTTGAAAATGTCCATTGTTCTGTATGCCTGAGGCAGGGGGCCGCACTGCGCAGGCATTGGACCAAAAAAAAATTAGTCAAATGTCCATTTTTCTTCCACATATCTAGGAGAATTATACTTGTTAGCTGACAATCAACCTTTATGCTCATATACTGTATAGTGAATTATTGTAATTCTACTACCTATACATTGTGTTTTCGTCATCTTAGGTGAAGCTTAAATACCACAGAAACTTTACAGGAACATCATTCTCTTTATGACCTTCTACCAAAATAGTCAGAATGAGCAACCACGCAATTAGGATTATGTTTTATGTTGAATTTTCAGATGGGATCAGAAAAAAATGAGATTGAATATGATGTTGAATTGTCAAGAAATGAAAATAATGGTAGCTCTGTTATATTAAAATGGCAGGACTTTTTCTACAGAAAATGCTTTAATTTTTTGTTATATTATACTGAATCAGATTAAGAGTTTTTTTTCAGTCCGTCCATTAAGAGTACATTAGATCTTACAAGAAATGGAGTCTTATTTGAAGAAAGTCTCCCCTTAAAGTTATTCATCATATAGTTGATTAAGCTTTAAGTTGCCAACTAAAATTTGCAGCAAAAAGTTATGCTGCTTATTGACAATTCTAAAAAGGCTTGGTATTTCATATGAATAATCTGTTGCAGATGATTCATATCAAGCTTAATCTTTCAAAAAAAAAAATCAAGAGTGGTATCACAAAATTTGTCTGTTGCAGTAAAAAATTGTGTTTTAACAGGGTTCACACAGGCTTGAAATATACTTGAATATACTGGACTGTCTTGAAAAGTCCTTGAAAATTTAATTTGCCTTGAAAAGTACTCAAAAAACACAAAAGCCTTGAAAAGTCCTTGAATTTTACCATTTACAGGAGGATTTAACACTGTCTTTGGTGACTAAAATCAGTATAAAATTAGGGTGCCTTGATTTGGTGCAGCATATGCTGCACCAACTAAAGGCACCACAATTTTATACTAATTTTCTGAAACTAATATCTTTAGTAATCATGCAGTCTAGCATTTCCGAAAACGAATTTTGATGTGTAAATCAGTATAATTCATAAGTTTTCATTCCTTGAAAACAGTAGAAAAGTCTTTTTTGAAGTTCTTGAAAAGTCCTTGAATTTTACACAAACTTGCCAGTATAAACCTTGTTAAAGAGTTATTCTTACACTGATCATCTATATAGCCAATGCCAAATTCAGTGATTTATTGGTTGATAAATCACTGCATGTACTTGAATGATGTCATTCGGCTGCCAGTATGATTTTTTTATGAGGTCATATATTGCATACAGCCTTGTTAGACAGGGTAAAATAGTTTTTACAACTAATTTGGACAAATATATTTGTGAAATAAGCGTTTTAGTCCAAAAAAGATTTACAGGAAATTCTAATGATCTGTTCGAGATGGCGGAATCTGTATAGAACCTGAATGAATTGTTCATATTGTTAATCTTTTTGTGTGTTACTATTGAAATAGACTTGTGCTGGCAGTGATTTGTTACTAAATATATCACTGTCTTGTTGTCAGTCGTAAGTGTATAAATCATTCACATTTCACGCTCGAGATTTATCCACTGAAACGACGGACATCCAGCCAGTGATATATTAAGCAACAAATCTCTGCGAGTGTGAATCTATTTGTTGAACTCTTGCATGTTGATTGAATAAGTATGGAATTGTTATTTTAAGGGGTTGCAGGTCAAAATTTCTATAAAAGTATGTATTTCTATGTCTTAAGATATTTCTACTCCTTAAGATTGCTTTTATCTTAGCTGACTGTGCAGACTCAGATGAAATGCCATATGATGCGGCATTTCATCTGGGTCTTCACTGTTTGCCAAAGTACCTGTTCACAGGTATCCAGTATGAATAAGGGTTAAAGTATGTATGTTTTAATTATTCTTCCAGGAGTGGGAGTACATGTGCAAGACAACCTGATTCTTGCTGCAGACAACAGTGGTATGGTGACGTTGACCTCTATCTTAGATGAACGACAAGCTGATGATATCTACCCTATGCTTATCCAGCCCACAGCAATAGATGTTGACTGGTTACATAACCTTGCTTATGTTGTCGATGGGTACAGGGTAATAGTGGCATTTTCATTTTTTGCCTAAAACTTTTAAAAATTGCTAAAAGCTAGTCCTTTTGTCTGATGCATTTTTATGCCTTATGTATGCTGAAACAATATGAGAACAATGTTGAATTTCATTGAATTCTTCATAGAAATACAAGCAAACTCATAGATCTTTTCCAAGTTGAATCCCTTTCAAAAAATTTAAATTTTATTTAAAAAAAAAAAGGCTGACACCTTGCAGATTCAAACATCTTTCCTACTCTAGTGGAACAGTTGTCAATTAATGATGAAAGGATGCACACTTTTAAAGTTGTGCTTGTAAAGTTATTTCTTGTCAGGCCAAAAAACAGTGGATATAGGGGAAGCATCTGCTCATCAAGCTGATTTGATTTCATCGGCAAAATTAACAAATTTAATTTAATTTAAAACAGTAATGAGGCTCGATAACTAACAAATACTGTGGAAAATGTGACTTAAATGGTGCAGCTAAATGCGGAAATGAATGGAGAAACATTATCTGCCGATAGGTGGCATTCTTCAGTGATGGCAAAAATGTAAAAAAATAAACCGACATTACCTGCAATGGACCACAACATCTGAGTGGGTAAAACCCCGTTCCGCAGGACCTTTACGGATAATGATGGTTTGAACTGGAAATGTTGTGTTATATCAATTTGGTTTAGAAAGCGATAAAAAGGCATAATAAATGCGGGGCCTTCTTATCAGATGCAGTTGTGCCTGACAAATAATTGTATTTTGTTTTTTGGTCTTAGGCTCATTGAGTCTTAGATTGAAAATTGTTACTCGAAATTTTTTTTTTAATACTATTGCTCAGATGATTCATATTTTTTGGTCAGTAAAAGGGGAATGTGTATTGTCTGCTGCCAACATGATCATTGCTTTAACCCTTTGTATTCGAGAAACCCCTAAACAAGTACTTTTGCAAACAGTGATAAAGGGGGAATGTTTATTGTCTGCTGCCAACATGATCATTGTTTTAAGCCTTTGTATTCGAGAAACCCCTAAACATGTAGTTTTGCAAACAGTGAAGACCCAGATGAAATGTAGCATAACACTGCATTTCATCAGGGTCTACACTGTTTGCAAAGGTAAAAGAAATCTTAAGACAAAAGAATACAATATTTTTTGCACATTTTAAACTGACACCTCTAGATAACATATTATGTACAATTATGGACTATCCCAAGTTTATTGTATTATACTAGAAGAAAAAATCCATTAGTATACAAAGGGTTAATAAAGATGTGACAAATATTTCAGGTTTACCAGTGTACTATCAGGTGGCAGGCAAATCAGTGTTCAGTGGTGTTAGATCTCATCCCAGATGGACCCCATGAAATTAAAGTGGACCCAGTCAATGGGTAAGTTTACCTGATAATGACAATTTGGGATGCATCATGTGATATGAACCACGTAATGTGATTTCCAACAATGTGGCATTTTGACAAGTGTAGACTCAGACGAGCCTGTGCGACCTCCTTTTAAGCTTAGAAACTCTTAATTGTGTTCAGTCAGTAGCTTAACAGTCATAGAATATTCAAGCGACTAGCAAAGCTCTGATCAGACTGCGCGTATGCGCAGGCTGGTCTGAGCCTTTGCTGGTCGCACATACCACATTGTTGGAAATCTCATGTCATGGCTCTGATATGCTTGGTTCTTATTCAGTATCAGGTATTTGTTGGTCCTAATCAGTGTCCAAACTGTTTGCAAAGGTCATCAGCAGATGACACAAGCAGCTAAAGAAAGTAGAATTTAGCCCAAAATGCCAGACAATATATTCATCCAAAATTTGATACAAGGACATTCAGGTGTTCAATTTTCTACAGAAAAATGCTTTGTCTTTTGCAAGCAGATTTTGCATTTCACTGAAAAACAAAATCTGCTTGCTTTTAAAAGACAAGTCTGTTAACACTTCATGCTCCATTTATCATATTACATCACTATAGCTAATCTCATACCAAGTTTTTCCGACATGTACCGATTAGCTCCGAACTCTCCCTATTCAAAAAATATCTGGTCAATCAAAAAAACTTCCCAACAATGTGAGGTATATTTAAATAAGCATTGCAGATACCCAATGTCGACAAGTGAAAACGTGCGAATTTATGTAGTTTTAGGTTATATTAGGAATTTCTATGGCTAGATTGACTCGATATATAGCTCGATGCCACATTACCAATGATGATGTTTTTGACGATATTTTAAGTCATTCTTCAAATGGTGAAATGTTTACATAAACACCGACTCACGGACTCAGTCAGTAACACCGGTGCTGTGACGTACTAAATACTGATGTCATCAGCCTGTAAACAACTATGGGTGCTGTTTGAAAAACATAAAATTGGTTTTCGAGGTAGCAATAAACATACCAAGCAGCTCTAAGTGGCCCCTTACAACTAATCCTCACTTCGTATGCAATATATACAAGCCTGTTTGCTTACAAAACAGAATTTCTTTTGGTGTTTTGATGCTGGCTTCGAGCACATGGCTGCTCGGTCTCGTGGTAATGGAACAAATTTCGATTGGCTGAGAAAGTCATGTACTATAAGTACATGTGACTTGAGTCCCGATGGAAATCTGGAAAAGTACGGAAGGTCTATGAAATAAGCTATTATTCAGCTGATTATGTCATGTCATAAATAATGTTATGACCACATGTTACATAACGCTTTCGGTGGGAACAAGTAACTTCATGACAACGTCCATTACAGCAATGCACATTTTCATTGAAATAAACAAACTTTGAAGACGATAAAATCACATCTAAAAGGGCATATGACTAAAGGCTTGTTTAATAAATTTCATATGAAATGATCACTTGTGTAAGATTCTCTATTTAATGGTGATGGTAACTGCTATAGAGATGGTCCCATATTTAGGTTTCTTTGGCCACAAATTATAAGATGCATGAAAACTTTTGCAGTTGAACTCTTTTAAGTACTTCTGAAAAAAGTTTATACCCAGATCTGCGATGTCTGCTAAGATAAATTATGTGATGTCATTTGAAAATTATTGATATACATAAGTCCATCTGAACTTGATAGTATCCACTTTGAAGATCTACTAGTGAATATTTAATTATTGAGCTCCCTAATTCCAAACCAACAAAGTGGCATGTGCCCCCAGTGAAGACTCAGATCAGCCTCAATTTGTGCCCAGTCTGATCAGTCTTTGCAGTCTGCTTGAAGTGCCAAACCAACAAAGTGGCATGTGCCCCAGCGAAAACTCAGATCAGCCTCAATATGTGCCCAGTCTGAACAGTCTTTGCTGTGTGCTTGACGATGCTGTGGGTCCTTTTTGCTACCTGTTGAGCACAAATAGATGACTTATCAGACTAGACAGATTCCCAGGTTGATCAGAGTCCTCACTGGGTGCTCATGACATTAGCTTGGCTTTGTAATGAGGTGACTTACCCACTCAGTATAAAGTCACAGGCCACTATTGGCCCACCAGCCAAACACCATTTAAATGGTGTTTGGCTGGTGGGCCAATAGTGGTCAATTTTTATATGCTTACTGGGTACAGTCCAGACCCTTTATTACACTATGTTTGGGGTCCATAGCAATTGACCATGTTATATAAAGGAATTACAGGAAAATGACTATTTCATGATCATTTTCCTATTATTCCTTTGTAAATTTCTATGGATAAAATAATTTGGGAGGCACATGAATGTGTTATGTCCAATTCTGTGTTTTAGTGAGGCATGTTATAATGGAACTGCACTGTATATTGTCTGTGTTTCAGCTACCTGTACTTCACGACTTATAAGAAGAAGGGATTGTTTCGAAGGGATCTTGCTCATCTTGATGACCACTCACCACTTCAACCCTTGATAGAATCAGATCTACGAACATTTGTACTCGATTACGAGAGCTTCCTCCTTTATATACCAAACAACCCAGAGAATACCATCATGTCTGCCTACTTGGACGGTACCGGTCTGACTGATGTGAGAAAGGGAACCGTTGTTCGCCCCTACTTTGTCAACATTGCCAGTATGGTGTTGTATGATGGGAAGTTTTTCTGGACCAATGGTAGTGTGTTATATAGCGAGGAATATGACAAGAATCGAACCTACTACCACAATGCCCTCGCTCTTCTTGAGAAAAATTTCTGTGGATTTAACCTGTACTACCCGACTTCTCAGCCGATTCCCGTACCTACTACCCCGCCTTCTGGTGTGCAGGTGTTGTTTACAGCCTATAAAGCCATCATTCAGTGGGATGTGCCCCTTAAATTACAGTTTCAAGGTACATGTATATTTAATATACACTTTTAGACTAAATAGAATCTTTTATTCTTATTGTTTTATCCCAATGGAGTCCTTAATTAATTTAACATTTTTAAAGGAATGTTGATCAAAATTCCTGAATTATTTTTGTTGCCATGTTTTTAATGATACATGAAGCAAATGGGGCAGACCCTGATGAAATGTTTTATTCTGCAGCATATCATTTGTGTCTATAAAGTCTGCTGATGTCAAATATTTGAAACACTGGGCTTCTATCGATAAAATAAAATATTTGAGAAAGTGCCATCTAAATTTTGCAGCAAACAAATTTCTTACAAAGAATTTGTTATCTAATTATGGGCCAAATGCTTAATTGATATCTCCGATCAGGCAGTCCATTTGAAATATCGTCTTTTTAACTCATTCAATTAAAAGTGACACAAATTTGTCATCTGCATTAGTCATGATTGGTGCTTTAAAGAAGTCAATAACTCAAACATTGTGTACATTTTCTTTAATTTTTCTAACAAAAAGGCCAACAAGATCATAGAACTTTTGACCATGCATTTAGTCACTCTTTAACTCTTTGCATGTCAGGGGACAAAAATTCCACTCGTCAGCTCGTAGTTGCGAGTGAAATCTAGAAAGGACCAGTAATTCTTTCTGTAAGCACTTGTCCTGTAGGATGAGTGCTTTGGAAATAATTATTCGAGGGAGTCATATTGCATATTACTCCCTTATGTTATTTACTGCATACGCTTTTTAAGGACAGGTACATGTGTTTGCAGAACGAGTGAAAATTGTTAGTCACTCATCCTGCAGGACAAGTGCAATATTGAAATATTTTTGTCCCCTGCATGTTGGGAAATTTAGCATGCTGCTGATAAAGAGTAAAAGGTCAATTTCAGATTTCCATGTAAATATCAGGGTTCCCACAAGCTCTGGGAATCATGGAAAACCTGGAAAATCACTAAAAAAGTTCCATGCATGGAAAAATCATGGAATTTGAAAAAACCTGAGTAATCATGGAAAAATCAAGGAATTTTGTGAAATAATATGACAAAACCACCAGTAGCCAGAAAACTAGCTGTCGAACACTTGCGTGTCCGACAGCTTGTTTTCTGGCTGCTGGTGGTTTCAAGTTTTAATTATTTCAAAATGCATGCATGTTCTACAAGCATGCTATTGTTGCTGCATTCCACATTTATGCTCAGTGTGGTGAAGGTGCTGCTAAAAGAAGAGGTTGGAGGCAGTGCATTAAATAATCATGGAAATTACATTGTTGATCATGGAATATCATGGAAAAATCATGCAATTGTGGTTTTTAATTTTTGTGGGAACCCTGTAATATGTTTTAGGTGATGGAGCATATAAAGCCTGGCACTATGAGGTGAACATTATCCAGAATGCTGGTTCCCACAACAAGTATCTTCAGACAGGGAAACAGTTGAGCCTGATTGTGTCAAACCTGGAACCAGACACCCAATACAAGGTCAAGGTCAGGGCCAAGTCAGCCTCAGGTAGAGGACCCTGGTCTGAAGTGTTCACTGGCAAAACATTGAAAGAAGGTATACAAAAATTGATTAGTTTTATTCTGTCCTTTTGTAGAAAATTCAGTGAACACATTCATGGGTGAAAGTTTTCAGAATTATTCCTGAATTCAGGATTTTGAGGCTGACTTTCCACAGAAAGTCAGCCTCAAAATGCTGAATTGGGGAGATTAAAATAGGTTCTCTGATTTATATTCAGTCTCTCTAAAGACAATTGACCATTTAAACTCGAAATTAGGGATAATTAGTGGGAATACTGCAAGTTTTAGGATTGAAGTTTTAAAAGTTCAGGATTTGGGAATTTTTGAACTTTCAACCTTGCACATTTGTGTTTACAAAACTGTGTCTTCTTTTTGTTGGTACCGTAATGACAGGTAGATATATCACAAAGGTGAAAGTTTTCAGGATTATTCTTGAATTCAGGATTTTGAGGCTGACTTTCCATAGAAAGTCTGCCTCGAAATACTGAATTAGGACGATAATAATACCTTGCCTGATTTATTTTCAGTTTATCTAATGACAATTGACAATCAAACCTTAAAATTTGGTGGGTTTTTTTTGTAATGTGCTTTCCCACTGTATGAAACTGATCATCCAAGAACAGTAATGTTGAACTCTTTGCCTGCTGGTTTTGTATGCTACTGTTTGGACCCAGATCTGGATCCAAACAGTTTGACACGCGGTTGGTATTCATGTAAGAGTTTTTTTTAAAACATTAATTTTGAAGAAAATCAGCACACAACAAAAAAGTATGCAAATTTACCCATCATTATCAGTTATTTGGTCTTTTCTAAGGCTATGCCTGTATTTGTGTCAATTTCAGAGCTGGATTCTGTTGAATTGTTGGTAGCGTACCGCCATCATTACAAGAACTGGGAGATCAAACAGTTTGGGATAGATGGAGATGATGGGAGGATTCTGGTTGAGACTTCTCCATTGTCCCCAGGGGTCACAGGTATGAACACTAGACTTTTAGACAGAATTTAACTTTCAGTGTAGAAAGACAGGAGCAAACTTTTACAATTTTATATTGACAAAAAAATTAATGTAAATGTTACATGAAAAATAGATTATCATGGATGAATGTTTTGAGGATTATTCCTGAATTCAGGATTTTGAGGCTGACTTAGAAAATCGCCCTCAAAACGCTGAATTAGGCAGATTATAATAATTTCTGATTTATTTTAAGATTATCCAAAGACAACTGACCATTTAAACTTGAAATAATTAACATTCTTGAGGCATATTGCAAGTTTTAGGATTTGAATTTGGAAAGTTCAGGATTTTTGAAATTTTGAACATTCACATATGGATATTATGATTGATCTTTTAAGGTTCTAGCTTTAAATATTTTTCAACTTTCACCTATGTATTAGCATATTGATATTATAAAGATTTCAGGATTTCTTTTCATAATTGTAGCCCATGTTAACATGACCATGGATGAAGTTTTCAGGATTGTTCCTGAGTTCAGGATTTCGGGGTGGACTTTCCACAGCCCCAAAGTCATAAATTCAGGCATAAATTATTAACTTCATTATTACATGTTGTGAGTTCTGAGATTAGATATCCCCTTTACCGTTAATTAGGCATAGATAATTAGCATATTACATGAAATTGTTTCAGGATTTGAATCTTAGAATTTCAGGATTTTTTAATTTTAGAACTTTTACCTATGTATAATACATTCCAGATTTGGTTTGGTTTGAAGATAAGATCTTCTGGACAACTGAGGAAGGTGAACTGTTCATGTTTGATGGTCTGGACACTAAAGTATTAGATTTTGTTACTGATGCTGCCTGTGTAGCTATTGACTGGTTGGGAGAGAAGATATACTGGTCTGTGTACAAGAATGGTGTGGTAAGTATTGTATCCAGTCAAACATTGACTGGTTAGGGGAGAAATTATACTGGTCTGTGTACAAGAATGGTGTGGTAAGTATTGTATCCAGTCAAACATTGACTGGTTGGGGAGAAAATATACTGGTCTGTGTACAAGAATGGTGTGGTAAGTATTGTATCCAGTCAAACATTGACTGGTTGGGGAGAAAATATACTGGTCTGTGTACAAGAATGGTGTGGTAAGTATTGTAACCAGTCAAACCTTCACTGGTTGGGGAGAAAATATACTGGTCTGTGTACAAGAATGGTGTGGTAAGTATTGTAACCAGTCAAACCTTGACTGGTTGGGGGAGAAGCTATACTGGTCTGTGTACAAGAATGGTGTGGTAAGTATTGTATCCAGTCAAACCTTGACTGGTTGGGGAGAAAATATACTGGTCTGTGTACAAGAATGGTGTGGTAAGTATTGTATCCAGTCAAACCTTGACTGGTTAGGGGAGAAAATATACTAGTCCATGTACAAGAATGTTGTGGTAAGTATTGTATCCAGTCAAACCGTGACTGGTTGGGGGAGAAGATATACTGGTCTGTGTACAAGAATGGTGTGGTATTGCATCCAGTCAAACCTTAATTGATTGGGGGAGAAGATATACTGGTCTGTGTACAAGAATGGTGTGGTATTGTATCCAGTCAAACCTTAACTGATTGGGGGAGAAGATATACTGGTCTGTGTACAAGAATGGTGTGGTATTGTATCCAGTCAAACCTTAACTGGTTGGGAGAGAAGATATACTGGTCTGTGTACAAGAATGGTGTGGTTAGTATTGTATCCAGTCAAACCTTGACTGGATGGGCAGAAATTATACTGGTCTATGTACAAGAATGGTGTGGTAAGTATTGTATCCAGTCAGGAGAAAATATACTGGTCTATGTACAAGAATGGTGTGGTATTGTATCCAGTCAAACCTTGACTGGTTGGGGAGAAATTATACTGGTCTGTGTACAAGAATGGTGTGGAAAGTATTGTATCCAGTCAAACCTTGACTGGATGGGGAGAAAATATACTGGTCTATGTACAAGAATGGTGTGGTAAGTATTGTATCCAGTCAAACCTTGACTGGTTTGTGAGAAATTATACTGGCATTTATGTATTTGTAAGTAAACAGTCAATTCTAGACTGGTTGGCGAGAAAATATACTGGTCCTCATATAAGAATGTTGTCATAAGTAAACAGTCAATTCTAGATTGGTTTGGGAGAAAATATACTAGTCCTCATATAAGAAAGAATATTGTTGTAAGTAAACAGTCAATTCTAGACTGGTTGGGTCCTCATATAAGAATGATTTTGTAAGCTAGACTGGTTGGGGAGAAAACATACGGGTCCTTATGTAAGAATGGTGTTGTATAAGTAAACAGTGAATTCTAGAGTGGTTGGGTGCTCATATAAGAATGATGTTGTAAGGAAACAGTCAATTTTAGACTGGTTTGGGAGAAAATATACTGGTCCTCATATAAGAATGGTGTCCTAAGTAAACAGTCAATTCTAGATTGGTTTGGGAGAAATATACTAGTCCTCATATAAGAATGGTGTCATGCAGCTGATGAGACTGGTTTTAGTCTTTTTTTTTTTCGGAATCCCCGTAGACATGTTTTGCCACATTGAGGCCCATTTATATTGCAGATCAAGAGAGCTGACATGTATGGACAAATGGTGGAGTTTGTGTACCAAGCACTGGCCAGGGATATGATCATTGACAGTATTCAAGGTCGTATCTACTGGGTCACCATGAACGCCATGGAAACAGCCAGTCTCAATGGCAACAACCCATTGACCTACTTCTCGGTACCCTACTTCTCCGGGAACTATGTAATCAGTTTGACAATTGACCTTGACCTTCATAAAGTGTTCTGGTATATGAAAGGCTTTGAGAACGAGGATCTTTACATGGCTGATATGATTGGCTATGGCAACAGTGATGTCATCGGCTCCATTAAACTGGTTGCTAATTTCCAGGACATAGATAAGTAAGTATTCAAGCTGTGACTTTTACATTGTAATGCTTTTATGAAAATTTAGGCTTGTGAGCAATCAGTGTATTGACAAGACTGTGCAGATAGTCAGTCTCCAAAATCCAGATTTCGGATTGTATGATTATTATTATGAATATAGTTGTTGTCATTTATTCTGAAATTAGGCATGACAACCTTTGCTATTCTTCATCTGCAGTTTAAATTTTTAAGGAATATTTTTAAATTTAGTTCTCAAAATACTGAATTAGGCAGATTATATAGAGTTCTTTTTATATTATTTAAGGCATTTTAAAAGCAAGTGAGTATGAGAAGGAAATGCCGCAATCACAGACCAACCCACGACACCTCGAGGAAGAGACACAGAACACTTACAGCCAGATGACAGCAAGAACACAAAAAAAATAAAGCAAACAGCTCTCTCTTCCTCAGCAAGATGATTGCAAAACTAGAAAGGACAGCAAGATCTATATCATAGGTTTATATAGATAAACAAAATTTTTTGGCGTAAAATTGTCTCGTTGAGACCATTCTTTTGAGTACCCACAACATATGTTTTGGTTGAGAAATAAGGAAAATAATATTTTGGTACACACTCTTAAATGAAGGACTGTGCATGATGAAATTATTATATGGTATTATATGGTTTCTAAAGTTCATGATATAAATTTTGGAAATTTTCAGCTTTCACCCATAGTACAGTGAGCCACTTTAGTTACGCACCATTTTTTCAGGCCCCACATTTTTTGACAAAGATACTGGAATCGAACATTCTCTATGATAATTTATTTATTGACATTTTATCTGTTTGATAACATCGAAAAACAATTTTTGGAATCACTCATGCGGATCATTCTGCTACTCAAAGGCAATTTTGACAAATTTTGAAAAATGCACGTGCAAGCGGAACGTCTATTTTTTCTATTTTTGTTTTTTGCTAGGCATTATCCATGGTGATCGTTGTGACAGAAAAACACCAACAACAATTTATTTATTCAAGTAAAACCCCTTTTTTTGGTCGTTTAATTTAGTAACACCATTACTTTTTGAAGAAATGCTCGTTTTAACGTCATATTAACGTCAGTTACAATAATCAAACTAGGTTTTCTTCGCAGATTATTTTGTAATGAGTCACTTGTTGACATAGAAGTATCAAAGCACGAAAACATCTTATCATTGACACGTCTTATAGCCTTGGTAGTAGTGACGTCATCACTAACGTCAACACCATGACGCCAATAAATCCATTAATTTTTTCACGAAAATAAACGGCGGATACATGGCTGTTTAAAATGAAATCATAAAAGAAGTATTTCGATAACTAGTTTACTCAGAATCATACGAAATTTTAACTAACTTAAAAAAAAGTACTAAAACCAACTTTTTTCAAACCTTGGTCAGCTGGGAACCAAAATACTAAAACATTAAAAAAAACTATGAAGTTAACAATCACATACTAGTCTTAGATATTGCCAAGAATAAATCGGCTCTTATATCTGGCATAGCAGAAATTTGACCCTGAAAAAGTGCAATGTGATCTGAGTTTCATTCGAGATAATGCAATGTGAAATGGTGTTTTGAGGGTAGTGCGCTTAAAAATCCATTTTCTCCTTCGTTTCTAATCTGATTACAATGAAACTTCAATGGCTAATGCAAATATAGATGGTCTTTATGTTGATAGTCTCAGAATAAAAATATCACATTTCTTTTTCGAATAATTTTACATTTTATAAGTGGTGCGTAACTAAAGTGGCTCACTGTATTAGGATTGCAGTATTCTTAATTTAGGATTTGTGTAGTTTTAGAACATTCATCCATTATCCTGTTATCCGGAGGCAAAGCATTATAACTGCATCTAATGTATTTGTGGGTGAAAGTTTTCAGAATTAACCCTGAATTCAGGATTCAGTAGATCATAATGGCTTCTCAGATTAATTTTCAGATTAACTAAACTTAATCAATTAAACTTGAAATATTCATTTTTGTAGGGATTTTGCATGTTTTAAAATTTGAATTTCTAAATTTCAAGTTTTTTGAAATTTTAACTTTTGCCCATATGTATTAGATATTTTAAAAATAATAAATATGATTTGATTTCAGGTTTTCTGCCTTGAAGTATTTCTCCTCCCGACTGTTCTGGCTGGACAACAGCCAGTCTGTTGTTGTTGGTGACACACAGTGTAACTATTCGTCATCACTATCCAGAGTGGGTGCAGAGGTGACCATGTTTGACATTAGACACCCGTCCTTACAGCCCTACCCAGGTAAATATTGAGATAACAAGTCAATTAAAATTATTGTTGGTGACACACGGTGTAACTATTCCTCATCACTATCCAGAGTGGGTGCAGAGGTGACCATGTTTGACATTAGACACCCGTCCTTACAGCCATACCCAGGTAAATATTGAGATAACAAGTCTATTGTTGTTGGTGACACACAGTGCAACTATTCCTCATCACTATCCAGAGTGGGTGCAGAGGTGACCATGTTTGACATTAGACACCCGTCTTTACAGCCATACCCAGGTAAATATTGAGATAACAAGTCTATTAAAATTATTGTTGGTGACACACAGTGCAACTATTCGTCATCACTATCCAGAGTGGGTGCAGAGGTGACCATGTTTGACATTAGACACCCGTCCTTACAGCCCTACCCAGGTAAATATTGAGATAACAAGTCTATTAAAATTGTTGTTGGTGACACACAGTGTAACTATTCCACATCACTATCCAGAGTTGGTGCAGAGGTGACCATGTTTGACATTAGACACCCGTCCTTACAGCCGTACCCAGGTAAATATTGAGATAACAAGTCTATTAAAATTATTGTTGGTGACACACAGTGTAACTATTCCACATCACTATCCAGAGTGGGTGCAGAGGTGACCATGTTTGACATTAGACACCCGTCTTTACAGCCATACCCAGGTAAATATTGAGATAACAAGTCTATTAAAATTATTGTTGGTGACACACAGTGCAACTATTCCTCATCATTATCCAGAGTGGGTGCAGAGGTGACCATGTTTGACATTAGACACCCATCCTTACAGCCCTACCCAGGTAATCCTTTTTTGTATGAAAAGTACTGTTAGTTTAATTAGTGTTAATGGCATTCAATTCATATGAGAACAGGGTCCGCACAGGCTTGAAAAGTACTTGAATTTAGAGTGTTTCTTGAAAAGTCCTTGAAAATTAAATCTGCCTTGAAAAGTACTGGAAAATCACACAAAAACCTTGAAAAGTCCTTGAATTCTACTATTTTCTGTAGGACTTGGCACTGTTGGTCGAGACCTTAATTAGTATAAAATCGTGTGCCTTTATTAAGGTTATAGCATATGCTGCACCAAGTATAGGCACAACAATTTATACTAATTTTCCAGCACTAATGTCTCTCATTATCTTGGTCTAGCATTTCTGAAGAAGAATTTTATTACTTAGATCACTATTTTTCATTAACTTTAAGGCATTGAAAACTGTTGGAGAGTCTTTTAGAAGTCCTTGAAAAGTCCTTAAATTTTACTCATACTTGCCTGTATGAACCCTGGAGAAATGGGTGTGGATGATTGGCATCATGAAGCTTGCCAATGTATTTTCCATCCAGTTTCATACATTAAAGTTTAGAAAGTTTGGAAGAACAGTTAGGTAATTAAAGGGATCACATGGAAAGTGCAACAATTCTTACACACTTAAGCACCAGCTTAAGCCTCAGTTACACATTCATGATTCTGGATAAGATTTACCATGATGCATCCCGATGTGACCTATACTGTAAAATGGGGATGCATCGAGATGGATAAAGCAGAAAATTCAGAAATCACTACACTGTCTAAGGATGTTCCTACAATATCTTTACGAATCCACTATGATTCATGACGGCAGAACTAAGGACAATAAGGATTTACCCTGGTTTAGCTATCAATGCTCCTGATGCTTCTATGATTCAATACAGAGATAGTACCATGCTACTACGGTAGTGCCACGACATAACAGTAGGGCAGTCTTAGTGTATTTGTGATGAGTTGGGGATGAATCATGGTGTCAGTAATACCCCCGATTCACCCGAACACCCACGAATGACCACCAATACGATTCCGCTGCTGTGGTGCTATGATTTAGGCCATGCCCACATTCCACCATGGTTTGCCCCAAATGTTTTAAACGGTTTAAAACTATCATGGCATTGTTGTGGAGGTTCCCAAATCACCTCAGTTCTTCACAAATCATTACGGTAGTACTAGGAATCACATCGATGTCTCTACGGTGCTACTACAAATCATGCCAATGCACCACAATTTAATAAGTTGTGGTGAGTCATAGCTCTACCGTGGCCAGAAGAGTGAATGTGTAACTTGGGCTTCAAGGGGGATCTCCTTTCTGTCTGATGGACCAAAATATGTAAAATATCAAATTGATTTACGGGTAGGAGTTCAACCAACTCCACAGCACAACAACAGCTGTTGCAACCTTAAATGTGCCCATTTAGGTCTCCAGTCAAGAAAGGCTTATCTCTTTGCATGATGGGTAGTTTTGCATGTTTCTTTGGTTGTCTTCAAAATTAACTTTTTCAAAGAATTCTTAGAAAACAGGCTAAATGATTTGTCAGACCAGGCCCCGAGGTTATAAAACTTTTTCTATGCTCAACTCAGCTGAGCACGAAATTGATCCTGCTCATAAATGTTAAAATGCCAACAATTGTTGGCATTTTAACATTTATTAGCATGGTAAATACAACATCTGAGAGACTTAAAGCAAGAAACTTCTTCATTTGCCAGTATTTTAGTTTTTATGAGCAGTTGAATTTCGTGGTAAGTTGAGTTGAGCATGAAAAAAAGTTTTATAACCTCGGGGCCTGATCTAAGTCCATATTGTTTGCAAAGGTTATCAGCAGATAACAAACCTCATTACTAACAGACAAGGAGTCAAATAGTTGTAAATAGCTGTGAAAAAATTCCAAGTCATGCATTAACAAAATCCTAGATCTCTGAAATCTTGCAGTTGATTGAACAAAAGTCTGACATGGCCAGCGAATGACCATTTAAAGTTGTCAGGGATTTCCAATAAAAACAATTCATATGTTACTTGTTCTCAGAAAATGTGTCTACGAAAACAAAGTCCCTTATCAAGGTATAAAGGAACAGTCTGATCTGAGTCCATATTTGTTGCAAAAGGCTAACATTGCACATTATCAGATGAGAGCTCATACACGGCGGAGAATCACGTGACTCCAAAACAACAACAATGTTTGTTTGTTTGTTTGTTTGGTTGCTTTACGTCCCAAGTCAACAGCTATGGTCATTGCGGGACGGTCAGTTCACCTAATCACACTTTTTCCTGGGCAGGGTTGAACAAGCGGTTAACCAGTAATTCGTGCACATACTTTCGCTTGTAACTGACAACAACCCTTCTTGAATGAATCAGCGGAAGGGAGGAGAATGGCCGTAGAAATTATTTCATGATCAATCTCCACAAAAGTATGGGACCGGGCCGGGATCGAACTCACGACCCCTGGATCTGCAGTCAGACACGCATCTGTAGCCAGACACATTACCGACTGCGCTACGCGGCCCGGTACACAACAACAATGGTGGATACCATTGAAAAAAATGTCAATTCAGGTAAGTCTTTCTTTGATATTTCCGTTAATACTGGTCAGATTTGCATGCGATTTGAAGCAGATACCCCAGAAAAATGACAACAACATGCCCATCGTATGTGATTTTCGGACAATTATCTGAAAAATTCGGTTGCTCGTCAATAACTTTTTAACCAGATTTTTTTCTGAAAGTCGCTAAAGATGGACATATTGCTGTCATTTTTTCGGGGTATCTGCTTCAAACCACACGTCAGTCTGATCAGTATTTTCACCCCCCCACCCCCCCACGACCTTAAATCTGAAAAAAAATCCTGAAAATCAACTAATGAAAAAAATTCTGGCCTTACTTGTTTCAGGTAAACTGAATAGTAGTACCATATGTGTGATCCCCACCACCGTACCAGCAGCAAGTGTGCATACAGTAGGAACCTGGTCACATTTTAACATCACCTGGCAACCTTCAGTTGAGGTCAACCATGGAAATGTTTCCTATGAAATCTCGGTGGAAGCAGATAACATGCTGAAAGACATTCTGGTAAGATTTAGATTTCTTGCATATCGGATAAGGATATCTGAGATTTTACCCTGGGATAGAAAATCTTATCTTACCCATGCTATCTTACCCAGGATGTCAAGTAACGTCATCATGTGAAATGGCATCTTAGCATATTCAGGGTCTTCTGGAAGCTTATTTTAAAATGGATAAATAAATAGATAAATGAATAATTAAATAGATAAATAAAAATAGTGGTGAGCAAGAAAAAGAATCATTATTCCTGTGAGGGTAGGATAGAAAAATCTGTCCCTAGGGATCACAGTTTGTCATCACTGGGCAAGCCTCGTGATGCCAAATGGTGATCCTCGGGACAGATTTTTCTTTCCTACCCTCACACTCATGATAGATTCTTATAGTCTTAAGTTGTGTGTTTAACTCTTTACATATACATCTTATTGCCATTTAACTTTCTTTTTGTGTCTAACCCAAAAAAATTTAAAGTGAAAATCCCTATGTCTAAAAACTATTGAAACTATTGCAATGGTGAAAAAACTTTTGCCGATACTATTGAATTTGCCACTTTCCTATTGATGTAGTAACATTGCCTAGGTTACTATTGGGATAAATTGATAGTCTGATGTATTGCTATATCCCTACTTACAACATGTACTCTGTTCTATCAAAACAAGGGGCTTTGCAGATGGTAAATAATAGAGGTGTTGATGATCAGATCAGGCAGAACAGATGCACAGGCTCCTCTCATTATACCCCCCCCCCCCGCAAACTTTGTTTGTGGTGGGGTATACTGTTTTCATTATACCCCCCGCAAACTTTGTTTGTGGTGGGGTATACTGTTTTCACGTTGTCCGTGCGTGCGTGTGTGCGTCCGTGCGTGCGTCCGTCTGTCCGTCCGTCTGTAACGTTTTGTTTTTTTAATATCTTGAAGAGTTAGTGCTGGATTTTCATCAAACCTTGCAAACATGTTCATATATGCAAGACAAATACTTAAGACAAAAAAGTAAGGGCTAGGGGCCAATTCTATTAGAGTTATTTCCCTTTGTAGTTCTAAATGGCTTTTAATATAGGGTTTTATGCTTATGCTATTATAGGCCATACACAGGCCGATCAACTCCTACCGCAGCTTTTGATGGAACACTTTGATACTTTGCCTATACAATGTAGACACATTGAACATATGCATGAAGGAGTTTACTTCAGAAAAAATATTTTTTGACAAAATGACAGCTGTGAGAACTTAGACAATTTTTCCCTAATAAGGCTTTTGTATATGCATAGACAGTGCCTTCATGGGCCGATCAACTCCGTGCCTTCATGGGCCGATCAACTCCTACCACAGCTTTTGATAGAACAATTTGATACTTTGCCTATACAATGTAGACACATTGAACATATGCATGAAGGAGTCTGGTTGAAAAAATTTTTTTTGACATAATGACAGCTATTAGAACTTAGACAATTATTACCTTATATGACTTTGTATATGCATGGATAGTGCCTTTATGGGCCACTCAACTCCTACCACAGCTTTTGATGGAGCAATTTGATACTTTGCGGATACAATGTAGACACATTGAACATATGCATGAAGGAGTTTATAATTTTTGTTTGCACAGATTCTGCTGAAATCTTCTTTTCAAAACTTAGATCTGCTGGTTTGAACTATAACTTGCCAAGTTTTTTCACTGAATCTTACTGTGCGGGGGGTATCTAATAAGCCTTGCTTATTGACTTTTTTCATTAGATATGTCATATGTGATATATCATTGCAAGAAAACCTGTCTTCAGGGTTTCCAACCAGGCCATACCCAAACCAGGCTGGTCAACCTCAGAGACTAGCAAGAAAATTGAAATTTCACTTGTAGCAAGTTAAAATAATGCTACTTTCCTATACACAAAAATGTTTGTAAAACCCTGAAGATGGGTTTTCTCGGACCCATACAGATGTTGTCAATTAAATCATTAACATTTGATTTCAGATTACCCAAAATTCCTGGTATGAAATGGAAGGACTTCCACCTTTTACATTGGTGACGGTATCAGTGAGGGGTTACACCTACTGGGGTCTGGGACCTCTGACCACCACGACAGTCAGATCACCCATGTCAGGTGAGTGGAGCTCCTGGGCCTTCTCCTCAATACAGTGCAGTCCCTTTATAGGACACCTCATTATAACATGGATTTGGATTCCAGGCTCAGTTGGTAGAGCATTTGACTGGGGATCGAAGGGTTGCTAATTCCAGACTAACCACTGGCATAGTCATTGTGTTGTGTGCTTGAGCAAGACACTTAATCCAGTGCTTAGTACTGGTTAAAGCAAGGAAGACAGGAAATCAGCTCAACATGACTGAAAACTTGTTGAATGCGAAGTAAAGCATCAAAACACGGATTTGAGTATAACACTGTTATGCATAGGGCCAGTTAAGCAAATATTTTTAGCGTAAAATTGCGATTATTTTCTTACCAATCAGTTTGAACATGTGTTTTGGGTTTTTTTGAGTACCCACAATATATGTTTGGGTGAGAAATAAGAAAAATAATTATCAGTTACACACTCTTATCTGTAGGCCTGTATCATGTTGTGGCCCCACTATTTTTTTTTAACATAAAGAAATTATCATAGGAAAATGATCATGAAAAATTGATGATCATTTTCCTATAACTTCATTGTAGATTTGTCTATTCAAACACAGTTCACTTATAACACGGTCCATTCCATAGCATTATAAAGGGACTACACTGTATTATGTTTGCACTCTTAGACCACTTGTCTGTTTGCTTGTGTTGGGTGAGAAAGACCCATGGTAACTGGCACTCTAACTTTATATAAACTACATGGTGTCTCAACAGTAGTTTGTGCTGCGTCATATTGCATGCATTTTTCAAAAAGCTGCATAAAACCACTTGTCAGCCAATGAAGCTGTTTGAACACAAGGCCAACAGGTGGAGTTTTCAAACATCGTCCGAGAGACCAGCAAGTGTTAATGCAATGAAACAAACATGAGTGATCATTATTCTTGCATATTTTACCTGATTTCAACCGAAACCCCACTGAAAATGTCGCTTAAACATTAAATTATCCCTTTTCATACACAAGATTTCTCTAAACAAAATGGCGTCAGCACCAAACTTTCAAATGTCATAACGCAGCCACGATGTTTTAGACGCGTGCAAAGTTTTCGCAAGCAAAAGCATTTGCAAAAAGATCTGTCAAGGCCGCAACGCTTTCCCGTGTAAGGTCATGCAAACAATTCAGGGCCCAGATAGGCTTTGCCAAGTAAAAGCCATGTTCAAACAGCATGTGAATCTCATGATTTGAACATGGATTTTGGCGGCTTCAAACAGCTTCCCATAACGAATTCCTATGCAAGAATGAGCAATTGAACTATGAGCTGATTAATTTTACACATTTCTTTGTTCTCTGCAGCTTTGATTTTCAAAATAAACGGTTTCAAAAAATTCTCTAAGAAATCCCATGAGAGTGTTGCAGTTTTGATTCAGATCAGGCCCATCATCTTATCAGGACTTATCTTGGTAACTGTTTGCTAAGGTTATCAGTAGACGATCAGGGCTTACCCTGGCTCAGAATTTGTTGCAGCCAAAACTCAAGCCAAATGGAAAAAGTTTGAGCCAAATGAAATTAACTTTAGCCAAGGTTTTAGCCAGAAAGTAGTATCAACAAATTGTTTTGTATTAAGTCTTTGCTCTCTATAGGGGTAATTTTTGTTGTCTGCTGATAACCTTTGCAAAAAGTTTGGACCCACATTACCTGCATTATGTCGAGCCTGATCAAGATCCAATCTGTTTGACACCTGATGGTATTGAAAAATTCAAGCATCCAAAGAGTAAGATATGGCACAATAATAAAGTGTGGTGGATTTATAAAAGCAATATTGGAAAATCCATAAGCTGATTTTGCAAATATGTAATTTTTGAACCACCTAGATTGTACTTTTAGCCAATGACTTATATTTGTAGCCACTCTACATTTTTAGTAGCAAATGTCTACAGTGGCTAATGGCAGGGTGAGCCCTTGATGATTCTGGGGAAAGAGTTGAACAAAATTTGTAAGTTAAACAACAAAAGAATCCTTTCAGGAAGTAGGGCTTCCCTTCAATTCAGTTTGTTTCCTTTTAATTATTCTTCAATAAGTTTAAATGGCAATTTTCACTTTGATTCTGATTCGTGACTTAAATCATCTTCTTTTTCATCTGCTGTTTTATTTTGGAAATCTCTATACACGCCTACTTAACGATCCAATACTCAACATCTGGTTGAATATGAAAACAACTGCTCTATGAAGAAAATCAAAAATCAGGGAATGTCATGCAACAGCCTATGGATTCCTATGTTTGTGGTTTAAATATGAGCTCAGAAAGTATTCTCATTAGGTCATATTTACTTTTCGCCCGATAAACACGGTCGAATTCTGGTACACCTATTTTACGCCAAATGTAAATCTGACAAAACGAGAGAACTTTCTGACCTAAAACTTAAAGCACAAACATAGGAATGCATAGACCGTTGCGTGACATTCCCCAATTTTTTATTCTCTTCCATGAGGAATTGTTTTTAATATTCAACCAGATGTTGAGCATTGGATCGTTTGGTAGGCATGCTAAAGCAACTAGTGTGGACTCAGGTCAATATACTGCACAGGGAGCAGTCTGAGCTAAAATTTATTCTTTTCCAGCTGACGACATCAGTAGATTGCATTTTCAGATAGAATTTAACAAAAATTTTTCCTACTGGGAAATTTTGCATGTTTTTTGACGTCTGCAGATTTTTTCAAAATCATCTTTTTGAAAAATTCTTTCAGAACGCCATCAAACAGTTTGGACTCAGATCTGGCCTAAAGTGTATGCAAATGTTAACAGCAGACGACACTAGTAGAGTTAAAGTGCAGTTTAAGTAGTTGAGAGCATCTGAAGTCTTTGAAGTGCCTATCTATCAGATTTAGAATTGATATAAACTCCGTCTGCTAGTGTCGTCTGCTGATAATCTTTGCAAACATTTTGGACACAGATCAGGCCCAACAAAATGTTGGGCTTGATCTGGGTCCAACTGTTTGACACTCTGATGGTATTCCTGAAAGATTTATTTGAATTTATTAATTTTGAAAAAAATCAGCAGACGACAAAAATTCATGCAAACTTACCCAGCATGCTACAAGTTAAAATTGAGCCGTAAACAAGTTTTCTGGTAATTGTGTCATTTTGCAAGAGTCAGACTGCCATATACAGCTGAAAAGTTGCCGCATTCTGTTTTTCAAGTTCCCAGTACAGAAAGATTTAACTCTCTGCATGCTAGGTAATTTTTCGTGCTTTTGTTGTCGTCTGCTGACTTTTTTCGAAATTAACGTTTTCAAAAAATTCTTTCAAGAATACTATTAGAGTGTCATGATTTGGGTCCAGATCAGGACATTCTGTCGGTCCTGATTTGGGTCCAAACTCTTTGAAAAGGTTATCAGCAGGTGTCCGCTAGCAAGGAAACAGTCCAATTAAGCACATTCATCAAAAATGATCTTTGAAAAAGAAAGAAAAAAACATCTTATTCAAAGAACATAAGGTTTTTTATACGGCTAGATGTTAAGTAAAATGATGCCTTAGTTCATCTGAATGGAAAAAATACAGCAATATATTAAACCTTATCGTGCTGGATATTTTTATGTACTACAAATCTCACACATTTTTTTCAAGTTAATGTGCCAGGCCTCCAGATAAGAGTATATAATTGAAAATTAATTTTCTAATTTCTCAACGAAAGCTTAAGTTGTGGGAACTCAAAAGAAATGTCTCAATGAGATGGTTCTCTTAAGCACCCAAAACAAATATTTAAACTGATGGATTAAAAAAGGTTTCATCGATATTTACCTTTCGAGGAACCCTTTGCCTCACAACCTCAAAATCTATTATAAGCATAGATTAATTGACCAATCATAATGCCAGGAATTATTTTTCAAAAATCCCTCCCTGCCTATCAGAGCAAATTATCAGCATCTAATATACACTGACTGTTAAGTCTCCATAAGTCCAGATAAACAAAGATTTTGATCGTAAAATTATTTCTTTTTCTTCTACAGTTTAAAAATATGTTTTGGGTGCTCAAAAGAACCATTGTAATAAGGATGCTGATCAGGCCCAACATCTTGTCAAGCCTGATCATGGTCCAAACTGTTTGCAAAGGGTATCAGCAGACGACTTCGGTAGGTAAAGAGTTAAATGTTTAATTGTTATACTTTAGTGCCAGGTGCGCCACAGGCTCCTAAAGTCTACGTCACTCAGCGCAAGAACGCTGCCTCGTCCAAGGTCACCTTAGCCGCTGATTTCCGCTGGTCGGAGCCGGACTCGATCAACGGTATCTTGAGCCATCAACATGTTTATTACTGGAAGAGTTCCAAACCTCACCAAGTCAGTTCAACGACTCTGTCGTCATCGTCGAGACATTTCATCCTTGATGGATTACAGGGAAATACCACCTATTTCTTCCAGGTTTGTGATACTTGACCAGGCCCCGAAGTATTAAAGCCTTTTTCATGCTCAACTCAACTGTGCATGAAATTTCAACTGCTCATAAATACTAAAATGCTGAAAAATTAAAAAAAACTTTTTTTTGTTTTCAATATTTATCATGCTAATTAATGTAAAAAACATTTAATAGAATAATTATAATAAATAAAAAGTTTTGTAATCTGGGGGCCAGAATAATTGTAATAAATAAAATGTTTCGTAACCTCGGGGCCAACTCAAGATTAGAATGTATTTTTCATTGCGTTTTTTCTATTGATCAACTAAAACATATACATGCAGGAGTCCCTTCATGAGAATATCTGTCTTTGGGATTTGCAGCCAGGCCCTCACAAGGTTATATAAAATCTTTTTCATATTCAACTCAACTGTGAGCATGAAATTTAAACTGCTCATAACCAATAAAATGCTGAAAAATAAATATTTTTCTTATTTTCAAACTTTCTGATATTGTATTTATCATGCTCATAAATGTTAAAATGCCAACACTTGTTGGCATTTTAACATTTATGAGCATGATAAATTTCATGCTCAGTTGAGTTGAGCATGATTTTTTTATAACCTTGGGCCAGGCTAGACTCTAACTATCCAGCTCAGCTTCAGAAAGAGAGAAACATGATGCATTCAAGTATTTCCCAGATTCAAAGTTAACTTTCTGCATATGAGCACTTCCTGCTTGCCGATACCAAACACCATTTTTCTTGATGACATGCAAAAAGTTGTCATTATGACATGTTTATAAGTGTCTGGAGGTGGAAACTCAGGTATTTTGTTGACTATAGTAGTAGAGTTGCTGATACCAAGCACTATTTTTCATGATATATGGTCCAATTATTAAGTTTGCGGTTAAATGGCACTTATGACATGCAAAAAATTGTCACTATGACATGTTTATAAGCGTCTGGAGGTGGAATCTTAGGTATTTGGTTGACTGTAGTAGTAGAGTTGCTGATTATACGAAACACTATTTTTCTTGATATATGGTCCAATTATTATGTTTGCACTTAAGTGGCTCTGATGACAACAACTTTTCCTGTTCTAAAAAGTTGTCATTATGACATGTTTATAAGCATCTGGAGGTGGATTAATTGACTGAAGTAGATTTTTTTTTTATAAAATAACCCTTTAAGCACCAATCACAACAAAAGTTATCTGCTTGTGTCGTCTGCTGAAATGTTTTACAAGCCTCTTTCAAGGTATCAATGTACCATTAGGCACCGTGTGTTTGGGTACAATAGGATTTATGAGCATTAGAAACAAGTCCGGGCGTACTTCGGTCAACCCCAATTTTTGCTCTGCTGATACCTGGTCATGATTTATTTTACATACTAGAAGCTATTCTTTAGCCAGACAGCTCCTTTAAGTTTCAGTTAATTCTGTATTGTTTCCACTTTCAGAAAAGACTTTTTCCAGGTCAGTGTATTCTTGGGCGGGAGCAGCAGGAAATTTGAAAAAAAGTACGGTCTCCACAAACTCTAAAATATTTTAGAAAAGCAATCTGGCGACACCAGGGCATTCACTGTTTATTTTGTTTCTCTTTAGTTTTTGAACAGGAATAAGTGTTGATTAAGGATCAAGGAGATGTCCTGATTGTGTGTGTATTTTGAGCATTAAACTATATAGGAAAATACATTAGTACAGTGAGACCTTGAATTTTCAAACAAAGTGGACCTAGATCAGACTGCTCCTACAGGGTCTGATCTTGGTCCACACTGTTTGGTTCTATACTTTGATTAGTCAGTATTGTTAGGCAATTATTTGCAGCAGACGACATTTTCAGTCGCATTAAGGGATAAGTCAGATGTGAATAAGGCATTTGAAATTTATGGCCTAAATCTTTTAATGAAATTTATCACATGACGTCGCGTCTGGGAGTGATATAACACCATGCATTAAACTTGATAAACCACTAGTGGTTTACAGATTTAGTACTGTAACATAATGACAGCCATTTTAACTATGCTCAAAAGATGGCAAAATCTTGACGTTTTCTCACCATAAATGCGATTTTTAATGTCATGTGATAAATGTAATCTAACATTTGTGCTCCTGTATTATTGAATTTATAAAACTTGTTGCAAAAAAGCGATAGAATGCTCGACAAGCCTTGCATTTTATCCCTTTTCCTCAACTCGTTTAATAAATTCAATAAAACATGAGCACTCATATAAGATCCTCTATATTGTGTTTCAAAATTTTGTTTAAAGCGCACTTCTTGGTTTTCTCTATCCCTACTTTTAGACATGAAAGTTTCTTATAGTACTACACTATTACAGGTTGAGGCTTGTACTGAGGTTGGTTGTGGAGCCAAGTCTACTGTGGCAAATGCAACTGCTGATGGTAAGTGGAAGAATTTTACATTTGAGCCGTGACATGAGATTTCCAACAATCTGGTATGTGCAACCAGCAAAACCTCAGATCAGCCTGCGCATACGCGCAGTCTGATCAGAGCCTTTGCTTGTCGCTTGAATATTCTATGATTGTTAAGCTACCGACTGAACATCATTTGGGGTTTCTAAGTTTAAAAGGAGGCTGCACAGGCACGTCTGAGTTTACACTTGTCAAAATGACACATTGTTAGAAATCACGTGTCACGGCTCATTTATTAAAGAGGATAGCCATCATCTACATCCTTATTTTGTGTGTGGGGGAGAACTCAAGGCTCTGGTGAGACTGCTCAATTACACAGGCTTGTCTGAGCCCTTGATGTCATAATTACCAAAATCTTATGATATATTTAGTATTATATTTGACTATAACAACTACATGTATAATTGTATAGGACATTTGTAAAAAATTGATAGACTACAAAAATTAGAAAGTTTGAAACACCCAGGTGAACCCCATGTCTAGATCTCGGAGGATGTTAGCTATCGGAGGTAAACATTGAGATCATGGATGGATAGGGTCTGTATTTATCCGTTTTCATTTCATATTGAAAGTTTCTTGGGGACGAGAGCAGCAAACATGTTGCTTCTATATTGAATGATAAGGACTCGGAATCTGTTAAATACTTTTGATCCATGTCTGTAGGATTCAGGGCGACTTTTCAAACGGCGAATGTGAATTTTTCAATGAAAAAAGGCTAGTGGTTTGATCATTGCTGGACTTATATCAACCTTTGACACTAATTGCTTTTGCCGCTACCATTCTATATCATTCTCCTGCATGGCTTGTAAGTGTCATGTCCAAAACTGCTATTAAAACTTCAAATTTTGAAAATCGCTTTCGTTGCTATCGTTTTGATGGTTAGCAAAATGTTCAGAGGACTTACCTCCGAATGGAACGCTATCCATATACATGACACCATTGTCATAAATTGCAAATAAATAAGTGTTGTGCACGTCTGTTTGAATTATATTGGACTGATACATTCCAAAGAGAGGTTAAACATTGCAGCGGTAGTTATGAATCAAGAAAAACTAAAATAATACATATAAATATTAACTGATGAATTCGAAATATTCGTTCAATACACCGCATTTCTGAATTCAAACACGATTTAAATTCAAACAGATTCAGTTCAAAACATGCATTGCTTTCAGAATTCTTGTCATTCTATATACTTACGGCTAATATGTTGTTTTTATTCCTTAATGTGGTTCATTATGATATAAAACCATGTCAAAGCAGACCATGTGCAGCAAAAAAATCCTTTGTTTACCTCCGGTAGCCAACACCCTCCGCAATTTGAACATGCGGTTTACCTGGGTGTGAAATGCATGGTTTCTTCCCACTCGTAGCTGTGCACTCTTGTTTGAAAAACTACTTTACACGTATATGATTCACTGAAGGATTTTTTTTTTTTGTTGAAAAAAGATGTCTTATGTAGCAATATGAATCTGTCTCATTTTATGAGTTAAAAAAGTGAGAGAAATTTTGCAAAGACAGCTAATCTTTTTCAACTATTGTCATGCTGAATATTTTATATTCTTCACTCCTCCACAATTTTTGTCCTGTTAAGGCCAAATAAAAAAATAAGTTAAATAAGTGTGTTTCAGGTAAGAGGTCTGAAAATTTTAGGTAGGGTAGGCACACCCATTTTTTTTTAATTATTTCTTTTTCTGGAAAAAACCCATAATTTTATGCATTTTGAAAACCTGATAAAAATTTTACTGTCCTGCCAGCCAAGAGTGACAGTGACGACATGCTTTGTTTACAAAGTTATCAGGGACTTGTGATCTATTGATTTGCGTTAGCTCAAGTGAAGTGTACGTGTTAATGTTTTACTTAGCAATTGTGAACAAAGTATTAAGTCACTGTTACTCTTGGCTGGCACGACAGTAGGTTTCACTAGTAAATTTATGTAGGGTCAGGTTACCCTAAACACATATATTTTTTATTTGGCCTAACTCAATATTTTAAGTACTACACTCCTCTCCAATTTCTATCAAGTGAACTTGCAGCATTCCAGACTTCCAGTCAATTGTTATCATGTATATTCAATCTGAGTGGAAAACAGTGTGGAGCCTGATCAGATGGCTTCGTCAGAAGCCAGCTGATCTAGATCCACAGTGTTTTTTTAAAAAAGATAAATGAGCCGCGACATGAGATTTCCAACAATGTGGTATGTGCGACCAGCAAAGCCTCAGATTAGCCTGTGTCGCTTGGATATTCTATGAGTATGAAGCTACTGACTGAAAACCATTTAGTGTTTATAAGCTTAAAAGGAGGCTGCACATGCTCATCTGATTCTACACTTGTCAAAATGCCACATTGTTGGAAATCACATGTTGCAGCTCAAATAGGTGTTCAGCAGGACAATAGTTGTATTAATAAATGTCAGAAGACACTTCAATCCAGTAAATCTGTGATAATTTATTGTCACACTTATTAGCAAAATAGATATATTAAATTTTTTTTTGTAACTGATTCAAGAATATTACAGGAATAATTTTGATTTGTTTCGTTTTGTTGTAATAGGTAGGTCACACTAATACTGTTTTTTTCTGAAGAAGGTCATATTGCATATCAAATTACAAGGAAAGAAGTTTAGAACATTATGCAAGTAAAATGGTCGACCTTCACCCCTGACCTTTTGGGTTGGGTAGAAAGGTCATGCAGACATTGAAATTTGTGCAGATATTTTGATTGAACTTAGTGACTTGATAGGCTTTGGTTATGATCTGAGTGATAATAAAGATGGACTTAGGTGTTGGAGAAATGGGATTTATATTTTGTGGTAAACATCCCCTCCTCATGACAAGGACTCAGGTGAGTAATCCAGGGCCCGTTGGCCCTCTTGTTTTAATAAGAAGCAATTTTGTTTGCACAATATCTCTTTATAGAAAGAGTACCAGCCTTATAGACCCCCATATTTTGTGGGGTACATTGTATCACAAAGTATCCTAGACGAATTATAACTTTGACCTTTTTTCCCATTTTTTTCAGCTGTCAATCCTGTACCAAAGCTACTGATAGCCACTGCAACTGGTATATTGTTAGCTGAGGCTGATAATATTGTCAACACTTCTGTTACCATGGTTACCAAGCCAACCATCTCCATGGCGTATCTGGCCCAGGAAGACGTGCTGTACTGGGTCACTCGAGATATGTACTTGGAAGAATATCATCAGCACAAAATAAAAAGAGTAAGAATCCATAACTCTTAATGCACCAATCCCAACAAAAGTCGTCTGCTTTTCTCATCTGCTGAAATGTTTAAGAAGCCTCTATGGCAAGCAGTGTGGACCTAGATCAGACTGCTCCTATTGGAGCAGTCTGTTCAGGTTCCACGCTGTTTGCTGCTATACTTAATTCGTCAGAAATGCTGGGCAATTATTTGCAGCAGAAGACTTCAGCAGACGACATTTTCATGCATTTTTTTTTCTTGGCGCTGTAAGGGTTAACTACTTGCACTGCTGGGTATTTTTATGCGTTTGTTGTTATCTGCTGACTATTTTCAAAATTAACTTTAAAAAAAAACTATTTCAGGAACACTATCAAAGTGTCAAACGGTTTTGATCCAGATCAGCACCAGGCCTGGTCTGGGTCCAAACTGTTTACAAAGGTTATCAGCAGATGACAAAAGTCGCCGCTACGAAGGTAAGAGTAAATCACAACCTTTAACCCATATAAGCCGAAGGGAATTCCCCATTCTTATCAATTGTTCCAGTCCATTTCTGTTTTGAGGGTTATTGGGTGGTATTTGATCAAAATTTAAATTGATTAATTTAACTAGCAACTTTTTTAATGAAAAGTAGATAACTCCCATGTTGATAACAATAAGTAAAATGGAAGAGTTTATTCTTCATAAATGGGTTAACTTGGAATATGACTCTATTTCAGCACTTTCATCTTGAGGCTACAGTGGTGGACATGTCCGTTGACTGGATCAGCAGGACCTTATATATAGTAGAGGACAGAGACGGGGAGGGGCATATCAGAAGTTATGAGATTGATAAAGATCAGCAGTTTGAAGTTATCAAGAGACCTCAGAAAATAGGAAATATTGTACTGGATCCCTATACAAGGTATAACTGAGTAAAGATTTATCAATGCTAGAAGGGACTTGCAAAGGCTCTGATCAGACTGCGTGTATGGGCAGGCTGTGGTCTGAGCCTTTGCTGGTCACACATACACCATTGTTGGAAATCTCATGTCACGGCTCATTTATCAATGCTAGTAGTATAGGGAAGAAGATAGGGTTGGGGAGGGGCATATCAGAAGTTACGGGATTGATAAAGATCAGAATATTGTTAGCTTCCATAATAATGTAGTCAGAAGTGTTCTTGAATATATGCAGCAGAAGTAAAAAGCAGACAATTGTTTCAGGACAAAAATATAGTGGCGTAGTAAGAGTTAAAAGCTTGTTTCATAAATTTCATATTAACCCTTAAAGGCCACCTATAATTTGCTGCAGACGACAATTTAAAATTTTGCCGCTTTTTCAAAAATAACAAATAAGGCATAATATTTCATGAGAATTGTCTGCTGGCAGACAATTCTCATGATATATCATACCTTACTTCTTCTGAAAATTAGGAAAGATGTTGCAAAATTTGTCGCCTGCTGCAGTCGTGATTGGCACTTTAAAGGTTAAATGACAATTTGTATTAAATCCTCTATATCTGACAGGAGGCATCACCCATTTCTCCATGTCTCACAGGTTAAGATAAACAAAAATTTAGCGTAAAATTGTAAATATTTTCTTACCCATAATTTTTAGCATTATGTTTTGGGTGCTCAATAAAACCGTCTCTTTGAGACGCTTCTTTTGAGTACCCACAACATATGTTTTTGTTGAGAAATGAGAAAATCATTTTTCTGTTACACACTCTTGGCCTGGCCCCGAGATGATAATACTTTTTTCATGCTCAACTCAACTGAGCATGAAATTTCAACTGCTCATAGAAGCTAAAATACCGACAAATGATGAAGCTTACTGCTTTAACCCTTAAAGTGCCAATCACAACAAAACTCGTCTGCTTTTATTGTCTGCTGAAATGTTTGAGAAGCCTCTATGACAAACAGCGTGGACCCAAATCAGAGTCTGATCTGGGTCCACACGGATTGCTTCTATACTTGAATTATTCAATAATGTTCAGCAATTATTTGCAGCAGACGACTCGAGCAGGCGCCATTTTCAGATCAATTTTTCTTGGAGCTTTAAGGGTTAAGTCTCTCAGATGTTGTATTTATCCAGCTGATAAATGTTAAAATGCCAACAGTTGTTGGCATTTTTACATTTATGAGCAGGATAAATTTCGTGCTGAGCTGAGTTGAGCATGGAAAAAGTCTCACAGCCTCGGGGCTTGATATCTTTTTCCCATTTCAGCTCTATCATCTGGTCAGAACAAAACTCTGTAGACAATACCTGGGAGCTCTATATAGTAATATATCTAGTGAAAATATCACAAAATTGTTCTCCGACATGAGACGTCACCTAATATTTCATATCCTTTTTTTGTTTCAGCTCGATCATCTGGTGAGAACAAAACTCAGTCGAAAATACCTGGGAACTCTATCATAGCCATACATCTGGTGAAAATATCACAAAATTGTTCTCCGACGTGAGACGTCACCTAATAGTTCATATCTTTTCATTGTTTCAGCTCTATCATCTGGTCAGAACAAAACTCCGTAGACAATACCTGGGAACTCTATCATAGTGATATATCTGGTGAAAATATCACAAAATTGTTCTCCGACATGAGATGCACCTAATATTTCATATCCTTTTTTTGTTTTAGCTCGATCATCTGGTCAGAACAAAACTCAGTCGAAAATACCTGGGAACTCTATCATAGCCATACATCTGGTGAAAATATCACAAAATTGATCTACGACGTGAGACGTCACCTAATTCTTCATATCCTTTCATTGTTTCAGTTCTATCATCTGGTCAGAACAAAACTCTGTCGAAAATACATGGGAACTCTATCATAGTGATATATCGGGAGGAAATATCACAAAATTGTTCTCCGACGTGAGACGTCACCGGCGAGCTGTGAATGCTCCTTGTAACTGTCCTGGGAACCAGAAGACGTCCTCCGCTCTGGCCATGGATCTCTCTCAGGATGGTCACACAGAGGTGATATTTGTGGACGAGGACAATAATATATTAGCAGCAGACGTATATGGATGTCACTGTAGGACTTTACTCAAGGCAACGTCGGACAGGCCAACAGGTTGGTTTACTTCTTTTCTTTTGGGGTTGACCTTTTTTTGCAATAAGAATATGGCATTACGCAACAGAGATGATTTCCCCAGAACAATAAACTTAAGGTGTTTGACATCATTTAAGTAGGTGGATAAAATAAAACAAATAATTTTAGAAATTAAATTTTATTTTTTCTCTACTTTCAGGAAAATAACAGTAGGAGGAATTTGTAAATCAACTAAAAAAAAAATTCTGGCCTTAATGAAATTGTATCAGGCTCTGTTTCAAAAGCTGAAAAAAAATGTTAAAGATCATTTACAGTAAATATTTTAAATTTCGAACACTTTTCTCGTTCTGTTCTCAAATAAAATGTTGGTTATCAAGGCTGGAATTCACAAAATGCTTATCAAAATAGCACAGTGAAGACCCTGATCAGACTGCTTCTTCAGAAGCAGTCTGATCTGGGTCTTCACTGTTTGCTTAGGCCTTTTTAGCAGGCAGCTAGTGTTCGATTTTTAGGGCATTCACCATATCCCCATTTTACAGGTCTAGCTCCAGATGTTCTGACAGTAGACCATGTACATGTTTATTGGTACAACGAGAAAGAGAGACAACTCCATCTCCTTGATAAAGAAAGTGGAAAATTATCTGTAACATCATTACCAGGGGTCTCTGATATGTTCCCTCATGGTGCCCATCTTCAGCCCTTACCAGGTACCGGTAATGATCAGGAATCAGACATGTTTTTTCATGCATAAATTTGCCAGTCCCAATGAAGCTGTTTGAACACAAGGCTGTTAGGCCTGTTACTCAAACCTCTCCGGAGGGACCTGGTAAGTGTTTATGAAATTAAAAAACCATGTTTGATTGTTATTCTTGCATATTTTACCCAGTTTCAAACAAAGACACATTGAAAACACCGCTAAAATACTATATATCATTTTTCTTGCACTGGATTTCTCTAAACCAAATGGCATCAGCTTGTCCTCTTTTCATTAACGGCTTTCCTCGTAGTTATTTATGCAAGAATTTATGTTTAAATATAGATTTGAGTTTTACAAGGACAGGGCTTCACAGACTTAGTATTAATTACCCTAATGTTTTTCATCATCCTGAATCCAGTGCATCCTAAAATCAGAATTTTGGTCTTTAAAATATAATAATTATATGCCCTAAACTTAGAACAAAAAAATAGGGGGCAGTTTTGCTTTTGGTTTGTCCATCCTTCTATCATGCTTACCTTGTCAGCAGGATATATCATGATTAACTTTTGAATGAATTCTGAAAAATATTACTGGCTGTTTGTCTAGGCCTTTTTGGCAGGCAACTAGTGTTTAATATTTTAGAGCTTTTACAGGATATTTTCAAATGAGAATACTTATTTATTTCAAGCCTCCGAATGTCTGGATACAAGCCCCTATACCGATCCCGTTGACATGGTGTCCATTACCAACACATCAGTGACAGTACGTCTACACCCAGTGTCATGGCCAGATGCCTGTGAAAACATCAGTCAGCCATCAATCAGATATACAGTCTACTATAGGAAGCTAGATGACATGAATCCAACGGACCACTGTGGACCAGCGGGACAACAATGCTTTGCTAAGGTTGGTCATAGTTTTACTCTGATAACCCTTTCTTCACTGAATCCAAGCTTCTAGATAAGGGTGCATATCTAAAATCATTTTTCTTATTTGTCAACCAAACATGATGTGGGTATTCAAAAGAACCGTCTCAATGAGACAGTTCTTTTGAGCATCCAAAACAGATGTTAAAACTTATGGATAAGAAAATATTAATATTTTATTGTCAAAATATTTGTTTGACGTTAGATGATATTAATCCAATGGACCTCTGTGGAGCAGCAGACAACAATGCTTTGCTTTGGTTGGATATGTTTTTCTGACAACCCTTTCTTACTGAGGAGTATTCCATAAAGTGTAGCTTAGTCTGATTTTGGGAATAACAAAATACATAGTAATATTTGAATTTGCATAACTGTCATTTTTAGTTACAACCCTTCACATGCCATTTGTATAAATGGAAATGTCAATACAAAAGATAGTCATGTAATTCAGCCCTCTTAGATTCTTATATCAAGTTTGATGTTGTGAAGCAAGAGATCTTCCTGTCAACCAGTGGTACTTGAATGCTTTACAAGGATTGGCATGTTCCTCGAACATTTCTCAGAGCGACGAGCCAAGAACAAATAACAGCAATACTACCACCTTGGAATATATTATGTTACAACCATTGGGGCTTTAGCTATGCTAACTCTTTAAATGCTGAATTGGAATCTTCCAGTTCATTATTCAGTTACAGGGTTCCCACAGGCTTGAAAAGTACTTGAATTTAGAGGGCTTTCTTGAAAAATCCTTGAAAATTAAATCTACCTTGAAAAGTACTGGGAAATCACTCAAAAGCCTTTAAATGTCCTTGAATTTTACTATTTTCTGTAGGGCTTAGCACTGTTGATAGAGACCTAAATCAGTATAAAATTACTGTGCCTTTATTTGGTGCAGCATATGCTGCACCAAATATAGGCACAACAATTTTATACTGATTTTCCCATACTAATGTCTCCATTATCTCAGTCTAGCATTTCTGAAGTAGAATTTTAACACTTAGATCAGTATTTTTCATTATCTTTAAGCCCTTGAAAACTGTTGGAGAGGCTTTTAGAAGTCCTTGAAAAGTCCTTGAATTTTACTCATACTTGCCTGTATGAACCCTGAGTTATCAATAAATAATTTGCTGAATTAAGCAAACAAATAGTCCTGAATTAGTCTGGAGCAGTCTGATCTGGGACTATTTTGTTTGTACATTCTTTTCATCGGAATAATTTGGTAACTGCACTCAAAGTTTTTTATGAAGACTGTACAGTATAATTTTATTGAATTTTCTTTCAGGAATCCTATCAAAGGGAGATAACCATAGATGGAATAGATCCATACACCTACTTTATCCTCCAGGGAGCGGTCAGTAATTATTACACACAATATTCAGCGACCTCACTAGGAGATCCCACAACAGTTAGGACCAAACCAGGGGGTATGTTTTACTATAAACAAATATTTCACTCATACAGTATGATAAAAAAGTAATGAGAAATAAATGATAATGAGTGCCAATCTGAGAAAATGGAAATTATGGCATTTCAGCAATTGTTACGTAAGAGACATTTGGAAAACACATTATGTGAAAACATTGTATTTACTAGATATTTTGTCGTCTCAAGCAGTTTGGACCCAGATCAGGCCCTAAGAAATATCTGGCCTGATCTGGTCTGATAGTACATGTATTTATGTAAATTTCCCAGCATTCAAAAGAGTAGCCCCCAACCCATTACACCTCAACAAAGTAGCTTCATCTATTAACCATTGCTCTGCTGAGTTGGGATATATCCTGCTACTGTAGATACCGTTCAGCTAGCTTCTGAATAAGACAGATGATCAAGGTACACACTTTTGAGTTCACTGTTATACCTGGAATTATGCATCTGAAAAACATAAGTTGATGTGGCACTTTAACTCTCTACCTGCTAGCATCGTCTGCTGATAATCTTTGCAAACAGTTTGGACCCAGATCAGGCCCGACAAAATGTCGGGCCTGATCTGGATCCTAGATGTTTGACTCTCTTATGATTCCTGAAAGAAATTTTTGACAAGAAAATCAGCAGACGACAAAAAATAAGCATGCAGACTTACCCAGCATGCAAAGAGTTAATTATTTCAGCAAAATATGCTAATATAGATTTGTGTATCATTTTCAGTCCCAACTGCAGTTGGCAACATTACTGCTATACCACAGAGTCCTAACAGTATAGGTATAATGTGGCCTGCTCCGATACTTCCTAATGGACCACTCGATAAGATAGAATATTATATTCGCTGGACGACGCAGACTAAAGATGGTATATCCAAGGACATGATGACCGAAGCTATCAAATACGAGGCTCGAGATCTGTATAATAATGGGCTCTTCTCACGCACTATAGACAACCTCAGTCCAAGTCATATGTATAGTGTTCAGGTAGGAATTCATTCCTTACTTAACCCATATAAGCCTAGCGTCCTTTTTGTGGGACATAGGCAAACAGCGCAGACCCAGATCAGACGCAGCAGAATGCGGCATCTGATCAGGGTCTCCACTGTTTGATTAAAAGATGAATAAAAATGAAAAATACCACCCAACAACCCTTAAAACAGAAATAGACTGGTCCATTTGATAATAGTGGGAAATCCCATTCTGCATAAATGGTTTAACCTTTATCCTGGTGATATTTTTGTCCAGAAGCTGTTGTTTGCTTTTTATACTCCCCGCAAACGCATTTGAGGGTGGTATACTGTTTTCGCTTTGTTCCTGCATGTGTCCATCAATAACTTTGGTTGCTTAATATTTTAAAGAGTCATAGATGGAATTTCATCAAACCTTGCAAACATATTCATATTTACATGACAAATACTTATAATAAAAAAATAAGGGTTAGGGGCTAATTCTATGAGAGTGATTTCCCTTTATAACTCTTAATGGTTTTGTATATACATAGATAGTGCCTTCATGGGCCGATCAACTCCTACACGTACCACAGCTTTTGATGCATTAACCCTTAATGCGCCAATCACAACAAAAGTTGTCTGCTTTTCTCGTCTGCTGAAATATTTAAGAAGCCTCTATGGCAAACAGTGTGAGCCCAGACCAGACTGCTTCTATAGGAGCAGTCTGTTCAGGATCCACACTGTTTGCTTCTATACTTAATTTGTCAATAATGTTAGGCAATTATTTGCAGCAGATGACTTCAGCAGACGACATTTTCAGATGCATTTTTCTTGGCGCTTTAAGGGTTAATCTAATAAATTGTTTTTGTTTTGTCTGTTTTAGGTGATCTGTAACCAGACTGAAGGTAATTTTGTGAGGGAGAGTACACCAGTCCACGTGATGACATTTGATGAACCAGATGGCATACATCAGATAGACGCTACCAACACAACAATCCAGGTGGTGTGGACATCACCCAGTGATGACAGTGTTTCAATGTTCTCTATTTATTATGCCAAGGTAAGTATCTATGTCCCAACTAGTCCACGTGATGACATTTGATGAGCCAGATGGCATACATCAGATAGATGCTACCAACACAACAATCCAGGTGGTGTGGACATCACCCAGTGATGACAGTGTTTCAATGTTCTCTATTTATTATGCCAAGGTAAGTATCTATGTCCCTACCAGTCCATGTGATAACATTTGATGAGCCAGATGGCATACATCAGATAGACGCTACCAAAACAACAATTCAGGTGGTGTGGACATCACCCAGCGATGACAGTGTCTCTATGTTCTCTATCTATTATGCCAGGGTAAGTATCTATGTCCCTACCAGTCCACGTGATAACATTTGATGAACCAGATGGCATACATCAGATAGATGCTACCAACACGACAATCCAGGTGGTGTGGACGTCACCCAGCGATGATAGCGTCTCCATGTTCTCTATCTATTATGCCAGGGTAAGTATCTATGTCCCTACCAGTCCATGTGATGACATTTGATGAGCCAGATGGCATACATCAGATAGACGCTACCAACACAACAATCCAGGTGGTGTGGACGTCACCCAGTGATGATAGTGTTTCTATGTTCTCTATCTATTATGCCAAGGTTAGTATCTATGTCCCTACCGGTACATGTGATGACATTTGATGAGCCAGATGGCATACATCAGATAGACGCTACCAACACAACAATCCAGGTGATGTGGACGTCACCCAGTGATGACAGTGTCTCTATGTTCTCTATCTATTATGCCAAGGTAAGTATCTATGTCCCTACTAGTCCATGTGATGACATTTGATGAACCAGATGGCATACATCAGATAGACGCTACCAACACGACAATCCAGGTGGTGTGGACATCACCCAGTGATGACAGTGTCTCTATGTTCTCTATCTATTATGCCAAGGTAAGTATCTATATCCCTACCAGTCCATGTTATAAGATGGCATACATCAGATAGACGCTACCAACACAACAATCCAGGTGGTGTGGACATCACCCAGTGATGACAGTGTCTCTATGTTTTCTATTTATTATGCCAAGGTTAGTCTTTAACTCTTAGCCTTCTGGGTAATTTTGCTTGCTTTTTTATACCCCCCGCAAACTTTGTTTTTAGTTATACCCCCCGCAAACTTTGTTTGTAGGGGGTATACTGTTTTCACGTTGTCCGTGCGTGCGTCCGTCCATGCGTCCGTCCGTCCGTCCGTAACGCTTTGTTTCCTTAATAACTCGAAGAGTCATTGCTGGATTTTCATCAAACCTTGCAAACATGTTCATATATGCAAGACAAATACTTTAGACAAAAAAGTAAGGGCTAGGGGCCAATTCTATTAGAGTTATTTCCCTTTGTAGTTCTAAATGGCTTTTAATATAGTGCTTTATGCTTATGCTATTATAGGCCATACACGGGCCGATCAACTCCTACCACAGCTTTTGATGGAACAATTTGATACTTTTCCTATACAATGTAGACACATTGAACATATGCATGAAGGAGTTTGGTTCAGAAAAAATAATTTTTGACAAAATGACAGCTGTGAGAACTTAGACAATTTTTCCCTAATAAGGTGTTTGTATATGCATAGACGGTGCCCTTATGGCCCGATCAACTCCTACCACAGCTTTTTATGGAGCAATTTGATACTTTGCCTATACAATGTAGACACATTTAACATATGCATGAAGGAGTTTGATTTAGAAATAATATTTTTTGACAAAATGACAGCTGTGAGAACTTAGACAATTTTTCCCTTATTAGGCTTTTGTATATGCATAGATGGTGCCTTCATGGGCCGATCAACTCCTACTACAGCTTTTGATGGAACAATTTGATACTCTGTCGATACAATGTAGACACATTGAACATATGCATGAAGGAGTTTGGTTCACAAAAAATAATTTTGACAAAATGACAGCTGTGAGAACTTAGACAATTATTCCCTTATATGGCTTTTGTATATGCATAGATAGTGCCTTAATGGGCAGATCAAGTCCTACTACAGCTTTTGATGGAGCAATTTGATACTTTGCCGACACAATGTAGACACATTGAACATATGCACGAAGGAGTTTATAATTTTTGTTTGCACAGATTCTACTGAAATCTTCTTATCAAAACTAAGGTCTTCTTGTTTGAACTATAACTTGCCAAGTTTTTTCACTGACTCTAGACACATTGAACATATGCACGAAGGAGTTTATAATTTTTGTTTGCACAGATTCTACTGAAATCTTCTGATCAAAACTAAGGTCTTCTTGTTTGAACTATAACTTGCCAAGTTTTTTCACTGACTCTTACTGTGCGGGGGGTATCTAATAAGCATTGCTTATTGACTTTTTTCATTTTTTTTGTCGTCTCCTGATTTTTTTAAAATCAACTTTTTCAAAAACTTCTTTCAGGAATACCATTAGAGATTATAACAGCTTCTCTGATTTATTTTTCAGTCTATCAGAGGACGTTTGACCATTTGAACTTGAAATTGTGAATATTTAGTAGGCATGCTGCAAGTTTTAAGATTGGAGTTTCGAAAGTTCAGGATTTTCGAAATTTTAACTTTCACCCATGACAATGGTAGGCTTGATTTTTTTCTGAAATTTTCACAACTACTGCAATAAAGATAAACTAACACTGTTTATTGGATATACTTTTATTTTATTTGTAGGTGCAAGATGGTCCATTAGAGTATGAGAGTTATGATCTGCCATTTTTGACGAGCAACTACACTCTATATAATATGACGTTCAAGGATCTCACGCCAAATGCTGAGTACTCGTTTAGACTGAACATTATCTACCGATCTTCATACAAAGTCTACCATTGGCCACAAGACAGCTCACAGACCAAATATGTCTTCAAAACACTCAGTAAGGCCAATAAAAAAAATACCTGTGTTTCCGGTTCCCCGACCGACCCTAAAAATTCGGGGCCGACTCTAAACTTTTTTTTAAAAAAAAAAATCCGATTTTTCGTATCACAAATTTGCTAGAAAACTGACAAAAAATGGATAAATCAGAGTAAAATATGAAGAAATATTGTATGCTTAACGTGCATTCGAGCTAAATAAATAATTCAGAAGCATTTGTAGTCTGAAAATTGCTCTTATTTATGTGAAATTTGCCGATTTATTTGCGAAAATTTCGGAAAAAAGTACCCACGAAAACTAATGACATTTCATTTTTTAGTACTTTAGAAATGAACAATGTGAAAAAAAGTTTATCAGGCAACCTGAAAACCATATTTGTTCGTATTTTGGTAAGAAAAATGATTAAGCTCTGGTCTCAACTTCACTTATTTTCACCTTTCCAGTGCGCCCTGTAACAGTGTTATTTTCATTGTCTGCACAGGCAGTAATTGTACAAGCAATGGCTTTTGAGAAAAAAAAAAACCTATGAAAACAAGAACTGGCTTTTATTTCAATATGATCATAATGATATAATAAAGTCACTTTACACTTAATATATTCTGGTCTCCTCTGTCTTTGAAACAAAATAAATTTTTTGTGATTGTTGTTACTAGACAGGACACGACAGTCCAATGTTTGTAATGCCAGGGTGCACAAATTTAGAACATTAACATCTGCCATTGTACATATCACCAGGATCCACAGCCTGGTGACATTGCCTGTACTTTTTTGGAGGAGAAGAGGGAAAAGTACACTAAGCAGAGTTCAAAAAAGGAGACAGAAACACCAGAGACTTGCAGACTAGTGTCTCTACTCCATTGCCTGCAAGACGCTGGAGCATATTGTATTCAGTACAGTTTAAACATATTTTATTGCCAAATGGGTTGGGTTACAAGTTCTCAAAAACCTTAGTTACGACCCTTCCCCTTACATGTAGCATACACAAACACCGTAGAGACTCACAGCATACTCATACTTTCAAAAGAGACGGTATTGTGAGACACAGCTGAAAGCCTATGGCAAAATCCCCCGCCACCACCTACTGCATAAACTCCAATTATGAGGGGGCTACTTATTATCAGCACCCGATGCAGTTGAGTCAAGGGGTGCCCCAAGGAAGCGTTCTGGGATCTCTGCTCTTCCCACTGTCTATAAAAGATCTGCCATAGTACATATCACCAGGATCCATAGCCTGATGACATTGCCTGTACTTTTTTGGAGAAAAGAGAAAGAACTGTTTTGTACTGTTAGCAAAAAAAAAAAAGTAAAAAAAAAAAAAAAAGTAAAGCCTACCTACCGACCCTGTTTTTTTCTGGCAAGGAACCTGAAACACAACTATTTTTTTTTTTGGCCTAATGTCATGTCATATTAATGATGGTTTATAGCTTAATTTTGATCCTTTTAACTCTTTCCCTGTTAGCGGCGACTTTTGGCGTCATCTGATAGTCTTCCCAATATGTTCGGACCCAGAACAGGACAGACAAAAGGTTGGTCCTGATATGGATCCAAACTGTTTGACACCCTGCTAGTGTTAGTGAAAGAAAATTTTGAAAAAGTTAATTTTGAAAGACGTCAGCAGCATTAAAAGTAAAAGCATGCAAAGAGTTAATATTTTAATGGAATCTCTCAGATGATGATCTGAACTGATCCATACTAGTTATCAATATATGAAATTGTTGAATAAAGCAAACAAATAGTCCTAGAGCATACTGCTCCTTTAAGCCCCCAAAACAGATGTTTAAACTGTTGGATAAATAGAGGATTTTACATGAGTGCTAATGTTTTATTGACTTTATTAAATGAGTTGGGAAAGTGATAAAATGCAAGGCTTGTCCAGCATTTTATCACTTTTTTGCAATGAGTTGATAAATTCAATAAAACAGGGGCACAAATGTTAGAATCTATTTATCATATGTCATTTAGATTATTTTGTAATCATGTTTTTAGTGTGAAAAAATGTTAAGATTTTGCCAAATATATGCAACGTTATTGGCGTCATTTCATAACAGTGCCAAAATCTGTAATCCACTAGTGGTTTATCAATTTTGAATACATGGTGTTATATCACTCCCATAGGCAATGTCATATGATAAGAAAATATATGTGGTAATTTTACGCTCCATATCTTGACCTTTGAAATTTTTGCTTTTTGGATTTTTTCTAAAGAAGTTTTCGTAATCCTGTGATTCTCCTCAGTTTCTTGTAGACTAATTGTTATGTTGCAGCTGGTATCCCCGGATTTCCTGAACCTCCTGTCATTGAAGAGATAACTACTGGGGAGTTTGAAGTCAGCTGGTTACCGCCTCATGACTTTGGGGAAAATGTAACACACTATCTACTACAGTACAGGTATTATGCCAGTGTTTTTATTTACAACACTCCCCCCAACTTTTATACAACAAACTGTGTTAACAACTTACTTTGAATTCATTCTTGTACATGTACAGTATGTGTTCTATGTTACGGGCCAGGCACTCTCACTTATATATCTACTTAAGGTAGATTTCTCATAGCTTCTAGTAAATAATCAATCTCTGACAACTGTGTCAGAGAGTCAACTCTTTGGCTCAGTGGTTAGAGCATTGGTCTTGTACGGGGGTGACCCGGGTTCAGTTCCCAGCCAGGGCAGGGGAATATTTTCAGTTATGTTTTACTTTGTTATGGCTATCATGTCGTAAGATGGGGGCTCACATCTGAGATTGGACCTTCGTTTCACTAAAAAAGGCTTTCCGTCATCATAAATGATGACTTCTTTGAAGAGGGGGAGTGTTACGGGCCAGGCACTCTCACTTATATATCTACTTAAGGTAGATTTTGCATAACTTCTAGTATATAATCAATCTCTGACAACTGCGTCAGAGAGTCAACTCTTTGGCTCAGTGGTTAGAGCATTGGCCTTGTACTGGGGCGACCTGGGTTCGGTTCCCAGCCAGGGTGCGGGAATATTTTCAGCTATGCTTTACTTTGCAATGGCTATCAAGTCGTAAGGTCTAGAATCATAAGTTACCTCCGAAAAAGGACCAGACAAACAACATAGACCTAGATCAGACTACTTCTGATTTGTTTGCTATTCAGACTTCCAGCACTGATAACAGACATTGTATTTTAGAATGATAGAGAAAAGTGTTTGAAATTTTAGAACATTTACAGTTCAAAAATTTATCTCCTTTTTGAATACTTGTACAAATCTATTTCCTTTTAATTCTTGTACAATTTATCTCCCTTCAGGCATATAGATAAGGAGAACTGGAGTTTTGCAGTGAATACAACTGACACTAGATGGGTACTGGACGATGGTGCCCTGCCCAGAGGGTTTACCTATGTGTTCAGAGTGAAGGCACAGAATAAGAATGGCTGGGGACCATTCAGTCTCAACAGCTCCATGTTCTCATATCCAAGTAAGTTAACTGTTATTATCATATGGTCCTCGACTCAACAAAACCTGTCTACGGGGATTGCAAACAACAAAGGTGCAGACTAGCCTGCGCATCCACGCAGGCTAATTAGCACTTCTGTTATTCTCTTTTGGGAAAGTATCATATTTAAACTTGCTACAAACAAAATTTTAATTTCTTAGCTTTTCTATGTAGCTGAGGAGACTGATTTTGAGTATCGCTTTGTCAGAACCTCGAAGACAGGTTTTTGAGGCCCATATTATATTAGTCACTACAGTTGCTGTAATAACTATTTTCCGTACTTGATTATGGGCTGTGTGTGAATAACTGACATTTTGAGTCTTGTAGAGATATAAACCGAAATATGTCTTGTAACATTTTTGTCATTTTGGATTGTTTCTGCAAAATAATATGTTACATTTATCGCATGGTGTTGTTTTACAATGGATAATGTCATGTCATTAAAACTATGCCCACACATTTGATAGCATTGTCTATGGCAGTGACAATGTTACAAATTTATATTCAAAATTGTGATCTTTGAAAGCCTAAAATCCTGTTTCAACCCAAATCTTACACTTATTTCAAAAACTTTGTTAACTCTTTAAAGCACCAAGAAAAAAATGTATTTGAAAATGTCGTCTGCTGAAGTTGTCTGCTGCAAATAATTGCCTAACATTACTGACAAATTAAGTATAGAAGCAAACAGTGTGGACCCAGAACCGACTGCTCCAATAGGAGCAGTCTGATCTGGGTCCACACTGTTTGCCATAGCCGCTTCTCAAACATTTCAGCAGATGAGAAAGCAGATGACTTTTGTCGCAATTGGCACATAAAAGGTTAATAAATTTCATTAAAAATGACACTACTGTAAGATTCCCTATGAATAAAAACTTTCAATTTGTAGATATTGTCGCACACTGCTTCATATACCATTCAATTTTCAGTTCTACAGGCAAAGTCTGATGACACAATGATGACAGTGGTGGCAGTGGTGTGTGCTCTGGTGGTCGTTCTTATCGCCATGGTGATAATAGCCATCTGCTTCTGTAAGTACACAGTTAGTTGCTAGATTAGGGATTTAGATACACAATGATGACGGTGGTGGCAGTGGTATGTGCTCTGGTGGCAGTTCTTATTGCCATGGTGATAATAGCCATCTGCTTCTGTAAGTACACAGTTAGTTGCTAGGTTAGGGATTTAGATACCTACAGTGGTGGCAGTTGTGTGTGCTCTGGTGGTCGTTCTTATCGCCATGGTGATAATAGCCATCTGCTTCTGTAAGTACACAGTTAGTTGCTAGATTAGGGATTTAGATACACAATGATGACGGTGGTGGCAGTGGTATGTGCTCTGGTGGCAGTTCTTATTGCCATGGTGATAATAGCCATCTGCTTCTGTAAGTACACAGTTAGTTGCTAGGTTAGGGATTTAGATACCTACAGTGGTGGCAGTGGTGTGTGCTCTGGTGGTCGTTCTTATTGCCATGGTGATAATAGCCATCTGCTTCTGTAAGTACACAGTTAGTTGCTAGGTTAGGGATTTAGATACCTACAGTGGTGGCAGTGGTGTGTGCTCTGGTGGTCGTTCTTATTGCCATGGTGATAATAGCCATCTGCTTCTGTAAGTACACAGTTAGTTGCTAGGTTAGAGATTTAGATACCTACAGTGGTGGCAGTGGTGTGTGCTCTGGTGGTCGTTCTTATTGCCATGGTGATAATAGCCATCTGCTTCTGTAAGTACACAGTTAGTTGCTAGGTTAGGGATTTAGATACTTACAGTGGTGGCAGTGGTGTGTGCTCTGGTGGTCGTTCTTATTGCCATGGTGATAATAGCCATCTGCTTCTGTAAGTACACAGTTAGTTGCTAGGTTAGGGATTTAGATACTTACAGTGGTGGCAGTGGTGTGTGCTCTGGTGGTCGTTCTTATTGCCATGGTGATAATAGCCATCTGCTTCTGTAAGTACACAGTTAGTTGCTAGGTTAGAGATTTAGATACCTACAGTGGTGGCAGTGGTGTGTGCTCTGGTGGTCGTTCTTATTGCCATGGTGATAATAGCCATCTGCTTCTGTAAGTACACAGTTAGTTGCTAGGTTAGGGATTTAGATACTTACAGTGGTGGCAGTGGTGTGTGCTCTGGTGGTCGTTCTTATTGCCATGGTGATAATAGCCATCTGCTTCTGTAAGTACACAGTTAGTTGCTAGGTTAGGGATTTAGATACTTACAGTGGTGGCAGTGGTGTGTGCTCTGGTGGTCGTTCTTATTGCCATGGTGATAATAGCCATCTGCTTCTGTAAGTACACAGTTAGTTGCTAGGTTAGAGATTTAGATACCTACAGTGGTGGCAGTGGTGTGTGCTCTGGTGGTCGTTCTTATCGCCATGGTGATAATAGCCATCTGCTTCTGTAAGTACACAGTTAGTTGCTAGATTAGGGATTTAGATACACAATGATGACGGTGGTGGCAGTGGTATGTGCTCTGGTGGCAGTTCTTATTGCCATGGTGATAATAGCCATCTGCTTCTGTAAGTACACAGTTAGTTGCTAGGTTAGGGATTTAGATACCTACAGTGGTGGCAGTTGTGTGTGCTCTGGTGGTCGTTCTTATCGCCATGGTGATAATAGCCATCTGCTTCTGTAAGTACACAGTTAGTTGCTAGATTAGGGATTTAGATACACAATGATGACGGTGGTGGCAGTGGTATGTGCTCTGGTGGCAGTTCTTATTGCCATGGTGATAATAGCCATCTGCTTCTGTAAGTACACAGTTAGTTGCTAGGTTAGGGATTTAGATACCTACAGTGGTGGCAGTGGTGTGTGCTCTGGTGGTCGTTCTTATTGCCATGGTGATAATAGCCATCTGCTTCTGTAAGTACACAGTTAGTTGCTAGGTTAGGTATTTAGATACTTACAGTGGTGGCAGTGGTGTGTGCTCTGGTGGTCGTTCTTATTGCCATGGTGATAATAGCCATCTGCTTCTGTAAGTACACAGTTAGTTGCTAGGTTAGGGATTTAGATACCTACAGTGGTGGCAGTGGTGTGTGCTCTGGTGGTCGTTCTTATTGCCATGGTGATAATAGCCATCTGCTTCTGTAAGTACACAGTTAGTTGCTAGGTTAGGGATTTAGATACCTACAGTGGTGGCAGTGGTGTGTGCTCTGGTGGTCGTTCTTATTGCCATGGTGATAATAGCCATCTGCTTCTGTAAGTACACAGTTAGTTGCTAGGTTAGAGATTTAGATACCTACAGTGGTGGCAGTGGTGTGTGCTCTGGTGGTCGTTCTTATTGCCATGGTGATAATAGCCATCTGCTTCTGTAAGTACACAGTTAGTTGCTAGGTTAGGGATTTAGATACCTACAGTGGTGGCAGTGGTGTGTGCTCTGGTGGTCGTTCTTATTGCCATGGTGATAATAGCCATCTGCTTCTGTAAGTACACAGTTAGTTGCTAGGCTAGAAATTTAGAAACCTACCATCAGTGTTTGGATTTGATAAAGGGTACTGTCAGTCAATTAGTTAATTTTAACTACTCTGCTGCTATCCTAATCTAGGACCCAGTATAGACTGACTGGTCACTGACGGAAATACAAATGGGCCCAGAATATATGTTGTCATGGCTTTATTTTAGCGCTATTTCAAAGTACTACAGCCAATAAGATTTATTCTGAACAATACCCGAGATTATAAGAAGTTATTCCTGGTATGGGAAGTTGAAATACTACGAGTAACAGTGAATAGAATAAAAGTTTTATCATCTTAATAGGTTGATTTCTGACGATTTTCGGCTGAAAGTTCTGAAAAAAGCTAAAAAGGGTACCTTGGTTTCTTGCTGATATTCATAAAGACGGATCAACTTTCAATGAATATAACAATACAGTCTTAAAGATAATATGTTGAACCATTGCTTTTTGAAGAAAAATCACAGATATGCAGAGAAATAACTGAGATATGATTATTTAATCTTCAACATAGGTCAGTTTTTAAAGCTCAGCCATGACAACGTATTTACAATATATACATTTACCTGTATGTCAGTGACCAGTCCCAGTATACTGGATCCGAGTCCTATTCAAACACTCACTGGGTGTTTGATTAGGATAGCAGAAGGGTGCCTAGATTTGACTAAGGAGAACCAAGTGTTATGATTCGACAAGGAGAATACAGTCACTGTTTTTTAAATAATTAAACGTGATGAGGGGAAACAAGTCTTTGAATTTGATTAGGATAGCAGCTCATTGTTTAGATTGGACAGTGGAGACCATGTGCTAGAGTTTGACAAGAGAAACTGAGTGAATTAGATTTGACAAAGGTCACTTAGTGGCTTGGTGGTTAAATTTGACAAGGTATCTTCGGTAGGGGAACTGCGTCTTTTGACTGAAGAAGACAACTTAGTGGTATTTGATGAGAGGAATTGGGTGGTTGGATTTGTTTTAGGGAAATGAGTGTTTCACTGCCTCAAATGTACCCATTTTTGGCTCATTCCACATTTAAGAATATTTTCCAAATTAATTAATTAACCCTTGCATTAGTACTATGCTGGACATTTTATATTTTTTTTATTAAATCAACTTGCTGGATTCCAGTTTTGTGCAAATATTTACAAACAAAGTGGAAGCCGGCTGATCTGGATCTTCACTGCTTTCAATACATAAAAAAGATTTACTCCAAATAATAATTCCAAAGGGAGTGGTAATAAACTGTAAAGTCAATGAATTATATCCACTCTATATCAAATTTTCGGCCATGGGCCCATGGCCGAAAATTTGACGTAGAGTGGATAAAAAAAGGTTTTTATTCATAAAAAAAATCTTAATATGAGCTGTGACATGAGATTTCCAACAATGTGGTATGTGCGACCAGCAAAGCCTCAGATCAGCCTGCACATACGCGCAGTCTGATCAGAGCCATTACTAGTGGCTTGGATGTTCTATGAGTGTCAAGCTACTGACTGAACATTATTTAGAGCTTCCAAGTTTAGAAGGAGGCTGCACAGGCTCGTCTGAGGCTACACTTGTCAAAATGCCACATTGTTGGAAATCACCTGTCACAGCTCAATTATTATGTTTTCACTCTAGTGTTTGTTGTATATTGCCAGCAGTGTGTAAAAAGAGGAATGAAGAGAAGAAAAAGAAGACAGAGTTTATAGCTGTTGCCCGCGGTCCTGATCTAGAACTGGCCACGTTACGAGAACTACCCTCAACTGTTATACATCAAAATAATACACTCTATGCTATAAAGTAAGTCATAGCTGTAGCCCGAGGTCCTGATCTAGAACTGGCCACATTACGAGAACTACCCTCAACTGTTATACACCAAAATAATACACTCTATGCTATAAAGTAAGTCAAAGCTGTAGCCAGAGGTCCAGATCTTGAACTGGCCACATTACGAGAACTACCCTCAACTGTTATACATCAAAATAATACACTCTATGCTATAATGTTAGTCAAAGCTGTAGCCCAAGGTCCTGATCTAGAACTGGCTACATTACGAGAACTTCCCCCAACTGTTATACATCAAAATAATACACTATACTATAAAGTAAGTTGAAGCTGTAGCCTGAGGTCCTAATCTAGAACTGACTACATTACGAGAACTACCTTCAACTGTTATACATCAAAATAATACACTCTATGCTATAAAGTAAGTCAAAGTTGTAGCCAGAGGTCCTGATCTAGAACTGGCCACATTACGAGAACTACCCTCAACTGTTATACATCAAAATAATACAATCTATGCTATAAAGTAAGTTAAGCTGTTGCCCGAGATCCTGATCTAGAACTGGCCACATTACGAGAACTACCCTCAACTGTTATACATCAAAATAATACAATCTATGCTATAAAGTAAGTTAAGCTGTAGCCCGAGGTCCTGATCTAGAACTGGCCACATTACGAGAAATACCCTCAACTGTTATACATCAAAATAATACACTCTATGCTATAAAGTAAGTCATAGCTGTAGCCTGAGGTCCCGATCTAGAACTGGCCACATTACGAGAACTACCCTCAACTGTTATACATCAAAATAATACACTCTATGCTATAAAGTAAGTCAAAGTTGTAGCCAGAGGTCCTGATCTAGAACTGACTACATTACGAGAACTACCCTCAACTGTTATACACCAAAATAATACACTCTATGCTATAAAGTAAGTCAAAGCTGTAGCCAGAGGTCCAGATCTAGAACTGGCCACATTACGAGAACTACCCTCAAGTGTTATACATCAAAATAATACACTCTATGCTATAAAGTTAGTCAAAGCTGTAGCCCAAGGTCCTGATCTAGAACTGGCTACATTGCGAGAACTTCCCCCAACTGTTATACATCAAAATAATACACTCTATGCTATAAAGTAAGTTGAAGCTGTAGCCCGAGGTCCTAATCTAGAACTGACTACATTACGAGAACTTCCCTTAACTGTTATACATCAAAATAATACACTCTATGCTATAAAGTAAGTCTAAGTTGTAGCCAGAGGTCCTGATCTAGAACTGGCCACATTACGAGAACTACCCTCAACTGTTATACATCAAAATAATACACTCTATGCTATAAAGTTAGTCAAAGCTGTAGCCCAAGGTCCTGATCTAGAACTGGCTACATTGCGAGAACTTCCCCCAACTGTTATACATCAAAATAATACACTATGCTATAAAGTAAGTCATAGCTGTAGCCTGAGGTCCTAATCTAGAACTGACTACATTACGAGAACTTCCCTTAACTGTTATACATCAAAATAATACACTCTATGCTTTAAAGTAAGTCTAAGTTATAGCCAGAGGTCCTGATCTAGAACTGGCCACATTACGAGAACTACCCTCAACTGTTATACATCAAAATAATACAATCTATGCTATAAAGTAAGTTAAGCTGTTGCCCGAGGTCCTGATCTAGAACTGGCCACATTACGAGAAATACCCTCAACTGTTATACATCAAAATAATACACTCTATGCTATAAAGTAAGTCATAGCTGTAGCCTGAGGTCCTGATCTAGAACTTGCCACATTACGAGAACTACCTTCAACTGTTATACATCAAAATAATACACTCTGTGCTATAAAGTAAGTCATAGCTGTAGCCTGAGGTCCCGATCTAGAACTTGCCACATTACGAGAACTACCTTCAACTGTTATACATCAAAATAATACACTCTATGCTATAAAGTAAGTCATAGCTGTAACCCGAGGTCCTGATCTAGAACTGGCTACATTAAGAGAACTACCTTCAACTGTTATACATCAAAATAATACACTCTGTGCTATAAAGTAAGTCATAGCTGTAGCCTGAGGTCCCGATCTAGAACTTGCCACATTACGAGAACTACCTTCAACTGTTATACATCAAAATAATACACTCTATGCTATAAAGTAAGTCATAGCTGTAACCCGAGGTCCTGATCTAGAACTGGCCACATTACGAGAACTACCCTTAACTGTTATACATCAAAATAATACAATCTATGCTATAAAGTAAGTCATAGCTGTAGCCAGAGGTCCTGATCTAGAACTGGCCACATTATGAGAAATACCCTCAACTGTTATACATCAAAATAATACACTCTATGCTATAAAGTAAGTCATAGCTGTAGCCAGAGGTCCTGATCTAGAACTGGCCACATTACGAGAACTACCCTTAACTGTTATACATCAAAATAATACAATCTATGCTATAAAGTAAGTCATAGCTGTAGCCAGAGGTCCTGATCTAGAACTGGCCACATTATGAGAACTATTATTCTGCCAGCCAAGAGTAGACGTGACGTCATGTTTTGTTTACAAAATTACGGGACTTACCTTTCATGACAGGATTAATACACAATTGATCTAACGATTCGAATTAGCTCAAGTGGTAGCAAGGAGGATTACTAAACCACAAACTTTAAGATTTTTTTTAGGTTAGAATCTCACTGGCTGCTCTTTTTTTATCCAGTTATATTTATTTTTATTTTCAGGGGGGTGGCGAGGGGGGTCTGATTTTATTATTCTCTTCATGTCTTATTTTTTTCTTATTATTTTTTCTTATTATTTTTTGTCCCTTTAACATGTATACGGCACATAAATAAAACATCTCTAACAACACAAACTACTGTAAATTCGGAAATATACGCGAAATAATAAACCAAAAATTAGACATGACGAGAATATAAAATTCGGACCCCCCCCCCCCCCTCGAATAAAAAAATGCAGACAGTGAGATTCGAACCTAAAAAAAATCTTTGTGGTTTAGTAATCCTCCTCGCTACCAGTTGAGCTAACTCGAATCGATAGATCAATTGTGTATTAATCCTGCCATAAAAGGTAAGTCCCATAACTATGTAAACAAAACATGACTTTTTTTCACTTTCATCTTTATTTTGCACTTATAATGCTGCAGTGTAGTGCTAAAATCTTGTTATTGGCAGCTTGCACTGTTATATTGTTACACCGTTACAGTGTAACGAAATGTGTCCTTCCGGAAATCTGCTCTCTTTTTATGCCCTATATGGAAATTATTTGTGTGTGGGTAGGATAGAAAAATCTGTCTCTCAGGATCACCGTTTGGCATCACTCGGCAAGCCTCGTGATGCCAAACGGTGATCCTCAGGACAGATTTTTCTATCCAGCATTAGAGATAGATAGAAATGTTCTTCGCATGTCCATCATGTTCATGGCATGGTAAATAAACCACTTGCCTCCAAAACTAATTAGTCCAAAGTTTGAACCCTGGATATTTAGGATAAACTTATTGGTAAACTCAAGTTCAAGACATACAATGAAGCATTTATACATAAAAATAAAGGTGCAAATATGAGATAAGTATGCCTTCAAAAGGCCAATGATGACTATTACAGATGATAAACTTCTATCTTTAAGGAGCGCAGTGGTTCAGTGTTAGAGTGCTTGACTGGAGATCGAGGGGTTAAGGGTTTTAGCCTCACCAGAGGCACTTCACTGTGTCCTTGAGCAAGACACTTTATCCTCTGCTTAGTACTGGTTCAACCCAGAAGACCCATCCCAACATGACTGAAAAATTGTTGACTGTGACGTAAAGAATAGTAATAATAAAAACAATTCTACCATGGTTTCTTCAATTTAATGCTAAACATGGGTTGATAATTGATGTGAATTTAAGATGATACAATAGCGTGTCTTGTTTTTTGGTCCTAAAAGGGAATTATTTTTAGTAGTGTCATTTTCTGCAAATTTTAGATGATGCTTTAAAGGTTGATATTCTACGTACTTTTCATATCTCCATTAATCTGTCAATACTAGCGAGATACTTTAAAAACCAGAAGATTACTTGGATTATATATTTTACAATGACATCATTATGAACTGAGCAATGAGATAAAGTTTGCATATGCGATAATCTCTTTTCGGTTATCTGCTTGCCATAATTATAACCGGAAGTTATGCATTTTGAACAGAGTGAAGTTATGATGCCCACCTCAAGGCCTAGATCATTAGATGACATCTGATGTTAACAAGTGGAATGACTTCACATACAGTTTACATCAGTCTTCTGTTTAACTTATATTTTTGTAAGTCAAAGTGAAAAAACAGTGAATTGGAATATTTGATAAACAGATTATAACACAAGGTTTTGGTTATTGCCCTCAGTATCAACCCTCGACCATTATCAGTCCTCTAGCTAAAGCTCTCGGGCTGATAATGGGGTCTTTGGTTGATACTTCGGACGATAACCAAAAACACTGTGTGATAATCTCTAATTATGGCATGGATCCTTATATATGTGGCTAGTCATCTAGTGTTTGGTCTGAATCTTCATCTACTATTGTACTTTGTAAGCAGTGTAGACGTAGACAAGCTGATTCGCATCTGTTTTCTTTGTTTCCAGTATGGTTCCCACTGATGATGATATAGCAGCTCTCCCACACTTCAGACGAGACCAACTGGTTCTCTGTAAATTCCTCGGTAGTGGTGCTTTCGGGGAAGTCTTTGAGGGGTTGGCTAAAAATATTCTCAACGAAAATTCTGGAGATACAAAAGTGGCAGTAAAGGTGAGTTACACCTGAAAGATTTTATATAAGGGCCTTAGTAGTACGAAAATAAAATGTATCATATATCCATATTTGCAGCCATAAGTATGTGTTTGCTTCACTCTTTGCATGCTGGATAATTTTGCATACTTTTTTTGTAGTCTGCCAATTTTTTTTTCAAAATTAACTTTCCAAAAAATTCTTTCAGCAATACTATCTGAGTGTCAAACAGTTAGGAGCCAGATCAGGCGGGACATATTGTCTGGCCTGATCGGGGTCCAAACTGTTCGCAAGTTATAAGCAGACAAAAAAAGTTGTCGCTAGAGGGGATAGAGTTTAGGTTTTAGAGTGGGTAATCTAGTCTGCTGCTTAGAGGTTCTTTAATGAGTGCTCATGTTTTATTGTTTTAATTAAACCAGTTGGGGAAAAGAGATAAAATGCCAGGCTTGCTTAAAATTACTTAAAATTACATTTTTGGGGTGAATTAATCAAGATTTTGTCATCTTTTATGCAACGTTATAATTGACGTCATTAGGTAACATTAAAAGATCTGTAAACCACTAGTGGTTTATCGATTTTATTGCATGGTGTTATATCCCTCACAGACGCGACGTCATGTGATAAATGTTTTTTCTAACACAACAGGGGAGCGCAGGGACTCAGTTGTAGAGTGCTTGACTCAAGACCAAAGGGGCCGTGGGTTCAAGCCTCAACTGCATCATTGTGTTGTGGTCCTTGAGAAAGACACATTTATCCTAGCTTAGTACTAGTTCAACCTAGGAAGACCCATCTCTATATAACTGAAAGATTGTTGGTGGGATTTACTGACTCAAATGAAACAAGCAAACAAAACTAACACAACAGAATATTTTCATATGGAGCAGTCTGATCTGAGTCCATACTTTTTACAGTATTGGCTTCCATTTAGTCTAAGACAGCAGATGACTTACTGTAACTTTACTTAACTACATCACTCAACCCATTTATGCCTAATGGAATTTCCCACTCTTCAATTTGACCAGTCAATTTCCATTTTAAGAGATTTTGGGTGCTATATTTCATATTTTATTCAAATTTTGATGGAATGTTCTGTAAGCAGACAGTGGAGACCTTGGTCAGATACTGCGTTATGTGGCCTCTGATCTAGGTCTACACTGTTTGGCGATGTTCCACAAAAAGAATGCTAGGCTTCTAAGGGTTAAGGATTGGTGTCTCGACAATGATCCACAGTTAAGGATTGATCTTTTTTTCAGACATTAAGAAAGAGTGCTTCAGATCAAGAGAAAGAAGAATTCCTGAAGGAGGCGTTACTAATGAGTAACTTCCGACATGCTCACATCCTCAGCTTACTCGGAGTATGTCTCGATAATGATCCTCAGTTCATCATACTGGAACTTATGGAAGGCGGAGATCTCTTATCATTTATGAGGGCCTGTAGATTATCATCGGTAAGTATAGTAAATTGTTCAATCAATATAAAGATACTACTTAGCCCTTTCCTTCATGAATATTCATGCTAAGCTCCACCCACTATGTCTCGATTATGATCCACAGTTCATCACATTGGAACTTATGGAAGGTGGAGTCCTCTTATCATTTATGAGGGCCTGTAGATTGTCATCTGTAAGTATAGTAAATAGTTCAATTAATATATAGATACTACTTAACCCTTTCCTTCATGAATATTCATGCTAAGCTCCACCCACTATGTCTTGATTATGATCCACAGTTCATCACATTGGAACTTATGGAAGGTGGAGTCCTCTTATCATTTATGAGGGCTTGTAGATTGTCATCGGTAAGTATAGTAAATTGTTCAATCAATATATAGATACTACTTAACCCTTTCCTTCATGAATATTCATGCTAAGCTCCACCCACTATGTCTCGATTATGATCCACAGTTCATCACTTTGGAACTTATGGAAGGTGGAGATCTCTTATCATTTATGAGGGCCTGTAGATTACTGTCGGTAAGTTTATTAAATATACTGAGAGGAACTAGAAACTTAAGTTTTTTTACATAGAAAGTTAGAGTTTATTGAAATTTTAACACCGTGAATTTGACCCCCCTTACATATCACTGGCGTTGACATTCAGGCTATTGATACTATTATCAATTCTGTGAATTTGTTAAATGAATGTTGATGCTATCATATTTTATAAAAAATAATGAATTTGAATTATTATTTTTCATTCAGACATGTTAGAAAAACTTAAGTTTCTAGTTCCTCTCAGTATAGTTAATTCAATATAAAGATACTACTTAACGCTTTCCTTCATGAATATTCATGTCAAGCTCCACCCACTATGGATAATTATATAAATACATTTTCATGTTGGTACATAGAACAAAAAAATTACTTGTCAGTGTAGGATCAGATATATCATATTATCATAAGCAAACAGAGTAGACCCTGATGAGGCAGCTCTTTCAAGAGCTGCCTGATCTGGATCTGCTCTGTTTGCAAAAGCGTTAAAAGGCGTCTCTATGAGGTAAAGGGTTAAAAATCTCGTATGCTTGAAGCAGTTGTGACTTGCAGCTCAAACTCTTTGCATGCTGGAAAATTTTCATATTTTTTTTGCTATCTGCTGATTATTTTTTCAAAATCAACATTTTCAAAAGATGCTTTCAAGAATACTATCAGAGTATCGAACAGTTTGGACAAGCATTTTGTCATGCTTGACCTGGGTCCAAACTGTTTGCAAAGGTTATCAGCAGATGACACTGGCGGGTAAAGAGTAAATCCTTTCCTTCATGAATAGTCATGCTAAGCTCCATCCACTGTGAATAATTATATTAATAAACTTTCACATTGGTACATAGAACAAAGAAATTACTTGCCAGGTCTACTAGTGTAGGATCATATCTAATCATATATCCATAAGCAAACAGTGTAGACCCTGATCAGGCAGCTCTTTCAAGAGCTGCCTGATCTGGGTCTGCTCTGTTTGCATAAGTGTTAAAAGGTATCTCTATGAGGTAAAAGGTCAAAGCAAGAAATTATTAACTCCTGTTAAAGGTAAAACAGTCCTTGTAGTTTTTTCTGTTGACTGCAATAAAAGCTGATATTACTTGGGCCTCGACGTGAGAAAACCTGTCTTTGGGGGTTGTGAACTACACACGCGCAGACCAGCCTGCGCATCCGTGCAGTCTGATCAGTGCCTTTGTTATTCACTTTAAAGAAAGTATCATATGTAATCTCACTACAGGTGAAATTTCAATTTTCTAGCTAGTCTCTGTAGCTGAGCAGGCTGGTTTGAATTTCACTTTGTCGGACACCCGGAACACAGGTTTTCTCACGATGAGGTTCTTTTAGATGGCAATCATCTGTTGAAATGATGTCTACAAAAAAAGTATGCTGGTAGAAGCAGTTGTGGATATGTCATAGTGACCTGGCCTCAAGGTTATAAAACTTTTTTTATGCTCAACTCAACTGAGCATGAAGTTTATCCTGCTCATTTATGTTAAAATGCCAACAAATATTGGCATTTTAACATTTATTAGCAGGATAAATACATCTTATGAGAGCTTAAAATCAAGAAATACTTATATTTTTCAGCGTTTCAGTTTTTAGTTTTTATGAGCAGTTGAAATTTTATGCTCAGTCGAGTTGAGCTTGAAAAAAGTTTTATAACCTCGGGGCCTGATGGCTAGAGTGTCATGAACCGCTAAGGGCCTTGAGTTATGAATGTAGGGCTTTACAAAAAACTTCCAGATTTAGATCATTGCACTTTCTGTTTCTTTCAAGTTTTCCTTGTATTTGATTTGTTTTTAGTGCATCTGCTTTGGCTTACATTATGAATATATTGTTTGTGCAAGTATTTACATAGGGCCAGTTAAGCAATATTATTTTGTGTAAAAATGAGCAAGGAGGCAAAGCAGAATGCGTGGGCTGAACATTACGAAAGGCTTCTCAACGTTGAATTTGACTGGGACCCAGATCACCTGTCCAACGAATAGCCGTTAGAAGGCCCGCCTATCCCAATCACTATTGACATGGTGAAGAAGGCCATCTCAAAGAAGCTGCAGGTCCTTCAGGCATAGTGGTGGAGATGATCAAGGCAGCAGGTGATACAGGTGCCACCATGATCCTCGATCTTGCTACTGCGATTATCCGTGATGGCAAGGTCCCAATAGACTGGGAGCAAAGTTTCATTGTCTGCCTTTACAAGGGCAAGGGTGATACTTTGGACAGAGGCACACTATTGAGGCCTCAAGCTGACTGAGCAAGCCATGAAGATTGTTGATGGTCTCATAAGACAGGTGATGTCTATTGACGACTCCCAGTTTGGCTTTGTCCCAGGAAGAGGCACTACAGATGCAATTTTTGTGGTCCGACAGCTGCAGGAGAAATACCTATCAGTGAACAAGAGGCTTTATATGGCCTTCGTGGACCTAGAGAAAGCATTTGATCGTGTCCCTCGGAAGGTTATCTGCTGGGCCCTGAGAAAGCTAGGTGTTGAGGAATGGATTGTGCGGTTAGCAGACATGTTAAGATTAACGGATCTCCCGTGTCACTAACGGAAAACTCTGCCGTTTTCCCCGCAAAACGGATTTTTAAAAAAAATCACGGATTTTCAAAAATCCGCTCATAGTCTTACTGTTTTTTTGTTAAAAGCCATTTCTTGTGATAATTTGGCGGAAGTCGCCGAGAAAAATCAATATTGCATTCTCGCGAGACCTGACGATACCTCATCTAGCCAGCTTCCTGTTTGCGACAATGATCAATATTGATATCGTAAGGAAGCTTGGTAGTTTCGAATAGCTGTCAGGTAAAGCGTCTCAAAGTCACTGAAAATCGATATCAATTAAGGGCTTGAATGTAAACCGAATAATACAGGTACAAATAATCCAAGCAGCTGTATAACTTGATAAACCAAACAAAGATGGCGAAACGCGAATCATCGCCAGGGATTTGCCCAGCAAAAAAAACGAATACGGTATAGAGGCGGGTCAAATTTTAATGCAGAATATACAAGAACGTTTGACTGGGTTATGGCCAGCGACCGGGGCAAGCAGCAGGCGTTCTGCAAGGTTTGCAGTAAGCATTTCAGCGTCTCTCAAGTAAGGGATTGACGACGTCCGTAGACATGGGGAAGGCAAAAAGCATTTAGAACTGTTCAATGCATTTTTAAAAAAAAATCACGGATTTTCCGCGCGTTGTCCCGCATTTTTTTTCAGAAACTTAACATGTCTGGGTTAGTCCAGGGAATATACGCGTATGCACGAAGCCGGGTTCGTGTTGGCGAGGGTTTCAGCAAAGAGTTTGAGGTGAAGGTTGGAGTCCACCAGGGATCCGTACTCAGTCCCTTGCTCTTCATCATTGTGCTGGAGGCCTTGTCACGTGAGTTTCCCGCTGGTGTTCCCTGGGAGGACCTATATGCAGATGATCTTGTCATCATTGCTGACTCCCTAGAGGAATGTGTCAGGAGGCTCTTGATATGGAAAGAAGCCATGGAGAAGAAGGGGTTGAGGGTAAATGCAGGAAAGACAAAGGTCATGATCTGTGGTACAGGTCTGGACCTCTTTCAGAGTTCAGGCCAATACCCATGCGCTGTCTGTCGTACAGGAGTAGGCAACAACAGCATCTACTGCAATGGCTGCAAACTTTGGGTCATAAGAAATGCAGTGGGCTACAATGACTGACACCAAATCCTGATTATAGATGTGCACGGGAAATGCCCGCCCTATTGACGGCAGGCCACAGAGTGAAGTCCAGGTCGGACCTGATAAGCTGGAGGTGGTAGCTTCCTTCTGCTACCTGGGTGACATGCTGGTGGAGGCTGTGAAATAGCGGTCACTACTCGTGTGAAAACAGCCGGGAAGAAGTTCAGGGAGCTACTACCAGTTCTCACATCCCGCCACCTCTCTTACAAGACACGTGGCCATGTATACAGCTCTTGCGTGCGGAGCGCCATGCTCCATGCCAGTGAAACTTGGCCACTGACCAAGATGAACCTGCAGGGCTTGCAGTGCAATGATAGGGCCATGATCAGACAGATCTGCAGTATCATGCCAGAGAACGTGGCCATGGTAAGGTCAAGCAAATTACTGGCAAAGCTTGAGCTTGAGGACCTCGACCTCATTTTGAGAGAGAGAAGGCTTTGCTGGTTTGGGCATGTGGAGCATTCTAATGGTGCAATGAGAACAGCATGTGATATACAGATTGATGGCAGGCGGGGGCAGGGAGGCCCAAGCTTACATGGAAGAAACTGACGGAGAGAGACTGGCGTGATTTGAAGCTTACAAAAGTTGACCCTCAAGAAAGGAGCACCTGGAGATCAGGTGTGAGATCTGCTATGCATGCAGCTAGCCAGTTACCTGGAAAGGAGCCCACTGATGTGGATGATGCCCCTGCACCTGCACATCAATCAAAAATCCGATTATGATATGATGATATGAAGATTGCCATTATTTTCTTATCCCTCAGTTTAATCATGTGTTTTGGGTGCTCAAAAGAATCGTCTCATCTAGACGGTTTTTTTGAGTACCCATAACATATGTTTTGATTGAGAAAGAAGAAAAATTATTTTCAGTTACACACTCTTATCTGGGGGCCTGCTTTATTATGCTGAAACCTTAAGAGTTAATGAGTTCACAGGTTTAGATTAACAGAATTTGTGAGCTTAAAATTATAAATAGTTTCTTACCCATTAGTTTTAACATGTATTTTGGGTGCTCAAAAGAACTGTCTCATTGAGACGGTTCTTTTGAGTACCTACAACATATGTTTTGGTTGAGAATAAGAATTATTTTTTTTTGTACCCACTTTTAACTAAAGACCTGGAATTACAGTGTATAGATGTGACAGACAGATTTTGCTTAAAGGCATGTTACGTTAATTGTTCTGATATTTTGAACACTAGATGCCTGCCTAAATGGCATAGACAGTAGACAAAGGGTGCACCCAGATCAGGCTGTTTTTGAAGATGCAGTCTGATCAGGGTCTTCCTTGTTTGCCTTTCTGATGAGTATTTTGTGAATTCCAACCCTGATAATCAATGTTTTATTTCAGAACATAAAGAGAAAAGTGTTCAACCATGCCCTTAACTCTGGCATGTATTACAGCTCTCTCAATGTTGCCCTTTATTTTTGTAAAATCCTGGTTCCCCCCCCCCCCCCCTTGTACAAAGAACAAGATTGAGAGCTATTGTAGTCACTACTGTTGTCCAAATGTGGATGCATATACACTTCACATGTGCATCCGCATCAAGTCCTTGGAGGGAGTTATGTGATTTCATTTGATTAAGCTCCTTGAATCATGCCCCGGAGGTAGGGCTAAGATCAAAATCTAGGATATCTTCATAAAGTGATATTATGCTGTATAAAGGTTATTCAAATGCTTATATCTCCGTATTCATTTGTCTGAAAGCATACATATTTGACACATTCATGCCTGCTGGGGCTAGGGTTCAAAATCTAGGACTGTTTTGTAAAGTGCTCTTATGCTGCATTAAAGTTTTTAATGCTTATATCTCAGAAGTCAATTGCCCTGCAGGCATCCTATGCTGCCCTGAGACAGCTCTTATTCACTTAAGAACCTCAGAAGTGAAATGGTTAATGATACTTTGTATAAATAAAAGATAGGTAGGTAGAGTAGGATTATTCACAAGCAGAAATGACCGAACTTGCAGATGTGGGTCCCAGGCCTTTAGTTAAGAGAGCGTAACAGAAAAATAATTTATTTTCAACCAAAACATATGTTGTGGGTATTCAAAAGAACCATCTCAATGAGATGGTTCTTTTGAGCACCCAAAACATATGCTAAAATCTATGGGTAAGAAAATATTTACAATTTTAGCTGAAAATTTTTGCTTATCTAAACCTATGGTGGGTCCCTTTTATAAAGATTTTGTTCTTTACAATGTTTCCGTCTGTTTTCAGATTCAGAATCGTTCAGAGTTATCCCTCACAGACCTTGTGAAAATTTGTGTTCATGTGGCCAGAGGCTGTAAATATCTCGAAGATATGCATTTTGTTCACAGGTAAGCATTTGTTCATAGGTAAGCATTTGTTCATAGGTAAGCATTTGTTCATAGGTAAGCATTTGTTCATAGGTAAGGCCAACTTAAAAATACTTTTGTTTCCCCATCAGGCTGTCTGATTAGAGTGCATAACTAAAAATTATTTTTCTTACTGCTTAACTAAAATAAGTTGTGGGTTCTTAACCCTAAAAGCGCCAAGGAAAAAATGCATCTTAAAATGTCGTCTGCTGAAGTCGTCTGCTGCAAATAATTGCCTAACATTACTGACGAATTAAGTATAGAAGCAAACAGCGTGGACCCAGGAGCAGTCTGATCTTGGTCCACACTGTTTGCCATAGAGGCTTCTTAATTATTTCAGCAGACCAGAAAAGCAGACGACTTTTGTTGCGATTGGCACATTAAGGGTTAAAAGAACTCTCTCAATGAGACGGCTCTTTTGAGCATCTCAAACGCATATTTCAGCTGATTGATAAGAAAACACACACAACAATTTTACGTGCAAAAGTTGCAAATAAGGACCTTTGAATTACCTACCATATGAGCCATGACATGTGATTTCCAAAAATGTGGCTTTTTCACAAGTGTAGACTCAGCCTGTGCAGCCTCCTTTTTAGGCTTAGAAACCCCAAATGATGTTCAGTCAGTAGCGTAGCATTCATAGAATATTCAAGCGACTTGCAAAGGCTCTGATCAGACTGTGCATATGCGCAGGCTGATCTGGGGCTTTGCTGGTCGCACATACCACATTGTTGGAAATCTCATGCACTGGCTCGTATCAAAAAGAGAAGGGTTGATAAATTGGCCAATAATAGATGTAACAACCAGATGAATTTCCTCTAAGATGCTCAAAAATTTTAAAACACCAGTTTCCTGTAATGCATTTGTGTTTTTCTTCAGAGAACTTCTATTTATGCTGTTCTAGGTCAGAGGCTTACTTCTATTTTTCTTGTTTGTCTTCAGAGATCTAGCTGCTAGAAATTGTCTTGTATCTTCTTGTAACCCCTCTGAGATGGTTGTTAAGATCGGAGACTTTGGTCTGGCTCGGGATATCTACAAGAACGACTACTACCGTAAAGAGGGAGAGGGGCTCTTACCTGTACGCTGGATGTCACCAGAGTCACTCATGGATGGAGTTTTCACCACCCAGTCTGATATCTGGTAAGAAAATCAGGAAAACAGTGGTCCTTTTACTACCACGCAGTTACCAGGTTAGCAAAAAGGTAGTTCATGAAATCAAATTTGGAGATATAGCTGTCATCCAAATATAAACAATTTGTGGTATAGTGACAGGTATTATAATTCTGATTGACAGCTTGAGATGTTTAAAAGAGGCAAAGACAATGGACATGATACTTGGTTTAAATGTAAATTTAAATATAGCTTCCTTATTTTCAGGAACATATGTTGTTGGTACACATTGGAAGTGCCTCTAATATTTGAGGCAATTCCAATGTGTACCGACAACATATATCTTTCCAATAATTAAGTGTTCACCAAAAGCTTTTCTTAAATTCTCAACTACTTTCAATGCTTCACTGAAATGCGCATGTAGAAATGAACAAGTTTTTATGTAGTTTGTCTAGTACCTGGATGACAATACTAGACTGCCAATTTTATGGTAGTTGCATGGTTTTATACAAACCTCGTTATAACATGAATTTGGATACAACATCATGGCCATGTTGTGGCTCAAAAAAAATTTTCCATGGAATTTTACAAAGGAATTATAGGAAAATGAGACATGAAAAGGCAACATAGAAACAAAATCATAGCTATACACAGGCAGACAAGAAATCGTATCATCTTAGTGAAATATGTCACTGCTCAAGATACACAAACTATTACAAAAAAGTAGTTCCACCAAAATCATATCATCACTAGTGAAATATGTCACTGCTCAAGATACACAAGCTACTACAAAAAAAATAGTTACAGCAAAAATCATATCTCACTAGAAAAATATTTTTATCAAGATACAGTAAAACCTCGAAAATTAGAACTCCGATTTTTCCAAATACTCGCTAATTTGAAATAAATTTTGGAAACAATGGATTCTGGGAATTGGAACTTAAACTAATTAAATAACAGTCTATAAAAACATATGTTTTGGGTGCATAAAAGAAACTTCTCCCCTGAGACGTGTCTTTTATGCACACAAAACATGTTTGATAGGAAAAACTGATGATAATCATTTTTGTGGGGTTACATGTTCTCATGTCTACCTCCCTATATTTCGAAATTTTGATATTATGAAATAAAATCTCTAGTCCCCAGGACTTTGGATTAACAAGATTCGACTGTACTAAAACTATCTCACTGTCAAATATTAGGAGATTCATGTAGGTATATAATATAAAGGGTTAATCAACTATATGTTATATTTTCAGGGCTTTTGGTGTGTTGATGTGGGAGGTTGTCACATTTGGACAGCAACCGTATCCTGCTCGAACCAACATTGAGGTCCTTCACTTTGTAAGATCTGGTGGACGCCTCGATAGACCTGATAACTGTCCTGATGATTTGTAAGTAGGATATTAAATTTGGCACTAGTGTTAAGGCAATCAGTTTTGCCGGTTATAAGCAATGCTGAATTTATATCAAAATATCACCAATTTTTATTTTAAAAAATACAAACATCAAAGTTTTTTTTATGAATCGTCCCTGACTTTTGACCATGACAGTTGTATGGAAAACACCACACCACAACACACTGCTTTGCTATGTTTTTTGTTTCCAAATTTCACATGATATCTATTCTGTTTGTATTTCTATAGTTTCATTATTTTTAAAAAGAGGATTTTACAAGAGTGCTTATGTTTTATTGAATTTATTAAACGAGTTGGGGAAAAGCGATAAAATGCGAGGCTTGCCAAGCATTTTATCACTTTTTGGCAACAAGTTTAATAAATTCAATAATACAAGAGCATGAATGTTAGAGTCTATTTATAATATGACTTTAAGATTACTCTGAAATCTCATTTCTGCTGTAAAATGTTATAATTTTGTCATTATGTATGCAAGGTTGTTATGGACGTCATAATGTTTCTAGAAAATCTGTAAACCACTAGTGGTGTATCGATTTTAATGCATGACATTATATCACTACCAGACGCAACGTCATGTGATAAATGAAATATTTTACAGTCAAAACCTGCACTAAACTTTGTGCTTAACAAGCCTTAATAGAACAAATTTTGGATTTAAAATGCAGTTCCTAAATGCACTACACGGCAATTAGCAAAGTGTTATTGTTATTTCTCCTACCACAGCTTTTGATGGAGCAATTTTATATTTATTCCAGTTATCAGCTAATGTGCAAGTGTTGGAGTTTTGCCTCGGAAGACCGTCCGTCATTTTCGTACCTGCTGCAACAGTTAGAACAATTCCAGGAAACCTGTGCTAGTATTTCCGAGTATCTGGTTCCCATCCGCTCAAGTAATCAGCCAATAGCAGCAGGTAAGCAGCTTCAAGTTTTATCATCTTTTTCTATAGTCATTTACTATCTTTCTCATGCATATCAGGCCCCAAGGTTATAAAACTTTTTTCATGCTCAACTGAACGAAATTTCAACTGCTCTTAAAACTAAAATAAATGAATAAGTTTCATGCTTTAAGTCTCTCAGATGTTGTATTTATCATGCAAATAAATGTTAAAATGCCAATTATTGGCATTTTAACATTTATGAGAAGGATGAATTTCCTGCTCAGCTGAGTTGAGCATGGAAAAAGTTTTATAACCTCAAGGCCAGGCCTCTAGATAGAAGCGAATAATTAAAAATTCTTTTTTTTCTTCTTATTTCTCATTCAAAACATATGTTGTGGGTACTCAAAAGAACCGTCTCTTTTGAGCACCCAAAACACATGTTTAAACGGATGGGTAAGAAAATATTCGCAATTTTATGCTGAAATATTTTGCCTATCGGGACCCACAGGGGCCAGTCCAGTGTTTACAGTATGCCACAAAGTAATAAGATGCCAGAATTGGATTCTACCGCTAGACAGATACAGATACAGATACAGATAAGTTATAGTCTATTTCAGTATATTATCGGAGATTGCATATTGAAGATTGCATATTACGCTGAAATATTTTGCCTGTCTGGACCCACAGGGGCCAGTCCAGTGTTTACGGTATGCCACAAAGTAATAAGCGTATAGTCTATTTCAGTATATTATCGGAGATGGCATATTATTAAGCTGGACTGGCCCCTGCGTCTGGACCTATGTCTCTTTCTATAGTATTTTAATATCTTTCTCATATATATCTTTTTGGCCAGCTCATGAAATTTTGGTAGTTATCACATAGGAGAGCAGCGAAAGCTCTGACCAGACTGCACCTCCGTGCAGTCTCATCAGAGCCTTCACTGCTCTCACATACAAAGTATGGAGGTAGATGAAGGTCCAGGCCATTAGCTAGGCATCTAGCTCTATTGGATTGTGAGCATGAAAGATTAAATTTGAAAGAATGTGATATGTACTATTTTTTCATGGGCTGAATCATATATATCTCTTATGCTTATACAGTGCGGTCCCTTTAGAAATCTCTGGTTGGAACCATAGAAATCACCTTTGTTTAACCCTTTTACCCCATATCATGCTATATTTAAAACATTGCATCATTTTCTATAAATAATTTGAATTTTCAAATATTTTCACATTTCAGTAGTTTTGAAAATATAATGGAAAATGGAACATTTGCTCCTCAGGAGCAAATGTTCAATTTTTCATAATATTTTAAAAAATCTTACATTTCAAAGACTTCCAAAGGCTCTTGTGTGGAGTAAAGGGTTAAAGTGAAAATTTTCTGAGCCATAACATGATTAGGTTCTATCCTAATCCCATGTGAACCGTTTTCCTGCCTTTGTGTCAAATGTTGTCTACTCTCTCATCTGCTTATGTACTTTGGTAGCCTCTATTGCAAACAATATGAACCCAGATCAGACCGCTCCCTTGGGAGCAGTTTGATCTGGGTTCTTAATGTTTGCTACCTTGATAAAAGTATTCTGGGGTGCATTTTAATATATGCAGCAGAGGTAATATGCAGATGACATTTTCTGGACAAAAAGAATTGGCATGCATTCTAGCCATGTTCTAAAGGGACTACCATATTCTGTACTTCTATAATCCATACATATAAGCATGTTGATCTTTTTATTGTATTAGTGAATTATCTCACTTGAGAAAAATTACATGTATCTGAGTAAAATTCAATTTTTGTGCGAAAATTTCTGCTGCAATTTCAGATGAGAAATGAATGAAGCATATTTCTGTTACCACAAAATATTTACATTTCCACTGCAAGTCTTTAAATGAACCTTACATTTGAGATGTCCTTCATACCTTCATGAACATAATGATCTAACCCACATCCACATATGGGCCATTTGGGCAGACTAACATCAACGCCATCCAATAAAAGTGTTTACTGACATTTGTGTGACCTTGACACGTATCGCGATGATGTAAAGTGCGGAAATTTGGCTTTTTGGCTATATCGAAATCTCCCTTATGTCTGATTAATTCAAAATATCCGGAAAACCAGCCAAGTAAGGTAAAATTTGAATATTGATAATTGACTGATTATATAAAATGTAACTACATTGTATACTTAAACGCAAAAGAAACACAACCGTTTTCAATCCAATTTTTCTTCCACATGGATCACATGAGGCTAATTTCTTAATTATATCATGTGTTCCTGCACATTGAGTAATGATTTGCCGTAAAATGGTTTTGATCGCGATTTCCATTCTGACATTATAATGACGTCAGTAAATTTCAACAAATGGAGCCTAAAAAGTGATGTCTCATTCGATTTGAAAACAAACAGCTTGATCTGATAGCCAATTGCCTTAACTAAAGGAAAACACTAAAACGGTTTGCAAGTTATTGATTATCAACGCTACCAGTCGCTGCGTTGCTGCGTTTCTTTATTGACGTCAACCTACTTTTTTTAAAACAGTCATTACAGAAGCTTTTTGTTCGATCATGTCGCGATACTTATGTCTTCTATGCAATGTATTGAGGGCCATATGCTGACATTAAAAGTTTTCGATTATTAATATTCGTTTGGATAAAAATGGCCAACTACGCAAAAAACTTTAAGACGTCATTTTGACAAAATGAACATTGACAGAAACATAAAAGTACCTGATTGATTTTGTCTACCCTTTTGCTTTCAAAAACCGATATAGGTTTAAACGTTTTTTCGCAAAAATAGGCACAATTTCTGAGCTTTGTGACTTTAAAAATGGGATTTGCCTTACATTTTTCGTTGCAGCTCACCAACCATAAGTCACAGCGGTCTGATTTTGGTGCTGTATGCATGGCAAATTACGGTACTTAGCGATTTCATTCTCGCTGGCTGAATTTGTTGATGAAAAAGAAGGAACTACCATTTTAGAAAGAGTTGCGTTACTTTTGTGTTTAAGTATAAAAGTAATAAATTCAAATTTTGATCTGTTCGGGCTTCACTTACTTTGTAAAACACCCAAAGTGTTCATGATTCTATGAACAGACCAAAAATCAAATTTATTTCTTAATGATAACTTGGCAATTTGTCCTTTTAAAATGCAAGCAATACCCGGTATGTTTTAAAGCAAAATTCTGCTGCTTAGTACTGACAGGAAATTGTCCTGACATGACTGGGTTGTATAGCATCAAACAAACAAATGAAAAAGCAAAAACTCTTTTACTTACAAATATTTCTGCTTGACCCATTTATGCCATATGAAATTTTCATTCTGTTTATTACAGTAATATATTTTTCTAAGTGTTATCTGTTATCAAGGCAACCAGTGCAAACCCAGACTTAGATTCTGCAGTAAGCCATATCTTAACTGGATCTGCACTGCTTGATTTTAGACTCAGTTTTGTTAACACTTGGCCTAAATGGGTTAAAAGCATCTGTTTATGATAATCATCATCAGCTGCCATTATCATCATAAAAGGTGTTTAGTTAACAACAAGACATTTGATATGAGCCGTGACATGTGATTGCCAACAATGTGGCATTTTGACAAGTGTAGACTCAGACGGGCCTGTGCAGCCTCCTGTGAAGTTTAGAAACTCCTAATGATGTTCAGTCAGTAGCTTACCAGTCATAGAATACTCAAGCTACTTGCAAAGGCTCTGATCAGACTGCGCGTATGCACAGGCTGGTCTGAGCCTTTGCTGGTTGCACATACCACATTGTTGAAAATCTCATGCACTGGCTCATATGTATACAAAATGATGCCGATAATCAACTCTTTTTGACAATCATGGCCTTCAATTTCTTTATCTCATCTGGACGTTATAAGAATATATTATGAATTTGAGGGCAGATGGGGATAGAAAATTTATTTCTGAGGATCATCATTTGGCATTAAAAAGCTTGCCGAGTGATGACAAAGGGACAGATTTTTCTATCGTCCCCTCATACAAGTGATGGATGTTTTTCTTACTCGCCTTCAATATTGCATTTTCATTTTGAAATGCCTGAATATGCAGAGGTGTGACATAAAATAATGACATCATTTTAACCCTTTACTCCATAGGCTATTTTTAGATCATTTTTAGGTAACATTGAAAAAAATTAAGAAAAGTAAGTTTTGAATGCTCAATTTTCCCTAATATTTTCAAAAATATGATATTTCAAAGTTGTCGAAAGGTGTTATTATGGAGTAAAGGGTTATTATTACAATGGCTTCACTTGATGACCATGTGCTTGATTTCCAGTTAAATCAATGTACAGTCAGCATGCATAACACGGTTGAGATAAGAATTTCTATACCTAGGTAAAATCTCAGATATCATTATCCAATGTGCTAGAAAGATTTATCATACATGCAAGTAATCATCATGCATAGCTCATCAAAATCATCTCCGATCCTTGACACCATCATATCAGCTATAACAGTAATTATGATATTAACTTGCTCTACAAGGAGGTCATGGAGTGGGTATGGGACCACCAATCCACCTCACCACTGCTGATGCTAGCCGCCCCTCCTGGAGAGGGGGCCAGGAGGTCTACCCTACAACTCCTAAATTACCAACTGATGGAAGGTACATTATGCTGCTTTGGTGTGGTACCCCATTTTCAGCTTTTGTCTGGTAGCCTGTTGTGATGGCAGTTTAGTTATTTTAGTTGTTGATGTGGAAGTTTACAGAATAACTACTTTCCTGCAAAATGATCAAACATATAAAAACAATGCTTTTGCAGACTGCATTTTAAGAAAATTTCACAGTTTATCTTTTATTTAAAATAGAAGAGCTGATCACAACCATTGCAGGGTCTGGCCCTTTGGTTTATAACACAAAATCATTGATAGATCTATAAGTGAGTCAGAACATGAGATTTTTGTACTTATTGCATAGTCAGCCAGCCATATGGGACATCTAACCAGAACCTTGGCTGCTTGTACCTACAAGTAGGGACAGACATAGATGAAGGCTCAGTCTAAAATTTAAGCCTCTATCTAGCCCCATTAGATAGCTGTGCAGGCAGCTTTAATAAGTGACTAAGCATATACATGGGTGAAAGTTCAAAATTTCCAAAATCCTGAACTTTTGAATTTCAAATATTAAAACTTGCAGTAAACCTTCAAAATATTAATATTTCAAGTTTAAATGGTTTATTGACTTTAGATAAACTGTTAATATATCAGAAAAGCTTTTATAATCTGCCTAATTCAGTATTTTGAGGCTGACTTTCTATGGAAATTCAGTCTGAAAATCCTGAATTCAGGAATAATCCTGAAAACTTTAACCCATATATATATATGCGATAATTACCAAAGTCTCATGAACTGGCCCAAGAGTTGTGACATATGGTTAGAATTTCTGCATGTTTGTCAGGTCTGGGGAATCTCAGAAAATTGTGATCGTAAATTATCGCTTAAATGCGCGACCATAAACTCACCATATCAAGGGGAATCAATCCAAAATGGAAGTTTCTGAATGAGTTATAGCATCAGCTTCCTGTTGTAATTAATGCTCACGCATTTCTGCTACCCCGGATGGTTTCCAGCCACAAGGTCCCCATCTTTAGGAAATATTACCCACAAATAAAAGATTGCAAATAAATGTTTTACAATTTGAAACTTCTTTAAAGATGAAAATGATGTCAAGATTGTGATGTAGTGGCAAATATCAGGCTTCTGTCATCACAGCGCTGAATTTGGTGAATATGTGGGAAAATTTTTGTCTGTTTTCCACTATAGATTCTCTCCTTGTGATCCAAATGCATCCGAAAAAACAGCGACCAAATTGTCAAAAATCAGGATAAATGATTGTTTTGTATGAATTTTATATCAACTACAATTCTATTGAGATATGAAACCTTCTGACTGCATGTCAGTATATGACTTTGCCATGCATTTAAGCGACAGTTTTTATCAGGATTTACTGAGATTCTCCAGACCTGTTTATTTTGTTTCTGCTTGTTCCTTTCTTTCCTTTATTCTGTGTATGTAGTTTTACAACAAAAACTGATATTTATTGACTTTTACCATTTAAACAAACCGATGCAAGCTAAGCAAAGTTGTAGGCTTATGGATAAGAGGGGGTAATTTTGAGGGCGCAGCACATTTGAGTGACTTGTTTATTTTGTTTGAGCAAATTTTTACAATACCTTTGAGCGAATATGTTTGAGCGACTTTTTTTCATAGGATCAGATATACCTAGGTAGCCCTCTTTACTTTTAAAATCATAGACAGTGCTTTGTTTGTTATTTCATTTCAGTTTAAAATCATAGGCAGTGCTTTGTTAGTCATTTTCAGTTTTAAAAAAGTTTATGTTCAGAGACGCATAGGCAATGCTTTGTAAGCCATTTTTTTGACAAACTCATATCTTTCTATTTCACCGCTATCATATTCCATTCGAATTTCTCTCAGTTTTTGAAGCCGTCTGTTGCCATCTTGCTTATAAAATCATAACTAAAATATGACCACTGAATACAGAGCCATTAACCGAAAATATTGTATTGAAAAGGATTTTGACCGTAGAATTTAGCAGTCGTGTCTGATCACAAAGTACCTTTTGGGTAAAAATAAGTTTGCTCAAACGTATTGTGAAAATTGCTAAAAGTTCGCTCAAAAGTATGCATACAAAGTTCGCCCAAACATATTCGCTCAAACGTATTGTTCGCTCAAATGTATTGTCCCCATTTTGAGTACATTTCATTTTTTTCCTCAGGCTAAAATTTAATTTTTAACATCGATCAAAACATATGTTCATGGTTCTTTTGAATACCAGCATTATTTGTCAATGAGACATTATGTTTAGCCCTGGGGAGAATTTTTGAGAAAAAATATGCATGACAGCACAAAGTATGATTATTTAATATAGAAATTTTAAACTTTCAGAATCCTGAACTTTAGACAATCAAGTCTTAAAATTTTCAAATTTAAATTGATGTCCTTAGATAAACTGAAAATAAACCAGGGGAGCTATCTTTTTTTTCCAATTTCAGTAACAATTCTGAAAGCTTTCATCCATGGGTAAAGTAAGTAAGTAAGTAAGTAAAGACTTTATTTTTTGAGGGTAACAACATTTAGCGCATACATAAGTACATACATGTAATAACTAATCTTCCATGAGGCCCTCAATATATACATATGTACATAAATATTATACACAAGGCAACCAACAGCATTTTGGTATTGTACATCCAATCATGCATCTCTCTGCAGTATCCTTACTGCAAACAGACACCTAATTAGCTGTACAATCACAATGATAATATGTTATGCAATTAGTTATGATACTTTTGAAAACATCAAAAAAAAAACTACACACAATTAAGCAATTTATTATGAACCCTTGCTGTGCATGCCGAATATTAATTTATATTATGCATCACATTCTTCTCCATTTTTCATCTTCCAGTTGTAATCCTGGATTTCCAGAGTGGACAACATTGTGGATCCTGATCAGATGGCTTTGTCAGAAGCAAGCTGATCTGTATCCACAGTGTTTTCAACAAAAGGATAAATTTGGGTTCAGCAGGATGTGGGTTAATCCACTATAATCCATACAGCTTGGCAGGATGAGAGCTGCAGTCTGAACAGCTAGGCTTGCACTGTTTGCAATAACAAATTTCATTCACTTTCATGAATTCAATCATAAAAAAAAAATGTTCTAAATCAGATGTGACATGAATAGTTAATAAGTACAAAAAATTGCAAAGCTTCTTTACAACAACAACAACAACAAATTTCCAGTCTGATGATCCATTGGATGCAAATATGGATACTGAACAGCAGCCAGCTGATCTGGATCCATATTTTCCATTTTTAAGTTGTAGTACTATTCTATTGAATATGGTATGACAACTTGATATGATAGTGACTTATTACTACATATGCTCTGATAAGCGCACACCCAGTGTTCTCAGTGCTCCTTGAATCCTGTTGTACTCAGAATGGCCAAACTTTTAAGGGTTATTAACCATTCTGGATGCAAAAGGGTTGGATGAATATGTTACTAAGACTTTAGAGCCATGAGTCAAACTTGTAATTGACAGTAGAATAAATGAGCAACTATTAGGCAGATATGAAATTTTAAACACTGGGCACTTATCAAAGCAACTATGGTACATGAAATAATTACATTCATAATATCATTCATAATTCAGTTAAATAACAATTTTAAACATCTGCTGTGAAATGTGCCGATGGTCTGAGCACTCTTGATTTCCTCTGAGAGACTATTCCATACAAGACATCCAGAGTATCTCATACTATGCTTAAAATATTCAGTCCTAGGCTTAGGTGGGATAAAACATCCTGCAGAAGCTGATCTAAGGTTGATACTAGTATTTGCATTGTTTCTTAAAGTGAAATTTTCAGAGATATATGTAGGAGCTACATTATTATATATTTTGAACATAAATTTGGCTTTCCTTAGGTAGAGCCGCTCATATATGGACATTATTTTCAGTGACTTCATAGCTTCATTGATATCATTTACATTAAAATCAAGAATAACCTTACATGCTCGTTTCTGCAATTTGAATATTTTAAGTTTGTTTGACTCTGAAGAACTTCCCCAGACAATATTGCAAAAATCAATGTGCGGTTGAATGTAAGATTTGTAGAATTGAACTCTGTGATCCTTTGTTAAGAATTTCTTAATTTTTGATAAAAGCCAGATGCTTGAAGAAATTTTCTTTGATAGATGTTTGACGTGATGAGACCATGTCAAATTATCATCAACAAAAACACCTAAGATTTTATCATTTGAAATCATATTAAGAGTATTATTATTGATATTGAGATTAAGGTTATCATTGCTGAGTCTTTGTCGTTTTTGATTTGTGGTCACTAGCATGACCTTTGTTTTTGAGGAGTTAAGAATCATGCCATTAGCTCTACACCATATGTGTAGGTTGTTTAATGCAGCTTGAAGGTTTTTCTCAATCTGTTCCATGGAATCTTGTACATCATATAAAGTTGTATCATCCGCATATAGATCAGTAAAAACATTGTTGGTATATAGTGGCAGATCATTGATAAAAAGTAAAAATAAAAGTGGTCCTAATATTGACCCTTGAGGAACTCCACAGGAAACATGCTTAAAATCAGACTTACTGTTATTAATGGTTACCTGCTGCTTTCTATTGGTAAGGTAAGTTTTAAACCAACTCAGGGCTTGGTCTTTTATACCATATATTTCAAGTTTATTAATTAAAATTTGGTGATCAACAAGGTCAAAAGCTTTCTTGAAATCTACTAATACAACTCCAATCATTTTGCCATTATCAATAGCATTTAACCATAAATCTATCATATTTACAAGGGCAGTTTCACATGAGTGCTGTGCCCTGAAACCAGACTGGGTTTTGTGTAATAATTTATGTTGGTGTAGATAAGCTGACAGGCTTTCATGAACATGTTTTTCAAGTACTTTTGACAAAACAGGCAAAATTGAAATAGGACGATAGTTATTTACCTCCTCACGGGGACCATTTTTGTGAAGAGGAGCTACTTTAGCTTCTTTCCATTGACTTGGAAAAATAGAGTTAGAAATACTATGGTTGCATATATAAGTTACTTCATCAGCTATAAATGGAGCAGCAAGTTTGAGAAGACGTGGGCCAATCATATCAGTACCTGTTGCCTTATTAATATCAATAGTAGAAAGAAACTTCAGCACATTCTCATTAGAGATTGGGGGAATGGAAAATTTTGTATCTGGAGACAGCCTGTATCGACAAAAATCACTTAGTTTATCATGATTTGTATGTATGACAGGTTCCTTTAACTTTGTTGCAATATTGACAAAAAAGTTGTTGAATTCATTTGCCATTTCAGAAGAATCTTCGATAGTATTGTTATCAACTTTCACTGATGTTAGAGTAGATGGTCTTTGCAGGCCTTTACCTGCTCCTACCTCTCGAAATATTTTGTATATACTACTGGGATTGCCCTTATTATTATCGATGAATGTTTGATACTGAACTTTTTTAGAGTTTTGGATGAGTTTGATAACTTTGTTCCTCCAGATCTTGTAATCATTTTCATTTCCTAGAGATTTATGCCTATCTCTGCATTTAATTGCATCAAGTATTTCAGGTGTCATCCATTGAGGCTGATTTTTGTGCTTGACTCTGTGTTGCTTTATGGGCACATGAGTGTCCACTACCTGTAAAAATAGATCTAACCAGGCTTCCATTATGTCATCAGTGTCATCAAACAGTTTAATAGTATCCCATGGAACAGACTGAAGATCTTCAATAAATTTGGCTTCATTGAAGTTTTTAAAGCTTCTATACGAAATTGTGAAGTGATTTGTCTTGGGGGGCTGGACATGCATTTTTCTTGTAAAAAATATGGGGAAATGATCACTAAGCCCAATATTGGGTACATCTAAAGAATTAACGTTTTCTGGACAATTTGTATAAATATGGTCTATCAGAGTTCTAGAATTACATGTTACCCTTGTAGCTTTTGAAACTAATTGAGTTAACCCAAAAGGCTCCATATATTCTGTCCAGACATTGTTTATATGATTATTCAATAGGTCTCTATTTATATCACCGATTAAATATATTTCTTTTTCTTCCATTAAAACATTTTCGATGCAGTCTTCAAAAGTTGAATTCCACAGAATACCTGAATTTGGGGGTCTGTAAATATTACCTAAAAGAAATGATTTACTTTTGACTGGTTTTATTTCCAGCCATAAACATTCAAGGTTTTCCTGTTCAAGGTCAGTTCTTCTGCTGCAGCAAACTCCATCTTTAACATAGACTAATATGCCTCCCCCAGAGTTTGTTTCTCTGTCCTTTCTAAAGGGCTTTTGGAACCCATTAACTTCAAAAGCTGAATCAGGGTGAACTACATGAAAAGGTGTTCATTTCACTTAAACAATAAAGATAATTGAGAAGTTTGTGAAAAAAATAATTTTTTAGTGTAAAATCTCTAATCCATCGAACATATGTTGTCGGTACATGTTGGAATTGCCCCTATGATACTGAAAAAAGAAGGGAAACCATTTTGAAATTAACGCATATCAATTTCCATGCCCATTGTTTTTGCCTCTTTACAACATGTCAAGCTGTCGATCAATGTTAAAATACCTGTCACTTTATGGCAAATTGTGTATATTAACATCAAATTTGATTTGAAGAACAAGAATTTTGCTAAACTGGTGGTTGCACAGTTGTTGAGAGCTATCCTGAAATACCATGGGGATTACGATAGTTATGGGTACACATAATTATCATTTTATTTCCATAACTATCGTAATCCCCATGGTATTTCAGGATAGCTCTCAACAACTGTGCAACCACCAGTTTAGCAAAATTCTTGTTCTTCAAATCAAATTTGATGTTAATATACACAATTTGCCATAAAGTGACAGGTATTTTAACATTGATCGACAGCTTGACATGTTGTAAAGAGGCAAAAACAATGGGCATGGAAATTGATATGCGTTAATTTCAAAATGGTTTCCCTTCTTTTTTCAGTATCATAGGGGCAATTCCAACATGTACCGACAACATATGTTCGATGGATTAGAGATTTTACACTAAAAAATTATTTTTTTCACAAACTTCTCAATTATCTTTATTGTTTAAGTGAAATGAACACCTTTTCATGTAGTTTGATATACACTTTGGTGACAATAATAGACTGCAAATTTCATGTTATTGACAGCTTATCTTGTGAGGTTTCATTATCATGAAATGCTAAATTGGTGGTTGCATGGTTGTTTTATAACCTGAAGTTGGTTCATTCTTAGAAGTAATACCATGTGATAACATGAATACCAAGTGATAAAACTAAATTGTGTGATTAACTAGTGCAGTGAATTTTCATTTTAGAGAATGTTTGACAGTTGCATGTCTTTGTTTGTAGATTAAATGTGTCCTTGCTGATTTTAATAACCTTTAAAATATTGAATTTAAACAATTGCAGACACATGTTCTTTTAGTAAAAACTAGAAATGTGTCCAGGGGACATGGATGCCCCCGCTGTTGCAAAATTCGCATATTTTCACAAGCAAAAGCAAAAACAAACATTTTAATGAACAAAGGGCAATCACTCTAGAAGCCACACAATGATATGGATCATTATGAAACTTGAGCAAGACATTCTGATGTTAAGCATTGTGGGTAAGTTTTATTTAAATTGCATTTGAAATAACTTGAGTTAGAGAGTAAACATCGCAAATAATGGCAAAATTTCATGAACAAAGGGCAATAACTCCTGAAGGAATATTGCGATATATACTATGTTAGAACTCGGGAAAGACATTTTGGTACTTAACATTATGAATAAGTTTGATACAGTTCTGATCAAAACTACTCGATTTAGAGACAGTAAATCATAGAAATTGTGAGTTTTTTCATCAACAAAAGGCAATAACTCATGATGGCATAAGGCCATATAGACCATTATCAAATTTGAAAGACATCATGGTATTGAACAATGTAAATTAATTTCATAAAGCTGTGATCAAAATTACTGGACTTAAAGACGGGACACCATCAAAAATTGGTCAATTTTCATGATCTAAGGGCAATAACTCTAGAAAGCATGGTGAAATATGGACCATTATCCAAATTGATGAAGACATTATGGTACTTAACAATGTGACCAAGTTTTTTATAAAATTCTGATCAAACTATTCAACTTAGAGAGCGAACATCATTTCAAACGGTGAATTTTCATAAACAAAGAGCCATAACTCATGAAAGCATGGTGCCATATAAACACTAGCACCTCAAAATATATGCGCTTTCAAAGTAGGTCTAAGGTTGAGGTCACATATATAGATTCACAAACACGTCTTGTTGTATAACAAAAACAAAAGCACAACCAGCCTGCTCATCTGAGTACAGTCTGATCAGTGTTTTTGTTATTTGCCATGTTGAAAGTATGATAGCAATATGGTAAGTAATAAAATCACTGCAGCAAACTGTAACCCTATACCTCCCAGTGACAACTTTCTTCATCAGCGCTCTCTCATCTGCTTAATATGTTCTTAGGTAGCCAATATTGCAAACAACATGAACCCAGATCAGATTGCTCCCCAAAGGTTTTAAACTCTTTCATTGCTAGTGGTGACTTTTGTTGTCTGCTGTTTTAAATTTAAAATAGCAGACAACAAAAGTCACCACTAGTAATGAAAGAGTTTGGTTCCAGATCAGGACTGATGTTCTGTCGGTCCTAATCTGGGTCCAAACTGTTTTCAGAGGTTATGAGCAGAACTCAAAAGTCACCGATAGCAGGGAGAGAGTTAAAAACAATCATGTGTTGAAATAATGGTGGCAAAGATCAGAAATCGATACAATCAAGAACCACACCTGACCCAGGATACCATATATCATCATAATCGGATTTTTGATTAACGTGCAGGTGCAGGGGCATCATCCACATCAGTGGGCCCCTTTCCAGGTAACTGGCTAGCTGCAGGCATAGCAGATCTCACACCTGATCTCCAGGTGCTCCTTTCTTGAGGGTCAACTGTGGTGAGCTTCCACTCACGGCAGTCTTTTTCTGTCAGTGGGAAAGTGACAAAAACACAATTAAACATCACAAACAAGAGCTAAGAGGTCAGTCCTTTCCCAGCAGGTGACCACAAGGCAGCAATGAACAGACGCCTAAGTATGACACACACAAGACATATAGCAAAAATAATCCACAAAAGAAGTACCGCCTTGGAACGGTCAGTAAACATAGTAAAATTATTTTACTGGATGGCTTAAACCGGTTTCACAGCGCCAACCTCACCCTTATTTCAGATGTGGATCAAGACACATGGATGTTTGGTTTGCATGAAAGATCCCTAACTTAAAATCTTTTATAATTTCTATTTCAGTGGCTGGGTACAACAAGTACCTGACTCAGAGTAATTTGGGGGGGTGGGGGGATTATCAGTAGAAGACATGTCGCCGCTAGCAAGGAAAGAGTTATATCATGTATTATAATAAAACTCTTCCATAATTTCTATTTCAGTGGCTGGGTACAACAAGTACCTGACTCAGAGAAGGGAGAGAATGAGGTCGACCTCATCAGATGGAGCTGAGTACTATCATATAACACATGTAAGTTATCACCTTTTGATAGGGCCAGTGAAGCAAAAATTATTTGCGTAAAATTGTGATAATTTTCTTATCCATCAATTTTAACATGTGTTTTGGGTGCTCAAAAGAACCGTCTCATCGAGACGGTTCTTTTGAGTACCCATAACATATGTTTTGGTTGAGAAATAAGAAAATAATTTTCAGTTACAAACTCTTATCTTGGGGCCTGCGCTTTTCTTTATAGCGGGAAGGAACCAATCAAGAACTTCAAAAAGTTCATAACAATTCTGGAGGGGAATTGGGTCTCCTTAACTCAATTTCAATGGGATCCATGATGACCACTGGTCAAGGTAGCATAAATTTCTTGAAAGCCACGTGAAAGTCGAGGAATTCTGAAAAATGGGAATTTCAAAAAATTGTCATGGAAATTCTCCATTCCAAAAGTCAGGGCATTTTGCTAGCCGGTCAACAATTAACAATTAAATAAGAATGATAAAGGAAGGCTTTAAAATTTCAGAAGAAAGTTCACCAATAAATATTTACATTTTCAAAGCAAGCCCTTAATGAATCTCTAGATTTTTGTATCTGTTCATAACCTCATGAAAACATTAATATGATCGACAGCTGCCAAGCTCACTTGCCTGTGCTATACGCTACGAACATCAAATTCATTCAGCAGAAGTGACCCTGGTGTTGTGATTGACAGTGAGCCACACCTGATAAAGCCCCTTATTTGCTCCATTGGCTGCCCGTGCTCACACTGGCTGTTCTGCGTTTCCGTTTTGCACTCCAACAAAACTGTTAATATGATTACATATTAAATAAACAACTGTTTTGTGTCCTAAATTATAAATAATTTCTATATATTAGATATTAATAATAAAATTTAAATATAAGAAATAAATTCCTATTGTGGTCTGTTCATGGAATCATGAATACTTCGGATCTCTTGCAAAGTTAACAAGGGCTTTACTTACTTTGCAAAGTGCTTCACATTAACTTTGTAAGAGACTCGGAGTATTCATGATTCCATCAACATTCCAAAACTCGAATTTATTTCTTAAAACTACTCTCCAATGTATTTAATAAAGAAATTTGATTACCTTGCTTTCAACAAATTACAGAATGAGTCAAAAAAAACCTGCTCAGACTGCTCCTTCATAAGGCAGCTTAACCTGATCAGACTCTTCCTTCAATTTGTTCAAATATTTACTGTAAATACAGTAAAACTTGTGTAAAACGGCCACTCTCAAAAAGACAGAAAATTGGTTTTCAAGACCAATTATCGCTTAATGCAGGTCAAAAGTATTGCAGAATGCTCCAATGGGAGCATTCTGCAATACTTTTGAACTTCATAAAGCTACTATTTGTCATTAAGATCTTTATTTTGTCTATTTTTAAGTGGCCGTTTTACACAGGCATTACTGTACCTTTAACTGAGACATAGCATATGTGAGTGTCATGCAGCTTACCACTATACCTTTAGGAAGTGCAGTGGCTCAGTGGTAGAGTGCTGAACTCGAGACCGAGGGGCAGCGGGTTTGAGCCTCACCGGCATCACTGCCTTGTGTCCTTGAGCAAGAAAATTAATCCCAGCTTAGTACTGGTTCAACCCAGATAGGACCCGTTCCTGTATAACTGAAAGATTGTTGATGGGACGTAAAGAATCAAATCAAACAAACAAAAACCACTATACCTTTCTCATTTCAATCTGTTACAGACACCGTATGGCAGACACAGGATGTATGGTTCCATTCGTCGAGCCACATCATTTGATTCACCAGAACCGAAAGATGCCACACAACAAGTCTGTACCGATGCTTCAAATTACTTGGAACCCAAGTCTTGTGGTCGTGCTAAATATATGGAATTTCTACCAGACGAGCGAACCAAAGATTATATGTACAATTCAAAGGGTGAAAGAATTCGTCAGAATGAAAATACTCCACGACTGGAAGAGATAACTGACAATAAAGTGCCGTTGTATGTGCAAACTGAAGTGAAGGAAAATGAGCATTACAACAGCACGGATAATATGAAATACTTGAGTCAGAAATGTGTTGATAAAAACTCATCGCTTGAAGAGCATAATAATTCAAAATACATGCATATGGATAAAAACTTTCGGAGGCAAGACAGTACTTATAGTACAATCTCTGTTATCAATATGGATAATGACAAGCTTGGTAGCAGAGATAGTGAGGTTGCCGCACTCACCAGTCGGGGCCGTGACGGCAGCATTCTCGCTGGCCAGAATGCTCAGATTAGCCCCGATGACGTTAAGTATGCTACAATTAAGTACACAAGGCCTCGGAAACAGCGACTGGATTCCAGCACTTCATGCAAGTCATTTGATTCTGTTCAGACTGAGCCTGCCTACTATCCGGAGGGACAGGTGCAGAGAAACGTACTAAACTCATCGTCATCATCCAAATCTAATCACTCAATGTCCCACATTCCAGAACACGCCATCATACATTCAGATTATACTAGCAACGATAGAAATGACGAAGCCAAATACTGGGCCAACAACAATACTAATGTCACCTATACCAAATGTATCAGTCCTGCAGAGGTCAGGGGTTACGTAGATTACTTTAACACAGCTCGAGTGTATCCAGAAAGTGCCGGAGTGTTGGCAGGCTATGATATTGTGCAGTCTAGTCTTGTGTGAAAATTATTTCTTGTATGACTAATGGAATTTTCCATTAAGGTTGAGTCAGGATGGTCCATTGTATATATTGACAGGTCACAGGATATTATTTTCAAATAATATTGTATTTCTTTCTCTGAAGTCTTAATAGTGCAGACCGAGATGCAATGCCTTGATTTGCAGCATTCAATCTGAGTCTTCACTGTTTGCCAATGAACCTGTTTATGGGTATCCAGGCTCCAAAGGGATTAACCCTTTCCTTCATGAATATTCATGCTAAGCTCCACCCACTATGAATAATTATCCCCCGACGAAGTCGGAGGGATATAGTATTGGCGTCGTCCGTCCGTCCACACTTTTTGTCCGTCCTGAACCATATCTCAGTACCTATTGGTCAGATTTGATTCATTCTTGGTACAAATGATACGAACCATGGACTCTCGATATCCTATAAGTTTGGTCAAAATCGACCCCTTAACACAGGTTATTGCCCTTGTTTTAGTATAGGCAAATATAAGGCAAAACCAATATTAGCTTTTTTGTGTGATGATCTTCACACTTCATCAAAGCTATTATATTTAACATTTTCTCAATATAGACCATAATTGCCAAGTGCCCGTAGATAAGCATGGCAGTGTCAAAGCTTTACTCCACCCCCATTCGACCCCACCTAAGGGGTCATAAGTCAAATATTTAAATTTCCCAATAACTAAGGCAATTGTTAATATTTTTTTGCTGAAATTTTGCATACAGGCAGAGCAGCAATAGATATGAAACATATCAAACGGAAATTCAGTTTGAAGGTCTGGGTCTCAGCCCATTGGGTGGACTTAGGGGGTGGGGCCGAGGCCAAAATTAAACTTTTTCAGAATATGGTCATGTTGCATATCAAATTAAAGCTGACGATGCTGGCAGCAACATGGTAGCAAATATTTTGCCCACAGACACACCCTCAACCCAGGGGGTGGGTCAAAAGGTCAAACTATATCTTTTTCTGAAAGTAGTCATGCTGCATATCAAATTAAAGCTTACAACTCTGGCAGCAACATGGTAGCAAATATTTTGCTCAGAGACACACCCTTGACCCATGGGGTGGGGTCAAAAGGTCAAACTATATCTTTTTCTGAAAGTAGTCATGTTGCTTATCAAATTAAAGAGAATTGAGCACAGAGCACCATGAAAGCAAATATGCTGAAATTATACACACCAACGACCCCTGGGGTGGGGTCTAAAGGTCTTTTTTTTTTCTTTTTTAAAAGTGGTCATGTTGCAAATCAAATTAAAATGAAAGAAGTGTAGACCTACATGCAAGGTAACATTTTGAATTTACACACACCCTTGACCTCTGCGGTGGGTTTTAAGGTCAGATATTGAAATTGTGCAGATGTAAGTATATATTTTTTTTTTAAACTAAGCAATAAAACATACTTGACAGGGGTTTGTTATGATCTGAATAATACTGAAGGTGCACTAATAGTTAGATAAATGGGATTTATGTTTTGTGATTTACATGTTTCTCTCAAATGACCCTTCGTCGGGGGATATAAATTCGCGAATTTGTCTTGTTATATAAATAAACATTCTCATTTGTACATAATCATTACTGGTCAGGTCCACTAGTGTAGGATCAGACCTAATAATATTTCCATAAGCAATCAGAGTAGACCCTGATCAGGCAACTCTTACAAGAGTAGCCTGCTCTAGGTCTGCTCTGTTTGCAAAAGCTTTTAAAGGCGTCTATGAGGTAAAAGGTTAAATTCTAAACGCTAGATTATAATGGATAACAAATACCTAGGTAGCCAGTACAATTGGGATGAGGTCCTAAAACACTTGTCTGATCATGATCTTCTTTGTTATAATGATACATATTTTGTAAAAGTCTCAGAAACTTACGAGTATTTAGCTAAACAAGTACAGTAAAACCTGTGTAAAACAGCCACTAAAAAATAGACAAAACAAAGATCTTTATGACAAATGGTAGCTTAATGAAGGTTGAAAGTATTGCAGAATGCTCCCCTTCTGCAATACTTTTGACATGCATTAAGCGATAATTAGTCTTGAAAACCACTTTTTGGTCTTTTTGAGAATGGCTTTTTTACACAGGGTTTTACTGTACAGTAAAAATAAGCTGCTAAGCTATGCATGCTTATTTGTTCAACCCTTTGTTTACATGATGGACTCTTCCCATTTTTAAGCCCTCGGAGTGCATATTGTTTTTGTCTGTGCGTATGTGTGTGTGTGTGTGTGTGTGCTTGCACCAAACTTTAATGTTGGCAATAACTTTTTGAACCACTGAACCTAGACCTTTAAGATTTCATATGTGTATACCTCGTGGTGGAAAGAGCTTTTCAAATATACAAAAATGTATGACCTTGACATTTGACCCACTTTTGATATACATGTACATGTTGTTATAAAATTTCATATTTGAGAACTGCATGTGCTCCCGGGGCATTTGTTTCACAAGCATCTTTATTTGGCAAATTCCATGCTTCAAAAAACAGACAAGCAAATATTTTATTCAGTGTTGTGCCTAGGTCAAGATTTCTGGGGGACACCAGTGTCCCCCTACCTGAATTTCAGAGGGACATTTGCAAATTCTGGGGGACACACCAGATCCATCTGATTTTTACCGGTAAAATTGAAAACACTTTTCCGGAAATTTCTGTTCATTTTTATTTAAATTTGAGCTCGATGTCGATAGTTTTGGCTCAAGAAGTGGTGCAGATTACAGTGAAGTAGTTTCTACATTGCCGTAGTTTTGAATTCCCCAGCAAATATTCTATTTCAACTTTAAAATAGTTTTTTCTGGCCTGCGGCTGAATAAATTTGCTTTTTCCGCCATTGTTGATGTGTTGGACTGGTTAAGAAATCAATATCCAAAGCAACATTTATCATCACTGATTCAGTAAAAACATGTGCACAGTTTAAATTACTTCCCTTTACTGGGTTACACTAAATACGGAAACGGGGTTTAAATAGCGAAAAATCAGCAGATTTTTTAGGGCGTGCCCCTAGGCCCGCACTTGGTGCATTTTTAAGGGACATCGGCGGTAAAATCGCGGGAATCCTGCAATGCCGCGCTCTAGGCACAACACTGTATATTGACCAAGTCATGAGAAAATATTTTGTTATATGCTAACAATAAGGATAGACAGTAAGCTGAATAAATGTGTAATCATATTTGAGTGATGGAAAGATGTGATCTCAACACAAATTGAAAAAATGTTTGCATGGAGTGTGTACCTTAGTAGATATTGGCCTCGTCTAAAAAACTTATTTTGTTGCATGCTTACAAGAAAGGTGCTGACCAGCCTGCACACCTGTGCAGTCTGATCAACACCTTCATTATTTGCTGTATAGAAAGCATAGTATATAAACTTACTGCATGCAAGATTTCACAGGGTTTGCACAGGCTTGAAAAGTGCTTGAATATACAAGACTGTCTTGAAAAGTCCTTGAAAATTAAATTTGCCTTGAAATTAGTTGAATTTTACCATTTACAGGAGGATTCAACACTGTCTTTTGAGACCTAAATCACAATAAAATTCGCAATAAAATATGCTGCACCAAATAAAGGCACCCCAATTTTATACCAATTTTCTAAAGCTATTATCTTAAGTAATGTACTGCAGCATTTCCGAAGTAGAATTTTAACATGTAAATCAGTATTTTTCATAAGGTTTCAGTCATAGTTAGTTTGTTTGTTTTGTTGCTTTACGTTCCAGTCAACAGCTATGGTCATTACTGAAGCTGTTAACCACTACTTCGTGCACATACTTTTACTCGTAACTGACAACAACCCTTCTTGAATTATTCATTCAGCGGAAGGGAGGAGAATGACCGTAGAAATTATTTCATGATCAATCTCCACGAAAGTATGGGACTAGGCCGGGATCCAACTCACAACCCCTGGATCTGCAGTCAGACACGCATCTGTAGACAGACACGTTACCTACTGCGCTACGCGGCCCGGTGTTTCAGTCATTGAAAACAGAGGAAAGTCTTTTAGAAGTCCTTGAAAAGTCCTTGAATTTTACTCCAACTTGCCTGTATGAATCCTGTTTCAATAATCTAGTTTATCTCCGAAGCTGAGCAGGCTAGATTGAACCTTTCCTGGCCTCGAGGTTATAAAACTTTTATCATCAACATTAAATTTCAACTGCTCATTAAAACTTCATTTCTGAGAGAAAAAAAGAGAATTATATAAACAACTGGTTTTCTTATTTCTCAATTAAATAATATGAGTACTTTTTTGAAGCATCGGGCCTGGAGTCGAGATTATAAAACTTTTTTTGCTAAACTCAACTGAGCATGACATTTATTCTGCTTATAATTGTTAAAATGCGAACAAATGTGTCATTTTAACCTTTATTAGCATGATAAATACAACATCTGACAGTTTAAAACCATGAATTTTTTTTCTTCAGCATTTTAGTTTTATGAGCAGTCGAAATTTCATGTCATCTCAATTGAGCTTGAACAAAGTCTAATAACCTCGGGACTTGGTCTTTTTTTTATAAATATCTTCTCTAAATGTATGTTGAAGCATAGAAGTGCTATTGTCATTTTAATCATGTTAATTGATGTACATATTAAGTTTGCAAAAATTCTATGTACTTGTTCAAAGATTCTATGTACTTGTTCAAATATGTACTTGTTCAAATATTTCTATGTACTTGTTCAAATATTTCTATGTACTTGTTCAAATATTTCTATGTACTTGTTCAAATATTTCTACAGGGATGAAAGTTTTCAGGATTAATCCTGAATTCAAGATTTTGAGGCTGACTTTCCATAGAAAGTCAGTCAGCCTTTCCATAGAAAGTCAGTCAGCCTTTCCATAGAAAGTCAGTCTCAAAATGCTGAATTGGGCAGACTATCAGGGATTTCTCTAAGTTTTGGGGAAGCCGGCAGACATTGTCATGAACCTGGCCAAATTCACTGCTTTATAGTATAACCTATTGACCAAATTATCAAAGTAGCTAGCACAGAAGGCAAAGTAGGTGGCTATTTTTGCTGGCTGCCACCTCTTAATGAAAACACTGATTATAGTGTTTTCAGATTATCTAAACACAATTAATCATTTAAACTGGAATTTTTTTGTTTTTGTAGGCATCCTGCAAGTTTTATAATTTGAATTTCTAAAGTTCAGGATTTTAGAATTTTTGAACTTTCATCCATGTCTCTATGTAATTGTTCAAAGATTCTATGTACATGTACTTGTTCAAATATTTCCAATGTGTTTTAGATGTTTGTTCAAATACGAGAGGTGATTCACCAATTTTAAAACACTTTTATTTTATCTATAAATTTCTCATAATAAGACTTTCATTGCAAAATATTTTCTATTTGTGATCCATGGAGGTTGTAGATCAGTCTACATTGCTTATATCATGACCCCAGTGTGTTATTGATAATGGAATGGTCCAGTTTTCTTCATTTGTCTCACAATGCTCGTTTAAGGCTTACCAAATGGTAAGTTTCGTTCGCTTCTGAAAGCCTTTTATAAGGATTTCCCAAATAGCAAAATCAATCAGGGCGGCATCTGGACCTTAAGGCATCGACTCCTGATGTGTAACAACGTTCACGTTTTGGAAACGTATATACAAATGTACATCAACGTCTGTTTGACGCATGGCTCGAAGACTTGCCCTGGTGAAATACCATTTTGTTAATTTGGTCACTTAGAAACAGTCTTGCTTAATAATGTTTAATGAATGGTTTCAAAACTTAGCCCATATAAAATTTCGAATTGACCTTGACACCTTTAGGGATGATCCGAGTCTCAGTTTTGCCTGGCAACTATCTAGAGCCTAGGCCAAGAAACCTGGCGAAACGAATCACTTTTAACATATTTGAGTTTTGAAGGATCACCATGTCCTTTACGGATGTAGCAGACTCAACGACGACCATAGCTGCCACCCAAAATAAATATTGCCTCATCAGTCGTCACAAAGGTTTTCCATTCGTCAAAATTTAAACATATATAAAGATGCCACGAACATGGCCGCCGTTTTTTCAATTTGTGCTGCATTTAACTGGTGAACTTTGCACTATTTTTTTGAAATTTTGCGTGCAGTGCATTTTTACTAATGCTGTAAATGATCGACTGAGACACCCTAATTGAGTTGCCATTACACGTTTGTGATGGGTTAACCCTTTTTTCATAATCACTGCAACTTTAGGAATTACTGCAGATGTTGACTTTTGGGGTGGCTTTCTGTATTGCCCTATTTTTGGTTTTTCCTACTAGCGCCGAGATTTTTACATATCTTGTGCTTTACTAGATGCGTTGTTGATATAGAAATTTCATGTTCATTACCTTTTGTCTCCCATTGTATATTCATGTAGGACTTTTTCTTCTTCAAATGGTATGTAATGGAAAGTTCCACTATAATGGTTATTTTAGCTCTACCCATTTTACAATCCGCACAAAACTGACAAATATATGTAATACATAGGTTTATTGATAAATAAATGTAATTTTCGTGTTTTTGAAACGCGATGCTAGATAACAACGATGGATTCAAAAGTGTTTCAAAACTGGTGAATCACCTCTCGTATCATATTAGCTACAGGACAAGAAAACCTGTCCATACTGTAAAAACAGGTGCAGTTAACATGATAGGCTTTCAAGCACCTGTCAACTTTAATTTCTAGAGCTGGCTATGATCAAAAATTGAGATCACAGGTCTTCTTGTATTGTCACTCATACTGTTCAGTATATTGTTGATCAAGAGGCTTTACACTATGTTGAAGAATCAATAACTAAAACTGAAAATTATTTTTCTTATTTCTCAACCAAAACATATGTTGTGGGTACTCAAAAGAACAGTCTCAATGAGATGGTTCTTTTAAGCACCCATAACAAATGCTTAATCTGACAGATAAGAAAATAATCGCAACTTTTGCTCAAAAATTTTGCTTAACCCTTCACTCCATACGCTATTTTTAGATTATGTCATCATTTTCTATTTTTGGACGACTTTGAAAAAATTCAAGAAAAAAAATAAGTTCAGTTTTGAATACTTCTGAAAATATTATGGAAAATGGAGCATTTGCTCCAAAAGAGCAAATGCTCCATTTTCCATAATATTTTCAAATACATGATATTTAAAAGGCGTATAAAGGCGTTACTATGGGGTAATGGGTTAACTTTAGGCCCTATGAAATTTGCAGTACCCTAGAGAAACTTGAAATAACGAAAATACTTGTATTTGATAAAATATTTTAAAATATTTAAGCCAGTTTATGAGATTTTTGTACTTATCCCATTTACGCTAAGGCAATTTTAAAATATGCATGCACAGCTATCAAGTGGGACTGGAGGCCAAACTTTTGGCATGAGCCTTCATTTATGGTGAGACTGAGCCATTGTGCAGGCTCATCTGAGCCTTGACTGCTTGCATATTCACTAAGTACCAAAAACTTGCAAACTGGCTCATTTATTTTCTTTAAAAAAAATGGTTGATAATAAGGAGCCTTCCAACTAATCTTTGTGTTAATTATTTTACTGTTGGACCTTTTAAGCTACTTGCTAGGCAAATTAGTAATAGTATTTGACAAAACACTGCACAATTCAGTGCTTACATTTTAGTTAAGCATGGGTGAAAGTTTTCAGGATTATTCCTGAATTCAGGATTTTGAGGCTGACTTTCTATAGAAAGTCAGCCTCAAAATCCTGAATTAAGCAGAATATAATAGCTTTTCTGATATATATACAATAGATCTAAAGACAATTAATGATTTAAACTTGAAATACTAATATTTTGAAGGCAAGCTGCAAGTTTTAAAATTTGAATTTCAAAAGTTCAGGATTTTTGAAATTTTCAACTTTCACCCATGGTTAAGGGGATCTTGTGTTGAAACTTGTGCACCTTTTACCAAAAGTATTCGGACAGTTAAATGAGTATTATTACCCAGATCAGCAGTCTGGTCAGATCTTGAGTTTACATCATGCCATTCCAAAACAGTTTACACACCCAATAGGCTAGTCAGTTTTTAATGGACATACAGTAGATACTCTAAAATTTTGACCACTGGATGTCTGCCAAAAAAAAGGTCGCGTCAAACAGTGCTGACCAAGGTCACACTGCTTTGCAGTTTGATCAAGGTATTCCCTGTTTGCTATCCTGATACACATTTTGTGATTTCCAGCCCTGATAAACTTTTTATTTGAGAACAGATAGAGAAAAATATTAAATACCGTACTCAAAATTAATGGTGAAATATCGGAAGATGTAAAGATGTCCGAATAAAAAAAGTAATTCATGCTCATTTATTCTTGAGATTGTTGAAAAAAAAACTACATATGTATGTTGACTTTGTAGAGATGTTGTTGATCATTTGCTACTGAGTGCATATAAATACAATAAAATGCTGCAAAATATCATGTTTTATTTTTATTTTTCAGAACCTTTCATAAAGTATTCATGCCAACCAATCCATCTCCTTCATTACATATACCAATAGTGTGGTAAAGTTAATACTTGACCAGGGACAAGCGAATTGCCTAAAAGTACTTGTCCATAGAAAGTTTTACCTGTCCCATATTATTAAAGAAAAGATAATGCACAAAGAACGTAGCTAAGCCTTCACTGTACTTTAACAATATACATGTATAATTCCAACTCAATGTTTTTATCGTTTTTTGCCTATTTTGATTAGTCTGTTGGAAAAATTAAATGGTTTTTACACTTCGATTAAAACCTTTGAGTATGAATATTTGATATCTGCCTTGATTCACGGTGCTAAGATAGTGTTAATAAAAATGAACTGTACATAAAACTTCGAACACAAGTATTCTTTTGTCCGAGATAAAACATTCACCACTTTAAATATTGCTAATCAAGTTGAAAGCTCATTTAAAAACCCTTACACCATATGGTGATATACAGAGGTGCATCTTCAAAGCGACGGGCAGAACTCTAAGAAATGAACTTTCGACATCACTTAACAAATAGTCATTGAAGAGAATCATCATCAAACCAATGTCAAGGCTACATGAACAATGAAATATTTCAACGCAGTTTGACAGTGTCAAAACAAATTTTAAATATTGACGCTTAGGTCCTGCCAATGTGAGGATTTTTGGCAGGGACTTGTGAAGGTAAGTTCTTTTTTAATCTATGGTGGGGCCTAAATCTAAATTTTCTTCAATGAGCCCAGCAAGCTGTTTGACAAAAAGAAACAATTCCAAACTAAATGGAGTTGTTTTAGAGCTCATACTCACATTGGTAGAGCAAAAACTAGCGAAAATTGACCGATAACCCCTCCCCATCAGTAAAATGGAAAATGATTGTATGAATGGTGTGACAAGATGTTGAAGTTTCTTGGATCGCCGGAATTACTTTTGCAAAGAGGGGCAGTGGTGTTAAAATTTGACAAAAACTTCGTTTTTAGAAGTGAAATTGCGAATTTCTGAAATCCATTTGTAGCAGCAGATACATGGCACCAGCAAAGAGTAACTGAAAAATGATTATTGAGTCTTATAAAAGTCCACCCTGATTTTATTATGGTGTCAAAACCGGAATTTTAATGTCTTGATTTTTGGGTGAAAATCGGTGTTTTTTATAAATTTAAGCACGAATTTTTGTAATCAGGCTGATAAAGTTTTAAAATTTAGAGTTGTTATGTAACTTGTTTCAAATTTGATGCTGTATTATTCAACTTACATGCATCCCTGTTGTGTATACTTAAAAAACCCACCAAAATATTTTCGTTTTTACCTCAAAATCCGGCATTTCGATTTTCAGGTATATTTTGTGGAATGCATGTATTGCTATTACTTGAATATCTGGACACTGCCATATTAAGAAAATGACGTACATATATTAAACATTTCAAATGGAAACAGCATTTATCATGTACTATGATATCATATCAAGGAATGATATAATAAAAAGAGGACAAAGTGACCCTGGATCGCTCACCTGAGTTTCGTTTAAAACGTCTTATCTATAGGTATCTATTGGAAACTGGCCACGCTCCTGATGACCTGCTTGTGGTCCATGTTCGGTCCCAGAGTTATAATTGGAACATATTTAAATGTTGTCTACCAGCTAATGCTACATACCAAATATCAAGGCTCTAGGCCTGGTGGTTTCAGACAAGAAGATTTTTTTTATGTTTTCACTATATATAAGTCAATGTAAAAAAGAATGTATGACCAGGAAATGCCACACTCACAAACTGCATACAAACTCACGGCACCGAGAGGAGGAGTCAAAGAACAATAACAGCCTCATAAACTCTGTGACCTCCAGGGCGATGCCATTTTGACCACAGAACCATAATTTGAACAAACTTGGTAGATGCTACATATCAAATATCAAGCCTTTTAGTATCTGACAAGAATGTGTTTTAGTATGTTCTCTATATAAGCTATAGATATAACCTTGATCCCCGAGGCGGCCTCATTTTCGGCCACAAGGCCATACTTTTCAACAAACTTAGTAAATCTACTAGATGATGCTACATGCCAAATATAGACTCTAGGTTCTGTGGTTTCAGACTAGATTACTTTAAATGTTCCATAATTATATAAGCCTATGTAAAACATGTGACCCCAGAGTGGGGCCAGTTTTAGCACAAGGGCCATTATGTGAACAAACTTAGTTGAGGTATACTAGGTGATGCTACATAACAAATATCAATGTTCTATGCTTTGTGGTGTCAGACAAGAAGATTTTCCCAATAGATTCCTATAGTGAACGTGTGAGCTCGCAGGCGGGTCCTTTTAATAGTCACTGTGCCCCAAATTGAATGAAATTGGTAGAGGAGTACTAGGTGATGTTGCATACCAACTATCAAGGTACTAGGCATTGTCGTTTCAGACAAGAAGATTCGTTTTGTTTATCTGATATAAAAGTAAAGCAGAGGCCAAAACCCAGAAATCGATACAATCAAGTACCACAACTGACCCGAGACACCATATGGGAAAGTGACAAAATACAAGAAAGCACCACACACAAGAGAGCCAAGACATCAGCCCTTTCCCAGCAGGTGATCACATGCCTATGTAAAATATGCCATCTCCAGGAATGTGCCATTTAAACCACAGGGCTATAATTTTAACAAACTTGGTGGAGGTCTACTAGGTTATGCTACATACCAAATATTAAGACTCCAGACATTGTGGTTTCAAACAAGAAGATTTTCATTTTGAAAATCTATTTTAGCCCATGCCACCTAGATATGCAATGGACTAAACTATTTGAACAATTATTAAAGATGGTCATATAAGAATAATTTCTGCAAAGTAGCTTGTCATTTAGGAGGAGATTGTGCCATCATAAAACCATAGACAGCCAGTTTCCCAAATATGATCATTTATACATCTCTTCCAAAACAGAATGCATTACATGCCGTATATGCAGAGTTTAAAGGTCTGCATTTTGGTTTATGAGTGGTCATCAGCAGATTAACTTCTAAGTGAAAGATTATTTCATGTCTTAGTGTATTTCAATATCTCACCAGACTAAGGGGGCTCCAAGGGGGGACTTACCGCCTATATAGGTTCACTAAGATTAATATAAATATTTTATCAGAAAATATCTAAACCCTTTAAGGACATTTTTATTACTCCATGCAGGGAATTCATAATCCACTATTTGGTCTGCCTCGCATAAAACCTATGAGGTGTCATAAATATATTTATGATTGGTACCACTTTGAGGATTTAAAATGTAGGTTTTTAAGCATTTTGACCTTGAACTTTGATACAAAGGTCATATCAGCAGGCAGAAGCTATTATTGACAAAAAAACACCTTAGACAATCAGTGTGCAAAATATGAACATGTTAGAGATATTGCTTTACAATCCATACAATCCGCTTCAGATTATTTTGAAAATTAAGGCTCAAATGTCATATTGGCAATTATTCTACAAACTATGAAGCACCTCTGTCAAAAACATGCCACTGTAAGACATATTCTAATTAACTTTTGACTCCAGGGCCATGGTGGTGATATGAAGCGTACTTTGTCATTTACACACCATAAGCAATAATTGTGCTTAGTTTGAACACCATTGGTCAAAAAATGAAGAAGTAAGTAAGTATATTTGACCTTGCCTTTTGACACAAATGACAAAGCGGTGATAAGACACCTATGTTGTATTCTACACCCCATAGACAATCATTGTGCCATATATGAACACCCTCGGAAATGAAAGAGTTCATATCATGAGTTGTATTACAGATTTTGTCTTAATCTGACCTTGACCTTAAACTCCAAGATTATAAATAATAATTTGAAATACACACCATAGGCAAATATGAATATCGAGGCATAAAGTTAAATGGCAAGTTCTTGTTATAGCACTAACATAGTTACCCTTTAAAACAGATTTAGGAGGACAATTGGTGATGCACAAACGCCATGCTGCTACTAATACCCAAAGGCAAAACCTACTATATTTTAATTAGCTGACGGATAAAAGACTATACTTGATTTGGAATGCTTCAAATCGTTAGCACTGACAATATGTGTAAAATGAAGACAATAGATTAAAGTAAATGTAATCATGGTACTAAATAATGATGTCAAAATGATAAATCAGGTACTTCCATTCGGCATATATATGGGCCAGGATATGATGAAAGGTACCCTATGGTCGGGATAATCAAAATCAGACTAATGTTACATCTGCAAAGTATTACATGATTAGAGCATTTCCTGAAAATTTGAAGTGATTATCGTCGAAACTGATGATTATATGGATGTTAGAACCAACATATATAAATTATAATCAGGTTTGGAATGTGACGTCAAGAATGGCATTAACCGTACGACGACGTCAGAGTGTTGGTCTATATTCGTTGTTGATTATTGATGCTCAGCATAAGAATCTAGCAAATATAAAGTTTTCCCATGTCTAATACATGTGATAATGAAAATGCAGATGAAGTTACGTGAATTTAAATCTTCTAGATCGTATCATAGACATTCAAAATGACCCACTTGTAGGTGTTGTGATCTGAGTGTTCGCATGGCAACAACCCTTATAGAAAACTTTACAAAAAAGTATAGTCAGAAGCTTTTGTTATTTTGATGGTATCAAAGTTTAAAAGCATTTTCGTGGAGATATAAAGGTATGTAATTTTATGTTATTTTAAGTAGTTTTCAAATGTCTCTTACGTAATAATTACTTAGACTCCTTAAGGTCCCTTTTGTCAGATCCGCGTTCTTATGTATTACATTAAAATATGCCTAACTGTTTTAATGCATAGCTTATTTGGTTAAATATACACCCCTAATGCTTTATAATTGTAAAATTATTTACAGCTTTGCATTTCTTTTCATCCAGATTTTAGATGCTATATATGATTCTTTGAAGGAGGGTGCCCTTCCTCGAAGCCTTATAAGGAGTCACTGCCCCTGTTTTGTAAAGTAATACCAGTGGTTTTATAGTGTACAGTTATGAAACTATCCATTGATATATTACAATCCTATTTTTCAAGTAGGGAGCGGTAGCGACTTATTATTTACCAGATTTTTCCTCGATAACTAGGTTATTTAGAGAAATCATTAAAAAATATTCTTTCCAGAAAATTAAATGCCCCAAAGTTTTGACATTTGGTATGTTACATCACCTAGTGGTACTCTACTGAGTTTGCTCAAATTGTTTGTTTGTTTGTTTGATTTGATTCTTTACGTCCCATCAACAATCTTTCAGTTAAACAGGGACGGGTCTTCCTGGGTTGAACCAGTACTAAGCTAGGATAAATGTGTCTTGCTCAAAGACCACAACGCAGTGACGCTGCCGAGGCTCAAATCTGCGGCCCTTCGGTCTCGAGTCAAGCACTCTACCACTGAGCCACTGCGCTCCCTGCTCAAATTGTGGTTATATGGTAAAAAAAATCCAGGATGGCACAGAGTTCAAATTGACTTACATGTATACATTGAAACATACAAACTCTCCTGGTTTGAAACCACTGGGTCTAGACCCCTAATACCACCCAGTGGATGGACCATATTTAAATTTGCTCCAAATAGAGCTCTGGGGACAAAAATGGCCCCACCAAGGGTTCACCAGAGCAATGTCAGTTTCCAATAGAGACATATAGATAAGAGATTTAAACAAACACTCAGGTGAGCGATCCAGGGTCACTTGGCCCTCTTTTAGTGAGTGTCAATTCTTGATTTGATATCACAGAACATGATAAATGCTGTTTCCATTTGATATGTTCACTATATTTAGGTCATTTTCACAATATGACAATTCCCTGATATCTATGAAATAGCAAAACATGCATTTTCCAAAATACACCTGAATATACAAATGTCAGTTTTCGTGGCAAAAAAAGAAAATATTTTTGCAGGTTTTATAAGTAAACACGACAGGATATATGTAAGTTGAATAATGCAGCATCAAATTTAAAAACAAGATAAATAAAAACTAAAAAAATAAAAACTTTACCTGTCTGATTACAAAAAATTGGATTATTTTTTATAAAAATACTGATTTTCATCCAAAAATAAAGACATTTCATTTCTGACTTTGACTTCATATTAAAGTCAGGTCAGGACTATATAAAACTCAATGATCATTTTTCAGTTTTTTTATGCCGGTGTCGAGTATCTGTTGCTGCAAATGGATTTCAGAAATTCGCAATTTCACTTCTAAAAATGAAGTTTTTGCCAAATTTTAACACCATTGCCCCTGTTTGAAAAAGTAATTCCGGCGATCCAAGAAACTTCAACATCTTGCCATATCATTCATGCAATCGTTTTTCATTTTACAGATGGGGAGGGGTTCCGCCTTAAATAAGCGACTTTTTGCCTGTTTTTTGCTCTACCACATATTCACTCCCAATAGAATGACATTTTAATCATTATCATAACAAAGTTTTGAACTGACAGAATTTTCAAGATGGCTGGGGCACCTTTCATGGACAGAGGTCACAAAGTATTTTCCTTCAGCTATCTTTGAAATTTGAAATATTGTCAACAACCCTTTACAAATGAGCTGTTTTGTTCCAAAGTTGGAATTATAAGGAATAAATTGTTATTTTTGTGGATTTTATCAATGTGTTAACTCCGGCAAATCACTCACAAACTTTACATTAAGCCCTTCGGGCTTTACTCTGTGAGTGATTCGCCAGAGTTTACACATTGATAAAATCCACAAAAATAAAATTCATTCTTATAATAAACTCTTTTAAAAACAGTATGAAACCAGACATAAACTATTGAAAACAGTGTAGATCCAGATCAGCTGGCTTCAGAAGACAGCTGATCAGAACCCGCACTGTTTTCTACACAACATGTGAGTTCATATATCTACAGGCACTGGGTAATCATGGCCTATAGTGAGAAGTTGTCAGATATAAAAGCTTTGGGGACTCACACAAAAAAAGCCAATATAGCTTTTGCATTGGCCTAAGCCTAAGTTAAAAAAGGGCCATAACTCAATAAAAATTTTGGGGATGACCTCCAAATTCGAACTAGACCTGTATTTTATGATGCTTTACCTTTCTGTAAACTTTGAATGAAATTGTAGCATCCCTTCAGAATTATTAACTGGAAACCACAATTAAGCAAAAATCTAAGTAAAAAAAGGGCAATAACTCAGTCAAAATTTTGTGGATGACCTCCCTTTTTAAACTTGACCTGTATTTAATGCTGCTTTACCCTTTTGTAAACTTTGAATGGAATTGATGCATCCCTTCAAAAGTTATTGATCCGAAACCAAAAGTGTGACGCCTGAACGACGACGGAGTCCTGGTGCCTATTAGTTGACCATGCTTTGCAGGTGACACAAAAAGGCTCCCAGAAGTTTTTTGAATATGCTGATATGCAACATAAGACTTCTGGCATGCAACTGTTTGTTTTATCTTCCCCACAGTTATGGGGTATGTGAGACAAAATTTTCTCAAGTGGGTAAGATTTTTCACAAATGGGTAAAAACAGCAGAAACCCCAATCTGGTGTGTAAGAATACAGAGATCATGCATTAACATTTGCTGGGTCCCGAGCAAGGTGTTTGAACACAAAGCTGATAGGCCGAGTGCTCAAAATCTCCCGAGGAACCTGGCAACTGTTAATGCAATGAAACAAACATTATTACATGTGTGATCGTTATTCTTGCATATTTTACATTATTCCAACCAAATTCGCACTGAAATCGCTGTTAAAACATTAAAATATCCCCTCTCTTACACTGAATTTCTCTAAACAAAATGGCATCGACTGTAAACTTTTGAATATCATCACAACATCATAGCATATGCACCATTTTTCGCGAACAAAAGCATCCACAAAACGATCAGTCTGGTCAGCAGCGCTTTCTGCATATAACGTCATGTAAATAACTTGGGGCTTATTTGAAGCATTTTAAAGTTTAAACCCATGTTCAAACAGCTTGTGAATCTCATGATTTGAACATGGATTTTCGTTCATTTGACAATGGGTTAAAACGGCTATACGAATAGGTTTCTATGCAAGAATAAGTATTATGGGATAGACAGATAAAATGGCAACCATATGCTTCCTTTTCAGGGAGCATAAAAAATGGCATAAATATATCACAGACATTAACTCTCCACAACAACAACAACAGTTCACATCAATGTCATGTTAATTAATTGAGCCGCGACATGTGATTTCCAACAATGTGGCATTTTGACAAGTGTAGACTCAGACGAGCCTAGGCAGCCTCCATTTAAGCTTAGAAGCTCCAAATGGTGTTCAGTCAGTAGCTTAACACTCATAGAATATTCAAACAACTAGCAAAGGCTCTGATCAGACTGGGCCTATGCGCAAGCTGATCTGAGGCTTTGCTGGTCGCACATACCACATTGTTTGAAATCTCATGTCACAGCTCAATAATCTTTTTGCCTAATACATGGGTGAAAGTTCAAAATTTCTCAAATCCTGAACTTTACAAACTCAGATCTTAAAACTTGCAGTATGCCCTCTAAATATTCACAATCTCAAAGTTTAAATCGTCAATTGTCTTAAGACAGACTGAATATAAATAAGAACCTATTATCTCAAAATCCTGAATTCAGGAATAATCCTGAAAAATTCCACCCATGCTAATAAACTGAGCTCGTGTTTGACTGAATATGCGTAAACAGTCTTAGCCAACTCGTATCTCATGCCTATTCAGCCAAGCCTTTGTAACAAATTTTCATATCATGGAAACACAGTGAATTATCATCTATGTATTGTATTATTTAATTAGGTCTGTTAGAGATCACTTAGGATTCATTTTCATTAAACTGTTCAGATCTGTATCCAACTTTGTCTGTTTGGCACCTTTGGATCAAGACATGCTTTATACACACTTTGTAATCAGGCTTTCACACTTTGTAATCAGCTCATCTCTTCACCAGCCAGTGGATGCATTGTCGTCTGCTGACTACCATCTTAAACAGTTAGGACCCAGATTGGGCCTGACAAAATGCCAGGCCCGATCTGGATCCAAGCTGCTTAATATCCCGATGTTTTTTACTGAAAGAAATTTTTAGAAAAGCTCATTTTGAAAAATTCAGCAGATGACAAAATAAAATATTATCCAACATGCTAAGAGTTTACATTTAAAGACTGATGGAAAGGATTTCTTTGACATTATCAACTTTTATCACACCATTTTTTTTTTCCTGAAAATGTTTTTATGTCTGCCGCACATATTCAAGTGCACCTCTGACTACATGTTTTCATGGAAGCAACAATATGAACCCTGATCAAACCGCTCCCTAAGGAGCAGTCTGATCTGGGTCCATGTTGTGTGCAATATAGGCTACATTAGAACAGAGGCAGACTAGAGGAGCAGACGACAAATATCGTGACTGGCGGGCTAAGGGATAGATCAACCAAGGAATGCATGAACTCTATCCTTGCAGCCCAGCTCTTCAGCAAACCTGCAAAAGATAAAAAAAACTAATAAAAATTGAGCTAGTGCATGAGATTTCCAACAATGTGGCATTTTGACATGTGTAGACTCGGACAAGCCTCTGGAGCCTCCTTTTAAGCTTAGAAACTCCAAATGGTGTTTAGTCAGAAGCTGAACAATCATAGAATACTCAAGCGACTAGTAAAGGCTCTGATCAGACTGCGCGTATGCGCAGGCTGATCTGAGGCTTTGCTGGTCGCACATACCACATTGTTAGAAATCTCATGCACTGGCTAATTTATATAAAAAAAATTGGACACTCATTGATGGTACATGTATATTGCTATCTGTACCAATAAAACAACCTTAAAATAGTAGCATCTGATCCCTATTTAGTAAAATCATCCTGAAAAGGGGCTACTGTTTACAGAAAGAAATTGCTCCTACAGGACCAAATTCTTTCCATTAAGCGTAGCCTCTATATGAATAGAAAAAACTATTAAGGTCTTAAAGTTAAGAAACTATCAAAATTAAGCAATGCCAATATGTTAGTATTTTAAAATCGTCATATTTTGATGCTGCAAATATTAACCCTTAAATCGCCAAGAAAAAAAATGCATTTGAAAATGCAGTATGCTGAAGTCGTCTGCTGCAAATAATTGCCTAACATTACTGATGAATTAAGTAAAGAAGCAAACAGTGTGGACCCAGAACAGACATCTCCTATAGCAGCAGTCTGATTTGGGTCCACACTGTTTGCCATACAGGCTTCTTAAACATTTCAGCAGACGAGAAAAGCAGACGACTTAAGGGTTAAGAGTTTTACAGTATACATTATTTAACGTAAGGACAATTATTGTTATTTACAATAATTGCATTTATTCATGCGAGCTAAAATGTTTGTAGAGTCATAATTACATTTATTTCATCACTCTGTGGATCCTCGTTGACAAGTTATATAGGGCCGAACCGGCTTTGGGGCGAATGTTATATAATAACCGATCCCTAAAAATAATTTGAGATCCCTGGTCACATGACTCGCTGACTGCCTTTTTGACCTTGGAACAGTTGCAGAATGGCAAACAAAGTCAGATCTTGTTTGTTTTCTTATTTTATTGTGTCTACGAGTGGGAGAGTGCGCCGTTGTTGCCGCTAGGATGTGTCTACTATGTCAAAGAAGTCTACGCTGTTTGGGAAAGTTTGTCAACAGTCTATGTGTCTGAATTTGATTTTCAAGCGACGGGTAAGGTGACGGCCTCTAGTCTAGTCGTGTTGTCCTTGATTCGGTGAGCGGAGGTCACAAATTTACCAACCGTCTGTCCAATTTTATTCATGACTGTGATCACTTGGCACTTTATTTTCATTTCCGTAGGGCAGAAAATAATTAATTCAACGGTTCTTTGTATAGTTTTACCTTTTATAGGCCAGTTGCAGTGCTGTTTGTAATTGTTGCCCAAATTTAACGCATTTAAGCACTGATTTAACAAAGATTTGAGATACAACAACATCGCTGTCTACAATTTTACTACAACATTTTCAGATCGATAAACCCCAAAGGTATCCAAAAATAGTAAACATTAAAGTAAATGCTGTGCCAAGATAGATCACCGACCACATATTGAATAGAATGGAATAAATACTGCATGCCCAGTCTAGGAGATTTTAAAGTGGTCATTTTCAATTGATTACAGATGAAAGTAATACACTGCTCAATATTTCCCCATTCACACAATAATGTTAAAGATGACTCCCCATCTAGCTTGGTCTCATTGTGTAATGGTTAGCACTCAGGACTCTTAGCACGGGGCCATTTGATGATAATATGGAAAATATGGGGCCTATGCCCCCTCCCCCCCCCCCCCCACATACTCTCTCTAGGTTGAATACTGGCCATGGCATGGATGTTTTAATTGGAAATTTCGGAATAACTAGATTTTTTGTGAGGCTGGTTCATGTGTGATTGAGGTCAGAAACTTTTCAATTCATATACCTTCCTTTTTGGAGCTAGTTTGATTTTCGTTGGGCATATCAGTTGAACTCATTTTCTGTGTTTGATTCGTCGTTGTCCATTTCCCTTATAAAGGAATTTTATGGGGGCAAGTTTGGTTGCTTCAAATTTCCTATCTTTGGAGAAACCTTATTCTTCCCTCCACCAGACTGTGACAGCAACATCAAAACTCATTGCAAGAAGCGGTCATCACTTAAAATTATGCAACGGTTTTAGTAAATTCCAGTGGATTACAGTCAAAACGTCCCCAAGTCAAAACGTCCCCTAGTCAAAACGTCCCCGAATTGGTCAAAACGTCCCCAAAAATTGGTCAAAACGTCCCCATGGTAAAAATTGCTGGTCAAAACGTCCCCAAAATGATTTTTATTATATATTTTAAGTATTTTTTAGGCATATTCCATTATTTTGTTTCAGTAAAATAGCATTAAGATTGCAGTTTTTCCAACATTTTTTCTATAAACGATCCTTCAAATATTACATTATTATATATTCACTAGCTTTTGATGATTTGCTTTGTGGTAATTATCAGACTATGCTATGAATGTAAGTTTGGAGTAGAACTTTATTTAATGTCGAGCAAACATATGCATAAAGTTTAAATCTAAATCTAGGTCTACTCAGTATTTAAATCTCTTTTCCAACAGGCGCAAAATTTGCCTAGGGGAAATGCTTTTTGGATAAATAACAAAAATGATAATAGATAATTAACTATATCAAAACAGGTGTCTACTACATGTATAATTGACTGTATGATAAAGACGTGTGATAACCCTTCAGCCCAGAAATGATGACAGTGACTCCTCAATAGGAAACTTAATTAAGAAACTTGATAAGTTAGAGGTCTTTCATGCAAACCAAATATCTATGTGTCTTGATCCACATCTGAATTAAGGGTGACGTTGGCGCCGTTAAACCGGTTTAAGCCCTCAGTAAATATTTTACTGACGTTCCAAGGCGGTATTTTTTGTGGATCTTTTATGTTTTTGTTCTGTCTTGTGTTTGCTATGTCTTCGTGCGCGTCTGTTTTATATGTATGTGCTTTGTGGTCACCTGCTGGGAAAGGGCTGACCTCTTGGCTCTCGTTTGTGGTGTCTAACTGTGAGTTTGTCACTTTTTCATTGGTATCCTGGGTCGGGTGTGGTACTTGATTGTATCGATTCCTGATCTTTGCACCCTTACTTACTTTCCTTAAGCTATATCTTATACATCGGATGTATACACATATCGCATGCAAGAAAACATTTTGAACCTGTATCTGTTGTGTATTGTTGCATTGAGCATCAGTGTTATCTTGCAGTCGTCCGTCCATTTGTCGGATGGGTGGAGGCATGCATTTACTTATCGATGGATAAACGTCTATATAAACCGTTATTTATTACGTACGTATGTACGTACGCATGCAAATATGTCATTCTGTTCGCATGCACGGATTTTCGGTCTAGTATCTTGTTTGAATCTACACTGTACAGTATATCAGAATACAATTATCTAGTAAACCGTCAATTTTATGAATACATTTGTTTGATAAGAAAAAAGGGAAAACGTTAAATTAGATTTTTATATGTGGGGGCTAAATTCTACAATGTCGTGTTCGATAAAGATGTATTTAAACAAATTTAAAGTGGATATCTCATCCCTTCCCAGAGGATCACTGTCCAAGTGACGCGACCTTATTCTTGCGATGATCCATATGTACAAACTATAATGCTGTACATTACATAGATACTTCATCAAAATTGTTAACGACATTATTAATGAAACAAGCACCCTAAATGCAAAAGAACATTTTCTCAATCTGTGTGGAACAATTTTATTTGTTACTCGTGTCATAAAGTGATTAATAACCGCACCTATCATATTACACGGATGCGCAGTTTGATCTGGGACTTCCTAAAAAAAATTATGAAGCCAATTTGGATAGTATATACTTTGTATTGAGCGAATAACAACTGCGGGGATCGGACTGCATGAATGAGCAGCCTGGTATGCGCCTTTGTTGTTCGCATACAACTAAGTCAGGTCTTCTCGCAACATGCCCTCCTGTTACGTTATAAATGTGTATATGATTAAAAAGTGAAAATTAAAAAAATAATGTATGTTTATATACATGATATACTTGTGTTGTTATGTCAGTTCACGTCTTCCTAATGATGTTAGGTCTACCGTGACTAATTACTCTTGCACTTTATTAATCGGTCATACGGAACCAAAGTCGGTGTATAGTAATAACTCTTTGCATGCTGGTGTCTTCTGCTGATAACATTTGCATGTGGCTTATACCCAGATCAGACTTGGCATAATGTGAGATTATCTGGACATTATGATGGTATTCCCGAAACAGTCCTTTAAAAACGTTATTTTGAAAAAGAAAAAGAAAAGCGGACAACTAAACACGCGAAAAACTATTATGCTTTAACGTTGATCTATAGCAGCATGAACATAAAATACCCTCCCAAAACTTCATTTCAAACTTTCATACATTAGTACCAGACACTGAAACAAGCTTTTTCTTTGTTAGAATCTCGTATTTCTTTGAAAAATCTCCTTTGAAAAATGGGGACGTTTTATGGGGACGTTTTGACCAATCTGATTTTCGTCTTTGGGGACGTTTTGACCAATTCGGGGACGTTTTGACTAGGGGGCGTTTTGACTAGGGGACGTTTTGACTTGCACCCATTCCAGTTAGTTTAGATCCTATTTTCATTAGATTTCTTGGGTATATTTCATGTCCAGGTGGTCTGTCATGTGCATGAAGGTTTTGTTTGATTCACCCCACTTGAATTATTGTCAAGAGTCCCCTCTTTAAGTTTAACTTCCATAACCCCTGAAGATAATTTAGTAAGTGTTTGGTTTTATTATATATTTTGTTGTTGTCTGTTTAATTGAGCAAAAGTGGTTGCTCTCCCTTGTGTGTTCGGGTAGGATAATATAATGCTACACTTAATAACCTTTACTTTCTTTCAGATATTTCCTTATATTTGCTATTATTAGGTCGGATTATGCATCACATCATGACCAAGAAGGTTTGTCAAATGCATTGATATTTTGCTTATTGGTGATTGTTTATGTGTAGTAAGTACTGGCTTTATTTATAGAAAGTTGTAATCCCTAGCACATCCATGTATATAGATGTGTTCATGTTAACAAACAGGCCAGCTAAAAATGCCCATGCACTCATGCAGGGCAAATCTGGCTCAAAATTTGTTGTAGCCAACAATTTAGCCAATGACAAAAGTTGGGGTCTAATGGAACTGACTTTTACCTAGGGGCTCAGCCTCCCGAAAGTAGCATCAACAAGTTGTATTGTATTTAGATATGACATTTGCAGAGTTTACGAAAGTTTCCTAGACTTTACAGGACAGCCGGTCTGGTGGACTGGAAAAATCTGCCTGACCAACCAGGATTTCACCAGACCGACACCATATGAGAACAAACAACAAAAAAGAAAAAATATAAGTTTTTGAGTTTGAATGTAATATAATGTATAAATATGACCACAAAATATCCATGACAGCACAGTGAACAAAATTTTGATTGCTGCTAAACACAGTTTTCCAATATGGCTTTTGATTGGTTGAGTAAAACAAGAGTATTTTTATATATTCGGCCAAAACAGTAACTTTTGGGCTCAGGTTTCACAGGACAATCGGTCCTGTGATAAGGTAACTCTTGTCAGACCGCAGAAAAATCTGCCAGTCATGTCAGACGGTCCTGTGATGTTTCATAATGACTGCATTTGCTGAGGTGTTAGGAATAATAAAGCCATATTATAAAGTCCAAGAAGCTGATCAAAGCACACTTTTGCAAATATGTAAATTTTGAACCCCAAATGGTGTATTTTTAGCCAATGAATTATATTTATAGTCTATCAACCATTTTTGTAGTAAAATGGCTACAATACCTAATCTCGGGGTGGGCCAGGCCCCTGCCATGTATTTATATTTATAGTCCAACCTTGGTCCATATAAATATTAAATACTATAAGTATTTATCTTTCATAGACAACTTTTGACCACTGTACCTTGTGATTTAATTCTTTAAATAGCTAATTATTATATGTAATTTGCATGGATAGCATATATATCATTGGATATCAAATACATCATGTCAATACTGTCTTGTCTGTTGCTTAAGAGTCACTCTTTTCAAATAACTTTTCGGCTCAATTACAATTACATGTGTTTTATTCTTTTTAGAATTTTGGCGGATAAATTTTAATTCAATTTTAATTCTAAAATGTTCTTCAAAATTTATTGTGGCGGAAAATTCTTCTGGACTCGGGTCGATCTCATTCACAGCTGTTCAATTCACAGTCATTAGAATATGGCATCTCGGTATAAGGGAAATGTTTTTGCTGATCATCTTGCATTTGACTGGCAGTCACTAATTTGGGGACTAAAGTGTTTCAGCATAGTACATGCTGGTTGTTAAAAATGTTACTCTACTGGCAGTCACCAAAGTGGTTCAGCATGGTAGATGCTGTGTTGTTCAAATTGTTTTGGTCATTTATGATTGCTTATAAGTATAAGCTTAGTATGTGCTTGGTCGTTAATCATGTTGTGGTTATTTGTGATTGCCTGCAAGTACATAAGTGTTGTAATCCCATACAAGTCTATGTGTTTCGCTCGATCAACGTGATGTCACCAGGTGGTTGTGGTTGTAGTTTTATTGTGACATCTCATGTTGTAGGCGTGTACATGGGGTTGTGCATCAGTCTCAAAGTCTGGGATTCCGTGGTCCATTACTGGTCATGGTCAGCATTAAAATTTTCCAACTTCAAAATTATAGTGCAATTTATCGACCCTTGTCCACTGCATCAGAGAACACCATGGTCCTTCTGTTTCCTTTTGAGAGGCCATTAAATATGGTTTCTCAGTGGGAGCCAGAGGCCATTAACCTTGGGTTCTCTTTCTCTGCCATTGTGGCCGTATTACGCCATTTAATAAATCAAACATGCTATCTTTGTGTTTTGTCAGTCTAGCACAAGGTGTGTGTTGATTTTCCCAATCACTTGTAGAGCGTTGTGTTTTGGGTTCATCATATACACTGTTTATAAGGAGACTGGTTTCAATTTGGGGTAACTAGTTTTACTTATCCAGGTATACACAGATCTCCTTATATGTAGGCTGCAAATGAAACATTATTCTAAATAAAAGTATGTAACACACAAGTTATTTCAGTTTATTATTTTTAGCGAGTCTATTGAATAAGGACAATTATTGTTATTTACAATAATTGCATTTATTCATGCGAGCTAAAATGTTTGTAGAGTCATAATTACATTTATTTCATCACTCTGTGGATCCTCGTTGACAAGTTATATAGGGCCGAACCGGCTTTGGGGCGAATGTTATATAATAACCGATCCCTAAAAATAATTTGAGATCCCTGGTCACATGACTCGCTGACTGCCTTTTTGACCTTGGAACAGTTGCAGAATGGCAAACAAAGTCACCCGCCCATCCCTCCCTGTCTTGAGCTTTTTGTTTCTCTTCTACTTGGTCTCTTGGGATTTACTCAAAACAGGGTCACCATCAGACCTTTTAAAACTATGTTCACACAGTTAAACCGTTTTTGTGTTGAACTCTTTTGCAAGCAACCTGTATAAAGCAAGCATATATTCAGTTCTCAAAAAAGCAAATACATTAAAAACTCCCTGTATTAAGCAATCTCATGTCTTAAGCAGGCTCATGTTGACTTTCCTTTTGGTGCTTGCTTTATCCAAGTTATGCTGCATGTGTTTATTGTCAGGTATCTATCCTGTGATTCTGCCTTAGATTTTTGTTTCAGGTGATTTATCTTTCCTGTACCAAGCCAATAACTTTAGACGAGGGATGTACGATTCTACCTGCTACTAGATTGTGGCTTTTCTTTACTCTCGGTGTGGCCATGGTACAGTCCTGTATCTCCTGAAGATGTCACGTGTTAATGGTTCTTCAGCCTGTGACGAGGCATTTCCTGGACAGCCCCATGCACTTTTTGCAATTTTACCCAGGTTCAGCTGAGTGACCAATTTAATTCCTGAATAGCTTAATTGCCAAACCATGAAAGCTAGACTAACATGTTTAAATCTTACCTTTCGAACTTAGAGGATATCAAGGGAATTGTATTAAAACAGTCAAAATTCTTAAGGGTTTTGATGGATTCCCTTGTATAGCCATTTAGAAATGAGCAATTTACGATATTATTACTTGTTAACAAGAATGAACTGTGTCAGGTTGAATACGTCACAATGAACAAAGTTTTCTACAAGCAGGCGGGATAAAAACCGGGTGGGTGTGAAAACTTTTGTCAGCTTTTATCTAGCTGTTGGTTAATGGTTCTTTATCTATAGGATCTATGGACTAAAACCCCGTACTATCATGTTATAGAGATTCGAGGCCCGGCATGGTAGATCCCCTCCTGGGCCGGAAAAACGTCCGGTCGCCCTTGTACAGATATCCTTCGACTATATGATCAATTGATGATGTAATGGAGACGTGAGGGCTGTAAAACCGTCCGGACGCCCTTGTACAGATATCTTTGGACTAGGATCTATTGACTAAAACCACTATTCAATCATGTTACAGAGACTTGAGGGCTCACTGGGCGCTGTTGGTCCCCTCCTGGGATGTAAAAAATGTCCAGTCCCACTTGTACGATATCCTTGGACTAGAGACGTTTTCTCACAGCTACGTTCTTTATGTACTTTTGAAATCACTATACGATCACATGATAGGACATACCCTGTACTGGGACTTAATTAAGGTCATGTTGGGTCTATAAGAGTACCTATTGCTTCCATATGATCCTCCAATGTAAGAATTAAGGGCCTCTTGGTTGCCGTTCAACAAGATGTACATGATGAGATGTATTGGTGGCTATGCTACAAATACCAGTACAAGTTGTATTAGGCTTAGATGATGTGTATGTGTTGTTCCTGTTGGCCTACCTACCCTAATTTTTTAACCCTACCCTAAACATAAAATGGTCTGGAGAAAAATACCTAAAATTTTCTCTGTTAAATGTTATAACAAAATTTTATAATTTCCCTACCTACCTACCCTAAATTTTGTTGGTATGCAGCAGGAGCCTCACATATATTTCATTTGGGCCTTATCTACAATTATGGACAGCTTCTAATCACATCGTAACACACTTTCTGGGTATACATGTTTTCTATGTCTCCGACCTTTAACCCAGGCCCCACTTAGCGATGTGGCCATCTGATATAAAAGGTCGAAAAACTAGTATTTAAGCGCTGTTGACAGTTTCTTTAGTCACATTGGCATGCAGAAAATTCTTCTGGACTCGGGTCGATCTCATGCACAGCTGTTCAATTCACAGTCATTAGAATATGGCATCTCGGTATAAGGGGAATGTTTTTGCTGATCATCTTGCATTTGACTGGCAGTCACTAATTTGGGGACTAAAGTGTTTCAGCATAGTACATGCTGGTTGTTAAAAATGTTACTCTACTGGCAGTCACCAAAGTGGTTCAGCATGGTAGATGCTGTGTTGTTCAAATTGTTTTGGTCATTTATGATTGCTTATAAGTATAAGCTTAGTATGTGCTTGGTCGTTAATCATGTTGTGGTTATTTGTGATTGCCTGCAAGTACATAAGTGTTGTAATCCCATACAAGTCTATGTGTTTCGCTCGATCAACGTGATGTCACCAGGTGGTTGTGGTCGTAGTTTTATTGTGACATCTCATGTTGTAGGCGTGTACATGGGGTTGTGCATCAGTCTCAAAGTCTGGGATTCCGTGGTCCATTACTGGTCATGGTCAGCATTAAAATTTTCCAACTTCAAAATTATAGTGCAATTTATCGACCCTTGTCCACTGCATCAGAGAACACCATGGTCCTTCTGTTTCCTTTTGAGAGGCCATTAAATATGGTTTCTCAGTGGGAGCCAGAGGCCATTAACCTTGGGTTCTCTTTCTCTGCCAAGTGCAGGCTTTTTTTTCTTGGTCAAATGAGAACTTATAAATAAAACCTTTCTGAAGATGAAAGCTGCAAGGGTCACAAGTGTTACAGAACCATCTCAGATGCAATGGCTACAAGTTAACTCTTTACTTACTAGTGTCGTCTGCTGATAACCTTTGCAAACAGTTTGGACCCAGATCAGGCCAGACAAAATGTCAGGCCTGGATCCAAACTGTTTGACTGATGGTATTCCTGAAAGAATTTTCGAAAAAAGTTGATTTTGAAAAATGTCAGCAGACGCCAACAATATCATGAAATATTACCTAGCTTCAAAAAGTAATAAAGTACAATCCAAGACAACATACCTGACTACACTCTCAGTAAAGGGTGCTGGACCACAGACACATATCAATACGCCATCGGAGTTCTTTGTCTTTGACAGACATTTATCTAACATAGCTTTAGTAGCCCAGCCTCTCATACCTTTCCAGTGATCATCAGGTTTAGATAATACATAGGTGACATCAAATCTGCAAAATAATAATTATCCCTTCATAATCACGCGCCAATCACGACTGCAGCAGACGACAAATTTTGCAATATCTTTCCTCATTTTCAGACGAAATAAGGTATGATATATCATGAGAACACAGTATGTAAACTGAAATAAACATCCTGTACCCTTTCCTCCTAGCTCATGCCTTATACATTATGAATTACAGCACTCGTGCGTAACCAGTTGTCGGAAATCTTGATGTGAGAGTTGTTGGTACAGCTGTAATTGCGAGGGCCCACCTATTAAAATTCATTTTTCAATAGATCTAAGTAACTGTTACAGTTACAACCATGTAATCATGTATACATGTGATTGCCAATTCCACTAAAACCGTGCAATCTGGCATTTAAGCTCGTTTTCGACACAGAACGGCTCTGATTGTGAGCATGTCGTTTTTTAACAAAACAAAATGCAAAGGAGGAAACCGTTAAAATCATGGAATAAAACTGAATAAAATAGATAAAATGGCTTTTCTTACCTTGTTCGAATGTGTATTGTCTGTATCGCTAACAATATAAATCGAAACGTGTACATGTACCTAAATACACACATTTTCTGACTACTGGTTACGCACGAGTGCTGTTATTCATGTTTATAAGGCGTGAGCTAGCGGAGGAACGGTACAGGATGTTTATTTCAGTTTACATACTGTGGAGAATTGTCTGCCAGCAGACAATTCTCATGAAATATCATGCCTTATTTGTTGTTTTTGAAAAAGTGGCAAAATTTGAAATTGTCGGCTGCTGCAAATTATTGGTGGCACTTTAAGGGTTATGTTTCTCACACATCAGAAGCCAGCTGATCAGAATCTACACTGCTTTCCATTCAGTATCTGAATCCATGGTCATAAATGGAATGTTGCAACCAAACTGACTGGAAATTTACCCTAAAAGTGCCACATCTGTTTTGTCATCTGCTGAAATGTTTAAGAAGCCTCTATGACAAACAATGTGAACCCAGATCAAACTGCTCATCAGACTGCTCCTGTAGGAGCAGTCTGATCTGGGTCCACACTGTATGGGTCTATACTTAAATTACAATGTAATCAATAATGTAAGGCAGTTATAAGCAACAGACGACTTCAGCTGATGACATTTTCAGATGGGTTTTTTTCCAGGCGCTTTAAGGATTTACAATGTTCTTAGTATGTAAAATATATTCAGCAGGAATGCTTCGGAAAACAACTGAACTGAACGGTACAAACATAGTCACATGAGTTAGCTTATAAAGATTTCTTAGCTGATTTTGAAACTTTTCTGCTGAAACTGGATGCATCCTTTTTAGAAAACAATGTAGATCCAGATCAGCTGGCTTCTAGCGAAGCCATCTGATCAGGGTCTATACTGTTTTCTATGTAGCCTCATAATCCACTGTATTATTTGTTTTTGTTTGGTTTGATTCTTTACGTCCCAGTCAACAATTTTTCAGTCATGTTGAAAGGGTCTTTCTGGGTTGAACTAATACTAAGCAGCAAATAAAGTATCTTGCTTAAGGATGCAACACAGTGGCTCAGCCTGCCGGGAGTCTTGATTTAGCAAGAAACCCTTCAATGCTCTACCAACTGAGCCACTGCCCTCTGCTGTACTATGTGAAATCACAGGACTAAACGGACAGGAAAAAAGAAGTGAATGTCACAGTGCCATATCAATTTATTGACCAGGACAAACATTTAGAAAACCTACCTATCGAAAGTTGAGGCTAACTTCTGTAACTGGTCTTTCCAGAGAATATCTGCTTCCGTCTTGTTGAAAAACATCAACTGTACTTGCCTGAAAATAAGACCATAATCAGCTTAGTCATACACAAAGATTAGATAAATACAATTTTTGAGCGTAAAATTCTTAATATTTTCTTACCCATCAGTTTAAACACATGTTTTGGTAGACTGGAAACTGCCCAAACAGTTGAACTGTGCCTATACTCAGCCACAAGAAATTATCCTCTCTAATAGCACTTTAACTCTTTCAATCTGTTTGTTAAAGTTTTAGCTTTCATTAGGGTATTAGAGAAGAGAAAATGTATATATCTATAATATAAAAGTATAATCAGGATAAATCTTAACTGAAACGACTGCACAAGTCTAATGTTTTGGGTGCTCAAAAGAACCGTCTCATTCAGACGGTCCATTTGAGTACCCACACCATATGTTTTGGTTGAGAAATAAGAAAATTAATTTTTTGGTACGCACTATTAACTAAAGTCCTGCATATAACTTTTAATGTTAGAGCATCCTTCCAGTTTGGTTGATGGTGCTGTAAGGTTCAGTTTATGTGATTCAAATATAATAAATGAAAAAAGTCAATAAGCCATGCTTATTAGATACCCCCGCCCAGTAAGATTCAGTGAACAAACTTGGCAAGTTATAGTTCAAACCAGCAGAGCTTAGTTTTGAAAAGAAGATTTCAGCAGAATCTGTGCAAACAAAAATTATAAACTCCTTCATGCATATGTTCAATGTGTCTACATTGTATCCGCAAAGTATCAAATTGCTCCATCAAAAGCTGTGGTAGGAGTTGAGCGGCCCATAAAGGCACTATCCATGCATATACAAAAGTCATATAAGGTAATAATTTTCTAAGTTCTAATAGCTGTCATTTTGTCAATTTTTTTTTTTCAGCCAGACTCCTTTCATGCATATGTTCAATGTGTCTATATTGTATAGGAAAAGTATCAAATTGCTTCATTAAAAGCTGTGGTAGGATTTGATCGGCCCATGAAGGCACCATCTATGCATATACAAAAGCCTTATTAGGGAAAAATAGTCTAAGTTCTCACAGCTGTCATATTGTCAAAAATTATTTTTTTCTGAGCCAAACTCCTTCATGCATATGTTCAATGTGTCTACATTGTATAGACAAAGTATCAAATTGTTCCATCAAAAGCTGTACTAGGAGTTGATCGGCCCATGAAGGCACCATCTGTGCATATACAAAAGCCCTATTAGGGTAATATTGTCTAAGTTCTCACAGCTGTCATTTTGTCAAAAATTATTTTTTCTGAACCAAACTCCTTCATGCATATGTTCAATGTGTCTACATTGTATAGGCAAAGTATCAAATTGCTCCATCAAAAGCTGTGGTAGGAGTTGATCGGCCCATGAAGGCACCATCTATGCATATACAAAATCCTTATTAGTGAAAATTGGCTAAGTTCTCACAGCTGTCATTTTGTCAAAAACTATTTTTTTCTAAACCAAACTCTTTCATGCATATGTTCAATGTGTCTACATTGTATAGACAAAGTATCAAATTGTTCCTTCAAAAGCTGTGGTAGAAATTGATCGGCCCATGAAGGCACCATCAATACATGTTCAAAAGCCCAATTAAGGAAAATTGTCTAAGTTCTCACAGCTGTCATTTTGTCAAGAATTATTTTTTTCTAAACCAAACACCTTCATGCATATGTCCAATGTGTCTACATTGTATAGGAAAGTATCATATTGTTCCATCAAAAACTGTGGTAGGAGTTGATCGGTCCATGAAAGCACCATCAACGCATATACAAAATCCTTATTAGGGAAAAATTGTCTAAGTTCTCACAGCTGTCATTTTGTCAAAAACTATTTTTTTCTAAACCAAACTCCTTCATGCATATGTTCAATGTGTCTACATTGTATAGGCAAAGTATCAAATTGCTCCATCAAAAGCTGTGGTAGGAGTTGATCGGCCCATGAAGGCACCATCTATGCATATACAAAATCCTTATTAGGGAAAAATTGTCTAAGTTCTCACAGCTGTCATTTTGTCAAAAACTATTTTTTTCTAAACCAAACTCTTTCATGCATATGTTCAATGTGTCTACATTGTATAGACAAAGTATCAAATTGTTCCTTCAAAAGCTGTGGTAGAAGTTGATCAGCCCATGAAGGCACCATCAATACATGTTCAAAAGCCCAATTAAGGAAAATTGTCTAAGTTCTCACAGCTGTCATTTTGTCAAAAATTATTTTTTCTTAATCAAACTCCTTCATGCATATGTCGAATGTGTCTCCATTGTATAGGAAAAGTATCAAATTGTTCCATCAAAAGCTGTGGTAGGAGTTGATCGGCCAATGAAGGCCTCATCAATGTATATACAAAAGCCCTATTAGAGAAAAATTGTCTAAGTTCTCACAGCTGTCATTTTGTCAAAAATTATTTTTTCTGGATCAAACTCCTTCATGCATATGTCCAATGTGTCTACATTGCATAGGAAAGGTATCAAATTGTTCCATCAAAAGCTGTGGTAGGAGTTGATCGGCCCATGAAGGCACCATCAATGCATATACAAAAGCCTTATTAGGGAAAAATTGTCTAAGTTCTCACAGCTGTAATTTTGTCAAAAATTATTTTTTATGAATCAAACTCCTTCATGGATATGTCCAATGTGTCTACATTGTATAGGAAAAGTATCAAGTTGTTCCATCTAAAGCTGTGGTAGAAGTTGATCGGCCCGTGTATGGACTATAATAGCATAAGCATAAAACCCTATATAAAAAGCCATTTAGAACTACAAAGGGAAATAACTCTAATAGAATTGGCCCCTACAGGCTTTCCAGCAGCATCCTTGAAAAAACTAGGAGAAAACTAGGAAAAAAAATACAAAATACTAGGAAAAAACTAGGAAAATCTAGGAAGTTTGCGGCAAAACCTAGGAGTTATTTGGTTATCTTTTTAACTTTTCCTACCTGATTACCACAGTAACCATACACATTCATACAACAAGACTGTTAAGCTGACTTAGTTTTCTTTTGCAGCCAACAGAGCAGAATGAAATTGAAGTTTTTTATAAAAGCTATTTTAGGCGCAATAAAGGTTGTTTCACTGAAATTCTAATAAAAACAAAGAGCAAACTAACATTGAATTTTCTAGCATTTGTACAGGATCCTGATCTTTTCTACCAATAGAAGGTACAGCAAATCCATAGCCAACAAACCACAAATTAAGGAATTTCCCCCCCCCCCCCCCCCACTTATGTGTGTGTTCATTCCTTGAGTTGTGTACCTCATTTTTCCAACTAGTCTTGTGTTGAGCAGTGTTGGACTGTAAAATTAGAGGACACTTCAGAAAGGGGGGTTGGGGGGTCCTCCCCCGGCAAATTTTGAAAACAAAGAAAGCAGAGGAAGCCATCTCTGATCATTTTGCAGGGGCAATTTTACCTTCAGATAATGATGAATTTCTGAGGACACTGCTCCCATTTATTGTATGCTCTTTTTAAATATAAGATTTAGACAGATATAGGCATATATATATCTGTATTAGACTTTGGTGTATTTAAGACTTGACTTGTTGACAACCTTATACAGTGACATTAGTAAATCAGGGCATTATTCAGAAGTCAATAAACCCAATAGATGCAATCCATTAATATTTAACAGCTCAGTTTTTTGCAGTGTATCCAGCCAAATGTTCCGGAGTTTTGCAGGTTCGATTACCGGTTGGGCACATCATTTCACTATAGTTTTCAGTTACTGGTGAAAGGATGAGCACAGAGTACTCCTGCCTAATAAAAGTGTGGTTATGATCAACTAGTCATTCCTACATGACCTCAGATTTAAAGCAAGAAACCAACCAATAGCATATACCTTACCTCACTCTTTTTATGCTGTCTTATATGAAACCTCAGAAGAAAAAAAACTGAGCATCAGATCAAAACAGAGTCTGTTTCACACTGGTGCAAAGGATAGGTAGACACTTACAATGGTCTAAGGATGGATACAGCATTCTTAAACAATGCAAGATGTCACCAACATTACATGTCAACATATTTATATATATGGTTTATTTCTTAAGTTCGAACAGAACATGCAAAAATCAAAGGTTCCACTAGGGGGTTTGAGACAATTGTAGTCATCATAGAGCATAGCCCAACATTCAGTTATCACCTGAGAAGGCTAGACTATGCATCAGTGACACCAGACCACACTAAGAACACCGAAGACTGTCAGCTCAACACCCTAAAGGTCTTAATCTGACTCAAAATCTCAAAACACTTATCCAAAAAAGTGCCAAATTTATGAAAAACTAGGAATACTAGGAGGTTTTTGACAAAACTAGGAGCACATTTAAAATACTAGGAAAAAGTAGGAAAACTAGGAAAAACTAGGAACGCTGGAAAGCCTGCCCCTAGCCCTTCTTGCATATATGAACATGTTTGCAAGGTTTGATGAAAATCCAGCAATGACTCTTCAAGATATTAAGGGAACAAAACGTTACGGACGGACGGACAAACGCACACACACACGCACGCACTGACAACGTGAAAACAGTATACCCACCACAAACAAAGTTTGCAGGGGGTATAAATATCTTTAAACTATGTGATTCAAAAATAATAAAATATCTTTAAACTAATCTATGAATTTACATAAAAATCTGCAGTTTTTCGTTTTAGATGACTGAAGATGTCTTTAAACATTAACAAAAAAGTAAGTAACATATTTACAGGTCAACACAGCAAATCAAATAAAATTCTGCACCATTTTTTCACTTTAATCTTTAGGAATGCATAAAAATTTTATGAAATAAACATCACTAGAATTGAGACATTTTTAAAAAATTTAACCCTTTGTAGACTGGAAACCCCTAAATGGGTACTTTTGCAAACAGTGAAGACCCAGATGAAATGCTGCATAATACAGCATTTTATCAAAGTTTATGCTGTTTGCAGAGACAAAACTGATCTTCAGAGAAAGAAACACATTTTTTTTTTCAATGACAACATGTGACCATCCGGTCTTAACTGTATCAAACTTTATGGAAAAGTTCATTGGTCTACAAAGGGTTAAGTTGAAATGAAGGCATTTGGAAAGACTGACCTAAGTTGACAGAATGTTATGTCAAAAAGCAAGTCACAGCATTGTCTTAAAAGACACTTTATCTGTTAGGAATTTGCTTTTTTCCCCCAACACAAATAATCAAATGGGCCTTGATGTGAGATTAAGAGTATCCCTCCTATGTGTTGTTTTGTTGGACAAGGAAATCCCACCCGAGGACCAGAATAATTTGTCAGAAACAAGGCTCTGCCTCGATTCGCGTTCAAAATTATTCAGGTGCTAAAATAAATTGCTTAACTGGCCCTATGGTATATATAGATAGATAGAGGCCCTAACAGTTATCAATATAACATAAATTGTTAAAAAAACATATGAATTTACTGTTATACATGTCACAATACACTGTTATAACTGAACGAATTAATTGCTAATATCATAATATGAAAACCAATCGTTATTATTATTACAATAAACTATTTAATACAATAATAATTACCTGTTATAAATGTTAGGTATAACTGTTATCAATATAAGATCCACTATCATTAATAAGTATAGAATAAAGATCATCAAGAGAAATTAACTGTTTCATGGGTGAAAGCTAAAAATTTACAAAATCCTGAACTTCAGAAATTCAAATCTTAAAACTTGCAATTTGCCAACAAAATAGTAATTATTTTCAAGTTTAAATGGTCAATTGTCTTTAGATTAACTGAAAAAATATCAGGGAAGCTAATATATTCTGCCTAATTCATCTTTTGAGGCTGTAAACCTGAATTCAGGTATAATCCTGAAAACTTTCATCCATGCTGTTTGCATGTTGGGAAACTTTTCTTGATTTTTTAGTCCTCTACTGATTTTCGTTTTTCTTCAAAATTATCTTTTTCAAAGATTTCTTTCAGAAATACCATCAGCGTTTTGGTAAACCGTTTGAATCCAGATCAGGCCCAACATTTTGTCAAGCTGTATCTTGGTCCAATCAGTTGGCAAAACGTATCAGCAGAAAACACTAGCAGACAAGGAGCTAACCAGTATAGCATGATTTAAGCAACCAAACCCAAGAAAGTGCAAAATTATGATGTTCAGTTTATATAAATGACCTATACAGTAAAACCGGTCTTAAGCGGTCATTCAAAAAAAGACAAAACAAAGGTCTTAAAGACAAATGGTAGCTTAATGAAGGTTGAAAGTATTGCAGAATGCTCTCTTGGAGCATTCTGCAGTACTTTTGACCTGCATTGATTGATAAATGGACAATTTTGGTCTTCTTTTTGATTGGCCGTTTAAGGCAGGTTTTACTGTAAGGCCAAATAAAAAAATAAGTGTGTTTTGGGAAAAAAATATAATTTTATGCATTTTGAAAGGCGAATTCGCCTTTCAAAATGCTTAAAATTATATTTTTTCCACAAAACCTGAAAAAAGTTCTACGTTTCACCAGAAAATTTAGGTAGGGTAGGTTTACCCTAAACACAGGTATTTTTTAATTTGGCCTAATATAGAACAGAACAGATTTTATTTTGAATTCCAGCAGGCTGTATAAGCCGATGAAGATACAAACAGCAAAAATATACATGACAATAAACACTGAATTTCTGGTGTAGCAAGTTTAGATATGATACTTTCCAATAAGTGAATAAAAAAGGCGCTGATCAGACTGCATGCCTGTACAACCTGGTCTGCCCCTTTGTTGTTCACAAACCCCAAAGAAAGGTTTTCTCGCACCAAGGCCCAAACATAAGCTATCAAACCTTGCTGGTAACAATAACTAACATAATCTGAGAAAATATTTAGACACAAGAAGATATTTCCTTATTCAGTATATAACAGACATACTGGGAGAGAGAGATTGCACTTGCAACTAAACCTACTTTTTTGTGTCAAAAAGTTTCTAGAATAATCAGATTAAATTTGATCTTTTTAGGCAGGTTTAATTTTCCTATGAACTCTATGCATGTTGTGAAAATTTTCATAATTTTTATTGTCTGCTGGCTCTTTTTTATTTAGCTTTTTCAAATAACTGCATATGTGTCAAAATTACTGATGATATCGGAGCAATTTTAAAGCAATGCCAATTTTTTCATTAAGACCTCTCTCAGGTGACTCATGTGCTTTGATTGGAACATAAGAAATTTTAAAAAAAATGCTTTAAAACTACACTTATGTGTCAGGATAACTTACCTGCTTTTATTTTCATCACTATAGAGGGTCTCGTACATTAGTCTCACCATCGGAGTAAACCCTGTCCCAGCCGCAAACATGATAAGATGAGTACACTCGTGAAGACGTGATATATTGAAGCTGCCATCAAAACTACTCACTGACATTTTATCTCCTGATAAACAAAACAAAATAACTAGAATTCCCAGAATCTGATGTGTTGCCTGGCAAACCCAAAGTCAAAAAAGGGCCAAAACTCAGTCAAAATTTTTTAAATGATATTCAAACTTGACCTGTATTTTACAATGTTTTGCCCTTCTGTAAACTTTGAATGAAACTCATGCATCCCTTCAAGTTATTGGGAAACCAAAAGTGTGACACCGAGGACAAAGACAGCACCGAAGATCACAACGAAAAGGACAACACAAAAACTGAATATTTTGAAAGAGAAAAGATATTGTATGTTTTTCTCAAATTCTAATGCACTTAGAAATGTACAAAAGCGTGATTGCATAAAATCAAAATTCTACAACAGTATATTCACGATAAATTATTGGAAATGTGAGAGTCTGAAAACTAAGGATTTGGGATTGTGTGCCATCAACTCGCATCTAGCCGTGAGATTTTTTTATCCAAATCATGTTGTCTGCTCATTCTTGAAAGAAGAGTTAGAGTCCCCATAGGCTTAGGTAAGCAAACTTTTCTGCGTAAAATTGTTAATATTTTTAAGCCATAATTTTTAGCATATGTTTTGGGTGCTCAAAAGAACAGTCTCATTGAGACGGTTCTTTTGAGTACCCACAACATATGTTTTGGTTGAGAAATAAGAAAATTATTTTTCTGTTACGCACTCTTTAACTAAAGGCCTGAATCCCCCTCATTTTTCACGGTATAATTGCATAGATGGCCGTTTCAATAGCTTCATGGCAAATACCAGTCAAATGACATTTAATACATTATTTTTTAATGTGGAAAAATCGTTAGAAATTTGTTGTTTGAATATTTTCAACATTTTCAAGTTTTGCCTGGAAGGAAAGGTCTCCATATTTGTATCAACTCATAATAAGTTTATCACCCTCTTATTTACAAATTTCTTTACTTTTTTGAGAGAACCGTGCTATTCACATGTTACAATTATAAACTACAAACTAAATCTCCAGTACCAGTTTTTAGAGACCCTATCCAAGGTGTGAGAGCTCCACCATCATATATTTTAATCATAAGGTAGAGTATCGCGCCTTCTTGTATCTTGTGTCAGTTGTATCCTTGTTTAAAGAACTACATTTATAGTACCTGTTTTTAGAGATCCTATCCAAGGTGTGAGAGCTCCATCATCATATATTTTAATCATAAGGTAGAGTATAGTGCCTTCTTGTAATCTTGTGTCAGTTGTATTGTTGATTAAAGAAGGAAGAACCACAGTGTAACTTCTAACCACCTCTACATCTGAAATAAACAAGAAAATAAAACCATTACAGTGCAATGTCTTTTTAAGAAATGAATTTGATTTTTGGAAGGTTCATGGAATCATGAATACTTCAGGTCTCTTGCAAAGTTATTCATTATTCCATGAACAATCCAAATATTGAATTTATTGCTTATATTTACATTTTATTATAAATATCTAAAATATAGAAATTATTTATAATTTAGGGGAAAAATCAGTTTTGTATTTAATATGTAATTTTTTACAATTTTTTGTCAATCACAACACCAGTGCCACTTCTGGCGAATGAATATGATGTTAAGAGCATATTACACGGGCAAGTGAGCTTGGTAGCTGTCAATCAAATTTAGGTCATTCATGAGGCTATGAAAGGTTGCAAAAAATCTAAAGATTCATTAAAGGTTTGCTTTGAAAATGTAAATATATAGAAATGGACAGTGATATAAGAGAATTGTGTTATAAAAGGACACATTTGCAAAGGGACCATGAAATGACAGTGAACAATGTAAAACATTTTGCAAAATCAAAAGAAAATTTTCCCCGTGACACCACTAACGTTTAACGTCATCTTATCATTTGCAATGTAATAAAACGGCAACATATAAAAACATCCGAGTAAGGGGTGCAATATCAGTGGGTGTTATATCAAGGTGATATTGGCGCTTTTGTTAGTCCAGTTTTTAAACCCAGTTTTAATCATTTGATATTTATAGCTATATATCATCATAATCAGATTTATGATTAACGTGCAGGTGCAGGGGCATCATCCACGTCAGTGGGCCCACTTCCAGGTAACTGGCTAGCTGCACGCATAGCATATCTCACACCTGATCTCCAGGTGCTCCTTTCTATGTATAAAAACTATGTAATAGACATATATAAATACCTTCAACTGTATGTCTAATATGTACATGGTAGCCAAGAGGTACACACATTCTGCAGCCAGGAGGAAGAGCCAAAGAATACAGTTTGGTGTCATGTGATACATCACATATATTTTCTATCGTACAGTCTCTATAAGGAAGATCTGGAAGAGAAAAAACACCAATAATGAAATCATTAATCCTTTGTATACTGGAAACCCCTATATTATAAATGGGTACTTTGGCAAACAGTGAAGACTTAGATGAAATGCATGAGTATAATTTTAAGATTCTAGCCAGTCTCTGTAGCTGAGCAGGCTGGATTGAATCTTGACTGGTTGCTACCCCTAAGACAGATTTTCTCATGATGCAGCCCATATGTGTTGTATGAAACATTTTGAACTGATATAGTGACTAAAGTAAATATGGGCCACATCGCGAGAAAACCTGTCTTCGGGGTTTCAGACAAAGCGAGACTCAAACCAGTCTCCTCAGCTACAGAGATGTGCAGATGCGCAGGCTGGTCTGTGCCTTTGTTGTTTGCAAACCCCAAAGACAAGGTTTCTCGCATCGAGGCCCATATGATATTGGTGATAATATTTAACCCAGTTATGCCTTATGGAATTTCTCGCCATTATCGATTGGACAAATCCATTTCTAATTTAAGGGTTGTTGGGTAGAAATTTACAATGTCATTCAAATTTTAAAAGTACATTCTGAAAGCAAACAATGAAGAACCTGATCAGATGATGCATTTTGCAGCATATGATCTGGTTCTGCACTGGTTGCTAGACTGGTATCAGACCAGTAAATAGAAAAATAATAAAATATGTGCACATACATTTACAAGCGTATACATCTCTGAAAGAAAATCACTGACTGTTTTATTTACTTCTGTATTCTGAGCAATGGAGAAGTAATAAAGTATCCTATATTTATCTCTGTAGAAGTTATAGAACTTTAAGTAAGATGTATTAATACAGGGCCTGAAGACAAGCTACACTGGTTGCCTATGTTCCATAAAATGTACGCTACCCTTATATGGGTTAACGAAAAGTTAAGTCTATACTTACTATATTTGTTAGATTCTACGTAAGTATTATGGTTGTCTAAAGTTTTTCCTAAAGTAGACCAATGTATATCTGGTGATGATTTTATACACACTATCTGAACTTTACCACTACCATTAGAGACAGTTACTGAAAGACAGAGAAAAAACAAAAAACAATGTTTACATAATCACATTTAAGAATATAAAGTTATGAATGTTAGATTCTCTATGCAAAAATTATTATTTGAAACAAAAACTAGTTTTAAATTGCAATATACATGTGCACAGGTTTAGATAAACAAAAATTTACAGTATAAAATTGTAAATATTTTCTTACCTATACTATTTAGCATGTTTTGGCTCAAAAGAACCTTCTCATTGAGACGGTTCTTTTGAGTACCCATAACATGTTTTGGATGAGAAATAAGAAAATTATTTTTCTGTTACGCATGTGACACTGTTATGACCATCACTACATAAAGTTTGTAAACCCCTGGTGGTTTATTGATTTTAATTCTTTGCCCCTTTGGAAATTTTCCCCACTTTTTGCCATATGCTGATTTTTCTCAAAATCAACTTTCCAGAACAATTCTTTCAGGAATACAATCAGAGTGTCAAACAAGTTGGGTCCAAACTGTTTGCAAAAGTTATCAGCAGACATGACTAGGAGATAAAGAATTAAATACAAGACGTTGTATAACTCCCAGATGCAACATCATATGGCAAAAATGTTTTATATAACACCCTTACAGTTTGACATAAGCATTAACCAGCATTTAGGATTCAAAATTTGACATTGTTAACATTATAAACAATTGACCAATAGTCATTATTCTTCAACAAAATATCTAATAGCAATCAAAATTGTGATAACTTTCCATGCTAAATTTGGTGATGGAAAAGGAATGAATAATTCCCAGTCAGGCAAATGGTCTTAATAAAGATTAGATCTGTGTTTAAACTATTAGAACATTGACTATGTGGTGCTTTATCTTGGCATTTAAGCATGATTAGAAATGATTGATCTTCTCATGCTACTTACCATCATTATTATCTAAAATTTCATGTTCTATTTCTGAAAAAGAAAAATAAGTTTACAAAGTATTGAAATATTATAAAATACCTTGTTTTTTGTTTGTTTGATTTGATTTTTTATGTCCTAGTAAACAGTTTTTCAGTTATGTCGGTACCGGTTTGCCTGGGTTGTACCAGTACTAAGCAAGGATAAATGTGTCTTGCTCAAGAACTAAACAAAGTGACCCCGGTGAGGCTCGAACATGTGGCCCCTCGGTATCAAGTCAAGCACTCCACCACTGAGCCACTGTGCTCCTACATAAACAACCTCAAATTCTCAAATTATCTTTGAGAATGGAGGAAAACTGCCAATCTAACACAACCTGGACTAGAATTCACAACATAACATTCAGTCCTTAGACGAAAGTGTAAAAGCAATGTTTGTAAAACTTGATACAGTGGAGTCGCTTTATAGCACCTTGGCCAACTCAAGTTGACAAGTTGTCAGTTACTGACAAAGTACAAGTTAACTACTTAATAATAGAAGCCTGCCTAGTAACAGTGATAGGAGAGTTGAACAATGTATGGGTTGCTGTGGTAATAAAACTCATATAAAACCCCGGTTTTGTCCAACAGAAGATATTCAAGATAATTGGAATTGCCTCATTTTCAATGGCTGATCTTCTTCTTAAACCATTTTTCACCCCCAGATTGGCCAAATACTATGGAGGTTTGATTAACTTGAGTGGAAAGTATCATAACATAGATAGAAAAGCAGTTGTATGAATAAGAGTAAAAAAAAAATCCAAAATCCTGAATTTTAGAAATTCAAAACCTTAAATTTGCAATTCACCTACAAAAATTGCCAATTTCATCTTTAAATGGTCAAGTGTTTTTAGATAAACTGAAATTAAATCAGCAAAACAATTCTAATTATCCCAATTCAGGATAATGTCTTATTATCCTGAATTCAAGGATCACCCTGAAAAACTTCCACCCATGGTGAGTTAAAAATAGATCCATGTAAACTTACCTAAATGTATAACAAAAACATGTCGTTGTATAAAGAGTGTTATATATAGAGATCTGTCTGTCTTATCGATGATTACATACTGCTGCCGCATGTCTTTCCATTTAGTATATACAATAATCGTCACAGTTTTATTGCACTGGTACCAGTCATATCTATAATATAAATTCTCAGGAATACGGTAAATGTTCTAAAATTTGGAACACAAGTTGCCTGCCAAAAATGGTCTAGGCGAACAGTGCAGACCCAGATCAGATTGCTTCTGAAGAAGCAGTCTGATCAGGGTCTTCTCTGTTTGCTATTTTTGCAACCATTTTGTGAATTCCAGCTCTGAAAGCCACCATTTTATTTCAGAATGGAAAGAGAAGTGTCTCAAAGAAGCTCTAGCGATAAGACGTATATTTTCCCTAGTTGACATGATTACAAAAGCTAAATTTCCAAATAGCCCTAATAATTTTAGAATTTGTATGTTTGGGTATAATTTCTATAGTTAGCATCAAAATAAGTTTCAAAGCGATACTTCATTTACAAAGCATTGAAAACTTGTGCTTTCTACTCCCACCCCTCATTTTATGTCTTTATACTGGGTGTCGTTTAGACCAGAATTTTAGTTAATCCATTATAGGTTTTCAAAAAGTAAAAGTACTAAATTATTAAGGATATAAATGCCATTCGTTTCCAAAACTTTGCAGTATTCCTTCTGCGCATGCGTACAAAATATGCTTAAAATTGTGATGTTCGTCATTGAAAAGATGGAACTGGTGTCTTTCAGTTTGTTTTTAGATGCTTTCCCCCCCCCCCCCCCCCCTAGACCCAAGATGCCCTTTTGACAATTGAACGCAATTATATAAATATACAACATGTGTAAAGGGCATCTTGGGTCTAGGGGGGGAAAAGGGGTTGTATAAGCAAAAGAAGACATCAATCATCTGACAAAAATAGACCACTTTGCAGGATGTTCTTTTTTATTGTACATCAACTGTATAAATATATATAATATACTCTATCGTGAAAAATGTAGGATGATTGTTTACCTTAGTTTAACCGTCTATTTCCCACACATGTTACTGAATAGCGAGCACAGTTGATGATCAAAATAAATTCTCATTCAAAACGAAGTAGATATATTACATGCATTTAGGAAAGCCCGTTTTAAATATACGAACTAGCGGGCAAGGGTTAAAATATTATTATGTATTTGTTGAGTGTGCCTAGTGTCTCCAGTCGTTATTTCAACAAAATAAAACAAACGTCTTATTTAGGGAATTAACCCGCCTTATTGCTAGAAATTCTTTAAGAGCATTTACAGTAATGTTCTTGAATATAATCTTCAAATTGGCACCACGTATTTGCATTAGATGACAAATTAAAATTTTGCAGGCAAGGCTATGTACAACTAGTATTGATTTCAGAGAAAAACAGATGACTCCTACATCACAAATTCTTAAATTTGACTTATTTTGCTTCGCTGTAACATTGAAAATTAGGCTAATGATAGACTGAAACCTAATGAAGTCTTCATCATACCCCAAGGTTGTATCCATGAAAATTTAAATCCAATCCACCCACTAGTTCATGAGATATCATGCACACAAGAAAGTGTCATACTAACGCCATCACTCATGGGTGGATCCAGAGGGGGGGACAGGAGTTCCGAACCCCCCTGAAAAATCACAAAAATATAGGGTTTCTTAGCAATACTGGTCTGAATCCCTTGGAAAATCACAAAGCTACCAAGCTAGCATTCAATGTTGGGCCATTAATGGTGTTTTGCTGGCGGGCCGATGATGGCCCGCTTATAGTAGTATTAGGATCCTCTATTTTCAACTGAAAAATCACAAAAATATAGGGTTTCTTAGCAATACTGGCCTGAATCCCTTGGAAAATCATGAAGCTACCAAGCTAGCATTCAATGTTGGGCCATTATCGGCCTGCCAGCAAAATGCCATTTAAATGGCGTTTGCTGGCAGGCTGATAATGGCCCGCTTATAGTAGTATTGGATCCTCTATTCTCAACTAAAAAAAAAAACATTGTCAGTGTTGGATCCCCTCTGGCAAACTTTCTGGATCCGCGCATGACACTGACGCAAATAGGATCCACACCAAAATCGATACGCCCCCTTCCCTTCAGTGGGGGATTATGAAAAATGAAATTTACATTTTAAAATGGTATACACTGTATGCATGGCCAATACAAAGTCAATGTGAAGGGTTGTAGGTTAAAAAATTATAATTAATTTGTTTCAGAATATTGCATTATAAAATTTGTTATAATTTCTCATGAAATTGTATAACCTAATACAATTTCAATGCTGGACAACACTGTCAACATCGTGGTATTGATAAAGTTTGAGCGACCTGTAACGAGCACTATATAATGTTTGAGCGACCTGTTTGAGCGACCTGTACCAAGCACCATGGTGCTGCAACATTACCAATATGAGGGTATGACGTTGTTTCTAAATTTACTAATATTTTAAATCATGGGCCAGCTGGAAACATGGCATGCCATTCACATTTCTCGTATCATGCAGGAAATGATTCACATAAGCAGTGTAGCTTGCTATCAGATCTTTATTTTATTATATTTTTGTATATTTGAAAAACTCTATCCATCCACATAAACCTCCTAGTAAGAAGTGGTGGTCTTATGAGTCACTATAGCTTACATGGTTCATACAGCCAAGTTTGAGTAAAATTCAAGGACTCTTCAAGGACTTCTAAAAGCCTTTTCTACAGTTTTCAAGGACTAAAAGTTTATGAAAAATACAGATTTAATTGTTAAAATTCTACTTCAGAAATGCTAGACTGATATAATGGAGAAATTAGTATTAGAAAATTTGTATAAATTGTTGTGCCTTTATTTGGTGCAGCATATGCTGCACCAAATAAAGGCACAACAATTTTATAAAGATTTTGGTCTATGTCAATAGTGCTAAGGCCTACAGAAAATAGTAGAATTAAAGCACTTTTTTTATCTTTTATAAGAAGAACAGAAAAAAATCACCAAGGCCAAGTCTCCCCTATAAGGCTACCTCACTAATTGCTCCTAATTTGAGGTGCAAAAAAAACAATGCAAAAGATATCATAAAACATTTTTAAAAATACATTCTGTAATTGCAAAAAGTGCTCAAATGCAATGCCAGCTCAGACTTCTTTTGCTATCCACCTGAAGACAGAAACACAACATTAATCACTGGTTTTCCACTTACTTCGGAACTTGTATAACTGGAGATGGAGGGGGGAGTGAGAGTGGAGAGGGAACCAGCTTCCTGTCTGAACCTAAAAAATATTTATGCAATTTAACTATAAACATTATTGCACCTTTCATTGATATTCCAATATTTAATGTCAAATTAAGAAATAGATTAGCTCTAGCAGTGAATTGTTGAGTAATAATTCACTGTTTGGAGGTCAAGTTTAAAGAAGATCAAATCACGAGCGCGCAGCGCGAGTGATTTATCTTCGAACAACTGATCGACAAACAGTGAATTGCTACTCAACAATTCACGCATAAGAGCTGATCTATTTCGAATCTAACACACAATAAACGACGAAAACACATTTGAAGTCTTCAGCTTCTTCCAACTTTCCGCCATTGCACTGAAGAATTCCCGCCAATAGTTGGATTGCGTCACATATGTTTACTTGTATTTGTAACGTCTTTCAGGCATGATAATGACATTACATCATCTAATGCCACAATGGATGTTTTTGTTGAAAATAAGAAAATTATTTTTCTGTTACACACTCTTAACTAAAGTCCTGATATTGGCATAATGCTTACAACTTATGTTATAAGTCAGTATAGCAAACAGTGGAGCTCCTGAACAGACTGATCCAAAAGAAGCAATGGTCTGGATCAAAATCATTTGCCTAGACATTGTTTAAAATTTTAGAACATTCTGGGAATGAATTTCAATGGGTGAATAATCTGTCAATTTAACCTATACAGTAAAACCTGTGAAAAACGGCCACTCTCAAAAAGGCCAAAAATTGGTATTCAAGACCAATTATTGCTTAATGCAGGTCAAAAGTATTGCAGAAAGCTCCAAGGGAGCATTCTGCAATACTTTCGACCTTCATTAAGCTACCATTTGTCATTAAGATCTTTGTTTCGTCTATTTTTGAGCGGCCGTTTTACACAGGTTTTACTGTAATCTGTCAATTTAACCTATATTATGTGATCTATGAATTGCAGCAGTCAATCCCTATAAAAAGCATGAAAAGCTTTTTTAGAAACAACCTTTATTATATACATGTACCAATAAAGGATTCATATTCTGAACTGTCTGTTTTCTGGTCATCTGATACTGAAATCCGTCTCAATGAACTGAGGTTTTCTGATTCTGTACCACTATCTTTTAAATCGAGTCTAATATAATGTCGGTTATCTGTTTTTGCCGTGACGTTACGTAAAGTAAATTTCAAGCATGGAACACGAGACGCAATTTATAAAGGCAAACGTTCCCGCAATTTTTCTAAATTAAAGACCAAAACAATTAATAATATCAGAAAAAAGTCACAAAAAGGGTATATAATATACCCGACAAAAAAAGAAACACACCACTACGACTTTCCCATTTAGATCTCCATTTATGTTAATTGTCATGAAATATTCATTTCTGATCAAATTTTACTAAAACTTGAGTGTGACGTAGATGAGTATCTGTACCTTCCCTTTGTAGGCACAAAACACATCAAGGCGAATGATAAACGATTTTTGGAAGCGATAATTCAATGCTACTGTCTACATGGAATTCCGAGTATGTTTTACATTTGCAAAGTATGAAAACGATACGTTGCCGTTAAGTGAGACAATCAATGTGTTTATTGATGCATTTTTGTTATTCCAAAATCCATTTTCATCAATAAAGACTGTTTACATTGAGTAAAAACAATTTTGAAATCTTTAAATGTTTTGTAAGGTTTATCTCCAGAATGAAATCGTTCTTCATGGGGTAGTCACAATACATGGGCTACCTAGCGTTCAATTTTCGCGTATGATGAATTTTAAGATCAAATTTGCAAAGAATAAGTGTCTGAGTATAATTTGGTCTACTGAGTTGATTCCCATTGCTTGAACTTATCCAGCAAGAGAGCATTATAAAAACGCTTATTTCCTGTGACTTTACAATTTGACCCCCACATGGTTCATGGCCAATTTTCTTAAACACACTTTTGACGCCTGATTGCAAAGATGTGTAACGCAGCAGTACCTGACGTACCTTTGCACTGATATAAACTAACTGGCCTATCACTTGTGATCTTCCTGAGAGTTGAACAGTTCTAAGTGGTGTGTTTCTTTTTTTGTCGGGTATAAACATATTATGATAGTAACTTGATCTGGCGTACAGTATCACGTCTCGTGGATTAGCCCATATCATTGGATCACCCGCAACGCTTCGCCTCTCATTAGATCCGATGATATTAGCTAATCCACTTGACATGATACCGTAGGCCAGATCAAGCTACTATCATAATAATGTGTTTATATCAGCATATGAGATTTAGTTACTTACTCATCAGGACAAGTCTGCTAAATTGTGAAGCATTGCCAAAGCCTTGGGACTGCTCACATATAGAATCAGGGTTCAAGCTAGGCCCTGAAAGTTGGGAGAAGTGATTTCTCCCTCCAGGAAAATTAAGGGAGAAGTGACAGTAAGATAGGGAGAAGTTATATAAGCAAAATTACTGCATTTTCTGTCAGTTTAGAAGCAAATTAGCCATTACACATACTATTTCCATTAAATGGAAGGAAAAATAGGATGCAGTGGTAGTAGATTGTCACCACAGCTTGCATTTGTGTGGTGACAAAATGAAAATGAGTCTACCTAAAAAAGATTTCTTTTTTTAGGGAGACTCCCACTTCTCCCTGGGTCTTTTTTAGGGCGAAATTTTGGCCCCTAGGGCGACTATTTCACCCAAGTCGCCCCCTAGCTTATTCCCTGCAGAATGAAAAGGAACACTCAGAAAAAATTAGACCACTAGCAAATGAAGAGTGAACTTATGCATATGTGATAAATACCAAGTCTCATGAGCGGATTCATTTAAAAACTGATTTTTTTCCCAGACATTCTTGAAAGTAGGGTGCTCTAGGTTCAGTTCAAATAAGTGGCACCTAAATGATGTCATTGTGACTTTGAACTGAACCTAGGGCATTATAGGCTAGCAGGGATCAAGCTGGGCCCTGACAATAGGGAGAAGTGACTTTCCCTCCAGGAAAATTTGGGAGAAGTGACTGTCAGTTAGGGAGAAGTTATAGCGCAAAATTACTGCATTTTCTGTCAGTTTAGAAGCAAATTGAGCCATTATACATACAATTGCCTTTATATGGAAGGAGAAATATGATGCAGTGGTAGTAGATTTCAGCTTGCATTTGTGTGGTGACAGAATGCAAATGACTTTCCCTAAAAAAAAAAAAAAAAAAAAATCAGCGAGACTCCCACTTCTCCCTGGGTCTTATCTAAGGCGAAATTTTTATTCTTGTCACCCCCTAGCTTATTCCCTGTCTAGGCTTTAACTAGAATGCTGTTTTTACCTGTCCTTTTTGGGAGCAGTTGGGATTTCAAGGGACCTATTAAACATTTCTCAAGCATAGACTCAGCATTCACCCATTTGTGGATCTGAAAAAAAATAACATTAAGTTAGAACTAGCCACTTCAGTAAAAAGCATTGATGTCAGTGATTAACAAGGGCATGGGTCTGTCTACATATCTGCACATTCTGATCAGCTAATTTATTATTTACTTCCAAGTTTTTCTTATTTCTTTACCAAAACATACAGTAAAACCCGTCTTAAGCAGCCACTCAAAACAGACAAAACAAAGATCTTAATGACAAGTGGTTGCTTAATGAAGGTCGAAAGTATTGCAGAATGCTCCCCTTGGAGCATTGTGCAATATTTTTGACCTGCATTAAGATATAATCCGTCTTGATAACCAATTTTGGTCTTCTTTTTGAGTGACCGCTTAACACAGGTTTTACTGTATGTTGTGGATATTCAAAAGAACGGCCTGAGGCTGTTCTTTTTAGCACCCCCAAACATATGATAAAACTGATGGATAATCACGGTTTTATACTAAAACATTTTGCTTGATACTATCTGGACCTATGTACACTTGCTATATCTTAAGTTTCAAGATTCTAGCTAGCCTCTGTACCTGAGCAGAACAGTTTCAGTTTTAAATCTCAAGGACAAGTTTTCTCCTGGTGTGATTCAGAAGGTCACTACTATGTGAATATCATTATTAATTAATAAGCATACTAAGTCTTGTACAGTGTGCATAGCTTTTCAAAATTTTATGCCATTTTTTGCAAACAGTGTAGATCCTGATCAGCTGGCTTCTGATGAAGCCAGCTGATCAGGATATACATTGTTTTTCATCAACATAATGAATTCTTAAAATTATTAAACTGCTCTAATGGACTACATGTCTCTGGAAATCTGAAGTTGATAAAGCATTCACATATGAAAAAAAGAAAAAATATTGTGCCCTTTTAGCCCTTTGCATACAGTAAACCCCTTAATGGGTACTTTTACAAACAATGAAGACCCAGATGAAATGCCGCATAATGCCTACACTGTTTGTATATGTGAAAAAGATCTTCAGACAAAAGAATACAATATTTTTTTTAAATTATAACCTGACATTCCTAGATATGAACAATGGACTATCCAAAGTTTATTGTATCAAACCAGAAGGAAGAATCCATTAATATATAAAAGGTTAAGAGCATGTGCAGTTATCAGGTAAAATACTGTGTGTATACTTCTACAAAACACTTAGAGGCCTCACTGTAATGGTAAATGAATTGAATGAACGGAGGGTATACATTGTATATTCAACCATAGAATACCAAAATAAACCTGTGCATTAGCAGTCTGGTCAGGCTCTCAGCTTCTAGCCATGATATAATCTTCTCCACATCCAATATAGAAAGAGGGTCCTAAAGACTTGCATAAGATTAAGCAGCTGAGCTCTCTATTTAAGGCCTCGGATTAATTTTCCAGCCTTTTTCAATGAAGGTATTTTTCAAGGTCTTTTCTCAACATTTCTAGCATTTTTCAAGCCATAATCTTTTCAAGGGCTTTTCTAAAAAGCCCCTACCAGGAATTGTGAAGTACTTTTCAAACGAGTGACAGCCAGGGCTACTGATCTGAAGGGGCCCTATTTTCTGAGTTAGGCATCATATGGGCCTCGTTGCAAGAACATCTGTCTTCGGGGTGTGGGAACAACAAAGGCGCAGACCAGCCTGCGCATCCGCGCAGTCTGATCAGCCCCTTTGTAATTCACTTATTGGAAAGTATCATATCTAGACTTGCTACGAGCGAAATTTCAATTTCTAGCAAGTCTCTGTAGCTGAGCAGGCTGGTTTGAATCTCACTTTGTCGGAAACCCGGAAGACAGGTTTTGTCACGTCGAGGCCAATATGGTATTTAATCCAGGGAAATCAGTGATTCTACTAGGAGATATCCCAGATTCATCTTATAAAAGCTTTCATTGATTTCTCATGGTTTCAATAGCCATTTTTTTCAAGGGCTTTTCTACAAAGCCCCTACCTGGAATTTGTGAAGTACTTTTCAAACAAGTGATATGGCCAGAATTTGATTATTAGTTGATTTACAGGATTTTTTTTCCAGATTTAGGGTTGGAGGGACGAAAAAAAAAAAAAAGCTCTGAAAATGACCAGTCAACTGGTAATTTTCAGAGCTTTCTTTTTTTTTAATATCTCCAGAACAAACAGTAAAACTAGTAAAGTAAACCAACTGTCTGTATTAAATCTTTAAATATTTCATAATTTTCTTGCAAAGGACAATCACTTTTAACAGTGGCACTCTCGAAAATACACAAACAGAACATCAAAAATATTATTTTTTTCAACGAAACAAATAATGTTTAGAGGCAGTGGATAAAATAAAAAAAATAGTTTTAGAATTTTTTTTTTCTACTTTCCAGAAAATCGCAGTAAGGGTTCGTAAATCAACTAATAAAATAATTCTGGCCTAACAAGAGCTACTGATCTGAAGGGGCCCTATTTTCTGAGTTAGGCATCATTTGATATTAAATCCCTGGAAATCTGTGATTCTACCAACAGACATCCCAGATTCATCATCTTATAAAAGCTTTCATTGATTTCTCATGGTTTCAATAGCCATTTTAGAGCAAATAAATTCTGATTCAAACAATCCTTGTAGAAGTAAATCAGGATTCAATCATTTTGAAATTGAGTTTATGATTTCCTGACTGACAGTTAGCATGAGAAGAAAACGATTTAACAGAAAATGAAAGATCTTTTTTTCAATTAATGACAATTTTGAGATAAAAAAAACGATAAAAGGACCTTAACATGACAAAAATGTTCTTAAGAATAAAGAGACAATGAACGCTCAGATCAGTCTGCAAAAATGTACTTGCTGATTTGTGCCATTTTGTCTCTAAATATCTGGCTGAAAATTAGTTTACAATTAAAGGATATAATTATAAGCCTCCAGTAATTAAAAAGTTTGAGATAAAATATATAATGAACAGCAAAGTGTTGGAAAGCACCCTTTTTTATACATAATGAACTATACATGTAGTTTAAACTCTCCACACTGAAATCTAGACATTGTAGGTTGTATTTTCTGTTTTGTCCCTTCCCTAAGAATTGTTTAAATCTATACAGAACATTGGTGTAGCGCCCATTACGCAGGTTACGAACGTGCGTAATAAAATTGTAACATTGAAGAGAGGTCACTTAATGTGATATAAGTGATTTTCCATACTATAAGGAACTATTACCTGTGGATAGACCTACCTAACAGCGCTCCAGATAGAGTTCGTACAGGCGTAAACAACGGGTCCATTTTCCCCTAATACGGATAGAGTTGAAAATTAGTATGTACCAAATACGGGTGTGTTTTTGCCTGTTCCAATATTCTTGCCTAAGTGCATAGGGACATCGCCGTTTTGATTGATGGGTGATCAAACTGTACATGAAGACAGCAACAACATGACCCCTTTTAAATACAAGCATAGCTTTCATAAACTTTTTGGCTTAGCATATACAATAATACATGTAGGGACAGAAAATAGTTGGTACGGATCAAGTTTCATTTGGACCAGTACTCGCACTGATGGTAGTCAAAATTATCTGGAGCACTGTATCTAAACTTCCATAGCATGAGAAGGGTTAAGAACTCTTGTTTCATTTATTACCCAAAACATATGTTGTGGGTGCTCAAAAAAAACATCTCATTTTGTTGTGGGTTACTCAAAAGAACCATCTCAGAGATGGTTCTTTTGAGCACCTACAACACATGTTAGAATTTATGATTAAGAAAATGATCACATTTTTACACTCAATAAGTTTTGTTTTTCATCTTGACCAAAGCAAAGAATTGAACTGAAATGGAGTACCTAGCCTAGGACTTAAGTTAAGAGTGCATAACGAAAATTTAATTTTCTCATTTCTCAACCAAAGCATATGTTGTGGGTACTCAAAAGAACCTTCTCAATGAGACGGTTCTTTTGAGCACCCAAATCATATGTTAAAATGGATGGGTAAGAAAATATTTACAATTTTAAGCTGAAAAATTTTGTACCTCATCAAAGAGTGCAGTGCCATCAGTACCAGCTCCTCTCATGAGTTCATCTATTCCTCCAGGATGAAAGTCCAAGTAGGGAGTTATGTTGTATACTTTCCCTGCAATAGAATTCACGGGTGAAAGTTCAAAATGTCCAAAATCCTGAACTTTGGAAACTCCAATCTTAAAACTTGCAGTATGCCCACTAAATATTCACAATTTCAATTTTAATGGTCAATTGTCTTTAGAATTCACAGGTGAAAGTTCAAAATTTCCAAAATCCTGAACTTTTGAAACTCCAATCTTAAAACTTGCAATACATGTATGCCGACTAAGTATTCACAATTTCAATTTTAATGGTCAATTGTCTTTAGACAGTCTGTATATAAATAGGAAAACCAATTATATTCTCCCTAATTCAGCATTTTGAGGCTGACTTTCTATGGAAAGTCAGCCTCAAAATCCTGAATTCAGGAATAATCGTGAAAAATTTCATTCATGTTAAGAATGGTTATTTTAGCAGAAAAATGGTTCATACCACATGTTCCACATACTTAATTGTCAATTGATGACTGATGGAGGAATGGACAGACAAACAACTGAATGGTCAGACAAATGGATGGAAATTTTAACCTTTATGTTACACCTTGCTTCTAGCAGATGTGATAATAAGGACCATTCAAGCTTTATTGTGTCACACCATATGGCCATCAGTGAAGACAAAGACACCCTTTTTCATTCTAATGGATTATCTCATTGATACGACAAGTAAGGTATCTAGTCTACTTTGCATTTTTATGGAGTCACAGATTGAAATTTCTAAATTATGATCCATTTATGTCCCTAATGATTTTTCTACCTTAGCAAACAGTGCAGACTCCAATGAAATGCTGCCTTATGCAGCATTTCATCTGGGTCTTCACTGTTTGCAAAAGTACCTGTTTACCCTGAAAATGGTTAAGTGAGCAATGCTTAAAACAACTGGATACAAATCAATGTTTCTGTCTTAGAAGGCTCTCATATTTCACCTGTTTTTCAATTAGACAATTGCATTGCAACTTGCAGTTAATATATGGGCCTCGTCGCGAGAAATCCTGTCTTCTGGGTCCCAACCAAGGAAGACTCAAACCAGTCTGCTAAGCTACAGAGACTAGCTAGGTTACTAAAACTTTGAATGTAGCTACAGTTAAACCTGTCTTAAGCAGTCAAAGCAAAGGCCCTAAAGATAAATGGTAGCTTAATGAGGGTCCAAAGTACTGCAGAATGCTCTCTTGGAGCATTCTGCAATACTTTTGACCTGCATTAAGCGAAACCAGTTTTTGGTCTTCTTTTTTGAGTGGCCGCTTAAGACAGGTTTACTGTAGTTACACTTTCCAGAGAGTGAATAGCAAATGTGCTGATCAGACTGTGCAGATGTGCTGGCTGGTTGCAACTTTATTGTTGTTTGCATGCAACTAAGTCAGGTTTTTGTGTCGAGGTTCATATACTGTTACCTGTTTTCCACCCAGATTATATACTCATCTGAAAACAGTGTACACCCAGACCTAAGTGTCTGAATCTATGATAATATAACTGACACAATTACTATCAGGACTTAAGTTAAGAGTGCGTACCAAAAAAATAATTTTATTATTACTCAACCAAAACATATGTTGTGGGTACTCAAAAGAACCATCTCAATGAGACGGTTCTTTTGAGCACCCAAAACATATGTTTAAATTGATGGGTAAGAAAATATTAACAATTTTATGCTCAAAAATTTTGTTTGCCTAAACCAGAGGCGGATGATACTACTAGGTAGTATCATCCGCCTCTGCCTAAACCTATATACTATGCAGGGAAAGTGATTGAAAATGTCAGCCAATTCATTTGAAAGGTGGACAAAAATATCAAGCAGTTAAAGAAAACATTGAGCACACAGCTGCAGATCTAGAAAGACCTGTGTCACAAAACCTTGTCTTGACATGCCAGTGAATTTACAGGGTTCGCACAGGCTTGAAAAGTACTTGAATATACAGGGCTGTCTTGAAAAGTTCTTGAAAATAAAATTTGCCTTGAAAAGTACTTGAAAAACACTCAAAGGCCTTGAAAAGTCCTTGAATTTTACCATTTGCAAGAGGATTCTACACTGTTTTTTTAAGAGGCCTAAATCAGTATAAAATTGTGGTGCCTTTATTTTGTGCAGCATATGCTGCACGAAATAAAGGTACCATAATTTTACACTGATTTTCTAAAACTAATATCTTTAGAAAGGGACTCTAGCATTTCAGAAATAGAATTTTAATGTGTACATTTGTAAATCAGTATTTTTCATAAGTTTTGAGTCCTTGAAAATAGTAGGAAAGTCTTTATAAGTCCTTGAAAAGTCCTTGAATTTTACACAAACTTGCTTGTATGAACCCCGATTTACCTCTAAATGCCATCCAGGCATCATCTGGTTTGTTGTGTTTCTGGAGTTCTTCTCTAGTCACTGGCATCTTCTTCCCACCAACACTGGTTAGATCTTTACCACTGTGACCCAGTCTGATCCAGTCCATCAAAGAATGTCCTGGTTGGAGGACGACCTACATAAGTAATAAAGCATACTGTATTTGTCATATGTTCTAAATCTACATGTGACCTACTATCCTGGCAGCCAAGAGTGACAGTGTCATCATGTTGTTTACAAAGTTATTAGGGACTTAGAATCGATAGATCACTTGTGTATTAATCCTAACCGCAGTGATCTCTCAATTTGGGCTAGCTCAAGTGGAGTGAACAAGTTAATGTTTTATCTAACAATTGTAAACAAAATATTAAGTCAGTCACTGTCACAATTGGTTGGCAAGACAGTAGATCATTGTCAGGGCTCTTTGAACCATAAAAGATTTTCCTATTTTATCTCTGGTGACCATTTTAGTTGACCCAAACAGTTGAAGCAATTTTGGTAGAAGGCTCTAAGACAAAGACTTGTGTGAATTTTTTTCGAATTAGGTCTTGAAGTTCAGCAGATGTCATTTTAAGATTTTAATTTTTTAGCACCGTCTGTCAATTTGTAAAGTGGAGTGGAATCGTCTGTGCAATGTTGGAAAAAGCCATCATGGGGAGCATTTGTGTGAAATAATTTTGAACTTTGACCAGTGCCACTAGGTGGTTAAGGTAGGAGGAGATATAATTTTTGAAGTAAAAATTTTGCACAGCAGATGACTCAGGATGGACCAGACTAATCACAATAGCTCAATTTTGAGCTACTTTATGAGCTCAGGGTAAAGTGTTCAGCGTAATGTTTTGTTTAGTTTGTTTGTTTGATTCTTTACGCCCCATCAACAATCTTTCAGTTAAACAGGGACGGGTCTTCCTAGGTTGAACGACTACTACGCTAGGATAAATGTGTCTTGCTCAAGGACCACAATGCAGAGACGCCAGTGAGCTGGCTCGAACCCGCAGCCTCTCTGTCTCAAGTCAAGCACTCTACCACTGAGCCACTGCGCTCCCTTCAGCCTAATGTAACAAGGTATTTATTGTCCATTTTTGTAATAACAAGGCAGTCCCTTTATAACGCTATATTTGATAGATAATATTATAAATGAATCATATTATAAAGGGACATTATAAAGAGACATGGTCATTTTTACAAAGGAGTTATAGGAAAATGACCATTTAATGGTCATTTTCCTCTATTTCCTTTGTAAAATCCCATGATGGCATTTAAAATTTGGGAGTCACAACATGCCTGTGTTATATCCAAATCCATGTTATAACGTGGTTTATTATAAAGGGACCACACTGAACAAAATGTATATATTTTACCTTGTTTCTTCCACCCTGAGAGCCAATGGACAGTCTCTGCTGGGAACCAGCTGCCGGGAACTGGGGCGCCTGCAGGTTCATATCTTCTTTTTTAATTCTGTCTATACCACCATCAACTGGCTCCGTTCTAGTGATGCGCTTCTTACCACTGGAACTATATACACAAAAATATCTATAAAATCCATTAACCATTTACTCCATAGTAACGCCTTTTGACGCTTTTGAAATATCATATATTTGAAAATATTATGGAAAATGGAGCATTTGCTCTTTTGGTGCAAAATGCTGCATTTTCCATAATATTTTCAAAAGTATTCAAAACTTAACTTAAATCTTTCTTGATTTTTTTTCAATGTTGTCTAAATATAGAAATGATGTCATGATCTAAAAATAGCCTATGGAGTAAAGGGTTAACCCTTTTCATTCTGATGGATTTTCCCAAACATACTCACGTCTACCTGGATCCATATAATTCGAACTACTGATAATCCTAAATAAAACTGCTAGCCTTTAAGACTTCGAATTTAAGAGTTTCTACCATACATCCCTTTACCTTATTCCTTGCACCAATAGGCCCTAAATTGTGTCTGAAATTCAATTCTAGCCAGTATTTCTAACAGCTGGCTCCGTTATATAGTGATGTGCTTCTCACCACTAAAACTATACAAAAACATCTATGAAACCCTTAACTCTTTTCATTCTGATGGATTTTCCCAAACATATTGATAAAACTAGAGGACCTGAAGGCCCTGAGGCGCTCACCTGATCTTCTTAATGATGTTAAAATAGGTCAAGGTTAACTACAGCTTATAATGGAACAAATTTTGTTTTTACCATATACATTTTGGTCAAGTGACCTAAACAATCTAATGAATAATCCATCAAACAGCCCAGTGATTTCTGAGAAAAAGATGTTTAGATAGGTATGTGGCAGTCCAAATGAGTGTCCTTGGATAAAAGGTCACAGGTCAGCTTGACATTTGGTACTTAATTAACCATTGTATCAATAGGTTTAACTTTAATGAATTCGGCTCAGTTATAGAAAATGAACATTTTAAGATTTTCTCCATATAAATGCATAAGGAATCAAATTTGACCTTGCCATCAAGTAAGTCAAGGTCAACCTAGATTCATCATTTGTGCTAACATCTTAGGGCCCACATCCCCAATCCTACATACCAAGTCCCAAAGCCAATGGCCTTTTGGTTCCAGAGAAGAAGAGATTTAAAGAGTTTTTACCATATATGGGCATGGTGGCCATGTTAGTCATGTGACCATAACAATTTGTATAAGTTTTGGCTAACCAATCATAAGGAGTTGTCATATGAAATTTGGTTTCAATTGGCCAAGAATTGTCTGAGAAAAGTATGTTTTAATATGTTGATGGGACTCCAATATAAGCCACCTTTGCTGAAAGGTCAAAGATCAACCCTGACCTTTGAAACTTATTTATAGCCACTAGATTGAACATATTAAGTGAGAATAATGACTTTGGCTTCCACAGTATTCAAAAAATCAACTTTTCAATTCAATTTTCCATTCAAATGCATTAGGAAGCAAACTTGACCTTGACGTTAAGTAGGTCAAGGTCAACCTTGGATCATAATTTGAACAAACTTGGTAGGCCCCACATCCCCAATACTACATACCAAGTCTCAAGGTCACTGGCCTTCTGGTTCTGGAGAAGAAGATTTTTAAAAGGTTTTTACCATATATGGCCGTGGCGGCCATCTTTGTCATGTGACCAAAATATTTTGTATAAAGTTTGGCTGACTTATAATAAGGAGTCTTCATATGAAATTTGAGCTCAATTAGGCCAATGGTTTGTGAGGAATCTATGTTTTAATATATTGATGGGACCACAATATGAGCGACCTTGGCTGAAAGGGCAAAGGTCAACCTTGACCTTTGAAACTTATTTATAGCAATTGTCTCGTTAGTTTCAACATATCAAGTAAGAATAATCACTTTGGCTTTAACAGTATTCAAAAAATCAACTTTTCAAAAAAATTCCCATTTAAATCTATTAGGAAGCAAATTTGACCTTGACGTTAAGTAGGTCAAGGTCAACCTAGGATCATTGTCTGAACAAACTTGGTAGGCCCCACATCCCTGATGCTACATACCAAGTCCCAAGGTCATCGGCCTTCTGGTTCTGGAGAAGAAGATTTTTAAAGGGTTTTACCATATATGGGCATGGCGGCCATCTTGGTCATGTGACCAGGATCATTTGAACAAACTTTCGTTCCCCCATCCTAAGGAGTCTCCATATGAAATTTGAGTTCAATTGGCCCAGTGGTTTCAGAGGAGAAGATGTTTGAAAATGTTGACGGACGGACGGACGGACGACGGACAGACGGACGGACGGACGGACGCCGGAGTCACTGGTATACTAATAGCTCACCTCGGAGCCTTCGGCTCAGGTGAGCTAATAAGTATACTGATGAAATGCAGCAATATGCTGCATTGCATCTGGGTCTTCACTGTTTGGCAAATTACCTGTTTAGGGGTTTCAAGTATACAAAGGGTTAAACTCTTTTCCAGCCATTCACAACAACTGTTATCTGCTTAACCAACTGATGATGTACTTTGGTAAACTATTTTGAAAATGGACCCAGATCGGACTGCTCTTAGGACTCTGACATATATATAATCAGCAGACATTTTCTTGAGTAAAAATATCTCCGCAGGATAAATTAAAAATACAGATTTTGCAGGGATACCTGGGAAAATGCACAACAATTATTAGCACATATTTAGGATGTAACCGTAATATAAAAAGTGATCTTTGCAAGGAACCTGAGTAAACAGACATCATCATTTGAAACACAACTAATAAATCAACTCTTTCCTTGCTATTGGTGACTTTTGTTGTCGGCTGATAAGCTTTGCAAACAGTTTGCATCCAGATCAGGAGCAACAGAACATCTGGAACCAAACAGTTTGACACACTGATAGTGTTCCTGGAAGAATTTATTGAAAAAGTTAATTTTGAAAAAGTCAACAGACCCAGCATGCAAACTTGAAGATAAGATCAAGAGTTAAATAGTGATTTCTGCCAGGAACTTTGTCAGGGCGGTTCCTGAACAACATTATCATTTGAAAGGCAATTGATAAATTAAGTTCTGCAATAATTTATACATATTTATGAAAATGGGCGATATTTCTGTCATGTTATCAACAGCATACAGATTCTATTTTCAGATATGCAAAATCATCTCAGCTTTCATGGGAGAAAAGAGACTTTCAAGAGGAAGCCAACTGGAGTACAGTCCCTTTATAATGCTAAAATGCTATGTTTGGGTCCATAGGAATGAACCATGTTATATGTGAATCTTGGTATAAAGGGACAATTTAACAAGGGAATTATAGGAAAATGACCATCATCTGAAAGTGGCTCAGTGGTAGAGTGCTTGACTCGACACCAAAGGCCCGTGGATTCAAACCTCACCATCATCACTGCGTTGTGTCCTTGAGCAAGACACATTAATCCTTGCTTGGTACTGGTAAACCCAGGAAGACAGGTCCCGACAAAACTGAAAGAGTGTTGACTGGGACATAAAGAATCAAACCAAACAAATGCGAAAATGCATAGCCCAGAATTTTAATTTGATGGCCAGGAAACATATTAAGGCATATGCAGAGTATGGGCATTACTGGCAAATTATCTAGCGAACATGTGATAACACATGTAATGGCTTTTATTGCCTGACGCAGGTCGTGTAATTACAGATCCAATAACAGATCGCATATCAATAATGTGGCAGGAAAAGTTCAATCCATTAACCCTTAATGCACCAATCGCAACAAAAGTCTTCTGCTTTTCTCGTCTGCTGAAATGTTTAAGAAGCCTCTATGGCAAACAGTGTGGACCCAGATCAGACTGCTCCTATAGGAGCTATATAGGAGCAGTCTGTTCTGGGTCCATGCTGTTTGCTTCTATACTTAATTCATCAGTAATGTTAGGGAATTATTTGAAGCAGACGACTTCAGCAGACGACATTTTCAGATGCATTTTTTTCTTGGCGCTTTAAGGGTTAAGCATCAACTCTCAAAACAATCAACATTATTCTATAAATACAGTAAAACCTGTCTTAAGCGGTCACTCAAAAAGAACACCAAAATCGGTTTTAAATACCGATTATCGCTTAATGCAGGTCAAATGTATTGCAGAATGCTCCAACCGACCAATCAAAATTGCAAAGTTAACGTGAAGCCGTTCATGGAATCATTAATACTTCGGGTCTCTTGCAAAGTTAACATGAAGCCCTTCATGATTCCATGGACATTCCAAAAATCAATATATTTATTAAATAATTCCAACTAAATGTTTTTATTGTTGTTTCAACGATTTTGATTGGTCCGTTGGCAAAATAAAATTGTTTTTACACTTCAATAAAAAACCCATGCGTATGAATATTTAATATCTGCCTTGATTTTACACTGTACAATGTCATAAAACTTCGATCACATGTATTGTTGTGTCAGAGATGAATCATTAACCAGTTTTAATATAGTAAAGCATGTTGAAAGCTCATTTGAAAACCCTTTCCCCATATGGTGCTGCATCTTCAAAGCAATGGGGGGAACTCTAAGTAAGGCCTAAATCTATAAACCTTCTTCAATGAGCCCAGCAAGCTGTTTGACAACAGAAAACAATTCCATACTAAATGGAGTTGTTTTTGAGCTCATACTCACATATTTGCACCCAATATAATGCTATTATTTAGCAAAACAAAGTTTTGAACTGAAAGAAATTTTCAAGATGGCTGTCTCATCTTTCATGGACAGCAGTTACAAACTATTTTCTGTCAGGGGGGCTTTAAAATTTGAATTATTGTCATTAATCCTTTACAAATGTGCTGTTTTGTTCCAAAGTTGGAATTATAAGGTATGAATTGTTATTTTTGTTGATTTTATTGATGTGTAAACTCCGGCGAATCACTCACAAACTTTACATAAAGCCCTTGGGGCTTTACTCAGTTGAGTGATTCGCCGGAGTTTACACATCGATAAAATCAACAAAAACAAAATTCATTCCTATAATATTTAGTGCACATCAAGTACTTTAAGATTTTTTTACACTGTATGAACTTGATTTCAAGTAGAGCGAATGATCAAATTTCATAATAAATATGGATTCATCATAATTCATGTGGATGAAACGAAGTGTGGATCCTGATCAGCTGACTTCAATAGAAGCCATATTGTTTTGTTGAATTTGATTCTTTACGTCCCATCAACAATCTTTCAGTTAAACAGGGACGGGTCTTCCTGGGTTGAACCAGTACTAAGCTAGGATAAATGTGTCTTGCTCAAGGACCACAACACAGTGACACCGGTGAGGCTCGAACCCACGGCCCCTCGGTCTCGAGTCAAGCAATCTACCACTGAGCCACTGCGCTCCCAATAGAAGCCATATGATCTCCATCTACCCTGTTTTCAAATTAGGGGACAGTGAAGGTTCTGAAGGCTCACCTGATATTGAGTTACAAGATCTCCTTCAAAATAATGTTAAACTAGGTCAAGGACAATCTAGGCTAATTATTTAATTAATCAAATTAGTATAATGACATTGGCTTCAAAAGTTTTCAAAAATTCTTCTTTTCATTTTTTCCCCATTTAAATGCTTAGGAAGCAAATTTGACCTTGACATTACAGGTAAGAAGGTCAATGCCAATCATCATAGGATCATCATTTGTACAAATTTGGTAGGCCTCACATCTCAAATGCTATATACCACGTCCCAAGGTCATCAGCCTTCTGGTTCTGGGGAGGGTTTTACCATATATGGTAGTGGCAGTCATCATGGTAATGTGACCAAATAGATTTTAACTTTCGTTCCCCTATCCTAAGGAGTCTCCATATGAAATTTGAGGTTAATTGGCCCCGTGTATTCAGAGAAGATAATGTAAAATGTTGCCGGCCGGACGACAGATGGAACAATAGCCATCACATGATAAGCAATCAAGAATATATATTAGATAAAATAATACTGAGTGTCAAAAAAAGAAAAGGAAATATACATCTCTAATTGTAGGGCAAATATGGAATGATGCCTGAAGAGAAACAATTTGAGTTTTACCTCTAAATTCATCTGAGGGAGGGTACATGTAAGTCAAAACATAAGCCCTACAAAGCAATCATTCTTGCACCCAACAAAACACTGTGACACTGGCAGTGTTATGACAAGGCTGAGTTTTTGCATCATTTGACAGTCTTCTATCACAAGGTTCATACAGGCGAGTTTGTGCAAAATTCAAGGACTTTTCAAGACTACCCTACAGTTTTCAAGGACTAAAAGTTTATGAAAAATCCTGATTTACACATTAAAATTATACTTTTGAAATACATGTACTAGACTGCATTACAAAAGAAATAAATTTTAGAAAATTAGTATAAAATTGTGGTGCCTTTATTTGGTGCAGCATATGCTGCTCCAAATAAAGGCACCACAATTTTAAACTGATTTAGGGCTCCAAAGATAGTGTTGAATCCTCCTGTAAATGGTAAAATTCAAGGACTTTTCAAGGCCTTTGAGTGTTTTTCAAGTACTTTTCAAGGCAAATTTAATTTTCAAGGACTTTTCAAGACAGTCCTGTATATTCAAGTAATTTTCAAGCCTGTGCGAACCCTGTATCATGAGTGTGAGGGTGGGATAGTAAAATTCATCCCTAGGATCACCGATTGGCATCACAAGGCTTGCCGAGGGATGACAAACACTGATTGTCAGGGACGGGTTTTTCCACTCCACCTGAACACGAATAATGGATTCTTTTTTCTTGCTCACCACATCATAGCATAGAGCCACCTATGATGCCTGAAAAATCATACCAAAAATCGTAAACAAATAAATTGTACGACTAATTTCCATGGCAAAAGTTACCCAGGCATAAGAGGTGAGTGACAAAATGTGTTTTTACTGCAATATGCACCAACTTTCGTTCGTTTGTTTTTTGTTGCTTTACGTCCCATGTCAACAGCTATGGTCATTGCGGGACGGTCAGTTCACTTAACCACACTTTTTCCTGGGCAGGCTTGAGCAAGCGGTTAACCAGTAATTTGTGCACATACTTTCGCTTGTAACTGACAACAACCCTTCTTGAATAAATCAGCGGAAGGGAGGAGAATGACCGTAGAAATTATTTCATGATCAATCTCCACGAAAGTATGGTACCGGGCCGGGATCAAACTCGCGACCCCTGGATCTGCAGTCAGACACGCATCTGTAGCCAGACACGTTACCGACTGCGCTACGGGGCCCGGTCACCAACTTTCGTGCAATCAACCATACAATATTACCGAAATATGCCCCTCATACACTACATCACTACTCTTATTAAGTCTACACAAAACAACATTTATTTCAAGTCTAGCTTATCAATGAAAACATGCAACTTTCATGAAATGACTATGAACAGATCGCTCGTAAAGGGTGAAAATGAAAATTACGCTCCTATAAACCTATAAGCAAAAGTAAACAAACATAAAACTGATAGACCAAAACAAAATATGAAAGCTACTGTCCTGCCAAGCAAGAGTGACAGTGACGACATGTTCTGTTTACAAAGTTATTAGGGACTTTGAATCTATAGAACATTTGTTTATTAATCTTATCCGCAGGATAGGATTAATACACAAATGATCTATCGATTCACGTTAGCTCAAGTGGAATGTACAAGTTAATGCTTTACTCAGCAATTGTAAACATAACATTTCGCCACTGTCACTCTTGGCTGGCAGGACAGTACATGTTTTATACTTGGCACACAATCAGAGTAAAGTTACGTAGTTGGTCATGTGATGCTATTGCATTCACTTGATTGGACAAATGCATGTATTACTTTCTGTTTCATTCTTCTACTGGTCAATATATTTTGTAACTGTACTCTTATGGTGTGTGAACTTTACGAAACAATATCTGTACAATAAATATATATACTAAGGGCAGCCTCACATTCAGAAGTGATGAAAATCAAAGGGGTACACTTCACCTACCTCGTACATCCCATAATAGTTAAACGCTGAAAGATTTCACATCCAAATATATAAGAACATGTACATTCAGAATCTGAATCACAGATGTAGAGCTATCTAATATATTTTTTATAACTTTTCCATTTTTAATCTTCGCAGTCTCTTTCTGGATATATGACTTAAAGCGCCAAGACAAAAATGCATCTGAAAAATGTCATCTGCTGAGGTCGTCTGCTGCAAATAATTGCCTAACATTACTGACAAATTAAGTATAGAAGCCAACAGCATGGACCCAGAACAGACTGCTCCTATAGGAGCATTCTGATCTGGGTTCACACTTTTGCCACAGAGGCTTCTTAAACTTTTCAGCAGAAGAGAAAAGCAGACGACTTTTGACAAGTTTTGTTGCGATTGGCACGTTAAGGGATATGACTTAACTCTTCATGCTGTTTTCTCTGCTGACTTTTTTCACAATTAACTTTTTTCAAAAATTTCTTTCACGAACACTATCAGAGTGTCAAATGGTTTGGATCCAGATTATCTGCTGATTTTTTTTTCAAAATGAACACTTTCAAAATATTCTTTCATGTGTACCATCAGTGTCAAACAGTTTAGATCCAGATCAGACCTGACATTTTATCAGGCCTAATCTGGATCTGAACTTTTTTGTCGTCTGCTGTTTTTTTTTCTTCAAAAATAACATTTTCCAAAACATTCTAATAGGTGTATCATCAGAATATCAAATATTTTGATGGGCCTGATTTGGATCCAAACTGTTTGCAAAGGTTATAAGCAGACGACAGTAGTATACAAATAGTTTTAATTGTTTCCACTGAATATGCTTCTATTTGCCAAAGTTACAACACTCGATCATCTTTGATAGCTCTCATTCACAACACCACTGAGTTGCAAAACAATTTGTCTGTCATTTATATTCAGTGTAAACTGTCGTGCCAACCAAAAGTGACAGTAACGTCGTGTTTTGTTTACAATTGTTAAGTAAAACATTAACTTGCACAATCCACTTGAGCTAATGCGAATCAATAGATCACTTGTGTATTAATCCTATCCTGTGGATAGGATTAATACACAAGTGATCTATCGATTCTAAGTCCCTGGTAACTTTGTAAACAAAACATGATATCACTGTCACTCCTGGCTGGCAGGACAGTACCAATCTATATTCCATATTTGTCCTGATCAGCAATCTGTAATTCACATTTCTCTCCAATTGAAACAAAATATCCTAGCAATCTTTCTATAATCACGCCTACCAAATGCTCGAATGCTCAACATCTGGTTGAATATTAAGGAAGAGAATCAAAAATCAGGGAATGTCATGCAACAGACTATGCATTCCTACGTTTGTGGTATAAATTTGAGGTCAGAAAGTTCTCTCGTTTTGTCAAATTTACATTTCGCTAAAACAGGTGTACCAGAATTCGTCAGGAACGTGTTTATCCCGTGAAAAGTAAATATGACCTAATGAGAATACTTTCTATTTATACCACAAACGCAGGAATCCATAGGCTGTTGCATGACATTCCCCGATTTAGAGTAGTAATTTTCAATATTCAACCAGATGTTGAGCATTCGAGCGTTTGGTAGGCGTGTATAATACTATGATCAGAGACTTGTAATACTATGTCAGAGACTTGTCCACTGCTGATAACATTTGCAAACCTGTTGGATGTCAGTCCTGATATGGATCTAAACTGTTTGATACCCTGATGGTACTCCTGAAATAACTTTTTGAAAAGGTTATTTTTGAAAACAATCAGCAGACAACATTTTTTTCAAAATTACCAAGCATGCACAGAGTTAGCTTAAATCAATGAAAAGTTAAATAAAACAGGACCTGTCAGACCGATATCTATCAAATAATGCAAGATACAATGTAATCTGATGTTTAAGTTTGGCATTGTCTGAAAAAATGCACATTTTAACGCTTTGCCTACTGGGTAATTCTGCATGTTTTTGTCATCTGCTGATTTTTTCAAAATCACCTTTTATCAAAAATTCTTTCGGGAATATCATCAGAGTGTCAAACAGTTTGGATCCAGATCAGACCTGAAGTTTTGTCCGGCCTGATCTGGGTCCAAACTGTTTGCAAAGGTTATCAGCAGACGACACTAGCAGGCAAAGAATTAACAGGCATGCAGGTATAGTTTAACTCTTTGCATGCTGGAAAATTTTGCTCACCCTAAGTCGTCTGCTGATTTTTTTCAATTTTTTTTTTTCAAAATGTTCTTTCAGGAATACTATAAGAGTGTTGAGCAGCAGGCCCAACATTTTCTTGGGGCAGATCTGGGTCTAGATAATCAGCAGTAGACATTGGCAGGGATGAGTTAAATGTATTACTCCATTATATAAATAACGCCCTTTTGACGCCTTTGAAATATTGAAATATCATGTATTTGAAAATATTATGGAAAATAGAGCATTTGCTCCAAAGAGCAAATGCTGCATTTTCCATACTTTTTTCAAAAGTATTCAAAGCTTAACTTAAGTTTTCTTGAATTTTTTCAATGTTGTCTAAAAATAGAAAATGATGTCATGATCTAAAAATAGCCTATGGAGTAAAGGGTTAAAGTGCATATGAGTGTCTTTTTAACCAAAATATCCATTAAAAATGAGCATTTCTAATTACTAATCAAATAAACACAAATCATTAATTTCAGTACTGTCCTGCCAGCCAAAAGTGACAGTGATGTTGTGTTTTGGTTACACATTAACTTAACCAGTGGATAAGATTAATACACAAGTGATCTATCGATTCTAAGTCCCTGATAACTTTGTAAACAAAACATGCCATCACTGTCACTCTTGGCTGGCAGGACAGTAGTGATGACCTTTTTCAGGCCTCTAGAGAAGAGCTTGTAATTGAAAATATTTTTTCTTATTTCTCAACCAAAACATATGTCATGGGTACTCAAAAGAGCCATCTCAATGAGATGGTTCTTTTGAGCACACAAAACATATGTTAAAACTTATGGATAAAAAAATATTACCATTTTCACTCTCAAATATTTTCTTTATCTAGACCTTTGCTTTAAGCATTAAAAGAAACACATTTTTTTCTAATTAGAGGATCATTTGGTTTATTTTGTGAATTCCAAAATGATCTTAAGCTTTAACTTAAGCCTACTTAATAGATTCACCTGAGGAACTTCAATCAATTTTCTCTACCAAAGATTACTGAAAATTGAAACCAGGGTCTTTTAATACATTTCTCATTTACAATGTTCTAAAATTTTGCACACTTAGTAGGAAACTGCTTAGACAGAGCTGCTCTTGAAAGCTAAAAATACTAAAAAAATATATACTGCAGTCTATGGTACACCATGGCAAATACCCGCTTTTTCACTTTTGACCTTGACCCTGGGGGCATGGTAACTCAAAGTGTTGCCCAGTACCCTCCACATCATGTGACCTATGCACCTGTGAAGTTTGAAGTTGCTACGTCCAAAGATTTAGGATATGCATTTACAAGAAAATTTGACCCTGACCATGTCATTAAGGTCTCACTAAATATTGCCCAGGGCCCTTTATATCATGTGACCTATGCACCTGCAAAGTTTGAAGTCTCAATGAGACGGTTCTTTTGAGCTCCCAAAACATACCATAAAACTGATAGCTAAGAAAATATTAAAAATTATACGTGATCTAGATCCATGGCATTTGCATGCAAGATAAATTGTCTGATACAAGAATGAATACCTGCTAGGAAATAATTACCTACTGTCGTGCCAACCAAGAGTGACAGTGATGTATGTTTTGTTTACAATTGTTAAGTAAAGCATTAACTTGTATAAATCATTGGAGCTAATGCGAATCGATAGATCACTTGTGTATTAATCCTATCCAGTGGATAGGATTGATACACAAGTGATCTATCGATTATAAGTTCCTGATAACCTTGTAAACTAAACATGACCTCATTGTCACTATTGCCTGGCAGGACAGTAGTTCATTAGTTTGAATTGAAAATTGATGTACCAGACAATGAAAAATAATTATGCTGCTCATTGATTTGATTTGAAATTTGAGTCCATTGAAAAGGTAATTTAACACTTAATTATAGCATAAAAAGCTGTGTCACATGCCATCTGTCATGTCTCAAACGCCACGAACCCATGTATCAACAAGGAAGGGAGCGCAGTGGTTCAGTGGTAGAGTGCTTGACTCAAGATTGATGGGTTGCAGGTTTGAGCCTCACCGGCGCCACTACATTGGGTCCCTTGAGTTGAGCAGGACACATTAATCTGTGCTTAGTACCGCTTCAACCCAGGAAGAGCCATCCGGACATGACTGAAAAATGCTGACTGGGGTGTTAAGAATCAAATCAAACAAACAAAAATGTATCAACAAGGCACATGAGATGCAGCATTACATGACTTCTCATCAGGATCTAGACAAAACAGCCCTCATGGGAAAGAAGTCCACTGTTCTTTGAACAATACTCTCTGCCTGCTAATGCCATCTGCAAATAACTTTTGCAAACAATTTGGACCCTGATCAGGCCGACAAAACATAAAGCCTAATCTAGATCCAACCTTTTGACACTCTGATGGTATTCTTGAAAAAAAAAATTTTAAAAGTTGATTTCGAAAAAAATCAGCAGATGACAAAAAGGCAAAAAAAAACTAGAGCAGCAGTCGATGGAACACCATCGCACATACCCGCTTTTTTTTACCTATAACCTTTACCTTGGGGTCAAGGTCACACAAAATGTAGCTCAGTACCTTCTACATAATGTGACCTGTGAAGTTTAAAGTTGATATGTCCAATGGTTAAGGAGGAGATGCATTTACAAAAAAATACATTATATGACCTTGACCTAGTTGTTAAGGTCACACAATCTGTTGTGCAGTGCCCTCCAAATCATATGACCTATACACCTGCCAAATTTGAAGTTGCTACGTCCAACAGTTTAGGAGAAGATGGATATACAAGAAAGTAAATTATATGACCTTGACCTTGGAGTCAAGGTCACACAAAATGTTGCCCAGTACCATCCTCATCATGTGACCTATGCACTTGTAAACTTTGAAGTTGCTATGTCCAATGGTTCAGGAGAAGATTCATTTACAAGAAAATACATTATTTGACCTTGAGGTACATGTATTTGACCTTGACCCCAAGGTCAAGGTCACATGAAGTGTTGCCTAGTACCCTCAACATCATGTGAACTATGCACAGGCAATATTTGAATTTGCTACTTCCAAAATATTATGAGAAGATGCCTTTTCAAGAAAATACATTCTTTGACCTTTGACCTTGGGGTCAAGGTCACACGAAACGTCGCCCAGTACCCTTGACATGATGTGACCTATGCACAGGCAAAATTTGAAGTTGCTACTTCGAAAAGTTTATGAGATGCATTCACAAGAAAATACATTATTTGACCTTTGACCTTGACCTGGACATGAAATGTCACCCAGTACCCTCTACATAATGTGATTTATTCACCTACAAAGTTTGAAGTTGCTACGTCCAACGGTTTAGGAGAAGATACAATTACAAGAAACATGATGGACGGACAGACAGACAGACAGACGGTCAGACAGACGGACGACGGACCGACTTTGGTAAGAAATTAATATACCCTATTTTTCTTACGAAAAAGCGGGTATAAAAATAAGTATCATGCAAAGAGTAAAGTATACTCAATTATTCTGCCATTACTACACCGGATAGGCCGCAATCGAAAAGGTTATCAACAATTGATGAACGCGGATCAGAAATTGATAGAAACAGTTTTTTTGATTGCCATTTGTCGTCCCACTGGCGACAAATGGCGTTCGAAAAAGCTGTTTCTATTGGTTTTTGATCTAGGTTCCTGATAGTATTGGCATTTTCGATTGCCGCCTACCCGGTGTGATTACTGGATTCTCACCTGAAACCTCAAACCTAGCAGAGTTTCAAATAACAAGGTAGTTTAATTAACTCTTTGCATGCTGGGTAATTTTTCACGGTTTTGGTCGTCTGCTTACTATTTTCAAAATTGCCTTTTTTGAAAAATATTTTCAGGAAGACAATCAAAGTATCAAACAGTTTGGATTCCAGATCAGGACCGACATTTTGTCGGTCCTGATCTGGGTCCAAACTGTTTGCAAAGGTTATCAGCAGATGACGAAATTCGCCGATGGCAGGCAAAGAGTTAATCAACCCTCAAAGCATCATTTGACTCTTTGAAAGCTGTGTAAGTTTGCATGTTTTTTTGTGTGGGCTGCTGATTTTTTCAAAACCAAGTTTTTTGAAAAATTCTTTCAGGAATATCATCAGAATGTTAAACAGATTGGCTCCAGAAAAGGGGTGAAGTTTTGTCTGTCCTGATCTGGGTCCAAAATGTTTGTAAACTGTATCAGCGGCAGCAGACAATAACTTTTGTAATGCTTTTTTTATTTAAGGAAAATAAATCTTAAAATTTCATGTGAATCAGCTGCCTTTAGGTGATTCACATGTGATGTCAGACTTTATATACGGTAAATCTTGTATTAGTTTGTACTCTTGAATAGTTCATACACCATTAATTATCACGACCGGTCAGCTCAACCTGCCATGTATAAGTCTGTACGATGGTCATTTTTCTGATCTTTCATTTTTATTAGTGCCTACACAATGTTTTTTCCTTCATTGGGGCTTGTTTTTTAATCAGTGTAGCTGTCTACAATATGTTCACGTAAACTTTCACGTGAGTACGCCAAATCTTGAACCCAGTATACCATACTTCGGACCCAGTATACCATACTTCGGACCCAGTATACCATACTTCAGACCCAGTATACCATACTGGGTAAGGTAAATGTAACAGAAGCATAAGGACCCATCCTTTGTTCAAGTAGACAGCGAAGCCTGATCAGACTGCGCTGATGCTTCGGCTGATCTAAATCATATCATGATGCACAGCCACTTTGTTGATGCTGCGGCTCCATCATTTGGGGTAACTGTGGTAACCCTTTACTGCATAGAGACGTCTTTTAACACTTTGGCAAACAGAGCAAACCCTGATCAGGCAGCTCTTGTAAGAGGTGCCAGATCAGGGTCTACTTTGTTTTGCCTATGGATATCTGATTAGATGAGGTGTGAGAAGGACAAGCCAACTGCAACTAACCCCAGGAAGTGGGAAACTATCAGCAGTCAAAATATCAAACCAGGATTAAGTAAGGAATGATCCTTCACTAGTTGTTCTGTGTACAAATGTGAAAGTTTATTTATATAATTATTCATAGTGGCTGGAGCTTAGCATGAATATTCATGAGGGAAAGGGTTAAGTTTACATTAAAAGTAAAATTTGATCTTACCTTTAAAAGTTCAGAATCATTATGGTTCTATACCATCTCAGCCTTGAGTCTAGCAACTTTTACCTTAAAAGATAAATATTTGAGATAACAAAAATATATACTTTGTTTTCCAACATTTGTGTTTCTGAAAGTTTGTGGCACAGCCATGGCTGTAAATTGTTAATGCCCACTTTCATAAGACAGGCTTTTTGTTAAGAGTGCGTAACAAAAAAAAGTGATGGGGACATTGCAATTCCCTTCGTCCCTCCGCCCGTCACGCCATCTCCTCCTAAACCATTGGACAAAATCCAACCAAATTTGGTGTGTGAGTTGCTCACATGAATGGTGCTATGTAGGTCTGCTCTTGGTGGCTGGGCTGGGAAGGGCAGGGGCTTTCAGAGGGAGCCAGCCAAAACATCTTGGGACAAAACATTACATGCCATTTTTTGACACCCAGGACAAAACATCCCACAAAGATTTGCCACCACATAAAAAACATCCCATGCTGTTTTTGTCACCCCGGACAAAACAACCCATGCTGCTTTTGTCATATGATATCACATTTGACCTTTTGGCTCCTCCCCAAGGCCCCAGGGAGCAGTTGCATGTGCCATTCATGTAAGTTACTCGCACACCTAATCTGGTTGAATTTAAAAAAGAAAAAATTTGACCCCAAGGGCACAGGTCCCACCCCTGGAGTATATTCCAGGCGACCGAATGAAAATGCAAGAATATCGTGGAAACGTGCCAGATAATGATAACCGATACAGAACAATTTAGTCACAGCCTTTCTGAACAAGTGTCTGTCAGAAGAAATGTAAAGCCATTGTTTCCGCGAGAGTGTGTTTCTTGAGTTTTTGACACAATAAATTGACTGCTGACGCACTGACAGTTTGTCTGAGGGTTTTATGTGACGCACACAAAAACAGCAGAGAGAACGAAATTCCATTGTCTTTAATGTGCCAAGATCTGAGAAGTTCAAGTTTACGTTGATGATAACGCTTCTATAAATATTATTCCTGTGGAAAATAGACCTGCGCACGAATATCTTTGCTGGTTATTTCCATGACACATCTGATTTATTAAAAAACAAGAAATGTCACAGTCACGTGACGAATGCCCCCAAAGGAATTGGTAAAGCATAAGACAGATTTGAGGAAAGTTAGCTGTAATCTAGGAGATATGCTCCAGACACGAAAAACCTAGAAATGAGGCCAGAAGTCAATGTCAAGGTCAAAGTGACCCAAAATGATACGCACCACTCCGCCATCCCAAGAGGAATCAACACACCAACTTTGGGATTCCTACATCAAATAATATAGGAGATATTCTCCAGTCATGATTATTCTAGAAACTAGGTCATAGGTCAAGATCACAGTGACCTAAAAATGGTACGCTACACATCAGCATCTAAAGATGTATCCATACAGCAAATTTGGGATTCCCAAATAAAATAAGAGCTATGTTCTGGACACCATTATTCTACAAACTAGGTCAGATGTCAAGGTCAAAGTGACCCAAAAACCGTATGTGACACTCCACCATCTAGAGTTGCATCCACCCACCAAATTTGGGATTCCTACCTTTAATAATATAAGAGATATGCTCTGGACATGATTTTTCTAAAAACTAGGCCAGAGGTCAAGGTCACAGTGACCTGTAAATGGTACAAGTCACTCCACCACCCCAAGATGCATTCACACACCAAATTTGGGATTCCTATCTCAAATAATAAAAGAGATATGCTCCTGACACAATTATTATTAAAACTAGGTCAGAGGTCAAGGTCACAGTGACCGAAAATGGTACAAGACACTCAACCATCCCAAGATGCATTCACACACCAAATTTGGGATTCCCTTCTCAAATATTATAAGAGATATGCTCCTGACACAATTATTATTAAAACTAGGTCAGAGGTCAAGGTCACAGTGGCCAGAAAATAATATGTGAGACTCCACCATCCCAAGATGCATTAACACTCCAAATTTGGAATTCCTACCTCAAAGAATATAAGAGATATGCTCCGAACACAAAAATTCTTAAAACTAGGTCAAAGCTCAAGGTCACAGTGACCCGAAATGGTATGTGTGACACTCCGTCATCTCAAGATGCATTTAGACACCCAATTTGGAATTCCTATATAAAAGAATTTAGGAGATATGCACCAGACACAATGCAGTTTCTAGAAATTCGGTCGGGTCAAATTCAAGGTCACAGTGACCCAATTATGGTATGCGACACTTCCCAATCCCAAGATGCATTCACACACCAAATTTGAGATTCCTACCTCAATTAATATAAGAGATATGCTCCAGACACGATAATTATAAAAACTAGGTCGTAGGTCAAGTTCAAGGTCACAGTGACCCAATTATGGTACGCGACACTTTGTCATCTCACACCAAATTTGAGATTCCTAGCTCAAATATTATTAGAGATATGCTCCGGACAAGATTATTCTAATAACTAGGTCAGAGTTCAAGGTCAAGGTCACAGTCACCCGAAAATGGTATGTGACACTCCGCCATCCCCAGATGCATTTACACACCTAATTTGGAATTCCTATCTCATAGAATATAGGAGATATGCACCAGACTCAATGCAGTTTCTAGAAACTAGGTAAGAGGTCAAGTTCAAGGTCACAGTGACCCAATTATGGTATGCGACACTTCGTCATCCCAAGACCCATCCACACACTAAATTTGAGATTCCTACCTCAAATAATATAAGAGATGTGCTCCAGACACGATTATTCTAAAACCTAGGTCAGAGGTCAAGGTCACAGTGACCCAAAAATGGTATGTGACACTCCGTCATCCCAAGATGCATCCACACACCAAATTTGGAATTCCTACCTCAAAGAATATAGGAGATATGTACCGGACACGAAGCGGGACGGACGGACACACGGACGGACGGACGGTGCGATTGCTATATGCCTCCCAAAGTTCCTTTGGGGGCATAAAAAACGACCACTGCGCATGTCTAAAGTCATTGGTGATTGGCACAGAGGGGGTTTTGTTCCAAATGATTTGGCTTGTTTCGCTCTCACTGCTATTTTGGGGTATTATACAGCATAAATTTTAAAGAAGTAGTCTAGAAAAGAAAGTTTTCTTTGCTCCAATACACCAAAATATATAAGACAGCGATTTTACAAGAAATGAAACCAATATATTTCTTTCTATCGTTACTGGTTTCGCTCATACTTGAGCATTACACCAGGGAGTGCTAATTTGGAAATTTTGATAAAACAAATAAAAAACACACAAAAAAAAACACAAAAACACAATTTTTACATTAATTGTAATAAAATTAGTTTTAATAAGCGTACCTACCATGTTTTTATCTTATAGCTATAACCTTATTGCTACTCACAAAATTTTGAGGACCCCATACCTTGGTGCGCCTTTGCTGGGTGGATAAAATGCCTTAGCAAAGAACACCGGATACTGCACGGGAAGTGCTGTGACGTCAGAGATAATTTTGGATATATTATTAATAATAATAATACACCAGGAATGGGGGTTTGGGATAGGTCGGCCTATCAGATAAATACATGGTAGGTACGCTTATTAAAACTAATTTTATTACAATTAATGTAAAAATTGTGTTTTAATGGGAGCTTCCCTACCATGTATTTATCTTATAGCTAGAATCACAGCCCATTGGAGGGAGGATTCCTACACCAAGATGGGGTCCAAAATAAAAAACTTCCAGAGATAAACAGAGAATCTTAGGAACTGTTTGACAAAGTCAAAGTTAAAGATCTCTAAAGACTGAAATTAAATAAAGAGAGAAATGAATATTTTTCAAAAATCTCAGTCTAACTCTGGAGGGCCAGACATAATAATTTAGAACATTAATAACTACCTTTGGACAATCTGTCTCCTTCGGTAGTAGGTGACAACGTTGAAACTAGTCTTCTTCTGGAGGAGCCTGATTGGTGGATCCCCCCGTCACCTTTTGCGCCACTACTAAAGGTCCAACTTTATGTAGATTTACAGATTGATTCTTAAAGTCTCTCAGATAGTGGGAGGCAAAAAGAGAAGAGCTTGACCAGACAGCAGCTTTTATAATTTCTTCCATGGGAATGAAATTTAGGTAAGCCCAGGAAGTAGAGAGCTCTCAATTCATGAGGCTTGATTTTAAGTAATCTGCTTTGACTACTTGAAATGCTATTGTAAGCATTCTTAATTGTGAATTTAACCCATTTCGAGATCGTAGACTTATGTAAGTCATGATCCCCCCTCGTGGGTGTGAACAGTCTATCTCTACCTTTCCGAATGGACTTAGTCCTTTTAAGACAAAATTTGACTGCTCTTATAGGACAAAGTTTCATGTTAAATGAATCATTTGTATGACAAAAATTTGATAATTTTGATATGTTTATAGAATCAGGTGCCCTAGAAGGTAACTGATTCTTAGCTAAAAAACCAATTTTGGTTCTTAAAGTCAGGGAACCATCAAGATTACTGAATCTAAAGTGGTCCTTATCAATGGAAAATGCATGAACCTCACTCACACGTCTGGCAGTAGCCATAGTGATAAGAAAAGCCGTTTTCATTGAAAGATGAAGCAATGAGGCTTTAGATAATGGTTCAAATGGTGTCTTACATAAATGCATAAGGACAAAAGCAAGATCCCATTTGGGAGCTAGAGATCTTTCAACAGGTCTCTGTCTTTGAAAAGATTTAATGAGCTCAGACAGAACTGGATGCGAGCCTATATCATATCCAGCCTATTGTAGATCTGTAACCTTTAATTGTGCTAACTTGACATTTCTTTTCAGTGAATAGAAATGTCAAGAAATCAGCAATTACATGAGGAGAGGCCTGGATAGGATCAACTTTCCGTTGATTTGCCCAATTAACAAAGATTTTCCATTTTGCATCCTAAACATTGCCTGTTGACTTTCTACGAGCTTTGGAGACATGGTCTGCAACTTGTTCTGAAAATTTTTATCTCTGATTGATTGCTGATAATTCCCAAACGTGAAGCTGCAGCATATCTATGTTTTGATGCCTGAACCTTCCTTGTAATTGTTCTAATAGATTTGGAATTACAGGGAGGGTTATTGGTGGAGACACCAGCAGACCCAGAAGTTCTGGGAACCATGATCTGCTGTGTCAAAAAGGAGCTATCAATACTATTTTGCACTGAGACACTCGTATTTTGTTGATCAATGCAGGAATGAGATGAAATGGAGGAAAAGCGTAGGCGTGAATGTGATTCCAATTCATCGATAGAGCATCTATTGATAGGGCCTTTTGATCTGGTTAGAGACACGTATAGCGGAAGCCTGTGATTCAGACGTGTCGCAAACAAGTCTATGTTGGGAAACTGAGTCATGTGAAGTACTGCATTTACTACTTCTCAGATAAGCAACTACTGTTGTGTTGTCTGTGGAGACTAACACAGTGGAATTCTTGATTGTGTGAAGAGCTTCCTTTAGTGCCATTGAAATGGCCATCCTTTCCAGCATATTTATGTGTAGCTGAGATTGGGTTTCCGTCCAGACTCCATGAAACAGTAGTCCTTCCGGTTCCACATGTGAACCCCAGCCCGACAGGCTGGCGTCCGTAAATATTGTGTGTGAGGGGGGATTTATCCTCAAGGGCCCTCCTTGTTGATAAATCTCTTCCTGCTTCCACCAATCGAGATGGTGTAAAATGTTCGCTGATATCTTGATTTGGTGATTCAGTGAAAATTTTTGTGGTCTCCATGGAGAGAGCAGGGACATTTGCAATGGTCGGAGATGTAGTCTGCCTAGCATTACAAAATCCGCTGCTGCACTGAGTTGTCCCAAAAGAGAAAGGAAAACTCTGGCTGATATGAATGTTTTCTGATAAATGATCCTGATTGTTTCCAATAGTTTCTGAACTCTTGGATGTGGAACTCTGACAATGTTGGAATAGGTTAGAAATTCCATCCCTATGAAAGTGAAAATTTGAGTAGGAATGAGGTCTGATTTCTGGTAATTGATAATCAGACCGAGGGATGTTATAAGACACATAATGTAATGTCTGTGTTCCAACAGAGTTTCCATTTTGGAGCTTTGAATGAAAACATGTCGATTGAGAGTTGACAGGTCTATAATCAGCCTTACTTTTCCATTCTTTTTTGGAACAAGGAAAATCCGTGAATAAAACCCGGGACTTACCGGGTGATTTCCTCCACTGCCCCTTTTTGAAGGAGGCTGGCAACTTCTTCTTCCAACTGTGGACTAAGAGACTGTTGGAAAAAGATTGGGTCCACTGACAGGTATCCTGTAGCCTGTCTTGACTAAAGAGAGGACCCACTTGTTGTTTGTGACCTTTTGCCAGTTTTGGGCAAAGTGGGCCAACCTCCCTCCTACCTGAATGTTAGAGGGGGAGGGGCAGTGGAGTGACTTCCTCAAAACTTTCGGGAAGAGGAGGCCCCTCTTCTAGAAGGGGCTCTACCTCTTGACCCTGAACCCCGCTGAAAATGGCCACCACGGACCGATCTCGGGGTTTGAGAAAATTGTTTTCCCTCTCTATTGCTCAAAGGTTGAGACTTTGGACCAGTGGTTTTCTTCTGATCGGACTTGGGCTTGTGGATCTGAGAGGAAGAATTCTGAGACTTGGCTTGATTAGAGATTGCCTTGTGTACTAAAGTACCTCTATTAGTCTCAGTGTTTTCTTTGTAAATTTCATCCTCTTTCCCGCCGAAGAGAGACTGAGAAGCAAAAGGAATTTTCCTCAGTCTTTTCTTAGCCCGGTCAGTCAAAGACCTAGGGGTGGCACGAATAGCAGCTTCCCGCCGAACTTGCTGCAGGCCAATTGCCGTGAAAGCAGAAAGGCCAATGGCATCTTTAATGGAGGAAGAGAGAGATTCTAAGATCCTAGATAAAATTTTAGGATCCATCTTTTCTTGTTGCAAACACTTAAAAGCTGTAAAAGAGAAGATGTCGGCATGAGACAGCAGTCTGATGTTATCCCTACACTGCTTCTCAAATATCTCAAGATATTTAGCTGGCAAATTGCAGTTTCAAGACAAAGATAAACCAAGTCTGTTTGGGTCATCATCAAGTGGTGAGGCTGATGATGTTGAAAATTTCTCATTGTGAGCCTGATAAAATTTCATTGTCACAAGATTTGCAATATCTTTGGCAGCTGGAATCCAATTCTCTCCTATGACTGTATTTTCTAGAGAGTTTTGAATATAAGTCACACTGTCCCAGACAACTGGTGACTGTGGCAAAGAAATGGATTTCCTCTGTATCTTTTTAACGTCCAACTCGATGCTAGATCTCGGACGTGGGTTAGATTCTACCACCTCAGATTTCCTTGGAAATCGATCAGCTGGAAGAAGCTTGAAGACTTCTTCAATGAGCTGATAGAAACTTGCTCTTTCTTCGTCCTCGGTTGGTTCAAAATCATCCCCGCTGGGATCTTGAACCGAATCCCTGTGTTCGGACGAATTCTCAAAATCATTGTCTTGAGGTCTAACATTAATGCTTATGTCGTGTTCAGTGTTAGACTTGGCTGGACTATTGATCTCTCTAGCACAATAAGATGACCTCTGCTGATTATCTGATTGCACCATTATTGGAGATGAGGACCTGATGACATCATTAGGATGTTCATGCCTCTGATAATCAGTCCTAGGTCTCTTGAATACTCTTTCTTCAGAAGAGAAAGATGAATAGGATGAAGAAGACCTATGCCTCCTGTATCCTTTTGGCCGCCTGTCATATCGACGAGATTTCGATCTTGACCGACGGTGTTTCTGTTTCCTCTTATGCTTTCTTGACCTATCCTCCGATGAGGAAGAGGAAGAAGAGTCAGAGGAAGACCTGTGCCTATGTTTCTTTTTCTTTGATCGGTTTCTCTTTTCCTGATGAGAAAGAGAGCGTGATCGGTTTCTTCTCATGCGATGGGAAGGCGAACGCGATCTAAATCTTGATCGGTTCGAAAGAGCAGAAGATTCTCTTACCTGACGTCTCCTTAATTTGGAGGCAGGTGACAAATTTCCCGGCAAAGCATGTCTCAAAGAAACTAAGTTGTTTGGAGCTTTCGATTGTCGGTGTCCGGTAGAATTTCTGCATTCAGAAACTACCCGGTGTCCGGCTACAATTTCATCCGTGGAAATTGTCCGGGGTTGAGACCCCGTAACAATGCCATCAGAAATTGAAGTGCTTGCCACTGCAATGTCCGGGGCGTACACTTGATTAGACCCAATTCCCTTGTCCGGTTGAGCTATACTCGGGACCGTAGAGGGAGGTCTTGTGTCCGGAGACACTAAGCTCCTGGTCAGAGACGTATGGTCGGTGACCTGATCAAGTGCCCTTTCATCCTGTCCGGTATTCCGAACACGGAGGGTACCTTGATCTGAAAAGTTCGACTTTTCTTCATACTTACCGGCCGAACATCGGTTAGCTCAATGTCCGGCCGAGGACTCTGAATAATGAACATGAAGTTCATTGTTCAATTGAGTTCGTTGTTCCGGATCTGAGATAGACCCAGATCCGTGACGAACTTTTTGTCCTCTTGACAGTGAGTCAGCTTGGTAGTCCCGGGGGTGAGTCCTAGACTTGACCGGGACACCAGATTTAGCTGACAGCTCTTCTGAAGAGCCCGAGGCACCGTCTCGGTAGTTCAAGCGGGACTCCGAGGAGTCGATCACTTCCCGAACTACCGATTCGCCAGAGTCGCTCTCCACAAATTCTGGCGTCTTCATGGGTCTCTTCTTGAAAGCGTTTTGCTTCCTAGCCGAAGATTCCTTCTTCTTCGCCATCTTTGTATGGTATGAGCGACGTTTCTCGAATTTCCGCCAAGTTGCTGAAGACCAGGATTCGCAAAACCCACAAGTTTTGCCCCTAAAACAATTGGAACAATTCAAACAAGTGGGGTGGTTGTCCTGCGAAGATCGTAAATGCCCACAAAGGCCACGCAATTGGGGCATTACAGGCCTGGAGGAAAGAAAGGAGAGCGCGAGCTCGAGTATCGAACCGACGAATTCCCGAAGTTCGATACAAAACAAATACAAATTAGCGAAAATTCACAAATAAAAAACGTTGGACAAACCTAGCGTAATAAAATAAAATCAAATGAGTAGCCTGAAATGTGTACAAATCAAGGAAAAATACGAAAGAACTTAGAAAATGAAAATTCTCCTGTTCAACGTGTCCTTCTCCTCGTGCACAAAATTATTTCTGACGTCACAGCACTTCCAGTGCAGTATCCGGTGTTCTTTGCTAAGGCATTTTATCCACCCAGCAAAGGCGCACCAAGGTATGGGGTCCTCAAAATTTTGTGAGTAGCAATAAGGTTATAGCTATAAGATAAATACATGGTAGGGAAGCGCCCATTAAAACTTTTGGCTGAATTTTTGTTTAAATAAGGAGTGCCCTAAACTCCTCTGTGGACTGGATATTGACCACAGAAGGAGACAGACTATTCTTCAGGACATCACTGCAGGTCCAGCGGGCTGCTTCCTCTGAACTTTCTCAATCTTAAGTTTGAGTGAGGGCTCCAAATGGGTGCTGCATACTCTAGTTTAGGCCGAACCAAAGTTTTGTATGCAACTTCCTTAGTACTTCTAGGTGCAAAAGCCAAGTTCCTGCGAAGAAAACCAAGTGTCTTAGTTGCTTTGGAAGAGTTTTCTGAGACATGCTGACCCCAATCCATGTTATAAGTAATGGTGATACCAAGTATTTTGCCGACTGAACATTTTCCAAAGTTTGATAGTGTAGTGAATAGTCGAAGAGAATTTGTTTGTGATGCTGATGCCGAGTCACTCTCATAGAGTGACATTTGGCTACGTTAAATTTCATTTGCCAATCGGCTTCCCACTGAACTAGGCTGGTGAGGTCTTCTTGCAAGATCAAACAAGGCAAATTCGATGAATTTATATCCCCAACGAAGGGTTATTTGAGAGAAACATGTAAATCACAAAACATAAATCCCATTTATCTAACCCTTAGTTCACCTACATGTACAGTATCATTCAGATCATAACAAACGCCTGTCAAGTATGTTTTAGTGCTTAGTTCAATAAAAAATATACTTACATCTGCACAATTTCAATATCTGACCTTTAAACCCAGCCTCAGAGGTCAAGATTGTGTGTAAATTCAAAGTGTTACCTTGCATGTAGGTCTACACTTCTTCCACTTTACTTTGATATGCAACATGACCATTTTTAGAAAAGAACAAAAATGACCATTTGACCCCACCCCAGGGGTCGCTGGTGTGTGTAATGACAGCACACTTGCTTTCATGGTGCTCTGTGCTCAATTCCCTTTAATTTGATATGCAACGTGACTACTTTCAGTAAAAGATACAGTTTGACCTTTTGGCCCCACCCCTTGGGTCAAGGGTGTGTCTGTGGGCAAAATATTTGCTACCATGTTGCTGCCAGCGTCGTCAGCTTTAATTTGATATACAACATGACTACTTTCAGAAAAATACATAGTTTGACCTTTTGACCCCACCCCCTGGGTCGAGGGTGTGTCTGTGGGCAAAATATTTGCTACCATGTTGCTGCCAGCGTCGTCAGCTTTAATTTGATATACAACATGACTACTTTCAGAAAAATACATAGTTTGACCTTTTGACCCCATCCCCTGGGTCGAGGGTGTGTCTGTGGGCAAAATATTTGCTACCATGTTGCTGCCAGCGTCGTCAGCTTTAATTTGATATGCAACATGACTACTTTCAGAAAAATACATAGTTTGACCTTTTGACCCCACCCCCTGGGTCGAGGGTGTGTCTGTGGGCAAAATATTTGCTACCATGTTGCTGCCAGCGTCGTCAGCTTTAATTTGATATGCAACATGACCATATTCTGAAAAAGTTTAATTTTGGCCTCGGCTCCACCCCCTAAGTCCACCAAAGGGGCTCGGCATCAGGCATTCAAACTAAAATCCTGTTTGATATGCTTCATATCTATTGCTGCTTTGCATGCATGCAAAATTTCAGCAAAAAATATTTATAATTGCCTTAGTTATTGCGAAATTTAAATATTTGACCTTTTACCCCTTAGGTGGGGTCAAAGGGGGTGGGGTAAATCTTTGACACTGCCATTCTTATCTACAGGCACTTAGCAATCATGGTCTATAGCGAGAAGTTGTTAAATATAATAGCTTTGATGAAATGTGAAGATAATCACACAAAAAAGCTAACATAGGTTTTGCCTTATAATTGCCTATACTTGAACAAGGGAACTTATAGGATATCAAGAGTCCAGGGTACTAATCATTTGTACCAAGAACTAATTAAATCTGACCAATAGGTACTGAGATATGGTTCCGGACAGACAAAAAGTGCGGACGGACGGACAGAAGGATGGACGGAATGGACTGACGGACAGTCGGGCGCACGAACGACGCCAAAACTATATCCCTCCGACTTCGTCGGGGGATAACAATCCTAAAGTGAATGTATATTCCTATACAGGACACAATCATCTGCGAACAGGTGAGCAGAAGACCTGATGTTATCCAGCAGATCATTTATGAAGATGAGGAGCAGGACTTGACCTAGGACCGATCCCTGAGTCACACCAGATAGCACTGGGACTGGATCTGAGGCTTGGCCGTCTAAAACAACTTGTTTAGTGCGCCCAGAGAGCCACGAGTTGATCCACTTGTGGGTGGATGCTCTAATCCCATAATATTCCAAATTGTGTAATAGCCTCCTGTGGAACCTTATCAAAGGTCTAAGTAAAATCCGTTATGATTAAATCTGTCTGCTTGTGTCCACGATTCATAGCACCATCCAGGTTGCTCATGATGTCATGCACAAACTGGACCAACTGGATTTCACAAGACCTCTGACTTCGGAAACCATGCTGACAGTCAGCAAGTATGCTACAAATGTATCTAAGGCTAAGTGTTTGTTGATGTTGCTGACTAAAATATGCACTAGGGTTTTGCAGCAGATGCATGTGAGCAAAAACGCCATGTAGTTAGCAGCATCGTATTTTTCACCATTTTTAAAGACCGGAGAGTTTATTTGCTTGCCGCCATTCATCTGGTACATCACCCCGAGCGAAAGACTCATTGTAGATGTCGGAGTGCCAGTATTGGAGAGATCTCATTGCCACACTCTTTAGGCACTCTGGCATTCAGTCCATCAGGGCCAGAGGCTTTATGGACATTTAGCCCGTCCAACAGTTTGGCGACCCCTTTCGGGTCAACTGTTATGTCCCCCATGAAGGAGAACGGACTAGCTCCTTTCGAGGGCGGGTCAGAGTCGTCTTCACATGTGAAAGCTGATTGGAATTGCCTATTACAAATGTGGGCTTTTTCTTCAGAATCTGTCTTAAGAATTCTGTTTTCTCTGAGTGATGGGATCCCAAATGCGTCTTTTTAAGTGACTTGATAAATGACCAAATCTTTTTAATCTTTTCAGGCTTAGGAGTGTCGGGTCGGATCTGAGCTATCGTTCTTGAACGTAAATACGGAAACATGTTTCCAATAGGCATCTCTCAATACCTTCTGAACATGTGCTCTGACCTGCTTGTAATGAATTTTGACATCAGGGTCCTTTGATTTGCGAGCACGAAGGTAAAGCTTATGTCTCTTTTTAACAAGCCGTTTGATCGTTGCATTGATCCATGGCACAGAGTATTTTGTTTTGGTCATTTTTGATGGGATAAACCTTTCAACAGCCTCTACAAAGCCTGTTTTGAATTTGACCCACATGTCATTAACTGACATGTGACTGTGGTCTTCAGTAAGGTACCCGTCCTTATATTGGGCCATGTGGTCTTTAAGGCCGACCATGTCTGCACGTTTATAGAGAAAGATCTTGCATGATGCCTGATTTATTCATTTAGCCATAATGTCATACTCAACATAATACAATGTCGTGATCAGCTTTGCTGATCAGGGACATCCCTTCGGGTCATTTCGGCCCATAACAAAATCGGCCCATGTCAATTTCGGCCCATGTCAACTTCGGCCCATAGCAAGTTCGGCCCATAAATTTTGTCAACCTGGATTTCTGCAAAAGAGATTATATATATATATTTTTAAATTGATAATAGAGTTATAGATCTATTGAGAAAAGAAACTGAAAAATAGATTGACTTTACAAACTAGAAAAGTCTAGAAAACGCTAGCTAGCGCTTAGAGTAGCCCTAGACTGTTTTCTTTATTAGAAGAAATAATCATAAATCACATGTATTTTCCATTAGCAAATACAACTTGTTCAATGAGTTAACAGAGTTCTCACTAGGATTTTGAAAACAGGATTCATAGAATCCATCCCTGGAAGAAGTTGGAGTCAAAATTGAAAAATTGGAGTTTGACCTGGAAAAGTTGGAGTTTTTAGTTTTAGCAGAAATATGAAAAGATTTATTTACGGATGTAATGTCTTTTATCCTGCAAAATGGCAATTTCAAAATCCTTTTGAGGACTAGCTGTGAGCAAGAAATATTTTAGACCAAAAATAAAAGTTTGTATCAGGTTACCCTAAATCCCCCTCTTAGCAAACCCATACACAATATTTTCTAAAAATTGTTTGGGATTTTAAAGGGGTTTGGCTGTAATGTTTTCCCATCTTCTCCATCAAAATAAAAATATTTTCATATTTTAAATTCATGTATCATGAAACACGCATTTTTATGTTTGGCCTTAAAATGAAAAGCTTATACTATTGATGCATGTAGTTGTTTTATTCATTTACAAGCAGACAGACAGAGGAACAGACAGACAGACGGACAGATCTTTTGCAGATGTATAGATCTTAGACTAGTTCAATCATTTAATTATTTGCATGCAAGTGCTTTAAATTGCGCACCTAGTCTACTGCGATTGTTCCAAAAATTAAGATAATTATTTTGATTTCCTACCTACGTGCGAGACGATTTCAATGGTTTAAAATGAACGAGTTTTCTTGCTGAAAGTCATTTGTTTGCATTTAATAGCCTACCCAAAGGATAGTTTATTTGGTGGGAAAAAAAACACCGATAGTTGATTGCATCACTCATTTGTTGCTAATGACGCTTCATTCGGAACGTTGCCGTATCGAACGGTATCCTATTTGGTTTTAATACCGATGTCTTCAGCAAATCTTATTTTTATTTTATCAACCATCTGTGGAACTCGAGCTGTGGAAGCGATTTCATGCGTTTCAAAAAGTAAGAAACATTTCAAGATTTGATTGAGACAGACAGTCACAAATGCGCGACAATCGCTTGTCTTTACACGCACTCGGAAAAGTTAAAACCAATCGACCACGTGCTTCTCAAATTTGCATAGGCGTAATTATTGTCCTGTCAATAAAGACGCAGTCGCTGTGCGACGTTCTGATTGGCCGAGAGCTAAATGAGATCACGCCTACTGCTAATTGACGACTGGACAGTTTATGACAAGCCCTGGGGGATCGGATTAGCGGCGATCTTCTGATCTTTTGTGGCGGAAGCCAAATTTGGACTCCCGCTGTCGTCTTCGGGTGTTTTTAAGGAGTTTGAGACGCGTCAGCAGAAAAAAAATTGGCGTAAATTAGAATCCCCAGCAGGAAAAGTACGCGTACAAAACCAAAAGTTGGCGTAAAAATACGCCTGATTCGGCGTTTCCGAGAACTCTGAGTTAAACTGAATAAATGGATTAAGAAAGAATCGCTTGCGTTTCATATGGGAGCAGGAAACGCTCTGTCTAGAGTGCGCAAATGCGCAGGCTCGTCTGAGCCTTGGCTGTGATGAACTCTTCTCTTAAATACAAACTCCTAATCAATCAAAACGATGTATTCTTATTAATTATTATGTTTGTGTGGATAATTACAGGTAAGCCGATCTAATTATACCAATTATAGACAAACATTCCAACTATACATTATTATTTCTGTGGGCCGAAATTGTATGGGCTGATTTGGTTATGGGCCGAAATGTCCAGTAACCTTTTTAGAGTAAGACTGACCGTCCGCGCATGGGTAAAGCGCTCAACAAACAACAATGGCTGCCCCGTTATGAAATTGGAGAGCAGACGCTTTTATTTTTTGTCCTCTGAAGGATAGGGCTTTAACTACAAGCAACACAACATTACATAATTCCCATGAAACAGAAAATGTAACAAAAGCCGTTGATTACAAGCCTACCGATAGTTAAACATGCACCCAATTTCGAAACCACCATTATCTTTAATATGATAGGGGGCATTCTTCAAATACCTTTTATATCGATGCATGCACAGACAAATGAAGTTATAATACATAAAAAAAGTTCTGACCCTCTAAATTTGCCAATGACCCCCATATTTTCAAGCAAGGGGTCATCAATGACCCCCATAAATTCCATCATGCAGAAACACTGTACTATAAAGCCGATGTAAGACAACCTGTCTGATAAACCATGCTGTGTGATGAACCCCGGTTTGACTCTAGAGTTCAGATTGATACACATTTTACAAAACATTGATATTGATGTAGAATTCTATGGGGCCAAAAATTATACTGGGATAATCAGTTTTCGCCAACATAAGCAGATATGGCTATGAGGATAGCAAAATAAAATACAACGTGACCAGAAAATGATTTTATCATGAAATTTCAACCTTTTACAATAATGTGTGATACCTAAGACCATCAAAATTTGTTTTTTTAATTTTCAAAAAATTTGATTTGTTTGTGCCCCCGTTTTTCCGCCATCTTGAAAATAGTAATCTAATTTCGACAACTCTTGTTTTCCTGAAAAAAAGTCCTCATAAAGGGTTGGATAGTAAAAAAATCAATAGATGTTATGAGACAAACCATTTTTTTCAGTCAATGAACATAAATTATTGTGAACCTTCTATGATTTAATTTTCGTAATCAAAAATATTTCAGTCATGTTTTTTTTCTATATTAAATTTAAATGCACTAATTTGAACCCCTAGGTTCGTTGGGGTGCTACCACACTGACAGTAAATGAAAAAGTAGACATAAAAGCTTTCTTTTATGTACTTTAGGGATACCTCAAGCCATTGCAAGTGAAAGATTGATATAATTTATCAAAACATCATTTTAGATATATGCTCCGTACAGCTGCTTATTAGCCATACCATTGTTTCTGAGTCTCAACATTAATAAGAACCCCCTTATGATAAAATCAATGATTTTCCCCACTTGGGACCCAATTATATCACTGCGTTTTCTTACCTCCATCGTGATGATGTCAAAACAAATCAAGATGGGGGAAGCAATGTTTTCAAATAATAAAAAATATCAGGACCATAATTTAAAGATTGGGGTTAAAAGGAATAAGTGAAAATGGCTTGAAAACATTGATGCAGGTAAGTAACCATTATTTTACCACTTGCATAGGCATTTTCTTACTGCTTAACAACTAAACAGACAGTTTTTCTTTTGCCCTTGAAAATCCCCTTTTCAGAATGAGCATATGACGTCACACGAGTGAAAAAACAGTGGGAATGTTCAATTGGCGAAATTACATTCTTGGCGAAATTAGCTTACTCCACTATACATAACAATCAGGCCGAAAAAGTTCGCGGCCGAATAAATATTTCAGAAATTTCTCCTCGAGACCTCAGCTCTGAGGCGTAATCTTGAACTGTTTATCTATTTATTTCAGCCCAATATTCGCTCATGATTACAATTTAAAGCACGATATTGACTTACAAATTCCGTATTCAATGAACATTTTAACATTATTTTTTTGTAAACACGATGTGCTCGATTCATTCGGTGGTGATTCGCCCAGTACATATTATAGGAGTGTAATATGTCCCGCCGTTCAATTTAGGGCGCCCCTCTTCGAGACAACCCATTGCAGCTCTTTGAAAATGCTGTACATCTCGGAATAACAAGAGCAGGGAAAACGGAATCATCATAATGGCAGAAAAGACTGGCTAGACGAACTTATTATTCTCTTATAAAAAAGTAAGTGAGTATGATCAGAAAATACCCCAATCACACACTGCAGACCAACCGGCACAGCGAACATACATATATGTGTCCCATATGGGCTATCCTATATAGGGTTACCCCGATGAGTCACAGATGGGTCCCACATAACATCCCCATAAAGAAGAATAATGATTTCAACATATCTATTTCAACTTATTTATTGGTTTATAATGCATGACTAGCTTGATCTAAACTTCCACTTTTTTATTTTATTATATCATATTGTATTCACATGTGACAGCCAATATGGGACCCATGTGGAACCCGGTTGCATTCCATATATAGGTCACATATTGGTGCCAATATAGGTGCAATATGGGTCCCATATAGATTGCTAGCGTGGAGCCACGGCATCGTGAGGAAGAGCCACAAAACACTAACAATCACAAGACATCAGTAAGATAATTGAAACAAGCAACCAGCCATCTCTTCCTCGTCAAGATGATTGCAAAAGTAGAAAGGACATTTATTAATGTATAACAAAACAAAGAACTTTTACAAAGAACTTTTACATAAACTTAAACATTATGGAGTAAATGGTACAGTACACAACAGGCCCACATCTTTCTTGACTAAGCAATACATGCGTGTATTAGTCAAAGGTGAATACTCTAAATGTGTCTATGAAGAATCTGGAGTGCCTCAGGGAACAGTGCTTGGATCGCTATTATTCTCGTGTCATATAAATGATCTGCCAGACTCTGTAACATCAAATGTAAGACTGTTTGCAGATGACTCCCTTTTATATAGAACCATTAAATCACAGGAAGACCACTACAAATTACAAAATGACCTAATATCTCTTGAAAAATAGGCCTCAAAATAGGGCATGAGGTTTAATGCCAAGAAGTGCTGTACTCTCAGCATCAATAATAGATCGTACCACTTTTACAGTTTGGATAACCATATTCTTCAACAAGTTTCAGAAAATCCGTACCAAGGAGTTACCCTTTCAGACAATCTAAAATGGAGACCACATATTCAGAAAATGTAAAAAATCTACAATGGCATTCCTAAGACGAAACTTGAAAAGTTGTCCTGTACAGTGCAAAACATCAGCTTATATATAACTTGTCCGATCAATTCTAGATTACAGTGCTATTATTTGGGACCCTTATTATATTCAAGACATTAACAAACTAGAAAGAATTAAAAAAAAAACAGACAGCATGATTTATTACTGGCGAATATAAGTCACGCGAGGAAGGATGTGTTACCAAATTGATACACAATTTGGTGCTTGAATCTCTACAGGAATGACGGAGTTTCAATCGTCGTTTTCTTCTACAAAGTGGTCGAGGGGCTGGTACCGCCTATACCGCCAGACGAATTTCTCCAACCCACACGTCAGAAACGCCAAATTAGAGCCCAAAAATATACAAACTTTGTCACATCTGACATAATAGACAGTCAAGTCATTAATAACAATAGAAGTTATAAAGTCGATCAGTGTAAGAAAAAGCAGTACGGGAACTCATTCTTTGTGAGAACAGCTATTCAGTGGAACCATTTGGAAAATTCGGTTGTGCATGATGAGACAGTTGAGGGGTTCAAATCAGCCCTTCATAAGTGCTACTAATAACACTACATGCTCTCTCTCCCGGTGTGCTGATGCCGAATAGGCCCTACACTGTACAGAAACAGAACCCCCGCAAACTATGGGAGGTACAAAGAACAAGGAATCAACAACAACAGGACCACCACCTTAGATGCGCCAAATCTTCGCCCTACATTCTGTTGATGTTAAAACACAAAATGTTTAGCTTGCATGTAGGCTTCCTAACTAATGCAATGCATCACAGAGAAACAATCTAATTTAATTAACACACTGTCATGAAACAAAGAAAATGGCTAATGACTTACAGATTGTAACAGTTAAAGAAAACCTCAAGTTGAGCCTCGATGGGCCCAGCCAAAGTCAAGCATCAGGCACCAACCAACGGATCTTATACTATTATCATAGCGCTTGTCAACCAATCTGGCATGAGTAACGTTCCAAAAGTCCTGATAAGCAGCATTGATATTTTTGCTATCATTTAGGGTGCTGACCAGTCCTCTAGATTACATAACAGCTGTGTTGCACAGGGTTCGTGGTTACTAAACTAAAATTGGTGCTTTGAAAAATAGTTTGTTTTCTTTCTTGGGTGCAATCAACTTATCTCTGACTAGTTACCCTATAATTTTACAAACCACACTAGTTAGGCTGATTGGATGGTAGTTTTCTGGCCGTCTCTTGTCGCCTATCTTGAAGATAGGTGAAATATGTACCCTAAGCCACTGAACTGGTACCTCACCAGCTCTAGTGATTGATTGGAAATATGATTTAGTGGCACATATAGATATCTTTCAGCTCAAGAAGAAATTTATAATGTAGACTATCTGGCCCCGGGCATCTAGCCCTACATATTTCGAAGCATTTATAGGCTTTCATCTTTTTCTAACACATCCTCAGTGTTGAATTTAAACACAGAGAGTTCCTTAATAAAGTTTTAATCCAGTAGTATTGGTATTTATGCCAGGTTTTCTCTTGTGAAGAAGCTTACAAAAATATTCAAGACCCAGCTTTATCTGTTCACTAACAACCACAGGACAGCTAGAAGACAATTAAAGCAAAGCAATGGGTCCTCTCTCTTCCTCAACATGATAACTAGAAAGGAAACTATACGTACTACATAACAAAACAAACACAAAACCCTGTCTTTGAAGCTTTTGGGTGGCAGGTAAGATACAATCCATCCTCGTGTACAGCAGTATGAACTGGATTTTTTTTAAATAAAATTTGGATAAAGAAATTTTATCTAGTGATTTAGTTTATAAGTTCAAAGGAATCATATGGAAGTCTTCTTTCCCTGATAAATTCATCAAGATAACCAAACACTATAACTAGAGGACCTGAAGGTCCTGAATAACTCACCCAATCTCATTTAATAATGTTAAAATAGGTCAAGGTCAATTTGGTGCATACAAGATTTTTTTACAATAACCAAAGGGGTATAACTCAGAAACTAAGAAGGGGGAACAACCATTTTTGTATGCGACACATCGTCTTGACATAATACTCATTCCTTTAAAGTTGCACGAGTGTATCAAAAATGGTTACTGATTTATGGGGTTTACAATAATTTTTGGAAAAATAATCAAAGGGCCATATAACTGAGAAGCTATGAAACGGAGAACAACCATTTTTAGCACGACACATCGTCTTTACCTAATACACATTCCTATAAACTTGCATCAAGATATTATTAGGGAGCGCAGTGGCTCAGTGGTAGAGTGCTTGACTCGAGACCGAACGGTAGCGGGTTCGAGCCTCACCGGCGTCACTGCGTTGTGGTCCTTGAGCAAGACACATTTATCCTAGCTTAGTACTGGTTAAACCCAGGAAGAACCGTCCCGCATAACTGAAAGATTGTTGAGTGGACGTAAAGAATCAAATCAAACAAAACAAACAAACAAAGCATCAAGATATTATGAACAGTGAGCGAGTTATGGGGTGTACAAAATATAAATTACACAAAATAAGCATAAAACACAATCAAAGGGTCAAAACTAAAACGGAAGGAAATCAACCGTAATAGCACTCCACACGTCGTCTTGACCTGATATACATTCCTATAAAGTTTCATAAAGATATCCCAAAAGGCTACCGAGTTATGGGTCGTAAAAAATGGGAAAATTATCAAAGGGGCATAACTTGAAAACTAAACAAGGGGGACAATCTTTCTTGCACGCGGCACACCATCTTTACCTAATACACATTCCTGTAAAATTGCATGAATATATCATAAACAGTGAGTGAGTTATGGAGTGTACAAGACAAAATAAGCATAAAACACAATCAAAGGGCCATAAATTTGAAAAAAGAAAGTGAAAGCAACCGTTATTGTACGTGACACATCGTCTTGACCTGATATACATACCTATAAAGATTCATGAAGATATCCCAAACGGCTAATGAATTATAGGTCGTACAAGAATTTTTTGGAAAAAATGTATAAAAAACAAATATTAATCAAAGGGGCATAACTCAGAAACTGAGGAAGGGGGACAACCATTCTTGGTCGCGACACATTGTCCTGACCTAATTCACATTCCTAAAACATTTTATGAAGATATACCAAATAGTTACCAGGTTATGTGGTGTAAAAGAATGAAAATTACGCAAAATAAGCATAAAACAATCAAAGGGCCATAACTCCGTAACGGGAAAACGGAAAGTAACCATAATTATATGTAACACGTCGTCTTTACCCAATGCACATTCCTATAAAGTTTCATGTAGATACATACGTATAATGGTTAATGAGTTATGTTGCGTACAAGTTTTTTTTACGATTTTCAAAGGGACATGTCTCAGAATCTAAGAAAAGAGGAACAATCATTCTTGTGTGGGACAAATTGTCTTGACCTAATATACATTTCTATAAAATATCATGAGGCTATTTTGAAGATTGTTTATGGACGGACGGACAGCGCCATGCCATAATACGACCGTTTTTGCCCCCTTACTTATAAAAATGAGCTTTTCAAGATTTTTCCAATACCATGAATATAAAAGCATTAGGAATCATTAATTTGACCTTGTCGTAAAGTGGGTCAAGATCAACCCAGATTCATTATTTGTGAAAACCTGGTAGGGCCCATATCCCCAATGCTATAAGCCAAGTCCCAAGGTCATTGGGCTATAGGTTCCAGCGAAGAAGATATTTTAATGGTGTTTACCTTATTTGGGTATGACAGTGACCCTAACAATTTGTTATAAATTTACTCCCCTTAACTTAAGGAGTCTCCATATGAAATTTGAGTCCAACTGGCCAACTGAGAAAACAATGTTTAATATATTGATGGGACTCCAATATGAGCGACATTTTCAGGAACAGTGGGGGTGACACTGTGCAGACGAAATTGTCACGTCGAACCCCACAAGATTGAAACCTGTTTTAGAGCCTTTCCAAAATTCAAACTAATTAATGCCCCACACCTTTATTTAATGCAAATAGGCGTAGGATAAGGACAGGATACAGTCCGAATTCCTTTTTTAAAGCCAAAGTGGGTGCATAAAACTGGGTGTGCCGTGGGTGCTGTATATGCCTAGTGCAAAGGGACCGCAGAACACCGACATCATAACCGAATTATGTATGAGCGACATTGGCTAAAAGGTCAAAGGTCAACCTTGACATTGGAAACTTATTTATAGCCATTGTCTCATTGAGTTGAACATATCAAGTGAGAATAATGATTTTTCGTCAATAGTTTTCGAAAAATCAACATTTAAAATTTTCCCCATTTAATTGCATTGGGAAGAAAGTTTGACCTTGACGTTGAGTAGCTCAAGGACAACCTAGGATCATCATTTGAACAAACTTGGTAGGCCTTATATCCCAAATGCTATGTACCAAGTCCCAAGGTAATCAGACTTCTGGTTCTAGAGAAGAAGATTTTTAAAAGGTTTTTACCATATATGAGCATGGCGGCCATCTTGGTCATGTGACCAAAATATTTTGTATGAATTTTAGCTAATTTATTATAAGGAGTCTTAACATGAAATTTGAGTTCAATTGGGACAATGGTTCCTGAGAAAACGACGTTTTAATATCTTGATGGGACTCAAATACTGAGCGAACTTATTTATAGCCATTGTCTCATTAAGTTAAACATATCAAGTGAGAAAATTGACTTAGGCTTCCACAGTTTAAAAAGAACAACAAAAAAACCCTTTTAAAACCATTAAGAAGCAAATTTGTCCTTGACGTTAAGTAGGTCAAGATCCATCTATGATCATCATTTGAACAAACTTGGTAGGCCTCACATCCCCAATGCTACATGCCAAGTCCCACGGTCATCTGCTTTCTGGTTCCGGAAAAGAGGATTTTTAAAGGGGTTATACCATATACGGCGTGGCGGCTCTCTTGGCTATGTGACCAGGACCATTTGACCGTACTTTCGTTATCAGTCTCCATATGAAATTTGAGTTTAATTGGCCCAGTTGTTTCAGATGAGAATAAGTTGATGGACAGATGGACGCCAGAGTGACTGGTATACTATTAGCTCACCTGAGCGGCTCAGATGAGCTAAAAGTATGATATAACATGGATATTAGGTATCAGTCTGCATGCCTGGTTTTATACCCAATCACGGTTTAGTTATGATTTCTTTTTTTTAAAACTGCATGACGGTGGTTCAGGCCTTAGACTGAATGAGGACCATGACTTAAATCTTTCATCTGTGAATTGGGCCGCGACGTAAGAAAACCTGTCTTCGGGGTATTTGCGAACAACACAGGCGCAGACCAGCCTGCGCATCCGCGCAGTCTGATCAGCGCCTTTGTTATTCGTTTTTTGTAAAGTATCATATCTAGACTTGCTACAGGTGAAATTTCAACTTTCTAGCTAGTCCCTGTAGCTGAGGAGACTGATTTGAAACTCGCTTTGTCGGAAACCCCGAAGACAGGTTTTGTCGCGACGAGGCCCAATTAGTGCCTGACGATGGTCTTTGGCTTGGTCAACCGTGGCTCAACTAGAGTTGTTCTTTAGCTGTTAAGAGCTAGTTTCTTTGTCTTATAACAGTAAGTTTATTTAATTTGATTGATTTGATGGTCCACAGAATTAGTTCCTCTGAAATTTAAAGAGGAAACTATAGCTATAAGACGAGCGTGGATACTTTCAAACGGTTGGTATTATCAACCCTGCTCAAAAATAGATTGCGGATACACCAGTGTGATTAGCGCATTTGAATTTCACAGTCTCATTGGTATAAAAAATAGTAAGTGAACATGAACATGGAAATACCAAAATCACAAACCGCAGACAGCCCCATGGCACCGCGAGGAAGAGCCACTCAACCATCACGAGACACCTGGAAGACAAATTAAGCAAAGCAACCAGCTCTCTCTTCCCCATCAAGATGATTGCAATACAGGTCAGCCCTGAGGCTCAATGATTATCTGGACCTAAAACATTCATCAGTGGTTCACAGCATGATGGGTGTTTTTTTTTGGCTGGGCCCACCGTGGCTCAACTTAGGGGTTTCTCACACTGTCTGTGAGTGTAGAATAATTTTCTTTGTTTCGTCACAGTATGCTAATTTGATTTGATTGTTTCCATGTGATGATATATTGCATAAGTTATGAAGCCTCCATGCGAGCTTAACAAAGTAAGAAAGGCGACAAAGATCAGGAATCGATACAATCAAGTACCACACATGACCCAGGGTACCACATGGGAAAGTGACAAAGACCCAAGAGGTCAGCCCTTTCCCAGCAGGTGCCCAAAAGGCAGCAGTGAACAAGCGCGAAAGCATGACAAACACAAGACACGAATAACACAAAAGATCCACAAAAGAAGTACCGCCTTGGAACGGTCAGTAAAATATTTTACTCTAAGGCTAAAACGGGTTTCACGGCGCCAACCTCACCCTTAGTTCAGATTTGGAGCAAGACACATAGATGTTTGGTTTGCATAAAAGACCTCTTACTTATCCATGCATCATCTCCTAGATCATATAAATCAAGATATAAAAGAGAAAAAGTACAGATAAGGACTCAACAGTACCTAAAACTGAATACCGGAGCAAAAGAAATCCAACAGGTAAACCTCGATGGTCCTGACAACAGCCAAAGCATCAGGCCCCTACACTCTCATCAATAGATAAGTCTTTTAGTCGGAACTGTCATAGAGTCTGAACTCTGACACACCAGCGTGCAATCAAAGAGGAAAGCAAAATTGCCAACTGTGATTGGGTTTACCACCAAACATGCAGTCTGTTGCAATACATTAATGTTATAGCCAATCTTTTTATAATAGGAAATTATTTTAATATACTGCGCTGAAAAATTATCAGAGCCAACAATCTTCTTCAATTTATACACCAAGTCACCAAGTTTGTGTTTTGACAGTAGCGAAATCTAGTTGGTTAGTAAAAGTATTTTGCCCCCTACTGCCCCTGGTAACTTTGGCTGCTGTCCATTCTAAGGCGGCGACTCTGTTATTGTTGCTCCCATGGTTTGTGTGATTTTGGGTGGGGTTTGTGTTTGGTCCTTGTTTTGTTATGCAGTATTTAGCTTCCTTTCTGATTTGCGATCATCTTGCTGAGAAAGAGAGAAAGCTGGCTGGTTGACATACTTTAATTGTCTTCTTGATGTCATGTGGCTTTTAGCATTCTGTGCCTCTTCCTTGTGGTGCCCTGGGTTGGTCTGCAGTGTTGATTGTGGCATTTCACTTACTTTTTGGACAAGACTTTTATTATTATAAAAATCATATCTAAAACGAGCAACCAATCAGAAATCAGACTTTGTGTTTATAAGGCTCAGACAGATCTTCCTCATGAACTTCATGGACTTTTCAGCTAAAAAAAGCCAGCAAGGGCTACTACAAAAACAAGCTCTAAATGATCCAGATACTTGAACTGCATAGGAGAAATAGCTTGCAGAATATATAATCAGAATTATCCTTTATTAGAAAGAGACCTGAATAACACAGTTGATGGTAGTTTAGTGTTCCATTTTCTATTAGCAGCTCGAGTATCTTATCACGGACAGAAAGCCATACTATCTTCAAGCAACAATCCAGGATAAAATACACCCCAAGTGGGAATCCTAAAGCATTCTGGCACCGTCGTTAGAAACCATTTGACTACTTTAAATTAACCACATTTTTTTCCTAGGAAAGCTTAGACTTAGAGGTTAACCAGTACGTAGTGCACATATATGCACTTTCGCTTGTAGCTGATAACAGCCCTGTAGCAAAAGCGGCATTGAATCAGATTGGTGATCCAGGGGTCGTGTGTTCAATCACAGTCCGGCCCAATACCTTCGTGGAGATTGATCATGAAATATTTTCTAGGATCATGCTTCATCTTCTGCGGATTCAAGAACGGCTATTGTCACTCACAAACGAAAGTATGTGCACTGAGTACATGTTAAAGGCTTCGTCTACGCTTAGTATGCAGTGTGTGATTGTGATATTTCCATGTTATACTCACTTAGCTTGCCCAGGGAAAAAGTATGGTTATGTTAACTGACCGTTTCAACTGGACCATAGTTGTTGACTGAGATGTAAAACCTTAAATCATGTACGGCCATGGGGTTTCTATATCAACCTATAAATAGAGAGACATTGGTACAGCTAAATGTTTTAATAAAAGTTAGTAATGGTGCAAAGATCAGGAATTGATACAATCAAGCACAACGCCTGACCCAGGATACCAATGGGAAAGTGACAAACTCACAGTTAGACACCACAAACGAGAGCCAAGAGGTCAGCCTTTTCCCAGCAGGTGACCACAAGGCACATATAATAGTAAACAGACGTGCACAAAGGCATAACAAACACAAGACAGAAAAAAAACATAAAATATAAAAGTACCGGAAACAGCTGTAGATGTGCCATATAATAGTTGTGGACACAGAAACGACACATTTCGTTTAAAAAAACTGTAGATATAAAGCAATGGGAATTCCGTTACGTGATTCGCAAGATATGGTTGAATGAATCCACAAGTGCCCTACAGATCATTAGGTTGATATTTGCAAGACAAGTTCAGTATCAAACAGTTCGCCTTGCTTAATTTCGGCTATTTTCTGGATAATGAAGATACATTTGCATATAACGCTGTTTGCTGAAGGAAATGCATTTTAAAACTTAAACATGAGAATAATTGGATAGACGAACTCTTTTATACATATAATGCATTGTCTAATGGTGTGTGTTGACATAAACAAAACACGATGATTTATCTGCATTTAATGACAAAAGCTGATGAAGAATGCCAAGAATGTATTTATCTGGAAAGATAGGCTATTTCTGAATATGATACAACCGTTTACACACAGTTTCAGCATCTCTGCAACTCAAGGTTTATAATAATTATGGTACATCGATCCACATAAATCAGAGTCTGAAATCCACTCACCCGATTCTGTTTGGTTCATATATTGTGATACATAGTTGAAGACATACACTGACAGTCTACGATCCTGCCAGCCAAGAGTGACAGTGACGCCATGTTTTGTTTATAAAGTTATCAGGGATTTATAATCGATAGATTACTTGTGTATTAATCATATCCTGTGGATAAAATTAATACACAAGTGATCTATCGATTGACGTTAGCTGAAGTGGAGTATACAAGTTAATGTTTTACTTAACAATTGTAAACAAAATTTGACGCACTGTCACTCTTGGTTGACACCACAGTATATGATACCTGCTTTTGCATGTGTCGCAACAAATGCACCACGAAGTACATTGTTTTGAGATTATTATGCTACACTTTTATGTTGTGAACATAGAGAATCTTACACTAGTGATTATGTTTGATTGTATTTATTAATCGAGTTCAGGAAAAGAGATAATATGCGAGGTTTGCTGAGCATTTCATCACTTTTTCGCAACCAGTTTAATAAATTCATTAATACAGGAACATGAATGTAAGATTGTATTTATCAAATGATGCTTAAAGTACATTTAACTCGCGTGTTTGGCATTACTGAATACATGTATGTAAACAACTAGTGGGTACAAGGCTTTATATTACTCCCACACGCAATGATACATGACTATCTTTAGATAATGATTCTACAAAGTTTGAAAACAATTGGTATAAAACTTTGAAAGGCATTGCGCATAGAAGTACCATCGAGCTCTATTTCAAAGATAATATGCAATCCAGAACATTTTACATTAAATCCTTGCATTTTCATTGTTCTTTCAAACTAATTTGTGATGAAGGCAGTCTTAATGTAACATACGCCATCATTAAAATGGTATTGCCTTGTCCAGCTAGTGTGACAGTTCAGGCATCCAGATAAGAGTGCGTATTGGAAAACTATTTTCTTTATTTCTCATACCAAAACATATGTTGTGGGTGCTCAAAAGAACCGTCTCATTGAGACGGTGCTTTTGAGCACCCAAAACACATGTTTAAATTGATGGATAAGAAAATAATTACACTTTTACCCTCATAAAACTTCCTTATCTGGACCTATGGAGCCTTGCTGGAGCAAGTTTGGTTATACAGCGAAATGAAAATATGACACAGAAGCACCAACATCTTTGCAAGCCAAGGGTTCTAAGTAAGTAAGGGTGCAAAGATCAAGAATCGATATAATTCAGTACCACACCTGATCCAGGATACCAATGGGGAAAGTAACAAACTCACAGTAAGACACAACAAACGAGAGCCAGGAGTCCAGCCTTTTCCCCGCAGGTGACCATAAGGTACGTATAAACCGACGTATACAAAGGCATAGCAAAAACAAGACAGAAATAATAAAAGATCCACAAAAGAAGTACAGCCCCGGAACAGTCAGTAAAATATCCCACTGGAGGGTCCAAACCGGTTTAACGGCGCACCAACCCCACCCATAGTTCAGACGTGGATCAAGGCACATAGATGTTTGGTTTGCATGAAGTCCACTTTGTTTTACAATCAACCGACTGTAATCTGCACGACCCGAGGTAAACGTAGATTAACAAGACCAGTATCAGCTAGGTACCAGAAAGGATGCGTGGAAAGCAAATTGGACGGACAGACGGATCGGGTCGTGCAAAATTTCGATACCAAGTTTTTGAAATATTCGTTGTTAGTGATAATTTCGATTTGCATGGTTTTTTCTTTCAATTTAACATATTTTTGTGATTTTCGGCAGTATTCTACGTTTTAAATACTTCCAACAGCCTCGTCACCGTTTTGCATACGAGTGGCTGGACAATGTTAAAATAAATAAGTATGCAAAATACGATCCAAAAATACCATGTGGTTCAAGAGTAATGATTATTTTCACTAACTGACCACAACCGGCCAGACTGATGCTCATCAAAACTTTGTCCATCAAAAAGGCTGATATGCATGCCAGTGGTTAGACAATGATGCTATGCATACGTATGCAAAATATAATCTAAATATATCATGTGGTTCAAGAGTTATGAGCATTTTCACTAATTGGTAACAGACGGACAGATAGACTCACACAGTGATTATAATGCACACTTGCAGGCCGTGCAATGCCTGAAATGGTGTGTACATAGTAAGCACTATAAAAACGGACCAGTCCACTATCGGCCCACTAGTGAAACGCCATTCAAATGTCGTTTCGCTGGTGGGCCAAAAGTGGCTAGAGACTGTTTGGTCTCTGTGTTAGTACGCTTGTCTTGCGAAGATGAAGCACCAATAGCTACTGTCGTGCCAACAAGAGTGACAGTGATGTCATAATTTGTTTACAATTGTTAAGTAAAACATTCTGGTACACTCCACTTGAGCTAACGCGAATCTATAAATCACTTGTGTATTAATTCTATCCTGTGGATAGGATTAATATACAAGTGATCTATCGATTCTAAGTCTCTGATAAATTTGTAAACAAAACATGACGTCACTGTCACTCTTGGCTGGCAGCACAGTATCAATAAGGAACTAAATTGATAAGGCAAAATTTGGAACGTCACAAGATGGTCTCTTCCGATCCATGTCCTGTTCCTTTTTCCCGAATATTGCAACCAGTTTCTTCGATACAGTTAACAGTGAACTCCTTCTCCGTCTCAATATATTAGATCTTTGTGTCTGTGTAATCTTTGCGTCTCTGAGAAGAGCCTGAAAGGCAATGTTTATCGGGATGTATGTCTCTGCAGCCGAGACCTCGTAGAACTGACAACAGAACTCGAGGGCGAGTTCGTGTCCCTCATCCACGCCCACCTGTCGCCGATGACTGAGGTCTTGTTTATTGGCCAAGAGAAGACATGGGACTAGAAATGGTGTTTTCTTTTGTTGTAAGAACTCTAGAATCGTCCGTGTCTTGGAGAAGCTTAATCTATCACAAATGTCGTATACTACTACAAAACCATCGGCCCATTGAATGTGAGCCTCTAATGGATTGGAATCGTGCTGGAAGAGGTAATTGATAATTGAGCTGTGACATGTGATTTCAAACAATGTGGCATTTTGACACGAATAGACTCAGACGAGTCTCTGCAGCCTCCTTTTAAGCATAGAAATTCCAAATGATGTTCAGTCATTAGCCTAACATTCATAGAATATTCAAGCGACTAGCAAAGGCTCTGATCAGACTGCGCATATGCGCAGGCTGGTCTGAGCCTTTGCTGGTCGAACATACCCGATTGTTGGAAATCCAATGCCGCGGCTCAAATGAAAATTTTTCTGGAAATCACTGATTTTTAAAAAATGAAAAAGTTCTGGAAAATACTGATTTGCTTTTTTAAATGAAAATGTTTCTGGAAAATACTGAGTTAAAAATGAAACTATTCTGGAAAATACTGATTTGATTTTTAAAAAGAATGTTTCTGGAAAATAATGATATGATTGTTTTTAAAAAATGAAAATATTTCTGGAAAATACAGATTTTGAATATAAAGCTTGTTCTAGAAATTACTGATTTAAATATTACATATCAGGGACTGTGGAGAAATGTAACAGGTAAAAGTTAAAAGTACTTTCCAGTGTGCAGGGGGCTGTGCCTCCATGTAAATAAAAATGGATGAATAGAAGAACTACTTGCTGTTTAGTCGAAGGCAAACAGAATAATAGCAGAAACTCAAATCATCAAGATATTTCCCCAATGATACAAGAAAGGAGCCGCTCCACTTGTGCATCCACACAGACAGTGAGTTATTGAGCCCAGGCCCCAATGTAATAAAACTTTTTTCTTGCTCAACTCAACTGAGCATGAAATCTCCACTGCTCATAAAAATTAAAATGCTGAAAGATAACGATATTCCTTGCTTTAAAACTCTCAGGATCATTGTATTTATTCTGCTTATAAATGTTAAAATGCATACAGTTGTTGAAATTTTAACATTTATGAGCAGGAAACGTTTCATGCTCCGTTGAGATGAGCATAGAAAAAGTTTTATACCCCTGAGGCCAGGCCTCGAGGTTATAACACTTTTTTCGTGCTCAACTAGGCTGAGCACGTAATTTAACTGCTCATAAAAACTAAAATACTGACAAATACAGAAGTGTATTGTTTTAAGCCTCTTAGATGTTGTATTTATCATGCGAATATATGTTAAAATGCCAACAATTGTTGTCATTTTAACATTTATGAGCAGGATAAATTTCGTGCTCAGCTGAGTTGAGTATGAAAGTTTTATAACCTCGGGGCCAGGTCTACAGGTCAGGAGACGAAATCATATTATAAGAAATGCCACATTGCTAATTTAGACTGTGCGAAATGGCAGCTATACCTTTGCTGACAGATTAGATTCCCAATAAATTTTGTTGTTGTATATTCATCGTTTGTTGCTGCTCCCATTGTGTGTGGGGGCATTGTGTTGGGCCCCTGTTTTGTGGTGTAGTGCTTGGTGTCCTTTCTAGTTTAGCAGTGCTTTGTGTCCTTTCTAGTTTAGCAGTGCTTTGTGTCCTTTCTAGTTTAGCAGTGCTTTGTGTCCTTTCTAGTTTAGCAGTGCTTTGTGTCCTTTCTAGTTTAGCAGTGCTTTGTGTCCTTTCTAGTTTAGCAGTGCTTTGTGTCCTTTCTAGTTTAGCAATCATCTTGCTGAGGAACTTTACAATTTTCAATGGCTGTCTGTGTTCTGTGTCTCTTCCTCTTAGTGCCCAGGGTTGGTATGCAGACTGTTATTGTGGCATTTTCTGGTCATAGTCACTTACTTTCTGCATCAAACGACACATGCGCCCCTTTACAATTAAGCTACCCTCTTCGTGTGTTAATCAGTTTGTCAGTCTATACGAAATTATATCTGCCAATGTGGGTTTAGTGAACCACTAGGGAAAAGTCGGTTATATTCGGACAGACAGCTAAATTCGGACAGCGACCTTGTTTGTTTCATATTTCAAATATTGGAATAAAAAATAAATTAACTAAGCAAACAGTGAAAATCCTGATGAGACGGCTCATAAGGAGCCGTCTCATCTGGATTTACACTGTTTGCAAATGTGTGTCCGAATTTACCTGATGTCCGAATTTACCCGACTTTACCCTATCTGTCAATGTCATAATGCAACTTCTTTCTTTTCTGTTTGCAAACAAAACAGTTTCCAATTCTGTGACCTGGGAAGGACCTACCTGCTTGGGACTTTGTTTGCTTTTCAATGTTTTTATATGATTTTACATACTGCATATGTAATTAAGATTAACTTATCAATATTTGACTTGATTGATCTATGTCGACTTTAACTGTATAAATAAAGGTTTGAAAGAAGTACAAACAAACCTTGACTGATGCAGTTTGTTTAATTGACACCAACTTGTTAATGGACATAAACAAATGTTTATATTTCCATTTATACCTATAAAATAAGCATTGCATGAGGATAATATATCTGCGATGGAGAGAAATATCTCGATCGGGATCTCAGCTACTGCGCAGGTGAACTGATAAATTGTGAACTTTTAGTCTAGTACATTCAGGCCGACTAACACAGAGTTTTAAATCAACTGACTGTAATGTGCATGACCCGTGGTGAATGTAGATTAATCAGTATCCGGTGTCAGAATGAATGTGTGGAAAGCAAATTGGACGGACAGACGGACTCACATAGTGATTATAGTGCACGCCTACGGTTCTTGCAAAATTTTGATACGAAGTCTTTAAAATATTGTTGTAATTGATAATTTCGATTTGGATATTTAGTTTAAAATAGAATTTGTCATTTTCGGCAGCTTTCTACGTTTTAAACTCTCCCAGCAGCCTCGCCACCGTTTTGCATACAAATGGCTGGACAATGTTAAAATAAACAGGAATACCACATGTGATCCTAATATACCATGTGGTTCAATAGTTATGAGCATTTTCACTTATTTACCACGATTTTCCGAACTGATGCTCAGGAAAGCCTTGCCATAAAAAGGCTGTTATGCATGCCAGTAGTTAGACAATGTTGACATGCATACATATGCAAAATTTTATCAAATATACCATGTGGTTCAGTTATCAGTTATGAGCATTTTCAATAGCTGCTAACGGACGGAGAGACAGACAGATGGCCTCAAACAGTGACTATAGTATAATGCACACCTGCGTTTCGTGCAAAACATGTTTTGCTTCTATTCAAACAGGGCTATTATAAATTAGTTTGCTCTCTCGTCTGCTTATGCACTTAGGTAGCCTATGTTGCAAAAATATAGACACATTTCAGAGTGCCCCTAAGGGAGATGTCGATCAGGGTTCATAGTGTTTGCTTGCATGATAAAGTCTTGTCTGAAATGCACTTGAATACAATGTATATACATTTGTACAGCAGACGCAAAATCAGACGAGATTTTCAGGAAAAAAAATACTGGCGGGTTAAGGGTTAAAAGGGTGAAAATGTGTCTTACCCCTCTCGAGCACGTGTCAAGAATCTCTATCTCTGTTATATAATCCTCCTGTCTGATGTGAGAACGATACAACAAATCTATAAAATAACAAGATCATCAATTAAGCCCTTGTCCTTATAAATAAATGGTAGCAACATCAATTTCTGTTCAGGACAAGCGTTGGCAGATACTTAACCTTTATGAACCTAAAATTGTGATTATTTTCATATGTGTGCTCAAAATATATCCACAACATTTGATTAGAGGAGAAATAAGAAAAGAATGTAAGAAAGCAACGATCAGGAATCGATACAATCAAGTATCACACCTGACTCAGGACATTATAGAGAGCCAAGAGGTTAGCTTTTTCTAGCAGATAACCACAAGGCTGCAATGAACAGACAAGAAAGAATGACAAAACATAAATAACAAAAAAGGATCCACAAAAGATTCACCGCCTTGGAATGGTCAGTAAAAATATTTTTACTGGAGGGTATAAACTAGTTTTATGGTACCAACCTCACCCTTTCTGATCCAGATCAAGACAAATAAATGTTTGGTTCGCATGAAAGATCCCTAACTTATCGAAGTATCAAATTGAGATATAAAAAGGAGATAAAACAAACATAAGGTAGTCTAATGCACCTGATTTTGTAACGCGACGTCTGGTTGGATAACGGCAAATTTTGCGACAGTAGGCTGCAATATACTGTCGCAAACACGACGCCATTATGTAACGCCGCTTTTTATGGAACGCCTCGACTGCCTTATAATGTGTAGCCTACATTCTATTTGTCATGTACATGGGTCATTTTGTTATGTAAAAATTAAATTCGTTATGTGCAAAATGTATTTCGTTATGAACAAACTACAATTCGTTATGTGCATAATGTATTTCGTTATGTGCATAATGTATTTCGTTATGCGCAAATATATTTTGTTATGTGCATAATGTATTTCGTTATGTGCAAAATGTATTTTGTTCTGTGCACAATGTATTTTGTTATGCGCAAAACACATTTCGTTATGTGCATACGGTATTTCGTTATGCACAAAAGGTATTTCGTTACGTGCACATAGTAATTTGTTATGCGCAAAATATATTTCGTTTTGTGCATAATGTATTTCATATTGTGCATAATGTATTTGGTTATGTGCACAATGTATTTCGTTATGTGCAAAATATATTTCGTTATGTGCATAGTGTATTTCGTTATGTGCATAATGCATTTCGTTATGTGCATAATGTATTTCGTTATGTGCAAAATATATTTCGTTATGTGCATAATGTATTTCGTTATGTGCATAATGCATTTCGTTATGTGCACAATGTATTTCGTTATGTGCAAAATCTATTTTGTTGTGTGCAAAATCTTAAACACGTTGTTATGTAAACACTTTAACCGGTCTTGTATAAGTATCAATTTGTCTGGTACTCGAAACAATTCGTTTTGTTATATGACTGGAGAGAATCCTGTCTCCTGATTGGCCCAATTTGTCTTCATAAATCTCTATGTCTACCTGAAAACTGGTCTAAACTGGCTCAGAAGGTGATATAGGATGAAATCCAGCTCAAACTAGTTTCCAGAAGTTAATATTTTTGACACTTCTGCAATATCACCCTCTAGAGAGCTAAAAATAGCATGATGAGTATAAAACTAGCATGTGCTGCATGAAATTGACATGATTTGCTGTTTCACATCCCAACAGGTAAACTAAGGACTTTCATGAATTTTAACAACTGTTTTGTTATGTTTTGTTTGTTCTTTTATCTTTGTTTGAATAAACAAAAATGTAAAAAAAAGTTTTATGACATTCAGAGAATTAATATACATTTCAAATTGCAAAATACTTCATTAAAATATTTTAATAACAGTTGATAAACTTGTTAGGAAGTCCTTAGGTTGAAAGTTGACTTCAACAAGAAAAAAGAAAGTTGAAAATTTTCATTCTAAGTTGAAAAGTCATATAACAAAACAGTTATTGACTTCAATTTTGGTAGACATGAGGATTTATCTACCCTTAAAAGTGATATTCACCTCGGCCTAGCGGCCTCGGTGAATTATCACTTTTTCGGGTTGATAAATCCTTATGTCTACCTCATTGAAGTCAATAATTGTATAATGTTGACCAGTGTCACATTACGTGCTGTCTTGACTTCTTTATATGATGTGCAAACTTCATGATGATGATGATGACGATGAAAGTATTGTCAAAACCAGGACTTGTATTGTAGCTTCTATAATTTTCCAGGATTTTTTGCAACCCCCCCCCCTTCTAGAAAGCATGCAGGATCAGTGATCACACAGTAGAAAAAACTATTTAGAGATGTCATACAAGGCAGATATGATACGTGCTGTAGCCTACCCGAATTCCGCCCCCGATATAGGTTAACTAGTCCATGCATTACAACAAAAAATCGTACCATTTGAACATGCCCGATATAAATCATAGGCGTAGGAAGCTTTTCAATATTGGGAGGGGGCATACCCAGCAAGGCCAACATCAATACTTGGTGGGGGTACTGCAAAATGTACATACACGCATGCATGCACACACACACATGTATGAACGCATGTACATGCTGCTAAATGTCCAAACACCCATGCATGCATGCACATACACGCACGCATGAATGCATGCATGCATATGTAATAGTTATACCATTGTTGTCCGCCTGTACGTGGAGATAATCCACGAGCTTTAGCGAGTGGATTATCTTACGTACAGGTGGACAAACATGTTATAACTATTTTATACCACCTACATCAGTGTAGACTTTGCACATCGTGAGATAGTTTGTGCTAAAGTTGGTAAGGGTGGTATAAGCACGCATACATTTATACATTTGCACCCTGTTATGAAAAGCATTAAAATCAAAGCAAACGATTTCTATGAAAAAAAGAAATATATATACATGTAATTTTACTTCAAGTGAGCGAAGTGAACGAGGAAAGTTTTTAGTTATTATATTACCTAAAATCTATTTGAATCTGCATACGTTTATACACATGCATTATTAAAATCAAAGCAATGGATCTCCATCTTTAAGAAACCAAATATATAATTTGAGTACGAGCGAGCGAAGCGAGTGAGGAAAATTTTGGTAAGGCGATTCCAGAGCAATAAGCTTAGAGGGATTAAAAAAACAGAACTCCCCTCGAAAAAATATAATATTTTGCATAGAGCGAGCGAAGCGAGCGAGGAAAATTTTGTGGTTGAAGCCTATTGTCTGAAAGGAATTACAGATTAAAAAGCAAAGAAAGAAAAAAGGTTAGAGAAAAAATTCGAGCTCTTTAAAATTTAGTAAAGAAAATAGCAATAATAGGAAAAGCTTGAAAAGCCAGTTTCTCTGAAATAATGATACATAAACATTCATTAATACATATACATACAAGGTGATAACAGCCTGCTGACTTAAAGAAATGAAAAAAGCAAATTGTATGCTCTCAGAGAACTTTAAACCAAATTCAAAAACTCCGAGCGAGCGAGGAAATGTTTTTACTAATAATAATGATTATTTTTCAGTTGTAATGTCGGCGTAGTGCGGCCCCCGCCTAGACATATAGGTCGCGCACAAAACACCGAGTTTTATGCACCCACTAAGACTTTGAAGACTGAATTCTGGCTGTAGCCCGCCATTATCTTACGCCTGTCCGTATTTAATAAAAATGTGGGGCATTATTAGTTTGAATTTTGACAATGTTCTAAAGCGGGCTTCAATCTTATAGGGATCGGTGTGGCAATTCTGTCTGCACAGTGCCACCCCTACTGTTCTTGAATATATATAAGTTGTTATTCCGCCTGGAGGGGCAAGGAGATTTGTTAATGTTTGTTGAAGTTTGCCGCTCCCCTAATGGTGAGCTGTATGCTGATGTTTATAGAGGTAACATCACAAAGGTTTCATTTCGCTTCTCCGTCCAGTTCATGTATACATACATGCTCGCAGGCGCCTGGTGAACGCGAAGTAAGTTTCCCACTTGAGGAAAATATGGGAAATAAAGTTTTGCCTCTTTTTCATTTTAGTTGCCGTTTTGTGGAGCGGATGAGGTGTTGGTGTTCTCTGTGATTATTTCCCTGTGTGGAAATCTCACTTGTTTGCTAATTTAAATTTTGAACTCCATTTCCGAAAGATGGCCAATCATACGATGGCTTAGTCATCTAGGGGATAGTAGCGGGGATTTGGGCATATCCTTAAAGGAAATGGCGCTGCTCGAGTGTGGTAAGGCTTAAAACCTCTCTCTGTGTGTGTGTGTGTGTGTGTGTGTGTGTGTGTGTGTGTGTGAGTTTTGAGCCCTTCCAGCAACTTATCTTAGGCTTCCGATATAATATACCTTCCGGCTATTAATTGGTATATATAACCTTAGGTTTGCGGGGCATGCAGAAGCATGGCAGTAACATACAGAGCAAATTGATGGGGTTGGTTGAGGGTTTAGTTATTATTGTTTAGTGTTAATTTTTAGTTGTTAGTCCGTTGTTTAGTTTGCATGTCTGCGAGAAGCGGAAGCATGGGAAGGAGTAATAATTATTTCCCCCATCCCCTCGCTTCGCCGCCAAGTTATTTGAACAAACGCGCGTCGCGATATCTTTTATCAATAATAATGTGTGGAAATAGCTTATTAGATCTTTACCCTGAGTCACAAACAATTATGTGTCAATTATACAGATTATTTGGGGGCCAAAGGCTATTCTGCTCCCCCCCCCCCCCTACAAAATTATTGGGGGACATGGATATTATATAAAAGGTGCTTCTGTACTCGACCGTCGCGAATTGATCAGGTATATATATATATATATATATATATATATATATATATATATATATATATATATATATATATATATATATATATATACTAGAAAAGAGCCCACGCAAGCGCGGAAATATTTCATGATTGTCAATTTACCTTTATTTTGCATTTAAAAAAGCTGAAACTTGTATCCCCCTTTCATGTGTGTTAATTTTTCACAGCTTTATGAAATCTGAAACTTGTATTGGCGATTCTAGTCGCCGAAATGACCATGGGCCCAAATAGGTATGGGCCGAAATGACCCGAAACCGGCGAGTTTTAATTTTTTTTACAAAAGCTGATACTTGTAAACATGATTATGCTTATATCTTCTCATCTTGAAAATCACTAAAAATCTTCAGCGAGGTGACTTTTACTATATTTGTTTTCCTCCAAACAATGCCAAAAATCGCTCAAATCCAGGTTCTTATTTCTGAACAATGCACTTTTTTAAACAGATTTTATTGATAGCGTCATTGAAACTTAGGATTATTGAGCGTGAGTCAGAGAAAGGTGTCTTGAACTTTCATAACTCTAGTTGCCATCAATGGTAGTAATTAACTATTTTATAGAAGTTCTGTTTGTTTTGTTACTGTTTTGTGAGTCCCCCCCCCCCAAAAGTCTGTACTTGTTTAAAGCTAGTGTCAATTTAAGTTTATACTAAGGTCTGCTGATTATTATAGTTTAGTGTTGTGTTGGTTACTGGTACTGTCCAAAAATAGGGACAATGTCGGAAAAATTAGTCTGCAATTTTTTAAGTGGTAGCTGCCCAAACCAATAAATGAGTGGTTTTCACACTCAAAATGCAAAGAAATACAATATTTAAGGAAATTTTTGTATACCAAATTATCTTCTTCAAAGGCAAACCTGGAAATGTCGTTACTTTTCGTGGTTAAAAAACAAACTTTTTCTCCTTATTTTTCTTCCAACTTCTGATTGGGAATTTTACTGTGCCAATTGGGAAAAAGGAGGTGTTTCGCCTTTGGGAGTGGGGCCGAATTTCGCCCCCCAAAATGGCCTGAAAAGGAACACTGATGCCGAAATGGTTTGGATTGATTGGTGTTTTACGTCCCGGTAAACAATTTTTCAGTCATGTTGAGACGGAGCCACTTCTTCCTGGGTATTATTAGTACTTTGGGAAGGTGAAAGTGCCTTTCTCAAGGACACTAAACAGCGGTCGTGGGGTTCGAACTCGGGGCCTCTAGGTCCCGAGTCCGACGCTCTACCACTGAGCCACCGCGCCTCCATATGCCGAAATACACTTCCCTTTTTACGACCATTATAGGCGAAACGGAGCGGTCTGGGGCGAAGTATTTCGCCGATTTGCCCTCAATCTGGAACCCTGCTTGTACCTGAAAGCTAACATATAAAATTTGGGTTTGATTGGCCCATCAATTTCCGAGAAAAGCCAGTTTTAATTTTCATATACGTAAATGACCTTTAGCCAAGGTCAAGAAATGACCTCGGCCTTCAATACTCACAATTCTTCATTATTTCAGTTGGTTTCAGGTCAGAGGCTGAAATATTTGTGAAAAAATCAACAGCTTTCACTTTTTCCTGTAGAAAAGCCTAAGTTAACAAATTTGACCTTGTTGTAAAATTGGTCAAGGTCAACCGTAGGTCATCATTTGAACAAAGTATGATGGGCAGAGTCACCACTGCTACATACCAAGTTTCGTGGAAATTGGTTCACCGGTTCCGGGGAAGAAGATTTTTGAAGGGTTTTTACCATATATGGGCGTGGCGGCCATCTTGGTCATGTGACCCAGATGCAACAAACAAACTTTCGTTCCCCCTACCCAAAGAGGCTCCACATAAAATTTGTCTTTGATTGGTCAAATGGTTTCCGAGAAGAAGATGTTTGAAATTGTTGACGACAACGGACCATGGGCATCCTACCTATAAGCTGACATATGCTGCTAAGGTGAGCTAAAAACAAATTCAACCTCAAGCCCTCACCAGTAGCTTGCACCTGACCGTTCTAAGGTGGTGATTTTGGTGTAGTTCTTACTTTGTTATTTGCATACCTGTCAACTTTTTGAAATCTTAAAGAGTGAGATTGCGCGCGACGCCCTTAAAATGGTTATTTTCTGCTCGCATTTACCGCGCGGACCAATTTTACCAAATTTTTTAGGAGTGAGATTTATTTTTTTCTAAGAACCAAAAAGGGATTATTGGGCCGAAATGACCATGGGCCGAAATGACCCGGAACCGACGATTTTTTTTTTATTTTCTTTTTACAAAAGCTGATACTTGTAAATGCGGTTATGTTTATTTCTTCTCGTCAAGAAAATCACAGAAAAACTTCAGCGAGGCGCCTTTTACTAATAATATTTGATAGCGTCATTGCCTACCGTGATATAAGTGGTACGACCAAGCCAATCGATGTAAACAGTACATTATGCGCAGCGACCTTGACACTTAGGATTATTAAGCGCGTGTCGAAGAAAGGTGTGATGATTACCGCGACTAATAATCAGTTTTGATAAGGGATTATTTAAAATTACAGCCATATCTTTTTTTCTTTGGCGAGTTTGGCGGCGTTTTCCCCATTGTTGTTTATAATATGGCCGACTTGACACAGCATAATACACATATACATATGACATATACACAAAAATTCGGAACGCTTCGGTCATCTCCATTCAGTTTGTATTGGAAACCCAATCGATCTAAAAATAGTGACGCGTGACCATGAACGTGACATACACTAAATATAGAAACATTCGCCAGAGGGCGCAGTTCTTTTAGAAAACACACTTAATTCCAAAATTCTCTAAATCTATGCTAAATGAAAACTCATCCTAACCGAGATTATCAATGAAAGCAATATCTAAAAGTAACAGTAAAGAAATCAAGCATGAAAATGACCTCGATTTTTCAGTTTATGCGGTAATTCGTTTATTTAGTATTATATATATATATATATATATATATATATATATATATATATATATATATATATATATATATATATATATATATATATATATATATATATATATATATATATATATATATTATACATTCCCTGATTGGGTGATAGTCGATAATATCATCCCGAGGAATGTGATTATCAACCGCGGCGCAGCCGAGGTTGATAATCATATTTCGAGGGATGATATTTTCGACTATCACCCAATCAGGGAATGTAATATTTATTTTATTATACCGAACATTAGATCCTTTATTTTCTACCGTCTTAGACCTACCATGGTAAGGGGAGTTCCAAAGGGAAAATAGTACACAACCTCTTATAGATATGCATGAATGAAAATACAATTTTCACAAAAATATTTCTTTTGAACAGTGTGTGTGCTCGGACTGATCATGAGATTCGGTAAAACAAATTACGTCATAAAAAGTCGATGACGTCAAACTTAATACCAAGCAGCGTCATTTAAATGGAGATACTGTACAAGATGCGGTTTTGTTGCAAAATAGAAAATTTTGCCAAATCCGCTCAAATTTGTTCTTAATGTGTTCCTCTCGTTCCAACTAAGAAAACGAGTACCCACACTTTATGTTTATGACCGTAAACAACGACGTTATTTGGAGTTTAAAGTCGCCAAATCATGTGTCATGTCCGCCATTGTTGTTGAACGTCTCCTGACGTGAACGAACCGTGCGCGCATCGGCGTTGCGCATCATGTGACCGCCCTGATATTTTTTTAAATATCACCCGCTGCTATGACAAACACGTGGCAGTATTCGCCGTTGCTGTAGCAGCGGGTGATATTATAAATTGTTATATGACTGGAGAGAATCCTGTCTCCTGATTGGCCCAATTTGTCTACATAAATCTCTATGTCTACCTGAAAACTGGTCTAAACTGGCTCAGAAGGTGATATACGAAAAAATCCAGCTCCAACTAGTTTCTAGAAGTTAATATTTTTGACACTTCCGCAATATCACCCTCTTGAGAGCTAAAATAGCATGATGAGTATAAAACTAGCATGTGCTGCATGAAATTGACATGATTTGCTGTTTCACATCCCAACAGGTAAACTAAAGACTTTCATGAGTTTTAACAACTGCTTTGTTATGTTTTGTTTGTTCATTTATCTTTGTATGAATAAACAAAATGTAAAAAAAAGTTTTATGATTAAATTTTACATGCCACATTCAGAGAATTAATATACATTTCAAATTGCAAAATACTACATTAAAATATTTTAATAACAGTTGATAAAGCTTGTTAGAAAGTCCTTAGGTTGAAGGTTGACTTCAACAACAAAGTGAAAGTAGAAAACTTTCATTCTAGGTTGAAAAGTCATATAACAAAACAGTTATTGACTTCAATTTCGGTAGACATGAGGATTTATCTACCCTTGAAAGTGATATTCACCTCGGCCTAGCGGCCTCGGTGAATTATCACTTTTTCGGGTAGATAAATCCTTATATAATATCAGTCATTCGCCTATGGAAGTTTTGTATGGGAAATTCACGTGAGGTATAATAAATATTATATATATATATATATATATATATATATATATATATATATATATATATATATATATATATATATATATATATATATATATATATATATATATATATATATATAGAGAGAGAGAGAGAGAGAGAGAGAGAGAGAGAGAGAGAGAGAGGGAGAGAGATTATATATATACTATTTATTTTACTATTTATGGCGTTGCAAACGGAACGTTACATTGCATCATGGGAACGTTACGTTGCAATATGGGAACGTAGCGTTGCATTATGGGAAAGTAACGTTACTAACGTCGTTTCTATGCAACGTCATATTAAACTCCTGATGATCTGTATAGCAGTGAAACCGGTAGAGGAATAGAAAATTATGTTTAAAAAATTGTGTAATCGGACTTAATCTTGTTTTATATATATATATAACAAGATTAAGTATATATATATATATATATATATATTTTTTTTTTTTGGGGGGGGGGGGGGGAGCTCTGTTTTTTATCCCTCTTAGCTTTTTACTCTGGAATACCCTACCAAAATTTTTCCTCGCTCGCTCGTACTCAAATTATATATTTGCTTTCTTTAAGATGTAGATCCATTGCTTTGATTTAAATAATGCATGTGTATAAATGTATGCAGATTCAAATATATTTTAGGTAATATAATAACCAAAAACTTTCCTCGTCACTTCGCTCACTTGAAGTAAAATTACATGTATATATTTGTTTTTTTTTCCATAGAAATCGTTTGCTTTGATTTTAATGCTTTTCATATCAAGATTCAAATGTATAATTGTATGCGTGCATATGCATGCATGCAGTGCATATGCATGCATGCATACATGTATGTGTGCATGCATGCATGCATGGGTGTTTGGACATTTAGCAGCTTGTACATGCGTTCATACATGTGTGTGTGCATGCATGCGTGTATGTACATTTTGCAATACACCCTCCCCCCCAAAGTATTGATGTTGGCCTCTCTGGGTATGCTCCCCCAACATTTGAAAAGCTTCCTACGCATATGATTTATATCGGACATGTTCAAAATGGTGCGATTTTTGTTGTAATGCATGGACCACTCAACGTATATGGGGGGGGGGGCGGAAGGGGGGGGGGGGCGGAATTAGGGTAGGCTACAGCACGTGTCATATCTGTTTTGTATGACATCTCTGAAAAGTATGACATCTCTGAATAGTTTTTCTACTATGTGATTACTGATCCAGCATGCTTTCTAGAAAACAGTGCATTTTGAGAGAAAACAACTACAGATGGTTGACAAAAGTATTCGTCACTTAATGACGTCGCCGTTTTTAAAAACAGTGTGTTTCCAGGTTATATTTTTTTTGCAAAAACTATTCCTGGAAAACTATAGAAGCTACAATACAAGTCCTGGTTTTGACGATACTTTCATCGTCATCATCATGAAGTTTGCACATCATATAAAGAAGTCATGACAGCACGTAATGTGAAACTGACAGGACATAATTGTGAAACATTTCTGCATGACAAACCATTTGGTCAACATAACGAATAGTTTTGAGTACCAGACAAATTGATACTTATACAAGACCGGCTATAGTAGTTACATAACAACTTGTTTAATGACAAGGCACAGGACCAAATAGATTATGCACATAGCGAAATAGATTTGAACATAACGAAATACATTGTGCACATAACAAAATACATTGTGTACATAACGAAATAGATTTTGCACATAACAAAATACATTGTGCACATAACGAAATAAATTATGCACATAACGAATTACATTGTGCACATAACGAAATACAGTATGCACATAACGAAATAAATTATGCACATAACGAAATACATTATGCACATAACGAAATACATTGTGCACATAACAAAATAAATTAAGCACATAACGAAATACATTATGCACATAATGAAATATATTGTGCACATAACGAAATACATTGTGCACATAACGAAATAAATTATGCACATAACGAAATACATTATGCACATAACGAAATACATTATGCACATAACTAAATGCATTATGCACATAACGAAATACTTAGTGCACATAACGAAATACATTTTGCACATAACGAAAAACATTATGCATATAACGAAATATATTTTGCGCATAACGAAATACATTGTGCACATAATGGACTACATTATGCTCATAACGAAATGCATTTTGCACATAACGATTTACATTTGTGCATAACAAAATGACCCTTGTACACATTATAAGGCAGTCGAGGCGTTCCATAGCTTTTCATGGCTGACAAGTGGTTTTATGCAGTTGACAAGCGGTTTAACGCAGCTGGCAGCAGCTGTACATTGGCGCAGCGATCTGCATTTTCACTGTATTTTGAAGGGAAAATGTTACTATAGTGTATTAGAATGGGGATTATATCAATCCACCATGAATGTCCATGTAGGATAGAGATATCTCACCCGAGGGGTCGGAATTTTAATCAGGGACCAGGCTTGCAGAGTCCCTGGTTAAATTCCAAACCCCGAGGGTGAGATTTCTCTTCCCCACATACCAATGCATACAAGATCGAGTGGCCCCTATGTTAGCTGGCTGTCGTCAAACTCTATCCCACATCGGTATACTCATGTGAGATAAGCGTTAGTAATACGAGATAAGTTACATGAGGCAGGTTGCTAATGTGAGACAAGCTACATGAGACATTTTAGTCATACAGAAAACGAAAGTTGAATTGTCGATCAGTTCTTTCTTCCATAAGATTTTTTCAACGGTTAAAGAACATGTGGTATAAATTGAGCTAGTATTGCATTACTCAAATGCTTTAAGCACTTGAATGCAGTAAGAATTTACCCATTACATCTTGTTGCACAAGGACTTAAAGGGGTAGTGCGCAGGGAGTCGTGCCGATGTGTAAATTTACTTACTGTTGCTAATGGATAATTCTTGCAAATCCATTGTGATGGAACTGTTCATTGCTTGGATTGCTGTTAAATCGCTAATTTTGTGACATGTTTGGCCGACAACAAGTTGATTTTTTTTTATAGCGCACACCTTTGTAAACTTCAACTGTGACGTCACTAATTGAGTGAGTGTCCTTGTGCTCATGGTGCCGTGGATTGGTCTGTTATTGTGGCATGTCCTGGTCATGTTGGCTTGTTTATACTGGTTCCGAGGTCTTACCTATGTCAGAGTTGTACTCGCCGATAAAACGCCCAGTAAGGAAACGAACACTCACCGCTGAAAAAATAGAGTAAATTCTGAGTCGTTTGAGCAGTCATTTTGCTACCTATTCCCTATTCATGGATACGCTTAGACTGATGCCAGTCTAGGATACACTCCTAGATAGTTTTCAACAGCTTCCTCCAGTTTAATCACTTCATTGATACATGCGCGGATCCAAACAAATTTGTCAGGTGGGGTCCAACTTTTTTTTTGATGAGGGACGGAAGGATCCAAATACCACTATAAGCGGGCCATCATGCGCTGATCCAGCGGGGTCCGGACCCCCCCCCCTCCCCACTGAAAAATCCCCATAAAATTACTAGGTTTCTTAGCCATACTGGTCCTGATGCCCTGAAAAATCGCATTCAATGTTGAGCCATCATCGACACGCCAGGGAAATGCCATTTAAATGATGACCCATTGGATCCTATGGACTAAACATTCTGGATCCGCGCATGGCCATCAACACAGCATGTACACCAAGCAAAGACTCAGATCAGCCTTGGCATCTGCGCAGGACCGCGTGTTCGCTGTGCACATAAACAGGACTTGGTTCCTAAGCTCTTCATAGAGTGTGCAGAGAAAACCGGTTAGTCTCGGCAGATGTACAGGCTGACCCAAGTCTTCGCTGGGCACAAACACACCAAATTGTAAGTTTTGCCATGCTTATTTGAGCCACGACATGTGATTTCCAACTATGTGGCATTTTGACAAGTGTTTACTAAGACGAGCCAGTACAGCCGCCTTTTAAGCTTAAAACTCCGAACGATGTTCAGTCAGTAGCTTAACACTCATAGAATACTCTAGCGACTAGCAAAGGCTCTGATCAGTAAGCGCGTATGCGCAGGCTGATCTGAGGCTTTGCTGGTCGCACATACCACATTGTTGGATACCTCATGTCGCGGCTCATTTTATTCAAAGAATGGAATAGCCTTATGCAATCATGTGTTTTATTAAAGCAAATGCCATTTGATTTGTCTTCAGTCTTATCTATTCATTAATACTTTGCCTACTAGTATCGTTGCAAACAGTGAAGACCCAGATAAAATGCCACATAAGTTACATAATGCAGCATTTCATCAGGATCTACAGGCGCTGATCCAGTCTACAAAGTGTAAATTATTATTATCTCTGTTTATGAGTTTTTCCCTATCGAATATTTCAAAAGATAACTTAGCGGCTGCAACATGGCATTTTAATTAAATATATTAGCATTTTATCTTAAATTAACTTCAATAGCATCTTATCAATTGAAATCAAAAGCATCATTTAGTTTGTTACCTGATTTTCCAACACGCTCTGCTCCGAGAGTTACAACTCTTAGGCAGCTCATTTCCTTCACCTCAAATCCTTAATGATGAAAAACAATAATTAAATTCCCATCCTTATCTGCTCAAAGTGTGTCATATTTTTGTTCTGCATGCACAAAACGAACCAGGGAACTTAACAAAATTTTATTTCGAAATGATTGTGAATTTTAGAAATCGATGACCTTTGTGTATTGACGGATTAAATGAACAATATAGATATAAATGGCAAATATTGTCTCTTCCTCGGGTTAAATCCGGCTAATCAAGACCAAAGTAAAAGTGGCGATGTTCGACGTTATCTCAGTTTTCAAGTGTATCAGTAATAAATGACAGAAAGTGTGTGACAACATAACTTCATTATTAAATGGCACCAATTCTTTGCATGCTGCGTAGTTTTGAATGCCATTGTCGTCTGCAATATTTATAACCTAACTGGTCAGTGGCAGTGGTCGGTTTGAGGACTGATAGCCCGGTTTGCTGGTGTCCGTCTGTCCGCCAGTCCGTCCGAACTTCGTGTCGGGCAATATTTCGTACAAAAATTTACCATCACATTATTTTTACCAGTAGATCATGTCTTGTCGTATGTAGATGCCTGATGTTCTTCTATTTTTTTAATATGTCTTTAAGGATACCATGAAAGTGGTTAATAAACAGTTAGCACCCAGATCTGGCCCCGTGTTTATAAAACTTTTTTTCCATGCTCAACTCAGTTGAGCACGAAATTTATCCTGCTCATAAATTTTAAAATGCCATTTTAACATTTATTAGCATGATAAATACAACATCTGAGAGACCATAAACCAAGAAACTTCTTCATTTGTCGATATTTTATTTTTTGTGAGCAGTTGAAATTTTGTGCTCAGTTGAGTTGAGCACGAAAACAGCTTTATAACCTCGGGTTCAGGCCTGATATTTGGACGTTCATGATCTGGTCCAGTGGCCTATATTTGGGAGCGCAGTGGCTCAGTGGTAGAGTGCTTGACTCGAGACCGAAGGGCCGCGGATTCGAGCCTCACCGGCGTCACTGCGTTGTGGTCCTTGAGCAAGACACATTTATCCTAGCTTAGTACTGGTTCAACCCAGGAAGACCCGTCCCTTTATAACTGAAAGATTGTTGATGGGACGTAAAGAATCAAATCAAACAAACAGTGACCTATATTACTAATATACGTCACTGTCTGGTCCAAACTGTTTGCAATAGTAACCAGCAGACGACAAAAGGTCACCACTAGCAGCAATCAAAGACGAGCAGTTAAATGCGACAGGCATCCCAGTACGCTTACAAAAGCGGCCCACTTTCGGCCTGCCAGCTAAACATTTCACTTGGGAACCGATAGTGGACCGAGACAGTATGGGCTGTGATATAACCGTTGGTCGCTATAGTTGAAAATGACTTCTGCTTAATACCTTTGCAGGCGCGGGTCCAGAGGGGGTGGGGCAGTGGGTCCGGACCCCATCCACCTACCCTGGAAAATCACTAGGTGTCCTTAGAAATACTGGTACATACCGCCATTGAGAAACAATTGATCCCAGGGTCTTTTTAGAATCTATCTTGAGTGTGAGGGTAGGATAAAAAAATCCGGTCCCGAGGATCGCCATTTGGCATGACGAGGCTTGCCGAGTGATGACAAACGGTGATCTCGAGGGACGGATTTTTCTATCCTACCCTCACACGAATAATGGATTCATTTTCTTGATCATTACTGTTTTTATTTATTTATTTATTTATTTATTTATTTATTTATTTATTTATTTATTTATTCAATTATGTATTTGTTGATTTTGAAATAAGCTCCCAGAAGTCCCTGAATACGCTTAGATGTAATTTCACATGATGACGTTACTTGCCGTCCTGGGTTAGATAGCATGTGCACGGCCCTCTGTGAAATATGTTGATGAATAAAAGAAAATTAACGCTGCCAGGAGCCGCGCATGCCTTGGGCGACCAGCAATGCACGGTTTTGCTTACACAACAGATTATTTTCAAATTGAATTAACCCTATATGCACGAATGGATTGTTCCATTTGGTTTTGATACAATTAACATTTGATGATCCGTTGTAGATTTCATCTGGGTCTTAACAGTCTGCCAATGTCACCAGTATACAAAGGATTAAGCAGACTGTTATGGGTCCTCACTTTTTGCAATTTTGGCTTAAATATACAGCAGCGGACAACACCACATACGATTTTATTCTGGCACCACCAGCAAAATAACTAACAAATAACTGCGTTTATACGAGAGAAAACCAGTAGTAAAGTTCATGCATGTGTTTATTTCCAGTAATGCATATGAGCCAAGATCTGACAAAGGGACCTTCTGGCAATAAATGTCAAAAGTGAGATATTTACAGAGAATGAAAGACCTAGATGTTGTGAACAATTACAGAAAATTTGAAGAGATTATCTTAACAAATAACAAATATATGAGCGTTTAAACTCGTATATATGATGCGTTTTAAACATGACGTCACTTAACGTTATTAATGACGTTCTGACGTCAACGCCATTGTATTAACATATGACGCTAATACAAAGACGCTAGGAGCAATATTTCAAAAATGCTTCATGTTTCTGTAAATTTGATGTGTATGCAATTGAATAGACTGCACAAATAGCCCACATATACACATCCCGTGTTTACAAAAGCATTTGAAATGAGATATCCTGTTTTCAAGGAAGTGTGTAGTCCATATGCACAGCTGTTGCCATGGCAACATACATTATACGCATCACTTACTTTGCGCCTTTGATTGTATAACTAGTTAGAAGCAATTTGAGTCTATTGAAAGAACATGCAAAATCTTGAAAATTTAGACATTTTTGAAATTTTGATTACACAAAAACTGCTTAAATGCCCGAAGGACCCTTTTCTCAGATCCGCGCTCATTTATAAAACAGTCATTGGTTTTTGTCTGTGTAGGCAGTGAAGGCTCTGGCGAGACTGTCCACATGCGATGCTGCGTCTAAGCATTCAGTGGCGTATCCAGAGGGTGTTCAAGAGGTTCGTTCGAACCCCCCTTCCCATCCTCCGTTTTTAAATATCCTATGAAAATGAAATAATTTGGTCTCAGGCCAAATTATTTCGTTTTCATGGAATATTTGAGAAAAATGAGATAAAATCAGCAAACCGACCCTCGTAATTTCGTATCTTTATGCTATATTTGAACCAGCACATGAGATTCTGGTACATAACGCATATGCGTAAAGTTGTGTGTAAACATGCATGGACTGCTACCTAGTTTTGCTAGAGGTTTTATTTTGGCATGCACCTTTACTCACACCCATTTTATGCGTGTGAAGGCTCTGGTGAGATTTCTGCATGCACAGATGCATCTAAGCATTTGCCTCTTATTGACAATACGATCAGGTCATTTGTGTATTCGTTGTTTCCAAATGTTACTTTTAAAACATAATATTTGACTTCTCTAAAGTTGGTGATTGGGACTCTGTGGCTGCAATTAAACGTCTCCTTATCCTTCACTGTAGTGTAGATTTTATTTTCTTGTCATTTGAGATCATGAAATTTGGACGTGTAACGATTTGGCCGTTTTTTGGCCCACGATTGAATTGGCTGAAATTTGAATATATGGTGGTTTGATCTTTGCCCTTTCACATGAGCATGTTTTTGAATTAACGACGGCATATGCAGTCACATGAATTAAAGTTTCTCACTAGCGTGTATAAACAGAGGTTTGTTCATGAATGTGGATATTTTTAAAGATGCAACAAGCAAACTGACCTCAAACATAAAACCAAACATGCGTATGTTTATACTCATCATGTCTATGTCGTAATTTGAGCTAACACTACCATCATTAATTAATAATTATGCTAAAACTTGGCTAAATACTGTGTTTACAATTACCTTGATGATATGTTGTTTTAGGTGTAATATATATTGAACATTTAGTGTTTTATATCGCCTTTTCCAGTTAATCAATAGCTCAAACAAGCCTATTCCGGTTTATTCACATCAAAATAATCAGTACGACATGTACACAAGCGTGCATGTAACATGTTAAACGCGGCATTACATGCGCAACATTTTGTGCTGTATTAGTATGAAACATGAATATAAATAGTTATAAAGCAAAAGAAATGACAATGAAGCTTTGAACACTTTTTTTTTGCTCACAGCCACAATTATTAAATAGGTACATGTGAGTGTTGTATATCTGTCTGTTCATCTGTCAGTTCGTCTGTATGTCACACATTTGTGTCTGTGACGTATCTACCAAACACCTGATTCGATTATAAGATTTATTCACAAAACTGTGCACCTTTGTGGATGAACATGCAGAATAAATGAATACTTTAAGGCTATGTCAAAGCAGGCGGTCATAGGTTACATTACAGAATGCATATCTGCTCCATTTTTTACGCCTGTCCCAGCTCAGATATCCAACAGTCGTGATAGCGCTGTGGTCTATATTACTTACCTATTATCTTACGTGTAACTAAGGGTTCGCAGTTCACAATCCCGAAGAAACATATGTTTTGTGTCATTGTGCAAGACCCTTCATCTTTATTGCGTAATACATGTTCAACCGAGAAAACGTCATGACTGAAATATGGTTCACTGTAACGTAGAGCAGTGACGTAGAACATTAAAACACTTAGTCATGTTTCAAGCATTTGTGGTGCAGACATCTATTTCAAGGGTGACAACTTCCGTCAATGCATGGATTTCGGAACCGTTTGAACAAAATACATTGTGTTTTGATAAAGGTGAATAAACACCTAAAATAGAGTATTTCGATCCTTGAATATTAAATGTATGTGTTTGTTGGTACCAGTGACTATTTACCATCTGCAGATAAGTGGTTGTTGTATATATACTGCATTATTCTAGCAAACACTTTATGAGAGCGATATTCGTTGAGGAAACAAACAGTTTAGCACAGATATTGTGCACATGTAAGCATGAAAAGCGCATTACACTCATTATGAATAAAATGCTTGTGGCGTTCACATTCAGGGCATTGGCTGTTTTTATACATGCTTTCTTGCATAAATAACAATGAATTGAAAAGAACAAAACTAAGTCAAAGAATTACATTGGTTTATTTGAGACAAAATCTGCGCCACCTATATACATCATATATGTACATGAGAAGTTACAAACTTCGAAAAATATAGATAGGTGTTAGTTTTGAGGGTCAGTTACAATATATGTTGAGAGTGTGCATTTGTATACATCACACCAGCTCCTTTTTGTTCAAATAACCTCACTTTAATAACATTACCATTTAAATGACACAGTTCTATCAAAATTTTCGAATCATATCACATGATTCCGATATCTGTGCTGTGAAGTAGCTGTTTGCTCTACCTTATGAACCGCTAGATGAATTTCATCGAAGCTTGCACAGATACTTATCTGGGACAGCCAAAACGAATTTTAAGATTTTGGTGACCTCAACCTTATTTACAAGGTCACCAGGGACATATATAAACAAGGCTTGTTTGTACTCTATCTTCCTAACCAATGACCAGATTTTTACCAAACTGACACAGATAACTCATTGGGAAGACCTTAATGAATGACTAGAATTCGGTGAAATTGACCTTTATTCCAAGATCACCAGCGTCACATAACTCCTTTAAGTGGGTGGGGACAACTCTATCTAATGTTATATACTTTCCATTCCTAACAACTTTAGTATGGCCATATTAAACAGTGTCTGCCCTGTAATTTGAGAATACCAATAATTGATTATTTTTTGCTCATGCTCTAAAGAATGATCACATAATTTGCCATTTTTGACAATCTTAATTCAAAGCAATGGGCCATGCCAAAACAAAAGTGGCGGTGAGCTGTTTTTTTTTTAAAGCAGATTGTACCAAAGAACTGTCTCCAGAAATCTATGTATCAGTTAAAGCTCCTTTCACCTTCTCTCTCTCTCTCTCTCTCTCTCTCTCTCTCTCTCTCTCTCTCTCTCTCTCTCTCAAATAAGACTCGCATTTACTGAAATGTTGTTGTATTTGCTTTTCAAACGCAATATATCCGAGGACTGTTTGTAAGAAATAATATTGATACGGGCTTACTAATATCTACATTGTATTCCATTTTTGTACGGGAATCTTACGTCTCTCCAGTGATTTTAGTACTCTCAGTGCTTTGATAAGTATGAATTGAATAGTACATTTCAGGATAAAATTTGCAGAAAAAGTCTTTTTAATGTATTTGCCACATGCGGAACCGGCTCAGAGTTACCATTTTATGGTGTAATATTATATGCACAATAAAATGAGAAATAGTTTTATCCGGTTCCGCATGTGGACATGTATGTAATTGAGTCACGAAGTACACGAGGGTGTTTAGTTTTACCATAGACTTAGTGTTAAGTGTGGTTGATAGGGCATGCATTTAACCCAAAAATTTATCATAAAAATAAATTTTAATGAAGAAAGTAAATTGTGGACATTAAACTAGAGACTCTTATGTATCATTTGGGAATATTATGGAGGGATTTCTTTACAATCGATTTTTAACTGTAAAAGTGGGCCATTTGTAATACAAAACCGTTACACGTCCTTTATTGTGGAACTTCAAAAACCATTAAAGGGTCATTTCTTAAATGAATTCAATTTTTGGAATGTTCATGGAATCATGAATACTTCTGGTCTCTTGCAAAGTAAGTGAAAAGGGCTTCACGTTAACTTTGTAAGAGACCCGAAGTATTCATGATTCCATGAACATTTCCAAAATTGAATTTTTACTTATATTTACATTCTATATTATCAATCAAGTATCAATTTTCAATTTTCACCTAACTTGGCTGGTTTTCCAGATATTTTTAATTAAATCAGACATAACGTAGGGTTTGGAATAGCCAAAACGCCAAATTTCCGCGCTTAACGTCATGGCGATGCGTGATCACCGTCACGCAAACGCCAGTAAACAAGCAACGTTATTCGATAGACTTTACGTTAGCCCGCTTAAATGACGTGTATGTGGGTGTGGCTTAACTCGATTTGTACATGGAGGTATGAACAACATCTCAAATGTAAAGGTTCATTTAAAGATTATAGCAGTGGAAATGTAAATATACAGTTATTAACGACTCAACCGTTTTTCGGCCAACATTTTGTTATATATGTATAGGGAAGTTTTGACCAATTTTGTGAGGCGCAGTGACTTAGTTGATAGAGCTTAAGCCTTTAGACCGGGGATCAAAGACAGGCGCATAGCTAGCTTAGAATTCAAAGTACGCACTTGTGGAACAGGGTTAATACATTGAAACATAGGATCCGCAAAAGAGAACATTCACAAACAGCGTAGACCCTGATGAGACGCTGTAAAACGTGGCGTCTCATCAGGATTCGCGTTTTTGCCAAGATATTTCACACACTCTTGGAAATGGAGGATGGCAGAACACTAATATATTTATTCGATTCCGGACCGTGATCACTTCATTGTATAATTGCTAGCCCCAGCCCCAAAATGTGTCTAGGGTGACATTTTGGGCCAATCCGATGCTTAGTGCTGGTTCAAACAAGGAAGCCGATATCACTTAAAAATGGCTGGTGCGTGTTTAGCACAATACTTTGATCCGTTTTGACTTGGGGGCGTTTTGTCTTGCTTCCTTTAATTTTGGTTAGTTAAAATACGTTTCGGGTTGTTCGTATGATTTAAATTTTGTAGTTGCCTCCCTTTAATGACTCAATTTACGACCAATTTGCAGTTCAAACAAACGTGGAAAACTGGTAAAAGATCAATAATATACGGTATTATATAAGGAATCTGGAATCTAAGAACCAATAAAAGCCATGGCAAAACAGTATGATCGTGTGTCATACCCTGACAAGGTTCAGTTCGCTTCAGACATGGAGGAAGACGAGGGAGTTGGCCATCAAACAGGAAATGGGATTTACAACGATTACACAGTACAATTGGCACCAAAGCAGTATAAAGAAGACTTTAAAATAGCTTGTTTTACATTCCAAAAAACGAGACGCACAGCTTTTATTTTGTGTGGTGCTGTGGTGGTTCTTGTTATGGTTATTTTGATCATTATAGTTGCAGCTAGTTCTCACACTAAGCCAAGCCCACAGGCATTGAAGAAATATGGTGAGTAACGATAGTTTAGCGGCTTAATCAACACGGGCTTGGCTCAAAGACGGTCAAAAGGGCGCCGTCTATAGCTCATCAAAGCTTATGTTAAGGCCTAAATGAAATATATGAGTGGTTCCTGTTGCATACCAACAAGGCACTGTCTCCGGGTCCGGTACCGGACACTTAGACTGAGGGGCTACGGGTCCGGTACCGGACTCCTAGACACTGATTCTAGGGGTCTGGTACCGGACTCCGAGCCTCGCCTATGAGGAATGTCTCGGGGTCCGGTAGTTAGTTAAAAACCTACTGACAAGTCTAGGAATACGGGTCTGTACCTGCATGTATATGTAGTTACAGTTTATTTTACCAACAAAAACTCATTTTGAAGTTTCACTTTGCTTCGTCCGCCATCTTTGATCCGCAAAGGGAAACCAATCTGTATTTACTGTCATGCGTCACACTATTCAAACAATTAAGTATAAAAAATTAACTGTTAAATAAAAAAGAACATAACTCACCATTATCCTCTCATCTTCAATTAAAGGAACCAATTAAAGAATCCGGGACGTTTCGCCCCCAAACCATTTCCTCCCCTAGTCATTTCGCCCCAAAGACGTTTCCCCCCTGGTCATTTCCCCCCTAGTCGTTTCGCCCCTACTAGTCGTTTCGCCTCACTAGTCGTTTCGCCCCTTATATATGTATATTATATATAAGAAGTTCTGGCGTGCCTAATCTGGGTCTTAACTGTTTGCAAACGGCAAAAATCGCCGCTAGCAATACAGTTAAAACATGTTTTAAGGCGTACCACTTTATGATGTTTTGGTGCTTAAAACTTGTATGCACAGCAATTTAGTTGGACTAGAGGACTATCTATCGCCCTCATCTACGTTCCTTCTTTAGGAATATGAGCAGCCTGCTCTGGAGAGACTGCAATTAGGCACAATGTTCCAATATTTGGGCGAGCCAGTACCAAACACAGAGGCTTGAAGTTATGATTTTTGTGTGAATTTAGGCCTAGGGGAGCGTGATACATGCTTTAAAATGTCAAAAGTTCGACTAGTTTAAAGATCTGAAAAAATGATCAAATCGAGTATAAGAAAAATGCTTTTTCTATGAATCACTTTGGTCAAAATTTTCATTTTATTCATTGGCTTTTATTTTCTCGAAATTTTTCGAAGGAATTAAAGAGAAGGTCCCTAAGTATCAGAAAGGCAGCAAATTTTCATAAATTCGAGCACATGTGGTACCAAAGAAAAGAAAATCGAGTTTGAATTTCAGTGCATGTTTCTGACTGCATGATTTTCAATCCTGTAGAATACTTGTGGAGGGTAACTGAATAAAATTAAGCAAAATTCAAGGTGTTGACGAAAAAGGGAAACTTAGCATTTTCTGTTTGTTTGTTGTTGTTTTTCTATAGAAATAGACTCGGTCTTAGCTAAGTTATTAACTTAAATGCCTAATATGAATCTTGCACAGGGAGCAGACTCAGTGGTGTCTTATCAGGTCAAATTAAGCTCAAACAAGCATGCTCAGCTACTTGGGCTAGTTAAAATACTGAAATTTCGCGTCTCGCTAGTTTAGCTATCGAATATCGCAGAGTGCGAATAACGAAGGCGCTGACCAGACTGCGCCGATGCGGAACAGTTCAGCACCTTTGTTTTTCGCATCCAACAACATCGTGTTTTCTCGCATGTAGCCTCATTTTTTTTACATGTTACGGTATTGCTACCCATGCAGATCTTAGTCTTTGAGGCCTTATTGGTTATACATGTAAATTAGAGAACACTTAAAACAATACATCATAGGTCCAAAGAAGGAAACATTTTAATGTAATGATATTTTAAACATGTGTTTTGGATGCTCAAAACAACCGGCTCATTGCTGTTTCTAGATAGCTTATAACTTTTTAGTACCCACAACAATGTTTGGGTTGGGCAAGACCAAAGCTTTTATGCATTAAAGTTAATGATTAATACCATGTTTTTTTGCATTGACGTTAGTTATTTATGCAAGAAAATAAATACGGAATTACTGTTTAAATCAAAACCTAAGCCTATAACCCCACTAGATAGCTGCGTATACACGCTTGATAATCGTACACCTTCATATATATCTGAACTGAAAATTCCTATGTCGCAAATGTGGCATAATCCAACGGCTATTGTATGAATGCAAACAGCGAATCCTCTGACGAGACTGCGCAGGCTCGTCTGAGCGTTCACTATTCACACATGCGATAAGTACCAAAATTTTATGAACTGGCTCATTTAAATTCTAAATATTTTTTCCTCTGTATGCAACTTCTTAACCTGCACTTTTGGAAACATGAAATGCCGCATAATTTGACATTTCATCAGGGTCTACACTGTTTGTTAAGACTAGGTCCGAGGTAAAGACAAAAATGATCTACAGAGAAAGAAAAATAAACATTTATTTGTTGTATACATTGTTCGTGAAATTTCAGTATTTTTTGTCACGTTCAATTAAGGCTGACACGCGACAATAAACTAATCGATTAATTAAATATTGATAATCGTTCACAGGCTATCGCTGTTGTTGAGTTGAATGGATTATCTTAATGACTTGTCCGCCCCTGAAGTGACACTTTTGATGGCTTCTATTTTGTTAATATTGGTTTGACCCTACCGAACAGTAACGACTCTGAGAAGACACTGCAATCTGCAATGCCTCGCCTTGATATTCACTTAATTTAATATAAAATAATAAAGTATCAATGCAACCATATATGACGTGTAGAATGGCATGTCCATGAGAACATATAGAAATTGGTTTTCGTTTTTTCGCAAAACGATAAATGCGCTGATCAGATTGTTCGACTTTTGTATGCAAAAAACAAGGGCATATATCAGTCTTCACAACTGTGCAGTCTGATCAGTGCCTTTCTTGTTAGCTGTCTAGAAATAGCAAATAGCTTTTGTCAGGACGTGGCTAGTTTAAGCCTTTGTGAGTAGGTATGAAGATATTGGCCAACATTTCGTCTGAGCCTTCATCTGCTATACGTAGTACAGCAAATACTGTGTCCAGATTTTGCAGATGCACTGGCTCGTCTAAGCCTTCGCTGCTCGCCGATGCAAAATTAAAATCCAAAATCTCATACAATGTGCATGACAGTCCAAATTGAAAGACATTAAACTTTTTCAATGAAATGTGACCATCGGACCAGGGTTTCCCCAAATACAATATCTTTTGCGAGTAGTGGGGAGACACATACCAGTCCGATTCCACACGTTGGTGCGCCGGAACTTGATTCTGACTGTCTGCAAACATTCTTTTGATTGTTTTATCAATTTTACAAAATAGGGACATCTCTGAATGTTATACGCCACATGACGCAATACCTGGTCTGGGTCTGCAATGTTCGCCAAGTCAGACAAACTGCAAACATCGAGAAAGACAACATCCTGTAACCGATGTGAAATGATTTTGATCCAGATAAGCCCCTGTTTCTCGTGTCTGACCTGAGTCAAACTTTTTGCATGTGGCAAGTCAGAACGTGGCAAAAGTCTCCACCAGCGGCGGTCCGGGATAACGGTCAAGCTGAATGAGCATGGGTGTATATACACATGTGTCAAGAATAATTTTCACATTAAAATTCTTAGGTCGGTAGAAATCTCAGTGGTCTATTTGATGATTGAGTTTGTGTTAAATGTCCCACCAACAGCTGAGGTCGTGTGGAGATGAGGCCACGACTTAGAGACTTGTCCGGCAGACTGGAAGAGCTGGGGATCGAACTCAGGATCCCTGGGTATAAAGCGAGTGGATTATATATCCACTACAACACAATGGCTATATATGGTTATGGACATAAATGGTTCGACATCTACATCTAATTGTTGAGATTCATTCTGTCACCATTGATCATTATGGATGAATTGTCAAGTGGCCCTATCAACAACCCCCCCCCCCCTCCCCCCCAAAAAGAAATGATTTTTTTGTATTTTTTTTAAATAATTTACCATGCAACTTTATGTTAAATTTCTATGAAACATATCAAAAGTATTCTGCGGCATACTGGGGTATCCTGCAGCAATCAGACCGACCCCCGCCCATTCACCCAGTCTGCATGTCGATCCGTCCACCCATCCATCCACCCACCCTTCCACCTAGCTATCTATGACAAATAAATCATTAAAAAATATTTGGGGGCGAAACGACTAGGGAGGAAATGGTATTGGGGGCGAAACGACTAGGGTATAGGGGGCGAAACGACCAGGGTTGAAAATAGAGGCGAAACGACTAGGGGGGGAAACGACTAGGGGGGAATCGTCTTGGGGGCGAAACGTCTTGTTACCCAATTAAACTACTCGTTGGCAGCTGATTAGTGAGATGAGTGAGTAGAGTCAAATAAGCTCACATAGCTTAACCATAACATGGTCATGTGTAGTATATATATCAATACATAAATACAAAATTCATACACACAGCCAAAGGTCATGGATGTACTAACCCCCAAATTGCCAATCACAAAAAGGTTTAGCCTGTATTGCAGAACAACATGAACCCTGGTCTAGAAGCTCACTTCGGATCAGTCTGATCAGGGACCACACTGTTTGCTTCGATTATCAAATTTAGTAAAGTGAAGACTACTGGGACAACGGCAGTGGACCTTACTGGTATCTTTGGACATTCGGACATAGCTTTATACGAAGACTCTGAGTGTTGTTGTTTTTTTGTCTTTTTTTAAACAACTGATATGGTAGGCTACAAAAAGGAAATGACTTTTTAGCATAAAGACAAACAGTGTTGGACAACATCAGACTGCTCCTACGATAACAGTCTGATCTGGATCCACACTATTTGCTAGAGAGACGTTACAAATGGATATCCTCGATCGCGGAAATGCATCTAAAATAAAGACGAACAAGATCAGACTGCTCCTATGATTACAGTCTGATCTCGGTCCACTCTAATTACTACAGAGACGTTACAAATGGATCTACATAGGTTGAACGACTCGATCGTGGAAATGCATCTAAAATTTACGTCTGCTGGAGTCATCTGCAACATGTAAATGCTTACACCAAAGGCTAATTTTGCCGTGAACCTGATCAGACTGTTCCTAGGAGAGCAGTCAGATTTGGGTCTACACTGTTTACTACAAAGACGTCTTATAGACAGACAAACAGTGCGAACTCGCTTCAGGCTGTTCTTAGGAAAGTAGTTTGATACGGGACCACACTGTTTGCTACAAGACTGCTTCATGCCAAGTTCATGGGTCGTTATGTCAGGGAAATAAAACTTATGCTTACGTCAAGGGCTAATATCTCCGAACAGACAAACATTTGGGACCCGGATCAGACTGCTCCTGGGTGAGCAGTTTAATCTGGGTCCACACTGTTTGCTACAAAGACTGGTCTGGAATAAACTAGCAGAACATAAATGGCGTTTCGCTGGCGTGCCAATGATGGCCCAACATTGCTGGCTTAGTAGCTTTGTAATTTTTCAGTGGATCCGGACCAGTATTGCTAAGAATTTAGAAACCCTATATTTCTTATGATTTTTCAGGGGAGGGGGGGGGGTCCGGAGCCCCTGTTCCCCCTCTGGGTCTGCGCATGAATACGCCCAACTGATGTTAGATCCTATCATAAATTTCTGAGCACCACATTTCGTATGGCATATATAACTGTTTAGTTGTGAATAACGTCCTGTGCCAGCATGCTAACATCGGGCCACCATCGGCCCATGCGTTTGGCTGGTGTTTGACAGTGGTCTAATTTTGTGTGCTTATTTGGTCTTAAGCTTTTGGGTACTCAAAATAACCGCCTCATTGGCGGACGGTGCTGTGAATAACTTCTCGTACTAGCATGTTATATCGGGCCAAAATCGGCCCACGTTTTTAGCTGTTTTATTTTGAATAACTTCGGACCACCATCGGCTCATGCGTTTCACTGGTGCCTGGTGGTGGATGGATGGCGGACGGACGGACAGACAGACAGACAGATAGATAAGTGACCAATTAGCCATTATGAAAGCAATTAAACAATGCATTTGCAATCGCCGTTTGCTTACTTCAATGAAAGTGCAAATTGGTATTAACCTTACGAATAATAATCAAATAGACAGATAACAATATCAATTAAAGAACCTCAAACCCTGCACCAAATCATTGATGCGATAGTAAGTTACCCCTGACATTAACTACGTTTATTCATGGCCTTATTGGAAAAATAAGGATAAGAAAAATAAAAGGAATTAAGTAAGAGAAAATATAATATAGCCGTCACACGTGATTTCCAACAATGTGGCATTTTGACAAGTGTGGACTCTGACGAGCCATTGCAGCCTCCTGTTAAGCTTAGAAACTCCAAATCTTGTTCAGTCAGTAGCTTAAAATTCATAGAATATTCAAGCAACTGGCAAAGGCTCTGATCAGACTGTGCGTATGCGCAGGCTGATCTGAGGCTTTGCTAGTCGCACATACCACATTGTTGGAAATCTCATGTCGTGGCTCAATTATCTAGTTATGTTTTTTCACTCTCATACCTTTTGTATAAGCTTATACTTGTTTGAAATACAGATGATCAAAGATGGCGGACGAGGCAAAGTGAAACTTCACACGAGTTTTTGTTGATAAAATAACTGTTACTACATATACCTGCAGGTACGGACCAGCATCACCATATCCCTAGATTTGTCAGTAGTTGTTTTACAAACTACCGGACCCCGAGACATTCCTCATAGGCGTAGCTCGGAGTCCAATACGGACCCCTAGCCCTGTAGTCTTGGGGTCCGGTACCGGACTCGGAGACAGTGCCTACCAACAAATTTAGGATAGGTAGGTAGGGAAATTATTAAATTTTGTTATAACATTTAACAAAGAAAATAGTGACAAAATCTGAAAAAGTGCCCATTTTAGGTATTTTTTCTTTAAAGACCATTTTAATGTTTAGGGTAGGGTTAAAAAAATTAGGGGTCTCCCTAAAAAGCGTCAAGGAGTGACAAGAAGTGACACGAAGCGTCAAGAGGCTTTTAAATAATTTTTAATGCCTAAAATGAGTAAATAAGATTAAATTTGATAAATTTTGACATATAAAAGTATCTCAGCCCCAGTTATAAGCACTTGCAATACATATAAGGCTCCCAAATAGATGTCATAATTTCTGGTAATTTCCGCTAAATTAAGCATCAAGAGATTTGTCCTGAGCGACAAGAAGAATTAACAACATATTTAATTAGTGTTTAACAAATAACATTATACCTAACAAGAAAAGAAAGAAATATTTGCTGTTCATGTACCATTTTCTATATATCTATCATTTTGAAAGCCCACATATTTTAAAAATAGAGCTCCTGGCGATTGAGCTCGAGCGCTAGTCCAGGCGTCAAGAGAAATGTCATGAGTCAAAGCTATATGGTGTATTAACTATAATATACCTGAAAATGTTTAATTTATATATATACCCCCTTGCGTCCTATTTGAAATGTCAAGAGAAGCGACAAGAAAAATGCACAACATTTGAAGCGTCAAGAGAAGCGACAAGAAAATCGCGCCACATTTGAAGTGTCAAGAGAAATGTCATGATACAAAGCTATATGGTGTATTAACTAAAATATACAACGATGATGATGAGGTCTATGACCTTCCCGTAATCAGCCTGTGCAGTTTGTTTGGTTTCGAGAGCCTCCATGGGCTCATGATCGTTACTGTTAAAATGTGCAGTTTCGCTTTCGCTATTATCGTTTTTGTGCGAAGACTCAATTTGTACGTCGTTTTTATAGAGTTTTGCGTCTGATATGCAGCTTAAGATTTCTTGTTAAAGTTCTGCAAGTGTTTCCTCATGGTTGAGGGCCAATCGCTGTATTGACTGCTTGCGCTGTGAACCATTTTACATTTTAAGTGTCAAGAGAAGCGACAAGAGAATGCTCCACATTTCAAGTGTCTAGAGAAGTGACAAGAAAAATGCGCCACATTTGAAGCGTCAAGAAAAGCTTTTACATTTCAAGTGTCTAGAGAAGCGACAAGATAGTGGCCTGAGAATTTTATAATATGGAATCTTCCAGTTAAAAAATATTTAAAAAAATCTAATGCAAATAGAAAGTCCCTAGTCAGAGTGCTCCTCTAGGGACAGACTGGTTAGGGACTAATTTGTTTGCAAGTGAGTTCCTGTCCGATTAAAATGTTGTTTTTAGCTCACCTGAGCCGAAGGCTCATTGGTGAGCTAATAGTATACCAGTGACTCCGTCGTCCGTCCGTTGTCCGTCCGTCCGTCGTCCGTCAACATTTTCAAACATCTTCTCCTCTGAAACTACTGGACCAATTGAACTCATATTTCATATGGAGACTCCTTAGGATGGGGGAACGAAAGTTTGTTCAAATGGTCTTGGTCACATGACCAAGATGGCCGCCACGCCCATATATGGTAAAAACCCTTAAAAAATCTTCTTCTCCAGAACCAGAAGGCCGATGACCTTGGGACTTGGTATGTAGCATTTGGGTTGTGGGGTCTACCAAGTTTGTTCAAATGATGATCCTAGGTTGACCTTGACCTACTTAAAGTCAAGGTCAAATTTGCTTCCTAATGCATTTAAATGGGAAAATTTCTGAAAAGTTGATTTTTTTGAAAACTGTGGAAGCTTTAGTCATTATTCTCACTTGATATGTTTAACTTAATGAGACAATGGCTATAAATAAGTTCAAAAGGTCAAGGTTGACCTTTGACCTTTCAGCTTAGGTCGCTCATATTGGAGTCCCATCAATATATTAAAACATAGTTTTCTCACAAACCATTGGCCCAATTGAACTCAAATTTCATGTGAAGACTCCTTGTGATTAGTAAGCCAAAATTTATGCAAAATATTTTGGTCACATGACCAAGATGGCCGCCACGCCCATATATGGTAAAAACCATTTAAAAATCTTCTTCTCCAGAACCAGAAGGCCGATGACCTTGGTACTTGGTATGTAGCATTTGGGATGTGGGGCCTACCAAATTTGTTCAAATGATGAACCTAAGTTGACCTTGACATACTTAACGTCAAGGTCAAATTTGCTTCCTAATGCATTTAAATGGGATTTCTTTTGAAAATTTCATTTTTTGAAAACTGTTGAGGCCTAAGTCATTATTCTCACTTGATATGTTGAACCAAATGAGACAATGGCTATAAATAAGTTTCAAAGGTCAAGGTTGACCGTTAATTTTTCAGCCAAGGTCGCTCATATTGGAGTCCCATCAACACATCAAAACATAGTTTCCTCAGAAACCACTTGGCCATTTGAACTCAGATTTCATATGAAGACTCCTTATGATAGGTTAGCCAAAATTTATACCAAGTGTACTGGTCACATGACCAATATGGCCATCACGCCCATATATGGTAAAACCCCTTTAAATGTCTTCTTCTCTGGAACCAAAGGCCAATGGCCTTGGCACTTGGTATGTAGCATTGGGGATGTGGTCCCTACCAGATTTGCACAAATGATTGATCTAGATTGACCTTGACCTACTTTATGGCAAATCTGATTCCTAATGCATTTATTTGGGAAAAATCTTGTATTAAGTACCAAAAGCCAAGCTGACCTGTGACATTTTATCCAAGGCCACTCATTTAGACTGCCACACACCTATCTAAACATCTGTTTCTCAGAAATCACTGGGCTGCTTGATGGATTATATATTAGATTGTTTAAGTCACTTGACCAAAATGTCTGTAACCCCCATATTTGGTAAAACAAAATTTGTTCCATTATAAGCTGTAGTTGACCTTGACCTATTTTAACATTATTAAGGAGATCAGGTGAGCGCCTCAGGACCTTCAGGTCCTCTAGTTTATATAAAACATGGAAAACCTATTTCAACTCCTCCATGAGCCTCATCAGGTGGTGGCTTTTGCATTTATTGCATTTGTGTCCCCACTATAGGTTTTTGTGTATTTTTTATGTTTTTTTTTGTTTTTTTTTGTTTATGTTTTTAGCTCACCTGAGCCGAAGGCTCCGAGGTGAGCTATTAGTATACCAGTGACTCCCTCGTCCGTCCGTCCGTCCGTCAACATTTTCAAACATCTTCTCCTTTGAAACCACTGGGCCAATTGAACTCAAATTTCATATGGAGACTCCTTAGGATGGGGGAACGAAAGTTTGTTCAAATGTTCCTGGTCACGTGACCAAGATGGCCGCCATGCCCATATATGGTAAAAACCCTTTAAAAATCTTCTTCTCCAGAACCAGAAGGCCGATGACCTTGGGACTTGGTATGTAGCATTGGGGATGTGGGGCCTACCAAGTTTGTTCAAATAATGATCCTAGGTTGACCTTGACCTACTTAACATCAAGGTCAAATTTGCTTCCTAATAGATTTAAATGGGAATTTTTTTGAAAAGTTGATTTTTTGAATACTGTTAAAGCCAAAGTGATTATTCTCACTTGATATGTTGAAACTAATGAGACAATGGCTATAAATAAGTTTCAAAGGTCAAGGTTGACCTTTGCCCTTTCAGTCAAGGTCGCTCATATTGTGGTCCAATCAATATATTAAAACATAGTTTTCTCACAAACCATTGGCCCAATTGAGCTGAAATTTTATGTGAAGACTCCTTATGATAAGTCAGCCAAAATTTTCACAAAATATTTTGGTCACATGACAAAGATGGCCGCCACGCCCATATATGGTAAAAACCTTTTAAAAATCTTCTTCTCCAGAACCAGAAGGCCAGTGACCTTGAGACTTGGTATGTAGTATTGGGGATGTGGGGCCTACCAAGTTTGTTCAAATGATGATCCTAGGGTGACCTTGACCTACTTAACGTCAAGGTCAAGTTTGCTTCCTAATGCATTTGAATGGGAAATTTTTTGAAAAGTTGATTTTTTGAATACTGTGGAAGCCAAAGTCATTATTCTCACTTGATATGTTCAATCTAGTGTCTATAAATAAGTTAAAAGGTCAAGGTTGATCTTTGACCTTTCAGCCAAGGTCGCTTATATTGGAGTCCCATCAACATATTAGAACATAGTTTTCTCAGATAATTCTTGGCCAATTGAAAGCAAATTTCTTTGACAACTCCTTATGACTGGTTAGCCAAAACTTATACAAATTGTTATGGTCACATGACTAACATGGCCACCATTCCCATATATGGTAAAAACTCTTTAAATCTCTTCTTCTCTGGAACCAAAAGGCCATTGGCTTTGGGACTTGGTATGTAGGATCGGGGATGTGGGCCCTACCAAGTTAGCACAAATGATGAATCTAGGTTGACCTTGACCTACTTTATGGCAAGGTCAAATTTGATTCCTAATGCATTTTACATGGAGAAAATCTTAAAATGTTCATTTCTATAACTGAGCCAGCCAAATTCATAATTAACTAGTTAAACCTATTGCGATAATGGTTTATTACTAGTAAGTACCAAATGTCAAGCTGACCTGTGACATTTTATCCAAGGCCACTCATTTGGACTGCCACATACCTATCTAAACATTTTTTTCTCAGAAATCACTGGGCTGTTTGATGGATTATTCATTAGATTGTTTAGGTCACTTGACCAAGATGTATATGGTAAAAACAAAATTTGTTCCATTAAGAGCTGTAGTTGACCTTGACCTATTTAAACATTATTACGGAGATCAGGTGAGCGCCTCAGGACCTTCAGGTCCTCTAGTTTTTTTTGTGTGTGTTTTTTTAGAAGTTATTTTCGAGATTAGAATATTTCATTTACTTTAATTCGGCAAGCAAACTAGTGGCTAAAGCTATTCATGTTTTTGTCATTTGTTGGTGACCGTTTTTGTAGATTTGACTCTTCTTTTTTGTCCAGGTTTTCTTGCCACAGTTGCTGTTTTGGGTAATAAAAGCTTGCCATCATAGGATGTGGCGGGGGTTGTCATTAATAAATACAGGAGAGAGTAGGGGGGGGGGGGGCTAAATGTCATTTGAAGAAAAAAAACAGAAATATATCATAAAATTCATTTCCCATAAGACGTATTTTTCATCCACAAGCCAACACGCGCCACCCATTAAGGTAATTACTGTCACTCAGCTTTGAGTTGATACGGCTAATTAAGCACAACTCAAAGCTGGTCGTTTGGTTAATTGGGTGAGCCAATATTTCTCTTGACGCTAAATAGCGTAGCTTGGATGCTGATTTAGTGAACGATGTCGTTTCTGTCAGGTTTCTCTTTTTCAGTTTAGTAATAATATTTTGGAGTATACTCAAGTGCTAAAAAGTGTTTCTCAAAATTTAACCATATTTACAGTTGTGATAAATTCTTGTAGGCAAATTGTTGGATTATAACAACTCTTAGGATTTTACAAGGTAAGGGATGAAACAAGTTTGCACACCTAAAGCGACTATCTATATTACATACAACATTGCATTTCAAAACTAAAGGTATTCAACCTGATTATATAAAAACAAAGCTAATTTCCATAACAACAATCTTATCATATTCTTTTCTAGTTCGTAACTTCTCTTGACGCTTAGTCTATTTTCTTCTTGTCGCTTGACGCGAGAAAACCTGTCTTCGGGGGTTTGCGAACAGTAAAGGCGCAGACCAGTCTGTGCATCCCACGCAGTCTGATCAGCGCCTTTGTTATTCGCTTATTGGAAACTATCATATCTTAACTTGCTACCAGCGGAATTTCAATTTTCTAGCTAGTCTCTGTACATGTAGCTTAGGAGACTTGTTTGGGTCATTTCTGCTGTATTAAATATCTCTTGTCTCTCGGGACTTTTTCTTGTCGCTTCAGATTAAGCTCTCGAGGTGGGTTATAAGAGCCTATATTTCATCTGTTTTGAGATTATTATTACATATATGATTTTTTGTTATAAATTAATAAATCGGATAGGTTTTATGTTAAAATATTAAATGGTCGTTAGAAGATCTGTACTTCTTGTGTCTCAAGAGACTTCTCGTTACGTTATTTTTTCTTGTCGCTTACTTTAGTCTTAGCGACTAAAGCAGCATTTTCAGCGATATGTGAGTCTTCAAATGTCTATGAATATATCTAAGAAATGGAGAGTGATGAGCAACTTCGTTTTAATATCTTGATTGATACATTACTTTGTAACTTATTGTAAATTATTCTTGTCGCTAAGGAGATATCTCTTGACGCTAATAGTTTAGCGCACGGGCAAAACTTAAGGGGGTTAATTGATAGTTACTTGCAATGTAACTGCATTTACTTAAATATAAACACTTATACATGTAAAATATGATCGATTTTGCTATACAACATACATAAAATTGCGTTATAATGCTTATAAAATCCTCTTGACGCTTCGTGTCACTTCTTGACACTTCTTGTCGCTTCTTGTCGCTTTTTAGGGAGACGGTAGGCCAACATAAACCACACATACATTTCATTTAAGCCTTATGTGGAAGAGCAGTGGCTCAATGGTAGAGTGCATGAACTGAGACCGAGGGGTTGCGGGTTCAAGCCTCACTGGCTTCACCGCGTTGTGTCCGTGAGCAAGACACTTTAATTCTGACTTAATACTGGTTCAACCCATTAAGACCCGTCCCGACATAGCTGAAAAATTGTTGTTTGGGATGTAAAGAATCAAAGCAAACAAAAACAAATAAAGCTTATGTTTACTGTTGTGTACTGTCATGCAGTCTTTAAATAAAAATTTCTTATCTTATCAATCAAAATAGGCCTTCCGATAGCCTACAGCTAGGACACAGTACTGTTTACTGGCATAAAGGGGAAATTAGTTTAGAAGCAGGGTTGGGTGGCAGAGCTCTCACTAACTGCTGATTTGCAGTTCTGAACTCACACTTTTTGGCTGGGACTCCTATTTTTTGAAGGCGGCTATATTCTTTTGTATGGTGGGACTCCCACTTTTTGTAATAGAGAGCTCTGGGACTCCTGTTTTCAAAATCCTAGTGAGAGCTCTGGGTGGTAAATCCCCCCTCCATTTATTACAGGACTGGCAGAGTGACATATAGATGGTGCAGATAATTTTAATCCTAAAAAAACCTTAACATTAAACATTCCGTTTTAATCCAGGGATGAGAAAGTTCAGGATCGATCAGGATTTCCCGATTGAGCGATGGCATATGATTTATATAATATCAGTTGTTTTTGCTGAAATTTATGTTTGAATGAAGTTAAAACTGAATTTTAGATATAAAACTAGAACACATTCGATGGCGCGCCATCGCAAATCCCCACACTCTCGAAGATATCTAATGGTATTTGATCCTTTGAACCCATCCCAAGGTCACCAGTTTGATCCTAGGGTAAAATTTTACAGTGTATCCTGGTCTACTGCTCATCCCCTTTAATTTGATATGCCACATGACCATGTTCATAAAATTAAATTTTTGACCCCCCAGCACCCCCAAGTCCCAAACCCTGGGGCATGCATCACCCAGGGGACAGAATGAAAATCCTGTCTTATATGTTTATATCTTTCATTAGTGAGAGGAAACACAAAGTTCAGATTAAAAATCTTTGAAATTGACTTTGTATTGAGATTTAATGATATTTGACCTTTTGGCCCCTCCCAAAGGCCCCAGGAGGCGGGGACCCAAAAATTTGCGCTGTTGCATGTGCCATTCATGTAAGTAACTCACATACCAATTCTGGTTGAATTTGGAAAAAAAAGTTTTTGAACCCCCCACAGTACCCCATGTCCCACCCCTGGGGCATGACCCAGGCGACGGAATGAAAATCCCCTCTGATATGTTTTATATCTTTCAATTGTGAGAAGACACACAAAGTTTGGCTTAAAAATCTTTGAAATTGACTTTGTGATTGAGATTTAATGATATTTGACCTTTTGACCCCTCCCCAGGGCCCCAGGGGGTGGGATCCAAAAAAATTGTGCCGTTGCACGTGCCATTGATGTAAGTTACTCACACACCAAATCTGGTTGAATTTCGGAAAAAAAATTTTTTTGACCACTCAACCCCCAAGGTACCCCCAAGTCCGACCCCTGGGGCATGACCCAGGCAACGGAATGAAAATCCCGTCTGATATGTTTTATATCTTTCATTTGTGAGAAGACACACAGTTTGGTTTAAAAATCTTTGAAATTGACTTTGTAATTGAAATTTAATGATATTTAATTATATTTGACCTTTTGGCCCCTCCCCAGGGCCCCAGGGGGCGGGGCCAAAAAAAATGTGCCGTTGCACACCCTATTCATGTGAGCAACTCACACACCAAATTTGGTTGAATTTGGTCCAATGGTTTAGGAGGAGATAGCGTGAGAGACAGACAGACGGACGGAGGCAATTGCTTTTTTGAAAAAGCGTGGGGATAATAAGCTTAAACTGACTGGTAACTTTCTATTGATATTTTGTTATTTTAAGCCTTTAATAAGTGATTTAAAAACGCTTTTTCTCCATTTTGGAGTCAACTGACATATTTTCCTGAATGAGAATGGCTGACTGTTTCTCATCCCTGTAATCAAACGTAAGTTATGTTTAATTAAGTAGGTATATGAATTTAACTAATAAATGTCAGATAGATATCCACCTGTGTGGCATGCCAGGGCTCTTGCACCACTTTTTGGGAATGGGGCCGGGGCCAATGGAATTGGGAAAATTAGGGGCGTTTTGACTAAAATTGGGAAATTTGATATTGTCTTTATGTATGGCGTTTCCATTGCTAGTTTGATTCCAATAATTTAATTAAACTTACCATAGTGTACAAAATGTACATACTATGAGACAAGGGATAGAAAGAAGCAAGTGTGATTGTATTCTATTATTCTGTGAAAATTTAAATATGTATTGGTCCAATGGTTTAGGATTTCTATTATATGAAATAAAGATGGAGAACCCCCCAAAAAAATTGGGAATTTTTTTCTGGAATTGGGAAAGAACATACTCTTTGGCATTGGGAATGGGGCCGAATTTCGGCCCTAAAATCGGGTGATTGAGAGCCCTGAATAAAGATAATGAAAGTTTTTATGAAACATTTTGTACCATCCTACTGACTAGTCAAGTGGTTATGGTACAGAGTTTACAACCTAAAGGTTGTGAGTTAGAGTCCATGTGTGTTCTTTTTTAAAACTTTTATTCGATTTGTTTTAGTTCAATTTTATAGGTGTACCACGACCTCTGAGTAATGACATTTGGATCATTCTATTTTTAGCTCACCTGAGCCGAAGGCTCCGAGGTGAGCTATTAGTATACCAGTGACTCCGGCGTCCGTCGTCCGTCCGTCGTCCGTCCGTCCGTCCGTCCGTCCGTCCGTCCGTCCGTCAACATTTTCAAACATCTTCTCCTCTGAAACCACTGGGCCAATTGAACTCAAATTTCATATGGAGACTCCTTAGGATGGGGGAACGAAAGTTTGTTCAAATGTTCCTGGTCACATGACCAAGATGGCCGCCATGCCCATATATGGTAAAAACCCTTTAAAAATTTTCTTCTCCAGAACCAGAAGGCTGATGACCTTGGGACTTGGTATGTAGCATCAGGGATGTGGGGCCTACCAAGTTTGTTCAAACAATGGTCCTAGATTGACCTTGACCTACTTAACGTCAAGGTCAAATTTGCTTCCTAATAGATTAAAATGGGAATTTTTTTGAAAAGTTGATTTTTTGAATACTGTTAAAGCCAAAGTGATTATTCTTACTTGATATGTTGAAACTAATGAGACAATGGCTATAAATAAGTTTCAAAGGTCAAGGTTGACCTTTGCCCTTTCAGCCAAGGTAGCTCATATTGTGGTCCCATCAATATATTAAAATATAGTTTCCTCACAAACCATTGGCCCAATTGAGTTCAAATTTCATATGAAGACTCCTTATGATAAGTTAGCCAAAATTTATACAAAATATTTTGGTCACATGACAAAGATGGCCGCCACGCCCATATATGGTAAAAACCTTTTTAAATCTTCTTCTCCAGAACCAGAAGGCCAGTGACCTTGAGACTTGGTATGTAGTATTGGGGATGTGGGGCCTACCAAGTTTGTTCAAATGATGACCCTAGGATGACCTTGACCCACTTAACATCAAGGTCAAGTTTGCTTTCTAATGCATTTGAATGGAAAATTGAATTGAAAAGTTGGTTTTTTGAATACTGTGGAAGCCAAAGTCATTATTCTCACTTGATATGTTCAATCTAGTGGCTATAAATAAGTTTCAAAGGTCAAGGTTGATCTTTGACATTTCAGCAAAGGCGGCTTATATTGGAGTCCCATCAACATATTAAAACATAGTTTTCTCAGACAATTCTTGGCCAATTGAAACCAAATTTCATATGACAACTCCTTATGATTGGTTAGCCAAAACTTATACAAATTGTTATGGTCATATGACTAACATGGCCACCATGCCCATATATGGAAAAAACTTTTTAAATCTCTTATTCTCTGGAACCAAAAGGCCATTGGCTTTGGGACTTGGTATGTAGGATTGGGGATGTGGGCCCTACCAGGTTAGCACAATTGATGAATCTAGGTTGACCTTGACTTACTTGATGGCAAGGTCAAATTTGATTCCTTATGCATTTATATGGAGGAAATCTTAAAATGTTCATTTTCTATAACTGAGCCGAATTCATTAAAGTTAAATCTATTGAGACAATGGTTAATTAAGTACCAAATGTCAAGCTGACCTGTGACCTTTTATCCAAGGCCACTCATTTGGACTGCAACATACCTATCTAAACATCTTTTTCTCAGAAATCACTGGGCTGTTTGATGGATTATTCATTAGATTGTTTAGGTCACTTGACCAAAATGTATATGGTAAAAACAAAATTTGTTCCATTATAAGCTGTAGTTAACCTTAACCTATTTTAACATTATTAAGAAGATCAGGTGAGCGCCTCAGGACCTTCAGGTCCTCTAGTTAATGGTTGATGTGTAATGCGTAAAATGAGCCAGTCTGTCTGAAACATCTTCAGAGTTTCACGTGAAAATAGTGTTCTATATTACAGCCAAAACATGCCGCTTTGGGTTTAAAATTATTTACTATACATGTTGTTTGAATTTAAGGTCCTCTCATTTTTGCTTATCTTGATCTCTTTTCTTTGCATTCTAGGCTTAATAGCTTACCCAGCTGCTCAAGATGGAAGCTCTGTGATTTCTTTTAGTCCACTTCTCTACACTTCATACCAGCAATATATAGAAAACTTGGAATTCCATTTGAATGGTGAGTATTTGATTACATGTTGCATGGGTGAAAGTTTTCAGGATTATTCCTAAATTTAGGATTTTGAAGCTGACTTTCCACTGAAAATAAATCGGAGAAGCTTTTAAAATCTGTCTAATTCAGCATTTTTAAGGCTGACTTTCCACGAATTTTAAAAGCTTATCATCTGTCTAATTCAACATTTTGAGGCTTACTTTCTGTGGAAAGTCAGCCTCAAAATGCTGAATTAGACAGATTTTGATTGCTTCACTGATTTATTTTCAGTTCATCTTTGGGCAATTGACCATTTAAACTTGAAATTGTTAACACTTTGTAAGCATACAGCAAGTTTTAAAATTTGATTTTGATTAAAAAATTCAGGATTTTTGAAATTTTGAACTTTCACCCATGACATTGGGTCTATTTGAAATCAAGAATTTTTAACCCAATTAAGCTGAATGGATTTGCCTACCCTTATGAGTAGCACAAGTCAGTTTTCCAATTTTAAGGGTGTTTGGTGGTATATTTTTTTCTTTTTCCAAATTTCAAAAGAACATCCTGTAAGCCAAAAGTGATGATCCGACTCAGATGCATATAATGCTGTGTCTGATCTGGGTCTACACTGTTTGCCTATGTCTCATATCGCTATGGCTGGCATGATCAATCAAAATTGTTATTAATTTCATTTCCATCAGTTTAAAACGTACATGTTTTGGGTAATCAAAAGAACCGTCTTAATGAGATGATTCTTTTGAGTACCCACAGCATATGTTTTGGTTGAGAAATAAGAAAAACTAATGGAGGCCTGAGTGTGGGTATATTCATTGCAGATTATGATGTGATAAAACAAGAGGCCAATCCTGACACGTATGTGAAATGTGCCAGCAACCGGACATCAGAGTCGCTGTCAGCAGGGGAGGTTTGCATGCAGCTACCAACTACATTCGGCGCTGCCTGTCAACACGTTAACCTGTATGGATATGACGATGAAATGCCCTGTGTCCTTCTCATTCTAAAACTGGTAAGTTCATGGTCAGCTTCCAATTGTTATACCAGCTTTTTTTCCCTCACCAGCATCACTGTCTTGTGTCCTTGAGCAAGACACATTAATCCTAGCTTAATACTGGTTCAACCCAGGAAGACCTGTCCTTTTATAACTGAAAGATTGTTGATGGGGCATAAAGAATCCAATCAAACAAACAAAACCAGCTTTTTTCTATAGAAAAGGGGTATATTAGTGTCATGCCAAAGTCAAGTCGTCTGTCTGTCTGAGCTAACGCCAGTCTGCCCATTATGTTTCTTTTCGTAAACCGTTGGACATAGCTACTTCAAACTTTGCAGGTGCATAGGTCACATGGTGAAAAGGGTACAACATATAGTGTGACCTTGATCTTGAAGGTCAAATAATGTATTTTCTTGTAAAGCAGCTCTTTAACTGTTGGACATAGCAATTTCAAACGTCGCAGGTGCATAGGTCACTTGTTAGAGAAAAATGCGGGTCTAGTCTGATATAATAGAATCTTAACCCATAAAGCGCCACCTATAATTTGCATCAGACAACAATTTCAAATTTTGCTGCTTTTTCAAAAATAGCAAATACTGTCATGATATTTCATGAAAACCATTTTACCTTATTTTTTTTCAAAATTAGGAAAGATGTCGCAAAATTTGTCGTCTGCTGCTGTTGTGATCTGTGCTTTAAGGGTTAACCCATAAAGTACCACATAAAATTTGCAGCAGGAGACCACCCCTGCAAAATCACAAGTGGCTATAGGTTTCATTAGAAATACAATGCACTGGTACGGACCCTCCTCAAGAAGCAATTATACCCCTTGGGTCAACTTGCTTCTCTAGGGAGGCTTATACGGCCCTCTGTGAAATACATTGATGACTAAAAAAACATCAGGACCCATTAAAAGGGTTCCCACAAGCTCTGGAAATCATGGAAAACCTGGAAAGTCACGAAAAAAAAGTTCCATGTATGGAAAAATCATGGAATTTAAAAAACCCTGAAAAATCATGGAAAAATGATGGAATTTTGTGAAATAATTTGACAAAACCACCAGTAGCCAGAAAACTAGCTGTCAGACACACAAAACTTGTGTGTCTGACAACTACTTTTCTGGCAACTGGTGGTTTCAAGTATTAATTAGTTCAAAAATCCATGCATGGTCTACAAGCATGCTTATTTAAATACATCACTGTTGCTGCATTCCGCATTTATGCTCAGGGTTGTGAAAATGCCACTTAAAGGGGAGGTTGGAAGCCATGCATTAAATAGTCTTTGAACTTACACTGTTGATCATGGAAAAATCATGGAATTGTTTTTGAATTTCTGTGAGAACCCTGCATTAAGAAGTTTCCCATATACAAAGGGTTAAAACATGACTTGTTCAGAATACCAGTCTTACATATGCTTAGTGGAGACCAACTTTTTTGTGAAGCTTATACTTGTAAGTTTATAGGTTTGGACAAACCAGTAATGACTTATTGTCTACTTATTGAAAATGTTATACTACTGATTACAGGTCTTTGGTTATGAGTGTGTAGCAAGAAAGTATTTTTCTTATTTCTCAACCAAAACATATGTTTTGGGTACTCAAAAGAACCATCTCAATGAGACGGTTCTTTTGAGCACCCAAAACATACTAGAACACATACCATGGCGCCTCATCGCAAATCCCCACACTCTCAAAGAAATCTAATGGTATTAGACCTTTTGACCCCACCCCAAGGTCATCAATTTGATCCTAGGTTAAAATTTTTCAGTGTATCCTGATCTACTGATCATCTGCTTTAATTTGATATGCCACATGACCATGTTCAGAAAATGACTTTTTTTACACCCCCCCCCCCCCCCCCCCCCCAGCATCCACAAGTCACACTCGTGGGGCATGACCCAGGCGACCGGATGAAAATCCTGTCTAATATGTTTTATATCTTTCATTTATGAGAAGACACACAAAGTTTGGGGTAAAAATTCTTTGGAATTGACTTAATAATTGAAATTTAATGATATTTAACCTTTTGGCCCCTCCCCAAGGCCCAAGGGCGTGGGGATAGAAATGATAGAAAGAAAATATTTACAACTGTACACTGGATTTTTTTATCCAAATCTTGGCGATTACTATGACGTACAAGAAGAAGGTATGAAACCAGAAGCGTTTGATTTAAAGGGTGAAGACAATGCTAGGAGGTCAAAAAAAAAATGACATTGTCTACAGTAAATGTTCTAAAATTATGAACACTAAAAAATAATTATTATTTTTCGCTGTTCGTAATTTTAGAAATTACGTTTCAGAAAAAGTGCTAGTGTTTGTAATTTTAGAATGTTGTCTTTATCATGAGCAAAAACAGTATATATGCATGTAAAAATGTAGTAGAAACGTGTTAAAAACACAGCGATATGATTCTGCGCTATCTACTCATTTTTCTTTTCTTTAATCTTATTAAAACCGCCGCTAAATTCATGCGGACTGAGTCAGTAAAATGTCCAGCGTGTGCGGTATTCCCCAAGTCAAGAGCCAGGCACGTGCATATTATGTCACTCAATTTACTTACAAGTCATAAAAGTTCACTGATTTAAACTATTCGATAAGTCGCGTCTCCTATGTTCACTCGCCTCGGACTACCGATGAATCACTACACTATTTAGAAAACCAAAACAGCCGACTTCGATTGAAACCGCTAGACATCTGGTACAATCGGATTCATCTCGTACGATCAGATTTTTGCAAAGATCTACACAAACTTTGAAATACGTAGAAGAGTTCCCAGAGTAAAAGAAAAACTGACGAAATTCAAAAAGAACACACATATCTCTCTCTCTCTCTCTCTCTCTCTCTCTCTCTCTCTCTCTCTCTCTCTCTCTCTCTCTCTCTCTACTTGTCGATCCGCTGATGGAATGTTTACTTTGATGTGCCTGCACCAGTCTCTCTCTCTCTCTCTCTCTCTCTCTCTCTCTCTACATTTGCAAACACGGCATGGATCCAGATCAGACCCGAATGGTATTCAGAATAGAATGTTTCGTCAATTTAAAAATGTGTACATGCGGTAGAAAGTACGCAAAGCGTTACATGTAATACTGTGGAATGTCCAATTTTGTCGTACAAAAGCCGATGCACACGACAAGTTTGGGTTTTGGGTCCTCATCGGAAGCAGTTGTAACAAGATTGATTGACTGACCCAAACATTGAGTTGCGATATTCTAAGAAACCAAGCCAAAAGAAAAGATTCGTGTGCAAACACCGTGCAGTCTCTCTCTCTCTCTCTCTCTCCTTTTACGACCTGTTATCAAAGTTTGCAAACAGTGGATCCAGAAGATTGTCCGGGGCAAACATGCATACCAAGAGTTGTAATCTAGTCCGACTTTGCGTCCGATGATCAGCACAGGCTGAAAGGAACATTTCAGACAAGTACCTTCTTTCAGATGCATGCCATGGGCGGATCCAGAGGGGGGACAGGGGGTCCGAACCCCCTGAAAAATCACAAAAATATAGGGTTCCTAGCAATATTGATCCGGATCCCCTAAAAATCACAATGCTACCAAGCCAGCATTCAATGGTGCGCCATAATCGACAATGGCGTTTCGCTGATGGGCCGATGGTGATCCATTTTTAGTGGCATTTCGGTCCTCTCTCACTATATACCCCCTCTGACAAAATGTTCTGGATCCGCGCTAAATGCAGTACGTGTGAACCGGCTCGATTGAAATTTAACTGTCGACGGACATAATTCATGCGCGGATCGAGAAAGTTTTGTCAGAGGGGATCCAACTTTGACAACATATGTTTTCAAACTGAGGGGAGGGAGGATCAAAGTCCCACTTTGAACGGGCCATCATCTGCCCGCCAGCGAAACGCCATTAAACGGCATTTTGCTGGCATGCCTACTCATGATGAATGCCCAACATTGAATGTTGGCTTCGCAGCTGCGATTTTTCAGGGGATCCGGACCTGTATTGCTAGAAAACACTATATTTTTGTGATTTTTCAAGGGGGGGTCAGGACCTGGATCCGCACATGTAATTTCACGATATTTTGGTACTTACAACGTGCGACAAAGACTCAGACGAGCCTGCGCAAATGTGCATTTTCAATACAGCATTGATGGCCCGGGTATGTCAAGCATCATCGCTTTTATGTTGAATGGATTAATTTTGTGTCTCTGGACTCAAACCACAACTTGGAAAAAAGGCCCTTTTGTATATAAGTTTGTATATAAGCAAACTTACTTAGCAAATTTACTCAGTTGTTTAACGCTGTGGTTTGCATGGCTTTTTTAAAGTAACAACATCTACTGTGACGACCAGGCAGCGTAGGACCAGTGACCTATATATATATATATATATATATATATATATATATATATATATATATATATATATATATATATATGAGCCACAATCTGTGAAAACCAGCCTTAATGACGAAGTCGTCAAAATTGAGTCAATTAAATACACTTAATCTACGATGTGTTAAGATCTTATCCTGCAAATTTCATGAAGTTATCTCCATTCTTCATGGAGATATGGTCTTTTGAAACTGTACACTGTCTAAACTTTAACACGCAACGTCAGGAACGTCATGACGTTACTAACGACGTCAAAGTTACATTCCTGATTTGTGGGCTTGATGGTGCATGAAAAACATGCTATTTCTTGCTAACACACCTTTTTACAATCCTTAGCATGTGTGCAATGAAATTTGCAAAGAAGTTGACACGGATTCAGTTTTGCATAGAGTTTGCATGATATGCAAAAGACTGACCTTACTTTTAAAATTCTGACAGTTGCTAAGGTAAAGTTGTTGCCATGGAAACATATGGCATGATAACGAAGCAGTTTAATAAGAAATAATTGCCAGTTTAATAATACTACCCACTTGAATAGGTTTTAAGGCAATATAGAAACATGTCAAATATCTTAATTTTTGGTGTTTTTCAAATGATTTTTACATAAAAAGTCCTAAATGTCATTAAGGCTGGTTTTCACAGATTGTGGCTCATATATATATATATATAAATATAGGTCACTGGTATGAACTAAGTTCTTCACGGTGAACATAAGCATAGATGTGCATTTTCTCGCGGTAATTGTAACTCCTAATCCTTGCCCGAGGCATGTCTGTTTATGTCTGTGACAATATACTGACAAAGGAAATCCATGTTAATGACCATTATTGCAGAATTCCGATGGATCAGATGCTTCTTATAGGTAGAAGGGTAGCCGTCGACAGATGCTTAGACAGCCTATACCAATAATATGCATGAACTTTGTCACGTACTACATGTAGGAAAGTCCGTGCTTTTAATGCTCTCTTGCCTTTGATCTTATCTGAAAGCATGTATCGCACAATTAGCAGACAAAAAGTATAGTCTTGCGCTCGGCATGCGAAAAAGAACGTCACCTGCCAGATTACCCATTTTAGTGGAATGGAACCTTTCAAATGTCGCTACCGCTCACGCGCTGTACGTTAAAAGTAAACCGAGCACAGATGGGACAAACAGATAAATGGACATCGATTTTCCGCGGAAAATAACTTGTGTTTGTTCGTAATTTTAGAAATTCACTTTTCCAAAAAAGGTCAGTGTTCGATTTTTTAGGATGTTTTAAAAATTATTTTCGCCGGTAATTTTAGGTGTTCGTAATTTTAGAGTGTTCGAAATTTAAGAACATTTACCGTACTTATTATTGTTTTACGAGTGATTACTATGACTTGCAGGAAGAAGGTTTGAAGCCAGAAGCTTTTGATTTGAAGGACGAAAGCAATAAAGACTTAAAGACAATGCTGGGAGATCGAGCAATAAATGCAACAAATACATCCATTCCTATCACATGTCAGGGAAAGGTAGGTACAACGGGTAAACCAAATGACAGGATTCCAGACTAGATGTATATCAGTTTATGTTAGTATATGACATCCCATCACGGAGTGATATAAGGCCATGTATCAAAATTTATAAAACCCCACCCCAACCCATATATTTTCGGGCATTTGGATGGGAAATGGTCATGAGTTAAAAATGGCGCCACCAACAACGGAAAAGAGTGATTTTTTTTTACAGAAACACCATTTTAATGTTTAGGGACGAGGTTTTTAAAATAGGCACAGTCGTGAAACCAGAACCACACATATATTTCATTTAGGCCTAATTTCCTTATTTATCAACCAAAACACATGTTGTGTCAATGAGAGTTCTTTTAATGGATAAAAATAGATTCACAATTTGATGCCATGTGAACCTACACAGAGCTTATGATTTGAAACAATTTGTCAAATATGCACAAAAGTTTATGTCAAAAAATAAAAAGAGAGGTATTGCAGGAAGCTGGAACACCCGTTGTGAGTGCTAGTTTTCGGAAGACATAAAAGCGACCGTTATCAAATTTATCACGATTGTTTATATTTACGCTTGTGGTCAAAGAGTTGAAGATTTCATTTGAATAAATTTCTAATAGCGATTATGTATTTTATCCGTGTTCAGAGCATCTTAAATCACCGGAAGTAGTGTGATTTTCAAGCCCGATTTTTTAGACAAGATATAGTCCCAACGGCGGATGCAGATTTTTTTTTTTTAAATCTTGACGACGGCCTTAGTTACCTCCCTACTGGCATGGATGAGTTTTCAGGATTATTCCTCAATTCAGGATTTTGAGGCCGGCTTTCCATAGAAAGTTGGCCTCAAAATCCTGAATTAAGCAGATTCTAATAGCTTCTTTGATTTATAATCAGTTTATCTGTAGACAATTGACCATTTAAACTTGAAATTGTTGATTTTTGCAGGCATACTGCAAGTTTTAAGATTTGATTTTTAAAAAAGTTCAGGATTTTGGAAATTTTGAACTTTCACCCATGAATATGTAATCATGTGCATTTGCATGTCAACATGTATTTTTGCAGACACAAGACGATCAAAGCAAGATGACAGGAACATTCAATAACGTATCCAAAGCGGAGTTAGACTTCAATCCAAAAATGGGATTCCCGTTGTACTTTTTCCCCGCAAAGTCGGAGGGGGACTACATCAACCCCGCGGTGATGGTGCAGTTCAAGACGTTGAAAATGAACACGGACGTGACCATAAGATGCACAGCATGGGCGAAGAACTTCAATGGGGGCAAGCCCCAGGATCCCAATAGTATCTATTCAACAGAGTTCAAATTTAGAATTTCGACCAAACATTGAATATGAAGCTTTAATTTCTCGCGGCTTTTAACCCTTGACCTGCCAATATTTTGTGTCCAGAGAATGTTGTCTGCTTTTAACATCTGCTGCAACAGGGTTCACACAGGCTTGAGAAGTACTTGAATATACAGGACTGTCTTGAAAAGTCCTTGAAAATAAAATTTGCCTTGAAAAGTACTTGAAAAACACTCAAAGGCCTTGAAAAGTCCTTGAATTTTACCATTTGCAAGAGAATTCAACACTGGTTTTTTAAGGCCTAAATCAGCATAAAATTGTGGTACCTTTATTTGGTGCAGCAAATGCTGCACCAAAAAAGGCACCATAATTTTGCACAGATTTTATAAAATTAATATCTTAAGTTATGGACTCAAGCATTTCAGAAGTAGAATTTTAACATGTAAATCAGTATTTTTCATAAATTTTAAATCCTTAAAACAGTAGGAAAGTCTTTTAGAAGTCCTTGGAAAGTCCTTGAATTTGGCACAAATTTGCCTGTATGAACACTGTGCAATGCATGATTTAAATCACACTCTCAATTACTTTTCTCCTGGAAGCAAACACTTTAGATAAGGCTGCTCTTAAGGGAGCGGTCCAATCTGGGTCCATATTGTTTGCAGTATAAGCTAATATATCTATGTACATATCCAGATGACAAGGCAGACACCATTATTTGGGCCTGGGCGCGAGAAAACCTGTCTTCGGGGGTTTGTTAACAACAAAGGCGCAGACCAGCCTGCGCATACACTCAGTCTGATCAGCGCCTTTGTTGTTCGCTTAACGGAAAGTATACAAGCGAAATTTCAATGTTCCAGCTTGTCTCTGTAGCTGAGGAGACTGGTTTGAATCTCACGTTGTCGGATACCCCGAAGACAGTTTTCCCGTGATGAGGCCCATTTTTGAAGGGCAGGTAAAGGGCTAAGAATGCGGGAATCATTCCAACCAGTTACAATGCTACTTTTCAAACCTGTGCTAACTCTTGGCATTCTGGGTAATTTTTTCGAACTTTTGTCGGCTGCTGACCTTTTTCAAAATTAACTTTTTTGAAAAATTCTTTCAAGAACACTGTCAGAGTGTCAAACGGTATGGATCCAGATCAGGACCAACATTTTGTTGGTTCTGATCTTGCACCAAACTGTTTGTAAAGGTAATCAGCAGACGACACAAGGAAAGAATTGTGTTAAACCTTAAAGCACCACACAAGACTGCAGCAGCCGACAGATTTATTGGTACCATTCTTGATTTTAAGAAAAGATTGCTTGCACATGAAATATTGCATTCAAGCCTTGCTCAGTTTTATACCAAAGCAGCAAACTTTGATATTGTTGTCTGCAAATATTTCATCTGGCATTTTCAGGGTTCAAGTAATTACCTGTAGTTCTGGGCTCATATTTGCCAATATTTGGGGCAGAATATGGGCCACAGTCCCAAAGGCAAAAAATATCTTTTTTCCCAATCTACAGTCAAAAATTTACAAATCATAAATCAGCAGGTGACAATCTTGAAAAAAAATCACAGAATGCAAAATATAACCTGAATGCAAGCACCAGACTTCAGCAAGTTATTAATGTCCATTTCAGAGGTGCTTTTTGGTTGAATTTTAGGTGGCTGCCTATGACAGGTTTGGAAAATGGACGCAGATTTTGAGAGTGAAGTCTCGTCTTGTTGATAAATAAATATTCCATGTCAACTTCTGCTTTCTAGCCAGTTCCGCCACATGAGCCTATTTATTACAATAGATTCATGACTGCTCAGAAACACTGTGGATCCTGATCAGCTGGCTTCTTCTGAAGCCAGCTGATCAGGATCTACACTTGTTTTCAAAAGAGGATGTATCCATAGGTAGTCAGACGATGAAAGATTTGTAGAATTTCGTTCTTGGATTAAATCATAATTTCGTACATGGGGATGATGTAAGACTGGCCATGAGGTTATAAAACTTTTTCCATGCTCAACTCAGCTGAGAATGAAATTTATCCTGCTCATAAATGTTAAAATGCCAACAATTGTTGGCATTTTAAATTTGATAGCATGATAAATACAACATCTGAGAGATTTAAAGCAAGAAACTTATTCATTTCTCAAGGATTTTAGTTTTTATGAGCAGTTGAAATTTTGTGCTCAGTTGAGTTGAGCACAAAAAATGTTTTATAAACTCGGGCCCTGCTTGTTTTGTAAAGTATTGAAAGCCAGTTTGTGAGATTTCGGTGCTATGTGCATATGAGAGCAGAAAATCTCAGACGAGCCTGTACATTCAAGCAGTCATGCCAGACCTTTGGCTGCTTGCACACACAAAGTAAGGATATACAGGCCTTTTGTTAAGGGTGTGTAACAGAAAATTAATTTTCTTATTTCTCAACCAAAACATATGTTGTGGGTACTTAAAAGAACTTTCTCGATGAGACGGTTCTTTTGGGCACCAAAACATATGCTAAAAATTATGGGTAAGAACATATTTACAATTTTATGCTCAAAAATTGTGTTTATCTAAACCTATGTTATAGATGAAGGCTGAGGGCAAACTTCAGGCATCTAGCCCCACTAGATTGTTGTACATGCATCTTTTACTCTTTTCTTGCTAGCGACAACTTTTACCGTCTGCTGAGAACCTTTGCAAACCATTTGGACCCAGATACTGGCCAACATAGTGTCAGTCTTGCTTTGGATCCAAACTGTTTGACACTCTGATAGGGTTCATGAAATAATTTTCTGAAAAAGTTAATTTTGAAAAAAGTCAGCAGACTACTACAAAAATATTAAAAATTACCCAACATGCAGAGATAAAAAATGAATTTGACTCTGATAGTGTTCCTGAAAGAATTTTTTGGAGGAGTTAATTTTGAAAAAAAATGTCAGCAGACGACAACAAAAGCATGAAAAATTACCCTGCATGCAAATACAGTAAACTTGTCTTAAGCGGTCACTCAAAAGAACACCCCAAAATATGATTTCAAGGCCGATAATTGCTTAATGCAGGTCAAATGTATTGCAGATTGCTCCAGCAGAGCATTCTGCAATACTTTCGACCTGCACTAAGCTACCACCTATCTTTAAGACCTTTGTTTTGCCTGGCCGCTTAAGACAGGTTTCACTGTAGAATGATTTTATCAATAAGCATATGTGATAAGTACCAAAATCTCAAAAGCTGGCTCATTGTGTGTTCTCAAGATCTCATTTATGTGAAAGAAGCATATCAAAGATTGTTTTGGTTGAAGATTGCTTTTGTTGAACAAATGTGTTGTCAGACAGACGCACAAAAACGAGAGAAGAATGTTTTTATTCTATAGTTTTAGTTGCTACATAACAGTGCAGTCAGTTCCTTTATAGCACACCTCGTTATAACATGGATTTGGATATAACATGTTTACATTGTTTTGTTTTACCATGGATTTTTACAAAGGAATAATTGAATGGTCATTTACGGGATATCTGTATTCAAAATTTTCATTTGGGTGAGCGGAGCTGTAAAACGTGATTTCTGAAGGTATATCCGATGATATACCTCTCAAAATGAAAACTTTGAATATGATTATCCGCATTCTGAATGCATTTCTGCAGTCTTGTCTCAAATTAAAGCGTTGCAAGCTACATAAAGCCACATGCCATCCAACAAAATGTGACAAAATTAATGACGTCAAACTATTTCGCAAATTTTTGACGTTATCTAACCAAATGTTGCATTACAAAAGCAAGTGCATTAGAATTTCCTATAATTCCTTTGTAAAATTGTCCCTTTAAAACACAATTAATTTATAACGCAGTCGATTCATATGTACCCCATAGGGTTATAAAAGGGCTACTCTGTACTTCTATTTTATCTTAAGAAATATTGCTGCTTCAACCCTTTGCTGACTGATAAAACATTCCATCCAACTAGATATGTCAAAGTTTGGAATGATCCTATTATATATTTTTAGGGGTCACAGGTTATAATTTGTAGTTAACACTGTATTTCTGAAGGTTCTTTAATACGCCTACCAAACGATCCAATGCTCAAAACCTGGTTGAATATTAAAATTAATTCCTCCGTGAACAGAAACAATTCCTCCAGGAAGAGAATCAATTCCTCCAGGAAAAGAATAAAAAATCAGGGAATGTCATGCAACAGCCTATGCATTCCTACATTTGTGATATTAATTTGAGGTCAGAGAGCTCTCCGTTTTGTCAGATTTACTAGGTATACCAGAATTCGACAGGAACGTGTTTATTGCGAGAAAAGTAAATATGACCTAATGAGAAGACTTTCTGAGCTCGTATTTATTCCCCGATTTTTTTATTTTCTTCATAGAGCAGTTGTTTTTATATTCAACCAGATGTTGAGCATTGGATCTTTTGGTAGGCATGTTTAATCTTAAAAACAGTGCCAACTCTGATGAGATTCAACAGAATACCTCATCTGGGTTTACATTGTTAGTTCATGTACTGGGGCCACTAACTCGTAGACATCTTAAGCCTTAAGATCACCGTAAGTTAAACTTAAGTTCATCTTAACGGTTATGGCCACTAACTCGTACGCACCTTAATTTACGGAGACAACTTAAGTTCATCGAAAAGTTATGGTCACGATAGAGTCACCTTAGCGTCGTCTTAGTGGTTAAGATAGGTACTTCACAGAACGAACGTAATAAATAAAATATGATTTCGGTGACATTTTTTTTAATTACCCTAAACGCCTATACCTTTGAAGAACTTACTGCATGCTTCGTTTTTGGTGACTTTAAAATGCCACAAAAATGGAGGGGGGGGTACAGAAGGTCCGGACCCCCCGGAAAGCACCACGTTCTATAGAAAAATGCAATTGGGCCCCATCACCTTGGAAAAGGTTGGACCCCCTGACTTTTTGACCCCCCCCCCCCCCCCCCCCCCCCCCCCCCCCCCCCCCCCCCCGCTTGAACTCTGGAAAAATTATAATTTCTTTGAAATAAACATTAGGCCCCTCTGTTAAATAAATTGAGGATTAAAAAAATTGTCAGGGCTCTTTTCTACCAGTTGGGCTCGGACCGCCAATCCACCCTGGCGTAAACTCCTGGATCCATGCATGTACGCATGTAGCAGATAAACACGCACGTGTATGTACATGCATTTTGATTTATGTATGTTTTGCATTGGGTAATTATAGGTCATCTTATCATGGTTATGGTGAAAATGATAAGGGGGTGGAAGACCATGGGAACAAGGCTATTGTTCTAAGGGATACAAGGGTACATTTGTACGTACATGTATATCATGTATATAAACACATATGAGGAAATTACGAGTTGATGAACATATCACGTTGATATTGAAGTTCGCCCAGAGAACATGTATCAACGTTAGCCCCAAAAATGGGATCAAAGGAACATATAATACCTATGGAAATCATTAAATGCTGTTGGGAAGCTCAGTTATGATGCCCTCACAGGGAGTACTTGTTTAATTGTGGCTTGATCCCGAAAATAGAACAAAATGGCATTTTCCCCTGTTCCCAAAACCAATAGGGGGGGAGGGGGCTCGGCAATACAATGTCCGTTTCCTTTGTTCCAAAACCATTGGGAGAACCATCCGTAGTGTTCACTTTAATGTATTTAAGAGCGGGGCGACTACTGAGATGCCTAACACTCCGCAGCCTGATCGGAGTTTTCGACGTACTTACATGCGTAAACGATGGCACAGAACATCCTGCGCAACCGTGCAGTCTGATCAATGCCTTTATTTTTGTTAACTGGAAAGTATAGTAGTCAGAAAGTGAGTATGGCTAGAAAATACCACGATGGCAGACTCCAGACAAACCTAAAGCACCGTGAGGAAGAGACAAAAAATACAGGCAACACAACTTGCAACACGTTTTTTTTTAATATTGTAGCTATTCTCTGTAGTTGAGAATGCTGATTTCAGCCTACCCGAAGCGTCACGACCCATATATATTTATCTTTTCTACTGAGTCGGTTCTAAATACTGTAAACAACACGCTTTGCACGAGAGAATAAATATAACACAGGTAAATCTTAAATGATAAGGTGACCTTAAGTTAAGAATACGCTAAGACGGCTTTATGTTATCGGAATAGCGCCACCTTAAATGTTACGATCGTCAACTTAACTTCAATTTAAGACCATCGTAAGTTAGTCAACTTAAGATGTGTACGAGTTAGTGGCCCCAGGTTTACAGACTTTCATTAAGGAAAGGGTTATACCTAAATGCTGAAATCGAATAATTGCTCATTTACAGGATAGACAGAATTTCACTTTAAAAAAAATCTTCTAAAGATGAAGTAAAGAAGTCAGTATTTTTATCATTTTGATGTAGTAGTTCTGAGGATTATGCAACTTGGAGGTGAGATGTATACACATTCTTATAACAGTAACTTGATCTGGTGTACAGTATCACGTCGAGTGGATGAGGTCATACCATCAGATCACCTTAGACGCATGATCTGATGGTATTACCTCATCGACGAAACGTGATACTGTACACCAGATCATGTTACTATTATAACAATATGTTTATTATATACCTTTTTTCTGACATTTTATTCTGACATCTGATTTTATAAATTGATTTGGTCTTTAATTCAGAAAAATTGCGAAAATATTTGCCAAGGTATGTTTGGTTTTTCTGACATTACTCTTGTTCCATGCTTGAAATTAACTTAACGTCGTCGCAAAAACAGAAAACCAAAGTTAGCCTCAGTTTAAAGGATAGTGATACAAAAAAAAAAAAACTCAGTTCGTTGATCCAGCTTTCTGTATCAGATGGCCAAAAAACAGACAGTTCAAACGTTGTATTATAAATAGGTATATAATAAATGTACAAAATAGCTTTTATATGTTTCATATCAAGTTAAGAAATAATGTGCATTATGTATAAATATCATATATATATATTCTCCTATAAGACAGACTGTTTTCCATGCCTAAATGGATATTCATTCATTTATTAGATTGATGAAGGGGTAAGGTACCTTCAAAATTAACCCGTACAAGCCTAGCCTCCTTTTTGTGGGACAAACCCTAAATTTAACGCAAACATCAGATGCCACAGAATGTGGTCTCTGATCAGTCTCCACTGTGGTTACAGAATGTTCTATTAAAATTTGAATAAAAGGGAGAAATACTACCCAACAACCTTTAGAACAGAAATGGACTGATCTAATTGATAAGGGTGGGAAATTCCATTCAGTTTAAATTAGTTAATCACAAAAACTAGAGCTGCCTTGCACAACAGAATTGCTTATTTGACATATCTACATGGGTGAGTTTTCAGGATTATTCCTGAATTCAGAATTTTGAGGCTGACTTTCCACAGTAATTCTGAATTAGACAGATTTTAATAGCTTTTCGGTTATATTTTCAGTTCATCTTTGGGCAATTTACCATTTAAACTTGAATTTGTTAACACTTTCTAGGCATACAGCAAGTTTTACGATTTGAATTTCGAAAGTTCATGATTTTTGGAATTTTGAACTTTCAACCATGGATCTAAAGTGGTATGTATTGGAATGGAAGCAAGCCACTTTACTACCTTACATATGCTCAAAAATAGATTTTGCTACACATATTCTATTATCCCAGATCATATGCTGTAAATACATGGGTGAAAGTTTTCAGGATCACTCCTGAATTCAGGATTTTGAGGCCGACTTTCCATAGACAGTGGAACTTTCTAAAGACAGTTGAGCATTTAAACTTGAAATTGTTAATATTTAATAGGCATAATGCAAGTTTTTAGATCAGAATTTCTAAAAGTTCAGGATTTTGGAAATTTTGAACTCTCACCAATGTGAATAGAAGGAAGTCAATTATTCTGCTTTATGCTACCTTAACGAAAAGCTTGCTTTGATTAATGTCTCAATACACTATTTCAAACACTAAATGTCATAGCAAGACTAATACAGAACTTTCTGACCTACAGCACAAACAGTACATCTAGAACATTTTAAATGCACTAGATAGGAGCCACCATAAGGGCATAGCATACATGACATAAACTGTGGACTGAAATCTGTGAGATAAGCCAAAATTTTAAGGGAGATTTGATAAAATTCTGTGAGATTTTCACAAAAATCAATTTGGAACTCCCCCAAAATAACCAAAAATGTTTTTATTTTGATGTAAGAAACTTGTGATGAACACAAAGTGTGATTTATGAAAATTTCTTTTTAAAATGAGCTTTTAGATGGTCTGAAAATTCTGTGAGATTTGAAAATCTTATGGGAATCGGCTTTCAGAAGGACCAAATTCTGTGAGATTTTATCTCACAGTGTGAGGTATGGCATAATCTGTTCTGCTTATTACCTAGGTCAAGATATTTTCTTACCGATCAGTTTGACATATGTTTTGGGAGCACAAAAGAAACGTCTCATTGAGTACCCACAGCACATGTTTTAGCTTAGAAGGAAGAAAAATAACTTTCAATTATGCACACTTATCTACGTACAGTTATGCAATCTTATGTGGGGGTATATTTAGAATGAATAATTTGAGGACAGACCTGGCTCGAGATTATAAAAAAATTTCATGCTCAACTCAACTGAGGTTGAAATTTCAGCTTCTCATAAAACAAAAATGCCGAAAGATAAAGACTTTTATTGCCTCCAAACTCATATGTTGTATATATCATGCTAATAAATGATAAATTTCATGCTAAGTTGAGTTGAGCGTGAAAAATAATTTATAACCTTGGTGCCTGTTCTGTTAAAATGTGTCATCACTCTATGCACTTATCATGGTTTATTTCACATTATAAAAGTTTTACATTCCATTTGCATTAATATGTTACGTGTCTTATTGACAGGGCTGGACTTAAGAACTCAAAAAAATACCAAAAATGGGTTTCAAGACCATTTATCGCTTAATGCAGGTCAAAAGTATTGCATAATGCTCCAAGAGCAATACTATCGACCTTCATTAAGCTACCATTTGTCTTTAAGACCTTTGTTTTGTCTATTTTTGAGTGGCCGCTTAAGACAGGTTTTACTGTATTTAAATTAATAATTCACTAGGCACTGATTTTTGATTTAGTCATATGGGCCTTGAAGCTAGAATACCTGACTTTGTTGTATTCAAACAACAAAGATGCAGGCCAGCCTTTGCGTACATGCAGACTGGTCAGGGCCTTTGTTATTCGTTATCTAAAAAGAATAGTAGTCAAACTTGTTCCATGCAAAATTTCAATATTCTAGCTAGTCACTGTAGCTGAGCAGGCTGGTTTGAGACTTTATCAGTCAGAAACCCCAAAGACAGGCCCCGAGGTTATAAAACTTTTCATCCTGAACTCAACTGAGTGTGAAATTTCAACTTAGTCCGGCAGTATTCATGCGAATTTTAGGGGGACCTGGAACTTGATTTTAAACTTTTTTTCTTTGTTGATTCTGGTAGTGCATACATTGTTCTTGAAAAATCCGAGTGATGCCACTCTGGCATCATTGAGCATTTCGATATATCCAAGATGGCGTCCAAGATGGAGGACAATTATAAGAAAAAATTGTGTGATACGTAAAATAATGTCTCAAACCCATTTTCTTTCTTAAATTGTTGCTATGAAGTTGGAATCTAACGGATGACACTAGCTTGTAACCAAATAAAATAAGAATGCGGACAAGATGGCCGCCAAGCTGGCCGTTTATTACAAAAAGTATTAGAAAATCTTCCCTGAGACCGACAAAGTCCAGGGATTTGCATGCAAGATGCTAATTTTACTGATTCTTGAATTACAGACATCATCCTTGTGATCCCAGTGAAACTATCACTCAGCATTTGACATATCCAAGATGGCGTCCAATCTCGTAGCCAACAATTTTTTCAAACCCGTGGGAGCGTCACCCTACATGTAGGCATAATGATGGGTTTGTAACAGACCAGATGCCTTTACAAACACACATATCTGACTAAACAAACCTGGTTTGCGTGTATAACAGAGTTGCACTGTAAATGCAGGCATATCTGAGAATGGCACCAGGGCCCAAAATTACAATGCTTCCTTAAAATTAAGGAAGACTTAAGTTAAGTATTGATTAAAATAACGTTTCAAACTTATTAAAATCAAAATAGTTTCTTTTTTTCTGTAGATCACAATGGTGTCTTTGGCTATATGTACTGCATGGATCCTGGCAATTTATTAAACATTTAATGTAACATTTTGAAATATTAATACTTCGCTTAAGTCGTCCTTAACTTTAAAGAAGCATTGTAATTTTTGGCCCAGTTCAACAAACATGTCTGATGTGATGACACCTCTGTACAAGTAGCACCATATTTATAGCCATCCTTCTATCTGCACTCAACTAGTAAAAATGTCGGTTGCAGCGGCAACTGACCAGCAGACATGGCCTATAGTGAGGCACCGCACCAATGGGCATGGTTGATAATGAGGGACCACACCAGAAGACATGGCCTATGATGAGACAACACACCAGAAGGCATGGCTGATAATGAGGAATCACACGAGAAGGCATGGCCTATAGGGAGGCTCCACACCAGCAGGCACGGCTGATAGTGTGACACCATACACGCAGGTATGGCAAATAGAAATACACAACACCAGCAAGCATGCAGGAATGTGTGGTAAAGGATCGGCAGGCATACTGATTGCGTGGTAAAAGATCGACAGGCATATTGATTGAGTGGCAACGGTCAAGCAAGCACCCATCTTGCACATAACTTAACCAGTAGGCATGTTTGAACAGCAGTGGTGTTTGTGGAAGTTACACTAGGCCAGAATACATATTTGTTGCAGCTGCAGCAATATAGCAATGGAGTCTCACTGGACCAGCGGGCATGTATCTTGCATTGACAACGTAACAATAGTCTTGCCTACTAAAGTTTCACAGTTTAAGTTGGCATGTCTGATGGATGGGAATCGATCAAGCAGCTTGTCTCTTTGATTTTCAAAGGAGACATGTCTGGTTGAATGGTAACAAGTCCTCATGCATATCTGTTGAAGTTTCATCGAACGGCATCCATGTATTGCCACCAGGCCATCACAGCAGACATTCTTACCAGCACGCATGCAAATTATGTGGTACTGAAATAGCACACATGTATGCCTGTTGCCAAGATGCAGGATCTGCAGGCATGTGTGTTTGTTACATCACACCAGCAATAATGTATGTTACAATTGCACCCGACTAACAGGAATGCTGGGTACTCATGCGTTGGATCAGTGTGCATGTCTGTTATACTTATACCCTACCAGCAACCCAGCCATTATTGCAACAGGGTCAGTAGACATCTTTACCATTTCCATGTTTGATTAAGCACACATGTCTGAAACCAAGACTCCAGGCCAGCAGTTATATATGTAACAGCTTCACGAGACTATCAGGCCTGTTGCAGTACCCATGTCTTTAAACTTTGCTCTGAAACAGCAGGCATGTTTGTGACAGTTGCAACCGGCCATTTGGCACATCGAATACAAACATGCATTTCTGTAAGATTTGCAAACACATTTGTAGTTGTGGGGCTGTGCCAGCAGGTATGTCTGTTACACTTACCTCAGACCCGCAGTTATGTCTACTATGCTTGTACCCGACCAATAGGCTGTTAAGCACAATTGCACCAGACCGTTAGGCATGTATGTTACAGTTGCACCTGACCAGCAGCCATGTCTTTATATGTTGCATACAATCAGCATGCATGTCTCTTACAGTTTCATCTTATCAGCATCCATGAATGTTATATTTGCACCCAGCCATCAGCCATGTCTGTAACAATTGCATCTGACCATTTGTCATCTCTTTAACAGTTGCACCTAACCAGCAGTCATGTCTGTTAAACTTGCACCTCTTTTTTTTTGGTAATTTTATTTTTAGCAATCCATCCATAAACTACTTTCAAGCTGATTTTTTCAGCATATTGATTAAAAAAAGGTGTCTTTGAGCAAGCACGCTGTCACAGAGTTTTCGGTGAAATCGTTCGTTTAGCATACCCTGGCATTTAACACTTCATTATTTCTTGACAAAATGTTTGCCCAAAGTAGGAACTTTTATGAGAATAATATGATGTTAAGGTTTGTATTATCAGATCCAGCCAAAAGTAGTCTTGAAAGTAGTGCAAGGATTGATGGATACGATTACCAAAACAAAGACACTTAAAAACATTACCATTATGGAAAAATAAGTCCGTTATTTTTTCAGTGCAGTGTATAATAAAAACCCATGTGATTCCACAATATACATCCTGCTATTTCTGCCATCTTGGACGACATCTTGGATGACATCTTGGATATTTTACAACGCTGAAACACAACGACATCATGCCAGTCAAATTCGCCAAATGCAACTACTGTTGAAAACTATCAGAAAAAAAAGGTTATTAACTGTGATTCTGATTTCAAGTGGGATTTTGCTTTAAAATGGCGGCCATCTTGGACACTATCGTAAATAGTTCAACCTTCTGAATCAAACAATGTTCCATTTTAATCATTTGTATCATTTAGACTCTAAAAAGTCATACAAAGTCTACATTAAAATGCTTTTTATTGCATTTTTTGGTCAGATAAGTCTTAGGGGACTAAATGACGGCCATCTTGAGCGCCATCTTTAATACTTCTGAATCAAATCAATGTTCCATTTTAATTGTCTGTACCATTTAGCCTCTAAACATCCATAAAAAAGTCAAATTAGAGCTCTTCCTATCGAACCTGTTGGTCAGATAGGTGTTAGGAGCATAACTGACGGCCATCTTGGACGCCATCTTTAATCTAACAAAACGCTCAATGATGCCAGAGTGGCATCAGTTGGATTCATCATGTACAATGTCTGAACAACAAGAATCCGTGAAGAAAAAAACTTTAAAATCAAGTTCCAGGTCATTCTTGTTTTCTACCGGACTAACTGCTCATAAAAACTAAAATACTGACAACTGAAGAAGTTTCTTGCTTTAAGTCTATCAAATGTTGTATTTATCATGCTAATTTGTTGGCATTTTAACATTGATGAGCAGGATAAATTTCCTACTCAGCTGAGTTGAGCATGAAAAAAGTTTATAACCTCGGGCCAGGTTTTCTTGTTCCGCAGCCCATATTAAATTTTAAAAATCAGAACCAAACATTCTGTTGTGGCAGAAAGAGTTCTGATCATGTTATATTTTCATGTTATATTTTACTAACAATTTACTAGAAAGATAAGCCGGACTGCGTAGCTCAGTCGGTAACATGTCTGACTGCAGATACGTGTCCGACTGCTGATCAAGGGGTCGCGAGTTCAATCCCGGTCCCGTACTTTCGTGGAGATTGATCATGAAATAATTTCTACCCTCATTTTCCTTCCGCTGATTCATTCAAGAAGGGTTGTTTTCATTTACAAGCAAAAGTATGTGCACAAAGTACTGGTTAACTGCTTACTCAAGCTTGCCCAGGTAAAAAGTGTGGTTAGGTGAACTGACCATCCCGATATGACCATAGCTGTTAACTAGGACATTAAGCATCAAACCAACCAAACAAAATGAGAAAGATAAAAGTTGTTATTTATGCTAGAGGATGAAGGGATTGTAAATAATACATATTGTTTTGTTGACGGCAGAAAAATATTAACAGCTTCATTCAAAGAACTGAGCTGTAACATACAAAATGGCCCTTAACTTTGCCTACTCGGTAATTTTTTTACATGTTGTTGTTGTCATCTGCTGATTTTTTTCAAAAATAACTTTTTTGAAAAGTTCTTTCAACAATACCATCAGAGTGTCAAACAGATTGGATCCAGATCAGGGTCTACATTTTGTCGGACCTGATCTTGGTCCAAACTGTTTGCTTAAGTTATCAGCAGACAACACTAGTAGGCAGAGTTAAACAAACATGGACTTTGAAGGTTATGGTCAGTATGTGCATTGGTCCACTGTAGGTTCAAATTGGCAAGATATTCTTACTGTACATTGTTATAAGTATTTCTCAGTCTAAATAATCTGGAAAATTGAATCCTTCCAAAAATAGAGAGAACCTATAAAAATTGAGAACAGCAGTTTTGGTTTCATTGATCGAGTTGATTCAGTTCTTGGAAAATGCAACAACTCTGGCTATTAAAAGTAGTATGATAGGTGTTCTGAAGTTTCGAACACAAGTTCAGGGTTCGTACAAGCAATTTTCACTCAGTTTAAAAATTTTAGAACATTCACTATTATACAGTTATTTCATGCCTGTTTGTAGTATAGTGAAAACTATTACCCAGAGGTGCTGTGGACGACCCGATGCACTATTGCACGAGGCCAAAGCCGAGTGGGTGCATAAAACTGGGTGTGTTGCATGCGCTTTTAATGCAATTTGCGAGGGGCCACGGCACACCGTTACAATAACTGAAAAATGACATGTCTTTGAAGGTCCCTTTTAATTTTACAGCTCAAATGTGTGCATTTTGTTGATTTATTGTTGATTTGAGAGAAATATAATCTGATGTAATCAAAGAAATACGGTTGTGATTGTTGTTTGAATTTTTGTCATTGTTGTAAACTTTTCAACTTGTTAGCATTGTAAGCAGCCTGGTGATTATTGCGAGAAAAAAAATACATACATGTACTTGATAAGCAGCAATGTGATGGTGTCCTTAGATCATAGGTGAAGTTAAACAAAAATTTGAGCGTAAAACTGTCAATATTTTCTTACACTTCGGTTTAAACATATGTTTCAACTGCTCAAATGAACCTTCTCAATGAGATGGTTCTTTTGAGTACCCACAACGTATGTTTTGGTTGAGAAATAAGAAAAATATTTTTTTGATACTACGCACTATTAACTAAAGGACTGAAAAACACATACATGTATTTGGTAAGCAGCAATCTGATAGTGTCCTTAGATCATATGAACAAAATTTTTGAGCGTAAAAATTGTAAATATTTTCTTACCCTTCAGTTTTAACATAGGTTTTGGCTGCTCAAATGAACCGACTAAATGAGATGGTTCTTTGAGATGATTCATTTGAGCACCCACAACATATGTTTTGGTTGAGAAATAATGAAAATATTTTTTCATTACACACTGTTAACTAGAGGCCTGCTTAGATTCAACCCTATCAGTATTTAATGTGGTCTGCTGAGAGCCCTTGCAAATAATTTGGACCAAGATAAGACCAGAATTTTTTTTTGGTGGGGGGGCCTGATCTGGATCAAAACTGTTTGACACTCTGTTTGTATTTTGATAGAATTTTTTGAAAATGTTAATTTTTAATGAAATCCACAGATGACAAAAAAAACATGCAAACATTTTGCCTCAAATCAGGCCTGATGACAAAATGTTGGTTTGGGTTCAAAATTGTCTGACACTCTGATGGTATTTGTGAAAGAATTTTCGAAAAAGCTTATTTTGAAAAAAGGATTCAGCAGATGACAGGTAATCATGCAATAGTGTCGTCTGCTGATAACCTTTGCAAACAGTTGGGACCCAGATCAGGCCCGACAAAATGTTGGGCCTGATCTGGATCCAAACTATTTGACACTCTGATGCTATTCCTGAAAGAAATTTTCCAAAAGGTTGATTATGAAAAAATCAGCAAACGACAGAAAATCATGTAAAATTTCCCAGTATGCAAAGAGTAGAGATAGGCTTTTTACATTGCCATGGGTGAAAGTTCAAAATTTCCAAAATCCTGAATTTTAGAAAATCAGAATTTAAAACATGATGTATGCCTCCAAATTATCAAAAATTCCAAATTTAATGGTCAAATATCTTTAGATAAACTGAAACTAAATCAGAAGAGCTGTTATTACCTGCAGAATTCAGCATTTTGAGGCTGACTTTCTATGGAAAGTCAGCCTCAAAATTCTGAATTCAGGAATAATCCTGAAAACTTTCACCCATGTATTGCCAACTGGCCACCTGCAAACTGACTGAAACAACAAATGTTTTTTTTATAGGGAAATGAGAACATTTTTAACAGAGAAAAGCATTGCAGTAAAACATGTGTAAAACAGCCACTCAAAAATAGACAAAACAAAGATCTTGATGACAAATGGTAGCTTAATGAAGGTCGAAAGTATTGTTGGAGCATTCTGCAATACCTTTGACAGGCATTAAGCAATAAATAATTGGTCTTGAAAATCCATTTTTTGGTCTTTTTGAGAGTGGTCCTTTTACACAGGTTTTACTGTATATCTAAACGTGTGCTGTATGAACTGTTTTCAAAGGAGCTTTAGGGTTTTAATGGATATACATTAATTTTTAGTACAAAGAAAACATCATATGCAACTTTGGCGGTTGCAATTGCTTTTAATTTTAAATTTCTATGACTTGATATTCAATATGACAGGATCAGCATTCCATAACCCTGCAGGGACTCCTACTTGTCCCTTCTAGCCCTTTCTTTATAAGCTCACTGAGCCAATGCTGCATGGCTCTACCAGGTTTGCACAAATGATGAATCTAGCTTGACATTGACCTACTTTATGGCAAGGTCAAATTTGATTCCTAATGTATTTATATGGGAAAAATCTTGAAATGTTCATTTTTCTATAACTGTTTAAGCGAAAATCATAATAATTTCGAGAAATGTTAACCTTATGAGACAACGGTTTATATAAGTACCAAATGTGAAGCTGACCTGTGACCTTTTATCAAATGCCACTCATTTGGACTGCCACATACCTATCTAAACATCTTTTTCTCAGAAATCAATGGGCTGTTTGATGGAGTATCTATTAGATTGTTGAAGGTCACTTGACCAAAATGGCTGCAACCCCCATATATGGTAAAGCAAAATATGTTTTATTGTAAGCCGTAGTTGACCTTGGCCTGTTTTAACATAATTAAAGCGATCAGGTGAGCGCCTCGGGACCTTCAGGTCCTCTAGGTTAAAACATGTGAAGAGTACTTTTGCAAACAGTTGACACAGATGTGGTGTTGCATTCTCATCAGGGTCTGCACTGATTATTTAGATTCAACATAATTATCTTCAAGGGCAATTTGGCAGGAATTTTACCCAGCACATCCATGACCCTATGGTGACTCATTGGAGTTTAAATCATGGCATTTTATTCCCGCTATTCTAAACTTCTACAATTGTATTTGAGTTGTATAAATTGATATGCCAGAAAGTAAAAATTTCATTGTCGGTCAAAATGGACATTTTTTTCATCTGGTTGCAATTTAAGCCTTGTTTTATGTTCACACGGCCACCAATCCAGCTCCTTCATTGCATATACCAGTTGGGTTTAACTTTCTATTTTTGTAATTTTGAGAGCAAAATTTAGAAAACGAGCGATGCTATTCAATGAGACAATCATTGAACTTTCGGACACTGATGTCAGTTTTAGGAGGATATTCTGCCTGCAGACAGTTAAAAATGGTTTGTAATGAAGAAAAATGCATAAAAATACATTTTCCAACTTCAACACAGATTCTAGAATCAGTTTATGTGCAATGGCACACTTTTAAGGTATGTTGAAGGTAGACATCAAGGCCATTGAATAGCATTTTCAGATTTCTAAAACTTTGATTTGGTTAGAAAAAATAATCATTTTGCTGAATTTAAGGTCCATCTCAATCATAGGAAACAGGTCTCTCTTCTTCATAACACAGTATTGATTTTATGCAATGAAGGAGCTGGATTGGTGGCAGTGGTTCAGAAACAAAACAACAAAATTGCAACATTTTGAGGGTTTTGATGCAAGTTTTTACTTATAAAATATTACGAAAGTCTACTGCTGAGTGAGGTTGTGAAAAATATGCTGTTTGATTTTACGTTATATTTCTGAAATATTTTACATTACTAACATTCCTTTTATCATCATTGGTCCACTATCAGAGTATTATATATTTCTACAGTTTATTATAATTGTATAGGTGTATATCACATTCCATGTGTACAGTAAAACCTGTCTTAAGCGGGCACTCAAAAAGAAGGCCAAAATTGATTTTCCAGACCGTGTATAGCTTAATGCAGGCCAAAAGTATTGCAGAATGCTCCAAGGGCATTCTGCAATACTTTTGACCTTCATTAAGGTACCATTTGCCCTGAAGACCTTTGTTTTGTCAATTTTTGAATTTTTGTGTGGCCGCTTCAGACAGGTTTGACTGTATATATCACATTCTATGTGGGCCTTGACGTGAGAGATCCTGACTTTGTTGCATGCTGGGGGGGGGGGGTACTTTTATATTTTCATACAAACGTAGGCTCGGGTCATTTTTTTTGCATTCAAAATTTTGAATTTCATTCTTTTTTGGGTTTTCAGAAAAACAAATATTTTTGGGGGTATGAAGATTTTGTGGATATTTTTTGGGGTCATCACATAATTGGACTATATTTCGGGGTCATTTCTATGCATTTTAGGGTCTTTTCTTAAGGTCAAGGTACAAAATGGGGGATATTTTTGGGGGTTGGTAAAATTTCAAATATTTTTTGGGGGTGCTTAAAATTCCTGATTTTTTTTGTGAATGGTAGATGCTGGGCTGGAGTCTACATATGAAGAAAAATTGAGAGTGCTCCCCCTGGGGTTGCATGCAAACAACAAAGGTGCTGATCAGACTGCGCATCCAGCACCTTTGATGTTCCTTTATTGAAAAGTATAAAGGCTAAACTTGCTTCATGCACATGGGTGAAAGTTCAAAATTTCTAAAATCCTGACCTTTTGAAACTCTAATCTTAAAACATGCAGTATGCTCACTAAATATTCACAATTTCAAGTTTAACTGGTTGAATGGCTTTAGAATGTCTGTGGAAAGTCAGACTCAAAATCCTGAATTCAGGAATAATCCTGAAACTTTCACCCTTGCATGCAAAGTTTCATCATTCTAGCCAGTCTCTGAAACGGAGCTGATGGTTTGTTCTCTTCTTTGTAGGAAACCCCAAAGACAGGTTTTCTTCGGTCACATCCCATATAAAATCTAGCAGTTACACGTGGTGCCTTCTTGTATATACTGTATTGTTACATGAAACTTTCTTTTAATAAAATATATAAAATGTTTGTCTTCACTCTATAATCGATTTATTCAAAAGCCATATTCTGTCCACAAAAAGTAGGGGATATTGGGACACAAACAAATCTAGAAATTGGTCTCTGAAGTGGAACGGATTGGTTTGAACCCTTCTTTGTAGGAAACCCCAAAGACAGATTTTCTTCGGTCACAGCCCATGTAAAGTCTAGCAGTTACACGTGGTGCCTTCTTATTGCTACATGTGACTTTCCTTTAATAAAATATATAAAAAAAATTGTCTTCACTCTACAATTGATTTATACAAGACATATACTGACAGACTTTAAAAACACAACACTAGCTTCCCTTTATATCTTTCAAAATATTTTTGAATGTAAACTTCCTTTGCTTCGATGGGGTCATCAGGAGGTGGCTTTTTCAGCCAGCACTCCAATTTAATTGTGTAACTTAACCCAAAGACAAAGCGGTTTCGTAAAAAATTTAGTTACTGAAACATTTCTTGAGTAGAGGAAATCTTAAGTCATTGTATCAAAGGGTACAAGCAGATAAATGTCAAATAAGCAAACATGCTGTATGGCAAACATGCAGACCAATAGGAGAGTGATTCCCCAGATGACTTACAAAGTCCATGACACGAAGTTGATGCATCTCTTGTTTACTGATTTAAAGAAGTAGGTCTTTCACTGATAACATTTTGTCACATGAAACAGTTGACCCCTATCTTATAAAATTAAAATGTTTAATGCTTTTAATTTATTTTATCATACCCCCCGCAAATTTTGTTTGTGGTGGGTATACTGTTTTCACGTCCGTGCGTCCGCCCATAACGCTTTGTTTCCTGAATATCTTGAAGAGCCATTGCTGGATTTTCATCAAACCTTGTAAACATGTTCATATATGCAAGACAAATACTTTAAACAAAAAAGTGAGGGCTAGGGGCCAATTTATTAGACTTATTTCCCTTTGTAGTTCTAAATGGCTTTTTATATAGGGTTTTATGCTTATGCAATTATAGTCCATACACGGGCCGATCAACTCCTACCACAGCTTTTGATGGAACAATTTGATACTTTTCCTATACAATGTAGACGCATTGAACATATGCATGAAGGAGTTTGGTTCATAAAAATTTTTTTTTGACAAAATGGCAGCTGTGAGAACTTAGAGAATTTTCCTGTTAAGGCTTTTGTATATGCATAGATGGTGCATTCATGCGCCGATCAACTCCTACCACAGCTTTTAATGTAGCAATTTGATACTTTGCCGATACAATGTAGACACATTGAATATATGCATGAAGGAGTTTGGTTAAGAAAAAATAATTTTTGACAAAATGACAGCTGTGAGAACTTAGACAATTTTTCCCTAATAAGGTTTTTGTATATGCAGAGATGGTGCCTTCATGTGTCAATCAACTCCTACCACAGCTTTTTATGGAGCAATTTTGATACTTTGCCGATACAATGTAGACACATTCAACATATGCATGAAGGAGTCTGGTTGAATTTTTTTTTGACAAAATGACAGCTATGAGAACTTAGACAATTGTATAGTGCCTTCATGGGCCATCAACTTCTACCACAGGTTTTAATGGAGCAATTTGATACTTTGCCTATATGTATGAAAGAGTATAGTTAATTTTTTTTTTTTTTGATAAAATGACAGCTGTGAGAACTTGAGACAATATTTCCGATATAAGCTTTGCTTTGGCTTTTGTATTATGCATAGATAGTGCCTTCATGGGCGGATCAACTCCCATCACAGCTTTTGATGGAGCAATTTAATACTTTGCCGATACAATATAGACACTTTGAACATATGCATGAAGGAGTCTGGTTGAAAAAAAAATTGACAACATGACAGCTTGGAGAACTTAGACAATTTTTCCCTTATATGGCTTTTGTATATACATGGATAGTGCCTTCATGGGCCGATCAACTCCTACCACAGCTTTTGATGGAGCAATTTGATACTTTGCCACTACAATGTAGACCTATTGAACATATGCATGAAGGAGTTTGGTTCAGAAAAAATAATTTTTGACAAAATGACAGCTGTTAGAACTTAGACAATTTTCCCCTAACAAGGCTTTTGTATATGCATAGATGGTGCCTTCATGGGCCGATCAACTCCTACCACAGCTTTTGATGGAGCAATTTGATATGTTGCCTATACATAATAGACACATTGAACATATGCATGAAGGAGTTTGGTTTGGAAAAAATATTTTTTTTATAAAATGACATCTATGAGGACTTAGACTATTTTTTCGATATAAGTTTTGATATATAGAGCTTTCAGGTGTGAATATTTTTGTGTATTTGATCTTAAGGTCACTGCCCACACCTGGGCGATTTTTTTTCCAAAAAATAGATTTTTTTCATTTTTTGATATTCTGTAGTACATCATATTATAAGCAAAATAACACAAAATAAAGAAAATTTACCGTCCAGTTCAAAAGTTGCAGCTCTTCATTATATGGCCTATGTTGGCTTTTTACGCAGCTTTTTGTAAATTCATTAAGACAAGTAAAATATTCTGTAACTCAATTTTATATTTGAAAATCGTTATTTCAAACAAGCATGCGAAGCCATAAATAATTAAGAACTTTTTCTCAAACCATTCTTTTGCAGCTACACAATTATTTTTCTTCATATCACGCTTTCAAACCTGCGTTCACCGATATTTATGCATTAATTTTCGGCAATTACTGACTGATAATTCAATATTTAAACATACTTTAAAAAAATAAATTTTTTTTTAGGAAAGTGATCATTATATAAGATGCGTTATGACAAAATTTTAAAAAAATTCACCGTTTAATTAGTGAGATATTACCAAATAATTAACCCTACCCCCTAAACTAAAAATTAATGATCTTAGCAGGCTTTTCTTATTTCTAAGCATGTTAAAACCTTACGAACCAAACACTGTTGATTAAAATACCTCACTCTGAACTTCCAAATGAAATTATATGTACTCCAAATACTTGGAACATTTATATGCATATATGTGAAGACTTTTCAATACCAAAAACGATACCAAAATACCCCACCCACGGTAAAAAGAAACTTATCCGCATTTTGTCTGAACACCTAGTCGATATATTTTGACCAAATTTGCATAGATACACCATTAGGATAAAGATGTAATGTTTTGGGGACATTTACCTTTTTCAAGGTCACGGGGTAACTCTGCATGTCAAATTTAGGTGAAAATTGTGCTGTTTTAATATGCATCGCTTTAATTGATCGATGCATATACATCATGTACTCATCCAAGAATTTGAAATGTTTTTAAATCTTTGTTGCGGCTTCGGGCGCCATACTAATGCCTGATCGCGAAGCAAGGCCAGACCTTAACACTTGACCAGAGTTGGCTTATTTCTATTAGATCTATATATCCCTTGACGGACATCTTTCAGTTGAAACATGTCAAATGTAGAGTAACCTTGGAGATTAGCAAAAAAATTAGCGTAAAATTGTAAATATTTTATTGCTCATTATTTTTATATTTGCTTTGGGTGCTCAAAAGAACCGTCTCGCTGAGTACCTATAACTTGCCTATGATTTGGTTGGACCCGCATTTATATGAAAAGGGTTCTTTTTATGCCCACATCCTTCCCGCTACTAAAGGGGGTATTCAGTGGCGCGGAGGGGAAGGGGGTACTATTTTTGATACGGATCCCGTCGGCGTTGGTCATGGGCGGAATTGGCCACCAGTAGTCTAGAGGGGCTAGACATTTTCTTTGCGCATATCACATGAACCAGGCTTGAAGATTGGGTCCGTATTTACATGAATATAAATGAGCATCGATGCGACAAAACCTGTCTTCAGGGTTTCTGATAAGATCATACCAAAACCAGCCCCCTCAGCCACTGAGACTAGATAGAATAGTGAAATCTCGCTTGGAGCAAGTTTAGATACGATACTATTGGTCACTATTCAATTTGTGAATAGCAAAGGCGCTGATCAGACTGCGCGGATGCGCAAGCTGGTCCGCGCCTCTTTTGTTTGCAGACCCCGATGGCAGAATTCCTCGCGTACCTTTAATAATTTAGAGTAGGCCTACTATAATTTAGAATCACGACTATACTTGGGTCAACCTTAGCCCAAGATAGCCTTGTAGCTAAATATTGGAACACATTAATTGTTTAGGACGCAAACTAAAGCGAGGGACTCTCAACGTCAACGTCAAGTTCAATACTTGTCGTTTACGCATAATGACGTCATAAGAGCAAGTGACGTCATTAGCGCACGTCAGGTTCAAAGTAGACGCTAGAGAACGTGATGAGATAGTCTGTCTTGGTGAAATTTTAATGCAGGTAAAATAAAACCAGAAAATCATATATAGATCTATATACAAGTAGTTATATCATGATTGTTGATGTGGACTGTCAAAAAACCGCAAACAGTCGACTGACATTTCCCTGGTAAAATGCGTGTTCCATTACACTGACTGACTTTTTTTCTTCTCACAGAGCTGAGCGTCCATCGTTTAGTATCCGTAAAGAATGCCAACTTTTGTTGTTCATTATACTTAAAATTTTGTTTGCATTTTTAATGTTATATCAATCACTTTCAGATTACCAACGTGCAGCGTAACGGGCATTACTGTCGGTAGAAAACATATCATAGTTGCGTAAAATCACACTTTGTCATAATCGAACGCTACCAAGTATTACCTCCCTTGATGATTTAGAGTTACGGTTATTGCTATGGGTAGTGACCTTAACAAATGTTCCAGATTGCAAGCTTTAAGATCATATGCACATATTATGCTGATATCTTGTTTTCAAAACTAAGGTCAGCTGGTTTGAACTATCACTTGCCAAAATGTAAGTTTATCACTTTTTGCTTACTGTGCGGGGGGTATCTAACAAGCATTGCTTATTGACTTTTTTCATTTGTATATATTTTGGCTTACTTATCGTAAAGAGTCTTCACATGAAATTTTAGTTCAATTTGCCCAGTGGTTTCAGAGGAGAAGATGTTTGAAAATGTTGACAGACAGACAGACGCCGGAGTGACTAGTATATTATTAGCTTACCCATGAGCATTCGGCTCAGGTGTGCTAAAAAATTGTTGACTGGGACGTGAAGAATCAACACAATCAATCCCTTGATGAAATCAACATTTCATTTTTGTCAAGTGATTTTTTTTTTTTAAATTGAAATGTGTTTTAGCCTTTAAGGTTGTTAATCATTGTTGTTCCCTTTATTATGGAAAGCAAGGTACATATATATTACAGCATAGTTTATAATGCTACAGTGTAAATATGGCCATTATAAGTAAATTGGGTGACTTATTAATATGGTGGGTGGGTGCAGCATTACCAAATCGTAAAAATCATACCATAGTACAAGGATATTGACCCCCTTATAAGTGTGCTTAGGCTGTCAACGATCTTGAATCCCAAGTCAGCACTCAGGTGTATGCTCAAACTTTGCTAACATAATAACATAACTTGTGTCAGGGGATTCAATTCTTTATTAAAATAACAATTTTATACCCATAGATCAGAAACTGGTTTCTGGAAATAAAAATTGTTCAATTTTTCTATTTTTTAATGAAAAATTTTGTTGTTTAGTTCACTGTACAGTAAAACTTGTGTAAAACGGCCACTTAAAAATAGACAAAACAAAGATTTTAATGACAAATGGTAGCTTAGTGAAGGTATAAAGTATTGCAGAATACTTCTTGAAGCATTCTGCAAAACTTTTGACCTGCATTAAGCAATAATTGGTCTTGAAGACCAATTTTTGGTCTTTTTGAGAGTGGCACTTTACACAGGTTTTACTGTACGCATCTGAACAAGGCCTTTCTAATATATTTGTGCACTTTTATGAGATTTTGGTAATTATCACATGCATAAAGACATTCTTTAAATGGACACGCACAGCTATCTAGTGGGCCCAAACTTTAGCCTCAGCCTTGATCAGCCTCCCTACTTTGTGTGTGTGTGCAGCAAAGGTTCTGGGCAGATTGGGCAGATGCGCAGGCTCATTAGTCTTCCCTGCTGACATATGCGATGAGTACCAAAATCTCATGAACTGGCACATTTGGGCCACGAGGTTAGAAAACCTACCTTTGGGGCTTCCGAAAAAGCAAGACTAAAATCAGTCTCCTCAGCTACAGACAATAGCTAGAATAGTGAAACTTTGCTCGTAGCAAGTTTAGATATGATACTTTCCAGTAAGCGAATAATAAAGGCGCTGATCAGTCTGCCCGGATGCGCAGGCTGGTCTGAGCCTTTGCTGTTCGAAAACCTCCTAAGACAGGTATTCTTGCATCGAGGCCCATTTGTTTTTGGAGATAGATATCCCTCTATTCTTGGACTATGAACTTGTCAATAAAATGAATACAGTGCAGTCCCTTTATAACGCTATGTTTGGAATCCATCCAAATAGAATGATTTATATGTGAATTACATTATAAAGAGATCTTTGTTTGATTTGATTCTTTACGTCCCATCAACAATCTTTCAGTTATGTAGGGACGGGTCTTCCTGGGTTGAACCAGTACTAAGCTAGGATTAATGTGTCTTGCTCAAGGACACAACCCAGTGACGCCGGTCAGGCTCGAAGCTGCTGCCCTTCGGTCTGGAGTCAAGCGCTCTACCACTGAGCCACTACGCTCCCTTTTAAAGAGATAATTTTACAAAGAAATTATAGGAAATGGTAATTTCCCTATAATTCTTTTGTAAAATCGCATGTTTAATTTTTTGGGGAGCCACAACATTTAAGTCTGTGTTATAAAGGGACTGCACTGTATGATACATGGATAGCTCAAATGATTCAACATAAAAATTGCGTCTAGGGTTTGAAGCAAAATAAAATGGTAAAGAGTTCATGCATTCATGTTCTTGAATCTGTAATGCATATTTCTATTTCTCTCAATAGATATGTCTCGTCTCTCCCGGAATGGGTCCAGCCACTAACCTGAGGCGGCTACCTTTGAAATGTCTAGAGGGTTCCAAAAAGCTAACATACATAAGGTTGGGCTGACTTCACAGCTGCCATATTGTTTCATCTGTGAGATGAAAAACTCGGAGCACCTTGGTTTTAAACCCCAGGATTTAATCATATTTTGAAAACTTTGACAATATATCAAAAGCCAGCAACTTTTTTCTAAGATTCTTTTATGTGGTTTGTGTAAGAAAATTATTTATTCAGTAATATTTTAGCTGAAAGTTTGCATCTTTCAATGATAAAGACCGAAGCTAGTACCTCCAACTAACTGCAATAGGTGGCACATTAGATAACTGTTTGTGGTTTCATTTGCCAGAAGAGTTCTTTTCCGACCTTATGAATACGTACATGTACATCAGTATATCCCTTTGTATACTGGAAACCCCTAAAGGGATACTTCAACAAACAGTGAAGACCCCGTTGTTATGCCGCAAAATGCTGCATTTCATCAGGGCCTGCACTGTTAGCTAAGATAAATACAATCTTCAGGACTGGAGTATATAATTATTTGGAAATTTCTACCTGTGACCCCTTTAAATATATAATGGACAATCCCACCCTTATGGTATCCATCTTTATGGGGAAATCCATCTGAATACAAAGGGTTAATATTCTCAATCAAACTCCTTACATCTGTACATACATCATCTAGCACTGCATATTTCACACCTCTTACTATCCTTTCACAGTGCGACTGGGGAAAGTCAGAATGCTGTATGCCTAGCTCTGCACTATATGCTTCATTTATTTCCTGGGAGGAGTTTATTAACCTCACTGCACCCATGTAGCAATAACTCTATGAGTTTGGTTATCATGATTGCAATAGTGTGAGTAAAAACTACAGTACAGTCCCTTTATGGCACTATAAATGGCGTCCACATAAATGGGCCATGTTACAAACAAAACTTTTCTGAGTAAAATGTAAATATTTTCTTGCTCATAATTTTTAGCATATGTTTTAGGTCTCATTGAGACGGTTCTTTGAGTACCCACAACATATATTTTGGTTGAGAAATAAGAAAAAAAATATTTTCCTTTTTGGCACTCTTAACAAAAGGCCTGTTATAAGTGAAGGGACAATTTTACAAAGGAATTTTAGGAAAATGACCATTTTATGGTCATTTTCCTATAATTCCTTTAAAATTCCATGGATAAACAATTTGGGAACCATCACATTTGTTTGTTTGATTGTTTGATTTGATTCTTGACATCCCAGTCAACAGTCTTTCAGTTATATTGGGACAGGTCTTCCTGGGTTGAACCAGTACTAAGCAAGGATTAATGTGTCTTGCTAAAGGACACAACTCAGTGATGCCTGTGAGGCTCGAACCCCCGGACCTTTGGTCTCACTTCAAGCACTCTACCACAGATAATGAGGTGTGTTACAAAGGGACTGCACTGTATATTCAGAGCTCAATCCCAGAACTTGATTACACCATCCCAGCCTGCTGAGGCAACTTTAGAAGTCTCGTGAGGGTGCCAGAGGGCAGATATACACACATCATCATGTGCTTTGAACTTAGAATATAATTTAGTGGTCTTCCAGTCCCATACATATAACTTCCCATCAGCATCTCCAGACACAACATAGCTGAAATGAGGTGAAAAAACAAGAATTAGCTTACATAAAAGTGAAAAAACAAGAATTAGCTCTCACGAAATGTAAATATCTACTTTAATAGCATTAAGTTGAAAATGGGACTTGTTGTGATTGGTGCTTTGATGGTTAAAGATACTTCTGGGGTAATTATATAATATAAAATGAAGCAAGACATTCCTATAATTGAACATGGACCTAACTAAAATGTTGCGTTGAGGATTCCACTAGGATAATATAGTTTATTCTAACACACCTCGCCTATGGGGAGCATGATAAAATAATGTGATATATCAAATAATAATTCACAGTTTTGAATGCGCTAGAAAAAGCTGCTAGCTGAGGTCATTTATTGCTGCAAAATGATGTCATTCATTAGATGGTGTAATGTGTTTACGTTTGAAAGGCGTTGCAAATACATGTAAATGTATGGGACACATTCCAACTATTGGTTGGAATTATTCAGTGCAATGGCGGGAAGTTGGAAGAAGCTGAGGACTTCAAATGTGTTTTCGTCGTGTATTGTGTTAGAATCGAAATATACTAGTCAAAAGTTCTAACCGACCACTTGTGTTTTTTCCAATTTTCTGCAAAGCTGTTAGCACTATATCAATTTCATTTACACTACCAAATAGGCCAGCCTATCAGTAAACAATACCAGAAAATGGCTAAGCAATATTCATTAAATTGTATCCAGTAGGCTTTGCCAAATACACATACACTCAATTTCAAAATTCACAAGAATTTGCATTGGATGATGCAGGGACCAAGCTGGCCCAAAATTTTAGGGAGAAGTGACTTCTTCCTACAGGATTTTTAGGTAGAAGTTTGCTGATCCTAGGGAGAAGTGAGAGCTGGATTGTCTGTGCTAGGATGGATGGATGGACGGACCGACAACAGACAGACAGACAGACAGGCAGGCAGACAGATTGATCGATCGAGATCGATCGATAGATAGATAGATAGATAGATAGATAGATAGATAGATAGATAGATAGATAGATAGATAGATAGATAGATAGATAGATAGATAGATAGATAGATAGATAGATAGATACTATTTGCCAAGGAACACAAGCATACAAGAGTCCTTTGTAGATTGCATATGCTGGAAAGGGCCATTTTTCACAGTGCTTTGCACTTTTGATTTTATAAACTTTATCTTAGTAAGTGGGCCCTTTCTGTATTAAGTTCTGAAGGACTAATTATGTGTCATTAGTACCATAAGAGCTTAGACTGATTTACACACATGACTTGGTCTTGAAAGATCTATCACTTACAACAATTCTTAATTTAATTATACCTTGTCAAACCCCATAACTTCAGGTAATCATGTTTTCATTGTCAGGTCCGTTTTTCTCTGTTGCAGTGAGAATCTGTGGTCAAGTGTGGATGTGACAAAAATAATTAATAAAAACGGCTGGGTTTATACCCTTTAACATGCTGAGTAATTTTCCATGGTTTCCAAATCAATTGCAGATATTTTCAACACGTATAACTACTTTTAACAAAATAGCATTCAGGGTGTCTGACAAATTGGACCAAGATCAGGCCTGACTACCTTGGGTCTGACCTGGTCCAAAAACTTTTTCTGAGTGCTGGCAATTTTGCCGTTAGCAGGCAAAGGGTTAATTGTCGGTAAGTTGGCAGCTGTGTCAATTCAAAAGGTGTTATCTCTGTGAGGTGTAATTAACTGCAAGGAGGTCCAAGGATGCTAATTGGGATTATAGGAAAGCTTATCTGCCAGGTATTTGAAAGAAGATGATTTTTAACTGTGACCAGGTGAGGGAAGTCCACAGAAATGGGAGGGAAATAAAAAAAAATCCATAAATTTCACGGCGACTGTTTTCTCGCCCGGCAGCTCGTCGGAGGCGAATTGCTGACGGAAAAGGGCGACCATTTCGCCCCAGTCGCCCTCTAGCGTGGTCCCTGATGATGGGATAATTTTGACACTTTGGCCACAAGTGACGAGACTCACACAGATGAAGTGTTCACTTCTGCACTTTAGTATTCAATATGATAGGAGGTTATTTCAAAAACGCAGGACTCACCAATTGTGCCAAAATGCTAATTTTGTAAATGGGGGTACCACTATTCAAATTGGCATTCTGCATGTACTGTTGAATATTTTCTCAATATCTTTACTGTCTAGGGTGTATGAGATGTCTGGCTATTTTGAGATGCAAAAAGAGTAGTCATGTCATTTTACGTTTTGAAGAAAATTAATAAAATGCAGGTGGCCAGTTAGAACTTTTGGCTAGTATAGATCAGCTCTAGTGTGTGAATTGTTGAGTAATAATTCACTGTTTGTTGGTCAGTTGTAAGAAGATAAATCACTTGTGCTGTGCACTCATGATTTGATCTTTACAACTGACCTCCAAACAGTGAATAATTACATAATAATTCACTGCTAGAGCTGATCTATTTCTTAAACAATTATGTTTTAACCCTTTAATGGGTACTTTTGCAAACAGTGAAGACCCAGATGCTGCACTTCATCAGTGTCTGCACTGTTTCCTAAGATTAAAACTATCCTTCAGGGACAGAAATACACCATAGTTCAGAAAATTCTGAAAATTCTAGCTTTGTCCCCTCAAAGTGAAAAATCCCATACTTATTGTATCACTATGTATGGGAAAATCCATTGGAATACAAAGGGTTACACAAAAAATACATACCTCATTTCAGGAGAAAAATCACAGCTACAAGCAAAACCAGCAACCTGTAATAGACATAAAGATCAGTACCTTAATTAGTAAGCGTATTTGCCTATTTACTCAAATTAATTATCCAAAAAAGCAATTAAAACTGAATCGGTAGCGTAACAAAATGCAAGAGAAATTCTGAATACGCAATGCAAATAAATAGTGGTGCGTACCGTCTTTGATCACTTTGCCCTCCATAAACTCCCCAATTTTCCAGTACAAGATTGACTGGAAGTAGGTTGGCACTATTTGGGAGTTTGCACCGTTTGTGGTTCGGTTTTAGTTCCGAGAGGCTAAAAGAACACAGTCAACTGACTGGTTTTAATCAAGTGACAGCATCTTGTTTGCCCAAAACTGCTGCAAAGTAGAAGCAAAGGGCAATATAAGGCTAATTTTGTGCATCAAAGCAACAGAATAACGGTTATTTAAGTTGTGTTCGTTCAGGTAATGATGATACCATTATTAAACTGCTTTATAAGTGTATCAGACCAGGATTCAGAATTCCTTCATGAATATTCATGCTAGGCTTCACCCACTATGAATAATCATATTTCACGTTCGTAAATCGAACAAAGAAATTACTTGTCAGGTCCACTAGTTTAGGATCATATCTAATCATATTTCCATAAGCAAACAGAGTAGACCCTGATCAGACAGCTCTTACAAGAGCTGTCTGATCTGGAACTGCTCTGTTTGCAAAATGTTAAAAGGCATCTCTATAACGTAAAGGGTTAAACTAGATACTGTATTTTGTTAAACACAGTGCCCCATAGCATAAACTTGGCTATAAGGGTGGTACTTTTTCTTAAACATGAGCTATAAATTCATCATTCAGGCTTTTAGTTAAGAGTGTGTACCAAAAAATTTTTGTTCTTATTTCTCAACCAAAACATACGTCTCAATGAGACGGTGTTTTTGAGCACCCAAAACATACGGTAAAACAGATGGTTAAGAAAATATTAACAATTTTATGCTCAAAATTTTTGTTTATCTAAACCTATGCTCATTAATATTTTTTGGAATTCATTCGAAAATAAGGTAGTCCAATCATCATCTCTTATCACTTTATTACCAAGTTTCAAGTCAACAGATCAGAGAAGGTATTGAGATGGACAGACATGAAAAGAAGGTCAGAGGGCTACTAGCCAAAAGTGATACCACAACATCTTAATTCTCCAAACAGAACTCCCCAATGGTGAATACTCACCTTGGCTTGTAATTAAATACCCATGCCGGGTAGTTAGGCAATGTTGTCCATCATAAGCCTAACATGACATGCCTAGACTATTACTAACACTGTTTATGTGACCGTAGGCCTCTTTTTAGGCCAAAATAGGCATTCATATTGCCATAAGAATTGGTGTAAAGGTGGCCAGCTACAGACTGCAACTTTCCAGGAATACACTTTAGGAGCAAGGCCCCACCAAGCAAACAAATAGACAGGCCATAGGTGCAGCCCCTGGGCCAGTTCCTGAAGCTAATGAGCAGATATTATGCCACTTTTTGGAAGCTGCTTAGCCTCGCCTTGGAGGCGGTTCCCTAAGCCACTTTTTGGAAGCCACAAGCTTGTTTTGGCCTGTTGCCAGGGAGCCATCTAGCCTTACTTTAGAGATGGCTCCAGAGCCGTTTTTGGGACCCTAGAGCCTATTTTTGGAGTGACAGCCCTCGACGTTTTAAAGCATTGAGTGATTTGCAGAAAAGCAATCACTCAATGCTTGCTGTATGCCTCCAAAATATCAAAAATTCCAAATTTAATGGTCAAATACCTTTAGATGAACAGAAACTAAATCAGAAAAGCTATTATTTCCTGCAGAATTCAGCATTTTGAGGCTCACTTTTCTTTGGAAAGTCCGCCTCAAAGTCCTGAATTCAGGAATAATCCTGAAACCTTTCACCCATGACAGTGTAAATATGGGCATTATAAGTGAATTGGGTGCCTTATTAATATGGTGGGTGGGGTGCAGCTAAATCGTAAAACTCTTACCACAGTGCCGTGTTCATGCCATGGACAAAGCCCAGGAGTCACTAGTGGTGGCAGCACTGTCTGAACTACTCAGTCACTTATAGAATTAAAAGTGATATGCCCTCTCAGCTTTTTTTCTCAAACCAAATAAGGCTTCATTAAACATTAAATAAGGGTTGGATATAACTTGGATATCATGCGACAGTCTGCATGCCCAGTTTTAAACCCAATCACGGTTTATAGCTATGGTTTCCTCTTTAATTGCACGATGGTGGGTCAGGCCTCAGACTCTATGACGGCTCTGACGTAAATGGGCCTGATGCTTATCTGTAGCTGGACCCACCGTGGCTCAACTTGAGGTTTTCTTTAGCTCTGACTATCTGTGAGTCATGAGCCCTTTTCTTTGTTTCATCATGGTGTGTTAATTTGATTAGTGTTTCTCCATGATGATATATTGTATTAGTTAGATGGCCTCCATGCGAGCTGAACATTTCTTGTACTTCAACAACAGCAGAATCTAGGGCAAAGATTTGGTACCAGTAAAATGCATTTAAGCCCCCCGGTGGCTTAGGCTGCTGTCCGTTCTAAGGCGGTGGTTCTGTTGTTGTCGATTTTTTGTTTATTGTTACTCCCATTGTGGGAGTCTGTAACTGTTCTATGTTTTGTTGTATGTTACTTTATGTCCATTCTAGTATTGCAATCATCTTGATGGGGAAGAGAGAGCTGGTTGCTTTGCTTAATTTGTCTTCCTGGTGTCTCATGATGGTTAAGCGGCTCTTCCTCGTGGTGCCATAGGGTTGTCTGCGGTTTGTGATTGTGGTATTTCCTGATCATACTCACTTACTATTTTCATATATCAAGCCATACTTTCTTCAAAAATGCAAAAGATGTGACAAAAATTGTCTGCTGCAGTTGTTAACACTTTAATGGTTCTTATATTTCTGCATTAAAAATTTTGTCATTGTTTGTTTGTTTGATTTGATTCTTTACGTCCCAGACAACAATCTTTCAGTTACAGCAGGACAGGTCTTCCAGGGTTGTTTGTTTGTTTTGTTGCTTTACGTCCCAAGTCAACAGCTATGGTCATGGCAGGAGGATGTTCATCTAACCACACTTTTTCCTGGGCAAGCTTGAATAAGCAGTTTATCAGTACTTCGTGCACATACTTTCGCTTGTTACTGACAACAACCCTTCTTGAATGATTCAGCGGAAGGGAAGAGAATGACTGTAGAAATTATTTCATGATCAATCTCCACGAAAGTATGGAACCGGTGTCGGGCTTCCTGGGTTGAACCAGTACTAAGCTAGGATTAATGTGTCTTACTCAAGGACACAACGCAGTGACGCTGGTGACGTCCGGGGCCCTTCGGTCTCAAGTCAAGCACTCTACCACTTAGCCACTGCCCTCCCTAATTTTGTCACTGGAGTTAACTTTCATCTGCTCATATCTCTACATATAACATAATTTCAGACCACATACAGTGTTCGCGTTTATGTCGTAATAATATCTAAATACGCAATGAAATCCGTTGGTACGCAAAATGGACAAGTAGCTTGCGTCCATGGGACGCAAGATCAAAAGCAGTAGACTTTCAGCAAATTTAAGCCAGCTCAATAATAAAGAAAGTTAAAACCCTTGAAATCGGTCTTTTGTACTTTGCAATGCTTCAAAATCACAAAGAGACTGCTTTAAATAGTATTCAGTTATGGTTTTCCGAGATCCGTTGTTTCGAGCCAGTTGAAATCAGAACGAGGCTCTGCTATAAATAAAGATTTACGGTTTTCCCAAAATTGATTTGCTTGGTAGAAAATGGCTTCCGCCTCGAGGATCCCGCTAGAAACTTAATAAAATTAATTCTGAAGCCAAAACTATCACAATTTGATGCTTTGTTCAAAAATGCGTTCACAGACGGGTTCAGCGATCTCCAACAGGCACACGTCAAATAACCTTGGGGAGAATTTGCTATCTAGAGCGTCATCGCCGCCAAGCAAAGACTTTTTATAAGGAAAGAAGTTTAATAGTCAATGACTCCATCACTGCTTCTTTCTTGTTTTTATTATTGGTCGTCAACCAGTGTCAACTGAAAATGTTTGAGTTCAGTTAAATGATAGTTTTACCTATCTTCTTAGGTTTTTAACTTTGCAAAGAAAAAAAATAAATAAACAGATAAAAAATTATCAGTTGGGAAACTTTCTGGGACTCAGTAAAACTTGCATGGGACTCAATTTTTGTTGATGCCCTGGGTCCCAGGGATGCAGTAAAAACCAAGCCTAAATCTAACACTGACATATTCCCTATATCTTCACAAACAAAAGTTTTAATTATAGTTATCCCCTATGTACACTCACAGGGGACAAAAATATTTCAATATTGCACTTTTCCTGCAGGACCAGTTGCAGGACGAGTGACTTACAATTTTCACTCGCCCTGCAAACACACACATTTGTCATTTAAAAGCATATGAAATAAAGAACATAAGGGAGTAATATATGTTTGTTTGTTTGATTAGATTCTTTACGTCCCATCAACAATCTTTCAGTTATGTAGGGATGGGTCTTCCTGGGTTGAACCAGTACTAAGCTAGGATTTATGTGTCTTGCTCAAGGACACAAAGCAGTGACGCTGGTGAGGCTCGAACCCGCGGCCCTAAGGGAGTAATATGTAATATGACTTATAAAGTTCCTCATTATCACTGCTAAAACGAAATTTACCCAGTCAGTTTCATAACTGCATCCCATATACTGACAACAAGATTTCACAGTCAATACTCATAAAATGCTAGTTTCACCCTCAGATTTTTTACTCTCACCCTCGAGTAATTCTTCCCAAAGCACTCGTCCTACAGGACGAGTGCTTTGGGAAGTATTACTCGCCCTTTCTAGACTCGTAATTACGAATGGACGACTGGAATTTTTGTCTGGTGACTCACCATGTGACCAGTAAATGTCTTTTTCCTCATATATTTGAACCTGTTTAACACATTAAATACACAAATCTTGTTATCCATAGATTGACAGGCTAACCATTTACCTGAAAGTAAAGAAACACAAAATAAATACAACAGAAACACAAATACATTGCTTTTGGGGGTTTCTGTCGTACACAAATACAGTGCAAGGGGTCGCGTAGCACAGACGGTAGTGTGTCTGGCTGCAAATGCATTCCTGACTGCAGATCCAGGGGTTGCGAGATCGATCCCGGCCCGGTCCCATACTTTCGTGGAGATTGATCATGAAATAATTTCTACGGTCATTCTCCTACCTTCCGCTGAATCATTCAAGAAGGGTTGTTGTCAGTTACAAGTGAAAGTATGCGCGTGAAGTACTGGTTAATCGCTTTTTCAAGCTTTCCCAGGAAAAAGTGTGGTTAGGTGAACGGACCTTCCCCCCCATGACCATAGCTGTTGATTTGGGATGTAAAGCAACAAAACAAATACAAAGCATTCCTTTTATAACACACCTCATTATGGTGATTCATCAATTGAGCGCAAATGCTCATCAATTCAGCGCAGAAAATGCCATTGAGCGCAGGATTTCTATAGAGTTCAGAAACCCTGCTCATCAATTGAGCGCAAATATTTTGGGCAGTTACCTGTGGGGGTACCTGTAGTTACCTTCTGTTAGCCGTCTAGTACAAGATGGATGCACCAGGGAAGAGCTCTTTGACAACATAATGCACAGATATGGCAGGCGTCTGTTATAACTGTCCACATTTTGCGGTATGTATCTTGTGTCTTGTTTAGTACGGTAAATGTTTTAAAAGTTCGAACACTAAAAAATAATTATTTTTTTCCGCTGTTCGTAATTTTAGAAATTACGTTTCAGAAAAAGTGCTAGTGTTCGTAATTTTAGAATGTGGTCTTTATCATGAGCAAAAACGGTATATATGCATGTAAAAATGTGGTAGAAACGTGTTGAAAACACGGCGATATGATTCTGCGCTATCTACTCATTTTTCTTTTCAACCGCCGCTAAATTCTTGCAGAGTGAGTCAGTAAAATCTCAAGCGCGTACGGTAATTGCCAAGTCGAGAGCCAGGCACGTGCATGTTGTCACTCAATTTACTTACAAGTCGTAAAAGTCCACTCATTTAACCTCGGACTACCGATGAATCGCTACACTTTCGTTCTTCCTTCAGAAAACCAAAACGCTTTTCGCTTGCTCTCCATCTGCACAAATGCCGTTTATAATGTAAATGACATTACAGTCACTCAAGGACATCTCGTCAATCAAAATTTTTGCAAAGATATACACGAATCTTTGAAATACGTAGACGAGCTCTCTGCTCTCTGAGTTAAAAAAATGATGAACGCATCTCTCTCTCTCTCTCTCTCTCTCTCTCTCTCTCTCTCTCTCTCTCTCTCTCTCTCTCTCTCTCTCTCTCTCTCTCTCTCTCTCTCTCTCTCTCTCTCTCTCTCTCTCTCTCTCTCTCTCTCTCTCTCTCTCTCTCTCTCTCTCTCTCTCTCTCTCTCTCTCTCTCTCTCTCTCTCTCTCTCTCTCTCTCTCTCTCTCTCTCTCTCTCTCTCTCTCTCTCTCTCTCTCTCTCTCTCTCTCTCTCTCTCTCTCTCTCTCTCTCTCTCTCTCTCTCTCTCTCTCTCTCTCTCTCTCTCTCTCTCTCTCTCTCTCTCTCTCTACTTGTCAATCTATAGAAAGTACGCAAAGTGTCGTACAAAAGCCGATGCGCACGATAAAATGGGTTTTCAGTATATCTCAATAAGTGTAGACATAATCCGGTCCCATGCGCGGATCTAGAGGGGGGACAAGGGGTCCAGACCCCCCCCCCCCCCCCCACACCTGAAAAATCACAAAGACATAGAATTTCTTAGCAATACTGGACCGGATCCCCCGAAATTCTCAAAAACTATCAAGCCAGCATTCAACGTTGGGTCATCATCAGCACACCAGTGAAACGCCATTTAAAGGCGTTTCGCTTGCGGGCCGATGATGGCCCGCTTTTTGTGATATTTGAATCCTCTCTCCCTTAAAAAGGAAAAAAAAACGTTGTCAGAGTTCGGATCCAGATCAGATCCGAATGGAATTCAGGAAAGAATGTTTCGTCAATTTAAACATTTGGGCATGCGATAGAAAGCATGCAAAGCGTCAATACTGTCGGATATCCGACTTTGTCGTGCAAACAGGCAAAAGCCGATGCGCACGAGAAGTATCTCCAAGTTACATTACATGATATCAGTGACCTATATCTAATATAGGTCACTGATGATATTTTTCGAGATTAAAAGAGATTCGTATGCAAGCGAATCTCTCTCTCCATCTCTCTCTCTCTCTCTCTCTCTCATCTGCTTTCAAAGTTCGCAAATAGTTTGGATGCAGAAGATCTCCGACGTCTTGCCAAACCAAATCAGGGGCAAACAGGCATACCAAGAATTAATAATGAAAGCGAACGTCCGACTTTGCGTCCGATGCCTAGAAAGAATATAATTGAGCCGTGACATGAGATTTCCGACAATGTGGTATGTGGGACCAGCAAAGCCTCAGATCAGCCTGCGCATATGCACAGTCTGCTCAGAGCCTTTGCTAGTCGCTTGAATATTTTATGAGTGTTAAGCTACTGACTGAACATCGTTTGGAGTTTGTAAGCTTAAAAGGAGGCTACACAGGCTCGTCTGAGTCTACACTCGTCAAAATGCATTGTGTCGCGGCTCAATTTATGATATATTGGCTTCGAGCCGATGCGTACGATACGCTGGGTACATTCATATCTCAAAGAAAAGGAAAAAATTCAGACAAGTACCACAAATCTAGTTTTTCATGCATGCAGTGCGCCGTTTCATGCTCGAGTTCATTGAAATTTTTTTTTTATTTCATGCAAACCCATGAAAAGGAGATGCAGCTAGGCAATTATGTTTTGTGAGCTAAGTCCGCTTTCGTGCGCGAGGGCCACCGCGTGCTACCCGAGTCTTAAAACAACAACAACACGTGGTCTGATAGTCGGCTTCTTTGATCTGAAACATGTCCGTGAACCATTACCCTGTCCCTTTGTCTGCTGCTGATACTATTAGCAGTGCCGGACCCAGGGTGGGACCAAGGAGGCACCCCCCTCCCCAAAGAGGCTGTGACAAACTAATTTAGCAGACAGTTTGGGCCCAGAACTTGCCCGACAAAATGTTTCATGTTTTGTTCTAGAAACAAAGGTGCTGATAAGACTGTGCGGTGCGCAGGCTGATCTTCGCATGTAACAAAGTCGGGGTACATACTTCTACAGACGTGTGGTAAATAAAGCGAATTCCGAGATGTCCCGATCATCTCAAGGGCTTTACTGATTTTAAATTCACAGCCACGGCATGCACCTTCATTGTGTATATGGGCAGTTAAGGCGCTGGCGATTTTCCGCGGATGCCCAGGCTCGCCTGAGCCTTCGCTGCTCGCATATGCGATAGGTACCATAATCTTATGAACTGGCTTATTTCATGAAATTAAATACCGGTAATGCACTTGTAGGACCTTCCATGTGCAGTTTCATGAGGACAAACAGACACGCCGCGATCGGCTCAACATTTTGTTAAAATGTTCCATTTTGAGGAATTTGATTGATAGGAATAGCCATTATTACATGTACCTAGAAAACCGCCGACAAGTATTTTAAAGACAACGTACGTAGATGTCTAGAATTTTTATTTGGCTCGAGTCTTCATCCTGTTTAAACTTTGTTAGTGAGCGAGACCCTGACGAGATTGTGCAAACACACATGCTCTCCTGAGCCTTCGCTGATCACATCTGTCATAAGTTCCAGAAAGGTCATATGGGGCTCCGCGCAAGTTGATTTCATGCTCGGGTCCGAGTTGTGTTCAAGAAAAGAACACACGCATTGACTGATAGAATTGCCCTCCGTGTCGCACGCGGCTTGGACATATTGCCGAACTGGGAAATCCTTTAAAAGTACCGTGAATAAGAACGAGATGATGACCACGTGTGAGTTCTTGCAGGCATGTCAGTAAAAATATTAAATATACGGTGGCTTTATTTTCCGCACTGGTGAGAAAACAACAAACATGCGACTTGCACGATTTTCTCTGCATTTTGCACGAAACCGAATGACCCCTTGTGTTGCAAACGTCCATGGCAATCAATTTACATCAACTTGTTTTATTCTCTCTCGCCTAAGTGATCGTCTCATTTTCCGCAACTCTCTCTCTCTTCGGGGCTAGTATTTTAGGAAAAAAAACGAGCATGTGTCACATGTACAGCACACTATTGAGAATTGCTCTGCGTGTCAACGTGCATAATTCACGTACAATTAGCCGAATCGCGGCCTGAAGGTCAATGTTTGGTCAGTAATAAATAATGATCTCAGTCATTTGGGTGGATACATATTCTCAATAGGGTTAGTCAAAGCAGTTTCGGAATCGTTGCAAGAACTTGTCCGTGCATCAAGATCGTCATTGCTGGTGACCTTGAATAATGTATAACTCGCGCGCTGGCATGCGAAATAGAACGTCACGTGCCAGATTACCCATCTAAGTAGAATGGAACCTTCCAAATGGCGCTGGACGGTAGAAGTATACCGAACACAGATGAGACACAAACAGATAACGGACATCGGTTTTCCGCCGAAAATAACGTGTGTTCGTAATTTTAGAAATTCATTTTTCCGGAAAAAGGCAGTGTTCGATTTTTTAGGATGTTTTAAAGATTATTTTCGGCGATGATTTAAGGTGTTCGTAATTTTAGAGTGTTCGAAATTTTAGAACATTTACCGTAACAGAAAGTATACTAATGGCATATAATGTCCATTCACTGTACCATGTATTGTATAGAGCTGCATGAAAAATGTTGGGCAATACATAAAAGTCCGGTCTATAAGTATGCCGTCCAATGTCTGTCCCCCACGTTCCATTGTTGTATGAATAATTTCACCCATCTCGGTTAAAAATGAATTCAAAGTATGACAACCAACTGACTAAGTAAGAACCGCTACTTGTTGAGTAGTTTATGGTGCACACAAGCTGATATGTATTGCCTGCCCATGCTTGTAATTACTATATACAGTGAGCCCATAACAAAAGAATTATATAGGTGAGTGAACACTGAATCTGCGCTCAATCGATGAGTAAATTTTGCGCTCAGTCGATGACATGGAAAAAAAAATCATATGCGCTCAATTGATGATAAGCCCTCATTATAACACAGATTTGTGTTTATAATATGGCCATGTTGTTGCTTCCAATTTCTTTTTTATCATGGCCTTTTACAAAGGATTTATATGAAAATGACTATGAAATGTTCATTTTCCTATAATTCCTTTGTAAAATTGTACCTTTATCTCACAATTAACTTATAACATGGTCCATTCCTATCGGTGCCAATATAGCATTAGTGCCAGAATTCTATTTTCAGATTTAGGTTCGGGGGAGGGGGGTTCTCACACTTCCACAAACAAAAAAAAAAAACAGATTTGTTTTTCCCAAAGCACCCTCCAGGAGGGCTCTTGCTGGAGTCAACAAGTAAGGTATCAAACATATAAATTAAAGGATCCCCTCTGATTTATACATTCTAATATGCTCACCAATATCATGCGACTTTTGATTTTAACATTAATTATTTGCAACATTGAACCTTTTAATTTACTGTCGGAAACTCAACATCATTACATATTGACACTTTTCAGAGACTGATTTCTAGCTGTAACTCAATTTTCAGTCTTTAAATTGCATTGCAAAGTTAGAGAATAGTCCAATGTAAACAGTGTTATCGTAGCAAATTGTTTGTGTATTTAATTGCATTACCTATAGTAGGACTATACAGTAAAGCCTGCCTAAAACGGCCACTCAAAGATATACACAACAAAGGTCATTAAGACAAATGGGTGCTAAATGCAGGTCAAAGTATTGCAGAATGCTCCCTGCAATACTTTTGACCTGCATCATGCGATAATCGGTCTTGAAAAAACGAATGCTGTCAGCACATCTTTAGTTAATGCAAGCTAGTCTGATAGTTGCAGAAAAGAAAAAAATGTCAAAAGCGGGATACATTGTGTTTTTAAGGCTCTAAAATGTTATGTTGCAAGAAAATCATAACTTTTATGGCAACGGAGCCCGACACCATAAAACTGACGATTTATGTGCAAAAAAGGACAATTCTTAAGACGTTTATTCCAAATAATTTATATCAATATAAAACAGGCCCCCAGATAAGAGTGTGTAACTGAAAATTATTTTTCTTATTTCTCAACCAAAACATATGTTGTGGGTACTCAAAAGAAATGTCTCGATGAGACGGTTCTTTTGAGCACCCAAAACACATGTTTAAACTGATGGATAAGAAAATAATCTCAATTTTACGCATTTATTTTTGGCTTAACTGGCCCTATGTAAAATAGCTTACCATTTGGAGACAGAGTAATTGCTGGCATAGAGTGCATAGAAGGGTCTGCAATATACTTAAAGTCTACCGGTACATCCCTGAAAAAGATCCAAGCTAGAATCAGTATACTCCTCAAAAGAACCATCATATTTGCAAATTTAGATCAGGAATTTTCTAACCTTTCTGAAGTCGGGGCCAGGGGACAGTTAATTTGGGGAAAAGGAATTTGGGCCATCAGAGTTGGGAAAACTTGATGCAGTCTAAAAGAACTGGACCACAATTTAAAATTGATTAAAAACCATATTTTCTATATGAACTATGTTACCAATTTTGCTCAACATTATACAACTATTTAAGTATCAAATATTCTTCAGGGAGTAAATTAATAATTGAATGTCAAAACGATGAAAAAACTCATATATCTAGGCCAGAATTTTTTTATTAGTTGATATACAAACCCTCCTACTGTAATTTTCCGGTAAATAGAAAAAACATTCATTTCTAAAATTATTTTTTTTTTATTTTATCCGCCAAAAAATAATATATTTTTGAGGCTCTGTCTGTGTATTTTTGAGAGTGACACTGTTAAAAGTGATTGTCCTATCCAGATTTTTAGGAAAATGATGAAATATTTAATACAGACTGTTGGTTTACCTTACTAGTTTTATTGTTTGTTCTAGAGATATTAAAACAAAAAAACAGCTCTTAAAATGACCAGTCAACTGGTCATTTTCAGAGTTTTTTTTGTCCCCCCGACCCTAAATCTGAAAAATAATCCTGTAAATCAACTAATAAAAAGATTCTGGCCTTAGGGCTATTCTCCAGGCAATAGAACTTACCATTCCCAGACTCTCAAACTTTTGTCATCTGATGAGGAAACAAATCTTCTGTTTTGATCTACAAATGTGATTGTGTTAACAGCCCCTAAATGTCTGTCATATTCCTGCACTATTTCACCTGACCGGATATCCCACTGAAAAAAATAATTGCCAATATAAATAGTTTATATTATTATACCTCACATAAATTTCCCAGGTAAAACCTCCATAGGCCGGCGGGAAGTAATTTTGACTATCACCCTGCGATAATTTTGACTATCAAATGCGCAACTTTGATGCACATACAATTTGTTTACGCGAGGAGACGCTAAATTTACAATGGCGGATACATGTATGATGCCATGGCCTGGCCACTTTAATCTCCATATAACTTCAGTATTTGTGGTCAGAAACATAAAGTAAGGGTACTCGTTTTCTTAGTTAGAACAAGAGGAACACTTTGAGATCAAAATTGAGCAGATTAGGCGAAATTTTCTGTTTTGCAATAAACCGCACCATTCATAGCAACTCCATTTACAAAATAGGCCTAAGCGACACTGCGAAGTTTGCCGTCATCAGTGATTATGGCATGATTTGTTTAAACGGCGATCATGATCAGCTTGAGCACTAAAACTGTTTACAAACACAACCCTTTTGCGAAAGATATTATTGCATCCATACGTAGCAATGTGCATTGTGCTGTCCTTGGAAGTTCCTGCACCATGGTTAGAAGAAAAAGGTAGAAAATAAAGAAATAATGTTCCGTATAATACAATAAATATAACATTCTCGAGAGGGTGATAGTTGAAAATATCATCCCTCGAAATATGATTATCAACCTTGGCTGCGCATTTATTTACAGTCATTAATCCATATACGTCTAGCGTCCTTTTTATGGGTGATGGGGAAACAGTGCATACCGAGATCAGACACCGCATGATGTGGTGTCTCGTAAGGATCTTCACTGTTTGCTTACAGAATGTTTTATTAAAATTTGTAAAAAATTGAAGAATACCACCCAACACTCCTAAAATTGGAAATGAGCTTGTCCCACTGATATAGGTAGGTGAGTTTATTCAGCTTAATCGGGTTCAGATAACAGGCTTATTCGGCTATATAACAGATGTTTTACTCTTGCAAAACAATCCTAGATGTCTAGACCTGGCCCGATGTTATAATACTTTTTTATGCTCAACTCAGCTGTGAATGAAATTTCAACTGCTCATAAAAACTAAAATGCAGAAAAATAAAGACATATTTTGCATTCAAACTCTCAGATGTTGTATGTATCAAGTTGATAAATGTCAAAACACCAACAATCTTTGGGGAACATTTTCGCGATCTGATCAGGGCCTTTGTTATTTATTACCTGGCAAGTATATTATACAAGCTTGCAACATGCAAATTTTCAGAACCAAAGCTAGTCTCTGTTGCTGAGCAGGCTGGTTTGAACCTTACCTGGTCATTTATTCCAAAGACAGGTTTTCTCATATTGAGGTCTAATCAATGAAATATTATAAGAATTTCATCATGAGTGTGAGGGGGGATAGAAAAATCTGTCCGGAGGATCACCATTTAGCATCACATGACAAGCGGTGATCGGGATGGACAGATTTTTCTATCCCATCCTCACACAAATATTGGATTATTTTTCTTGCTCACCATTAAATAGCACACTTTCATATTTTAAAAAAGTCTCCCAGAAGTTCCTGAATACACGGTGATGCAACAAATTACACTGACATCACATCAACATAGCAATGACGTCACTTGTCTTCAAACGTGCAACTGTTGGATTTTTATCTTTCCCACAGGTTGGTATGGGGTATTTGAGATAAATAGAATCCATCATTGGTGTTCAGTGGGGACAGAAATATCCCAACCCGAGGGCCCACCGTTCCAGTGGGAAACGAGGCTTGCCGAGTTTCCCACTGGAACGGTGGACCCGAGGGTTGGGATTTATCTGGAACCACTGAACACCAATGATCGATTCTTTTTCTCATATACCACAACCGTACGGTACAGTACTGTGTAATATTGTTGGTGATGTCACTGAGATCGATGTTTACAGTCAATGACGTGCGCTGTACAAATCAACTTGAAACAGCGAATAAACAGCGCATTAAACAATGAACAAATTGTTATTTCATCAAAATGGAGTTACAAGAACTAGCTTATCAGCCACAATAACTCGAGTAAGTAATTTTGTTGAGGAAATTGTGTGTGTGTGGTGTGTTTTTACATCGCCAAGGCTCCTCGTCCCAGTGGATTCAGTCACTCAATGCCCAACACAACAGGTTAAATATGTCAACCGCAATGCACTCAGCATGTTCAAAGCATTGAATAAAGGTTGTAAGTAAAATTGCGCAAGGCCGACTTAAATCGCCTGACAATTCAACATAGAATTTTTTTCCTGACTGACAACAATTCAACTTTCGTTTTCGAAGGAATACAGTCATGCGCCTAAAATGTTATCTCACATTAGCAACCGGCCGCGTGTGGCTTATCTCGTATTAGTTACGCTTATCTCACATGGGTAGCGATGTGGGACAGATTTTTCCGACAGCGAGCTTACATAGGGATCACTCGATCTCGTATGCGTTGGTATGTGAGAAAGAATTTTCTCATATGGTTAAAAAAGCAGAAACTTCCATCTGGTGTGCAAGAATCAAATCTTATTGTATCAAACCCGATGGAATTTTTTTCTCAGTCACGAAAGGGTTTGGCCTGCAAGTAATCAGAGCAATTAAAATACAGCCCATGTATTTATTCACTACTTACACAAACAATTTTCTTGTCTGAGGTGCCAGCCACAAACAAGTGTTGTTTATCCTCCTCCGGGTGGTACTTTATACAGTAGGGAACTTTACGACTTGTAAACCGAGCCTTGCATTCTCCTAGAAGGACAAGAAAGAACAATAGTGAAAGGAAAATGGATCTATGGAAGTCAGCTGATCTGTAGACAATTACAATATGGGCATTTATTTTGTTCAGTTTGGTTTTATCTTTTAATATGCTGAATACCTTGATATGCTATAGTCTGATTTTCCAGTTCCATTGTTGTGTTAATTATTATTATGTACTAATAGTAATATGTTGTACCAAAAACAGTGTGGATCCTGATCAGCTGGCTAGATCTACACTGTTTTCAATAGAGTATAGTGTGGAAATAGTATCAGTATCCCAGAGTTTACAAAATCTTTGGTAACTGTACCGCTGTTGTTGAATTGAGCAATACAATATCTCTGTTGTAACCACAGCTGGGGAACTCTGAACCACTGTTGTTGAATTGAGTATACATACCTGTTTCAGTATCCCAGAGTTTACAATATCTGTCATAAGCACAGCTAAGAAACTCTGTACCGCTGTTGTTGAAGGTTACATCTCTGACGGCCTGTTTATGACCTATATATGTTCTGATGCACCGTCTGTCATTGTACACCTCCCAGATCTATAAGTAAATATTAGTAATTAAATTTGTATGGAAATATTATATTGCAGGATCAAATTGTTTTGGCTAAGCTTGCATTATGACCTGAAACATATGTGGTGGGTACTGAAACTGGTGCTTGTATCCTGTAACATTTTTTCCCAAACCTACCAAAGCCCAAGATTATAAAAATCTACCAGTGCTGTCTATATCGGATAGAGAAATCTCAACAGAGATGTCGAAATTTATCCAGGGACGAAGATTATGGCCAATTCAATTCCGACCCCGGAGGTTGAGAACTCTGTATCCTTCATAGACTGGCTCATGGTGGATTATATTTCTTATACTTTTCTAACAGGAAATTTTCAACTTTTTAGTCATTGAATTACCATTAATTCTGAGCTAATTGCTGTGTTTTTATTGTCAGAAGTATAACAAACAGTACTGGTGCTTGTTTGTTTTTGTTTGATTTGATACTTTACATCCCAGTCAACAATTTTTCAGCTATGTCAGCATTGTCAGGACGGGTCTTCCTGGGTTGAACCAGTACTAAGCAAGGATAAATGTATCTTGCTCAAGGACACAACTCAGTGACGCCGGTGAGGCTGGAACCCGCGGCCCCTTGGTCTCAAGTCAAGCACTCTACCACTGAGCCACTGTGCTCCCATTACAGTACTGGTCCACAAATATATTAAACCTTGTTAATGACTAGTAAACACTATTGGAGTATAAGTTTAGATGGCAAAAGCAAAATAACATCCTGCTAAGCTTCCTGTGCCATAATGGTAAACATAACAGTGCCAATGACAACTGAATATGCTAGTTTGGTGACACCGTGACTGTGACCTTTGTAAGTAATGCTAAACACTGAATAATTGATTTTTAATAAGTTATTTAAAATATTTTGGTTCTCTGACAAAATTTTTCATAGCAGATGCACACTGGTAAATGTATACGTCGATTTGCTGGTATTTACGCGTATTGCCGGTACTTCATAGACCGGAAGTGGTAGATATTGGTGTTAATACTATATAGAAAAACATGCCATATGCCTAAAGGACTATAGAATTAGATCATTTTTAAGTATTCGACATGCACATGGCGATTTATGTAAGCATTTAAGAATAGATTCGAGTACCGATCTGGATGATCGGTACTCGAATCTATTCCTAAATGCTTTCATAAATCGCCATGCACATACTGAATACTTAAAAATGATTGAAGTCTATAGTCCTTTAGCCATATGACATGTTTTTCTATATGGTATTAATCTACCACTTCCGGTCTATGAAGTACCAGCAATACGCGTAAATACCACCAAATCGACGTATACATTTACCAGTGTGAGATGAATATTTTAATCTGTCCATGTGAGAAGGTTAGGTGCTATGTGGTCATTTAAGGTATCTCCCACTTCAGGGTTCCCACAGAAACTCAAAATCACAATTCAATGTATTTTCCATGATCTTCCATGATCAACAATGTAATTTCGATGACTATTTAAGAGCAATTCTCTGTAACCACCAAAATATTTTGGCCACGCATAGTCAGGGATTTCGATAAAAACGTTATATTCAAGTAGAGATGCATCAACTATAATAATAAACTTTGTTTAGTTTTTCAAAAAGTGCAACCGTTTCCATGGTAACAGACCGAGAAGTTCCGAAAAATGGCATTTTCATGAAAATGCATACCCTCATTTTCTTTTCCTTATTCATTGAATTAAGCTAAAAGTTATCAGTAATTTTATGTTTATGTTTCAAAGAAGATAGATTAAGCTTTGAGATTTTAAAAAAAAGTTTAGAGATTGGCGCATCTTAGATATATTTTATTTCCAAAAATATTTGGATTTTTGATGAAAAAAACGAGTTTGGGGGTCAAATTTGATAACAAACTATTCAAAATCGCAGCAGTTCTGTGTGTTACTGCATATATTATTAGAATAAGGACACTTTGAAAAGTTAAATTGTGAAATAAAATTCATGGGAACTTTTAATACTGCAAAGAAATCAGAATTTTAATTTTGTCCTAAAATTATTGCTCTCAGAGGTATGCATTTTATGCCTTAACTTTATAATTTGTAGAAAAATTAAGCTATTTTATGCATGATTACCGTTAATCAGCAGTAAAGACTGGTGTAAAAGCATAAAAACAGCACTGAATGACACTGGAGACACCCTGGAGACCTTAAAGGGAGGGACAGCCTAGCAACAACGCAACAGTCAAAATTACTTCCCCTTTGTAGCTCTTCAAATAAAGGGGCATTTAGCCATGTAAATTACAAACACGTTGAGAAAGAAACAAGACTTTTACAGGTTGTTATCTCTTCTCATATGTGTTTTTGTTCCAATGATGGCCATGAGTTGAAATATTTGATTGTTAAATCAAAGTTTCTACTTGCTGAGGATCAGTTTTAAACGGATAATATCAGTCAAACCGACTTTTATACTTTACAAGTTTTGATTTTTAGAAAAGCATCTACATTTGATCGGTTTTCTTATGGAAATACCAGTTTACTGCCAATTGTGAGTTAACTCATTTCTTTTTAAAACAAAATGCTTTCAAATTAAATAATCTGCAATGTGAAAAAGGGCTGTTTGTGTGTTTCTGTATTGGCTCTGGGAACCTTGCCTGACTGCTAGAAATATGGTGCATGTGTAATAATAACCAGAAAGGACTGGAATAGCTGGTGAGTAGGCCCCTATGTTTAATCAAAGGCTTAGTTGCTCTGATCAGTCGCATTTACAGAAAAGTACTCTTTCCAAACAAAGTAAGTGCCCCCCCCCCCCCCCCCACCACCATATGTTTAAACCAAATAAAAACAACCATTCACCTGTATGAATCCTCACCTCTTCTGACAATTGAAAATACATTTTATATTTTTAGATCGGCTGAATGAAAAGATCAGGCTTCTGCTACAACGCAGTTGCGGATCCAGAGGGGGTTCGGCCGAACATGGAAAATTCTCAGAAAAATCAGGAAAAATTAATAAATTAATTATCTAACAGGTAAAATTAACAAACCAAACCCCCTTTGTAAATTTGAACCCCCTCTCAAGAAATCCTGGATCCGTCCCTGTACACAGTAATAAAAGCAGGCTATTTATGCATTTACTAGATGCATCTTCTTAAAATGCATGTCCTGTTCACTCTACACATTCTCTTTCAAGTTTACACATTCCCGTTCAAGTTTTTAGATCCATCTCTCAAACCTCACTTTAGGTTCAGAGTTGACAGGATGGCTCATTTGCAGTAACCTCAATAAAAGGTGATTTAAACGCAATCACATTAGCTCCCAGCCTGGATAATTAATGCAGTTAGTAATGGGTCTGATTAGTAGACTGCTATATTCCAGTTTTTTTAACTCCGAGCCGGTGGCATACATTCCTAAAGATTATTCTCTATACTTCTTACTCATGTATAGCAGTTGTCAGTAACTGCCAGAACTTCACAGAAGTATGATTGAGCATGTGCCGTGTAAATGATACTCTTAGTAGTACTGGTAGGCCATGTAAATTATATATGAGAATAAGGATAACTGAATTTATTGATCATCTTGAGTTGTTTAAAGCAATTCAGAGCCCAAAACAAATCAAATAACTTTTGTTTTACCTGGCATAAAGAAAAAACACCTCAGCAGAGTAGTTTTTGTGCCTAAAAATGAAATGATTTTCTTTTCCATGAATTTAGCGGGTGGTTCGGATGTGCAAAAGAACCGTCTTATTGAAATGGTTCTTTTGAGTACCCACAACAAATAAAGAGAAGATATAAAAATATTATTCCAGTTCACTCATCTGGAGGCATGTCTCTATGGTCACATTGTTGAATAGAGTAAGAGCATATTCTTTTTATGGAGTTTGGAAAAATAGTTCTTAAAATGGATGTTTAACAAGGGAAAGTACATGTTAGTTTGGGGCAAAAAAAAAATACATATAAATTTTAGCCATTTTTATATATCCTTTTTTGATGGATAAGATCTCCAATCAAGTTTGAACCAAAATAGACTAAATGGATGCATCATTTATATTTTTAGGGATCATAGGTATATATACATGTATATGAAATGCTATATAATTAATGTTTTTTTTCTCAAATTGTTTTATCAGATGAGATGCTGTATTTCTATGGCATCTCATCTGTATCTTTATTGTTTATCTGTTTCCATTCCGGCATTCATACTAACAGTTCAACAGTCCCATAAAGTCTGACCAGTAGACAAATAAAGTAAATTGGTGAATTTGGACCTAACATTTAAGCTTTCACAAAAGAGACTAATCCATCAAAAATATCAAGAAATTACATTATTCATATTTCTTATGAAACCAAGCATTCAAGTAATAATGACCTGTGAGACCGGGGTGAGACCCCCGGGTGTGCCAACACATGGCCCACCTCATTTACTTCATAAAAGGCTTACTATCTTGGAACTGCTCAGATCACTACCCATAAACCATAAATTTTCATGTTTCTTATGAGAAGAAAGTATTCATAAGTAGTGTTGTAACGATGATCGAGTAGAATCGAAAGTTGGTCGGTAGTTGTCTGGGTCGGCGACTATCGATTATGTGGTTCATAAATCGATTGTCGCTACAATGTCCGGGCGTTTCCGTTTATGGATACCGTTTTGAACCGAAAACGAGTTATTTCCCGCTAAAATATAGAACAAGAAGCTGTTTTCTTCGGCTAAATAGACTGCATTTTTCAATAAAGAAGTCCTCGAGTGCGCCGCCATTGTTGTTGTTTTGTTACAAGGGAAATCACCGAGTATATCCGCATCCGAGTATTGGACAAATTTCTGTAACGAACGCATTTTGCGGGACAGTTAATTTAATGCGAGGAACGTATTTTCGGCCGATTTTCCCCCGTTTTTGGTGAGGAAAAATTAAGGGTCGTCACTTAATTAACCAGTTTTAACGGTCGTTCCTAGAGACGGAAACATTACTCTTTTTAGGCCTAATATAATGAAATAACACAAACAATTAGTGAATAGCCAATTTATTTTACATGTACAGTCACATTATCTGGGCCCATGCTAACGACTGGCACATCAGCCATAGTTTGTCACTGAAGTTGCAACATTTAAACTTATTCTCCAGATGCATAAAATATAAATATCAAACACCTGATATAACATAACTAGCTGAATTTGGAACATCTGTTTTAAAAATGGGACCAGGGTCTTTCTATACCTAAATAGAAAGTCCTTGATGGGACTGAATTCAGGATATGGGAACTTTAAGAGGTACGCTTTTATTTTGACTATCTATCTTTACTATCTTGTCTATCAGACCTGGAGTTGTACTTTGGTGCAAGTTTCAGTAGTTCAAAGTAGTGCAAGTACCCCACCCACATCTGTCTCCCCCCCCCCACACACACTTTATGTTGGCTGGGAAAAGGGCTGGGGGTGAATGAAAAATCATTATGTATTGGGGAACCCCTGCCCAATTTTTTTTTCAGTGTGTTGACTTGGTCATTTTCCAATTTTCCAAGCATGTGCATCATGAATAGGGGAACGCTTTAGTGTACACATTTGTGTGAGTGTTTGGTTAGGAATTATTCAAGCATTTAATTGGTGGTGCTCCTTCCAGATCTGCCCAATCTTACCAGCCTTTGTAGACCACATTAAACAGTTTTGAATCCTAAGAGCTATCCAAGGAGGGCACACCAAACTCTTATCAGAATTAATGCACAGATATCCATGGTGACTGGACACAAATGTAAACTGAAAAGATTCTTTGACGGACTCAAATAGTATTATCTAGTCAACTATGTTCTCAGTTGTCTTGTTTGTTGTGAATTGTTCACAACTTTCTAATAAAATTTAAAGCTTTATTTGGTGTTTAAATTGAGATTCCAAGTCTCAAATTATGTGTTAAAAATAAAATTTGATTTTACAAGTTGCTCTATGTTATATCCATGGTATCAATCACAAAATCCTGCAAAGCACTGACAGCTTCAGAATTTCGATTATAATCGATGATTGATCGAAATACCCTGTCCGATTATTTTCGATGATCGATTATGAAAATCCCATAATCGAACAACACTATTCATAAGCACTTACTGAGAAGTATCTCCAGGGCATGCTCAGCAATTCCCCACCCCATTTACTTCACTAAAGGCTTAATATCTGGGAAATTGTTCAGGTTTTTATCCCTAAATCTATATAATGATGTTCCTGATGATAAGATACACTCAATAACACTGACAGTGATGTCCCACGGGCATTGGGGTGGTTTGCTTGATTTTATAATCAGTAGATTACAATCTTATAATCCTGTTCCTCATGAAAAGGCTTAAAATGTCAACATTTGGAAACTGGTTCTAATTGATAATTGGAACAATTTTCTATATATTTTCTGGACATTTGCTGGCAAGGATTATTTAATGGTTGGCTTTTGTTTAAAAAAAATATGAATTATTTTCTTGCAAATTAAAGTGAATAAAACCACTTTTTCTTCCTGAAATTGCTCAAAATGCCAATATTCCGAAAACTAGTACCGCTTGATTATTAGAGCGTTAATGACAATTTTTGATTTATCACAGAAGACAATTGTTTTATGATGAGATCTGATAGAATAAATCATTTTTACACAAACTTATCTTTTCTTAGTAACTTCATTCCGCATAATGCTGCTTAAAAATTCAATTTTCCGTTATTTGGTACTGTCTGATTATTTGTACAATTATTGCTATTTTCTTGAAATTTTACAGCAATTTCTATTTTACTGATGTATTCTGACATAATAAAGTAAATCCCTGCTCAAACCAATGGTTATCTTATCTTAATTTGGCCTAAAAATGCACATTATCCAAGATTCCAAAAACTGGTACTGTATGATCATTAGGATAAAAAGACATTTTTCGCATATTTCCAGGCAGTAACTGATGATTAATGATAGAATGAATAACTTCTAATGAAATAGAATAGTTTTGTAACACTTTACATAATTTTCATTGTCTTATATTGCCAAAATCATGTCAGTTAAGTCACACGTACAAAACAGCTTTATTTAGAGAAATCAATTTGTTGGTCCAATTTAACCAGACTTACCCAAAAAACTTCAAATACTCCCACAGATTTTATTGCAAATATTTTATGACCTAAGGTTGGATTGTCAGAATCCGTTGAAGTTGAATACCAGTATTGCTGCATTTTTTTGAAAAATATCCCTAAAAATTGCCAAAAAAACATTTTTTCAACTTTTGGAATTTTGCCAATTTTGGTAGATTTTAGCGTCCTACTGCAACCAGCACATGCATGATAGAACCAAACTACATATATCAAGAGTTAGAGTTGATGCAATATTGTAGTTTGACCTAAACCATTTGGTTACAAAATGTTTTTTGAATAACTGCAAATACTTTCAAATTAGTGTTTTTTCATAATTTCAAAATACAGAATCTACGAAATTTGCCCAAAATGAACAATCATGGTTTCCATAGCAACCAAGGGTAACAAATAAAAAATGACTTTATTTTTGGTGGTTTTGGGTTATATGTACAACATACAAAAAAAATCAAGTTAATCTGAGACTATGCGTGCCAGACCCCTATTTAGATTTTTTGGTGGTTACAGAGAATTGCTCTTAATGCATGGCCTCCAACCTCCCCTTTAAGTGGTGTCTCCACCACGCTGAGCATAAATGTGGAATGCAGCAACAGTAATGTATTTAAATAAGCATGCTTGTAGTTAGACCATGCATGCACTTTGATATAATAAAAACTTGAAACCACCAGTACGCCAGAAAACTAGCTGAAACCATCAGTAGCCAGAAAACTAGCCAGTTTTCTGGCTACTGGTGGTTTTGTCAAATTATTTCACAAAATTCCATGATTTTTTCATGATTATTCAGAGGGTTTTTTCAAATTATGTGATTTTTCCATGCATGGAACTTTTATTGTGATTTTCCAGGGTTTCCATGATTTCCAGAGCTTGTGGGAACCCTGCCACTTTCATCTTTGTAAGATAGGATGTCAGTTCATGTAAGAAATTTCTACCTTACATGACCATATCATATCATCATAATCGGATTTTTGATTAATGTGCAGGTGCAGGGGCATCATCCACATCAGTGGGCCCCTTTCCAGGTAACTGGCTAGCTGCACGCATAGCAGATCTCACACCTGATCTCCAGGTGGTCCTTTCTTGAGGGTCAACTGTGGTGAGCTTCCACTCACGGCAGTCTTTCTCTGTCAGTCTCTTCCATGTTTGCTTGGGCCTCCCTGCCCCCCGCTTGCCGTCAATCTGCATATCATATGCTGTTCTGATTGCACCACTGGAACGCGCCACATGCCCAAACCAGCGAAGCCTTCTCTCTCTCAAAATGAGGTCGAGGTCCTCAAGCTGAAGCTTTGCCAGTAGCTCGCTTGACCTTACCCTGGCCACATCCTCTGGCTTGATACTGCAGATCTGTCTGATCATGGCCCTATCATTGCGTTGCAAGCGCTGCAGGTTTGTCTTGGTAAGTGGCCAAGTTTCACTGGCATGGAGCATGGCGCTCCGCACGCAAGAGCTGTACACATGGCCACGGGTCTTGTAAGAGAGATGGCGGGATGTGAGAACTGGTAGTAGCTCCCTGAACTTCTTCCAGGCAGTTTTCACACGAGTAGTGACCGCCATTTCACAGCCTCCACCAGCAGAAAGCATGTCACCTAGGTAGCAGAAGGAAGCTACCACCTCAAGCTTATCAGGTCCAACCTGGACTTCACTCTGTGGTCTGCCGTCAATAGGGCGAGCATTTCCCATGCACCGTGCACACCTATAATCAGGATTTGGTGTCAGTCTTTGTAGCCCACTGCATTTCTTATGCACCCAAAATTTGCAGCCATTGCAGTAGATGCTGTTGTTGCCTACTCCTGTACGACAGACAGCGCATGGGTATTCGCCTGAACTCTGCAAGAGGTCCAGGCCTGTACCACAGATCATGACTTTTGTCTTTCCTGCATTCACCCTCAATCCCTTCTTCTCCATGGCTTCTTTCCATATCAAGAGCCTCCTGACACATTCCTCTAGGGAGTCAGCAATGATGACAAGATCATCTGCATATAGGTCCTCCCAGGGAACACCAGCCCGAAACTCACGTGACAAGGCCTCCAGCACAATGATGAAGAGCAAGGGACTGAGTACGGATCCCTGATGGACCCCGACCTTCACCTCAAACTCTTTGCTGAAACCCTCGCCAACACGAACCCGGCTTCGTGCATTAGCGTACATTCCCTGGACTAAACGAACAATCCATTCCTCAACGCCTAGCTTTCTCAGGGCCCACCAGATAACCTTCCGAGGGACACGGTCAAATGCTTTCTCTAGGTCCACGAAGGCCATATAAAGCCTCTTGTTCACTGCTAAGTATTTCTCCTGCAGCTGCCGGACCACAAAGATTGCATCTGTAGTGCCTCTTCCTGGGACAAAGCCAAACTGGGAGTCGTCAATAGACACCACCTGTCTTATGAGACCATCGACAATCCTCTCTAGGATCTTCATGGCCTGCTCAGTCAGCTTGAGGCCTCGATAGTTGCCTCTATCCAAAGCATCACCCTTGCCCTTGTAAAGGCAGACAATGAAACTTTCCTCCCAGTCAGTTGGGACCTTGCCATCACGGATAATCGCAGTAGCAAGATCTCGGATCATGGTGGCCCCTATATCACCTGCTGCCTTGATCATCTCCACCACTATGCCTGATGGACCTGCAGCTTTGCCCGACTTCATCTTTGTGATGGCCTTCTTCACCATGTCAATAGTGATTGGGATAGGCGGGCCTTCTAACGGAGGTTCATTGGACAGGTGATCAGGGTCCCAATCAAATTCAACGTTGAGAAGCCTTTCATAATGTTCAGCCCATGCATTCTGCTTTGCCTCCTCACTCATTGACATTTCCCCAGTGTCATTCTTCACTGGCTTTTCGCCTACAACATCAACATTCTCTTTCCTCATCTGGTTGGCGAGGCGGAAGATATCAGACGTCTTGTGGTCAATGCCCTCATAGACCACCTTGTCTGCTTCGTGGCGTGCATGGTGCACCACACGTCTTGAGATGCGCTTGGCAGTGTTATATGATGCTCGTGTGCATTTGCCAGCCTTCCATGCTTTGAAAGCTTGGCGCTTGGCTTTGATGGCATCATGCGACATCTTTCTAAAAAAGGCGGAGTAAGCATCCCCACGCTTAAAATCTTTTTAACATTATTTTGCAGCTTTACAGGGAAGGGCAGGTTTCCACGTTGATACAAATTCTTACTTTATTGGGCCCTCTTTATAAACATTTTCTCAGGGCCATTACTTACCTTAATTTTACTATCCATGCTGCAGGAGAGTAGTAAATGTGCAGATTTGGGGAACCATCTGATAGCCGCCACTCCTTTAGTGTGACCTGACCATGTGTGTATAAGTTTCTTGGGAATAAAACATTTCTCTGGCGGGAAATCTGACTTGAGGTTGACTCCAACATCTTGAGGTACATGTAAGAATGATCTCCCTTGGTAATCATAGGCATCTTTAACTGTAAGCAAAAATAAAACCAACTATTTTCAAGCAATTCCATGATAAGGAATCTTTTTTTTTTTACTTCCATAATTATGAAATTTTAGCCAAACCATGTGGTAAGTTATTTATTACATATGCTACCACCTAAGGCTGAGGCACGCCAGAACATGCCTGAGGGCTTGTAAAGCCTTTGTTGTTCTCAAATACAAATATTGGACAAAGGTAAAGGTTCAGAACAAAACCTAGAGATCTGATTTCACTGGATAGCAATCAATTGCAAAAAGACTATTGCCTATACTATTGACATTGCCTATTTCCTATCAATATCTATAGTATTAAATGCTGCAAAGGTTACTATTGTGATTTAGTGCTTATCACATTTGTAACACAATTTTTTATGGGCTAAAATGAATCCACTATCATTATTGTAGTAGACCACTCACTAAGTCTGGTACCCTGTCTCTAAGACTCAAGATAGATGTGATGTACCAGACCACCAATCAATATCACACGACAGAAAGTCAAAGCACAACCAATCATGTATTAATCTGAAATCGTACCTTTTAGTTCATGCTTTATGGGTCTGACTGATTGCAACTGATGACAAATTTTTTGTCATTGCGTTTTCATTTTCACGACAAATAAGGCGCTAGAAAAGGTTTGATATTTAATGTGAATCATCTGTAGTTAACATGAAATATTCAGCTTTATCTGCTACTAAGAAATATTAAAAATTGGCATCAAATCCAAACATTGAGTACATGTAGTTGGTCATTGGACTAAAAGTAATAGAAACCTAAGTTTCAGGCTCTATCAAGGTTTATGGACACCTCAACTTAGGTTACTGTTGCTTAACTCTTTGCCCCACAGGGAAATTTTCATGCTCATTTGTCGTCTGCTGATTTTTTTCAAAATTAACTTTTTCGAAAAAAAAATTCACGAATACCATCTGAGTGTTAAACAGATTGGGTCCAGATCAGACCTGACATTTTGTCCGGCCTGATCTGGGTCCAAACTATTTGCAAAAGTCATCAGCAGACGACACTAGGAGATAAAGAGTTAAATATCCCTAGTCCACTCCACTGTTACATCCCTTAACATAGTTTTTAGTTAATTTGCTAACAAATAAAGTGTGATGGACAAATAAAAGCAGTTTATCTATCTTATGACGTCGCGTCTGGGAATGAAATAACGTCATGCATTAAAATCGATAAACACAAGTGGTTTACAGATTTTCGGGTACATGTAACAGAATGAAATAATGCCCATAACGTCACATATTTATGGCAAAATCTAAACGTTTTCCCCCAAAAAACGTGATTACAAAAATTATTTTAAAGTCATCTGGTAAATCGAATCTAACATTTGTGCTCCTGTATTTTTGAATTTATAAACTTGTTGCGAAAAAGTGATAAAATGCTCGGCAAGCCTTGCATTTTATCACTTTCCCGCAACTTGTTTAATAAATTCAATAAAACATGAGCACTCATGTAAGATCCTCTATATATCCCACCATCATTTTGAAGTGCGAGGGCATAACAAACATACTATGGAGTGTAGTTTTCTCTTCAATTGTCTTTTCTTCTGTCTTTTTCCCTGTTTTGGCACGTTTAGCTAATATCTCATCAAGTTCTTTCTTCTGATCCTGTAAAGTTAGAACCAGCATAATAACTTTTAATGCCAAGTTCCTGTTTTTTGATTGGCGGAGAGCATGTCACATGATCATTCCTAAGTAGTGTTATATATTTCAAGAGCTCAAAGAGCTTCACGTTAACTTTGCAAAGGATCCGAAGTATTCCTGATTCCATGAACATTCCAAAAATTGATTTTAGTGCTTATATTTACATTTTATCATAAATATCTAAATATAAAAATTATTTTTAAGTTAGTTTTTTATTTAAAATCTAATCATATTAACGGTTTAGTCAGAGTGTAAAATGAGCGGAACAGTCAGCTTGAACACATACAGCCAAAGGAGCATAGAAGAGGCTTGTTTTGCACATGCGACTCGGGTGTGGCTCGCTGTCAATTACAACACCAGTATCACTTCTGGCGAATGAGTTTGTTGTCAAAGCATATTGCATGGGCAAGTGAGCTTGGCAGCTGACAAACAAATGTGTGTAGTTCATGAGGCTATGAACGGTTGCAAAAATCTAAAGATTCATTAAAGGATTGCTTCGAAAAACCAAATATAAGCAGATTTGTTGTTTGATTTGATTCTTTACATCCCATCAACAATCTTTAGGTTAAACAGGGACGGGTCTTCCTGGGTTGAACCAGTACTAAGCTAGGATAAATGTGTCTTGCTCAAGGACCACAACGCAGTGACGCCGGTGAGGCTCGAACCCGCAGCCCCTCGGTCTTGAGTCAAGCACTCTACCACTGAGCCACTGCGCTCCCTAAATACATAAGCAGATGACAACTGTCATGAGTGGCAGGAAAAGGGGCTAGTATAGCATTGAACAACCAAGACAAAACTTAACATAATTCAGGCAACAACTTTAACTATCATAACAACATACCTCGTCTGGTTTCATAACTGTCTTTTCATCAACAAACTTCCCCCAAGGTCCTATAAAGCCTTCAATATTACTAGGATCATCGTTGAGAAGTCTCTTCCGTTTATCTTCGGGACGCTTCTTTGTCAATTCAAAGACTGTTTGACCTGTGGCATAGATATATAATGCTTTGAAAAATCAACATGATTATGCCATCCAGTGAAATAAGCACTTGCCCACTGGACCAAATTCATCTGCAAATCCATACCCTCTGCAGTTTTTATTGTTGAAATTATGGCTGTATAAGCAAGAAATTCATTGAAATTTAAAAAAATAGAAGGGCAATAACTCCTGTATTTCGGAAGAACATCTCAACATAAGATGCAAGGTGAAGGCATGCCATCACAAATCCCCCTTATAAGGCCGACACAGATGCATATGTGAATCACCTCAAACTTCAAAATCTGTGTCTCCCTATTTTACCCTGAGACAAAACACAAGCTACTTTGCATTTGCTGTCATGCCCTTGGGTTTAATATACTACATACTTACTTTTAAATTTTGCAACTCCCCTTTACATAAGGGATCCTTGGGCTATTGGAATAAAATTTGTGGTACTTAGTATTCCCCTTGTCATGGTATCACAAGAGCAGATTTGAACCCAGATCAGACCCATCAATTAGTGATGCCAGATCTGTGTCCAAAATGTTTTACTCTCAGCTGGTATTCCTGAAATTATTTTTGAAAAAATAATAAAAATGATTTTAAAAAAAAAAATCAACAGATGTGGCATGAGATCTCCAACAATGTGGTATGTGCAACAAGCAAAGCCTCAGGTCAGCCTGCGCATAAGCGCAGTCTGATCAGAGCCTTGGTTAGTCGCTTAACTTTTCTATAATTGTTAAGCTACTGACTGAACATTATTTGGAGTTTCTAAGCTTAAAAGGAGGCTGCACAGGCTCGTCTGAGTCTACACTTGTTTAAATGCCACATTGTTGGAAATCATGTGTCACCGCTCATGTAAAAAATTACCCAGCATGCAAAGAGTTAAGGGTGAAGGTCACTCACCTTTATTATCTTCTGCTGCTTGAACATCACCTAAAACAGCAGGCTGCTGTGAAGCTTGAGAATCTACTGTCGGATCAAGTGCATAACCTAGAAGGATAAAAATCAAGTTACACAACAGTCAACCCACTAGAAAGGGGCATCTGGGGATCAGGTGGTATCTCATTTGGAAGTTTTCAGCATTTAACCAATTTTCTGAACAGATGTCATAGAACCAGATTAAGGAATTTTATTAGCTTAAAATTGTAAATACCCACAACATATGTTTTGGATGAGAAATAAGAAAATAGTTTTCCAATATGCACTCTTATCTGGAGGCCTGAGATGTAGGTATAACGCTAGTCCTAAAATATCTAGCTAAAACAGCTGTAATCTTTAGCCGGCTTTGTTCTTTTTAAAATCAATTATTGCTAATGACCTCAAACCTTCTAGAAAATGTGCAAGTTTATTTGTTATCCAAACTGCATGATATATTTTGGCGATTGGTCAAAAAAGGAACATGTTTACAGAATAAATTGTATATTAAAAAATTTGATTTTGAAAATTTCAAGAATTTATTTTATTTTCAGTGACAATCATAATACTGTTTTAAAAAAGGAATAAAAATTTTGGGTCACCAAATTAATTATCTTTCAGAAGGGCCAAATTTAACCCCATCCTCATAGATTTTGTGCATTATTCTATATAAAAAGTTCAGGTGTTACCATTTCGGTCATTTTGATGATGCCATTTTACTAGTATTAAGTAAAAGAGCAATAAAATGCTAAAAAAAAGGGGAAAAACATGCTGCCAAACTGAAAATCGAAACATGGCCTCTGCTTCTATAGCCTGACATGCTAACATTTAGGCCACGAGGTCGGATCATGTGTGGCCCAGAATAATGGCACATATAGACAATCCAAGTTTTGAATACTTTCATATTTATGACCGTGCTTCACGTCGGGAAACAGGTAAAGTTGTCTGGGTCCTGTCCTTTGACCATTTATGAATTCGGATGAACACAGGTATTTCAGACACATTTGAATTACGTTACATAAGAGTATGTGAAAAGTATAAAAGCCAAACTTTTTACATGCAAAATTTCAATATTCCAGCTAGTCTCTGCTGCTCAGCAGGCATGTTTGAGACTTTCAGTGTCGCAGATCACGAAAACAATTTTTTTCTCTCAACTAGGCCCATATGTTTTGGTTGATTTTTGTTTGTTTGATTTGTTACGTCCCAGTCAACAATTTTACAACTATGTCGGGACGGGTCTTCCTGAGTTGAACCAGTACAACAAGCAAGGATAAATGTGCCTTGCTCAAGGACACAGCACAGTGATGCCAGTGAGGCTCGAACCCGCAGCCCTTGTGTCTCAAGTCAAGCACTCTACCACTGAGCCACTGTGCTCCCATGTTTTGGCTGAGAAAGAAGAAAGATTATTTGGAAATATGTAAAGTGCAGATCCTTTATAACATTATTTTTGGGGTTCATAGGTCCTGGAATGGACCATGCTATAAGCAAAATGTGTTGTAAAGGAACAATTCTACAAAGGAATTATAGGAAAATGAGCCTTTCATTGTCATTTTCCTATAATTCCTTTGTAAAGTTCAATGGTAAAAAATTTAGGAGCCACATGACCATATTATATGGGCCTCGCTGCGAGAAAACCTGTCTTTGGGGGTTTGCAAACAACAAAGACGCAGACCAACCTGCGCATCTACACAGACTGATCAGTGCCTTTGCTATTCGCGTTTTGGAAAGTATGATCTCTAAACATGCTACAAACTAAATTTTGATATTCCAGCTAGTCTCTGTAGCTGAGGAGACTGGTTTGAATCTCACTTTGATTGAAACCTCGAAGACAGGTTTCATCCCGAAGAGGTCCATATACAAATCTGTGTTACAAGGTGTGTTAAAAAGGGACTGCACTGTATAACTGATACAAACCATAGCTGTGAAAGGTCCGTCTTTGATTCTCAAATACAAAGTCACTGACATGAGCTTCTTCTACATACCCTGCCAGTGTGTTTCTATGGGCTGAGAACTGCTTCGTCTTGTAGGGGTTCACTGGTCCAACCTACAGAGTAAAAAACTTGTGATCTGATCACTTATTGTAAAATAAGTAAATGTTCTAAAATTTCTAACATTTTTCTCCTTCTGTTCTCAAATAAAATGTTGGTTATCAAGGTTGGAATACACAAAATGCTTGTCAGAATAGCAAACAGGGAAGACCCTGGTCAGACTGCTTCGTCAAATCTGATCAGGGTCTGCACTGTTTGTCTAGGCACTTTTAGCAGGCAACTAGTGTTTGGAATTATAGAACATTTACCATATAAGGTCTGCGCTTGGCAAGTTGGCAGTTATGAAAGGATTAAATTCATTATAGCCTTTTTTGGTAGCAACCATTTCTGTAAAACTACTTTTGTGTCGGAGTAAGAGAGTTTGATTCCATTAGCCATACAGCAGACCTGTAAGTAGCTAGTTAGGCTATATGACTATATCATACATGTAGTTGAATTTAAGAACTCTGAAATCAAGAATATTAACCCATCAAGCACCACCTAGAATTTGCAGCAGGAGATATTTTCAAATTTTGTCACTTTTCTTATAAAAACAATTAAGACTTGATATTTAATTTTAATCATCTGCTGGCGGAAAATGAAAAAAAGACACATTTAACTCTTTCAACACAAGAATCAAATTATGACATGAAAAGAATAAGCAAACAAAATAGTCCCAGTTCCTAGGGGCAATCTGATCAGGGGTCTTTTAACTAAGATACAGTAAATGTTCTAAAATTTCAAACACTTATCTCTTTCTGTTCTTAAAAGAAATATTGGTTATCAAGACTGGAATTCACAAAATGCATATCAGAATAGAAACAAGAAGAAGCAGTCTGATCTGGGTCTGCTCTGTTTGAAGAGATCTTTTTGTAGTCAACTAGTGTTCGAAATTATCGAGCATTTACCTATGTTATCAACTGGAAGACTTTATTTAAGAAGTTAAGCAGTTCAAGAGATAATATTGGAAATCTTTCTCTATACAATACCTACCTGAGCTGCAAACAGTTCATCATATTTTGGATTATACTTCACTTCTTTGGTTTTAGGGTCTATGTGCCTGAGACCACTTGTATCTTCCTGCAATCAAACAAATATCCAATATAAGTTACATATAGGATCATATGAAATAGGTTTTGTTTGAGGTTTAACCATTTTACGTCCCAGTCATTAGCTATGGTCATGTTGAGACGGTCAGTTCACCTAACCAGATTTTTTTCCTGATGAACAAAACAAAAAGAAAGAAAAGAAACACTATGGCCGGGATATCTGTATCGGAATTAACTGATACTTTTAGAAGAATCAGTTAATTTCGATGAGACCCACAGAGGCGTTGAAATAGCTGTTGATATTTTGGTGGTTGTGGGAGGGGGATGGCATGTGGTAGGCATTTGAAATATAGCTATAAGCCGGGTTTCACAAGCAAAAATTGTCCAAAAGTGCAACAGGTGCAACAGAATCTTTAGTCATCTTTTATCACAAAACTTCCATGGGGGAGGACCCAAAACTCCCCAACGAGAGTGCTCTACCCCCCCCCCCCCCCACTTATACCGTCGGCACTCTGTGAACATTGACGCGATCAATGGCCGGACCACTTTCAAAAGCCAATGACGGCCCTGTCCAGGGGCACAGTTTGGTCACTGGAGGATACATTATATTCTATTTTAAAAAGTTAACTCATTTAGTAGGATTATACTATTTAAAGTCAACTGTCTAAAGATATCTGCAGCTTTTTACTGCCGAAAATCATATTTGCCTGTATTTGCCACTTGAGACTTATTTCTGTGCCGGTAATGCACCAGTTGGCCCCCCCATCTACGGGGATAGTGGTGGAATAACGGGCTATGGTGCAATGAAAGTACTTTTTGATTGTCCCCCGCAATGCCGGGGAAGTGCGGGATTTATGGCATTGGGACACTTACCCCCGTTAGATTTTCAGTAGTGTAAAGCGGGGCTAAGAGTAGGGTTGTTACCATCAGCTTGCCCCCAAAGGGATGGGCTTATACCAGGACTCTGAAAAGTCTCTAATCCCGCCCATCCCTGTAGGTGGAGGAGCAGTGGATAAAAATGACTGGTGCATAAAATTGCCATTAATGCCACAGGTAAATAGCGGGGGTGGAATTTGCCGCCTAACCTTGATTATTTTATCGCAATTTCCTGGTGACCGGTATACTTGGAGTGTTCCATTACCTCTCACCATGAATACCATTCAACATTCCAAACGTTTGTGTAATAAATTTTTCAATCTTTGTGATACCCCTCCCACAAAATTAACACTGAAATGACGGAATGCATTTGTATTTTTACCGTAGAAACGACGATGGGTGCAGAATTTAAGGCAATTTGATTTGAAATTGAATTTGTCTTGTCCACAGGTTTTAGGTGGCATGTCAAATCGCTTGATGGAGGCTTTACATCCTCAGAATCATTGGAGTTTTCATCTGAATCGCTTTCATACGACAGTATCGACTCCATCTTTATTTTTGGTTCCCGGTATGGCTCAATTTGATATTACCAAGGGCGTAGACTATCAAGAGAGAGCTTGAAGTTCGATCCTTGAGTCCCCCCCCCACCCCCCCCCCCCCCCCCCCCCCCAAGGGTGTCTGTGCTCCCTTGATCCCTGAAAATAATGCATTGATCTCCCAAAATCCCTTATGTTGAAAATAATGCATTGATCTCCACAAATCCCTGAAAGAAAGTACCTCAGCTCCTGAAAATTTTTTCCTTTGCTCCCCAAATCCTTAAAATTAATTCAGCTTAAATTCTCCCCAAATCTCCAAAAATATATGCCAATTCTCCCTAAAATATAATTATATAATTTTCTTTATATAGGATTAAATTCACATACTTAAAAACTTTGAAGCTATACGTGAGCAGATGACTTAATATTCACTTAATATTTAACGTTAGGGCTTAGCCATGGACAGGAACTCTATGAATAGAGAGTCCTTGACCAGAGAATAAATCCAGACGGGCTAACTGGAACTATGTAGGGGGATAGTGTAACCAGGAGAGCATGAGAATGACCATCAAAGCAGGAAACGTTTCTGGAATTATGTCAAACACAAGAAGAATGGAAAGACTGGTGTCTCATCACTGAAACAAGACGGGAAGCTCTACTCAAACCCTGTGGATAAAGCAGAGTTGCTCATTGTAATGTTCGAATGGATTAAGACAACAGAGAGAGCAAGAGCGATTTAAACACATCTGTATTTATTGTGTAAACGTGGGTAACTGACTTGTTATTAAAATACATTGAGTCAATGGAATATAAGCTCCGCCTATTATAAATAGATGCCAGCTTCAGTGGGAGTATGCTAATTCTAAAGGTTACTGAATACTGTATGCATTACATCTCTTCCCCAAACAAAATAAATAAGACGTCCCAGTGAAATTAATTGGCCACCCAACATTTGGTGCTGAAAGCAATTTCATTGACTTCTGATATTTGGAAAGTTTGTTTATGAAACAACGTTGCCAGCTGAATGACATAGTTTACACTGAAACTGACATTTAAATTAAAACTTAAAAGTCTATCAAATTATCTGATTAACTTCCAATCACATTATGGCAAAATCAAATAAAACACAAACATGTTTCATTCAGATTTTCCATCAAGCGTTAAACAATTAAATGCACTCCAGATAAGTTGAGAAAAAAAAATAACAGAAAACGTTTTGATTAATCAGACAATTTGAATGAGTTCTTGAGAAACAAGTTCTTCAGTTTATATTCCTCAAAACACTGTGATCACATCTGATAGTCCCTGAATCGTCTAGGTAGCACAGTCATTCGTTTTCCTAGTTCATGTGAACTACGATTAGTTCCTCTCAAGTCCATTTGTCTTTGGCGTGGTTCATAATACGGTCTCACATGTGTAACGTTCCTGTAAACCAAGTCACCATAGTTTGACAGCAATTTTAAAGCGGTGCCCTTCTGACTAACAACCTGATAGATTTGTTTTTCCCAGTTGGCAGACATTTTGCTTTTCCCCATTTTGAGAATTAGAACCTTTTGTCCCACTTTATACTTTCTATAGCCCTTTGCTTTTGACCTGTCTGCGTAATGCTTGATTCTCTGCTTTTGCAGTGCGTCGCGAATTTTAAGATCAGACGGCGCCTTTTTGTTATCGAACTGAGGCAACTTAGTTTTTATCTGCCTGTTATAAAGTAACTGAGCAGGCGATTTTCCAGTTGTAGTGTGTTCTGTGGCCCTGTAATGTAATAGAAACGTGTGTATTTCAGTTCTCCAGTTCTTATTTTGAACTAAAGCGGTTCTCACGGCTTTTCTGATGCTTTTGTTGAAATTTTCAACAAGCCCATTGTTTCGACTCCAATATGGCGAAATACGAGAATGTTTAATTCCATTTTCACGCAAAAATGCTTTGAACTCTGATGAGACAAAGTAACTAGCATTATCAGTCACAATTTCGTCAACAAAACCGTGCATGGCAAATATTTGTCTCAGTCTGTTAATGATGGTAGTGCTTGTTGTTGATTTGATAATTTCAACCATTGGGAATCTCGAATAATAGTCAATGGCGGCAAAAATAAATTCATTATTCGAGCCATACGGACCACTCAAATCAAGACCAATTTTTTTCCATGGTCCAGCTGGTAAATTACTCATTACTACTGGTGGTGCGCGTGTTGGTGTTGAAGTCAACTGACATGTGTGACATGACTTAATTAAGTCTTCGACTTTCGCGTCGATGTTTGGAAACCAAACCTTACTTCTGAGCAATTGTTTTGTTTTCTTCAGACCACGATGCGATTCGTGTGCAAGGTCCAAAATACGAGTTTGAAGTTGTTTGGGAATTACAAGTTTATTTCCTTTTAAGACTAAGCTATCTTTCACCGAAAGCTCGTTTCTAACTTGAAAATACGGCTTCATATTTCCTTGTTTCTGCCATCTATTTGTATGTAGGCATTTACGTACCTGAGTTAACAATTTATCTTGCTCTGACGCAGTATTTATCTCTTGTAATGTAATAGCTACTGGTAGAGTGCTCTCTGTCAAGCCAGTGATATATTGTTCTGTTCTGCTACTGAGTCTGTTATCAAACTCATTACATTCGCGTGTCGTTGCTCGCGATAAAATATCAGAGGGGTTAAAACAACCACCTTTGATGTATTTAACAGAAAAAGTGTAGGGTTGTAACTTTAAAATCCATTTCTGAATTCTAGCAGGCGCGTCATGAGAACTTGTGAATATTCTCTCAAGCGGTTTATGATCTGTGTAGACCACGAAATTCATGCCAAACAGATATACACTAAATCTTTGTATTGCCCATAAAATAGCAAGACTCTCGCGTTCAATTTGCGAATATCGTCTTTCCACGGGGTTTAAGGTCCTTGATGCATATGCAACGGGTTTGAACTCCCCAGTACTTTGTTTTTGGTGCAATATGGCTCCAAGACCATACGGACTTCCGTCTACAATCAGCTGTGTCTCAGCATCTTGATTGTAGTACGCTATGACTTCTGAACTAATCAAACATTGTTTTAATGTTTCGAACGCGTTTTGCTGTTCATGTCCCCAATGCCAAGCTACGTCTTTTCTAGTCAGTTTACGTAATGGTTCAGCTATTGTAGCTAGATTTTTAATGAATTTCGAACAGAAATTTATCAATCCAAGAAATGACTTTACCTCAGAGGGATTAGTTGGAGGGGGTGTATCTTTTACAGCCTTTACCTTGTCATCAGCAATCTTTATGCCTGAGCTTGAAAGTGTGTGAGCCATAAATTTCAATTCTGATTTGTTGAATTCACATTTATTTCTGTTTAATGTCAAGCCTTTCTCTCTCAACCTTGTGAGAAGCATTCTAAGGATTTTGTCATGCTCTTGCTGATTTGAAGCATAGATGATAATGTCATCAATTATGTTTTTGCAGCCAGGTATGTCTTGTATTACCTGCTGGATTATACGCTGATAAGTTTCTGGTGCAGAGTTCATACCGAAAAATAATCTTTTGTAGCAGTATAAACCATTGTTTGTGGCAAACGTAGTTATGTACCTCGAATCTGACTCTAACTCGACCTGGTGAAACGCTTGTGCTAAATCTAGCTTCGAAAATACAGAAGCTCCGTTCATTTGCTCGAGTGTTTCATCGATATTGGGTAAAGGGAATCCTTCACGCTGTATAGCTTTGTTTGCGCATCGCATATCAACGCATAAACGGATATCATTGTTTGATTTTGGTATTGGTACAAGAGCACTGACCCAAGGTTTAGGCCCTTCTACCTTTTCGATCACGTCAAGGTCTTCTAGTTCCTTTAATTTGCTTTCAACCTTCTCACGCATTTTGAATGGTATTTTCCTCGCAGGTTGCGCTACGGGTTTAACATTTTCATCAACATACAACTTTAACTGGAAATCTTTCAGTTTACCAAGACCTTCAAATCTGTCCTGAAATGATCTTAAAACACTTTCAGTTTCGCTACTGACGGACGCGATGTTGTCATCAGGCAATCCAATGCGTAGGATACCTAGTTCTGTTGCAGTTTTATGGCCTATCAACGGTTTTCCTGAGCCCTTGATTATGTGAAATTCTACATTAAGCGATTTTGAACCAACTTTTACAGGAAATGTGGCTTTGCCAACAAGATCTAATGAGGTTGTTTTGCCATAAGGGTATATTTTAGCATTTGATTTCTCTAGGATTGTGTTGGAAGATTTTAGCTGGTTGAATAGGGTGTGATCAATAGCATTTACTGATGCACCCGAATCTACAAAAATACTCAAATTTTTACCTGCAATATTTACTGTCACAGTGGCGTCCTGATTTCCAAGCACAAATATTTCCTCAATATTATCCTGATACTGAAAGTTATCACTACACTCATAATCATAATCCTGATTTAATCCAGTTTGATCACTTACGTTAATTGAATTAACATTTTTCACTTTTGTTTTACACATGATAGCAAAGTGTCCCTTCCGTCCGCAGTTTCTGCATATAGCGTTCTTTGCTCGCGTGCACTCTCGCCCATAGTGGTTTCTTCCTCCACATCTGTAGCATTCTGCCGTTTCTCTCGTGTATGCTCGACGTTGACTATTCCGTTGTCTGCTGGGTTGGCTGGGTCCCTGGTATGATCCTCTGAACGACTCAGAACGTGACGTCCTACGTAATTGATCTGTATTGGTTCGAGGTCTAGATCTCGACTGTTGGTTCCTCGTAGACTGGCGAGTGATTCTATTGATTTCACTCGACTGCGACTGATTTGTTTGGTTGTCTGCAGCGATTTTCTTAGCATGCGTCGAAGAAAGTTCATATGTCCTTGAAATAGTTCTTACTTTCTCAAGCGTTAAATCTGACTCTGCTAAAAGTTTCTTTCTGAGATCTGTTGATCTACAACAGTCTACAACTTGATCACGGATCATGTCCTCCTTTTGAAGTTCGCTGAAGTCACATGAGATACTTAGCTTTGACAATCTTACTATAAAATTGTCCACTGTTTCGTCTTCTTCTTGTTTTGATTGTCTGAAAACGTGACGTTCGAACGCAATATTTTTCTTGGGCGCAAAATAATCATTTAGTTTGTCAATGGCGTGCGCATAAGTTGTGCCAGTGTCTGTTAATGTCTCGAAGAGGTCCTGAACTTCTTCCCCTGACACGTGCAGTAGCAGCGCTCTCTTTTGCTCATCTCGAGTCACCCCTGATGCTTTGATATAATAGTCAAATCGCTTGACATATTGGTCCCATTTCTGTGCTAAACTCGTCTGTTCTCCTAGCACTTTAAATGGAGCTGGAGAAACAATATCCAACTTCAAAGCCATTGTTTTGTTAGTTCAGTATTTAAACTACAAACAAAATTGTTTTCCCATCCAACATAAGTTTGACAATATGTTTAGTGTCCGGAATTTAATCCTCACAGATTCTCAATACAATTCGGAATTTAATCCAATGTAATCCCAATTCTCGTCGCCAATGTAATGTTCGAATGGATTAAGACAACAGAGAGAGCAAGAGCGATTTAAACACATCTGTATTTATTGTGTAAACGTGGGTAACTGACTTGTTATTAAAATACATTGAGTCAATCGAATATAAGCTCCGCCTATTATAAATAGATGCCAGCTTCAGTGGGAGTATGCTAATTCTAAAGGTTACTGAATACTGTATGCATTACACTCATCAAACAGTTTCAGTCAGTATTCTCTAGCGTGAAGAGGTATCAAGGGAAAACTTCTCTCAAAACTACAAGATGCCCACAGTAGAGAGCCAGTTCCCAGTGTTAGACAACATCAACATCACATTAAATGGTATCACAAAGCTGCTGAAAGATCTCACTCAAGCCAAACAAATCCCCAGGACCTGACAACCTTGGATCATGATTGCTGAAGAAGCTGGCAGATGACATAGCTCCTCTCCTTCTAATGATATTCCGCAAGTCACTGGCAACAGGAGAGGACCCTGATGATTGGCGCACCTCTAACGTCACCCCTGCCTTCAAGAAAAGACAGAAGTATCAGGCTGCGGACTATCGGCCCATTTCGCTCACCAGTGTTTGCTGCAAAATCATTGAGCATGTGATTGCCAGCCAGATCATGAACCACGGGGAGAAGAATAAAATCTTATACCCACTACAGCATGGCTTCAGAAGGGGCAGATCCTGCAAGACGCAGCTGATAGAGTTCATTGACGACCTTTCAAACAACTTACAGAACAATTAACAAACAGATATCCTCGTTATGGATTTTGCCAAAGATTTTGACATGGTTTGTCACAGCCTCCTTACACTCAGAAAAAACATAAAAAAAACTAGAGATGGTTCAACGTAGGGCGGCTTGATATGTACTCCATAGGCACCACTACACTTCCAGCGTCACAGACATGTTAAGACCCTAAACTGGCGAAGCCTAGAAAACAGGAGGAAGGACATGCGCCTTTGCATGATGTTCAAAACTGACAGAGGACTGGTAGCCATCAGCAAAGACTTAAGATTGACACCACAGAAGAGACCTACAAGGCACAGCCACTCACGAACTTTTCAAACAATTACCTGTGGAACAGAGAAGAGAAAGATGTCTTTCTTCCCTAGGGCTGTGAGAGACTGGAATGCACTTCCTCCTGACATCCCAAACCTGGACACACTGGAAGCCTTCAAGGCCTCAGTGTTGGTACTGATCTACTAGCCTAGCTGATATTGATGTTTTTAATATGTAAATAGTGATTCTTTTAAACTTAACAACTGAATCTGAACAGAAAAGACTTATCTACCTGGATATTATATAAATATTACCTTCCCTGATATGGTGATAGTCGAAAATATCATCCCGAGGAATGTGATTATCAACCGAGGCGCAGCCGAGGTTGATAATCATATTTCGAGGGATGATATTTTCGACTATCACCATATCAGGGAAGGTAATATTTATTTTATTATACCGAACATTAGATCCTTTATTTTCCACTGTCTTAGGCCTACCATGGTGAGGGGAGATCCAAAGGGAAATTAATGCACAGCCTCTTATAGATCTGCATGAATGAAAATACAGCTTTCACAAAAATGTTTCTTTTAAACAGTTTGAATGCTCGAACTGATCATGATGTTCGGTTCAACAAATTACGTCATAAGAAGTCGATGACGTCAAACTTGATACCAAGCAGCGTCATTTAAATGGAGATACTGTACAAGATGCGGTTTTGTTGCAAAATAGAAAATTTAGCCAAATCGGCTCGAATTTGGTCTCAACGTGTTCCTCTCGTCCTAACTAAGAAAACGAGTACCCACACTTTATGTTTCTGACCATAAACAACGAAGTTATTTGGTGTTTAAAGTCGCCAAATCATGTGTCATGTCCGCCATTGCTGTTGAACGTCTCCTGACGTGAACGAACCGTACGCGCATCGGCGTTACGCATCATGTGACCGCCCTGATATTTTATAATATCACCCGCTGCTATGGCAAACACGTGGCAGTATTCGCCGTTGCTGTAGCACCGGGTGATATTATAAAATATCAGTCGTTCGTCTATGGAAGTTTTGTATGGGAAATTCACGTGAGGTATAATAAACTTGAGTATCAACTCAAACTCCCAAATTGACACCTTCACAGGAAGTATTGTTTGCAATGCGATGCGTCACCTACCTTGAAGGAGGCTAGTACACGACAGAAGCAGAAGCAGAAGTAAGCGATATATAATTATTTTAATGGAGTGCATGATATATAGCTCAAAGTATGAGGCCATCCTTAAAATTCTGTTGCTACACTTGGTAGAGATGGTATGGAGGAATGTTCTCTAGATTTTTTTTTTATTTGGCACAGCTAGACCATTTAGTTTTCTGGTGAAGGAGGGGCTGTTTTTTTCCAATAGATGAAACTAGATTTTCTATGATGAAGCGAAAGCGTTTATTTTTGTAACCATAGAAAGTTTGTTTTTATAATTGCTATTAGGCCTTATACGAAAGTTTAACTTCAGTTTCAACAAGCAAGAATATATCTGATCAACATTCATCAAAGTTTTAATAAAAAAAACCCATCTATTTACCTAGATAGAGAACTAACATACGAGATGCGTAGGTAGCCATGTCATGATGTTGAATATCACTTGTGCTAGGGAGGTCCGGGGGCATGCTCACGCGAAAAAAATTGATAAAAATGGTGCAATCTGGTGCATTCTGAGTGTCCCAAAGTTAGTTATTATCAACTTAAAAATCAACTTTTTCTTTATAATAAATCAACAATCAAAATTTGTGCCATTTTTTCTCCAAGATCAATCCAGATGCGCACTTTGGCACAAAAATAAATACATTCACATTTTACAAGGGGGGTCTGGGGGGCAATAGCCCCCAGAAGCCAAAGAAATGTAAAAAAATAGAGGCTTTACGTTTTTTACATCAAATATTAGATGCCAGACGCGAAGATATAATGATGTGGAGTCAGATTCATGCAAGGGGGGTCCGGATTTTTTTTTTATTACAATGGTGAAATACGGCTCATCCTGAGTCTTACCAAATACGTTAATATCAACCTGAAAATCAACAATTTCAGGCTAATTTCCCACAATACTAAAAATTATTTGCCAAATCCGTCGTCAATACCAATGCAGATTAGCATGTTAGCACGAAAGTAAATACATTTAGATATCCAAGGTGGGGGGGGTCTCCCCCTCCCCCCTTCCCCCCCCCACCCCGAAGCCAAAGAAATTTTTTGAAAAATCAAACGAAATGAAGGCTTTTCCTTTAAGATGAGATTTTTTTTAACTTTTTTTTGCAGGGCTCCCTAAATCCCCAAAACTATGAGCTTGCTCCCCAAATCCCTGAAAATAATTACCAGTGCTCCAGAGCTCCCTGAAAATAAATAGCCATTCTCCCCAGATCCCCAAAGCCCCTGGCGGCCCCATCCTTATAGCACTTCTAAACCCTAAAACCGAAATTATCATAATGTCACTACGTAATGACATTGTGACCTTTTGCTTTTGAGGCTATAGAGGTGAGATAAGACAGAACTTCAAGCTTCTGTGGTCTAATGTTCGAAAACGATCGGGAAACACTTTTGGTCTGTGTCGATCCTCAGTGTCGATTATGTCAGATTACCTGTACTACACAACATAGAAACAGAATATATGCATATAAATGGGGAAATTTTGAGTATTAAATCATAAGAGTATCAGATAAAAACTATATTCGAGTGCTCCAACATCACTTCCAGGGAGCGGAAGTGACCAGACAATTGCGAGTGTACGACAAGTAACGGCACTTGCGATGTTGTACATTGGACGGTTGGTCACTTGCGGTATTGATTATTCATTTATACCCTAAACAAACTTCTTTTTCTTACACGAAAAAAACCAGCATATGCGTGTTTTGGGTAGAGAAGGTGGTTATATTTGTGAGTTACCTTCTGACTGGATTGAAATCCATTTTCATTGCATATGTTCAGTGAATTTGAACTCTAATCACTTGTTTATCAACAACGGGTGATTGATTTTCGAATTTTCAAACATGAAACAAACGTGCATAAAAACGCAAAATCACTGTGATTAGGAGTTTTACTCTTCTAATTATAAAACCTTCTAAGAAAACACTAATAATTTTTGTCAAAACAAAACCAGAGCCAAGCAAATGGCGAAAACATGCAACACGTGGGAGCATGAAACCGTTCAGTCACTTGCTGTAACACAGTACAGATTGTACATGACAACTGCGACTTTACTGAACAGTCACTTGTATACTGAGTGCTTTATAATTGTTCTCATTTTATGCATACCAGTGGTAATATTTCACCTTTCCGTATCAAGAAACGTTCGTTCTGAAATGCTGTCTGCCTTTATCGACTGCTGCATATATTCACCCACACTACAGGCTATTTTTGATCATGTGAAACCAAACATTGATCCTTAAAGAGCAACATAAATCTCATTCGAAAATGTCATAAGCTGACCCTTTTATCATTTTTCCATATTTTATCGACTGTTTAGGGTATATTCACCCACACAACAGGCTGCTTTTGATTAGATGAAACCAAGCATTGATCCTTAAAGAGAAACTTAAATCTCATTTCAAAATGTCATAAGCTGACCCACATTTCATTCATTAAAATTAATATGAAGCATGATCCTAAATGAAATCAAGACTAATTGACCATGGGATAGGTATGGGTCTGATCCAATCCCTTCCCCTCACCCCTACCACACACACAGGGGAAATTCTGCTGACTCTGATTTCTGTGAAGCCCAATGTCTTACACTTAAAAACATGCTACCCTCTGACAAATGTCATGTAATATTGTAACATACTATTATGTATGTTCTTATGTTACATTTTTCATTACTACCCCATTTCTGGGAAATATTTTATGCCTGTTGAATCTCCTGGAATGTTTATTACTGTTTACTTGGCCTAATTTTTGATGCTTCTACAAGGTAACCTAACCAAAACTGCAAATATCAGCTCCCTACCATTTAGAATGTTTTAGGCATTTGAAAATAGCTACCACTTCATAAAGTTTCATAATAACAAAGATACGTTTTTGCTAAAAAGCATAGATTAAAGTCATGAGGTTTAAAAACACACACAAATATATTAAGTAGCCATGTTAATAGAGTGATTATCAGCAGTATATTATACTTGAGTAGCATGCTTATCTTGAAACCATAATGCAAATAATAACGAATGTAACATAAAAAATCTGCTAATGGAAACCCTTCCCCATTGCGGGGATATTTTATACACTATGATTTTCTAAAACTCCATCAGATGTATATAAGAATATAAGATGCAAAATGGCTCGCATTAGTTTCTGGCAGATTGGGGTTTACTGTGTTACAGCCGTCTTAACTCTGTTACCCTATTTTAGTCTCAAATCATATTGTTGGCTCTAATTATTTTTCAGCGCACTTCATTAAAATAATTTCCATTATAAAAAGATTGGCTATAACATTAATGTATTGCAACAGACTGCATGCTTGGTGGTCAACCCAATCACGGTTGGCAACTTTGCTTTCCTCTTTATTTGCACGCTGGTGGATCGTACTTCAGACTCTATGACGGTTCCGACTTAAAGAATTATCTATTGATGAGATGGTAGGGGCCTGATGCTTTGGCTGTTGTCAGGCCCATCAGGGTTTACCTGTTGGATATCTTTTTTTATCCGGTATTCAATTTTATTTACTGTTGAGTCATTATCTTTCCTTTATCCCTTTTTATACCTTGATTTATTTGTTCTAGGAGATGATGCATCGATCATTTAGGGGTCTTTCATGCAAACTATACATCTGTGTGTCTTGATCCACATCTGAACTAATGGTGAGGCTGGTATGCAGTGGGTCGATGCTACGACCAAACGGCTTATGAAAAGACGCCAGAAACTCTACCCTCATGCCAGAAAGTCACATGATCCTGACGTGAAGAACCATTATAAACGGTTCAGGGCACATGTACAGAAGGTAGTGAGAGATGCCTATTGGAAACACGTTTCCAATATCTTAACGTTTGAGAACGACTCCTCCAATGCCAATTCAAATAAAAGTGGGAAAATGAAGAAGTTTTGGTCATTTGTCAAATCATTGAAAAAAGACGTGTTCGGGATAACATCACTAAGGAAAACGGAATTCTAAAAACCGATACTAAGGAAAAAGCTAATATTTGTAACCGCCAATTCCAATTCACACGTGAGGCAAATTCTGACCCGCTCTCAAAGGGGCTAGTCCATTTTCCTCCATGGGGAAATAACAGTTAACCCTAAATGGTCGCTAAAATGTTGGATGGACTTAGTGTACATAAAGCACATGGCCCAGATGGACTCAATGCCAGGGTGCTCAAAGAGTGTAGCACACAGATTTCACTTACTATAATGAATCTTTAACTCAGGGCAATGTTCCAGATGATTGGCGACAAGCAAATGTATCCCGGGTCTTTAAGAAAGGAGAAAATATAATGCTGCAAACAACATACCGATGTAGCTAACCTGCATCTACTGCAAAACCCTTGAGCATATATTGGTGAGCAACATCAACAAGCATTTAGCCTAAGATAGCATACTTGCTGACTGTCAGCATGGGTTCCGAAGTCTGAGGTCTTGCGAAACCCAGCTGGTGCAGTTTGTGTGTTATGTCAACAGTAACCTGGATGGTGCGATGAATCATGGTCACAAGCAGACAGATTTGATCATCATGAAATGAAGTTTAATGTTGCCAAATGTCACTCTATGAGAGTAACTCTTGGCATTATTCACACAAAAAATCTTTCACGACTTCGCACTACACCAGCACACTTTGACAAATGTTTAGTCCACAAATATCTTGGCATAACAATCACGGGGAACATGGATTGGAGTCAACATATTTATGATATCTCGTCCAAAGCAACTAAGACTTTAGGTTTCCTTCGCAGGAACTTGGCTTTTGTACTTAGGAGTGCTAAGGAAATTGAATACAAAACTTTTGTACGCCCTGAACTGGAGTATGCAGCACTTATTTGGAGCCCATATTGTAAAACTCGGATTCAACAGGCGGAAAAGGTACAGAGGACGGCAGCCTGCTGGACCTACAGGAGGTGACACAACACAAGTAGTGTTGGTGAGATGCTCAATGAGCTGCAATGCCCAACTCTGGAGGCCTGGAGGGATCAGTCATCTCTGCTTTTCTACAACAAGATTTATTGTGGACTATGTCTGTTGATTAAGACGAGTACTTGACTCCCTCTCAGAGAACAAAAATAGTAAATGAGTATGATCAGGAAATACCACAATCACAAACTGCAGACAACCCTGTGGCACCGCGAGGAAGAGTCGTTCAACCATCACAAGACACCAGGAAGACAAATTAAGCAAAGCAATCAGCTCTCTCTTCCCCATCAAGATGGTTGCAATACTAAAATGGACATAAAGTAACGTACAACAAAACATAGAACAATTACAGACTCCCACAATGGGAGTAACAATAAACAGAAAGTCAACAACAACAGAACCACCGCCTTAGAACGGACAGCAGCCTAAGCCACCGGGGGGCTTAAATGCATTTTACTGGTACCAAATCTTCGCCCTAGATTCTGCTGTTGTTGAAGTACAAAAAATGTTCAGCTCGCATGGAGGCCATCTAACTAATGCAATGTATCATCATGGAAAAACACTCTAATCAAATTACTACACCATGATGAAACAAAGAGAAGGGCTCATGACTCACAGATAGTCAGAGCTAAAGAAAACCTCAAGTTGAGCCACGGTGGGTCCAGCTACAGATAAGCATCAGGCCCATTTACGTCAGAGCCGTCATAGAGTCTGAGGCCTGACCCACCATCGTGCAATTAAAGAGGAAACCATAGCTATAAACCGTGATTGGGTTTAAAACTGGGCATGCAGACTGTCGCATGATATCCAAGTTATATCCAACCCTTATTTAATGTTTAATGAAGCCTTATTTGGTTTGAGAAAAAAAGCTGAGAGGGCATATCACTTTTAATTCTATAAGTGACTGAGTAGTTCAGACAGTGCTGCCACCACTAGTGACTCCTGGGCTTTGTCCATGGCATGAACACGGCACTGTGGTAAGAGTTTTACGATTTAGCTGCACCCCACCCACCATATTAATAAGGCACCCAATTCACTTATAATGCCCATATTTACACTGTCATGGGTGAAAGGTTTCAGGATTATTCCTGAATTCAGGACTTTGAGGCGGACTTTCCAAAGAAAAGTGAGCCTCAAAATGCTGAATTCTGCAGGAAATAATAGCTTTTCTGATTTAGTTTCTGTTCATCTAAAGGTATTTGACCATTAAATTTGGAATTTTTGATATTTTGGAGGCATACAGCAAGCATTGAGTGATTGCTTTTCTGCAAATCACTCAATGCTTTAAAACGTCGAGGGCTGTCACTCCAAAAATAGGCTCTAGGGTCCCAAAAACGGCTCTGGAGCCATCTCTAAAGTAAGGCTAGATGGCTCCCTGGCAACAGGCCAAAACAAGCTTGTGGCTTCCAAAAAGTGGCTTAGGGAACCGCCTCCAAGGCGAGGCTAAGCAGCTTCCAAAAAGTGGCATAATATCTGCTCATTAGCTTCAGGAACTGGCCCAGGGGCTGCACCTATGGCCTGTCTATTTGTTTGAATTGATCACTAAAATTAGGTTTTCCAACAATTCGTTTGAATTTATAGACTAAATCACCATAAAAAATAGGTTCTGATATGCCTTGTTGCAGAAAAGTTTTTAACCCAATGTTGTATTTAACAATTAATCAGGTCTATCAGGTCATCACACAACTCACAGTACTGCAGGCCCCAGACTTATATTGATGTCCTGAAGTTTTCTTTTCTTCCCCTATGACTATTTCCCATTGGAATAGTTTGGCTCCAACTGTAGTCGCAGCAGAGACCACAGAGGAGTTCAGGGTACTCATTTAAATGACTAAGCCAGAAGGTTTTTGTTTTTGTTTTTCCACAAGATTTATAAATTTTAAACTCACCCCTGATAATGATCAGATTCTGATCGACAGAGTATATGAAGAAAGAAAGCATTTGGAAAATTAGTTTCATCCACAACATATCTATCATGGAGTTATCCCAAGCAGCTTTATAAGCAAAAAATAAGGCATTATGCTTCAAAATATTACTGCAAAAGCGAAATACAATAGGAGAAGCAAAGCCAAGCCAAAATGAACAGAACTCTAGGTACAACACAGAGGGCACCAACATCCAAGACCATCTCAGCTTCGGAGCAGCCTTCAGAATTGTGGATATGATTCTGTGATTTGCGTATTATTTGGGAAGACTGTTCCAGATCCGGGGCAATTCAGACATGAATGATCTCAGTTCGTACCTTGTAAGAGGCTCGTTGTGCTGACTCGTGGAATGTTTGCCTTCATTCCACCTCTGAAATTATAAAATGTAGTGTAGCTAGCTATTCAGGAGAAAGCTCAATGATTAGTTAAAAAATGCCATCAGCTTAAACCCTTTTGACATGGAGGAGCTTAGCATTTGTTTGAGTGATTAGATCACTGAGAGAGAATGCACATGTATGATAAAAGGTGATGAACCTTAAAGCTCTCTCACTCTTGTGTACTGTTTTGCTAATTTGTTTGTACATGTAGCACTGCAGAAGTGCAATGCCAAAGGGCATCTTGAATATATTCAGGTGAGAGTTTGTTTACTATTTTGAACACCTCACTTGCCACCAGCTTAAGCCTTTTGACATGGATGGGTTTTAGACGGACGGCTGAGAATGGGTTTCCTCCCCCCACCCCCTAGGGAATTTTGCAGACATATCCTATCTTGTAGATAATTGAAAAGGGAGTCTTTTAAGAAATGTTTGCACTCTGTGCGTTTGGGCGTTAGTCTGTGAGAGCCTGTAACATACGTTACTTTATCAAATTAAGATAAAGTAAATAAATAGTTTGGGCTACAAATTAAAGACGTTAGAATATTTATTTTTTAAAATCATAGATATAGTCTACATACTGGATATCTTAACTGCGTATGACAGCCATTTGAACAAAATTGCGGCTTTCTAAGTTGTCATATGCGTTACATAAATCAGATAACCCATTACATTTTGCAAGTGTGGCTAACATCATTTGTATTCACAATCTCTCTGTGTGTTTTGCAAAATGTTTTTAACCATGTCTGACTAGCTTATGCAATTGGCTAACAGAAAAATTAATGTTTGTTTCCCTATCTTAATGTTTTTACTGGAATAAGCAATTAAACAACCTTATCCCTACCCAGCTTTAAGGTGAACAGTTTGGTATTAAAACTAAAGTAGAAATAGTTAAAAAAATATTTGCAGTTGATGAATATGTTTCATTGCTTCGCATTTATTTGCTTATATGAAAAGACTCATAAATCTGCAAGTTTATTGCAAAATTTTTAATATCAGAGGCTGTAACATATGTTACCTGATGTAATAAATGGGCAAGCTTATTGTCTTTACGCAAGATAATCCTAAAATGTTTTAATCTCCTCGAGGGAATTTTGCAGACATATTTCTTCTTCAAGTACAACTCAAGCTGCATCGAACATGGGATGTTTGCACTCTCTAAGTTGAGTAAGGGCCTATTCCATACTAATCCCCTTTGGAATTCTACATACATATTACATCTTATGGAACCATTCAATGTGCATTTAATAAGAAACGTTTGCACTCTGTAAGTCGGGGCGTTAGCCTGTAACAGCTGGTTACATATGTTACTATATCAATTTGAGAATAAGAAATTTGAATGTTTGAGCTACAGAAAGAATACATTAAAATTATCTTATAAATTGTTATTTATATAGTCTGCACACTGGATGTCTTTACTACAAATGGAAGCTGATTAACATTAATATGGCTAACTGTGGTGTTTTGTGCGTTACATGAACCTAATTATAATTTAAAAGCCATAAACTAGATGTATCACAGCAGGTAAAGCAATGTCATGCAGGATGAACAGAGCACAAATTAGACCCTTTCACTTCAATGATTCACTAAGTTTCTAAGATAAGAGCGCTTATTAAAGGATGTAACATATATAACTCGTCATCATAAATGAGCAAGGGCAACCTTATCAACTTGTTTACTCTGTATAAGTCTTCCATAAAGCATAATATAGAACTACTGGTTATCCTATTCTACCAATTGTCCACTTTCCTTCTTTTGAATGCAACAGCTAATGATATGGCTGCAAAAACTGAGAAATCAAAGGTTTTACATTATTTTAAGGCTTGCTTCAATGTACTGACACCAAAAAAACAACCAGCTGCAAACATAATTGATGGCAATGTCCAACTTTATGTTCTTTCTCATATACCAGATAACTTTCAAGGTGTAACAGAAATTGTTTCAGACCGTCTGCCAAAACCATCAAGAGTCAACATTGTAACTTAAGAAAACTTATAAAGTTCTTTGGGTGCTGCAAAATACTATTGATCTAAGACCTGAGGACTTAAGCACCAAAGGACTGGAAAGGTTCCATGGCAAATGATGCAAAAAAGCAGCCCATCAAATTTCTGTTTGACCAATGTCAGAAATCTTAAAGTATTCTTAGAGGTACACGGTAGAGACATAGCTTTTGCAAAATCAGAGCAAAGTTATTATTTGACTAGCACGGATGCAGAGGCAGCTGCAGTAAGATTGCTCTTGCCACTTCACAGGAAGAGAGATATACCAGATTCATAATCCATTTTAGGCATATATGTGAAATGGTATTAAACCCATATTTAATCAGATGTTTGATCCCATGACACTGACGTGTTGTTTATGCTTTTGAAGAATGTTAAGGATTCAAGTTATAGCTGAGTCAATTTGTTTGAGGCTGGCACTGGCCACACATACAAAGAAAATTAATTCTTTTGATGGCAAAAGAGAAGGATCACACTGAATGCTTATAAGTGATGTTTGTCACAATTACCAATTTTAAAAAGTAATCTTGATTAATGTAACACATATAACACCATAGGAAGCTGTATATTTGTTAAAAAAACACTTTCTTATGTATCAAAGGTATTCAGCATGCAAACTACATGAATAATTCAAATAAATGTTTTATGCCTTCTTTCTGTTTCTCAGACTTTCAATTTGTTTATTCTTAAATTGATATGGTAACATACGTAACATACCATTGCAGGTTAACCCCCTGGTTAATAGAGTGCAAAAATCTCTTATTTGATGCAGCTTGAATTGTTCTTTAAGGTAGGATATGTCTGCACAATTCCCAAAGGGGTGGAGAGTAACAGGATTGTACTCAGTTTACAGTCCTAATACTATGCCATGGTTCTACTGTTTGTGATAAAATGGGTGATTAATTTGCAATAGAAGCAGACACAATGATATACATTGTAAGGGTGACCTGAATAAAGATTGTTTTTGAATAATTATACTTAATAGGAATATTTATAATATTGTGTCATTTAAATGAGAACTATTATTTTCCATCTATATGTCTATATATCTTAATATTATAGGCATTAGGAAATATGTGATAAAAAAAGATTATATACAACATCTGTAACACAATTCCATGGGCTTATTATCAGCAATGACTATAATTACTAAGACTAAGGCACTAGAGGCTAGAAATTAATGAGAAAACATGTGAAAATAGTATTTTTTCTGAAATATCAACTCTTACTTCCAAGACAATTTCCTGGCTCATTCATAATGCCATGTAACATATGTTACATACTTTAATGAGTGCTCTGATCCTGATATCAAACTTGCATATGTATGCTTCTTTATTGCATTAGCAAGACAGTGCCAAAAATGTAAGATATCCACAAGCGTCAACTATTTTTATATGTTTTTCTTCAATAATAGATAACAAAATTGGATACTTAAAATGGGGGTAGGGTTGTTTAATAGCTCATAAAAACAATATATTTGAGATAGAAAAGCAAACTTTGTTTTTTGTTTTCTTTTAGTTAAATAGGTATTTTAGGGAACTAAGATTAAAAACACTTGTAAAAATGCACAAATTGTCTGTAAAATTAAATGATGTTAGTTACGATTTCAACTTTTAAATGGAAATTTAATCTATGTAACGCATATAACACCATTGAAGGCTGTAATTTTGTTAAAATGCAGCTTTTATGTAGTTTATGCATCCAGCTTGCAAACTACATAAGAAATTTGAATAATTAGATGGTTTAATGTCTTCTTTCTGTAGCTCAAACTTTCATTTTGATCTTTTCCCTAGTTTGTTACGTAACATATGTTACAGGCTGTCAGAGACTAACGCCCTGGAGCACAGAGTGCAAACATCTCTTAAAAGATGTGGCTTGAAATTTTCTTCACGATAGGATATGTCTGCAAAATTCCCTTTGGGGGGAGCAGGACCTTTTTTTTAGCTCGAAGTCTATTTAGCTTTTGTTTGACTGAGTAGTTTACTGGGAAAGGATGAGTAGTCATTATTAATGAATCTTAACGCTCTCTCTCTCTCTCTCTCTCTCTCTCTCTCTCTCTCTCTCTCTCTCTCTCTCTCTTGTACCGTTTCCATTTTATTTGTACTGGCCCTGAGGTCATAAAATTTTTTCCATGCTCAACTCAGCCGATCACGAAATTTATCCTACTCATAAATGTTAAAATGCCAACAATTGTGGCATTTTTACATATATTAGCTGATTAATAAAACATCTGAGAGACTTAAAGCAAAAACTTCTTTATTTGTCGGTATTTTAGTGTTTATGAGCAGTTCAGATTTGGGATTTTAGTTGGAACTCAGCCAAGTTGAGCATGAAAAAAGTTTTATATCCTCGGGGCCTGGAAGCAAGCTAAGGGGCAATAACTAAAATTTGATGAGATAAAAGAGTTATAGATTACCATCTTCACCTGTTTAGTTAAGAATCTGCCTAGCCTTTTTAAAACAGCTAACTGTCTGGAGGCATTTTTTACAAATATCAGTCACATGTCTATGTCTAAGAAAGTAACTAAAATTTGATGCAACAAAAGAATGACAGACAGACAGACGGACGACTGGCTGATGGGCTAGTGGATATGTTTGATGTGGATTGATGGGTCGGTAAGTGGGTGGGTCGATAGGTATACATGTAGGGGTGTGTGTAGGGGAGTTAACACGTTGTCGAATTTCTCGCCACGGACGGACTGATAGGTTCTCGGACCCAGTATGCATTTTATACTGGGTCCGAAATAGGTTTATTGTGGATTGGTGGGTCGGTAAGTGGTGGGGTGGCCCCCAAGGGGGGGGGGTACTCTAATTTTTTTCCTCATACGTAGGCTCGGCCCCAGCATCTACCATTCAACCCAAAAAAATATCAGGAATTTCAAGCACCCCAAAAAAGTATTTGAAATTTTAGCACCCCAAAAAAACATCCCAATTCTGTTCATTGACCTTAAAAAGACCCTAAAATGCATAGAAATGACCCTCAAACTAGTCCAATTTTGTGATGATCCCCCAAAAATATCCACAAAATCTTCATACCCCCCCCCCCCCCCCCAAAAAAAAAAAATATTCATTTTTTCTGAAAACCCCCAAAAATATTGAAATTCAGAATTTTGAACCCCAAAAAATAGCCCGAGCCTACGTATGTGTGAAAATATCAGAGTACCCCCCCCCCTGTTCTCTGATATATATATATATATATTTTTTGGGGGGGGGGTGGGGGGGACAAAATGTTGAATTTCAATATTTTGGGGTTTCAGAATAACTCAGACCCAGTATATTCACATCTATGATCCTCTCTATGATCTGCACAAAAGTGATAGGATTTCATGGTGCCAGCTATTACTGCTTGGGTCGGAGAGAATATTAATATTTTTTGAGTATGATGATTTTGTGGATACTTTTGGGGGTCATCACAAAATTGGACTGGTTTTAGCGGTTGTTTCTATGTATTTTATGGTATTTTCTTGAGGTAATTGTACAGAATAGGGATATTTTTGGGGGCTGCAAAAATTTCAAATATTTTGGGGGGTGCTTGATATTCCTTGTATTTTTTGGGGGTAAACGGTAGATGCCGGGTCTAAACCTTCGTATGAAGAAAAAAATGAGAGAACCCCTAGGGGTGGGTGGGGCGGTCCGGGGTGGGGGCGGGGGTTGACACGTTGTCGAATTTCCCGCCATGTGTCAGACATGTTGGGAAACCCCACTTATTGATTGGCTGGGATACCGGAAATCAATACTGAAACTAAGGAATCCTTCCCAGGAAGCATTTCGCAAATATTTTCTTTGCACGAAACGAGAATGGCCAAAAATTTAGCGCCTGACTACGATAAAGCTGGTGATGAAGGCGAAATCAAAGTTAAAATAATCTGTTTGGGTGACAGTGCTGTGGGTAAATCAAAGTGAGTGTCTGCTGCCAACTTTTCATTGAATAAATAGGCCATTTAAGAGAAATGCCATTGCTTACCCCACCCATTTTTCTCAAGTAACAACACAGGAGCTTGAAGTTCGGTCCTTACTGTTTACTGTTTACTGTTTCTGTAGGGAAATGAGGAGCCCTGGCGGCTCATGTTTCCCCCTCTGTAATCTTCTCAAAAACTCTGTGACTTCCGGTGTGATATTAAAAGTCAATATGAGTTTATTTGGATGCAAATTATTTTCTATATGTGTTAATAGATCTCAAAAGTGTCGAAACGTTCATTCACAAGGTGTTTATCTAATAATGTCTTGAAACTGGTAACTGTTTTAGCAGTAACAATTTCTTCTGTTAAGTTGTTCCAATGATCTACCACTCTATAACAAAAACTTTTCTGTCGCAATGATGTTAATGTTCTATGTTTAACCAATTTTTTACTGTGACCTCTTGTATTGTGGGTTCTGTCAGTATCAAGTGTGAAAAAATCTTCCCAGTTTATATCATAATGTCCATTCAATATCTTGAACACTTGAATTAGATCACCTCTTTTTCTTCTGTATTTCAAAGTGGGCAAGTTTAACATTTTAAGTCGGTCAGTGTAATTTATGTTTATTAATTCTGGGACCAGCTTTGTTCCTCTCCTCTGAATGTTTTCAATCATTTGAATATGCTTCTTTAGACTTGGGTTCCAAACAGAATCTCCATAATCAATTATAGGCCTTATGATTGATTTATATATTATTAAGAAAGTGTCTCTATCCATATAAGAAAAAGTTCTTTTAACTAGGCCCAATAATCTGTTGGCTTTATTAACAATATTGTTTATATGAATATCAAATTTCATGTCATGTTGAAATGTTATTCCCAGGTCTTTCTCAGAAGTTACCGTTGTTAGCTCATATATGTTTTCATTCTTATCCTTCATTTGATATGTGAAAGCTGGATTTCCTTTTCCAATATGTATGACCTTACACTTTTGAATGTTAAAAAAGAGCAACCATTTTGAGGCCCAAACACATAGTTCATATAGGTCATCTTGTATTTCTTCAAAATCTTTTAATTGTTTTAATTCTTTGAATAGTTTAGCATCATCGGCAAAAAGAACACAGTGGGATTTAACTTTTTGTGGTAAATCATTTATATATAATATAAATAGCACAGGGCCTAAGACAGACCCTTGTGGCACGCCCGATGTAACTGAAGACCATTTGGAAGACTTCCCATTTAATGTAACTCTTTGCTTTCTGTTCGTTAAAAAGTCTTGTTTCCACCAATTCCCAAGCATTTGATCTTTTTAATTAGTCTCTTGTGAGGCACAGAATCGAAAGCTTTTTGTATATCTAGATATATCATATCAACTGGATTACCGTTTTCTAATGAAGTGACTGATTTATCTAATACAGTTAACAACTGCAAAATACAACCTCTTTTTTCTCTAAATCCATATTGTTGGTTGATAATAATGTCATTTGTTTTAATATGCTGAACAATAACTTCTCTAACAATAGTTATATCACCTATATAGCATCAAAACCAAAAGCTCACGGTGTCATTACGTAGTAATGACCAGGAGTGAAACTAAGCTCTCGGTATCCATTCTGGCTCCAGTTTCCGGTCAATCACCGCACACCACCTCTCAAACACAATAACATACTCCACTCTGATACCAAGACCAAACCCAACATCTTTAATCAACAGTTTAACTCTGTTTTTACATCTAAGGAACCCCTATCACTCTCTGGCCTTGCCAAAATGCGGGTGCAAGACTTAAGAAATGCCGGTGGTCTGCCCTCTGACACCATCCCGGACAGACAACAGGACAGTAACATAAATATGCCAGAGATAGACATATATCCTAAATGGACTACTGAAATTGCTCCATACCCTCAAACCTGGTAAGGCCGCCGGACCAGATAAGCTCAAACCCCTTTTGCCGAGAGAGCTACGAGATGAAAATGCCCCGATCATCTAAGTCATCTTTGATCGATCATTACGGACAGGCAAGCTCCCAGCAGACTGGACAAAGGCTAATCAGGGTGCCCACCCGTCAGGGAAATTTGGTTTTTCTTCAAGGTCAGGGAAAATTTCAGGGAATTCTGTAAAATGGTCAGGGAAATTAGAAAATCTTCATAAGTCAAGGAAAAGTCAGGGAATTTTAAAATCATGCATGGTCAACCCCCTCAAAAATTAAACAAACAAATATGAGATGATGACTTTAATAGTGTTAGAGCGAATATAATATGCAATCCAGTTATTCTAATATATATATATATATCTTTTGGCTAGGAACTGTTATTATAATCTAAAACCTAATTTTCGGTCACATTGTTTTAACTCACCTGAGCTGAGTTAAACGCTCAAGTTAGATATGATAATGAGTATATTGATGGTCTGTAAACGTTGTCTGCTTCCATTTACCAAGGAGTATATATCAGTTCTGATCAAATTTGAAGTAAAGCACATACGGTAGCTAGGGGAAAGGCAGCCTTGGGTAACATAAAGCTCCCATAGACTTATAATGGGAAAAACTTTAAAAATCTTCTCTGAAGTGGCTGGAACCATAAGCCCCACAGCTTGTTGATTTAATTTGTAGCAATATCTAGTGGTCTCCTGCCAATCAAACCCCTGGGGTCCAAACTGGCCACACCCTGGGTGCCATTATCTTATGTTGACTATAAATAAAAAATTAAAAAACCTCTAAAACCATGAGGCCCACAGCTTATATATTAAGCACATGTAGCAAGGTTTAGTGATCTCTTACATAAATTTCGCCAACCATGTCCCTGGGGTCCAAATTGGCCATGTCCTTTGGGTCGTTTGCTCCCATTTACACCTGGCGGAATTCCTCAAACAGGCCAAGTAAGCTGTATAACATATTAACAAAATTTCTTACACAACACAAAGTTATGTAATGTACTTTTCTTACACGCTTGCTTCCTTTTGTGTGTCTTTTTGATTTAAACACATATTTTTGATGTAAAACTCATACATTTTAAGGATTTAGTTTGATTTAGTCAGTATTTATAAAATGCGGGCGTATCAGACAGCTGGAAGGGGAGGAGGCGTGTGCGAAAGCGCGGTAAAATGGTCAGGGAAAAATGAATTTTGGTCAGGGAAAAGTCAGTGAAAAGTCAGGGAATTTCATTTCAGACTAAGAGTGGGCACCCTGCTAATGTAATGCCTGTTTTCAAAAAAGGCGACAAATCTCTGGCAGCCAATTACAGACCTATTTCCCTCACCTGTATTCTTTGCAAGGTACTCGAACATATACTTGCATCTAAAATAGTAAAGCATCTTGATGGGCAGGGTATCTTATATGACCCTCCATTGTGTTCTAACATTTCAATTTATCTGTCAGTCCTTGGTTTTAACTACTCTTACACTAAATCTGAACATTGACATATCTATTGAGATTGACATATCAATTGAGATTGACATATCTCAAGGAGAAATTCAAGTTACAAGCATTCAGCCAAATGATTCTTATAAATAGGGGGTGGGGAAAGACTGGGCCGGCCCATTCTTTCCCCCCTCTATTATTTTCTAACCTTTCTATTTATCTCTCAGTCTTTAGGTTTAACCTACTCTTGCACTGTATCTGAACACTCATGATTGTCTTGTCCTAAGGAGAAATTCAAGTTAAGAAAGCATTTAGCTAACTGCATGTTCCTTCTCAATAGTGGGGTGGGGAAAGACTGGGCCGGCCCATTCTTCCCCCCCCCCTCCATTGGGTTCTAACATTTCAATTTATCTGTCAGTCCTTGGTTTAAACTACTCTTACACTGAATCTGAACACTCATGATTGACATATCTCAAGGAGAAATTCATGCTACAAGCATTCAGCCAAATGATTCTTCTAAATAGGGGTGGGGAAAGACTGGGCCGGCCCATTCTTTCCCCCCTCTATTATTTTCTAACCTTTCTATTTATCTCTCAGTCTTAAGGTGCACTGTACCTGAACACTCATGATTGTCTTATCCTAAGGAAAAATACACGTTAAGAAAGCATTTAGCTAACTGCATGTTCCTTCTCAATAGTGGGGTGGGGAAAGACTGGGCGGGCCCATTCTCCCCCCCCCCTCCATTGGGTTCTAACCTTTCAATTTATCTGTCAGTCCTTGGTTTAAACTACTCTTACACTGAATCTGAACACTCATGATTGACATATCTCAAGGAGAAATTCAAGCTACAAGCATTCAGCCAAATTATTTTTCTAAATTGGGGTGGGGAAAGACTGGGCCGGCCCATTCTTTCCCCCCCCCCTCTATTATTTTTTAACTTTTCTATTTATCTCTCAGTCTTTAGGTTTAACCTACTCTTGCACTGTATCTGAACACTCATGATTGTCTTGTCCTAAGGAGAAATTCATGTTAAGAAAGCATTTAGCTAACTGCATGTTCCTTCTCAATAGTGGGGTGGGGAAAGACTGGGCCGGCCTTTTTTTTCCCCCCTCCATTGTGTTCTAACATTTCAATTTATCTGTCAGTCCTTGGTTTTAACTACTCTTACACTAAATCTGAACATTGACATATCTATTGAGATTGACATATCAATTGAGATTGACATATCTCAAGGAGAAATTCAAGTTACAAGCATTCAGCCAAATGATTCTTATAAATAGGGGGTGGGGAAAGACTGGGCCGGCCCATTCTTTCCCCCCTCTATTATTTTCTAACCTTTCTATTTATCTCTCAGTCTTAAGGTTTAACCTACTCTTGCACTGTATCTGAACACTCATGATTGTCTTGTCCTAAGGAGAAATTCATGTTAAGCAAGCATTTAGCTAACTGCATGTTCCTTCTAAATAGTGGGGTGGGGAAAGACTGGGCCGGCCCATTCTTTCCCCCCTCCATTGTGTTCTAACCTTTCAATTTATCTGTCAGTCCTTGGTTTTAACTACTCTTACACTAAATCTGAACACTCATGATTGACATATCTCAAGGAGAAATTCAAGTTACAAGCATTCAGCCAAATGATTCTTATAAATAGGGGGTGGGGAAAGACTGGGCCGGCCCATTCTTTCCCCCCTCTATTATTTTCTAACCTTTCTATTTATCTCTCAGTCTTTAGGTTTAACCTACTCTTGCACTGTATCTGAACACTCATGATTGTCTTGTCCTAAGGAGAAATTCAAGTTAAGAAAGCATTTAGCTAACTGCATGTTCCTTCTCAATAGTGGGGTGGGGAAAGACTGGGCCGGCCCATTCTCCCCCCCCCCCCCCCCCCCCTCCATTGGGTTCTAACCTTTCAATTTATCTGTCAGTCCTTGGTTTAAACTACTCTTACACTGAATCTGAACACTCATGATTGACATATCTCAAGGAGAAATTCAAGCTACAAGCATTCAGCCAAATGATTCTTCTAAATAGGGGTGGGGAAAGACTGGGCCGGCCCATTCTTTCCCCCCTCTATTACTTTCTAACCTTTCTATTTATCTCTCAGTCTTAAGGTTTAACCTACTCTTGCACTGTACCTGAACACTCATGATTGTCTTGTCCTAAGGAAAAATACACGTTAAGAAAGCATTTAGCTAACTGCATGTTCCTTCTCAATAGTGGGGTGGGGAAAGACTGGGCCGGCCCATTCTTTCCCCCCTCCATTGTGTTCTAACATTTCAATTTATCTGTCAGTCCTTGGTTTTAACTACTCTTACACTAAATCTGAACACTCATGATTGACATATCTCAAGGAGAAATTCAAGCTACAAGCATTCAGCCAAATGATTCTTCCAAATAGGGGTGGGGAAAGACTGGGCCGGCCCATTCTTTCCCCCCTCTATTATTTTCTAACCTTTCTATTTATCTCTCAGTCTTAAGGTTTAACATACTCTTGCACTGTATTTTAACACTCATGATTGTCTTGTTCTAAGGAGAAATTCACGTTAAGAAAGCATTTAGCTAACTGTATGTTCCTTCTCAATAGTGGGGTGGGGAAAGACTGGGCCGGCCCATTCTTTCCCCCCCTCTATTATTTTTAACTTTTCTATTTATCTCTCAGTCTTTAGGTTTAACCTACTCTTGCACTGTATCTGAACACTCATGATTGTCTTGTCCTAAGGAGAAATTCATGTTAAGAAAGCATTTAGCTAACTGCATGTTCCTTCTCAATAGTGGGGTGGGGAAAGACTGGGCCGGCCCATTCTTTCCCCCCCTCCATTGGGTTCTAACCTTTCAATTTATCTGTCAGTCCTTGGTTTAAACTACTCTTACACTGAATCTGAACACTCATGATTGACATATCTCAAGGAGAAATTCAAGTTACAAGCATTCAGCCAAATGATTCTTCTAAATAGGGGTGGGGAAAGACTGGGCCGGGCCATTCTTTCCCCCCTCCAAAATCTTTTGCTCTTTCTATTGATCAGTTAGTCTTTCGGTTTATGTTACTCTTTCACTGTATCTTAACACTTATGAATGACCGATTCCAAAGAGAGAATCAAGTTTTCAAACCAAACGTTTTATTTGTCTGCTACATCGTTGGGTTGGGAAAGAATGGGCTGGCCCATTCTCCCCCCCCCCTCCATAATGCTTGGATCTTTCAATTTATTGTTTAGTCTTTCGGTTTATGTTACTCTTTGACTGTATCTGAACAATTTTGAATGACCTATTCCAAAGAGAGATCAAGTTTTTAAACCAACAAGTTAATAGGTACTTCTACATTGTGGGGTGGGGAAAAACTGGGCCGGCCCATTCTTTCCCCCCTCCAAAATGTTCTTATCTTTCTATTTATCCTCTAGACTTTTGGATTATGTTATTCTTTTGCTGTATCAGAACTTTCTTGACTTATACCAAGCAGAGAATCAAGTTTTCAAACCAACAAGTTTATTCGTAATTGTAGGGTGGGGAAAGACTGGGCCGGCCCATTCATTCCCCCCTCCTTAATCTTTCAATCTTCTATTGATCGTTTCGTCTTTCGGTTTATGTTACTCTTTCACTCTATTTTAACATTTATGAAAGACCTATACCAAAGTGAGAATAAAGTTTTCAATCCAACAAGATTATTGGTACTTCTACATTGTTGGGTGGGGAAAGACTGGGCCGGCCCATTCTTTCCCCCCTCCTTAATCTTTCGATCTTCTATTGATCGTTTCATCTTTCGGTTTATGTTACTCTTCACTCTATTTTAACATTTATGAAAGACCTATACCAAAGTAAGAATCAAGTTTTCAATCCAACAAGATTATTGGTACTTCTACATTGTTGGGTGGGGAAAGACTGGGCCGGCCCATTCTTTCCCCCCTCCAAAATCTTTTGCTCTTTCTATTGATCAATTAGTCTTTTGGTTTATGTTACTCTTTCACTGTATCTTAACACTTATGAATGACCGATTCCAAAGAGAGAATCAAGTTTTCAAACCAAACATTTTATTTGTCTGCTACATTGTTGGGTTGGGAAAGACTTGGCTGGCCCATTCTCTCTCCCCCCCCCCCCCCCCCCCTCCATAATGCTTGGATCTTTCAATTTATTGTTTAGTCTTTCGATTTATGTTACTCTTTGACTATATCTGAACAATTTTGAATGACCTATTCCAAAGAGAGATCAAGTTTTCAAACCAACAAATTAATTGGTACTTCTACATTGTGGGGTGGGGAAAAACTGGGCCGGCCCATTCTTTTCCCCCTACAAAATGTTGGGATCTTTCTATTTATCCTTTAGACTTTTGGATTATGTTATTCTTTTGCTGTATCAGAACTCTCTTGACTTATACCAAGCAGAGAATCAAGTTTTCAAACCAACAAGTTTATTCGTAATTGTAGGGTGGGGAAAGACTGGGCCGGCCCATTCATTCCCCCCTCCTTAATCTTTCAATCTTCTATTGATCGTTTCGTCTTTCGGTTTATGTTACTCTTTCACTCTATTTTAACATCTATGAAAGACCTATAGCAAAGTGAGAATAAAGTTTTCAATCCAACAAGATTATTGGTACTTCTACATTGTTGGGTGGGGAAAGACTGGGCCGGCCCATTCTTTCCCCCCTCCAAAATCTTTTGATCTTTCTATTGATCAGTTAGTTTTTCGGTTTATGTTACTCTTTCACTGTATCTTAACACTTATGAATGACCGATTCCAAAGGGAGAATCAAGTTTTCAAACCAAACATTTTATTTGTACTGCTACATTGTGGGGTGGAGAAAGACTGGGCCGGCCCATTCTTTCCCCTCCCTCCCCCCCCCCCCCCCCCCCCCCCTCCAAAATGTTCTGATCTTTCTATTTATCTTTCAGTCTTTCAGTTTATGTTATTCTTTTACTGTATCTGAAGACTTATGAATGACTCATTCCAAAGAGATAATCAAATTTTCAAACCAAAAAGTTTATTGGTTATCTCCCTCCAAAGTGTTCCAACCTTTGTATTTTATCTTAGTGAATTGATTTTTCCAAATAGTGGGTTGGGGAAAGACTGGGTCGATTTTCCTTTAACCCATTCAAATAACCATTTTGAATTAAGAACATACTCATTTTGTTTTTTGAATAGGCTAACCATTTATAATCAAATCCTTCTACATGCTCTGCACTTTTGTGCTGTGTTGAGGGTGGCAGAGTTATAATACAGCTATTTCAGAATGATATTTAATTTGATTAAACTACACAATGACACATATATCATTTTCAAGCCAATTCCGAAAAAATAACATGGGGGGAAAAAACTGACTGGGTGGGGAAAAAACTGACTAGTCAAATCTTTCCCCGGGGGAAAAAACTGACCGGTCAGTTTTTTCCCCGGGGAAAGAATGGGCCGGCCCATTCTTTCCCCGGGGAAAAAACTTATTGGGGAAAAAACTGACCGTTACACCGGCTCATCATGCTCATAGAAGACCTTGCAAGGGATGCTAGTGTGGGAAAACAGACTGACATCATTTTACTTGATTTTTCAAAGGCCTTTGACAAGGTAAATCACAGCAAACTTCTGTGGAAGCTGCATCAATACGGCATTCGCGGACATGTGTTGGACTGGGTCCGGGCTTTCCTTGGGAGTAGATCCCAGCTGGTAGTGATTGATGGGGAGGAATCGGAATCCATACCGGTTACATCCGGTGTCCCTCAGGGCTCTGTCCTGGGACGGATTCTCTTCCTAATCTATATAAATGACCTGCCCGAGGAGGTCTTCTCCCAGGTACAACTGTTTGCTGATGATACAGCCCTGTATCTCACATTGGAAAGTGAGGATGACAGTTCAACACTCCAAAACGATCTCAACATTCTATCGGCGTGGGAGACCAGGTGGGATATGGGATTCAACCCCTCGAAATGCCAGGTTGTGCATGTGACAGGATCCAAGAAACCTGTAAAAAGAGACCACATACTGCATGGACAGGTCTTGGAGTCTGTCACGAGTGCGAGGTATCTTGGGGTGGATATCTCTGGTTCCCTATCCTGGAATCCACACGTCGACCGCATAACTGGAAATGCCAACCGTACACTCGGCTTTGTACGACTGAATATTAAAACCAAGATGTCAAAGGTACGCGAAACGGCATATAACTTCTTAGTCAGGCCACAGCTTGAATACGCCTCAGCTGTGTGGGACCCTCACACTAAAGTGAGGACTTCCCAAATTGAACAAGTCCAGCGAAGAGCTGCGCGTTGTACAGTCAGCAACTATGATTGGCAGGCAAGTGCAACTCAGATTGTTCAAGATCTAGGATGGCGTACATTGAACAAAGCAGGGCTCTACAGTAAGCATGTTCCTATAGTACCTGTACTAGTAGAATCATGGTCAGGACAAGTAAATTCTGGGCCCTGGTAGCCTGATTGGGCTAGTTCATGGAAAACACTTTCAAATGTGGCACAGAATGTTACTCACCCAACCCTTTGGAGCTCAACTTATTAATGAAGACACATATTTTATTAACAGACTTGCACATGCAAAATACACAAGTTTACAGCTTTTTTGACACTTGCACTTGCGTCGGCTCCTCTAATGTTCAATTTTATATAATTTGAAAATTAGCGCATTTTAGTCAGGGCTTGTGCATTTTAGGTCAGGACAAGTACATTTCACAAGGTCCTTGTCGGACAGGGCTAGTAGGTTTATATGTTCATGTAGAGCCCTGCAAAGACGAACAGATGCTCGTCTTTGTCTGTTCTATAAAGTTGTTCATGGATTGGTTGCCGTACCCCTTCCAGACTATATACAGTACAGTAACAGAATCTCTAGGTACTGTCATTCCATGACCTTCAGGCAGGTCTCTACCTCACGTGATTATTATAAATATTCCTTCTTCCCCCTTGCAATAGTACAGTGGAACGCCCTCCCACAATCCATTGCATGCTTGCAGAGACTCAAGGCTTTCAAGACCGCAGTCTGCAAGCTGCAACACTCCCGTCCATAGATCCCTACTTGCTTGTTTTTATCTGATTTTAGCTATTCTTAACTATTTTAACCTATTATCTGTTTTTATCTTCACTATTATGCTTTTAACTTCTTCCTATAATCTGATCTTTTAACTGTCTTATACTCACAGACGCTGCGCTAACCTGCCTAGAATGCCCGCGAGGGCATGTGGCAGTATCTAGAGATAGATAGAATCGGCAGTGAATGTTGCGACGGCAACGTCAAAGTGATCAATAACTTTAATTCTACCTTATGATCAAGATGGCGACGTTAAGACAAAACAGGACACTGTCTCAAATATACTTTAAGTCGATATAGTACCGGGAAACCTAATTGTTAGGGCATAAACAATGAGACAATGACGTTTTCATCTATGGAATAAGCCTCAAGACGCTATAACTTAACATAAGGCTTTGTACGCCAAATCGTGCGCAACGTCAACGTCACACGATCTTTGAAAAACAACGGTTTCATTTTTGAATTTCGGCAAAATTTATGAAAAACAGAACATTTTGTGCTAAGTAAATTTTAGGGTTTGATTTATTTAATATTCTGAACACATTTAACTGATCGTTTCATTTTTTGGTTGAAGGGTTTGTAATTTTTTAAATGTATTTTCTCCAAGTGTGACGAAGGCTCGGATTCACTGCGTCAAACCGGATACTGGAGCCGGAATGGCTACCGTTATTTTTTCCTTATTTTCAAACGCTTATTATTTTGACTTAGTGATATGTCAGAAAAAGTTATCCATGTTCAGTTTTTCGCCAAAACCTCCTGGTAGCGGCGATTCAAAGGTGCCTGAAATTTAGTTTCACTCCTGGTCATTACTACGTTATGACATTGTGAGCTTTTGGTTTTGAGGTTATAGGGGTGATTTAAGGATCGAACTTCAAGCTCCTGTGGTAACAACAACAACATTTTATAAATCAAACCCTTGGTACCAGGCAGGACGACAGAGGAACATAGGTTTTCTAGGTCTGCATTCAATGAAACAAGCAAGTAAGTTTGATCAAGAATTACCACAATCACTCGCTGTAGATCAACCCACGCAATCCCCCAGGTCTGATTAGCACCTTTGTTATATGCTTTTTGGAAGGTATCATTCTCTTAAATAGTGATACATCATATCCCGCTCTGGATCATCAAAGCGCTTTACGCACTCGGTGAAAACACAGGTGATTCTCCGTTATCCCAACGTATTTTGGGGAATTTATAACTTGCAATATCTTTAAAACTTCTCAAAACTTTGCATTGAAATTTTCAGTATCGATGAGAAATAAGATTTTCTCTTGATACAGAATGTGTTTATAAAATAATCGGACATATTTACCGACATATTAATGATTAAAATTTCAGGATTTTGAGCGCTTTTAAATAAGCGTCTGGCATAATTTACACTGAGTATCTCAGAGGAGCTCTTCAGCGTGAGGTTACATAAAGCCTAAAATACCTGGATGACTTAACAATAGAATATCTAAACTTACTACAGGTGAAATCTCAATTTTCTAGTTAGTCTTTGTAGCTAAGGAGACTGTTGTGAGTCTCAGTTTGTCAGAAACCGGGTTACCCCGAAGAACGGTTTTGACAACCTACATTGGCCTCCACTTAAACAGAAACGACTTATAACAATTTACTATAGCTGCTGCCATTATTTACTGGTCCTATTGCTCATGTTAGGAAGCTCCTGTAAGGAATCCTTTCGAATATAAGAATAGGACCAATAACTAATGGGCAGTAATGGCAGCAGCTATATTTAGGATTTCCTTTGCGTTGCCATTTTATTGCACCTTACGACATTATCAGCCTTTTTTTTTTTTAGGAAAATTTTGCTTAAAATTGGAAAAAGATATCTTATTTCTCAATGAAATTTGTCCCTTATTTTGTCAAGGAGGTTCCCTAATGCTATACTGATCTATTTTCAGGTTAGTAGAACGCTTCCTGATGGATGGCTAGTATCCTTATTCTATGGTAGAATCTTTGGAACTAGAGCGAGGATTTGTACTTACCTTGATGACGTGGGGTCTACCACCCTTGAAACTTTTGGCATTATTCCTTAACAGTACTGTTCATGAAGGAATTGATTTTTAGCTCACCTGAGCCAAAGGCTCAAGTTGATGCATGGGGTCGACACTTCCCCTGGTGATGGACAATGACCGTGGACATTGGGTCTGTGCGACAATGTCATTTAAAATTCTAAAGTCACATGCTTGGTGTAAATTATTTTGTACTGTTCTTGATGACATAATCTGTGTTCCGAATTTGGACACAAATAGATTTGTCTATTTTAACTGTTTGCCTGCTTATTGCAGCTCATAACCCTTGCAAAACAGTTTGAACCCAGATCAGATCAGACCCCGACCAAACAACAGTCCTGATCTGAACACACCTGTCAGATGCTCTGGTGATGTTCTTAAAATATACAATTAAAAGCCTTTATTAAAATTTAGATGACAAAAGTATGCAAACTTATCCAGCATGCAAAGAGTTACTACTTTCTAGAAATAGATAATAAATCCTTTTATCTGGAGTTCAAAAGACTTGAAAATATTGCTTTAGTTTAAACAATATTTATTTCATAACTCAATACATTTGCATACACAAGCTTTGATCTCTCAACCCTTAAAACACCAATTATGGCTTTTGCAGTCTACAGTTGTGTGATTTCTTTACTGAATTTCAAGCAGAATAAGCCTTGATATCTCATATGAATCATCTGCCAGCAGTCAGTTCACATGAAACACCATCCTTCAGTTAACAGCAACAAAATTTTAAATTATGGTCAAAATACAATTTGCATTTTGATGGCTGCAAGACATTTGTGTTTACATTGAGGAATATACTATAAGAACGATGAATGCAACAATTTTAATGGATACATGATAACAATTTTATGGAATATAATATGAGGCAGCAGATGTAAGTTTTATTTACAGTAATTTCCAGTGGGAAAGAGGCATTTTAATTTTTCTAAGATTAGGGTCTTTCTCTGTCCCAGCATGGAGCGGTGACAGTAGTCTTCGTTTACGTGATATTTGACACCCCAATCTAGCTATTTTAACAACACTGACACGTTGCATAAACAACTTTTCGTTTTACACACAGGTAGGCGTTGCTTTCCTTTCTGGTTGAATATTTGACAATCCAATCAGCATCACCATGTTAGTTTCATTGAGACAGTTCTTTTGAGCACCCTAAACATATGTTAAAAATGATGGGTAAGAAAAGATTTATAATTTTTCTCTAAAAATTCTGTTTATCTAAACCTGTGCAGGATTGAAGCTCCATTTGTCTAAAAGTGTAACAGTTCCTTAACTTGTTCAGTAAACCACAGCAGCTGTCCACATATGCCCTCACATTGTTCAACTATAAAACAGAAGTGAATGGTCAAAAAGTGCTAGTAGGTGAGTATAAGGAGTTTCTATTTTTAACTGTTGATACGGTAAATGTTCTTTAATTCTGAACATTTTCCTCAATCTGTTCTCAAATAAAATGTGGGTTATCAAGACTGGAATTCAGAATTCAGAGGCATATAGTAATTGCACTGTCCGTCCGTCAGTCCGTCCGTCCATCCCGCTTTCGTGTCCGGTCCATATCTCCTATATTCTTTGAGGTAGGAATTCCAAATTTGGTGTGTGGATACATCTTGGGATGATGGAGTGTCGCGTACCATTTTCGGGTCACTGTGACCTTGACCTCTGACCTAGTTTTTAAAATAATCTTGTCCGGAGCATATCTCATATTATTTGAGGTAGGAATCTCAAATTTGGTGTGTGGATGCATCTTGGGATGACGAAGTGTCACGTACCATAATTGGGTCACTGTGACCTTGAACTTGACCTCTGACCTAGTTTCTAGAAACTGCATTGAGTCTGGTGCATATCTCCTATATTCTTTGAGATTGGAATTCCAAATTTGGTGTGTAAATACATCTTGGGATGACGGGATGTCACATACCATTTTTGGGTCACTATGACCTTGACCTCTGACCTAGTTTTAAGAATTATTGTGTCCCGAGCATATCTCTTATATTCTTTGAGTTTGGAATTCCAAATTTGGTGTGTGGATGCATCTTGGGATAAGGGAGTGTCATGTACCACTTTTGGGTCACTGTGACCGTGACCTTTGACCTAGTTTTTAGAATAATCATGTCCAGAACATATCTCTTATATTATTTGAGGTAGGAATCTCAAATTTGGTGTGTGGATGCATCTTGGGATGACGAAGTGTCGCTTACCAAGATTAAGTCACTGTAACCTTGAACTTGTCCTCTGACCTAGTTTCCAGAAATCTCCTATATTCTTTGAAATAGGAATTCCAAATTTGGTATGTAAATGCATCTTGGGATGACTGAGTGTCACAAACCATTTTTGGGTCACTGTTACCTTGACCTCTGACCTAGTTTTCAAGAATTATTGTGTACAGCAGGGATATTGTTGGAAATTTCTGTTGATGGGCCAAAAGGCCCATCAGCAGAAATTGCCATTGGGCCGGGGGTCCCAGTGGGGTCCAGGGGCAACGCCCCGGTAGGGGGTCCCAGGGGGGGCGAAGCCCCGCGGGCCGAAAACGATTCTAGCATTGCTGGGAGCCTCTATCTCTCTTCTCCTTGACATGTTTGTTGCTATTTTCAGCATGTTGTTCATTCAAAATTTACATTAAAAAATCAAACAACACTTTGACCAAATATTTTTTCCACAAAACTGCAAAAGAAATTTGAAAATATGTTTTGACAGAGTCCAAAACTTTTACTTACAGGAAGCAGTTTTACCTCCAGACAGCTAAACTGACTTCAGCCACAGAAACTACAGCTAGAGAAATTCCAATAAATCTAAAACATTTAATTGAGTTTGCTGTCAAACTTCAACCATTTGTGCAGCTGAAGCCAATGTAGTTGGAATTTTCTCATCTCAGATGATCCATCACTGACATCGGTCTCGGTCATGTCAACATCGGGGGGTTCTGGCATTTCCGATGGATTTTCAGGCTCAGCAGATTCAGAATCCGCGGAAGCGGGGGCATCTTGGGTCAATTCAGGGCCTTGTTGTAACATGGAAGTTATTTCTTTGGTTTGTGTCTATCACACTAAGCTTTTTCTTCGGGGGGGGGGGGGGGGGGGGGGGGGGGGGGGGGGGGGGGGGCATCGTCAGATACGATGAAAAGCCAGTGATTTTTCGGAGAATCAAAATCGACAGTAACTTCACGCCAAGACGGAAGTAGCATGTGACAGGAAAGTGATTTGAGCGCCACCAAACAAGTTTCAGCTTTTACAAAAGGCGGGCCGAGCGGTACAACGGTCTACCGAAAAATCGGGGCGCGGACATGAAATACCAAAGCGCCGCACCGAACGAGGACGCGCCAAATCGGCGCCGACGACGATTTTTCCTGCGCCCTAGCGTAGTTTTATGCGCAAATGGCGCAAATGCGCACCTCAAATTGATCCCTGGTACAGAGCATATCTCATATATTATTTGATGTAGGGATCCCAAATTTGGGATGGTGATTCCTCTTGGGATGGCAGAGTGGTGCATACCATTTTGAGTCACTTTGACCTTGACATTGACTTCTGGCCTCATTTCTATGTTTTTTGTGCTATATTACAGCTATCTTTCCTCAAATGTGTCTTATGCTAGACCAATTCCTTTGGGGGCATTCGTCACATGTTTGTGACATTTCTTGTTTCTTTCTTCAATCAGCCAGTTATTTAGGAAGTACATATATAGACCCAGATCAGGGGACAAAAATTCCACTTGTCCGCTTGTAATTACGAGTGAAATCTAGAAAGGACGAGTAATTCTTCCCAAAGCACTCGTTACAGGACGAGTGCTTTGGGAAGAATTACTCGAGGAAGTCATATTACATATTACTCCCTTATGTTCTTTATTGCATACGCTTTTAAAGGACAAGTGCATGTGTTTGCAGGATGAGTGAAAATTGTGAGTCACTCATCCTGCAGGACAAGTGCAATATTGAAATATTTTTGTCCCCTGCAGATCATCAACCAGAAGATTCCATTTAAGGAAACTAGGTCTCAAAGAGTTGAAGCTTTCAGTACTAACTAAAACCCGGAAAAACTGCGTTGTGTCCTTGAGCAAGACACTTTATCCTCTACTTAGTACTGGTTCAACCCAGGAAGACCTGTCCAGACGTAACTGAAAAATTGTTGATTGTGACATAAAGAATCAAATCAAACAAACAAAATTAACTAGAATCTTCAAGATCCTTATTTTGTTTGACATCTTTCATACTCATTAATCCTTCCTAAATGTATCAAGTAAGCAGTTGCTAATTTTGATTTCTGTTTCTTTCCAGATTTCTGGGATACCGCCGGCCAAGAAAGGTTTAACAACATGCATCCATCATATTATCATCAAGCACATGCATGTTTATTGGTAAGTACCAGCAAGGGGATACCAGGGTTCTCGGGGATGCTGAATCAAGAAAAAAATAGGCACAGTCGAATTACCTGAAAGGCACAATTATTTTTTAGGCCTTGTTCAAGTTCTATCCATCCATCCACAGGGTTCGCACAGATTTGGAAAAATCATGGAAAACGTGAATTCAAGCCCTGATAACCAATATTTTATTTTAGAAGAGAAAGAGAAAAGTGTTAAAAATTTCAGAACATTTACCGTACCTATACATCTAAAAAATTGAATACATATGATGAATTGTGTAAAATATAGTGACAAAAATGTGAATACATGTGAATGTCGTATACTTTGATCAGACAGCTCCTTCGGGAGCATTCTGATCTATTTTCACACTATTTGCTCAAGCCTATCTGTCCATGATATATTTGATATAAATAAGGTACCACCTTATAGTAAAATGTTGGGCCTGATCTGGATCCAAATTGTTTGACTCAATGATTTTATTCCTGAAAGAATTTTTGAAAAAAGTTGATTTTGAAGAAAATCAGCAGACGATAAAAAAGCATTCAAAATTTAGCACAGTAGGTAACGTGTCTGACTGCAGATCCAGGGGTCGCGAGTTCAATCCCGTCCCAGTCCCATACTTTCACGAAGATTGATCATGAAATAATTTCTACGGCCATTCTCCTCCCTTCCACTGATTCAAGAAGGGTTGTTGTCAGTTACAAGCGAAAGTATGTGCACATAGTAAACCGCTTAGTCAAGCTTGCCGAGGAAAAAAGTGTGGTTAGGTGAACTGACTGTCCCAACATGTCCATAGCTGTTAACTGGGACGTAAAGCATCAAACCAAACCAAAAGTGTTGATGAGAATTTTGTATGTTTCAGGTGTTTGATACAACCAGAAAAGTAACATACAAAAATTTACCATTGTGGTTAAAGGAACTACGAGAGTATAGACCTGAAATTCCATGTTTAGTTTGTGCTAACAAAATTGATGGTAAGAGGAAATCAAATTTTATTTTAATAGTTGTTTAGTATTGCAATGTTTATTTTATTGGCCTCGTCGCAAGAAATCCTGTCTTTGGAGTTTCCAACTATATGTGACTCAAACCGGTCTGTTCAACTACATTGACTAACCAGAAGATTTTTCTGGTTCAAGATTTTATCAATTTCCAACTGTGGTCCATATGACTTTGAACCAATGTTTTTTTCATGGGGCGAGCAAAAACTGGTTGGATCTTTCCAGGCTAATCTGTGTATTCACTGATCACAGGTTATCTAGCTTTTTCATGCACTGACTCAATTTATGTTTGCATTTCCTAAACACAATATACTGAAACAACCTATTCCTATGAAAATGCTATTGGGATTTAGTCTAGTGTCAATTTGATAACATAGAGTCGCATGACATCACATTATGATTGTTTTATCCAAGTGACATTATGAAATCAGTTACAAGACATTATGGCATATGTTTTGCTTCACTGTTTCATGTAGAAAACTAGTGAACATGTATTTATGGTTTCCAATCTCAAATAAAGTGGTTTTGCATAATGTTTTCAACAGACAAAAAGAAAAGAAGACTAGAATGCAGTCGATGGTACACCATCGCAAATACCCCCTTTTTCACTTTTGACCTTGACTTTGGGGTCACAAAATGTTGCTGAGTACCCTTCGCATCTTGTGACCCATGGCCCTGGTAAGTTTGAAGTGGCTACGTCAAACGGTTAAGGAGATGCATTTAAAAGAAAATACATTCTTTGACCTTGACCATGGCGTTAAGGTCACACTAAATATTGTCCAGCAACTTCTATATCATGTGTCATATTCACCTGCAAAGTTTTAAGTTACAATGTCCTACAGTTTAGGAAGAAAATACATTATTTAACCTCTGAAAAGTTGCCCAATACTCTCTACATCATGTGGCCTCTGCAGCTGCTAAGATTGAAGCTGCTACGTCTAATGGTTTAGGAGGAGATGCATTTACATGAAAATACATTATTTGACCATGACCTTGGGGTTAAGGTCTTACAAGATGTTGCTCAGTACCCTCTACATCATGTGACCTAATCAGATACAAAGTTTGAAGTTGCTACGTCTAAGGGTTAAGGAGGAGATGCATTTACAAAAAAAAATACATTATTTGACCTTGACTCTCCCAGGTCAAGGTCACACCAAATGTTTTCCAGTACCCTCTACATCATGTGACCTTACCAGATACAAAGTTTGAAGTTGCTATGTCTAATGGTTTAGGAGGAGATGCATTTACAAGAAAATACATTCTTTGAACATGAAATGATGCCAAGTACCCTCTACATCATGTGACCTATCTTCGTACAAAGTTTGAAGTTGCTATGTCTAACAGTTTAGGAGGAGATGCATTTACAAGAAAAAACATTATTTGACCTTTGAACAGGTCACATGAAATGTTGCCCAGTACCCTCTACATCATGTGTCCTAACTAGGTACAAAGTTTGAAGTTGCTACGTCTAACAGTTTAGGAGGAGATACATTTACAAGAAACTTGACGGTCGCACGCACAGACGGACTCCTTTCAGTGTTTGGTACGAAATTAATATCCCCTTTTTTCTAAAGAAAAAAGCGGCTATAACAAGGAATGTTAATATGCTTATTCCCTTTTGCATTCAGCATAGTGAAACCTATCAGTTTTGACCTAGCTGAACAGTTGGGTTTGAAGTGCACTAGGTGGTTTAGTTGTGCCCATATTGGAGCATATATTGTGATTAGGGCTTATATGGAGGGTGAACTAAGGTAATCCAGGACAGAAGTTTAATTTGGAAAGGTCATTGCAAACAGAGAAGATAAAGATGGGATGCACATCAGGATTTTCGCTGTTGCTTAATTGTTTGTTTTCTTCTTCCCCAAACAATCTGACATGAAAAGCCACGGGGGTTTGCACAGGCTTGAAAATAGCGAACAGTCTGGAAGAATCTTTGAAAGTGGAATCTGCTTTGATTAACCCTGGAAAACCACCTTAATTGGCCTATGATTTTAACCATTGTCTGTAGCACTCAGCCGTTTAAGTGAAGACTAAATCTGTATGAAATTGTTTTTACTTTATTTTGGTTCAGCTCTGAATAAAGGAAAAAACAATTTTATTTTGATTTGTAAGCTTAAGCTCAGGTGTAAAGCATTTTAGACGTTGATTTGTAGAGTGTTGATCAGCTTTTTCGGAATTTCATATTCCTAAGAAGTCCTTGAAAAGTCCTTAAATTTTACATAGCCTTGCCTGTATGAACCCTGGGCCAACTATGATCCTGTCTGACTTAATCCAGCTTGGCTCTAATTGATATTGTTGAAAATATTGAGGTTATGAAACTTTTTTGTGCTCAACTCAGCTGACCATAATATTTCAACTACTCATAAGATCTATAAAAATACTGAAGAAACCAAGATTTTTCTTGCATTAAAACTTTCAAGTGTTGTATGTATCGTGATCATTAATGTTAAAATGCCAACATTGTTGGCATTTTAACATTTATGGGCAGGATAAATTCATGCTCATTTGAGTTGAACATGAAGAAAGTTTTATAACTTCAAGACCACTTGTTTTATTTGTAGTCTTTTAATTCCTATTTCAGTTGATTATAGTGTAACAAAGAAAAGCTTTGGTTTTGCAAAGAAGCATAAAATGCCATTTTATTATGTATCGGCTTCTGATGGTACTAATGTAGTAAAAGTAAGTATACACTACACAATGAAGTTGACTTGCCACGATTTGATAAGCACAAGTTTTGCTCGCTGGCTGTTCCAACACCTTGGTTACAATATACAGTTATTTCATGCCTGTTTGGTGAATAGTCAAAACTATGCCAGAGGTGCCATGGACAGCTCAATGCACTATTGCCCAAGGCTGTAAGGCCGAGGGCAATAGTGCATTGAGCTCCCCACGGCACCGAGGAAATAGTTTTGACTATTCTACCAAACAGACATGAAATAACTGTTTTAATACCCAACTGAACCTGGAAAAGACAATGCTTTGCTAGCTATTACTAGCTTAATTGGTGTGCGACGTCAGCAAGCTTGTTGCATTTTATTTCACTCTCTTGAGGTTTGACATCATCGGCCATGGTATAGTCAAAATTATACCACCCTGATTTCCCATTACATTTACATGGGTGATGTCACTGGCATGGTATAGTCAAAACTATTGACGGGCTGGTGACCTCATATTTGTATTGTTACGTGTATGTCGCTCCACCACATGCCAATCACATTCCTGTTTGTGCAGATATTAAAAGCTATTCAATTGCCATGTATATAGGGGGTTGGGTAAAAATAAGAATTATTCATTTTATAAGGATAACCAGTAGGTTTTGGTGGAAAATAATTAAATTTATAAGTAAGAAGGGCTGGCATGATTAATCGAAATATCGGTTAATCGGTCGATATACAATAGAAAAACGACTATCGATATGAAAATTCAAAAATCAGTTACTTTAAATGGTTGTTCTGTTTATTTATTCAATTGAATTCCATACATAATTGCCTCGTGTGAGGTTTTGTTTAGACCGGAAGTGCATTGTTGTAAACGGTAGACTAGATGTGTATAAATTGCTGTAACGAAGTAGTAAAATGTTGTACTCTGCAGGCTAACCCAACAACTGATTATAAGAAAAAGTTATACTTGCTCTTCTCTGTTTTAAAGAGTACAAAATTATGAAATGTTCGTCAGATGAACAATCTAGCCTTCAAGTTGTTTTTCTCTGATGTTAAGTTCGAGTTTAAAGGCTTTCAATTTTACTGACATTTACAGCGGGTCTTATTTTACATAAAAGTGTTCGTGTCATGCATACGAAACTTCCTTTTGCATGACGTCACGCAACTTTAAGTTGACAACAACAAATGGCTGACTGCAATTTGCCAATTAGCGAGTCAATTTTCTTCCAGCAGAGTGGATGACGACTTGTTATGAGCAAAGGTGCCAACTTTTATTTGAAACCTATTATCTTTTGAATATACAACACGTGCTACTTGGGAAATCAATGTCATTGACTATGCAAAAGTTGTCAAAACGGTCCGAGACAGTCTATCAATTTTAAGCGATTACTAATGGGTTATAAATCAAAATCCAAGGACCGATTATCGATAAGTATTTTGGCTTCGATTAGCCAGCCCTATAAGTAAGTAAGGGTACAAAGATCAGGAATCAATACAATCAAGTACCACACCTGACCCAGGATACCAATGGGAAAGTAACAAACTCACAGTTAGACACCACAAACGAGAGCCAAGAGGTCAGCTTATAACTTATAAATAGATTGATCTTCATTGGCTTAGAGCCCCCTTGTGGCCAGTCTATAGATTATGATATCTACTGGCTAGTGCTTACTAGTAACATCATTCGCGTGCAAGCCAGTAAATATAAAGTTGAGCTGACATTGCCAGTAGTAACGTGACATCTTCGCACATATTTTTTAAAGTGGTTGTGTTTAACGTTAAAGATTTTGCTATACTTGTCACTAGAAAATCACTATCAATATTTGCTATTGGTTTCTTTTTTTTTTTGTACCATCAATATACTAGGAGCCATGTTTGTGTAGTGGATAAATTACTCGACTTGTAAAGGGTTCACACAGGCTTGAAAAATACTTGTATTAAGAGGGCTTTCTTGAAAAGTCCTTGAAAATTAAATATGCCTTTAAAAGTGCTGGAAAATCACTCAAATGCCTTGAAAAGTCCTTGAATTCTTCTATTTTCTGTAGGACTTAACACTGTTTATAAAGATCTAAATCCGTATAAAACTGTGCCTTTATTTGGTGCAGCAAAAGCTGCACCAAATAAAGGCACAACAATTTTATACTAATTTTGTAGTACCAATTTCTCCATTATCTCAGTCTAGCATTTCTGAAGTAGAATTTTAACACTTAAATCAGGATTTTTCATGAACTTTTAGTCCTTAAAAACTGTAGGATAGTCTTGAAGTCCTTGAAAAGTCCTTGAATTTTACCCAAACTTGCCTGTATGAACCCTGTTGTAGATAAGGGGTTGAAGGCTCTATTACCAGCTTCTTCAGTCTATCCGATGAGACTTAGTCATGGCCCTGTCTCCATATGACCATAGCTGTTGGTGGGATGTTGAACATAAACTTATTCACACACACTAATTAATGATCTTATACTGTATTTTGTTTGATTTGTTTCTTTACGTCCCATCAACAATCTTTCAGTTAAACAGGGACAGATCTTCCTGGGTTGAACCAGTACTAAGCTAGGATTAATGTGTCTTGCTCAAGGACCACAACGCAGTGAGGATCGAACCCGCGGCCCTTCGGTCTCGAGTCAAGCACTCTACCACTGAGCCACTGCGCTCCCCCAACTTATACTGTAAATTAAGATATTTTCAGGGTTTTATTTTCGCGAATTTTTGCAAGCACAGTTTTGTGAAAATAAAACCCTCGCGCAATGGCAAAATCACTGTGGTTTACTGATATAGGTAAAGCATGCCCTAGTCGCGTTTTTTATGTGGCAAATAGGTCTTTTTAACGCTATTGGAAGTATTCACAAAAATAAAATTTTCGCAAAAATATCAGAATTTGGAGTAAATTTTTCAAATATTTATTAAAATTATTTTGGTTTGCTGAAAAAATGTCATTTTCAGCAGATGAAATATCTTAAATAAGATTTGATATAGAGCAAAGTGTCCTATTCTAAGCTGCACATTTATTGTTTGTATTTTGTTAGATGTTTAAAGATGCAATACGAGCAGCAGTAGCATACAAAGATGATTCCACAGACTTCATGGATGAAATCATGAGAGAATTAGAGGTTAGTAACGTTGAAGAGAGATTCACATCAATTAAAATAGACAAAACAAAGATCTTAATGATAAATCGTAGCTTAATGAAGGTCGAAAGTATTGCAGAATGCTCCCCTTGCCCCAGGACAAAAGTATGGAAATTTCTAACTTCATGTACTTGTCCTAAATGAAATGGGACTAGGTTGGACAAGACAGGAATGGTATTTCCACACTCCTGTATTTTTAGCTCACCTGTTTAGATCTACTTTAGCATTAATCCAGTTAAACTATGTGTCTGAAAAAGTTGAGGGTTCATATTGCTTTTGGCTTGTTCTTCATTCCATTTGCCTTCTTGTTACACTGTTTACACCTCCAACACTTTGAAACTGTGTCTTTAAATTTCATGTGTTGATTCATCACTGACAAATAATTAGGGGATAACTGTATTCGAAATTTTCATTTGGGGAGGTATATCGTCGGAAGTATGGTCGGAAATTTAGTTTTACGGCGACGCGCAAGCAGAGTCGTAAAACATGATTTCCGACCATATATATCGGACCGAATACCTCCACAAATGAAATTTTTAATATCCTTATCCCCATTCCAATGCACTTCTGCAGTTTCCTCTCAAAATGAAGCGTTGCAAGCCGTATGAAGCCGCACATTATCCAAGGATTTGTGACGTAATTAAGGTAGTACCGGACTCACCGGCATATGTCCAAAAGTGTTTTATCTTTTAATATATTATAATATAGACTTATACTTATAATCTAAGACAAAAAAAACAATACCTCACCGTTCTTTTTAAAAAGTTATTTGATGTCAAAAAGTGCAAAATCGCAGGTTTTTGAAATAAACAAACACAGATTTTTTTAACAAATTAACAAGAAACGCAATACAGTTTTTTTCAGAACAAATACTACTCACATCAGAGATATAAATAAAAACAAAAAATAGTGAAATAACATGTATTTACACAATTTATTAAGCAAAATCCTAATTAAGTCAAACGAATAAATGCCAAAAAAAACATTGATATTCAAAATAAACATATCAGAGAATGTAACTGGAACAACAAAAAACATATTTTTACAAAGATATTTTCATGAAGAATCTAATGATTGAATAAAAAATATGTGTCACCGTGCTCGTTTTTTTGTTTTGGTGACTTTTCTGAAAAATCCTGAAAAAAATAAAGACTATAATAAGTATTGTCTCCCCTTTCACCCAATTTTTTTGTTTGTCTACGCCCTATTGTATATCACTGGGCGGAGACAGAGCTATTATTGATTAAGCACTGACAAATGGGCGTAGAAAATGACAAAAAAGATTTTGACCTAGCATATGTTACCCAGCACATTACATTATGATTCTCATTAAAGCATGGCTATAGCATGTCTTGAGACTTTGATGCTTTCTTACACGTAGGATTTATGTAGATAAAAGCTAAAAATTATAGCTTTATTCTTGATGCATAGATCTAAATGTCATTTAAAGAATAAACTTACAAATATGCAATAAGAGGATAAAACATTCTTTTCCTTGTGTTAATGTTTGGCAAGCCTGAATGTGATGTGTTGCAACCAGAACCACACAGCGGTGAGGCCTGCAACACATTATCGCACAAGGGCTTGACAAACGTTGATATACAGAAAGGAATGTTATATTGTCATTGTTATATATTATAGGACTTTTTGGGTACTGTAAAGGTGGCAACTTTAATTTTCATATCTGGGCGTGGTTCGGTTATTTCAACTGCTCAAGAATGGAAATCAGGTTCTATCCATTGGTTAAGCGTTTAAACGTTGCTTGAGCCGCGCAGGTCTGCGTGCATTTCATGAAAGTCCTGTCCGTTAATGCACTGAACCCATATTTATTAACCCTTAACACAATCGTATGTTTTTTATCGTCTATTGAAATATTATGAAGCCTCCTAAACAAACAGTGTAGATCTAGAGCAGACTGCTCGTCCGGTCCCATACTTTCGTGGAGATTGATCATAAAATGATTTCTACGATCATTCTCCTCCCTTCCGCTGATTCATTCAAGAAGGGTTGTTGTCAGTTACAAGCGAAAGTATGTGCACGAATTACTGGTTAACCGCTTGTTCAAGCCTGCCCAGGAAAAAGTGTGGTTAGGTGAACTGACCGTCCCGCAATGACCATTGCTGTTGACTTGGGACGTAAAGCAACAAGCAAACAAACAAACAAAACCTAGAGCAGTCTGATCTGGGTCCACACTGTTTGCCTCTATACTAATGTTAAACAATAAACAAACACTTTCGAATGTAGTTATAACGCCTCTTTTTCAGATTTTACCTATGTCTAAAGTAGACTAATAAGGCAGTCATGAGGTGCCGCCTTTACAGTATCCAAAAAGTTCTAGAATACTTTCCTTTCAAGCAAAAGCATTTCCCAAAAAATGTCCACTGTAACATCGTGAAGCATACAACAAAACCACACCTTATAGGCGCAATCGAAAACATCAATACTATCGACGATTATAGACCAAAAATAGTTAGAATCATAGTTTTTTTTATTACCATCACTCATCGAACAGGCGACACTTTGCAATCAAAATACTGTTTCTAGCGAGTTTTGATCCGCGTTCATCAATGGTTAAGAGTGTTTTCGATTGCTCACTATCCGGTGTGGAAACAAACTTTTTTTCAACAGAAACATGACTGAAAAATGTAGATAACTCCTAGCTCTTGTTTCAGATTGTTTTGGTTACGTATTCATTGTATCAATACACATACCGGATAGGTGGCAATCGAAAACGTTGATGCTATCGACGAACGTAGATCAAATACCGTCAGAAACAGACTTTTTGGATTGCAGTTTGTTTACCTGACTGGCGACAAATGGAAAATTCTAGCGATTTGCGATCCACGTTCATCGATTGTTCAGAGCCTTCTCGATTGTCGCCTATCCGATGTAATAAAGTAGCGTATCTTATGATAATTGAATATTTTGGTCATTTCTCAATAAAGCATAAGCAACGGTATCTTAACTCGCAGAGGATATCTGTGAGCAGGTTGAAATGGCAATTAAGCCCTCTGCAGTCATGTTTTATCGGAAATAAAGCCCGCGGTCAGTGATTGGTCAACGATCAACCAAAATTTGACACATTATTAAATAAAATGTACAATTGTCAGCGATTAAAACACCTCAAGTTTCTATAGTAAACACTTATTATAAGGTATATAACAATAAAAGGATGATACATTCTTCTGTCTATTAACGTTTGCCAAGCCCAAATGAGATAATGTATAGTAGCCTTAACCATGAAGCTGTGATGGCTGCACCAAGTGCGGATCCAGAGGGGGGGGGGGCAGGGGGTCCGGACCCCCTCTGGAAAATCACAAATTAAATGGGTTTCTATAGGGAATAAGCAATTGGACACCTCCTGAAAAAAGTTGGTCCCCTGGAAAAAATTGGACCCCATCTGGAGCCTTGAAAAACGATAGATTTCTTTGAAATTGACCATTTGACTTCTGTAAAATAAGCTGAGGACTAAAAAAGTCATTGTCAGAGCTTTTTTGTCAGACTGACCTGGACCCTCCCCCCCACACCCCCCCTGATGAAAATTCCTGGATCCGCGCATCTGTACCATGCTTGCCAACCGTTAATATACAGAAAAGAATGTTATATTGTCATATATCTTCCTTTCAGGCACATGCAGTTCCAATTAATTTTATTAAAATGTATGCAGAAATGTCCATTTTATCATCATGAAACATGCAACGAAACAAAATAATTTTTTCAACAGAAACATTAAATAACTCCTAGCCCTTATATCAGATTGTTTTGGCTACGTCTTCAGTATATCAAAAACACACTAGATAGGCGGCAATCGAAAACGTTAATGCTATCGACGAACGTAGTTAAATATTGTAAGTAACAGAATTTTGGATTGTTGTTTGTAGTCTGATAGGCAACAAATGTCAATCACAAACACTGTTTCTAGCAATTTGTTATCAGCATTCATCGATTGTTTAGACTGTTTTTATTGCTGCCTATCCGGTGTGATAAGGTAGTTGAAATAGTTACGTCATTTCTCCATAAAACATTAGTGACCATGTACCTCCATGGGACCTAAAACATGAGAATGTCACATACAAGGCATGTGCACGTCTACAACCCCCCCCCTTTTTGGGGTGGGGTGGGTGATAGGTTAGTGGCAGCATGCAGAAATAGCAACCGAGACATGTATATAGTATGTATATTTATACGTTCCACAACTTTTAACCATCAAAATACTGAATGACTTCATACTCTGGGTGATGTTTTTAAAAGCTAATACTTGCATTCCTTCTTTTTGTGAAAGCAAAATACTTACATAATTACGTTTCAAGCATCAAAGAGTTGTCAGGGGAGAATAATATCTACCGTCTTAGAAAATAAGTATTCTCTTTTAAAAACAAGATTCAGGAACGATAACTCTTATACTCTTACTTTTAAGTAAAAGTAAGGTTATCTTTTGACATGGGTCCCGCACTACCTTAATGAGGTCAAATTATTTCTGACAGTATATCACTGGATATACTGTCGCAAATTTTTGATGTTATCCATTCAGAAATCGCGTTACAAAAGCATGTGCATTAAAATGGGTTGATATACAGTAGTTGCTTCCTCTGCAGATGCTTGTAGAAAATGGAAACCCATACGAAGTACAAGAGCAACCTGACTGATGAGTAAACTAAGGCTTCGTATACTGACAGGCAAGCTTTAGTAGTGAATCAAATAATCTGCTTTGCTACCTTTATCTACTTTTAACGCTAGATCTCCAGGGCTCCAGATAATGTTCACGGGGACCCATAGCAAATTCATTCCAAATGTTAGAAATTTAAATATTTAAATATTTAGGTAATTATTGATAGGAATTTCTAAATTCTAAATTTATTACAGGTTTGTGATTGTGGTATTTCCGGATCATACTCACTATTTTAGATAAACAACATTTTTGAGTGTAAAATTGTAAATATTTTCTTACCTACCAGTTTAAACATATGTTTTGGGTGCTCAAAAGAATCGTCTCATTGTGATGGTTCTTTTGAGTACCCACAACATATGTTTTGGTTGAGAAATACGAAAAATAATTTCTGTAACACACACTAACTAAAGGCCTGATCTATAGATCCATGTTATCTCAGAAAACAGTATCTCCAAAGTATGCATCTCTATTATTATCTTGAGCCCTTGTAATCAGTGTGGCTATTTCTCAGTATTACATACCATGGGGTCGTAAAGGGTTTTAAAAATTGCCTTTTTTTTTCATCTGCATCATCTGTGAACATCCATAGTAGAAATGTTGTCGCCAGTTTTAATAGCCCGCCTGTCAGAGCATGTAGTGCTCAAAGTGAGCTATTGAGATCAGTCAGTGTCCATTGTAAAACATACCTCATTAAAATTTGTTGTAAATGACACCTCATTAACCACTTAACCAAAATTCACAGTTATAGTCCTACCAAAATAACTAAATAAGTTTGATCTGTAAAATGAGGTCTACAGGGTTAAAAGCATTTAAGGATATCTCATCTGAGACTAGTTATCAGAATTGTAAATAATTTGACAGAAATGGTTATTATACCAAAAAAAAATAAAAATTAGCCTTCAGTCGATGGTACACCATCGCAAATACCCATTTTTTCTCTAACCAAGAAATGCATTTACAAGAAAATACATTATTTAACCTTTGATTTTGACCTTGGGGTGAAGATCTCATGAAAAGTTGCCCAGTACCCTCTACATCGTGTGACCTATGCACCTGCAAAGTTTTAAAGTTGTTACCTTATATTAAGGAGATCTAAGGTCTTGTGACACAGTGTCAGGTGAGTGACCATATGGTCCTCTGGTAAACATATATAGACAGGGTTCGCACAGGCTTGGAAAGTACTTGAATATAGTGGGCTTTCTTGAAAAGTCCTTGAAAACTAAATTGGCCTGCAAAGTATTGGAGAATCACTGCATGGCCTTGAAAAGTCCTTGAATTTTACTATTTTCTGTAGGACAACACTGTTAATGGAGACCTAGATCAGTATAAAATTGGTGTGCCTTTATTTGGTACAGCATATGCTGCACCAAATAAAACCACAACAATTTTATACTAATTTTTAATGCTTAATGGTTCACTGTCTCAGTCTAGATTTTCAGAAGTAGAATTTTATTGTTGAAATTAGTATTTTTCATGAAGTTGTAGTCCTTGAAAACAGAATGAGAATCTTTATGAAGTCCTTGAAAAGTCCTTGAATTGACACAACCCTGCCTGTATGAGCCCTGATAGAAATCCTCGAAAACTGACCTTAAAAAGCTTGTTCTCTGAAGCCAGTTGTCAGAATTGAAAACTTTTTAGCTGAAATGGACATGAAATGAAATAACTAAAATGAATTGATATGTAAATGTTGCAAACACCAACAAATAATATTTGAACAATGAAATTGTCTAACTCAAGTGAGTGATGCAGGGCTATTTGGGCCATATTCTATGAAAATAGTAAGAAATCTTTCAAAATTATCATCTATTGTTTTTTGTGTGTGTTTTTTTTCAAAAGTGATTTGTTGCTTTTGGACTGTATATTCTGATATAATTATGTCTGCTTGTACTAACAGTAGTTGTATACAATAGTCACTAGAAAGTGTAGAAAGACTTGAAATCTGTTTTGATTATGTATTTTAGTGTGCATTCATATTCAATGTATTCATTAAGGTGACAGACTGTTGTGTGCTGTTCGATCTTAATGACCATTTTCCACTTATATCTCTTGTCCTCATTTACTGGCACGATCACATATGGGCATCAACGCGAGAAAACCTGTCTTCGGGGTTTCCGAAAAAGGGAGTTTCAAACCAGTCTCCTCAGCTACAGGGACTAGCTAGAAAATTGAAATTTCACGTAGCAAATTTACATATGATACTTTCCACAAAGCTAATAACAAAGGCGCTGATCAGACTGTGCGGATGCCCAGGCTGTCTGCGCCTTATTGGTCCGCAAACCTCCGAAGACAGGTTTTCACACGTCAAGGCCCATTTGAAGATCATTTTGCCAATCTGGAAAGGCCTATCAGAAAAGCAGACAGTGAAGGCCCTGATCAGACTGCTCCTATGGAGCAGTTTGATCTGAGTCTGCACTGTTTGTCAGGTAATAAGTGTTGGTATGTGGGAACTTTTACTGTACATTAGTTGAGGCCTCCAGATAAAAGTGCATAATTGATGCTTATTTCTCAAGCAAAATTTTGTGTGAACTCAAAAGAATTGTCTCAATGAGATGGTTCTACATTATTTGAATTAGTGGGAAAGAAAATAATTTAAATTTTACAGTAAAAAATTGGCCTTACCTGAACCAACGAAAGTTAGTGCATTAAACAGCTGTTATTGAGTGTTGTGTGGCTTAGTAACCTAATTGAGTGCCATAGTTACCTAAAACTATTATATTTTTAATTGTTTCTGCACAAGATGTGACACTATTGTGAATTGATTTGGTCCATTTGGATGAAATTCATCATACAAATACCCATTATCTCAGAAAACAATGCAAGAAAAATTAATCTTTCATGTCCCAGTTTTTTTTTGTCACTGATATTCTGTAGAATAGATCTATAAATTGTTTGTCAAGAAATGAAATCTGATAAGTGAGACAACAGGTGCATATGCATAGGTTTAGATTTTTGGAGTTTGTAAGCTTATAAGGTGGCTGTACAGGCTTGTTTTCGGACGTAAAATTGTAAATATTTTCTTAGGCATCAGTTTTAACATATGTGTTGGGTGCTCAAAAGAACCGTCTCATTGAGATGGTTCTTTTGAGTACCCACAACATATGTTTTGGATGAGAAATAAGAAAGTTAATTATGTGGTCTGCACTCTTAACTTAAGGCCTGATATGTGTGGTTGTAATGGGCTGAGGCAACAACTTAGTGCCATCTGATAGGATAAGCGTGGATCAAGCCTCCAGCCTTTGATTCATAATATACAAGTGATAAATCAATAATGCCACATGGGCTCTATAGTGATGGGGCCTATTGGTCCTGGGACTCACTTGATACCATATCCGAGGTCCAGCTGCAACTAATAAGTCCAGAAAACTTTTGTTCATGGCAAGTCTGCTATACCATTGCATCCTGGGACCAACTAAAATGAAAACTTATGGAACCCAGAGATAGAGAATACTAGTTGAATGTCTTTTGATATCAAGTTTACCAGACAAGGCGTTGAGAACACTTGTTGACATTGCGAGGCTTGCTGAGCGATTCAACACGCATTCTCAAAGCCGAGCCTGGTAAACTTGATATTAAAAGACACAAACCTGGTATTCTATTTATCAGTTTACCCATCGTTTTTACTCTTCAAACTAGGGATTATGACATAATTTTTGATTTTTGTGTTGATTCAGCGTCATTAGCGATGTCATTCAAAAAGTGCAATGTCATCATGACTTGATAAAGGCACATGCCGTGAGATAGACAATATTTATCAGGCAATGCAGCAATGCAGTTAATATTAGAGGTAACTGAAAATTACTTTGACTTTTATCGTTGCTATGGTAACAAAAATGGCCACCGAAATAGGCTAAAAATAGGAAATTGACCATTTTGGAGCAAAATTGAGAGGTTTGACAGAGAAATACAAGCAAATACCAAAAAGATATTTTAACAGAAGCTGATAATTACCACAGCACACAACACATTAAAAGGAAGTTTTGGTATTTAGCTGTACTGCTATTTAATTCTTAAAAAATCAGTCTCCAAAATCCTTAAATTTGGTCCAAACTGGCAATTTCTCTGTTTTAAGCCTATTTTGTCAGCCATTTTTGTTACCATGGCAACAGTAAATTTTAAAATAAATGCCGAAATTTTAAACTTCAGTTATTCTTCTAATAAACCAATCAAAAGAAATTGGTGAAAAGCAATTTTCAGTTTTGGGCTCTAGAGGGTCCAAAATAGTCCCTTAATGCACGTACCCCTTTCCCTTTCTTTACACTGGATTTCTCTATATAAAATGGTGTCAACTTGTTACTTTTGAATGTCATCAGAACGTCAAAATGACATACAACATTTTTGCAATCAAAAGCATTAGGGAAATGAACAGTCTGGGTCGCAACGCTTTCCACCAGTGTAACATCATGAGCGTGATAATGTCAGTTTACGGTCATTTTAAGTATTATCTTGGTAAAACCAATGTTCACACAGTATGTGAACCTCATGTTTTGAACATGGATTTTTGTTCATTTGACAATGGCTTCAAACAGCTATGTGCATATTTTTTGCAAGAATACTTAACTAGGTATGAATAAAAATGCCACTTCATAGCAACATTATCAAATACAAAAAAATGCAAACAGTATCTCACATATTACACTGGGTGGGTGGGGTATCGCATTGTAGCAATCATGACCACTTATTACGCTGTGGGCAAGCTGTGGACCCCAGGTACCGTGTTCTAAAGGCGTTCCAGTGTATAACCAAACACACATACAAAAAGGTTTGACTCTTTTTGAACTTAGTAGATGCAATTCACTAATAAAGAAGGTATTTTCATTTTTAGAATTTTGAAATAGAAAGCTGAGTATAGTAGTGTATACAGTACTTGTACATGTATGTAGACTTCAGGTAAACAGCACCAAATTCATTGGTGATGGATTATTTGTTCCTCGTCGCGACAAAACCTGTCTTCGGGGTTTCTGACAAAGCAAGTTTCAAACCAGTCTCCTCAGCTACAGGGACTAGCTAGAAAAATGAAATTTCGCTTGTGGCAAGTTTAGAAAGAGTACTTTCCAAAACGCGAATAACAAAGGTGCTGATCAGACTGCGCGGACGCGCAGGCTGGTCTGCACCTGTTTTGTTGGCAAACAGAAAACAGGTTTTCCCGGGTTGAGGCCCATTTAATGATTGTGATGTTATCACAGGAAAACTTTCCATTATCCTTGTCCTGCGGATGTATCTATAACATTTTGTTTTTTTATTTGATTCTTTACCTCCCAGTCAACAATTTTTCAGTTATATCGGGATGGGTCTTCCTGTGTTGAACCAGTACTCAGAAAGGGTAAATGTGTCTTGCTCAAGGACACAAGGCAGTGATGCCGTTGAGGCTCAAACCCACATTCCCTCAGTCTCAAGTCAAACACTGAGCCACTGCTATATGTGGTCCTAATTTTCTTCGAGGCTCATTGCATCATACCACTGTAACCAGTGATTTCATAGGCAGAATAATAAACAGTATGGATCCAATCAGCTGGCTTCTTTAGGATCTAAGAGGATATATCTTGGCCCAACAGTGTAAAAGGTGAACATATAAATAGAAAGGGCCCATCTGAGCACTCAGATCAGGGTGTAGCCTGGATATATCATCTTTTAAAGACTGGATCCTGATGGCGATCCACACTGTCTTGCATTCAGCCTGAAAATTTATGTTGACATAGGGAATAATGTAGTTGAATTGATTGCAAATCAGAAGTTTGTTTGCATTCAAATATTCAGCAGGACATGGGTTAAATAAGGAAAAGTTAAAAGGGAAGTGAAGACAGATTTTGATGATGATTTTTTAGCTCATGTGAACTTATTTTTTTATGTGTTGAAGATGTATAGTTTGGTGGCACAATGCAACTGGGGAGAGGGTCAAATATTCATTGTTTCCTCTGTTTTGAAATCTGTTCCATTATATAATTATATTTCTTCTGTATCACACATCTTGTATCACACGATTGTTATATTTAATATAAAATTTATCTTTAGATATGAAATGCCAGAACTACAATGAAACAAGAACTTTTCTGAAGGAAAACCTAGAATCACAATACTCAATGTTACATAGATAAGATATCAACTAAATGGGAGTATTGATTTATGCATGCAATCTCATTTTCATGTTGTGTTTAAGATTGAGACAAAATATGAGTTAGGTTAATTTGCATTATATCTTGGTAATTATTATATTTCATATTTAAAGATAAATTCCAATATTTAGAAAATATTGTGTGTGTATTGATGGTGGTGGTTAGGAAATTTATATAAATATTACAATGGATGACTGAAATTTCCTTTGCTGAAGTTGTTTGTTGAGTTTTCTGTATTTTAGAAATAAAAAGTCCACTGCCTACAGAAACAAATGGGCCAGCCCAGTTACTTATTGTATATGATTACAGTCAAACTTTTATATGTTCAGGCACAGCATTCCACTGGGACTAGATGTAAAAAATTTGAAACTTCCATTCTTTGTATAAGCCAGTAGTCTACCTGGTCGTTTATGTGATAAGTAACAAAATATAATGAACTGGCTGTAATGGATATGTAGGACACTTTTTGTTTAGTTGCATCAAAGAAATTGTCCAGCACATGAGATATTGGGGACTTACAGTGCAGGTGATCAGTGAAGACTCAGACCAGCCCCCATGGCAGTCTCACTTGAGCAAAATATATTGACCTAGCAGTTAACCCAATAATTACATTTCACAAGGATAGTAGACAAAAAAAAACGCCTTCTAATCTGTCTTCTCCATCAGGCCAGTGACCTATATAAGAGTGACTGGAAACTCCATTTTTCAACCAGACAGGTATGTCGGGGCATGAGTCACATGACTAACACCTAGTGGGCCATTCATTCTATACACAAAATGGCGACGCAGCCTTCAGAAATCACTGCATTTTTCTGCTACTTATATACATGTATGTTACTGGTTTTAGACTGGCCACACATAAAGCTAGTACCTTGACAAACAGTGTAGACCCACATGAGATGCTGCAAAGCCCAGGATCTCTTCAGGGTATGTAAAGTTGGTTGAGATGGGAAAAATTTAACCTACAAAAATTATGATGCAATTTGGAAGTTCTATTGATGTCCCTCAAAACACAGTATCTAACAGATTAAATATATAATGGTCTTCACTGGGGTCTTATGTTTAGATGAAGAAAAAGTTTCAGAATCAAGAAATAAACTCAACCCTATGACCCCTCAAAATATATAGTGGACCATCCAAAATTATTATATCAAGCTGATGAAAAATTCCATTGGTCTGAAAAGGGGTAAAGCAGGGCTCGAAAATAGCACTCGTCTGCTCGTATTTACGAGTGCCTCAGGCTGCAGGGCAAGTGAAAATTTTGATATTTCTAGTGAAAATTACATTTTTTCTCTATATGCCAATAAATTTTGTGATGCAGGGCAAGTGCCTATTTTAAGATATGTCGAGGCCTGGTAAAGGTTGAATCCCAAAGAAAGCTATAGTCAATATTATTCTTTTTGCTCTTTTTCAGAACTTTGAGCTAGAAACGGACACAACGAATAAAGATAGTGAAAAGGACAATATATCAGACAGTGGTTTAGATTCACCCGGAAACTGTGATGACGATAAAAAATCAGCGGAGTCTAACAGCTGAGAAAAGCTTGTGTGTGATAGGATTTTTTTTTATTTTGATTTTTTAGTCATTCCATTGAACACCAGATAGGTGGCAATCGAAAGTGTTATTACTATCGTCGAACGTAGATGAAAAAGATAGTTAGAAACAGAGTTTTTGATTTCATTTTGTCGCCCGACTGGTGACAAATGACAATCAAAAACACTGTTTCTAGCGATTTTGACCCATATTCGTCGATTGTTAAGAGCTTTTTTGCTTGCTGCCTATCTTGTGTGCGTTTGAACATTGTCACTAGAAAAGGTAGCTTATCTCTGCATCACACTTACCCGTCATCCTGCCAATATTTTTTGTCCTAAAAATGTCTCCTGCTTATTATGTCTGCTGCATATTATCAAATGCACCCCAGAATGTTTTTACTTTGGAAGCAAACACTATAATCCCTATTCAGACTGCTCCTAAGGTCGCAGTCTGAACTGGGTCCTTAGTGTTTGCAATGTTGGCTACCAAAGTGCATAAGCAGATGAGAGAGCAGACGACAAATGTCATGAATGGCGGGAAGAGGTTTACCTTTAACAGTAGGGTAAGCGGGTTAGCAAGCCTAAATTGTACCTCGGGGATGTTTTTCTGTAATCATCCTAAATATTCGAGAGTGCAGTGGTAGAGTGCTTGACTCGAAACCAAAGGACCGCAGGTTTAAGCCTCTCCGACGTCACTGGGTTATGTCCTTGAGCAAGACACATTTATCCTAGCTTAGTACTGGTTCAACCCAGGAAGACCCATCCCTACATAACTGAAATATTGTTGATGGCACATAAAGAATCAATCAAACAAGGAATCTGAAATATTTGGACAGCTGGGCTCGAGTAGACCATAAATCCAGATCAGAGAATTCTTCATGAGCAGTCGGATCAGGGTTACTGCCATTTAATGTTTTAGTTTTAGACACCTCAATAGGTTTTCAAAATAGACTTGCATGAGTTTTAGGATATGTAAACAAGCAGTCATGAGGTTTTAGTGCTTATCACATGGGCGAGCAGTGAAGGCTCTCGCAAGCCTGCAAATTGGTGCAAGTCAGAGCTTTTGCTGCTCATGTGCATAAACCTTAGGCTACTAGACCAACTAAGTAGCTGGGCATGCTGTATAAAGATTGGCTTTATTTAGCTGGCTTGCATGGGTAAAGTTTTCAGGATTATTCCTGAATTCAGGATTTTGAGACTGACTTTACAAATTAACCTCATAGAGATGCCATTTAACACTTTTGAAACAGAGAAGACCCAGATCAGTCAGCTCTTGTAAGAGTGCCTGATCAGTGTCTACTCTGTTTGCTTATTGAAATATGATTAGATATAATCCTACACTAGTGGACCTAAAAAGTATTTTCATTTTTTCTAAGTACATTTACAAAATTATATATAGTGGGTGGAGCTTAGCATGAATATTCATGAAGGAACTGGTTAAAGTCAGCCTCAAAAGACTCAAAAAGGCAGATTATGATAGCTTCTCAGATTTAATTTCAGTTTGTCTAAAGACAGATTACTTTTTAGACTTGAAATGATTAATAATTATAGGCATAGGCATTGAATTTCTGAAAGTCAGGATTTGGGAAATTTGGAACTTCCACCCATTGTCTTGTATATTAAGGAGTTAAGCTATCCTCATGTTTACAGTAATACAGGTTCTCAAAATCAGGAATGCCATTATTGCCTCACTGTGGTCACTATAGATGACTTGTTTAATTATTATGATTATATAGAGGATCTTACATAAGTGCTCATGTTTTATTGAATTCATTAAACGAGTTGGGAAAGAGATAAAAATATGAGGCTTGTCGAGCATTTTATCCTTTTTTCGCAACAAGTTTAATAAATTAAATATGACAGGAGCATGAATGTAAGATTCAATTTATCACATGACATTAAAATTACTTACAAGTCACATTTTTGGGGTAAAAACGTAGGATTTTGCCATCTTTTACCCAACCTTAAAATGGACGTCATTGTGTAACTTTACTAAGAAGTTTATCAATTTTATTGCCTGGCGTTATATCACACCCAGACGCGAGGTCATGTGATAAATTCTTATATTAATCTATAAAATGTGATTTGTCAGTGGCAACACCATTGTGTGATACCAGTTGTAGTCTATTTATATTGGAGTGAAGTCATTTGAAAATTTGTTACTTCCTGGAAAAAAACATCAGCTGATGTACAGTAAAACCTGTCTTAAGCAGCAACTGAAAAATAGACAAAACAAAGGTCTTAAAGACAAATGGTAGCTTAATAAAGGTCGAAAGTATTGCAGAATGCTCCAAGAGCATTCTGCAATACTTTCGACCTTCATTAAGCAAAAATTGGTCTTAAAAGCTGATTTTTTTGTCTTTTTGAGTGGCCGCTTAAGACAGGTTTTACTGTATACACAATTTAAAGCGTCTGGCTAGTCTCTGTAGCTTAGTAGATACCTTTAAGTGCTACCAAAGACAGCATGTCTTTCTCTGTCCCATTAGTTTTGAGCCACATCATATGGGCCGCGACGCGAGAAAACCTGTATTCGCGGTTTTCAGATATAGCCAGACTCAAACCAGCCTGCTCGGCTACAGAGACTAGCTAGACAATTGAAATTTTGCTTGTATCAAGCCTGGATATGATACTTTACAATAAGCGAATAACAAAGGCGCTGATCAGACTGCATGTATGCTCAGGCTGGTCTGTGCATTTATTGTTCGCAAACCGCCGAAGACAGGCTTTCTCAGGGCGAGGCCCATATGAAAACAGATATATGCCATATGGTTGATTGGCAGAAGTTCTGTGTTTAGTTGGTAAAAATGTTGATTTGGTTGGCCAAGATGCTGTATATTCAGCAGAAGTATCTTTACATGTCTTGTATGTGGCATCATATTTTATTTTGGCCAGTGTAGCCTAACTTGCCAATCTGTGCTTCCCTTTGAACTCCAAATTACATTTAGGATCTTACATGAGTGCTCATGTTTTATTGAATTTATTAAACAGGTTGTGGAATAAAATGTGAGGCTTGCTGAGCATTTTATTTTTTTTGGCAACAAGTTTAATAAATTCAATAATATAAGAGCATGAATAGATTCTGTATATCATATGACATTAAGATTACTTTGAAATCTTATTTCTGGCGTAAAAACATACTTTGTCATTATGTACGCAACGTTGTTATTGACGTCATAATGTTTCCCGAAAATCTGTAAATTATTAGTGGTTTATCGATTTTATTGCATGGCATTATTTCACTCACAGACGCAACGTCAGATGATAAAGCCAATTATTTTTTTAACTAATTAGAAATATTGGATTCTGTGTAAATTTAAAATATCGAACATTTTTAAGTGTAATTTGCTGCTTTGCACGAGAAAAGTTTTGGTCTATGATCCTAGTATGAATGGATAAAAGTGTGTAATTTTTGCAAAAGTTTAGTGCAAAACCTTCTCACAGCTTTTCATAAAAAAATAATAGAGGATTTTATTTTTTGCATTTTCAAAGAGACTTCTAAATGAAATTTCATCCTATATTTCCATAGTAGATAGCACTGATACAGGACTTTAAGAGTGCGTAACAAAAAAATAATTTCTTATTTCCCAACCAAAACATATGTTGTAGGTACTCAAAAGAACTGTCTCGATGAGACGGTTCTTTTGAGCACCCAAAATATATGCTAAAAAGTATGTGTAAGAAAATATTAACAATTTTACGCTGAAATATTTTGTTTATCTAAACCTGTGCTGATATGATGTGTGTGGGAGCGCAGTGGCTCAGTGGTAGAGTGCTTGACTCGAGACCGAAGGGTAGCGGGTTCGAGCCTCACCGGCGTCACTGCGTTGTGGTCCTTGAGCAAGACACATTTATCCTAGCTTAGTACTGGTTAAACCCAGGAAGAATCGTCCCGCATAACTGAAAGATTGTTGAGTGTGTGAGTCAAAGGACCCTTAATTTACACTTTGGAACCCCAAAGCAGAGGTGTGTGAGAGTTACAGGTAATATTAAACACTCATTATTGAGGGAACACCTTGCAAAGGGGCTTCTTACAACTGTGCAAGTAGCAGCTTAGCCAAAGCATAGTTCATGAAATCAAATTTGGTGATATAGCTGTCATGTAACTAAACAATTTGCTATATAGTGACAGGTATTTTAGTACTGAGATCTTTAAGAGAGGCAAAGCCAATGGACATGATACTTGTTTAGTGTATATTTCAAAATATGTTTCTTTAATTTCGGTAACATATGTTGTAGGTACACAATTGGATTTGCCTCATAGAGGCTCATAGAGGCTCATAGAGGCAATTCCAATGTGTACCTACAACATATGTCTTTTCAATAAATGAGTTTTTCACCATAAGTTTTTTAAACAAATTCTCAACCACTTTCATTTATTCAAAGAAATGAGCATGTAGAAATGAACAACTTTTCATGTAGTTTGTCATGCACCTGGATGACAATAATAGACTTTCTATTTTATGATTCTGGCAAGCTTATCTTGAGATGTTTCAGGGGAGTATATTGCTAAATTGCTAGTTGCCTGGTTGTAAGTGTTGATCTGCTCAAATGTTACATATTTTTTCTTGTAAAATTTTCATTCAAAATGATGATGTTTTTTGTGTTTTGTTTTTAAGACCAGTCAGCAGCTGGCTATTAATACTTAACCTTTTATATACTAGTGACTCTTTAATGAGTAATTTGGCAAACAGTGAAGACCCTGATGAAATGCCCCATGTTTGCTGGAACAAAAACAATCATCAATTTTATTTGTTAACTATAACATGTGACCCCTTGATACATACAATGGACCATCCCAAGTTTATTCTATCAAAGTAGATTGAAGATTCCATTAGTACATAAAGGGTTAAAATACCATGGTAGATGAGCCACAGCATGAGAGATTCTGTAGATGCTATATAAGACAGTGCATGTCATAGGGCCAGTTAAGCAAATTTATTTTAGCGTAAAATTACAATTATTTTCTTATCCATCAGTTTAAACATGTGTTTTGGGTGCTCAAAAGAATGTCTCATTGAGGCCCCACAACATATGTTTTGGTTGAGAAATAAGAAAAATTATTTTCAGTTACACACTCTTATCTGGCCCTGAGGTCACACTGGTCAATGTTAACGCACCGGTGGTTGCTACAACGAGCTGGTGGTTGCATTTTTCAGCACCGGTGGTGGCGTAAAAGGTAAAAAAATATATACCTGTTGACTTTATTATTTATTTATAAACTTGCATTTATTTTATTTGTGATGACACCTGGCGCACAGACCACCGGTAACATTGCAGTTTATGGCTCTGCCAAGCAATTGGTGATATAATTCATGGTTTGGACTGCAAATCCAACAAAGTTCTGGAGTTTTGCCATGACAGGTGCTTTTTTCTGGTGTAACTGCCAAAATTGAGTGAAATCTGCACGTCTAAGCGCAGCTGTTGTCATATTCCCATGAAATAACATCCAAAAAACGATTACTACTTTGGGTTTTTTTTCTTGGTAAACTAGCAAATGTTTTATTGAGGAATTTTTATTACAACGCACTGGGAGCATTTTTTGACGCATTGATACAACGCACTGATGGTTGCACAGAATTCCTGTGGTTGCTGGTGCAGACTCACCACATCATTCGCTGTTCATATAAACGTTGCAAAAATCGCCATTTCAACCAGGACATGGTATTTCGATACTGTATAGAAGGCTCAGGCGAGCCTGTGCAAACGTGCATACTCCCAAGAGCCTTTGCTGCCAGCACAAGAGATCTTGATATTTATTACATTGTCCAGTGACTGCCTGCGCAAATGTGCAGACTCACCAGAGTATTCGCTGCTAGTGTGAATAGCACACAAATCGCCATTTAAGGCATCACAAGAGATTTTTTTAGTGACAAAGGCTAAGGTAAGCCTGTGCAAATGTGCAGACTCGCCAGATCCTTCGCTGCTCGCACAAAATGGCATTCAATCGCCATTTGAGTCACCACATGAGAATTTTAAACTGTGACGAAGGCTCAGACTAGACCAAGCAAATGTGGCCAAAGCCATCGCTGTTCGCATGAATGACACCCAAAAATAATGAGTATCACAATCACAAACTGCAGACAAACCCATGGCACTGAGAGGAATAGCCACACAACAATCACGAGACACCAGGAAGACAAACTAAGCAAAGCAGCCAGATCTCTCTCTTCCCCATCAAGATGATTGCACAAACAAGAATGGACATAAAGTAACAAAATATAGAACAATTACAGAATCCTGTAATGGGAGTAACAATCAACAACGAATCAACAAAAACAGAATCAGTGCCTTAGAACAGACAGCAGCCTATATCTCTGGGGTGCTAAAATTGCATTTTACTGGTACCAAATCTTCGCCCTAGAATCTTTTGTTGTTGAAGCACAAAAATTTTAAACTCGCATGGAGGCTTCTTAACTATTGTAATGTTTCATAACGGACAAACAATCTCATTAAATTAAAAGTTTTCGGGCCAATCTGGAAAATAGGCGGAAACACTCTCAAAGTGCGAACAGGGCTAGCTCTGGAGCATCTCTGGTGAGGCTACACATTTGCAGAGTTACGCTTGAGCCTTCATCAGTGTACAAAAACCACAAAATCTATGCCTATTGACTGTATGATTTCTTTATAAGCTTGCATTTATTTTACTTTTGATGATCCAATGTGCACAAACCGTCAGAAACATTGCAGTTTATGGCTCTGCCATGCAATTGCCGTTTTGATTCATGGTTTTACCGACAAATCCGACACAGTTGTGGAGTTTGACAGTGACAGGTGCTTTTTTCTATTGTGACTGCCTAACTTCAGGAAATTCTGCATGTCTAAGCACAGCTGCAGCTATGTTATCATAGTCCAATGAAATAACATCCAAAAACGATTACTACTCTCTATTTTTTCTATGCAGAGAAGGCTCTGGCGAGTCTGTACATTTGCACAGGCTCACCTGAGTCTTCATCCTGGTACTGAAATATCATGTGCTGGCTCCAATAACGATTTATTAACCGTTTATAAGAACAGCAAATGATGTGGTGAGTCTGCACCAGCAACCACAGGAATTCTGTGCAACCATCAGTGCGTTGTATCAATGCGTCAAAAAATGCTCCCAGTGCGTTGTAATTAAAATTCCTCAATAAAACATTTGCTAGTTTACCAAGAAAAAAACCCAAAGTAGTAATCGTTTTTTGGATGTTATTTCATGGGAATATGACAACAGCTGCGCTTAGACGTGCAGATTTCACTCAATTTTGGCAGTTACACCAGAAAAAAGCACCTGTCATGGCAAAACTCCAGAACTTTGTTGGATTTGCAGTCCAAACCATGAATTAAATCACCAATTGCTAGGCAGAGCCAAAAACTGCAACGTTACCGGTGGTCTGTGCGCCAGGTGTCATCACAAATAAAATAAATGCAAGTTTATAAATAAATAATAAAGTCAACAGATATAGATTTTTTTACCTTTTACGCCACCACCGGTGCTGTAAAATGCAACCACCAGCTCGTTGTAGCAACCACCGGTGCGTTTACATTGACCAGTGTGGAGGTTATAAAACTTTTTCCGTGATCAACTCTGCTCAATTGTTGGCATTTTAACATTTAAAAGCATGATAAATATAACATCTGAGAGACTTAGAGCAAGAAACTTCTTCATTTGTCGATATTTTAGCTTTTATGAGCAGTTGAAACTTCATGCTCAGTTGAGCATAAAAAAGTTTTAAGCCTTGGAACCTGGGAGATCGGCATGACTAAACCAACAGTGATCTGTGTGCCAGTGTAGGCTGGGTATCAATAGTCAGATCTTAGTCTTCATAGTACACTCAATGGGTTGAAAGATGGTTTGTATGCAGACAGTTTGTTTGTGTTGTTACTTATCAGCCCAGTCAACAATTTTTCAGTCATGTCGAGAAGTTTGTCTGTCTTCCAGGGTTGAACTAGTACTAAGCAGAGATAAAGTGTCCTACTCAATGACACAACACAGAGCCTCAAGTGAGTCTTGAACTAGCGACACTAACACTCTTACCACTGAGGACCGCAGTGGCTCAGTGGTAGAGTGCTTGACTCGCGTATGCAGGTTTGAGCCTCACCGGCGTCATTGCGTTGTATCCTTGAGCAAGATACATTTATCCTTGCTTAGTACTGGTTTAACCCAGGAAGATGTGTCCCGACATAACTGATAAATTGTTGACGGGGACGTAAAGAGTCAAATCAAACAAACTCTTATCACTGAGCAACTAATTTGCTTATGTTCGGAGGGACATTATATTTCCAAACAGAGCTTGTTATGTTTTCTAACAAAGCAATGCCTGGTGAAGATTCTATACCATCTCATCTGTGTCTACACTGTCAATTAATACATGAACAGATTTCTCTCAAGAAATATGTTAGCATCTCATTAGGTTCAATAAATAAAGTTGTTTTCTCTAGTAAATGTAGTGATGTAGGTTTCTGTAGTTACTCTAAATATTTGGATAGTAAGGTGTTAACCCTGATAAAACTGGTCCTAAAGGAGCGATCTGATCAGTGTTTACACTGTTATTCCAACATTACCTTACACACCTGATTTAACCCTTTCCTTCATGGGAGTGCAGTGGCTCAGCCGTAGAGTGCTTGACTCGAGACCGAGGGACCACGGGTTCGAACCTCACCGGCGTCACTGCATTGTGTTCTTGAGCAAGACACATTAATCAGAGCTTAGTAATGGTCAACCCAGGAAGACCCGTCCCTATATAACTGAAAGATTGTTGATAGGACGTAAAGAATCAAATTAAACAAAAACATTACCTCACCCACCTAATTTAACCCTTTCCTTCATGAATATTCATGCTCAGCTTCACCCTCTATGAATAATTATATAAATGAACTTTAACATTGTTTCATAGAACAAAGAAATTATTTGTCAGGTCCACTAGTGTAGGATCAGATAGTATCATATTTCCATAAGTAAACAGAGTAGACCTTGATCAGGCAGCTCTTACAAGAGCTGCCTGATCTGGTTCTGCTCTGTTTGCAAAGGCGTCTATGAGGTAAAGAGTTGATCAAATTTTATAATGTGAAGTAAGGGATTAAGGTCTGAATAGTAACCCTTGTCATGCTGAACATTTTTTGTACTACATACACTCCTGCCTTATTCTTATCCAATTAATCTGCAGCATACCAGTTAAAAGACTGTTTACAAGCAGAGTGGAAAACAGTGTGGATCCTGATCAAATGGCTTTGTCAAAAGCCAGCTGATCTTGATCTACAGTGTTTTCAAAAAAGGATAAATCGGGGTTCAGCAGGACAGGGGTAAATATGGTAGTTAGTGATGTAGATAAAGCCACTGTGGCTTCCACAGAGGATCATTTTTCTAAAGCAAAAATATGTCATTAGTTGTATGTTGATCCAAGTAATTTTGTGATAATGTATCAATTACATATGGTCAAGTCAAATCTTGTTAATTTGAAATCCTGGGCACCAGAAATGATTTTCAATAATTTAAATGATATAACCCCAAAAATGATTATTTTCAATAGCATATAACCAAATAAAAATGATTATTTTAATAATACATAGCCCCCCAAAACGATTATTTTCAATAATATATATCCACACTCCCCAAAAATGATTATTTTCAGTATTTCCTGTTAAAACATGTTCTGGATGCTTTAAAGAAAAGTCTCAATGAAACTTTCTTTAAAGCATCCGGAACACAGGTTTTGATTGAAAATTATTGAAATAGTTCATAAATATGCCCTGTTCTCTGAATCCAACATGTCCCAAATTTAATTTAAATTAGTGGGTAGTCTGAACTATAAGAATTGGAATTATAGAGTTTTTACTGTAGTGAATATAACAATATTATAAGGGACATTGGTATGAGTCATGCCACAAGAAAACCTGCCGTAAGATGTGGATCAGAGAGAGTGCAGTGGCTCTGTGGTAGGGTGCTTGACTCCCAGACTGAGGGGCCGCACCGGCTTCATTGCGTTGTGTCCTTGAGCAAGACACATTAATCCTAGCTTAGTACTGGTTCAACCCAGGAAGACCTGTTCCTTTTGAACTGAAAGATTGTTGATGGAATGTAAAGAATAAAATCAAACAAACAAAACAAAAGATGTGGATCAGCCTGCACACCCTTACAGTCTGATGCCCACCATTATTCAGTGTGTTATTGTAAATTCGGAAATTTTAGCGAGAGAAATTTTAGTGAGAGTTTTATTTTCGCGAAACTTCACATAGGCGAAGTTTTGTGAAAGTAAAATCCTCCCGAAATGGCAAAATCATTCTGTCGTTTACTGATATTGGTAAATCATGCCCTAGTCGCGAATTTTTGGCGTCGCAAATATGTCTTTTGAACACTATTCGCAAAAATAAAGTTCTCACGAAAATTTCTGGATTTACAGTATTAGCTTGCTATACACAAGCTGTCACGTTTCTAGTTTGTTTCTATATTCAACCTGATTGCAAACCCAGAGATAGGCTTTCTTGTGACATTTCTCATATATAGTGGTATGTAGCCCAGCAGTATAATGCTGTATTGTATTACTTTACCTTCCTTGTATATGTGTGATTTACAGTCCGTCCAAGTATTATGTTTCCGTACAGCTTTAATTGTCAAAGTATTGTTATGTTTAAAAATTAGCCTGGGTACTCATCCACACATTTTTCATTTACACTAAAGTCTGTACAATGTAGATGGAGTTAAAAGTTGTTATGGTAAATGCTCTTAAAATTTGAACACTTTCCTCTCTGATATCAAATAAAATTGCTGAAATTCACACATTGCTTGTCTGAATAGCAAACAGTCTGATCTGGGTCTACTCTGTTTATCTATGCCTTTTAGGCAGACAACTAGTGTTCTAAATTTTAGAATGTTTACGGTATGTTAATAATATATGGACCTGGTTGCGAGAAATTTTGATTTTGTTTCATTCAAACAGCAACCAAGTTTCGGATCTGTGCAGGCTGATCAGCACCTTTGTTTTTTGCTTCCTGCAAAGTTTATCTAAACTTGCTTCATTTGCAATTCCAATAGTTCAGCTAGTCTCTGTAGCTGAGCATATTATTTTTGTTGCGGATTGCATTTGCATCAGCATGAAGCTTTCTTGTGTGCAAGATATCTCTGAGCTAGTGGGTGGGTTGGAACCAAATTTTCATGGATATAACTGGGGCATGATGAAGACTTCATTAGGTTTTGGCGACCTTGCACTAATTTTAACCCTTTACTCCATAGGCTATTTTGAGATCATGACATCATTTTCTATGTTTAGACAACATTGAAAAAATTCAAGAAAAATTTTAAGTTAAGGTTTGAATACTTTTGAAAATATTAAAAGAGCAAAAGCTCCATTTCCATAATATTTTCAAATACATGATATTTCAAAGGCGTCAAAAAGCGTTATTATGGAGTAAAGGGTTACAGTCATCAGGGTGCAAAATAGGTCAAATTTGAGCATTTGTGGTGTCGGACATTGTTTTCTCGGAAAACCATATTATTTCTTTATGCTTCTAGTGATTTTTTCTAGAAAAGGAAATCAAGTTGAGGGAAAAAGCTACAGACTCCAATAAAGATGTTGAGCATGAACCCAGGCTATTGTTAAGTCTATAAACCATTGTACCTGCATATATGTAAATATAATTTATTTATAATGTACAGTGTAAAGATACTGAATACATGTTTATGATGCTTCAGAATACATTTTGTCTTTTTATTATGGAATTCCCTAAACATTCTGCATAATAGTCAATCACAGCAGTGGCATTCTGCATAGTAGCCAATCACAGCAGTGGCATTCTGCATAGCAGCCAATCCCAGCAGTGGCTTTCTGCATAGTAGCCAATCACAGCTGTAGCATTCTGCATAGTAGCCAATCACAGCAGTGGCATTCTGCATAGTAGCCAATCACAGCAGTGGCATTCTGCATAGTAGCCAATCACAGCAGTGGCATTCTGCATAGTAGCCAATCACAGCAGTGACATTCTGCATAGTAGCCAATCACAACAGTGGCATTCTGCATAGTAGCCAATCACAGCAGTGGCATTCTGTGTAGTAGCCAATCACAGCAGTAGCCTTCTGCATAGAAGCCAATCACAGCAGTGGCATTCTGCATAGTAGCCAATGACAGCAGTGGCATTCTGCATAGTAGCCAATGACAGCAGTGGCAATCTGCATAGTAGCCAATCCCAGCAGTGGCATTCTGCATAGTAGCCAATCACAACAGTGGCATTCTGCATAGTAGCCAATCACAGCAGTAGCATTCTGCGTAGTAGCCAATCAGAGCAGTGGCATTCTGCATAGTAGCCAATCACAACAGTGGCATTCTGCATAGTAGCCAATCACAGCAGTAGCATTCTGCGTAGTAGCTAATCAGAGCAGTGGCATTCTGCATAGTAGCCAATCACAACAGTGGCATTCTGCATAGTAGCCAATCACAGCAGTGGCATTCTGCATAGTAGCCAATGACAGCAGTGGCAATCTGCATAGTAGCCAATCCCAGCAGTGGCATTCTGCATAGTAGCCAATCACAACAGTGGCATTCTGCATAGAAGCCAATCACAGCAGTAGCATTCTGCATAGTAGCCAATCAGAGCAGTGGCATTCTGCATAGAAGCCAATCACAGTAGTGGCATTCTGCATAGTAGCCAATGACAGCAGTGGCAATCTGCATAGTAGCCAATCCCAGCAGTGGCATTCTGCATAGTAGCCAATCACAGCAGTGGCGCCCTTCCCTTCCTTACTTGCTAAGGTAAAGCTATAATTTAGCCCTATGCCAAGTTATTTTAGCCCTGTTACACTTACATCCATGGTGAAAGTTTTCAGGATCATTCCTAAATTCAGGATTTTATGGCCCACTTTCCATAGAGTCGGCCTCAAAATCCTGAATTGGATAGATTATAATAGATTCTCCAATTTATTTTCAGCATATGAAAAGACATTTGACCACTTAAAGTTGAAATTATAAATTTTATAGTAGGCATACAGCAAGTTTTAAGATTGAGGGATAAAGCTTGTAAGCTTGTAGTTCTTGAAAATTATTTGAGTCTTTTTAGAGAAGTCCTTGAAAAGTCCTTGAGTTAAACAAACTTGCCTGTATGAGCCCTAGATGCAGTGGCCGGTTCAGGGGGTTCGCTCGAACACCCATTTGAGACCAAATTATTCTATTTTCATGGGGATATTTAAGAAAACTCAGCAATTGAACCCACTTTAATTTCCAGAAATCCTGGATCCGCCCCCTGGGGATGTAAGAGGAAATGAAAGTAGACAAAGAAGCAGAATTTACTTTCAGTAATAATATATTATCTGTCTTGGCAAGGTTAACAATGACATTAAGATTAAAGATGTAATAATAATTAACATACTAACAGAACATTGAAACCAATATACATACATGTACAATTACATTTAAAAATTGAGGAATCAAATCAGAAAAATTATTTACACTTGCAAAAATAACCAAAAAATGATCGTAAAATTACCAAGGTTATCTCCCATGGTCCAGTCGTTCAACTCTGCCTACTGGGTAATTTTGCATACTTTTTTTTCAAAATCAACTTTTTTGAAAAATTCTTTCAGGAACACCATTAGGGTCAAATAGTTTGGATCCTGATAAGCCCAACGTTTTGCTGAGCCTGATCTGGGTCTAAACTATTTGCAAAAGCTATCAGTAAACAACAAAAGTAAGCAAAGAGTTCATAAAGGAATCAAATCAGAAAAATGATTTACACTTGCAAAACTATAAAAAAAAAAAGATTGTAAAAAACCCAGGACTATCTCCCTTGGTCCAATTCTGAGCATGTAAAATTAGCTATTTAAATGATTTTTTCCCTTTTAACTTCAATCAAACATAAATTGAAAACTCTTCTTCATTATTTCGGGCAGGGGCTTTTTTTTTTTTTAATTGAAAATGGCCTTTGGTCAAAAACAATGAATAAGGTTTATCAAATAATTAGTGATGTATACTGTTCCACCTTTTTTCAATGGTAAAAATTGTGTTTTGTATATAACTGAGTTTTAACCCTACACAAATAGGCAGTTTTGCCAGAGCCTTCACTGCTCGCACACTTAAAAGACTCAGTCCAAATTCTAAACCTCTAGCCTCTTAAGACAGCTACGTATGCACATTTAAAGAGAGACTACGTTTTATGCTATAAATACCAAAATCTCAGAAACTGGCTCATATATTCAATACTGGATCCAAATGCCGACTTCCAGAAAATTATCTTATAGTTCTCAAATTGCAACAAAAGTCGTCTGCTTTTCTCGTCTGCTGAAATGTTTAAGAAGCCTCTATGGCAAACATTGTGGACCCAGATCAGCAGTCTGTTCTGGGTCCACGCTGATTGCTTCTATACTTAATTTGTCAGTAATGTTAGGTAATTATTTGCAGCAGACGACTTCAGCAGACGACAGTTTCAGATGCATTTTTTCTTGGTGCTTTAAGGGTTTAAAGTAAACTCCATATGTAAAAGAAGATTCCATACTTTAAAGTACGGTAGATTCTATATTTTAAAAGTAAATTCCATATTTATTTTAAAAGTAAATACCATATCTAAAAGGGTAAATTCCATATTTTAAAAGTAAAGTTCATATTTTAAAAATAAATTCCATACTTCAAACGAGAAATCCATATTTTAAAAGTAAATTCCATATTGTAAAACTGAATTTCATATTTATTTTTAAAGTATAAATTTCATATTCTAAAAGAGTTAATTCCACATTTGAAAAGTGTAAATTCCATATTTTAAACCTAAATTCAATAAATTTGTGTTAGTATTTGTGCTCGCTGACTGAGACATAAATGAATGGATTAAAAATAAGCCCATACTTCTTGAGATTTTTATCAACCAAGAACTGCTATTCGCACGATTAAAAAATTATATAACGCTGAAAATGTGATCTTTAATAAATTATCGTAATAATAATTCTGTTTAAATAAAAGATGGATTTACAATGTATTATTATTAAAATAAACAATGCATGCACATGGCATTCACTTAGATATAAAAATACTCAAATTATTTTGATTCATAAAAATACCATTTAAAGATATAAACAAATGGAAAGAAAACAGTAATGAGGTACCTGGCATAGCCTAGGATAGAAGGGGTAGCTTGGACTTGAGGTTGTAAACTTTTTTTCATGCTCAACTCAACTATCATTTATAAGCAGGATAAATACAACATTGGCATGTTATCTCGCATGAAAAAATCTATATTTTTCACTATTTTAGTTAAAATGAGCAGTAACTTGAAATTTCATGCTCAGTTGAGTTGAGCATGAAAAGTTAAAAACCTTGAGGTTATAAAACTTATATATTTCAATTTTTCATAAAGGTAAAATGGTGAAAAACAGGGTTTTTTTTTGGTTTAAAACTCTCAGATGTTGCATTTATCCTGTTGTATTTATCCTGCTTATAAATGTTAAAATGAGCAGGATAAAGTTTATTGAGTTGAGTTGAGCATGAAAACGGTTTCTTATTTCTCCAGAACAATTTTAAAGAGCCAGTTCATGAGATTTTAGTACTTATTGCATATGTGTAAATTATATGCACATGTTTAAACACAATTTTTGAACGTAAAATTGTAAATATTTTCTTACCCATTAGTTTTAACATATGTTTTGGGTGCTCAAAAGAACCGTCTCATCGAGACGGTTCTTTTGAGTACCCACAACATATGTTTTGGTAGAGAAATAAGAAAAATATTTTTTTGTTATGCACTCTTAACAAAAGGCCTGTGCATGCACAGCTATCTAGTGGGACTCAGAGGCGTGAAGATTTGCCTGAGCCTTTATCAATATATCCCTTATTTATGCTTGCCAGCAGGGAAGGCTCTGATGAGACTGCACAGAATCATCTGAGTCTTCGATGTTTGCCTATGTGATTAGTAACAAAATCTCATGTGCTGGCTCAATTCAAGATGGTGGGAACCATTTAAACCAAACAGAACAGAACACACAGTCTTTCCAAGAAAGTACTGGTTCAACCCATGAACATCTCCACGTGACTGAAAACTTGATAACTTGTACGTAATGCATAAATCAAAGAAAAAAATTTCCATGAAATTAAATTGTACTAAACCGTCCGAATGCATTGACCCTATTGCAATCAAAATTGCCAAAACTCTGGAATTCTGGCCTTTCTAAGTGAAATAGGGTTACAGTAAATGTTCAAAATTGTTGAACACTTTTCTCTACCTGATTTCAAATAAAATGTTGGTAACTAGGGCTAAAAATTCACAAAATGCTTGTCTGTATAGCAAACAGGGAAGAACCCTGATCAGACTGCTTCTTCAGAAGCAGTCTGATCTGGGACTGCACTGTTTATCTAAGCTTTTACACCTTTTTGGCAGACAACAAGTATTCGAAATTTGAGAACATTTACCGTAATAACAGTGGAATAGTATAAAATCTGGAGTGACTTTTTGGAATAAATATTTAAGGAAAACTGATTGTGACAATGGGAATTCATATTTCCAATGAAGGCATGCAAAATCCAATTTGTTCTAAAATCAAACTTTATGAAAAATACTAGAAATAACAAGACATCTGTAGATTAATTCTTGTCCTACTGAACCAGGATTTATTCTTTTTCTGAAAAACACTGTAGAGCCAGATCAGCTGGCTTCTAAAGAAGCCATCTGATTAGAATCCACACTGTTTTCCATTTTGATTGAAAAAAAAAACTAGCTTACAACTGGAACTCAGCAGGTTAACAGGAAAAAAATTGGGTAAGAGTGTAGAACATAAAAAATCTTTAGAATGATAAGGATTAACCCTTAGTGCGCCAATCGCAAGAAGAGTCGTTTGCTTTTATCGTCTGCTGAAATGTTAAAGAAGCCTCTATGGCAAACAGTGTGGACCCAGATCAGACTGCTCCTATAGGAGCAGTCTGTTCTGGGTCCACGCTGTTTGCTTCTATACTTAATTCCTTGGTAATGTAAGGCAATTATTTGCAGCAGACGACTTCAACAGACGACATTTTCAAGATACATTTTTTTCTTGGCGCTTTAAGGGTTAAAGATGACTTTTTATGAGCTAACAAAGCTGCTTAGAATAGCCAATCATCTCTAACTATATTCAAGTTTTGATTCAATCTAAAAATAATCCAAATGCTGTTAAATACTAGAAATCCTGTATCAAACACTCAAACTTTCAGCTTTTGAACATCTCAGAGCTGTTGTTTGTGGCTTCACTACTCCGTATATACAAAATAATCCACAAATTTCAGAAGAAAAAAATATCACATCACACATTATGGCAAATATTCAATTGAGCCGCGACATGTGATTTCCAACAATGTGGTATTTTGACATGTGTGGACTCAGATGAGCCAGTGCAGCCTCCTTTTAAGCTTAGAAACTCCAAATTATGTTCAGTCAGTAGCTTAATCATAGAACATTCAAGCGACTAGCAAAGCCTCTGATCAGACTGCGTGTATGTGCAGTCTGATCTGAGGCTTTGATGGTCACGCATACCACATTGTTGGAAATCTCATGTCGCGGCTCAATTTTGTTTTCATTCTTTTTCATCATCACATTGCACAAAAACTAAAATGCACCTTATTTCAAGAAAATGCACCTTACAAAGTCATCAATCACTGGCCATTTGGCTCTAATTTTCCCGTCGAATATCGGTGATCAGAGGCTCGAGCTGAGTATAGTATTCCCATGATCGTTTTCTTTTTTTACAGGATCAAGGTCATGTACATTCCTGCCTTGTTCAAAATAAGAGTAAATTCCTATTATTTTTTTTAATGTTTTCTTCATCTGCTAATTATGACTGCTGCATATTTTCAAATGCACTCCAGAAATTTTTTACCAAGGAAGCAAACACTATGAAGGCAGATCAGACTGCTCCTAAGGCAGCAGTCTGATCTTGGTCCATAATGTTTGCAATATAGGCTACCAAAGTACATAAGCAGATAAGAGAGCAGACAAAATTTGTCATGAATGGCAGAAAAAGGAATTAATACTGGTATCAAGGCACCTATAATTTGCAGCAGACGACAATTTCAAATATTGCTGCTTTTTCAAAAATAACAAATAAGGCATGATATTTCATAAAAATTGTCTGCTAGCGATTCTCATGAAATATCATACCTTATCATATGACTTGCATCTGGGAGTGATATAATGCCATGCATTAAAATCGATCAGATTTTGGTAATGTAATGTAATTATGGCCGTAACAATGTCGCATAAAATAATATGGCAAAATCTTAGCGTTTTCATGCCAAAAACTCTATTTCAAAGTAGTTTTGTGGTCATATGATAAATAGAATCTAACATTCATGCTCCTGTATTATTGAATTTATTAAACTTGTTGCAAAAAAGTGATAAAATGCGAGGCAAGTCTCACATTTTATCACTTTTCCCCAACTCATTTTATAAATCCAATAAAACATGAGCACTCATGTAAGATCCTATACCATAATCATTTTTTCGGAAATTAGTTAAGATGTCTCAAAATTTGTCATCTGCTGCAGCTGTGATTGGCGCTTTAAGGATTAAGCCTAATTTGGTTTCCTTAGGAAACAATAGAATTTGAAAATTTCATCTTCTGCAAATTTTGGGCAACAGTTCATGGATTTGACCTAATAATCCTGAGAAAAAGATTGTTAATTTTGGACCTCTTCTTTAAAATTGCTCTAAACCGTCTCACAACTTTTGTTTTGAACAGTCTCACAACCTTTCAGATGCTATAATATCACTGGCCCCAACATTTTGTTTTATCGCAGCTTTCTTAATCGATCGCTCTATGTTCATCCTGTGAGAAACTTGTGTAACTTCTAGTTTTAAATAATCACTCCTTGTAAGTTCAATAAGTTTCTTACCATCGATACAATTACTTTGAAAACTCTTTTTGTATTGGCTCATTTTTATACTGTCTAACCAATCAAGAACATCGTTACATAACCAAGTCTCTACTGATTTTCTTGAGAATGCTTTTTCCTTTTCACTTCCAAATTCGGGTGGTGGAGGAATCACTGTGGATGAGTCATCATCTCCAAACCCAGGGGGAGGCGGAGCTATCAAGTCGTCATAGCCGCTGCTGGTACTTCGTAGTTCATTCTGATCTCCCGACAACGAGGATAGTGTTGAAAGGGAGGAAACTAAACTTGCTGTGTCGGGAGAAAATGCTGGGCTATGTTGATGACTCATGTCAGTGCCACTATCTGAAGAGAATGTAGCAGGAGGGGGAATGATCTCTAATTGAACAACAGTATTTTCATGTCCGCCATCTCTAAATCCTGGGGGTGGAGGTGCAAAGATATCTCCATTCATGTTATTTAATGGTTTTACTTTAACAAAACCTTTTGATGTTTGGTGTTCAGTGTCAGATTGATCTGTTGTCACCCCTTTCAAGGGATATTTTGATTTGGGTTTGGGCTGAGTTGGAGGAGAATTTTTCTTGATTCTAAATTTTTCCTTTTCGGGTGAATTTGATATTGATGACCTAGCCGAAGATGTTTTTGACTCGGTCGGTGATTTCTGTGATTTTCTTTGCAATAGTTCCTGCCGTTTTTTCTCAGCCAAAGCTAGGAAGTCTGACTGTCCATTCACATTTGTTTCATTTTTCTTTGCCACACTTGTTTCAACCTTATTCGAAGTTGTCTTTTCAACACTCTCTAGCTTTTTAATTGCAACATTAGCTTTCACTGTTTTACTGGTTGTAATCGGTTGTGTTTTTGGTGCCGTTTTCACAGAGAATTTAGGTTTGATTTCAGTTAATCCATGTGGTTTGCTCAGTTCTGTCACACCTGAAGTCTTTCTTGTTGGGCTGGTTGCCGGTTTGACCTTGAAACTTATCTCATGTGGTTTAGCACTAGCTACCTCTTTCAGAGGTTTGTCCATTGTTTTGATCTCTGTTTTATCTTTCTTAACTCCTATCTGAACAGAAAGATTAGGATTTTCTGGTGTCTTATCACCAGCAGACTTTATGTCCTCTTTTTCTGTATCCTTTTTAACTGCTGATTTGGTACTAGTAAAATTGAATTTAGCCGCCTGTAGTTTCTTTGTTCTCTGAAGTCTGCTTTCAATACTTTCAATAACGGCATTTTCTCCAGCTTCTTCCAATACTTTTCTCCTGTTAGCTACTGCAGCTAATATGGCTGCCTGGTTGTTTTCTTTATGATCTTGGAATGTTTTAGGTTTCTGTGCTGTGACTCTTGGTCCTTCTACATTTATCCTTTGTTGCCTTTTAAGAACTGCCGCTGCAATATCATCTTTTGGAATGGGTGGAATGTAATCTGCCTTAACATTTGATGGCTGTTTATTAAGTTCCTCTGCGGGAGGGGGAGGAGGAGGGGGCGGTGGAGGGGGAGGGGCTGCTGGGGGAGGAGCAGGGATATCAAATGGTTCTGGGTCGCTGTCCATATCTGGGGGTGGAGTCTCAGGTAGTGGGGGAGGAGCTGAAGTTGGAAGGGGTGGAGTTGGCTCTTTGGGTGGGGGAGGGGCAGCTGACTTAATGACAGTTGTTCTAGAGGTTTGTTCCTTTAGGAATTCTGACGAAGGAACCTGTGAGGATTTGCTTGATGGAGGAACCGGTGCTGGACCTTCTGGCCGGGGAGGAATCACTACATTCCCTGTTACTTGTTTCTCCTCAGGAGGAATTGTGGAATGAATTGTATATCTTTTCTTTGCACTTGATTGTTCTTTTTCTTTTTCACCAATAGATATTACAGTAACTGACTGTCTATTATCATGTCTTGTAACTGATGATGCTGGTTGATGATGAGTTTCCTCACCACTGTCTTCCTGATCATAATCAGGTTCAGGTTCATACACGCCAGAGTTTCTGTTCTTGATTTTATTATGCACCTCTGCGGTCACTAATAATTTTGCATTTGGGTGTTTTTTCAGGAATGATGCAGCACTATCATATACTTTATCCTCTGCAAATGAAACACTGGGCTTATCTAAGTCCTCTCCAGTATGGATAATAGTAGTATTTGATTTCACACTAACACTGGCACTCGTATCAGTCTGATGTGCAACTTTCAACTTGTTATGTTCTGTTGGAGGAGGCTCATCACTGAGTTTAGCTGAAACACCGGGTCTAAAACTAGACTCGTACGGTGATTCAATTTTAATGTCTTCTTTTCTCACTGTAATGTTAGAACTTGCATATGGTGAGGTTTTGCTAGTGTCTATTGTAACAACTTCCGATTTTGGAGTCACATGTTCAGGTGGAGGTTTTGGTGCCTGTTTACGTGGGGAGCCGGTCCCTGGGGGTTGAGGTGGAGGTCCTTTAGGACGCACTCCAGAGTTTGGATCATTAACAATCACAGATGCTGATGTTGCCATATTAACTCCTGGTATAGCATAGATGTGCTGCTGTTTAGATTTACCATCCAGTAAGTCTGGCGTGCTCGTTGATCTTTCTAAATATCCATTGGGTCCTTTCTCCTTTGGATGCACACCAATGTTTTCCAGTTCAATACTGGACACTCTTTTTGCTGCCAATTTACTGCGAATGGAAGCTGTTTTCTTTTCTTCACCACTTGTCTTTCTCTCAAGAATAGCTTGGTCCAATTTTTCTGAAATAGAAATATCAAAATGTAAGAACGGTCAAACCTCTGTCAAGCAAATATCCAAAGGATAGACAAAGACATGCTTGCTTATGAATATCACATGATTTGTCATTCCATTAATTTTCACACCTTGTCTACTGGGTAATTTTGCATACTTTTTTGTTGCCTGCTGAGTTTTTTTCAAAATCAACATTTTCAAACAAATCTTAGGGAATACCATCAGAGTGTCAAACAGTTTGGATCCAGATCAGGCTGGATGTTTTGTCGGGCCTGATCTGGGTCCATACTGTTTGCAAAGGGTATCAGTAGATGACACTAGTAGGCAAAGTGTTTTGCAAGCACCAACAGGATAGACAAAGACATGCTTGCTTAAGGCAGATGCTTGCTTAATGCATATCACATGGGTGGTCATATATATTTTTTTTTCAACTGAGCAATATTTCGATGGAGAGAACAAACACTGTTTTTGTCTTATATGAACAACAAAAGTGCATTTCGAGCTGCATATCTGCACTCTCTGATCAGCACTGTTGTTATTCAACACTAATGTAGGAAGAATAAGAGCTACTCAACCCTTTTCATTCTGATAAATTTTCCCATACATATTGATACCATAAACATAGATATGTCCATTTTTATTTTAAGGGGTTGTGGGATGAAATTTCTATATTTGAATATATTTCTGTCCCTGAAGATTGTTTTTTATTTAAGCAAACAGTGCAGACCCTGATGAAGTGTCGCATAATGCAGCATTTATCTGGGTCTTCACTGTTTGCCAAAGTACTGGTTTACTAGTATCCAGAATGAAAAGGGTTAATATTAGCCAAATTCTAGCATGTTAGTCTTTGTAACTGAGCAGATAGGTTTGAGTGTATTTAAAAATAAGAACTTTGTCAATCAGTGAAGAGTCAGATGAAATGTCACAAAAAGCTGTTTTTATCAGGGTCTGCACTGTTTGCTAGGTCAATAACAATCTTCAGGAGCATAACTATGATATGATTTGGAAAATTATAACCTATGATCCTCTAGTCATCCAAACTTACTAAAAACAAATTGGATGGACAATTCTATTTGCCTAGCATAGGTTTAAGCAGTTCACACACTGAATATCTGAACTGAGCTTAACTTATTCTGCTGGTAATTTTTGCAAACAGTTTGGACCCCAGATCAGACCAGACAAATTGTTGGGCCTGATATGAATCCAAACAGTATGACACTCTGATGGTATTCATGAAAGAATTTTTTATAAAAGTTTAATTTTGAAAAAAAATCAGTATACAAGAAAAAGACATTAAAATATATCCCAGCATGCAAAGATTTAACCCTTTGTATAATATTGACTCCTAAAAAAGTAATTTGCCAAACAGTGAAGACCCAGATGAGATATGTAACATACCATCGCATTTCATCACGGTCTACTACACTGTTTGTGCTATTAAAGGCAAAAATGATCTTCAGGGAAAGAAATACAAGTTTACTAGGAAATTGTAACCTGTGACCCTTAATTATAAACAATAGACCTTTCTAAGTTTCTTGTATAAAACCAGAAAGAAGAATCCATTAGTGCATAAAGGGTTAAACAGGTACCCTGTTCTCATCCAAATTTGACAACTGGTAAAACCTATTGTATCGTTGGCTGTGATTGGTTTATTGACCAACCAATGAGATGGCCTGTTACTTTCAAATTTAGCGTGGATTCAAACTGGCAGTCACAATATCTGTTAAAAAATTCTAATCCCTAAAGCAAAGTGAGTTTTGTTAGAAATTAATCAAACGTTTTTACAGGATTTTCTCACAATCTAGAGTTCCTTCTCCCTGGATCATGCCTATTCCAAGATTCTCACCAAATCTCACGGTCATAATTTTGGCTGCCTGGATTAGCCTATACCTGACCCTAGATGTAGAACCAGACTAATAAAGGGTTAGATGCCTTGTCCGCGCAAGTATGTAAAAACAAGTTAGTGAGTTGTCTCCCTTTGACCATCTTGCAGCAAAGAACACTAAACTTACCCATGATAGCTAATTCTTCACTAATCGACTGGCCCTCTGATCTTGAAAATGACAAAGATGTCCTTGGGTCTCTTTGTGGTGGTAGTGGGGCTGAAAAATATACAAAATAATCAGAATATGGTCCTTTTTTTTTGGGGGGGGGGGGAATTAACTTTGTTAAATTAAAGGTAGTATATCTATTTGAAAATGAGTATTTTTCATCCAACAGGAAAAACAAATCACAGACCAACCCACCGCACTGCAGCAAAATTAAGAAAATAAACATTTGGCCCTTGAAAACCTGTCTTCTGGGGTTCGCAAACAACACAGGCACAGACCAGCCTGCCCATCTGCGCAGTCTGATCAGCGCCTTTGTTATTCGCTTAAATGGAAAGTATCATATGTCAACTTGCTACAGGTGAAATTTCAATTTTCTAGCTAGTCTCTGTAGCTGAGGTGATTGGTTTGAAACTCGCTTTAGCGGAAACCCCGAAGACAGGTTATCTCCCAATGAGGCCCATTTTATATCAATAATATGTCGATAAATTTGAATATTGATGGAACAGAACATTAATGTCAACTTAATAGTGCTGAAATGAAATGACATCAATTCATATTTTGCTTGATAAAAAAAATCATTTGAGCTAGTGCATGAGATTTCCAACGATGTGGCATTTTGACATGTAGCCTCTGCAGCCACCATTTAAGCTTAGAAACTTCAAATGGTGCTCAGTCAGTAGCTTAACAATCATAGAATGCTCAAGGAACTAGCAAAGGCTCTGATCAGACTGCGCATATGCGCAGGCTGATCTGAGGCTTTGGTGGTCGCACATACGAAATTGTTGGAAATCTCATGTCACTTCTCAATTCATATTTTAATTCGTTTCATTTTTAAAACTAAATAGGATAAAATGTCTTTCTTTTTGGCACAAAACAGATTTCCATTCTTTTTTCATCTAATAATATATCTGAGCAAATAGTGTCTTCATTTTTGCCAAAATACTCATTTATGAATTTATAGTATACAAAGCTACAATTTAAACATTAACCATTTTGTACTCAAATAACCAAAACTCTGTATACAGTAAATTTGGAAATTTTCGCGAGAATTTTATTTTCGCGAATAGTGTTAAAAGACATGTATGCAACGTTAAAAAGTTGCAACTAGGGCATGATCTACCAGCATCAGTAAACAACAGAGTGATTTCGCCATTTCACGAGGGTTTTATTTTAGATGCGAAATTTCGTGAAAAGAAAGCTCTTGCATAAAATTTCCGAATTTACAGTAGATTTAGCCTGTCTGAGTGCAGCTGAATTAAAAACTTGACTAGAGAACTTGAGTCAGATGCATTACACCCCCCCCCCCCCCCCCAGTCAACAATTTTCAGTCATGTCAGGATGTTTTCTTTGGATGAATCAATATTAAGCATTAAGTATAAAGTGTCTTGCTCAAGGACTCAACACAGTGCCTCTGGTGAGGCTGTTGAACCTGGGACATCTCAATTGAGCACTCAATCAAGCTATAGTTCAATTAAAATTTCTTGCTCAAGTTCCCATAATTTTTATATGCCCAATTGATTTTGAAGAAAATATGTTTCTTTGTTGTCTGGTGTACACAATACATTAGTGTAAAAACCATTATTTATTGAGTATAGATTTGACTTGTGCAAGTGAATTCCGTTTGATTGAAATATGTAATAGTGAACTTACTGACCTTTGCAAACAACAATGATTTGATTTGTTTGTATACCATAACAAGTATAAGCTTTATTCTGAACAAGTCAGAGATGTTAAAATGCCAGCAACTGTGTTAAAGTGTTTTAACCAAAAGGCTCGTTTTTCTTGAGATATGACTCCATTATAATGGTGCATAAACTAATGTTTATTTGTGTTGGGTAAATAAAGGATGTAACACAAGCATGCTTGGGTGAAAGTCCTAAAGATAAACAACCATGATGTCCAGTTATAATCCGAGAGCAATATGTTATATCTAACAAAATTAAGCAGCGACATGAGATTTCCAACAATGTGGTATGTGCGACCAGCAAAGCCTCAGATCAGCCTGCGCATACACGCAGTCTGATCAGAGCCTTTGGTAGTCGCTTGAATATTCTATGACTCTTCAGCTACTGACCGAACATCATTTGGAGTTTCTAAGCTCAAAAGGAGGTTGCAGAGGCTCGTCCGAGTCTATTCATGTCAAAATGCAGCATTGTTGGAAATCACATGTTGTGGCTCAATTGTACTAAGAAAGGCCAAAAAGCAACAAAATGAATATGACTAGGCCCCCAAGGTCATAAAACTTTTTTTATGCACAACACAACTGAGCATGAAATTTCAATTGCTCATAAAAGGTAAAACAAGGCTAATTTGTCGAATTTATATCCCCGACGAAGGGTTATTTTAGAGAAACATGTAAATCACAAAACATAAATCCCATTTATTTAAACCTTAGCAGCTTTGAGGAAATGTGAAGATCATTACACAAAAAAGCTAATATAGGTTTCGCATTATAATTGCCAAAACTAAGATAAGGGCAATAACTCAAGTGTTAAGGGGTTGATTTTGACATAACGTATAGGGTATCGAGAGTTTATGTTACTAATCATTTATACCAAGAATGAATTAAATCTCACCAATAGGTACTGAGATATAGTTCCAGACCAACAAAAAGTGTGGACAGATGGACGTCGCCAAAACTATATCCCTCTGACTTCGTCGGGAGATAATGGGGAGATAATGATGAAAAATAAAGATTTTCTTGTTGTAGCTATCCTGATTATAAATGTTACAATGCCAACCTTTATGAGCTGGATAAATTTCATGCTCAGTTGAAGTGTTTTCTAACCTCAGGGTCAGGAATAGAGATTGAGAATACTAGGTGAGGACTTGTTATCAAGTTTACCAGGCAAGGCTTCGAGAACGAGGCGATTCAACATGTGCTCTTGTAGCCATACCTGGTAAACTTATATCAAAAGACTCGAACCTGGTGTTCTGTTTATCAGTTTATCATAGGAAATAACGTCATGGAATAAAATCCATAAACCACTAGTGGTTTACAGATATTCGGGAAACCTTATGACAGCCATAACAACATTGAGTATATAATGACAAAATTATAACGTTTTTACAACAAAATTGAGATTCCAAAGTAATCTTAACGTCATATGATCATTAGAATCTAACATTCATGCTCTTGTATTATTGAATTTATTAAACAAGTTGGGAAAAAGAGATCAAATGCTCGGCAAGCCTTGCATTTGATCTCTTTTCCCCAACTCGTTTAATAAATTCAATAAAAAATGAGCACTCATGTTAGATCCTTTATTTATCCATTGCTCCACTCTACAAACTGGCGATTATGACCTTATTATTCATTTTCACGTTGATTCAACGTCATCAACATCATTCGAAAAGTCGAATGTCACGTTGACTTGATACTTGTAAAGATAGACAATGTTTATTAGGTCATTGTGCATAAATGCAGTTAAAGACAAAGATTACTGTCCAATAGAGATCATTAAAGGATTAACTGATAAGGGACAGTTTCAGTATCTCACAAAACTAATGGGGCCTCAAGAGGGGACTTACCTGTATGCAACACAATTTCATTCACTAAGATAAAGATCAATATTTTATCATAAAATACCTAATCCCTATATGGGGCCACTTTATTGCCCCAGTAAGGAAGTCATAATCACCTCATTATGGCTGTCTCTTTGATCTGCCCAGTATGACCCCTGGAGAGAGTCATAATGAGTGGTACCAGTATTATTGCTCAAATATTTGTCCAGGCCCCCCAGATAAGTGTAACTGAAATTTTTATTTATTTCTCAACCAAAACATATGTTGTGGTTGCTCAAAAGAACCGTCTCAATGAGACGGTTCTTTTGAGCACCCAAAACACATGGTTAAACTGATGGATAAGAAAATAATCGCAATTTTACTCTCAAAACTTTTGCTTAACTGGCCCTATGGGTAAGTGATAAAGAGTGATAAAGAGTATTAGCGTGCTATGGTCCAACTTATAATGGATCAACTGGGCTTAAGTTAGCACTCAAACTAACTTCCCCACTGTTTTTAAGTCACATTTTTCTATTGACTGGTTTTCTACCTTTTTTCTTCCTGTTTGGCATTGTGGACCATTCTTTCTGGTTAAACCAGTCTTGAGTTCTACTTCCTGCCTGGACTGTTACCACCTTCATGGCCAGAGTGTCCCCAGTACCTCGTATGAGATGTACGACACGATCATGAGATGCCCGAACCACATTCTCCCCATTTATCTGTAATATTACAAAAAGAAATCTTTTTGTATATTATGTAAGATTAACTTCAAAATACATATTGGGCTTGTGTAATAGGCATAAGTATACACGTTATGAATTTCTGCAATTCCATCAGAGAGACAGCATATGAGGCCAGACATTATGTCCCAACTAATCTGTGTCCAAACTCAGGCCTTCTGTTAAGAGTGCGTACCAAAAAATTAATTTTCTCATTTCTCAACCAAAACATATGTTGTGGGTACTCAAAAGAACCGTCTCGATGAGACGTTTCTTTTGAGCACCCAAAACATGTTAAAACTGATGGGTAAGAAAAAATATTAACAATTTTATGCTCAAATTTTTTGTTTATCTAAACCTATGAAGCTGTTTGATAAAGTTGTCTCCAGTAACTCAAGAGGTTGCTGCCCTGTTACATGGTCTTTCTGTGTTTAGAAAGACCCTGGTTGGGGCAGTGGCTACAAATTACTGGTGCATTTACATGTACCCTGTCCATTTTCTAGGCGTTGATTATTCAATAAGTATATATTCAATTGTATACTTCGAAGTATTGATATTCATAATGCCTATATTTGTATTCAAAATTCAATTGGTATGTTCCAAGTGGGTGTTGAGCGTTGGTTTGTTATATCTATCGAGGCTATTTGAAAAAGGTTTTCGTTCTAAGGTTAATAAAAGATAAGAAGTTAATTAACTTTGTTCTGTTTCAGTGAATTAATGCTTTTTGACAACCTTCAAAGTTCTTAAAACAATTGTGAAATAACGTAAGGATATCCTAAATCCCCTTCAAATAATGGGATGTTCGGTCAATGCGAAAATGAGGCATTGTCATCGACCGGAAGCATTTTATCAAATACTGACGATTCTTTTGTATCGCGCCTGCGCAAGACAATGGAAAGTGAGGGTTTCTAGGCTACATTCGTGATATTGTTTTATTTTAGTAAATGAGAAGTCGTATTAGATAAGAACACTGTAGATTTTAATTGCTTTTTGCAGAGGCGAGTTGTTTTGAGCGCATTCTTTCCGTATTCTGTCTTAATACTGTTTTTATCGGCACCAATGACCTAGACCGATGACCTACATTCGGCGGTTCCACGACTTCTATCTATTTTAAACTGGGCTTGGCTTTTAAAGTGATCTAAAGTAGCTTTTAATTAGTGATTTATCATCGTAATGAAAGTATCTCTCATATACAAAAGGTTTGCACTATTTAAATCGGAATCAAACAGTTCAGGGCATTATATTTCGATAGGGGACATTTTTCGCTGTCATCGGTCATGTGCGATACATAATCGGTCAACTAAATAGTAGTTACATACTTAAGCGCTCATATATGTAACATCCAGTCTGGCGCAGTTAGTAGAATCGTTGCCTCTTAAATCGGATATTGCTAGTTCGAGACCCGTCGTCGTCACATATTTTTTTTTCATGCAAATTATCTTTTTAAACCTATCTTACCTACTATTGGTGTGCATTTTGGAAGTTTTTTTAATTTAAGCACGTTTTTCCCCTTTTTTACCAGTTGTAGAAATCGCTGATAATGGATGTATCTGGTGACAAATAGATGGGCCAGATGCAACTCTCTTCTCATAAATTGATTTACAATATTGAATATGCATATGCCACGATAATTAAAATCTAACTTACTTACTTTCACAATAATATAAATATACTGACGGGCTTTAAAAACGCTACTCTAACGTCCAGTTAAATATCTCAAAAGACAGTTGAATGTAAACGTCCTAAGCTTCGATGATGTCATCATGAGGTGGCTTCTTCAGCCAACTCTTAAATTCTAATCGTATAGCTAAACTCGACAATGTTATAGAGAACGGGTACATACAGATTAACTTAAAAAAAGCAAACATGCCATATCACAAACCTGCCAATCAAAATGAATGCATTTTCTCGATGACTAACAAAGTTCACGGCACACATTTGATGCTTCTCGGGTTTCTAGCAGGAGATCTTTCACTTATAAAATTTTGTCAAATGAAACAGTTGACCCCTATCTTAAATATTTTACATTTTCAATGCTTTTAATTAATTTGAAGTGGACAATTTTTCATGTGTTATTCACAAATGCATACTCTTTAATATGCAATCAAATTGTTTGCTTTGCATTCATTAACGCTGCTATCCTAGTACTAGTGTAGCGTTTTTAAAGCCCGTCAGTATATTTTCACAGGCGATGTTATTCAAAGGTTGTGTATTGCTTACATGTACATGTTATCCTGTCGTTAGCATTCTCTTTCCTGTACAAATGCACAATCTACTTTGAGTATGCTTATTTGTAGGTACAGAAGCTTGGATTTCGCATGACGTACCTTTTCTTTCTTAAAACGGATTTGATGGTTTCGAGATTATCCATCTAGCACCGAGCTTTGAACAGGCACTAGCGAATCAGGCGCAATTTCCATTATATAATTATATATTTGAACTTTATGTAGCTGGTGTATTAGGGCGGTGCTATGTTAACTGCACATAACTGTTGGTGCAATTTTGGTAGAGGGCACTATGAGGAACATATCTTTGAAATAATCATTATTTGAGTATAGGAGATTCAGCGGATGTGGTTTAAGATTTTTCTATTTTAAGCGCGGGTGGTCATTATTTTCAGTAGAGCATAAACAATTTAGAGCTATTCCATAGAATACATCACGAACTCTTCAGTGATTAACCACACCAGGACCAACGGACAAAGCTCCGGACCGAGAGGCACTAGGGTTAGGTAAAGCCTGTCTTTTTTTTTATAAACCCTTGCTACAGATCAAACACCACTGTGACAACTGGGTTATTTTGACGAGTAAGGTAAATATATAGCATTCATAAGATTCATTGGATGGGGCAATATTTTTCCATGGAGCTAAGAACAACATTTTTGGGAACGTTTGTGTGAAATTATTTTTGTTATGGGTCAGTGATTCAGAATAAGTTGTTGTTTGAAGTTTTATTTAGTTTTAGTACTGGTTCAACTGTCTATATCGGTTTGTGCAATTTTGGTATATAGGGGAGTTTTGAGGAACATTTTCTGTGACATTATTTGGGCCACAGATTCAGAGAGTTGTTTGAATATATAATAGCCATTTGTTGTCAATTGAGCAATTTGGTAGAGGTGTATCATGAGGAACATTTCTGAGTTTGTATCAAAACAGCACGAAGAAATAACTAATAAATTTAAATAACATGTAGCAACGCCTTTATATAACATGTATTAACATGTTATGCTTTTTCTTGTTATGATATAAATATTTTGAACAGTTTCAAATCAGTTCATATGCATGAAAAGGAGCAGTCAGGGTCTACATACACTATCTAGCCCTCATATATTTCAGCTATTATGGGACATGATAATATTTAAATGTGTTAGAATCTGTGAATTTGTCAAAATGCCCAGTGGCCAACACATCATTAGGCAAACTATCAAACTTAACATCTGATATAATATATACAAAACTCTCCACAAGAAAAGGTACTTAGGTCAATAAGTTGTGTGTTCTTATAAATTTATGGATCAAAAATATGTTGAGGGTTTGCCTTGTGGTCACCTGCTGGGAAAGGGCTGACCTCTTGGCTCTCGTTTGTGGTGAGTTTGTCACTTTCCCATTGGTATCCTGGGTCAGGTGTGGTACTTGATTGTATCAATTCCTGATCTTTGCACCCTTACTTACTTTGTTGGTCATGATCTGGGTACAAACTGTTTAGCAAAGGTTCTCAGCAGAGGACAAAATAGGTCACTGGCAGATATAAGGGTTAAACTTAAGTATACAGTAAAACCTGTCTTAAGCAGCCACTCAAAAAGATGACCAAACATTGGTTTTCAAGACCGATTATCGCTTAATGCAGGTCAAAAGTATTGCAGAATACTTTCGACCTTCATTAAGTTACCATTGGCCATTAAGACCTTTGTTTTGTCTATTTTTGAGTGGCTGCTTAAGACAGGTTTTACTGTATATCAGTGCCAGTCCTGATGTGACATCACCTCTGTGGCAGCTCATCTTGGTCTAAACTGTTTGCAAAGATGTGACGCTTAGGCTAGACTGGCCCCCGTCTAACTGATAATTCTATCATGTTACAAAAAAACTTATTACATTTTTTTTATTCTAAAAGGGTCGGCTATCTGAGTTTGAGCCAAAAAGGGAGATTATATCAGAGAAATTTTTTGTCCAGTAGCAGTAGCTTTCCTTGAACTCAGAGCCTGAGACCAGGCTATGCTAAGGCATACATGCATGAGTAAAAGTTGATTAAGTGTAATCCTACATTATAAGAGAATGTGTGGGGTTTTATCACCCAAAACACAATTTATTATTGAAAGGAAATGGATGTATGCTTATTACTCATTCGAGCCATGCCAAAAGAAAACCCCTCATGTTTGCTTGGAGCACAACCCAGAATCCTATACTTATAATTCACTGCATGTTGTAGCATGGCCACCCTAGCCACTCTTACTAGTAAACGGTGACTTGTCGTCAGCCGACAACCTTTGCAAACAGTTTGGACATAGATCAGGATCGACAAAGTGTCGGCCCTGATCTGGAACCAAATCGTTTGACACTCTGATAGTGTTCCTGAAAGAGTTTTTTTAAAAAGTTAAATTTTGAGAATAGTCAGCAGAGGACAACAAAAAGCATGAAAAATTACCCAGTAGCTACGAAAGTGTATAAGAGGAAGAGTTGTTATCAAATTTTTGAGACCCCTTCTCTCAGGATACGAACTATTTTATTACAGAAAGAAATATTTTGTGTTTATCTACCATGAAATTTCGATCTGAATCTTCAAAAAAAAAGTATCCACATTGAAAAATATGAAATAAATGTTAAAATTGCATTTCTTTCTTTGTCTTTTTTTTTCATTTTTAATTGTCCTAGAAAAGTACCTAAATCTTTAAAGCGTTGATTTATACGCCAAGATGACTTTATTTGTTTGCCCACACTCACTACACTCATTGCCCCTTGAAACCTCTGAAACTACCTACTCCTCCCCCACTCCCCGCAAAAAAGGGAAAGATAAGGTCAACTGACATAGAATAATTATGTTCAACTATTTTCGTGATTTAGTGGTCATCTGCTGACTGTTCAAAATTAACTTTTTAAAAATAATTCTTTCAGGATCAAACTGTTTGGACAGGATGTCGGTCCTGATCTGGAAGCAAAGTTTTTGCAAAGGTTATCAGCCGACAACAAAAGTCGCCACATTCTTATAGTGTCACATCTCACTTCTCTTTATTGTTATACAGCATTTCACCCATATTAAGATATATTTCACCTGAAATTTATACCTTAAATTGTACATGTTTTATTTGAACTTTTCACTGTCTTCATTTATTATGTTTACTTATTGGGATAGGTAGGTTACCAGTACCTATCCTGATGCCTACCTACTGGGTTATTTTGCATTGGCTATTCTTTTTTTCAAATTCAATTTTTTTTTTATTCTTTAGGAATACCATCGGAATGTCAAACAGTTTGGATCCAGATTAGGCCCGACATTTTGTAACCATCTCCACTGTTTGTGAAGGCCTCTTTTGCTTAATTCATCATTTTTTTTTACTCGTTGATGAGTGCCCAGGGTGTGTGTCCCATTTATTCGAAAAAAAGGTTTTCTTTGAGTAATCTTGCAAATACCGTACCTGAAGGTAATGAAAAGATGAAACATGCAAATAAAACTAGAAATCAATGCAGGTTAACTGCGCTTTACCATATTTAGCTTTGTAATATATGCATGAAACACCAGCTTATTTCTTACCTGAACTGAGCAATTTGCTTACCAAATGTATGTGTAACATGAAAAAAATCATGTGACTCTGACGTACCCTGTATACTGCTCCTGCCTGTAGAGACGTTTTTTCATGTTGAAACTTCTAAACATGATGACAACTTTTTATATGAGTCTTACAAAATACATTACCCCCTTTAAAATATGATATTAAATCTGATGTTGTGTAAGATAATACCCCAATATTGATAACTTTTTGAATTAATTCTTTGCCTTCTGGGTAATTTTACATGCTTTTTTGTCGTGTGCTGATTTTTTTCAAAATCAACTTTTTTTAAAAATTCTTTCAGGAATACCATCAGTGTCAAACAGATTGGATCCAGATCAGGCCCGACATTTTGTCGGGCCTAATCTGGATACAAACTGTTTGCAAAGATTATCAGCAGACAACTAGTCATTAATTTCAATATTTTTGATTTGATGGAAACTTTCCAACCTCAGGCCTCCATATTTGTTTTCTTCAATGAACAAAGAATGTGCTCTCGAGCCAAACTTTCTACTTGACCTAAAAATAATGTTTGAATTTACGAAAACAATGTTTGGTTTTCGTGGGCAATATTTAAACTTTCTTGTTAAACAATAGGATATTGATACTATGTTGATAAAGGCCACAATTCAAGTTGACTTGTGTCTATATATGGCCTGGAAGTCAAATAAACCGGACAGCTTGTTCAGCAAAATGTATTAATTTTCAAGAAAACTGCATTATTATATAAGATCATTTGTTTTGTTTGTTTTGTTGCTTTACGTCCCAAGTCAACAGCTATGGTCATTGCGGGACGGTCAGTTCACCTAACCACACTTTTTCCTGGGCAGGCTTGAACAAGCGGTTAACCAGTAATTCGTGCACATACTTTCGCTTGTAACTGACAACAACCCTTCTTGAATGAATCAGCGGAAGGGAGGAGAATGACCGTAGAAATCATTTCATGATCAATCTCCACGAAAGTATGGGACCGGACCGGGATCGAACTCGCGACCCCTGGATCTGCAGTCAGACACGCATTTATATAAGATCAGAATGGCAAACAAGAAATCGAGAGATCTTTTAATAAACCCATTCCTTACTGAATCTCATCTGTCAGGGCTTTTTCCAGCAATTTTGGGATAAGGCCATTGGCCAAAATTGTTGGGAAAAAATGACTGACTTAACATCAAAACTGGGAGAAAATAATGACATCGAACATAACAAGGGTAGCAAAATATATTCTCAAAATAAGGTTATTTTATTGTATTATGTCAATCATACCATTTAAGCACAAGTGTTTAAGTATCATTCTGATATGGGTCATTGTTTCTCATAAGTAGTAGTGGTCTCTAAAAAAAGTAAATAAAAAAAATAAAAAATTAATTTTCTTAATTGGGTAAAACAGACATGGTATTGGGAAAAAAGGTGGTTATTTTCGATTGGGAATGGGGCCGAAATTCGGCCCCTAGAGAAGGGCAGAAAATCCCCTGTCTGTGTCTTTGGCGTCTCACCAAGGATCTGTTTGTTAAGATAAAAGCAATCTTTAAGGACTACAGTGAACAGTTAACAATTCAATTTGTAACCCTCTCAAAATACATAACTGACCATCTACATTTTATCACAATAAGCCGGATGAAAGTCTTGAATCACCTATGAAAAGTTTAAAGAATTCACTTCTCCAACCCGACTGACCTTAAAACTTAGTTTAGGCAAACAAACACCATTTCCACAGTCATGACCTTATATAACAGGGCTTAAAGTTGCTGACCTTATACCTTTGCTAAGGTACACTCAATAGGGGATCCATCCTCGTTAATCCAGGTGTAACCCATTCTGTTACACTGCATTCATCACATGAATGCAGTGTAACGGAATGGGTTACACCTGGGTTAAGGTAGACTGATATCAGTGGAAGATATTGATTCAATACCAATTTTAACCACTTCCATTCCACATCTTATCTTTTGCTAAAATATTCCAGTCCAGAATTTTAATTGATGCTGGCTCAAACATCTGATGAGATAGCAGAAGAGAGGAATATGGTTATTTAGTGAAAAGATATCAATATGATTGAAAATATCTATATGCAAAAAAAATCCAACATCTCATCAGACTTTATAAGTCTACCATATTGGCTGCCATCTTGGTATTAATACATTGAACAAAACCCATATTCGAGGTTGAACAAGACATGGATAAAAGTAATGTGTAAATGAAATCTGGAAGAAATGAAAGACAAAAGGGGCCAACAAAAGGCTTAGTTTTTGCACCCAAAAGATATGTCATTTCAGTACTAGCCATCTTCGAACCATATGTCAAACCAAACCCATATGCAAGCTTGTCCGAAATGATAAAGTGATGCACGAGTGAAAGGAAGAAATTAGTGAGAAATGACTTAACATAATGGGCCCACAAAAGCTGTCAAACGGACACACTGAATACTGCGGGACTTCAGCAAGCTAATGTTGGTTTGGCCCTAATAACCCATATTTTACCACAATTAAATTAGTGTGAGATAAAAGGAGGAATTTTTCAAAATATCATAGTAACCATTTTACTATCTTGAACTATTCAAAAGCTGTGATCTGATAGTATTTTATTTGCGCATGCATTTCTTGCCAGTCACTTAATTTGGTTAATTAAAGAGGAAAATTTCTTGTGCTATGGTTTACCTCAAGGATGAAATCTCCTGGTTTTAGCCCTGCCCTGTCTGCGGCACTGCCTGGATCAATGCTGTCAAGGTACTGCAAGGCTGGGAACTCTGCTGTCGGTCGAAAGTCAAGCTCTCCATTAGGCTTGAGTTGGGCTGAAAATAGATATTTAAAACTACCATTCAACAATTACATTTTTATAGAAGTTACATTAAATGAAAAATAAAAGCTTTCTAGCAGTATTATACAGTTCTTAAAGAAAGAGCATTACATAGTCTATTTTATGTCTGCAAGACACATTTTCATCATCCAGTACAATCTAATAATAGGCGGATAACTGTATTCAAAATTTAAATTTGGGGAGGTATCTCGTCGGATATATGGTCGGAAATTTTGTATTCAAACTTGATATCCGACCACATATCCGACAATATACCTCCCCAAATAAAAATCTTGAGTATATTTATCCCCATTCTAATGCACTTCTGCTATTTCCTCTCAATTTTAAGTGTTGCAAGCTGCATAAAGCCGCAAGTCATCCAACGAAATGTGACATAATTAACGACGTCAAACTATTTCCAACAGTATATCACAGGATATACTGTCGCATTTTTGACGTTATCCAATCAGACGTCTCGTTACAAAAGCACTTAATTAGAATGTGAATTAATCGTAGGAAAGTTTGAAATATAAAAAGGTCCTATATTTTGTATTTATTCCATCAGTATATTCATTTTATTGTGTACATGTACCTGTATGTGTGTGTTTGAATGTGGTTGCATGCAAGTAACTGTAATTGTTCTGTGTCTCTTCTGGGTTGGTCTGCAATGTGTGATTGTGGCATTTCCTGGTCATGCTTACTTTTTTTATATAATGAATATAACACTGTACAGGGGCGGATCCAGGATTTCTGGAACGGGGGTTCATATACATAAAGGTGTAGGGGGTTCAGTTGGCTGATTTTATCTCATTTTTTCTAAATATCCCATGAAAATGAAATAATTTTGTCTCACTGAGACCAAATTATTTCATTTTCATAGGATATTTTAAAACAGGGGGTGGGGAGGAGGTTCGAGCGAACCCCCTGAACTCCCTCTGAATCTACCACTGCTGTAAGTGAATAACAAAACTACCTCTTTCAAGTTTTTCAAATGTCACAGAAGCCCCTGAACATTTGTTGTAGACAAGTTTTCTTCTCCGAGATGGTCTTACTATGTTACCCATCCTGATTCCAATCTTATAAGTTTTCAACAGTACTTATTTGAAGTTGAACATAGAAGTATTACGAACACAAAAATAAGGTATAATAATAACCGAGTCTGAACTTTTCAATCGGTGCTTAAATATATGTAGACTGTAGAGTGTGCTTTTAAAATGTATCACACTTTTGATTCCAAAAATCCAAAAGCAGTTTCCATCAGAAAATATATTAACCTCCTACACACATTGACACAAGTGAGTATTATAATAGTCTCTGAGAGTTCTGTCTCAAAATCAACATTTTGTTTCTTTCCATGCCAAGTTTAAGCAACAATGTCCTAGAGAATTTTCTTGAGAAGGCAAAAGTCCCTCGCACTCACAATCAACCATATAGTTATCATGATGTTAATGGTTTTTAAAACAGGGAGAGTTTCCTTAGATCAAACAATCTGTCCTGATAAATTCCAGATTTGTAAATATCTTAAACATTTTAAGACAGCTTTAGACTTTCACAAAGTACCAAATAATGATCATTATTCACTGGACATACTTAAATTGTGATTTTTTCAACTAAGGTGAAATTGCATTATGTAGTTTACACAAGGGATATTAGCGGATTTTCTATTTTAACAAATCTTTGATTATTTGTAATATATGAAAGAATGTGATCAATTGTAGAAGTGTGATTTCTATTGTTGAGTTTTGTTGTCACTGTACTTTTTGCCAGTTAACCATTTGTTAGAATTTCCATATTGTACAGTATAACCTGTCTAAAATGGCCACTCTCAAAGAGACCAAAAAATGGTTTTCAAGACTAATTATCCCTTTATGCAGGTCAAAAAATTACAGAATGCTCCAAGGGGAGCATTCTGCAATACTTTCGACCTTCATTAAGCTACCATTTGTTATTAAGATCTTTGTTTTGTCTTTTTTTGAGTGGCTGCTTAAGACATGTTTTAATGTATTGACAACCTACATGTAATTTCTGTTTTGTGGAGTTCGCAGACCCGCTGTAAGATGAACATTTTTATTATATTGAGATTTTTTAACAACTAAAAAGGATGGGTCAACTGGGCTCACTGCCTTGGAAAGTGATGGGCCATATTTTGAAATCATGGGACAATGACCCGGGCCCACCATAAATCTGAAGGCCTGAATCTACACTGTTTGTTAATGCACTTGTTCATAAATTTCTTGAATAAAAAAGGGCAAAGTGCATAATAGGTGGTAATGACTTTTGGAGACAGAAGATAATGTTTGAGGGACATTTATAATCTAGGAAGACCCAATTTTGTTATCAATATCTTTCTTTCACTGTTACTTTGATGAAGATACATTTTGATCAACTCTTAAGAAAATGGTACCTTTCAAATAAGCATAATATCAAACATCCCTTGAAATGGCCTTCATCCAATCAAATCAATATTTTTGTACAGTAAAACCTGTCTTAAGTGACCACTCAAAAGTAGACAAAACAAAAGCTCTTAATGACAAATGGTAGCTTATTGCATAAGTAAGTAAGTAAGTAAAGGCTTTATTTAACGAGGGTGACTACATTTAGTGTATACAAATAATGACAAATGTAATAACTAATCTTCCATAAGTACTGCAGAATGCTCCCCTTGGAGCATTCTGCAATACTTTTGAACTGCATTAAGCGATAATTGGTATGAAAACCAATTTTGGTCTTTTTGAGAGTGGCCGTTTTAGACAGGTTTTACTGTACATGTTTATATTGTCAATGTTTTTCAACATAGTAAAAGCATGAAATCAAATCTCTTTTATTGATATCCAATCATATTTGTTTTGTTTTTTTATTTTATAATCAGATATATTTCTCTACCAATTTCTTCCATTTTGTATTTTGTCTACTTGCTATGTTCTTGAATTAGTTTTTAAATGAAACAAGCTACCTACTTCAAACAAAAGTTGTTGCTGAACAAGTTGGCCATGAATGACATTTAGCTGGTGGGCCGATTGACCTGCTGCTTTTTTGGTCCTGATTGCGCTAACAGGTTGATCATCAAAAGGGTGAAAACCTATGATTGCTTTGATAGTAACTTCATAATCAGATGCAATTTATTGTGAAGAAGGACAGCTAGATGCCCTCAGAAATGTTGTTTGACATAATGTGAGGTTTTTTAACACTGTTCAAAAGTCTCTAGCTGACAGCTTTTACATGGTATGTGTCACCCCTGACAGATTAGTTGTTATAAAACACAACACATAGGAGTTTGCTGCCAGAAAAAAGGAAAACTTCTACTTTACCAGGCCCAAGAAGATGTGGGAGGCAGGGACAGGGGCTATTACTTCAAGGCTTACTTCAATCTTCTGATATTCTGAAGCTCTTTCAGCTTGCATGACACTCTAATTGAAAATGCTGAGAGCTAGACAGTAGATACCATATGCTTTCTGTATGAGCAGTTGCTAATTTACCAAGCTTCTGCTAAACATAATTTATATTAAAAATTTTTCCTTTAGTTGAAATTTCAGATTCTGTAGGATCTATGCAATGTACATGTTATATTTATGCCTCGAGGCAACAAAACCTGTCTTCGGGGCTTCTGACAAAGCGAGACTCAAACCAGTCGCCACAGCTACAATGACTATCTAGAAAAATAAATGTTGCAAGTTTAGATATGATACTTTCTAAAAGGGAATAACTAAGGTCCTGATCAGTCTGCTGGTCTGCCCCTTCGTTGTTTGCAAACAATTGAAGACAGGTTTTCTCGTGTTGAGGCCCATTTAGAGTTTTTGTTTTGTTTAAAATATATTTACAAATTACATCATGTGGGTGTTTTCATTGAAATGATGATAAAGTATTTAAGAGATTATTGATGACACATTCTTTATAAACAACAAAATAAGTTTCCTTGAAATTAGGGCTCAACATTTCTTCTCAATTATCAATATATCTGATAGAGGTCATTTTGCACACTGGGTAATTTTGCATGCTTTTACAAACTTTTTTCAAAAATAAATATTTCAGGAAAACACTGAGGCTGATGAATTATCACGGACCTTTAATGATGATATTGAGTGGGGTCTAGATATTGATTTCTTTGTTTTGTTGCTTTATGTCCCAAGCCTGACGGGACAGTCAGTTCACCTAACCACACTTTTTCCTGGGCAAGCTTGAACAAGCGGTTAACCAGTACTTCGTGCACATACTTTCGCTTTTAACTGACAACAATCCTTCTTGAATGATTCAGCGGAAGGGAGGAGAATGACCGTGATCAATCTCCACTAAAAGTATGGGACTGGGCTGGGATCGGACTCGCGACCCCTGGATCGTCTAGATATTGAGGTGATCTATTAAAGTTCCCTGCTATAAAGTCAAACAGTTGGTGCATTAAGCTAAAATATTTTAGAACAACTGTACTCAGGCATTCAAGATATGTTTTAAGGTGTTAGGATAGGTGATAATATGGATAGTGTGAGGTGATAAACGATTAATTATCCTCAATTACGTCATATGACTTGACAAAAACAAATATTTCATAAAACTACTAAATTTTGTGCGCATTTGCAGAGCAACAATTCATTTTCATTTTTTTAGATAGCATAACTGGAAAGTGTTTATCATCCATGCATATCCTACTGTGACCTTAATATAAAGTCAAGGTCACATTTGATGCATGGGGTGGACCAAATCATTATTTGTTGTAGATTGTAATTGTAAGACTGATTTTCTTACCAGTACAATGTATTAACTCTTTGTATTCTGGGTAAATTTTCATGCTTTTGATGCAGTCTGCTGCCTTTTGTAATATTTTTGCCGGTCTTTGACCAGATGAACCAGATAGGGATCCAGCGTTTTTTTACAATAGATTAATCTGTTTCATGTGTGGATTTTAATGCTTATATTTACAATATGTGTATGATATTTCTAAACATAACACAACATTGCCCTGTGATGCAATTAATTTATGGTATCATGGCCCTCAAAAAAATGAACCATATCCAGTGGGTGCACATGTTCACAGTACTGTACACTTTGTCAGAGATATTAGTTAAACTTTACTGCAATATTCACAACAAACACATGTATAATCACTTAATCCAAATAACTGTCCGAGTTTATGAAAAGATGACTAAGTTTTCTCAATTTCGACTAGAAGTGGCGACAGCTGCTGCACAGTATAGAGAGATGATATAACCCAGACCTGTCAGGTAAAAACAGTTTCCTTGTCAATTTCTAGCATTCAAATAAACAATTGCAGTGACATCACCTGTGACATCATCATTCTTAGATTAAGTTGTGGTACTGGTTATACCTTAGACATGTGTAGACTCGGACGTGCCTGTGCCGCCTCCTTTTAAGCTTAAAAACTCCAAATGGTGTTCAGTCAGTAGCTTAAAAATCATAGAATGCTCAAGCGACTTGCAAAGGCTCTGATCAGACTGCGCGTATGCACAGGCTGGTCTGAGCCTTTGCTGGTCGCACATATCACATTGTTGGAAATCTCATGTCGGAGCTCAAATCATATGACTGCATTCTTAAATTTTGGCGTAAATGAGTCCTTAAAATTCCATGTGAATTGTCTCGTAGACGATTCACATGACACGAGACGATTCACATGAAATTCCAAGGACTTGTCTTAACTTCTTGATTAATAAAGAAGCAGCAAAATTTGATGACGTCACATGTGGCAAATTCTAGGTGGCGCTTTGTGGGTTATATAGCTATATCTCAAAACTCCCAACCTAAAGTAATAATCTTCTTTGAGGCGGGTCTGTAGCAGCTAAACTATTTCAAATCAATAAAGCCCACATGTCGCCGTCAACAAACATGTGCAACACCTACTACTGGTGTTATATTTATTGTTTTGCGATCATTTATCGAATGGTCTATTCTAACCCAGAAATTGTGCTCAACTTCATCATAGTACAAGTATTCATGTTGTTGTCAATTTTTTATTTTTTTTTTTGCAGCTGACGTCAGTTTTTTGATAAAGTGTTACAATATTGTTTAGCAATGTTGATGTCATAACAGTCATTGGATGATCTCAAATGATGTAAATTAGAAAATTTGTATGAAAGGATAATGATCCATCATGGCTTTGTTATGTAAATAGAGAATACTAGGTGAGTGTCTTTTGATATCAAGTTTACCCGGCAAGGTTTTGAGAACGCTTGTTGACATTGCGAGGCTTGCCGAGCGATTCAACATGCATTCTCAAAGCTGAGCCTGGTAAACTTGATATCAAAAGACGCCAACCTGGTATTCTATTTATCAGTTTACAAGTTGATTCACTCTTCAAACAAGCGATTATTACGTAATTTCATGAGTTTCATGTAGATTACATCATTCAAAAAGTGCAACAGGCAACGGATATCAGGTCAGCCTGCAACAATGCAGTTAGTATGAGAGGTGACTGATAAAGGTATATACTAGCTGCAAAAAGCAGTAAAGTGTTAATTGTACAAAGTAAGTAAAGGTGCAAAGATCAGGAATCCAAACTATGTTTGTGTACTTTGTGTTCTTTCTAGTTTTGCAATCATCTTGCTGCTGGGGAAAAGAGAGTTGGTTGCTTGACTCTTATTGTCTTCTGAATGTTGTGTTGCTAATAAAGTTCTTTGCCTCTTCCTCACTGTGCCATGGGTTGGTCTGTGGTGTGTGATTGTGGCATTTCGTGGTTATACTCACTTGCTTTGTGATCCTCGGGACAGATTTTTCTACCCCATCCTCACACTCATGGTAGATTCTATTATGACCATGGTGTGTGGTCTACTTACATTTAGCACCTCTTAAAACAAAACCATATCCTTCTGAAGCTCTCTGTAATACTACTGTCCTTGGAGCATACTCGCTGAAAGTAGAAGATAAAACATTTTTGAGGCTCTGTTCATTATAAAATACTCTCACCCCATCCTACCCCATATGGGGATACTCGTCCTCTTCAGATCAATAACCAAGAAAATTGCAATATTTGACTACAAATGCAAAATATGAAACAAAACATGTCTAGAGACAGATGGGACAACGTATGCCTCGAGTCAATTGTATCTATAATTTTTTTGCAAATGAATTCTAACTACATTGGCAAATCAAGGAATGCCTATCATATTTCAGGGTTCATACAGGCAAGTTTGAATTGAATTCAAGGGCTTTTCAAGGACTTCTAAACACTATCCTACAGTTTTCAAGAACTAAAAGTTTAGAAAAATTAGTACAAAATTGCTGTGCCGTTATTTGGTGCAGCATTTGCTGCACCAAATAAAGGCACAACAATTTTATACTGATTTAGATCTCTATCAACAGTGTTAATTCCTATAGAAAAAAAAAAGAATTGAAGGACTTTTTAAGACCTTTGACCTTTGTGTGATTTCCCTGTACTTTTCAAGGCATAATCAATTTTCAAGGACTTTTCAAGAAAGCCCTCTAAATTTGAGTACTTTTAAAGCTTGTGCAAACCCTGTATTCAAAGAAGTGCTGCCATTCTTCTTGTTTTTGTTTTTTTAAAAGTCATGACTCAGCTCACTTTTCAATGGTACTGTGGGGTTGGAGCTCAGGTAAAGACCTCTTACTAGTTTAGCCCTATGTTGTCCCTCCTTTCCCCCACCTGGAGGAGACTTTGTGTATAATTCAAGGACTTCTCGAGGACTTCTCAAGGGCTTTCTTACTGTTTTCAAGGACTGAAAACTTATGAAAAATACTGATTTACATGTTAAAAATTCTACTTCAGAAATGCTAGACTGCTTTCCTTAAGAAATAAGTTTTAGAAAATTAGTATAAAATTGTGGTGCCTTTATTTGGTGCAGCATATTGCTGCACCAAATAAAGGAACCACAGTTTTATACTGATTAAGGTCTCCAAAGCCAGTGTTGAATCCTCCTGTAAATTGTAAAATTCAAGTACTTTTCAAGGCTTTTTTGTGTTTTATAAGTACTTTTCAAGGCAAATTTAATTTTCAAGGACTTTTTAAGACAGTCCTGTAAATCAAGTACTTTTCAAGCCTGTGCCGACCCTGTGGCTACAAATGACTGGTTCACAATATCATAACAAATCTGCTGAACACTTCATTGGCAAAGGCCACCATCAATTAATTCATTTAGGAGATACACCCATTCACAATCTGGGTCGTATACATTTTGTACATATTTGAAGTCCTACACAACATACAGGTATTGTATAAATTATGACTATAAAATTCTTCTGTGTCAAACTGATAAATATTTGATAACAATACGAACATGTACATAGGTTTAACAACAATTGCATTAAATTTTATAGCGTTTAAACACAAAGAGGGTTATACAGGGCTATTAAAAATCATTTCATTTCAAAGGAGAACTCCAACAAACATTGACAAACTTAAGCCCTATATTGCATACATTATAAGTAATACAGCAAAACCTGTCAAAAAGAAGACCAAAATTGTTTTTCAAGACTGATTATCACATAATGCAGGTCAAAAGTATTGCAGAATGCTCCAAAAGAGCATTCTGCAATACTTTCGACCTTCATTAAGCTACCATTCGTCTTTAAGACCTTTGTTTTGTCTATTTTTGAGTGGCTGCTTAAGACAGATTTTATTGTAGTCATCTATTACCACTGCCCCACACCTACGGGGCCGTCTCCATATGACCTTAGCTGTTGGTGGGACGTTAAACACTAAACACAACAACAACACCAACGGGGAATTTTGGGACAATAATTTTTCATAATTTACAGTCCTGCTAAATGACCATCCAAAGATAAACTTCTTTCTGTTACGTCGGGCAGGTCTTCCTGGGTTGAACCAGTACTAAGCAAGGAAAAATGTATCTTGCTCAAGGACACAACGCAGTGATGCCGGTGAAGCTCGAGTCCCGGTTCTTTGGTCTCGAGTCAAGCATTCTACCACTGGTAGGAAACTCAAAGAGATCACTGCCCTTCGCATTATCCCATAGGTAGGAGGTAGTGGTTACAAAAGACTGGTGCAATACACAGAAACAGAATTTGAAACGTAGATCGACTTGCAGCCCAAATATTAAGAGATATATTTCCATATTCACACTTTCTTGGTTTTTCTAAGAAAAAAAGAAAGATGGGAAGAGTAAACAATTTTTCAGTCATGTCAGGATGCTTTTCTGGGCTACAAACCAGTACTTAGCAATAAGGATAAAGTGTCTTGCTCAATGACCAAACATGGCACCAACAGAGGGATTGGAACCCAAGACTTCTTGCTCACAAGCCACCACTCTACAGAGCACCGGGCTGCGTAGCGCAGTTGGTAATGTGTCTGGCTACAGATGCTTGTTTGACTGCAGATCCAGGGGTCAGTAGATCTATCATGGCCCGGTCCCATACTTTCATGGAGATTCATCATGAAATAATTTCTACGGTCATTCTCCTCCCTTCCGCTGATTCATTCAAGAAGGGTTGTTGTCAGTTACAAGCGATAGTATGTGCACGAATTACTGGTTAACCGCTTGTTCAAGCTTGTCCAGGAAAAGTGAGGTTAGGTGAACTTACCGTCCCGCAATGACCATAGCTGTTGACTTGGGACGTAAAGCAATAAATCAAACAAACAAAACTCTACGGAGCTATGATGCACTAGAAATATGATGTAATTTGAAAATTGTAAAATATGACCCCTAAAAATATAATAAAAGCGCTGCAGGCATGCAACATACCCCGCCAGGGGTTATTTTCAATGTTTCTAACAGCAATCAAGGCTATAACTCTGTACGTATTTGTCAAACTTTACCCTTCTGCAGTCCCAGGACACTTCTTCACAATATCGACTCTCATACCAAGTTTGAAGAAAATCGGTAAATGAATGCCAAAGATAGAGAGTGAAAACCAATTTCTAACGTCAATCAAGGGCCATAACTCTGTAATTATTTGCCAAAATTTACCCATCTGCAATCCCAGGACACTCCTCTCCAATATCAACTCTCGTACCAAGTTTGAAGAAAATCGGCAAAGGAATGCCAAAGATATAGAGTGAAATCCAATTTCTAACGTCAATCAAGGGCCGTAAATCTGTACTTATTTGCCAAAATTTACCCATCTGCAGTCCCAGGACACTCCTTCCCAATATCAACTCTCATACCAAGTTTGAAGAAAATCAGTAAAGGAATGCCAAAGATAGAGAGTGAAAACCAATTTCTAACATCAATCAAGGGCCGTAACTCTGTACTTATTTGCCAAAATTTACCCATCTGCAATCCCAGGACACTCCTTCCCAATATCAACTCTCGTACCAAGTTTGAAGAAAATCGGTAAAGGAATGCCAAATATGTAGAGTGAAAACCAATTTCTAACGTCAACCAAGGACCGTAACTCTGTACTTCTTTTCCAAAATTTACCCATCTGCAATCCCAGGACACTCCTCTCCAATATCAACTCTCGTACCAAGTTTGAAGAAAATCGGTAAAGGAATGCCAAAGATATAGAGTGAAATCCAATTTCTAACGTCAATCAAGGGCCGTAAATCTGTACTTATTTGCCAAAATTTACCCATCTGCAGTCCCAGGACACTCCTTCCCAATATCAACTCTCATACCAAGTTTGAAGAAAATCAGTAAAGGAATGCCAAAGATAGAGAGTGAAAACCAATTTCTAACATCAATCAAGGGCCGTAACTCTGTACTTATTTGCCAAAATTTACCCATCTGCAATCCCAGGACACTCCTTCCCAATATCAACTCTCGTACCAAGTTTGAAGAAAATCGGTAAAGGAATGCCAAATATGTAGAGTGAAAACCAATTTCTAACGTCAACCAAGGACCGTAACTCTGTACTTCTTTTCCAAAATTTACCCATCTGCAATCCCAGGACACTCCTCTCCAATATCAACTCTCGTACCAAGTTTAAAGAAAATTGGTTAAAAAATGCTCCCAGCAGAGAGTGAAAACGATGCGCTGACGGACAGACGTACAGACGGACGGACAGACGGACACTCAAAGGCAATTTTTTGAATGGAGGGTATAACATAATACCCTGCACTTTTTAAAGTGGTGGGGTATAAAAATGACTATCCAAACCTGTATCGAAGACTATCTAATTTCTGCGAATCTACAAGACAATGATTTCTACCAGGGATGGGGTGCATGTGATGACTCTTAGCCCTTATAATAGTGCAAATTACGTGCAATGATCCAGAAAGTTTTAAATGGCGTTTCACTGGCATGCAGATAATGGCCAAGGATTGAATACTGGCTTGTTGCTTTCTGATTTTTCAGGGGATCCGGACCACTATTGCTAATAGACTCTATATGTTGGTGATTTTTCAGAGGGGGGTCCGGACCCGCTATCCCCCTCCCCCCCCCCCCCTCTGGATCCGCCCATGGATAATGACTGCAGCAGATGACAAATTTTGCTAGGGCGATTCACATCTTGTTTGTTTTTTTAAAGCAGGGACAAAATTTGAACATTTTTTGTGATGTCAGAGTTTGGAACAAAATTTTTGAGCGTAAAATTTGTAAATATTTTCTTAACCATCAGTTTTAACTTCTGTTTTGGCTGCTCAAAAGAACCGTCTCATTGAGACGCTTTTTTTGAGTATCCACAACATGTGTTTTGGTTGAGAAATAAGAAAATTATTTTTGGGTATACACACACTCTTACGGAAAGGCCTGGATGTTCTATCCAGGTAAATAAATCCAGATACTTACAATCGACTTGTAGTGAAATATTTTGCTTGTCTGGCACTTTTGTACAGTTTTTGGCGTTTGAACATGACTTATCCGAACGTAACTTAGTTTCAGTCCCACTGTCTTTATCAGAACATCCTAAATATTCAAGATAATCTCAATTTTGACGATTTCTATCGATCGGTACGAAATCAAAACACCAATTTATATCTCCACCATCTTCCTAGAAGATAGTCACGTGACCAGTTTAAAGGACTTTGATCTTCATGTTACCTCCCTGATCAATACACTTGTACAAAATTAATTCTTTTATCGCCTAACTTAATTAGTTTATCATATGTAATTCACTTAGGTCAATGAAAGTAAGGCCAAGGCAATTTTTTCTTTGGTTACCATTCGGTCAATTGTTAGCTTAAGTTAACTGCCATTTAACTCGTCTCAGCCTGGCCCCTTTGTTGACTGGGCAACTTCAGAAAAGACCCAGATGAAATGGGCCTCGAAGCGACAAAACCTGTCTTCGGGGGTTTGCGAACAACACAGGCGCAGACCAGCCTGCCCATCCGTGCAGACTGATCAGCACCTTTAATATTTGCTTTGTGAAAAGTATAATATCTAAACTTGCTGCAAGCGAAATTTCAAGTTTCTAGCTATAGTCTATGTAGCTGAGGGTACTGGTTTGAGTCTGGCTTTGTCGGAAACCCCGAAGACAGGTTTTGTCATGACGAGGCCCAAATGCGACAGGACATGCCATTTCTTTAGAGTCTGCACTGTTTGCTTACCCAAAAAACAACATCAAGGAGCAAGAAAAACTAAATAATTTTGAAATTCCAACCTGTGACCCCTTGAAATGTATAATGCAACATCCAAACTATATTGTAGTAAACCACATGGTAGAATCCATCGGTTGTTGCAGCGTTAAGTAGCAGTTCTCGGGATGAAAACTTATAGTCACACTTTTATTAAGAAGCACTTAATTGTTTTGTTGGCCTAATTGGTACACACTTGAGTTAAAGACATGATTTTCAATATTATATGCAGCCGGGCCTGCACCACATCTTGGCCTAAAGTTTCAGCTCAAGAGGGTGAAAACTGTAAGAGATGAATTACCCCTTTTCAAATCATCAAAGAGCAATAACTCTGTTAAAATTCAGTTGGCATTAACCTCTTAATAATAATGGCAACTCCCTAGCTTAATCAGAGTGAAGACTAACCCGACTGACAGTCGACAGAATGCCATAATATGATCAAATTTTTTCAAAACAGGTGTATTAAATTCAAAAGCAACATTGTCTGGGCGCATTATAGGTAAAGCGCCACCTTCAATTTGCAGCAGACGACAATTTCAAATTTTGACTCTTTTTCAAAAATAACAAATAGGGCATGATTTTTCACGATTCTTATGAAATATCATTCCTTATTTCATTCGAAAATTAGGAAAGATGTCACTGCAGTCGTGATTGGCGCTTTAAGGGTTAAGATTCAATCTCGTTTTGGACCATTGAAAAACAATATTTTCGCTTCAACAAATTTTAATGTCCATACTTTGGCCTAAGATCTGGGTCAGTTCAATGTGTTGAAAGCAAGCAATCTTAATCTTACTGTTTTGCTATTGACAAAAGTCAAAGAGAAGTTTGACTATCCTACCATTTGTTTGTTTGTTTGATTTGATTCTTTACGTCCACTCAACAATCTTTCAGTTATGCGGGACGGGTCTTCCTGGGTTGAACCAGTTATAAGCTAGGATAAATGTGTCTTGCTCAAGGACCACAACGCAGTGACGCCGGTGAGGCTCGAACCCGCGGCCCTTCGGTCTCGAGTCAAGCACTCTACCACTGAGCCACTGCGCTCCCTATCCTACCATTTTGCTTTTGACCAAAATTGCAAAGAAACTAGAGGACCTGAAGGTCCTGAGGCGCTCACCTGATCTCATTAATAATGTTAAAATAGTTCAAGGTTTTATGGCTTATAATAAAACATATTTTGCTATACCATATATGGGGGTTGCAGCCATTTTGGTCAAGTGACCTAAAACAATCTTATATATACTCCATCAAACAACCCAGTGATTTCTGAGAAACCAATGTTTAGATAGGTATGTGGCAGTGGAAATGAGTGGCATTGGATAAAAGGTCACAGGTCAGCTTGACATTTTTGACATTTTGTACTTATATAAAACCATTGTCTCATAAAGTTAAACATTTCTAGAAAGTATTATGATTTCGGCTTAAACAGTTATAGAAAAATGAACATTTCAAGATTTTTCCCATATAAATGCATAAGAATCAAATTTGACCTTGCCATAAAGTAGGTCAAGGTCAAGCTAGATTTATCATTTGTGCAAACCTGGTAGAGACCACAGCCCCAATGCTACATACCAAGTCCCAAGACCATTGGCCTTTTGGTTCCAGAGAATAAGGTATTTAACAGGATTTTACCATATACGGGTGTGGTGGCCTTGACCTTTGAAACTTATTTATAGCCAATGTCTCATTAGGTTAAACATATCAAGTGAGAAAATGACTTTGGCTTCAACCGTATAAAAAAATCAACTTTTCCAAAAAAATCCCATTTAAATGCATTTGGAAGCAAATTTGACCTTGATGTTATGTAGGTCAAGGTCAACCTAGGATCATTATTTGAACAAACTTGGTAGCCCCCACTTCCCAAATGCTACATACCAACTCCCAAGGTCATTGGCCTTCTGGTTCTGGAGAAGAAGATTTTTAAAGGGTTTTTACCATATATGAGCGTGGCAGCCATCTTGGTCATGAGACCAAAGTATTTTGCATAAATTTTGACTAACCTATCATAAGGAGTCTTTAGGTGAAATATGAGTTCAATTGGACTGATGGTTTGTGAGAAAACTATGTTTTAATATATTGATGGGACTCCAATATGAGCAACCTAAGCTGAAAGGTCAAAGGTCAACTTTGACCTTTGGAACTTATTTATAGCCATTGTCTCATTAGGTTACACATATCAAGTGAGAATTATGACTAAGGCTTCCTCGGTTTTCCAAAAAATCAACTTTTCAGAAATTTCCCCATTTAAATGCATTAGGAAGCAAATTTGACCTTGATGTTAAGTAGGTCAAGGTCAACCTAGAATCATCATTTGAACAAACTTGGTAGGCCCCACTACCCCAATGCTACATACCAAGTCCCAAGGTCATCAACCTTCCGGTTCTGGAGAAGAAGATTTTTAAAGGGTTTTTACCATATATGGGCATGGCGGCCATCTTGGTCATGTGACCAAAATATTTTGCATAAATTTTGGCTAACATATCATAAGGAGTCTTCACATGAAATTTGAGTTCAATTGAACTAATGGTTTGTGAGAAAACTATGTTTTAATATATTGATGGGATTCCAATATGAGCCACCTAAGCTGAAAGGTCAAAGGTCAACCTTGACCTTTGGAACTTATTTATAGCCATTGTCTCATTAGGTTACACATATCAAGTGAGAATAATGACTAGGGCTTCCACAGTTTTCAAAAAAATTGACTTTTCAGAAATTTCCCCATTTAAATGCATTAGGAAGCAAATTTGACCTTGACGTTAAGTAGGTCAAGGTCAACCTAGGATCATAATTTGAAAAAACTTGGTAGGCCCCACTACCACAATGCTACATACCAAGTCCCAAGGTCATCGGCCTTCTGGTTCTGGAGAAGAAGATTTTTAAAGGGTTTTTACCATATATAGGCGTGGCGGCCATCTTGGTCATGTGACCAGGACCATTTGAACAAACTTTCGTTCCCGCGTCCTAAGGAGTCTCCATATGTAATTTGAAGTTAATTGGCCCAGTGGTTTCAGAGGAGAAGATGTTTGAAATTGTGGACGGACGGACGGACGACGGACGGACGCCGGAGTGACTGGTATACTATTAGCTCACCCATGAGCCTTCGGCTCAGGTGAGCTAAAAAGTTAAAAAGAGAAAACAAAATGTAACCAACCATCAGCAGAGAAAGTTACAGAAACTTTGAAAATCTTGACTATATTTAGACACCCAGTACAGTTATCAGAATTTGCTCTGCATATTATTATAGCTTAGCCCTGGCAGGGGAGTGACTTCTATATGAGGCTGTTACCACACCGGGTAGGCGGCAATCGAAAACACCAATACTATCAACGAACAGGGATCAAAAATCGATAGAAACAGTGTTTTCGATTGCCATTTGTCGCCAGTGTGGCGACAAATGGCAATTGAAAACTCTGTTTCTAACGATTTTTGATCTACGTTCCTCGATAGTATTGGCATTTTCGATTGCCGCCTACTCGGTGTGGTTAAGTCAGGGCTACCTGGCCTGATCTAGCAGATAAGCATCATGGTCACTGAGCTGACAAAAGATGTCAATCATTTCCCAGGTATTTTCCAGAGAGCCAATCAAATTAGAGATAAAGTCTCATGACCTCCTATAGATGTTTACAGCTTGATGGCAATTGAGAAAGTGAGAAAACAGAAGCTTATTTTGCCTTTTATAGCCTACTCCTGCCTTTAACACAATTTCAATGAATGCTACTAGACTATTAAACTTCATAATATTTGACACAGATACTTTGTAGAGTCCTTGCTCGGTAAGCGTAGAGTGACGAAATGGATTAACAGTTAGAAGTATGAAAGAAAACCCTGTATTTGTCCAATCGGGTGAATAAAGCACCATCACCTGACCATCTACGTAACTCTACGCTTATCGAGCAATATCTATACATAATATTAATACAAAAATTGTGCCCTATTGTGTGACGTTATTCACCAGACCAACAGGTTTAGATAAAACAAAAATTTTCAGCGTAAAATTGTAAATATTTTCTTACCCATAATTTTAAGCATATGTTTTGGGAGCTCAAAAGAACCGTCTCATTGAGACGGTTCTTTTGAGTACCCACAACATATGTTTTGGTTGAGAAATAAGAAAATTATTTTTCCGTTAGGCACTCTTAACTCAAGTCCTGCCAGACGTTGGTGGGAATAAATCAAAGTGTTCACAGATGACTGCCTCGTAATGACCGTTTTGTTTCAGGCCAATAAGACATTACAAAGTACATCAATGACAATCATTACCAACCTTAACCATACGTATATATCATAATATCAGTTGACGACAAACTTTGGATGTCTTTCTCTTTTTTCTGCAGAAAATGGGAATTTACATTTTATGTGAATCGTGCATTCCCATGGACCAGCTCAACCAAGCATCAGAAGCTGATGTTTGTTTTGTTTGTTTGATTTGATTCTTTACTTCCCATCAACATTCTTTCAGTTAAACAGGGACGGGTCTTCCTGGGTTGAACCAGACCTAAGCTAGGATAAATGTGTCTTGCTCAAGGACCACAACGCAGTGACGCCGGTGAGGCTCAAACCCACGGCCTCTCGGTCTCGAGTCAAGCACTCTACCGCTGAGCCACTGCGCTCCCATAAAAGAAAGTCAAGTGTAAAGATGTGAATTTTCCTTTTTGTCAATAATACCAGCTGATGACAAACTAATAATGATTTTCTTATTTTTCTGCAGAAAATTAGAATTCACATTTCATGTGAATCATCTCCAATGGAGATGATTCACATAAAATGTGAATTCTCTTTTCCACTGGAGATGATTCACATGAAATGTGAATTCTCATTATTGTCGAAAAATCAAAAAAACAATTTAAAACTAGAGCAGCAGTCGATGGTACACCATCGCAAATACCCGCTTTTTTACCTATAACCTTTACCTTGGGGTCAAGGTCATACAAAATGTAGCTCAGTACCTTCTACATAATGTGACCTATGTACCTGTGAAGTTTGAAGTTGATATGTCCAATGGTTAAGGAGGAGATGCATTTACAAGAAAATACATTATATGACCTTGACCTATTTGTTAAGGTCACACAAAATGTTGTCCAGTGCCGTCCAAATCATATGACCTATGCACCTGCCAAATTTGAAGTTGCTACATCCAACAGTTTAGGAGAAGATGGATTTACAATAAAGTAAATTATATGACCTTGACCTTGGAGTCAAGGTCACACAAAATGTTGCCAAGTACCATCCACATCATGTGACCTATGCACCAGTAAACTTTGAAGTTGCTATGTCCAATGGTTCAGGAGAAGATTCATTAACAAGAAAATACATTATTTGACCTTGGGATGTTTGACCTTGACCCCAAGGTCAAGGTCACATGAAGTGTTGCCTAGTACCCTCAACATCATGTGACCTATGCGCAGGCAAAATTTGAAGTTGCTACTTCCAAAACATTATGAGGAGAGGCATTTTCAAGAAAATACATTATTCGACCATTGACCTTGACCTTGGGGTCAAGGTCACACGAAACGTCGCCCAGTACCCTTGACATCATGTGACCTATGCACAGGCAAAATTTGAAGCTGCTACTTTGAAAAGTTTATGAGGAGATGCATTTACAAGAAAATACATTATTTGACCTTTGACCTTGACCTTGGGGTCAAGGTCACACGAAATGTCACCCAGTACCCTTTACATCATGTGATCTATGCACCTACAAAGTTTCAAGTTGCTACGTCCAACGGTTTAGGAGAAGATACAATTACAAGAAACGTGACGGACGGACGGACAGACGCACGGACGGACGGACAGACGGACGGACGACGGACCGACTTTGGTACCAAATTAATATACCCTATTTTTCTTACGAAAAAGCGGGTATAATGATAACTGAGGACATTCCATTGTAGCTTCTAGCTAGACATTACAATATCGTTAGTTGAATCATTCAAGGATGAGCTTCAACAGACACGATCGACAAAATAATTATGTCATACATACCGAAAGGAAATCAGTTGAAATATTTATACGGCTACGCTCCAATGAATTATTTGATGGGAAAGAAAAGCAAAATTGAATGCTAACACATATAATTATGTTATTTTCTTAACAAGCATCGCTAAAATTGGCCCCTGCAATCAACAAGTTCTGGCTGTGTTAGTTTGGGGTTTAGCATAGTAATGCTGCTTTTAACAACTTTTTTTTTTTTTTTTTAGGTGGCTCAGTTGTAGAGTGCTTGACTCGAGACCGAGGGGCCGCGGGTTCGAGCCTCACCGGCGTCACTGCATTGTGGTCCTTGAGCAAGACACATTTATCCTAGCTTAGTACTGGTTCAACCCAGGAATACCCGTCCCTGTTTAACTGAAAGATTGTTGATGGGACATAAAGAATCAAAACAAACAAATAAACAAATTAAAACATTTCAATCAAATCACACTTGGTGGTTAATCAGTACCTTTTGTCAGTATCTAACAACTGCCCCATTAAATCAGTGTTAAGGGAGTGAGTAATGAGTATTTGTAGCCAGACCAAGGTTTGAACTCAGGACCCCACTAGTCAAACTGGATATCATTACACTAAAGAGAGCTCTATCATGGAGCCAAACATTGGTCCCTTTTCTAAAATATAGAACATTTTTGTTTCATTAAAGGGTAATAACCTTACACAAAGTTAAAACTTCAGACACTAAAAAGGTGCTTGAGGGAAGACAACTTTTGTGTAATATTTATCTTATTCCTCCCAAAGGCAATGAAAACATTGTCAATTTATTTTATATAACATTTTACTATTTCGACTAATGGGAAACTTGTGATAAATCTGCAGGTTTTTTTTCTCAAATTTTAACAGAAAACTGAGTGTTTTAAAGTGTTTGATAATTTTACTTGTTCTTCAGGCAGATAGCAATTTTCAATGAAAGTTTGGATGGTCAACTTAATAAAATATTTTAGGAGTCATTCATTACAATTTTCAAATTATCCATTATATTTCTGACACAGTTGCATGATGATGCTCATGCGCGGATTTAGAAAGTTTTGTCAGAGATGGTCCAACTCTAACAAGGTTTTTTTTAGTTGATGAGGGGAGAGTGTGGATCCAAATACCACTTAAAGTTGACCATCATTGGCCCGCCAGTGAAACGCCATTTAAATGGCCTTTTGCTGGCGGGCCGATGATGGCCCAACATTGAAGCGGCTGGCTTGGTAGCTTTGTGGTTTTTCAGGGGATCCGGACCAGTATTGCTAGGAAACCCTATATTTTTGTGATTTTTCAGGGGGGTCCTGACCCCATGTTCCCCCCTCTGGATCCGGGCATGATGCTTTAATCTTAATAATCCTGATTAGAGCAGCTTTTTTGTTTGCTTAATTGTATATCGGGGTGGGTCATATGCATGTGATATTTGCTTCCAGTCATATATCTTTACCCTAACTCAAACCTCTATCATTGGGAGCGCAGTGGCTCAGTGGTAGAGTGCTTGACTCGAGACTGCGGGTTCGAGCCCCACCAACTTCACTTGCATTGTGTCCTTGAGCAAGACACATTAATCCTACCTTAGTACTGGTTCAACCCAGGAAGTTCCGTCCCTACATAACTGAAAGATTGTTGATGGGACGTAAAGAATCAAATCAAAAATCAAACAAAAACCTCTAAAAAAAACCTCTATCATACAGTCTGCGGCCAAACTGGCAGGCCGAATTGTATAAAGACCCTCTTTTATGTGCTTGTTGGGAAACTTCTGTGTTGAAAATATTAATGATGGACCACAGGCCCCAAGCTACAGACCAATGGTTGAGAGCATAAAAATTATATATTGAGACAGATTTGGCCATAAAAATTATCATGGTACAATAAATATATGCAAAAATTGCGAAAAGTAAGTACATCTATGATGAGACTATTTTATGAGGTGTCCCGGTCATAAAGATAATGAAAGTACTGTCAACGATTATTTATGGTGATAATACAACTGTCTCATGGCCTTCCATATGATGCTTCTTTCCAACCAGTAACACAAATATTTCGGCCAGCACATGAAATTTGGTCAAATGCTTAAACTCCATATGAGATTTAAGAAAAACTAAGCACGGTGACATATCATTTTATTTCATAAAAAGATAGTCCATGCATAAAACAAACTGCATGCAAAGTATTGAACAGATTTCAACATGGGAAGTATGAAGCATTATTGTCATAAACTTGCCTGCAAACAGTATGGACCCAGATCAGTCTGGATCCATACTATTTGCTATAGAGACTCTCAAAAGGCAACATCAGACAACAAGTAGCTCAAATGACAGTGTTTTAAATGGCAAGTACATAGAAGGGCTTTGCATTTGTTTCACCAATAGCATTGGGGCCACAGTTTATAGTCATGTCCAACTGATTTGAGAAGCAGGCGATCAAACCTGCGAACCCTGGTTTAGCATGACAAGGATTCATGATGTCCGAGCCTGTCTCTGGTTGCCTGGAAGCATTAAAATATAACTGTTGCTTGGTGATGGTAGCCACTTTTATCATCCCAAATATCTCAAAAGTCTACAAACTTAAGTGCATTTTATCAGTGGTCAAGGTACAAAAAGGCCCCTTCTGTATGTTTGTGTTTAACATCACACCAACAGCTAAGGTCAAATGGAGATTGGTCTCATCTGACAGACTGCAATCTTAGGACATTGAATTGCAAGACAAAATATGTACGTGGGGTTGTATGAACACCTTCTGTGCCTTGCATGCCTTAATGCATCCAAAATGGCAAAGAAAATTAACATGTCAAAAAATTAGGTTTTTTTTATGTTGCGTGAGCCTATTGACCCTGTGATATGGTAAGGCAGTTTTGCGGCATATGTACATCATCTAAAGACTGTCACATGAAACCCGGAAACTTCGCAGCAGGCATACAACGTATGTTAAAACAATGTTGTATCAATGTTGATGTGACGTTACATCGACGTTGATACGACGTTGTTTTGACATCATGTGCCTGCTGGGTTGTTGTCATAGACAGGTGTGCCGCTGGCTGCTGCAAGGTTGATGTGAAACAATAAAATTCTTCGTAAATTTCTGCAAACATTTTGAGTCAAGATGGCTCAATCAATGGACCTGGGTCTACACTGGATTCAAAAGATCAGCAGTAATGTGTTGGTGATTCTGTGGTAGCCCAACTTTTATCACCATCAAAACATGTATCTCAGTTTTTGAAATGTAAAAAGCAATATATGAAATCTTGATTTTTTTCTATTTGTGTTATCTAGTACAATATTTTATCGATATATTCAAAAAGCCTTGAACCATGTACATTTATTTTACAGTTGATTGTACCGAAAAATTTTAATTTGTCAGAGTAAACTCCCTTCGGCATAAACACCTGAACAGATTTACATCAAAACAAAATTTTTAGTAAAAATGTGATCCCCATGAAAAATTATAGTATCAACTTTTTACAGGGATAAAGTTTGTGATGTCTGTCCTGATCTGGTCCCAAACAATTTGACACTCTGATAGTGTTCATGAAAGAATGTTTTGGAAAAGTTAATTTTGAAAAAAAAAGTCAGCAGATGATAACAAAAGCATGAAAAACAAGAATTGGACTGCAAGCAAAGCTTTCAGCATACCCCCACCATTAAAAAAATATTTTTTCATCATAATACATCTTCAATATGTCTGTATAGGAGTTGATTACACAAAGTTTATGTACTATAATTAACCAATATTCTATATATGTGCAGTTGTTAAAAACTATTTTTTTCATCATTAAATTTCTTATATGTCTGTAAGATTATTGCAAAGTATTAAAATTATACATTGAAGGCTCTAGGAGGAGTTGATTATACACTATTAGAAATATTGCAAACATCATGTCATACAGTTAGAATTACAAAGTGGCATAACTCTTGTAATCCTGGTCCTTCAGTCCCTTTTTCATATAAAACATGCAATGTCTAATGGTTAAGGTGTGTTGCAAATTTGATCCAAATCGTACAAAAGCTACATATTTATTAAGTTATTTAAGAAAAACTTTGAAATGTCGACGGAATATGATAGAAGGAATGACAGACTGAAAACAATATACCGACACCCCCCTAAACTATGTTTGCGAGGAGTATAAATAACGAGGATGCAAAGAGTTAATAAGACAAAAAAATGCACAAGGGAGCACTGAACTATAGATGGTTGGTTATTTATTCGTTGATTTATCAATATGTCAAATTCATTTTGCACCACCCATCCATGTTTACAATATTTGTTTGTTTGATTTGATTATTTACATCCCAGTCAACAACTTTTCAATTATGTTGGGATGGGTCTTCCTGGGCTGGACCAGCACTAAGCAGGGATTTAATGTGTCTTGCTAAAGGACACAACGCAGTGCCACCAGTGAAGCTCAAACCTGCAATCCATTGGTCACGAGACAAGCACTCTACCACTAAGACACTGCACTTCCATGTTAACAATGTGTAGCTACGTGGGCATCAAGAATTGATATGATGTTTATGGGTTATCAACCAATAAACCTTCCCCTTTAATATTAAACTTGTTAGTTCAAGCCTCAGATGGCCAACACACATATGAAGCTATCTACACAGTGGGTTGACGTACGTTGATCCAGAGAAAAAATTGCAGTGAAAATGTGTAGGTCATGTTTACGATACATGCATTCTTGACATGGACACAGTCCATAATGATCAGTTTCACACATTGGTATTCATTATTTTGATGTTGGAAAATTGTTACAAAAAATTGACCTTGTTCGTTTGGTATGTAAAACAAGAGAGAACATTTCGACAACCTAATGAAAAAGGACCTGCTTGGACTTTTGTAGGCATTCAATATAAAGAATCAAAGTACTGAAACAACTCATATGTTTAAATCTAACAGATGTTTTATAAAAGCACCTTTTGATACTGTGAATAATTATGAAAATGTAATTTTAACTTTTTACAGTAAATTCACAGAGTATCAAAATATATATAGCTATAGATGAAAGCTGACGTACATCTGGGCCAATAAGGCGAGCGCATTTATTTGGTGCTTTTAAGTGCTATCTTAATGTTATGCAATGACAATGGCTTAAGAAAATCACTTTTCTGTAGCAATAATAAACTGTTGCACAATGCCACAGAGCGCTTTGTCTATGCAAGAAAACTGCCCCACAGTGCTTTACACGAGTCAGCTTGACTTGATTTTTCATAACATACAGTTGCATAGCAGTATCCCACAAAGCGCAGTAAGTGCTCACCTAATGCAACGTGTCCCTGGTCCAACTGGATATCTGTGAAAGCATGTTTTAAGCCTGTTTCACATCAATCGTACGGCAGCCGTACAACTCTCTACGACGACAAATATCTTGGTTTCGTGCGACTGTCTTACTGTGTTGTGTGCAACAAGGCAAGACTCCCAAGGGCCTCAATGACAAAAACTAAATTTTCGACATGTTCATTTTCCTTGCCTTTCTTGCGCAATCTAATGAGGACACAAGACTGCCGCAAGACACACAGGGCTGCTGCAAGACACCCAAGGTAATCATACTGCTATCCTAAGAGCAAGCTCTCACATATTTCGACCGCAAATGCCGCAAAACTGCCGCACACTTTATTGCATGGCTGTCGCAAGAATGCTACGAATCGTACAACTACCAATAAGTTTGCATGATTGATGCACGGCCACACTACCAACAGTCTTGCAAATCTGAAGGCCACCATACAACAGCCATACATGTGAATGCTTAATGCCTTATGTTTGTCGAAAATCCACCTGAGGTATGCAATTTTGTCTGAGATCTGCCTCACGGCCTGACGCCTGTGACAATCACATGGCCAAACGATTGTATGATTGATGTGAAACAGATTTGACCAATAACTTTGTGTTTATGCAATAAGTACATTATGCATCATCTCATGGGCTGGCCCATATTGTTTTCTTGGATAAAATAAGAAAATTAGTAAGCTGGATACTTCTTATATCAGTAACTTGATACTTTTGTTCCTGGATGCCTGCCTATAAATGTTTTACGCAGCAAACCTGCATTGTTACATAGCATGTATGTTGCTATTGTACGCTACATAGTTCTGCAACTTTCACAGATAAAATCACATTGACAAATAAAAGCAGACAAACATTGCGATAAATATTGTTAAAATCTAAACAACAAAGGGGGCATCAACCCGGGGATATTATTAAGTATCTTCGTTGCCTGACTTTAATAAACAATAGTAATATTAGGCAATCAATCAAATAGAAACTCACTTTCTACATTCTAAAATGTCTTAGAGTGTGAAAAATGCGATAACCCTACTGTAAGTTGTCCTGATCTGACCCCATGCTAAGTTTGATAAGGATTATAATAAATGGTGAAAAGATATTCAGAAGCTGTAAAACTATGACATTAGCCTGATAAGGTACATTCTCAATTATTTGTATTTCAACCTGTTTAAACATCAGCATTTTAACTTTAAAATTGTCAACAAACGACATTGCGGAATAGTTCTGTCCATCGCTGAATATTTCTGTCCAGCCCTTTGGTGAAACCGCAACAAGATAAGCGAAGATTCTGATGAAATCTTGAAAAGACTGTTTTATTATTTTCAGATGTTTGTTTGGTTGTTTTGGTCGATGCTGTCAACAATTATTTTGTCATGTGGTGACATTTTCCCGTCTTCCTGGCCTGAACGAGGATAATGTGTCTTGCTCGACACAACACGTGCCTACGGGGAGTCCTTTAATATCAAAGTAAGTAAGGGTGCAAAGATCAGGAATCGATACAATCAAGTACCACACCTGACCCAGGATACCAATGGGAAAGTGACAAACTCACAGCAGACACCACAAACGAGAGCCAAGAGGTCAGCCCTTTCCCAGTAGGTGACCACAAAGCACATATAAACAGACGCACACAAAGACATAGCAAACACAAGATAGAACAAATACATAAAAGATCCACAAAAGAAGTACCCCCTTGGAATGGTCAGTAAAATATTTTACAGGAGGGCTTAAACCGGTTTAACGGCGCCAACCTCACCCTTAATTCAGATGTGGATCAAGACACATAGATATTTGGTTTGCATGAAAGACCCCTAACTTATCAAGTCTAACATCAGCCACTGGGCACCTCAATCAATAAAGCTGGTATATTGAATGGTTGGTCATATTGGTTATGAGTGCAATGGTGATATGTTTGTTTGTTTGATTTTTTACGTCCCAGTCAACAATTTTAAGTCATGTCGGGATGGGTCTTCCTGGGTTGAACCAGTACTAAGCAAAGATTTATGTGCCTTGCTCAAGGATACAAGGCAGTGCCCCCGGTGAGGCTTGAATCCAAAACCCCTCCATCTCAAGTCAAGCACTCAATCTACTACTGAGCCACTGCACTCCCCGTATTAGAGAGGAAAAGTCACACAATTTTAGAGATGCAGGGCTCTAGCAGGATTCAATTGTCAGTGAGTTTCACTAAAATTGATCACTTTGGTCATGTTTGAAATGACCCAGGAACCCACCAACTTGAACAACCCATTAACTTATTACAAGTCATAAATTTACAAAATAAACTGAGAATAAAAAGTATAAATCAAGTGACTTTTCTTTCTATTTCCCTATATGACAATAGAAATTCCTTAACAATTGTCCGTTTAACATCAACAACATAAAAAATGAGTATACCATACCATTCACGGAGACGTACTTCTATTCAAATTCACAATGATGGAGCTTTAATTACCAGTATCATCGCAACATTTGAAACCAACATAATTGTTACCATGGTATTATAAAATTAACATTAGAAATTTGCCCTTCAAAAGGCAATAAGAATGGCCAAATATGTTGACTAAAGCAAGGTTTGAGGTTTCTATCTTAAATATTCACAAACACAAGTGAAGTCTCTTGCCTAGTGCAATCCCTTTATCTCTAGCCTCACTGGATAGTTTGTTGAACATGCATGCCTTTACCTGCTAGTTCATGTGCTGATCCAGAAGGGGGACAGGGGGTCCAGACCACCCTTGAAAATCACAAAAATATAAAGTTTTTTTTTAGCAATACTGGTCCGGATCCCCTTAAAATGTTAAAGCTACAAAGCCAGCATTCAATTTTTGGCCAGTGAAACGCCATTTAAATGGCGCTTCGCAGTGGTATTTGGACCATTCCTTCCCTATCAAACTAAAAAAAAAAGAAAGAAAAATGTCGTAATTGGACCCCCTCTGACAAAAGTTTCTGGATCCGCGCATGTAGATAAGTATCTGCTGATATTCTTACAGTTAGTACCCAGATCCGGCCCAACAATATTTTGGGTCTGATCTAGTACCAAACTGTTCGACACTGATGATATTCGATATTCCAGAAAGAGTTTATGAAAAAAGTTTATTTTAAAATAGTCAGTAGATGCCAGCAGTTAAAGTGTCTATATAAAGAGGCCTACCAGGGGTTTAAAGGAACAAGACGATTATTTCAGAAGTACAAGGGAACATAGGCCAAATTATGAGGGAACAAAGACAATATTGGGGAACAGAGAGCATAAGAAAACATCTTTATTATTTGGGAATAGTAAAAGGAACAAGCAAATTTATTTCAAGGCAACAAGGGAACAGGTACCACCATGAAAGGGTCTCTTTAATGATTCGAAAAGTTTGTAGTGTTGAAAATTTCATATGTGTATTACTATAGGTTCAGACTTGTCATGAAATTTAAGCCAAAATATTGACCAATTTAGCGTACAAAGATGTGTCCAATTTAAAAACAATATGTGTGTAAAATGTTACAACAAGATAATGTTTACTTTATCCAGTAACAAGACCCCTGGGCTAACTAAACCACCATGAAACTAAAATCAATCATCTGTCCAACGACCCACCCCAGAGCCATTCAACTTTTTTACAAGTCTAGCTTTTTAAAAACAAACATGAGAGACATAACGTGAAAAAATTGTTTTTGGGAGAGGGTGTTTGATTCTGCGCCGGGAACTCTGCTCAACAGTAACGTTTGGACATAGTCCAGTCCAAATTTCCAATTTAAGGGTCACAGCATTTGCACCATTCATTGTATGTCAATTAAGCTTTTTCTTATGAAATGCAAATATTGAAGTGTAGATCTGGGTCTTAATACTGTCTGTCATTGAAGTTTTGAGAAGGCCAGAAATCTCGAAGATCACACGATTTTTTAGGAACAGTATAATGCCTTGCCTATGTTAAAGTGGAAAAAGATAATATTTATGTTTTTCAGCCCCTGGCCATGCATTAAATATATCATTTTACCTTTACAATTCAACATTCTAAAATTACTGTGATGTTTCTCTCACAGATCTGTGTTAAAAGCCTAGGTCAATCAAACGGAAGAAGCAACTGAGAACCTAACAAATCACAAACATGCACACACGTAAGTTTTAGTATGTTGCCAAAATTGTGATGATGATAACTGTTTATGGCACACCATTGTGGCTCATACCAATTCTACCCCCTCTACCCAAAGACAAATATTATAATTATGTTAATGTCATATACAGGATGGCTCAAATCCCAGAAGGGGCTCAAGGGGTTGGCTTGAACACCCCTCCCCCCTTTTTTTAAATATCCCATGAAAATGAAATAATTTGGTCTCAATGAGACCAAATTATTTCATTTTCATGTGATATTTAAGAAAAATGAGATAAAATCAGCAAAGTGAACCCCAAAAACCTTTATACATATGAGCCCCCTTTCCAGAAATCCTGGATCCGCCCCTGAAATCAGACCCTATTATAGACAATAATACTGAGGCAAGTTCAATAATGCGAGCGCTCTCGGGCGCTCGTTTTACTGGTGTCAGGCTTTACACATTATGAATAAAGATAGGTACCAATCAACGAGCGCTCGGCGAGCACTCGCATTATTGAACTCGCCTCTGGTTTGGCTGATATATTGATGACTGTGTGACTAGACCCCCAACATACTGTGCATAAAAAGCTTAGAAATGCAGAAACAAAGAAATGAAAAGGCCACAATGGATCCAGGATTTGATAAGATGATTAAAACATTGATAATGGTGTGTAAAATATCTGAAATACTTTATCTACCCTATCAGACCAATAATGATCAAACAATGATTAAAGTCTATAAAGATAACACTATTGTCAGGGAATCTTATCTTGTCTTCTTAAACCTGTTGTCAAGCAAATGTTAAAAGACCCTAAAATTAATAATATTTGAAAAAAGGAAACGAGCATGATCAGAAAGTAACATAATCACACACTGCAGACCAACCCATGGCACAGCGAGGAAGAGCCACAGAACACTAACAGACACAAACCAACAGGAAGACAACCAAAGCAAAGCAACCAGCTTCCTTTTCCTCATCCAGATGATTGCAAAACCAGAAAGACACGAAGTACTGAATAGCAAAACAAGGACCCAACACAGAACCCCCACATACGATGGGAGCTTTTGTTTGTTTGTTTGTTTAAGTCCCAGTCAACAATTTTTCAGTTACGTCGGGACAGCGTCTTCATGGGTTGAACCAGTACTAAACAAGGATTAATGTGTCTTGCTCAAGGACATAACACAGTGATGCCATTCAGGCTCGAACCTGCAACCCCTCGGTCTTGAGTCAAGCGCTCTACCACTGAGCCACTGCCCTCTCTAACAATGGGAGCAACAATAAAAACAACAAACCATCAACAACAGAGCCACAACCATAGAACAGACAGCAGCCTAAGCTACTGGGGAGCTTACATGCACGGATCCAGAAAATTCTGTCAGAGGGGGTCCAACTTTGACAACGTTTTTTTTTTTAGTTGATGAGGGGTGGGAGGATCCAAATACCACTATCGGGCCATCATCGGGCCGCCAGCGAAACGCCATTTAAATGGCGTTTCGCTGACGTGCTGATTATGGCCCAGAAGTGAATGCTTGCTCGGTAGTGTTGTGATTTTTCAGGGAATCTGGACCAGAATTGCTAAGAAACCCTATATTTTTGTGATTACCCCTGTTCCCCCCCCCCCCCCTCTGGACCCGCACATGGCTTAAATACCAAATCTTCTCCGTAGTAATACTGTTTTATTTACTTTTATTTATTTACAAGATTCTAAAAAATATTCAACTGTTAGCAAAATCCAATAAACTAAAGCTTTCTTTAATGAAACTATAATCAATAATTGCATATAAGGTAAGAAGATCATTATCTGGCCATAAATCATTTATAATCAGATTAAATACATGAAGCCAAACATTCAATTTCTGTCAATAACCAACACACAGGGTTTAGTAGGATTAATTTCCTCACTACAGACAAAAATGTTGACTTGCCGGTCACATTATAAATAATCTTATCCCTTTTATTATTTTTCATGCAGTTATTTGTTTGAAAAAGTTTCAACAATCTATACTTAGCCCTTTTCACACTGCATATATACCCCTAAATGACAAACAGTGAAAACCCTGCGTCTGCAGTCTTTCAGGGACATATAACATAAGTATGAACTAAACAGAAAGTCAGTTTTTGTGTAAAATTCAGCACATGTGATATGTCACATTATGAGCTAACTAAACGATACTCAATATCTTCTTTCTGTAAAGCAATATCGAAAAATTGACAATACAGTCAATTTGGAAAGCATTCAGGTTTCAATATATTGACACTAATATCACATTAGCAAACATAAGCATTACTTTTTTTCAATGCTATTCATACTAAAATGTTTTGACAGGACAACTTAAGTATTTTTAGACCTTCAGGCATTCATATAAAGTCCATAACATTTTTTGATGAAGTAGAAACTCAAATGAAAGAATTTTAAATCACATACTTGCATAAAATAAAGTGAACCACGAAATATTCTACATCTTCTGGTATTGTAGATTCAAAGTTCAGCGAGAATTGAAGATGACAGTCCACTGATTAGTAAACTAGCTACCAGGTGTTACATTCCTTCATCGAATCAATCAAGTCTATAGTGTTACATGCTTCATTTTCTCTATGTCTTGTATGGTTTGGGGATATGTCCACCATCTAATCCAAACAGCGATTTATAAATTAGATATGCCAAATTGCTACCCCCTAACCTTACTTTTATGTTCAAGCACATTTAGCCTGTTGGACCAAATAGTGAAAGTATTTAAGGGTGCAAAGATCAGGAATCGATACAATCAAGTACCACACCTGACCCAGGATACTAATGGTAAAGTGACAAACTCACAGACACCACAAACGAGAGCCAAGAGGTCAGCCCTTTTCCAGCAGGTAACCACAAGGCACATATAAACAGACCCGCAGAAAGGCATAGCAAACACAAGACAGAAAAAACATAAAAGATCCACAAAATAATAAAAAGAGTCCTTTAATTGCAGTGATATACCAAGTTTGGGGTTGATGTCTTGTTGATGTCTTGTGCATATTTATATGTGCAATTTGACAATGATCATCTACTACAAGAAAACATTCAAGTGATTCATTTTGGTCACTGTTTACAATCAATGTTAGCTAATATATCAGCCCACCATTTTTATGTGACAAGCCCGATCAATTTTTTGTGGTTCGTGAAACATAATTCATTTACCAATTTCCTCAAAGGTATTTTTACAGTGATTTGGACACTCCCATGGTAACATTACCAAGTTACACCCCTTCATTGGTACACTTGGACCGACAGAGTGTGAAACCACAAAAATGTGTCCACTATGTGTCCACTATAATTGTTCAAATGAAAATCTTATGATGCCTGAGCAGCTTCATTTGGATCTGAACTACTGTACCATATTTGACTTATTAACCCTTTATATACTTATGGATTCTTCCTTCTTGTTTGATACAATAAACTTGGGAAAGTCCATTGTGCAGATCTAGGGGTGTCAGGTTATAGTTTTTAAAAAATATTGCATTCTTTTGTCTGAAGATCTTTTTTACCTTTACAGTGTAGACCAGATGAAATGCAGCATTATGCTGCATTTCATCTGGGTCTTCACTGTTTGCAAAAGTACTCATTTAGCAGGTTTCCTGAATACAAAGGGTTGAGTGCAATGTTCATATAACTTTTTCAAAAATCTATATCCTCTTTTGAAACAGACCTAGATCAGCCATTATGTGGTTGGGTTTTGAATCCTTAAGCTTTAATATTGAACAACCTGTCCAACATTGGATCCATATGTTAATGTAAGGGTCTTTTCTGGTTTGGGAATACTATAACTTCTATATTTTAATTGTTAATTAAAGTATCTAATCGTTCAATCATGGACTTGATTCAAAGAATATTAACTGGGGAATAGCAACTAATTGATATTCATATAATAATTGCTGACCTATGACCCATGTACCTTTTGAAACCTATGAAAACTTTATTTCATGTCTATGAATTCAAAATATAGAGTGCAATATTGGGTGTCATGCATTCATATCGGAATGGCATGTGAATAATTTTGAAGATCAACAAGCAGATAACATTTTCAATAGAAATGGGTGAAAACTGCTTTTCACTTCAGCAACTCTTAACGTGCCAATCAATGAAGCAGACACCAATTTTGTTATCTCTTTCATCAGTTTTGGGGAAAATCATGTGAATTGTCAATATTAACCATAATTTGGTCTAAAAGAATCTTAGTTGCATTGTAACACATCATACTTTGACTATATTCTCTAGCCGCAGCGTTAGACTGGAAATCGAAGGAGTCACCGTATTGTGCACTTGTGCAATACACTGTATCAACTGCTTGGTACTGGTTCTACCCAGGAAAGAAATCCTCCGGACATGTGACTGAAAAATTGTCGACTGGGATGTAGAGTATCAACACAAACAAAATCCAGTCAACCCTTACCATGCGAGTCTTCATGGTTCTATGCTGTTGATCCGGATCATCTTCTGAGAAGCCAGCTGATGATCTGGATCCACACTGCTGTCCGCTCTGCATCCTGCAAGTTATGTAACTGATCAAAATTGGGGGAGGAGTGTAGTAGTACATAATAATCCAGCATGGTAAGTGATAAGAGAAAAAGTTATAGATGCTGTGCAAAACATAAAGATTTCTTCTAAAAAAGGGAACACCAACCTACCTGTAAACTAATGGCTGATTCATCTTGGGAACTCCCCTGATTGTAGCACCGTACACTTGTTCCAATCTTAATAAATCCGGGGCACTAGCGTATAATGATTTAGTCCTGTTACTAGGCTGTGGAGGGGGTGGGGGAGCCATCTTGACAGGCGATGGTCCCCCTGGCCTTGCAGGGCCATCTTCAAAATCTATTGGCACTGCACTAAGCGAGAGTTGAGGTCTCCGATAAACATTTCCGATACCCGTAGGACTCATAACATGTCCATTGGTATAAGCAAAATTTCTCGGAAGTGTTTTAGTTTTTAACTTCTTTTCCATTTTGATCCTCTTTTTCTCCTCTTTTGCTCTTTTCCTCTCCTCTTTTTCCTTTCTTTTCTTTTCCTCTTTTTCCTGCTTTTTCAACAGTTTTATAAGTTTTTTATCCCCTTTAGAATCGAATAAAGTCGGCATACTGTTGAATTTCATTTTTGATTTCATAAGGCTTCCTTCTTTGCGTCCGACGGTTAGAAATTCATATCCACCGTTCTTTAAACCCGGATGTTGATCATTGACCATTATCTGTTCACCAGGTTTACCGGGTCTATATATCAGTAATCCAGTTTGAGCACTTCCATTCACTTCAAAACTTTTATTATGAAGTGAAAGTGGAGCAGAATTAGGTTTATCCATTTTTATCTTGCCCGTTTTATCTATATTCATATCGCTATAACTTTTCACAACTCTGTAATTCCTAGGTAAAGTGGCATAATGAGGACCAAGTATAAATCCATGACTTGACTCATTCACATAATTCCTCTCACTGTTTACACCAGATCTCACACTTGAAAAAGATCCAGTTCTTACGAAATCACTGTGACTACTTAAGTCCTCTCTGTAAGAGTCATTGGGAGTTACTGTGTCTAAGTTTACATTGCACACATCAGTGAATACCAATGGCGATGACGATCTACCAGTACTACTAACAAAGCTATTATCATGACTGGTATCGACACTACTATATCCAGTACTTGTTCTATACACCGTTTGTAATCTACCATCAAAGCTTGTCTCATTGGCACTCGTCCAGTTATCACTCTCTATCGTCACACCGTCCTGCACAATTTGATATGAAGTGGTTTTGTTTAATCCAGGTATACGGTCATTTTCAGACCATTTAGAATAGAACACATCATTGGAATGAGAATGAGAACTTGTTGACTGCTGTCGACCCAGATCAGGAGGAGTTGAGTGTGACCTCTTCTTGTACAGTCTAGTCCTGCCAGAGCCTCCGGAGTCTGCACTGGTTATGCTCTCTGATGGAGTGACAGGTCGAGCAGTCCTAACCTCACTGTGATATCCCCTCCCAGGCCGGGAATCTCGGGATCGTCTCTCACTTCTTGGTGTACTCGTAGATAAAGGAGCTGTACTCGTACTCCCAGTCGAACTTGTGCTTGCTTTTCTGTTTATTTCTCTGTCTTTAATGACACCTATATTATTTGAATATGTCAGATTTTCGCCCCGAGGGTCGACAGCATATATATGTGCCTTGCTTGACGAGGAAGAGCTCGAAGGAATAGCGACTGCTTTGATAGGTATAGTCCGTCGCGCATGATTACCCTCCTCAATATTTGACTTTACCTTCAGTCCGTCAGGTAGAGCTATAAACTTCTTCAGAGGAAAACTTTTAGCTGGGAGGGATTTGCTCAGTCTTTGACTGTCCCCGGGGAGGGGTTTGACAGGTATATGTAATGCATGTTTGAACGTCTCTATTGTTCGCTTTTTAATAGCTTTCTGACTCATATTGTCATGGGGTGTACAAATATTGGATTATCCTCAAATACCTGTAAAAACAGCATGGACAAAAGACTGTCAATGTTCACCCTTTTCCCGCCATAGACGGGTAAGTTGATATTTTCAAATAGTGTTGACCATGATCAGACTGCTCTGAAGAGCAGTCTGATCATGGGCTACACATTTGAAACCAAATTTTATGGGATTTTATTGGTGGTGATGATATCTGTCCTGAGATAAAATAAGTAAAATATTTACGGTGGTTGAGTCCATTATATAAACATGACAGGGTAAGGGTTAAATCGACTACCATATTTACTGCGGATTTGTGTGGTAAGACGAACCTGTTATAGTGCGAATCATGTTTACTGTCGTCGCCCTGGGCCCTGTCGCCTGTTAAACTAACGGTACCGGGAGCCAACTCACGACAGTAAACAAGAAACGGATTATAGCGGTATATTTGTCCTTTCAGATAAGGTGAAAATGAATGTATGTTTCCATTTTTTTCCATTTTTTTTCCATTTTCATATTTCACATGCTAGGAGAATCAGAACCTTTCTTAGTTGGGCCAAGAAAAATAATATGTGTGGTTCAGGTTACCTGACCTACCCTAAATTTTTACCCCCTACCCTAAACTTTTTTCTACAAACTCTGAAGTTAAAAGAGAATAGCAGAACAAAATAATTTTGTTCTGCTATTCTCTTCCAACATCAGAATGTAGAGAAAAAATACATATCAAAATGACCATCTGATTTCTATGCATTCAGTCTTTGGTATTGGAAGTAAAAGGATTAAAACAAGGTTATATCTTCAAAAATAGACCCTTTTATATCAGTTTTGTCTTATTTTCATTTCAAAGAAAAAAGTTTTAAAAAAAACCTTAGTATCCTGCCTACCTACCCTAAATTTTTTCAGGGTGTAACCTGAACCACACATATTTTTTACTTGGCCTTGTGTGCATTTTAGACAGGTCATCATTACCATTATAGATTCAAAGATAAGTGAAAACAAAAACTAAGGCACGTTGATAGATAAACTACTGTCAGTTCAAAGATGCATGATAATAAAACTATACCATTTTTCATAGAAACAGGTAAATAACAGTAAATATATTATTACAGGTAGAGGCAGTGTAGGATATATTCCTGTATAAAGCACCCATTACCTGGATTAGTTTAAATTTTTGTTTACAATGGTTCTCATCTATCTTTGAACCTACAGTACCTATTTCTACCAGTAAAACATGCGTTTATCAATCAGAATGGGCAAGACATGTGAATTTTGGGGTTTTCTCAGTTATCTTTGAATTTAAAAAAAGGAAAATCAAGTATCTTAAAGCATGTGACTTTTGCAGTAGCAGATAATTGTGCTATACACAATAATGTTTTCAATATCGCACTTAACTCAACAATATCACTTTCTAATTTTAGTAACTCAACATAAATGCTACTTTCTAATTTTAGAAACTCATCAATAATGTCACTCTCAAATTCTAGCAACTCAACAATAATGTCACTAACTCAACAATAATGTCACTTTCTAATTTTAGTAACACTAATAATGTCACTTTCTAATTTTAGTAACTCAACAATATGTCACTTTCTAATTTTAGTAACTCAACAATATGTCACTATGGTAACAAAACAATAATGTCACTTCTAATTTTAGAAGCTCAACAATATGTCACTTTCTAATTTTAGTAAATCAATAATATGTCACTTTCTTATCTTAGAAAATCAACAATAACAATTCAAAAATATGTCACTTTCTAAATTTAGTAACTTAAAAACAATACCACTTTCTAATTTAAGTAACTCAACAATAAAATCACTTTCTAATTTTAGTAACTTAATAAAATCACTTTCTAATTTTAGTAATTCAACAATATCGAATTTTACAAAGGAATTATAGGAAAATGACATTTCATTTTAGTTCACATTCCTATGGATCCCAAACATAGCATTATAAAGGGACTGAACTGTGCATGGTATGAAATTCCTGAGACCTTGCAAGTGGGTAAAGACTCCAGGGAAAGCTGTGGCAGTGATATAATAGAATGCTACATGAAATGCAGCCAAGACTCAGACAAACCTGTGCAGACATGCCTTCGCTGCTTGCATACACATATGATGCAAGTAGAGGATAGCTAGGACCAACAATTAGGCCTCAAGCTTCACTATTTGTGACTTTTAACTGAGTAATAATGGTATCCCTTATTTTCATTTAAAAATGTGAAATTAATACGCAGGTAAACAACAGGTAAATGATACTAAATACTTGGTGATGAAAATTAAAGTAAAACTATCCGGTACTTAACCTTTTTTAATTTTAGATTTTTCAAGTTTTAGAGTAAAAATGATTTTTATATGGAATTGTCATTATTGCTGGCTCCTTGGAAGAATGTGTCCACAGACTGTTAGCTTGGAAGGAGGGTATGGAGAGGAAGGGGCTGAGAGTGAATGCGGGGAAGGGGCAGACCAGGTTCATGATTGTTTGTTTTTGATTGATTTGATTCTTTACATCCCATCAACAATCTTTCAGTTATAAAGGGACGGGTCTTCCTGGGTTGAACCAGTACTAAGCTAGGATTAATGTTCTTGCTCAAAGACACAACGCAGTGACGCCGGTGAGGCTCGAACCCGCGGCCCTTCGGTCTCGAGTCAAGCACTCTACCACTGAGCCACTGAGCTCCCTAAGATCATGATTGGTGGTACAGGCCTTGACCTGCTACAGAGCACAGATAAGTTCCCATGTGCCGTCTGCCACACCGGTGTAGGCAACAACAGTATTCAATGCTACCGATGCAAGCACTGGGTGAACAAGAAGTGCAGTGGTCTCAAGGGTGTGAAAGAGGACCTAAACTATAGGTGCTCTAGATGTCAAGGAAATGCCCCACCCGTAGACAGAAGACTACAGAAGCACACTGAGTAGGCCGCAATCGAAAACCCTACCAACAATCGACAAAGCCGGATCAAAAATCAGTTAGAAACAGTGTTTTTGATTGCCATTTGTCGCCAGTGTGGCGACAAATGGCAATTGAAAACTCTGTTTCAAACGATTTTTGATCTACGTTCCTCGATTACCGCCTACCTGGTGTGAGACGGATGTTCAGGTAAGATCTGACAAACTAGAGGTAGTAGCCTCCTTCTGCTACTTCGGGGACATGCTCTCTGCGGCTGGAGGATGTTAACTTGCAAGACTACGCATGTGAAAAACGCCTGGAAGAAGTTCAAGGAGCTGCTGCCTGTTCTTTCATATCGCCACCTCTCCTACAAGACCCAAGGTCATGTGTACAGCTCATGTGTCTGGAATACGATGCTTCATGCAAGCGAGACTTGGCCCTTGACCAGTCCAGATCTCCAGCGCTTATGCCCCAATGACAGAGCCATGATCGGACAGATCTGTAATGTGAAGCCAGAGAATGTGGCTACTCTCAGATCGAACAAGCTGTATGCTCGACTTGAAATTGATGACCTGGACGTTATCCTGAGAGAAAAAAGCTTTGTTGGTTTTGACATGTTGAACAATCCAGTGGAGTAAATAAGACAGTTTGCGACATGCAGATAGAAGGAAAGCGTGGGCAAGGGTGGAAGACACATACAGAGAGGGACCGTTGTGAGTGGAATCTCAACGAGGTTGATCCTTGTGATAGGGATGTGTGGAGATCCAGTGTGAGATCTGCCATGCATGCAGCTAGCCAGCTACCTGGAAAGGAGCCCACTGATGTGGATGATGCTCCTGCATCTGCACGTTAATCTAAATGCCGATGATGATGATGATGATGATGATGATGATGATGATGATGATGATGATGATGATGATGATGATGATGAATGTAAAAACAGCCAAAAGGACCATACATTTCACTCTTTGTATGCTGGGTAATTTTGCATGCCTATCCGTCACCTGCAGATTTTTTTACCTGTATTTTTTAAAAAAAAAATCTTCCAGAAGTACCATCAGTGTGTCAAACAGTTTACATACAGTTATAAAACTTTTTCATACTCAACTCAGCTGAGCATGAAATTTATCCTGCTCATAAATGTTAAAATGCCAACAATTGTTGGCATTTTAACATTTATTAGCATGATAAATACAACATCTGAGGAATTTAAAGTAAGAAACTTCTTCAATTGTCGGTATTTTAGTTTTTATGAGGAGGTGAAATTTCGTGCTCAGTTGAGTTGAGCATGAAAAAAGTTTTATAATCTCGGGGCCAGACTATGTGTTTATATGCCCTAGCTCATCTGAGCACGACAGCTACTCACATATGCAATAATTACCAATATCATGTCTGCTGGCTAAATGTATTGTTTAAATCATTATCTGAAAATCTAGCTAAACATTCTAAAACATATTGTCTTACTCAGCCATTTCAGCCTATTTTAATAAAACGTTATATATCTTTCCTTGCTAGCAGAGATTTTTTTCCTCTGATGATAACCTTTGCCAACAGTTTGGACCCAGATCAGGACCGACTGATCTGACCCTCTTCAAACTTAGTTAATTTTGAAAAAAATCAACAGACGACAACAAAAGCATGAAAAATTACCCAGCATGCAAAGAGATAAAAGGCCAGTAAACAAGTACTGCAATCATGTCTGGTCACCGTCAGTTCTGGGCCCTACCCCTTGAGCACTGGAATCAGTAACATATACATGTGTGAAAGTTCAAAATTTCCAAAATCCTGAACTTTTGAAACTCCAATCTTAAAACTTGCAGTATGCCCACTAAATATTCATAATTTCAATTTTAATGGTCAATTGTCTTTAGACAGACTGTATATAAATAGGAAATCCTATTATAATCTCCCTAGTTCAGCATTTTGAGGCTGACTTTCTATGGAAAGTCAGCCTCAAAATCCTGAATTCAGGAATAATCCTGAAAACTTTCACCCATGCATATAGACCACAGGCTTACTAATTCTATATCTGTGAACACCCATATATTCAAATTCAAGAATTATTCACATATGAAAAATGTGAAAATTAATTTATTTCATGATTTTGATAAGAATTAAAAACTCATCCTCTGTTTGCTGCTGTTTAGATTAATTACTGACAACAATTACTTATAATAATGGACCACTACCCAAGTTTGTGATGTCACCCGCTATCTCACGACTGAGTAATACCCGGTGATTAATTGTCAATAACTAATCGAGATATTATTTTATTATTTTATTTCACATTCCACGCATGACTTATCTCTTCAACAGAGTCTACACAGATGTAGACTGGCTCCAGTCCTTAAAACAATTTTTCATCAATGTGTCATATCATATTACTTGTAGCCAGTCTAACAGAGATGCTACTCATGAAATGTGAAACTCCATTCATGTTTCAGAATGACGTGTGCAGGGGACGTGTGCTGAAACTTTGTCAATACCGATGATCAATAAAATGATGAGGTAATCTAGATTTTAGATAAGGCTGTGTAATCAAAAATAATTTTCTTATTTCTCAACCAAAGCATATGTTGTTGGTACTCATAAGAACCGTCTCGATGAGACGGTTCTTTTGAGCACCCACAATATCTGTTAAAACTGATGGTTAAGGAAATATTAAGGTTTTTACGCTCAATTATTTTTATCTGGGCCTATGTAATCAACTTTAGCGCTGACAAGACAGCTTCTAAAGACATACCTTGAAAATTACGCAAATATGACCAATTATGTTTACATTTCAGATAAAATTACGTGATCTATTTATATCTGCCTATATAATCGCTCACAATCCAAACATTTTATCATTCCGACTCCAATCAATGGAGCGACCAACAGGCTTTATTTATTATTATCATTATTTCCAATATTTTTAATCTAACATTTCCTGTGTAAAGCTTTTTGTGCATCTTTCTCAATCATTAATTAATTAATTTAATTGACAACAAATATCAATTTTTTCACCTGTGTATTATAATTGATCGATCTCATAGTCAAAGGGAGATAATCAATTCTTCTGAAAATTCTCTGTCTTAGTGCAGTTATCTATCATAAGTTAAGTCATTTATGTTGCCTACCCCCCACTCCCCTGTTTCAATGTACTCTCGACTGATAATAAGTTTTATTCTTTGCATGCTTGGCAATTTATGAATGCTTTTTTGCTGTCTGCTGATTGTTTTTTAAAATTAGCGTTTTCAAAAAAATCGTTCAGGAATACCATCAGAGTGTCAAACAGTAAATTTGGTCCAGACCAGGATGAGTAGATCTAGATAAACAAGAACTCTGCGGACGTCGATATCGCACCTGCATTGGGCAAAATAATCATGTTTGAGGTCAATGTAATATACTGACAAAGTCAATGGAGCATCAAATGTAGGTCAAGGGTGCCGGATCAAGGTGCATGCTTGTTGAGAATGTCAAGGACAATTACTACGGATTTATAGACCTCGCTATCGCAGGTAGAGAGAAACTCACTTTAGTAAAATTCTGACAATGTCAATGAAGCATGAAATATAGGTCAAGGCTAACAGGTCAAGATGCGTGCTTGTAGACTATGTGATGGGCATTTACTATGCAAGGTGTCATAATCTTAGCTATCATAGGTAGAGAAATACACTATAGTATTTTACTTGGCGTAAAATTCTGACAAAGTCAATGGAGAGTGAAATGTAGGTCAAGAGTGCCGGGTCAAGGTGCATGCTTTTAGAGTATGTCACGAATGATTATTATGCAAGGTTTCATAATCCTAGCTATCATAGGTAGAGAGAAACACACTTCAGTATTTTACTTGACGTAAAATTCTGTCAAAGTCAGTGGAGCGTGAAATGTAGGTCAAGGGTACCATGTCAAGGTGCATGCTTGTAGAGTATGTCAAGAATGATTACTATGCAAGGTTTCATAATCCTAGCAATCATAGCTACAGAGAAACACACTTCAGTATTTAACTTGACGTAAAATTCTTACAAAGTCAATAGAGCATGAAATGTAGGTCAAGGGTACCGGGTCAATGTGATACTTGTAGAGCATGTCAAGGATAATTACTATGCAAGTTTTCATAATCTTAGCCATTATAGGCACTGAGAAATAAATTGTGACAAAAGTTGACAGACAGACAAACGGAATGACGGCTCCTTTATCGCACCGTGCTATAAGCAGGTGCGATAATAACCTCTAGACACTAGTAGATATCCTTTCAATTTGCAAAACGGTAAATTTACGATGATAATCATATGTTACTAGCAGTAAAATGATGCCCAATAGCTGCACAATATGCCCTGCAAATCGAAAATAAGAGACAAATGTCATGCCAAGCTTTTATCTAAATCTTACTTATCAAAACTGTCATAATTTACAAATCTTGTGTAGGAACTTTAAGCCCAAATATAGCTCTTAAAACTTTTATCTTAATACCCTGAATACCCAAGAATCAATTTCTTTCTTCCTGGTATTTAAGATAATTTTTGAAAAAAAAATCCCCACTTTTGCTTCTGTTGACAATCTCCTTCAAAAAATATCACAGAAAATTATCAATCTTTCTAGTTTCAATGCAATCAGTAAAAAAATTTTAGGATGAGCTACTTTCACAAGGTACCCCCATCAATACTTTGACATTTTTAACTCCTTGCATGCTGGGTAATTTTTCATAATTTTGTTGGCGTCTGCTGATTTTTTTTTAAAATTTACCTTTTCAAAAAATCCTTTCAGAGTGTCAAATGATTTGGATCCCGATTAGGACGGATTTTCTGTTTAAAAATGGAAGGAGGATTTGTGCCATAAATTCACAAATGGAAATACTGTAGAAAGTAAAAATTTCAGCAGATCTTCAGATCAATATAAACATGATAAAAGCACATAGGTTTAGACAACAAAATTTTTCAACGAAAAATTATAAATATTTTCTTACCCATCAATTTTAACATATGTTTTGGGTGCTCAAAAGAACCGTCTCATTGAGACATTTTTTTGAGTACCCAGAGCATATGTTTTGGTTGAAAAATAAGAAAACTAGTTTTTTTTTGGTACACACTCTCAACTAAATGCCTGAAGCATTGCAAAGTTTAAGAAAGATGGGTATAAAACAGTATGAGGGGTAACACACACAAGGTACCCACTGTCTTAATGGCCTTGGGGGATGCACCACAGCTACCACGTACCACTGAAAGCTGAATACTGTGTCCCCTCGTTTTTCTCCAAAAAGGTGGGGACAATAAATTGAATCAGCAGGAAAAAGGGCTAAAATATCATAATATTATGAATTAGTAGTAAGATGACATATTTGATAAGCTATCATTGGATAATCAATACCCATACAGTCCTTTGATATGGGTGTTCTCAAATACTTTAAACCATCGTCCTGTAAAATACTCAAAGATACCCTTATCTGAATTTGAATGACAACATTTTATTTCTATGGATTCCTGGCTAAATGAAAAGCAAGTCTTAAGAAGGCAGAGAGATCTGGTTCTATACTGCTTTTCAAAACAGGATAATACATCTGGGTCCAAACTGTTTGCAAAGGTTCAGGCCCCCAGATAAGAGTGCGTACCTGAAAATTATTTTTCTTATTTCTCAATCAAAACATATGTTGTGGGTACTCAAAAGAACCGTCTCGATGAGACGGTTCTTATGAGCACCCAAAACACATGTTTAAAATGATGGATAAGAAAATAATCGCAATTTTACGCTAATTATTTTTGCTAAACTGGCCCTATGACTTTATCAGCAGGCAGAGTAAAACAATGCAAGAGGTCTGACAGACTAAGACCTTATTAACCTGAGCTGTGCCATGACCAAACCTGTGTATAAGTCCATACCAATCATAGAAATACTGGTGTCGTCTGCTGATAACTTTGAAAACCGTTTGGACCCAGTTTTGATCTGGATCCAAACTGTTAATTAGACACTCTGATGATATTCTGGAAGAATTGTTTAAAAAAGTTAAATTTTGAAGAAGAAAAATCTTCAGACTACAAGAAAGCATACAGAATTTCCCATTATGCTTTCATCTTAATCTTTTGACAAGTTTTGCAACCAGGAAATGGTTAGGCCCTATTACTAGTCCCATAGGGATCCAAGGTGTGCATTGCCATCTTTGTATTTGAATTGAAAGATTCCCCTTCAATAAGATCTGTGTGGCAAGTAGACTTGTCCAGTCTATGTGGCAAGTTAACAGTGAAGATCCAGTTGAGACAGCTAATTTGAGATGTCTTGTCAGAATCTGCACTACTTGTGGAGCACAGTGGCCTTATAGACAGTGGCTCAGTTGGTGGCTGTAGCCAGGGCCAAGCCTGCACCTCCATGCAGCATAGACAGGCTGGCACAAAGGCACACCAGGCGGACCAACCACAACACTCAATGGTGGAAGTTGGAAACTCTTCATACAGTAACCCTACAGAAACTGACTGCAATCAAAGAGGAGGGTGCAGTCAAGATACTGCCAACACAGACAACTAAACAGACAGTGGATAAGTGTAACAAGAAGGCTCCATTGCCATCCAAGACCTCAGCTCTGGAGCAGTCAGTGCTGGCACTTGAAGTGCAGGCACCAGCTCCAGCACCAATGAGTGTCAATCCACCCGCAAAAGAGAGGAAACTCTTGGAAGTCTGATTTTGGTTGTTTGTTTTGTTGCTTTACGCCCTAAGTCAACAGCTATGGTCATGGCAAGACGGTCAGTTCACCTAACCACATTTTTTCATGGGCAAGCTTGAATAAGCACTTAACCAGTACTTTGTGCACATACTTTAGCTTGTAACTGACAACAACCCTTCTTGAATGATTCAGCCGAAGGGAGGAGAATGACCGTAGAAATTATTTCATGATCAATCCCCACGAAAGTATGGAACCGGGCCGGGATCGAACTCGCGACCCCTGGATCCGCAGTCAGACTCGCATCTGTTGCCAGACACATTACCAACTGCGCTACGCGGCCCGGTCTTGGAAGTCTGAAACGCCTCAATCTCATCAAGAAGTTCAAGAACAAAGGACAATATGTGACACTCTACAAGAAGTTGCTTCCAAACAAACCCGTGTCGAAGCTAGTTACATTTAAGTGATTGTACACTGATACTACATGCATCGGAAAGTTCATTTGGTGCCTCCAGTATCCAGGACTGAGTATGAGTCATTAGCACAGACTGACCCTGATCTAGAGCCCTGGACACTGCCACATGCACCAATCAGCACCATGGCACAATTGGGCCTCGAGGCGAGAAAACCTGTCTTCAGTGGTTTGCGAACAACAAAGGCTCAGACCAGCCTGCGCATCTGCGTAGTCTGATCAGCGCCTTTGTTATTCGTGTATTGGAAAGGATCAGATCTAAACTTGCTACAAGCGAAATTTCAATATTCTAGCTAGTCTCTGTAGCTGAGGAGACTGGTTTGAGCATCGCTTTGTCGGAAACCCCGAAGACAGGTTTTGTCGCGACGAGGCCAATATTGTGTTCAGAACTGAACATATTCATGCAAGGATCCCGAAAATTTTGTCAGGTGGGGTCCTAACAATGTTTTCTTTTTCTTTTCTTTTTTTCAGCAATCAACGTACGGACCTTTTTGGGTCCAATTGCTTCTCAAACGGGGGCCATACCAGAATTTCTAAGGAAACCTATAGCCACTCATGATTTTCCAGGCGGTTTTCCGACCCCCTGTCCCTACCTCTGGATTCGCCCATGATATAAGCCGAACTTGTCTGGCCCTCAGGAGATGAATATGTTTTTTTTAAAAAAAAATCTGACTTTAATTATAAAACTGCTTCAAAACTAACTAATCAATATCACATGGGATAGGCGGCAATGAAAAACGTTATCAACAATCGACGAACGCGGATCAAAAAACGATAGAAACAGTGGGGCCAAAGTGGCAATTGAAAACACTGTTTCTATTGATTTTTGATCTACGTTCCTCGATAGTATTGGCGTTTTCGATTGCCGCCTACCTGGTGTGAATATGAAGCATGATGATATCTGTGGAATAACAACTGCCATTATCTCTGTAAATATTGCACCTTATTCTTATCTTAAATTGTTTGTTTTGGCGTAGTACAGCACTTTCAAATGTCTTTCAGTCACTGATATGACATTATTCCTGGTAACCAGTACTTAAGAGATATGCTTTCCACAGTACAAGGGACAGTCTGATCTAGGCCTGCTCAGTTGTCAGGTAACCTTAGAAAGTCTGCACAATTTTCACAAACTCAATACCCATGGGTGAAAGTTCAAAATTTCCAAAGTCCTGAACTTTAGAAATTAAAATTTTTAAACTTGCAGGATGCCTACAAAAATTAATAATTTCATGTTTGAATGTTTAAATGTGTTTAGATACTCTCAAAATAAATCAGATAAGCTATAATAATCTCCCTAATTCAGCATTTTGAGGTTGACTTTCTTTGGAAAGTCAGCCTCATAATCCTGAATTCAGGATAAATCTTGATAACATTCACCCATGAATACCTTCAGCCACATCTTTTGTTGTCTGCTGATAACCTTTGCAAACAGATTGAACCTAGATCTAGCCCCACACAACGTCGGGCATGATCTGGACCCAAACTATTTGACACCCTGACAGTGTTCCTGCAAATATATTCTGAAGTAGTCAACTTTGAAAAAAAATCCGCAAACAACAAAGAATGAGCCGCAACATGAGATTTCCAACAATGTTGTATGTGCGACCAGCAAAGGCTCAGACCAGCCTGCGCATACGCACAGTCTGATCAGAGCCTGTGCTAATCGCTTGAATATTCTGTGAGTATAAAGCTACTGACTGAACATAATTTCCAGTTTCTAAGCTTAAAAGGAGGCTGTACAGGCTCGTCTGAGTCTATTCATGTCAAAATGCCACATTGTTGGAAATCTCATGTTGCTGCTCAAAACATGAATAATTTCCCAGCATGCAAAGAACTAAATTTCGACAATTAGACAGCGTTCCAGAACCTTCTTATTAATGATACTCCTTTTTCGAATATAATTGGTTACAAAAATCTATAATTTTCCATCATCCTCTTTGAATTTCCACGTCCAGAAAGAAACGACACCTGTATTCCTATAACAACTATAATAAAACAAGAGATTCCAATCCTCCCTATCAAGCCTTCGGACAAAGCAAATTGTCACCTTTGTTCCGGATAAGATCGCCGATAATTTAAGACACCCAATTAACTATGGTCATTTGAACATGTTGAACACAACTCCATTCAAGTATACTCGTTGTTGATAACTTACGATAGGCCCATAAATAGGAATGCTAGAATAACTATCACAGCTTTTAATAATATGAGGCATCAAATTGCTTCACCGATGATTGGCAGGATGTCCCGATACGTGTCTCAGCGAGATTTTTCCAATAATCCGTTTATATCTCTGTTTTCTCTGTTCATTCAATAAATCAATTATCGGTTGACCATTGATATATTTATTTGTTAGTTTTGATACTTTTATTTTGCAATTTCACTTTGCATACAAATTATTTTTCATTTATCACAACCATTAAATTTTTGGGGTACTTTCAGAGCTCCAGGCGTAATGCCGGCCCTATCTTGATATTTTTTTTATTTTTTAAATAAAAGCCAGAATAAACAAAACCAGAAACAAATACATTAAGTATTTTCCATTAGGATTTTTTCATGGAACAAATGCTACAGTATATGGTGCCTGGGAGATAGTTCTAATGAACACCTGAACTAGTATTTCCATGAAAACTATTACAATTACAGACAAAAAATAAATCTGGAGCTCTGGTATTAAGGTGTCAAAGGTAAACATATTCTAAGGATTTAAAATATAATCTGATTGTAAAATTTTCATTGTCCTTGGCGCACTGAGTCAAAATTAGCAAATGACTTGGCAATCAATCTTCACCCTTTTATGGAAATCAAATTTGGCGACCAAATGAATGCATGTTAGCATGCAACTGCATAATTTGGCGTTATTGTTTTTTCTCACAGAAAAAGAGCAAATATTATTAAAAACAGTTACTGTATTGTAAGATAAAAATGTAAGAAAGGAGAAAGTGTAAAGGTTTAAGGTTAAGAATTGCAAAATTTTGAATAAGCAAAAGCTATATGTGCACAAGGGCATTGAAAAAGGACCCTTAAGCATTTTCAAGTTGTCTCTTACACTGGGGAGGGTGGAGGGCAAGAATTTGTATCAGAAACTCTCTAGAAATGCATAATCTTATTTAGAAAATATGAAAATACTAAATAAGATATATAAGGCCCTGAGACTGTTTCAAACTGTTCTGTCGAACTTCTCAATTTGCCATCTGATTAAAGTCTAGAGCAAGAACCCTTACTTTTTTTGGTTTGATTCGATTCTTTACGTCCCATCAACAATCTTTCAGTTAAATAGGGATGGGTCTTCCTGGGTTGAACCAGTACTAAGCTAGGATAAATGTGTCTTGCTCAAGGACCACAACACAGTGACGCCGGTGAGGCTCGAACCCATGGCCCTTCGGTCTCGATGCAAGCACTCTACCACTGAGCCACTGCGCTCCCTATAAGAACCCTTATGTCTATCACATCATGTATTCATCTAACTCAGACCCTTTTTGGGGGAAAATGTTATAGTAAAAGCACCTTATCCCTAACTTAAACCTGATACCCTCAAACCTATATTAAAAATGAAGTTAATCTTCTGACTAGACCAAATAAACATGGGTAGACATATATTTCTTTAAAAATATTATGCTTTTTATATGTATTGTGTTTCAGGAGTGGATCCAGGATTTCTTGAAAGAGGGTTCATTTGTATAAAGGTGTGGGGGTTCACTTTGCTGATTTTATCTCATTTTTCTTAAATATTCAATGAAAATGAAATAATTTGGTCTCGCTGAGACCAAATTATTTCATTTTCATAGGATATTTAAAAATGGGGGGGGGGGGGGGGGGGTAGGCTCAACCCCCCCCCCCCAAAAAAAAAAACCCTCTGGATCCGCCACTGGATTTTCTACTCTCAACCTACTAGTGTCATCATCTACTGATAACTATTGCAATTTGTTTGGACCCAGATCAGGTCCAATAAAATGCTGGGTCATTTTTGTTGTTGTTGTCTGCTGATTTTTTTTATATAGTTAACTTTTAATAAAATCTTTCAGGAATACCATGATCAGTGTTAACAGCTTGGATTCAGATCAGTCTGACACTTTTTGTCGGCTCATCCTCAGAAACACTAGGCCTCTACCATTCCATACCTACTGCATCATGTGATGAATACAGTTGGTACTGAATGGGTCACGCCTGGCCTCGAGGTTATAAAACTTTTTTCATGCTCAACTCAGCTGAGCACAAAATTAATCTTGCTTATTAGCATGATAAATACAACATCTGAGAGACTTAAAGCAAGAAACTTCTTTATTTGTCAGTATTTTAGTTTTGATGAGCAGTTGAAAATATGTGCTCAGCTGAGTTGAGCATGAAAAAAGTGTTATAACCTGGAGGCAAGAGGCGTGTTCAACGATGCGAACATTCTCGGGTGCTCGTTGTACTGATGCCAGGCTTTATGCATTACGAATAAAGATAGGTTCCAGAACAATGAGCACCCGCAAATGCTCGCATTGTTGAAATCGCGTCTGTGGTTACCAAGGATGTATTGGGCTGGTCTGAGTACAAACTGCAAAAATTATCAGCAGACGACCCTAACAGGTAATAATCACCTTAGCCCTAACAATGTAACTGTGAAAACCTTTTATATGTAAAAGCATTGTCATTCAAAAGATTTTTGAATTATTTAAGGAATCAATGCCTGTTGACAATGTGCTCTAATTAAGTATGTGTATGTCCTGATTCAACTTGTTTATGTAATCTACAAACAACAAAGACACAGATCAGTTTGCAAATCATGTACTGCATGAGCTTCCACCCAGTCTAATCAGTCTTTGCTGTGCACTCATTAGGCAGCTAAGGAACCAAGCCATGGGGGGATCAAGAAACTTCTGTCACAACTTTTTTTCAGTCATCACTTTTCACAAGGGCCTTACGAACCAACCTGGAGAAGCAATTGGACCCCAATTGCTTCTCGAGGGGGTCCATACCAGCATTTCTAAGGAAAAATATACACTCTTGTGATTTTCCAGGGGCCTGTCCCCCTCCCCCTCTGGATCTGCCTATGCAAGCACATGGGAGGGTTGCAGGATGTCTGAACTGTCTCTGGTCATCTATAGATGCATCCAAACATTTTCTGGAATCAAATTGGATGTTAGACACCATTGGTCAAGAAAGGGTTAAAAATTAATGTGAAAAAATGATGAAAGAGTGAGTGGACCGCTAGCTCAAGATCAAGGTGCCCCAGGCCCAAATCGTCAGCCACAATCCTCCAGTCAAAACAAGAAGTTCCTTCCATCTGTTATGTCTTAAAATCCTGTCCTATTTACAAACTCCAGTATATTGAATATGATCACATTTCACACATTTAAGGCTTTCCTTGCTAGCCCCGACGTTTGTCGTCAGTACTGATAACCTTTGCAAACAGGTTGGACCCAGATTAGGACCGACAGAATGTCGGTCCTGACCTGGATCCAAACCGTTTGATACCTGAAATAATTTTTTGCAAAAAATTAATTTTGTAAAAATTCAGCAGACGATAACAAAAGTATAAAAAATTACCCAGTATGTATGCAAAGAGTTAATTTCTTCTATCAATATCTCATCAATATTCCGATATCCAATCTCGTAACATTTAAATCTTTTTAAATATAGCGTACACTAATGTTTCTTTATCATATATCCTCGATCCTGTTACCTTTTTTGTATACGTCTTAAAGATAATGTCCGTATTTGGTTGGCGATGCCAGAATCTATTAACAGTTTGTACCTGCTTTCTTCACAAAGGCGTTATAAACATTTAACTCTTTGCCATCTAGCGACGATTTTTGTTGTTTGCTGATGATCTTTGTAAACAGTTTGGATCTAGATCAGGACCAACAGAATGTCAGCCCTAATCTGGATCAAAACTGTTTGACACGCTGATAGTGTTCCTGAAAGAATTTTTTAAAAAAGTTAATTTTGAAAAAAGTCAGCAGACGACAACAAAGGTATGAAATATTACCCAGCATGCATGCAAAGGCTTGAATCAATAAGTTCAATATTTGTTCATTGTATTTCCAAGATCATGCTGGGGTATTGCTTTGAAACATTAAGTCTGAGGAAAGGAAGCATATGACGGGACAGCTGCTTGCTGTCTTCCATTGTAGTCATTAGGGCAACAAATGGTCTTCATGAATTAGTCAGCGCAGCAGACGTTAAAAATTGAAGTTGAATTGCCACAGGTGAACAACAAAAGAATTTCTTTCAAAAACTAAACTAAAATGATGGCAAAAATAAGCCAGGGCTTGGGTGATAACAATTTGAGGTTTTTAACTCTTTCAGAGTGTAACCCAGCTAAGAATGCAATCACCCACCAGTCACACCCCATTTTGACATTCTGGGTGTTATTGATGATTTACTAATGACTCCTTAATGCATACTTTGGCAAACAGTGAAGACCCAGATGAAATGCAGCATTTCATCAGGGTCAACACTGTTTGCTGAAAGAAATACAATATTTTCGGAAAATTTAACATGTGACCCCTCCATACATACAATGGAACATCCAAAGTTGAATCCATTAGTACATAAAGGGTTAAATAGCAAAGTCATGAGAAAGTTTCTGCTTCAGAAGCGTTGGTGTATTCTATCTCTTTCCTCAAGTTTTCCATTTAAAAATACAATCTTATCAGATTTGTTTATGATTCAATAATTTAACTCTAAATTTTTGTCAGTTTTAAATTATGCTACTATACAGATTATAAATTATAACTGGGAGTAACCTTTTGTCATCCCAGTCACGACTTGTGTCATCTGTTCCTTTTGTCTGCTTATGTTCTTAGGGCGTAGCCAATATTGTTTGCTTCCCTGAAAAAATCCAGTCTGAGGTGCAGACGTAAAAAAAACAGTAAGCTCAGTAGAAGTCAAGAGGTTCCTGGTTCGAGCCTCAACACAAGGTATTGAGCAAGACACTTTATCCTCACTGCTCTAAAAAAATGATCTTCACAGTTTTCAGAGAAAGAAAAACAGTATTATTTGGAAATTATAACCTGTGGCCCCTCTATATTATACAATGGACCACCCCAAGTTTATTTTTATCAAACCAGAAGGAAGAGTCCATTAGTGCATAAAAGGTTAAACGGTAGTCGTCTATCAGATCTTAAATCAGCTTCAAACGTTTCAGTATCACTTCAAACTACAGTATAACCTGTCCTAAGCGGCCACTCAAAAGAGACAAAAAAGGTATTTAAGACCGATTATCACTTAATGAAGTTCAAAAGTATTGCAGAATGCCCCCCCCCCCCCCCCCTTTGAGCATTCTGCACCCCCCTTGGAGCATTCTGCAATACTTTTGACCTGCTTTAAGCGATAATCGGTTTTGAAAACCAAATTTTGGTCTTCTTTTGAGTGACCGCTGAAGACAGGTTTTACTGTATATAATCATATTCCAGGAATACTGCCTTCTAAGAAGGTGTCTGCTTAGACAGGTGCTTGCTCAGGTTAGGGTTGATTGCACTGATTATTATTGTATGTTGTATAAATGTTACATAAATAATTTTAACCATATTCTTTTTGCTGTATCTATTTATATTTTTTTATCTCTCACAAGAATAATCCAAAACATAATAATTAGTACTGAACAAGCACAACTTCTGAGTTATAAATCCTCTCCAGGAAGAATTATAAGGAGCAAACAAACACTACAGGAGAACTAGAATAAGTTTAAAGCAAACACACTTCTTCCATAACCTAAATGTTAAGCCACCCATAATGAGCCACTTTCAGCAAAAAAGGATTTTAAGATTATCCCACAACTCAAAGAATGCAGAGCTAAGTAGATCCACGTAAGTCTTCATGTTTGGACAGTAAGTAATATGGTATCCTATTAAGCTGGCAGCAAAAAGCAATGACCCTGATCAGACTGCACATTTGTGCAGTCTGATCAGGTTCAAGGCTTTTAGCATGTACGTTTTCCCATGAAACTTCAATATTCAAATTTCCACAATTATAAGCTATAAGCAAATAAATACTATGTACTCCGTACTACTAATTTGCATAAATCGTATTTTATTTTTTCAGTTTATTTTTTAGAAGAAAAATAGCACACATAGTATATACATATTTGTCACTCAATGATAAGAATACGACTAATTCATAGGAATTTCTCAATATATCCAAGAAGAATCACAGGAAACACAAAATTATATCGATTCTTAAATTGCCAGGACCAAAACTAGCCTGCCCGCTTAATCGTCACACACTTTACAATAGTACAATCAAAATGGATTCTGCCTTTTGCAGATAAAGAAACGGCACTCTGACCCTTATATTAGGCACAGTGATTTGGGTTTTGATTTGTCACATTGATTTTTGCCTAATGTAGATTTTCCCACGTCACACTCCATTCGTCAATGAAAAAAGTAAAAGTAAATTAGTGTATTGAGTGTCACTTCTGTATTTAAGCCTTCTTAAAAAATTTGCTCATTTTCAAATGCAATGATCTGTTAAATCAAGATACTATGTGTAATAACTTTAAATACCGATATATGTACCATTTCATTCTAACATTCAATTTTTACAGCCCACTGATATTTTGGTCATATCAGACAGAATTTGGGTTTAACCTTTGTACTGTGGGATCTAGATGAATCCACATTTGAAAAAATGTGTAGATCATGATCAGATGACTTCTGATAAAAATAGCTGATCTGGATCTACACATTTGCAAACAAGGGCATAAAATTTGAAAGTTATTTGCACAGTGTGCATAAGTCCCCATGGAAACCCTGTACAAAAAGTTAGGGATTCAGGAGGTAGCTGTTGCACTAAGAACTAAATGTCTAAGAAAAGACTGAGATGGTATGGTCATGTCGCAGGTGCATCTTCCTGGACAAATTCAATTTCCAATCGCCATCCCTGGCCCTAGAGGATGTGGGAGACCAAGGAAGTCTTGGAGTGAGTGTGTTAAAGCAGATGTCGATGTGTGCTGCCTAGAAGGCATCAATCCCCAGAACAGAGAAGCCTGGAGATCTGGTGTGAGAAGGACAAGCCAACTGCAGCTTACTCCAGGTACTGAGAAACTATCTGCAGTCTAACCCTTAAAGCGCCAAGAAAAAAATGCATCTGAAAATGTCATCTGCTGAAGTAGTCTGCTGAAAATAATTGCATAGCAATACTGATGAATTAAGTATAGAAGCAAACAGCGTGGACACAGAGCAGACTGCTCATATAGGAGCAGTCTGATCTGGGTCCACACTGTTTGCCATAGAGGCTTCTTAAACATTTCAGCAGACGAGAAAAGCAGACTACTTTTGTTGCGATTGGCGCATATCAAACCAGGGTTAAGTAAGTAAGTAAGCATATCAATTGAATATGGTACATTGTACCTGAAATCTGGGTACTTTGATTCAATACATCATCAATCTGGTTAAAGTAAGTCATCACATGAGCCTGTATCCAGCGTAAGGTACAAGTTTAAGATTCAGATCAGCCTGCACATCCTTACATTCTGATCAGAGTCTGTGATAAGCACTCTATGAGTAGCCAACGCAATCGGAATTGCATCGGCCAATTCCGTGGAATTCCCTGGAATCAGACCTCGGATGTACATCATCGAGGATCTACTTTGATAATGTGACGCTGATGTCACAGAAACCATGCCAACTCAATAATATGTGTGATTGCAACAAAATAAACCGTATTAAATGAAGTTTATATTTCTTCATAGCCATACATAAACTTCATTTATTCTCCTGATTAAACTTTTCAGGAAATCAGAAAAATGGATTGAATATGGCTGAACCCATATGCTACAGAACTTTTTTTCCTTACGCCAGTTCCGGCTAACAAAATGGAGCTTTTTCGTACATAGTAGTACGCATAATGCCCCTTACATATATCCGAGGCTTCATTGGATTCTGGAATTGTGCCGGACTTTCCCGATTGTTAACCCAACATTTCTTCCATTGTTAACCCAACGTTTCTTCGGGACAAAAACTAAGGCTCTGATCAGACTTTGCCGATGCTCTGACTGATTTGAGCCGGTATCCAGCATAAGGCACAAGTTGGCATGTGGATTCAGTGAAGATTCAAAATTTATTATATCACAGCCATCAATCCAGCTCCTTCATCATATATACCAGTTGGATTAAACTTCCTATTTCGTAATTTTGAGAGCAAAATTTAGAAATCGGGCAATGCTATTAGATGATACACTTATTGAACTTTCCAACACTGATATCTCTTTTAAGTAGATATTCTGCTTGTAATTCTTCAGAAGCAGTCTGGTCTGGGTCTGTCCTGTTTGTCTGGGGTTTTCTGGCGGGCAACTAGTGTTATAAATTTTAGAAAATTTATCATATAGATTTAAAAAAAAAAGTCATGCACACATTGTGTTTGCATCAAATACAATAGCCAGCAGCCCTGATTCACAAGAACTAGCCACTTGTGGAACTAAGGTTATAAAACTTTTTTTCATGCTCAACTCAAGTGAACATGAAATTTCCATCTGCTCGTAAAAACTGAAATACTTAAAAAATAAAGACTTTTCTTGCTTTCAAACTCTCAGATATTGTATTTTTAGCATGCTAATAAATGTTAAAATGTCAAAAATTGGTGGCATTTTATAATTTATGAGCAGGCCAAATTTCATGAGCACGAAAAAGTTTTATAACCTCAGGACAAGGACACTTTCTCAAGTCATTGTAGTTCTTCTCTAGGTGAGAAGGAGATCTTTTTGCAAGACAGGGCATGTTTGATCATAATAATGGAAAAATTAAAGTTTTGTTAGAGGGGATAATTACATTTATTTTTTCATAATAGGTAGACATAAATACTTCTATTGTTGTATTGGGTGGTAGTCTTAGTCAGGTGAATGCTAAATTCTTCTGTCTTGGGACAAAATATTATCAGGTCAACAGACCAGAGCAGAACAGAACATATTACAGTAAAACCTGTGTAAAACGGCCTCTCAAAAATTGACAAAACACAGGTTTTAAAGACAAATGGTAGCTTAATGAAGGTCGAAAGTATTGCAGAATGCTCTCTTGGAGCATTTTGCAATACTTTTGACCTGCATTAAGCGATAATCGGTCTTGAAAACCAATATTTGGTCTTCTTTTGAGGGGCCGCTTAAGACAGGTTTTACTGTACATTATCGTCCATAATGCATTCTAATCTACAATAAGAAAACTGTGTTTTAATCCCCATAACATAACCCAATAGAGAGTGTATCTGGAATTCCAGTGGTATTCTGGAATTTTCCACTGATTATTTTGGAAATCATGAAAATTCCACTGAAAGTCAATCTTATTTAAGATTCCACTGCTATTAATACATGTACAGTAAAACCTGTCTTAAGCGACTTCTCAAAAGGAAGGCCAAAATTGGTTTTCAAGACCGATTATCGCTTAATGCAGGTCAAAAGTATTGCAGAATGCTCCAAGAGAGTGCATTCTGCAATATTTTTGACCGTTTGTCTTTAAGACCTTTGTTTTATCTATTTTTGAGTGGCCGCTTAAGACAGGTTTTACTGTACTAATATTAGTTCAGTCGCAACAGTTTTTATACCCCTACCATTAACATAAAAATCAGCTTTTGGCTAAAACGCTTAAACACATGAAAAAAATCAAAGCAATAGAAAAATCCATTGAATTCGTAAGAAAGACAGCTCACACATCATTGCAAGAAATAAAAGAAGCACACACTTCATTGTAAGAAAGCTCACACTTCATTGCAAGAAAGAAAGGAAGCTCACACTTCATTGCAAGTAAGCTCTTACTTCATTGCAAGAAAGAAAGGAAGCTCACACTTCATTGCAAGAAAAGCCACAATTCATTGCGAGAAAGCCCACACTTAATTGCAAGAAAGAAGGGAAGCTCACACTTCATTGCAAGAAAGAAGGGAAGCTCACACTTCATTGCAAGAAAGCTCACACTTCATTGCAAGAAAGACTGATGCTCACTCTTTATTAGCACAAAAGCTCATACTTCATTGCAAGAAAGATGCACACACTTCATTGCAAGAAAGCCTACACTTCATTGCAAGAAAAATTGATGTTCACACTTTATTAGCAAGAAAGCTTACACTTCATTGCAAGATAGATTGATGTTCATACTTTATTAGCAAGAAAGCTTACACTTCATTGCAAGATAGATTGATGTTCATACTTTATTAGCAAGAAAGCTTACACTTCATTGCAAGAAAAAATGATGCTCACATTTCTATTAGCAAGAAAGCTCAAACTTCATTGCAAGAGAGAATGATTTTCATATTTTATTAGCAAGAAAAAGAGCTTGCACTTCATTGCAAGAATGATGCTCACACTTCACTGTCAGAAAGAATGAATGATGCCCATGCTTTACTGGCAAGAAAGACAGACAGCTAACATTTTTTGGCAAGTAGGAAACAAATAACAAATAGGAAGTTTATGAATTTCAATTCAATAGCAATAATTTTTTTGATAAAAACATCCAGCATCACTCCCTCTAGTTTTCAGTGGAAGTATCTCAACAGCAGAATTTTCTCCGGCAACTTGGAATGACCTACCTTTATCTCCCATTGGATTATAGTGAAAACGCAAACCTTTACAGGTAAAAGAAAGCACACGCAACCATTAGCCCTCCACTAGTTTTGGTCCTGAAAATGTCTGCTTTTTACATCTGCAGCAACTCCTAAAGGAGCAGTCAGATCTGAGTCCCTATTGTTTGTGACGGGCGGGAAAAGATCCTATCATCACAAATTTAAGTCCTTTTTGCAGCAGTGATGATGTTTTTTGTTTGTTTGATTTGATTCTTTACATCCCATCACCAATCTTTCAGTTATGTAGGGACGGGTCTTCCTGGATTGAACCAGTACTAAGCTAGGATTAATGTGTCTTGCGCAAGGACACAAAGCAGTCGCGCCGGTGAGGTTTGCACCCGCAGCTCCTTGGTCTCGAGTCAAGCCCTCTACCACTGTGACACTGCGCTCCCCAATGTTGATAAGAAGAGCATGTTGACTGTATCATTTCACAAAATATCTAAAAATACAGTTGACAAACAATATATCTGAGCCAAAATGTTGTATTGTTGTTTTTCTTTGAGCGAGGAATGACTGACATCAGCACATGGACTGTTAGTATTTGTAGGCATAGGCTTTTTATGTTACAGATAATTTTGAGAGAGAGGGTCACATACAACGAGGCATTATAAAAACTTCCACCATTTACACAACACGAACACCTACCTGTTATCTGACTTGATAAGGGCAGCAAGTGTGTTTCTGTTTAACAGGGTTGACTCCCTTGATTCACCAAGTAAATCACCAAGAGATCCAGCTGAAAAAGGAATAAAACAAATGAGTGACATCATGGGATTAACTGGTGAAGTGGCTCTGCGCTTGACATCATGGGAATGAGGAGTGTAAAGGCACTGTGCTGGCCATCATATGAATGGGGAGTGAAGTGGCCCAGTGCTCAACATTATGGGAATGGGGAGTGTATGCCCAGGAGTGTATGCAGTGACTCAGTGTTTGACATCATGAGAATGTGGATAACAGTGGCTTAGAGCTTAACATCATTGAAATGGGGAGTGCAGTGAATCAGCACTTGATATCATGGGAATGAGGAGTGTGAGCTCAGTGCTGGCCATCATGGAAATGGGGAGTGCAATGGCTCAGTGCTCCACATCATGGGAATAGTGAGTGCAGTGACTCAGTGCTCAACATCATGGAAATGGGGAGTGCAATGGCTCAGTGCTCCACATCATGGGAATAGTGAGTGCAGTGACTCAGTGCTCAACATCATGGAAATGGGGAGTGCAATGGCTCAGTGCTCCACATCATGGGAATAGTGAGTGCAGTGACTCAGTGCTCAACATCATGGAAATGGGGAGTGCAATGGCTCAGTGCTCCACATCATGGGAATAGTGAGTGCAGTAACTCAGTGCTCAACATCAGAGGAATGGGGAGTATAGTGGCTCAGTACTCAACATCATTGGAATGGGGAGTGTAGTATTTCAGTGCTTGACATCATGGGAATAGGGAGTGTAGTGGCTCAGTGCCTAACATCTTGTGTTCCCACAATAAAAAGACAACACTGACCGTTGTTTGGTTGTTTATTCTGTTTTTCTCCTTCTCCTGATCTGGTGTAGAAGCTAAGCGCTTGACATCACAGGAATGGGGAGTGCAGTGGCTTAGTGCTTGGCAGCATGGGTAATGCAACATCATAGGAATGGGGAGTGTAGTGGTTCAGTGCTTGACATCATGGGAATAGGGAGAGTGGGCTCAGTGCTAAAGTGGAGAGCAGTGGCTCTGGGAATGGGGAGTGTAGTGGCTCAATTGGAATGTATAATGTAATGGCTCAATGCTTGACATTGTAAGAATGGAGAATGTAGGCTCACTGCTTGACATTGTAGGAATGGGAAGTGCGGGCTCAGTGCTAATGTGGAGAGCAGAGGTTCAGTACTTGACATCATGGGAATGGGGAGGGCAGTCGTTCAGCGCTTAACATCATGATCATGGGGGTGCAGTGCAAAGGGAATAGTCTGATCAGGGTCCACCCTGATTGCTATTATAACAGTAGATGACATAGCATCAGACAACTTTAGTCATGAATGACAGTCTTTCTGGCAGATCTTAGTGGAAGAAAAGTAAATATTGTTTGTCAAAATTGACCCGAGACATATGAATATTCAATGACCTTTTACTGTCTTGGTGAATCTTCGTAAAAAGTGTGCTTTAGATTGTTGTACAATTACTAATCTGAATGAAATTAATCACAATTCCCCGATAGCCTAGTGGATAGTCGAGTGTTTTAGCACTCTAAAGATGTGGGTTCGAGTCCAGTAGCATTTAAGTATTTTTGTCATTTTTTTTTTCGATTTGCTAGTTTCTTTGCTTTTATTCTTGATTCTGTGCACAACTGGATACATTAAAGACATTTATTTGAATTTGGCATGCGTTTATATAACACATACAGAACCGTGAAAAATTTCAATAAGCCTACATGTGATTAACTATTTAAACGCTGAATATTTTTGAGACTTTTGTTATCATCTGCTCACTTTTAATCAAAATAAACTTTTTAAAAAATCTTACAGGAACACTATCAGAGTGTCAAATGGTCTGTATCCATATCAGAACATGCATTCTGTTGGTACTGAACTGGGTCCAAACTATTTGCAAAAGTTATCAGCTGACAAGGAAAGAGTGGGGAACTTAGGGAATAATGAATACAAAAGCTGCTAAATACAAATGAAACATGTAAAGCTCATCACAAGATGACGAAAAATATACGAACAATATTAACTTAAAAAAAGAAAGCAGTTTGACAATTATATAAAAAAAAAGTTCCTTCCAAGTTTCGATCCAGGTATGCTTGATTAGTAAGTAGTCCATTAACCACTAGGCTATTAGACCATTTGCATTAACGATTTGACATTATCTTCATATTCTCTGTAAAAGCGGAGTACTAAACCAAGGTCGGAGTACTGCATGAATATCACGAAGATTTTGGCGAAAATTAATCAGTCTAAGGTCAATTTTGGCAGACTATACATGTTAAGACTAGATGAAATGACTTTAACAGTTGCTTCCCTTGAACTGCTATTATATCCATATGAACCACACAACATTCTATATCTATTTTTGTTGTATGCAAAAGGCACAGGAACATAGGCGTAGTTCTCATTACGCAATTACACAGGTGTGTAATGAAAATTGTACATATTCAAGTAAAGATACCTTATAAATGTAGAAATCAGGTTTTTCCAACCATAAATAATGGATTTCTCTTAAAAAGATTCCCTCCCTCTGAAATATATCAACCTTAACAGGTGTATAGTCTAATTAGCACCTTTATTATGAGCTGTCATTAAAGTATAAGAGGCAACATCCAAAGCTGGTCCAGCATTGTTAAGTAAACGGTACCCACCTTTATGTCTGAGCCTGACTTCCTGTACATGTTCCGAGGGGAACCATCCTTCACGCTCACCGACACTTCCCTCCCAATACCCTGTGTCAGATATACTTGCAACTGAAATATAGACAAATGAACTAATCTCGGATAAGGAAAAGAATAGAACTAATAATAGGGGTGTAGCCAGTCTAAAATTCAAAGTACTCACTTGTGGAACAGGCTGAATGCAAAAAAGGAACATATACAAACAGAGGAGACCCAGATGAGACGCCACATAATGCGGCGTCTCATCTGGGTCTGCGCTGTTTTCCAAGATAAACACACTCTTGGATATGGTATGTCAGAAAAATTGTATATGATCAGGCCCTCATTCACTTTGCGTTAATAATTGGTTAAATATCATCAAAGGGTGATTCTAACATCATCACAAATTCTGTCAAAATTGGATGTAGAGTATTATAGTATTACAGATACCTTCTTCAGGATCAACTGTCATCTTTAACGATTTTATAACCCTTATCCTGGAGACATACCAGTAGATTTTGTCCTGAAAATGTTGCCTGCTGCATACATTCAGATGCATAGGCATTTTAACATTTATCAGAATAAATATGACATCAGAGTTTTATTGCAGGAAAAAACTATATTTTTCAGTGTTTTAGTTTTTGATGAGCAGTTGAAATTTCATGCTCAGTTGAGTTGAGCATTAAAATTTAAGTTTCATAACCTCAGGGCCCCAATGGATGCCCTTCCAATGGGAACAAGGCTGTGCAGTGAAGATTGATATAGCTCTTTGCAGAATTCTTTACTGCTATATAAAATAGCAGCAAGTACCTTTTTTTTAAAGTCTAATGTATGGTGGACCTTACTGGGGATCAAGCCCATATAACCCAGAAGATTAACTAATAAGCTGGTACTTATACTACAACATTTATATAACCTGATCTATCTTACCAACACTATTGTGAATCTTTGCATGCTGGGTAATTTTGAAACGATTTTTTATCGTCTGCTGATTTTTTTTTTCAAAAATTTCTTTCACGACCACAATCAGAGTGTCAATGAGTTTGGATCCAGATTAGGCCCAAAAATTTGCAAACTGTTTGCAAATGTTTTCAGAACAGCATGTTATATACAGATTGATGTCAGGTTGGGCCAGGTAGGCCCAAGCTAACATGGAAGAAACTGACAGAGAAAGTCTACCGTGAGTGGTAACTCACAACAGTTGACCCTCAAGACAGGAGCACCTGGAGATCAGGTGTGAGATCTGCTATGCGTGTAGTTACTAGTTACCTGGAAGGGGGCCACTGATGTGGATGATGCCCCTGCACCTGCATATTAATCAAAAATCGGGTTATGCTGATGATGATCAGCAGATGACACTTGCAGGTAAAGAGTACAAATCAATAGTCCAACTAATAAAGAAAAGTAATGTATATCTCAAAAAAATATAAAACATTCTGGAATTATGGTAAAAGTAAAATCCAAAAGGATCTGGTTGTGCTGCACAGGCTGGTCATAATATCAGCAACACACCTCTAAAATGTTGACTACATGCCACTGCTGCTATTATAATGTCTAAAATGCAAATACTAGTGGCACTGATCAGACTGTGCAGGATGTTCTGTGCCTGTGTCATTCAGCATTTCTCATGATATGGCTTAATTGCGATGAAGAGCTCCCAGATAAAGGAAACCTGATCTTGTAACTGATGATTTCTTCACTCTTTCCTTGCTAGCGTTGACTTTTGCCATCTGCTGATAACCTTTGCAAACATTTTAGACCCAGATCAGGACCGACAGAGAGTCGGTCCTGATCTGGATCCAAACCGTTTGACACTCTGATTGTGTTTCTGAAATAATTTTCTGAAAAAGTTAATTTTAAAAAAAGTCAGCAGACGACAACAAAAGCATGAAAAAATTACCCAGCATGCAGAGTTAAGAACAATTTCTTATGTGATTTTTTTTATAAATTGAGGTTACTAGTTTATTACCAACCTTAAACCTATTGCACTCAGAATGGCTAAAAATACATAGACAAACAAGTATTTATGTTACAATACACATCTCACACATAAGTGTATAGTACATGCATTTTATGATCAGAATAAAATAAATGGAAAAATAACTGTGTTAGTTTCAGTAAAAGTGTTAGTAGTTCTGCATGCCTGTAAAAAAAGCTACATAGCCAGGGAATAAAATCTTATATGAAGTAAATGAAAATGAGCCAGAGACAAGGTTACACTGATTTTTTAATGAACATTTTTGTGACAATGGCTCACTGGAACTATCATCCAAGTAAGCATATCAAATTCTCTGACTGGCCTTTGCTTACAATTTTCTCACAAGGTGACAAGGTTTCATGCAGCATGATGCTTATAATATGGGCCTCGATGTGAGAAAATCAGTCTTCGAGGTTTCGGACCAAGTAAGACTTAAACCAGTCTGCTCAGCTACACAGACTTAGTTAGAATTCTGTAATTTTGCACATAGCAATTTTAGTTACTATAATTACTAGAGAGCAAAAAACAAAGGCGCTGATCAAATTGCCCGGATGCACAGGATGGTATGCGTCTTTGTTGTTCAAATGCAACTTAATCAGGTTTACTCACGACGAGGCTCATAATAGAATACCTGCAGCTTTTGTGTCACCTTTGGAAAAACAAGAATGTCACAATGTGACAAATGCCACCAAAGACATGAATTTTCTAGAAATGAGGCCAGAGGTGAAGGTCACGCTGACTCGAAGACAGCAAGTGACACTCCGCGACCCCAAGGTGTATCCCTAATTCAAATAATATTGGAGATATGCTCCGGACACGATTTTTCTAGAATTGAGGCCAGAGGTCAAGGACACAGTGACCCGAAAATAGTATGCGACACTCCGGAAACCCCAAGGTGTATCCACACATTGAATTTGGGATTCCTAACTCAAATAATATAGGAGATATGCTTGGGACACAAATAAGACTCAGACAGACGGACACACGCAACGACGGGCAGTTAAAAAACTATGTGCCCCCAAAGCCAACTTTGGGGGCATAAAAAAGCTTGAGATTTCTTGTACCTTATTTGAATGGTACCCAACATAGGCGGATCCAGAATTTCTTGAAAGGGGTTCATATGTATAAAGGTGTGGGGGGTTTGTTTTGCTGATTTTATCTCATTTCCATGAAAATGAAATAGTTTGGTCTCACAGATAGGATATTTCATATGATATTTAAAGATGAGGAGCCGGGAGGGGGATTCAAGCAAACCCCATCTGCATCCGCCACTTCCCAAGCAGATGATTCACATCAAATATCAAGCCTTGTTTGATTTCCCCATAAAAAGAAAATATGTTGAAAATGACATATGCTGCAAATTTGAAATGGCTCAGTAAGGGTTACCCAAAGAAGGAAATAAATTTCAAAATGTGATTAAATTTGAGATTGCTGGTAAAGGAAATGTCAAGAGTAATTCAGAATGCTTGAAAAATAATTCCAAAATGTCTCCTGCTGCTTCACATGCAAAACAATTTGAGCCGGTATCCAGCATAAGGTACAAGTTGGCATGTGCGTACAGCAAATATTCAAATCAGTCTGTGCATGCACACAGTCTGATCAGAGTCTTAGTCTTCCACCTCAGAAGAGATTTTGGTTTGTTTGTTTGATTTGATTCTTTACGTCCCATCAACAATCTTTCAGTTATAAAGGGAAAGATCTTCCTGGGTTGAACCAGTACTAAGCTAGGATTAATGTTCTTGCTCAAGGACACAATGCAGTGACACCTGTGAGGCTCAAACCCTCAGCCCCTCGGTCTCGAGTCAAGCACTCTACCACTGAGCCACTGCGCTCCCAGAAGAAACGTTAGATCCTTGCGCATCCACACAGACTGATCAGAGTCTTAGGTTTCCATCTCAAAGGAAACATTGGATCCTTGACTACCCATAGGGCCTGCATCTTATACTCAGATCAGCCTGCGCTCTCTGCACAGGCTGATCTGAGTCTTTGATGGGCAAACACGTCAACTTGTACCCTTTTCTGGACACCGGCTCATCTTAAAATTCATATCTCATTTGCTGGACCCAGGGCTTTATTTAAGAGTGCGTGACAAAAAAATATTTTTCTTATTTCTCAGTTAAACATATGTTGTGGGTACACAAAAGAACCATTTCAATTAGGCGGTTCTTTTGATCACCCAAAAAATATGCTTAAATTAATGGCTAAGAAAATATACTCAGAAGAAAAAGTTTAGTCAGTATTTATGTTTTCTCATAAAATCAACAAAACTGGATATAACATTGTCAAATTTTATACATGAGTTGTATTATCGTAAGTTTACATGTACCTGTTTATTGTGTGACAAATAATGCCTCTATTTAGACTGTATCAACCAAATTTCAAAATGCGCGACGTGCACGTGCTGCGGTAAACCGGCAGGGTTATTTTCTCATAAACTCTTCGATATTGAAAGAGAGTTGCTCCTATTGCAATAATCCGGGGAAAGTTTAATGCTAGCAAGCTTAATTCGCCGTCCAGGCTATCAACAAATTACAGAAATACCGCGTTTTGACGTCTTGAAGCAGACACATGTGTTGCTGTCGTAACGCGCAGTTTGAGATGCAATGAACAAACATCTATCGTCTGCAAACACGTTTTCAACAGCCTGGCAGTAAAAATAACAAGCCTCCGTTGGGGAGACCACGGGTAACGACGCCATTAAAGTTAGGGTCATAGTGACGTCAACATGACGTAATCGCTTCATGACCGCTTTGAAACTTCTTAAACACCTTAGTCATGCAACAGGTACGAGAATTTTCGTCTGTACTGCCAGAAATCATGTGAGGGGCGCTAGACTGATTTTTGAGTTATGAAATTTGAACTTTAATACTGACCCCTTTGTGTAATTTTCATGAAGAAAATGTGTATATTTTCAGAATGTTTGGTCGAAAATGCTGACATTTGTAAGGCATTACATGAATTTTATGTTGAGTAAGGTTTTTGTCAATATTAAGACTGTCTTACAAAATCATTGCGCACATTGTCTGTACTGACTAAACTTTTCCTTCTGAGTATATTTACAGTTTTACGCTGAAAAAAAATGCTTATCTAAACCTATGTGTGGACCCTATCCTATAACCATAGCCTAACTTAGAAAGGATGGGGATAATTTCCTTATTTCTTCATTCAAACATTAAGTGTGGTTTTCGTCGGAAGCATCTCATTTGAAGTGTCTCCATGAGATGACTCAAATGAGTACCCACAGCATATGTTTTCATTGATTTTTTTGTTTGTTTGGTTTGTTGCTTTACGTCCCAGGCAACACCTATGGTCATGTGGGGACGGTCAGTTCACCTAACCATACTTTTTCCTGTGCAAACTTGAAGAAGCGGTTAACCAGTACTTCATGCACATACTTTGGCTTGTAACTGACAACAACCCTTCTTGAATTAATCAGCGGAAAGGAGATTGACTGTAGAAATTATTTCATAATCAATCTCCAAGAAAGCATGGGACCGGGTTGGGATCGAACTTGCGACCCCTGGATCTGCAGTCAGACACATATCTGTAGTCATACACATTACTGACTGTGCTACACCGCCCGGTATGTTTTCATTGATAAATCAGAAAAGTAAGTACAATTTATTGGGATATCCTCCTTATCTAAGGTTTTGCTATAACTAAAATATATAAAAAAAATATATATAAATACAAAGAAGCACCTTTATAACACTATACTAGGGCCAATTTAATAATGAAATTCTATGAAATTGACCAATTCAATCTTTCCTATAAATGCATTGTAAAATTCTATTTTTGGAGCCAAGCAATGGCCAATTTTAAAATGAAATTATATGAAACTTTCCTATAAATGCATTGTAAAATTCTATTTTTGGAGCCAAGCAATGGCCATATTCTTTCAAAAATTTCCTGGATGTTAAATTATTGTTAACAAATCAGAATAATTGATAAACTGTCAGTTCAAAGATACTTGATAATTGTTGTAAGCAAAAACTGGCGAGATAACCTTGTTTTCGGGTGTGCAGCTGCAGGTAGTCTCAGTTTACAGTTATAATGAACCTACATTAGAAAACTGAATATGCTTGTGGTAGTGAATACGTTATGCTTTACCTGGCCCCCGAGGTTATAAAACTTTTTTCATGCTCAACTCAATTGAGCAAAAATTAATCATGCTCATAATTGTTAAAATGCCAACAATTGTTGCCATTTTAACATTTTTAGCATGATAAATACAACATCTAAGAGTTTGAAAGCAAGAAAAGTCTTTATTATTCAGCATTTTAGTTCTTATGAGCATTTGAAATTTCATGCTCAGTTGAGTTGAGCAAGATTTTTTTATAACCTCGTGCATGTTTATTAGAAACATGATAAGCCGCATTACCATGCATCTTTAAGCTGACAGTACTAGTAGTAATTATTGAAATTAATATGGTAAAAGCTGAAAAATTTGGAACACTTTTCCTTCACAGTTTCTCACTTAAATTTGGCCAACAGAGGCGGACTCAACAATTCGAGCTCTTTCAAGCACTCATTGTTCTTATGTCAGGCTTTACACAATATGAATAAAGATAGGTACCAGAACAACGAGCGCCTACGAGCTCTCGCATTGTTGAACTCGCCGCAGGTCTTTGGTTTTCAAAATGTTTGTCATAATAGCATACAATGTTGGCCCTGATCAGACTGCTCCTGTAGGAGCAGTCTGATCTGGGTCTATACTGTTGGTCTATTTAGTTTGATCAAGTATATAGTGTTCAAAGTTATAGAGCATGTATTGTAGCATTATAAAGGGGCTATACTCTTTCTAGCCTGGGTCCAGTCATCAATATTTATACTTTTGTCAATATTTCATAAGCTAATATTCTAAAAATTAAGATAATAAAAAGATAACACATCAAAGGTATCGGTTGTCCGTTATTAATTTCGTTCGATATTGACCAAGAAACGGAAAAATAAAGAAATAAAAAAAGTCAGACTGAAACCCAGGCTATACTCATTCTGGTGCAATACATGTGGATGAATAAAATCATGCATTTGTGTATCTACGTAAATATGTATGTGTGTCTATATATAATATGGGGTATTATTTCAACCTTGCACAACATCTCCGTAGTCCAGCCAGAGCCCCGCAGGATGTGACGGTTCATACGGATGAATACACACGAACTTCCTGTCACATAACTTAGATTCATGAGCATGTCCTGGAAATCGTACACCCGGGTAGCTTTGTCGATGTTTCCTGCTCACATCGAGAAAATGGTCGTTACTTGAATCATGAGAACCTTCGGAATAATCGAAAACATCGTCAGATTCCATCTCCTCGAGTTCTTCACGAGAAGGTTCCTCATGAGATATGACTGTTTTAACAGGTACTGAAAGCTGATTGGTAAACACATGGTGTTGCCCTGGCAACTGACTAGCCATGGGTTCCTTGACTTGAATGGTGTGTCGCCTTGGTAACGGACTGGTTCTAGGACTTAATTCTTCTATGTATGATGGAAATGGCTGTAGACTGGGCGCACTCCAGGGTTTAATTATACCTTTTGTGACAGAGATAATTACTGTATTAAACTATGTTATCATCCATATGTTGCTGAGGTATAATCATTGACAGCCATAACAAACACAGAAAACCAATATGTCAAACTATATACGGTAAATGTTCTAAAATTACGAACACTAGAAAATAATTATTTTTTCCGCTGTTCGTAATTTTAGAAATTACGTTTATGAAAAAATGCCAGTGTTCGAAATTTTAGAATGTGGGCTTTATCATGAGAAAAACTGTATATATGGATGTCAAAATGTGATTAGAAACGTGTTGAAAACACGGTGATATGATTCTGATTTCTCCTCATTTTTCTTTTCTTCAATCTTATTAAAACCGCCGCTAAATTCATGCGGACTGAGTCAGTAAAATGTCCAGCGCGTGCGGTATTCGCCAAGTCGAGAGCCAGGCACGTTCATATTATGTCACTCAATTTACTTACAAGTCATAAAAGTCCACTGATTTAAACTAATTCGATAAGCCGGGTCTCCTATGTTCACTCGCCTCGGACTACCGATGAATCACTTCTTCCTTCAGAAAACCAAGCTCTGCCGACTTCGAATTCCAGTTTATATTGTACTCAAGAATTGAAACCGCTAGACATCTCGTACGATCAGACTTTTTTTTGCAAAGATCTACACAAACTTTGAATACGTAGACGAGTTCTCCAGTTTATACTGTACTCAAGAATTGAAATCGCTAGACATCTCGTACGATCAGATTTTTTTGCAAAGATCTACACAAACTTTGAAATACGTAGACGAGTTCCCAGAGTCAAAAACAACAACAAAAACTCAAAACTGACGAATTTCAATAAGAACACACACACACATCTCTCTCTACTTGTCGATTTGCCGATGGAATGTTTACTTTGATGTGGCTGCACCAGTCTCTCTCTCTCTCTCTCTCTGTCTCTCTACATTTGCAAACACGGTTTGGATCCAGATCAGACCCGAATGGTATTCAGGCAATTTAAAAATGTGTGCATGCGGTGGAAAGTACGCAAAGCGTTAATACTGTGGAATGTTCGACTGTGGCGTACAAAGGCCGATGCGCATGATAAGTTTGGGTTTTGGGTCCTCATCGGAAGCAGTTGTAACAAGATTGATTGACTGACCCAAACATTGCGTTTCAATATTCTAAGAAACCAAGCCAAAACAAAAGATTTGTGTGCAAACACCGTGCAGTCTCTCTCTCTCTCTCTCTCTCTCTCTCTCTCTCTCTCTCTCTCTCTCTCTCTCTCTCTGCTATCAAAGTTTGCAGTTTGGATCCAGAAGATCGTCCGACGTGCCTGATCAGGGGTAAACATGTATACCAAGAGTTATAATCTAGCCCGACTTTGCGTCCGATGATCACCACACGCTGAAAGGAACATTTCAGACATTGCCTTCTTTCAGATGCATGCCATGGGCATGCCAGAGGGGGGACAGGGGGTCTGGACCCCCCTGAAAAATCACAAAAATATAGGGTTTCCTAGCAATATTGATCCGGATCCCCTAAAAATCACAAAGCTACCAAGCCAGCATTCAATGGGGGGCCATTATCGACAATGGTGTTTCGCTGATGGGCCGATGGTGGTCCATTTTTAGTGGCATTTCGGTCCTCTCTCACTACCCCCTCTGACAAGATATTCTGGATCTGCGCATGCATGCAGTGCGTCTGAACCGGCTCGATTGAAATTAAACTGTCGACGGACATAATTCATGCGCGGATCCAGAAAGTTTTGTCAGAGGGGATCTAACTTTGATAACGTTTTTTTTTAAGTTGATGAGGGGAGGGAGGATCCAAGTCCCACTTTAAGCGGGCCATCATAGGCCCGCCAGCGAAACGCCATTCAATGGCGTTTCGCTGGCATGCCGATGAATGCCCAACATATATAGAATGCTGGCTTCGCAGCTGCGATTTTTTAGGTGATCCGGACCTGTATTGCTCGAAAACCCTGTATTTTTGTGATTTTTCAGGGGGGAGGGTCCGGACCCCCTGTCCCCCCGCACATGTTATTCCATGATATTTTGGTACTTACAACGTGCAACAAAGACTCAGACGAGCCTGCGCAAGTGTGCATTCTTAATACAGCATTGATGGCTCAGGTATGTCAAGCATCACCGCTTTTATGTTGAATGGATTAATTTTGTGTCACAACTTGGAAAAAAAGGCCCTTTTGTATATAAGTTTGTATAAGCAAACCCACTTAGCGAATTTACTCAGTTGTTTAACGCTGTGGTTTGCATGGCTTTTTAAAGGAACAACATCTACTGTTACTTGCAAATGTTCAATTTTGACGACCAGGCAGCGTATGACCAGTATATATATATATATATATATATATATATATATATATATATATATATATATATAGGTCACTGGTATGTGGTGAACACAAGCTTAGATGTGCGTTTTCTCGAGTTAATTGTAACTCCTAATCCTTGCCCGAGGCATTCTGTTTAATGTCTGTGACAATTTACTGACAAAGGAAATCCATGTTAATGACCATTGTTGAAGAATTCCGATGGATCGGATGCTTCTTATAGGTAAAAATTTCGCCAATGAAGGGTTTTAAAAATGTTTGAACACGCTGCAGGTAGCCTGCACTGTTTTCCACTGATAGATGCATAGACAGCCATTACCAATACCATGCATGAACATTGTCACGTACTACATGTAGGACAGTCCGTGCGTTTAATGCGCGCTTGTCTTTGATCTTATCTGAAAGCATGTATCGCACAATTAGCAGACAAAAAGTATAGTCTTTCGCTCGGCATGCGAAAAAGAACGTCACGTGCCAGATTACCCATTTAAGTGGAATGGAACCTTCCAAATGTCGCTACCGCTCACTCGCTGTACGTTTAAAGTATACCGAGCACAGATGGGACAAACAGGTAAACGGACATCGATTTTCTGCCGAAAATAACGTGTGTTCGTAATTTTAGAAATTCACTTTTCCCAAAAAAGGTCAGTGTTCGATTTTTTAGGATGTTTTAAAAATTATTTCCAGCGATAATTTTAGGTGTTCGTAATTTTAGAGTGTTCGAAATTTTAGAACATTTACCGTACTATCGAAGTAACCGTGGTGATGAAAATTTAAGGAAACATTATTGCTCTCTTCTAGTAGATCTCATATCAGAAGACAAATTTTGTGATATCTAGGCCAGAATTTTTTTATTAGTTGATTTACAAACCCTCCAACTGAAAATTTCCGGAAAGTAGAGAAAAAATAACATTTAATTTCTAAAATATTTTTTTATTTTATCCACCGACTCTAAATATTACTTATTTCGTTGAAAAAAATAATTAATTTTTGAGGCTCTGTCTGTGTATTTTTGAGAGTGACATTGTTAAAAGTGATTGTCCTGCCCAGATTTTTAGAAAAAATGATGAAATATTTAAAAATTTAAATGCAACCTGTTGGTGTACCTTACTAGTTTTACTGTTTTTTCTGGAGATATTAAAAAAAAAAAGCTCGAAAAAAACACAAAAAACTCTGAAAATGACCAGTTCACTGGTCATTTTCAGAGCCTTTTTTTTTTTCATTCCCCCGACCCTAAATCTGAAAAAAAAATTCCCTTAAATCGACTAATAAAAAAATTCTGGCCTATCTTGATTTTTATGGAAATAAGGCTTAAAATTCCGTATGAATCTTCTGCCAGCAGATGATTCACGTGAAATATTAAACCTAATTTTACTTTCAGAAAAGCAACCAAATTTGAAAATGCTGTTTGTTACAAATTCTAGGCGGCTCTTTATAGTTACTCTTTGTGTACTGTTAATCCATAAGCAGATATATCAACAGTGTAGACACATATGAGATGCTAAAGAATGTTGATGAACAGGCAATTAAATGATGTATCATAGGTCCAGTTAAGCAAAATTTTTGAGCTTAAAAATGCAATTATTTTCTTACCCAGCAATATAAACATATGTTTTGGGTGCTCAAAAGAACCGTCTCATTGAGACGATTCTTTTGAGTACCCACAACATATGTTTTGATTGAGAAATAAGAAAATTACTTTTCAGATTCACACATTTATCTGGAGGCCTGTGTATTATACAAGGTATTTACTCTTTATTTGCATGATTGGAGAGTATAAGCGTATCGACTGTCGGAATTGAAAAGTAGATATCGCAATTACTTTTAGAGTCCGCTTAAAAGCAAACAACTTTTGAAAACGTTTCCTATATTTAGGCCGAAATTGGCCGACAAAGCAGCGAAAGGTGCGGGCACAGTGCTGGACTCAAATTTAGATCTCATTGAAAACAAACAAAAATTGGACTGCAGACGGTGGTCAATTCTTAAGCCTCTGCATGTTTATAAACAAACTAGAAAGACTGACTGATAAGCATATATAGGTGGGTATATGAATAAAGAGCCCTTCGGGAATTTAGAAACAAATTAGTACTATCTTTTGTACCTGTCAGAATATACTCAAAGGGTGGCTCCATTTAGGAATAATTTAGCAAGTTGTGGTATGGATCTAAAATATAAGGTACATTGTTGTTGTTTTTTTAAACTGAAAAAACACTAAATCATTTGTTGTGGTTCTAATCCCAATAAGCATATAATAAAGGGCCACTATCAGCCCACCAGTGAAACGACACTGAAATGGCGTTTGGCTGGCGGGCTGAAAGTGGCCCGAGACACGATGAGATGTTTCAAATGAGTATCACAGCTTTAGTGTTTATAGAAAATTAAGAAAAGCGACATTCTGGAAACTATATGTTTGTGACATAAATAAAGTGACTGGGTTATATTTTATATGGCTATATGGGAAGTGTTATTTGTGCTGATTTACAATGGGTTGCTGCAATTTTATACCTTTATGTTGTGAGGGCCCTCCTAGGAAAATAACAATTTTTGTATTAAAGGTAGTATATTATAACAATTTTTTAATTTGGGAATAGGGAGGTATAACGGAACTAACAACCAGGAACGGCTAGGGTGACTTTTTATTGAGAAGATCTACATGTTTCGGTATCACAGATACCTTCGTCAGGATAAACAATAATAAGATTTCAGCCCCTGAAGTAAGAAAAAACGGTTGTGTGTTTGTCACGTGACCTGATTGTTGCAGTTTCTAAAAATAGATGCTTTAAAATTGCAGAAATAACATTTAAACTAGTTACAAGTAAGATAACAGATAAATATCTGGTGTCAAGGAAAGTTTATAGAATGTTTAACATTCAGGTGTAGCTAGGTCTTGTAAAGGCCTTCGTCCTGGTAACGTGTTTCAGTAGGAGGTGGGTGATCTGGCTTGCCGTATCGAGAGTTCATGATATTTACAGGATGGGAGATCATATGATACATATTTTGACGTTGTTTTGGCCAGAGAATAGAAGTACAACTCCTCATGCCAGTGTGGCCTTTTCATAAAGTCAATAAGGTTACATTATTGTTGTTCGTTCTGTCTGTTAGAGATTTCCGTCGGTTAGTCCATTATTCTGTGATAGTAGGGGTCATATGAAGTTCAAAGTTCATATGGGTCTGTTGCATCTGCTGATCGAGTCGCTCAGGTATACATGCTAAGGTAATTTTGTGGTTGTAAGTTCAATATCTTTGAAACCGATAAGCTTGCATAGATGTCTCGCTGAAGGTCTATGGATAGCGTCTTTAGATTTTCACTTTATTTTGCTTGTGGTCCGTTTTTAATTTATCAAGTAAGACGTAAAGACAAGAGCAAGTGGATAGATTTCATCATATATTCAGCAGGGCAGTGGTCGAAAGGAGACAAGACAAATATTTGGGGATGGAAAGCACACAACAGCTACATATACATAAGCACAGACATCACTATAGTATGGTAAAGTGGGAGAAAGCTGAAAATTTCCAAAATCTTGATCTTTCGAAACTTGCAGTATGCCTACAAAAATGAATTATTTAAAGCTTTATACTTCTGTGGGGGTTGAACCCACAAATGCGGCGTGCGCTTTATAGTTTACTCCGCGCCTTCATGTGCTTCACAACCAATCAGTTTGCACAGAAATTTAAATTTTTGGCCAACTTAATCACATATTTTATGAACATTTGTGATATCTATAAAGTAGATCATTAAGTGAGTCTGTAAAGTGGTCAATGCAACCAATTCCAAAGGCGGAGTCATGTAAAAGTAGGAGTAAACTATAAGTAGGTCATAGATCATATGGGCCTCGTCACAAGAAAACCTGTCTTCAGGGTTTCCGTCAAAGCGAGACTCAAACCATTCTCCTCAGCTTCAGAGACTAGCTAGAAAATTGAAATTTCATCTGTAGCAAGTTAACATATGGTACTTTCCAAAAAGTGAATAGCAAAGGCGCTGATCAGACTGTGCAGATGCGCAGGCTGGTCTGTGCCTGTGTTGTTCGCAAACCCCTCAAGACAACTTTTCTCACGTCGAGTCCCATATATTACAATTATAAAGGAATTTAGTAGTTCACTTAATTCCTTTATAATTGTAATATATGATCTACAACTTATATTAAATGGTTAGTTATCTTGAGATAATCTGAAAATAAATCAGAAGCTATTATAATCTGCCTTTATTAATATTCAGGATGTTGAGCCTGACTTTCCATCTCAAAGTCCTGATTTTTTTACCCATGTGATAATTAGAGGTTTAACTGTACTGTCAACTAACCTGGACCAGAACTGCTGCTTGATATACTCATTGACCGTGGAGAATCGGAGGAGCGAGACGCGGGATACGACCCAGAGTCGGAGTACATCTGATAATGCTGAGGTAGGCTTCTCATGGAAGGAGGTTGAGACGATGCGTGGCTTTCCAGGGTGCCGACGAGATTTATCTTCGGATCGCTTCGACTCCGGGACAACAGGGAGTAGGTACTGGAGTAAAGAGATTTTCGTCTGTCACTAAATGTGGGCATCTCTCGAAATGGAACTGAAAACAATACAGTCTACGATTACAGAATCATACATACTTATGGGAAAGGGGTAGTATAAACTTAAGAATATACTAATTTTGAGGCCAACATATTGAGCGTTAACTAGGTTTCTGGTGAAAAAGTGCATTATTTAAAAAGTATTTTCCCAGCAAGTGAGTGCAGTCATACCCATTGTAGGCATACTTGAGTATAAAAACTCATTTTCTTTATTTCATCTTCTTTTAACTTGAACACAATGCATTTCCATCATATGTCTATGTCAGATATGGGAATCTGCTGTAGGTCAGAATCTATACTAGAAACGAGACATTCTAATCTGTTGTAAAAGCCAATTTCTTTGTATTGTTTCTATTGTTTGCTTCATGATGTGCTATTGTCATCAAAAAGAACACAATATGACACCTTGCACCATGGAGACAAGCACAAATATGAAATATACAGAATTCTTACACACCTCGCCTATGGAGTCAATGTAAAAAAATGTGTTATATCAAACAATAATTCACAGTTTTGAAAGCGTGAGGAAAGAGCGCACTAGCTGATGTCATTTGTTACTGCAACATGACGTCAGTCATGGCCTTAGACTTTGTACCATCGTTTTTACACTTAAAAGGCAATACAAATAGAAGGAAATGTATGCGACTCAGTCCAACTTTTGGCGGGAATTCTTCAGTGCAAAGGCGGAAAGTTGGAAGAAGCTGAAGACTTCAAATGTGTTTTCGTTGTTTATTGTGTGTTAGAATGGAAATAGATCAGCTCTAATGTGTGAATTGTTGAGTAATAATTCACTGTTTGTCGGTCAGTCGTACGAAGATAAATCACTCGCGCTGCACGCTTGTGATTTGATTTTCTTTACAACTGACCTCCAAACAGTGAATTATTACTCTACAATTCACTGCAAGAGCTGATCTATTTCTTAAGTGTAGAAATCTATGTTTCTGTAATATAAACTTGCAGATATATCTTTATAAAATAATGGTAAAAAGATACTGAAACATGCCTGTAATAAATTAAACAGATAATTGAGCCGCGACATGTGATTTCCAACAAAGTGGCGTCTTGACAAGTGTAGACTCAGATGAGCCTGTGCAGCCCCCTTTTAAGCTTAGAAACACCAAATGGTGTTCAGCAAGTAGCTTAACAGTCATAGAATATTCTAGTGACAAGCAAAGACTCTGATCAGACCGCGCGTATGCGCGAGCTGATCTGAGGCTTTGCTGGTCCCACAAACCACATTGTTGGAATATCATGTCGCGGCTCATATAATATTTCAGCCCCAAGAAGGAAAAAATCATTAACCACAATATTGTTACGAAGGTGTCAGCTTACGTTTTACTTAGCTCTCTTCTTACATCCTTGACCTTAACATTCCCAGGAACTCCTGCATTTACCCTGCATATCTGACATACTTGGGCAACTAGAGGAGTGTAGACATAGACTAAATTGCTCATTATGAGCAGTTAAACCCAGGTCTACATTGTTTGCTCTTCCATGATAAATTATAAGAAAGAAAGCCTAGTACTCTGGGGTATTTTAAAAATATATGCTTTGTTGCGGAAATAAATAGAATAGCTACAGATCCATTATAAAAACTGCTATTGATAAAATGATACATATTTCATTCTTGATTTGAATTTAACTTTCCTTATATTGCCTGCTGCTAACCTCTGCAAACAGTTAACATTTTGTATACTGGTGACTCCTACATGTGTACTTTGGCAAGCAGTGAAGACCTAGATGAAATGCCACATTATGTGACATTTCATCAAGGTCTACAATATTTGCTAAGACAGAGAAAGAAATACTTTATTTGGAAATTATAACCTGTGACACCTCCATATACACAATGGACCATGCCAAATTAAGTGTATCAAACCAAAAGGAAGAATACATTATTGCATAAAGGGTTAACCCTTAAAGCGCCAATAACACCTGCAGCAGACGACAAATTTTGCGACATTTTTTCCCATTTTCGACTAAAATAAGGTATGATATTACATGAGAATCGTCTGCTGGCAGACGATTCTCATGATATATCATGCCTTATTGGTTATTTTTGAAAAAGCGGCAAAATTTGAAATTGTCGTCTGCTACAAATTATAGGTGGCGCTATAAGGATTAAATCCCACTTACCAATATCTTTTTCGTCATGACCCTTGATGATTTCAGCCATGGCCATATTTCCTGCTATTATGGCAACTTGGTGAGCTGACTGGTTGTTATAATTCTGTATGGACTTGTTAGCACCTCGAAACAACAATACACGGGCACACTGCTCCTGTGAGGCATAGAAAAACTCATCAGATTACTCAATGAAAAATAAGTAGTAGGTGTAAATATACAATTAAAACTTATATTTTTTAGGTAATGGAATTAAACTCTAGTTTTTATGTTTTCACAGATTTTTGTGTACATTGATGAAGAATTTGCGATAAATGGAATTTAGCCAAAATTTTTAAGTCTTTTATTGACAGGTAAATTTCGTAGAGGCATGACAGAAAGGGTTTGTCTCAAAAGAATATTCACAAGCCGTGAATATACCGTTAAACAGCAGCTGTGCATAGCATAATCCCCATAAAGTACAGAATCTAATTTGAGCATGACCATTTGTAGAAGCAGAAGCTGTGATGATGCATGACATGCTATTTTTCTCTTATGCACATGCTTCAAAAGGGGCTGTTTCGAGATGACTCCAGCAGCTTAATGCACGAGCAAACCAGGCGCGATTTCCAACATATTTAAACAAGCCATCCATCACTTAGTTAAAGAATTAGGGCGGCACAGTGTAGTTTTTTGACTGACATATTTATCTTAGTTTATTTGAGCTTTGATTGAAAATCTCAAAGAGTGCATCTATGCGCAGGGTTAACTGCAGCATCTTGGATTATGAAACCATTTGGAGAAATTGGCGCTAATTATTCTCTACGACTTTTATCGCGGACTCAGTTTGCTAAGATTAGTAATGAAAAAGTTATCGGTCAAAATCAATGTGAAAAACATAAAAACTAGAGTTTAGTACCTTTTAAATTCGGCAATTGCAGATTCTGTGACTTGTTATGTTTTGTTTTTTGGTTTGTGGTTTATTGTCCCAGTCAACAGCTATGGTCATGTCGAGACTGTCAGTTAACCTAACCACACTTTTTACTGAGCAATCTTGACTAAGGGGTTAACCAGTACTCAGTGCACATACTTTTGCTTGTAACTGACGACTGACCTTCTTAAATCAGTGGAAGGAGGAGGATGACCAAAGAAATTATTTCAAGATCAATCTTCACGAATGTATGTGGCCAGGCAGGGATCGAACCCACAATCTCTGGATCAGCAATCAGACTAACTACTGAATACGCTATGGGGCTCTGTACTTTTGTTAAAACGATGAAAATGCATCTTTATCTTGACTATTTCTCAAAATACCTTTGAAATGTATGATACAGGGCTAATTTTGGCTTAAATTTGTCACCATCCTACCTAAAAGGAGAATTTCAAGAAAACATGGCTACCAAGTCTGGTTGTATTTTCTCTTGACATGTAGGTGGATGACACACCTTGCTACTTGCGAACAGAAAATAATCAATAATTGCCATGGAAAATGCTGCAACATTTTGATATCTGCTGATTTAGATAAAGTTTAACGAGACCGGAAAATTGTGCACCAGACCCAACCCAGTAAAGACTATTTTTAGTACATTAATTATCACTTGCACTGTGCATCAAAATTATTAAGGAAATTGCATTTAATGACTGGCAAATAGTAATTTGCTAGAGAAGTTATTGGACCTTGATTATCAACTCTTGGCCTGCTCATAATCGGCCTCTTTTGTCATCTGCTGATAAACTTTTCAAACAGTTTGTCCCAGATCAGGACCAACATTTTGTTGGTCCTGATCTGGATCCAAACTGTTTGACACTCTGATAGTGTAAAAACATTTTTTTTTAAAAAAGTTAATCTTGAAAAATGTCAGCAGACACAAAAAAACGCAAGGAAAATTACCCAGCATGCAACGAGTTAAATGTAGGACATATTTCCAATGAGACTTACAAATGAGATAAATAAATTAATCTGCACTTGTTTGTCAAATGATTACATAACTCTCTCGAGAAATCCAACAAAAATGTAAAGAAAATATTTTCCAAAAGTCAGCCTTCAAAAGTGTAGTTGTAATTGCATGAGTGAAAGCTAATAATGTCCAAAATATGGAATTTTTGAAATTCAAACATTAAAACTTGCTCTATGCCTACAAAAATTTACAGTTTCTAGATTAAATTTTGTTTCTGTTGAAATTTGATTCTTTACATCCCATCAACAATCTTTCTGTTATAAAGGGACGGGTCTTCCTGGGTTGACCGAGTTCTAAGCTAGGATTAATGTTCTTGCCCAAGGACACCAGGCAGTGACGCCGGTGAGGCTCGAACCTGCTGCCCCTTGGTCTCAAGTCAAGCACTCTACCACTGAGCCACTGCGCTCCCGTTTTCTATATTAAATGGTCAGTTGTCTTTATATAAACTGAAAATAAATCAGAAAAGCTGTTATAATCTGCGTAATTCAGAATTTTGAGGCTGACTTTCTATGGAAAGTCAGCCTCAAAATCCTGAATTCAGGAATACCCCTAAAATTTTTCGCCCATGTCATTGTGTAAAGTCCATGTAATTGTGTAAAGTCCATGTAATTGTGTAAAGCCCATATAATTGTGTAAAGCAATATGTGTTTCTTACCATATTATTGACAGCACAGATGTGTAAAGGTGTGTTCCCACTGGCATTCACGACATCCATGTCAGCACCATAAAACATGAGGTGTTCCAAATGTTGGACAAGACCAGTACGACATGCCTACAGCATAAAAGATTAAATATACATGTACGATTTTACTACAGTATTTATTCTACATTCAGGGACCAAAAGTAAATCCACAATGTCAAGAATTTCATTGCATTTTTGTAGTTTTTTTAAGATAATTTACTTCGCTTAATGAGCCGTGACATTCGATTCCCAACTATGTGGCATTTTGACATGAATAGACTCAGATGAGCCTGTGCAGCCTCCTTTTAAGTTTAGAAACTCCAAATGCTGTTCGATCAGTAGCTTAACAGTCATAGAATATTCAAGCAACTTGCAAGGGCTTTGATCAGACTGTGCGTATGTGCAGGCTGATCTGAGCCTTTGCTGGTCGTACATACCACATTGTTGGAAATCTCATGTTGCGGCTCACATTAATGTGCATTTTGTACCATCTGAAAGTAACATGAATAAGGCAATATTCTTTAATTTTTCATTAAATTTGATCCATGTTTTATAGCTGTAGAGTTTTAAACATTTTGCAAGATGTTTTGGACAAATTTTGTGCAATGTTGCCATTGACTTTAATGGGTTTTAGCTTGGCTTGGTTTGATTCTTTATGTCCCAGTCAACAGCTATGCATGGTCATGTCAGGACGGTCAGTTCACCTAACCACACTTTTTCCTGGGCAAGCTTGAATAGACAGTTAACCAGTACTTCATGCACATACTTTCGCTTCAAACTGACAACAACGCTTCTTGAATCAGCAGAGGGGAGAATGAATGTAGAAATGATTTCATGATTAATCTCCGCAAAAGTATGGGACCTGGCCAGGATTGAACTCGCACCCCCTGGATCTGCAGTTAGACATGTATCTGCAGCCAGACACGTTACCCACTGCGCTACATGGACGTCAATGGATTGAACCAGATAAAGAGGATAAAGTGCTTAGCTGTAGACATATCACAGTGCCTCTTGTGAGGCTCAAACCGGGGACCCATAATCCAAAGACCAGCACTCTACCACTGAGCCATAGTTATATGTGCCGTAACCCTTTCCTTCATGAATATTCATGCTAGGCTCCACCCACTATAAATAATTATATAAATTAACATTCATGTTGGTACATACAACGAAGAAATTACTTGTCAGGTCCACTTGTGTATGATCAGATATCATATTTCAATGAGCAGAGTTGACCCAGATAGAGCTGCCTGATCTGGGTCTACTCTGTTTGCAAAAGCATTCAAATGCCTCTCTATGAGGTTAAGGGTTAATGTCTTATGGATAACCATTATGCAACATGTCCATAAATCAAAAAGATTTGTTTTGTTTTTTGCTTACCTGATGTATTTCATACCAGCCTTGCTCGTCTTGAACACCAACATGTGCTCTCTCATGTAGAAGCATCTCTGTACAGTTAGCATTTTTACCATATAACACACTGTAATACAGGGGAGTTAATCCTCGACTATCTTTGTAGTTAGTGGAGGCACCGAGATCTAGAAATGTCTGTAATATATAATACACAGGTATAATATATGAGCCGCAACATGTGATTTCCAACAATGTGGTATATTGACAAGTAGAATCAGATGAGCCTGTGCAGCCTCTATTTCAGCTAAGAAACTCTAAATGATGTTCGGTCAGTAGCGTAAGTCAAGCGAATAGCAAAAGCTCTGAACAGACTGTGCGTATGCGCAGGCTGGTCTGAGCCTTTGCTGGTGGCACAAACCACATTGTTCGAAATCTCATGCCCCGGCTCATATAATACACTGTAATACAGGGGAGTTAATCCTTGTAGTTAGTTGAGGCACAGAGATCTAGAAATGCTTGTAATATAAAATACACAGGTACAATGTTTCATTATAACATTATGCTTGGACTTGCTATCTAATCCTTTCTAAACAGATGCACTGATTTGTTTGTTTTGATGCTTTACATCCCAGTTAACAATTTCTCAGTCATGTCAGAACAATTCCTGCCTTCCTGGGTTGAACCAGTACTAAGCAGCATATAAAGCATCTTGCTCAAGGACACAACACATTGACTCCACTGGTGGTGAGTCTTATAAGAATCTATCATGAGTGTGAGGGTGGGATAGAAAAATCTGTCCCGAGGATCACCGATTGGCATTACGAGGCTTGCTGAGTGATGACGGTGGTTAGTCTTGAACTATCAACCCTTTAATCCTCAGTCTTATAAGAATCTATCATGAGTGTGAGGGTGGGATAGAAAAATCTGTCCCGAGGATCACTGATTGGCATCACGAGGCTTGCTGAGTGATGACGGTGGTTAGTCTTGAACTATCAACCCTTTAATCCCCAGTCTTATAAGAATCTATCATGAGTGTGAGGGTGGGATAGAAAAATCTGTCCCAAGGATCACTGATTGGTATCACGAGGCTTGCTGAGTGATGACTGTGGTTAGTCCTGAACTATCAACCCTTTAATCCCCAGTCTTATAAGAATCTATCATGAGTGTGAGGGTGGGATAGAAAAAGCCGTCGCGAGGAACACTGATTGGCATTATGAGGCTTGCTGAGTGATGACCAACGTTGATCACGAGGGATGGATTTTTCTATTCCATCCTCACACGAATAATGGATTCTTTTTCTTGCTTACCACTTAATACCTCATTTATATTGGAAAAAGGTGGAAAAGACTTCCAGAAAATCCTGAATACACTGAGATGTGACATGGTGACGGCATTTTAACATTACAATGATGCCACAGATTGACATGCGGCTGTTCATTTTTCATCTTTCCCTAGGGCTGGTATGGATGTGTGAGATAGAAATATCTCACATTGGTAAAAACAACGGAAATCTCGATCTGGTGTGCGAGAAAATGCTTTACTGAGTCACTGCGCTTGCCAAAGATGGATGTTTGTAAATGTATCCAGCTCACACATAAAAAATAGTCAAAATGAGTTTCTAAGTTTCTAAATATACTGAACAAAAATAGAAATTTTACACTTTTTAAATATAAATTGAACAAATTTAAAGTAAACTCATTACCATTAAAACTATGCGTATATAGAGGCCACACATCAACCATGCAGAAAAGTTTCAAACTTGATCAGGCATTCATGAATAACGTTGAAAAAAAGTCAACTGCATTTTTAAGCCTGGAAGACTATCGTTACAATATTTTGAATATGTAAACACACTATTTGGGAGTCTTTCAAGTCAGACCATCGAAAATAAACAAATAACGTCCACGAAGTATACTGTACTAATGCTGCGTGTACGTCAAAATTGGTGTAAGAAGGCTTTTGGCAGGTCGCCGCCGTATCAAGAGTAAAAGGCATAGCAAAGAGGTTTGGTTGTTCTGGCCTTATTGCTCAATGCCTCGTGAGATGGTTTGAGCAGACAGAGATGCACACCTATTGATGCACAGGATCGACAGCTAAGCTTCAATTACACAGATCTACTGAGAATTGAACACCCATTAATTTGATATGATTTTTGTAAACATAGGATAGTTATTAGCGGATATATTACTGTTTAATTTAGCGTAAAGTTTCTATTTTTGCTCATTATATATTAGTACAAAAGGGGGAAATCTTTTTCTCTAAAGTGTGATACCTTTAAAGCTTCTTGGTTCCCGTTTAGTACTGCCTTGTGTATAGGTGTTTGCCCTTGTTTGGTCCGAAAGTCAAGATGTGCACCACCACTCACAAGGCTGATTATCACTTCTCGGCATTTTTCCTTTGGTAATGTCACTGCATAGGTCAATGGAGTTTCTGTAAAAAAATATGCACACAACATTTGACATGAGCCTTTCGTAAAAGTAAGAAAGAAGGCAAAGATCAGGAATCAATACAATCAAGTGCCACACCAGACCCAGGACACTGTATGGGAAAGTGACAAAAACACAAGAAAACATCACATACAAGGGAGCCAAGAGGTCAGCCCTTTCCCAACAGGTGACCACAAGGCTGCAAGGAACAGACATGGCAGTATGGCAAAGAAAACGCAAATAAGATCTACAAAAGAAGCACCGCCTTGGAATGGTCAGTAAGAAAATTACTGGAGGGCTTAAACTAGTTTCACGTTACCAACCTCACCCTTAATTCTGATGTGGATCGAGACACATAGATTTTTGGTTTGCAAGAAAGATCCCCAACTTATCCATGAATCATCTCCTAGTACATATAAATCAAGATACAAAAAGGAGATAAAACAAAGATAAGGACTCAACAGTACATACAACTGAATACTGGAGTAAAAGAAATCCAATAGTTAAACCCCGGTGGGCCCGACAACAGATGCAGCATCAGCCCCCAACCATCTCATATATAGAAAAGTCTTCATAGTGCTGCAGCAGACCCTCCATATTGTGACACATACCGGTCCCCACAGGGTAACAAGCAGCAACATATATCAAATTAAAGCTCAGAGTCTTGGGAGTTCAAAATTGCATGATGCCACTGTCAGGACCGAGGGCGAAATTTTTTACGGCCCTTCAACAGACGGTACCCCTTATTCCCTAGTCTAAAGCCCTTACTGATAAATGCATTAAATTTGCTGCAGTATATCCGTGATAATGGACAGTTCGATACAACAATAATTAGAAATGATAATATTTATTAATAAAACATCAGTTTTATGTAAACGATTCCTGTCTACAGTCATGAAAAAGGTCAACAAGTGCAAAAGTCACGAAAACATATGACAATGTAAAATATTGTTGATACTGTTGATTTGTTTACCTTAGTACATGTCATAAATAAAAACTGGCCATTCAAAATAACATTTTATTCAGTTGGCTTGTTAATAATTGTCATTGTAGGCTATAGTTCACTTTAACACTGCTCTGGAATAAAAAGAATATGATAACTAAGTTGTGAAAAAGCAACAAATTTTAATCTGGGTTTTAACAACTTTTCCATAAAAATAACACTGATTTTGTGCAAATGAGTCAATAACTATTATAGAAGGAAGTAAGACCGATTGATTTATTAATTGATTGATTGATTGATTGATTGATTGATCGATTTTGTTTTGCTATTTACTTATTCTGACCATTAATATTGGTTTTTTGGTATAACATTTTTCATAATTTAAATTTTCGACCAACAATTATTATTAAATTAAATTATCTACAACCCAGTAATTAAAGTCACCATTTTCAAGAAATTATGATTATCTTAGTGAAACAAGCATTCTGCTAGAGCTTGTATAACTTTAAACACAGTGTTAATATAAATATCAGGCTTAGGCAGTGCACAGCATATTCTAGCAGGAAAATACTGACACAGTTTTCATAGCATTTAAACTTGTAGACAAAGCTTGAAATGACCTGTCCAGTTCATAAAAATGCTAAACTATCCTGATATTCTGTTACAAGACATTGCAAGACGGAATATCTACCTCTTCTACAAGCCAGTTGTTGGGATGATTTATTCGCCCTAGTACTGCTCACATTGAAACAGGCTTGGGCTTTGTTGCTAAATCTGCACGAATATCTCGCTGATGTTTGCTACAGAGTGGTTATATATTTCAAAATATTGCCTGACTCTTTAAATGAAGCAACAATGAAACAGCTAATGATTTCAATCAGCGATTACATAATTGTTTGTTTATTTCAAAATTACAAAAACATGAGGAATAAAAGGACTGACGCTAAAGGGAAACACCTTAGCAAGGTGTTTTTTTACAAAGACCTGGTAACAGCCAAGTACTCTTTGACATTTCATTCTTATGTGTTTAGATGCCAGAAAAAGACACAAAAAGGAGTAAACATTTACCATTCAGACACACGTGCAATGTGGAAGAGGTTTTATAATAATGTGAAAAGAACAACTCATATGTTTGAAGGAATGTTCATAGATCCCTTCGACAATGACAATCCATCTGATCATCCCTTGAACTTTGTGTCTGGTGTAAATCAAGGAAAGTCTACTCAAAGCCTTAGATAAACGCAGTCAAATATCAACAAACTTCTTCACGAAGAAGCATTTGATACCATCAGAAAACAACATGCCACTTAAAGTAAAGGCTACTACGGCCCACATCCCAAGTATGACATTAAAGAATCGACAGAAATGCAAAAGGCAGTCTGGACCCAATTGAAAAGTGTAACATTCAATGGAGAAGTAATGTATTTAAGGCTTTTTACAATGAACTATTTTTGAACAAGAGCCCATTCCTGTTAGTATGTTCAAGAATGACTGACCAATGATTGCATGCACATTTTTCGACTACATGCACAAGCGAGAAAGCTAACAGGATAACAAAGTTGTTAATTTATAGTCTGCATTGTTTTTACTCAAATTTAAAGAACAAATGGAACAGCCTCAAACTTCAGACAGGTAGAAATTGGCGATACAAATGCATCCCATATAATTTACATCCAAGCTGAAACCACTTTACCAAACAGAATGACGAAGTTAAGCAAGGGAAGAAAACAAAGCAAATTGTAGCATACTACATGTATATACATGTGATATAGAAAATGCTGATGAAGTACTGAATGGCGGGAACAGCATACCTCAGTGGCAGACTGAAAGATAAGGCCTTTGCAATTGCAAAGATCAACACAGAATATCTACCCCTGCAATCAAACTGGGAACAATCAGACACAAAATTAATGATCCTCCATGCAGTGATTGCATCGAAAATGGTGCCAGTAAGATCATTGTAAACCGTCCAGATGGTGACACAGTGTTTGTTTATTGGCTTGGTTGTATCCTTTCGGTGATACATTACATAAGTTAGGAAGCCTCTATGCGAGCTTGGTGTTTTTAAAACAGCAGAATCTAGGTTGAATATTTGGTCAATAAAATTTATTTAACTCCCAAAATGGCTTCGTCTATTGTCTGTTCTAAGGCAGTTGTTCTTTTTTATTCATTTTTTGTTGTTGATCCTATTGTTTGTGGGGGTTTATTGTTAGATACTTGTTCTGTTTTGCAGTAGCTTTTTGTCCTTTCTAGTTTTGCAATCATCTCGCTGGGGAAGAGAGAGCTTGGTACGTTGGTATGTTCTGAATTTCGTGTCGCTTGTGTTTTTTATCTTCCTGGTCGTGCAATGGGTTGGTTTGTCGTATGTGATTGTGGCATTATCTGGTCATACTCACTTACCTTTTGGTTTTCCTGTTGCATCACAGGCCAAATATGTTTGCGAATTAGATATTCGTTATAACGATGAACAGGAACACAGGTCGATTTGAAACGTTTTAATCCTGTGCATTAGCTCTTTCACAAGACCACAAAACGACAGAATATATTGATGTTTGATTGGTTGTGACATTTTCAATGCCTTTTATGTAACAAGAAATAAGTTGGCACATTAAGTGATGTGCAGAATGCCAAAACCTTTCAACAACTATGTGAGCAACATGACTGCACTAAATTTGTAGAGTTACTGTTTGGTAAAAAGCAATGCAATTCATTTAATGAAACCAGATGTGAGGAAGCGATGAAGAAAGTACCACCAAAACGCTACCACCGAACAGATAACAGCTTAACACTGCATTTTATGACTTGTTGTTATCAGTTACATATACTTATCATTGAAGACTTGTGGATTGTCTTGCAACTGCAGAGTTTGGATATGAATCCTATTAGGAAGCACGTGGAAGAATAGCATTGAGGCCGCTTATGATGAGCCAATCCAATACACCACACAGGTTGTTGAATGATTTATCATTATGTAAATTTTCCATTGTCAGTATGCTCTTCTTTCTGTAATGAACAGGTTTGTACAACATTGTGTGTGCAATGTAGCAGTGCGAAAGGAAGGAAAATTGACTGAATATTTCCTCTATTTTGTCTTGTGAATATGTGGCCGCGGGTTCGAGCCTCACTAGCCTCATTGAGTTGTGTCCTTTGGCAAAAACTATTAATCCTAGCTTAGTTCTAGTTCAACCCAGAAAGACCCGTCCCCACGTAGCTGAAAGAGTGTTGACTGAGACGTAAAGAATCAAATCAAACAAACAAACAAATAAACAAATCTTGTGAGGATGTTGTTGAATCGGACGCTGAATCTGATAAATCAGTGAGTGTGCTATACCATGACGCATAGACTTTTGCTCGTTTAAACTTATCATTCAGAGTTTATTTTGAGTAGGAGCTTCCCAAATGGTAATTGATAACATTTTAACTTGTTTTCAATACATATGTACTTAAAGAGATCATTTGACTGAAAGAAGTCTACAAAATAATGAATTTTCGTGACAAAATGTACTTTATAATCTTTCGCCATCAGTGTATTTGGATTTATTTGCATCTCATATAATACAGAAAATATTTTAGCGCCATAATTTGTCATTTAGCCTCCATATGATACAAACTTGAACCATAGTTTTGATCATTGGTTTAAATGGATTTTTATCAGTAATGTTATTTAATTTATGGGTACCCTTGTAAGCTTTTTTTGACCCTATATATGGAAGAGGCACCATGCACCATTTGCTTACCAGATGTCAGTTGTTAACAGTTTAACTTGTATTCCGTGCATATATACCAAAAGAGATCATTTGCCAGAAAATATTCTACAAAATCATGGGTTTTCATGACTAATGTACTTAATGACCTTTCGCCACCGGTAAATTTGGACTTATATGAACCTTACACTTGATTAATAATATTTTCAGCACCCTCATGTATCATTTAGTGTTCATATTATTCCATTTTCAGCATTGCTTTGATCATAGGTTTGAATTTATTTTATCAGTAAAGTTATTACTTGTATGGATACCCTTTTTTGGTGGGCCATAAAATTTTTCGCCCCAATAAATGGCTGTGACATTATGCACTGTTTGATTCCCAGATGTCATTGATATTATTTAAACTTGTTTTCAATAATTTATACCTAAGGAGGATCATTTGTCAAAAAGAATTCTAGAAAATAATGGATTTTCGTGACTAATGTACCTAATGACCTTTCACCGTCGGTGTATTTGGACTTGTTTGCATCTCATGTATGATGCAAAGTATTTCTAGCATCCTTCTGTATCATTTAGTGTTCATATTGTACCAATTTTAGCAATGTTTTTGATCTCTGGCTTAAATAAAGTTTAATCAGTAAAGTTATATATTTGTATGGGTGCCCTTTTTTAATGACTCATAAATTTTTTCGCCCCGACATACCGAGGTGGCATCATGCATTATTTAATTCAGGAGACTCTTAGCTTTAATTTGATGTATGTTGCTGCTTGTTACCTTGTGGGGACCACCATCTTGAAAACTAGCTCACTTTTTTCTGCTTTGCTGCAGCACTACAAGTCAGAACTGTCATAGAGTCTGACCTGCTGTAAATCAAAGGTGGTGAGGTTTTTTGATTATTCACGGTAACATTTGTTGTGTTGCTAATTGGATATGTGAGATTCTTACATTGAGAACCACAAATTATTCTTGGAAAACAACAATCTGGATACTCCTTGATACTCAACTTTTTCTAAATTTTGGGCCAATATTGACCCTATTTTTAAAAGTTTATAAATTTCTCATTACATGTATTGCAAAATGCATGTAGGACCTAATTAACTACAAAAACTATATTTTACAAGGACCTGTCTTAACCAAGCAAATTTAACTATCAATGGTTATGTCTTTCCATAAAAGCAATATTTTGCTCTAGATTCAACTACTGGCTTATGACAGGTGCTAGCTTAATATAGAACCTCCGTTAAGCAGACATGTCTTAAGCAGAATTTCCATGAAAATTTAATTTGCTTGTTTACTGATTAAATGTCTATTACCACTTAAAGCAGGGTTTTACAGGACGCAATATCCTGCGTCTTATACGCATAAATCGTTAGGTAGGACCCGTCAATTCACCTTACCTGCGTCCGCTGGGACGCAGATGTGTTTGTTGTGCCTTTCATTAAAATCCCAAATTCCAAAGCTATTTCCCATATTCACAGGCTATCTATAAATAAATAGGAAAGGTGCTCTTGTTTTAGACTGCTGCACTGACCTCGTAGGTAAACGAGAAGTGAAAACATCCGTGAAAACATCCGTGCAAACATTGGCCGTGAAAAGTCGTAACATACCATGCTTTCTCTCAGGTCCGCTCTGCTAAAAAGCATGGAAAACGTATACTGATTTGTCCATCACTGACTTTGTGTATTGATTTTTTCATAGTGTGAATGAAAAAAGTCAATAAGCAATGCTTATGAGATACCCCCCCGCACAGTAAGATTCAGTGAAAAACCCTGCACAGTAAGATTCAGAAGGCACCATCTATGCATATTCAAAAGCCTTATTAGGGAAAAATTGTCTAAGTTCTCATAGCTGTAATTTTGTCAAAAATTATTTTTTTGAACCCAACTCCTTCATGCATATGTTCAATGTGTCTACATTGTATAGGCAAAGTATCATATTGTTCCATCAAAAGCTGTGGTAGGAGTTGATTGGCCCATGAAGGCACCATCTATGCATATACAAAAAAATTGTCTAAGTTCTCACAGCTGTCATTTGTCAAAAATTATTTTTTCTGAACCAAACTCCTTCATGCATATGTTCAATGTGTCTACATTGTATAGGCAAAGTATCAAATTCTTCCATCAAAAGCTGTGGTAGGAGTTGATCAGCCCGTGTATGGCCTATAATAGCATAAGCATAAAACCCTATATTAAAAGCCATTTAGAACTACAAAGGGAAATAACTCTAATAGAATTGGCCCCTAGCCCTTACTTTTTTGTCTAAAGTATTTGTCTTGCATATATGAACATGTTTGCAAGGTTTGATGAAAATCCAGCAATGACTCTTCAAGTTATTAAAAAAAAAACAACGTTACGTTACGGACGGACGGACACACGCACTCACGCACGGACAACGTGAAAACAGTATACCCCACCACAAACAAAGTTTGCGGGGGGTATAATAATCACTGACAACTCAGCCGACCGCTCAAGCGTGAAGGGCAATTATCTTGACAGTTTTCTTTCTTTTGTATATGCCAAATTATGTAACATTTTCACTTGGAAAGGGTTAAGGCAGAATAGATCAAAGATACCAGAGACTTCAGATAAGTGGAGACTTGTAGACAGATAGATATAATACAATGACAGCAAGATCATTTGTATTTCAAATTTACCAACCAAATTTCTCAGAATGGAAAGCAAGTAGCAGTCTGATCAGTGACTGTTTTTTTTTGTGTTTTTTTTTTATCTCAATTAGAGAACAGTCTGATCAGAGACTGTTTTTTTCTGTCTTCTGGATGCAGCAATCTATCACTTCTCCCTATTTTCTCAAACTTCTCCCTATTTGTACTGGAGGGAGAAGTCACTTCTTCTCCTTAAATTTAAGGGCTAGCTTGGTCACTGCATATTATAGGGACTAGTTCAGCTTTTGTAAAAAAAGTGTATAGGATTGTATTTCACTGATGGTAATATGTGGCCCACAAAAAATTCAAATGGCCCCCCAAAAAATCGGAAGGGGACCAAACATGGCCCTCAAAATTACTGACCTGGGGACAACACTGAGCCTTCACTGAAGGATATACTACCTTCCAAAATTTGAAGCTATATAAAAAGATGGGACCCCCAATTTCAATGATGGGACCCCCATCATATTCAAAGTTGGGTCCCAAGGACCCCCAAACATTTAACTTGGTGTAAAACCCTGTTAAAGAGCACCTAATGGTTATAGTGCCTGCTTTTGAAGATAGGAAATAGAGAATATTAGGTGAGCATCTTTTGATATCAAGTTTACCAGGCAGGCTTTGAGAATGCTTGTTGACATCGCGAGGCTTGCCGAGCGATTCAACATGCGTTCTCGAAGCCAAGCCTGGCAAAACTGGTATTCTCTATTTCCTATCTTCAAACTAGCGAATATGACATAATGATCAATTATTTTAGTCGAGTCAGCGTCATTGCTGATGTCATTCAAAAAGTGCAATGTCATCATGACCTGATAAAGGCACATGCCGTGAGATAGACAACGTCTATCAGGCAACATGCAACAATGCAGTTAATATGAATGGTAACTGATAAAATCCCTTACTATATGTACGTACCTCCAGTTGTATGGTCATGAAAGTTAGGATCAAGTCCTCTACTTGTTAACTTGTTGAGCTTTGACAAGTTTCCATTCTTTACATGCTCAAAAAATTGTCTGTAGTTGGTCTGAAAAGAGAAAAAAATAATTCTTCAGCAATATTGTTGAGGTTTGCATAATTTATTCAAGTATAATAGAATTAAAATAGAGTCAGGCCAAATAAAAAAAATACCTGTGTTTAGGGTAACCTAACCCTACCTATATATACCTAAATTTACTGGTCAAACCTAGAACTTTTTTCAGGTTTTCTGAACAAAATTCTATTTTATGCATTTTGAAAGGCGATATGCCTTTCAATATGCATAAAATTATTATTTTTTCAAGAAAAAAAATCATTAAAGAAAATATGTGTGCCTACCCTACAGGGCTAGAGAAATCTTCAAATCCCATTCAGTCTGAACGTCGGCTGAAAAAATGCCCCCCCCCCACCCCCCTAAAAGAAAGTGGTCAAAAACTGAATTTTACCAGATAATCTCGACCCCTGCTATCCAACCTAAAATTTTCAGACCCCTTTGAGTCTAAACTGAAGAAAATCTGCTTTCAAGGTTTGTGATCAGATAAAGCTCGGACCCAGTATACAAGGACTGGTAACTGACATACAGGTAAATGTGTATATTGAAAATTCGTTGTTGAGACTGAGCTTTCAAAACTGATGTATGTTGAAGATTAATAATCTTATCTCCATTATTTCTCTGTATATCTGTGATTTTTCTTAAAAAAACAATGGTTCAATATATTATCTTTAAGACTGTAATGTTATATTTATTGAAAGTTTAAAGAAATTTTTTGCCACCATTTACAACCTTTGTAGTCTGTTGTCAAATTTTGGAAACTCTCTTTAGCAAACAGTGTGGACCCAGACCAGACAGCTCCAGTATGTTTACACACTGTCCACACTGTTTACATGTAATTCGAAATTAGTTGCTAATAAAGCAAAATATTGCAACAGACAACTTCTGCAGAGGACATTTTTGGCTGCATTTCAGTTAGCAGGTCAAGCATGAAATCAACTGCCTATCAGTGTTTAAAAATTCTGTCTAGGACATATTTAGAAGCCTAGGCTTCATTTGCATCAATAGTCCATTAGTTTAATGAACTATGAGAGTTAATTTACTGATTTTCTTCTTTCATACAGGAAATGAAATCCTCTGCTGATTAGCTGGCATCAGATGGTACAAGGAAATCTGATCGCCCGAGATAAAAGACTGATTAATGTTGCCATTTTCCTACTACTCCTCAAAAACATATGGGCATTGTTGCAAGAAAAACTTATTTTGTTGCATATGAACAACAAAAAGCATTAACTCTTATCCCGGCAATATTTGCTGTCTAGTTTTTACGTCTGCTGCATATATTCAAGTAAATTTCAGATGTGATTTTATCATATGAGAAAACACTTTGAACCCTGATCTAGCTCCATATTGTTTGTAATATAGACTTCCTAAGAAAATAAGCAGATGAGAGAGCAGACGACAAAAGTCATATGACTGGTGGGAAATGTGTTAATCAGCTGGCCATTCTGTGCAGTTTGATAAGTGCCTTTCTTACTTGTTCTCTATCAACTCTTTACCTTCTAGTTGTGTCTGCTGATATCTTTTGCAGACAGTTTAGAACCAGATCAGCATTTTGAAAAATCAGCAGACGGCAAAAAAAACAACATGAAAACATTTCCCAGGGGGCAAAGCCCAGATCAGACTGGATTAAGGAGCAGTTTGTTCAGGGTTTATACAGTTTGCTTCTATGGTAAAAAGTATTCTGAAGTGCTTACAATTATATGCAGCATATAATACAAGCAAATAATTCCAACTCAATGTTTTTATCATTTTTTTGGCAATTTTGATTGGTTCGTTGGCAAAATTAAATTGTTTTACACTTCGATAAAAACCCATGTGTATGAATATTTGTTGCTGTTGATTCACAGTGCTAAGATAGTTTTGATAATAACAAACTGTAAATAAAACTTCGAACACAGTTATTGTTGTTTTCAAGATAAAACATTCACCAGTTTAAATATAGTTAAGCAGGTTGAAAGCTCATTTGAAAACCCTTACTCCGTATGGTGGTGCATCTTCAAACAACAGGGGGAACTCTAAGACGAGGCTATGTGACATCACTTAACAAACAGTCACGTCATTGAAGAGAATCGTCATCAAAACAATGTCAATACAGAAAGGATACAGCAACAACGAAATGTTTCAACGCAGTTTGATGGCATCAAAGCGAAATTTTTATGCTTAGGTTCTACTAATGTGGGGATTTTAGGCAGGGACATGTGAAGGTAGGTGCTTTTTAAAACCTGTCGATCCGTGGTAGGGCCTAAGTCTAAATGTTCTTCACTGTTTGAAAAAAGAAAACAATTCCAAACTAAATGGAGTTGTTTTTTAGGTCATACTCAAATATTTGCTCCCAATAGAAGACCATTTTAATCATTATTAAGCAAATCAAAGTTAAGAACTGACAGAACTTTCAAGATGGCTAAATCATCTTTCATGGACAGCAGTTACAAACTATTTTCCTTCAGCGGCCTTTAAAACTTGATATATTGTCAACAACCCTTTACAAATGTGCAGTTTTGTTCCAAAGTTGGAACTATAAGGAATGAATTGTTATTTTTGTGAATTTTATTGATGTGTAAACTACGGCGACTCACTCACAAACTCTAAATAAAGCCCTTTGGGCTTTACTCAGTTTGTGAGTGAGTCGTCGAAGTTTACACATCGATTAGAAGGGCTTTATTTAAAGTTTGTGAGTGAGTCACCGGAGTTTACACATCGATAAAATCCACAAAAATAAAATTAATTCCTATAATAACATTTTCAGAACAAAAAATATTAGCAGGATTAGAGCTAAAAAGTCTCTGATATTTGCCTGCTTGGATTCCAAACACACAATATACCAATCCTACTTATTTGGACCTGCTATTGTAACACATCATCTTGTTGGATGATATGTAGCTTTATGCGGTTTGCAACAATCCAACTTGTGATGAAACAAAGATTTTAATGGTAAACAAGCATAGAAGAAATTTCCAACCATACTGACGAAATACCACCCAAAATGAAAATTGTGAATACAGTTATCCCCTAAATGACTAGGCTACCTAGATCAGACATCTTCATCATAACTTACCTTATTATGCAACTGTTTAAGCTTCCTGGGGTTCAGATGGATTAGTTTATACACTCTTCTCTTGTACTTGAACTGAAATAATAACAAAAGCTTTGTTTAAATAAATGTTTTTTGTGTGTTTTTTTTCAACGAAAATGAAGTTGTGCTAACGCAAATCGATAGAATACTTGTTTATTAATCCTACCCTGAGGATTAATACACAATTCTAATGCACTTGCTTATTTAACACGATGTCTGATTGGATAACGTCAAACATTTGCGACAGTATATCCTGCGATATACTGCAGGAAATAGTTTGACGTCATTAATTATGCCACATTTTCTTGGATGATGTGCGGCTTTACGCGCCTTTCAACGCTCCGATTCGAGTCGAAACTGCAGACTTGCATTAGGATGGGGATAACCATATTCAAAATTTTCAGAACTTTTGGAAATTATGTTTTATGGGACCGCTTGCATCTCGCTGTAAAAGTAAATTTCTGACAGTATATCCGAAGATATACCTCCCCAAATAAAAAATTTGAATACAGTTATCCCCTAAGTGATCTATTGATTATAAGTCCCAGATAACTTTTTAGTACACACTGGATATTGACATAAAAACCAGTAAGAAAAGTAGGTGGTACTATGGACTGTCGCTTCGAACAGCCAATCAGAAAGCGATCACAGTTTGAGGGCGGCTCCTCAGGGCAGTTCAATAAGGAAAGATTGACAATCAATTGAGTGTGTTATCTGTCAGATGAAAGAAATTAGACTGATGCTGTGTCTGTCTTATTTGTTTTTTGGCGTCTTTTTATGAGGCCAGCTTAACCAATAGGAAATTTCCGCTAAACAAGAAACGTTGCATGTGAAGGGAATATTGTTGTAATTCTAAAGAGAAATCTATAATGTCAGAGTAATGACTCCAAAAGTAATCAGAATTAAAACTTGAAATCTATTCAAGCTATTCAATATCTGCAGAATTCTGTGATCTGTTCAGAACTCTTTGACTGCTTTGCAATTTTTCATGCTTCTGATATTGTCTATTGACTTTTTTCAAAACAAACTTTTTCAAAAAAATTCTTTCTGACAGGAACACTATCAGAGCATCAAACACTTTTGGACCAGATTGGGACCGACATTCTGTCTGGGTCCAAACTATATTCAAAGTTTATCAGCAGATGACAAATGTCATCCATTAGTTCTGGCACCCAAAATATTAAAATGGACAATGTCAAAAGATGCCATTTCCATGGGTGAAAGTTCAAAATTTCCAAAATCCTGAACTTTTTAAAGTCAAATTGTAAAACTTGCAGTTTGCCTATAAATATCAACAATTTCAAGTTTAAATTGTCAATTGTCTTTAGATAAACTGAAAATAAATCAAAGAAGCTATTAGAATCTGCTTAATTCAGGATTTTTAGGCTGACTTTCTGTGGAAAGTCAGCCTCAAAATCCTGAATTCAGGAATAATCCTGAAAACTTTCACCCATGTCAAGCCTTACTCCATTCTTTTAATGTCGTCTGATGCCAATCTTAAAGTTGATCTGTAAAATTGACATTTTCCTCATTTCTGATTTTTAGGTTTGGTTTGATGCTTAACGTCCCAGTCAACAGCTATGGTCATGTCAGAATGGTCAGTTCACCTAACCAAACTTTTCCTGGGCAAGCTTGACTACACGGTTAACCAGTACTTTGTGCACATACTTTCCCTTGTAACTGACAACAACCCTTCAGGGAGGAGAATGGCAATAGAAATCATTTCATGATCAATCTCCAAGAAAATATGGGACCTGGCTGGGATTGACCTTGCGACCCAAGCTATCTGCAGTCAGACATGTCTCTACAGTCAGACACATTACCGATTGTGCTACGCGGCCTGGTCCCTTATTTTTGAGGACAGTAATTCATGAATGTACATAGACTGCAAGTAGATGATTTACATAAAATATAAAGCCTTATTTGAAAATCTGTTTTTCTTTTCAAAATGACGTCTGCAGTTAACCAAGGGTTGATGTTGCATCTTTTGAAGTATTTCTGAATTATTGAATTACAACACCATGCTGCATCTGCAATCATTATAGATGATTAACGCAAAGCAGGAGTTAAATTACAACCAGGAATATATATGGGTTGGTTCACCGCAAAACAGACATTTTGTCTTGGTAACTGCATATACAGTAAAACCTGTGCAAAAAGGCCACTCTTCAAAGACCACAAGTTGGTTTTCAAGACCAATTATCGCTTAATGCAGGTCAAAAGTATTGCAGAATGCTCCAAGGGGAGCATTCTGCAATACTTTTGACCTTCATTATGCTACCATTTGTCATTAAGATTTTTGTTTTGTCTATTTTTGAGTGGCCGTTTTACACAGGTTTTACTGTACATCTTAAGAAAACATTGTGTAGAACAATGAATGTGCTTCACAGGCCTTTAGTTAAGAGTGCATAACAAAATAATAATTTTCTCATTTTCTCAACCAAAATATATGCTGTGAGTACTCAAACGAACCGTTTCTATGTGTGTATGTTATTCGGTTAGGGGATTAGTATTGCCTTTTTACTGACCCTGGCATAGGCAACTGTTACTATTTTTATATTATCACTGTAATTTCTGTGATATTGACCGTAATTGCTGCCAAATTTCACAGTGATATTACAGCGTAATATCACCGAAATATTACTGCAATTATGACGTAATATCACCATAAATTGGGGTGATATTGACCATAATTGCTTACAAATGTTATGGTGATATTACAGCGTAATTGCGGTGATATTACGGCATAAAAACGGTGATATTACTCAAACTTTTTCACCTGGGGACTCAGATGAGACACCTAAGAAGAGGGTCTCATCAGAATGTGCAGTGTAACACTGTATGACAGGTAACTTCAGATTTGACCAATAGGATAACTGTAAATTCGGAAATGTTCGCGAGGGTTTTATTTTCGCGAAACTTTGCATATGCGAAGTTTCGTGAAAACAAAATCCTTGCGAAATGGTGAAATCACTCTGTCGTTTACTGGTATAAGTAAATCATGACATAGTCACGGATTTTAAGCGTTGCAAACATGTCTTTTAACGCATATCGCGAAAATAAAATTCTCGCGAAATTTTCCCGATTTACAGTAAAACCTGTGCCACCTACCTCCAGGAAACCTATAGGACCATGTAGTGGATATTCCCGCAGCATCCTCTCCTCATCCAGAAACTTGCCAGCACGGCCATTCATGGGAGGCATGTAGAGGCCATAGTTTAAAGAGTCTCGCAGATCCTGAAAAGGTAAAAACTATTTGTGAAAAACATGCCCATGGTTGACCAACACTTTTCTAAACTTATCTTTTGCCAGTAACTGACAACTGTTCTTCTTGAATCAGCCATAGGAAGAATATAATAATTTCCACAAAAGTATGTTCAGGATCAGGGTTTGTTCCTGATGCTTGTCTCTGGCTTGAACCCACTGTGGCTCAACTAGGGATTTACTTCAGCTCTGACTGTGAGTTAAGAGAAATTTTCTTTGTTTCATCACATTACAGTAAAACCTGTATTAAGCAGCCACTCAAAAAGACAAAACAAAGGTCTTAAAGACAAATGGTAGCTTAATAGCATTCTGCAATACTTTTGACCTGCATTAAGCGATAATTGGTCTTGAAAACTTCTTTTTGAGTGGCCGCTTAAAACAGGTTTCATCACAGTATGTTATTTGATTTGGTTGTTTCCCTGTGATGATACATTGCATAAGTTAGGAGGCCTTCATGTGAGCTAACTATCTTTTGTTTGTTTTAACAACAGCAGAATCTAGGGTGAAAATTTGGCCCAGTAGAATGTATTTACCCCCCTTCCCAGCAGCTTCAGATGCTGTCCGTTCTAAGGCGGTGGTTCTGTTGTTGTTGATTCATTACTTATTGTTGCTCCCATTGTTTGTGGGTGTTTTGTGTTTGGTCATTGTTGAAGATTTGGCTGGTATAATATATCTAAGCACCCCTGGTCCCGAGTTTATAAACTTTTTCATGCTCAACTCAACTGAGCATGAAATTTCAACTGCTCATAAAAACTGCTCATTAAACTGAAGAAGTTTCTTGCTTTAAGTCTCTAAGGTGTTGTATCTATCATGCTAATAATGTTAAAATGCCAACAATTGCTGGCATTTTAGCATTTATGAGCAAGATAAATTTCTCATGCTCAGCTGAGTTGAGCATGCAAAAAGTTTTATAACGTTGGGGCCTGGTGGCCTCGGCTGCTGTCCGTTCAGAGTCAGTGATTCTGTTGTTGTTTATTCACTGTTTGTTGTTGCTCCCATTGTGTGCATGGGGGTTTGTGTTGGGTTCTTGTTTTGTGGTGGAGTTCATAGTGGGTTGAACCAGTACTAAGCATGGATAAATGTGTCTTGCTCAAGGACACAAATTAACGCAGTGATGCCGGTGAGGCTGGAACCCTGCAGCCCCTCGGTCTCAAGTCAAGCACTCTATTACTGAGCCACCATGCTCCCTTAAGTTCATAGTGTCCTTTCTAGTTTTACAATCATCTTGCTGAGGAAGAGATATCTGGTTGCTTCTTGCTGTTGTGTGGCTGTCAGTGATCTGTCTCATCCCTGTGGAGCCGTGGGTTGGTCTGTGGTATGTGATTGTGGCATTTCAAACTCACTTGCTAACTCATGATCCCACTTGTAATCCAATCAAATAAGGTTACCAATCTTAACCCTTTACTCCATATGCTATTTTTAGATCATGACATCATTTTCTATTTTTAGACAACATTGAAAAAATTCAAGAAAAATCTAAGTTAAGTTTTGACTACTTTTAAAAATATTATGGAAAATAGAGCATTTGCTCCAAAAGAGCAAATGCTCCATTTTCCATAATATTTTAAAATACATGATATTTCAAAGGCGTCAAAAGGCATTATAAATGTGGAGTAAAGGGTTTACAGCACATTTGTGCTGTCTGCTGTAGCCAGACTGGCATTTTATGGGTTGAATAATACCATACCTTTGAGAATGACTGGAGAATTCTTTGTTTGGCATCCCATACCGTTTCATCTAATTCAAATTGTAGACATTTCTGAAATAGATGTAAAAGAAATAAGAAAGGGATCTGCTATTCTATTTTTGTATTATGATAAGCAGGGGTAACAACCTACGTCATAGCATGGATGTTGTAACACATAGTATGACGCCATCTTTGATTAACAAGGTAAATTTTTCCCTTCTGAAATTTATACAAATTAGTGTCTGTCAAAACTAAGCATTGCAGGCGGTGCCTAACATCACACTTGAACAGAATATATAATGGTCACGACCAGAAATGCTGTTGCCTTTATAATCATTCACGCGGGCGACTGCAAAAATTATTCTTGTGTTTCCCGCTTCTATACTTGTGGATGAATGATTACAAAGGCAATGGCATTTCTGGGCGTGATCATTATATGTTCAGTCCAAGTGGGATTTTAGGCACCGGCTGCACTGCTTAGTTTTGACAGACATTTATTTGTATAATTTTAAGAAGGGAAAAACTTACCTTGTAAATCAAAGATGGGGCCATACTATGTGTTTGCAACATCCATGCTATGACGTAGGTTGTCATCCCTGGATAAGGGTCAGAATTGTTTACTGGCAAAATATCTAACTGTTTGCATGCCTGAAATTTTCATAAATTTTTAGTCATCTGCTGACTTTTTTCAAAATTAACTTTTTTAAAAAAATCTTTCAGGAACACCATCAGTGTGTCAAACAGTTTGGATCCAAAGAGTTGTGATTGTTGGAATGTAATTGTAAAAATGGTTATATGACCCAGACTGATCCCATATATTGGTATCGTAGATCTCTTTTCCATACGTCTGTAACAGTCTAGTATTGACTCTGGGAGTTTTGATCGCCGAACAATTTCTAATTTTGATCAGTGAAGTTGAGAATAAGTATATAAGTAAGGAATGTCATCAATTATTCAAATCACATGCAATTGGCCCTATAGGTACAGGTCAATGATGTACTGTATTAGGTCGTGTAATCAGATCTTCACCCTTAAAGTACCAATCACGAATGCAGAGAAGAGGACCAAAATTTTATGATTTTTTCTTTTATTTGGGGGCAAAAAGATTTGATATTTCATGTTAATCCTTAAATTTCCAATCACGACTGCAGCAGAGGACAATTGTTGCAGCATCTTTCCCAATTTTGGAAGAAAATAATGAATGATATTTCATGAGAATTGTCTGCCAGCAGACAATTCTCATGAAATATCATGCCTTATTTGTTATTTTTGAAAAAGCAGCAAATTTTGACATTGTCGTCTACTGCAAATTATAGGTGGCACTTTATGCCTGCAGATGATTCACATGAAATGCCAAATCTTTTTTGTTGCGTGTTTACATATGTAATAAGATTAGCTGCAAATTTCAGTTGCATTTTAAGAGTAAACATGAAAAAAAGCCCTCTTAATATACTTTGATCATTGACCCATTGACCCTTACATCTTGAATGGCCATTTGATATGTTATTAATCAAATGATTTCGTATTGGCCTAGTTACAGGTCCAAGGTCAGCTGTATTAGCCCACCTCTGGTCAGTACAGCTGAGTGAGGACTTGCAACAGGGCCAATACTAAAATCACTTGCTTAATGACATTTTTATCAATATACCCTTTTTCCGCCAGTCGTTAATACATGTATTGTCATCTAGAGTGGCTTACTTTCTTAGGTTGCCCATATTGCATACAGTAGGAACCCAGTTCTGGCTAAGGGAGCAGTCTCATCAGGGTTTGCTTCCCTGATAAAATCTAGTTTGAAGATGCAGCAGACGTAAAATGCAGGTAACATTTTCAGGACAAAAATATTGGCAGGATAAAGGTTGCTCAAGCTTCCATAGGTTAACTCTTGCTGATAACTTTTGCAAACAGTATGTAGCTAGATCAGGACCGACAAAACGTTGGTCCTGATCTAATTCCAACTGTTTGACACTCTGATGGTATTCTTGAAAGAATTTTTCAAAAAAGTAAATTTTGAAGAAAAAAAATCTGCAACCGACAAAAAAATCACGATAAGTTTCCTGGTATGCAAAGAGTTTAAAGATTATGAAAATGACTAATCAAAGAAGGAAGAATAGTTATAATTGTCATAAAATCTTCAGAATTATCAGTTGAGATATCTTATTTTCTTCCTGAAATTTTAAACTTTAAAGCCACTTAAATCTGCAGCCGATGGCATTCTTGAGTTTCATTACTTTTTTGGCAAATGCAAACAAATAAGGCATAATACAGGCCCCCTAGCAAACTCTCATGAAATTAAAGGTTTTTTATAAAGGCTATTTTAGGCAAAATAAAGGTTGTTTGATGGAAATTCTAACAAAAATAAAGAGCCAATTAAGGTCAAATTTTCTAGTATTTTTATCCGACCACAATCTTTAAATCTATGTTATGATAGATGATGGTATTAAATTATGCAACAAATCCTTAGCCAATAAAATTATAGCCCATTTATCACAAATAAATTGAAAATTACTCTTGTTTTTTGCTCCCTAGTTTGAAAACCTAACTTTGAACTAAAGGCTTGTATTGAGAAGTGTTGGATTGAAAAAATAAATCACATATTTTCTAATCTGGAAGGGGGGCCGGGGTTCCTTCCCCGGAAAATTTTGAAAACCAATAAAGCAGGAGGTCATCTCTGGTCATTGTTAGGGCAATTCAACAGTTCAGTAAATGAACAATTTCAGAGGATATATTGCTTCCATTTATATTGTATGCACTTTTAAATATAAAATTTAGAAAGATGTGCATGTCTGTATTAGTCTTGTGTGTAGACTCGACAACCTTAGACAGTGACATCAGACAATTAGCACATTATTCGGAAGTCAATAAACCCAATTGATGATATCCATCTCAGTTGTTGCAGTTTGTAGCGTGTCCAACCTAATGACCGGAGTTTTGCAGGTTCTATTCCCAGGTTGGGCACACTCTTTCACTATAATTGTCAGTTACTAGTAAAAGATGAGTGCTGAATACATGCACTTGTGAAAGGATTTTGGTTAAGCCTGCCTAGGAAAAGGGTGGTTACAGGCTTTCAAGTGCCCATCAACAGAAAAGGAGGGATAAAGTATGGATGAAAATTTGAAAAAAAGTAGTGGAAAAGTAGGAATTATCGGCGTAAAAAAGTAGGGATAGCAGGGCTTTTCCAAATATAAAATTCACTACAACGAGCTGTTTGAAATAAGTAATTTCAGATTAAGTGAGCAGGATAATACCTGTGACAATAGTACTAGCCAAACAGAGAGACTTTTAGGTTAAACAATAAAAATTGAGGTGTTAAGCGCCACACTCCCTGTATAATCATAGGAAGTTAATTTATAAAATGCGAGCGAGCGTAGCGAACGACGAAAAATTCCTGAATTTTTAAGCGTAAATGACAATTTAGAGTAAAAAAAAAAAGTAGGGATAGTAGGACATTTTCATGAAAAAGTAGGGAAAAGTAGGAGCAATCAAAAAAGTAGGGAAAAGTAGGACCCATTTGAAAGCCTGTGGTTAGGATCAACAGGCAACTAGTAATTCCAACATTACATGGATGTAAAGCAAGAAATCAACCCAAAAAGCATTTATATATTCCTTACCTCACTCTTTTTTTATTGCTGCCTTATCTGAAGCCTCAGAAAAATTGACCTCAAGACCACTATAAGAGTCACCCAACTGGTGCAAGAGGTAGGTAGACAACTAGAGACAATGGTCAGAGGATGAATACAGCTTTCTGAAAAGCTCAAGATGCTTTTCAACATACTTATGGTCTGTTTTTTATGTTCAAACTGATATTGCAAAATTTAAAGGTTTTTTAATCAAAATAAAGGTTAGTAAAGGTTTTTCAGCCAAATTAAAGGTTTTAAAGGATTGTAACCAAATTAAAGGTTTCTTAAGGTTTGAAAGGTTCCACTAGGGGGCCTGCATAATATTTCATGTTATTGTCTGCTGGGAATTTTGACAAGACATGCACATATCCAGAAAGTTTTGTTAGAAGGGATCCAGTTATGACATTTTTTTTTGTTGTTGTTTTTTTTTAGTTGATGAAGGGAGGGAGGATCCAAATACCACTACAAGCGGGCCATCATCAGCCTGCCAGCGAAACCCCATTTAAATTTTTTCGCTGGCGGGCCGATGATGGCCCAACATTGAATGCTGGCTTGAAAGCTTTGTGATTTTCAGGGGATCCGGACCAGTATTGCTCCCCCCTCTGGATCCACCCAATACAAGACTTATTTTCTACGAAATTGAAGAAAAAGGTTACAAAAGTTGTCATCTGCTACAGCTGTAATAGGCATTCCTAGAAATAAATAAGGAGTTTATTATTCCTGCTTGATGAGAGTTATTGCAATCATCATCTTCCATACAATTTTCAAGGGAACCCACAGGTTTAGATAACAAATATTTTCTGCGTAAAATTGTAAATATTTTCTTACCCATAATTTTTAGCATATGTTTCAGGTGCTCAAAAGAAACGTCTCATTGAGACAGTTATTTTGAGTACCCACAACATATGTTTTGGTTGAGAAGTAAGAAAATTATTTTCCTGTTACGCACTCTTAACAAAAGTTCAAGTAGAAAGAAGCAAAAGTACAATGGCATAAGGAATGTTTTATCCGCAAAGGGGTTCAAGTACTGGTCCATGCCTTGCGAGCATTGATGCATGCACGGCACCTTCTGAACATGCTAGGGATTATGCGACAGATTGTCTCCCTTTGTATCCATTGCCATTCTGCTCGTAACGCCCAGCAAATTATTGCAACGCTGAGGTTTGTTGCACACCCAGCAACCTGTACTCAATTAGAGTATAACTGTATTCGAAGTTGTAATTTGGGGAGGTATATTGTAGGATATATGGTCGGAAATTTAGTTTTACGGTGATGCACGAGCAGAGCTGTAAAACGTGATTTTCGAACGTTTATCCGACGATAGGCCTCCCCAAATGAAAATTTTGAATATGGTTATCCCCATTCTAATGCACTTCCCCAGTTTCGTCTCGAATTGGAGCTTTGCAAGCCGCATAGAACCGTACATCATCCAACGAAATTTGACATAATTAATGGCGTCAAACAATTTCTGACAGTATATATCACAGGATATACTGTAGCAAATTTTTTACATTATCCAATCAGATATCGTGTTACAAAAGCAAGTGCGTTAGGATTGGCGACATATCTGGGAATTTGGCTTGTCATGGAAGTGCTCTTACACCTTGCTGTCTCAGTAACATAATATGTTGCACCCTGTGTGCTTATTATGACTTATATGGTATTCACCTTGCCTTACTCTTTGGATGCTGGGTAATTTTTCATGCTTTCATTGCCGTCTGCAGACTTTTTTCAAATTAACTTTTTCAAAAAATTCTTTCAGGAACACTATCAGAGTGTCAGACAGTTTGGATCCAGATCAGGACCGACATTTTGTCGGTCCAGATCTGGATCCAAATTGTTTGGGAAGGTTATCAGCAGACGACAAAAGTCGCCGCTAGCAAGGGAAGAGCTAATTGTTGTAACTCTTTATTTGTTTTATCAAAGTTAACACTTTCACTTAGAGAGTACATTTAAATGTAAGTAATCTTTATGTAAATAATTTTATCAATGTGGGTATTAAAGACAAAGTGGGAACCAATTAATGTTGATCAAAATTCCTAAACGGTCAGTCAGCCAGACATCTAGTCCACAACTCTTTCAATAATGTGGGGAGTTTTTCATGCTTTTTGTTTGTCTGCAGTTTTTTTTAACAAATTAACACATTCAAAAATATTTTTAAGAAATATTATCACAGTGTCAATCAGATGAGGCCTGATGTTTTTGTTTGGCCCGATCTGGGCTGTTACAAAAGTCTTCCAAAAAAAACATGAAAAACTCTAATCTTTTTGCTCCATACTTTCCTATCTAAAGCAATACCTCACTATATATTCTGTAAATATTTTTATCCTTTTAGAGTCTGAAGGAAAACCAGTGACCATGTTTAATCATTTTTGCTTCAGCTTTTTTGCAGGAACCTACTAAATTAGTGAGCCGCGACATGTGATTTCCAACAATGTGGCATTTTGACGAGTGTAGACTCAGACAAGCATGTCATGCCTCCTTTTAGGCTAAGAAACTCCAAATTATGTTTGGTCAGTAGCTTATCAGTCAAAGAATATTTAAGTGACTAGCAAAGGCTCTGATCAGTTTGCGCATATGCGCAGGATGGCAGGGTTGGCACAATATTACCCGTCCGGGTAAACCCACCCCATAAAACCCGGGTTTACCCAGGCTGGGCAATAAGGTCATATTACACACTTTGGGCAATATGCGGGTTTTATGAATTTTTGGTCTTATAAATTATGGTTTTCAGTCTCATTGTAGATACAAAAGTGTAGAAATGAATCTATATTCTCATTATGATATAGCCATATTTAATCAGTTTAAATGGTAGTAGCGAGATAGTCATTAAAATATGAGTATCAACAATGATTCAACATTGTTGACATTTAAATATATATTACAGGTATTTACAAGATACAGACAAGTCAGTTTTCAACTATATCTGATTATTAACATCTAGTCTATCATCATGATTATGCCAGTCTACCAATGTCATTTTTTCCCTGAAAAATATCTTGGGCTTCAATAATATAAACGAATCCACTCTGAGTCTTATTGCTTGACCATATTGGCAGTAAATAAAAAATTGAAAGCTAACTTTGATTGGTAATGAGCTGTTTTATGCTTTTATGTATGTATGTATGTAGAGTGTGAATAAGTTCCCATTTCTCATTTCCCAATAAGACTGCATTAAAATATACTCACACTTTTGTTACTAGGACAAGTATGACTGCATTTCACTATTATTTCAATAGCCAAGGATAATTGCTCAATTACAGCCCAAAAGGTGTGAATCACAGTCAAACAATACCACATGTACTAATGTACTATTATTTTTTCTAAATTTTGAGATATCCTCAAAGTTTTTGTAATCATCCTAAAATTTTACCACAAAGTAATGCCATCAAAAGATGTTGAAAGAAATGCAAACAACTTTAATCCTGATCAGGCTGTTTCTCTTTAGACCAGCACTGTTTTCACAGAAAAACTGTAAGGTAGCAGCTGGTTGTTGGAGTTAAGATTGATTATTTTAATGATAAACTTTATAAAACCCACATAAAACCCATAAAACCCCAAAAACCCACCCTCATAAAACCCGTAAAACCCGCCCGGTTGGGCTTTATGATAAAACCTGGGTTTTATGCCAACCCTGCAGGATGGCCTGAGCCTTTGCTGGTCACACATACCACATTGTTGGAAATCTCATGTCATGGCTCTAACCTTATCTGCCAAATTTTTTTGAATTCTGATCATCTTCCTTTGCTGCATTTATGGATCAAATTCACAAGAGTCGCTTTGGGAAAATTCCTATGAAATTTGGTTAAATGAGGAGTTATCAATTTTAAAGCTAATTGATCACAAATAGAATTCAATAAAAGGATAAAACATTCTTTTCCGTGTATAAATGTTTGCCAAGCCAAAGTGTGATAATGTGTTGCAGCCCCAATTGCTGCAATATATTATCAAACAAGGGCTTGGCAAACATTTATACTGAAAAGAATGTTATATCATCATTGTTATATACCTTCCTTTCCAGCACATCACCACTGGGCTTAAATGGCAATGAAGCCCTCTGCTGGCGTTTATTAATGGTAATGAAGCCTGCGGGCAGTGAATGGTCAACGATCAGCCACATTGCGAAACAAATGTTCCTTTCCAGCACACTGGGCTTAAATGGCAATGAAGCCCTTTGCTGCCATGTATTAATGGGAATGAAGCCCGCAGCCAGTGATTGCTCAACGATCAGCCACATTGCGACACATTAAATTTAGATGAAATGTACAACTCACACTTATTATTATTAAGCATATAACAATGCAGGATAATGGATCACATCATGACAATAGTTTTGCGATCAGGTGAGCAAGAAAAATACAAATGTGAAACATAAAATCAAAATAATATTTAAGATGACGGCACCTCTACCTGTACTTTTAACTCTGGAATGGACACTCGAATAAACACAGTGCCAGTCTGGTTGTCCGTACTTGCACCATAACGGTCCTCTCGCCGGTTCAGATCGATATCTCTGAGCGTGCCTCTCTGGCTGACTTCTCCGTCAGTTAGCGTCCCGCCGTGACTCATCAAACTAGAAGTCATTGTTTCGGGTTTGTTTCAACAGGTTGTACGAGCTTCATGGTTGACTGGATGTGGCGAAAAGTATACCAAGAATCTGAAAATGACACAAAAGATGCAGCAGATTTGTTCTAATTATGCTGTAAAATTCTCTAGCAGGCCACTTAAGGTTATATGAGCCTCGATGCAAGAAAACCTGCCTTCAGAATTTGCGAACAACAAAAGCGCTGACCAGCCTGTGCATCCGCGCAGTCTGATCTGCACCTTTGTTATTTGTGCATTGGAAAGTATCATATCTTAACTTGCTACAGGCAAAACTTGAGTTTTCCAGCTAGTCTATGTAGTTGCCAGGCTTGTTTTGAGCATGACCTGGTCAGGAACCACAAAATTGACAACAACAGGTTTTCTAGGGCCACAGCCCATATTTTTTTTTCATGCTCAACTCATATGAGCATGAAATATTAGTTGTGGTCATAAATTTTTGAAACGCCAACAATTGTCGTAAATGGCAGGAAATGGTTAAAGTGATAGAGTAGTAACACAATAAACATTTCCAGTTTCTATATGTAGATGTAAACATGAGAAGTAAGACAGATTGCCGTTACCTTGGTGACAAACACATCACAGGAATAATATAAAGATTACCTATCTTTTATTCAAATTACAAAATTCAATGAAGACCTTTTTATAAATCTTTTAGCTTGATAGCTTAAAATGTACAGAACAGACAAAACCATGTGCATGTACAATATATGGAAACCTCCTTCTCCGATCACATGGCTGTTACAAACATGCGAATCAGAGACAAAACAATAACACTGGATTGTAACTTTTATATGACCACTCATAAAATTGTCCGTTAATTGTGACAATTTATTACACTTGTCTGCCTGTTTAATGACACACTGGGATAAGACATATAAAAACAACAACATTTTTTCCCTTTCTTCTACATTCATCCATTCATATATAAATGAGCCGTGACACGTGATTTCCAACAATGTGGCATTTTGACAAGTGTAGACTCAGATGAGTCTGTGCAGCTTTCTGTTAAGCTTAGACACTCCAAATGATGTTCAGTCATTACCTTAACAGTCATATAATAGTCAAGCGACTAGCAAAGGCTCTGATCAGACTGCGCGTATGCGCAGGCTGATCTGAGGTTTTGCTGGTCGCACATACCAAATTGTTGGAAATCTCATGTCATGGCTCATATATATTTTTTGAAGCAATCCTTGAATGAATCCTTTGATTTTTGCAACCGTTCATAGCCTCATGAATTACACACATTTGATTGACAGCTGCCAATCTCACTTGCCCGTGCAATACACTTCGAACATCAAACTCATTCGTCAGAAGTGACACTGGTGTCGTGATTGACAGCGAGCCACACCCAAGTCGCACATGCAACACAAGTATCGTGTTTGCTCCATTGGCTGTCCGCGTTCAAGCGGGCTGTTCTGCTTTTCCGTTTTACACTCGGACAAAAACGTTAATACGATTATATTTTAAATATAAAACTGTTACTTTTAATTTTTATATTTTAGATATTTATAATAAAATGTAAATATAAGCAATAAATTCAATTTTTGATCTGTTCATGGAATTATGAATACTTCTGGTCTCTTGCAAAGTTAACGTGAAGCTGAAGGTTTGGCTTCCCTTACTTTGCAAGAAACCCAAAGTATTCATGATTCCATGAACATTCCAAAAATTGAATTCATTTCTTAACCCTTAAAGCGCCAATCACGACTGCAGACGACAAATTTTGCGACATTTTTCCCAATTTTCAACAAAAATAAGGTATGATATTACATGAGAATCATCTGCCAGCAGACAATTCTCATAAAATATCATGCATTTTTTGTTATTTTTGAAAAAGCCGCAAAATTTGAAATTGTAGTCTGCTGCAAATTATAGGTGGTGCTTTAAGGGTTAAAGAATTCCAGAACAAACTGTTCCTGTACCATATGCGACAAGTCATAAGAAAACTAGATTTTGTTGTATGTAATCTAGCTTTTTATCTAGAATTTAGCTCTTCGCATGCTGGGCAATTTTTCATGCTTTTGTTGTTGTCCGCTGACTTTTTTTCAAAATTAACTTATCAAAAAAATTCTTTCAGAGGGTCAAACGCAGAACTAACATTTTGTCAGTCCAGGCCCCGAGGTTATAAAACTTTTTTCATACTCAACTCAGCTGAGTACGAAATTTCAATTGCTCATAAAAACTAAAATCCCGACAAATACAGAAAGTTTCTTGCTTTAAATCTCTCAGATGTTGTATTTATCATGCTAAAAAATGTTAAAATGCCAACATTTGTTGACATTTTAACATTTATGAGCAGGATAAATTTCGTGCTCAGCTGAGTTGAGTATGAAAAAAGCTTTATGACCTCGGGACCTGATCTGTGTCCAAACTGTTTGCAAAAGTTATCACACTTCAAATGTCGCTGCTAGCAAGGAAAGTGATAATAGAGTTATGCACATGCATACTGTACTTGGTTAGTCATACTTTTATTATAACATCATTTCCTCATAAGTAACTACCTTGAAAATTGAGATGTCATATAAATGGATGAAGTTGTAAAATACATTAGTTTTCCTTGTAACAGATGTAAGAATATTGTACACTGGCACTCAGTGGCGGATCCAGAGGGGGTTCAGGGGGTTTGCTTGAACCCCCCCTCTCTGTCCCCGGTTTTTAAATATCCTATGAAAATGAAATAATTTGGTCTCGGTGAGACTAACTTATTTCATTTTCATGTGATCATGAGATAAAATCAGAAAAACGAACCCCTCAGCAAACCTTTATACATTGTACATATGAACCCCATTTGAAGAAATCCTGGATCCGTCCCCTGGTGTGCCAGTGGAAGACAGATTCAAAGCCCTTCATTAGTTGAACAATCACTCGCTCGTGAGGGCAGGCCCAGAGCCAGGCGGATGCACAGAGGCATGGGCTTCAACATCATATTCGCTTTTTACCCTTTTCACTTCTCAATTAGGCCAGATATCTCTGAATTCTCCAAATTTTCTTGGTGGGCTTCAACATTAACAAAGTTTCTGGCTACGCCCCATCCTCGGTAACCCAGGCGTAACCCATTCTGTTACACTGCATTCATCACATGATGAATGCAGTGTAACGGAATGGGTCATGCCTGGGCTACCGAGGATGGCTACACCCCTGATTAAGGTGATCTTTAACTGGCAGCCAGATCAGGCCCTGACATATGATATTGATGGCTGATAAAATATTCACATTGATGTCCTGTGGAATCAGTAGTGTTGCATGACAATTGTACATTTTTTCAACTGAAAATGGCATTATTTGCATTAAAAATGTGGGTAAAAAGACAATGTTTCTATGATAATGCTTTTAAAATGTGGGTAAAGAGACTGTTTCTTATAACGGTATTCTAGCTAGGGTTACAGGAGCATAATTTGAACAATGCATTTAAATGTGGATAAAAGACTATGTTTCTATGATAATGCATATAAAATGTGGGTAAAATGACTATGAGACTACAATAATGCATTAAAAATGTGGGTAAAAAGACAAAGTATCTATTTAAATACATTTAAATTGTGGATAGACGACTACGTTACTATGATAATGCTTTTAAAATGTGGGTAAAAAGTCATTATATATATCTGCAATAATGCAATTAAAAAGTTGGTAAAATCACTATGTTTCTATGATAATGCATTTAAGATGTGAGTAAAATGATTTTGCATCTACGATAATGCATTTAAAATGTGGGTAAAAAGACTATTGTATTTGCAACAATGCATTTAAAATGTTGGTTTGTATCTATGATAGTGCATTTAAAATGTGGGTAGAAGACTATATATCTGCAATAATGCATTTAAAATGTTGGTTTGTATCTATGATAATGCATTTAAAATATGGATAAAAGACTATGTATCAACAATAATGCATTGGAAATGTTGATATGTACATCTATCTTTGAGAATGCATGTAAATGTAGTTAAAAATTTTGTATCTATGATAATGCACTTAAAATGTAGGTAAAAGACCATGTATTTACAATGATCATGCATTTAAAATGTTGGTATATATCAATAAAAATGCATTAAAAATGTGGGTAAAAAGATTTTATGTATGATAATGCATTTAAAATATCAGTAAAAGACTATGTATCTATACTGTGGGACTTTAAAAACGCACCACCTGCTTAAATGCTAATTTATGTCGAAAATTGGATATTTTCATTATGTGAAAAATAAAATTGACAAGTTCCACCATTTAGCTTGCATTCAATAAGAACATTGAAACGCTGTGGCTTATGATTGCTGTGACGTCCCGATAATTCTGAGACGGCTCAAATTCAAAAAGTCACAGAGTACCCATACCTTCCATTATGAACGAAAAAAAGTTTTCAAACCGGTGTTTGTTCTTGAAAGCAAAAGGAAAGACGAAATCAATTCATGAAGTTTTAGGCCTCTGGCCACGTTCATTACGTCTACATGACGTCATTGAATTTTGACGTAATTGGCCGGTTATTTCCTAAAGACCAGGAATAATCAAAATCTTTTTGTTGCCAACAGATACTCCTCAATCAGTTGCATAAAAGACAAAAGTATCGCGACATGCGCCGACGTCATCCGTCTGTCATTGATGTTTGAAAAATTAAGGCTGACGTTAGCAAGGAAACACTGCGCGTGGGAGTGTAATAAAACGAGTATTTCCGAAAACGATTGTGTTTTTCCATTTGTTAAGACATCTTGCTACCACCTACAAGTGTTTGTTTTCAAATTGAATCAAATTTACATTTGTCAGACGACAATTGTTGAAAAACACTTACGTCGATATAACGTCAGAACGAACAGCATAAGCAAATCAAAATCATGGCAAATCATGGTCCATTTTGCAAGAGGATAAAAAATGATAAAGAAAACATCCTAAAATCAATCTTGTGGAAGAGACAGAGAATGTAAAATGGTGCGTTTTTAAAGTCCCTCAGTATACAATAAACATTAATAATGTGGGTATTCTAGGGTAGAATGTGGGTAAAATGAATATGTGTCTATAATGTATTTAAAGTGTGGGTAAAAAGACTATGTATCTACATGTATATATGATAATGCATTTAAAATGTAGGTAAAAAGAATATGTATCTAAGATAATGCATTTAAAATGTAGTAAAAAGACTGACACTTTTTGTCATGCGTAGAAGTAAAAAAACAACCAACAGCATGCCACATTTTGAAGTCATTTTTCTTGAGGTGTGATATATGTAATATAATTTACAAGCTGTCATGAGGCCTGAAACATGCATTTCCATGTAAACATAATAAATGTTAAATAAGGAGACATAGATATTATATTGGTTTCAATAAAACACAGCCTACCAAAAGTAGGTAAGGTGTTGTCACCAATGGTCTATCTCTTTTAAAGTGAACTCTCCAATCTTTTAATTTGGAGAGATTCCATTGTAATATGAAAGCGGTGCATTATAATTTCCCATGCAAAGAGTTAAAACAATGCTATATATAACAAAGCTGACATCTGTCACAAACAGTATCAGCTTCAAACTGTTTCAAAAGACAATCAAGCAAAATGCATATCAAACCTTTAGATCCCTGTGTACATTTTTGCAGAATTCCTCTTTTTAAGGTGAATTCTGCAAAAATGTACACAGGGATCTTAAGCCATAAAATTCTGTCGCCCAATGAAAAACAGTTCCTACCAACATGATACAAGCTGATGCAAACTGACTTACTTAACTCTCTGCCTTCTTCTAGTGTCATTTTTTGATAACCTATGAAAACAGGTTACACCCAGTGCAGGCCTGACAACATGTCTAGCCTGACCTGGATCAAAACTGTTTGACACTAGAAGTCCAGATGGTATTACAGCCTAAAGAATTTTTGAAAAGAAAGTTAATCAAAGTTTGTCATATTTCAAATACTGTACACTTACCATTTAAAAAGTTTCTTCTACGGTCACAAAAATAATCCCATTGAGGTTTTCTGGAAAGAGAAAAAAGATAGAACTTTACTACTTTTGCTCTCAATGCAAGCAACAGGCAACTAAAGTAGTCCCATCAAGAAGTATGAACTCTCGCAGGGATTTTCCTACCTTTCTGAAGTCCGGGCCAGGGGCCTGTTGAATTTGGGTAAAAAAGCATTTGGACCATCAAATTGGGAAAACTAGAACTGGACCGCCATTTTAAATGATTAAAAATCATATAAAAAATTAGCAGCGTAAAGCTATAACATATTTGTTGCTTTTTAAAATTGCCCAGCATAGAAATTCATGAAAAATTGCATAAAAATGTGAATGAAAACATGTTTTCATTCACATTTTTATGCAAATTTTCATGCATCTGTAACTTTTGTATTCATGATCAGATTTTCATGAAATTTTCGCTAAAATGTAGAACTAAGAATTCGGAAATGATATACACCATTCTGGGAAGTTTTGCCTCATTTTTGATTTGGGAAGGGGCCGTTATTTGGCCCCAAATCAAGCCTAGGAAAATCACTGTCTCAATTAACAATCCCACCAAGAAGCATAAACTCTCAATCTGTATCACAGATCATTAATCCCATCACTGAGAATAAACTCGCACATTTCATTTGATCCATAAATCCATCAGAACTCTCATCTGACTGTACAAATTAATCCAAGCTAGAAAACTCTCTTTCCAAATTTCTGTACAGTAAGAACTTCCTCACATCTAACTGTACACATTTAAAATCTAATGAAGAAGGACATCCCAGATTAATTATCACATCAAGAACTTTTCATATGGCAGTACACATTAATAATCCAATGAAAAAGAACATTCTCTAATCTGACAGTACATATAAATAAACTTATCAAGATCATACATGTACTCTCATCTGACTGTGCAGATAATCCAATGAAGAAGACCCTCATTTCGTCTGACTGTACAAATTTCTCTATTGAAGAACATCCTTTCAACCTACTGTATGTATTAATTATTCTATCAAGAACTTCCATTCATCTGACTGTACAGATAATTAATCCTATCAAGAATTTTTTCTGAAACTAGCTATACAGATCAATGACTTCTTATCTGACTGTACGGATTAAAGATCCTTTCAAGAACTTTCTTTCAACTGACTATACACATTGTCACAGCTTGAACTTTCTCTCATATCTGACTGTACAGATTAATTACCACATCAAGGACATCTCATCTGTCTGTACAGATCAATTATCTCTTCAAAAACATCCTTACATCTGACTGTACAGAATAATTTATCCTATCAAGAACTTTCTCTTATCTGACTGTACAGAATAATTTATCCTATTAAGAACTTTCTCTTATCTGACTGTACAGAATAATTTATCCTATTAAGAACTTTCTCTTATCTGACTGTACAGAATAATTTATCCTATTAAGAACTTTCTCTTATCTGACTGTACAGAATAATTTATCCTATTAAGAACTTTCTCTTATCTGACTGTACAGAATAATTTATCCTATTAAGAACTTTCTCTTATCTGACTGTACAGAATAATTCATCCTATTAAGAACTTTCTCTCATCTGACTGAACAAAATAATTTATCTTATCACAACTTTCTCTCTCATCTGACTGTACAGAATAATTCATCCAATCAAGAACTTTCTCTCATCTGACTGAACAAAATAATTTATCCTATCAAAACTTTCTCTCTCATCTGACTGTAGAGATTAATTAATCCAATCAAGAACTTTCTCTCATCTGGCTGTTAAGATTAATTTATCATATGAAGAATTTTCTCTCATCTGACTGCATATTAGTTATCTCTTCAAGAACTTCTCTTCTGACAGTACTGATAAATTATCATATCAATAACTTCTCGTCTGACAGTACAGAATAATTATTATATCAAGAACTTTCCCTCATCTGACAGTACTAATTAATTAACTGATCAAGAACTTCCTCTCATCTGACTGTACAGCTTAAACTATCCTATTAAGAACTTCCTCTCACATGATTGTACAGATTAATTACCCTATCAAAAACATCCTCACATCTGACTGTACAGATTAATTATCCTATTAAGAACTTCGTCTCATCTGACTGTGCAGATTAATTATCCAACCAAGAACTTTCTCTCATCAGACTGTACAGATTAATTATCTAATCAAGAACTTCCTCTTATCTGACTGTACAGATTAATTATCCTATCAATAACTTTCTCTCACCTGACTGTACAGATCAATTATCTAATCAAGAACTTTCTCTCATCTGACTGAACAGATTAATTATCCTATCAAGAACTTTCTCCCATCTGACTGTACAGATAAATTATCCTATCAAGAACTTTCTCTCGTCTGACTAAACAGATTAATTATCCTATCAAGAACTTTCTCTCATCTGACTGAACAGATTTATTATCCAATCAAGAACTTTCTCCCATCTGACTTTAAAGATAAATTATCCAATCAAGAACTTTCTCCCATCTGACTTTAAAGATCAATTATCCAATTAAGAACTTTCTCTCATCTGACTGTACAGATTAATTGTCCTATCAAGAACCTTCTCTCATCTGACTGAACAGTTTAATTATCCTATCAAGAACTTTCTCCCATCTGACTGTACAGATTTATTATCCTATCAAGAACTTACTCTCATCTGACTGAACAGAATAATTATCCTATCAAGAACTTTCTCTCATCTGACTGTACAGATTAATTATCCTACCAAGAACTTTCTCTCACCTGACTGTACAGATCAATTATCCAATCAAAAACTTTCTCTCATCTGACTGAACAGATTAATTATCCTATCAAGAACTTTCTCTCATCTGACTGTACAGATCAATTATCCTATCAAGAACTTTCTCTCATCTGACTGAACAGATTAATTACCCTATCAAGAACTTTCTCCCATCTGACTGTACAGATCAATTATCCTATCAAGAACTTTCTCTCATCTGAATGTACAGATTAATTATCCTATCAAGAACTTTCTCTCATCTGACTGTACAGATCAATAATCCTATCAAGAACTTCCTCTCATCTGACAGTACAGATTAATTATCCTATCAAGAACTTCCTCTCACCTGACAGTACTGATAAATTATCCTATCAAGAACTTCCTTTCAACTGACTGTACAGATTAATTATTCAATCAAGAACTTCCTCTAACCTGACAGTACAGATTAATTATCCTATCAAGAACTTCCTTTCAACTGACTGTACAGATTAATTATCCTATCAAGAACTTCCTCTAATCTGACAGTACAGATTAATTATCCTATCAAGAACTTTCTTTCAACTGACTGTACAGATTAATTATCCTATCAAGAACTTCCTCTCGCCTGACTGTACAGATCAATTATCCTATCAAGAACTTCCTTTCAATTGACAGTAAAGATTAATTATTCTATCAAGAACTTTCTCTAATCTGACTGTACAGATTAATTATCCTATCAAGAACTTTCTCTAATCTGACATTACAGATAAATTAAACTATTGAGAATTTCCATCCATCTGACAGATTGATTATACTATTGAGAATTTCTCATCTGACTGTAAAGATTAATTATCCTATCAAGAATTCTCCCTCATCTGACTTAAAGAATAATCCCATGCAGAAGTGTTTGTCTAAATATTTATTCTGAATCCTTGCAAGCTGTTCTGAATGCATACAAGACCTATTTGAATAAAATTACCTACATCAAATCTTAATTGATTGATTAAATTCATTACATTTGTTAATGGGTATCCCTGGTTAAATTGGTCTTAACGAAATGATGATTTATATAATCTATTTCACCATTGAAAAGTGTCTTTGTTGCACTATATAAGTATAACTCGGGTCCAATAGATCTTAATGAAATGGTGATTTATATAATATTGATTTAGCATCAAAACGGTGTTTTATTTTATTGTGATTAACAACCAGTATATTACATATCACAGGTCAAATAAATATAAAAAAAACAACAACAAACTTTAAACTCAGGTCATTTTTAATTTCCCTGATTACCTGGGATTATAGCAAACTGTCTAGACCCTCTGAGTCTTTGAAAACTTTCGTATCCATAAACAAACAAAGAAAAAACGCAATTAGCGAAAAGATATTTTAGTAACTATTCAAACTGTGAAATCCACTTATCATCTTGTTAGTTTCACAGGTATGGAAATGACCATTACCGGTATATCATTTCAAATTAGACGTAACATATGGAACAGGTCAACTGTGATTGCCTTTAAGCCTTTCAGCGCTGAACATGATTTGCCCTATTCAACCTAATAAGCATACTTTTTTCCTATAAGCGCACATGATCCTTAAAAAGCGCACATTGAGTACTTTTTGGGTTGTTTATTCCACACGGGTGGGCATCAGCGGAACTACCACGAAATCGTGTTAATGTAAATTTGTTCCTTTGTCACATCCGGGACCTTTCGCGGTAGAAGCATCGTCACGGAAAATACAAACAAAGGTAGGTACTCTGGCTTGTTTAGATTTTTGTAAAAGAATGAGCTAACTATGTAAAAATCCGGCAATGCTATTCCAATGCTATTCCATGATTTACCTTGCTGAGCAGGCAAAATGAGATGTTGAAAGAAGCTTTGCTTTGAGATGAGAACTGTAACCAAATTGAACTCAGAATGGGATTTCTTCAGTTTTATGTCAAAACGAAGAAAGTATGCAGATGTTTTGCCAATTTTAGCTCAGAACAAGAGCATTTTACACATGGCATGTACATAACAGCCCTTATTCGTCCTTTGGACGTAAAAAAATTGAACCGATCGTGTTCTATGAAGAAATAAATGCCAAAGTTTTCAGGCGCGGTAATTCACCCCCTCTGGATCGGGGCATGTATTCAAGTTTGATACAATAAAGTTTAGATCGATGGTCTTGAACATTTCCGAACTGCATGAATTGTCACGCGGCCTGTTCTAAGTAATGTGAGGTGATATATTTGTGAGTCATGCTTCAAAACTTTGATCACTCCAGTACTCATGTTTTTGAATTAATGTAATTTCATTAATAAATGCAAGACCAGTAACTGTGCATAAATGTACCAATGTACCTGCACTCTCCCAGCTGATTTTCAGTGTCAGTCAAAATAGCTTGTTAACCTTTTTAACCCTCAAATCTGACAATCTGTTTTGATACATGATCTATTCATTTTTTTAGAATTTTTTAAAATTAGTTATAACATATTTCTGCCCCGGAAGATTTTCTTTTTTGCAAACATGGCCAACTCAATGTGTTGCTGCATTCTCATCTGGGACTTCATATTCCTATCATAATTGGATTTTTATTAACGTGCAGGTGCAGGGGCATCATCCACATCTGTGGGTCCCCTTCCAGGTAACTGGCTAGCTGCACGCATAGCAGATCTCACACCTGATCTCCAGGTGCTCCTTTTTTGAGAGTCAACTGTCGTGGGCTTCCACTCACGGCAGTCTTTCTCCTTCAGTTTCTTCCATGTTAGCTTGGGCCTCCCTGCCCCCCACCTGCCATCAATCTGTGTATCACATGCTGTTCTGACTGCACCACTAGAACGCTCCACATGCCCAAACCAGCCCTCTCTCTCTCTCAAAATGAGGTCAAGGTTCGCAAGCTTAAGCTTTGCCAGTAGCTCACATAACCTTATGGTGGCCACGTCCTCTGGCTTGATACTGCAGATCTGTCTGACCATGGCCCTATCATTGCACTGCAAGCGTTGCGTGTTCGTCTTGGTCAGTGGCCAAGTTTCACTGGCAAGCATTTACCCTCAACCCCTTTTTCTCCATGCCTTCTTTCCATCTGACACATTCCTCTAGGGAGTCAACAATGATGACAAGATCATCTGCATATAGGTCCTCCCGGGGAACACCAGCCCAAAACTCATGTGACAAGGCCTCCAGCACAATGATGAAGAGCAAGTGACTGATCCCTGGTGGACCCCGACCTTCACCTCAAACTCTTGGACTTTATTATTAATCCATTTGATTACCCCTTAGAAGGATTTTCAGTCAATAAAATATTAAGGAAAATTTTAATATCACCTAAAATCATTTTGCTGAAATATTCAATGACTGAATTTAAAATAAGGCTTCTCTTATATTACTAGATCTATGGGCATTTTGGTTCTTTATTTATTTCGAAAGGATCCCCCATTTTTCAGGTAATTCAAAATAGATTGAGGGATGCTGCATTTACCATTATTCCCATAAACAGTCAGCTATAAAAATTTCAATTATGTACACTATTAAAAACTTAAAATTTGATCACTGACACCTAACATGAATGGATTATCAGTTCTTATCATCACATGGCATCATTATGACCCTCATTCAGTTGCAATTTTTTTAAAAATTACAAAACAATACTGCACACACTCAGGCATTCCACTCCTTGGCTCCACTCCATTAACTACAAGGTGGACTAAGAGTGCAATGACATCATAGTCAACAAAATTGGCCTTCAAAATGGCAAATTTTCAACATTTTATCTTTAAGTGTTTAGTTTTGGTACAACTTAAGAATATTTTATATTACCTTAGGTATCCCAGGCACATGTTTGGTGAAGAATTATCGAAAATTTACGATATGATAGCAATTCATGTAGAAGAGTTTAGCGTCTTTTCCTGCTGAGCCAAAATATAGCATCTTTTGAATACAGTATAGATCCAGATCAGCCGGCTTCTTCAGAAGCTGGCTGATCTGGATCTTTACTGTATCCTGTTATAATGATTACAATAGATTGGGTCATGAAACTTAATTGGTTGAGAGTCAAAAGTATACAGCTATATTAACTAGTTCAGCAGGCTAAGGGTTGACCTTTGTTCCGCTGACCACATACATTACACAGCCTCACTTCTAAACAGTGTAGATCCTGATCAGCAACTGATTTTGTTCAACAACTTTTATAATTTACTTTTTCATTGAATTCCATAAAATTACATAAGCTTAATATAGTCAACATTACATGTGGGTGTGGCAATTATTATCGGTAATTTTTTTCCATCACCTGCCCACCTTTAATACCTATGCGATTTGGTATTGATCAAATATTACCTTTGTGTGAAAGATGGCCGCAGAGAATGACCAATTATTAGATAAAGATTTGGTAGAAATTCCAGTTTTAAGCCACGTCAGTATAGTGTGACATTGTTGTTAACCCCTGGGCCAGCTACATACCCAGCTTTACCCATGCAGTCAGCTGAACAACTATTACCACTTTTCCTGGACAAACTTATACCATAGCGGCTCAATCAACAACTACTCTTCTTAAATCAGTCGTAGGGAGAGAGAATAGATCTACAGAAAATTGTTGCCAAACAGGAGGCTCAAACCTGTGATCCCCTGATTATCAATCTAACAACCCTGTTTCTCAACCAGGGTGCAGCTACATTGCTTGTGTCATCTACAACACTTCCAAAGACATCAGCGTTCACTCTTTGCATGCTGGGTAATTTTTCCCTAGAGTATCAACAGATTGGATCCAGACCAGGACCTACATTTTGTCGGACTCCCTCCTGATCTGAGTCTAAAGTGGTTGCAAAGGTTTCAGCAGAGCTTTGCTGCTAGCAATTTCAGCTTTAAAATATGAGTCACTGGTTAAATAAATTTTGAGTTTATGCAGGCAAATAATCTCAGTCTAAATTTGGTTCTACAAAATGAACAGGATAAAAAAACATCTTCAAAAGTACATACCAAAGTCTCCGATATGTTGTCCCTTATGTCCTCAATAACCGTTATTCCACATACAGTTTACTAGATATAATTTTGACGTAACAGTCGCGGACTGATAATAACATTCATTGTTAAACACCTTTACAAGGCATCTGATAGCCATATCATAGGTCAGTAGGCGACTAATTCTCATATCATTCCTTAATTTACAACCAAAAGAAAACACCGTCCAGATGTGTTCCCTTAAAATTTCAAACAACAATGGTTCAGACCAGACTGCCCAATTGGGCAGTCTGGTCTGAATCATTGCTGTTTGCACACACAACCTAGTAAATGAAATCTGACACTGTTGATTTGCGTAGCATATCTGTTTTTCGTAGGGCTAATGTCATTTTTTCTGCCGCTGTCCTCATATCAGAAATTAAAGTTTGATCAGTCACTATTTCACTGACTTCAAAGTGGCTCTAGAACGTCATTAAGGGTGACCATCGAGTGGTTAACGGTGTTATTGAACGATTAGATGCTAAACATTACCACAACATTCTAGGACATAGGTGTGGTCAGGTGCTTAGTCAAGTTTAACAGCCTAGTTAAGAGTATTTTAGTCATACTAAGCATCCTTTTATTAATGTGTGGTACTTCTCCATGACTTGAAGTACTTGCAAAAAAAATCCTCGATGTGAGAAAACCTGTCTTTGGGGATTAGCAAACAACAAAGGCGCAGGCCAGCCTGCACATCCATGCAGTCTGATCAGCACCTTTGTTATTTGCTTATTGGAAAGTATCATATCTAAACTTGCTACTGGTGAAATATCAATTTACTAAGTAGTCTCTGTAGCTGAGCAGACTGATTTGTGTATGAGCTTTTTGGAAACCCTGAGGACAGGTTTTCTTGCGTCAAGGCCCAATCTCTTGCTAATTTAAAGTACAAAGAGCCCCACCCCACTTTCATTGGTCAACACCTTTTTTTAACAATCCACGATTGTCGATTGAAAATAATTTTTGAACCAGCTATGACATATGTCAATCAGTATACCAAGTTTGATGAAAATCCAAAGATATTTAGTGGGGTTACAACTATCATATGGGCCTCATCGCGACAAAACCTGACTTTGGGGTTTCTGACAAAGCCAGACTAGAACCAGTCTCCTCAACTACAGGGACTAGCTAGAAAACTGAAATTTCGCTTCTAGCAAGCTTAGATATGGTACTTTCCAAAACGGGAATAACAAAAGCACTAGTCCTTGAGCAAGACACATTTATCCTAGCTTAGTCCTGGTTCAACCCAGGAAGACCCGTCCCTATATAACTGAAAGATTGTTGATGGGACGTAAAGAATCAAATCAAACAAACAAACAAAAACAAAAGCACTGATCAGACTGCGCGGATGAGCAGGCTGGTCTGCGTCTGAGTTGTTCGCAAACCCCATGAAGACAGATTTTCTCGCGTTGAGGCCCATATTTATTAAAATACATGCATGTATCAATTTTACAAAATCTTAAATTTTGAAGAAGACTGGCAGAATATTCATCCTTTTTCTGTTCACTCTTGCCATTATTTTAAGACAGGAAAAACTGTTTCTAAAATTTGAAACAATTTCTAAAAACTTACAGTTTTCAAGAAACTCCACCAGAATGCTCAGTCTTCCTATTCACACTGAATATGGAATATAGATTTTATAAAATATGATCATTAAATCATTTTTTAATATAGATTTTATATGAATCCATCATTAAATCATTTGGAATATAGATTTTACTTGACTCAATCATACAATCATAACTGCATGATATAACCGAACAGGAAGAGAACTATTTTATAAAATGGGCCTTGTCGCTAGAACACCTGACATTAGAGCATGAGAACAACAAAGGCACAGACCAGCCTGCACATCCATGCAGTCTAATCTGCGCCTTTGTCATTTGCTCTCTAGTAAGTATAATATCTAAACTTACTACAAGCAAATTTTCAACAATCTAGCTAGTTCTTGTATCTGTGCAGACTGGTTTGAGTCTTACTTCGTCAGAAGTCCCGTAGACAGGTTTTCTGGCGTCATCGCCCAATTGCAAATGAGCCATATACAAAGATAAAACCTGTGTTCTTGATCTGAACAAGCCTACTCAGCTACAGAGACTAGCTAGAAGCTTGAACATTTGGAATGTACAGTGCAGTCCCTTTGTAACACACCTCATTTGGAAATAACACGACCATAACTATTTTAAAACTCCTTTATCAAACTGTCCCTTTATAACAGGATTCACTTATAATAATATGGTCCATTCCTTAGTGGACCCCAAAATAGTGTTATAAAGGGTCAGTACTGTATCAAATATGGCTAATTAACCTTTCTCGATTTTTGTAAGGAGCGGCCATGAGTCCTTAGGTAATCACTAATGTGACTGAGTGGATTTCCTGGCTGATCTGAGTGTTTGCTGGGCGGACAGATAGTTGTACGCACTTTTTCTCAAGACACAGCTCAAATAGTATTTTCACCAATTGTTCACTGTGTGTTATCTTGTCCAAATCCACCCAAAATACTGGGGTTTCTGATTAATGTTATCAAATAATGACAATAAACAACCAAACAAACACCAGAACTTGTGAAGACGAGTTATATGGCGATATTTTTTGATAAGTTCCCTTTTTACACATAACTTACATTTTGTAGGATTCCAAAACCAAGAATTTCATATAATCCTGCAACAGACAATTTAAACCTTTGCAGTAGATGGGTACCAGTGGCGGATCCAGGGTTCAGGGGGTTCGCTCAAATCCCACCCCCATTTTTAAATATCCTATGAAAATGAAATAATTTGGTCTCAGTAAGATGAAAAATTGTTTTAAGGACTGGAGCCAGTCTAATGATCAGCCTGCATAACAGATCATTGTGATCTAACTAACAACAAAGTGAGGTTTTCCTGCTGCATGTTTCCTATATTTATGACATACTTTGCATGTCTGGTAAGTAGAGAATGTTATGTCAGCTGTCAAAAACCTTAACTACATAATTTTGTCAGCTACCAGCTTGTCCTTAATATATTGTAAAGCACTTTGTATACTTGAAACCTTTAAACAGGGACTATGACAAACAGTGAAGACTTAAATAAAATGCTGCAAAAGCTGTGATTTATCTGTAGTGACATACTGCACTGATTAAAGCACTCTAAAATATATCTAAGGTGTTATAGTGCATTGATCAGACACTGTCTGTGATATATCTGTAGTGCCATACTGCATTGATCAAACAACTGTGATATACTGTATAGATCAAACACTGTCTGTGATATATCTGTGGTTTCATACTGCATTCATCAAACACTGTCTGTGATATATCTGAAGTGGCATACTGCATCGATCAAACACTGTGATATACTGTATAGATCAAACACTGTCTGTGATATATATCTGAAGTGGCATACTGCATCGATCAAACACTGTGATATGCTGCATAGATCAAACAATGTCTGTGGTATATCTGTAGTGTCATACTGCATTGATCAAACACTGTCTGTGATATATCTGTAGTGTCATACTGCATTGATCAAACACTGTCTGTGCTATATCTGTAGTAACATACTGCATTGATCAAACATTTTCTGTGATATGTCTGTAGTGTCATACTGCATAGATCAAACAATGTCTGTGATATATCTGTAGTGGCATACTGCATTGATCAAACACTGTCTGTGATATGTCTGTTGAGTCATACTGCATTAATCAAACACTGTCTGTGATATGTCTGTAGAGTCATACTGCATTGATCAAACATTGTCTGTGCTATATCTGTAGTGGCATACTGCATTGATCAAACACTGTCTGTGATATGTCTGTTGAGTCATACTGCATTGATCAAACACTGTCTGTGATATGTCTGTAGAGTCATACTGCATTGATCAAACACTGTCTGTGATATGTCTGTAGTGTCATACTGCATTGATCAAACACTGTCTGTGATATGTCTGTTGTGTCAGACTGCATAGATCAAACACTGTCTGTGATATATCTGTTGTGGCATACTGAATTGATCAAACACTGTCTGTGATATGTCTGTAGAGTCATACTGCATTGATCAAACATTGTCTGTGCTATATCTGTAGTGTCATACTGCATTGATCAAACACTGTCTATGATATATCTGTAGTGGCATACTGAATTGATCAAACACTGTCTGTGATATGTCTGTAGAGTCATACTGCATTGATCAAACATTGTCTGTGCTATATCTGTAGTGTCATACTGCATAGATCAAACACTGTCTATGATATATCTGTAGTGGCATACTGAATTGATCAAACACTGTCTGTGATATGTCTGTAGAGTCATACTGCATTGATCAAACATTGTCTGTGCTATATCTGTAGTGTCATACTGCATTGATCAAACACTGTCTGTGCTATATCTGTAGTGTCATACTGCATTGATCAAACACTGTCTGTGATATGTCTGTAGTGGCATACTGCATTGATCAACCACTGTCTGTGATATATCTGTAGTGTCATACTGCATTGATCAAACATTTTCTGTGATATGTCTGTAGTGTCATACTGTATAGATCAAACACTGCCTGTGATATGTCTGTAGTGTAATACTGCATTGATCAAACACTGTCTGTGATATGTCTGTAGCGTCATACTGCATTGATCAAACACTGTCTGTGCTATATCTGTGGTGTCATACTGCATTGCTCAAACACTGTCTGTGATATGTCTGTTGTGTCATACTGCATTGATCAAACACTGTCTGTAATATGTCTGTTGTGTCAGACTGCTTAGATCAAACACTGTCTGTGATATATCTGTAGTGTCATACTGAATTGATCAAATACTGTCTGTGATATGTCTGTAGAGTCATACTGCATTGATCAAACATTGTCTGTGCTATATCTGTAGTGTCATACTGCATTGATTAAACACTGTCTGTGATATGTCTGTAGTGGCATACTGCATTGATCAACCACTGTCTGTGATATATCTGTAGTGTCATACTGCATTGATTAAACACTGTCTGTGATATGTCTGTAGTGTCATACTGCATTGATCAAACATTGTCTGTGATATGTCTGTTGTGTCAGACTACATAGATCAAAAACTGTCTGTGATATATCTGTAGTGGCATACTGAATTGATCAAACACTGTCTGTGATATGTCTGTAGTGGCATACTGCATTGATCAACCACTGTCTGTGCTATATCTGTAGTGTCATACTGCATTGATCAAACACTGTCTGTGATATGTCTGTAGTGGCATACTGCATTGATCAACCACTGTCTGTGATATATCTGTAGTGTCATACTGCATTGATCAAACATTTTCTGTGATATGTCTGTAGTGTCATACTGTATAGATCAAACACTGTCTGTGATATGTCTGTAGTGCCATACTGCATTGGTCAAACACTGTCTGTGATATGTCTGTTGTGTCATACTGCAATGATCAAACATTTTCTGTGATATGTCTGTAGTGCCATACTGCATTGGTCAAACACTGTCTGTGATATGTCTGTTGTGTCATACTGCATTGATCAAACATTTTCTGTGATATGTCTGTAGTGTCATACTGCATAGATCAAACACTGTCTGTGATATATCTGTAGTGGCATACTGCATTGATCAAACACTGTCTATGATATATCTGTAGTATCATACTGCATTGATCAAACACTGTCTATGATATATCTGTAGTATTATACTGCATTGATCAAAAACTGTCTGTGATATATTTGTAAGACATACTGCATTGATCAAACACTGTCTGTGATATATCTGTAGTATCATACTGCATTGATCAAACACTGTCAATGATATATCTGTAGTGTCATACTGCATTGATCAAACACTGTCTGTGATATGTCTGTAGTGTCATACTGCATAGATCAAACACTGTCTGTGATATATCTGTAGTGGCATACTGCATTGATAAAACACTGTCTATGATATATCTGTAGTGTCATACTGCATTGCTCAAACATGTATGATACTGCATTGATCAAACACTGTCTATGATATATATGTAGTGTCATACTGCATTGCTCAAACATGTGTGATACTGCATTGATCAAACACTGTCTGTGCTATATCTGTGGTGTCATACTGCATTGATCAAACACTGTCTGTGATATATCTGTAGTGTCATACTGCATTGATCAAACACTGTCTGTGATATATCTGTAGTGTCATACTGCATTGCTCAAACATGTGTGATACTGCATTGATCAAACACTGTCTGTGATATACATGTAGTGTCATACTGCATTGATCAAACACTGTATGTGATATACACGTTGTGTCATACTGCATTGATCAAACACTGTCTGTGATATATCTTTAATGTCATACTGCATCTGTGATATATCTGTAGTGTCTCACTGCATTGAACTAACACTGTCTGTGATATATCTTTAATGTCATACTGCATCTGTGATATATCTGTAGTGTCATACTGCATTGAACTAACACTGTCTGTGATATATATGTAATGTCATACTGCATCTGTGATATATCTGTTGATCAAACACTGTCTATGATATATCTGTAGTGTCATACTGTATTGATCAAACACTGTTACATACAGATCTGAAGTGTCAAACACTGTCTGTGATATATCCATATTGATCAATCACTGAGCCATACATATCATTCTGTAGTGTCCTACCTCAAACACTGTCTGTGATATATCTGTAGTGCAAGTGAAATGTCAAGCTTTATTTCGATTTGAAAGCAATCTCATAAAAACACTACTAAAGTGACTGCTCATTTTCTGATACAAGCTTAAAAGTTAATTACAAGTGTATTGATTTTACCTATAAACATCATCTACCTGATAGTATATGAATCAGGGCAGGTGGAACAGACTGAATGCCATTCTAAGCCAATATCAGCAAATTAATTCCATCCTTGCTTGCGGGGACTTTTGTAGTCTGCTGATAACCTTTGCAAACAGTTTGACCTAGATCAGGACCTACAGAACTTTGGTCTTGATCTGGATCCAAACCGTTTGACACTCTGCTAGAGTTCCTGAAAGATTTTTTTGAAAAATTTTATTTGGAAAATGTCAGCATGAAGGACAACAAATGCATGAAAAATTACCCAGCATGCAGGGTTAATTTTGCCCTTCAAGGGCCATTCACAACTGCAGATGGCAAATTTTCTTCAGCAGTCTGATCTGGGTCTGCTCTGTTTGCCCAGACCTTTTTTCCTGCAGACTAGCGTTCAAAATTTTAGGACATTTACCATGTAGCAGAATACGATTGGATTAGTCATTGATGTTTTATCCAATGTTAAATGGTCTGATTTTGATTGAAATTATTGATATTTCCAAGAGGACATAGCATGATAAACTCTTTACCTGCTAATGGCGACTTTTGTCGTTTGCTGATCAAAACTGTTTGAAACTCTAATGGTATAGCTGAAAGTACTTAAAACATCATATATTTGACATTTCACAACCAAAATCCTGCAAAGACTACGCAGATTTTTTCTTTGACTCTCTTTCTGATCATTCACAAGATTCCATGTCTGTTTCTGTAACAGTAGAACACCTGATCCAATCGCAACATTTTCTGTTTTTTCATTAAATTTGTTTCAAAATTTCCTTTTACCGGTAGTTTGATAGATTACATCAAATCCTTAAAAATTGACAAGTAAGTGTCCAAGGGCCAACCCCAGGGTTCAGAAGGGTGTCCCTTAGTCCAGTCTCATTATCTAGGCAAATGAACATGGCTAGGAACTTTATGCCAAACAGCTGTATATCCAACAGAGATTCAAGCCTCACAACATACAATCCACCTGGTATATCCAACAGAGATTCAAGCCTCACAACATACCTTCCAACCAGTATATCCAACAGAGATTCAAGCCTCACAACATACCTTCCAACTGGTATATCCAACAGAGATTCAAGCCTCAAAACATACCTTCCAACTGGTATATCTAACAGAAATTCAAGTCTCACAACATACCTTCCACCTGGTATATCCAACAGAGATTCAAGTCTCACTACATACCTTCCACCTGGTATATCCAACAATAACATACCTTCCAGCTGGTATATCCAACAGAGATTCAAGCCTCACAACATACCTTCCACCTGGTATATCCAACAGAGATTCAAGCCTCACAACATACCTTCCACCTGGTATATCCAACAGAGATTCAAGCCTTACAACATACCTTCCACCTGGTATATCCAGCAGAGATTCAAGCCTCACAACATACCTTCCATCCAGTATATCCAACAGAGATTCAAGCCTCACAACATACCTTCCATCCAGTATATCCAACAGAGATTCAAGCCTCACAACATACCTTCCACCTGGTATATCCAACAGAGATTCAAGCCTCACAACATACCTTCCACCTGGTATATCCAACAGAGATTCAAGCCTCACAACATACCTTCCACCTGGTATATCCAACAGAGATTCAAGCCTCACAACATACCTTCCATCCAGTATATCCAACAGAGATTCAAGCCTCACAACATACCTTCCACCTGGTATATCCAACAGAAATTCAAGCCTCACAACATACCTTCCACCTGGTATATCCAACAGAAATTCAAGCCTCACAACATACCTTCCACCTGGTATATCCAACAATAACATACCTTTCCAATAGTTTCTTTGAAAAATTGTACCATTTAAACACATATTTTTTTTATTTAAAGCAGGACCCAAAGCAAAATATTGTAAAAGAACTGCACTAAGTTCCTTTCAGCAACTTCTACTGAAACATGGCCTCAAGAGAGGAGTGCTAAATTGAAAAATAATTTTCTTATTTCTCAACAAAAACATATGTTGTGGGTACTCAAAAGAACCGTCTCGATGAGACGGTTCTTCTGAGCATCCAAAACATATGTTTTAATTGACGGCTAACAAAATAATCACAAATTTACTCTCAAACAGTTTGATACTAGAATCAGGATAAAGGACCCTCCTAGAATAATCCCAAGAAGATAATGGTGATAAGATATTCCCACCTTATAACAAAATGTATACTTAAAGAATCTCTTTTTCACTGATATGGTCGAAATTCCTGATGGTGTTAAGTTTATTTGTGTTATCCATCATTAAGACAGTCACCCATTTCAAACACACGCCTGCTAATCTCCAAAACCACATTAGAAAAGATAACTGGTAGCCATTGACCATCCAATAGGGGGGTCATACTAAACTGAATATCCTTGTTTTTAAATTTAATAAAAATCTTAGAATTCAGTTTTATTCTGTGGTAAAAATGTCTTGGGAGTTTGAACATCTGAATCCAAAATGCCATCAAACAGCAAATAATATCATTTTGGTTGCGTGTTAAGCTTTTATCATGAGATTTTGGTAACTATACCCATAGACCATCAGCCTAACTCAGATAAGCCTATATTATCTCTACCCTATGACCGTCTTGCCAGTCTTCGTTGATTGCATACACCAAGTTTGAAAGTGGATAATGTAAAATACCTGGCTCCAGGGGTTGGCTACATAGTGACTCTTTGCCTGCCAGAGTCTTCTGATAACTTTAGCTAACAGTTTGGACCAAAATCAGGCCTGACAAACTGTCATGTCTGATCTGGATCCAAGAGAGTCTGATGGTATTTTTTGGTAGAAATTTGTGAAAATGTCGATTTGAAAAAAATCAGATGACAAAAAATCATGAAAAATATATTTCCAGCATTAATGACTTTATGCACATGTGATACTAATTTAAGTGCCGTTGACCGTCCAAGGTCTCACTAACTGCTGAGTTGCAGTCCTAAACTCCCATTTTTGGTGCTGGGACGCCAACTTTTTGAAGGAGGTTATATTCTTTTGTATGGTGGGACTTCCAATTTTTGGCAAAGAAGGCTCTGGGACTTCTGTTTTCAAAATCCTAGTGAGAGCTCTGTTGACAGACCCATGGGCTGGTTAATTTATTGTTGTTTTGTTCAGCAAGAAATTAATTTGAACATATTTTATAAATTTTCTAAGTGACAGAGTATATGAAAATGGAATTCATAGGTTGAGATAAACCAAATTTTTGAGCATAAAATTGAGATCATATTCTTAACAATCCCTTATAACTTAAGTTTTGGGTGCTCAAAAGAACCGTCTCATTGAGAAGGTTCTTTTGAGTACCCACAACATTTGTCCTGATTGAGAGATAAGATAATTGAATTTTAATTACACACTCTTATCTGATTGAAATAGTCATATGATTTCTAATTGCTATGAGATGAGCTGAGAGATGAGCTGTCGTGATATACCCCTTGCTTGATCAACAGGGTCAGCTGATTGATGGTGTAACATTTTGTGATCAATCATAGGGCAGCTAGGATCAATAAAATTACTTAGGCTCAAATGAAATGTATGTGTGGTTCCTGTTGCCTACCTACCCTATTTTTTTTAACCCTACCCTAAACATTAAAATGGTCTTTGGAGAAAAATACCTATAATGGGCACTTTTTCATATTTTGTCACTATTTTCTTTGTTAAATGTTATAACAAAATTTAATAATTTCCCTACCTACCTACCCTAAACTTTGTTGGTATGCAACAGGAACCACACATATATTTCATTTAGGCCTTATGCAATCTTCATATGAGGGAAAATCCCCAACTCATTATAGCACAATGCAATCCCTTTACTACACACCTTGTTATAAAACTGACTTGGATATAACATGTGCCATAGAATTTTACAAAGGAATTATAGGAAAATGACCATGAACTGGTCATTTTCCTATAATTCCTGCGTAAAATTGTCCCTTTATAATATGATTCGCTTATAGCATGGTCTACTTAAAGGGCTGCAATGTATATGGGCAAAAATAGTGAGTATGATCAGGAAATACCACAATCACAAACTGCAGACAGACCCATAAGCCACACAACAATCACAAGACACCAGGATGACAAACAAAGCAAAGCAACCAGCTCTCTCTTCCCCATCAACATGATTGCAAAACTAGAATGGACACAGAATAACACACAACGAAACATAGAACAATTACAGAATCCAACAATGGGAGTAACAATCAACAACAAATCAATAACAGCAGAACCACCCATTTAGAACAAACCACTGGGGTCTTTGCCCTAGATTCTACTGTTGTTGAGGCACAAAAATCTTAAGCCTGCTTAATCAGAACATTGACAAATATAGGGAGGGTGGATGATTATTCTTTTCTTAACTCTCTGCATGCATGCTAGATAATTTTTCTTGATTTTTTGTTGTCTACAGAATTATTTTTTTAAATTATTTTAGGAATATAATAACATCAGAGTTGGACCCATATATCTTTTAAAAATGATCCATTTTATATTTATTTGATCATAAAATGGGCCACAATGAGAAAAAGTACCTTCAACCTGATTGAATCCTACATTTTGTAATGAATGATCTTGATGGCCAACAAATATTCTGATAAGCCCTTCATTGAAGATGTGCAGGCTTATCACTTGATTTTCATTGTTCCCAAGGAATGAATATAACAGGTCAAACAGGCCTTTAGTAAAGAGTGCGTACCAGAAAAATAAGTTTCTTATTTCTAAACCAAAACGTATGTTGTGGGTACTCAAAAGAACCGTCTCAATGAGACGGTTCTCTTGAGCACCCAAAACATATGCAAAAAATTATGGGTAAGAAAATATTTACAATTTTATGCTGAAAATTTTTGTTTATCTAAACCTATGGGTCAAAGTCGAAGATGGTTTTGTTTTGAGTGAGACTCCTATAGAAAAGCCTCCAGGTAAAAATATAAATTTATGGATTCATAATTCTGTCAATCAGATATCATAAATGTCCAGCGTAATCACATTAAAGACAATGAGACTTCATTCAAGCTTCACCCTTCAAACACTACCTGTTGGTATTAGCAGACAACTCATTTTTCACTATTTTTCTTCGTAGGATTCACTGACAGAAAATTCCGTTCTCTGCAAAACTATAAATAAAACCTTTATTGCTTATTCTACCTTAGCAATAAATGCATATACTGTCCTGCCAGCCAAGAGTGACAGTTACGTCATGTTTTGTTTACAAAGTTATCAGGGACTTAGAATCGATATATCACTTGTGTATTAATCCTATCTGCAGGATAGGATTAATACTCAAGTGATATATCGATTCACGTCAACTCATGTGGAGTGTAAAAGTTAATGTTTTACTTAACAATTGTAAACAAAATACCACGTCACTGTCACTCTTGGTTGGCACGATAGTACACGTAGTATGCTCTTATACATGCACACTGTATGAACTTTTTACTTGCGAGTGCAAACGAAAGAGATCGTTTGAGGGGATTGACAATTCAATGTCAGATAACATAAAAACCAAGATGTAGAAAGTTATCCTTCTTTGCTAAAGCATGTCTGATTAATTCGTAATCATTGGATATTAAGTGCCTTAAATTCAAATACTGTATGTTTGAATAGTTGACAAAATATTTTTTTATAAGTAAAGAGCAGATAACTTATTAAACTAGAAATTGTGTTTGTGAATTTCTGTGCCCCTACCATATGTTTGCCCATCACTTTTCAAACAAGGGCCATACATTGTAACTCTGGTAGTATTTTTCAGAAACTAGCTAATCAACCGGCTTACCAAATTTCAAGACTGCATATCTCTTACAATTCATGAGCTATCCTACTAACTAGGTGTGCATGAATCAGGGCCAATAACTCTAGTAATACATCAGTGCAAAGTATTGTAACTCTCATTGAAATATTCAACAAATCAAATGCGCTTCCATAATCAACAATCTGGGTCAAGTAATTCCAATATTGGAAAAATACCAAAGTCTAAAAGTGGCATAACTCCCTAATTTATTTATGGAAGTCAGGATTTTCATTTTTATTTCTGATTGCTAGAACTTTCTTATTTTAAATCTGGTTTTGATCGCATTTCTGGCATATTGCATGCTAGATTGCATGGCTTAATAAGGGCTTGCATTTCAGTCAAAGTTGCTGTCCCCTTTCATATAAAGATTATCAAATATACAGTGACTTAACCCTATAAGCGCCAATCATGACTGCAGCAGACGACAAATTTTGTGACATCTTTCCTAGTTTTCAACAAAAATAAGGTATGATATTTCGTGAGAATCGTCTGCCAGCAGACGATTTTCATGAAATATCATGCCCTATTTGAAATTTTTTAAAAAGCAGCAAAATTTGGAATTGTCGTCTGCTGCAAATTAAAGGTGGCGCTTTATGGGTTAAGTTAAACAGTACTTTGAATTGATAAGACCATTTATTATTATCATCAGTATCTTTACCAGTTATCTGTACACATAAGGAGCCAAGTGGCTCAGTGGTAGAGTGTTAGACTTGAGATCAAGGGGTTGCTAGTTCGAGACTCACCAGTGTCACTGTGTTGTGTCCTTCAGCAAGACACTTTATCCTCTGCTTAGTACTGGTTCAATCCAGGAAGATAAGAAATCGTCCCGACATGACTGAAAAATTGTTGACTGGGATGTAAAGCATCAACACAAACAAAAAAACATCCGTTCACATGAAAGTCTACACAATTTGTTATTACCAATTTAGCAACATTATCAATAATTATCATTATTTGTATATTGAAATATTTTACCTGTCAGAATCCACTTAATCACTAAAATCCAAAATCTAAATATTAAAATCCAAATGTTTTCCTTTTAATTGAATCACTATACTTTCCATTAACACACACGTGACGTCCACGTCCACTACAGGTAAACTAACTATTGTCTTAACAGTGCATGATACAATGCCATCAGCCTTAATGCAGGGGTCCAGTTAAGCAATACATGTCGATAAATTCAAAGATCGCTTTTACAGTATCCGTATAAACTACATGTTGTAGGTACCCATTAGAATTGCCTAAGAGGCAATTCTAATGGGTACCTAAAACATGTATTTTACGCGGAATTTATCAAGGCACGCACATTTTTTCACGAAATACCCGTCTTTATCGGGTGCTCTGGAAATGTCAGGGCCAGGTAATAATATGGACATGAATAATTCACCTGGGGCTGTATTACAAGTCAACGAAGTCAATGCTGAACTATTTCCTCGATGATAGACTAGACGCCAGTATATGCTGATATTATCTGCACTTTTACCCGGTAAAAAACAATATTATTTGTATCAGTCTGATCTAATGTTTAATTGGATACTAGATATTGACCATAATCGGAAATAACTCTTTGCATGCTGGGTAATTTTTAATGATTTTTGTTGTATGCTGAATTTTTTCAAAATTAACTTTTTCGAAAAATTCTTTCAGATTGTCAAACAGTTGGATCCAAATCAAGATTATGACAATAATCGGAAATAACTCTTTGCATGCTGGGAAATTTTTAATGATTTTTGATGTATGCTGATTTTTTTTAAAATTGACTTTTTCAAAATATTCTTTCAGGAATACCATCAGAGTGTTAAACAGTTTGGATCCAGATTAGGCCTGACATGTTCTATCAGGCCTGATCTGGGTACAAACTGTTTGTAAAGGTTATCAGCAGATGACAACAAAAGATGTCAATGGCAGGTAAAGGGTTAATTGCTTGGATCCCAGTTTTCCAATACAACAGAAAATGAGATGCACACCTGAATCAAGCTGTCAGATAGAAATTAGTCATTTGAGGCAAAATACATTCTTATCAAAAAAAAATAGCAAACAGGAGATTGCCAATCCCCCCACCCCAAACCAAAAGGTAAATTATAAGAACTTTCAGACTGACGATGTTCTAAATGATTGAAAACTACCTGCCAAAAAGGCCTAGACAAACAGTGAAGACCCAGATCAGACTGCTTCAACTGCTTCTATGGAAGCAGTCTGATCAAGGTTTTCCCTGTTTGCTATACTGACAAGCATTTTGTGAATTCCAGCCATGATAACCTACATTTTATTTGAGAATGGAAAGAGAAACATGTTCGAAATTTTAAAACATTTACCTAATGTAAGATGAGATAATACAATCTGTAGTAGCTATGCAAATTTGGAGAAACAAATCAATTTTTATTGCCTCTTAAATTCATTCAAAGGAGGTAAGTCAAAAAGTAAGCACTGCTAGCACAAACAATCTTGACATGATAGACACTATCTCAAAAGGTATGAAAACTTATAATGTAGAGCGAAAGGTTTTGTATTTTAACTTTAATAAACAATCATTCATGGGAGATAACTCAAGCAGAAAGTAAGGGAGAGCAACCATTCTTTGCATTTATCAAAACAACTCTAAGGAAATGAAAGTTATGACGAGGAAACGGCATTACTTTAAAAATTATAATTTGTACAAGGAGATAACTCAAACCAGAAGCAAGGAAGGGCAAATACACTTGCATGTGACACACTGTCTTGACCCATTATACGTTCCACTGAATATCATCAAAATATCTCAAAGGGTATCAAAGTTATGGCACATGCAAGATTGCCTTCAAAGTTTAATCAAGGTAGACAAATCAAATAGGAAGCATGGGAGAGTAACCATTCTTGTGTGTGACACACCATATGGTCTTGAAAATAAATCTTACCAAATATTATCAAAATATCTTAAAGGGTATGAAAGTTATGAAATGCACAAGGTTTAAGGGCAGATAACTCAAATAGGAAGCAAGGCTGAGCAAAAATTCTTGCATGTGACCGGATATATAACTCTACAAAATAACATTATAAAATATCTCATAGGTTAAGAAAGTTATAGTTCCCCTTTTAGGTTAGTTCAAGGAAGACAACTTAAATAGGAAGCAAGGGAGAGCAACCATACATGCACACAACACACAATCCTGATCTGATATTTAACTTTCACAAATATTATCAAAATATCTCAAAGGGTATGTAGGATGTGGAGTGCACAAGCTTTCATCTTGGATGCAGGGTCATCATTCTGTCAGGCCTGATCTGGAACCAAACTGTTTGCAAAGGTAATCAGCAGATGATACTATACACTGGTTAAGATAAACAAAAATTTTCAGTGTAAAATTGTAAATATTTTCTTACCCATATTTTTTAGCATATGTTTCGGGTGCTCAAAAGAACCCTCTCATTGAGACGGTTTGTATGAGTACCCACAACATATGTTTTGGTTGAAAAATAAGAAAGCTATTTTTCTGTTACGCACTTTTGACAAGTCCTGACAATAGCAGGTAAAGAGTTAAGTAGATCTATGCTCAGGTTTATCCAGCAAGTCTACCTACTAATTACTTATGATGACAGTAATTAAGGGTAGTTTACTTGTATAATACCACGGTTGTCTTTATATACCCGAGTACAAGACTAAATACCTTGACTTTTTAAATACTTTCAATTTTCTTTAGTACAAAATTTACCTGTTCTTTTGTTGCCTGTTACGTTATCTATCTCAAAACAAAAGAATTATCTTTCCTTTAGCCAGTTGATGTGCTATTAAAGGGTACTTATCAATGGTTTTTCTTGACCTGAAAAAGGCAAACACAAGAATTTTAAATATTATTATGTCAAATTTTTCTTTTAACCCATTTAAGCCTAACATCCTTTTTGTGGGACATCAGCAAACAGTGTAAAACCAGACCAGACGCGAAACAAGCGGCGTCTGATCAGGTTCTCCACTGTTTCCTTACAGAAGTTTCTTTAAACATTTTTAATAAAAATGAAAAATACTGCACAACCACCCTTAAAATGGAAATGGACTGGTCCAATTGATGAGAGAGGGAAATTCCATTCAGCTTAAATGGGTTATATGGAATGTCAGAATGGTAAAAAAAAAATCAAATAATATTTCTGCGACAAATATTTTATATGGATTTCAAAAAATTAACCATATCGGACAATATTTTGAAACAAAAATAATTATTCTGAAATCTGCAAAAATCTAATGACTGCCAGGGTGTTGTATGAGACTTGGCCATCATTCAACTGTGGCTACTGTACTTCTATGTGGCCCAAGAAAATATGCCTAGAAGAGTACCTAGACAGTCCGTTAACACCTTTGTTTTGTTTTCATTAGCCAGCCAGTATGATCTTTATGATATTGTCACAAACTGACCTCTCTTTAATGTGTCAGTAATAATTGCTAGTTAGCAACCATAACCATTTGTATATTAAAGGGGACAGCAACCCTAATGATAAGTATGTTTTATCAGAAAGAGCTCTATAAACCATGAGTTTTGATACAAGTATCATCAAAATCGGTTGAAAAATGGGCAAGTTATGGGCCTTTGAAGAGTTCAATATGGCCGACATTTAGCCGCCATTTTGAATATTTAATTAGTTTTCAGAATTTTTTTAACTGCTTAATTTTTAGTTATCACTATTATCACATCATCTGTGTTTCAGCAGATATGCAGCTTTATATATAAGGAAAATGTTTCATTAAAGAATAATGCAAATCATCTATTGGTTTGTCTTTTATTTTGATTAAGCATATTTAATTAGGCTGAGTGACGTCACTAAGCCTACAATATGGCCGCTTCCATTACAGTCCATTTGCAAATATTCAAACGCCCACAACTTCCACATTTTTCAACCGATTTAGATGAAACTGGTATCAGAATTCATGGTTTATTAAGATCTTTCATATAAAACATAATAATCATCAGGGTTGCCGTCCCCTTTAAGCTTTCATTCCCCTACCCCACCCTAAGAGGTTTTATGAACTTACGCTTCAGTTGGTCAGAAATATTTGTTTTAACATATTAGGTAGTGCCATCTTGACTCAAACAGTAATATTGCAGTTCTTACTCCATACTGATAGGCTATTTTTAGATCATGACATCATTTTCCATTTTAGACAAGATTGAAAAAATTCAAGAAAAAATGAATTTAAGATTTGAATACTTTTGAAACTATTATGGAAAATGGAGCATTTGCTCCAAAAGAGCAAATGCTCCATTTTTCATAATAGTTTCAAATACATGATATTTCAAAGGTGTCAAAAGGAGTTATTATGGAGTAAAGGGTTAAGGTATATATTATTCAGACAGATGGGTCCAGCAAACAGTGTAAACCCTAATTAGACTGTGCAGTCTGATCGTTAGCCGTTCCATCACTCTCAATAGGTAGTCTAACATAGAGGGGTGCAGTAGAACTTTTTGGAAAAAAAATAAGATGACAAAAGATCATATTAAAATTTCCCAGCACACAAAGACTCAAGAAAGCAAACAAATGAGTCAGTGATCAGAGCAGTTCTATCTAGAACTATTTTCTTTGTACATGGGTGAAAGTTCAAAATTTCCAAAATCCTGAACTTTTGAAACTCCAATCTTAAAACTTGCAGTATGCCCACTAAATATTCACATTTAGACAGACTGTATATAAACAGGAAAACCTATTAAAATCTGCCTAATTCAGCATTTTGAGGCTGACTAAAGTCAGCCTCAGAATCCTGAATTCGGGAATAACCCTGAAAACTTTAAGCCATGTTTGTACATGCAGGGATGCTTTTCCTGTCTGAATAATTTAAATCTAGTACTCAAAGTGTTAAATATTTTGACCCCTAAGAAATAAATACAATTTGGTCCATCATTGACCATGTCCAGTTTTGTTGGTATTAATAACGTTGTAATGAGATCAGGTATCAGGTGTCCTTTAAAGTCTCTTGTCTTTAATCAGATTTATAGATATAATAATTGTTTCTAGAAACACAATACTCATTATACCCAGCATACTTTGTGGTGGGGTATACTGTTTTTGCAGCGTCCATCTGTCCCCCAGTCTGTCTCTTTCTGAGCCAAAATCAAGGAACTTTTCGGATAGGCACTACAGTAAATGAGCCGTGACACGTGATTTCCAACAATGTGGCATTATGACAAGTGTAGGCTCAGACGAGCCTGTGCAGCTTCCTTTTAAGCTTAGAAACTCCAAATGCTGTTCAGTCAGTACCTTAACAGTCATATAATATTCAAGCGACTAGCAAAGGCTCTGATCAGACTGCGCTTACACGCAGGCTGATCTGAGGCTTTGCTGGTTGCACATACCACATTGTTGGATATCTCATGTCGCAGCTCAAATGTTCTATTTCGAACTCTATATAGCAAACAGGGAAGACCCTGATCAGACTCCTTCAGAATCAGTCTGATCTGGGTTTGCACCGTTTGTCTAGGTTTAAGCTAAAGGAGATATTGTTTCTCATTTATCAGCCAATGCAATTGTTGCAAGTAGTGTACTATCTTATCAGCCAATACAATTGTTGCAAGTAGTGTACTATCTTATCAGCCAATACAATTGTTGCAAGTAGTGTACTATCTTATCAGCCAATACAATTGTTGCAAGTAGTGTACTATCTGCAAAAATATTATTTTCATCCTTTGTTTAAAATATGTGAACTAAGATTGTCTTTAAAAATAAACAAAATGTAAATAATGTTATTTACATTTGTTGGTTTGCATGAAGATAGTTATATATTTGATTCTTGACAAAGGCCAACTGACCAAAAATTTGAAACAGAGTGGAAAATGATTGAATTGTGTACCGTAGGGCCATATATATATACAAGGGGCATTTGGAAAGTTCTTAGCATGGCATCATAACTCCACATTGCGTTGATAAAATGCTATAAAATAATACATTTTTGGAAACTAGAATTCAACCGCTACTTGATAGTTTCATTTTTGGCGAAAAAGGACTCGGCATGCACGTGCAGCGCATGCTCAAAATGAGTAGGGTTTATACACTGGCTGAAATTTTAAGCAAAATATGTGTAAACTAGAGGACCTGAAGGTCCTGAGGCGCTCACCTGATCTCTTTAATAATGTTAAAATAGGTCAAGGTCAACTACCACTTATATTAATAAAACATTTTTTGTTTTACCATATATGGGGGTTATGCCATTTTGGTCAAATGACCTAAAACAATCTAATGAATACTCCATCAAAAAGCCCAGTGATTTCTGAGAAACCAATGTTTAGAATGAGTGGCATTAGATAAAAGGCCACATGTCAGCTTATATAAAACCATTGTCTCATAAGTTAAAAAATTTCTCGAAAGTATTATGATTTCGGCTTAAACAGATATAGAAAAATGAACATTTCAAGATTTTTCCCATGTAAATGCATTAGGAATCAAGTCCGAAGCCTGAAGGTCATCCGCCTTTTGATCCAGAGAATAAGATATCTAAAGGGTATTTACCATATAAGGGTGTGGTGGCCTTGACCTTTGAAACTTATTTATAGCCATTGTCTCATTTGGTTTAAAATATCAAGTAGAATAATGACTTTGGCTTCAACAGTATTCAAAATATCAACTTTCAAAAAATTTCCCATTTAAATGCATAAGGAAGAAAATTTGACCTTGATGTTAAGTAGGTCAAGGTCAACTTAGGATCATCATTTGAACAAATTTGGTAGGCCCTACATCCCCAATGCTACATACCAAGTACCAAGGTCATCGGCCTACTGGATCTGGAGAAGAATTTTTTTATAGGGTTTTTTACCATATATGGGTCTGGCAGCCATCTTGATCATGTGACCAAAATATTTTGCATCAATTTTGGCTAACATATCATAAGAAGCCTTCACATGAAATTTGAGTTCAATTGGGCCAATGGTTTGTGAGAAAACTATGTTTTAATATATTGATGGGACTCCAATATGAGTGACCTATGCTGAAAGGTCAAAGGTCAACCTTGACCTTTGGAACTTATTGATAGCCATTGTCTCATTAGGTTAAACATATCAAGTGAGAATAATGACTAAGTTTTCCACAGTTTTCAAAAAAATCAACTTTTCAAAAATGTTCCCATTTAGGAAACAAGGAAACAAATTTGACCTTGACATTAAGTAGGTCAAGGTCAACCTAGGATCATCATTTGAACAGACTTGGTAGGTCCCACAACCCCAATGCTACATACCAAGTCCCAAGGTCATCGGCCTTCTGTTTCTGGAGAAGAAGTTTTTAAAAGGGTTTTTACCATATATGGCCGTGGCTGCCAATTGGTCATGTGACCAGGACCATTTGAACAAACTTTCGTTCCTGCGTCCTAAGGAGTCTCGATTTGAAATTTGAATTCAATTGGCCCAGTGGTTTCAGAGGAGAAGCTGTTTGAAATTGTGGACGAACGGAGGCCGGAGTGACTGGTATACTATTAGCTCACCCATGAGCCTTCGGCTTAGGTGAGCTAAAAAACGAAGGAAATTGGGGACCTTATTTATGATCATGGTTTGACAAATTAAAGATTTGGTGCCAACTCAATTTTTATTAAAATATATTATGCGGCCACTCCCTGCACAACTTACACCTTTACATTCGGAAAATGTTTACAAATAGAGAAATGGTAAACTTTCAAAAAGGGGACTTTTCTTTATACTTTTACTATAAATTGTGTCACTACTGTACAGGAGCACGAATAATGCCTATTGAGTGTATGTTTTGCTTAATTTGTAGCGAACAATGCATAAAACTCATTTTGTCGCGCAAAAAGTGTGGCTTGTTTACGTAGTTCTGTATTCAAGAAAATTATTCCTAATAACACTACCCCTACTTCTCAAGAAGTGGGTGGGGTAACTTAATCCCTCACATTTTGTCAATGGCATAAGAAATTCTCATGGTATCGCGTTAACCATTACAAAATTGATTGATTTCTACTCTCAAGGTATTTTTACTTTTATGTTTGCAACCATTTTCAATTGAAATGAACCAGAATGTCAACTCATAGCTAAACTTACTCTGCCCCATGGGAAGGTTATAAGAGTTATCCTCCCTTTGTTCTGGTTTTTGTGTGTGGCATTTTTTAAAATGAACAATCTAAATATAATTCTCTCAGAAATACCATCATAGTGCCAAATAGTTTGGATCCAGATCAGGTCCAGGCTGACCTTGGTCCACAGTGTTTGTAAAGTACAAAAGTAGAAAGCAAAAGTTGCCACTAGCAGGGAAATTTTAAGTAGGATTATTTGAATAGCTAATGCTATCTTTTTAGTTGTTATTTGATAATAACTAAGCATGTATTTGTTACTTTATAATAAACATGTATCACCATTGTTAATATATACTTAAATATAACTTTTTACTTGTTATTATCCCTTTTATCTATATTCCAGTAGCTGGCTGTCAATAGCGTTTTAGGTCTAGTGCCAGCCGGCTGGCACTAGACAAAAGTCTATTGCCAGCCGGCTGGCACTAGACCTAAAACGCTATTGACAGCCGGCTGTCAATAGACGTCGCCAAAATTTTAATGATTAGCATAGGTTTAGATAACAAACAAGTCAGCGTAAAATTGTAAATATTTTCTTACCCATAATTTTTAGCATATGTTTTGGGTACTCAAAAGAAGCGTCTCATTGAGAAAGTTCTTTTGAGTACCCACAACATATGTTTTGGTTGAGAAATAAGAAAAAAAATTCTGTTACACACTCTAAACTAAAGTCCTGGATAAGAGAATACCAGATCCCCCCCATCCAGACCCAGATAAGTATTCTTCTAAGGCCAAAAATGGTAATTGTCAGAGCAAAACAAGGGGCTTTCAATCCATGGAATTGGCAATATAAAGGCTTACCTGTAAACTCTAATCCAAACCATTTGTCAATCCCATGAATAAGTCACTCTGTTTTTTCAGAAAGTCCTGATATTCCAATGAATGTGTCATTGTAATCCTATTACCTATCAATAATGGGTGTAACCAGCTTTCTTCCTAAAAAAGGAGAATATTGAGTTTTCAATACTATCAGAAACCAGCAAGCTTCAGGTGAATTCAGTTTCTCTCTGTCACCTGAAAATACATATACTCACTTAAAAGACTTCAATTATAGGCTTCTCAGATTTCCGAAAGATTTAACCCATATATACAGTGCAGTCTGATAATCTTTTTTATAGCACAATCCTACTTAGTGGCGGATCCAGAGGAGATTCAACGGATGTTTGATGGCTATAGTTCCTTTGTAAATTTTCCCTTTATAACACGATTCACTTACATACTGTACTTTAATTTGATAGGGGCTATATGAGTCCAACCCAACTTTATACGAGTCTTAACAACATTTGCAAGCAATATCTCATAATGTGCAAGGCCTGGTATAAAATAGTTATACCAAAGTTGTCCACCTGTACAGGAGATACATGTAATCCACTCGCTAAAGTTTGTGGATTATCTCCACATACATGTGGACGAACCATGGTATAACTGTTACATAACATATGATCTGGCCTTTCATCTTCTACGCTCTTTGCAAATGGTGGTGGATTGTATCTGTCTGTTAATGTGTTGCCAACATCACACATTCACACTATTACATTAGCCAATATGCGTAATTCAATTCATTTCATAAAAGAGTTTGATAACAATGGTACATTTCGGAAAGAATAAAGCATCATGGTCTCCTGAGACATTCTTAACAGAATCTACCGGAATAGACCAAACATTTCAATTATCATCGACATTTTAATTTATACTACTAGTGTAATAGACCTCGCTTTTAGCATGTTCAGAGATGATACTTTCCAAACGTGAATAACGAATGTGCTTATCAGTCTGCATGGATGCACAGGCTGTTCTGCGCCTTTGTTGTTTGCAAACCCCCAGAGACAGGTTTTCTTGCGTCGAGGCCCAAATAGAGCTTAGACCAAACATACCAATTACCTTAAACATTCTAATAAATACCCTCTCCTTATAGACCCACATCCTAGCAATGAATTTCTACAGCATATTCCAATTATGATATCGACCAAACATATCAATTATCATTAACATTCTAATTAAAACCCTACCCATACCCTAGTCAGGCTTTTCAATAGAACTATCGTTCAAATTCTTCCAACACATTAAAAGCATTTTTTAATACCCTTCCAGCCACACCTCAGCCCATTTCGATATTGACCAAACATATCAATTACCATTAAAATCATATTCTAATGCATTTGAATATTTAACGCAACATCAAAATTTTGTGGCAGTATATCATGCGATATACTGTCGGAAATAGTTTGACTTTATTAATTACGTCACATTACGTTGAATGACTTACGCCTTTGTGTGGCTTTAAGTGGCTTGCAACGCTCCAATTTGAGATGAGACTGTAGAAGCAAATTAGAATGGGGATAACCATATTCAAATTTTTCATTAAGGGAGGTATATCGTTGGATAAATGTTCCGCAATCACGTTTTATGGCTCCTCTCGCTCGTCACTTTAAAACTAAATTTCCGACCGTAAATCCGATGATATACCTCCCCAAATGAAAATTTTGAATACAGTTATCCCCTAAATAAATACCCACCACTTATAAGACACATACCCCAGCAATCTTTTTCTAATGAAAGCTGCTTCAATGCCTTCTCATTTCCTCTTGTAGTTAGATTCCAACCTATACTGTGAAGAAAGTTCCGAGAGACAATCCGATGATCACACTTTATGTTGGTCTTACAGTGCAGTATTATAACAATAAATTAATAGTATGTTGCCATGGAAATGAGCTACTGTACCTGGAAATATTAATGACAATATATCTAGATGACAATCACAACTACACTGCAGAGCTGCTGAGAGATAATTGAACATATAAAGGACAAAAACAACTAATAATATAAGCATAAAATATGTGCCACTTTTCTTATTATCATGAGCAACTAGGAATTGATATGTAATGTGAATCATCTACTGGCAGATCTGGTTCTTAAAAAGAGATGACCATTTTAAGTAGAAATCGTTATCGCTTTAAGCTCTTTAAAAATGGGTAAACATAAATGCCAGGCAGATACTGCATTTTTAAATCAGGTGCTTGCTGTGGAAAATAAACTGCTAACTTAAATTATGTGCTTGCTTATAGACAAAGAAAACCTCCATGCTTCATTCAGGTGATTGCTAAGGTTATTAGCAACTCTGCATGCTAAAATCAGGCACTTGCATATTATGCTAAGGTAAACCCAAACTGCTTGCTTCAATAAGATGCTTGCTTTGGTAAAGCAAAACTGCATGCTAAAATCAGGTGCTTGCAAGATAAAGTAAAACTGCATGCTAAACTCAAGGCACTTTTTAAGTAAAATTTCATGCTTGAAATTGGTGCTTGCTAAGGCAGAGAAAAACTGTATGCTAGAATCAGGCGCTTGCTAAGGTAAAGCAAAACAGCAAGCTTAAATCAGGTGCTAAAACTGCATGCTTAAATCAGGTGCTTGCTATAAATGAAATAAAACTGCAAATTTCAATCAGGTGCTTGCTAAGGTTTTGTAAAACTGCATGCTTAAATCAGGTGCTTGCTAAGTTAAAGCAAAACAGCATGCTTAAATCAGGTGCTAAAACTGAATGCTTAATTCAGGTGCTTGCTAAGGTAAAGCAAAACAGCATGCTTAAATCAGGTGCTAAAACTGCATGCTTAAATCAGGTGCTTGCTAAGTTAAAGCAAAACAGCATGCTTAAATCAGGTGCTAAAACTGAATGCTTAAATCAGGTGCTTGCTAAGGTAAAGCAAAACAGCATGCTTAAATAAAGTGCTAAAACTGCATGCTTAAATCAGGTTCTTGCTCAGGTAAAGCAAAACTACATGCTTCAGTCAGGTGCTTGCTAAGGTTTTGTAAAACTGCATGCTTAAATCAGGTGCTTGCTATGGTTAAATAAAACTTCATGCTTAAATCGGGTGCTTGCTATGTGAAATTAAAACTGCAAGTTTCAATTTGATGCTTGCTATATGGTAAAGTAAAACTCAATGCTTCAATCAGGTGCTTGCTTGGAGCTCCTAGATGTAACTATTTTTGAGATATCAAGTTTTCTGTCCAAATTTGCAAAGGGCAATAACTAAAGAAAAAATGAATTTTATTTTAATTTTCACCAGGGAGTCTACACATTATCCCTTATAAGCTGCCCAAGTTTGAAGCTCCTAGCTGTAACGGTTTTTTGAGATTTCAAGTTTTCTATGTCAAAATTTGCAAAGGGCAATAACTCAAAAAAATAAAATCATTTTTTTTTTAATTTTCACAAAGCAGTCTACTCATTATCCTCTATAAGGTGACTAAGTTTGAAGCTTCTAGCTGTAACAGTTTTTTGAGATATCAAGTTTTCTATGTCCAAATTTGCAAAGGGCAATAACTCAAAAAAAAAATAAAAATATTTTTTTTCTTATTTTCACCAGGTAATTTACTCATAATCCTCTATAAGCTGACCAAGTTTGAAGCTCCAAGCTGTTATAGGTTTTGAAATATCCTGATTAAAAAATTTCATTTTGACCCTTTAATAGGGGCATTAACTCCACAAAGGGAGATAATCCAGATTAAAAAAAAAACAAACGGGTCAGTTGTTTTTTGATGCTGAGTCCATCTATGAGATTTCAAAACCCTAATATCTTAAATTTGTAACGGACAGACAAGCCCAAAGCAATATGCCCCTTCAACTTTTTCAAAGTTGGGGGCATAACGCAATATGCCCCGTCAACTTTTTCAAAGTTGGGGGCATTACAATACAAACCTGTTGTAGAAATCCAAATCTGTTGTCTCAATATAATTAGTGCATCTCTAGGGCTCATGCAGGCAAGTCTAACTGTAAAATTCAAGAACTTTTAAAAGACCATCCTACAGTTTTCAAGGACCAAATGCTACCAATTTACACTTTAAAACTCAATTTCAAAAACACTGACAGAGATAATGGAGAAATGAGTACAAGAAAGTTAGCATGAAATTGCTGCACCTTTATTTGGTGCAGAAGTTGCTGCACCAAATAAAGGCACAATAATTTCCTACTAAAATTTGGTCTACATTAACAGGGCTGCGTTTTTGAGAGAATAGTAAAATTCAAGTACTTCTCAAGATTCTCCAGCACTTTTCAAGGCAGACTTAATTTTCAAGGCCCTTGATATTCAAGAACATTTCAAGCCTGAGTGTGGAGCCTGCCTACTGTTCTCACCAAAATTTGAGTTACTAGATCAGTTTTTCACAAAATCTTTGCTAGAATGGCAGTGTACACCAAAGTCATACTACCTCAGAAATTTGTTGCTGGTATGCAAGAACTCATTTTCTCCCACCTTTGCCCGTGTAAGATATGCTGTCAGCTCATGTAAGAAATTTCTATCTTACATGACCACGTGACTGCTTTCTTACATGTGCAGAGTAAAATAGTCTTTAATTCCGTAAAAGGATATTCAAAGGACCAATATATTGCGCCTAAGTAACTCAAAGGTACCAAGCAAGGGTAAGCATTACTTACTGACATCATATAACGTTAATGACGTCACAGAACCTGCACCGCATGACTATAATGGCAATGTGACGCTAATGGTACAGGGCGCCAAGCAAGATTTTAATTTGCATTTTGCAACATAACTAATGCTCCAATCCTGATTTCCCGTCAATAACAAGGTGCAAACTATATTTACACCCATTTAAATACCCGATAAAAACACTCACAAACTCAGAAACAATGTAAATCCAACGAGTCAAAAGTTAAAAAATTCACGTTTGTTTGGACTTTTATGATCGAAAAAACAACCTCCCAAAAGTGGGAGAAAAACAATCCACCATGAGTGTCCATGTAGGATAGAGAAATCTCACCCTCGGGGTCGGAATTTCACCAGGGACTCAGAAAGCCTCGTCCCTGGTTAAAATTCCGACCCCTCGGGTGAGATATCTCTATCCTACGTGGACACTCATGGTGGATTGTTAAAATCTTTAATTACGAGTGATAGCAACACATGAGCTTTTGGCACTTATCACATATCACACTGTCTAGCAACAAAGGCTCAGGTGAGCCTGCGCAAATGTGCAGAATCGCCAAAGCCTTTGCCTCCGCACACACAGTATGGATGTAGGTAAAGTCTCAGGCCAAAGTTTAGACATATCAGCATGGGTGTTTATTAAAAGGAGGCTTTTGCTCATATGCTATAACTACCAAAATATCATGAACTGACCCATTTATAGTCACTTTTTCCTTTATATCTGTCTTAGCAGTGAAAAATCAGTCTCGAGCATCACCCTTTGGCATCATGAGGTTTGCCGAGTGATCACATCAAATTTTTTTTCACAAATATGAGACATATTTTCATATCATACAGTGAACAAATGTATATTTAATTTCCTGGATTCACCATTAATGAAATAATCATTTTTCACTTCACTCTATGAAATAAGTAGAGGAAACTAGTCTAGGTGAGTCTTTTGATATCAAGTTTATACCAGGCCAGGCTTTGAAAACGCTTGTTGAATCGCAAGGAACCGTCTTTTCTGTTGGTCACAGTGAAATGCAATATGAGGTAAAATGTCATTTTCATGACATAATTTTGATACACTATAGAATATGACAAGATGCCACTTTATGCAAAGTCTAATCTAGGAATTAATCTTTCTGAGACTGTACAAGATCATTTCCGAATACTGATGGGGAGTTTATATGCTAAAGCTCATGGAAAAGGCTTGCCTCAGACTAGACTGGCTCCAGTCCTTAAAACAATTTTTCATCAATGTGTCATATCATTTACTTGTAGCCAGTCTAACTCTGATGGCTCTGTTAAGCAGCGCCATCAGAGTTAGACTGGCTACAAGTATATGATATGACACATTGATGAAAAATTGTTTTAAGGACTGGAGCCAGTCTAGCCTCAGACCAAACTGATAATATACGTAGATCAGATCAATCACATGTAATGAAATATTATCTAGACTATATATATATCCATTCGATAGAGGTGGGAGTCACACCTGCTTATATTGCCCATAAGACCAGACAGACAAACATTTATGGCGTTAAAGTCTAAATATTTTCTTAACCATCAGTTTAAACATTTGTTTTGGGTACTCAAAAGAACCGTCTCATTGAGACGTTTTTTTGAGTACCCACAACATATGCTTTGGTTAAGAAATAAGAAAATAAATTTTTAATTACGCACTCTTATCCAGAGGCATGACTGACATTTTACACTTTTTGCCATGCCACATTTTGGTTGGCAATATCAAACCAGCCTGCTCAGCTACAGGGACTAGCCAGACTCTAGAAAATTTGTGTGTGGCTAGTTTAGATATTACACTGACCAGAAAGCAAACAAGGATGGTGCTGATCAGACTGCACACATGTGCAGTCTGATCAGCATCATTGTTGGTTGCATACATAAAAAGGTTTTCTGTGGAAGTTCTTCATATAAAGTGAAGTCCAGAAAAACACACACACAACCAAATCACTCAAGTCGCATGTCACTGTGACCAACATAAAAGTCAGTTAACCCTTATGGGAGTGCAGTGGCTCAGTGGTAAAGTGCTTGACTCGGGACCAAGGGGCCGCGGGTTCAAGCCTCACTGGCATCTCTGCGTTATGTCTTGAGCAAGAACATTAATCCTAGCTTAGTACTGGTTCAACCGAGGAAGACCCGTCCCTATATCACTGAAAGACTGTTGATGAGACGTAAAGAATCAAATTAACAATCAAAAGTTAACCCTTATCCTGTCAATATTTTTTGTTTTGAACATATTATCTGCTTTTTACGTCTGCTGCATATATTCAAGTGCACTTCAGACTAGATTTTATCATGGAAGCAGACACTATGAACCCTGATTAGACACTACTCCCTAATCATTAGCAATGGGAGCAGTCTGATCTTGGTCCATATTGTTTGCAATATAGGCTACCTAAAAACTTAAGCAGACGAGAGGAGCAGATGAAAAAAGTGGTGAATGGCGATCTAAGGGTTAAGTTTAAGTCAACAAAACACACATAATGAAATCACCCCTGTTGCATGTCACTATGACCAACAGAAAAGTCAGCTTTAATGAAGTCAAGCCTATATATACTGAAATATCCAGATAAAATGCCATAGAGAATGATGCATTTCTGCACTGTTTGCTAAGATAAAATTAAAACAGTGTTTTCAGAGGAACACCATGTCCCCAACCGCAAATTGTGTCACAATGATACAGGCTGAAATCCATCAATTATTTCAAGGGAGAGCTTTCTCAAACACAGTTTTATTCAAACTTTGAAATTACAAAGTGCTGTGGTTACCTTGAATATAAGGTCAAGGTCATCAAATCTACTTACCTCTTTTCTGTCTCCAAACAATGTATCTATGCTAGTTTGGTGGAGAAAAAATCCATGGGTTCAGAAGATAGTATGTAGAACTGGCTGATTTATAAGTCTTTATCTTGGATGATGACCTTGAATATTATGTCAAGGTCACCAAAATCTAATCAACTCTTTTCATCTTTCCAACAATGCATCTATGCGAGTTTAGTCAAAATCCATCCACTGATTCAAAATATAGCTCACAAAAACCCTATTTTGAAAAAATTCAAAAAGCTGATGTGACTTTGAAAATTAGGTCAAGGTCATCAAATCCATTTAACTCTTCCCCTACTCCCAATAATGTATCTATGCAAGTTTGGTTAAAATCCATCCTCTGGTTCAGAAGATAATACACATAAACCTTATTTTGGACATTTCAAAGTGCCGGTGTGACAAGTTTGGCCAAATTCCGTTCACTGGTCCAGAAGACTAGAGGACCTGAAGGTCCTGAAGCGCTCACCTGATCTCTTTAATAATGTTAAAATAGGTCAAGGTCAACTTATCATATTTACAGTTTTATCCACTGAATACTCCATATGAAATTTGAGTTCAAACAGCCCAGAGAATTCTTAGAAAAAGATGATGGATATGTATAAGGCAGTCTAATATGAGTGGCCTTGGATGAAACAAAAATGAACATTTCAAGATTTTTCCAATATAAATGCATTAGGAATCAAATTTGGCCTTGCCGTAATAAAGATCAAGGTCAACCCAGATTCATCATTTGTGCAAACCTGGTAGGGCCCACATCCCCAATGCTATAGTTCAAATTTACTCCACTCAACTTAAGGAGTCTCCATATGAAATTTGAGTTCAATTGGCCAAGTGGTTTCTGACAAAACTGTGTTTTAATATATTGATGGGCCTCCAATATGAGTGACCTTGGCTGAAAGGTCAAAGGTCAATCTTGACCTTTGGAATTGCCTCCTAATATATCAAGTGAGAACAATGACTTTGGCTTCAACAGTATTAAAAAAATCAACTTTTCCAAAAGAAACAAATTTAAATGCATTAGGAAGCAAATTTGACCTTGGCATTAAGTAGGTCAAGGTCAACCTAGGATCATCATTTGAACAAACTTGGTAGGCCCCACATCCTAAATGTTACATACCAAGTCCCAAGGTCATCAGCCTTCTGGTTCTGAAGAAGAAGATTTTTAAAGGGTTTTTACCATATATGAGCATGTCGGCCCTCTTGGTCATGTGGCCAAACCAATTTGTATAAATCTTGGCTAACTTATTGTAAGGAGTCTTCATATGAAATTTGAGTTCAATTGGTCCAATGGTTTCTGAGAAAACTTTGTTTTAATATATCGATGGGACTCCAATATAAGAGCCTTGGCTGAAAGGTCAAAGGTCAACCTTGACCTTTGTAACTTATTTATAGCCATTGTCACATTAGATAAAACATATCAAGTGAGAATAATGACTTTGGCTTCCATAGTTTTCAAAAAACCAACTTTTCAAAAATTTCCCCATAAAATTGCATTAGGAAGCAAATTTGACCTTGAGGTTAAGTAGGTCAAGGTCAACCCAGGATCATTATTTGAACAAACTTAGTAAGACCCACATCCCCGATGCTACATACTAATACTAAGTCCCAAGGTCATTGGCCTTCTGGTTCTGGAGAAGAAGATTTTTAGAGGGTTTTTACCATATATGGGCATGGCGGCCATCTTGGTCATGTGACAAGGACCATTTGAACAAACTTCCTTTCACCCATCCTAAGGAGTCTCCATATGAAATTTGAGTTCAATTGGCCCAGTGGTTTCAGAGGAGAAGATGTTTGAAAATGTTGACGGAGGGACGGACGGACGACGGACGGATGGACGCCGGAGTCATTGGTATACTAATAGCTCACCTCGGAGCCTTCGGCTCAGGTGAGCTAATAATGCACGGAAACTCTATTTTGGACATTTCAAAGTGCCGGTGTGACCTTGAAAATAAGGTCAAAGTCACCAAAATCTGATTTTCTCTCCCAATCCACCCAATAATGTATCTATGTAAGTTTGGTCAAAATTCATCCACAAGTTCAGAAGATTACTCATGAAAACAATATTAAGGACAATTCTAAGTGCTGCTGTGACCTTGACAATATGGTCAAGGTCACCAAAATCTAATCATCTCGTTCCCCCTTCCCAGCAATGTATCTATGCAAGTTTGGTCAAAACACATCAACCGGTTTAGAAGATAACACACGCAAAAGAAGCTACGCTGACTCCGGGTATGGGGACATAAAAATCTTAACTGACAACTACCATATTTGCCTTAAAAATTTTGACACCTTATCCCATACTTTGAATGAGACACTTTTGTAACTTGATGAGGTGTTACTGTTACAGTAAAAAGTGGTAATGAGACGGTTTACACTGTTTGATATTGCCTACTGTCCTGCCAGCCAAGTGTGACAGTGACGTAATGCTTTGTTTACAAAGTTATCATGGACTTATTATCGATATATCACTTGTGTATTAACCCTATCCACAGGATAGGATTAATACACAAGTGATCTATCGATTTGCATTAGCTCAAGTGAAGTGTACACGTTAGTGTTTAACTTAGCAGTTGTAAACAAAATTTTACGTCACTGTCACTCTTGGCTGGCAGGACAGTACCTGTCCAGATATTTAAGGTAAATATAGTAAATAGTCAGAATTGGGCAGAAATAAAGCTCCTCATAAAACTAAATATTGCCAGCAAAACTGTTTAGGTTTATTTTACACTTAACAATTCAGAAAAGGTTTTCTATTCATCCTTTTGTAGACATTCTAAAAATGCTATGATTTAAGCCTGAATTAATGAATGAATGCTTAATTACAACTAATTCCTCTGAGGATCAAAGAAGCATTGATTAAATCATACATCATAAATCAATGTAGTGAAAAGTCTTGTTTTTTTCTCAGATTGATTCCAGAGATGAATTACCTTATTTACCAGGATTACCATAAATGCTCTAATGCGAGTGTCATAGAGCGAAAATGTTTTACATGTCCAAGCCAGGAATCGAATCCAGATCCCTGGATCTACAGGCAAACACTCTACCACATCGCTGTAAAAGCCAGATACCACCACATGGCTGTAGTAGTGTATTTATTACCTAGACCCTGTGACATACACCCCCTCCAATTTGAAATTGGTCCCTGAATTTCTTGGTACAGGAATCATGTGAAATGAGAGCAAGGGAGATATTTATGCACAGAAGAGTCATAGGATGGGTTATTTACGGTGGCCGCCATTTTTGTAAAGCGAAAATATTTTACTTGTCCAAGACTGGAATCGAACCCAGGTCGCTGGATCTACAGGCAAACACTCTACCACATCGCTGTCAAAGCTGGCGTCTACCTAATGCCCTTCATAAAGATATGGTCGGAAGATTGTGCTCAGTTAATGACTTTGATAAAGATATTGTCAGAAACAAGGTGGAACATATGATAACCAGGTCCTGAGGTAATAAAACTTTCTTCATGCTCAACTCAGCTGAGCATAAAATTTAACTGCTAATTAAAATTAAAATGCTGAAAAACAATGATTTTTTCTTGCTTTTAAACTCTCAGATGATGTATTTATCCTGCTAATAAATGTTAAAATGCCAACAATTGTTGGCATTTTAACATTTATGAGCAGGATTAATTTTGTGCTCAGTTGAGCATGAAAAAAGTTTTATAACCTCGAGGCCAGGTCCACTTAATGGCACTCCTCTGACTTTGACACTGAATGGAGATGGTGTAATATATTGTAACAATTGTTGATCAGGCCTCCAGATAAGATTGCTTGTTGGGAAAATATTTTCTTCATTTCTCACCCAAAACATATGTTGTGGGTACTCAAAAGAACCGTCTAAATGAGAAGTTCTTTTGAGCATCCAAAACACATGTTTAAATTGATGGGTAAGAATATAATTACAGTTCTACGCTCATAAAATTTCCTTATCTGGATCTATAGTTGATGCTCACAATAGAAAATCAACACTTTGCATGCTGGGTAATTTTTCATCACTTATTTTCCATCTGCAGATATTTTTCAAATTTAATTTTTTTTAAAAATTATTTCAATAACACTATCAGAGTGTAAAATGGTTTGGATCCAGATCAGGCCCGACATTTGTTGGGCCTGATCTGGGTCCAAACTGTTTGCAAAGATTAATAGCAGATGACAAAATTCGCCACTTAAATAGATCTGAAACTCTAATGATCCTATTTCTGGGTAAATATTTTTTCAATATTCGCATAGAAAGCAGCAATAAAACGGAGGAGATCCAACTATACTAGTTCTAACCGGCCACCTGCATTTTATTAATTTTCTTCAAAACGTAAAATGACATGACTACTATTTTAACATCTCGAAATAGCCAGACGTGTCATGCACCCTAGACAGTAAAGCTATTGACACAATGTTCAACTGTACATGCAGCATGCCAACTTGAATAGTGGTACCCCCATTCTCAAAATTCGCATTTTGGCACAATTTGTGAGTCATGACTTTTTGAAATAACTCCCTTGCACACGCAAAACGTTTTCATTTCAAAAGCCAAACTCATATTGAACACTAAAGTGCTGAAATGAACACTTCATCTGCATGAGACTCGTTGTTATTGGCCAAAGTGTCGAAAATTACCCAACCATCCAATGCAAATTCTTGTGAATTTTGAAATTGAGGGTATGTGTATTCAGCAAAGCCTCCCGGATACAATTTAATGAATTTTGCTTAGCCGTTTTCTGGTATCGTTTACTGATAGGCTGGCCTATTTGGTAGTGCAAATGAAATTGATTAGCGATTACAGCTTTTCAGAAAATCGATAAAAACACACGTGGCCGGTTAGAACTTTTGAATAGTATATAAGGACCTTGTAGAGAGTTATGCAATGGAGAAAACTGACTACTCTCTACCATTAGCTTACATCACACCAATTCTACGTTTCCAATACTTTAACTTATTACCTACCAGTGGTTAACATTAGCGGGCAAATAACCTTTGCAAACAGTTTAGACCCAGATCCGGACCGACATTTTGATACTCTGATGGTTAACCTGATTTTTTTTTGAAAAAAATCTGCAGAAACCCATCATAAGTTAATGAATTCTAATCTGGTTTAGTACAAGAAACTTGAGATGATTCATTTTACACATTAAGGGGTCAATAATGATGCCTATAATGCCAGCAATATGGACCCAGATCAGACTGTTCCCTTGGTAGCAGTCTGATCAGGGTTCATAATGTTTGCTTCAATGATAAAAACTAGTCTGACGTACACTTGAATACATGCAGAAAACGTAATCAGCAGACAACATTTTCAGGGCAAAATAAAAGCAAACCACTTACCCAGGCACAGCATAATACAAACCTCTGCTGGGCATATTTTGGAGATATATAAAAGGGAAATAGCCACAGAACTGGCCTCGAGGTTATAAACCTTTTTTATGTTCAACTCAACTGAGCACCAAATTTTTCCTGCTCATAAATGTTAAAATGCCAACAATTGTTGGCATTTTAACATTTATAAGCAGGATAAATACAACATCTGAGAGTTCAAAAGCAAGAAAAATCAGTGTTTTTCAGCATTATAATTTTTATGAGCAGTTGAAATTTTATGCTCACCTGAGTTGAGCATGAAAAAAGTTCTCTAACCTAAGGATCTGGGATAGATAAGGGATATAATGTGGGGCATTCCGACCATTGGTCACAATATGTAACATGCATTGGTCTATATACCTGTGAAGTTTCAATAATCTATTCCATATACTGTGAATTCGGAAATTTTCACGGTTGTCTTATTTTCGCAAAACTTGGCATATGCGAAGTTCCGTGAAAATAAACCCCTTGTACAATGGAGAGATCACTCTGTTGTTTACTTATATATGTAAATCTGGCCTTTATTATGAATTTTTAGACTCACAAATATGTCTTAACGCTATTCAAAAAAATAAAATTATCACGAAAATTTCCAAATTTACAGTAGTAAACTAACTAGAGATCATAACTCATTTTTTAAAGGCATCCAGGGAGTTAATTCAAGAATAGGAATGGCCAGAATAGGTGTCCTTGTCTATGTTAAGTATTTTTAGTGGTCTATATACCAGTGAAGTTTCATTTAGATCTTCCATATGGTAAAAGAACAACATGTCAAAAAGCATATTTCAGATTTATCAAAGATTTATAAACTCATTAAATGGAAAGGCAAGAGTGACAGTCCATGATTACAATATGAAACCTTCGATGTTAAACATATATGTGAAGTTTCAGTCAGATATTCCATATTGAAAAGAACTCTCTTATCTTATATCACTTATGAATGATCTTCCTGAGAGTTGATTAGTTTTATGTGCTGCATTTCTGTTTTGTCGGGTATCATTCCAAATGACCGGACAAAGTTTACACTTGCAATAGGTCTAAACAATTGACAATTAATGTCATTATAAAACACAGTAAACTAATGCTTAAACTTTCTCTTGGTTAAATAAATGGGAATCGAAGAACCCGATGTCCCTACAACGGGAGAGCCTGATCACCTCTCATTCAAGCAGATTGAAATGTTCCAAAATTGTAACATTTTCGTCATAAAACAGTATCAATATATAAAACTCGTCATGAAAACTGTTACATGGTCTCTAAAAATTATTCCTTCTAAATCGCACGAACTTGCAGAAGAAAAAAATGAAAGAAAAACTCTAGTGTCATTTTTCATCATTTTGATAAAGGTTTATGCAATAAGCAAATAGATAAAGCATAAAAACTGTTCTGCTGTTTTTCCTCCGTTATAAATTCTTACAATGTCGTCAACAAAACTGTCTCTATTTTCATCATAAAACCATTTCCGTTGTGTCTTCGTTACGCCACAGTGAGACTGCTCCTAAGGGTGCAGCCTGATTTGGGTTCATAGTGTTTGCAATATAGGATAACAAAGTTCAGAAGCAGTTGATAGAGCAGATGACAATTGTTGTGAATGGCAATTAAGTGTTTCTTTTTAATCTGTAACAGCAACACACTCTAACAAATAGCCTCACAGATGTTTGAATTTATTGTCCACATAAGCTATAAGCATATTGGCCACATTCCCAGTATTAAACAAGGCCGTATAATTTGTTTGTTTGATTTGCTTCTTTATGTCCCAGTCAACAATCTTTCAGTTATGTCGGGCATGTCTTCCTGGGTTGAACCAGTACTAAGCAAGGATTAATGTGTCTTGCTCAAGGCCACAACACAGTGACGCTCTAACCTGTGGCCCTTCGGTCTCGAGTCAAGCACATGTTACGGGCCAAGCACTCTCACCAATATATCTCTGTAAGGTGGATTTCCCATAGCTTCTAGAATATAATCAATCTCTGACAACTGCGTCAATGACTTGTACCTGGGCGACCCGGGATAGATTCCCAGCGAAGGCACAGGAAATTTTTCAGCTATGCTTTACTTTGTTCCGGCTATCATGTCGTAAGATGGGGGCTAGTCCAGGATTGGACCTTAGTTTCGCCTAAAAAGGCTTTTCCTCATCATAAATGATGAATTCTTTGAAGAGGGGGTGTGTTACCGGCCAGGAACTCTCACCTACATATCTTCGCAAGGTAGGTTTTGCAAAGCTTCAAGTATATAATCAATCTTTCGACCCGGGATCGATTCCCAAAAAAGACACTGGAAATTTTTCAGCTATGGTTTACTTTGTTACGGCTATCATATATTAAGACACTCTACTACTGAGCCACTGTGCTTCCTAGAGGCCATGTAACACTAGAGTTCTAAGTTGCTAACATTTATATCATATATGCAACATAAGCGCTACCCCTTCACTTCAACTTTGTTAAAATTCCTTTTAGTTTAATTCATCTCTTATAGTTACATTGTTATGATTAATATCAAATATCATCATCATCATAATCTGATTTTTGATTAACGTGTATGTGCATCATCCACATCAGTGGGCCCCCTTCCAGGTAACTGGCTAGCTGCACGCATTGCAGATATCACAGCTGATCTCCAGGTGCTCCTTTCTTGAGGGTCAACTGTCATGAGCTTCCACTCACAGCGGTCTTTCTCTGTCAGTTTCTTCCATGTTAGCTTAGGCCTCTCTACCCCCCGCCTGCCATCAATCTGTATATCACATGCAGTTCTGACTGCACCACTAGAAGGCTCCTCATGCCAAACCAGTAAAGCCTCTCTCCCAATATAATATTAGATTATCATAAAAAATATATACTGGTTTATTTATAGTTTAGAATACAAATCAATTTAACACTTGATGCTTCATCATATCAAATATTTTGTTCCAATGTAAAATGGAACAGCAGATTAGCCAACTTTAACTAGGACAGCCAATGAACCAAACACAAGGCTTGTTCTGCATGTGCAAACCAGGTGTAGGCTTGCTTGCCTTCAATCAAACATACATGGTCACTGCTGGTGACTGAACTTGCTGTTCATAGCGGATCCCACATGCAAGTGTGCATACTTAGCAGTCAGTCAGATTTCTGTTGTATATGAGGTTTTGAAAGCTTGAAGGGATTTTCTGCCCATCTCTAGGGGCCGAATTTCGGCCCCATTTCAAATAAAAAATAGCCATCCTTTTTCCCAATACCATGTGCGTTTTTCCCAAAGAAAGAAAACTAAAAAAAAATTTTAACTCTTTTTTTAAGGACCACCACTACTTATGACAAACAATGACCCATATCAGAATGATATTTAAACACCTGTGCTTAAGTGGTATACTTGGCATAATACAATCTAAAAGAACTTGGTTTTGAGGATATATTTTGCTACCCTTGTAATGTTATATGTCATTATTTTCTCCCAATTTTGATGTTAAGTCGATCATTTATTCCCAATTCTGGCCAGGGGCCTTTTCCCAAAATTGCTGGAAAAAGCCCTGTCTTGGAAATTTCAAAATCTAAAGGTTCAAAGGTTAAATGCTTGCTTTGACAGAGTTAGTATTGTCATTTAACTCTTGCAACTTTTTTCGTTTGCTGATAGCCTTTGCAAACAGTATGGACCCAGATCAGGACCAACAGAATTTCGGTCCTGATCTGGATCAAACCTGTTTGACACTCTGATAGTGTTTCTGAAAGAATTTTTTGAAAAAGTCAATTTTGAAAAAAGTCAGCAGACGACAAAAGAATGAAAAATTACCCAGCATGCTTAGTTAAAGTGATAACCAGGCTGCAGCAGACAACAAACTTTGTGTCATTTGTCTTCAGTTTCAAGACAATGAGACCTTGGCTGTTTTCAGGCCCACTGGGGTTTGCCTGTTGGGTTTCTTTTGCTCCGGTATTCAGCTTTATATACTGTTGAGTCCTTATCTTTGCTTTATCTCCTTTTTATATCTTGATTTATATGTTCTAGGAGACAATGCATGGATAAATCAGGGGTCTTTCATGCAAACCAAACATCTATGTATCTTGATCCACATCTGAACTAAGCCCGAGGCTGGCGCCATGAAAGCAGTTTAAGCCCCCCAGTAAATTATTTTTACTTCTTTTGTGGATCACTTGTGTTATTTATGTCTTGTGCTTGTCATGCTTTCACGTCTGTTCATTGCTGCCTTGTGGTCACCTGCTAGGAAAGGGCAGACCTATTGGCTCTTGTTTGTGATGTTTAATTGTGTTTTTGTCACTTTCCAATGAGGTATCCTGGGTCAGGTGTGGTACTTGATGGTAAGGATTCCTGATCTTTGCTGCCTGTCATACTTTGAGCAAAATAAAGCTTGATTGATATTCCTTGAGAATCGTCTGACAGCAAATGATTCATATGGATCAAACCTTATATTCTAAAAAAATGTTACAGCTGGTACTTTAAGGATTGTACTCACAAATAAATTTTATAAACTGCTACAGGTTTTGGATAAACAATTAACTCTTAAAGAGCCAAGCACAAAAAAGTTGCCTGCTTTTGTCGTCTGCTAACATGTTTGAGAATCCCCAGGGGCAGTCTGATCTTCTTTTAGAAAAAGATCAGACTGCCCCTGGGTTTGATCTGGGTTCGCACTGTTTGCCCCTATATTTACATTAGTCAAATAATGTTAGCAAAAACTTGCAGCAGATGACTTACGCAGACAGCATTTTCAGATGATTTTTTTCTTCAGGAGATTTAAGGGTTAATAGCACATTTTTAACTCAAATCTTTCTGTTAATACTATGGATGTGAAAGTCTTACCATGCGCGGATCCAAAAAGTTTTGCCAGAGGGGTCCAACTCTGACGTTTTTTTTTGTTTTGTTTGGTAAGAGAGGATCCAAATAGCACTAAAAACGGGCCATCATCGGCCTGCCAGTGAAACGGCATTTAAATGGCGTTTCACTAGCGGGCCAATGATGACCCAACATTGAATGCTGGCTTGGTAGCTTTGTGCTTTTTCAGGGGATCCGGACCGGTATTGCTAAGAAACCCTATATTTTTGTGATTTTTAGGGGGGGGGGGGTCTGTACCCCCTGTCCCCCCTCTGGATCCGCGCATGCTTACACTCATTATTAAGAGAAACCCTGACAATCAGCTGCACTATAATATTCCATTTTGAATCACTATCATCTATCTCTTCGCTCCCTATATCTATCAGAGTCCTTATGTTTATGTCTATCAATGTCTTTGTATCTTTCCTTTTCTCTGTGTTTATCTCTATACTCTGGTGACGGTGACCTTCGACCTTTGCTCCTGACCTCTGGAGATGATGACCTCCGACCTCTGCTCCTGTGTTCTGGTGACCTTGACCTTTGAACTCTGTCCTTGTGTCTAGTAGTTGGTGACTGTTTTCTCCGTTTCTCTTTTTCATCTCTAGGACCTCTTGACCTGTCTCGCTTGTGTTTCTTGGATTTAGATTTCTGCAAGATGGATATTTCAATGAATCAAACGATCAAAAACTTTGTATGTTTAATGTCTAAAACTTTGAATACATTCTCTTCTGAAGCAGTCTGACCTGGATTTGCACTGTTTGTCTATTACTTTTTGGCAGGCAACTAGTGTTCATCTACTGTATAACAATTTTTGTATATTGCCACATAAGCATTTAAGGAATGTGCTTTTCTAAGAAAAACTGATTTGTTACAAAATTTTGAACACTAGTTTTCAGATGGAAAGGCAGCCAAGGCTAACAGTGCAGACCCACATTAAACAGCTTTATGGGTGATCTCGAAACAGGAACTTTGGCCATGTACCTACTATTTTACTCATTGTTTTGTGTAACATAGATACTTTTATCATATGATGTCTCATCTTGGGAGTGCAACTAGAACAGTTTGACTCCGACATAGGGTCCCGCATTATTTATCCCCACAATGAAAAGGGACAACAATTCACATTGAAGATTGTTATTGTGACCGCAAGTGCAAAAGGACAGTGGTCATCCATTTGGGTAGTACCTTAGAAAGTAACCATACTTGGATGCTAAACAAAATGCATATTTAAACTTGTCCAAGAGGTTGATAAAAGTAATGCATAAGAGTAATGCATGTATAGAGTTTGAAAGAAATCAGGTAACAAATTAAGCGTCAAGCAAGTGAGAAGAGAGAGGCAGGCGACTTCTATTGGTTACCTTTTCTTTAACATGGTCGCTATCAGTGTCACTATCATGTTTGGCCTTGTGTTTCTTCTTTTTCTTCTTCTTTGTCTCCCGACCCACATCCTCCTCCTCAAAAACCAGAGAATAACGACTGGTACATGTTAAGGGAATATGTGTTTGTTTTGTTGTCTAATGACCCGGTCAACAATATTTCAGACTCCCTGAGAGAGGAACATTGATAGTGGCCCAGTTTTGTGCATTAACTTGACTTTAGTCTAGTCTCTATAGTCACTCAGACAATAATAGTTTGATAAATCTCTATTTTTAACCATGAAGCCATTGCTTGTCTGGTTTGAGTAACCAGACTAAAATCAGTGGTTGGATCATTTGTTTTTTTGTTTGTTTTGATTGATTATGTCCCATTCAACAATTTTTCAGACATGCCAGGACGGGTCTTCCTGGGTTGAACCAGTACTAAGCAGAGGATAAATGGTCTTGTTCAAGGACACAACACAGTGACTCTGCCGGTGGTGAGACTCGAACTAGCAACCCTTCGATCCTTAGTCTAACGCTCTACCAACTGAGGCACTGAATTTGCATACCAGTTAACCTGCAAAACCTAGCAGAGAAAATTGCTGTGACCTTGAAAATTAGGGCAAGGTCACCAAAAACTAACAAAGTCTTAATCATGCCCACATGTTATATCCATGCAAATTTGGTTACAATTCAATGACTAATTCACATGATATCTTTCATACAAGAAAGGGTCATGCCATCACAACGAGATCATCGCCAAAACAATATTTCCCACCCTCTTCTCTGTGTGTGTGTTTGTGTATGTGCCTATGGGATAATAAAATCCATTCGTACATATTTAAGGCCAAATAAAAAAATATGTGTGGTTCAGGTTACACCCTAAAAAAATTATAAAAGGTAGGTAGGATAGTATTTTTTATTTTTGAATTTTTTTTTTTTTTTGGAATATTCTGACCTGCTTGGAAATGAAATAATATAAGACAAACCGATAAAAAAAGGGTCTAACCTTGTTTTAATCCTTTTACTTCCAATACCAAAGACTGAATGCATAGAAATTTAGATTTCCATTTCAGAAGGTCATTTGATATGTATTTTTTCTCCAAATTCTGAAGTTGGAAGAGAATAGCAGAACAAAATTATTTTGTCCTGCTATTCTCTTCCAACTTCAGAATTTGGAGAAAAAAGTTTAGGGTAGGGTGTAAAAATTTAGGGTAGGTCGGGTAACCTGATTCACACATATTTTTTTCTTGGCCTAATTGCTTAATTTGGTTATTTTTTTCCTGTTTGTAATGATATAACTGATCCTTTCCCTTTTCTCTCCTACCACAAACCTTACAGCCTTGTTTCAATCATGAGGACATCGCACAACTTCATGTGGAAAAAAAGGATACTCGTCTTTCCTAGTATTGTCTTTGATTTTGTATCTTGATGAGAAATCATCTTTTTCTTCTTTCATCACTTCAACACCTCGTCCTCATTAAATAATAAAGGTCGGAGATAAGATGATGTTTTTATAACAAAAATAAAAATGATATTTTTCTAATTTTCCGATGATACAGGGGTGATAACAGTCAGAAAATCATAATCCTGAAATCCATATTATTATATAACTAAGAAAAAAGGCCGATTTTCATTGGCTTATAGCGCTCACGTGGCCAGTCAACATATTGTCATATTCACTGGCTGGCGCGCGCTTGCCGGTGAATATTAGTTACTAAAATTAGACTCCTTGTGTTTTTGCTGTTCCGGTTCTGCTTTTCTAAAGCGTCGCTAATTATCCTATCGTAGTTGCCGAGAAAGCAACAAATGATCTATTTCGATTTTATTGCACAATAAACGATGAAAACAAATTTGTAGACTTCAGCTTCTTCCAAATTTACGCCTCTGCACTGAAGAACTCCCGCCAATACTTAGACCACGTCGCATACGTTTACATGTATTTGTAACGTCTTTCAAGCGTAAAAACGACGTTACACCGTCTAACGCCATGAATGACGTCATTTTCCAGTAAAACAATGACGTCAGCTATCACACATTTTCCCTGCGCTTTCAAAGCTGTGAATTTTTGTTTGATATATCACACTATTTTAACATTGGCTCTACAGGCCAGGCTTGTCAGAATTCTTGTTAGTAAATGTTGAAGGATGACACTCATGCACAACATATATAAAGTAGTAAACGGGTGGTCTTATCTAGGTCTGCACTGTTTCAACTAAATACTTGACTGTCCCAAAACTTGTATATAAGTTCAGTATTTTTTTCAGGTGCAATGATACCTATACATCTTTCGCTAAATGTTATATAATAAAACAGTTATTGACTAATGAGGCATTGGATATGATGTGATATCGACCAGAGAATATCAATATTGACCGAGGCGAAGCCGAGGTCAATATTGGTATTCTCTGGTTGATATCACATCATATCCAATGCCTCATTAGTCACTAATTGTATAATATTTAATCCTGGAATTCTAATATTGACTTGACAAGACTTTTAAAACTGGTTAAATACAGCTAATAACAAGCTTTTATTAAGGCATTAACTAGCCAAACTTACTAAAGTACTGCCGCATTAATAAGAAACGCGAAAAATCGACTTTAAGTGCATCTTTTCACGTTATTTTCTCTAGAACTTTTCGATATGCGGATAGAAAAAGCTGCAGTATTTTTTGACAAAATTTTCAACCTGATGTTTTTGCTGTGTTTTTCTGTAATTAGATGGAATTTTGGCATATTTTTTGGCTCTTTTCAACGGGGGAGTATTACTGTTGTTAGAATGGACATAAACTGACCCAGTTTATTAATATTATGCAACGGTTGACTAAATAATTTGTCCGTGATCCTCGTGTAGGTTATATACTGAACAAAAGTGAAAACGCTACACCTGAATTGTTTGCCATTTATATGCAAAATGATGCAATCCAGTAAAGCAAATGAAAGTGTATCTGACTGTTCAAAGACTGGGTTATGCATAAAGTAAAAGGTTTACGGATGTTGTCCCGAGGAAACACATGAAAGTAAGAAAGAGGGCAAAGATCAGGAATCGATACAATCAAGCCCACACCTACCAAGGATATAAATAAAAAATTGAAAAGTGATAACTTCACAATAGACTCCTTTCACATTGTTACCTCCCTTAGCAATCGCTCTTCAATTGAAAATCGATAAAGTCGTTTTTGCAAATGAAGGGGCAGATTGCTTGTTAGTTACATTACCAAAACACATATTGTTACTTAATAAGTCTATTTTTGGTCTTTAACAGCTAGAATGGGATTGCTTTATTCACGAAATAAGATAAATCTTTGTTTTCATATACATTTTCTATTTCTTGCATACTATTTTCACAATAATTAGTGTAAAATATACGTTTGATATAGAGCTAAAATCGGCGCACAACTATAAATGCTCATATGAAATCCTCTACTTCAGGCACGAATTCACCAGAACTATTTGAAATACATGCATCCCAACTAATATGCAACCATTGACAACTCAGACGAGCATGTGCACACAGTATCACCAGGGCATTCGCTGCTCGTACACATCTCGGACCCATTGTTGTGTCCGAGCGCACACAAAGAAAAGCGGTAGACGGAAGCTCAGACAAAAAATAGATCTAAGGCGTCTAGCCCCATCAGATAAGCATGCACACTGCTGCATGCTACCAGATAGACGTGCGTGTATGCTGCAAGCACAAAGTGGCGAATCCAGGATTTCTGTAAAGCGGGTTCATATTTTTTTTATGTATAAAGGTGCGTGTGGGGGATGCTGATTATATCTCATATTTCTTAAATATCCCATGAAAATGAAATAATTTGGTCTCACTGAGACCAAATTATTTCATTTTTATAGGATATTCAAAAACGGGAGGGGGAAGGTGGTTCGAGCGAACCCCCTCTGGATCCGCCTCTGCACAATGACTAAGCATAGGCTATGCGATAAAAGCGGTCTCATTAAACAGAGTAAGTATCTCCATTCATAGACCCTTTATACACAACGTCCACTTATGCGCAGGCTCGCGAGAGCATTCGCTGTTCCCACACACAAATTTTGGATGCAGCTCACGATCAACTTTAAAGAAGGCGACTTATCGCCTCATAAATCATTCAGACTTTGAACGCGTGCCGACCGACCGACGTAGCTAGATTTTATTGCTTTCATGCCCCGGGCATTACAAAAATTCACACAGTGAAGAACCGGATGCATGGCACGATGCGAGAAAACCCGACTTTGGTGCATGTAAACAACAAAGGCACAGGCTGGTCTTCGTAACCACGTTGTCTGATCAGTGACTTTGCTAGCCGCTTAATGAAAAGTATTTCTACACTTGCTTCAAGCAAAATTTAATTTTTCTAGCTAGTCTCTATAGCTGAGCAGAATAGTTTGAGTCTTTCTCAGTAAGAAACCCTGAAGACAAATTTTCTCGTGGGATGGCCAAAATGTATCTTATCACTAATTTTAGCCACGGACATGTTACTGGGCCCGCGTTTAAGCCCCAGAAAGACCATGTTTAAACGTCAAGTGTACGAAAGGCAACCATACACCTTGGATAAACATGAACTTCACTGCTCGCATACGCATAGTATGGAGGGAAATTATTGATATGATAAAATGTAAGTAATTTTATTTTAAATGTATGCATATTTTTGCTAAAGAAAGATAGAAATAGTGAAAATGCACCCGTGGGCTTTGACTTGTGGGCGCATTCTAAAACATTACTTGAACTAGTTCATAAGATTTGTGCACTAATTCCATATGCGCATAATAATTTTCTAAACACACGGGCACAGCTTTGACAGATCATTATATCTTTTTAAGCAATAGAAATAAAATGATGATTTATTACGAAATAAATACACCCGCTCATTCGAAAAAAGTTAGTCTTTGATGCTTAGAAATCAATTATTGTGATATCAAATATTCCGTTTTATATTAAGAATATTGGAATTAATCAGTTATTTGGTATATTTATCATTTTATTTTACTATTAGTCTAATCTTTATTTGCAAATTTATTTTTCCTTTCATCTTTTCCATATTCCGTTGTGTAGGGTATACGCCGCCGTATAAAGGTTGCCCCTTTGAGTGTTATCTCGCGGAGATAACGCGGAACGAGACAGTTTGGCGCATGCGCACTAACAATGTGAAAGGAGTCTATTAGACATCACAAACGAGAGCCAAGAGGTCAGCCCTTTCCAAGTAACGGACCACGAGGCATCAATAAACAGACGTGCACGAAAGCATAACACAAACAAGACAGAAATATTAATTTAAATGTGACAGGGGTCCTATTTTTGAGGTTACAAATTTGAACAGAAATCTCACACAGTTAAAGGCCTTCAGAAATCCACTGCCAACCAGATCCGACTGAACGAAATTGTAGTCTTAGACATATGACAACCAAAATTATGCATTGATTGTTTAGAAAAGCAACCTAAGAAAGCGGGTTTGTCGTCAAATTGGCCAAGCGTGATATTTTAACACTGAAATCTCCATAGGAAAATCAATATGTTGTTGCATCTTAAGCCTCGTTTATATGCACAATATACATCCCGGTGCAAATATACACCCGGGGTGTAAATTTGCACCTGGGGCGTATTTTGGTTATGTAAACGGTGTTTTATGAAAATGCACCCGGGTGCAAATTTGCATCCGGGTGCAAGTTTGTCCACCTTTGTAGGTGGTGCAAATTCGGTTGAGCAAATTAGCACCCAGGTGCACATTTGCCCTTAGGTGCAAATTGCGCACATGAACGCAACTTGTTATCACATATGTACAATTTGATCTTAGATTCTGATAAATTGCCCATCTTTTCTATATGAACATGTACATGTGTATGAAAATAAACTATATAAATAGTCCCTATATCAAACTTAAGGTTATGACCACCCTTAACGATTGATGTATCAATATAGATTCCTAACCTCAGCAATAGAAATCAGAGTTTGGCAGAACCCTGGCGCCATGCACGAGTCCTTGCTATCCGATGTAGACATCGGTGAAAAGGTTTCCCCCTGTATAATAACGGAGTGACCACCCTTAACGATTGATGTAATCAACGTGATGTTCAGACAGAGCAATAATTAAAATATGTCTACCCTCTACCTCCCCCCCCCCCCCCCCCCCCCCCCCCCCCCCCCCCGAATTCGGGAATCCAAACCTCTTGTAGCCATTGATAACCTCGGTTGAGCCATTTCCTTGAGATTTAGAAGAGTTCCTCAACAATTGAAGACCAAACCCGTTTCACACATTCACAAGACGTTTATTATTTTGCTATTACGAAGAAGTTCTCAGTTGTCCAGCTCTGCGCAGTCCTAAGTCAAACTGTCACCAGCAGTTCAATTGAAACAACTTAACGCACACGCGCATTCCGTTGCAGCTTTCGCGCAGTTTGTCGCAGAGCCTTGACATTCGGAAGCCATGGATCATCAGTTCATGTATAGGTCTCAAACACTACGTGCGTCCACCTCTCTTGACCAGATAGTCATATATTCACTTAGTACAGCTGCAACAGCTTCTATAAGTGCCATTTATGCACCAGTCATTTGTATCCACTGCTCCCCCACCTACGGGGATGGGCTGGGATAATGATTTTCACTTTCCAGAGCCCTGGTATAAGCCCCACCCTGTGGGGACAAGCTGATGGTAACAACCCTGCTCTTTGCCCCACCATACACAACAGAAAATCCCAGCAGGATTAGTGTCCCAATGTTATACCCCCACACTTCCCAGCACTGCAGGAACAATCAAAAAGTAATTGTCCAGCACCTTACCCCTGCTATTCCACGGCTATTCCCGTAGGTGGGGGCCGTGGATACAAATGACTGGTGTATTATCCTCTTTAAATATTGTATAAAAAAATTAAGCAAATAAAACCAAATGGAGGTGCATTTTTCTCACACGGCGGTATCTTGAACTGACTAATAATCGAAACATTCTTAACACATCGAATTTCTCCTTAAAGTAAAACTGAAACATTTGTGATATGTTTAAAGAGAAAATCCAATAACATATGAACACAATTTATTACATATGAACGCTACATAAGGGATGCAAATTTACTCCCGGGTGCAATTTTGGAAGACCAAATCAGGAGTAAATTTGCACCAGGGTGCAAATTGTGCATATAAACGAGGGTTTTAGTCTGAGCACATAACTGGTCGAGAAATGGTAGGAACAATGTGCTGATAGGTCTACCTGATCAGGCAAAAGGAAGAAAGTTATCAAAAATCGTGATAAATCGAAGATTACCAAATATTTAATATTCCCTATTTGTTTTTGTCAAAGGGAGACATTTTACAATTTTTTTTACAAATTGGATAAATTCGAAATTGATTTCTGAGCTTGTTTCAAATGATAATACAGTTTTCTTGTGTATTAATGCAACACAAGTATGACGAATTCTGATAAGCATAACAATCCTTTTTGCGCATGCGCAATTGCAAAATTCAGTGAATAAAGCTTTGAACACAAAAAAAGGAATTAACTCAGACATCAAACGAAACAAATTGGTGGTGCTTCGACGAATTGCTTGCTGGATGTCTTGAAAACATTATTAAGCTTCAGTAAATACTTTTCGTCCAAATATAAAATACTGTAGTGTAGCATTTTCACTATTGTTCAGTATAGCATAAAGTGTATCGTGCATATAAAGTACTGCTGCATAAATAAGAAACTTCAGATGTACGTTTTCAAATTAAATCGCATTGAGCATTCAATAATCGTGTATCATTTCAGACAGTATTTAGCCGGTATTACGGCTAATTTTTGCTCTAATAATTCTGATGGTAGAATTTGGGCATTTTATTCCACTTATTTGACACTTGACAGGGATAATCCTGGGATAGGCCTAATCCATTTTGTTAGAAAACTATTATTTCTGCTAAAATGGACGTTATTTTTAGCTGGGCCTCATATATAAGCTATTCAAAGCTCATGTCAATTATGCTCTAATATAGATATTAAGGATTCTTGGGCCCATCAAATTTTGCAAAGGGCCCATAGAAATTTCAAAAGGCCGATTCAAATTATGTAATCTGCATGGATTTGAATAGGATAAGGGCCATTGGTCCATTTTAAGGACCCATCATCATTTTGGTCCAGGAATATCCCTGACTTGAGTGTTACCATTGAAAGAATGTATGTAAACAGCTCAAATTAACTAATTACAAAAAAATGAATGGTTGACTATAATACTACATATGTAGTTGAAAATGTTTAGGCCGTTAACCACTGTAAAAGTTGTTTTCATACAACTGTCCAAAATAGCCACATCACGCTGTTTTAGTAGAAAATGTCCTTACAAACATAGCAAACAGTATTTACTCGGATCAAACTGATCGTATTGGATCAGTTGGATATGTGTCTACGCTGATTGAATTGATACTATCAACTGAACGGCAGTGCTTAAAAATAAAACTGGCACGTACAAAGCAATAGCGATTTTAAAATGTGTGATGCTTTTGACACTTACCTGTAGAAAATTAAGTACAGATATATAGGCCGTCACATGGCTGTTACACCGTTTGATTTCCCCCCGCTTTTAAGAAAGCCTAAAAATGTCGAAATTCCCAAGAGATTAGGGGTCAGGGCAGTGGTAATAGATTCTTCAAACAATTTTCTTCTGACACTGCAGGATATTCTTAATCCAGATTTGAGCCTAACGTTCGGAAAAATGCAAGTATTAAAATGATATTCCACATTTTCGTGTTTTTTATTATTGCGGCAGGACTATAATTTAAAGACAAGAATAAATAAGTTAAGGCAATATATTTCAAAGTTTTACAATGATAAGTATTACCTGATTGACAAGCTTAAATCCTTGGTCAGGATTAATCCTGAACTTTACCACCCCTGCATGATGATAACATCTGTTGTGGTATACATGATGACTCTCTATCTACAAGTACCTTTTAAGACTGTGCAAACACTATTACCACAGAGATAAAGAAAAAAGTTTATCTTATTCTTAGTTATAACGTATGTTGTGGATGCTCAAAAGAACCATCTCAATGAGATGGTCCTTTGAGTACCCAAGACATTTTGGTTTGGTTAAGAAATAAGAAAATAAACAATTCTAATGCACATGTATCATGACTTCTGATTGGTTAAAGTCATCAATTTATGACTGTATATCCTGCGATATACTGTCGGAAACTCAACATCATTATGTATCGCCGCTTTTCATTGGCTGACAAGTGGTTTTACACAGCTGCCAGCCACTGGCTGTAAATACTTCAAACTACATTTCAATCGACTTTTTTGAAGAGGTGCATTAGAATGGAAATAACCATATTCAAAATATAAATTTAGGGAGGTGTATCGTCCGATATACGTTTGGAAATCACATTTTACTGCTTGACTGTCACCTTCGATATACGTTTGGAAATCACATTTTACTGCTTGACTGTCACCTTGTGGCAAGTTGCCGTAAAACTAAATTTCCGACTGTATATCCAATGATATACCTCCCCAAAGGAAAATTTTGAATACAGTTATATCCTGCAAGTAACTTTCAAACAAATCTTCAACAGGGAGCGCAGTGGCTCAGTGGTAGAGTGCTTGACTCCAGACCGAAGGGCCGAGGCTTCGAGCCTCACAGGCGTCACTGCGTTGTGGTCCTTGAGCATGACACATTTATCCTTGCTCAGTACTGGTTCAACCCAGGAAGACCCGTCCCTATATAACTGAAAGATTGTTGATGGGACATAAAGAATCAAATCAAACAAACAAATCAAACAAATCTTTCTATGATGTTACCTTTTCCTTTCCACTTATATTTAGCAACAGACTGACTGAAGTCGACATGTATACGTCTATCATCTATCAATACATTGTCCATCTTGAAATAAGCATTCTCACATTCTTGAGGCTGAAAGGACACAATAATATCAGGGTTCCCACAGAAATTTGAAAACACAACTCCATGATTTTCCCATGATTTTCCATGATCAATGATGTAATTTCAATGAATATTTAATGCACAGCCTCCAACCTGCCTTTTAGTGGCATCTTCACCACGCAGAGCATAAATGTGGAATGCAGCAACAGTGATATATTTAAATAAGCATGCTTGTAGACCATGCATGCATTTTGAAATAATTAAAACCAGTAGCCAGAAAACTAGCTGTCAGACACACAAAACTTGTGTGTCTGACAGCTAGTTTTCTGGCTAGAGGTGGTTTCTTCAAATAATTTCACAGAATTCCATGATCTTTCAATGATTTTTTTTTTTCAAATTCCATGAATGTAACTTTTTTTTGTAATATACCAGATTTTCCATGATTTCCAGAGCTTGGGGGAACCCTGTCATATGGAGAAGCATGAAAACTAGCAACCTGTATACCCCTCTTATCAACCCTTTGTAGACAAATGGAATCTACCATAAAGTTTGATACAGTTAAGTCAAGATGGTCCATTGCATATATTGAGGACACAAAGATATTATTTCCAAATAATATTGTTTTTTTTCTCTCTGAAGATCATTTTTGCCTTAGCAAACAGTACAGGCCCAGATGAAATGCCGCATTCTGCAGCATTTCATCTGGGTCTTCACTGTTTTTCTAAAAGTACCTGTCTACCATATCCAAGCTCTAAAGAATTAATTTTCTTTTTGTCTTATTATTTTTGTCTTAACAAACAGTGCAGACCCTGATGAAATGCCACATTTGTGTGGCATTTCATCTGGGTCTTCACTGTTTGCCATATCCAAGCTCTAAAGAATTAATTTTCTAAGGACACTGAAAGTCATGTAAAATCTGAAAGCAGCTTAAGGGCTCAACTTCCAATGGAAGTATTTCCCGTATTCTGAAAGTGGTGTTCATCAAGGTATATGTAATAATATGATTTTAAGGCTCCGCTGACACATAAAATTTAATTTGCGACCGTAAATCCTACTATATGAAAGTTTTAAATATATCAGAAGCCAGCTGATTAGGATCTACTCTATTTTCAATACAATATATTGTTTTTAATTGTTTGTTTGATTTGATTCTTTACGTCCAATCAACAATCTTTCAGTTACACAGGGGCGAGTCTTCCTGGGTCAAACCAGTACTAAGTTAGGATAAATGTGTCTTGCTCAAGGACCACAACGCAGTGACGCTGGTGAGGCTCAAACCCGCGGCCCCTCGGTCTCGAATAAAGCATTCTACCACTGAGCCACTGAGCTCCCTCAATACAATATATATTGAGTGTGTGTTGAGTTTAACATCCCACTAACAACTACGGTCACACTACACCGCAAAGGTTCCTCAATATAGGGATCAAACATGATTTTTTATGCATTAACATCTGCTGGACCCGGAGGGTGTTGTTGAAACTGGAGCCTGAAAGGCGAGGGTTTAATGACCCCGAGGGGTCTAGCAGATGTTAGAGTAACAGAAAACCATGTTTCATCGCTATTATTGCATAAAGTCGTTTTGTCGCTTGAAAACTTTGGAAAAACGCTTTGAAAAGATCATTTTTTTTATTACCAAAAATGATGTGCAAAAGTATGAAGGATTTGTATGTTTTAAAAATGCCTGTTCCAGACCAAAGACAAACGTCATCCTGACGTAACTAAATATGTTCACTTCTATGCATATTACTGTTGGTGATCTCAATTTTTGTGATGGTTCTAGAATGTGTATACCTAAAGAAAAAAGCTGTGCATCAACAGCATGGGAATTGCTGAATACTTGCTTTTTTGTCGGTTAATACATGACTGTTAATAGCGTGTGACATGGCTTTTTACACAATAATACATCATACATTTTGGTTTAGAATGGTAAGAGTTAAGTGTTCAGTATAATAAAGAGCTCACTTTTTCAAATTCTATAAAGGCATACTGTAAGGATTCTTTTGTCTTCTGATCCCGAATCACTTCACAGCTGAAAATTAGAAAGAAGAACAGGCCTTTAGTTATGCCTCGGTTACATTTGCCTTCCAATGAGTTTACGATGCCCGTACGATGTCCAAATCACCCTTTTCATGCTGCCATCACAAGGAAACCTTGCCATCATTGTACGGATTCATGGGCATCGTAGCCTCTATGATTTTGTTTAGCTCCGCACTATGACAAGTTCTAGAAAAATTGCAAGATTGTGCCCGTAGACACATCACAGGTAGATAGCACGATATGAAAAAAGACAATAAGCAATGCTTATTAGATACCCCCCGCACAGTAAGAGTCAGTGAAAAAACTTGGCAAGTTATAGTTCGAACAAGAAGACCTTAGTTTTGATAAGAAGATTTCAGTAGAATCTGTGCAAACAAAAATTATAAACTCCTTCATGCATATGTTCAATGTGTCTACATTGTATCGGCAAAGTATCAAATTGCTCCATCAAAAGCTGTAGTAGGAGTTGATTGGCCCATAAAGGCACTATACATGCATATACAAAAGCCATATAAGGGAATAATTGTCTAAGTTCAACAAAACTTATAAACTCCTTCATGCATATGTTCATTGTGTCTACATTGTATTGACAAAGTATCAAATTGCTTCATCAAAAGCTGTGGTAGGAGTTGATCGGCCCATAAAGGCACTATCAATGCATATACAAAAGCCATATAAGGGAATAATTGTCTAAGTTCTCACAGCTTCAAAAGCTGTGGTAGGAGTTGATCGGCCCATAAAGGCACTATCAATGCATATACAAAAGCCATATAAGGGAATAATTGTCTAAGTTCTCACAGCTTCAAAAGCTGTGGTAGGAGTTGATCGGCCCATAAAGGCACTATCTATGCATATACAAACACCTTATTAGGGAAAAATTGTCTAAGTTCTCACAGCTGTCATTTTGTCAAAAATTATTTTTTTTCATGCATATGTTCAATGTGTCTACATTGTATAGGAAAAGTATCAAATTGTTCCATCAAAAGCTGTGGTAGGAGTTGATTGCCCCCATGTATGGCCTATAACAGCATAAGCATAAAGCACTATATTAAAAGCCATTTAGAACTACAAAGGGAAATAACTCCAATAGAATTGGCCCCTAGCCCTTACTTTTTTGTCTAAAGTATTTGTCTTGCATATATGAACATGTTTGCAAGGTTTGATGAAAATCCAGCAATGACTCTTCGAGTTATTAAGGAAACAAAGCGTTACGGAGGGACGGACGGACGGACGCACGGACGGACAACGTGAAAACAGTATACCCCCTACAAACAAAGTTTGCGGGGGGTATAACTAGTGCAGGCACTGCAAGCTGATCCTGAGAAGGCTGCACGATTTTAGATAGTCATTTGGGCACAAAAACTGATCGTAGGTTCTTGAGATAATCGTAGGGAACCCGCAAGGACATCTCACAGGCATCGTAGGATTTTTGTGCAGAGGTCGTGAAGATTACACTATAACAGTAAGATGACTGTACGGTCTCCGTATGATCTCCGCATGGTCTCTTTAAGGACTGTTCTGTCGTCGAAAGAAATTGCAGGGTGATCGTTAAAAATGTAAACACATACGTAGTAGCATAGAGCCACCTACGATGCAGGCCTTCAGATTTATGGTGGGCTCGGGTCACTGTCCCATGATTTCAAAATATGGCCCATCACTTTCCATGGCAGTGGGCCAAGAGGACCAATCCTTTTTAGATGTGAAAAAAATCTCACTTTAATAAAAAATATTCATCTTGTAGCATGTCTACAATCTCCACAAAACAGAAAGTACATGTAGGTAGTCAATACAGTAAAACCTGTCATAAGCAGCCACTCAAAAAAGACAAAACAAAGATCTTAATAACAAATGGTAGCTTAATGAAGGTCAAAAGTATTGCAGAATGCTCCCTTCAGAGCATTCTGCAATACTTTTGACCTGCATTAAGCGATAATTGATCTTCTTTTTTGAATGGCAGCTTAAGACAGGTTTTACTGTATAATCAGCAGACAATATACATATATATGCATACAAGTAACTGTGTCAGTGTGTAGGTAAAGTACACTACCCAAATGTCAACTGTGATTAGTTTGATATGCTAGAACCCATCATTTCAGAAAATGACCCACCATTTTTTGCTCAATGGGTCACTTCGGCCAACAAATCTTGAAAAAAATCTGAAGCCCTGACGATGCCTGTAAAAGTGTACCGTAAATCATAGACAAATAAATTGTGCGATGTCCATGGCAAATGTAATTGAGGCATATAGTCTAAAGAGTGCATACCAAAAAATAACTTTCGTATTTCTCAACCAAATCATAAGTTGTGGGTACTCAAAAGAACCGTCTCAATGAGACGGTTCTTTTGAACACCCAAAAACATGTTACACTTTTACGCCATCAATGAGTGTCTTTCTGGAAAAAATAGTGTGGTAAACCCCTAAATTGGGAAATTTGTTATTGTGCACAACTATGGCATTTTTGGTCAAATACAAAACAAATTAGCTATTACACTTACTATTGCTATAAAATTGAAGGAGAAATAAGATGCAATTTTGGTAGTAGATTTTCACCAAGTAGCTTGTGTGTGTGGTGACTGAATGAAAATCCCATTCTTTTTTTGGAACATTGGATTTTTTTTTTCAAAATTGAGGAAAAAGTCACCTAAAATAACACTGACCACCTACCTAGTATGGGCCTCCAGAAAAAAGAGCCTAATTAAATTTTATTTCTCAACCAAAACGTAAGTTGTGGGTGCTTAAAAGAACCGTCTCATTAACACTGTTCTTTTGAGCACCCAAAACACATTACATGTTAAAACTAATAGATAAGGAAAAAACACAATTTTAATCTCAAAATGTGTAACCTATAACAAAAAATTAATTTGCTATTCTAAATGCAATAAATTCAGTGTAATGACTAATGAGAGTATTTTACCTCTTAATGTTTCCAAATCTTGAGAAGATAATTTCCAAATCTTCATCCGTTGTGACAGGATTCAGTTTACACACAAACAGGACATTTTCTGGTGGCGCAATATCTTCATCAGGAATATCACCAACCTAAAACAGAAAAACTGTGAATTATACTGATAGGCCAAATAAAAAAATACCTGTGTTAAGGGTAACCTGACCCTACCTAAATATACTGGTGAAACCTAGATTTTTTTCAGGTTTTCTGGAAAAAATGTACTTTTATGCATTTTGAAAGGCGAAATGCCTTTCAAAATGCATAAAATTATATATATTTTTTTAAAGAAATATGTGTGGCTACCCTACGTAAAGTTTTCAGACCAGTTACCCAAAACATACTTATTTTTTTATTTGGCCTTAATTTGTTTGAGAGTATTATTTGAGCCAGCACATGAGATTTTGGAACTTATTCCATATGTATGAATGACTCTAAGCAGGCTGTAGTGTTGTGACTAGAGCACGGCATTGTGGGATTCCCGCGATTTTACCATTGAGGTCCCTTAAAAATGCACCCAGCGTGGGCCTAAGGGCGTGCCGTCAAAAATCCGTGGAAATTTTTTCATTATTTATAATTGCTTCCTTATTTAGCGTAACCTAGTAAAGGGAAGTAAATAGTGCAATTTAGACTGTGCATGTGGTATTTACTAATGATAAATGTCGCATCGGTATTCATTTCTCAACCAGTCCAACAACAATGGCAGAAAAATCGAATTTAGAAGGACAAAAGCTATTTTAATATAGAAATACTAAATTTGCTGGTGAATTCAAAGCTAGGGCAATGGCAGAAAGTACTTCACTGTCATCTGCACCCTTTCTTGAGCCAAAACTACATCGAGTTCAAAATTGAATAAAAAACCGAACTGAAAACTGTATTCAATTTAACAGGTAAAAATTGGATAGATTTGGTGTGTCCCCCAGAATTTGCAAATGTCCCCCTGAAATTCGGATAGAGGGACACTGGTGTTCCCCAGAAATCTTGACCTAGGCACAACACTGTTTAAGTAACCCCCATGCTGACATATCCAGTGGGGCTAGGTCTAAAATTTTGGGTCTGATTCTATATCTCCATCCATACTTTGTGTATGTGAGCACAGGCCTTTAGTTAAAAGTGGGTACCAAAAATTATTTTTTTCTTGTCTCTCAACTAAAACATAATATATGCTAAAACTGATGAGTAAGAAAATATTTATAATTGTACGCTCAAAAATTTCATTTATCTAAACCTATGTGAGCAGCTCGAAAATATAATAGTTTCATGTGATGGTCCATTCTACCCTTTATCTCATAGAGACGCCTTTTAACCCTTTTGCAAACAGGGCAGACCCAGATCAGGCAGCTCTTGTATGAACTGCCTTATCAGGGTCTACTCTGATTGCATATGGAAATATGATGTATCTGATCCTACACTAGTGGACCTGACAAGTAATTTCTTTGTTTTATGTACCAACATGAAATTTATGTATATATAATTATATAATATATACTAGAGCAGAAGTCGATGGTACACCATCACAAATACCCGCTTTTTGACCTTTAACCTTTACCTTGGGGTCAAGGTCACACAAAATGTTGCTCAGTACCTTCAACATAATATGATCTATGCACCTGTAAAGTTTGAAGTTGCTATGTCCAATGGTTAAGGAGAAGAAGCATTTACAAAAAATACACTACGGTAAATCTTGTATTAGTTCGTACACTCGAATAGTTCGTACACCATAAATTATTCATGGCCGGTCAGCTCAAAATGTCATGTATTAGTTCGTACAGTGGTCATTTTTCCTATTTGTAATTTTTAATAGTTCGTACACAACGTTTTTTCCGTTCATTTGGTCAATCATTGTGTCTGTCTACGATGCTTTCGTTTTTCGTCGAGCACGTCAGTTAACAAACATATCAGCGGAACAGGAGCGTTTCGCCTGTCAGTGCGATCGTCAGTGTCGATTATGCGCGTGCATCCAGCATTGATGCATGCCAAACTCTTAATCAATGATAAACGCTAGGTTCAATGAACGTCGTACTGATGCAAATCGCGGAGATATTTTGTCCAGTCATGACAAAAATCAAATACATGTACACAACTACGCAGGCGTGCACACAGTGTCGTACGTGTCTGTGATCATTGAGCCTTTCTGGTCTTTCTGTGTCATAAATATGCCCAAGTTTTTTTTTTGAATCACTGGATCCAAGCATGATGAAACCATATCGGCTGGTATTTATCACAAATGTTATCAGCGAAGGCTCAGGGGAGCCTGTGCTTTTGTGCAATCCCGTCGGGTAACTCAAATTTTTGGAGTGGATGAAGAATCTAGACACCCACTAATTAGCTGTGCTTTAAATGTGCGTGCATCAATTTCATTTCCAAGTTTCACCAAAACGCGCACGCAATAAGCGTAATAAAATAACTGTATACATTGTATATCCGATGGAACTTTTTATCAAACAAAGACGACACTGATGGGCCTAGCGCGGCGTCCTCATGAAATTGTATTATGGGTCTTACACATTAAATGATTCCTGTGGATCATCATACGTACGCACAGACGCACAAACCAAGATGAAAAGTGATTTATGCATGCTTCTGCATCATGCTTTACATTGGGCTGTCTATGAAACGAGCCAGTTCATGAGATTATGGTACCTCTCGCACATGCAACCAGCGACGGCTCAGACGAGCCTGCACATCCGCACAGTCTTGCCAGAGGCATAAATGCTCACATACTAGGAATTTAGATGAAGGTGCATGTCTAAAGTTAGGCTTATAGTCCCACTAACACCGCAACAATTGCTTGCTTTCAGATAAGAAAAAAATGGTCGAAAAAGCCTCTCGTTTACCGTCCGTGTATATTTAAATTTGCACCCAATTCCGCGAGAAACTTTTTTGTATGCAAACAACAAAGGCGCAGATCAGCCAGCGCAGCTGCGCAGTTCTACCAATTATCTCTAGAAAGTATGATAGCTAAACCTGCTACATGCAAAAAATAAAATTCCTGTCAGACATTCGTGCGCGGATCCAGACAATTCCAATGGGGGCGGGGGGTCGAATTGCTTCTCGAGGGAGGTTCGTACCAGTTTCTTCTAGGAAATGATTTTCATGGGGAGGTCCGGACCCCCTGCCCCCTCTGTCTCCGCCCATATCAGAGTTTCAAACAGTTTGAATTCACATTTTATTTATTTTTTTGCTGGGCCTGGTCAATTCACAAAACGTCTGCTAATTATATCAGCTGACGCCAAGGGCAAAGACAGCATGATCCTTTTTAAGATCAAAGAGACCGCTTACATCAATTCCGTCCACGTGTTGTTTTAAAGTTTGGGGTCGCACGTGATGATGGCCTTGACGCAAGAAATTGTACATTACAAATTAAACAGTGGCCCAGGCGTTATGAACAAGTCGAACAGGATTAATGCGCGGATCCATGAATTTTGTCAGGCAGGGGGGGGGGGGGGGGGGGGGGGGGGGGGGGGGGGGGTCGAGGCCCGACGGCCAGAAAACAGTCTGGACAATGGTTTTTTTAGTCATCAGCTTATTCTACAGTTTACAGAGTGGATCCAATGGTTTTATTACAGAAGGGAGGAGGGGGTCCAACTTCTTCCAGGGGGTTGGGGTGTTCAAAGAAAGACATATAACTTGTGATTTTTCAGGGGGAGGGTCCGGACCCCCTACCCCCCCCTCTAGATCCGCACGTGGGGTCGCCTGACGCCACTGTTTGCTTACAGAATCATGGTCTATCAAAATTTAAATAAAACTGAAAAATACCACCCAACGACGACTAAACGAAAAAAAAAGCTATCTCCTGCTGGTCGAGATAGCAAGTGCGGATCCAGAGGGGGGTCAGGGGGTCCGGACCCCCCTGGAAAATCACAAGTTATATGGGTTTCTATAGGGTATAAACAATTGGACCCCCCTGGAAAAAGCTGCCCCCCCCCCCCCCCTGGAAAATGTTGGACCCCCTCTGGAACCTTGAAAAATGATAGTTTTCTTCGAAATTAACCATTTGACTTCAGTAAAATAAGCTGAGGACTAAAAAAACGTTGTCAGGGCTTTTTTTGTCAGATTGACCCGGACCCCCCCCCCCCACCCTGACGAAAAATCCTGGTTCCACGCATGGAAAGCAAAATGTATACGGGATAGCATGGTGGGATAGCATGGTGTTCAAATAGCAGTGCAAAGTGAGACTAGCATGTGCATCCGACCCTGTTTCTGGCTGTAAAAGGGTCAGTTAGCCTCATATCACGAAAGACAGATTTTCTCATGTAATGGCTTTTCCATGGTCAAGCGACCGAAGATGACAAAGTACGGGAATCTGGTTCTACATTGATTGCCATTATCATAATCTTAGAATGCTAGCAGCCTAACACCGAGCTATACTGGGACGAGCTAACACGTAAGGGGGTGTGCGAACAAGCTGAGCATGTTATGTCGCCACAAGGAATACGACGTATGATGAAGACTCGAACCAACCAACCTATGCAGAAATATAGGTGTTTATACAAAGCCTTTAAATGGAGTAAGCATTCGCAAAAATTGTAAGTTGTGGGTCTTTTTACAATATGAAGGCAGAGAAATGTACTACTCTGATTCATGAGAAATCTGCGTTCCAGTTGTTCATATTTCATATTTAGAAGTCGCCATTTTCATTTTCAGTTTTCATTCCAAATCAACGAGTGTACGCGTACGTCTAACCTGTAGGACTGAATGTACGTACATGTATTGTCTTGTCTACTTCTATGCTGCATTTTCGAGGGTTCTAAGAAAATAAGAATCTACATCATGACCAAAAACGAAAGCTGCGATATACATTGCTCTGTTACGTTGTAGAGCTAGCCGTCGGTAGTGAACAGCAGTTGTATTTTTGTTATGATTTCTCAGACCCAGTGGGTCTGAATATGATTTCAATCAAGACAATCGTCATAGAACAAGTCCGACGTGGCATCTCTTCCGTAAAGCAGGCCTATGTAAAGTTGGCCTGTAACCGGGTGATATCGCCGGGTATATCGCACATTGCATGTGAGTCGGTTGAAACGGCAATCCAGACTTTTATGTTTTGTTGTTTATTTTCAATCTTTCACCATGCTATTAAAAATGTTAGTTTGATTGAAAATACTGATCAGACATTCAGCCTGTAATTAGGCTAAAAGGATAAACAGAAATTCCTCCCTCTTTGGCAATTTTCACATGTTTTTGGTCCAGTTTTTCGATCTTCAGAATTTCATTTTATTAGTTCGTACAGTCCCGTTTCTCGGAAAAATAATTTTTATTAGTTCGTACACAGCGAAAAATAATCATTGTTTACTGTACGAACTAATACAAGATTTACCGTATATGACCTTGACCTATGGGTCAAGGTCACACCAAATGTTGTCTAGTGCCCTCCAAATCATATGACCTTTGCACCTGCAAAGTTTGAAGTTGCTACGTCCGACAGTTTAGAAGAAGATGCATTTACAAGAAAGTACATTATTTGACCTTGACCTTCAGGTCAAGGTCACACTAAATGTTACCCAGTGCCCTCTACATCATGTGACATATGCACCTACAGAGTTTGAAGTTACTACGTCAAAAGATTTAGGAGGAGAAGCATTTACAAGAAAATTCATTATTTGACCTTGACCTTGGGGTCAAGGTCACACAAAATGTTGCCCAGTACCCTCTACATCATGTGACTTATCCAGCTACAAAGTTTGAAGTTGCTAGGTCTAACCGTTTAGGAGGTGATTCATTTACAAGAAAATACATTATTTGATCTTTGACCTTGACCTTGGGGTCAAGGTCACACAAAATGTTGCCCAGTACCCTCTACATTATGTGACCTTTTAAGCTACAAAGTTTGAAGTTGCTACGTCAAAATGTTTAGGAGGAGATGCATTTACAAGAAAATTCAATATTTGACCTTGGGGTCAAGGTCACACAAAACGTTGGCCAGTACCCTCTACATCATGTGACCTATTCAGCTACAAAGTTTGAAGTTGCTACGTCTAACCATTTAGGAGGAGATACAATTACAAGAAAATACAATATTTGACCTTTGACCTTGACCCCAACTTTGACCTTGACCTTGGGGTCAAGGTCACACGAAAAGTTGCCTAGTAACCTCTACATCATGTGACCTATTCAACTACAAACTTTGAAGTTGCTACGTCTAACCGTTTAGGAGGAGATACAATTACAAGAAAATACAATATTTGACCTTTGACCTTGACCTTGGAGTCAATGTCACACGAAATGATGCCTAGTACCCTCTACATCATGTGACCTATTCAACTACAAAGTTTGGTGTTGCTACATCTAACCGATTAGGAGGAGATACAATTACAAGAAAATACAATATTTGACCTTTGACCTAGACCTTGGGGTCAAGGTCACACAAAATGTTGCCCAGTACCCTCTACATCATGTGACCTATTCAACTACAAAGTTTGAAGTTGCTACCTCTAACGGTTTAGGAGGAGATACATTTACAAGAAACGTGACGGACGGACGAACGCAGGGACGGACAGACGGACCGACTTTGACATGAAATTAATATACCCTTTTTTCTAAAGAAAAAAACGGGTACAATAATTATTCATAGTGAGAGGAATCTAGCATGAATATTCATGAAGGAAAGGGTTAAGCCAATAGACTTTCCTATCCTTAACAGCTGCATGAGTCTATTTCCAATTTTAGGATCACTGTCAAATTTTAATAGAAAACTCTGAAAGCAAACCAATTTTTTTGTTTTGATGCTTTACGTCCCAGCCAACAATTTTTCAGTCATTTTTGGATGATTTACTGTCTTCCTAGTTTGAACCAGTAGTCCAGTACTAAGCAGCGGATAAAGTGTCTTGCTCAAAGACACAACATAGTGACTCCACCATCGTCAAGTCTAGAACTAGCAACCCTTTGATCCCCAGTCTAACGCTCTACCAACTGAGCCACCGTGCTCCGCACAAGCAGACATTGAAGTAGTTGATCATAAAAAGGATGCTAAGCTTATATGAGTTAACAGAATCTATAGTATTGCGAAATTATTTAATCTTTTGGCTTATCTCAGATTGGTACCTTAGGGTATGCATGGTACATCATAGAAATATGGCTATTGGTATGATCAGGTCTCCTGGTAAGTGGATTAGTTCTAAACATGGGTGAAAGTTCAAATTTTCCAAAATCCTGAACTTTAGAAATTCAATTTTTTATAAACTTGCAGTATGCCTACAACAATTAATAATTTCATGTTTCATGTTTAAATGGTTAAATGTGTTTAGATAATCTGAAAACTAATCAGAGAAACTATTATAATCTCCCTAATTCAGCATTTTGAGGCAGACTTTCTATGGAAAGTCAATCTCAAAATCCTGAATTCAGGATTAATCCTGAAAACTTTCACCCATTTCTATATCAATTTTCTTATTTCTCAACCAAATCATACATTGTTGGTACTCAAAAGAACCATCTTAACGAAGAATTTTCAATGTTCTTTTGATCTTTGTGACCCTTAAAATCAGGTAAGGGGTCACCAAAATCTGATCAGCTCTTTTCCATCTCCCAGTGATATATCTGTGCAAGTTTGGTAAAAAATCCAACCATTCAGGAGGCACGGTCCAGACAAAGAAATTAACAACCTTCCAAGACCTGTAATGACCTTGAAAATAAGACAACAGTTACCAAAATCTACATAGTTCTTTTCCTCGCCCTGTATCTGTGCAAGTTTCAGGAGTGACTAGGGCCAAACAGGTGCCCTAGGGGCCGGAATTTGTCCTTAATGGGACCCAAGGAGAAGTGGGAGTCTCTCTAAAAAAAATTTTTTTAGGGAGACTCATTTTCATTCTGTCACCACACAAACGCAAGCTGTGGTGACAATCTACTACCACTACATCACTGCATCATATTTCTCCTTCCATTAATGACAATACAATGTTAAAATCTAAACTGACAGAAAATGCAGTAATTTTGTGCTATAACTTCTCCCTATCTGACTGTCACTTCTCCCTAATTTTCCCTACTGTCAGGGCCCAGCTTGAACCCTGAAATTTGGTCAAAATCTGTCCATCCTGACAAGATAAATAGGGCAGACAAGTGGCTTTGCTGGCGGGCTCCACACAAAAACAATATCTCTGCCTTGCATAATGGGAGGACATACTAATCAATGCAGGGGACAAAAATTCCACTTGTCTGCTCATAATTACGAGTGAAATCTAGAAAGGACTAGTAATTCTTCCCAAAGCACTCATCCTGTAGGACGAGTGCTTTGGGAAGAATTACTGGAGGAAAAATAAGAAAGACAGCAAAGATCAGGAAAACGATACAATCAAGTATCACACCTGAGGAAGTCATATTGCATATTACTTCCTTATGTTCTTTTAAAGGACAAGTGCATGTGTTTGCAGGCGAGTGAAAATTGTAAGTCACTCATCCTGCAGGACAAGTGCAATATTGAAATAGTTTTGTCCCCTGGGGCCTTTGTGACAGGAATCCTGTTTGGTTTTTCTTTTACTGAATTGTTTGTTTTCTTTTTACATGTAGTTTTTCATCACCCTGGGAGACAGTTTAGACTATTTAGATAATGTTCATACAGTGTTTGGAGAGGTGGCAGAGGGCATGGATGTTCTGATAATGATAAATGAGGCATATTGTGACAAAGAGCACAGACCCTACACGGATATCAGGTACACTTCTACAGAGATAATAGGTCCAGTTAAGCAAACATGTGAGTGTAAAATTAAACTTATTGCATGGGTGAAAGTTTTCAGGATTATTCCTAAATTCAGGATTTTTGAGGCTGACTTTCCATAGAAAATACTGAATTAGGCAGATTAGCATAGCTTTTCTAATATATTAACTCTTAATCTAAAGACAATTAACCATTTAAACTTGAAATATTAATATTTTGAACGCATATTACTTCCTTATGTACTTTTAAAGGACAAGTGCATGTGTTTGCAGGCGAGTGAAAATTGTAAGTCACTCGTCCTGCAGGACAAGTGCAATATTGAAATATTTTTGTCCCCTGCAATGTTGGAACATTTGAGACAGTGCATGAGATTTCCAACAATGTGGTATGTGCGACCAGCAAAGCCTCAGATCAGTCTGCACATACACACAGTCTAATCAGAGCCTTTGCTTGTAGCTTGAGTATTGTATGATTGCTAAGCTACTGACTGATCACCATTTGGAGTTTCTAAGCTTAAAAGGAGGCTTCAGAGCCGCGTCAGAGTCTACACTTGTCAAAATGTCAAATTGTTGGAAATCACATGTTGCGGCTCATATTGTATGTTCCTAACTGCCTAATGGGAAGCAATGTTTGAGCATTTATTGTAATTTACCATTTTGAGTATCTGTGCATTAGCTTTGGCCTCTCTCTCTTCTATTATCTCTTGTATTTCAGCCTCTGTCTTGCCTTTGAAGTCATCTATATCTTCCTCAGCTCCTATCCTACCACTCTGAAAAAACAACAAGCAAATATAAACATGAATTGCCCAGGGCTTTTTCCAGCAATTTTGGGAAAAGGCCCCTGGCCAAAATTGAAAAAAAAATGATCGGCTTCACATCAAAATTGGGAGAAATTAACGAGATAGAACATAACAAGGTTTGCAAAATATATCCTCAAAATTAAGCTATTTTAAATTGTATTATGCCAAGCAACCACTTAAGCACAAGTGTTTACGTATCATTCTGATATGGGTGATTGTTTCTCATAAGTAGTAATGGTCTCTAAAATAAAGTAAAAAAAAAAGTAAAAAAAAAAAAGTAAAAAATAAAATAAAAAAAAAAAGTATTTTTTTTTTTTAACTTCTTTTTTTTGGGAAAAAATGGACATGGTATTTTGGGAAAAAAAGTGGCTATTATTAACTGGGAATGGGGCCGAAATTCAGCCTCTAGAGATGGGCAGAAAATCCCCTGTTGCCACAATCAAAGCCTACCTTTGGCACTAAAAGAAATTTCAACAAGTAAGGTAAAGATACAAGTGAGTATATCATGGGACACTTCTACAAAGGAATAATAAGAAAATGACATTTCATGCATTGATCCAGATAAGGAAATTTTATCAGCTGGATTTGCTATTATTTTTTTACCTATCAATTTTAACATATGTTTTGGGTGCTAAAAAGGACCGTCTCATTGAGACGGTTCTTTTGAGTACCAACAACATATGTTTTGGATGAGAAATAAGAAAATTTTCCAATACATACTCTTATCTGGAGGCTTGTTCATGGTCATTTTCCAATAATTCCTATGTAAAATTCCAGAAATGGTCATTTTTTTCAATAATTCCTTTCTAAAATTCCAGAAATGGTCATTTTCCAATAATTCCTTTGTAAAATTCCAAAAATGGTCATTTTCCAATAATTCCTTTGTAAAATTCCAGAAGTGGTCATTTTCCAATAATTCCTTTGTAAAATTCCAAAAATGGTCATTTTCCAATAATTCCTTTGTAAAATTCCCATGGCAAAAAATATGTACTACACTCCTCCCAAATTTTTTATCCTGTTAACCTAACCTGTATTCAGTTTATAAGCGTGTTGTTTTTTTCAATAAGAGAGGAAAACAGTTTGGATCCTGATCAGATGGCGTCATCAGTGTTTTCAAAAAAAGATAAATCAGGATTCAGCATAAAAATGGTTAAAGTCTCTTGAAAACTGTGCAAAATATAAGTATTTTTTATAGAAAATGGGGCTTTTATCAAACAACTTCTGAAACCCCATAATATATAACAAATTCAAGAATTTTTATTCAGGCAAGCAGGCCTCTAGATAAGAGTGTGTACCAGAAAATTATTTTTCTTATTTCTCAACCAAAACATATGTTGTGGGCACTCAAAAGAACCGTCTCAATGAGACGGTTCTTTTGAGGACCCAAAACATATGTTTAAACTGATGGGTAAGAAAATGATCACAATTTTATGCTAAATGTTTTTGCTTAACTGGCCCTATGGGCAATAGCAAATACATGTTCATTGCCATATAAAGAGCTCTAACTAGTGATTTGATCACTTACATCCAACTGCTCCTTAGTAGGTTCTGGTGACCTATCAGGGACCTCCAAGCCGCTAGGATCATCATAGGGGTCATCTAAAATTACTGTGTGATAGATTCTGCAACATAACCAGAACACAAAAAGTAAGTGAGAATGATCAGGAAATACCACAATCACACACTGCAGACATACCCACGGCACCATGATGAAGAGCCACAGAAAACCCATAGTAACAAAACATATGTAAGACAATAATAGCAAAGCAACCAGCCTTCTGTTCCTTCCCAAGATGATTGCAAAACTAGAATAGACACAAAGTAAAGCACACACAGAACTCCCACAAACAATGGGAAGTACATTAAACAGTAGATCAACAACAATAGAACCACTGCCTTAGAACGGCCAGCAGCCTAAGCCACCGGGGTATTACAGAGCACATGTTTGGTTGTTTAGATTCTTTATGTCCCAGTCAACAATTTTTCAGTCATGTTGGGATAGGTCTCCCTGGTTTGAACCAGTACTAAGCAGAGGATAAAGTGTCTTACTCAAAAACACAATACAGTGACTACGCCTGAGATTAGGCTCGAACAAAAACTCTTTGATCGCCAGTCTAATGCTCATGCAACTTGACCACTGTGCTCCACACAGAGCACGTCATGTCAAGTATGAGTATAACTTCAAAACTACGAAAATCCCGAGTTTCAGATGGTTTTTTTTTTCACTTAGTGATAACAGACAGATGGACAGACATATTGAATATAATTCTACGAAAAGTCAGCCTCAAAATCCTGAATTCAGGAATAATCCTGAAAACTTTCACCCATACAATAAGCTTAATTTTACGCTGACATGTTTGCTGAACTGGACCTACGATCTCTGGAGAAGTGTACCTGATATCCTTGTCTGGTCGGTGCTCTTTGTCACAATACGCCTCATTTATCTTCATCAGAACATCCATGCCCTCTGTCACCTCCAGATAGGAGTGCATATTTGAAAATTAACTTTCTTATTTCTTAGCCAAAAAAATGTTAAGGGTACTCAATAAGTTCTTTTGGGTACCCAATATATAATTCTAAACTGATCGATAAGACTTTAATCTTAATTTTATGCTCACATGTTTGCTGAACTGGACCTATGATCTCTGGAGAAGTGTACCTGATATCCTTATAGGGTCTGTGCTCTTTGTCACAATATGCCTCATTTATCTTCATAAGAACATCCATGCCTTCTGCCACCTCGCCAAACACTGTGTGAACATTGTCTAAATAGTCTAAACTGTCTCCCAAGGTGATGAAAAACTTTATGAAAAAGATAAAACAAACAATTCAGTGAAATAAAAACTAGTCAGGCTTTCTGCCACCTCTCCAAACACTGTGCGAACATTGTCTAAATAGTCTAAACTGTCTCCCAAGGTGATGAAAAACTACATGAAAGAATAAAACAATTTAGTAAAAGAAAACAATCTAACAGGTACATCTCATCACAGAGGCCCTTATTTTCATTTTCTGCTGTATCAAAAAATTTCATTTAGTTCTAAGGCCACAACTGCACAATGGTAAAAGTTCTAAAATTTCGAACTCTTTCTCTAAATAAATGATTTCAAATAAAATGTTGGCTACCAGGGCTGAAATGAACAAACTGCTTGCTAGGATTACATGGGTGAAAGTTCTGTATTTCAAAATCCTGAACTTTAGAAATTCAAATCTCAAAACTTGCATTATTCTTACAAAATATCAACATTTTTCAGTTTTACTCGTCAATTGTCTGTAGAGAAACTGAAAATAAATCAGAGATGCTAATAATTTGTTTAATTCAGCATTTTGAGGCTGACTTTCCATAGAAAGTCAGCCTCAAAATCCTGAATTCAGGAATAATCCTGAAAACTTTCACCAATGGAATAATAAAACATGGAAGACACTGATCAGACTGCTTCTTCAGAATCAGTCTGATCATGGTCTGCACAGTTTTTCTAGGCATTTTTGGTAAACAACTAGTGTTCAAAATTTTAGAATATTTACCGTAACAGAAATTAAAGTCATCAAAACATCCAGACTCACAATTTTACCTTCTGATTCACTCTTCTGTAGCTTAAGGCACTCTATTCCTAATTCAGATGCACCTGATGGGAAAAATGAGGGTGAATAAGTGTGACATAAATTTCTATTAAATGGTCAATGGTGCAATGGTGTAGACTAGACTGAACACTGCATATACATGTATTTTTTTTACTAATTATGATGCTCAGGGCCCTCTATTCCCAATTCAGACGCACCTGATGGGCACAATGAGGGTCCATAAGTGTGTCATTTGCATTAAATGTTCAATGGTGTGGACTAGAGTGAACACTATGCATGTACTTTTTACCAACTAAAATGCTAAAGACCAGGGTACAAGTCTGCATATAATGACGTTCCTGCAAAGATTCATGTGGCTAAGAGCTTTACAATTGGTATTTATTGTCACTAAACAAAACAATTATTAAGTCAACAGCCACAGCTCTATTATCATTAGCAGTGTTTCAGTGTGGAAGGGATTTAGGGGGAAGTATGCTTTCCGCCGTGTCCATTTTTTCTCGTTTCGGCCCATTTCTCTTTGCGCTATAATACTTCTGATTTTATTCAATCACGCCACAATTTATTGATGCAATTAGGTTGAAAAGAGGCAGTTAAAGGCATTGAAAAACAATGACACCTGCTTGATTAATTTCATAATTGGGTTGTCTTAATGGACGTTGGTGGCAGTGTCGAGAGAAAACCGGACATAGCTACATGCGAACAACAAAGGGGCAGACCAGCCTGCACATCTGTGAAGTCTGATCAGCCCCTTTGTTATTTGCTCTCTGGAAAGTATAATTGATAAACTTGCTACATGGAAAATTTCAGCATTCTAGCTAATCTCTGTATCTGAGCAGTTTGAGTATTCCATGGTCTGAAACCCCAAAGACAGGTTTTCTCGCATTGAGGCCCATTTATCAGTCATGATATTTTCTATGATCTGGTTTTATTTTCCTCGAATTCAATTACTGACATTTTTTCCTAAGTATTCTAAATCAAAAAACATGTCGGGCGATAAAGTATGTTTAAAACAATTTCAATTTTCATATACATGTGCATTGTATGAGCATCGTGAGCGAGTATTGAAAGTTTCATTTCAGTGTTGTTATTCCGTTACCGATATACAAGTCCCACCTGTTCCAATTCAGCCCAAGCCCCAACGTTCATTTGGCTTTAACCCACATAAGCCGAGTGTCCTTTTTGTGGGACATAGGCAAACAGCGCAGACCCAGATCAGACACCGCAGAATGCAGCGTCTGATCAGGTTCTCCACTGTTTGCTTACAGAATGTTCTATTAAAATTTGAATAAAAATGTAAAATACCACCTAACAAACCTTAAAATGGAAATAGACTGGTCCAATTGATTACAGTGGGAAATTCCATTTGGCTTAAATGGTTTAAGAAGCCTGAGCAGAGAAGTGTTTAGCCGCATCAAGGTTCGGCATTAGGCCATGGCTTCATTACCATGAAGCTAAAGATCTCACCTTTTGTCACCTGTGTAAGGAAAGTCATCATGGAAAGTTGTGCAGCCAAAATCTAGACGAAGCCAGCATCCTTATTGAAAAGACGCTAGTTTAATACAACTCTTTGAAGTGTCATCAAGGATCATTGCTAAAAGTACTTTGCCAAAAAACTGCAGGGACATACGTGAAATAATTTCAAAGAAACATGCTGAAGAAAAAGTAAAAATTGTGACTGTCTGAAAAAGATTTTGTACTTTGTACTTAGCCAAAAAACTGCAGGGACATACGTGAAATAATTTCAAAGAAACATGCTGAAGAAAAAAAAGTAAAAATTGTGACTGTCTGAAAAAGATTTTGTCCAAAATTTGGTTACTCACGGTCCAAGGAATATCTTTTCTAGCAAATAATCGTGACAATAATGACTAAAATCTGGTCCCAAACACATAAAAAAACATTAAAACGCACATAGAAGAGCTCAAAATTCAATTTTTTTCTCGGAGGAGAGGGGATAGTCCCTCTCTCCTACTATCCCCACACTCGGTTCCCTCCGCCCGACCACTTTTAAATACGCGGCGACAACCCTGCATATGATGCTAACCTGTGATCCATATTTATTGTTTCCATTGTTCACCATAGATATCATGCCAGCTGTCTTATGTTTGATCCTTGGGGATACTTCAGCATCAAAGTACTTGGCTTGTTCCCCATACAGCAATCTAAAAATTCACAGACAATTGTTAAATCATTGCAGGCTAGGTAAGTTTTCATGCTTTTGATGTCTGTTGATTTTCTCAAAATTATTTTTTTCAAAAAATCTCTCAGGAACATTATCAGTATCAAACAGTTTGGATCCATTTTTCTGGACCAATATTCTGCCGCTCCTGATGTGGATCCATACTGTTTGCAAAGGTTATCAGCAGACAACAAAAGTTATTATTTGTTATTTGACCATGCCTAAGGGATCTGGGGGGTTAGGAGGTAATTTTTTAACACTGTTGTGCTTATCTACAGGCAGTGGGCAATCATGGCTTTTAGTGAGAACTGGTAGATATAATAGCTTTGGGGAAATCTGGAGTTCATTACACAAAAAGGTGATATAGTTTTTGCACTAAATTTGCCTATTTTAAGTAGTCAAGGGCAATAACTCAAGTGTTAATGAGTCCATTTTGATAAAATATATATGATATCAACTGTCCATTGTAATATCATTTATACCAAGAATGCATCAAATCTGACCAACAGGTACTGATATATGGTTCAGCACAGAAAAATGGATAGAGGGGATGAACAGAGATAACCAGACAAAACTATATCCATACAACTTTGTCAGAGGATAAAAATCAATACACTAATGCATTCGATATTTGGTAACTTTATGAAATGACACCCTTAATAACAACACTGCATATACGAGGGGTGATCAGAAAGTTCGCGGAAAATAGTTGCCATTTCCACATCGTTTGATCAGAAGAGCTGGAATTACAGCACATACTACTGCAATACATATGTAGTTGATCGGTTACAATATGCTTGATGTAAGTCGTCTACGTGCGTTACAGCGGTCGTCAAGGCAACGCTATATCGCGCGAACCGGCCCATTTTACGTTGCATTTTGACGTTTTACTACACAACCAATTAAACTTCAGCGTTTTGTAAAATTTTGTTATGCTGTGATAGCCCATATTGCGTTCCATGCATATTCAACGACATATTTACTCATCTTCTATGCAAACTTTCAAAGATTTATATCTAACAGATGGTGTTCTAAATCGAAACGAATAACAGTACTGTCAAAAAAGCAAAGCATTCAACTTCTAAGAACCCATTGCGTGTTTTGGCATGTCAATTCTTTAAAATAAACGATTTACATACTTCGAAAAACACCCTTTGTCAGGACAGTAGATCTAATATTAATAGTAATGTCCAATATTATTATTATTGTGATGAACACTGACAAGAAAATAAGTTTTTTATTTAAAATTTGCAAAAACTCGAAAAATTGACGCATTTTAGGCCTTCCCTTCGAACTGAAACCTATTAATTTGAATACATAGCGCAGCGGAATAACATAGAAACCTCATTATATGTTCAAAGAATGACGGAACATTACTTTCCGTTAAAAATACCAATCAATTCAAGCACAACCACGAAGTTTAGCCCCTAGAAGCAGGCCAGGGGTACAGATGGGCCGGTTCCAGCGATGTGACGTCACAGCGATTCCTCGTGCTCATACATCTGACGTCACATTTTCTAAATTTCAATTCCAGTTAACTTGTTATGAATGGTAGTTTATATCTATGTATTTTCATTGAAATCGATAAAAGCAATGCGATTTAATAGCACTTTTCCGCGAACTTTCTGATCACCCCTCGTATATGGGCAAAATCACACAGAAAAAGGCAATTTTGAAATAATTTTAGTGTCATATGATCAAAATAATCTTATAGTTGTGTTCTTGTATTATTGAATTTATTAAACTTTTCCAAAAAAGCAATAAAATGCTTGGCACAGCCTCACATTTTATCCCTTGTTCTCAATTTGTTTGATAAATTCAAAAATACATGATATCTCATGTTAGATCCTCAATATAATATCAGGAACTGCATCATTTTTTCTTTTCAAAATTCTTGCAAGTCTCTGCTGTACAGGCTACATGTAGTTTAAGTCTAACTACTGTATTACTTTATTGCAAAACTTAAAATACAGGCTTTTTTGGGGCCTACATATATTCCCAAGCTAAGGGCACTGAGCCCACTTCGTTCCATGCATATGACTTAGAACCCTTGCCTTGGGAAGATGGGGCCCACAAAAAAGAAGAAAAGCACAATCTACATACCCATACACAGATTCCCCTCCCTTTCCTGTTCCTGTAGGATCTCCAGTTTGTGCAACAAGATTCCTCTGTAATACAAAACATTAAAAAAACATTTGATAAAACAAATAATTGAAAGGACCCATGATGGCTCTGGAACGCTCACCTGAATTCTTAGCCCTGGAAGTATAGTGGAAAAATGATTTGAGCAACTTTGGTAAAGGGTAAAAAAGGAACATAGACGGCTCAATCACGGTATTGGTGCTGATTTAAGTTTTTTTCATGTTATATCTATGCTACAGAAGAACGGTATCATAAAGGGACACTTTATAAGAGTTATGCAGAAAGGCATTGTCAGATCTTGTTTGCCCAAAAATTTCAAGCTGCTAACATTGCCCGTTTTGGAGATATGGTCTATAATGTGCTCCCAAAATGGCCATTTATAAGCGTTATGCAGTCTCATTTTGAAAATGAAATCATTTAAGGTCCAAATAATTCAGGTTTCCTATTTAAATATTGATACAGAACTGTTTGCATCTTATAAAGCCACTTATATTCTACACTTTGAAATTTGAATTAAAGAAATTGGTCAAAAATTGTGGATTTCCTCCTCAAATTTCTAAAGATAGTGTTTTTGATAAAAACTGCAAGAACGACACTATACTATAACCATGATTATACAAGACATGTGTTTATTTAAGTAAAAATGAAAAAAGTCAATAAGCAATGCTTATTAGATACCCCCCGCACAGAAAGGGTCAGTGAAAAAACTTGGCAAGTGATAGTTCAAACCAGCAGACCGTAGTTTTGAAAAAAAGATTTCAGTAGAATGTGTGAAAACAAGATTTAAGTAGAATCTGTGCAAATGATCTTAAAGCTTGCAATCTGGAACATTTGTTAAGATCATATACACAAAATTATTCACACCTGAAAGCTCTATATGTCAAAGCTTATACCGAAAAAATAGTCTAAGTTCTCATAGATGTCATTTTATAAAAAAATATTTTTTCCAAACCAAACTCCTTCATGCATATGTTCAATGTGTCTATATTGTAAAGGCAACATATCAAACTGCTCCATCAAAAAATGTGGTAGGAGTTGATCGGCCCATGAAGGCACCATCAATAATTCTCTAAGTTCTAACAGCTGTCATCTTGTCAGAAATTATTATTTCCAAATCAAACTCCTTCATGCATATTGTAGTGGCAAAGCATCAAATTGCTCCATCAAAAGCTGTGGTAGGAGTTGATTGGCCCATAAAGGCACTATCCATGCATATACAAAAGCCATATAAGTGAAAAGTTGTCTAAGTTCTCACAGCTGTCATTTTGTCAAAAATTATTTTTTCTGAACCAAACTCCTTCATGCATATGTTCAATGTGTCTTTATTGAATGGGCAAAGTATCAAATTGCTCCATTAAAAGCTGTGGTAGAAGTTGATCGGCCCATGAAGGCACCATCTACGCATATTCAAAAGCCTTGTTAGGGGAAAATTGTTAAGTTAAACAGCTGTCATTTTGTCAAAAATTATTTTTTCTTAAGCAAACTCCTTCACGCATATGTTCAATGTGTTAACATTGTATCGGCAAAGTATCAAATTGTTCCATCAAAACCTGTGGTAGGAGTTGATCGGCCCATGAAGGCACCATCTACGCATATACAAAAGCCTTATTAGGGAAAAATTGTCTAAGTTCTCTTCTCACAGCTGTCATTTTGTCAAAAATTATTTTTTTGAACCAAACTCCTTCATGCATATGTTCAATGTGTTAACATTGTATAGGCAAACTATCATTTTGTTCCATCAAAAGCTGTGGTAGGAGTTGATCGGCCCGTGTATGGCCCATAATAGCATAAGCATAAAACCCTATACAAAAAGCCATTTAGAACTACAAAGGGAAATAACTCTAATAGAATTGGCCCCTAGCCCTTACTTTTTTGTTTAAAGTATTTGTGTTGCATATATGAACATGTTTGCAAGGTTTGATGAAAATCCAGCCATGACTCTTCAAGATATTAAGGAAACAAAGTGTTACGGACGCACGGACAGACGCACGCACGGACAACATGAAAACAGTATACCCACCACAAACAAAGTTTGCGGGGGGTATAATAATTTCCATTATCATTAAAGACTATAGTTTACAAAAAATACAGTTTGCATGCCAGGCTAGTTCAATGCTTTGCACCATAGAACATTTCTGTCAGGAACAAAAAAGTAATTTTTGTAGTGTCTGTAACCGTGACAATTCATGAAGCAAAATCTTGAAGATTTTCAATCTCAGAATAACTTCCTTTTAATATTTTATGTCATTCAACATAAATATCGGATAGACAAAGTTTCATTGTCATGACAATTGGAATCTATGAGAAATTAGCATCAGAAAAAGTTACAGACACTACATGGAACATTGGACCAGATTTAAGTGCATTTTAACAAAGAGTATTTTTTTGATAGTTGACCTTTTGGACTACTGTAACTACTTTGATATCTTTAAGTATGGTTTACTGTATTCAGAAAATGATTTTTAGCATTGAGATATACTTCTGGTAAGAGCGTAGAGATGCAATCTGATAGAGCGTAATTTATGACAAATTCAGCCAATGGTTGTTGTAAAGATATGCTTATATTTTGCATCCTTAAGCTTTTATCTTCTTTGTTTGGCCTCTCATAATGCTAACCAGTTTCTCCCATTGTTGTTTCAGAGAAAAAAAACTGCAAATATTTATATTTTTGCTCTTATCTTGCATGTTATATCTTAGGTGTAGTGTCCGTAACCTATCAACAGGCAGAAGTAAAAGTATAAAAATAATTGTATGAAGGAATATTTTCAAAAACAAAGACTAAACTCCAGCTGTTAAGTTTTTAGACTTAATTTTTCGCAATAACTTTTTTGTCTTCAATTTTAGCAAAATGTGTTCGCGATGAAAAGTATTCAGGAACACCTCCGCCAACTTCTCCAAATGGTTTCAACATCCTAGATGCTGCAGGTTCCTCTGTGCTTAGATGCACTCTTTGAATATTTTAAACAAAGCGCAAATAAACAAAGTCCAAGATGTCAGTCAAAAATGTACATTGCACCGCCCCAATTCAATTACTAAAGCGATGGATGGCTTGTTCAAATATAATAGAAATCGCGCCTGATTCGCTCGTGCGTTAAACTAGTAGTGTCATCTCAAAATCGTTCATTTCATAGCACGTGCATAAGAGAAAAAAATGCACGTCATGCGATAACCCAGCCTTTGTTCCTACAAATGAGTCTGCTTTCATATGCACGGTAAATTCTGAGCATGTTAAAGGCAGTTTTATGTTATGCACAGCCTTTGAAGAACGGGATATGCACCGCTTCCGAATAATTTTTGAAACTACCCCTTTCTGTCACGCCTATACGAATTATACCTGTCATTAAAAGACTTAGAAATTTAGGACGAATTCAATTTATTGCAAAATCTTCATCTATATACACAAAAATCTGTATTCACCACAGGCACAAGACCTTTTGGAGAAGTTGGCGGAAATTCTCCTCTACAACTTTCATCGCGAACACATTCTGCTAAAATTGAAGACAAAAAAGTTATTGCGAAAAATTGAGTCTAAAAACTTAACAGCTGGAGTTTAGTTTTAGGCAAGATGTGTAAAAAACTATGTAGAAAATGATAATATATAATCGTATCAAGTGTTTTATTTTTTGCCTAGTGAGGCACTTATCAGCACCAATACCATGTTTTAGCCGAGAGTATCTAAGACTTGATAGATGAGAAACATTTGTGTGCAATTATTTTGAATCTGGACAAATGGATCAGATGTTTTGTAAACAGGCCTCCAGATAAGAGTGAGTATTGGAAAATTATTTTCTTTTTTCTCATCTAAAACATATGTTGTTTGTACTCGGGAGAATCGCCTCAATGAGACGGTTCTTTTGAGCACCCAAAACACATGCTTTAATTAATGGGTAAGAAAATAATTAAAATTTTACGCAAATAAAATTTCCTTATCTGGATCTGTGGTAAAGTTTTTTTTAGCTCTGGTGGCCATTTTGGGCAACTTTGATAGAGGGCTTTCAGTCATTATTAAACATCACAGGACCGGCGGTCCTGACTGGCGGATTTACCTGCGGTCTGACAAGAGTTACCTCGTCACAGGACCGGGTGTCCAAAAGTTACTGTTTTGGCAGATTATATGTCACAAAATACTGTTTTAATCAACAAATCAAAAGCCATATTTCGCAGCAATCAATATTTTGTTTACTGAGCTGTCATGGATATTTTGTGGTCATTGGTCTTGATATATTACATTACATTCAAACTTAAAAACTCATATTTTTCGTGTTTTGTTGTTTGTTCTTATATGGTGTCGGTCTGGTGAAATCGTGGTTGGTCAGGCAGATTTTTCCAGTTCACCAGACCGGCTGTCCTGTAAAGTCTGGGAAACTTTGGTTAACTCTGGGCTTTATGAGGAACATTTGTGTGATATTATTTTGAAATTTGGCCAGGCAGTTAAGTTGATGTTGTTTAATTAAATATCTATTTTAGCTATCGTGGCTTTTTTGTTTGGCAGAGCAGAGCTGTTTGGAAAATTTTGGTAGAGGGCCTTATGAGGAACATTTGGGTCAAATTATTATGAAATTGGCTGGCCATCAGTTCAGGAGATGTTGTTTAAAGGTTTTTTATTTTATTTTTAGCTTTGGCGGCTATTTTGTTTAATGAAGTGGAACCATTTGGACAATAACGGTAGAGGGCCTAATGTCAGAAGAGCATTTGTGTGAAATTATTTAAAATCATTGAGATGGTTCTTCTGAGTACCCCAAAACAATTGATTAAAGTGATGGATAAGAAAATATTCAAAATTTTACACCCAATTTCTTTGTTTATCTGGCCTTAATTTTGTGTATACCTACAGTAAAACCTGTGTAAAACGGCCACTCTCAAAAAGACCCAAAATTGTTTTCCAAGACCAATTATCGCTTAATGCAGGTCAACAGTATTGCAGAATGCTCCATTCTGTAATACTTTCACCCTTCCACAGGGGAAAAGACTAACAGGGGCCCAGTAGCCCAGTGCCCCTAAATTTTGGGCTGGGCCCCTAAAACTAAATGTTTAGGGGCCCAGCTTGCCCCTGAAAAAAGGATAGTGTGAAAATGTATGAAGTCTTGTCAAATCTGACACTAGCTGTTTGAAGTTTACAAATCTTCATTCAGCTATTTACAAGCACCGTTAATTAACCCTTAAAACGCCAATCATGACTGCAGCAGACGACAAATTTTGCGACATCTTTCGTAATTTTCGAAAAAAATAAGGTATGATATTTCATGAGAATACGATTCTCATGAAATACCATGCCTTATTTGTTCATTTTGAAAAAGCAGAAAAATTTGAAATTGTCGTCTGCTGCAAATTATAGGTGGCACTTTTTGGGTTAATATGGTAAATAATTAGTGGAATACAGAATTTTAGGGTCTCTGAATTCAATTATGAGTAAAGTAAAATAAATGCTTGGCAATGCTGTTGAAATTAATATAATTTACTGCAGAAACCTGGGCCCCTTAGTTTTGGGCTGGGCTCCAATCGTTTTGTTTTAGGGGCCCAGCTTGCTCCTTGCGAAAAAAGGTTAGTCTGTATCCTTGATTCCATAAGATACCATTTTTCATTAAGATCTTTGTTTTGTCTATTTTTGAGTGGCTGTTTTACACAGGTTTTACTGTACCTACCTGAATAGAGTGAAAGAGGCAGAAATTGTAGTACTTGATCTTGCACAACTTAAGGAAGTTCTTGCAGCCTGAAAATACAAACAACAACTCTTTGTATACTAATGAATTCTTGTGTGTACACACTGTTTGAAAAAAGGAAGTTTGACATCTTTACGTCGCTGTACAGGCTGTAAGAGCTCCAGCTACTGTAGCAAAGACTGCCAGAGATCAGTTTGGCCTTCGCATAAGCAGCTGTGCCAATCAATCCAATCTCAAAACCCGCAAAATTAAACGTAATAGTTCACTTTGTACATAGAACTTCATGTGAAGGTGTTTGAGTCTTTTAAAAATAACCGAAAAAGCTCATTCTTGTGGTGTTGGAAGACTTATTCAATTGATTACTCACTGTGTTATATTGTACATTGGTGTTGGTGACTTTTAATGTTTAGAACATTTTATCCATTATCCCTAGTGTTTCCCCCAGCCCTAAAAAAGGGCATGGTAAAGTTGCCAGGAAAAGGGCACTTTAAGCGCGTGACAACAGGCTTAGAGGGCACTTTAGAACGTGCGGTGACAGGCCAAGAGGGCACTTTTAAGCGCAAGTTCGAATTTGAAGATATTGCCAAACATAAATGTATGTCTCTTAGCATGATGCAGCTGTTATTTTCTCTTCTTAAAAGCAAGTTGAATGGCAGTTTCTGGACTCCTATAATGAACACACACTTATTTTTTAAAATTTATCAGAATCACATTATTAAGGGAATCCTTTTTTCTCTTCAATAGCCTTCTGGAACTTCCTATGATCTTAACCAGACTGCTTTCTTTCCAGTATTTGTTTTGACAATTGTACTTGTACCTGGTTCAGTATTTCATTCACACTTCATTTTAAATAATTGCTTATTAGGGTATTGTCATTCGTGATGTGTCCAAATTGCCTCAGGTAATTAGTGACCATTGTAAAAGGATTAACATTAACATATTGCAACAGCAGGTGTCTTCCTTGCTACCTCTATTATATATAACTGAAAAATCTGAAACTTTCTAAGCTTTGGTAGATTTTCATGATTTTTTTACCAAAATGTAGGTCGTTTTATGTAGTTTTAGAAAAGGGGCATGGCGCTGGAGAAAAGGGGCAAGGCGTGACGCCATGCTAAAACGGGCTACGGAAAACACTATATCATTCTTTTACCGGTTTATCCAGGTGCGCTGGTAAGTCAACGGCGGAGCTCTACGAAACAACAACACAACATATGGCTGCTCACTGTGACGTTAGCCCGACCTTATCAATAGTATGATCTGCGCAACTTGATGCTCAGCGGCAGAAGTCTTTTTTAAGTGAATCGAAACAGAAGCTGCAATTTGCATGATGAAATCAGCAACAAATGCCAAAATGAAGAGAAACAGTTTTTTTTTATTGTTTATATAAATCTTTTGAAGCAGGCAAATCATTTTTATTACATCTTTTACATATATGCTTTGATATTTTAAGTGGGACAGAGCTCAAGGTAAGTTTGAATACTACATTCGCTGGAAACCCCATTGGTCATTCTGTGACTATAATGTAGAGAACGAATGTGGCTTATTGAAAAGGCCGGTAACCGAGACTAGTGTTGACCAGTGCCCTAGATAAGCTTTTGGGTCAATTGGGTATTTACGCAACCTGGTTATCCTCAATTGCATACTTGCAAAAAACAATTGCGTATTTTCATATATTTTTTTTACGCCACATTTTTTTTCTGTGATTACACGTTTTCTTATTGCATGAAGCCATCGGGAATGTGCTTGCATATTTATTCACTCCCAACGTCTCCCTTTCTAAAGTATCAAACTAGCAGATTTTATTGTATCTGAAGCAAATTTCATCCCTGTGTTGACATTCGACTGTGTACACTTTGCAAAGTTTCACTTTCATCATTGTGTTTTTCGGCGAAATACTGGACTGGGCACCGATATTTTATTCATAAACTGGAGTTATATTGCGCGCTCGCTTGTTTAAAAAAATCAATACTCGACTTGCATTTGTTTATTACCTAAATGGAAACGAAATGGACCAATTGGTACGCAATGACATCGCATGTAATTGCATACCGATCGTTAGAATTGCATTTTGATACGCACACATTTCATTTTAATTGCTTTTTTGAGGATTTTAATTGCGTATTTACGCAAATACGCTGCTTATCTAGGGTGCTGGTTGACAATAAAAAAAAACTTCAAATCGACAGTTCGCCTAAAAGTAACCAAATACAACCAGCTAAGCAGTGACTTTCTTTACCAGATCCAGACCATAATTCAGTGGTTCTCCAATGTTTATCTGTGATATTTACTACACCAAACTATTTCTGTATTTCTATATAAAGCCTTAAGGCCATATAAACACACTGGTATCTTCGTGAGGTCAACACTGTCAACACTTGTAACTACGTCGGACCATGATTCGCGACCTTAATACTCAAACTACAAAACAAAGTGCTAAAACTGAAAGTGCGCATAAATAGTTACTTACTTGATAAAAACAAATTATTCTGCTGTGATTTCGCATGATTAGCCAACAACTTTACTTATTCAGTAATTAGTGAGAGGTCAAAAAATAGAGCTGTCAACAATTCCCGCCATTTTGAATGTGGCACTTTCGATTCGCGGATGTGACGTCATTAGCATAAAGAACCTACTTGACCAATCAAATCATAATTGACCTCCATTGACAAAAGGTCAACAGTGCAGACGGATCAATAATTTATGTTCAAGCACATGCTTTTGTGGTATAAATGGACTTTCTAAGATGGAAATATTTGGGAGTAGTGGAAAATGTAAACAATTGCATGTTTTAAACAATTTTGCAGAGGTTACTTGCTTGAACCTCAATATGTTCACATTGACAGCTGGATACGCTAAATTGCGTCGTAGTAACTTTTTTCCCACGGTCGTGCATGCGCAGTGAAGTCTTGCGCACAACGTCATTTAAACAAAAATGGCGGCGAATAAAGGTTGGTCGCGATTTTAGGTCCCATGACGATATTATCTCGCGGTATTTGGTGGTGCCCGTATTGAAACTATTGGCACGAAGGTTGTGTAGCGAAACGTTTAGTTTCAGCCACAAAAGTCTCTAATTCTGACAATATTAATGTTCTCCACTCTTTGTAGTCATCGTCTGCCTTGACATCTAACAGTAAATTCAAGTCCAAATGGACGATACCACATTTTGCCCTTGTTGTTTATGCGAAACCAGTCATGGGCGAAAACACTCGAGGCCGTATACCGACAAATTCAAGAGCAACGCTTTATAGGATCAGAATCCATTATTTACTTATAGGACGTTCGTCTGTAAACAAATCTATCGTTATGTCACCAACAGAAGTCTCTAGAATGACCGACATCTTCAGAAAAACTTCGAAATTCGCGCAAATCGTTTCTGCTACGGAATAAATTAATGAAAGGGAGTTAACTCCTGTCTATCATTTTGGGAGTACCTATATAGCGAAAGGAGCCTTTAATCGCGAATAAGTTTCGCGTTCTGCAATCGGAATCCAGACAGTTCACCGACAAGATAGTTCACCGACACGCATTTTTGACGGTCACCCTATTTACCGTCAAGAACCGACAAGAGCCGACAAGAACTCTCAAGAGCCGACAAGAGGCATTTTTATGCATTTTTCGATAGAAATACTACTTATTAGACCATATTTATACGTTATATATCCAAATTAGCTGCATGATTGCTTTTGCAGCCCCCAAAACAATAAATTTACGACACTCCAAAATGTCCTGATAACCGACAAAAAGTTTTGTGAGGTTGTCTTTGCGGTATACGTTGGCTGTCACAGGGACTTTAGTGTTATATAAAAAAAACTGCATAGATCTGAATCAATTTCTAGTTTTACCATTACATAATACCTTTTAACAGGTAAAAGTATTACTTAAAACTTTGAAGTATTCATTTAATACATCTATATAACCTTCTTGTCAGTTCTGGATCGATCTTGATGTTTGAAACACTTCTTGTCGGTATAGTGCGGTAATAAAGCTGGCGCGGCTGATTAGGCTGAAAAATCTGAATAACGCTATTTTTGCAATTCTAGGATACAAAATAATAAGATATAGAATATTTCCACTATTTATACCTTCAATATATAGCGTTAAAAGCTTCTTGTCGGTGTACAACTGCTCTTAATTTTTTTCTTGACGGTAGTTGATCATATTAGCTGTCACTATTGAGTCGGTCCGTTATTTGGTATATATTTGCTTCAAGTTCTATTTTTGGTAAATATTTGATATCTAAGAACCTATAAAACATTTTTTCAAACTGCAAATCATTGAATTAATATATAAAATGCCTCTTGTCGGTTCTTGTCGGCTCTTGTCGGTTCTTGTCGGTAATTAGGGTGACCCCATTTTTGAAGACAGTTCACCGACAGAATTGAAGACAGTTCACCGACAGAAGTGAAGACAGTTCATAGATAAATTTTATATTGTATTTATAATGAATGTCACAATTTTTACTACTAATTGAGATACTATGAAACGAATGACTTATATAAGGCTTAATAATAAACGTAAAAATAAACAAGAATCGACATACAGCCTATCTATTTCTAAAAATCAAGCAGAATACTTTGTATTGTTTGCGAATTTCCTAACAATTAAAATACAATTAGCTACAGGATCACTTCAGTTGAGCTTCATGTAGCATTAGAGGGTCTGTCTATTGTTTGTTAATCACACGCAAACGTGTACGAAATTCGCCTTATTAACCAACAATAATCCAAAGTCCATGATCCAACTGATGTGGTACAACAATCAAATAAATAAATGTACTCTCTCATAAGCGGGAAGAAATATCCTAACTATCTTCTATACTTACAGCAATCGCCATTATTCTATACCAATTTATATATCTACTTTTGTGGTCAAATCATAATTGTTCCATAATTTTCATAATTGATGGTTATGTCATTCTAGAATAAAACATATGTGTCGGTGAACTGTCTTCAATTATGTCGGTGAACTGTCATCAATTATGTCGGTGAACTGTCTTTAAAAACCGTGTTGGTGAATTGTCTTGTAGGTGAACTGTCTTGTTCCCCTGCAATCGGACACTTTTTGGGTAAAATTGTTGTACATCAGTTTATTTGATTTGAGTTCACATTTTATATGCTAACTGCTCATACTCGCTATCAACGACCTTGTCAGAGGACTAGACTACTCTCAGCAGATTGCTGGTATAAGTGCCGGACCGGGGGGGGGGGGGGGGGGGGCTGGGGGGGCACGTGCCCCCGAAGAGGCCGTGAGTGCCCAAGAACCCCCTTAAACCAAAAATAAACCCTTTTTCGCGCATTATATGGTATTGCTAGTATATACGGTAATGTGTAATTAGGAAATCGCTCGCGACGGATCACCCACAATTCTGCTGAAAGAAAAGATGGCAATCGGGTGTGAGTATCTTCTTCTTCCAATGTAGTGCATGGCCTTCTCTGAAGCATTGTCGCACTGTGGTGAACTATGTACAAGGTGATCGTGAGGCTCAAACAAGGTGCAGGTTAAAAGAGGGATAAACATTGTCTGTACATAGTTAATCCTTGCTGGCCAGCCCCATCTTGAAGTCATCAAGGGTTGGGGCAGCCTCAATAGTCTCTGGAAACTGGTTTCATAGCCTGATTGCTGATGGGAAAAATGAATTCTGGTGGACATCTGTCCTGCAGTAGGGAATCATGTAGCGCAAAGTGTGGCCTCGAGTGCTCAATGCTGATGGATGCAGATACAGTGGCGCTGGAATGTCCATGAGTCTGTATGTGATACGGTACACCATTACCAGTTTGAAGTTGGCCCTTTGCTGGTAGAGAGGTTCCCATCCAAGGTCTGCGATCATCTAACTGGGGCTGCTAGTGGTTCTGTAGTCCCCTGTCATAAATCTTGCTGCGTGCCGTTGGACGGCTTCCAACTGTTGGATGTTTGAATTGGTGTAAGGGTCCCATGACGTAGACGCGTATTCCAGGATTGGTCGTACCAGAGCTTGATAGCTTTGTGTCTTTATGTCTCTGGGGCAGCTGGCAAGAGTTCTCCTTAGAAAGGCTAGGCTGCCGTTTGCCTTCTTGTGGCATCCGAGTGTGCATTCCAGGTCAAGTTGTCAGTGATGGTGACTCCTAGGTATTTGCGGTCACTGGACATTTCGGCCCATAACAATTTCGGCCTATGTCAATTTCGGCCCATAACCAAATTGGTCTTTCTGTAGGATCCGAGCATCTTCTGGGCTCTTTATTCTCCGGTACAGGAGACTGTCGTCGGCAAAGAGGCGTGTAGTTGGGGATACTTTAAGCCGCAAGTCGTTGATGTGGATGAGAAACAACAGGGGTCCTAAGACTGTTCCTTGGGGTACTCCGGAGGTAACAGGTACAGGACTGGATGTGTGGCCTTCAACCAATACTTGTTGTGTTCTGTTGGCAAGGAAGCTTTTAATCCACTGGAGTAGGTTACCACGGATCCCATAGTTGTCTAGTTGGATGGTGGGGCGCTGATGTGAGACTTTATCAAATGCCTTGCTAAAGTCTAGCAGGATGGCGTCCATTTGCCCATTTTCTTCGAGAGCTGCGGCTAGGTCCTGTACTGTGAGTATCAGCTGGCTCTCGCATGACTGCTTCTTTCTAAATCCATGTTGTTGATCTGATATGATCTGGTGTATGTCCAAGTGTCTCATAATCTGGCTATGTATAATGTGCTCCGGGATCTTGCTACACACTGATGTCAGTGAAATGGGCCTATAATTTGCTGCATGGCTGCGGTCTCCTTTTTTTAAGATTTGTGCAACGTTGGCCTGTTTCCAATCATCAGGTACTTCGCCTTGCTGCAGAGAAGCCTGGAATATCAAGTATTTGCTGGAAAGATGTTCGGCAGCAAACTCCTTCGGGAATCTTGTCGGTATGTGATCAGGGCCTTCAGCTTTATGAGGGTTCAGACCTTGCATCAGCTTTAAGACGCCTGCTTGGTCGACTTTGAATGAATGCATATCTGGGAACCTGCTTCTACTCATGGCTGGCATATATACAGACGTCTCCTCTGTATGTATAGAGCTTCTTTGAGTTTTTGTCACTTGTCACGATGTCGCCGACGTAACTGTCGTAAGCCTTATTACATTCATATTGTGACTCCTTCTGAAGCTGTCTGTACCGCTGGAGATCACTGATTGAGCAAGATTGTTTTGCTCTCTTGTATACTCTCTTCTTACGCCTTGATATGCGCTTGACTTTCTTGTTGATCCAAGGCTGACTTAAGCGTGATGATGTCATCTTGCTGGGGACCTTGTCTTTAAGAAAGCTGAGAGTGAAGTGCTTCAGTGTATCCCACAGTTCGTTTACACCAGTGGAAGCGGAATACTGTGTGGTGAATATGACCCGGGCTTGTAAATGATGGGATTTCAAACCTCCTGTAGTCTTGTCGCGGAGGATAAAACACTTTTGTGCCCCCTCCCACTCCCAAACAACACTTTGGGGTGGGTCGGGGGCACTTATCCCGAGTCCCAAGTCCCAAGACTGTGGGACTGGAATGTGTGTCTCCCATCTTCCATTCCATTGTTGCGTCCATTGCAAATCCCATGTAGTCTAGTAGTCGCAAAGCTAATACCCCCCCTCCACTGACCAGACTCAGAGAAATTAAAAAGAGAGCCCCCGTCCCTGGTGCTACTACTATGCTGGGCTTATGTTATTGGGTTTGGGTGAATAAAAAAGTACTTAATACAGGGGAACCTATGTCCAATTTTTTCTTTGTTTTTCCAGCATTTATTTTTTCAAGTTTTAAGACCCCCCCCCTCACAAGGGCCCTGCTGTTTTTTTTTTCAAAATTGGGCTTACTCAGACTTGCATTGCAATTGCTTTGCCCACCCCCCCCCCCCCCCCAAAAAAAAAAAAAAAAAAAAAAAAAAACAACAACAACATGGGAACCTTACCAAAGCACCAAGAGGACGACAATGAAATGCAAAACTAATAGCTAGGAACAAGGTGTTTGAGTGTCTACCTCATTTAAAATTGAGGTTATAGAATATGGTAAAATGGGCTTCAAAATGACTTGAAAATGTTTTCTCAGAGACATAGATTTTAAAAAAATTCCCGACCCCCTCCAATGAGAGTGGGGTTTAAAAAAAAAGAAAAGGGTCAAAGATCAGGAATCGATATAATCAAGCACCACATCTGACCCAGGATACCGATGGGAAAACCCCATTCTCTTAATCCCCCAAGCTCGCGGCTTGCGCTGATTGGTTCAAGCCTTTGGCTTTCAGTGCCCCCGTAATCAACCCCTCTGGTTCCAGCCCCGGGTCTACTACTGGACTTTTTGAAGGCTTTCGACAAGGTTCCCTACCGCCTCTAGCAGCCAAGCTCCACCACTACAGTGTGCCAGGGTAGACCCTATCATGGATACAGAGATTCTTAGCCGGCAGGACCCAACAAGTCACCCTTGAAGGTCAAGCATCCTCTACATCGTAAGTAACATTGGGAGTGCCTCAAGGTACAGTCCTCGGACCTCTGTTGTTTCTTGTTAACATCAATGACCTTCCGCCTAGAGTCAAAGCAACACCTTGTTTGTTTGCAGATGATTGCTTCTTTTATCGCATCATCAACTCACCTGATAATGCACAGGCACTTCAAGATGATCTAGATGCTCTACAGTAATGAGAGAATGACTGACTCATGTCATTCAACCTGGATAAATGCGATGTAATTAGGATCACCAGAAAGAGGAAGCCTATTGATGCCAACTACACCATCCATGGCAAAGAACTTGGGCACACCAAGAATGCAAAGTAGCTGGGAGTCCTGATCAATGACACATTGTCTTGGAATGCACATGTTGGTACAGTTACCAAGAAGGCAAACAATACCACTGCCTTTCTTTGCAGAAACTTGTCCAACTGTCTTCAACACATCAAGGACACCTGCTACAAGACATTCATCAGGCCCAAACTGGAATACACAGCAACTGTTTGGGGCCCGCACCTGGACATCAACATAGCTAAGCTGGAAGGAGCTCAACGTCCTGCTGCTAGATTCGTCAGGAATGACTACAACTACACAAGTAGCGTCACAGAGATGATGAGAGCCTTTGCATTGGAAAGTCCTAAGCAGCGCCGACACCAGGCCAAATCAGTTATGATGTACCGTATAGTAAATGTGCTAGTTGACATCCCTCCAAGAGAACACCTTCATCCACAAGGCACAGCAGTAACTAGAGGTCACCAGTCCAGATTCATGGTCCCCTACAGCAGGACAGACACACACCGGACGGCATTCTTCCCTTCTGCTATTCGTCTGTGGAACCAGCTTTCAGAGAGCATTGTCAATACCCCTTCCCTAGATGACTTTAAGACTGATGATTATGATTGAGATGTTTAACCTGTTTTTGTATTGTAAATATGGACCCCCCTTCATGTGTCCACAGCTTATCACAATTCAATGATGCCTACTACTTGGTGATGCACTTTATTGGAAGAAGAAGAACTACACTTTTTTCCTTGGCAAGCTTGACTAATCAGTTAACCAGTACTTCGTGCACATACTTTCGCTTGTAACCAACAACAACCATCCGGAGGAGAATGACCAATTACCGAATCGAGACCTTCTTCTTCCAATATAGTGCATGGCCTTCTCTTAAGCATTGTCGCACTGTGGTGAACAAATATATTTAAACCAAATGCAAGTTCCTTTTGCTGGGCTGGAGCTGGGACTTCCTGTGCCCTGGTACCTTCACGTTAGCTAGAATGACAGGAATGAAGGGACGAAAGTGTATTTGGCCAAACGTCCTTTCCAGTCATTATCTGATTTTTTGTTTTCACTTCTATAGTTCCTATCATTTTTTCCTTTTTCTTAAACCACAACCAACCAGCGCTACTGCAACAGCATGTACCATACTCTTCTTTTCTGTGTTGATCCTGCCTTTATAAGGCACACAGGATGTGCGGTAGATTACAAATCACTAAAGTCTCAAATCTGTAAAAATAACTTTGTCACGTACCATAACGACAGACCCCCAATATCTCATCATAACTGTTTATGTAAATCAAGTCTCTGAAGAGATTACACAACGATCTGGAGCTAGTTTCTATTGCGTGTAGAGTTTGTTTAAAACGCCACTCTCCACCAGCACCTCACAGTCGACGATTATAGATAGCAACACAGTCTCTGAGCACCCAGGTAACAAAATAACGTTGTCGAAACGTTGAGGAAACGTTTTGTTTTCCGTAAGGGGATTGTTAGATTTTAACGTTAAGAAACCTTATTTTGCAATCAAATTTTTGGGTTCCTAAATGTTTTGACAAACGTTAGGAAATAACGTTGTCCAAACGTTGAGTTAATGTTTTGTTTACGTTAGAGGAATGTTTGATTTTAACGCTAAGGAAACCCTATTTTTGCAATCAAATTTTAGGTTCCTAAACGTTTTTGACAAACGTTTCGTAAAAAAACACTTTCTGAAACCTTCAATCTTCATGTAGTTTTTCAGTTTCCTAAAATTGTGATTCTGGTGTTTGTTGTGTCTCAACTATGGATCTGCTAGTAACTGCAAGTATTTAACATGCACTATTTATGTATCACCACAAAAGTATGTGACAATCACAAAAACTAAAGTTTTGGGTCATACAATAAAGGATCATTGACACTTGCTATGGGTAAATGCCTATGGTTTTCAGTAAAAATAAAAGTTTGTCAATCGTCCCTTTCTTCACCCTGAAGCTTCCCTGACCTGAGGACTTTATGGCTGTGAAATCCGTTTTCGATATTAAATGCTTCTAATATGTAAAATTTTGGGTAGAACAATCAGTTTTACATTAAGATATATAGAAATTCGAAAACATTTTTAAAATATCATTCCCCCCCCCCCCCCCCCCCCCCCCCCGTGTGCCAGCAAAAGCTTTTGCACATGTATGTGTTACCATATTTTACATATTGTGTGGAAGTGGCTTGCTGGCACAAGGGGGGGAAAGATGTTCAGCAGCCCCAAAACCCAGGGCATAAGCCCATAAAATGCCTTTTCTACCAAATAAGAAATTAATGACAGTAATGAAGTTCTCTAGAACCAACCCCCTAAATTGCTTTGTATTCTGTGCTAGTTTAATATAAAGTACTTAAAGATTAAAAGTAGAATTAGCAAGGTTTTATGCATTTTTCATCAGAAAAAATCTCACTGTTATTAAATGACACATTATTTTGCAAACGTCCTGTACTTATCTATTTGCATGCTAGAGAATTGTTCATTATTTTTATCTTCGTCTGCTGACTTTCTTCAAAATTAAGTTTTTAAAAATAAACCACCCAAGACACCATCAGAGTGTCAAACAGTTTGGATCCAGATCAAGACCGCCATTATGTTGGTCTTCATCTGGATTCAAACTGTTTGCAAAAGGCTATTGGCAGGCGACAAAATTATCGACTGGCATGCAAAGAGTAATAACAGATAAATACTTCAGTGTTCAATATATTGTCTCATATAGGGATATATGTTTTTTACGCCAGGTAAAAGATTTTATGGTTTGAGACTATCACGCAGTCCACTGCTGATAGGCAACCTTGACCATAGGGCTTATCAGCAGTGAAGGAATTCCATTATCCAATCAGCGTTCTCCAAAATCAATTAAGCTATTTGCATATCGGTATCACGCACTCAGTTTTTGGAATTGTCAGAGGTAAGACCTCGTTTCTATTTATTTTGCTCAAAAACTTGTTTTTTGTGGTTTATTATGTTAATTTTCTTTGCATAAGACGTAGACATATTTATCATAATTTTCTCTTATTCTGTATCACACGAATAAGGTAAAACTCGAGTCAAACACTGAATTTTAGACCAATTTCTTTGAATTTTTTCTTTCAATATGGCGTCAGACGCGCATGCGATCTAATCACGTGGTCCCCTGTTAAGCTAGCGGCAACCCCACCACTTCTTTTGCGGAACAAAGCATCATGGTATACAAAATCCTCCTCCTAGGTCACTCATTTATAAGTCATTTCAAACGGTTTGTGAAAAACAACCAAACACATTTCACATACTCATTGAATCTTGACCCGCGTGAAGTCATGGTGCAGTATTCTTCTTTGCCCGGGGCCACTGTAACAGCTATCAGAAAAAAGCGCTTGTCTGACGTCGAAGATTTTGAGCCGGACATGGTAATTTTACAAATTGGGACTAATGATCTAGCAGATGATCATTGTACACACGAAACACTAATTTCTGCCATAACTGATTTGGTCGACACCTTATTATACACATACCACGTACGCTACGTCGCTGTCCTGCAAATTCTGCATAGATTTCCGCCGACAGTTCCAACAAAACATAAGGTCGACATCGTTGCATTTAACGGAAAGGTAGACCTGAGCAATGATGGTCTAACGACTGAATTGGCAACGATCAAAAATTGTCGCTTCTGGAGACACAAAGGTTTTTGGGGTCCACATCAAAGTCTCACCATAGCCCCAGACGGTGTCCATTTGTCAGACCCATTCGGTCTAAAAAGATATTTCTACAGCTTACGTGCTGTCATTGTTTCGGTCATTAATGAACTGAGAATGAATAACAAGTAGCAATACCCTAGACAGCCGCATTTTCGCTGAATACTTTATTTCGTCTTATTGAAGAACCTACACGAACGCACCGGAAACGAAATAAATCACCCAGGAAAAACAACGCTGAAAAACATTTAAGCTGCGCTCATTAATCAGGTTAGCCGTATCTATCAATATAGCTAGCATGACATTTCAAGATTTCCCCCGTTAGAAGCCGGGTGCTTTTTAATTTTCATAAAATAATAACGCAGTCGTTAGCGATATTGTATGGGTGTGCTGCAATTCGAATGACACCATATTTCGGAGGATTCCATTTTGGTAAAACAACCCTGAACTTACCTGAAATTAATCAGATTTTATTGTCTTACACGTCATATTACTAGTCTGAAAGCCATTGGCACCTTCGGACCCGTGCAAAATATGTACTGATGTGTTATTTTGTCATGTTTTCTAATACAATTTGCCAGATGGTTGGCTATTAACTTAATGTGGAAACAGTCATCTTCCGATGCTGGAAAGCAAATAAACAAACACATCCTTAGTCAGGCCAGTTAAACTGCAAGCCAATGTTCATTTTGCCAGATTGTTGGCAAAAACCTTATGCAAATGTATATAAATATACAAAGAACTACAGCTTACCACATGGTGGCTAATCATAGGGTTGATTTCGTATGTGTTAAGAGTATTCACCGTCTGTTATTTTCAAGAGTATTTTATTAAGGCAAGCATGCCTGCCTTAAACAATTGGCCAGATTGTTGGCACACATTAATGTTATTCAGTCTGTTTGATTTTTGTGCTGTAAGGCTAGCCCAAAAAGATTGCAGTCAACTCCCTTTACAGTGACATATTTATTCAGCATTTATTTGAACAAAAAATTAAATTTAAGCTAGCCTTGTACATGCGTGAAAATACAGCTGTTTTTTATTGTGTTCTCACTGTTCCGCTATTATAATGAGTGTCAATATAAAGTGAGTTGGCTGTATATTTACTTTTGCCAGATGGTTGGCTACATACCCTTACAATACACACCAATGTACATTCTAGCCTGATGGTTGGCAAAACAGTTTTATCGTATATATCATTACTTTTGCCAGATGGTTGGCTACATACCCTTACAATACACACCAAAGTACATTCTAGCCTGATGGTTGGCAAAACAGTTTTATCGTATATATCATTACTTTTGCCAGATGGTTGGCTACATACCCTTACAATACACACCAATGTACATTCTAGCCTGATGGTTGGCAAAACAGTTTTATCGTATATATCATTACTTTTGCCAGATGGTTGGCTACATACCTTAATACAATACAAAATTAATACTTCCATCCCTAACATGGGTGCTTTCCAAACCTAATACCAGCATACAGTATCAGTGTGCCAGACTGTATCAGTGTGCCAGACTGTTGGCAAGCCTTATGTTATTTTTCCCGTTATGGCCAATGTACCAACCAAATCACTTATTTCAAGTTGATCGTCATTTAGCCAGGATAATCTGTCATCATATGGCAGCAACTGACACATTGTAATTTCTAATTTAGATCAATCAATCTGGATATATGCCTGACAGCATTATTTTTCTGTCAAGAACTACTCACTAGGTTTCAATTACATATATTGGATAAAACTTAACCCCATTCTAACTGTATGACTCATGATACCCTTATACATCATGAAAATGTAGACCAATGAAAAAAAACAACAAACAAACCCTCAGCTTGAGTACGCTAATATTTTCACTTCAGTAATTTTGATCCTAAGGGCGTGGACCCAGATTCTGTAGTAGCAGTCTAATCTGGGTCTGTATCATACAGTCAAAACAGGTTAGCAGATACCAGGATTTATAACAATTTTGTTGTTTTTCTTTTTACTGTCGGCACTTTAAATTGGGATGATTTTCATTTATTTAAAATCTGCATAGCAATGCATACTTCATATAATCAGAAGGATCATAGGTTATCAGACATGGTGACATTGAAGTGTGAACAATGATACTGCAATCTTTTGAATTTTTTTCCAGATGTCACAGCGAGAATCGAGAAAGCGTTCAGCTACCATATCAAGCTGCCACTGCTGTGATGGAGAATCAACATGTTCTGCAGCTAATTCTAGAACCACACAAAGTGGAGTCAGTCGGGTTGCAGCCAGTACCTCCACGGTATCAACAGACACCATAACCAGCTCAGGGACATTTGATAATATTATGTCATCTGCTGGTGTTAACATGGACAATATCAGCAGTCTTCCTAATGACAGCATAATTACAAACTGTTTTGCTACAGCAATTGAATCGGGTTCAAGAACTCAAAAACACTCAAAACACTCTAAGTCACGGAAAAAATCTAAGACCACACCACCAGCAACAAGTACAACTTTTGTGGTCCAAAGTCTTCCAGACACGGTTACGTCACATATTCAATCTAGTGCATGTGTCAGGCCAGCTAAGCGCAGGAAAACAAGGGACAATTTCACGGCTGTGACATTAAACCACCAGACTCAGCCAATCTCCACACAGCCACAGCTCACTGTTCCTGTGGCCCAACCAGTACAAGACCAGATAGCAATGATGTCCAACAACCCTTACATGGCTACGGCTCCAACAGACATACAGAACCTTCAGTTTGGCCAACTTCAACAGCATCATGTGGCAGATTCGACCTCAAGTTCTGATGACTCGTCCACCTCGAGTGATGAAGACAATATTAACACTTTGGGCCAAAATTTTGTGGAACGGCAATATACGCCATTTCAAGGTATAAACATGGGTTCAACTCAACCACAATATGTGGAGCCAATATCCACACCAATTTCTCAGCAAGTCTCAAATAAAATGAAAAAGAAAATTTGGAAAAACCAATACATTGACTTAGGCTCTTTACTCCCTAGGACAACATTCTCCACATCAACAAACACTAATTTCTCTTTGCAGCTAGATGCAAAATCAACAATCAGTCTTGTTCCCAACCAGAACCTCAGAAAGATATATACCATTGAACAATGGACAACGGCGTTTATAAGATTTACAGCCATATACGCTGAGCGATTCCCAGTTGAGGCCCCACAACTACTAAAATATGCTGAAATTGTCCGTGATCTGGCCCGCAGAAACCCGGGTCAGGCATGGCTAGTATATGATCAACAATTCCGTATGCTACGTGAGAATCTCAATCATCTCATTCCATGGGATAGATTACACACTGAATTTTGGCTAATGTCTGCTAATGCTCCTTTTCAAACCCGCCAAGCCAGATCGCCATTTCGATCCTTTCGTCCAAACAGATTCAATCAAAATCAAACAAGAAACACAAAATTCATTGAACAGACCTGCTGGACTTACAACAGGAGAGGTTTCTGTGGGGAAAATTCCTGCAAATTCCAACACCGTTGTGGCCTCTGCAGAGGTTCACACTCAGCATTACGATGCAGAATTAACAGAAACACTACCCAACAAGGGAACACATCCAATCCAAATCCCCGACTTCATACAGCAAATACAGTTACCACAGTCACTGGACGAGCAAACACCAACCAAGCAGTCAATATTCAGCCAAGACACACATAAAACCGAGTTGATTACACCAATAAAACTTGACCGGCTTAAGCATTTTTTAACAGGCTACAGTGATAAAGAATTTTTGGTTTATGGATTTCAGAGGGGTTTCCACCTTGGTTATACAGGACCGAGATCAGCATTAAAGGCCTCAAATCTCAAATCTTGCAAAGACCTTCCAAACATAGTACATGCAAAAATCAGCAAAGAAGTTAGTCTGGGCAGAGTAAAAGGTCCCTTCCCTCAGCAGCCTTTTCCTGTTATGAAAATCAGTCCCATTGGCATTGTACCTAAAAAGGCCCCTGGCGAATATCGTCTGATTCACCACCTTAGTTATCCCAAGGGGAAATCAGTGAATGATTTCATTGACAAAACCTTTGCTTCGGTTCATTACACTACTTTTGACGATGCAGTTGACTGTTTGATCCGTGTAGGCCCCGGCTGCTTTATGTCTAAAACAGATATCGACTCCGCCTTCCGCCTTATCCCAGTCCACCCAAACGATCACCCGCTTCTTGGTTTCCAATTTCAGGGTCTTTATTACTATGATTCTTGTCTCCCCTTTGGGGCATCTTCCTCATGTGCCCTCTTTGAGTCATTTAGCAAAGCCCTCGAGTGGATAGCAAGACATAAACTAGGTATCAAGGATATTTTACATATCTTGGATGATTTCCTCATTTTTGGTCCACCCAATTCAGTCAAATGCAATCAGTTTTTGGATAAATTTTTGGGGATGTGCAATGATCTTGGGGTTCCCATCAAAGCAGCAAAAACTGAAAAGGCAACTACTTGCTTGACTTTCATGGGTTTGGAATTGGATTCCATTGCTATGGAAGCCAGACTCCCAAGAGATAAATTGGAAAAAATACGCACTCTGCTTGCCCAGCACACACGAAAACGCAAAATAAAATTAAAGGACCTTCAATCACTTTTAGGGCTTTTAAATTTCTGCTGCAAGGTTGTTGTGCCGGGGCGGTGCTTTCTACGCCGGCTGTATGACTTGACTAAATCAGTTTCCAACCCGTCACACCGCATAACTTTAACAAAAGAAAGCCGCAAAGACTTAAAAGCATGGCAAATATTTGTTGACAATTTCAATGGGAAACTGCTACTCCAGGAACACCGATGGGTCACATCTGACTCACTACACTTTTACACAGATGCTTCAGGTACATTTGGCTATGGAGCAGTCTTTAAGACCCACTGGTTTTATGGCCCTTGGCAAGATCATCAGCTTTCCAATGGGATCACTTGGAAAGAGTTATTCCCCATTGTCCTTGCAATAGACACTTGGGGGCCCCTTTTACAAAACAAATGCATCACACTCCACAGTGATAACTACGCAGTGGTCTACATACTGAATAAGCAGACAACTAAAAATGCTTGTGTCATGCACCTCGTCCGTCGATTTGTTATCAGCTGCATGAAATATAACTTGCTCATTAAAGCTGTTCATGTCCCAGGCAAATTTAACCAGTTACCTGATGCCCTCTCCCGGTTTCAGATTGCCAAGTTCCACAGCCTTGCACCATGGATGGACGAAAAACCAACTCCTGTTCCCAACCACCTGTTCATCTAACCAGAAAGATACTGCAACTTCTTTCACTCTCAGTTTCACCAGCGACACATGCTACCTACAAGCGAGCTTATGAGTCCTATCTTACTTTCCACTCACGACATTACCACAACAGGTCGGTTTTTCCCATAAAACCCTTTCAGCTGGCTCAGTTCATAGCCTTCCAGTCTGAGGCAGGCTACAAAGGTTCAAGTATTCAGACCCAAATATCAGGCATTACTTTTTTACAGCGCATCATGGGATTTGAAAATCCCGCGGATAACTTCTTGGTGAAGAAGCTCCTTGTTTCCGCGCATAAAACAGCTCAATCTCCGGACAAACGTTTGCCAATCACTATACCTATTTTACGCAGCTTGCTTCTTTCCCTCCCACAAGTGGTAGGCACTCCTTTTGAAGTCAAACTATATAAAGCCATGTTTTTATTAGCTTTCTTTGCATTACTTCGGGTAGGAGAAATGGCAACAACTAAATATGGTAAAGCTAACATTTTACAATTGCATAATATAGAAATACTATGGGCTAATGCACTGGTAAAAGGAATAAGGATTCACATGCAACATCACAAACATTCAAAATCTGTACCTACACCATTGGAAATCCAAACGGGTAAAGACATACACATTTGTCCAGTCCAGGCGTTGTACAATTACATGTCTATCAGGGGTGGTAAAGCTGGACCCCTATTCCTAAATGAACAAAAATGTCCGGTTTCTGCGGCTCATTTCACGGCAACACTCCACAACTGTGTCAAAGTAATCAGTTTAGACACCAATAGATACACCCCACATTCATTTCGCATCGGTGGAGCATCTTTTGCCCATGAAAATAACTTTAATGACGTTCAGTTACGTCGGTTAGGAAGATGGCACAGCACAGCATATTTGCGTTACATACGCAACCCAGTATTGACAGCTAAAAGCAAGAAATAGAGAGTTGAACCATGTTTATACTTATGTAATGAGATCATGTTCAAGATTAACTTTAAGTTCCATGGATCATTAACCCATTCACGGTCATGCCTGAAGGAGACAGCATGGCGGTTAATGGATTAGATGCATGTTGAATAAAACATTAGCATCATATCATGACTTATCGTTGGGGACAAGTTTGGTCTGAAATATTCAACATGACTGTGGGAGACAGCATGTTATATAACAATTGCTACCACTTTGTTTCATGTCTGTAGGAGACAGCATGACATAAATGATTATGCTTTTTGTTTCAATTTTATCAATTGGTCATCCAATTTAGTCAGCATCTTATTCATAAGATTTTGTACCCATATGTCACCTATTATATGTTCTGGCTTATTTAATTGTAAATCCTGAAGTAAAGTCATTAGTGTTTCGGTGATAGCTCCACTGCAGTATCTGCATTGTTAACACAAACTCTTGAAGAACTGAGGTTACTTACAACCAACAACCTTCTGTTGTTCACCATTCAAATTCTACCTTAGCTCCTGAAACCACAGCAACAGAAAAATTACATGAATTACCCCCCCTTCCAGATCTTCTAACACTATGTTTTACTTCAGGAACAAAGTTATATTCATCAACACTTTTTTGATATTGTATATTTTTCATGTTTATACCTACCTTTTAGTTTTCTGTAATTTCATAACATGTAGGAGACGGCTAGGTCAGCAAAAAGAAAAAGGCACGATATTTTATGATTTGTCTGGTCACTATTACTTGTGTGTTGTGTACTGTATGGCCTAGACTAGGAGCATAATACACATGTTTTTGTGGCCATTTTGTGTGGTAAACAATTCATGAACCTGTTTTTCTTTATTAGCCTTGCCTTCTTCATTTTAATTGCTAATTGTATTATTATTATTTTTTTTTCTTTCTATTATTTTTAATTTTAGTGTTGGAATGGTTTGTTTTCCCCTGCCTGAAGGAGTCAGCAGGTTGAAGTTTTTAATGGAACTAGTTTATAAGCTCATGTCTACCTTGTCTGGATGAGACAGCAAGGTACGGGTTACCCTTGTAATCTCATGTTATAAGCTGTATATAAGATGTAATTTGACGGTTTAAGGTTTTAGATCAGAAATGGTGGTCCAGTTTTCATCTGGCATTTTGTTTTTCCGGACTAATTAATCACAACTTCACTGAGTCAATTTTTATTTGTTATGGTTTGCTTGTTGCTTTGCTTGTGTGGGCCTCCTTGTCAGCTTTTAGCTGCCAATTCATGGCGCTTTTTATTTGCCTACATTTGCCGAAATTCACTTTTTATCATCTGTTCATTGCAAAATAGTTCATACTGTTTACTTTCAACTATCTCTGGCATTTTTACAATAAATGCCCTTTTACAACAACCTTGTGTTCCGTTTCATTTCGACAAACAAGCCAGCTTCGCAACAAGCACTCCTACAAATTTTTGTCTCCAAAACCATAAATGTTTTTTACGCCAGGTAAAAGATTTTATGGTTTGAGACTATCACGCAGTCCACTGCTGATAGGCAACCTTGACCATAGGGCTTATCAGCAGTGAAGGAATTCCATTATCCAATCAGCGTTCTCCAAAATCAATTAAGCTATTTGCATATCGGTATCACGCACTCAGTTTTTGGAATTGTCAGAGGTAAGACCTCGTTTCTATTTATTTTGCTCAAAAACCCACCTCCTTCCCTCACCGCCACCTTATTTCTGTTAACACTGCATTTCAATTATTGGCTCAGAGTGATCGTATCATCTACACTACCATGTATATAATGTATCATTAGCTTATTGTATTGCTTTCTTGTACACTCTAACTGATGTCAACATGTTATTCAGTTCATTAATTTTGTTATCTTATTGCATACCATTGAGTCTATATATAGAACTACTCAGGGGTACATCCTTAGACAGATCCCCTGTTCTCCAGGGGGCGCTTTTTATTTGCCCACATTTGCCGAAATTCACTTTTTATCATCTGTTCATTGCAAAATAGTTCATACTGTTTACTTTCAACTATCTCTGGCATTTTTACAATAAATGCCCTTTTACAACAACCTTGTGTTCCGTTTCATTTCGACAAACAAGCCAGCTTCGCAACAAGCACTCCTACAAATTTTTGTCTCCAAAACCATAAACATGCATATGTATACCATAAATATTCGGACACTTTAAATACATTCAACATGCTATGCCCTTTAAACAAAGCAAAAGTAATATTCAAAGGATCTAGTTAGAATCAGTTTTACTTTCCAATGCTAAATTGGACACTTTCATTCCTTCAAAAATATTCATTTCTTTTGTTGAGTTTTCAGTTTTGTATTATTTACGGTACATGTAGTCAAAAATGTACAGGTAACTTCTAAATCATCCCCCCAAAATAATTTTATTACAAAACATATTTTGTTTTTAAAACAATTTCATCAATTATAGTGATTCGTGAATACTCTGCATATGGTATGTTCAATAGATATCACCATGCCTACCAAATAAATCAAGAAAACGTGCAGAAATCACTTTTTAAAGCACTTTTTATTTTCATGAAATTTCAGACCCCCTCCCCTTTCTACCCGCAATAACTCTTGAATGCGTAGGAATTTTGAAAATATTTTGCTAGCTGGCTCTTGCCACTAGATTCATCTATTGCACTGATACTACATGCACCACACTAGAAGCTCAAAAGCAGCGTTCTGTGAATCAGAAAAAATAGGCGTATAAGGCCCAAACCGTCAATGATCCTTTATTTGAAGCAAGCAGTTAAAAGGCATATCAAATATTCTTCTAACTATTGCTCTTATACATTTTGAAGCAAACCCTATCGAAAATACCAAACATAACCTGATGAATTGCTTATGTCAGTTTCTTTGTTTGAAATCACGATGTTTAAGCACTAAAAAACTACCGGCAGTTTTGTATTAAATATGTTTTGTTCAATAAGATGAGCATTTATTGTAAAAATAATATAAAAAGAAAACATTAACTCAGCTAAAACAGTAATTCAAAAGCGATGCCTTTGTTTGCAATCACTACTTGGTAGTGATGAACGTTTATAAAACGTTTATGGAACCGCATCAAGGGCTTGTTTCTGAATTGAGCTTTCCGTTGAAAATGGTTCATTTGTTTACATTAGCTACATCGTATACATTAGAATTTGATTATTTTTCAATTAAAACGTTTGTGACTGTTTCTTGGCAGTAACCAGTACTTATGTGAAAGGTTTATATAACGTTTCTGAAAGGTTACGTTTAAACAAAACCTATAGGAAACGTTTATATAACGTTTCTAAATGGTTACGTTTAAACAAGCCTTCATACAACCAAACACAAACGTTTCAGAAACATTTCCTCTTACCTGGGCAGAGCTTTTCTATCCATGAAGCTCAACCTACTTTTCTATCACCAAGTCTCTCAAAGTTTTGTTATGAATTTCTCTGACAGTACCGATGGCTGGACATCTCAGTAAGAAATGAGTAAGGTCTTCGCTCTCTAGACGATATAGATCTGGGCCCGGAATTACAATGCCTCCTTAAAGTTAAGATAGACTTAAATTGACGAACTTACTTAAGTTTCACGAAAAGTGCATTACAATCATTTTCCCTATCTTAAATGTCTCCTTATCTCAACAAAATACTTAAATATTTAAGGTAGCAGCGAGGCTACCTTAAAGTTAAGATTTAACTTTTTGACATACCGATGTACGTCAATGTAAACAATGGCGAACGTCCGGACTTTGGTGAAACTGCAAAGACAACCTCACGTAGACTCCTGCAGCATTATTTTGCAATAATATTTACCAATAACATCTAAAAATGTTATATGCACATACAAATCACAAGGAGAATTCGTAGCATAGTGGATACTGTCATAGAGGTTGCGAGTTCGAACCCCATCACAGTACCATGTTATTTTTTTTCCTTTATTTTTTTTATCAATTATTTATTGAGCCGTGGCATGTGATTTCCAACAATGTGGCATTTTGACATGTGTAAACTCAGACGAGCCTGTGCAGCCGCCTTTTAAGCTTAGACATTAAAAATGCTGTTTGGGTAGTAGCTAAATATTCACAGAATATTCAAACGACTAGCAAAGGCTCTTATCAAACTGCGCGCATGCGCAGGCTGATCTGAGGCTCTGCTCGTCGCACATACCACATTGTTAGAAATCTCATGTAGCGGCTCATTTAAAGATATAATTCATAAGCATTTCCAAACCATTTGGGTTGCTGAATATCGCTTTACTTTGTTGTATCGATTCCTGATCTTTGCACCCTTACTTACTTTTATGACAGCAAACAATGCATATCCTATTGAGTTGATGCATTCAGTGGCATCTCGCATATGCGCTTTCGTGTTTGATAATGCCCCATTTGATGGACACTTTGTATAAATGTTAAAACTGTTTTCCAATAATGCTTAAAGGATACATGTGAAAATATGATGCAATATAAATGAAGAAAAAGAAATGAAAGCATTGATGGGACTCGAACCCTGCGCATAATGGAAAAATAAAATTATGTATGTTCTGCTGCCAGCGACTCTACCTTCTGAGCTATACAATATGATATCAAACAGTTTTCAAAACTACACCTGGATGCTGAATATGCCAGCCTACTGTTTTGATTTCAATGTTTACAAACAAGCAAATGTAAACATGGTAATTAGATCTTGGCAGCACTATAGAAGGTTTTTAGGTGCGATATCGTTTCTCTCCCACCACGATAACGTATATCCATGCGCGTATCCAGGAAATTTTCGCCGGGTTTTGCGGTGGGGGGGGGGGGGGGGGGTCCAAGCCCGACTGACTGAAAAAAAGCTCTGACGTTGTTTTTTTTCCTTCGTTTTTGTAAGTCCTCAGCTGATTTTGCAGAGGGATTTTAGTGATCATTGTTTTTTTTTCTAAAGAAAACTACCATTAAACCGTAACTTTCCAATATTCAATGGAGAAGGACGGTCCAACATTTCCAGGGGATCCAACTTTTCTCAGCGGGAGGGGTCCAATTGCATATTTATATATAAACCTATAGAATTGTGATTTCCAGGGGGCTGGGGTCCGGACCCCTGCCCCCTCCTCTGGATCCGCTCGTGGCATCCAGTTAACTGGGTTCGTCCACACATCGTCTTGGCCAAAAGACATAGCATGACACTCACTCCATTGATGCAAGTTCTGTGCGGCTGGGGTAAACAACGACATGATCCTACTGTTTAGTGATTGGAGATACGCTTAGGGTATCAAAAATGCCATGAGTAGGGTAGTGCACCGTGTATCAAAGGCGTTTTGTGCAATGGGATCTTGTATTATTCCCAACGTCGGATGTGGATGGAGTATCTACAATGTTGCTAGCACATATAAAATACCGAATTACCCACATGCTTTGTCCCACACTGTATGCGGCGATCACAAATGAATTGAATTGCTAGAAACGCTGTTTTGGGTTTGTTTTTGTTTTTTAAAAAGCGTACTGCTGCCTAACAGGTATGATTTCAAAGTAATAAGGTTGAAGGGTTCACCACATCAAGAAGTCTGCAAGCTATCTATAAATACCCCCCCCACACACACACACACACGCGCCCCCCTTAAGCATATGAACAAACTAGAGGATCTAAAGGCCCTGTAGCGCTAACCTGATCTCATTGATTAAATTAAAATAGGTCAAGGTCATTTTAGGCTTATTATTGAAAGATATTTTGTTTTCCATATATGGTAGTGTTTTTTTCATTAGGAATTATTACGTATGCATTGTAGCGCGTTCTGGCTCAATTGGCGCCTATAATTAAAAAAAACTAGCTAAGTATCTGATAATCAGCCAAGTTCTGGCTTGCCATTGGGAATTTATGTGTCCAAAATAAGTACATGTACGCTATGTAAGTCATTAGTTATGACTAGACAGGGCTCGCGAAAAGGATGGGTAACCGAGTTCCACTGTGGCAGAGATATTTGTAGCTTATAGCATGGCATCAGTGTTGTACAGCTCAAGTCGGATGAAAATCCCGAATTTACGTAGACCTCGAAGTCTCCCAATTACTGATAGTGCTTGGGAGCGCAGTGGCTCAGTGGTAGAGTGCTTGACTCGAGACCGAGGGGCCGCGGATTCGATCATCACCGGCGTAACTGCGTTGTGTCATTGAGCAAGAACATTAATCCTAGCTTAGTACTAGTTCAACCCAGGAAGCCCCGTCCCTTTATAACTGAAAGATTGTTGATGGGACGTAAGTAATCAAATCAAGCAAACAAACAAAACTGATATTGTACTGTTTACCTTAACTTTAAACATTCGTATGAGCAAACTGCAACCGAGCCAGCACGATATTATGGTACTTATCGCATAGGCGAGCAACCATGGATTGCTCAAGGATCCGCATAACCTGCCAAATCCATCTCAACTTAAAATATGCATGTGCATTAAAAAAATGTGTGATGGTTCAGAAAAAAGGATAAAAAACCTGAACCCCCACTGGATAGCTGATCATGATTAACACAGTATCATCGGTAAGCCCATAAATAGTCTACAACGAGCTAGATGCATGTAAACTACTCCCACAAACACACAAAACATGATCATCGCGAACGAGTTCGCGTGTACCCCCCCCCCCCCCCCCCCGCAAATCATCCCCACCTGTCCTCCCTCCCCGTCTCCTCTAAAATGACGCCCACTCTCTTTTATGAAATGGAAAATATCATCTCAAGTAATTCTGCGTCGTGGGGAGGGTGTTAATGAGCAGCAATTACTCTATTTTGTAGTATTTTTTCGAGTCCGCTGATTAACTGACAGGACGCGCAAAATGTTTGGGCCGCTTACAGTCATTAAAACTCTATATTTTTCGTATGTCCTCGTTAGCCTTTCCGTCAAATTAACGATTTTAGCCGAGGATTTATACTTAAATTAGGTTCACAAAAACGGCGCATTATAAATGCACATTTAAGATAGAATCTTAACTTTAAGAAATATTGGAGTTAAGTTCGTAAACGTCTACTTAACTTAAGGAGGCATTGTAATTCCGGGCCCTGCTTGCTGAATGCTGAATTTTAAACTTTGGCTTTGTTTACTGTAGGATGTATGTTTCGATCAGGTTTCTGGCCTTGATGTGAGCCCTTCTGACATCTTGGAGATTTGGCATCACTGAGATCTAGAATTTGTGGACTTTTCCTATCTGTAAGTAAGAAAGGAGACAAAGATCAGGAATCGATACAATCTTGTACCACACCTGACCGTATTGGGAAAATGACAAAAACATCTCATACAGGAGAGCCAAGAGATCAGCCCTTTCCCAGCAGGTGACCATAAGGCTGCAAGACACGGACAAGACAATATGGCAAAGACAAACACAAAAAAATCCGCAAAAAAGCACCGCCTTGGAACGGCCAGTAAGAACATTACTGGAGGGCTTAAACTAGTTTCACAATACCAACCGCACCCTTAATTCTGATGTGGAGCAAGACACATAGATGTTTGGTTCGCATGAAAGATCCCTAACTTATCCATGAATCATCTCATATTACATATAAATCAAGATATAAAAAGGAGATAAAACAAAGATAAGGACTCAACAGTACATAAAACTGAATACCTGAGAAAAAGAAATCCAACAGCTAAACCCCGGCGGGCCCAACAAGAGATGCAGCATCAGGCCCCAACCATCTCATCTATAAATAAGTCTTTAAGTCAGAACCGTCATCGAGTCTGAGGTTCGACCCGCCAGCGTGCAATTAAAGAGGAAACAAAATTGCCAACCGTGATTGGGTTGAACATCAAGCATGCAGTCTGTTGCAATACATCAATGCTATAGCCAATCTTTTTATAATGAGAAATTATTTTAATAAACTGCGCTGAAAAAAATATTAGTACCAACAATTTTCTTTAATTTATCCACTAAAGGGCCGTATACACTATCAGTTTTTTTGTACAAGTTTACTGTACAAGAAAAACTGTCATTTAATTTGATGGTGTATACAGCAGAAAATGATCAGTTTTTTATTGTACAAGAAAAACTGATGAATAGAAGCTCATCCTATTTTCAATGATAACTTATCAAACTTACCATCAAATAGCCAATCAAAAGCAAGAGAATTTCTGGCAGCAGCATTGTAAACAAAAGCACATGGGCATTATTTGGCGGGGAAATATTGCTGCAAGAGGATATCATGACAGATTTTATGTGGACAGACACAGTAACATCAAGACTCATTGACCTTATAGAAGAAAATGAAATTATATGGAATATCAGATCAAAAGAGTATAAGAACAGAGATTTGAGAAAAAGGAAGTCTGCGATGCGTTGAACATAACAGGTGAGTCTTTTGAGCACAGATCTCCATCGCAAAATCACAATGCATAAAATGCACAAAACAAATGCAACATAATCTTCCTCTGTCTCCATTGCTACTATTGTGTAATTTCCCGCAAAATGTTTGACAGCAGAGTAAAAATCTAGCAATGTGTATATACATCTCATCATTGTCACTTTTTCTTGGTCAGTTTTTCTTGTACAAAAAAAATGATAGTGTATACGGCCCTTAAGTGGCCATAAAACTCTGGTTCCGAAAGTCCTTGGCGCAAGAGTGATTTAAGTCCAACATTACTCTGGTAAATGTATACGTCGATTTGGTGGTATTTACGCCTATTGCCGGTACTTCATAGACCGGAAGTGGTAGATATTGGTGTTAATACTATATAGAAAAACATGCCATATGCCTAAAGGACTGTAGAATTGGATCATTTTTAAGTATTCAGTATGCGCATGACAATTTATGTAAGCATTTAGGAATAGATTCGAGTACCGATCATTTTGATCACCAAATCGACGTAATCATTTACCAGTGTGATGTTCGATACTCGAATCTATATCTAAATGGTTACATAAATCGCCATGTGCATGCAAAATACTTAAAAATGATCTAATTCTATAGTCATTTAGGCATATTGCATGTTTTTCTATTTAGTATTAACACCAATATCTACCACTTCCGGTCTATGAAGTTCCGACAATACGCCTAAATATCACCAAATCGACGTATACATTTACCAGTGTGAACATGGAATTTAAAAAATAGTATTTAGGAAAAGTTTTGCAAAGTAAGTCAGCAACATAGCTAGATGCTCTAGCAAATCAGATGAGTTGAGATATATAAACTCCATAGGATGTAGAGCGATGAACATCACCATCCAAAAATTGGAAATTGACAATTTCAAAATCAAAATCGTCACGTTTATCGTAAATTTTGGTAGAGTAAATTGTAAATTTTTGAAAATCATTGGAAATGCAAGTCCAAAAACGCGGGTACGGTATCAGAAGTAAAGGCTAAATATCAAGTTGGAGTTCTGAAGGGTATATTTTACTTACAATATTGTCAAAATAAATAATAGTTATGTTCAAAATATCATTCAAATATCTGGATGTAGTGTTAAAAGACGGTCAATAATACCAGCTGCTTATCATCAGAAAGAGACACCATTCAATCCCTCCCATAACGGAACAGAAATAAATCTGCCACCAAAGGAGGACAATTAGTGCCGATCAGATTACCTACAACTTGTCTGTGAGTCATTCTGCAAAAGGTGAGGAATTCCTAAATACTTGTATATTTTTATTCTTGTCCAAATATCTTGCTTTTGGAAGTTTGTTTTGATTAAAGCGTTCGATTATCTATATTTACAAAAGTGACTGGGATGCTTAATACAGACGTCCATATATATATTACTTAATGAAATATAGGCTACCCCCTTATGTTTGCCTGTCCCATCGCAAAAAAACGAAGGTTAAGCTTCAGTTTGACAAAAACTGCTTGTATAAACAAAACGATCAGAGACGTGGTGTTAATCTTTGGTAGAAATCTACCAATGACAGACGCATCATATATCCTTTCGTATTGATTTGAAGCTGTGCCATGTTTGTTAAGGTATGTCCCACAGTTTGTGTCATCCCTGTGACCGCAGCTACAGGTATATATTATACAGAATTACTACCTATATACAAGACATTGCACTAGACATATGTGAGGTACTGAGTGTCAATTTTCTAAAAACATTAAATTATTGAATAAAAGTTTGCTTAGAGGTAAATATGATACGATTTACTAATGTAAGTAGTGAGTCAGACAGGTAATCTGTCATCCCTGTTACCCATATTTCTATAAAATGTACAAGCTGCAAATAAATAAAATCCAAAAACTATATAAGAATGATGTGCCTGAATATTATTGGGTAAACATTTAAAAGTTTTTGCTTCTAGAAAGCAAAGTAAGTGTGAGTTTGCATACTTTTTGTCATCTCTGTTACTGTCATCCCTGTTACCTACATACACTAGCAAATATAATGAGATATGGAAAATGTAAAATGTGGCTGTGTTCGACCATTTATAATTCTTTCAACTAGGCTAATTCTAATATGCTGTATCTGTACAGTAGTGCAAGTGTGCCATTTTAACGATTTTCATCTTTACTCAAGGTCAAGGTCACACTTCAATGTTGCGGGATCTACCCTTCATTTTTGTATCCGCTCAAAATCTTCTGAACCATTTGAATGAACGATTTATAGTTAACTTCAAGCAAATGACCCTCTCAGTGAGACGGTGTGCAGAACCTATGAACAGGTCTGCAGACTCATGGTCAAGGTCAACTTTCAAGATCATGGGATTTACCCCCTTCAATTTCATGTTCGCTCCATACCTCCTGAACTCTTTGAACGATTTCATTAAACTTCACCCAAAGTTTCCATTTGGTTAGACAGTGTGTAGAACACATGGCGCAGCTATGCAGTCTCGAGGTCAGTGTCACAGTTCAAGGTCACAGGATTTACCCTTGAAGTTGGTGTCTGCTACATATCTCCTGAACCCTTTTAAAGTTTTTCATTAAACTTCACCCAAATGTTCCTTTCAGTTAGGCGGTGTGCAGAAGCAATGACTCAGCTACCAATACTTTAAAAGGTCATGGTCACATTTCAAGGCCATGGGATTTTTTAGCCTTCAATTTAGCGGCTGGACATATCGCCTAAGCTCATAATTTTTTTTTTTTAAAAATTCACTCAAATGCTCCCCTCAGTGAGACGTTGTGCAGAACCCATGACTCAGTTACACACAGTCAAGTAAAGGTTATGGAATTTACCCTTCAATTTTGTGTCCGCTTCTTATCTTCCGAACCCATTGAACGATTTTCGTTAAACTTCACTCAACTGTTCCTCTCATTGAGACGGTGTGCAGAACACATGACTTAGCTCCGCTCACTCAAGGTCAAGGTTACATATCGATGTTATGAAATACTGCAGCGTCCTTCAAACTGCTGTCTTGTTCAAATTATGTTCCTAGTGTCAAAAATTTTGCATACGCATATAGGGGAAAAATCAAAACATCTGAAACCACAAGGCCTAGTTCTGGATATTTGATATTTAACATAATTTAGAGGACCTTTTCGAAGTTTATTCAAACAATGTCCATGGGAACAAAATGCCCGGTGCGAGGGTCACATGTTTTACATATGCTAATATAGGGATAACTAAAAAAATATCATCTAGTCTGTAACCACCATGCCTAAAGCCTTCACAATTAGTATTTAACATCAACTCCCTGACCTGTACCAAATTTTGTTCAAATAGTAGCCCTGTGGAAAAAAGGTACCGCCCTGGGGTACACTTATTTTATGTAGGTTTATTAAAAGAATCAGAAGTAGCATAATCAAATTTATTTCGAATAATCACAAGGCCTAGAGCATGAAGCATACTCAAATGGACCTATATCAAGTTTGTTTAAATAATGGCCCTGGGGCCAAAATGGTTCAGCCTTAGAAGTTACATGCTTTATATTGATTTATTCAGAGAAATATATTAGCATTTTTGTTTGTTCTGGAGACTTGATATTTGGTATTTAGCACCACCTAGTGTTTTTACCAACTTTGTTCCATTGATAGTTTTTGGTCAAAATGGCACCACCCCCAGGGTAATATGTTTCACAGTGTCATAAAGTATCTTGTAAATTCGAAGTCCTTGGGACTAGAGATTAATATAGAAGTATCGAAACTTTCAATTTATAGGGAGGAAGACATAAAATATATACAACCAAAATGATTATTTTCAGTGTTTATTTTATTATTAAACATTTGTTTCTATGTGTAAAACAAACGTCTCTGAGTGATGTTTCTTTTACGCATCAAAACATATATTTTAATTGACAGTTATTAAAATAGTTCATATATAGGCCCTATTTCTTATTCCAGTATGCCTCAAATTTATTTTGAATAAGCGAGTATGTCGAAAAATCAAATTTTGTATTTTCGAGGTTTTGCTGTATATAGTGAATGTAAACTTATGAAAAATCTTCTCTGAAGCCATTAGATCTAGAGTCTTAATATTTGGTATGCAGGATCAACTATCAGTCATCTTCTAAGTTTGTTCAAATAATGGTCATGGGCCCCAAAATATCCCCATCCCAGGGTCACTTTGGCATTTTCAATTTCTGATTGGCACCTGTTAAAACATTTTACGAAAAATCCGGTGAGTAATTAATAGTGATTTTAAGTGAGAACTGAAAAGTCACTTTGAACATATAAGAGCTCATTCTACCCAAAGCACATTCACCAGATTTAGGCTAATATCATTCAAGTGTGTTTTATGTTTCTGAAGAAAAAATGGTGATGCCATCCCTGTTACTGAATGTCATCCCTGTTACCCGTCAACTTTGCCTCAATATATTAACGAATCCAAATGATCTGCTGTTGCATTTAATTTACCAATTTGTAAGTTGGTGCCTGCGGCTACCTATTGCAGAAAATCAAGATGCTCATCCTATTATTTCTCAAAATGGATCTGATGTTATTTGTCTTAAAACACGTTGTTTCAGTAAAATAACTAATAATTGATTTTATTATTAGTAACAAAATAAATTTCCACTGAATAGTTTTGTAAACTTAAAGGTCTATAAAGGAGATTTAAGTTAGTAAAAAGAAAATAACTTCGATAATAATTTTATTAAGGAAAAACTGTTTCATGTTGTGGTACAGGGATCACATTTTAAACTAGGGCAGCCATCAGAGTAAGCCAACACATGCATTATTATGCAAATTCTCTTGTCTAGATTAATGGTTTATTGCTGTTAATTGTTCAGAATTGAAATTAAAATTTAAAAAAATCCAAATTATGTTATTTTTTGCAAAAATAATTAGCTCAAATTCCTTCATTTTTGTAGAGTGACTCCTATACAACTTAGTGCCAAATCGTATAAAAATGGTGTCCAACAAAAGGGTCAGTGCATCACATACATTTTGACAAGGGCATGCACAGTATCATTTCGGTTGTTCTGAAGTGAAAAACGCGTTCTGTCGTTACATGCAAGGTAAGGAGAGCCTTCTCTTTGGAAGGATTTTTTTCAATTAGATCAATTAATACGTTTATCTATAATTGAATTATGCGGTAAAGTCGCGTAAAGAGTGAAAAAATCATATGTAGACAAACTGATAGCGTTGAAATCCCTAGCTTTAAGTTTATCTAAAACTTCACCAGAATTTTTAATAGACCAAAATAGATTCTTACCAGATCTTTCGTAATCTTTTCGCAGCACTTAGCTACATGTTTTTGATAGCGGTAAGACAAGAGGCTAGCAATGTAGAAAGATCTGTTGTCGTACAAGAAATAAAATTAATTTCGTTTGAAAGAAGAGAACTAGAAATTAATTATTTTCTCTTGGCCTATATAAGCATTTGTAGGTAGAGCGTGGAGTGATATGGTCTGTTGAATATCGTGATAAACTCATTCTAGCTGTGGATCCGCTGCTGAACACAATGACAATTTAGCGTGGCGTGATTTTTTTTATGTTTATTTATACGTACAATGAATTTAACGATGTACGTGGAAAGCACGATTTTTCAGAATTCGGTGAAATCACTGATACGATCATCAGTCACATTTGTTCACGTTGTCTCCTATAGGTTGTGCATATATTTACAAATTTAACGTATTCTGATAATGCCATGTTCAATGAATTTACAGGAAAGATTTTCTTGACATATATCACCTTAAGGTAGTGCGGGACCCATGTCAAAAGATAACCTTACTTTTACTTAAAAGTAAGAGTGTAAGAGTTATCGTTCCTGAATCTTGTTTTTAAAAGAGAATACTTATTTTCTAAGACGGTAGATATTATTCTCCCCTGACAACTCTTTGATGCTTGAAACGTAATTCTGTAAGTATTTTGCTTTCACAAAAAGAAGGAATGCAAGTATTAGCTTTTAAAAACATCACCCAGAGTATGAAGTCATTCAGTATTAGTTGCGGACCGTATAAATATACATACTATATACATGTCTCGGTTGCTATTTCTGCATGCTGCCACTAACCTAAGACCCACCCCACCCCAAAAAGGGGGGGGGGGGTTGTAGACGTGCACATGCCTTGTATGTGACATTCTCATGTTTTAGGTCCCATGGAGGTACATGGTCACTAATGTTTTATGGAGAAATGACGTAACTGTTTCAATTACCTTATCACACCGGATAGGCAGCAATAAAAAACAGTCTAAACAATCGATGAATGCTGATAACAAATTGCTAGAAACAGTGTTTGTGATTGCCATTTGTTGCCTATCGGACTACAAACAACAATCCAAAATTATGTTACAATATTTAACTACGTTCGTCGATAGCATTAACGTTTTCGATTGCCGCCTATCTAGTGTGTTTTGATATACTGAAGACGTAGCCAAAACAATCTGATACAAGGGCTAGGAGTTATTTCATGTTTCTGTTGAAAAAATTATTTTGTTTCGTTGCATGTTTCATGATAATAAAATGGACATTTCTGCATACATTTTAATAAAATTAATAGGAACTGCATGTGCCTGAAAGGAAGATATATGACAATATAACATTCTTTTCTGTATATAAATGGTTGGCAAGCATGGTACAGATGCGCGGATCCAGGAATTTTCATCAGGGAGGGGGGAGGGTCCAGGTCAGTCTGACAAAAAAGCCCTGACAACGATTTTTTTAGTCCTCAGCTTATTCTACAAAAGTCAAATGGTCAATTTCAAAGAAATCTATCGTTTTTCAAGGCTCCAGATGGGGTCCAATTTTTTTCCAGGGGGTCCAACTTTTTCCAGGGGGTGTCCAATTGTTTATTCCCTATAGAAACCCATTTAATTTGTGATTTTACAGAGGGAGTCCGGACCCCCTGCCCCCCCCCCCCCTCTGGATCCCCACTTGGTGCAGCCCTCACAGCTTCATGGTTAAGGCTACTATACATGATCTCATTTGGGCTTGGCAAACGTTAATAGACAGAAGAATGTATCATCCATTTATTGTTATATACCTTATAATAAGTGTTTACTATAGAAACTTGAGGTGTTTCAATCGCTGACAATTGTACATTTTATTTAATAATGTGTTATATTTTGGTTGATCGTTGACCAATCACTGACCGCGGGTTTTATTTCCGATAAAACCTTAATTGCCATTTCAACCTGCTCACGGATATCCTCTGCGAGTTAAGATACCGTCGCTTATGCTTTATTGAGAAATGACCAAAATATTCAATTATCATAAGATACGCTACTTTATTACATCGGATAGGCGACAATCGAGATCGATGAACGTGGATCGCAAATCGCTAGAATTTTCCATTTGTCGCCAGTCAGGCAAACAAACTGCAATCCAAAAAGTCTGTTTCTGACGGTATTTGATCTACGTTCGTCCTTAGCATCAACGTTTTTGATTGCCACCTATCCGGTATGTGTATTGATACAATGAATACGTAACCAAAACAATCTGAAACAAGAGCTAGGAGTAATCTACATTTTTCAGTCATGTTTCTGTTGAAAAAAAAGTTTGTTTCCACACCGGATAGTGAGCAATCGAAAACACTCTTAACCATTGACGAACGCGGATCAAAACTCGCTAGAAACAGTGTTTTGATTGCAAAGTGTCGCCTGTTCGATGAGTGATGGTAATAAAAAAAAACTATGATTCTAACTATTTTTGGTCTATAATCGTCGATAGTATTGATGTTTTCGATTGCGCCTATAAGGTGTGGTTTTGTTGTATGCTTCACTATGTTAAAGTGGACATTTTTTTTAAATGCTTTTGCTTGAAAGGAAAGTATTCTAGAACTTTTTGGATACTGTAAAGGCGGCACCTCATGACTGCCTTATTAGTCTACTTTAGACATAGGTAAAATCTGAAAATGAGGCGTTATAACTACATTCGAAAGTGTTTGTTTATTGTTTAACATTAGTATAGAGGCAAACAGTGTGGACCCAGATCAGACTGCTCTAGATGAGCAGTCTGCTCTAGATCTACACTGTTTGTTTAAGAGGCTTCATAATATTTCAATAGACGATAAAAACATACAATTGTGTTGTAATATACGCTTTAAGGGTTAATAAAAGTGGGTTCAGTGCATTAACGGACAGGACTTTCATGAAATGCACGCAGACCTGCGCGGCTTAAGCAACTTTTAAACGCTTAACCAATGGATAGAACCTGATTTCCATTCTTGAGCAGTTGAAATAACCGAACCACGCCCAGATATGAAAATCAAAGTTGCCACCTTTACAGTACCCAAAAAGTCCTATAATATATTACAATGACAATATAAAATTCCTTTCTGTATATTAACGTTTGTCAAGCCCTTGTGCGATAATGTGTTGCAGGCCTCACCGCTGTGTGGTTCTGGTTGCAACACATCACATTCAGGCTTGCCAAACATTAATACAAGGAAAAGAATGTTTTATCCTCTTATTGCATATTTGTAAGTCTATTCTTTAAATGACATTTAGATCTATGCATCAAGAAGAAAGCTATAATTTTTAGCTTTTATCTACATAAATCCTACGTGTAAGAAAGCATCAAAGTATCAAGACATGCTATAGCCAAGCTTTAATGAGAATCATAATGTAATGTGCTGGGTCACATATGCTAGGTATCCTAGCTTAGTACTGGTTCAACCCAGGAAGACCCGTCCCGCATACCTGAAAGATTGTTGAGTGGACGTTAAGAATCAAATCAAACAAAACATATGCTAGGTCAAAATCTTTTTTGTCACTTTCTACGCCCATTTGTCAGTGCTTAATCAATAATAGCTATGTCTCCGCCCAGTGATATACAATAGGGCGTAGACAAACAAAAAAATTGGTGGAAAGGGGAGACAACACTTATTGTAGTCTTTATTTTTTTCACGATTTTTCAGAAAAGTCACCAAAACAAAAAAACGAGCACGGTGACACATATTTTTTATTCAATCATTAGATTCTTCATGAAAATATCTTTGTAAAAATATGTTTTTTGTTGTTCCAGTTACATTCTCTGATATGTTTATTTTGAATATTAATGTTTTTTGGGGCATTAATTCGTTTGACTTAATTAGGATTTTGCTTAAAAAATTGTGTAAATACATGTTATTTCACTATTTTTTGTTTTTATTTATATCTCTGGTGTGAGTAGTATTTGTTCTGAAAAAAACTGTATTGCGTTTCTTGTTAATTTGTTAACAAAATCTGTATTTGTTTATTTCAAAAACCTGCGATTTTGCAGTTTTTGACATCAAATAACTTTTAAAAAAGAACGGTGAGGTATTGTTTTTTTTGTCTTAGATTATAAGTATAAGTCTATATTATAATATATTAAAAGATAAAACACTTTTGGACATATGCCGGTGAGTCCCCTACTACCTTAATAAGGGTATAAACGGCGGTTAAAGTGTTTAACGAGTTTCTGTGTGGTTATAAAGTGATTGAATAAGGTGAATTTTATATGCATTCGTTCTACCAGTCGCATCAGCGAATTGATATCTACTGCAAAAAGTAATTGAAGGATTTAAATGATCTATATAAAGCAAATTAAGAAGATAGCACAATGATGTCTGAACTGTGGCTCTGGCGTCAATGTGATTTCATCTTAGTTTAAAACTGGTATTGCAAACTGTATTGCTTTTCGCCAAGGATTTTAAAATCAGGCTTAGTGAAGATTTATGATTTTTGTTGGAAGTACAATGTGTTCAGGTAATAAATTAGCGGCTGATCCATAAGCTCTCATGCAAAACGAAGTTTTGTTGTTTCTTACGAATGCGTGCAAGGGTGTCCAAGAGAACTAGAATTTGCATTAAACATTGCTTTATATGTTTTTTTATGGAGTTTAGGTAACCAATATAACGTAGGAACCTTGTCTTCGTTTTCATTAGCTTTGAAACCAAAATTTAGGACTGTATGACAACCATGCCTATCGACAGCATCCTTCTCAGCCAAGGAAGTCTGCAGTTTATAGGCATTAGTGCATGAATGCAGAGTAACAGAATGGGTCACGTCTGGATATTAATGCAAAGTAACGGAATGGGTCACGCCTGGTTATGAATGCAGAGTAATGGAATGGGTCACGCCTGGGTATGAATGCAGAGTAACGGAATAGGTCACGTCTGGGTATGAATGCAGGGTAACGGAATGGATCACGTATGGGTATGAATGCAGAATAACGGAATGGGCCACGCCTGGGTATGAATGCAGAGTAATGGACTGTGTCGAGCGGACTCGCGCCTTGGTATGAATAAAGAGTAACGGAATGGGTCACGGCTGGGTTATCGGATGGAACGATAAGCTTATGCGTGTGTTACGTTTCTTTTTTGCGGGCGTATATGTATTGACTTATATCGAGATTCGAATATTGTTGACAGAAGGATTTAAAAAGTCAAAAACATGCTTGCTATAAATATGGAAACAAACGAATGTCATCCCTAGATAATTTTGTTCAGGCAAGCGACTCTTTGCATGCTAGTGTCGTCTGCTGATAACCATTGCAAATAGTTTGGACCCACATCCGGCTTGAACTGGGCCCAAACTGTTTGACCTAACATAAAAAAGCTTGCATAGTTTATAGAGGAAAACGGTGCGTTACTACCGTATTAGACCTAATCAGTGCACATGCTTACATATAAGCGCCCACTGGGTACTTTATGGAATATTTTCAATATATCAATTTCTGATTTTCTGTCAATACAGTGCTGAAATTTCATTACTAATCTGGCTTGATCGTGTCATTGAAAAATAGTGTTGGTCCCGATCAACTGGCTTCATCAGATGCCAGCTGATCTGGATCAACACTGATTTTCAAACGAGGGAATGCTATATGCATGGTGCGCTTAATAAGTCGAATACGGTAAACGGGAAAAACTGTTTTAAACGACGGTAAGGCCCAGAAGCATACCAACGAACGAAGAAACCTTTTGACACTGTCATTTTACGATATAACCGAACGTTGACTTTAATTAGGCACCATACATAAAGCTTTAAAGCAAAGTTTATAGAAAGTATATACATATCTTTATATAGATTTCCACACAAAACCTCAACCAAGGTATTTGTGTCATTTATGGTTTATAGTGTGTAAAGTGTAAAGGAAAATAGTGTGCATTATTCAGGTAAATTTTATACTTTTGTTATTTAGTTTCATTGCAAGCAAAAATTAAGTTAGAACACAGGAAGCAAATATATCGTCGTGTTACTATCTCTTTTGAGATGATTCACATAAAAAAAAGTGAAAATGTTTTGAATGCTTCCCATGGAATGTGCGTATTTGTATTTTAATAGTATTCAGACAAGTACAATAAAAGTCTCGTGTACAGCATGTAAACTGGTCAAAATAAGTTAAACCTCATGTCATTTTTCCCACCTTAGTCATACATTGTAATGGCAAATTCAGGGGAAAATTTTAAACGCTTGTTATTTTGTGTCATTGCAAGCAAAACTAAAAATAGAACACAGGAAGCAAATTCCCAAATTGTATTTGTTTATTTCAAGAATATCTAAAAGAGACAACAATATCTTGCCTTAGTTTCAATTGAAGTACCGATTGTCTTTCGATATGTATTCATTCACCCATATTTTGCCAATTTCTGAAATTTGTGAAGCGAAATCGGAAAATTTATCAATGTAAGTGAAACCTAGCACATGCTGACAAGAAACATTGCAGCTTCTTTGCTGCAAATTTTATGCAAAAAGTTCATTTGTTGTGAATATTGTATTTTTGCCTGAATTTAAGTTTAATCCCACATACCCCCCCCCCCCCACACACACACACACCCTTATTACGCAAGATCCGAAAAGACGATGGTTGAAGTGATAAGCTTTTCGCTGCGGCTGCCCGATAGTGGCCAGCAGGGATCTGTAGCGGCCTACATACGTTGGCGCTGTTCGTTTGGTACGTGAACTGGAAAAAATGCAAAACTCACCAGAACTTTTTGCATGATGGGTATTTTTCATGATTTTTGTCGTCTGCTGATTTTTTTTAAAGCAACGTTTTCGAAAAAAATCTTTCAGGAATGTCATGAGGATGTCAAAAACAGTTTGGATCCAGGTCAGGCCCGGCGTTTTATCGGACGTGATCTGGGTCCAAACTGTTTGCAAATGTTATCACCAGACGAAAAAAGTCATCGCTTGCGTGGAACGAGTTAAAATGAAGACCACTTTAGAATACATGACAGGTTTTATTTGACAAGTGCGTTATTTCTCGTAAGATATCCCACCACTTGAGATATTATAAATACATATCGTAATATATCATCTTCGTCAATTAAAATACACATGTTATTCTACAAAAGAAGATTATCATGCTCGAAAAGAGTAAACCCCGAAAAGTCTATATACTAAATAGGAAAGCGCAATTAAAATTAATTTCTTATTTCTCAACCTAAACATATTGTTTGTGGACACTCAAAAGAACCGCCTCACGTTTGAACACCCAAAACAAACGTTTAAACTGCTGGATAAGAAAATATGCATATTCTTTAGTTTATCTGTATATTTTGCCTATTAGGTGTTTTGCTTGCTTTTTTGTCGTCTGCTGATTTTTTTTAAAAATCAACTTTTTGGGAAAAAAATCTTTCAGGAATACCATCAGAGTGTCAGAGAGTTTGGACTCAGTTCAGGCCCGACTTTTTGTCGGGCCTGATCTGGGTCCAAACTGTTTGCAAAAAGAGTTAAATTGCTGTTTTTGTTTTTCAGTTTGCTAGGCTGTAGCGCCTAGGGCATTCGGACAGAATGGCTGGGCGCTGGGAGAACCATGCGAGGTCTATATGGCAGGACTGGAGAGGTGATGCGGCTTCGAAACAGTCCTCTGGGGTATGGTTACTTGAAGTAGTTCTAACAACTAAATTATCATCAGACCTCCATATAAGAGGGCACCGTATATTCTATTGATTGGAGTCTTGGAGTGGAGTTATGGAGCGGAATATTCACGAGGAGTGGTGTCAAATTTTGGAGTGGCAAAATTCTTATTACACCTGCAAATTCAGTTTATTTGACATTTTCTAATATTTGGACTGGTCTTTTTTAACTGACATCAGGCCAGGACATTGAATTAAAACATCTATTTCATATATTTAGCATGTTTAGAGCTAGGGTGTCTATCAGTTATCCAAGGTTATGGCTGAGAAGAATTTGGCCACTCAAAATTTGACTCCACTCCACTCCAATACTCCACTCCATAACTCCGCTCCAAGACTCCACTCCATAGAATACACGGTGCCATATGGGCCTCGTCGTGAGAAAACCTTTGGGGTTTCCGTCAAAGCGAGATTCAAACCAGTCTCCTCAGCTACAGAGAATCTAGAAAATTGAAATTTCACCAGTAGCAAGTTTACATATGAAATTTTCGAAAAAGCGAATAACAAAGGCGCTGATCAGACTGCGCGGATGGGCAGGCTGGTCTGCGCCTGTGTTGTTCGCAAACCCCCAAAGACAGGTGTTCTCGCGACGAGGCCCATATAAGAGGGCGTAATTGTATTTTTTTATTATTATTTCTGAACCAAAACATATGTTGTGGGTGCTCATTAGAACCGTCTTGATGAAGCACCCAAAACACATGTTTAAATTGATGGATAAAAAATTATATACCAGTCCCCATCTTATTTTATTTTTTTTAATATTTATGAAAGGTATTTTACTTCATGTGCTTAAGTTCTCTAAGTAGTGGGGCAGATATGTGAAAAAATCGTGCATTTTATGATAAAAGCATGAAACTTGGTACATGGCCAGATTAGTAATTATCAAAATTTCTGAGGGTCAGTGCCAAGCCAGAAATGCACCTTGACGGCCGCCATCTTGAATTTCAAAATGGCGACCTATTTTCGTGTAATGCCTGTTAAGTTGGGTATCATTTTGCTATAAACTTTTCTTGAAAGCTTGTGTAAGTGTGAATTTTAACAATAGAACATTTGTAATTATCTGAAATCACATGTAGATTGGCATATTATCCAAGATGGTGGCCATTTTATAAGATGGCCGCCACTTTTATATGTTAAATCAAGCTTGCTTTATGAAAACATCATAGAATTAATTTAATTCAGATTATTGCATCAAATTCAAGTTGTTCCAAGCATAGAAAGGCTCAAAATGTGACTTTGTTAATTGTGAACAATTTATAAGAGAGCCTTGATACAATATGGCATGCAAGATGGCTGCCAAAGAAGAATGATTTTATGTTTTTTTTTTTTATACATTAATTTTTCATTGAGATTTGTATGAGTAAAATTTGCTTTAGTAGCAATGAATGTTCGTTTCTTATATATAATAAGTAATTTTGAAAACTTCTCAACTGTAAGTTCAAGCATGGCATCCAAGATGGCCGCCAAATTGGAAAATCCTATTTATTGGTGATTTTTGCTGTTCTTTCTAAATAGATCTATACATTTTTGCTATTAGGCGTTTTCAACATCACTAGCTAGGCTGTATCATGCTTGTGAACTGTTCATAATCAAGGACGTACTGTAAATATACACTCAACAAAAACAAAACAATGAATGCATGTTTATTACTACCTGTCTCGAGTCAAGGGCAGCAGATGGTCATTAGGTTAAGAAGTTTATGGAGTTTCTGCCATGTACATTTGCAATGTATGACTGCAGGCAGCTCGAGGATGTCTCTAGCGTAGAGAATGTCCATATGGTTACAGAAATCCTATCCCAAGTTTTCATCAGATGCTATCACCTCCATCTTCCATCATTAAGAAGTGTTATGCAACAGGCATTTGGTGCACTTTAGCTCAATGGATGACTTTATTTGTATCTGGCTTCATATTATTATGTTCACATGAAGAGCCTTCTCCTTCCAATACTTCCATGCATCCAATTTCACCAGCAATTCCCCCATGGATTCCGTCTTGATCACCGGATCATATTTGTACAACAGCAACTATGTGCAGTCTGTTCTGAGTTCCGTGATTAGAGCCTCTTAGGTAAGAATTAAGAACAGTGGAGTCAGAACAGAGCCACGATGAACATCAACAACAAAAACCTTCTCACTGCGACAATTGCTAACTACTGTCCTGTTGATTTAAAAGCATGCACACTAGCTACCTACTGTCCTTCTCTATGTTAATGAATGTGGTGTAGAATGGCTTGTTTGAAGTCAGGAGCAGCTTCTGTAGCTGGCTTAAAATGAAGACCGCAGCTGTAATGCCACCATACCCTGACATAAATCTGCAGTGCATCTTGTCAATCTCAACTCTCTGCCTGATATGTATGTCCAATATGCACACTAACACACTTATTAATTGCTTAATTAACTTCAAGCCTCTGATCAGAGCATCCCTTTGGCTATGTTTATAATCTCAATTTCACTCTGTACTAACACTCGAGATTATCTGGGAGATTAGGTCAAACACCTTGACTTTGCCAGTTTTCCAAATACATGTAGAATGAAGCATATCGATGACAATTGCCGATGGTATGTTTGCTTTATCAGAATACATCCTGCTAATTGTTTTTTGTGATAATTCCTGTACTGATCAGCTGGCTAGACCTTCAACTGGGATTTCCTCTGGCATGCCTTCTGCATTCCAAAGAGTTCGAATTTGAGTAAATTCATAATGCTCTTTCTACGCTTCTTTCAACGCTTTTTCACCTAGCGACTGTTGGCCTGCGTCATTCCAGACATGTTATTCCCATTTTTGCTTATATACTATGTAAAATCATAGCACTGACAAGAAACTAGTACAATCAGAGCTAACATGCTTCCTACACAATCAAAATGGGTAAAACTAAATATACAGATAGATAGTAAACAGTGGTGATGCTGCTCTCCCCTTGAAGGCAGTTACTAGGCTACCTTAACATAACCAAAATCATTCACATACTTGTATATAAAAGTATATACAAACCATATTACACCAATAATAATAAGATGAGAACCACAACAGCACAAATACCTAGGAACAATTTCTAAGACGAATTTTTAACTAGTCAATGAATAACCACAGTGAATAATAAATCACGAACTGCAAGAATTGATACAGCAAGGGCAGGGATTCGCCTGAATATGCGGTTGTGGCACCTAGCTGAAGATTCCTGGGTGGTTAAAGACCATCACTCTAAATACAGAGCGAAATAACATCATCATTTAAAAACCCTACATACCTAAATAGACAATAATTTGGTTTCAACTAACTCGACTGAAGAGGTTTTTGGACTTAACTAATATGGAATCAAATGCCTAATTTACTAGTAAGCCATTGGTGAGGGAAGCTTTGGCTAGAAACTAAGATGTCTGCAACATTATATATTGGATTGACTTCAAAATGATATAAACTTTGATTACTTTCAAATAATATGATAGTGCCAGCTACATCATCAACACAACCTTATAAAGCTGGCTGCAGCAAATACGTCATTTGACAAAATCAAGTTGAAAAGTTGATGCGTGTGAAATGTCAAAAGGAAACTTTGATATCTCTATTACAGATTTTATAGGATTTTTCACTAAAATCTGATGTAAACAAATGATATTTTATGCAATGGCAATTTTACAAAGGGCAGTTTTAGTTTGCTATTTGTGCAAAAATTCTTTGTATCTCATATTGATAATATCAATTTTATATGGAACACACTTTTTAGCAACATCTGTACAAGTGTCTAAAACCAAACTTGGCAACAACCGTGGATGACAGGTTGGATGTCCCCTTTACTGTCCTAATTCCTTAAATATAATCATTTCTCGAAACTTATTTTCGTAACTTCAAACAACCTACAAATATTTTCCTACAGAAAGTAAAAATACGTTTCTTTTTTTCTAAAGCTAAATACAAAGCCATCTTAAATACCGTGTTATAATAGGTTAAAATGAAAATAAAATCTGATAAGTTCGTCCCTTGTTTGTGTAGCTATTTCTACTTAATTGCATAATAATTTTGCATGGAAATTCATAATTTGTCAATTTGGCATACCACCACTATTGAGGTCGCAAAATGTTTTTTGTTTGTTTGATTTGATTTTTTGCGTCCGATCAACAATCTTTCAGTTAAACAGGGAAGGGTCTTCCTGTGTTGAACCAGTACTAAGCTAGGGTAAATGTGTCTTGCTCAAGGACCACAACACAGTGACGCCGGTGAGGCTCCAACCCGTGGCCCCTTGGTCTTGAGTCAAGCATTCCCATTGAGCCACTGAGCTCCTTTTGGATGCAAAATGTAGCAGCCACCTTGAGACTATGTCCTAAATCTTGTGTTTTCTAAGCCTAAATGAAAGTTTTGAGGCAAATTAGTATGATTGACTGCAAAATAAGTGAAGACAACATATTGGCTTGAAAATGAATGAGCTTGAAATAATTCAATTTAAAATAGACTGCATATTTTGGAAAAACCAAGATGGCGGCCACCTTATAAATGGTGTCGATATAACAATTCTACTTTGACAGCCATCTTGGATGGCATATTGGATGCTCTCTTTTTATTCAAAGCCATTAAATAAAGTTATTCTTGAAAATCGTTTGCATAAATTTAAACAAACTATATTCTTCCAGTTCCAAATGAAAGCAGATAGTATGTTATGATTTGCACATTGGTAGCCATCTTTAATACCATATTTGAACAATAAGCAACAATAAAGTCGTGCTGATAAGTTAGTAACTTGTTTAATGGGACTATTTCTACTTGCTAGAAGTAATTTGCATCAAAATTTATAACTTTGTAAAGTTCTATTATATAACTGCACTTTTTATATACAAATGTGGCGGCCATCTTGAAAAATACAGCCTCAATCCTGATTTTTTTAAAATTGAAAGATGATTTTAAGGTATTTAGATATAACTGATGGCTATTTAAGTAAAATTAACTGAAGAAAACATGATTTTTGCAAATAAATAATGCGATTAAAATGAATAAGTTGAAAAAAGCGGTCATTTTGGAAAAAAACAAGATGGCGGCCATTAGAGGAAGTTTTCGGCGTGGCACTGACCCTTATTTTTTTTGTTTTGTTTTCAACTAGCCATGTACCAAGTTTCATGCTTTTATCATAAAGTGCACGATTCTTCTCAAAATTGTTACATATCGGCCCCACTAAAGGCTGAGAGAGGGTTAAAGGTGTTTTATACTGTCCACAAAAAGTAGGGGATATTGGGACATAAAAAATCTAGAAATTAAAATCCTAATTATTCGCATACAAAATGTTGTCTTTGGATAATGCAGCATGTAAGCCAGTTTTCCTGCATAATTTGAGGGCTGAAAATTTAGCAATGTGACATAAAGGGCGTGCCAAAGACACTAGGGGTCAAAGCCCAGATTTCACAAACAAGTATCAATTTTTTTACATGCTTTCGAAAGTGCATGCTAATGATGTATATTGGATATCTTTGTTTTTTAAGATTTTTTTCATGTACCGTAATTGTTATTTCTAGGAATTAGGGCGGTGACAAAAATGTAAAAAAATGGCAAAATTCCCTTAAAAGTGACAAATTTTAGCCTCACATTCCTGTTATCGAGGAAAAAGAGATAAAAACAAATTCTAAACATAAAAAATAATGAATAACAGACATTTTTTTTTTAAAAAAAACATAGCCATTGCATAATCCGTCACCTTGATATTTACGTGTGAAAATTGGAAGGCTACCCCTGGTCTAAATATGGTTGTCTCAGGAACACGTGGCCAGATTAATCCTAGAAAATTTTATTCATATTGTCAGCTAGATGATTTGGCTAATTAATAACAGCTGTTTTAGGTTAATGGCTGTAGTTTGGTAAATCCTATGATTTATTATATTCGAATATCCCCTACTTTTTGTGAACAGTATATATCACACCGTACAACCCGCTTGTTTTGACGACAGATTACTGTTTCGACGACAGATGCGGTTAGATATTGCAGGGAAAGGGTAGGTGAAGATTTTTTGTTGGCTTAAATCAATAAACGAATTTCTGGGCCCCTGCTTATGATGTAGAAGATACTTTATGTTTGGAGATACTGCAGCAGCAAATTTACTCTATTTCACGCACACATAAGCTGTTTGTCAGCTCGTCAAGCAAAATAAAAAACAACAACAGCTTTCTGCTCTAGCCGAACGTATACGAAACAAAATTAGGAATGTAAATTTAATTAATATACGAGGTCTTGCAGTAATCATTGTACCATTCAGGGGTGATGGCAGACTTTCACACAATCAGGTTATGATTAAAAGGGAGTGATTGACTGATGAACTTCTACTTTCATCTTCATAAATAAGTGTTTTAATTTTTGAAAAAATTGCATTCAAATGGATGAACCAAAATACATGTAATATTCAAGGTTCAGTTTGATTTTGCGTTAGAAGTAAGGTTCAGTATAATATAACTACTTGGTCACACTAAAACTACAATTATTTACCAGCATTTTTGGTAAAGCTTGGCCGCAAACATGGCAAAGGTCCATTTAATAAACGAACTGCACGCCCGCTAAGTCACCAGGTGTCTTAAAAATTGATGTCTCAGCCGACAGATTACTTCTTTATCGGACGTAGTCGACGACAGATGAGAAATTCAAAGAATAGCATCGACGACATATCTTCATTTCTGTTTCATCTTGGAAAAAACGTATTCTGACTTGTCAGAACCTGTATTTTATGGCGATTTACTTTATAATTTTTTTAAAGAATTGTTGGAAAGCCTAATTTTAGTGATCAATTTAAAAAGATTATTAAACGTAATAAAAGAGTGGGATACAACATGGATAGATCATTCGACAGTCTGCATGCCTGGTTGTGAACCCAATCATGGTTGATAGCTATGTTTTCCTCTTTAATTGCACGACGGTGGGTCAGGACTCAGACTTAAACGGCCATGACGTAAAGCTTTAATCCGTTGGTTGGTGCCTGATGCTTGTCGTTGACTCGGCCCACCGTAGCTCAACTTGAGGTTTTCATTAGCTCTGACTATCTGTGCGTCATGAACCCTTTTCTTTGTATCATCACAATGTGTTAACTTGATTTGATTGTTTCTCTGTTATGATACATTGCATAAGTTAGGAAGCCTCCATGCGAGCTAAATAATTTTGTGTTTTTACAACAACAGAATCTAGGGCGAAGATTTAGCGCTAGTAAAATGCCTTTAAGCCCCTGGTGGCCTGTCCGTTCTAAGGTGGTGGTTATGCTGTTGTTCATTGTTCAATGTACTTCCCATTGTTTGTAGGTGTTCTGTGTTTGTCTTTGTTTTGTTAAGCATTACTTTGTGTCCATTCTAGTTTTGCAATCATCTTAAAGAGGAAGGGAAAGCTGGCTGCTTTGCTAGTATTGTCTTACACGGTGCCGTGGGTTGGTCTGCAGTATGTGATTGTGGTATTTCTTGATCATACTCACTTACTCTTTTGTTTTTTGTAGGCAAATTTGGCATGAGATTATGAAAAATTGAGCATAGTGACATCTCCTTTTTATTTCATAAATTAACAGTCCATGCATAAAACAAATTGTATGCAAAGTTTTGAAAAGATTTCAATGTGGGAAGTATTTAGTAGCATTTGTTCTTAAACCCCGCAAGACATATTTACTCGACTTGATCCTACGAATACTTGGTCCCCAATATCTGCAGTTGTCAAACATAGTATGAGCCGGCGTGACATGTGATTTCCAACAATGTGTGGCATTTTTGAAAAGTGTAGACTCAGGCGAGCCTGTGCAGTCTCCTTTTAAGCTAAGAAACTCCAAATAATGTTCAGTTAGTAGCTTAACACTCATAGAACATTCATGCGACCAGCAAAGGCTCTGATCAGACTGTGCATATGCGCAGGCTGGTCTGAGCCTGTGCTAGTCGCACATACTACATTGTTGGAAACCTCATGTTGCGGCTCAATTATATTTCAGGGTGGCCAGATGCGAAAACTAATGAGGACCGCTTCAGCCAAGTTTAACAAGATGCTATGGCAACATTCGGGTTCCGCTGACGACCTGTGGGGTGAAGAAGTGCACGGATTTGCAGAAATGGCAAAGAACTCACCTCTCAACAGTCTGCCTATATTCAGATCAAATCGACTTCATGAGATTCGTGTGAGATTCTTCAATCTGACCAATGGCGACGATGCAGCAACTGACTTCCGGTGTGCGTTTTTGAAACTCGGTGACAATGAAGAAGAAGGTCCTTGCGATTTGGCGTTCACAACAGGGCGTGTCTCGCCCTTTGGTGATATCAACACTCTGACTCGTTTTATTTCCGCTATTGAGGGAGACATCATTGAAGACTGGACCGAGGATCATCCTGACAAGTAAGTTTCCCAAACCAATCGGAACAAGCCCGGTCCAATCAATAATCAGGATTCTGATTCACGGAATTGGCTGTGGTGCTCTGGACTGTTCTCTGCATGCATATACCGTATCGGACCGATTAGTCAATACCCAGATCAGACTGTTCATGGATGCCGTGAGTAGCCTGTTCAGGGTTTACACTGTTTGCCATTCCTTTTACATGGTCGTGTTCAAGTGTTCAAATTTCAGGATAAAAGAGGGTGACAATGCTGAGCTCAATTGATTCAATTGTTTTCTTGCATATGCATCTGAAGCAAATGATTTCATGTCCTGGGCTCTCGAACACAACTTTTGGCGTTTGGCATCTTCTAAAATATGAACATTTAAAAACAAAGCTTGAAAGGTGTAAATTTTATGATTCCATTGTTTTGAATTATTCGCAACTTTTTTCAGAAATAAAGCTAGGTGTATGAAAGTTATCAACAGGTTATTAAAGGTAGTCTGTTGTTTTCTTAAAGTTGTAGATTTTCTCTTTTTATGAAGGATCATTTTTTATCTTGTCAGTTTTAATATTAGAAAGCATCAGTCATCACCAAATATTTTAGCAATTATCAAAAGCCAAAAACACTCTAAACATCATGCGCGGATCCAGAGGGGGGACATGGGGTCCGGTCCCCCATGAAAAATCACAAAAATATAGGATTTCTTAGCCGCGAATACACGTTCGGATCCCCTAAAAATCACAAAGCTACCAAGCCAACATTCCATGTTGCACGCCAGCGATACGCCATTTCAATTGCATTTAGGTGGTTGGCCGATAATGGCCCGCTTATAGTGTTCTTTGAATACTCCCTCCCCTCAGCAACTGAAAAAAACAAAAAAAAAACAACAAAACAAAACAAACACACACAAAGAAAACAACAAAAAATAAAACGTCAGAGTTGGACTGGACCCCCTCTGACAAAACTTTCTGGATCCGCATATGAACATTGTTGACTGGCTATAAAATATTACGCGATGCATGCAAACACCCCTTTTTGTAAACCTATTTAAACACAAGCAAAACGATAAAAAAACATGTTCAGGTTGGTCCTATGCTTCGTTAGTGGCGATGCTTTGTGTCCCAGTCAATATATATTCAGTCATGTCGGAACATTTTATTGGTTAATCCAGTACTAGGCAGAGGATAAGGTGTCTTGCTCACGGACACAACCAGCGACCCCTCGATCTCAAGTTGGTCTCGCTAGTGGTGTGTTCAACACTGGGTAATCTTTATATTATAAAAAATGTTCGTGGCTAAATTAAAATTAAATTGCGCGTATAAAAGTGTGTTTAAAAAGAAATATAATATTATGTTTTATAAGCCTGTATGAAAAGAAATTTGGTGTCTTCTATACGAATCAGTATTCAGTCAGGTTGATTACAATTGAACATTTTATATAAGTACATGTAGTACAATAGAGATATATGTTGTCAAAGCTAGTCTGTCAGTGTATTTGTACAATCATGATACAACTAATAAAATACAACTTGATGACCGGAAATAATTTATGAATTTTAGCCAGTAGTTTGCGTTCAGATATTTAGAGTCTTCAGATATTTAGAGTCGTATTGTTAATGGCGAGGTGTTATCATAATAGAACTAAATGTCACCTTTTCACTGCTAAAGTGGTTTCTATTTTTGTGCACCAATATTCTAATGAATAAATAATATCAAATGTTTATGAATAATGCTCATTTTTGATAGATGTAGTGCTTCAAACCGTTTTATAACAAAGAGTGATCAATTGACCATGTTCCTGACTTGGGATTTATGTATGTTGACCCATGTTATCTTAATATGAAAGTACATGGAGGCTACAAACGAATGATTATATGCGCAATGCTTTTCACTCCAGACACCCGAAAAACCATACATAACACGTTAGTTAGCCAAACAGAACAATGCCATAAAATATGCTTGGCTTGCTTCAGTTGCTTAAGGCATTGCTATTGTATCAATGAACACAATTAATCTCTGTGATCATAACTGACAGGCGCCATTGTCTTTTAATAGGCCCCTCTGGAAATGCCTTTGCACTTTTAAAACAAGTTGTTTAAAGCTTATTTCATTCATCATAATCGAACATATTCGGTCTATTTGACATACAAACCAATGATCGTGTATACTAAAGCAAAAAAGAAAAGTATCAGCATGTGAACAATACATGTAATTTGTTGAGTCAAGGTCAACTGTTAACCTGAAGACTAAGAGTCGTGTCTGGTCTGTCAAACTACAAAAGAAGCATCGGTTCTCACTATCGTATCAAGGCATGTCATGAGTACATTTCTGTAATTACACAGCATTTTCTTAAGAATTTGATCTGCTCACGGTGCCTGATCCAGAGGGTGTTCAGGGGGCTCGCTCGAACCCTCCCCGTTTTTTTATATTCAATGAAAATGAAATAATTTCATTTTCATGGGATATTTATGAAAAATGAGATAAAATCAGCACAGCGAACCCCACACCTTTATACATATGAATCCCATTTCCAGAAATCCTGGATCCGCTCCTGGATCATTACTTTGCTCATTTGTTTTTTCGTCCCTTCATGGCACTTCGCTTATTAATCGCAGAGAGCAATCCCAAACATGCAAAATGCTTAACCATCTAGTAATCGACAGTGACTTTCTCATGTGCGACTCAAATTCATCAATTTACCAACAATTTAAATAATGCACTTTGGTTTTTCAACCCAGTCTGTTATCGGAAAATGCATGTGGCTTGTGAGTCTGTATACATAAAAAGATTATCTTACAAGAGTGCTCATGTATTACTGAATTCTTTAAATTCTTTGAATTCTTTAAGCGAGTTTTGAAAAAGCGATGGAATGCGTGGCATGCCAAGCATTTTATTGCTTTTTCGCAATGAGTTTAATAAATTCAGGATTAAAGGAGCACGAATTTAGATTCTATTTATCATATATATCATTTGACACTCAAAGTACTTAGAAATTGCGTGGCTTGGCGTGAAAAGGCTATGTTTTTCTTTCCTTCTTTGTCTTACTGGCTTGATCGAACACCATTATTACGTCAGGGAATAGCAGAGTTGGGATAATTAAAATTGTAATTGTAATTATTTGTAATTTAATTACAATTTCTAAGTAATTGCATATAATTGTAATTAAGACATTTCTTTAATTACAGTAATTGAATATAATTAATTACATGGCCAAATATGGGAGTAATTAACAATTACTTTCAATTACTTTTTAATTACTTTTCGGATCAGTTATGAACTTCAGTTAACTAAGATTATCAATGATACTTAAAATACTGCTAAATAAATTGATCTTTGTCTTTGTAAATGCATGTACCATTTGCTGTACTCAATATATGAAAAGTTGAATGCAACATGAAACAAATGAGAATTGGAACTATTCGTGTATGTTAAGACATAAAATTACAGATACAGGCTGTATGTTACCTATACTATTTTGAAAGTATTCTTTTTGAGCAAATTATATATTCTTTGTTCATCTGCTTATAAACGACATGTATTTTGACAATCAACCTTAAAAAGTTAAGTAACCAAAACAAAGAAGGCGTGAAACCTCAACAATAGTATTTACTCAGACAATAGTGTTGGATAGTAAATTGATTCCTTGAAGGCATTTTGTTAAATTTTCACACCTAGGATCAACACAATCATTTGAAACCCTTAAACTGCTCAATAATAATAATAATAATAATAATAATAATAATAATAATAATAATAATAATAATAATAATAATAATAATAATAATAATAATAATAATAATAACTAGAGCAGCAGTCGGTGGTACACCATCGCAAATACCCGCTTTTTTACCTATAACCTTTACCTTGGGGTCAAGGTCACACAAAATGTAGCTCAGTACCTTCTACATAATGTGACCTATGCACCTGTGAAGATTGGAGTTGATATGTCCAATGGTTAAGGAGGAGATGCATTTACAAGAAAATACATTATATGACCTTGACCTAGTTGTTAAGGTCACACAAAATGTTGTCCAGTGCCTTCCAAATCATATGACCTATGCACGTGCCAAATTTGAAGTTGCTACGTCCAACAGTTTACGAGGAGATGGATTTACAAGAAAGTAAATTATAAAAAAAATGTTGCCCAGTATCATCCACATCATGTGACCTATGCACCTGTAAACTTTGAAGTTGCTATGCCCAATGCACGGGTGGTAAACCTAGGAACTACCACGAAATTGTGTTAACGTAATTTTGTTCCCAAGCCACATCCGGGACACGTCGTGGTAGTTTCCAGGCCGAAAATTGGATAAAGAAAGGTTGGTGTCACTTTCATTTTTGTTTTATTTTACAACTTAAAACAAACAATGGTGAAATCCGACAATGTGGTTCCGTGTAAGTATGTCTCAGCGTCCTTTCTGGCCCAAAATTTTGTTTGAAAAGTTATTTTCTTTCTTTTGGTACGTGTTTCCCCACTGAGCATCGGACCAACTTTCCCCAAAGTTCGAAGGATTTTAGCCCATATCTGTCAAATTGAATGGAATTTGATATCATTTGACGATGGAAATGATAAAAAGACCCTGAATAAACATTTCTACACAGAAAAAAATCTGAGCATTTACTCGTAAACGATTCATGCTCCATTCGTCCTGTGTGGTAGTTTCCAGCTCATCGTGGTAGTTAAAATGCTATCGTGGTAGTTTCCAAGACTTTGTAGGAATTTAGTAGTAGTTCGCATCAGCAGATTTCCACTATTCAGGGGCTACTTCAATTTTATAAAGACAGGGTGTGCGAGCCGAACCTTGAATACTCCTCTTATTCATACGAAGACCTTTTCAAATAACCTTTTGTCAGTTAACAAATGACGACTGCCTGAATTTTAATTTTAGTTGGCTATTGAAATGATGAGAAGAATGAAAAGAAGTGATATTCACATTTTTTGTTTTTGAATAAACGTGCTTTTTAATTATCAAATAACATGCCCGTTCATCGTCACACTCGCATGTATATAAAAAGTGTCCCAACACGAGGATATTTCCCTTTTTTCCGAACAATACTTTGGGCCAGTAGTCTTAGCCTGTCATTTTATCTTAAAGCTGACTGAACATGGAACAACGTAGCGAGTGACGCAATTTTTTATATCATATTTTTTTGTCTGTTGCTTGGTCCACCACGGCTCAACTGATGACCTTCTTTTGCTTTAGATTTCCAGAGGTGTTGTTTGGCAGTCCAGGGCATGGTCTCCACCTGTCAAGCATCACATTGAATCTCGAGTCCTCAGCTTAGCTTCCTCATGGTGTTGAAATGTGGTTTATTTGTTTACCGTGGTAATTAATTGAAGAGTTCGAGGGTTATCATGCGAAACAAACAACCACTATAATGTTTTGTAACACTTCAGAAACGTATCCTATAAAGTCTTGGAAACTACCACGATAGCATTTTAACTACCACGATGAGCTGGAAACTACCACACAGGACGAACGGGGCAAGAATCGTTTACGAGTAAATGCTCAGATTTTTTTTTCTGTGCAGGAATGTTTATTCAGGGTCTTTTTATCATTTCCATCGTCAAATGATATCAAATTCCATTCAATTTGACAGATATGGGCTAAAATCCTTCGAACTTTGGGGAAAGTTGGTCCGATGCTCAGTGGGGAAACACGTACCAAAAGAAAGAAAATAACTTTTCAAACAAAATTTTGGGCTAGAGGGGACGCTGAGACATACTTACACGGAACCACATTGTCGGATTTCACCATTGTTTGTTTTAAGTTGTAAAATAAAACAAAAATAAAAGTGACACCAACCTTTCTTTATCCAATTTTCGGCCTGGAAACTACCACGACGTGTCCCGGATGTGGCTTGGGAACAAAATTACGTTAACACAATTTCGTGGTAGTTCCTAGGTTTACCACCCGTGAAGTTGCTACTTCCAAAACATTATGAGGAGATGCGTTTTCAAGAACATACATTATTTGACCTTTGACCTTGGGGTCAAGGTCACACGAAACACTGCCGAGTACCCCTGACATCATGTGACCTATGCACAGGCAAAATTTGAAGTTGCTACTTCTAAAAGTTTATGAGGAGATGCAGTTACAAGAAAATACATTATTTGACCTTTGACCTTGGGGTCAAGGTCACACAAAATATCACCCAGTACCCTCTACACCATGTGATCTATGCACCTACAAAGTTTGAAGTTGCTACGTCGAACGGTTTAGGAGAAGATACAATTATAAGAAACGTGACGGACGGACAGACAGACAGACGCACGGACGGACGACGGACCGACTTAGGTATGAAATTAATATACCCTATTTTTCTTACGAAAAAGCGGGTATAATAATAATAATAATATTATTATTATATACAAAGTAATGAAATACATAGAGGATATTCACATTTTTGGAATGAATATGACATTTATTTCATCGAGTGAAGCGAAAAAAATATATTTCATGAGTGGCAAAGCCACGAATGAAATATACATTTTCTCGCTTCACGAGATGAAATAAATGGCATATTCATTCCAAAAATTTGAATTTTCTTTTTATTATATACAATTTTAAGCGTGACAGATTTTTTGCACTAAATGACGTCATACACGTTCGCACATTACGTCATTTTAATGATGACATTGCATAACGTTCAACGGTCGGCAAAACGGAGCAGGAGTAGAAAAAGTGAAAATTTCAGCAAATCCGGACAAATTTATTACCAAAATGTTCCTTGCGATCTAACTAAGAAAATGAATACCCACACTTTATGTTTTTGTCCACTAATAAGAAAGTTACAGGCGTTTGAAATTCTGAAGTGGGCTCAATGAAGCCAAGGGAGAAAGCAAAGGACATCCTATTTCACCCGTGAAATACAACTTATATTTTCACGGCTGTGAAAATACAGCTTTTTATATTTTCACAGCTGTGAAATACAGCTTTTTTAAAATATGCATTATATTTAATACATAATTTCCTGTATTTCATTACTTTGTATATAATAAAGAAAAATATTGATTAAATATAATGCATATTTTAAAAAAGCTGTATTTCACAGCCGTGAAAATATCAAAAGCTGTATTTTCACTGCAGTGAAAATATAAGTTGTATTTCACGGGTGAAATTGGATATCCTCTTCTCCATTGACTTCCTTGAGCCCACTTCAGAATTTCAAACGCCTGTAACTTTCTTATTAGTGGACAAAAACACAAAGTGTGGGTATTCATATTCTTTGTTAGATCGCAAGAAATATTTTGGTAATAAAATTGTCAAGATTTGCTGAAATTTTCACTTTTTCTACTCCTGCTCTTATGCTTTCAGTTTCGGTCGTCATTGTACATTATGCAACGTCATCATTAAAATGACGCAATGTGCGAACGTGTATGACGTCATTTACTGCAAAAAAATCTGTAACGCTTAAAATGGTATATAATAAAAAGAAAATTCAAATTTTTGGAATGAATATGCCATTTATTTCATCTCGTGAAGCGAGAAAATGTATATTTCATTCGTGGCTTCGCCACTCATGAAATATGCATTTTTCGCTTCACTCGATGAAATAAATGGCATATTCATTCCAAAAATTTGAATATCCTCTATATAATAATAATAATAATAATAATAATAATAATAATAATAATATGTGATTCAGAAAATTAAATTGGATTTCACTCTTCAGCGAGCCTGGGGTCTATCAAATACTGTCCTTGTTGATATCATAACAAAAAAGAAAAAGAGAATGAATTAGATATTGCAGTGGGGACCAAACTAGATACCTCTTGCTTGCAAAGAGAGCATTTTAACACACTAGTAAACTGTAATATTTTAGTTTGTCACAATCTGATTAAATTCCTTTTTTGTACTTTTTGCCAACTTGCCACAAAGATTTTTTATCAACGCTTTTTGAAAACAGTTATTCTTTGGCACTTAACCTAGTTTTACAAAATGGTTTCCATGGTTTATCTTCCACTGTTGCAAGACTTTTCTCAGTCTAATGCGTATTCATGTACTTTGTTCTGCTATTTTTAGAATTTTGGCAATTTACAGATGTTCCCCTCCCCAGCCCTCCCCCCCCAAAAAAAATGAATAAATCATTTCTGTATTTTACAATAAGCCATCAAATAAAATCAATCTTATAGACATATATTGAATTCAGAATGCCAAGGCTACTCAGACTTTTTTGAACAAGTTTTTAACTCATTACAATATCTCCGAAATTAAAATCTGATGAAACTATCTAAGTGTCAGTGAAATGTAATTGTTATGTAATTAATTACATTTGGCAAAGTAAATGTATATAATTAATTACTTTGCTCAATAGCCATGTAATTGTAATTTAATTGAACAATTTTCAATATAATTGTATGTAATTAATTACTTTTCAAAGTAATTGACCCCAAGTCTGGGGAATAGCAATATGTTATACGCGAACCATGCTTGCTAAGCTAGTAGATTTAAGTGTCCAAGCTCAGGCTTCAACTTTCACCTACATACTTTCATACTTCATGAAAGTGAACAGCGAAGGCTATGACGAGTCTGAGTATTTGCTGGTCGCCTATGCAAGATAGCACTAAATTCTTACGACCTGTCCCAATTTCTAATTTCTGTACAGTTTGTTTGCCTACATCGATGGAGTACGGAAAGCTCCGGACAGTTGGGCCTCTCTCGAGTATACTAACCATTGCACCTTCAGTACAACCAATGAGAATGGGAAGAAAACCTATATTAGGTTTAGACTTGTGGGAAGAGATGACGTCAGCTATCGCCTGGATGAACATGAACAGAGAAACTTCAGGTAATGAACAAGTGATGTAAATTTGCTTTAAAACTTTTAAAATGATATTGTTTAGTTCTCTTGAAAAAAATAATAATTCCTGACATCTGAGTAGTCCGCTATGACTAGTTTGTTGTCCAAAGGATTTGGGTAGGGTTTGTCTGTCATAGCGAATCACATGACTACAAAGAACCATCGATAATCACAACAACAGCTGCAACCACGAGTGCCAAAAGCTAATTCTAGGCTAAATATAAACTCGAACGTAGCTAAAATGAAATACGGAGCTCTTATTAAGCTGTATGAATAGTTTAACCTCGTTAATTGCCTAATACTCGTTAAAGGGTAGCTGGTCGAGTTTTCAAAATAATTTGGTTTGCTAAAATGTATTAAATGGTAAAGTGGATGAATATAACAGACCAGTGCTCTAACCACTGGGTTACTAAGTTATATACAAGTACGAATGTTACACAATTTCTACCAATATAGTTAAATAATTTAGGACTCGTCATCCATAACACTTCCCTCACACTGGTAAATGTTTACCTCGATTTGCTGGCATTTACGCATATTGCCGGTACTTCATAGACCGGAAGTGATAGATATTGGTGTTAAATCATATATAGAAAAACATGCCATATGCCTAAAGGACTATAGAATCAGATCATTTTGAAGTATTCAGTATGTGCACGGCGATTTATGTAAGCATTTAGGAATAGATTCGAGTACCGATCATCCAGATCGGTACTCGAATCTATTCCTTAATGCTTACATAAATCGCCATGTGCATGCCGAATACTTAAAAATATCTAATTCTATAGTCCTTTAGGCATATGGCATGTTTTTCAATATAGTATTAACACCAATATCTACCACTTCCTGTCTATGAAGTAGCGGCAATACGCGTAAATACCACCAAATCGACGTATACATTTGCCAGTGTGTCCCTGTACATCTACATTCTAATGCTATGTATTTCTAAGAGCTTCAGGATATGACACTTAGAGAATAGTGATTCAGATATAGAAGTATTTCTTTAGGAAGCTACATGTACCTCCTCAGCACAGCGATGAAAAGTAACAAATTGCATCTGATCAATTTTGAATAATTCACAGAAACAAATCCTGGTTCATATGTTGAAATGTTTTACTTTGCAGGACACTCTCCCGACCTGATGTTGAGCTACCAGCAAATACCTACCTCCATGAAAAAATTGGCAATATATCTAATGCTTACGCATGGATGAAATTGCAAGTTCAGCTATTGAATGTGGATAACAAAACTGACTTGACTGAAGTTCTAGATCCATGTTTGTTTTGGAATGATGATCATCCTTGGCACGATCTCGCTGAACTCGTTCTCACTCATCGTGTACCAAAGAAAACATCAGAGAGGGCCAAGTTTAATTTTAAATCAACAGGTGACATTACAATAGAGACACTTCCTGATTTCGGAAATATGGGCGAGCTAACAAACATCAGAGAAAAAATGCTGTCAGGAAATCTAAGAGTTAAACGACCCGAGACGCCCTTGCCAGAACCTGAAATTACAACATACTTAGTGCACGCTGAGACTGGTCATTATCTGTATTCAGGCACAGATGCTGGCGTGTATATTACTATATATGGTAAGTATCTACATGCCCTACTGTAAGAATGTTAAAATAGAGTGGGTGTTTTAAGTCATAAAACAAAATAAATCAAAACACAAGATAAAATATGTGTAAAAGCACATTGCTCATTTCAAGACTTTAAGAAAACTATACTGAATAAGGACATTTTCGCAAATAGCATTTAAAGACACATTTGTGGCGTTAAAAATTGTAATTAGGGCATGATTTACCTGTATATCAGTAAACGACATAGTTATTTTGTCATTTCCCGAGGTTTTATTATCGCGAAACTAAGTTTGCAGTGGAAGTTTCGAGAAAAATTCTGAATTTACAGTATTGGTTGATCATAACAACAATATATGAAGTGCAAAAATCCTTGTATCTATAATCATACTATCATATCTTCATATAGGTCTGCATAAACTTTGGTACAAGTTTGCAAAATTTACATAAATTTGACAATTACTGGAAAAAATCTCCAGCTTTGGTGTAGTAGTATTAAGAATATATATTTGTAAATGATGGCTCAACAGCTTTGATCTTAGTAACTGATATGGTTAGTATGTTCAGAATATCAACAGTCATTGTATTGAATTTTATATAGAATTGGCACACATATAGGCACCGAGCTAGACAACCAACAAGCACATTGCAAAGTATTACTAACTAAGCTTTTCAAGTGGTTATAGATGCGATACTGGCAAATAAGGTTGTGTGCTGTTGTGCTGAGAAGTTATGCTCTGTCGAACTACCGCTACCTCGATGTGCCGTTTTTTTAAGTACAACAATATACAATTTTCTAAAACCAATTATTCTCACTAGTTGTTGCAGATGTCCAGTAAGAGATGTATTAACAAGTAAAATTATACATTAACTAGTTATATTAGGGGTTCCTAGAACAACATATACTCAAATAAATTGTATTTGATTTGATCTTAAATAGCCTACTAATCATGACCATCTTATTTTTAACAGGAACAAAAGGACGAACTGAGAAGGCACTCCTATGTCACAAGCTAAAGAATGATTTTGAGAGAGGAACCAAAGACAGCTATTATATTGATCTACCCTCTGTAGGCGACATCAAATATGTCAAACTTCAGCTGATTGGTGGAAAAATTACTATTGGAAGTCGTGACTGGAACTTGAGAAACATTGTAATATTTGACCTGAAAGACCACAAAATGGTGGAAATCCCAGCCTACCGATGGGTGTCAAACAAAGTTACTCTCATGACTGGACCTGGTAGGCTTAATGTGTTACTTTTATCTGACGTCCATAGCTCTTTGCACGCTTGATGATTGGCATGTTAGTTTGTCTTTTGAATATTTATTAAAACACACACTTTAAAATGCAGTTGAGATCTAGACCAGTCTCTATATTTTCATGTCCAATCTTGGACCCTACAGCATGGCTATAAGCAGATGACAAAAGAAGCCCCTTGCTGGGATTGAGTTAATCATTGATGTAGCTTAACAGGATTAATGTCTATATACTTTAAGTGCTTGACTCGAGACCAAAGGGCCGCGGGTTCGAGCCTCACCGGCGTCACTGCTTTGTGGTCCATGAGCAAGACACATTAATCCTAGCTTAGTACTGGTTCAACCCAGGAAGACCCATTCCTACATAACTGAAAGATTGTTGTGGGGACGTAAAGAACCAAATCAATAAAAACAAACTATATACTTTACTAAAATACAGTGTTCCTTTTTCATGTTTGTACATTCAAGAAATAGTTAATATCAGTCTCTCAAGTGCACGAATTCAATAATAAAGGTGTCTTCAATTGAATATGGGAATTGCACCCATGCTTCTGGAAAAATGGCTACATTCAATCAGATATACCTTAGATTGTTGCAGATTTATCATTTTGTTTGCTCCCCATAGCATTCTCAAAATATCACTGCTGGTCTCAAGCTTTCCCCAGATGCGCAATAAAGATTCATGGATTTTGAGCTATAATGAAACCCTAGGCTTCATGTCCACACAACGAAATCAATGTTTATTGTCAATGTAGCATAAAAATATGCAATTATTTAAGAAAGTATAAATGCAATATGGCGACTCATTCAATTTTATTGGGGTGGGATGGGAAGATGGTAATGTTCATCCAGGAAGCAATCCTGTGATATATTATCTTAACCCTACATGTATGTCATGAATATTTTTACCTGCCAAAACCAATGAATATTCAGCCCCAAAAGAACTAGATTGTCCCTTCCCAAAGAAAGACATTGACAGTATATTTAAAGGGGATAAATGATAACTTGTTTCCAGAAAACTACGGAAATTCCTGCTTTCCTCGAAATATTTTGGGATGCATTATGTTCATATCAGAATTTTATGCATTTCTAAGTGATATTTCTTATTTCTTATCATAAAATGTGTTGCGTGTACTAAAATGAACCATGAGACGACCCTTCCTTTTAAGTACCTATTAAAAACATATCTCTTTATTAGAAATATAGAAATTGCTAATTGTAAAAAATAATATTCATATGAGTAAATTATTTTCTTTTAGATAACTCCTTTTACACCTGGAATATCCTATTGTTCTAAAGTTGTTTTATTGATGCGGAATGCCACATTGTTAGAAATAACATGTCGCGGCTCAGTTATGATCATTTAATTTTGGAGTACAAGTCGACACAAATCATAAAAAACTTGAGATTATGGACCCAAAATTACAATGCCTCCTTAAAAATAAGTATTAGCTTTTTTTGGATACGAAAAATTACATTTCAAACTTCTTAAAATCAATACTGTTTCGTGTATTCTGCAGATTAAACTCACATCTTTGACCACATTTACTGCACTCGCCCTGGCAATTTATTAAACATTTATCATATCTTGTTGAAATAACAATTCTAAATTTATGCAGTACTTATTTTTAAGGAGACATCGTAATTTGGAACCATGCGCTATTTCTTGTAGTTGGAGACTGCATTGTGTCCCTTAATGTATACATAGGTTTGTATTTGTTCATCATTGCCAACTGCAGGAATGTATGCTTTACCAAAGCATCTATGATTTACTGATAATCATGCTTGTGTTACTGCATCTACCTAACGTAAATAGGGGAGGAGAGAGTGGTAGCTAGAGTACTTGTCTGGAGATTGAGAGAACGCGGGTTCGATCCTCATGGGCCTCACTGCATTGTGCCCTTGAGCAAGACACATTTCCTTAGTACTGGTTCAACCTAGGAAGACTGGACATAACTGAAAAATCGTTGACTAGGACATAAATAATCAAATCAAACAAACAATAACGTGATCAGATGCCTTGTCCTAGAGCAAGACACTTTGTTCGCTGCTTAGTACTGGTTCAACCCTGGAAGTCAGGAAATCCTCCAGACGTGACCGAAAGCATGTTGAATGGTATGTAAAGCACCAAAAATAAACAAACAATTTAATTGGAAACAGATAAAAAACTATCCAATCTCCTTGCTAAACTTTAATATGTAAACCCTCATGCAATATCAATTACAGTAAAAATTGTGTAAAACGGCCACTTAAAAATAGACAAAACAACAAACTTAAATGACAACTGGTAGATTAATGAAGGTCAAAGGCATTGCAGAATGCTCCCTTTGGAGCATTCTGCAATACTTTTGACCTGCATTAAGCTATAATTTGTCTTGAAAACCAATTTTTGGTCTTTTTTACAATGGCCGTTTAACACAGGTTTTACTTATGTCTCTTATATCTTAACAGCAATCCTGTCTGCTAGCATCACAGATGTAGATCTCATAAAACAAAGAAAACTTTATCTGCAAGAACAAAGACAACTGCTCCCCTGGGGATTCGACCAGGGAATGCCCAGTAGAATTGGTAAGTTAATACTTCATAATACTCTCTTTTAACATTTAGTTATTCTTTAATTCTTTTAAGTGCTGATATTCTAAAATGCAATATTTCAAATAATAATTAATAGTTATCCATTCTAGTTTTTTTATCTTGGCAAACAGTGAAGACACTAATTCAGTGCCACATTATGTGTATTTTTTATCTGTCTCTTTACTGTTTGCCAATCTACTGGTTTATGGGCTACATAAACGATCCTACATGAGTGCTGATGTTTCATTAGATTTATTAAACGTGTTAAGAAAAAGTGATAAAATTCAACAAAGCAGGAGCATATATATAAGATTCTATTTATCATTTGACGTTTAAATCATTTTGCAATCACGTTTTGCGTAAAAACGTTAAGATCTAGCTAAGTAAACGCGAAGTTGATATATGCGTTATGTTGCCATGTGCGTTATGTTCATAATGTTACCAAAATCTGTAAGCCAATAGTGGCTTTTCGATTTAAGCACATGGCGTTATATCATCCCCAGACGCGACGTCATATGATAAAATGGGTCAATTCAAAATAATATATTTGTGCTCAAACATAAGATATTCTGATCAAGGTTTATACAGTAAAAAACTTAGGAATTAAAATTCCATCATATTACAGATGTAAAGGATTATAAAGATCTGCCAACAGACTACAAATTTGCAGGCGAAAGGGAATGGGAGAAAAAGAAGATTATTACTGAAGCACTGCTAAAACTGAAAATACACAGCTATTCTACCATGTTCCAGTCTTTTGACTCCTTCGAGGGCTTTAAGGTTAGAATTTATGTTTTACTGAACTCTTTAACCATTATCACAAATGGTATGTGATCAATACTACTTTTTATCACACATGTTTACATACATGATCTGCTTCCTAACTTATGCAATGCATGATTACATAGAGAAACATTAATCGAATTGACCCACTTTGGTGAAACAAAGAAAAGGGTTCATAACTTTCATATAGTCAAAGCTAATGAAAATCTTAAGCTGATCCGCAATGGGCCCAGCTGAAGACAAGCATCAGACACCAAACCACTGATGAAAGATTTAGGTCAGAATCGTCAGTGAGTCTGAGGCCTGATCCATCCTCGTGCAATTAAAGAGGAAAGCTTCCAAGAACCTGGAACAGTTTTAACGCAGGATTGTCCATAAAATGGCCAGATAAAGGTTTAAAAAAATTATATTTTTTTCCGCGGAAAAGGTAGTTTGGTCAGCCCTCAAACTATCCGCAAAAAAGGCTTTATACTTTGGACAAGTATGGATTAAAAACTATGGGCTGAAAGCTCTGTTTCTGCTATTAAACATACTGTATATGAAATAGAAAAATGTTTTTTGAGGTGCTTTCCTACCATTGATCCAGCTAATCCTTTTGCATACAGTTGTAGTTTTACATTACACACATCATATACAAATGACATGATTGATCAAAGGGAGGGGGAAGGCTGTCAAAATGCTCAAAAATATTATAAAAACTCATTAGTCGCTGATTTCGTACAAACCTGTAGCTTTACATCTATTTATAATGATTTGTATACAGTATGTAGTTATGATACACCTTAGTGAACAGGTCAGACTGGTTGAGCTATGAACAGAACATGTATAATCTGTGTCTAAGACATTTACAGGTATTAGTCAAAGGTTATGGACAACATACTTATTTATCAAAAACAATGACATATTCTAGACCTGACTTTTATGCAAACACAACACTTTTGTTTCCAGTTTTGTGCTGCAAACATTATATTTCAATGTATTTAGATGAGTACCTGACAAAACGTTGGTTTTCTGAAAAAAAAATGGTCACAAAATACCCCCATCCTCTAAACCCTAAGGCCTGGAATTAATATGCAATATTTTCCAAATATATTTTTTTGTTAGGTGAACTGAACGCCAGGTTTGAATTAAAGCACAAAAATACAGTTGTCAATTATATATAATCCTAGCCGCATACTCTCAAAAATTTGGGCAGATTGAATAGGAGTCTGATCGAGGTCCTTGATCAACTCGTATGAAAATGGTACTCATCACATAAAACTGGGTAATTCAAACTATCATAGCTTAAAGAATCAACTTTTTCGAACTTAATTAAGGTGACAAGAAAAAATAAGGCCTATTTATTAACTTTTTTTTTATTTCAAATCAAAACATATGTTTGGGGTACTGAAAAGAAAGACTCAGTGATTTATTTTTTCCACCTAGAGCACATGCTTTGTTTTGAAATACTTACAAATTATTAAATGATTGTCCTCCATTAATTTGAACTACGAATAATTCTAGGAAAACTTTGGTGGCACGGACAATTAATTGTTTTTGTTTGATTGGTTTGATGCTTAACGTTCCAGTCAACAGCTATGGATATGTAGAGATGACCATTTTACCTAACTACACTTTTTTTCCTGGGCAAGCTTGACTAAGCAGGTAACCAGTACTTCGTGCACATAATTTCACTTGTAACTGATAACAACCCTTCTTGAATCAGTAAAAGGGATGAGAAATGGCCGTAGAAATTATTTCATGATCAATCTCCACAAAAGTATGGGACCGGGCCATGATCAAACTCGCCACCCCTGGATCTGCAGTCAGACACGTTACTGACTGCTCTATGTGGCCCGTTGAAGGACAATTAATGGAATGCATGCATGGGTCAAGAAAATTCCAATGGTGGGGGGGGCAGGGTGTCCTGACAATGTTTTAATAGTCATAAACGTATTCATCACAGAGTCCAATTGCTTCTTGAGGGGTCCATACCAGTATATCTAATGCCCATATTCCACACAGACCACTAATCCCACAAATCATCAAATCGATATATGCAGTAAAACCTGTGTAAAACGGCCACTCTCAAAAGGACCAAAATATGTTTTTCAAGACTGATTATCCCTTAATGCAGGTCAGAAGTATTGCAGAATTCTTTGGAGCATTCTGCAATACTTTTGACCTTCATTAAGCTACCAGTTTTCATTAAGACCTTTGTTTTGTCTATTTTGAGTTGCAGTTTTACACAGGTTTTACTGTATTGTAAATGTTTCAACCCAGTCGTGATGTTCTACTATTCAGTAATGAAACAGGTAAGAAACAGTTACCAATATTGGTGAAGTTCGGCTGGATTCAGCCTGAATCGCCACGATATTATGACAAATTCTCTACGATGTTCAATAATCTATTTGGAAATACTGCAAGAAAGGTAGGAATCAGTCACAAATTAGTTAGAGTACACCGAATGCATACACAACTTGGACACAAATAAACAGAAATTCGTGACTATTCTTGACAATTCTTGGATTTTCTCTCATGATAGATGTAAAAAGGCCTCATCCATGCTTCCAGGGCATCAGTTCTAAAACGAAAATTCCTCGTATAGCAGCTGTAGTATTGACCCTACAACTTGAGTGTCAAAACCAGATGCTTATTTAGCTGGAAGAAAACCACTTCGTAAAAGGAGAAAAATGCAAGTTCACCATCGACAACTTCACCAACAAGAAGTCGCTGACTGATCCTGATTGTTCTCCTGTATCTGCCACATCTGTTTCCACTTCTCGGACTGGCTCACATGCGCGTGACAGAGTAGTTAATCTGAGGGAACTGCCTTCTCTACCTTGGTTTTATTGCTTGTCTTAATCTCTCAATTTCCCCCGAATGAGATAATGTACCTACAAACGCCTCCGAATCGATTATGATTCAGTTACAATGTCTAAGAATGCATGAGCATTTAATTACAAATCAAGTATGACTTTTTCGAATCTTGAGTTTATTGTCAAAGTTTTGAACAGTTCAAAACTTTTACCGCGAATTCCCGATGTTCTTACCAATTGCAACAATTGACTATGGACTATACGATTCAGTTAAGATCTTTACTAACTGATTGCGCTTCGCCTACGAATCCAAAAAAATCTCAATTCGTGGCTATTCATTGGATTTATGGTCTGTGTGGAATAGGGGTATAAGGAAACCTATAGCCACTTGTGATTTTCTAGTGGGGTCCAGACCCCCTGTCCCCCTCTGGGTCTGTGCATGAGATTTGACTTGATGGTCCAGTGTCTGTTGTTGTTGATCTTTTGTTTAATGTTCTTCCCATTGTTTGTTGGGGTTCTGTATTTGTCTATGAAGTTGAGTTTTTCTTTTGTTTAGGCGTTGACAGAAACTATCAACCATTCAGAAACAGCCAAGCTAGTTACCGCAGATGACAGGTGGATGACAGATGAAGAGTTTGGCCGGGAGTTCCTCAGTGGCCTGAATCCTGTGTTAATCTCTAGACTGAATGAGAAACTTGTGAAGATGCCAGTGACAGATGATGATCTTAAAGGATTGCTTGATAGAGGAATGACACTTGAAGAAGAAATGAAGGTAAACTGCAAAAATCAAAATTAAGCTGACAATAATTTAGAAACCAGTACTAATTCTATTTGATAGCATTTGATAGCATCATTATTGATATGCATGCTCCCAAACCAAGACAATCGAACTGACTTTTTGTTTTCACAGCTAACACCTCTGCCTACAGTTTCATTATGTCTCTTTGTATTTCAAGCAAAGCTTTATCTAGGGCATTTGAGCTAAGGTAACGTGACATCACGTTTTACGTCACAGGGCCGCTTAGCGCAGTCGTTAACATGTGTTGCAACAGATGCCAGTCTGACTGCAGATTCAGGGATCGATCCTGGCCTGGCCTGGTCTCATACTTTCGTAGAGATTGGTCGTGAAATAATTTCTATGGTCATTTTCTTCCCTTCCGCTGAATGAATCATTCAAGAAGGGTTGGTGTCAGTTACGAGCAAAAGTATGTGCGCGAAGTACTGGTTAACTGCTTGTTCAAGCTTGCCCAGGAAAAAGTGTGGTTAGATTAACTGACTGTCCACCACGACCATAGCTGTTGACTTTGGACGTAAATCAACAAAAACAAACAAACAAATCCTATTGATCCTAAATAATTGTAGAGATAATCTCGTGTGCACAGTGTAAACTTATATCATTCGATCAGGCTTTGATCAGCTATGTTGTTGACTTCAACACTCGCAATAAATTGTTAACTCAGAAACTTCTTAAACAAGGCTATCGGTATCATAAACTTCGCAAAACATTTTCAAAATTTTATAGACGATACTATGATTTGATTTCTAAATTCCAAGTTGGACTTAAATCTCTCTTGCGCCAAGGACTTTCGGAACCTGATTTCTATGGTGACTTGGTGTATAAGTTGAAGCAGATTGTTGGCTCTAATAATTTTTCAGCGCAGTTCATTAAAATAATTTCCAATTATAAAAAGATTGGCTATAACATTAATGTATTGCAACAGACTGCATGCTTGGTAGTCAACCCAATCCCGGTTGACAACTTTGCTTTCCTCTTTAATTGCACGCCGGTGGGTCGGACTTCAGACTCTTTGATGGTTCCGACTTAAAGACTTATCTATTGATGAGATGGTAGGGGCCTGATGCTTTGGCTGTTTGTCGGGCCCACCGGGGTTTACCTGTTGGATTTCTTTTGCTCCGGTATTCAGTTTAATTTACTGTTGAGTCCTTATCCTTGCTTTATCTCCTTGTTATATCTTGATTTATATGTTTTAGGAGATGATGCATTGATAAGTTAGGGGTCTTTCATGCAAACCAAATATCTATGTGTCTTGATCCACATCTGAATTAAGGGTGAGGTTGGCGCCGTTAAACCGGTTTAAGCCCTCCAGTAAAATATTTTACTGACCGTTCCAAGGCGGTACTTCTTTTGTGGATCTTTTATGTTTTTGTTCTGTCTTGTGTTTGCTATGTTTTGTGCGCGTCTGTTTATATGTGCTTTTTGGTCACCTGCTGGGAAAGGGCTGACCTCTTGGCTCTCGTTTGTGGTGTCTTCTGTGAGTTTGTCACTTTCCCATTGGTATCCTGGGTCAGGTGTGGTACTTGATTGTATCGATTCCTGATCTTTGCACCATTACTTACTTTTACAATGATTGCCAGTTTTTGCTGCAATCAACACAAATCATACGGATTTGACAAAATTTTGGACTTTTTGAAATTACGAAACGATAGGATAAGCATGTATTAGTAACTTTAGGATAAATAAAGCATTCTTTTTTATAGGATGGCAATATCTACTATATAGACTTTAGTTCGCTTGAAGGCATCCCCAGACGTGGAGGCGATAATCCTAGATTTCTAGCAAGTCCAATAGTCATGTTCTATGTGCGTGAGTCTGGAGACCTAGTACCTATTGCAATACAATTGGAACAGGTCCCAGGTGAAGATAATCCTATATGGACGCCAAATGATGATGAGCTTGAGTGGCTGTTGGCTAAGATCTGGGTGAAATCAGCTGATTCACATGTTCATAGCATTTATACACACCTTACCCGTGGACATCTATTAGCAGAACCCATGGCAATTGCACTTTTCAGGCAACTTCCAGCAAATCACCCTGTCTTCAAACTTCTCATTCCACATGTGAAATATACCATTGCAGTCAATACCACTGGTCGAGCTATCCTCGTTCAAGGGGAAGATTCAATATTCTATAAACTATTGGCTATATCAGGGAATGAACTGACCCTTGCTTCTAAAATATATTCCAATTTCCACCTGTCAGAAATGAATCTTATACAAGATTTAGAGAATCGAGGAGTAAACGATTCTAACAAACTACCACATTACTGCTATAGAGATGATGCAGTGCCGTTATGGAATGCAATTTCCACTTATGTAGCAAAACTAACAGCAATTTACTATAAGAATGACCAGAATTGTGTCAATGATTGTGAACTTCAAAATATGATAGAGGACATCCATGACAATGGTTTAAGAAATTGGTCAGGCAGATCAAACGGTGTCCCTAGGAAATTCGACACAATCAGACAGCTTAATGAGTTTCTGACAACCTTCATATACAATTGTTCATGCTTCCATGCAGCAGTAAACTTTGGTCAGTTTGATTACTACATGTTTGGACCTAACTACCCAGGGGCACTAAGACGACCTCCACCAACAAAGAAAGGTGACATCACAATGGAGACAATTATAGAAACGCTTCCAACAAAAGCAGATCAATCCTTAGCCATAGCATTTGCATACTTTTTGAGCGAGTATGCATCAAATGAGGTATGTATATTGTTTAGTAACCAAGTAACCGCTGGGTAAAAGGAGCTAGACATTTAGTTTGTAAATTATTTTGGTGGTAAAGCAAAGTTTATGAGATGAAATTTACTCCAATACACACCATTTAAAAAGTAAAGGTTCATAATGGAACTATTTTGGGGTTGCTAAAATTTCAAGTATCTTTTAAGGGTAGCTTATCAAACTTTATATTTGGAGTACAGTAGATACTTGGTCCTAGTCTATGTATGAAGCTAAATGAGAATCACCACCACCCCCTATGCCGTGGCACTGCTATTTCATAGTTAAGGAATGTAATTTGTTGTTATTTATTGATATATGTGTGAAAAATAAAATAGGACGAGAGCTAAACTAAGGCATAAACTAGTGAATATTATATTATCCACCAGTTTAAGCATAACTTTTTGGTGCTCAAAAGACCCATCCCATTGAGAGAAAACCATCTCAATGATATGATTCTTTTTTAATACCCACAGCAAATGTTTGGTCGAGAAATAAGAAAACTACATTTTAATTATGAGCCATATGTAGAAGCCTGATCAACCTTTATTATATAGAGGATCTTATATGAGTGCTCATGTTTAATTGAATTTATTAAACGAGTTGGGGCAAAAGATAAAATGTGAGGCTTGCTGAGCATTTTATCTATTTTCCGCAACGAGTTTAATAAATTCAATAATATAAGATCATGAATGTTGGATTCTATTTATCATATAACATTACTTTGAAATCTCATTTCTGCTGTAAAACCTTTATAATTTTGTCACTATGTACGCAACGTTGTTATGGACCTCATAACGTTTTCGGGAAATCCGTAAACCACTAGTGGTTTATTGATTTTATTGCATGGCGTTATTTCATTCCCAGACGAGACGTCATGTGATAAGGAACACAGATTGAATTGTAGACAACATATTGTAAATAATTAAAGCTGACATGACAGCAACAGTTATCACTTGTAGCTAGTACAGCTGAAGCGCAGTGGCTCAGTGGTAGAGTGCTTGACTCAAGATTGAGGGGTTGCTGGTTCGAGCCTTACCAGAGGCACTGCATTGTTTCATTGGGCAAGACACTTTATCCTCTGCTTAGTGCTGGTTAAACCCAAGAAATCATCACGACATGACTGAAAAATTGTTGACTGGGACGTAAAGAATGAAACAGACAAACAAATGAACTTTATTTGATCCAAACTTCAACTTCAGCTGTAGTCTAGACTGGCTCAGGTCCTAAAATATGTTTGAAACCTATGACTATCAGAATGAAAAGATTGAGGAAGAGTACTAAAAAGAATATGAAGCTTTTTTGCATTCTCGCAAGACCTGACGATATCTCATCTAGGACTTCGCATTTCGTGATTTGATTTATGGGTAGCTAGCGATATATGGTTAGTCCAATTCAATTCTCACGCTCCTGTATTGGCAGAATTTATAGTTAAAAATTGAAAGTCCAATTTTTGAAAGTTTACCATTTCTTTATTAGTCAATATTTTCCTGATGTAAAGCCCTGAGTCATGCAAGCAGTGATCGCATGATATATTTAATAAAAATGGCGGGTGAATGGGGGTTAAATCCCACAGTGCACCGAGCAAAATGTGACAGGTCAGTACCTGCTTGAGCGCTTCCTGTCAGCAACAATTGCTTTTTTGAAACATCAATGTAATCAGGAATTGAGCCAGTCTGGCTACTGTTATGATTGTCGCCTTAAAATCTAAGGAATTATGTTGCATGTAATATTCTTTGCAGGTATACTTAGGGGACTACCCAGATGCACATTTCACAGAACAACCTGCTAGAGAGGCGCAAAGGTCGTTTAAAGAAGAACTTTTGGTGATATCTCAGAGAATCAAAGAGAGGAACAAGACTCTTGACATTCCATATGTGTACTTACTGCCTGAAAATATTCCGAATTCTATAGCTCAATAAATGTGGAATGGTGGTTCACATGAGCGGATCCAGAAGGGTCCATGGGGGTGGGGGAGGGGATTGTTCAAGTCCAGTTTTCCAACATTTTTAGCATCGACTTATTTCACAGAGGTGAGGGGGGGGTCCAGTATTCCTAATAACACTTAACACAGTAAACAAAGTGGGCCACCATTGGCCCACCAGCAAAATGCCATTTTAATGGCATTTCGCTGGTGGGCCCATGATGGCCAGACACTGAATGTTGGCTAGGCAGTTTTTGTGATTTCCAGGGGTGTCAATACCAATATTCCTAAGGAAGCATACAACTTTGTGATTTTCCAGTTGGGATCTGGACTCCCAGTCCCCCCTCTAAATGTGTGCATGTTTTATTGGGAATATGTTAAGACTAGTTCATCAGATAATCTGGCACTTATTGTCCATGCGTGCATGCTTACAACAATGCTTTCTGAATGTCGTCAAAGAAGGATTTGATGAGAATGTGCTGATCTGAAGAATTGTCTTCATGTTTACATTTTTCTGAGTGTATTTCAAAATATATGGTTTAATAAACCAGATAACGTTATATGGGAAAACCACAGACAACAGACGAAATGGCCTTTTCTGAATTATTTCCATTTTTTCTGAACAAAAGCCTGTTTTGAAGGTATTCAAATGAACCATATCATCAAGATGATTTAATTCCTTGTCTAGTGACATTAAGAAAAATACACTAATCAATATTTGACTTAGATAACTTGGTTAATTGGACCTGTGAAAGTATTCCATGCACCCATATGTCCTATATTGTCAGCGTTTGTAATATGAGGCAATAAAGCGGAGCGCTGGACGTTACTGTGGTAACATCATATGTGTGAATTTGGCGGGATGTAGGCGATATATTTACTATGGTAAAACATAATCTTGCCTCAGCTTATGGCATAAAGACTTTATTTTGATAAAATATCACATATATACATTACATACTCCCAACTTCTTGTCTCAGTATCATACATGTATCTCTGTTTCTTCTGTTCATATTATATTTTAAAATAAATAATCGTCTTATATGTTGTTTTTGTTAGTCAAAATAATCCAAAATGAAATACCATTAAATATACATGTACATGTATTAATAAGTTGTGCTGAAACTTTATTATTCATAGAATATCATTTGATCTATTGACATATATAATGTTTCAAGCATAATTTACATGGGTTGTTTGATAAACAAATGACAATTTATTTTAATAATTAAAGAAGTTCCCAGCAAGGAACCTGTATCTGGAGTTTTGTCTTTTATAGCTCAGATGAAGACTGAAGAATGCAGCAACAGCACATGATGTGGGCTTATGCCAGTTTTATTATGCACGGCTACCAAACACTCTGATGCTCAACCGCTGGTTGAATATGAATAAAAATGCCCTAGGGGAGAATAAAAAATCGGTGAATGGCATGCAATAGGCTATGGATTCCTACGTTTGAGGTATAAATACGAGCTCAGTAGGTATTCCTGTTATGTCAAATTTTCTTTTTACGTAATAAACAGGTTCCCGTCAGATTCTGGTACACCTTAATTACGCGAAAAGTAAATCTGACCAATGGAGAGAATTTTCTGACCAAGTATTTATACCACAAACATAGGAATCCATTACCAGATAACATCGATATACTGGGCGCATGTGGGCACAATGTTGACGGTCCACAATTACTTCATGGGCCCAATGTCAGCAATCCACATCGGCCCAATGCAACTTTGCTCATGGGATCAATGTGGGACCAACATGATTGGGCCAATGTCTGGTCAAATGTTGGTTACAGGTCATACTCACATTTGCAAAATAAAATGTGCATAATTTTTTCCAAAAATTGTAAAAATGGTAAAAGGAATATAAGACTTTAATTATTTTATTTTTAGCTTCTGTAGGTTGTGCTTATATTCATGGATAGTAGGCAATTATGCAATAATTATTTTGAAATATATGTGGGTAAAGCATTGGTAAACCCACGTTTAACCCACTCTTTACCGACCGTACCAATATGTCAGATAATCAAATAGTTTTGGTTTAAACATATTTTATTTGACATGCAAAACATATATACATACAATAGCAATCTATAGGATTGGAATCAAATAGTTTTGTTACTGACACCATTTGTCAACTAAATCTAACTTGTTTAATAATTATAACATGAATGGGACCGATTCAGTCACATAAGTTTGTATCTAAATGTATTTCCTCTCCCACGCCAATGCGACGTTGGCACAATGTAATGTGCTTTAAAAGCATAAACTTCTTTTACATGTGTCTAATTATAGTCAAAACATCATTCAGATAGATACAGAGGATTGTTGAACTATTTCATTGTGAGAGAAAAGGTTGACATTGTTGCATTGTTGGTCCAACGTTGGCATGTCGACGCCACATTTCTACCGACTACCAACGTGGGCATAACGTATCCTTGCTATATGGGTAGGCTATTGCATGTAAATCCCCGATTTTTTATTCTCTTCCTAAGGGAATTGTTTTTTTTTTTATATTTAACCAGCAGTTGAGCATCAGAACGTTTGGTAGTCGTGTTATGGGTACAGCCTCCTGTTACATCCCATGTTTCATTGTCTTCTGATTGGTTTGTCTCTAATATGGTATTGCATAACAATAGTTACTGGGACATATCAGAAGGCCACCTTCTGCAAGCATCAAGATAACAAGGCGTCATTCGAAATTATTTCTTATTTCTCAACCAAAATTTATGTTGTGGGTACTCAAAACAACTGTCTCAAAGCACCCAAAACACATGTTAAAGTTTATTATAGGTAAGAAAATAATTACAATTTTACGCTAAAAAAGCCTTAACTGGACCTATGCACATGACATCAAGAGGATGAGACGCTAAAACACAGACAACGACGCACACTTTAAAAGAAGTTTGGAATATGCTAGGCAATTAGCTCTAGAAATGACTCAAAATATTAATTCATAAAAACACAAGTAACCTTCACACGCAATTGGAGAAGCAAAGCAAAAACGAAGAGCTAAACACAAATGACCACTTTAAAAAGGACAGAAACCGCAGCAACTGGGAGCTTCATGGTAGCGTGTATGTCTCTATTGGGTTTAATCTAGTTTTAATAAATCAGCATCAGGTATACCTAAACTTTTTTGTATTTTATTCAGTGTGTTTCACATGTTGTCATTTGCAACTCACTCGAATCTCTTTATAACAACAGCCCATTACATTAGTTCAGGTGCATATTTTAAACCATTGTATATCATTTCTTGCCCTTATAGAACTATGAAAAATCAGTTTCACAACCAACTCATCATCACATATATACTTCGGTATTGTTATATCTTCAATAACCCAGTATTTGATGCCACACAGTTGTACTATTTATTAGACTTTTCTGGATTAAAACTCATCTAATTCCTAGCTCATTTCGCCATCAGAATTACATATAGTGGTATATCCCCAACTAAGCGTATTATCAGACTGTTGCAGCTGTTTAATATACTGCTCAACAAAAGCTTAGCAAGAAGTTTAACACCATGTCCCACTTTGAATGAATATGAAATATTTTATTTGATGTACAACAATAAGTATGGGGAACTTAAAATTAATAGTTTTTTTCGTGTCCGCCAGACAAAACGTAACCTGGTTAGGCGTCAATGGATTGGCGATTCATTTTTATATTTATTAATGTACGCATGTAAAGGGTGCAAGCCTACACTCGGAATTAAAACTTTTGTTTCTAACGTAAAGCAAAAGATTTTTAATAATGAAAAACATTGAAAGTGTCAGAGAGTTATACCCGTTTATGCCACGTTTCTGCGTTCTATTGTGACGTTAAAATGCTCCTTTTTGTTTCTTGACTTTTAAGCTAACTAAATTAAGCATTTATGTAATCTTTTTGATGCAAGAGTGACACAAGCACCCAGAACAGTTCTGTTAGTCAATCATTTGAAAACGTCTTCTATGGATAGCGTATCATCATGTTAACGTCACTTTTCATGAGTTAAAATTCTCTAGGACAAAATTTTATAAACTTGCCTTACCCTGAATTGCCTTTCTTAGGGCAACCTCTTAAACACGAAAACCCTTTCAATTAAGCATGTCTACAAAACGAAAACAAGACTGTTTTGGGCTTGCAAACGACATTATAAAAACGACGTTAGTGGTTTCCGAGATTCAACGTTTGCTTCAAAGTCCCAATTGAGACAACTTTTTTTCAGAATGGCTGATCATCAGCCTAACTGAAAAACAAGAGACTTCATAAATCGATGCTGTATTAATTTTGTATTGCGAATAATGCAGTTGAAACACGTTTTGACCCCTTCCTTGCTTTGAAGAAACGATTGACGCAGTAGAAATCAAATAAAATTACACGCATGGCTTTCCTAAACTTTAACACATATCAAACCATCATTTCAGCAGATATAACTTTAAATAATTTGCTCACACATGAATTAATCTTTATTTATTCGTGCTAAACTTTTGTTGAGCAGTATAGTTATGTATTACATATTTAGAACCAATCGGAACTGCCTCTGCCAATTCCGTGGAATTCCATGGAATCAGACCTTGGGTGTACATCGAGGATCTACTTTGGTTTAAACAATATTTTATTCAGATAATTTGCATGTAGACAAATATATACAATGTTAATATATTCAGAATCTGACAGTAAGCTTTAAACTTGTATGTAAGCCATTTCCTGAAATGATCTACTTTGATAACGTGACGCTGACATTACATAACGTGACGCTGGCGTCACAGAAACCATGCCAGCACAATATCAAGTATGATTGCAGCAAAACACACACGGTTATAAATGAAGTTTATGTTTTTTCATAATGCAATATTTTATTGAAAAATACATAAACTTCATTTATTCAGCTGATTAAACTTTTGGGGTTACCAGAAAAATGGATTTTAATAGGGCTGAACCCACATGCTACAAACACAATTACCGGCTAACAAAATGGCACTTTTTAGTACGTAGTACTACGTGTAATGCGCCTTAGGTAAACTAGAGGCAAGATTCGATTCTCGAATTGTGGCAGGCTTTCCTTGATTGATTTAGAACTCCTAAGGTTACCATTTTATCATCACAGACATATCTAGTTAATAACTCATTTTGTAATCTGGCGGTGGTGGTATGTTTCTTAAGATTTGTTATCTTCTGTCTTCTGTTGATGCAAATAGTTTGGACCCAGATCCCACCCAAATACGTCCGCTCTGATCGAATCACTGATAATATTCCTTATTTTTTTAAAGCATGATTTCCCAGCATGCAAATATACCACTTCTGTAGCTCTTGCAAAGCCACTGGTTTATTGGACAGCGATAGTTTAGTCCAAGTTCCTGTCATCACCTCCTCCTTTTACCATAATGTCATGTATGCATGCATTTAGCTTCAATAATGACAATAATTTCCTGCTCTCCCAGTCGGCATTCATGTAAAGATTTGGCCACCATCTGCCTACCAGCAAAACACCATTTAAAGGGCCTTGCGCTGGTGGGCCTATAGTATCCTAATGGGTTGGCATATTTTTCTCTCTCCAACTATAGTTTTCTCTCTATAACATCAAGTGTCGAATGGAATAACAGGACATTTCTTTGGATATTGAATAATGCAACTTGCATAAACAGGATAGAACATGTTAAGTTCACACTTTTCAACCCAGCTATCGTCTTCCGGATCGTATCTATACTGTGGATTATTTTCCGTTTCATCTTCTTTCACTATCTCACCACCAGCAATATAAACTCTTTCATTTTTAGCAAACATGCCAAACTGTTCTCTCCGTATTGGTTGTTTTGAACAAAGATCTGATACACCAAGTCTAGGCTCAAAAAAAATCATATGACCTTGCCCGGATGCTATGTAAATGTTATCATTTATGACGACAGCTTGTCCGTTGAAAATTGGACAAGGCAAATCCTGAAGCTTCTCCACTTTGTTTGTTTGTGTATCAAAACACTGGACAGTAGAAACAGGCCCAGCTAAAGTCTTCCCACCAAATATGTAGACCTTTTTATCATAGAGTATACTAACTGCCATATGGACTGGTGTCGCAAGAAAAGCCACATCTTTCCATTTCTTTTCTTTGATGTCATACTTTTCAATGCATGACACTTCTTTTCCACCAAACACAAACAAAGAATTATCACAAGCAGCCATAGAGTGTGAAGACCGCCCATGAACCAACTTATTCTTTTTGTCCCATTTACTTCCTATGACATCATACTTCCAAAACTGATCCAATCGTTTGTTTCCGCCTCCACTAATGAAAATGAAGGGTGACTCTTTCAATTCAACACTGCAGCAAGCGAATCCTTTTCCAAGAGGTTTATCTATGATGCGCTGGAGAACGTTCCGCTTAGCTGACATGTTTATTACAACGACCGTCACCTTCTCTTGCGATCGTTGTGTTTTAGAAAATGCTATGTAATATTCTGGAAGTGTATTTTCATCATTAACTGACACCGTAGACAAAGACCGATGAAACCCTTTCTGTGCCTCATATCTCAGTTCAGAGAGACAACTACAATTTCCGTTCACATTTATAACATCTGGGTCGTCACATGAGAAAAAGTGTCTGATGCAGAACCGTTTAAGTTGTTTTAGATTAAGACTGATCGCCACATGCAGAAATAGGTGAAAGTTGTCTGGTGTTAAGATAATGGTTGACACATTTCCTGTGGACAAATACGATGCCATCATACCTCGAGCATCACCTACGCCTTCTTTGATAAAGGCAATTAAATCAGATGGAGATCCATTAACACCAGTAACAATATCATCTAGTCCATCAGCAGATACTTGTCCATCAACACAAACTTCTCCATCAACACAATCAAAAGCACCATCATTTTCAGTTTGGTCATCGTCGCCTTCGAAGTCTACATCATCTGCGTGAACCTGAGAAAGGTCTGCTGAAAGTAATCTATAGAGGTACATACAACGTCCAACTTCTGAGTGTTTTCGTTGTCCAATACCATTATCTTCTTGAACTTGTTCTGTTTGTATTATTGGGGTTTTATTGTCACCATCTATAATATAAGCTAGATTATCATTGTCCTCGTCAAGATCGAAAACCACATCCGGTGAACTATCATCAGTCCCCACACTAAATTGCATGGCGAGCTTGTTACCAAAGTCTACCGATTCCTTATCTGACCCGGTAGCATTGTCATGGCGTGAACTCTCTGTGGCAGTATTTTCCATGATGACCAAGTGAATTTTATGCTGTATTGAGATCACCTTGTGGATTCTGGGGCGTTCTACTTGATTTGCTTGACGCCTGTAAAACAAAGTAAAAATCATTATCATGTTTATGTATGAGTGAATTATTCTTTTTCATCTTAAACACAGCTAGCACTGTAAACATATACGCGTCTTTCTCGCTTTTTGAAGAAATTTCAGAGAGCCAATTCCATATTTACCAAGATATTATGCTGACTGAAATTTCCCAAAGATTGCTTGTGCAAGAAATAGTGTAGGCCCCTGTGTCGAAATTTGGGCTCCCGTGTGCATTTTTTGGTAAAAGTGATTCTTATCGATTTTCAACTAGAAAATTATGTGCAGAGTAAGGAAAAAGATGTTTACAATTTTTTCTTGCAGTATTAACGTCACAGTGACGTCACAAAACGGGGTACCGTATTTTCAATTGCAACAAAGAGCTTATATGTGGTGGGGTTATTTCCACAACTAAAATAATCTTAGTTTTTTGTTTGTTGCATTGAAATGGTTAAAAACGTTTATAAAAACACTACAATGAAAATTAAATTCAATACAGACTTCAATTTTATGTGAAAGTGACGTCGATTTGACGTCAATGTGCTGGAAAAACACATTGCGTATCACCTAAAAATAATCTGGGAATTCGTGTGTGCCTTGCGACTGAAATCAGATCTTAGCATAAATGTATGTTCTTTGCTAAGCTTTTTGAAACAAGTTGGCTCACTGATGGTTGGGCCGTTTAGCTGCTACAGCGTGTTAACTACGTTACCATACATTTTTTAAACACAATAAATGTAATCAAGGTTGTTTAGGTAATACTCTAATTATTTAAATTGGACATACATTAATGTATCATACAAGCACATTTCATTCATTATATAAATATATATACACATATATATATATATATATATATATATATATATATATATATATATATATATATATATATATATATATATATATATATATATATATATATATATATATATATATATATATATATATATATATATATATATATATATATATATATATATATATATATATATATATATATATATATATATATATATATATATATATATATATATATATATATATATATATATATATATATATATATATATATATATATATATATATATATATATATATATATATATATACATTTCATTCATTATATATATATATATACACATATATATATATATATATATATATATATATATATATATATATATATATATATATATATATATATATATATATATATATATATATATATATATATATATATATATATATATATATATATATATATATATATATATATATATATATATATATATATATATATATATATATGTATATAAAAAATGTATGGACCCATTGTAATGTTATTTATGTTACATTTTAAGCTACTCCCTTTAAGATCACTAAAATTTTGATAAATAATTTTCTTTGATAAGCTTCCCAGTTAGCTTTCAGGTTTTAAATACATCTCCCAAAAGACAAGTAATGGACCAATATATAGCTGCACACAGTTTGTTTGTATCACAAATACTTGAAGAGTTTTAAAAACTGTTAAAAATGTTGACCAAGAGCAAAAAGTTCATTCATTAATTCAGCATGAAATTCAATTTGAAAACCTTTAAACACCAAATATGAGCATTCTGTTGATAAGCAAGAGTAAGAAGGCATACTTAACTTCGTTTCTAGTCTAAAATATTAGTATTGTTTTTGTTTGTACGGCATCATGTAACGTATATTACAACTTTCAAGACTGCATATAAATTGCTTTATTCCGTATATTATACGCCATAGGATATTTCATTTCATCTCAAAACTAACTCTACAAAGAAATGATTTGCCCAAAATTATAGATTTTAAAATTCATAAACAAAGGAAATAATAGCACTCAAGTAGCAGCACTTAGAAGGATACATTTCAATTTTCTGTCAAATTTGTTAAAATAACATACATGTAATAGTACTGTACAAAATATATTATATTGCCATATGTTTATTTAACATGTTAACAAAGACGATATATAATTGAGCCAGATAAGCTAACATATTATGTTAAGTTTAGAATTTTGTAATACTTTTCTGAAGAATTCTAAGTTTAATTGAGCTACATCTATTCAGTTATTTAAGTGTCTGTAATTAGTTATTGTTTAAAGTGACTGTCTCGAAATCATTTTGTATCCTGACTTTTAGCTGTGTATGCATATGGTAACGCATTACAGAAGCTTTGAAAATAACTTTAGTTAATATACAGCATAGCTTTCGTTCTGCGTTCAACAAGACTGCCCTCCACGTTAAATAAGTACCTTGGATCACTTGCTTTACCAATAGTATCTAAAGAACTGCTTTATTGATGAGAAACATTTCCATGGAAATAGAGAAAGTTAGTTATAGTGGTGAGTTTTACTTTAATGCCACATTAGATATGGTCATATACAAGGAAATAGGTCAGTTGTTACTACGATGCCAATTTAATTAAAGGCTTTTCAGCTAAAATTGTATCGGGCCAAATTTTAACAGGTGACATTCAAGTTATTGTAAAGTAGATTTTACAATAGTTTTTAGAATGCTGGATAGAAATGTGAAATATTTAAAAAAAATGCAGTCAAGAGATTAGATCTGATTGAGTTTTTGCAATAAATGTTTATATACCTGATGTTAATTCCCACTAAACAGAACGTTGGCAAAATAGTATAAGAACCTCGCAAACATGATAAATGTAATCATCAATAACAATGTTTTACATGTATATGTATACTTAAGATTAGAATGAGTTGTTAACTTGCCAGGAAAAAGATTCGAAAGGAGCATGCACAATGCTTACTGTTCAGCATTAAGATGGCACTCTTCTCAGTATCAACATTGTCACCAATAATAGTCGCACATGCAAGTTTAAAAAAATGTTCGTGAACTTGTGCATATCTAATTTGCCATGTATACTTTTATTCAGCTATCTCTTAAAGAAATCATTTAACTTAAATGTACAGGATAGCATTATAAATCTCAGATATTGATTTAGCAGTGACTCATTGTCAATTGTGTAATATGTGTGTATAGTATAGTTTACTAAATGTTGAATGCTATATTTCAGATATGTTCTTTGGCAGTAGCGCAAGTATAAATCACGTTGCTTTTAGGTGAAAAATATGTTTAGGCTCTTTTACTGTAAATCATAAATAAATATTTGGACTAGCAAATGCATTGTTTAATTACTCATGATGATGCAGAGGGGCTAGTGTTCTAAAGTTTGGCCAACAACCTTCATACTACTTTGTGTGTACGGAGGCTCTTGCAAGTCTACCTACACATATGCACAGGCTCACCTGAGCCTTCATTGCTCAACAGTGCGACAAGTATCAAAATCAAATTCGGCTTATTCCTTTGATCTGTTCTTTCGTTACTAGTAAATCTATTTTGTTTGATTTGAACTATGCAAACAATTATTAGGCTGCAATTTTGTATCAAAGATAATGTTCACATTTGACATGCTAAATATCAATTTGATATTATCTGCAACAAAATTCCACTTTAATTCTAATGGGTCTAATTGATAGAATAATGCAAAACAAATAATTTATTAAAAACAATAATTTGTTGTGAGTCAGCTATTTTAGCAATGGCTACAATATACATGTAATACTAACAATGCCTGGGGACTTTTCTAAATGATTAATATATATCTTACAAATGTATGACTCAAATGAACAATTAGAACAAATATTGTTCTGTTTGAATGCTTCACAATAGTTTAGAACCAGACAGAACAGATGATAAGACAGTGCAATATGCCCTTAAGATATCTGATATAAAGCAGTTATAACCATAGGGATCAGCTTGGCGTGTTTCATACCTTTAAGCAAAAATCGTTAAGTTTTTAAATCATTTCAGTCTGTTTTTCAAGAGACAAGGATGAAAGACTGTTTTAAATTCTAAATTCTCGATTAAGATATATGCTTGAATTGACCTACAATTATAAATTCTGAAGATGCTTTTATTCCTGAATGGTATCAGCATAGTAGTTGTAATTAAAAGCTGGCTTATACAATATGATAAATCTTACTAAGCTAGTCCATGCTTAATGTTATTGTGTAATCTAAAATGCGAAAATATAATACAATATATTTCATTCAGCATTAAACATATAACAATGTTTATAAACTACACAATAAGTTAACATATTAATGTAGTGAAACAACAATAATTTTCCTGGGGAGACTCTAGCATTTCTTCTGATTTGTTTGATGACTTAATATGTGTCTTTTATATATCAATTCAAGTATAAGAGAGTCAAATATATCAGTGTCAGTGAGATAAAAAAAATATCATTTAATATGAATTTAAGAAAATAAAATGCTGTGTACATATTTAATAAAACGCACAGACTTGAAAAATCGTTGTATGTGAATAAAATTCAAATTTTATTCTTTTATTCATCCATGCGTTGTTGGTATTTTCCTTTAATGACAGTTAATGGCAGTAAAATGGCAATAAATAGCCCACTAGGAGAGTAAATTTAAAAAGTGTTCCTATGTAATGTAGAAATATATTTAAAAGAACATAACATATATCACAGTATAAACAGATCCTTCTACTTTGATAACATCATATTGCTAGCCATTTGCTTAAAATTAAAAGGCTATATTTGCATGTAAGAATGAGGAGTAATTAGATAAGATTTCCAATTATTTTACAGTAACTTAGAAAATTTAGCTTTTGCATGGTATCGCCCCAACTGCTAAAGAGTTAACACACATTCTTGTGTGGCTTGTAGAATGTGGTTTTAGAAAATATAGTGTACAAAACTCCCCTAGGAGGTATTTTGGTAGTCCAATGTCTAGTGACAGTAATGTATTAGATAGTTATACATTTAAAGTAACATATATAACTGTAACATATAAGTGGTGTATTGTTTAAATGCATACCGGCTGTTCTCTTCATTTAAAATGTTTTTAGGCAAACAGCATGTCGATAAATAATAATCAGGCAACACTTGGTATTTGCAAAATAGGATTTGAGACTATAAAAGGGTAACGTAGTTAACATGACTGTCTAAATATAGGCCAGAGAGCTAACGTATGTCATTTTGCATCTTATATAATGTAGTTTCAGAAAATTACAGTGAACAATATTTGCTCTGCTGTGTGAAGAGGAGGGTCTAGCTATTTGAGCTTTCACTATCACAGAATTTTCATTTTGGTACTAACGTCACTTTTCCATGTACAGACATCATTTTGAAGTTAATGTAACCTCTTAAATATCCAGAGTCAGGATCTATGCTCTGGAATCAACATTTCGCAAGTAAAATTACCACAACTGATCAAACAGTTCATGTTTATGCCTGTTGTAATTCATAACACTCCACTTTCAAGCCTTAAATAAGCTAAAAATGGCTACGTCACTCTGTGACGTCACTGTGACGTTAAAACGCCAAAGAAAAATTGTAAACATCTTTTTTCTTGAACAGGATACATTTTTCTACAAGAAAATGTATGTTTGACACTTTTACCAAAAAATGCACACGGAATTACACAGCGGCCTACACTAAAAGAATCAAAATGAATTCGCTTGTGATGTTGATGCCTAGTCACTCCCATAGAATGTCATTTGGCCACATTGAATGTCATTTTGCCAATCGATTTCTCACTGTCTTAAGCTATGAGGGTCTGGATGGGGTATAATGATTAGTGAATAATGGCCCTTTTTATAATGAATAGTGAATAATGAGCCAAAAATTAAATGAATAGTGAATAATGAGAGCCTAAAAAATAATGAATAATCCTATTTTTTGAATGAATTGAAGAAAAATTTAATGAATAGTGAATAATCAGATTTCTTTGCCACCCTTCTTACTTATAATGAATAACTGGTCTTCTTTTGATGAATAACCCAAAATTATAATGAGATGAATAATGGGCTAAATTTGTAATGAATAGTGAATACCAGACCCCCTATCCAGACCCTCAGCTATTGGGGTCTTCTTGCAGGATAAGGCAGTCCTGGAGTGAAAAAGTGTTCCTATACAGGCCTCGAGGTTATAAAACTTTTTATGCTCAACTCAATGAAATGTATTCTGCTCATAAATGTTAAAATGCCAACAATTGTTGGCATTTTATCATTTATCAGCAGGATAAATACAACATCTGGGAGACTTAAAGCAAGAAACTTCTTTATTTCTCGGTATTTTAGTTTTTATGAGCAGTTGCAATTTCGTGCTCAGTTGAGTTGAGCATGAAAAAAGTTTTATAACCTGGGGGCTTGGACACAGTCATCTTCAAACAGGTGAACAGAAGACCTAATGTTGTCTGATAAATCATTTATAAAATGAGGAAGAGGATCGGTCCTAGGGACTCTTTTATAGAAAGACCCTGGTCCTAGGCACACTGTCTAACACTTGGACTGGATCTGAGGATACGCCATCCTTGACTACCTGTCGAATACGCCTTGAGTTGATCCACTTATAGGTGGACCTCTTATCACATATTGACCCATAATAATCAAACTTGTGTAATAACTTCCTGTTTGGAATTTATACGAGACCCTAGTATAATAATAATAATAATAATAATAATAATAATAATAATAATAATAATAATAATAATAATAATAATAATGATAATGGGTAAAGTGGACAAATATATCAAAAAATTAGTTGTCTGACCTGAATATTGTACCGTTCATTATCTAAACTGTTTATCCAATACATTTTGCAAATGAAAGTATTCATATATAGCTTTAAAATTTACTATGATATCATAAACTCCACGTCGTTTAAAAATTTTATTGAGTTGTGTAAAGATAACTTTCCTTTAAATATAATCTAATTATAGTTAACATGTAAGATGGGATGATCTACTGTGGGGACAAGGTCAAACTTTGCTTATCTCAAAACTAACTTGTTTACGTGCAATAAACATATTTGTTTTGGGATAAGCAGCTGATTTAGAATATTCGTACGGAAATAAGAAACGCAACAAAATGAAATCGTTTTCCTTGTGGTGCAATGTCAAACCAACTTTCGGTACCGTTGATATATACGCAGGAACACTTTTGGCGTTTTTACTTCAGGAGGAATCGTAGCAGATTCCGAGAGCATCATATAATAATCAGTATGTCCGCCAGGTGCTGCATGTGGAAGTCACACATTGCCTTATTAGACTCGTATCTTGTTAATTAACAATGAAATACAAGGTTCCCTTATTCAGTATCATAATGATTGAAGTTCTGCGTGTGTGTTTTATTTACCCTTTCACTTTTTTTTACGTGTACACGTATAGAAAATTTATGGTTGCAATTTATGTTAGCATCGGCTGAAGAACAACTAGATCAAATAGATAGTTATCTTAGCAATTTATACACGTTACGAGAGACTCTGATCTTGCTATGTCCGCACAGCAATGCCTCAGGTATGTCGGTGCATGTACAACAACAACAACAACAACTTAATAAATGAATAATAATTATAATAATAATGATAATACAAACCTAAATATGCTTATGTATCCCTTTTTTATAAACAATTTTATGATTAGATTACAGTATCATATAATTCGCATAAACTTATCAACACGTCCTTCTTATAATAAACACATGTCATGGGTCATGAGCGCAACGAAGGTATGTTTCAGATAGGTCAACTATGATTGTATGTCCCTAGGATATAGATGTACATAAAACACGACACGGATTTAAATATGATTTATTTTGACGAATGGCTTTATGTATCCATGGAACACCCAGTTGAGAGAGAGAGAGAGAGAGAGAGAGAGAGAGAGAGAACATTCGAACAAGCGCTAGGGTTTCTTGTCTAAGTTCAGAAGCTACTATCTATGTAATAGTTATACAATGGGTTGTCCACCTGTACGTGGAGATAATCCACGAGCTTTAGCGAGTGGATTATCTTACGTACAGGTGGACAAACATGGTATAACTAATTTATAGCACATACATCGATGTAGACCTTGCACATCATGAGATATTTCGTGCTTAAGTTGGTAAGGGTGGTATAAACCAATCTATATACTACTGTCGTGCCAACCAAGAGTGACAGTGATGTAATATTTTGTTTACAATTGTTAAGTAAAACATTAATTTGTACACTCCACTTGATGTACGAGAATCGATAGATCACGTGTGTATTAATCCTATCCTATGGATAGGATTAATACACAGGTGGTCTATCGATTCTAAGTCCTGGATAACTTTGTAAATAAAACAAAGTCACTGTCACTCTTAGCTGGCAGGACAGTAGTTAGAATAGGTTTACATCCTGTAAACAGAGATTAGTCGACTAACAATTTTGGCCACTCTTTCCTCGGCAGTTTGCCTCAAAAGCTTGACATCTCAGACGTACTTCTTATGACCAGGATTCAGTTACTGTAAATTCGAAAATTTTCGCTGAGGTTTTATTTTCGCGAAACTTCGCCTAGCGTAACTTCAATAGAGAAGGCTCTCCTTACCTTGCATGTAACGACAGAAACGGACTTTTACTCCGGACCCCCCCCCCCCCCCCCAAAAAAAAAAAATAAAAAAATATTATGCATGGTCTTCTCAAAATGTATGTGATGCGCTGACCTTTTTGTTTGACAACATTTTTATTCGCTTTGGCACCAAGTTGTATAGACAAGTAGTTGGGATTCTTTCATATGGGCACTAATTGTGCTCCCCTGGTTGCCGATTTATTCCTCTTTTGTTATGAGAGAGACTTTATGATGTTTCTTTCTGATGATAAGCAGGCTGATATTAGTGATGCTTTTAACACTACATCCAGATATTTGGATGATATTTTAAATGTTAATAACGTTTAATCTGACAATATGGTAAGTCAAATATACCCTTCAGAGCTGAATTACAATACTGATATAAAGCTTTCATTAGTTGGTCAGTGTCTGATTTTTTTCTTTGGTTGGGCCAACCATGGCTGAACTGTTTTTATATCTTTAGCTTGGATTGCCTGTGAGATGAGAGCCATTTCCTTTGTTTCAGTAAACTATGTTGTGTGATTTGAATGTGGGTATTATCTGGTATCGGACTTTCAGAGTGGGACAGTGCCAATAGGGAATCAAATCTGTTATGGGTTTCAAGAAAAGCAGTTGTACAGTATAAACAATTCTGTGGAAAAGTTTGGCATATCGAATTTCATGCATTCCCATACAATATATTCTTACCCGAAGATTTATTCAGTATGCTCTACATAGCCAATAACATACCCTGACAGTGTATGTGATACCAGATATGACTTGTGTTGCAAAAAATACCCTACACATCAGCATCACATACTCACATACCCCGCAAAGGAAGTGTAGTGTGCCATTAATTAATGGAGTTAGAACATAGATTTGTTTTGATGTTCCAAGAAGCGCCACAATTGATAACACATATGTATAAATAGGTCACTTGATTGGAGCCATGAACATAATTAAACGAAGATGATTTTGTTTAAGATGAAGTGGAATGTTGGAACAATGATTACCCTGGTTTGCCGCAATCAAGGTTGATGTCAAATAATCTGTATATAAATAAACATAAATATGCACTGGGTTTAATTAAACCACCATTATCTTCGGATATGGGGTCATTTGTTCAAATACTGATCTTTTAATATGGAGCCTAAAATTGATGGAAGTTTTTTTTTACCTTTGTGAGACACGCATTGCAAGAAAAACATCGTCTCCTAAGAATTTCTGCAATAGTTTCTTCCCCGTGTTTAAAGATTCTTATCCTTCATTTTGGATCAATCTGTTTCGAACAAAGTAAAAAAATTCCATCTTCATTCACGTTTTAATGCGGAGTTTTCACGGATAGCCTCCACGATCAGCTGACTGATAATGGCGAATGTTGCAACCTCATTGTCTCGATATTATCTTTATTACGCCACACTAAAAGAATAGGCTATGATTAGATTAATCAGCTTATCAGATTCTCATATGGAAAAAATAGTAAGTGAGTATGATCAGGAAATACCACAATCACAAACCGCAGACAACCCCGTGGCACCGCGAGGAAGAGCCGCTCAACCATCACGATACACCAGGAAGACAAATTAAGCAAAGCAACCAGCTTTCTCTTCCCCATCAAGATGATTGCAATACTAGAACGGACATAAAGTAACGTACAACAAAACATAGAACAATTACAGACTCCCACAATGGGAGTAACAATAAACAAAAAGTCAACAACAACAGACCACCGAAGTCCCCAGGCATCAATAACTACAGAAATTACTCTTCCACAAGTCGTTTATTTCAATGACGTAAGGTAAGTAACCTTCAACAACTCAAAGATCTACTGATACGTTAAATTTAATAACAATACATACTATGTCCTCACTGTCACGATCTCCTTGTTGAATAGCAATAACTGACTACTGATACCTTTGGTGTGTTATCTTTTTATCATCTTAATTCTTAGGCTATTAGCAATAGAAAATATTGGTAAAAAAGAAGAATATTGACGTATGGATCCAGGCTAAAAGAAATTGCCACAATTACTAGCCACATGTTTTGTTTGTTAAGCAGCAATGCGTGCTCTCTTTGCTTAACTTATGGGACATGAAGTTTCCCAGACGACAAAAGAGACAAAAGGCGATGCCATTAATGTATTACTTCTATTTTATCCTCCTTTCATGATCTACAATATTAGGTACTGTGTGATGACCTGGTGACTATGAAATGTGAGCAGCGGCCAAGTACTTTTTAACAAACACAGCACCACAATAAATCTTGTGAAAGCGAAGCTATAAGCACCGATCCATAAGGGCTGCAAGAAATGGCCACTCATACTCATCCGGTGTGTCACTGACATTGATGAAGTCCTTACTCCTATTTGTGTTTCGCCTCCTCCCGCACGTCCAGCGGGCTGCAGTCATCCAAACTTTCTCAATCAAAGAAGATGAGCCAGTACCGCAGTGAGTATGCTCTACAATCGTCTGCGAACAGGAGTCTTAGATACGAGATGACTGCTAACAATGCTGTGGTCGTTTGAAAAAGATACTACATTTACACCCTGAAGCAAGAACTTAGCACTGCTAAAACATATGAGCATGACAAGCTTGATGAGACGTCTGTCGTTGATAGGCATCGATGCCATATGACAGCTTGTTGATGAGGACCATAGCAAGCTTCCTACGTTATACTGGCTACCTAACTTCATAAATGACCCTATAAGGAACTGTTTGATTGCTTTGCACGACATGCTGAAAGCAGAGTACCACTTAAGTCGGTGCTAGGGGGCGTGAGAATTGTTGCACTTTCCATTGGTTCTCATGAACAGACTCAATAAAACCGAGTCTGCTGTTTTCTTATAAACTAGGTTCTCTCTATTTCTAAAGGATCATTTTCCCATAATATTTGCAGACAGTAGCGCCTCAGTTCATATTAGTTCGAGCAGGTACAAACAATTTTTGTTAAAAATATTTTCTCAATGTAATAAAATAAGTATGCTTCAATTGTTTGATTAAGTATTGACAAGGACCCTGATGAATATCCTTGGTATTGATTGTGGTATTTCCTGATCATACTCATTTACTATTTTTGATGTGACGACTCTTGTGTTTGTGCTGCGTGGTTACTGTTAAATGTTTCCCCGTACTTGCATTTAATGTCGTTATTATTACTATAGTCAGGATTTACACATGACAATCATTCATTGCATTAACTTCCCTATTGGTATCACTTGGCTCTTCCTCACGGTGCCACGGGGTTGTCTGCAGTTTGTGATTGTGGTATTTCCTGATCATACTCATTTACTATTTTTGGTCAGGTAATCACGTGCAAAAACATTTACTCATCCACTCTCAGTAAGCTACTCAGCTAAGCAAAAACTAAACCCCTCCATGTCAAAAGTCTGTCATGTGAGATGTTCAAAATAGTACACAAACTCTCACCTGAATATATTCAAGATCTGATAATTATTAAAACTTCTCCATATAATTTCAGAGGTGAGAGAACGGCTGGTATGCCTAGAGTTAACACAACAAGGTATGGTCTGAGGTCGTTCAGATCGGAGGCTCTCCGGATCTAGATCATTAGTCTTCCTAATAATTTGCGGGTGGCAGAGTAATACCCGCAATTCTGAAGGCTGCTCCAGGGCTGGGATGGCCTTGGATATGTTTACCTTCTGTGTTGTGCTTAGCTTTATTTTTGCTTTTGCTTTGCTGTTTTGCTTTCGTGTTTAATTTAACCTTTCATCCTATCCATTTTGCACACTTGGGCCTTGAAAAAATTTCGCCTTTTACCATAGCTTCCTTCTGGGTCAACCCTTGTTTTTTGGTCACCTTTCGTTTTTAAGGTACCCACATGTTTTACTATGGGATGACTTTACTTTGCAACATAGATATGCTGCGCTGCTTTCTTCCCTTGATTTTTCTTATGAGAAGATTTAAAAAAAGTCAGTTACCTTTTGAGTGCTTTTCGCTTATACCGTCCCTTTTTTCTTTGCATTAAATTTTTAGTATTTTCCATGAAATTTTTTAATAGATATATCCTTAAAAAAATATTTTGTTTATAACCCAAAGTCTCACAATGTACATATGTCAATATTTCGTGGAAGGAATGTGTCTTCCGATGTTTAGTTATACCGACTGAGTGTACTTAATTCCGGAAGTGGACAATGGCGGGATGTGTAAACATTTAATTTTATGCAAATTTTACTTGGTTTTTAAATAAAACACCAGCTGCAAAGTAACTTGATTTTCAAAATAATTTTAATTGACAGTTCAATTTTAGGGGTTACTTATTTATTGATATATCTCTATGCTTCGCTGTTTAGGGTTTAAAAAACTAGACTCGTACCGAAGTCGTCTCGGATCTTAGACAACTCGTCCCTGAGCAAACTTCCTTAGTTGATGTTTAATTTACTTTCTGTCTCTCTACTTATACGTATACTCTGTGAGATCGCTTATGATCATTATCATAGGTTACTACTTTCTTAGGTATCTTTAATGCTACCTACACTCTTGTCACATAACATTGTGCAGCCTAAGAGTCGGGTCTGAAAGCCCCTGCCGAGCCGAGCTGCCGAGTGCTGACCCACATAGTTTATTTTTTCAAATTCATCCTCATAAAAGATTTTTTATAAATAATTTTTATTTAATATCATCACAAAGACTAAAATCGATAAATGGAACAATAATAATAATAATAGTAAATAACAATGATTTTGATTTTATTGCTCGCAGGGGGTCTGAAAAGCCACAGGAGAGTGAATCAAAGTTTCAGTTGATTTTTATTGGAAATTAGATAGGTCTACAAGCGAGTTTGGCAAACATGCTGAAAATAAAAGATGATTGAAATTTTTTTACATGAATCTTACTTAAAAATGCGTTAATTTCACGAAAATCATCGTTTTCCTAAAGGCCACATCTGGGTCTATTTATAGACATTTTGATTAACCTTATTGAAATGGCAATTAAATCCAAATTATAACTGTTAACTATTACTATCAATGTTCCACTTATTGCTTTAAGTCTACGTGATGATTTTAGATAAAATTTATTTTTGAAAAATCTCCACAGATGATGATATTGAAAAATAAACTATGTGGGTCGGCAGCTCGGCTCGGCAGGGGCTTTCAGACCCGACCAGCCTAAGATTGTTCACACCCATTTTGACAACCGATATTGGGTCATGTTCCCAATAGCAAAATGTTATTTTCCAATTCAAGGATGAAAACAGATAATCACCCGTTTGTGACATCTTTACTGCACTGTGCTACAACAAATTGTATTTTTGCATTCCAAATTTTGAAATGTGCTTATTTGCATGATTTAGTGAACCAAATATTTGATTTTTTGTTTTGTTTGAACTTATTAAACGGTGTGAGTTTTAGATACATGTATATCAAACTGTTAAATAACTTTTGCCTTTTCTGTAATTGTGTGTGTTTGTTTGTCTGTAAACTTTTTTTCTGTCAAAGATTTCTCAGCATCTACTTGAGTTAGGATTCTGTGAAAAGCTTGATAGTGATGAGTTGTATTGTGTAACAAAAAAAAAACCAGCCACATATTGCTTATCAATTCCTTTATTTGTCCATTTTTCTTTCTCTCCAATATAAATTTCTGTGACAGATTTCTCAGCTCCTATTGGAGCCAGTGTTTTCAAATTTTGTGTACACAGTAGCCAAACTGTATTGTGTAAATGAAAATTAAGATGCTAATCCTCATTTTGTCTTCTTTTTTCAATTTTCATTTTTTCTTTCTGTCACTCTTATATTTCAAATTTTGTGTACACCTTCAGGTAGGTTAAGTGTATCATGTTAATGAAAAATATGATGCTAAAGCTCATTTTGCCTACTTTTTCAATTTTTCCTTCATCACTCCTTTATAACACATATATGGGACATTTTGCGTCAGTTTTCTCAGCAACTACTTAATTTAGGATTATGAAATTTTGTGTACACCTTCAGGTAGGCAAAGTGTATTGTGTAAATGATAATTAAGATGCTAATCCTCATTTTGCCTTCTTTTTTCAAATTTTCAATTTTTCCTTCTGTCACTCCTATACACCACATATTGACATTTTTCATCAAAGTTTTCTTAGAAACTTCTTGATTTAGGATTATGAAATCTTTACTAATATTGTTTTTATTCTGAAAGTGTTACAACCTCTGATGGCTACCCTCGGGGGTGTGTGAGCTTTGCTCACTTCTTACTATATTCTATATTGTTCAAAGTTTAGAGCTGTACCAGGAGCCAATTCTGGACTATCTAGAGATACAGGCTCATACTCCTAGACTCTGTGTTCTAAGCCAAGTTAGCCTCTTTGCCTACCAGTGTCGTCTGCTGATAACCTTTGCAAACAGTTTGGGCCCAGCTCAGGCCTGACAGAATAATCTGGATCCAAACTGTTTGACACTCTGATGGTATTCCTGAAACTTTTTTTCAGAAATACTGATTTTGAAACAAATCAGCAGACAACAAAAAAAGCATGAACAATTACCCAGGAGGCAAGATTTAAAATGTTGTCTCTGCAAATAAATAGTCATTGAATTATTTCAGATGAACAGAAAGCTGTTTTGCCAACAACAAGCAATAGAAGATGGATTTGATAGACTTATGAGAAATAGTCCTCGCCCATTGGTAAGATGTGGGATTTTGTATAATAGAACTTTTTGCTCTCTGTAAAGGAGGTAACTTTAATATTCATATCTGGTCGTGGTACGGCTTTTACAATGGCTAAACAAGGGCAATCAGGTTCGAGATTAATAAGCTGTTTGGGCTGCGCAAACTTGCGTGCATTTCATGAAAATCCTACCCGTATACACACGGAACTCACATTTATTAACTCTTAAAGCGCATAATCACAAAATGTATGTTTTTGTCGTCCACTAAAATATTTGAAGCCCCATAGACAAACTGTGGACCCAGATCAGACTGCTCCTGTAGGAGCAGTCTGATCTGGGTCCACAGTGTTTGCCATTATGCTTATGTTAAATAGACATTTTCAGATGCAGCTATTTTGCTGGCGTTTTAAGGACTAAATAATGTGTTTTGCAACTATACTGAGGTAATGGCACAAGACGATAAGTTACGTTTGAATAAAACCACGCCTCATTTTCAGCTTTACCTATGTCTAAGGTTTACCAGTCCTAATTACACATTCATGAGGTGCCTCCTTTACAGTAACCAAAACGTCATATAATACTTGTCCTGATTCCTAAACTCACTTGAATATTATTATGATATAGTTAAGAGTGTGTACCAAAATAATAGTTTTCTTATTTCTCAGCCAAAACATATGTTGTGGGTACTAAAAAGTACCGTCTCAATGAGACGGTACTTTTTAGCACCCAGAACATGTGTTAAAACTGATGGGTATGAAAATAATTACAATTTTACGCTCTGACAAAATGTCTGATCATCTAAATCTGTGATCTACTCTTTTAAGGCTAGCTTTCTTACTGTGACTCTTTTTACTGGAAACCCCTAGACACTATGATGCTCTCATTAATTCGCTTTACACCTTCCTTGGTGAAGCCATCTGACTTAGCCATCAGCATTTGAACCTAGTTCTCATGAACGGGCTCAATAAAACTGAGTCTGCTGTTTCCTAGACCCCTAGAAAAGTACTGTGGTATACAGTGAAAACCCAAATGAAATGCCACAGAGTGCAGCATTTTGTCAGGAACTGATTGTTAGTCAGGGACTGAAGTACAAGTACATGTTAATTTGGAACCTTATACAGTGATTTCTTGCACACAGTATAGGAATATCTGAGATTTTACCCTGGATAGAAAATCTTATCTTACCCATGCTATCTTACCCAGGACATCACGTGAGGGCTACATACATTGGTTGTATTGGTTGGAACTCACGCACATGGTCGTCAAGTGACACCATTGTTATGTTAAAAGGACGTCATCATGTATAATTACACCTTAGCATATTGGGGGACTTATTGAAGCTTTGTTTAAGATAAAAAAAACAACATGGTGAGCAAGAAAAAAGAATCCATTATTCATGTGAGGGTAGGATAGAAAAATCCGTCCCTCAGGATCACCGTTTGTCATTACTCGGCAAGCCTCGTGATGCAGGACTGTGATCCTCGGGACGGATTTTTCTATCCTACCCTCACACTCATGATAGATTCTTATATTTTTTACCTGCACATCCTGCACCTCTTGGATGTCCTGCATCTCTGAGATGCAAAGTATTTATTTCAGCGAGTCCCAGGATGCAATGGTATTACAGACTTGTCATGAAAAATAGAGTTCTGGACTCATAAGTTTGCATGGGGACCCATTTATATGGGAAATAGCGAGTCCCAGGACCCATAAGCCAAAAATGTAAATGAATCAATGCTTATAGCTTGTGGATATGTTCAATGACAATGAACCATCCCAGTACATGTACAAGATGGAAGAATTTATTTATAGTATACAAAGACTTAGAGCTAAAAAGGGACAGTTCTGTAGTGAACCCTGTAGACCCATTTGAAATGTTTTTGATAGATAGTGTCGGTTATGATTGATTAGTTTAATGAAAAAAAATTACAAATTGAAAACCTCCACACCAAACATATAAAATCCCCAAACCCCACACAGGTAAAACCTGTAAACCCCTGTGGTTGGGCCAGCTTAATGATAAAACCCAGGATGCCAACCCTCAACAGGTTGGAAAGAGATATAAATAAAGTATGCTAATTTACTCAGCAGGACAATGTTTAATTCATATTTGCCGTTGTAATTTATTTTATAGTTCAGGGGACAAAAATATTTCAATATTGCACTTATCACTTACAATTTCCACTCGTTCTGCAAACACATGCACTTGTCCTTTAAAAGCGTATGCAATAGAGAACATAAGGGAGTAATATAACTAATAAAGTTCCTTAAATATCACTGCTAAAATGATATTTACCCAGTCCTGAGTTTCAGAACTGCATCCCATATACTGACAACAGTCAATACTTAGAAAATGCTAGTTTCACCCTCAGATTTCACCCTCACCCTCGAGTAATTCTTCCCAAAGCACTTGTCTTACAGGAAGAGTGCTTTGAGAAGTATTACTCGTCCTTTCTAGATTTCACTCGTAATTACGAGTGGATGAGTGGAATTTTTGTCCCCTGTAGTTACATGTATGTTTGAATTCATATGAATATGTTTTCCAGTTAATTAATGCCGATGAAAGTATCTTTGAAGAAGACGGTGATATCAAAGAAGTTGCACCACCAGTGGTTGTCAGGAAAAGAGCACCTGCTCTGATCTCTCCCCTTGCTAAGACTGTCGTTGCTCCCCACCCCCACACCCAGGAAGACAATTATCAAGATGAGTCAGTCAGCAGAGAATCATTGGAAGAGCTGTTTGATTACCTGAAGAAAAATGTCTCTGACTTGTCTGAGGAGTCGAAAAACGATTCCAACAACAGTGCGAAAAATCAGAGTGATGCGAGTAATGATTTGTCTGCAAGTAATATATTTACTATTGCCGAGGAGGAAATCAGTACTTTAGAGGCATCATTTTCTCCGAATGTTAACACACACAGAGAGTTAGCTGATAGACAAGGTGTTGCACAAGTGAAAGATGTGAGCAGTACCGTATACGGTGGCGTTGATGAGACAGTTGGGGGTGATACGGGCTACAGTACTTGTAATAATAGAGATTTCTCCCTCTCTGGGGATGAGCAGACAATCCATGAGAATACTGAACATTATATACATGGGGATAGTATGAGCAAACATCTAGAGATATCTTGTGAGGAAGAAAGCGACAATGTAGATTTGAATGACAGAACAAGTCACTCATCAGTAGTAGACAGCAAGGTGTCTGTTAGCAATGAGGACGCTGAGGATTGTGAGCTAGATATCCAGTGCTGGGAGATAAGGGAGGATGGAAGTTGTGTCGGTGGGCAAAATCCAGGTTTGAACATTTTTCTTTCTGTTCTCAAATAAAATGTTGGTTTGGGACTGGAATTCACTTAATGCTTGTCAGAATAGCAAACAGGGAAGACCCTGATCAGACTGCTTCTTCAGAAGCAGTCTGATCTGGGTCTACCCTGTTTGTCATGGCCCTTTTTTTGGCAGAAAACTAGTGTTCAAAATTTTAGAACATTTACCATAGCACATTTCTCTTACCTATTTATCTATCTTTTGTTACGGACTTGATCAAACATGAACATTATGTCATGGAGAGCTAATTTTTTAAATTTGGAAGAAAGAAAAAATCTTTTGACTGAAAAGGAGGATGCTGAGGATTTTGCTCTAGATATCCAGTGCTGGGAGATAAGGGAGGATGGAAGTTGTGTCGGTGGGCAAAATCCAGGTACGGTATATGTTCTAAAAATTTTGAACATTTTCTTTCTGTTCTCAAATAAAATGTTGTTTTGGGTCTGGAATTCACAAAATGATTGTCAGAATAGCAAACAGGGAAGACCCTGATCAGACTGCTTCTTGAGAAGCAGTCTGATCTGGGTCTGCCCTGTTTATCAGGGCCTTTTTGGCAGGCAACTAGTGTTCGAAATTTTAGAACATTTACCAAATTAGCACATGTCTCTTATCTATTTATCTTTTGTTACTGGCTTGCTCAAGCATGAACATTATGTCATGGAGAGCTAATTTTTTAAATTTGGAAGAAAGAAAAAATATTTTGACTGAAAGGGAAGATGCTGAGGATTGTCCTCTAGATATCCAGTGCTGGGAAATAAGACAGGATGGAAGCTGTGTCAGTGGGCAAAATCCAGGTACAGTGGATGTTCTAAAATTGCGAACACTTTTCTGTTCTCAACTAAAATGTTGTTTTTCAAGGCTGGAGTTCCAGGGTTGTAAAATTTCCAAATAAGTAACTCGCCCTTCATGTCCCAAATTTTCTCTGAGATGCTATAAATTTGAAAAGTACCACACAAATTGTCCAAACTTCACTTGCCCTGCATAACATTTTACTCGCAAATGCGAGCAGCGAGTGGAATTTTACACCCCTGAATTCACAAAAGGCTTGTCAGAATAGCAAACAGGGAAGACTGTGATCAGACTGCTTCTCTGATCTGGGTCTGCACTGTTTGTTTAGGCCTTTTTTGCAGGCAACTAGTGTTGAAATTTTAGAACATCTACCGCTATAATTGCACATTTATCTTATCGCTTTAACTACATGTATCTTCTTATATTGGCTCACTCTAACATGAATATTATGCCAGGGAGAGTGAAATTTTGCTCACTCAAACATGAATACTATGCCAGGGAGTGCGACACTTTTAAATTTTGAAGAAAAAAAATCTTTTTAACTAAATCTTTTGACTAAATGAGAGCCTTCAAATTCTCTGTGGTCTGCACAGAATCGCAGAAGGAGAAAGACTATTCCTACTTGGAATGATTCGGGAAAAAACTTCTTTGTCTTACTGTTCACAACTATTATTTTTGTTATCAGCAAATTAAGGAGACTTTAATCAGGGTCTAATCTGGGTTTGGTACGTGTGAACCTTTCGTCAAATTACTCAAGTTCGAACTTTGATAACATTCAAGGTACAAAATGTATATGAAGGGTATTTGAAGCAATAGATCTTGTGAAATTTCATCACTTTTCCTCTTCAATGAATAAAGAGCTTATCACATGACGTCGCCTCTGGGAGTGCATTTAAATCGAAAACCACAAGTGGTTACATATTTTCGGGAAATGTTATGAAGTCCATAACAACGTCGTGTACATAATGACAAAATTGTAACGCTTTTTATGGCAGAAATAAAATTTCAAAGTAATCTTAATGTCATATGATAAATAGAATCTATCATTCCTGCTCTTGTTTCCTGGCATTTTATCTCTTTTCCCCAACTTGTTTTATAAATTCAATAAAACATGAGCATATATGTAAGATCCTCTAAATACCAAATGCCTACATGTACTGCACAACCCTAAATTGTTCGAAGGGTCAGCCAAAGTCCTCACTTGACAGTCACTATCAATCCATGTGTTACAAATTTCGAAAATGTTGATGATGTTTCTGCTCTCCTGAAATAACTGATATATCTTGCAGGTGAAGAAAAGGAGCCATGTACTCTGTTTATGTGGATTATCAAACCTGTCCTCGGAACACAATACATTTGTGTGGAAGGAAAGAAAAAGTATGTATAACTACATTGGTATAGCAAGATAACAAAATCTCTTTTACAGTGGACCTAGAGACTCAGACATACTTTTGATTTAGTTGCAAAAACATTAAATTTAACTTTTGCGAATAACATTGTGCTCTGAGTGCGTTTGTGTTTTACTAACACGTCTTGTTAAACTTTTAGGGGGCATTAGACACATCTTATCTAACTTCATATTGTTTGAAAAATAAAATGATACCGGAGTTGTTACCCTCTATTCAAATTTATTCAACTTGCATAATTTTATGTAAATTATAATTTGTGTACAATTAAGTAACATCTGTGTAGATTTTACCACTCTTAGTTAAAAATACTATTAAAGTATATTGTTGAGTTCGAAGTAATGGACAAGTTCAAGTCTATTCTAAAGTATCTTTCATAATCTTAAAGTTCAGCGCCTTCAGGTGTTACCTGACATTAAACCACTGGCTAAGTGCTGGTTTATGACAAAGAAATGCAAAACTAAACTACACATGGATTTTTTTTTGGCGTCTTGGGCCGAAATTCGGCCCCACTCCCTATGGATTTTAGGTGCCTTTTTCCCCAATTTTGAAAAAAATCCCAATCTTCATTTTTTTTTGAAGATTGGGATTTCTATTGGGTCACAGGCAAGCTACATGGTGACATTCTCCTTCAATTTAATGACAATAATATGTGTAATACCTAATTTGTTTTTGTATTGACCCAAAATGACATTATTTTGCACTAAAACAAATTCCTCAATTTAGGGTTGTGCCACGCTAATTTTCCCAAGGGTCCCTTCCCAAAATTGCCAAAAAATCCCTGCCACCTGTCTAAATAAATAAATGAATAAATAAATAGTAAATTTTCTTTTCAGCCCTGATGATTATGAGTTTTGGAAGAGTGGTATTATAAAAGAAAGGATAGATGCGAGGACTGTAATAACACAGAGTGATAGTATCTACAAACTGCAAGGAAATATAGAAGTAGATGATGCCATTTATGCAGGTAAAATAGGAGAATATAATTAACATAGATAAGGACGGAGATGAGACGGTCATTGTAATTTTGTTCGGACCGAGAAAAAAGGGGATTTTACAATAACAACTGTCCAAGCTTAGGAAAATGGTCTCAGACCGAGTATTTAACGTTTTCTCTATAGCGGACGATGCCCAACTCTGCTTCTCTGATACCAATCACCTTGGGTCATGGTATGTAACATAAGGAATATGGGCCTTACAAAGTCTATTCAAATAATGACCCAAGGTTAATCTTGATATCGTGAAACATCAATTTATGGGCCTCGTCAAAAGAAAACCTGTCTTCAGGGTTTCAGAATAGTACAACAAACAGGGATTTTCCAAGGCCTGATCTGGGGCCAAATATCAGCCCCTTCCCAATTTAAAAATGAGCAAAAACTTCCCAAAACAGTGTATATTGTTCCCAATTTCTTAGGTCTACATTTTGGTGAAAATTTCATGAAAATCCGAACAAAAATACCAAAGTTACAGATGCATGAATAAGTGGATAAAAGAGTGAATGAAAACATGTTTTCATTCACATTTTTATGCAATTTTTCATGAGTTGGTGGGCAATTAAAGCAACAAACATGTTACAGCTTTATACTGCTATTAAATTTCTTATATGGATTTTAATCCATTTAAAATGGCAGTCCCATTCTTTTAGACTGCATCAAGTATTCCAATTTTGATGGTCCAAATGCTTTTTTCCAAAATTCGACAGGCCCCTGGCCCCGACTTCAGGAAGGTAAGAAAATCCATGACAAATAGAAGTTGTCTCGGCTACAGAGACTAGTTAGAATAATGATATTTTGCCTGAAGCAAGTTTAACTACTAAACTTTCCATATTGCAAACAATAAAGGCACCGATCAGACTGTGTGGATGCACAGGCTGCCTTTTTTGATCAAATCATCCAAAGTCGGGTTTTCTCACATATAGGCCCATATTAACAAGATTTAAATTCTTGTGACTCATTGTCTGGTGTATGGTCCTCTGCAGGGTTTGCACAGGCTTGAAAAGTACTTGAATTTAGATAGATTTCTTGAAAAGTCCTTGAAAGAAAAGTACTGGAAAATCACCTAGAAGCCTTGAAAAGTCCTTGAATTCTACTATTTTCTGTAGGACTTAGCACTGTTGATAGAGAACTTAATCAGTATGAAATTGTTGTGCCTTTATTTGGTGCAGCATATGCTGCACCAAATATAGGCACAACAATTTATACTAATTTTCCAATACTAATGTATCTATTATCTCAGTCTAGCATTTCTCAAGTAGAATTTTAACACTTAGATCAGTATTATTCATTTACTGTTAGTCCTTGAAAACTGTTTGAAATGCTTTTATAAGTCCTTGAAAAGTCCTTGAATTTTACTAATTCTTGCCTGTATGAACCCTGCTCTGGTTAAACTGTTTGAGTTCATTACTTTCAGGGTTTGCTAGGGAGACTGTTGAAGCCTTTAAAACAGGTTTTCCTGAGAACTGGCAAGAGGTAGTGGATAAACACTTCAGGAAGTTACATTTAAGGTAAATGTATATTGAAACTTCATTCAGTAAATCTTTCGGTTCTCAAATAAAATGTTAGTTTTCAGGACTGGAATTCACAAAATGCATGTCAGAATAGCAAACAGGGAAGACCATTTTGCTGCATTTCATCTGGGTCTTCACTGTTTGCAAAAATATCTTTGAAAGTGTTAAGGGGTTTCCCATATACAAAGGGTTAAGCATGTACATTTGTCTGAATTTTTTTGCTTGGAAAAGACGTCAGTTTTAGTGTTTTTTTAGGGTTTTTTGGCCTTAGATTATGCAAGCTGCCGTTGTATTTTGTCGCACTGTAGCTTAAACTACGGAACTCTTATAAGTGAAGTTATTAACCCTTATCTCCCCACTATATTTACGTCCGAAATTTTTATGTCTGCTGTATATATTCAAGTGCACTTCAGACTAGATTTCATCAGGGAAGCAAACTCTATGAACACAGATCAGACTGCTCTCTCTTGGGAGCAGTCTGGTCTGTGGCCATATTGTTTGCAATATGTGCTTCCTAAGAACGTAAACGGACGACAAAAGTTGAGGGGAGCACAGTGGCTCAGTGGTAGAGTGCTGGACTCGAGACAGAGGGGCTGTGGGTTCAAGCCTCACCGGCATCACTGTGTTATGTCCTTGAGCAAGACACATTTATCCTTGCTTAGTACTGGTTCAACCCAGGAATTGTTGACTGGGACTGGGACGTAAATAATCAAATCAAAACAAATCAAACAGCAAAAGTTGTGACTGGAAGGCAAAGACTTAAGAAGAATTTTTATGCTTTTCAGTGAAAGTACACAGGAAGAATATAATTTGACAAGTACAGTGACGGAAGTGATTACTTCAAACCATTGTCAAGAAGCCAAAGGGAAGGACTATACTCTCTCCAGATGGGTGGTTAAACCTGTAGGGACCGGTGTCTGTATAGTTGGTCTGAATAGGTATGTTCTTGCGAGGTTGGCGTCGTACCCGGTTTAAGCCCGCTAGTAATATGTTTTTGTTGACCGTTCCAAGGAGGTACTTCTTTTGTGGATCATTTGTGTTTTTTTTTTGTGTCTTGTGTTTCTCATGCTTTCGCGTCTGTTCATTGCCACCTTGTGGTCACTTGCTGGGAAAGGGCTGACCTCTTGGCTCTTGTTGGTGATGTTTATTGTATTTTTGTCACTTTCCCATGTGGTATCCTGGGTCAGGTGTGGTACTTGATTGTATCGTTTCCTGATCTTTGCCGCCTTTCTTACTTTCACTGACTTAGACAAACAAAAATTTTCAGGGTACAATTGTAGATATTTTCTTACCCATCATTTGTAACATATGTTTTGGTTCTTTTGAACGCCCACAACATAGGTTTTGGTGGAGAAATAAGAAAATTAATTTTTGATTATGCAATTTTAACTTAAGTCCTTTATCACATGATGTAGCCTCTGAGAGTGATATAACGCCATGTAATACAATAGATAAACCACTAAAGGTTATCAGATTTTGTAACTTTACATATTGACGTTCATTATAACATTGCGTTTAAGATGGCAAAATCTTGACGTTTTCACGCCCAAAATGCGATTTTCAAGTAATTTTAATGTCATGTGATAAATAGAATATATCATCCGTGCTCCTGTATTATTTAATTTATTAAACTTGTTGTGAAAAAGTGATAAAATGCTTGACAAGCCTCACAAATCGTTTGATAAATTCAATAAAACACGAATACTCTTGTAAGATCCTCTATTAGTGTTCATTGGATCCAGCTCATGAGATTTTCATACTTATGAGGGTTGTACTCCATAGGTCTTGATAAACAAAATTTTTGAGTATAAATATATTCTTAGGCCAATTAAAAAAAATCCTGTGTTTAGGGTAACCCGACTCTACCTAAATTTACTGATGAAACCTACTTTTTTTCAGTGTTCTGGAGAAAAAAACATAATTTTATGTATTTTTAAAGGCAAAATGCCTTTCAAAATGCATGAAAATTTTAAAATATGTGTGCCTACCCTTCCTAAAATTTTCAGACCAGTTACCCTAAACACTTTTTTTTTATTTGGCCTTACCCTTCAGTTTAAACATATGTTTGGGTGCTCAAAAGACGGTTCTTTTGAGTACCCACAACATATATTTTGCGTGCGCGGATCCAGGAATTTTCGTTAGGAGGGGTCCAGGTCTATCTGACAAAAAAAGCTCTGACGTTTTTTTTGTTTATTCCTCACCTTATTTTACTGAAGTCAAATGGTTAATTTCGAAGACAACTATCATTTTTCAAGGTTCCAGAGGGGGTCCAACATTTTCCAGAGGGGGGTCCAACTTTTTCCAGGGTGGGTCCAATTTCTTATTCCCTATAGAAACCCATATAACTTGTGATTTTCAGGGGGGGGACCCCCCTCTGGATCCGCACTTGTTTTGGCTGAGAAATAAAATAAAAAAAATTGGAATTGCATCCAATTGCATCCACATTCCAATGTGCACCTGTAACATATGTTACTGAAATTATGGAAACCTATTTTCGAAATAGACATTTATCAAGAACCATGTCAATTAGCTTTGCCTCTTTAAAACATCTCAATCTGCCAGTCAGTATTAAAATACCTGTCACTATATGGAAACTTGTTTATATTTACATGACAGCTTTATCACCAAATTTGATTTCATTAACTATGCTTTTGCTAAGCTGGTACTTGCGTGGTGGTAAGATTGGGGTTGATGCTAGAAGACATGATATCGTTGCATGAGAACAACAAAGGTGCAGACCAGCCAGCACATCCTCACAGTCTAATCAGCACTTTATTATTCACCTCCAAGAAACTACTATGAGTTCACATGATACACAGAAATTTTCAATATAATAGCTAGTCACTGTAGCTGAGTAGGCTAGCTCGAGCCTTACTTGGCAGGTTTTCTCATGTCAGGGCCCAGATTTTTTCCTTCTTTTCTTTAGTGATGGCGTTCTGTGGCACAGCTCAACAATTTTAGAGAGAATAAGCAGTAAGAAATTGATGACATCTAATTGGTCAATATGTACTCTCAAAGGACACCTTGATAAACTTCAAGCAAAGGAGGACAGTAAGTCAACTCTTATTTTTACCCATATTCAGGATTCGCATAGGCTTGAAAAGTACTTGAATATACAGGACTGTCTTGAAAAGTCCTTGAAAATGAAATTTGCCTTGAAAAGTACTGGAAAATCACGCAAAGGCCTTGAAAAGGTTTTGAATTTTACCATTTACAGAAGGATTTAACGCTGTCTTGGAGACCCTAATCAGTATAAACTTGTGTGCCTTTATTTGGTGCAGCATTGGCTGCACCAAATAAAGGCACCTTAATTTTATACTAATTTTCTAAAACTAATATCTTAGAAATGCAGTCTAGCATTTCCGAAGTAGAATTTTAACGTGTAAACCAGTATTTTGTTTAAGTTTTCTATCTTTGAAAACAGTAGGAAAGTCTTTGAGAAGTCCTTGAAAAGGCCTTGAATTTTACACAAACTTGCCTGTATGAACCTTGTTACTGTAACTCAAAACCTTATCTGTTATCCTGCCTTCCATTCTGTTTTTTGTATGGCATGGTATTAATCCTTTTCATTCTGGGTACTGGTAAATGGGTACTTTGTCGAATAGTGAAGATAGCATTTCATCAGAGTCTGCACTGATTGACAAGATAGCAATCTTTTGTGACAGAAATATGTCATTTAATAGTTAGGGGACAAAAATATTTCAATATTGCACTTGTTCTGCAGGATGAGTGGCTTATAATTTTCACTCGTCCTGCAAACACATGTACTTGTCCTTTAAAAGTGAATGCAATAAAGAACATACGGGAGTAATATGTAATTTGACTTATAAAGTTTCTTATATCACTGTTAAAAGTATATTTACCCAGTCAAATTCATAACTGCATCCCATATACTGACAAAAAGATGCCACAGTCAATACTCAGAAAATGCTTGTTTCACCCTCAGATGTTAGGGTGAAACTAGAAAGGATGAGTAATTCTTCCCAAAGCACTCGTCCTACAGGAGGAGTGCTTTGGGAAGAATTACTCATCCTTTCTAAACTTCACTTGTAATTACCTAACTTCACTCGTAATTACGAGCGGACGAGTGGAATTTTTGTCCCCTGAATAGAAAATTTTACCGTCAAACCCTTAGATATAAAATGGTTAATTACAGACTAATATTGTAGTATTGATATGGTTGGAACAATCTATTAGAATGAAAAGGGTTAAAAGGGTAAATAGATATATTTTGAGATTGATCATATATTTTTTGATCCTATGACTGAATTTTACCAAATTTGCATATTGTAGTTTGGGAGTCAAAACCTCGTATCATTGATTTTCACATTTTTCAGGAGAGAGAAAAAAATGAATAACTTTTGCTAGGAGTGTCCAATAATGATGACAGTCTGACAGGATTATATTAAGTAACATCCAAATTCACTGTTGTTGCTGTTTTGATCTTCCAATAAAGATTTCATACCATTATGAAGAGTTTCACTCGAGTTATGACATTTTGAGCATATTATGAAGAGTTTCACTTGAGTAATGACATTTTGAGCATCTTTTGCATGGTAAAACATCCTACCTCTGTAAAATGATCACCCAAAAAATAGTTTCTCACTTAGATACGATATTTTGAAGCATGTTTGATGCTTTTTAAGGGGGTTCTAAAAATGATTGGTCTTGTGCTACGAGAATTTGACAGAATGTGCGCCATGTGGTTGGTATTCCCGCGTTGGCATAAAGTCATTTTAGTAAAAAACAGAGTTACAAGATTTTGGCTCCCGAACATATATGCGTGTGTGTTGACTGAATGAAAATCGCAATCTTCAAAAAAAAAATGATTTTTTTTGAAGATTGGGATTTTTTTTTGGTTGAGATTTTTTTTTCAAAATTGGGAAAAAGTCACCTCAATTCTGCTGGGAATGGAGCCGAAATATGAGGCCGAAGTTTGGCCCCTGAGAACACCAAAAAAAAAAAATCCCTGTCTACTTCTGTTTTCTCCTGCAGATATACCAGAGGCTATCATCAACAAATTTCACTCAGGATTTCCGAAAGATTGGCAAGAATTAACTCAAGAACACTTTGGACACATCATTGACAAAATGTAGGTATCAAAGGTCCAGATAGGCCAAAAATTACAGAGTAAAATCGTAAAAATGTTCTTATCCATCAGTTTTAACATATTGTTGGGTCAAAGCAACACTGTCGCATCTCCTTATTATTTATTGTATTGTTACGACAGTGTTGCGTTGACCCCGCGAATTATAGTTTAGGGTGTTCAACAGAATCGTTTCATTGAGACGGTTCTTTTGAGTACCTACAACTAAGAGTGGGCACCCTGATATAATCTTACTTGTGGTTGTTGGGAGCGCAGTGGCTCAGTGGTATAGTGCTTGACTCGAGACAGAGCCTCACTGGCGTCACTGCGTTGTGTCCTTGAGCAAGACACATTAATCCTAGCTTAGTACTGGTTCAACCCAGGAAGGCCTGTTCTTACATAACTGAAAAAATTGTTGACAGGGATGTTAAGAATCAAATCAAACAAATAACATATGAGAAGTCAAGAAAAGGTTAAATTGTACCGAGAGGCTTAGCAGACTCTTGGAATAATACATCCTTTGTTGTTTACGCTTTTTTCATCAAATCTTCATGACATTATTGAGCATTTGACAAAAAATTGAAAAAATCCCAGCATGCAGAGTTAATCTAATTTAAAACTAAGGCCTGTTAATATTTTCCAGGCAAAATATCAATGAGGTAGAAAAGGTGACTAGCACAGTAGATGATGGGGATACTTCTATTGACAATTCAAATGGTGTCGGAAAGCTACCTGTCAGAATGAATAGAGCTGTTTCTGTGAAGCATAAAACCAGTCAACAGGTCAAAGAGAAGAGAACCAGTCTGTCATTTAAAGAAAAGAAAAACAGTCAATCAGATAAAGAGAAGAAAACCAGTCAGACAGTTAAAACAAGCAAAACCAGTCTATCAGATAAAGAGAAGAAAACCAGTCAGACAGTTAAAACTAGAAAAACCAGTCAATCAGATAAAGAGAAGAAAACCAGTCAGCCAGTTAAAGAGAGTACAACCAGTCTTAACATTAAAGAAATGAAAAGATCCGCTATTTCTGCAGATAAATCCAAGAACCTAGCCAAGGAGAATGAGTATATTTTATCAGAGTGGCTGATCAAACCTTTAGAGAAGGGCATCTGTGTTGTTGGTCTCAATCAGTAAGTTAATGGTGTTATCAGGCTTGAAAGTAGTCCTATTTTTTCCTACTTTTTTGCCCTCTTCCTACTTTTTTCCTAGAATTTTCCTACTATTTCTACTTTTTTGCTGTCAAATGCCAAAATGATGTTTGGTCTCAGGAAAAGCTGAGATCGCACAAGATAACAGCATTTACCATAGAGCTTCTGGGAGCCTAGGTGGCCCCCACACCCACACCTATGTAATCTTTTTCATTTATTTTCACCATAACACTGACAGATATTTACTTCCCTGATTTATTTCGAGTCCATTATTTCCGGAAAACATTTTGCAGTATTGTTGTGAGTCAACACATACAATTTTTTAGCCTGAACTTTGTTAAAGTATTCCTTCTTTATTCCTACTTTTCGGCATCAGATTCCTACTTTTTTTACTGCTTTTTTTCTTGAAATTATCCTATTTTTTTCCCCTACTTTTTCATCAAAGACCGTGTTAACCCTTGTCCTGCTGAACTTTTTTAGAAATCACTGTAGATCCAGATCAGCTGGCTTCTGATGAAGCCATCTGATCCGGATCCACACTATTTTCCACTCTGATTGAAAATGCATGCTTACAACTGGAATGCTGCAGGTTAACAGGAAAACATATGAGAGGAATGCATGGGTGAAAGTTTTCAGGATTATTCTACTGAAAGTCGGCCTCAAAATCCTGAATTAAGCAGATTCTAATAGCTTCTTTGTTTATATTCAGTTTATCTATAGACAATTGACCATTTAAACTTGAAATTGTTGATATTTGCAGGCATGCTGCAAGTTTTAAGATTTGATTCTAAAAAGTTCAGGATTTTGGAAATTTTGAACTTTCACCCATGGGAATGTAGTGCATAAAAATATTCAGTATGGCAAGGGTTAATTCTTGATATTGCTTCAATCACATACTATTTGAGTGCTGTGTATGTTGTAATGCTAATAAGGTGCATCTCTGTAGGCTGACCAGTGCCATTTTTACTGCTTACATATAATAGACCCCTGTTACATTCATAGTTTCAAGAATGTTTGCTAGTCTCTGTAGCTGTAGTCCTAATTTTTGTCTAAACCTTCATCATCTTCCTTACTTAGTGTATTTGAGCAGCAAAGGCTCTGGTAGACTGGTAATCGTCCAAACAGTAGAAATATTTTTTTTCTAAATCTAACACATCATACAAGTAAATAGAAATTATCTCTCTAATAGAATTTTAACTCTTTCAAACTGTTTGGACTGGACCTATGCGATTAGAACCTACCTTCATATAGGCTCTGTTGTCAATGCTGTTGATTAATTACAGCTTTATAACTGTAGTGGAATCTGGCTTAAGGTCATACCCCCTATAAGCATGTGTAACCAATTTGTTTCGGTGCCTTATCTCACAACAATACTGTCAGTGGGTTAATATATCTCCAGATAAAATGAATGAATGACCAGATTGCTTATTTTCTTATTTCTTCCATATCCATATATGCTATGGATACTCACAGGAAGGACCTATATTCAATGAATACTTAAAAAAAAATCAGAGAGAAATAAAAGCATGTATTTGACAGTTCACCATCTTATCTATGGATGTGAATCAAAAGAAACAACAAGAGAATAGACACCAATGTCAGTGCTGAAAACCTTTACAAACGATTTGGACCCAGATCAGGCCCAACAGAGCATCCAGCCTGATTTGGATTCAATCTGTTTTATAATCTGATAGTATTCCTGAAAAATGTCTTTTTGAAAAAAATAATCAGCAGACGACAAAGAACATACAAACTTACCCAGTAGGCAAGAGTGCAAAAGGTACTGACCATTTTAATGGCAGAGGTTGAAATTTGATTAGTCACAGAACATTTACTCTGGCCTTGCTTTGCAGGATAACAGTATATTACAGTTATTCTTGTCAGGCAATGATAACAGTCTATCAATCAGAATCGCTTTAAACAAGTCCATTCAATTCTCTTCAGATTCTTTGAAAATTCGGTAAGATAGGTATTTGAGAGTTACTTGTTTTCATGAAAATATAAAATCTAATTGAATGGACTGCACAAGTTTAAGGCTCAGGTGAGACTGGGCTTATGCATAGGATTATAACAATCCACCATGAGTGTCCACGTAGGGTAGTGATATCTCACCCAAGGGGTCGGAATTTGAACCAGGGACGAGGCTTGCTTGCCTCGTCCTTGGTTAATTTCCGACCCTGAGGGTGAGACTTCTCTATCCTACATAGACAGGCTCATGATGGATTGATTTTTCCAAGCTTTTCTTATTGAAATATGAAAAAGTCAATAAAACATAAAAATTTCAACTTTTTACTCATTGAATTTACATTAATTCTGAGTTCACGAGTGTGTTTATCGGGTATGAAAATAGTTTGCACCTTGTTATTGACTAGAAAATAGGAATGGAGCATTTGTTAAGTTGCAAATTGCAGAAGAAAATCACACTATGCTCCCTGTGCTGTTAGCATCACGTTGCCGATATTTGCACGTTGTCACGGAAGTGCCGCGATTTTCGCATGTACATGCGAATCAATTATGTTACATTTGGTTAACTTATAATTACTGGCGTAACGTCGCGACGTTGTTGACGTTGACGTCGTTGCTAGGGGGAATTAGATAGAATAACAGTGGCAAGACAGAACAGCAATCAGGCATATGAAGAGGTGAGGAAATCAGGCAGCCAATCTACAGGGAAAGTTAGGAAACAGTGCAAATAGAATATAGAGAAATCAGTAAACAGAACAGTGCAAGCAGCAGAACAATCTGAATGCATAACAGAAGGCAAATAGAACAATTAGAAAACAGTATCAGGATTTTGGGGTACAGAAATCAACGGAAAATCATAGAATAAACGATCGTAGTATGTATGTTTTCTATGTGGCAATGAAAATACATTTATTGTTTAATTATTAACTTATTGATACAAATTGTGTTCGTTTATTTTGTTCGCCACATAATTGGCGCCGAAACCCGGGATACTTACGAACAGGGACTAAATCATTACTCAAGTGCAATTTTCAATATGAGAACGGATATCTTAACAAAGCCATCAACAAACATGAACAGACAATATGGGGGATTCATCAGCAGAACTGACCATCGCCTCCCTATTGCACCATGTCGATTTTGCAATGGAGATCACTGGAATGACAGCTGTACAAAGTATAGGACAGCTAATGCGAGAAAACAGGTTATAAAGTATAGTTGTTATATCTGCCTCAAATTTGGTCACAGAGCTTTCGAATGCAGAATTTTTAAGTCCTGCTATTACTGCAGACAAAAACACCATCACCATAGAAGTCTTTGTCAAAAGAAGTTTGGAGCATTTGAAAATGATAATATTAAGTACAATCCAAAACATCTTCTAGAAACACAGGATAAAAAGGACAGACATATTAAGGGTACAGGGCAGGTTATAGTGCACAACGATGTAACTACAAAAAATCCTAGTTGCCAGCTACAAGTTGTTGACTCCGCAGATGATCTTTACAGACCGCAAACTAATATGGAAGTTGAGTTTGCCCTAACTATACAGCATACTCAGTCTGAGCTAGAAAAATATAAGAAAGAAAACGGAATACTGAAACAGACTATATCTCAGCTCAAAACAGAGAGAGAAAATCTACACGTGACTGTCAATGAACATGCAGAAAAAATAAAGCAAAAGGAAGTAGAAATATTACAGTTAATGGAACGAATTGACAGGGTGGAAAGTAGAATTTACAGTGATCAAACTGATTTCGGTAGACCACAGAACACCACAAGTTGCTTAGGAATAGATACGCCAAAATTGAAAAATATGTTTGAAAATATAGGGTCATTAAATGAAAACAAAACACAGCCAGGGAACGCCAAAAGAAAATCAGTTATAACTGATTCGGGAACAACTACATGTTACAGTGAAGCTGCGTGCTTGGAGGACGATAAACATCATATCATCAAACAGGACTTTGACTCAATTAATGAAAAGCTAGTTCATAATTGGGCAAAAATGTTAAGCATTATGACACAAAATGAAATATTCTGATTGTAAGTCAAAGACAAAGCTCGAGTAAAACCAGCTTCAAATACAATTTTAACATAATAACAATACGAACATATTCTATCATATTAACGCCAAAAAATCATTATTTTTTTGCGCTGGGGAGTGTCGTCGATTTGCCACGAGCAATAATTTGTTAGTTAATTATTCACAAAACCTTAGAAATCAACAGATTTTCATAGAAAAAAAAAAATCAGCTTTTGGCGGGGAGTGTCGCGGAAGTGCCGCGATTTTCGCATGTACATGCGAATCAATTATGTTACATTTGGTTAACTTATAATTACTGGCGTAACGTCGCGACGTTGTTGACGTTGACGTCGTTGCTAGGGGGAATTAGATAGAATAACAGTGGCAAGACAGAACAGCAATCAGGCATATGAAGAGGTGAGGAAATCAGGCAGCCAATCTACAGGGAAAGTTAGGAAACAGTGCAAATAGAATATAGAGAAATCAGTAAACAGAACAGTGCAAGCAGCAGAACAATCTGAATGCATAACAGAAGGCAAATAGAACAATTAGAAAACAGTATCAGGATTTTGGGGTACAGAAATCAACGGAAAATCATAGAATAAACGATCGTAGTATGTATGTTTTCTATGTGGCAATGAAAATACATTTATTGTTTAATTATTAACTTATTGATACAAATTGTGTTCGTTTATTTTGTTCGCCACACACGTGGCGTACGTTTTGTGACGTCATTACCTTTCAGTGACGTCAATAAGTGACTCTTAACCTTGCTAAGAGTCATTGAGCTACGTAGGGGCAATATGTTGGTTCTTTGTAAAAGGAATATTTTGCTCTGCCCATGTAAGAAAGCTGTCACGTGGCCTGTAAGATAGAAATTTCTTAAATGAGCTGACAGCCTATCTTACATGGGTAAAGAAGGGAGTTTATCTGATCCTAGGCTGCTAGCAGATGCAATATGTACTTACATTCAATCTACTGGCCCAATTTAAGATTCTGAAAGAAACACCTATAATTTGCAGCAGACGACAATTTCAAATTTTGCTGCTTTTTCAGAATTAACAAATAAGGCATGATGTTTCATGAGAATCGTCTGCTGGCAGACGATTCTCATGAAATATCATGCCTTATTTCTTTGAAAATCAGGAAAAAAATACAAAACTTGTCGTCTGCTGCAGTTGTGATTGGGGCTGTAAGGGTTGAGATTCTGAAGGAAACTATAAAATTTGAAAATGACATTTGTTAAAAAAATTGTACTGCGAAAGCTTAATATTTTTTAATCAAAAAAATATTTTTTCCAGCGAAGGTGTACTATGGCACAGTTCAGCCATAGAGAAGCGGCTGGACAAGAGGAGACTGTTAACCAGCAATGGCTATAGTATTAAAAATATTTCTTTCCAGTGAAGGTGTACTATGGCACAGTTCAGCCATAGAGAAGCGGCTGGATAAGAGGAGACTGTTAACTAGCAATGGCTCATTGTGCAGGCTTAAAGGTCATATGGATCAACTACAAGCTAAGGAAGACAGTAAGTTAGCATTTTTATCTCTCTATATATCACAGTGGCTCAGTGGTAGAGTACTTGACTCGAGACCAAAGGGCCGCGGGTTCGAGCCTCAGGGGCGTCACTGCGTTGTGTCCTTGAGCAAGAACATTAATCCTAGCTAAGTACTGGTTCAACCCAGGAAGACCCGTCCATTTATAACTGAAAGGTTGTTGATGGGACGTAAAGAATCAAATCAAACAAAATCATATATCACAAGTTAATGAGAAAGTATAGCTTTACAGGCCCCCAGATAAGAGTGCTTAACTGAATATTATTTTTTTTATTTCTTTACCAAAACATATGTTGTGGGTACCGGTACTCAATGAGACGGTTCTTTTGAGCACCCAAAACAAATGTTTAAATTGATAGATAAGAAAATAATTACAATTTTTCGCTGAATTTTTTTTCTTAACTGTCCCTATGGCTTTATGTAGTATGATTCAACCTCTTGCACAGGGACGCTCACTTCGTTCTTTATTGGTTACATACACCATAATGAATTTGGGAGTTCCAGTCAATCTAATAGTGTCATTTTTTTCATTGTATGGAGGAAAAAGTGTGGATCCTGAGCAGCAGATAGCGAGTCTGATAGCAGAACAAGGGGTAAAGAGTTTGATCCTGGCCTGGTGCCATACTTCCATGGAGATTAATCATGAAATACTTTCTACGGTTATTCTTCTCCCCACCGCTGATTCAAGAAGGTCCTGAATTAGTAGATTCTAATAGTCTTTGATTCATTTTCAGTTTATCTAATGGCAATTGACCATTTAAACTTGAAATTGTTGATATTTGTAGATATACTGCAAGTTTTAAGATTTGATTTTAAAAAGTTCAGGATTTTGGAAATTTTGAACTTTCACCCATGAATGCTGTGTTTCACAGGGTTCACACAGGCTTGAAAAGTACTTGAATATACAGGACTGTCTTGAAAGTCCTTGAAAATTAAATTTGCCTAGAATAGTACTTGAAAAACACTAAAAGGCCTTGAAAAAGCCTTGAATTTTACCATTTACAGGAGGATTCAACACTGCTTTTGGAGATTTAAATCAGTATAAAACTGTGGTGCCTTTATTTGGTGCAGCATATGCTGCACCAAATAAAAGCACCACAATTTTATACTAATTTTCGAAAATTCATATCTTTAGTAATGCAGTCTAGCATTTCAAAAATAAAATTTTAACGTGTAAATAAGGATTTTTCATAAACTTTAAGTACTTGAAAACTGTAGGATGGTCTTGAGAAGTCCTTGAAAAGTCCTTGAATTTTACACAAACTTGCCTGAATGAACCTTGATGCATGTTTTTCAGAGATCCCCGAGGCCATTGTCAGTAAATTTCATTCTGGTTTCCCTAAAGAGTGGCAGGAACTGACTCAGGAGTACTTTGGAGATAGAAGGTAAATGACATGGGTTTTCCTAGGCCTGATTTGGGGCTGAATAACTACCCCTACCCAATTAAAAAGTGAGCAAAACCTTCCCAAAATGGTGTATATCATTCCCAATTTCTTAGTACTACATTTTGGTGAAAATTTCATGAAAATCTTATCAAAAATAGCAAAGTTACAGATGCATGAAAATTTGAATTAAAATGTGAATGAAAACATGTTTTCATTCACATTTTAATGCAAATTTTCATTATTTTGGTGGGCAATTAAAGGAACAACTAGTTACAGTCTTACACTGCTAATTTCTTATAGCAATGGTTTTTAATCAATTTAAAATGGCGGTTCAGCTCTTTTTAGACTGCTACATCAAGTTTTCCCAACTTTGATGGTCCAAATGATATTTTTCCAAATTCATCAGACCCCTGGCCCCGACTTCAGAAAGGTAGGAAAATCCCTGAAAGAGTTTGTTAAGGTTTAGATTGGCCACGATTTGAGAATACTTAACTTCAGGGTGTCCGAATTAGTAAGGCTCAAAACAGTTTGCTTAGCTACAGACACTAACTAGAATATTCAAATTTTGCATATAACAAATGGGGTTATTATACAATCTAGAAAAGGAATACCGTAAAACAAGAAATTTCTGTGTCATCCAATTTTCGCAGTATTTCATGGTAAGTTTGTACCATGAAAATTTAAAAATGCAAAGTATTTTCCAAGTTTGTCCCTTTAAACTGAAATAAAATTGCGTATTCAATAGTTATTCAATAACACCACATGAAACACTGTTTCTCATGAGTTGACCAGCACAGTTTACAGATCAATTTATTGTATTTAAAATTGGAAAAATAGGTAATTCAGCATTTGCTTGGTGATCTTTTAAAAGATAGATAAAACGAATACAATCCGTCAAAAAAAATGACAACCAGGGGGTGTAGCTTGTTTCCATCACAATTATACCTTTGTAAGAATCTTTAGACTTTTTCTCAGGAAACGAATCAATCACTACGTAACCCTCTGCAGAAATAGCTAAACCACTGCCACCAATCCAGATCCTGTATTGCATATACCTCGTTGGATTAAACTTTCTATTTCGTAATTTTGAGAGCAAAATTTAGAAATGGGGCAATGCTATTCGATTAGACTTCTTTAAATCTAGCACGTCGTTTAGGCTATTCACAGGAATCATATTTGATGTGTTACATAGTTCAAACTTTTGTTGCTAGGCAACATAAGAAGACTACTCAAACATGCATGGACGGCTCAGTATAGGTGGTCGCCATGACAACAGATTAAGATGTTTAGTTTATTTTTCTACTAATACTTATATATGCTCATGCAGTCTGTCTTTAACCAATAGTGGAAAGTAATGTTCCAGAGTCTTGAGCTGTTACCATGGAAAAAAGGCTTAAAAATCAAGCTTTCAAGAAATATCTGGTTCTTTCGCTGACCTTGACTTTAAAAGTTAATATCAAATAGTCGAAAGCGATTTAAGTGAGCAGGGTTTTGTTCATGTACACTAAATTACAATCAGCTGCATATTACCATACATTTTGTAGGATATCCTTTACTAGCATAGTTACCATAGCAACGCAAAGCAGTGGATTTATTAAAAAATCGACTAAATTGGTTACTAGGCAACCCAAATAAAGAATATGCATATTTAGTTATTATTTTATAGCATTTTATGTAACACTAAGATTGTACAGTTGAAGAAATGATATCAAGAGGTTTAATTTTATCTATGATCAAAAATAAAAGACTTTGAAAGACCGCGTATGCAGAAATAATGTAAACATGGCCATGGGTCTTCAAGTCCTTCCACAAAACAACTCGTTACTATGGCAACTGGTCAATCACAAAAATATTGTTTCTATTTCTGAATAGCTAAGATGTCATACTATTATTATGGTGAATTTTAACAAATTGCACACACAGATTTTCAGACTATGAGAAAAATCTCATTTTTTATTGGATGACCCTCGTAACACAGTATTGATTTTATGTGATGACGGAGCTGGATTGGTGGCCGTGTAAACAGTATCCAAATGTTAGTATATTTTTTTCAAGAAATGCTTAAAAAATATGACTTGCATCTTACATGTATCCTTAACTCTTTGACTCTTAGTGTCATCTGCTGATAACATTTGCAAACAGTTTGGATCCAGATCAGGCCAGACAGACAAAATGTCTGGCCTGATCTGGATCCAAACTGTTTGACACTTTGATGGCACTTCTGAAATAATTTTTTGAAAAAAGTTTATTTTGAAAAATATCAGCAGATGAAAATGTCTGCTGATAACATTTGCAAACAGTTTGTACCCAGATCAGGCCAGACAAAATGTCTGTCCTGATCTGGATCCAAACTGTTTGACTCTCTGATGGTCCTTCTGAAATAATATTTCGAAAAAGTTGATTTTGAAAAATAGCAGCAGACGATAAAAAAGCATGAAAAATTTCCCAGTGGGCAAAGAGTTAAAGATAAGTCTCATAAATTCTAGATTGTTTATGATAAGAGCTGCATCATGTGATTTGCAACAATGTGGTATTTTGACAAGTGTATGATTTGCAACAATGTGGTATTTTGACAAGTGTAGACTCAGACGAGCCTGTGCAGCCTCCTTTTAAGCTTAGAGGTCCAAATGATGTTAAGTCAGTAGCTTAATAATCATAGAATATGCAAGTGGCTTGCAAAGGCTCTGATCAGACTGCGCATATGCCACATTGTTGGAAATCTTGCGGCTCATATGTAAATTATAAAGTTTATAGGTTAAATACCCCTAATTGTAAATTTTTAGGTTAAATACCCCTAACAGCCGTCAGAAACTAAACAAAAATAAGAGTAAAAACAACAAAAAGATGGGGTCTTACTGCAAGACGAGACACAACAAAAATAAACAGGAACAGGACCCTAAACAGAAGGGAGATTCATCTATTGGTAAAGAGGGGAGCAGAAAAACTCCAAGTAACAAAGCCAAGCAAATGGATACTTCGGTTATGAGTGAAGATTCTTTATTAGATAAAACAGGTAAGGTCATTTCAGAGGATTTTCTGCCCTTCTCTAGGAGCTGAATTTCAGCCCCATTCCCAATCGAAAATAGCCACCTTTTTTTCCCAATACCATGTCTGTTTTTCCCAATTAAGAAAAGTAAAAAAAAATATATATATTTTTTTTTTTTTTTAAAGATCACTACTACTCATGAGAAACAATGACCCATATCAGAATGATACTTAAACACTTGTTCTTAAGTGGTATGCTTGGCATAATAAAATCTAAAATAATTGATTTTGAGGATATATTTTGCTACCCTTGTTATGTTTTATGTCTTTAATTTCTCCAAAGTTTGATGATAAGTCGCTTATTTTTTCCCAATTTTAACCAGGGGCCTTTTCCCAAAATTGCTGGAAAAAGCCCTGCATTTTATCATTTAGTTAACCCTTTGAAGACCAGAAACCTCCAAAACCGATACTTTGGCAAACAGTGAAGACCCAGATGTAATGCCCCATTATGGGGCATTTCATCTGGGTCTTCACTGTTTAATAAGACAAAAATCAACCTTCAGAGAAAGAAATACAATACTTTTTTTATTAGATAAAACAGGTAAGGTTATTTTATCATTTAGTTAACCCTTTGAAAAATGGGCATTTTGGTAAGCAGTGAAGACCCAGATGAAATGCCGCGTGAGTTTTTGTGACTTATCAAAACTTCTGGCTATCGCCGTTAAATCTTCAAGAAGTAATCCCCAATATCTTGAAAAAAAAATATATGTGCCGTTTTCACACACCACTGTCAATTTATTCATGTACACAAAGTTGCAATGAAAATAAAATGAACCCTATGTGCTTTTTGCTGAACGCACTATCACACACTTTGGCAAATTAGCATGAGTGTTTCACTATCTTATCACTAAATGATATATTTATCTTAAATTATAAGGTTTATTAACACCAGATAGACGTGCTCAGAAAAAATCAGCTACGAAAATAGTGGTGCTTAACTTTCGACCCTGTGTATAGAAACAGTGTGCTCCCAACTATATGCTCGACCATAAGGCATAAGGATGTGCTTTTGTTGAAATACAAGTTTAAGGCAAGGGTCATTAATTCTGATAAATAGAGGATCTTACATGAGTGCTCATGTTTTATTGAATTTATTAAAGGAGTTGAGGAAATGTGAGGCTTGCCGAGCATTTTATCCCTTTTTCGCAACAAGTTTAATAAATTCAATATAACAAGAGCATGAATGTTAGATTCTATTTTTCATATGACATTATGATTACTTTGAAATCTGATTTCTTGCCTAAAAAACATTATAATTTTGTCATTATGTACTTGTTATGGACATCATAACGTTTCCTGAAAATCTGTAAACCACTAGTGCTAGATTTTATTGCATGGCGTTATTTCACTCCCAGACACAATGTCATATGATAAAATTAATTAATGTCTACTAATTTGGTTATGATTATGATTTGTTTCAAATATTATTTTACAGTTTCTATATTTTTTCAACCATTTTCATGTATTTTCAAATATTTATGCAGAGTTTCACAACAGATAAAACACTGTCATGTTCAATAAATTTTTTTTCAAGATAGTCTGAAAATTGTTTCAGGAAAAATTAAGGTGGTGCTTAACTTTTGACGCTGTGTATAGTATTCAAAACTCTTCTCTACAAATTTACTATGGCATTAAGTTTAACCCTTAAAGCGCCAATCGCAACAAAAGTTGTCTGCTTTTCTCGTCTGCTGAAATGTTTAAGAAGCCGCTATGGCAAACAGTGTGGACTCAGATCAGACTGCTCCTATAGGAGCAGTCTGTTCTGGGTTCATGCTGTTTGCTTCTATACTTAAATCGTGGGTAATGTAAGGCACTTATTTGCAGCAGATGACTTCAGCAGACGACATTTTCAGATACATTTTTTCTTGGCGCTGTAAGGGTTAAAAATGTTTTTATGTTTATTTTAGTTTTGACTACAGAAGGGAAAGTAGTAAATCTTGAGACTGTAAAAAGATCGAAAAGTGGGCGTATTTTAAAACCATGTGTATACTGGTGGGCTGGACAGAGGGTGAAGGTCACGGAAGAGGGATTGGTTGTTCAGAGTTCAACTGAGTATGGAAGTAGATATGTTAAAGAAAGAGAGGATGAATACTTGGTAAGATTTTGCATGTCTATTCAGGGATTTTCCTACTGTTCTGAAATCAGGACCAGGGGCCTGTTGATTTTGGGGAAAAATCATTTGGGCCATCAAAATTGGGAAGAATTGATACTAGACTGCCATTTTAAATAGATTGAAATTAGCTGTATAAAGCTGTAACATGTTGCTTTGATTGCCCTTTATAAAACTCCGTAAAAAAAACTTGCTTAAAAATGGGAATGAAAACATGTTTTCATTCACATTTTTATGGAAAGTTTCATGGATTTGTAACTTTGCTATTTTTTGTTCGCATTTTCATGAAAATTTCACCAAAATGTAGAACTAAGCAATTAGGAATGACATACACCATTTTGGGAAGTTTTGCTCCTTTTTGAATTTGGCCTAGAATCAGGTGTAGAAAAATTCCTGAATACATCAGCATGAGTGTTTATTAGAGATATTTGTGTATATGCAATAAGAATCAAAATTTCATAAGGTCAGTTGTTTTTAATAGGTTGGTTTAATTTTCAAAAGCTGAGGTCAAGGAGAAAAAAACCCCAATTAAATATCATCACTGACTAGCTAAAAGTGTTGTTATTAAAGCATGCTCTTATTATCAAGTACTGTATGTTCTGTTAAACATATACGAAAACGGCGATTCTTTACAATTGGGGATGAAAATGAGTTAAAACTTGCACCAAACCAAAAACGTTCAGTATCCGCCATGATGTTTGTTTAGTGTGGCGGATTAAAGGGCATAACAAAAATATACTACTAAATCGATCTCCGCTTTCTGAATATACCTTTTCCAGGGCAAATATTCAAGCGTCTCAATGACTGGATCAATACGATTAATGTTTAAAGACGTAAATCGGTGCGCAAATAACTCAACAGGACAAATATTTAGGTTCGGAAAGTCATGAAGTAAAAAAAAAAATTCATTTATATTTTTCCATTTTGCACACATTTTGGATCGGCAGGTCGGAAAACTGATCAATTTAAAATCACTGGCCTGCGCTGTCCCATGTAATTTTTGAAATTGTAACCTCTTAACCCTTTACCCTTTCAGTACAAGTGACTCCTAAATGCGTGCCTTTGCGAACAGTGAAGACCCAGATTAAAAGATTTAATGCCACATGATGTGGCATTTCATCAGGGACTACACTGTTTACTATGACAAACAATCTTCAGAGAAAGTGTACAATTTTTATTGGGAAATTGTAAACTGTGACCCCTCTATATATACAATGGAACATCCCAAGTTTATTGTATCAAACTTAGAGGAAGAATCTATTAGTGCAAAGAGAGTTGAATGTCTATCAAATAGACAATCCATTTTTGGCATCGATCTTGATGAAAGTATATATCAATGTACTAAGGCCAAATAAAAAAATAAGTGTGTTTCGGATAACGGGTCTGGAAATTTTAGGTAGGGTAGGCACACATATTTTTATTTTTTTTTTTTTCTGGAAAAAAAATTATTTTATGTATTTTGAAAGGCATTTTGCCTTTCAAAATGCCAAAAAAATAAATATTTTTCCAGTAAACCTAAAAAAGTTCTAGGTTTCACCAGTAAATTTAGGTAGGGTCGGTTTTCCCTTTTTTTTTATTTTGCTTAAGTGAAATTAATGTATGTATGTTTTTCAGAATACTTCCAGGGTGTTTAGAAGATACACATACAGAAAATTAAATGATACCATTTCATCAGTATCATCAAAATCTAGCAACAGTAGTGTAGTTGGCAGCAAGGTCAGACATGATACAACCATTTCATCAGTAGCCTCAAAATCTAGCAACAGTAGTGTAGTAGGAGGCAAGATCAGAAAAGGTTCGGCCTCCAGTATATCGGAAATGGATGCCTCTTATAATGAGAAAGACAAGAAACAGACAAGCAGAACTACAAATAATTCATCAAAACAATTAGTGACAAGTAGATTGGATATGAAAGAAAGTCTTAGTGATTTAAAAAGTTCAAAATCAAATAAGAGATCAAAACTCAAACAGACTGCTACACATATAGATGCTAAATTAGATCAAGAAATAATTGTGTTACTTGAACAAGTTAAGAAAGATCAATTAATGAGTAAACAGCCCAAAAGATCAACTTGTTATGATAGCTCTAAGAAAGGAGCTGGTACTAGTTCTAAAGATCCTTACTTACTAGATGAGTCTGATCAAACTGATAAAGAAAGTAAGAATATGTCAGACTTGAATTCACATGACACAAAGAAAGGTAAACATGTGAAGCAAGTAGATGAAAAACAGATATTAGAAGAAGACTCAAGCTGTCCTGACACATCACAATGTCCAGGAGAAGTTAAAGTTAAACATTCGGATAAAAAACAGAAATCACAAGGGAAATCGAAAAGTCCGGTGAAATTGCAGGGGGGATTGGAACGTCCGGGGATATTGCATGGGGAATCAGAACAATCCAACAAGGATAGAAAAGGTAAAAATCAAAAGAAACAAAATGCTGGTTTGAAAGAGTTGCTCAACTTGCAAATTGATTTAAATGATATAAATATTGAAGACAGCGAAGAGCCAACAAAAAGAGTGACAAGGTCAAAGGGGTCAAGGTCACAGAAAGTAGACACCATACCTATTAACATAGGAAGCAAAACTGTAAACTCCAATAGAAGAACTAATTTGGCAACAATCAAAGAAGTTGAGGAGTTGCCAATGAAGAGCAATAAGAAAGTAGCACCCAAAGAAAAGAAGATTACAGTTAAGAGGAAATCTGGGACAGCTGACGACAAAGAAAAAACTTCAGCAGTTAAGAAGAATTCTAGGGCAATTGGCAACAAAGAAGAACATCTTAATCAATCAAACAACAGTTGTGTACCTGTAAATGAGAAGGTACCCAGGTATGTATACACATATTCCCTCAATATGGAACTTTAATAGTCCTTATGACTAACTTTCCTCAATCTGGAAATTCTGGCACAATTCGAGAATTGAAACAAGCCTCGGGTGTACGTAAGGCGCATTACGCGTAGTACTATGTATGAAAAAGCTCCATTTTGTTAGCCGGAACTGGTGTAAGGAAAATTAGTTCTGTAGCATGTGGGTTCAGCCCTATTAAAATCTTTTTTTTTGGTTTATACCTGAAAAGTTTAATCGGCAGAATAAATGAAGTTTATGTATTTTTCAAAGCGATATTTTATTGAAAAAAGCATAACCTTTTGTTTTGCTGCAATCACACTTGTTATTGTGTTGGCATGGTTTCTGTGACGTCAATGTCACATTATGTAACATCAGCATCACATTATCAAAGTAGTTCCTCGATGTACATCCGAGGTCTGATTGGCCGAGGCAATTCCAATTGTAACTTTCCTGTGTTGAGGATTCCCATATGAAATTTAAGGGTTCTCCTTTGGTTTACACATCAAGGCAGTACATAAATTGTAGACCTTTCAGGGCGCACCCTGCCATTAGTCATGGTAGCCATTTGCTACTAAAAATGTAGAGTGGCTATGGCTAAAGTACAATCTAGGTGGTTAAAAAATTACATATTTGCAAAAAAGTGTATTTTGATCAGTTTTTATATTCTCAAATACATGTATTACTTTTATTATTCCTTCACACTTTTTTTATTGTGCCATATGGTACTGGATTTTTTTTCAAAACCATCCGTGTGTCAAACAGTTTTGGGTCCAAACTAGGGCTGGCAAGATTAATCAAAAAATTGGTTAATCGATCGATATACAATTGAAAATGATTATCGATATGAAAATTTGAATATCTGTTACTTTCAATGGCTGTTCTGTTTGTTTATTCAATCAAAATTAAAGCGTAATTGCCTAGTGTGATGTTCTGTTTAGACCGGAAGTACCTTGCCGTAAACAGTATGTGGGTATAAATTGCTGTGACTAAGTAATAAAAACGTTGTATCCTACAGGCTAACTCAACAACTGATTGCTAGAAAAAAGTTGTACTTGGGCTTCTCTGTTTTAAAGTAGTACAAAAATACAAAATATTCGTCAGATAAACAATCTAGTATGCAAGGTTTTTTTCTCTGTGGTTTAGAAGCAGTTGCAATTGTAACTTTCCTGTGTTGAGGGTTCACATATGTAATATAAGGGTTCTCCTTTGATTTAACATTAAGGCAGTGCATGGTAGTAGACCTTTCAGGGCTCATTCTGCCATTAGCCATTGTAGCCATTTGCTACTAAAAATGTAGAGTGGCTATGTTAAAAGTACAGTCTAGGTGGTTCAAAAAATTACATATTTGTGAAAAAGTGTATTTTGATAAGTTTTTGTACATGTATTACTTTTATTATTCCTTCACGATTATTATTGTGCCATATAGTGCTGGATTTTTTCAATACCATCAGGGCGTCAAACAGTTTGAATCCAGATCAGGCAGGACATTTTGTGGGGCCTGATCTGGGTCCGAACGAACTGTTTGTAAAGGTTATATCAGCAGACAACAAAAGTCGCTCCTAGCGGGCAAAGCGTTAAATACAAAACAACTTTTGATACTATACTTTCTGGCTAAAACCTTGGCTAAAGTTAATTTCATTTGGCTCCAACTTTTTCCATTTGGCTAAAGTGTTGGCGACAAATAAATTCTGAGCCAGGGTAAGCCCTGCCTTTATATAGGGTCAATTTTACTTTACATAAAAAGGTTTTGAATCTCATATTTTTTGTGTTTAACTACAGTGAGAAAAAGACGATAACATCAGATAAGAAAACCAAGGCATCTGAAAAGAAACCAGGTACGTCAATAGGTCCAGATAGCCAAAAACTTTCAGCATAAAATTGTGAATATTTTATCCCAGGGTTCAAGCTGGGCCCTGACAGGGAGAAGTGACTTCTCCATCCAGGAAAATTAGTGAGAAGTGACAGTCAGATAGGATGTAGTTATAGCGCAAAAATTACGAAACTTTCCATCAGTTAAGAAGCAAATTAGCCATTACACTATTGTCATTAAATGGAAGAAGAAATATGATACAGTCGTAGAAGATTGTCACCACAGCATGTGTTTGTGTGATGACCGAATGAAAATGAGTTTCCCTAAAAATTTTTTTTTTATTTCTAGGGAGACTCCCACTTCTCCCTGGGCCTCATTTAGGGCAAAATTTTGGCCCCTAGTCGCCTTCCCAGCTTAATCCCTGTAATCATCATTTTTACTATTTGTTTTGGGTGCTCAAAAAATCCTTCTCATTGAGACGGTTCTTTTGAGTACCCACAACACATGTTTTGGTTGAAAAATAAGGAAATTGAATTTTGATTATGCACGCTTATCTAGTGGCATGATATCATTATTGCGGTTTTATTTGTTTGTCTGAAAAGTGGTGACCTTGAGATTTTCGTTTGTCCAGATAGATAGCTTGAATGGATTAACTTCGGTCAAGTTAAAAGTCCACTGTTTGCATATACAAAATATGGGCATAGATGAAGGAGCTGTGCTCCCTGTAGAAGAGTTGTCAGGTATCTGTGAAAGTGTGTACATATTTGTTATGTATACTTTGTACTTAGTACTGGTATACTGCCAATAATAACTATTCTAATGCACTTGCATTTGTAACGCGACGTCTGATTGGTTAACGTCAAAAATTTGCTACAGTATATCCTGCGATTTACTGTCACAAATAGTTTGATGTCATTAATTACGTCACATTTCGTTGGATGACGTTCGGATTTCATGCGGCTGACAATGCTCCTCTCCTGAATACAATTATCCCCCAAATCATCTTGATATGACTGAAAAATTGCTGATAGTGATGTGAAACTGTAAAAGAAATGGAATCCATTTTATTTTAAATCCTTGCAGGAAAGCCTAAAGAAGTAGCTATTACAGCCAATAAGGGAACATTGAAAAGGAAGTTACAACTGAAGGAACTATTGGAACACCAAAACGAGGATTATGGCGATAATTTATTTGATTCAACCCCTTTTAGACAGTCAAGGAAAAGAAAGGTACCTCACTACTCACTCCCCTTTATGGGCCTTGATGCGAGAAAACCTGGCTGCATGGGTGAAAGTTTTCAGGATTAATCCTGAATTCAGGATTTTGAGGCTGACTTTCCATAGAAAGTCAGCCTCAAAATGCTGCATTTGGCAGATTATAATAGCTTCTCTGATTAGTTACCGGATTATCTAAACACAATTAATCATTTAAACTTGAAATTATTCATTATTGTAGGCATCCTGCAAGTTTCAAAATTTGAATTTCTAAAGTTCAGGATTTTGGAAATTTTGAACTTTCACCGATGTGACTGTACATGTGAAAGAAGGGGGGACTAACCTTGGCAGCTGTGCAGTCTATTCAGTGCCTTTGTGATGTTAAATCATAGTTAAAGATACTTTCAGAATTTTAATGTCTCTGCAGCTGAGCAAGCTGGTTTAATCATTACTTGGTCTGAAACTCTGAAGACAGACCAGGCTCCTATGTTATAAAACTTTTTTCATGCTCAACTCAGCTGAGCACGAAATTTATCCTGCTCATAAATGTTAAAATGCCAACAATTGTTGGCATTTTAGCATTTATTAGCATGATAAATACAACATCTGAGAGACTTAAAGCAAGAAACTTCTTCATTTGTTGGTATTTTAGTTTTTATGAGCTGTTGAAATTTCCTGCTCAGTTGATTTAAGCATGAAAAAAGTTTTATAACCTAGGGCCTGGCCTCTAGTTTAAAACGTGATTAAAAAATGCTTTTCTTATTTCTCAACCAAAGCATATGTTGTGGGTACTCAAAAGATCCCGTCTCAATGAGACGGTTCTTTTAAGCACCCAAAATGAATGTTAAAATTGATGGATAAGAAAATATGAAAATTTTATGCTCAAAAATTTGTTTATCTTTACCTCTGCACTTCCAGGCTTTTTCAGAACAAGGCCATCTGTAGTTAACTCACTTCAATGTCTATATTAGCAGTTCTTACGTTAGATTAAATGGGCCTCGAGGCTAGAAAACCTGTCTTTGGGTTTTTCTAACAAAAAAAGGGACAGGCCAGCCTGCACATCCACGCAGACTGATCAGCCCTTGTTATTTGCTTTTTGGAATGTATCCTATTTAAACTTGCTACGGATGAAATTTCAATTTTCTAGGCAGTCTCTGAAGCTGAGGAGGCTGGTTTGAGTCTCTTTGTCAGAAACCCCAAAGACCGGTTTCGAGGTCCATATGTACTTTGAGATAAAGGAGTTGGTCTGTAAATGGCCTCGTCGCAAGAAGCCCTGTTTTGGGAGTTTACCAGGCCATGCTCAAACTAGCCTTATTTCAATTACGAGTCAACCTTTATGTGTTGCCTACATGCTCAAAACAATGTAATACCTATGTACAAGCTTTCTAAAACATTATTTTACGGTGCCCAAAGTTATTTACACATATGTTAGGGCTCTGTACATGTATCTGTAGCCCAGGAATCTGACATATTCCTTTCTAGTGATTTCCCCATCGGTGTATCTGATACAATTGACAGGCAACTCTCCTTCTCAGCTTTTGACAAAACTTTTTGTAACACATTCATCAAAGAAGGCGTAAATCTACGGGTGACCAAAGTACCAGTTTCCTTTACCTGTATAGTGGCTTACCTGTTACTTCTTTTTCGCTCAATGATCCACTTTAAAAATGCTCAAATGTCCGTTATGACCTTTTGACTTTTCCGCTCAGATGTCCTGTGAAATAACTGTTCAAGATATGGAAAATATACTGAACCTATACAGTAAAACCTGTCTTAAACAGCCACTTAAAATAGACGAAACAAGTGTCTTAATGACAAATGGTAGCTTAATGAAGGTTAAAAGTATTGCAGAATGCTTCCCTTGGAGCATTATGCAATACTTTTGACCTGCATTAAGTGGTAAACGGTATTGAAACCAATTTTGATCTTTTGAGTGGCCACTTAAGACAGGTTTTACTGTATTAAAATGCAACTGTTTTTTTCATAATTTATTTTTCTCAAAGTGCCAACTACGTTGTGTATTTCTTCCAGACAAAAGATTAATCAGGCCCTGAGGCCCTTTTTTATGCTCAACTCAGCTGAGCATGAAATTTCAACTGCTCATAGAAAGTAACATACAGAAAATTCCCGTTTTTTTTTCCTGCTTATAACACTCCGATGATGTATTCATCCTGATATTTCATGGTAACCATTTAAGCGCCTGCAAAAAAAATCTTAAAATGCCATCTGCTTTAGTCGTCTGCTTCATATTTTGCTACCTATATTTACTACTGTGACTATAAGAGAAAACTGTGGACCCAGGAGCAGTCTGATCTGGGTCTTCGCTGTTGGTTGAAGAGGCTTTTAAAACATCTTAACAGACAACAAAAGCAAACAACTTTTGTTGTGATTGGCATTTTAAGGGTTTAAAATGCCAACAATTGTTGTTGTATTCAAATTGTATATCTGTAAGGGTTAACACTTTGTATTCTGGGTAATTTTGCATGCTTTTTTTTGTTGTCTGCTGATTTTTTTTTGAAAATCAACTTTTTTGACAAAACAAATTCAGGGAATACCATCAGTGTCAAACAGATAAGTCAGACCTGATCTGGGTCCAAACTGTTTGGTTTAAACAATATTTTATTCAGATAATTTACATGTAGACATATATATAATTGTCAATATATTTAGGATCTGACAGTAAGCTTTAAGCTTATATGTAGTCCAAACTGTTTGCAAAAGATATCAGCAGACTACACTAGTAGATAAGGCCAGAATTTTTATTAGTTGATTTACGAACCCTCCTATTGTAACTTTCTGGAAAGTAGAAAAAAAAAAAAATTCTGAAATTATTTTATTATTTTATCCGCCGACTCTAACCATTATTTGTTTTGTTGAATTTTTTTTTTGAGGTTCTGTTTGTGTATTTTTGAGAGTGCCACTGTTAAAAGTGATTGTCCTATGCAGGAAAATTATGAAATATTTAAAGATTTAACACAGACTGTTAGTTTACTTTACTAGTTTTACTGTTTGTTCTGGAGATATTAAAAAAATGCTCTGAAAATGACCAGTTGACTGGTCTTTTTCAGAGCTTTTTTTTTTCCGTCCCCCTGACCCTAAATCTGAAAAGAAATTCCCGTAAATCAACTAATAAAAAAATTCTGGGCTAAATAATTGACTTTTTGCTTGTTTCAGAGAATAACAATAGACAGCATGGATGATGATGCAATCTTTGAGGAGCTGGCCAGGAAACAGGGGAAGAGCAGGTTTGAGACCCCTGCAGGAGAGGCCATCGTACCAAGAACAGGACGGTTAAAGATGGCATCTGCAAGAAAAACTCCCGCTTGGAATTGTAATGAAAATGTTCTTGAAAGCGCGTAAGTAGTGCTTGATTTGCATTTTTATGTCAGATTACACAAGGCAGACTGTGGTGTTTTTATGTAAATTTCAGGTAATAAAGTACCGTAAAATCTCTATTACAGGCCCGGGCGTCTATTCGAATCATTACCGTTCACGAAGATGGGATGGGTCTCTATTAGAGGCTACAAGTGCGATAAAAGTCTGTAGCTCCAATTTATCAGTAAGGGTCACCATCTTGCTAGTGTCGGGAAGTCAGTTGGTAGAAGACTATTGGCATGTTAAATGGTTATTTCTGCGCAAGGTATCAATGAAACTTTAAATATGCACTGTCCAGGGCATAACACAGGACGGGCTTCACAACTTGCTAGCGAGTGTCGGTATTTCCAGACAAGATGAAAGTAGGGTCAAAAACAATATACCTTATTTAGAGGGAAAATTTGTTGGAGGCGGACGACTAGAAATTCACTAGAAATTCAAATTCGAGATGTTTCTGCATAACATAGGACATATTTTTTTTCAATATTCGTGGATGGGCCTTTATTAGAGGCTCGATTTTTTGGGAAATTTGCTTGAAAAATAGGCATTTTTGGCGTCCAAACTGGGAAATGGGCCTCTATTAAAACATGGGCCTGTAATAGAGATTTTATGGTAATTAATTTGTATGTTTAAATATAAAGTGTATCCCCTGCTTTAGTAAAGTACAGCATTAATTGATGATAGTTATACAGTAACCATTATGTCTGTAGGTTCGTCCGGATTCTTTTTAGTTAGAGCTTTTATAGGGGTTTTAGACACAACCTTTTCACCTTACACATGGGTGAAAGTTTTCAGGATTGTTCCTGACAGGGCTCTCGATCACCGGATATTGGGGCGGAAATTTTGTCCCATTCCCAATGCCTAAAAGTATGTTTTTGCCCCAATTCTAGACAAACAATTCCCAATTTGACAAAAATGTTTTTATACCCCCCGCAAACTTTGTTTGAGGGGGTAGTCTGTTTTCACGTTGTCCGTCTGTGCGTCCGTCCGTGCGTCCGTCCGTCCGTAACGCTTTGTTTCCTTAATAACTCGAAGAGTCATTGCTGGATTTTCATCAAACCTTGCAAACATGTTCATATATGCAAGACAAATACTTTAGACAAAAAAGTAAGGGCTAGGGGCCAATTCTTTTAGAGTTATTTCCCTTTGTAGTTCTAAATGGATTTTAATATAGTGCTTTTTCCTTAATAACTCAAAGAGTCATTGCTGGATTTTCATCAAACCTTGCAAACATGTTCATATATGCAAGACAAATACTTGAGACAAAAAAGTAAGGGCTAGGGGCCAATTCTATTAGAGTTATTTCCCTTTGTAGTTCTAAATGGCTTTTAATATAGTGCTTTGTGCTTATGCTATTATAGGCCATATACGGGCCAATCAACTCCTACCACAGCTTTCGATGGAACAATTTGATACTTTCTCTATACAATGTAGACACATTGAACATATGCATGAAGGAGTTTAGTTCAGAAAAGATAATTTTTGACAAAATAACAGCTGTGAGAACTTAGACAATTTTTCCCTAATAAGGTGTTTGTATATGCATAGACAGTGCCTTTATGGGCCAATCAACTCCTACCACAGCTTTTTATGGAGCAATTTGATACTTTGCCTATACAATGTAGACACATTTAACATATGCATGAAGAAGTTTGGTTTAGAAAAAATATTTTTTGACAAAATGACAGCTGTGAGAACTTAGACAATTCTCCCTAATAAGGCTTTTGTATATGCATAGATGGTGCCTTCATGGGTCGATCAACTCCTACCACAGCTTTTGATGGAACAATTTGAGACTTTGCCTATACAATTTAAACACATTGAACATATGCATGAAGGAGTTTTGTTCAGAAAAAATAATTTTTGACGAAATGACAGCTGTGAGAACTTAGACAATTTTCCCTTATTAGGCTTTTGTATATGCATAGATGGTGCCTTCATGGGCTGATCAACTCCTACTACAGCTTTTGATGGAACAATTTGATACTTTGCCGATACAATGCAGACACATTGAACATATGCATGAAGGAGTTTGGTTCACAAAAAATAATTTTGACAAAATGACGACTGTGAGAACTTAGACAATTATTCCCTTATATCGCTTTTGTATATGCACGGATAGTGCCTTTATGGGCCGACCAACTCCTACTACAGCTTTTGATGGAGCAATTTGATACTTTGCGGATACAATGTAGACACATTGAACATATGCATGAAGGAGTTTATAATTTTTTGTTTGCACAGATTCTACTGAAATCTTCTTATCAAAACTAAGGTCTTCTTGTTCGAACTATAACTTGCCAAGTTTTTTCACTGACTCTTACTGTGCGGGGGGTATCTAATAAGCATTGCTTATTGACTTTTTTCATTTTTTTTGTTTTTTCTTTTTTTTTGGGGGGGGGGGGGGGGGGGAGGTGGTTCTCCATCTTTTTTTCATATCATACAAATACAGAGCATATTGTTACATATTTACAATTTTACGGAATTATCCCGAATAATAGAATACAATCACACTTGCTTCTTTCTCTCCCTTTTTGCATAGTACACAAAGGCAAGTCAATCTAGCAATGGAAACGTCCATAAGGACAATGTCAAGTTTCCCAATTTTAGTCAAAACATTGCTGATTTTCTCAATTCCATGGGCGCCGGCCCCATTCTCAAAAAGGGGTGTGAGAGCTCTGCCTGAATTCAGGATTTTGAGGCTGACTTTCCACAGAAAGTCAGCCTCACAATCCTGAATTAAGGAGATCATAATAGCTTCTGATTTATCTTCGGTCTGTCTATGGACAAGTGACAGTTTAAACTTGAAATTGTGAATATTTAGTGGGCATAATGCAAGTTTTAAGATTGGAGTTTTGAAAGTCCAGGATTTTTCAAACCATGCTTACAGTTAACATTGAAATTGAGTATGAAAAGAGTTTTATAGTCTGGAGGCCTTTGTTCATATACACAGCTGTGTATGTAAATTTAATGAAGGTCTGGAAGCATATGTTAAGAGTGCATGTATTAGTATTATTATATCTTTTTGGAATAGACATTGCATTTTATTTGACAGAATGAAAAATCTTGATGGCTATGTACACAACCTAAAGAAAAGGCAAATACTTCACGCCAGGCGAAGACGAAAGATGGAGACACCAAAATCTATAAAGGTTTGCTGATCTATTTCTTTACTGTATTGATATAGTATCGTAACTGTTATTAAGAGTAAGAAAGGCAGCAAAGATCAGGAATCGATACAATCAAGTACCACACCTTACCCAGGATTCCACATGGGAAAGTGACAAAAACACAATTAAACATCACAAACAAGAGCCAAGAGGTCAGCCCTTTCCCAGCAGGTGACCACAAGGCAGCAATGAACAGTCCCGAAAACATAAAAACACAAGACATAACACAAATGATCCACTAAAGAAGTACCGCCTTGGAACGGTCAGTAAAAATATTTTACTGGAGGGCTTAAGCCAGTTTTATGGCACCAACCTCACCCTTAGTTCAGATAAGGATCAAGACACATAGATGTTTGGTTTGCATGAAAGACCCCTAACTTATCCATGCATCATAAACCTAAACAAGTATATTAGCAATCAGTGAAAACCTATAGATAGTTTCATTGGCTTGGTTTGTGGTCTAATGTTCCAAACAACAGCTATGGTCATTTCAAGACTGTCAGTTAACCTAACCACACTTTTCCTGGGCAAGTTTAGACTACAAAGTTAATCAGTACTCGGTGCACATACTTGAGCTACAGCCCGCCCTTGAATTGAAAGCGAAGAGAGAATGACCGTAGAAAATATTTAAGGATCAGTCTCTAGGAGTGTTTTGGGATGGGCTTGGATCTAATTCATGACCCCTGGATCAGCAATCTGGCTGCACTGTTTGCCAAGATCAAAGATATTTGGAATTTTTCAGTCAGAAGTCTGTACTTAAGTATTCATAGGTCCAGTTAAGCAAATTTTTTCAGCGTAAAATTGTGATTATTTTCTTATCCATCAATTTAAACATGTGTTTTAGGTGCTCAAGAGAACCGTCTCATTGAGACAGTTCTTTTGAGTACCCACAACATATGTTTTGGTTGAGAATTAAGAAAAAAATTTTCAGTTACACACTCTTATCTGGGGGCCTGAGTATGCACATTAATATTCCTCTAAACTTTATTATTGCAAACTGTATAGAAGAAAGGAGCTCCTGGAGATCAGGTGTGGGATCTGCTATGCGTGCAGCTAGCCAGTTATCTGGAAGGGGCCCCACTAATATGGATGATGCCCCTGCATGTTTATCAAAAATCTAATAGAAGATACATTGAAAATGGAATCTGAAGATAAACTGCAGTAAAAGATTGAATATTTCGAACTTAGATTTTTCGAAATACTAATTCAACATAAATTTGAGACACACAGAAATTTGATATTTACTCTTCTTTGTATATGATAAAAAAGTCTTAACGGGGATCTTCAATATAGTAACTGTGTTCATCTGTCCTTCCTTTAAATCTTGTCCACACAGTTTCTCATTAACTACTTACTGATTTTTCCTTGGTAATAAAATGTTGTTCTTAAATAATAGAGGATCTTACATGAGTGCTCATGTTTTATTGAATTTATAAAATGAGTTGGGGAAAATAGATAAAATGCGAGGAGTAGCGATAATTTTATCTCTTTTTTTGCAACGAGTTTAATAAATTCAATAATGCAAGAGCATGAATGTTAGAGTCTTTATCATATGACTTTAAGATTACTTTGAAATCTCATTTCTGCCGTAAAATGTTATAATTTTGCTGTAAAACGTTATAATTTTGTCATTGTGTACGCAACATTGTTATGGTTGTCATAAGGTTTCCCGAAAATCAAAAAAACACTAGTGGTTTATCAATTTTATTGCATGGCGTTATTTCACTCCCAGACTCGATGTCATATGATAATTTATCTTAAAGAGTGGGGACACTAGCGGTGATACCCCACAGAAGAAGCTATTCCAGGAATTTCTCCGTGCTGATACAGAGTTAGACGAGGACCATCAAGACTCTGACCTAGAAGACGATTACTTTTGGGATGAAGAAACTTCATAGACAGTACCCTTTGTATACTGGTGTACAGGTTGTGATAGAAATGTTGTTCCTAATTTATCTTCTAGAGTGTAGACACTAGCGGTGATACCCCACAGAAGAAGTTATTCCAAGAATTTCTCCGTGCTGATACAGAGTAAGACGAAGACCATCAAGACTCTAATCTAGAAGACGATTACTATTGGGATGAAGAAACTTCATAGACAGTACCCTTTGTATACTGGTACATAATGTTGTTCTTTATTCTTAATTTATCTTATAGAGTGTGGACACTAGCGATGATGCCCCACAGAAGAAGTTGTTCCAGGAATTTCTCCGTGCTGATACAGAGTTAGAGGAAGACCATCGAGACTCTGATCTAGAGGATGATTACTATTGGGATGAAGAAACTTCATAGACAGTACCCTGTGTATAATGGTGTTTAGGTTCTGATAAAATATTGTTCCTTGTTTATCTTATAGAATGTGTACACTAGCGGTGATACCCGACAGAAGAAGTTGTTTCAGGAATTTCTCCGTGCTGATACAGAGTTAGACGAAGACCATCATGACTCGAACCTAGAGGACGATTACTATTGGGATGAAGAAACTTCATAGACAGTTCCCTTTGTATACTGGTGTACAGGTTCTGATAGAAATGTTGTTCCTAATTTATCTTCTAGAGTGTAGACACTAGCGGTGATACCCCACAGAAGAAGTTATTCCAAGAATTTCTCTGTGCTGATACAGAGTAAGACGAAGACCATCAAGACTCTAATCTAGAAGACGATTACTATTGGGATGAAGAAACTTCATAGACAGTAACCTTTGTATACTGGTACATAATGTTGTTCTTTATTCTTAATTTATCTTATAGAATGTGGACACTAGCGGTGATACCCCACAGAAGAAGTTGTTTCAGGAATTTCTCCGTGCTGATACAGAGTTAGACGAAGACCATCATGACTCGGACCTAGAGGACGATTACTATTGGGATGAAGAAACTTCATAGAAAGTTCCCTTTGTATACTGGTGCATATGTCCAGATAGAAGGTTTTTTGCGCGTAAAACTGAACATGGGCCTCGTCACGAGAAAACCTGTCTTCGTGGTTTCTGACAAAGCAAGTTTCAAACCAGTTTCTTCAGCTACAGAGATTAGCTAGAAAATTGAAATGTAGCTCGCAGCAAGTCTAGATATGATACTTCTCGATAAGAGAATAACAAAGGCTCTGATCAGTCTGCGCGGATGTGCAGGCTGGTCTGCGACTGTGTTGTTTGCAAAGCCCCAAAGACAGGTTTTCTCGCGTCAAGCCAGGCCCATATATTCTTATCTATCCATTTTAACATTTGTTTTGGGTGCTCAAAAGATCTAGCGTTCTTTTGAGTACCCACAACATATGTTTTGGTTAAGAAATAGGAAAAATAAGTTTTAATTATGTGCTCTTATCTAGAAGCCTGCTGGTGGATTTTTCCATTCAGAACGATAATGTGAAGAAGGGATGATCTAATTTTTTGGCGCGTAAAACTGTGAATATTTTCTTATCTATCCATTTGTTTTGGGTGCTCAAAAGAACCGTCTCATCTAGACGGTTCTTTTGAGTACTCACAACATATGTTTTGGTTGAGAAATAAGAAAAATAAATTTTAATGACGTGCTCTTATCTAGAAGCCTGCTGGTGGATTTTTCCACCCAGATTGATAATGTGAAGAATGGATGATCTAATTTACATTTTCAGGGGTAGTAGGTTAAAATTTCAAAATAAAAATGAATTTCTGTCCCTGAAAATGATTTTATCTCAGCAAACAGTGTAGACCCAGATTAGATGTCACCTGTGACATCTCATCTGGGTCTACTCTGTCAAAATATTTTTCCAGTATACAAAGGGTTGTTTTTAAATGTGCCATAGTATAGGACGTTTTAAACCTTTTAAAAGTGCATTACTGAAAGGATCCTTTCCCCTTTAAATCTGGACTCATTTGAGGCCAACTTCACTTTGAAATTGCGAGCACAGTGGCTCAGTGGTAGAGTGCTTGACTCGAGACAGAGGGGCTGCGGGTTTGAGCCTCACCGGCGTCACTGTGTTGTGGTCCTTGAGCAAGACACATTTATCCTAGCTTAGAACTGGTTCAACCCAGGAAGACCCGTCCCTATATAACTGAAAGATTGTTGATGGGAAATAAAGAATCAAATCAAACAAAATCACAGCACAGTTTACTCACACTGGTAGCTGCATGGGTAACAAGCATTCAACCTTCTTAACAAAAGAGCTCAACTTATCTCATCGAAGGGTAACAACCCTTTACTGTTTACTTCGCACCCCAGGTTACATAATTTCTTACTCAGGTATGCACTGAAGTCTGTCTCTGTGATTACACTTTCATTTCTAGAGGCCTGATGACTATAAATAAATACTGAATGTCAAGGTTGACCTATGACCTTCACCCAAGGTCTCATTGGGCCGACATGAACATATTCAAAGAATGTTCTCTAAGTAACCCTTGTACCAATTGAAGTGAAATCTCCATATGGAGCAGCCATTGAGCAGGGCAACAGAATTATAGCTAATTGGTCCTGGTCACATGACCACAATGACTGCCATGCCAATACAAGTTCAAGTCCTTCAAAATTCTTCTCTAGTACCAAAGGTTCTTTGTGTGTTATTTGGGGTAAGTAGGCCCTACCGTGTTTGTACAAATTACTATTCTAAGTTGATCATGACCTAGTTTTACCATGGTCAAGTGTAATTCGTAGTATTTTATGTATAATTCATCACCACAACCCAAAGACATCACCAGTAGACGCTGTGAGATCGCATAGAACGCCAAACAACGGCACACACTTTGAGTATGCTCAAAACAAATGCTGTTGCTCTGCAAACTTCAGGTATTCAAAATACATCAAAGATCAGATTCCTAAAATATAAAAAAGATTGCTGAATTGACAATAACTATATAGCACTTTTCCGCATATTTCTGGATCACCCCTAGTAATAAATCTTGAAAAGGTGATTTTTTCAAAATAAACAGATTTTTTTTTCAGATTGTTGGAAGTAATATCATGAAGAGGGTAGAGTCAAGTAAAACAGTATTTTAAGCTAGTTTTGCTAGTGTATGCAACAATATTATCCATTCTGCATGCTTTTTAAAAAATTAAAAAAAATGCTTTGTATATGCTTCATCAGGGTTTTTAACTCGTCTTTTGTTGTTCTATATATAAAGCAAATTTATGCATGCTGTTTTCTCCTCATAACCTTTGCAAACAGTTTGGACCCCAATCAGGATTGACATTCTGTGGATCCTGATCTTGATCCAAACCCTTTGACACTCTGTGTTCCTGAAAGATTTTTTTGTAAAAGTTAATTCTGAAAAGGCAGATGACAACAAAAAATTACCCATCATGCAAAGAGTTAATGCTTTAAAATGAGCAATGACACATGATTTCCAACAATGTGGTATTTTGGCAAGTGTAGATTCAGACAAGCCTGTGCAGCCTCCTTTTAAGCTTAGAAGCTATGAATGATGTTTTGTCAGTAGCTTCATAATCATTGAATATTCAAGCGACAAACAAAGGCTCTGATCTGTCTGCACGTATGGGCAGGCTGGTCTGAGCCTTTGCTGGTCGCACATACCAAATTGTTGAAAATGTCATGCCAGGGCTCAAATGCAACGAATGGGGTCATTTTGATCATTGAAAAGGTATTCTGTTTACCAAACCCATAAAATGCCAATCATGAATGCAGTAGATGACATTTTTCCCCCATATTTTTGATTTTCTGGGAAAATAAAACTCAATATTTGATGTGAATCCTTTATCAGCAGATGATACCGGGGTTTGCACAGGCTTGAAAAGTACTTGAATATACAGGACTGTCTTGAAAATTTAATTTACCTTGAAAAACACTCAAAGGCCTTGAAAAGTCCTTGAATTTTACCATTTACAGGAGGATTCAACACTGTGTTTGGAGACCTAAATCACAAAATTGTGGTGCCTTTATTTGGTGCAGCATATGCTGCACCAAATATAGGCACAACAATTTTATACTAATTTTCAAGAACTAATGTCTCAATTATCTCAGTCTAGCAATTCTGAAGTAGAATTTTAACACTTATAACTCTAAGTCCTTGAAAACTGTTGGAGGCTTACAGAAGTCCTTGAAAAGTCCTTGAATTTTACTCATACTTGCCTGTATGAACCCTGAAGTAACAAATTATCTCTTACCTTACTAGTGGCAACTCGTCTGTTGACAACCTTGCAAAATTTGGACCCAAATCAGGACTGACAGACTGTCCTGATCTCAGAATGTCAGTCCTGATCTGGATCCAAACTGTTTCGGTCACTGATAGTGTTTCTGATGTCCTGAGTAAATGTCCCGTTTCGTTCCCTATCATTCCTGTAGTAAAATCGGCAAAAATATGGGTACTCTTGGAAAATTAAGCACATATCAAAAGACAATCTTTATTTTCAATTGAATCTTTGCGTAATTACACCAAAGATATTGTTGTCAAACTTGATTTGAGAGATTTCAATTGTAGATATAGTCTGTCCAGTTAAGAGAGACTGGGAGGTTCTTAACAAAGACACACCCGTGGACATTTACATTTTGCAATCGGTAAAAAAGTGTAATTATTCACCTGTGAAACGCTTTACAGCTGTATACCTGTATATACCTGTTGTAGTTTTGAGCCCATTATAAGAAAAAGGCATCTCGAATTAGTTTGGATAACAAGGAGACTGGCTAGTCTAGATATATGCGCTCTGACAATGTTTCGAAATTTTAAATATTCAAATTATAATACTGATAATGGTCCGCAATGAAAAATACTATAAATTGGTCAGCACGCGAGATGATGGTTCTTATTACATCGGCTTGTGGCAAAGGCTCAAACGAACCTGCGTGTACGCATGACTTCGCCAGGACTTTCACTTCTAGCATAAACAAAGTATGCAAGTTGATGAAGATTCCGGACAACTTTTAAACATCTAGTCTCTCTGGACACGCCAGAATGAGCGATTATTAGAGGCTTTTTCGGATATGCGATAAGACCAAATATCATGTTTGCATGCCCTTTTCTCATGATCCAGATACTTAACCCACGTCCCGCTGAATTCTAATTGGTGATTTATTATTATTGTATCGGGGGCTTAAAAATCAAACCAGTTTTGCCATACAGACATAATTAGAAGAAAGTGCAAACCTACCCTCCCCCAAAACTTTCACAACATATCCATCATGGAAAATGAAATGCAGCAGGTGCCCAGCAGCATACTGATGATAAACGTTTGTCAGGCATGCTAATGTATAAAGTTGGTCATCCTTGTCGTCTGCGCTTCAGTTGGTTGCACAAGTAAAGCGTGCATAGGCCATTACACCTGATTTACTGTAGACTAGCCTTATTTGACAGTGTATGACAGCGCTCTGTCTGACACGCTCAGTCTCTGTTAGCTGGTCCCACTATATTATCATAATAAACAACTAAGCTTATTAAAGGAATTTAACATTATGCCTATGGAAAAAAACTGACATGGGGCTTGACTTATTTTGAGCAGTTTATTTGCATACAGGGTAATTTAGTTGTCGTCTGCTGATTTCAAAATTTAATTTTTTTAAAAAAATCTTTCAGGAACACTTTGGTTCTGTTGGTCCTGATCTGGGTCCAAACTGTTTGCAAAGGTTATCAGCAGACGACAAAAGTCGCCACTAGCAAGAAAAGAGTTAAGCTGAAATTGTTTGTATTTTGTTAGCATACTGCAAGTTTTAAAATTTGAACTAAAGTTCAAGATTTTGAAAATTACAACTTTCATCCATATGCATCTCCATTTGGGCCTAGACGTGAGAAAACCTGTCCAGTGGTTTGCGAACAACAAAGGTGCAGACCAGCCTGCACATCCGTGCAGTCTGATCGGCGCCTTTGTTATTCACTTATTGGAAAGTATCATATGTAGACTTGCTACGAGCGAAATTTCAATTTTCTAGCTAGTCTCTGTAGCTGAGCAGGCGGGTTTGAATCTCACTTTGCTAGAAACCCCGAAGACAAGTTTTCTCGCGTCGAGGCCCATATATGCTTAGAGCTCTTTGCCTTTTCAAACCTTTTATTTATTGGCGCAATACGATTGTATTCTACTACTGTTGTTACTGAGAGAAGTAAACTATTAATCTTACAATTTGTTCATTCTTTTATTTTTAATAAATGTGGAAAATACTTTGTTTGCATTGTTGAAATTGAAAGTAAAGCTCATCTGCAGCAACAAGATGGATTATCACTCAAATCCTTGCCTCCAGGGCCATGCAATAGTGATGGGGCCAAAATAAACTTGCTGTTGCATGCCCCACTTGTGTAAACAAATTTTGTTGGATTGAGTCCAGCAGTTGAGTAGATAGTACAATGGACAGACAGATGGATAAAGGCGATAACAATTATATCTTTATCAGTTTTTAGCCCGACTGCACAAAGTGCAAAGAGCTATTTTAGTCACCACGGTTGTACGCGTTCCTGTTCCGTTCCCGTCACACTGTTAAAGTTTTCTAGAAGTCCATATCTTGGCAACCACTTGTCAGAAAGCATTCATACTTGCACCATAGATACCTTGTATGGTTAGCTTTCATTCCACAACATCGGACCCCAGTGTCCGTGCCCGGGCTAGAGGTCAAAATCTAGTATATATCCTGAAGATAAGATTTTGTGTTAAAGTTTTCTAGAAGTCCATACTTTGACAACCACTTGTCAGAAAGCATTAATACTTGCACCATAGATACCTTGTAGGGTTAGCTTTCATTTCACGACATCAGACCCCTATTTGTCATGTATGTTTGTTGACCATAAAATATGTATTTATAAGCTTCCTATACATACATAATCTAAGGTTGTCACACTTCTCTCAATTAAAAGGTTGCAGTCGAGCTATGCTGTCATGTGACAGCTCTTATTAAAAAGCCTGGTGATAATAATTTAATTAGTGATCGCAGTGGCTCAGTGCTTGACTCGAGACCGAGGGGCCGCTGGTTCGAGCATCATCAGCATCACTTGTGGTCCTTGAGCAAGACACATTTATCCTAGCTTAGTACTGGTTCAACCCAGGAAGACCGTCCCTGTTTAACTGAAAGATTGTTGATGGGACGTAAAGAATCAAATCAAACAAACAAAAATAATTTAATTATTATCCCTAAAAAATTAGCAGACATTTTCTGAAATTAAGCCTCTTCTGCAGGTATTTAGGAGTCCTTCAAACCCAAATTTTGGCCCCATTTCCCTTTTGAAAATAGTTTTTTCCCTAATTTTGAGGGAAATTTTTCCCAGAATACAATGTGGGAGAAATCAATGACTGCTGTAAATTTGAAATACAGGAATAAAACTGTTACCATTTTTTCCAACATTTGATCCAGGATACTTTAAACCCTTTACTCCTTATTGACACCTTTGAAATATCATGTATTTGAAAATATGGAAAATGGAGCATTCGCTCTTTTGGAGCAAATGCTTCTTTTTTTATAATTTTTTCAAAAGTATTCAAAACTTAACTTATATTTTTCTTGAAATTTTTCAATGTTGTTTAAAAATAGAAAATGATGTCATGACCTGAAAATAGCATATGGAGTAAAGGTTAAACAAACTAGTTTCATGGTCACATGACTAAGGCACAGGTAGGAAACTTCCGGTTCTGAATATGGAGGCTGAAAAAAAATTGCCTAAAAATCGTAATTTTCCATGCAGTGCTTACATGGTGTACAATAGCTGGTCTTTTTACTTATCTAAGCTGATACAAGCTGCAAATTGTGTATGGTTTTGTCTGAACCCATTTTGTTATTGAGGTAAATGCAAGTTGTTTACCTCACAGCAAAAACGAATTGGACAAAACCGTACACGATTTGCAGCACACATCAGCTTGGATTAGAAGTTGAAAGACCAGAGCAGAGCACAACATCCTTCTTTTTTCACTATTTAACATGATAAAAGAAAAACTTATGTTTTCAGCCTCCTATTCCATATACAGAACCTATATGTAGCTTCCTACCTGCGTAAGGGCTAGACTGATACTAGTTTGGAAGCCAAGTTGCAAAGATGGGCGAGTTCGTATGATGTCCAAGAGATCCATAACTGTCATAAGTTTTTAATAAACTCTTTTCACAACTTTATTGTCACCTGCCTCCTCTTTTGTTTGTTTGTTTTGCTGCTTTACGTCCCAAGTCAACAGCTATGGTCATTGCGGGACGGTCAGTTCACCTAACCACACTTTTTCCTGGGCAGGCTTGAACAAGCGGATAACCAGTAGAGCTGTAACGATAAACCTTATATGCAGGTATATTGCAATATGAGTCTGAAAAGGTACAATATATTGGTACAAAAACATATCGCAATATATTGTGGTTACTATAAATAGAACAATAAGAAAGTGAAATAGTTGGTTTTATTTTATTCCCCATTCAAAAGTCAGAGAAAAGTCTTAAAAACTCTTGAAATAAAGTTTATTGGAAAGGAGATGTAGTTTTGGTACCAAAAAGATGGAAATGTAAGTTTAAAATTTGCTGGCTGCTAGCTCTTTACTACCATTATCCATCTGCCCATTCAATGCTTTCACTTATTTTCAAAGCATAAAAGATTGTTGATAAGGTGCTTGTATTTATTTCTTATCTTAAAACTTTAGCTTTTTGCATAAAAGGAGCAAAAATCTTAGTATTTTTATGACAAGTATTGCTTAGAATAATGACTAAATATAGTAAACAATATATTGTGGTAAAATCGCAATATGTTCTTCATATATTGCAATATATCGCAATACCCTTTTGGCATATCGTTACAGCTCTAATAACCAGTAATTCATGCGCGTACTTTTGCTTGTAACTGACAACAACCCTTCTTGAATGAATCAGCGGAAGGGAGGAGAATGACCGTAGAAATTATTTCATGATCAATCTCCACGAAAGTATGGGACCGGGCCGGGATCGAACTCGCAACCCCTGGAATTGCAGTCAGACACGCATCTGTAGCCAGACACGTTACCGACTGCGCTACGCGGCCCCCTATCACCTGCTTATGTTCTTGGCTAGCCTATATTGCAAACAATGTGAACCCAGATCAGACTGCTCCCTATGTCTGCTATAGACTAGATTTTTTCATCAAAGCAAACAATATGTACCCTAATGAGACAGCTCCCCTGGGTCCACATTGTTTGCAATTTACGTTACCTAAGAACATCATCAGAGGAAAGAGCAGACAGCAAAAGTATTTAAATCTAATATCAGGAGTGACTTGTCTCTACCAGAAGTATAAGGCTGTGGACTGGGGCTCACTCACATGGGTGAAAGTTTTCAGAATTAATCCTGAATTCAGGATTTTGAGGCCGACTTTCCAAAGAAAGTCGGCCTCAAAATGCTGAATAAGGGAGATTATAATAGCATCTCTGACTACTTTTCAGATAATCTAAACACAAATAACCATTTAAACTTGAAATTATTATTTTTGTAGGCATCCAGCATGTTTTACCATTTGATTCTTAAGTTCAGGATTTTTTAAGTTTTGAACTTTCACCCATGATTACTCACGACCCACACCCAATCCATTAAAGGCAGATTATCTATCATGTGTCCTGGCCCCCGAGGTTATAAAACTTTTTGCATGCTCAACTCAACTGAGCATGATATTTCAACTGCTCATAAAAAGTAAAATACCGACAAATAAAGAAGTTTCTTGCTTTAAGTCTCTCAGATGTTGTATTTATCATGCTAAAAAATGCTAAAATGCCAACAATTGTTGGCATTTTAACATTTATGAGCAGGATAAATTGCGTGCTCAGCTGAGTTGAGCATGAAAAAAGTTTTATAACCTTGGGGCCTGGCATTTATGAAGTATCAGTGTCAGTATCTGTTTGGAGTAAGCACTGGCGAAAACAAATCGGAGAAAATTTGAAACGAAATTATTTATTCAATAATTTCAAAGCTAAATCTTCATCATCAGCTAAACTGTTGTTTGCGTCCAGAAGATTTTCAAAGTCTGGATTTGTCAACCGTTTCTTCTTCTTCATGGTCTTAAGGGGGCTTTTCTTCTTTTTAGGCACACTGAAATAAAAAAAAAAGTTTGAGATAAGATGCTTTTAAGCACCACAACGTCAATATGTGGGCCAGCACAAGATTTAGGTGTAATATGTCTTTCTTGCTATTCACATGCGTGAAAGTTTTCAGGATTATTCCTGTTTGTTTGTTTGATTTAATTCTTTACGTCCACTCAACAATCTTTCAGTTATGCGGGACGGTTCTTCCTGGGTTTAACCAGTACTAAGCTAGGATAAATGTGTCTGGATTATTCCTGAATTCAGAATTTTGAGGCTGACTTTCCACAGAAAGTCAGCCTCAAATGCTGAATTAAGGAGACCATAATAGCTTCTAATTTATTTTCAGTCTGTCTATGGACATTTGACCATTTAATCTTGAAATTGTGAATATTTAGTGGGCAAACTGCAAATTTTAAGAATGGAGTTTCGAAAGTTCAGGATTTTGAAAATTTTGAACTTTCACCCATGTATTCAAGACAATTCAGCTCTCCCATCTGCATATGATTTTTGTTAGCCTATACAGTAAAACCTGTCTTATGCGGCCACTTAAAAAAGAAGTCCAAAATTAGTTTTCAAGACCGATTATCGCTCAATGCAGGTCAAAAGTATTGCAGAATGCTCTAAGGGGAGCATTCTGCAATCCTTTTGACCTTCATTAAGCTACCATTTGTCATTAAGATCTTTGTTTTGTCTATTTATGAGTGGACGCTTAAGACAGGTTTTACTGTATTTCAAACAATATGGACCCAGATCAAACTCCTGCATCATGATCCATAGTGTTTGCTTCCATAATCTAAGGTAGTCTAAAGTGCATTTTGACATATCGCAGCAATATGTTAGAAGCAGACGTCATTTTTAGGACAAATGAAAAAAGTTAATAAGCAATGCTTATCAGATACCCCCCGCACAGTAAGAGTCAGTGAAAACCCTTGGCAAGTTATAGTTCAAACCAGCAGACCTTAGTTTTAAAAAGAAGATTTTGAGTAGAATCTGTGCAAACAAAAATTATAAACGCCTTCATGCATATGTTCATTGTGTCTACATTGTATAGACAAAGTATTAAATTGCTCCATCAAAAGCTGTGGTAGGAGTTGATCGGCCCATAAAGGCACTATCCATGCATATACAAAAGCCATATAAGGGAATAATTGTCTAAGTTCCAACAAAAATTATAAACTCCTTCATGAATATGTTCAATGTGTCTACATTGTATCAACAAAGTATCAAATTGCTTCATCAAAAGCTGTGGTAGGAGTTGATCGGCCCATAAAGGCACTATCAATGCATATACAAAAGCCATATAAGGGAATAATTGTCTTAGTTCTCACAGCTGTCATTTTGTCAAAAAATTTTTTTTTTCAACCAGACTCCTTCATGCATATGTTCAATGTGTCTACATTGTATCGGCAAAGTATCAAATGGTTCCATTAAAAGCTGTGGTAGAAGTTGATTGGCCCATGAAGGCACCATCTATGCATATACAAAAGCCTTATTAGAGAAAAATTGTCTAAGTTCTCACAGCTGTCATTTTGTCAAAAAATATTTTTTCTGAACAAAACTCCTTCATGCATATGTTCAATGTGTCTACATTGTATAGGCAAAGTATCAAATTGCTCCATAAAAAGCTGTGGTAGGAGTTGATCGGCCCATGAAGGCACCATCTATGCATATACAAAAGCCTTATTAGAGAAAAATTGTCTAAATTCTCACAGCTGTCATTTTGTCAAAAAATATTTTTTCTAAACCAAACTCCTTCATGCATATGTTCAATGTGTCTACATTGTTTCATTGTGTCTACATTCTATAGGTAAAGTATCAAATTGTTCCATCAAAAGCTGTGGTAGAAGTTGATCGGCCCGTGTATGGCCTATAATAGCATAAGCATAAAGCACTATATTAAAAACCATTTAGAACTACAAAGGGAAATAACTCTAATAGAATTGGCCCCTAGCCCTTACCTTTTTGTCTAAAGTATTTGTCTTGCATATATGAACATGTTTGCAAGGTTTGATGAAAATCCGGCAATGACTCTTCGAGTTATTAAGGAAACAAAGCGTTACGGACGGAAGGACGGACGCACGGATGGACGGACGGACAGACGGACGGACGCACGGACGGACAACGTGAAAACAGTATACCCCCTACAAACAAAGTTTGCGGGGGGTATAAAAAATTAATATAGCAAGAAGTGAGCAAAGCTCACATACCCCCGGCGGTAGCCATCAGAGGTTGTATCACTTTCAGAGAAAAGATAAATTGTCAAAGATTTCATAATCCTAAATCAAGTAGTTTCTGAGAAAACTTTGATGAAAATTGTCCATATGTGTTTAGTGTAGGGGCCAAACTGAGATATATGGGCTATTTTGTGAGTTTGTTGCACCCCCAGGAAGAAAAAGTTGGTTACTATTTCCAGCCAGGGACATGTCTGGGGGCCTCAGAAACCCATGTTTTACTAAGTTTTCTGTGGTCAGGTTTCTGTAAATGGCCTGTAATCACCGTTACCCCACAAACATTGAAAATAGCAGTATACTAAATACAAGACTAATAATATATTTTAAAATAGAATCAATGAATTTATTAGAGGTTAAAATGTTTGATCTAGTCATAAAAATTAATTACAGACATCTGTGAGATGTTTTACCGCTCATCAGTGTTACATATGTTACATTTTATACGAAATTGCAGATAATGACATTATATACTGCATATAAGAATGAACCATGTTCCCCAGCCACAGGAAGAGAAACTTGGTTACTATTTTCAGCCTGGGACATGTCTTGGAGCTATAGAAACCCAAGTTTTAGTAAGTTTTCTGTGGTTAGTTTTCTGTAAGGGAGCTGTAATCAATGTTACCCTAATTTTGAAAATAGCAGTACACAGAATACAAGACAGTAGGATAGTTTACAATAGCATTAATGGAATTATTTTACAGTAAAACCTGTCTTAAGCGGCCACTCATAACATGACCAAAAATTGGTTTTCTATACCAATTATCGCCTAATGCAGGTCAAAAGTATTGCAGAATGCTCCAAAGGGAGCATTCTGCAATACTTTCGACCTTCATTAAGCAATCATTTGTCTTTAAGACCTTTGTTTTGTTTACTTTTGAGTGGCCGCTTAAGACAGGTTTTACTGTAGTTTTTCATGTTTAAGCTAGACATTAACATCAATTGCAGACATCTGTAATATGTATTTCTGCTCGTCAGAGTTACTTACGTTACATTGTTTTACTAAAATGCAGATACATCTGTATAGATTGCATATTATAATAAACCATGTTCCCAACCTTAAATGTGCGATAAAGATCCCTATTCTAATGATGAATATCCATTTTTCCAAATTTGAATCTATTTATAATTCGTAATTGGAGATAATTTGTAGTAAAATAAATTTTAAAATATGCTTATAAGCATATCATTTCTACTAACATACAATTTTTCTATTTCAACCATATACATTGCATTGGAATTGACAGTGTCTTCTTTCATCTCTGTCGCAATGAAATGAAATAACAGCATTAAAAACAAGTTTTACTACCATGGACATCTAATTTCTGTCAATATATAAATAAGGTAATATAAGCAACAACAATGGTGTTTTGCGTACATGGATATGCTAAAAATTGTGGAGAGTAGACTCCTATTTTACCTAAGCCTGACGACACGAAGAGTCTACTCTTGACATATTTTAATAACTTCATTAATAGACAAATTATTTTAAAATAAACATTCATCTAAGAGAGTTTTGAAATTTTGTTTGATCCTGTTACTTTGATACATGTATGGTAATTTACAGATTTTTTTATCAATGATTCATAGCAATGAACATAACATTTACTTTATGATTCAAATATTTGACTGAATATACATGTACCGTACCTCAATAAATAAATTTAAATAGAAAAGCAATATTTCCTGCATCTGGTGGCAAGGCATGAGGATAGTGTGGGTGTCTTCCAGGGGCTTTCGGTCGACTTTAAACAGAGGACATATCTTAAAACTAGTAAAGTTCCAGCTGAGCCTTCTTTGAATGGGTAACAAATTGGTCAAATTTGAAGATTCACTGTTTTACAAGATATTAACCCTTTATACTATATGCATATATTTGTAAAGCCCATAACAGATGTAACAGCACATTGTGATTATTTTAGCTTTAAATATGTTTTCCTGCGACAACTAGCTCCTTTTTTGCAGATAGTAGAAGTACTTTATCATGCCTGAAAAAACTATGTTTCTAAAAAGTGAGAATGACCATGAAATGTCACAATCACAGACTGTAGATCAAACAAAGGTACCGTGAGGAAGAAACACAGAACATTTAAGGTCTTGGCTGCATTTTGTTATAATCTAAAGTTCCTCTACCGTTTTTAAAAGTACAAATATGATATCAATCAAAGTACTTATCATTACAGAAATAGCACAGTTGATACTAAAATGTACCTGGTGCTTTGTAGGTCTAGGCTAGCATTTACTTTTTTTCTTGTATGCTTAATACATTAATTTTCACTGTTGATAATTACTTTTTTTTAAAAAATCAATGTATCCCTAGACCTGTCACAATTGCAATCGTCTATTCTCACTATTCTCATACGATCTCATTATATCATATTGTAAAATGCTTATTATCTTATTTTATTATACAGCAATTTCGAAAGAAATTATTCTGTTTGTTAACCAAGCAAGTTTAAGGTAAAGCAACCTGAGCGATACGCGTAGACTTAAAAGCATATTACGTGGTAACATTAATTACAAAGCTATTTCATGTTAACATTAATTGCACATATTTTTAGCTCACCTGAGCCGAAGGCTCCGAGGTGAGCTATTAGTATACCAGTGACTCCGGTGTCCGTCCGTCCGTCCATCAACATTTTCAAACATCTTCTCCTCTGAAACCACTGGGCCAATTGAACTCAAATTTCATATGGAGACTCCTTAGGATGGGGGAACGAAAGTTTGTTCAAATGTTCCTGGTCACGTGACCAAGATGGGCGCCATGCCCATATATGGTTAAAACCCTTTAAAAATCTTCTTCTCCAGAACCAGAAGGCGGATGACCTTGGGACTTGGTATGTAGCATTGGGGATGTGGGGCCTTCCAAGTTTGTTCACATAATGATCCTAGGTTGACCTTGACCTACTTAACATCAAGGTCAAATTTGCTTCCTAATAGATTTAAATGGGAATTTTTTTGAAAAGTTGATTTTTTGAATACTGTTAAAGCCAAAGTGATTATTCTCACTTGATATGTTGAAACTAATGAGACAATGGCTATAAATAAGTTTCAAAGGTCAAGGTTGACCTTTGCCCTTTCAGCCAAGGTCGCTCATATTGTGGTCCAATCAATATATTAAAACATAGTTTTCTTACAAACCATTGGCCCAATTGAGCTCAAATTTTATGTGAAGACTCCTTATGATAAGTCAGCCAAAATTTAAACAAAATATTTTGGTCACATGACAAAGATGGCCGCCACACCCATATATGGTATAAACCTTTTAAAAATCTTCTTCTCCAGAACCAGAAGGCCAGTGACCTTGAGACTTGGTATGTAGTATTGGGGATGTGGGGCCTACCAAGTTTGTTCAAATGATGATCCTAGGGTGACCTTGACCTACTTCAAGTCAAGGTCAAGTTTGCTTCCTAATGCATTTGAATGGGAAATTTTTTGAAAAGTTGATTTTTTGAATACTGTGGAAGCCAAAGTCATTATTCTCACTTGATATGTTCAATCTAGTGTCAATAAATAAGTTTAAAGGTCAAGGTTGATCTTTGACCTTTCAGACAAGGTCGCTTATATTTGAGTCCCATCAACATATTAAAACATAGTTTTCTCCGATAATTCCTGGCCAATTGAAAGCAAATTTCATTTGACAACTCCTTATGACTGGTTAGCCAAAACTTATACAAATTGTTATGGTCACATGACTAACATGGCCACCATGCCCATATATGGTAAAAACTCTTTAAATCTCTTCTTCTCTGGAACCAAAAGGCCATTGGCTTTGGGACTTGGTATGTAGGATGGGGGATGTGGGCCCTACCAGGTTAGCACAAATGATGAATCTAGGTTGACCTTGACCTACTTTATGGCAAGGTCAAATTTGATTCCTAATGCATTTACATGGAGAAAATCTTAAAATGTTCATTTCTATAACTGAGCCAGCCAAATTCATAATAGTTAAACATATTGCGATAATGGTTTATTACTAGTAAGTACCAAATGTCAAGCTGACCTGTGACATTTTATCCAAGGCCACTCATTTGGACTGCCACATACCTATCTATACATTTTTTTTCTCAGAAATCACTGGGCTGTTTGATGGATTATTCATTAGATTGTTTAGGTCACTTGACCAAAATGAATATGGTAAAAACAAAATTTGTTCCATTAAAAGCTGTAGTTGACCTTGACCTATTTTAACATTATTAAGGAGATCAGGTGAGCGCCTCAGGACCTTCAGGTCCTCTAGTTTCTGTTAGTGAAGCTTTATTTTAAAGTCCATTATGAGGAGTTATTCTAAAGCTTTAATCATAAACATGACTCACTGTAATTCAACAACATGGTTTGATTTCTGAAAACCAGAGATTAAATTGTCGCCTAAAGTGTCTGCTGAAAAACCAGTGCCACGACTCACGCGCAGTTGTTAGCTTTCTTACATTATTCAAAAGGAAGTTCTTTTTTCTTTCTTTTTGGCAACTTTGGGTCTTGTTGAGCTATTTGTAACACTGATACATGTTTACACATGAGGAGTAAGAGACCTATGATCAGTTTGTTGGTTTCAAAAATTTACTGAATAAGCCTTATTGCATGCAAAACAATCAAAAATTGTGAGCAATACTGCAAACAACAGCTCGTAAACATATTTTTAGTTATAAACTTTCTCATTCTTGCACCCATATCCATGTATATATTTGTTAATACTTACATTGTTTGAGGGCTGTTTCTGGTTAAAGGAAAGTGTTTCAATTTTATTTTAGGTGTAATGCCATATTAAGATTACAAATTATGAGTATGTTACAAATTACAAGTGCAAGCTAATCTTGTATATAACACTGGTTTATACGTGTAGTGGATAACTTTAATGTAAATACCAACCTTTTATGCAACGTATCACTGTTTCAGCAAACAAATATGGTTAAAACACAGATGCATTTTTTATATGTAAGTACAAGCGAGTTTTTCCACCTTAGGGACTTTTTCTACATCAAGCAAATCAGACATTAACCAATTGATTATGTTTGTAATTTTGTGTTAGATAAACATTTTGTGGTATAATTTCTCCAAACATTAGACATGACCTCAGATAAACTGATGATAAACTGGGTGTGCACTCAAGCTATTAGCTGCTGCAATATGGTGAATGATGGATTCTTGCATAGCATGTGTATATATCATTGAATAACCCTGTTAAGAGCCTTAGTCACCAAAAGGCCAACCAAGACACACTTACCTAATAGGATATTTTTCTATAGTATCAATGAGTTTATTTTAGCTTTACTTGTTTGAGCTGGGCATACACATCAATTGCAGGAATCTGTGAGATATGTTTCTGCTCGTCAGCGTTACTTATGTTACGTTGTATACTAAATTGCAAATAATGACTTAATAGATTGCATTTTAGAACGAAAACATGTTCCCCAACCTTAAATTTACAATGTAGATATCTATTCTAGTGGTAAATTTCCATTTTTACATATTTGAAGCTATTGATTTCTTGTAGCTGTAGTGAAATTAATTTATAAATATGCTTATTAGCATGTAATTTGTACTGGCTTACAAATTTTCTAACCTCATTCATTAGGTAGCATAATTTACAGGCCTATTATGACACTTTGACAATAGGAAACGAGGTAAAACAGACCACAGGAAACGTAGTAAAACATTCAGTACAATATTTGACTTATGAAGTATTTATTCTACATATTTACATGTACTATTGATTAAAAACCTGTAAACTGTCATATCAAAGTAAAATAATCAATCAAAATTACAAAAATCTCTTGAATAAGAGTTTATTTAGAATAATTTGTCCATAATTGAAAATATTTAAATAATATGTTGAGAGAACTCAAATATATTCTGAGCCTGGCTGGTTGTCAGGCCCAGGTAAAATTAGTATTTTTATCCATTTATGCAAGGGAAATGTTGTTACCTATGTTACCTGATATATATTTACAGCAACAAACTATCCATCATAGTTAAATTTGTTTATAAGTATTATTTCGTTTCACTGTGAAAGTGGTGAAGAAGACATTGTACATTTCAATGCAATGTAAATTGTCAAATAGATAATCTCTACTTCTAATATTAGAAGTGACATGCTCAAAGGCATACTTAAATATTTATTTTTCAACCTCTATTGCCAGTTACAAGTTGTAAATAGCCTAAGATATGTGAAAATGGAAATTTATCATTAGAATTGAGATCTTTAATACACATTTAAGGTTGGGGGAAGGGTTTGTTCTAATATGCAATCTATAAAGTCATTATCTGCGATTTCGTAAAAATGTAACATAAGTAACTCTGACAAGCAGAAATACCTCTCACACATGTATGCAATTGATATTTATGACTGGCTGAAACATGTAAAGTTCAAATAATTTCATTTATACTTTTGAAAATATCATATTAGTCTTGTATTTTGTGAACTGCTATTAGGGTAACATTAATAACAGGCCATTTACAGAAAAATGACCAAAGAAAACTTACTAAAACATGGGTTTGAATACCCAAAGACATGTCCCAGGCTGAAAATAGTAACCAAGTTTCTCTTCCTGTGGCTGGGGAACATGGTTCATTCTTATATGCAATCTATAAAGTCATTATCTGCAATTTCGTATTAAATGTAAAATATGTAACGCTGATGAGCGGTAAAACATCTCAGAGATGTCTGCAATTAATGTTTAGGACTAGATCAAACATTTAGACCTCAAATAAATTCATTGATACTATAATAAAATATATTATTAGTCTTGTATTTTGTGTAATGCTATTTTCAATGTTTGTTGGGTAACGGTGATTACAGGCCATTTACAGAAACCTGTCCACAGAAAACTTAGTAAAACATGGGTTTCTGAGGCCCCCAGACATGTCCCTGACTGAAAATAGTAACCAACTTTTTCTTCCTGGGGGGTGCAACAGAACTCAAAATTTGAGATTTGGCCCCTAGACCAGTTATATAAGAGTGACAGAAGGAAAAATTGAAAATTTGAAAAAAGAAGACAAAATGAGGATTAGCACCTTAATTTCAATTTACACAATACACTTCTCCTACCTGAAAGTACACAAAATTTTATAATCCTAAATCAAAGAGTTGCTGAGAAAACTCTGACAAAAAACGTCCATATGTGTTATATAGGAGTGACAGAAGGAAAAATTGAAAAAGAAGGCAAAATGAGCTTTAGCATCTTTATTTTCATTAACACAATACACTTAGCCTACCTGAAGGTGTACACTATATTTGAAAACACTGGCTCCAATAGGAGCCGAGAGATCTGCGACAGAAAATTTCATTGGAGAGAAAGAAAAATGAATAAATAAAGAGACTGATAAGCAATATGCGGCTGTTCTTTTCTTACACAATACAACTAATCACTATCAAGCTTTGTACCAAATTTCAGAATCCTAACTCAAGTAGTTGCTGAGAAATCTTTGACAGAAAAAATGTCTATATGTATTATATAAGAGTGAAAGAAGGAAAAAATGAAAGTTTGAAAAAAGAAGGCAAAATGAGGATTAGCATCTTAATTTCCATTTACACAGTACACTTTGCCATCCTGAAGATGTACACAAAATTTGAAAACACTGGCTCCAATAGGAGCTGAGAAATCTGTGACAGAAATTTCCATTGGAGAGAAAGAAAAATGAACAAATAAAGAGACTGATAAGTAATATGTGGCTGTTCTTTTGTTACACAATACAACTCATCACTATCAAGCTTTGTACCAAATTTCAGAATCCTAACCCAAGTAGTTGCTGAGAAATCTTTGACGAAAAAAAAAGTTTACAGACAAACAGACAAACAAACATAATTACAGAAAAGGCAAAAACTATATACCCCCTATATACTTCGTACCGGGGGTATAATAAGCAGGACAAGCCTTAATCACATCCAGCAACGAATGCTCAGATGAGCCTGTGCATTCAGGTTGTATGGTCTGAGCCTTCCCTGCTGGCATACACAAAATAAGAAAGATGGAGTTTCAGGCCAAAATTAGGCCTCTAATCCAAATAGATAGCTGCTGCTTAGAATGCATGTTTGAAGAGTGCATTTACAAATACAGCTTAATCTGGCTAATTCGAAATAAGTTTGGGACACACTAGATTCAGAGAATAGGACCTATTCATGATCTTTTTTATTAAATGTCTATAATAACATTAAGTCAGTGAATCCATGATAGGCTACTCAGCTGTGAAAATTGTTTCTAATATCCTGAAGAAGGCCCAAGGCAGAAAATTTGAGAAAGAGTAAATACAATTCATTGACTTTATTGTTATTAATCCCTTTGGAATTATTATATTGAATTACTATAATAACATATGTTTTGGGTGTGTAAAAGAAACGTCCCAAAACTTGTGTTTGATAGAAAAAATACTACTAATAATAATTTTGGGTTTATATATTTTTATGTCTACCTCCCTATAACTCTAACTACTAATAATTCAAAATAAACTTTTAGTCTAAGTCCCGAGGACTTCGAATTTACGAGATTCGACTGTATGTGATCAAAATCTCATGTGCTAGCTTAATTATTTTATTTCTCATCCTTTTCTCAATGGGCACCCATACCCTGGGTTTTGTTGAGAAACTTGAATCAATCCAAAGATTTCTTTCAGCAGACAGGGTGCCCACCCGTCAGGGAAAAGTCAGGGAAATTTGATTTTTCTTCAAGGTCAGGGAAAAGTCAGGGAATTCTGTAAAATGGTCAGGGAAATTAGAAAATTCTTTAAAGTCAGGGAAAAGTCAGGGAATTTTAAAATAGTATTTGTTCAGATCCCTCAAAAATTGAACAAACAGATATGAGATGATGACTGAGCCATGCCAGTTTTGGGATGGCTATTATGCGATCCAGTCATTATAATATATTTTTCTTTTTGCTATTTTTTATGTTGAAAATTGACCTAAGATCTCATTTTGTGTTTGTCTTTTTTTATTTCCAACTTTCATTGCGATTTACGTTGTTTCATGAAGGCTGAAGACACGGGCCGAATAGACGGAGGGAGGCAGTAAAGCTTGGTAAAATGTCAGGGAAAAACTAATTTTAGTCAGGGAAAGGTCAGTGAAAAGTCAGGGAATTTTATTTCAGACTAAGAGTGGGCACCCTGATCAGAGCTCGGTTAACCCTTTTCTCCCCAATTATAACATTTGTTTGCTCCACTCCTCTGCTTATGTTCTTAACAATACGTAAAAAGCAGACATTTTCAGGACAAAAATATTGGCAGGATAAGGGTTAAGGTATCCAAATGTCTATGGTAAAATTTTAAAGGACATTATAAAACCACTTTGCCTTATTAATTTAAGGATAACAGCCATTTTAACACCTTTCTCCATACATGCCAGCTGATTGATATGAGATGCAATCAGTGCATGAAATTTAAATGTTCATGTGATCACATGGAAATTCATGTCGGATATTACCTTTCAACATCCTCATCATCATCGTCTGATGCCTGTCTTTTCCCATAGACTTTATCTGGATCTGGTATGAAAGCAATAGGATCTACACTATCATCATTGTCATTGGCCAGCACGGCTTCCTCTTCATCCTACAATAATCATTACCATAATTGATCCACGACGTGATTTCCAACAATGTGTCATTTTGACAGGTGAAGACTCAGATGAGCTTGTGCAGTCTCCTTTTAAGCTTAGAAACTCCAAATGATGTTCAGTCAGTAGGTTAACACTCATAAAGATTCAAGCGATTATCAAAGGCTCTGATCAGACTGCGCATATGCGCAGGCTGATCTGAGGCTTTGCTGGTCGCACATACCACATTGTTGGAATTATCATGTCACGGCTCATATTTCTAACAAATGCCACCCTCCTATATGTAAAGGGGTAATAGTAAAATATTTTTGTACATGCACACTTTAGGTAATCAGGATTTTAGGGGAATATAAAAACAACAAAAAATAAATCACCAGCTTATAATAAACATTGAATGTGAAAAAGTGTATATACAATAAGAAGTCTACCTTATGCTGTAATTAATATATGAACCAGTGCATGATTTTACCAACATGAAACTGAGTGCGGAAGCAAGACTCGGATCAGCCATCCTTTCAGGGCCTTCACTATATGCACTCCATGGGTAGCTCAAGACAAATGATTTTATCCAGCTCTCTCTGATGGCAAACTATACCGACAGACTTTAAAAACGCAACACTTGGATAGCAGGAAAAAGAAGGTAAAAGAAATATTTTGATTATATTTTAAAGAGTGTTCATTTGTAAGTAACACATGAAAAACTTGTCCTATTAAAATAAATTGAACGCATTAAAATGTAAACTTTTTGAGATAGGAGTCAACTGTTTAATGTGACAAATGTTATGGGTTGAAGATTCCCTACTTCTTTAAATCAAGAAAGACAACAAGCATCAAATTTGTGTCATGGAGTTTGTTAGTTATCAAGGAATCACTCTCATATTGATTGGCAGGTCTGTTATACAGCTTTTTTGTGCAATTGACATTTATCTGTTTGTACCCTTTCATTTGATGACTTAAAATCTCCTCTACTTAAGAAATGTTTCAGTGACTAAATTCATACGAAGCAAATAACGTTGTCGAGTTTAGTTGTACAATTAAAACAAAAGTGTTTGTTGAAGCAGCCAACTCATGATGACATTATCGAAGAAAAGGAATTTAAGATACAAATGTCTTTTGAAAGATATAAAGGGAAGTTAGTGTTGCGTTGTTAAAGTCTGTCAGTATAGAAGGGCCACTAAGTACTACATCACAAAACGAGGTCCAAACACAAAACCCTACGAACGATGTGAAATTGGAAACTTTTGAAGAGTGTGGGGAGGCCATTGACTCTGTACAGTAAAACCTGTGTAAAACAGCCACTCTCAAAACCAAAAATTGGTTTTCAAGACCAATTATCGCTTAATGCAGGTCAAAAGTATTGCAGAATGCTCCAAGGGGGGAGCATTCTGCAATTCTTTCGACCTTCATTAAGCTACCATTTGTCATTAAGATCTTTGTTTTGTCTATTTTTGAAAGGCCGTTTTACACAGGTTTAACCAGGCTTACTGTTTGCATTTTTCTCTCAACCATACCGTAAAAAAGTTATCGGGAAAAGCAGAAAAAAGTTTTTACCTAGATTTTTCTTAACCATTTTAACACTACAGACCTGAAAAAAGGTATTGGCAAATAGTGCAGACCCAGATGAGATGGCTCATATGAGTCCTATAATCTTGATATACTCTGTTTGCTTGCTCATTTTGCTTCTTTTCTCAATCTCTATTTTTGCAGGTTTTTTCAGGATTTGTCTAACACCCCTTTTTAGCAGACTATATTTACAATTTAAAGTGGAAGAGCTTATCTCAGAAACTTGGGTTTAGTATCTAAGCAGACAGCAAGCAATGGGGGATCAGACTAGGCAGAAGCTCAGGCTGTCCAGAGTCTTCGCTGGGAACATAGCATAGACAGGGCTTTAGATAAGCTTTATTTTTAAAAGAGTACAGTACTCGTCCATTTTTTAAAAAAGGAGTAACGAGAAAATTTTTGGAGTACTGACTTTTGTCTTTAAAAACATACACCAAGAAACATTAAAAAAGCTAACTGCTTGTTTTCCTAGTCTACTAGCAAGTGAGCAAACAGTAAGATAACAATTTTTATTTGGCAAAATAGGTGCTGGATTTAGCAGGACAAAGCCGCAGAGGGGACAAGGGAGGTCAGGGGGTGAATATTTTTTGTAAAAATAGTGCAAATAGAAGCATTATGAGTGCCCTTTTAGTGGCTATTGTCTGCTTTGGGAGGGGTAGGTGGGTGAGGGGTATTGTTGAAATCAAAATATTTGATAAGAACTTGACGCTACTTAAAATAATCTGAAAGATTTTTTTAGTCATTAGACAGACCGAAATACTTTTGTATAAGCCAGTACTTGTTTGGATTTTGTGTATTCAATTCTCGCAAACACAGGTCTCCTGATACTTTTCTAAAAAAGAAAAAGCGGCTGGATTTCAGAGATAATTGCAGAAAATACTGTACACTATTACAAGAAAGCAAACACGCTTTGATGGCTTTATTTCTATAACTTTCTTCTGTAGCATTTTGCAGACAGTGTGTTGTGAAACCAAAAGTAAAACTGTGTGTTACACAGCAACCTCGTGGTTCTCGATGGTTTTCGCAAGCTGCACTATTGATCCGACGTAGACTTAGACGTGTTTTCATTTGATGGCGAATGCGTTTACGAAGATTTGCGATGCCTCCGTAATAAAACGAACATGCCCGAAGAGAAACAAATTCGGATTTCCTCTAACTTTTTCCTACCGTGTAAACAACAAAACGAAATATGACATTTCCGACGTTACGCTCTGGAAAAACATAAAATGCGTAATGCATATTTTGTTTTTCGTACATGATACGCACTTGAATTTAAATAAATGCGTATCCTGTCAAATATTTTCGTAATTTACGCGGTACGCAAGCTTATCTAAAGCCCTGCATAGATGATTATTTCAGGATTATTGACATACTGAATAAGACAAATCATACTAGCCTCTTGGATTTATTTTCAATTTGACCATTTAAACTTGAAATTATTATATTTTGTGGGTATACTGCAAGTTTTAAGAATTCTTAATTTTTTTGAATCTTCACCCATGCACACTTTGGTGTGTTTTGTTAATGCACTGACTCATATAAATTTATATAAGCTATCTTCACACAACACAAATCTAATAATAGATATGCACTTACATCATCATTTCTCTTGTTCTTTCTGTTTGCCTCCCTTCTTTTCAACCTTTCCTCCTGTAAATTTAAAAATAACGCCCCATTAGCATTTTCCCGCAATTGAGACTTTTGTCATCTGCTTGTGTCCTTAGGTAGCCTATATTACAAACAATATGGACCCAGATCAGACTGCTCCCAAGGGAGCAGTCTGATCAGGGTTCATAGTTTTGCTTCAGTAACAAAATTAGTCTTAAGTGGACTTGGAATATATGCAGCAGACAAGGGCTCGAATTTTTTTCCAGAGTCCACTTCCCCGTATGACGGTGCCATAAAATTTTTAGCCATCCTTACATAATTCTTCTCGTCCTCCATTAAATTGCCACAGAATATGTTTTAACCCAAAATCTGACCAAATACAAGCATTCAGTTTCTACCCTTCATATCAGGGCAATAGGTGTTGAAGAAATACCAAACCAGTGATGAATATAGGGAATTTATGGCCAATTTGGCAAAAAAAAGCATTTGCTGATTCGCTGAATTTCATCCAGCTCCCATTGTCCAAACCTTTAAAAACTCGCTACCTTTTAGTCCTGCCCAAACTCTATACTCTTGCTTGTTCAGCAGCTTGCTTTAACGTTTTTCAACTATCCCAACCACCTTGTTTTGCCCAGAGTTGCTCCTTTAGAGCACTAGTTCCACTTGAAAAACATCAAATCTGTTTTTTTCCATATTTTTTTCTTACAGGGGGAATTACCTGACTGATTTTAAACTTTTCCGATACTGATACAATACACTACCGATATCGATTTTCAAGAGTGATATGCAGCCTGTCTTGTTCTGGCAAAAAGGGTTGCTATTGACAACCGTAGTTTAACATTCGGTATTTGCAAACTACTTGTTTGTTATTGTATGTCAGTTTGGAAACTGATCAGTCTGTGAGTACAGAATTGGACGAAGGGTGAGATGGTAGTGCGTGAAATATGGAGCGGACAAAAATTCTATACAAGTAGCTTTTTTACTTCCTACTTTGTACTGACCTTAAAACAGGGTGACTGAAAACCTTAGCTCTGCATGTTGCCTCATATGAGAGTAGATAAAAAGCATGAGATGTTAACTCTTAGCCTGCCAGTGGTAAATTTTGTCCTCTGCTGCTGATCTTTGCAAATACTTTTGGACCCAGATCAGGCCCGACGTTCTGCCCCACAGAATGCCTCGCCTTATCTGTATCCAAACTTTTTGACACTCTGATAGTGATCCTGAAAGATTTTTTTTAAAAGTTAATTTTGAAAAAAAGTCAGCAGACCACAAAAAATCATGAAAAATTACCCAGCACGCAGAGTTAAGCCTTATTTGCTCCAAAATATGAAGTAATTTTACTTTGTTGGTTTGACTCCTAATGACCCAGTCAACAACTTTTCAGTCATGTTGGGACCGGTCTTCCTGGGTTGAACCAGCACTAAGCAGAGGATAAAGTGTCTTGCTCAAGGACACATCACAGATCCTCAGGTGAGGCTTCAACCTGCAACTCCTCGATCTCGAGTCAAGCACTCTACCACTGAGCCACTACGCTCCTTGAGTAAGATGCCACAACATTTGTCTGACATCTGCTACTTTCATGATTGGTACTTTAGGGGATCAAACAAAACTTAAAACGCCAATCACGACTGCAGCAGACGACAAATTTCGGGACATCTTTCCCAATTTTTGGCAAAAATAAGGTATGATATTACATGAGAATCGTCTGCCAGCAGACGATTCTCATGTAATATCATGCCTTATTTGTTATTTTGAAAAAAGCGGAAAAATTTGAAACTGTTGTCTGCTGCAAATTAAAGGTGGCGCTTTAAGGGTTAATTCATTTCAGAATGTTTTACCTTATGTTTTTGCTTGATTTTCTGCCTGTAAATTTCCCTGTCAACTCTATCCTCTTCCTTCATTCTAAGTTTAGCTCTCTCTATGTCAATACCACCGACTTGGTCACTTCTCTCTGTATCTACGTCTATAGCTGGAGCCTTTAGTCTATCAATCACAGCCTGGAAAATAATAAACATATATGGAAACCTGTCTAAAAGCTGCAAACTCTGTAACTTTGAACATTTTTCGAAAAAAATTCTTTTCTTTTTAAATCATTTGTAAAAATAGAGTTAAGATATGTTCAGTACAGCTGAAAACTGCACGGAAAAGTGAATAATCTTATAAAACAGGTGCTTTTTTCTCTTGTAAGTAATTATTTGCGTCCCTCCAATAATTCTAGACAGTTTATTTTTAACATAAATGCTCTTGTTTTGATCGCAATAATTTGTTAAGATTTACGAAAATGGTAAAATCTTTACGTGAATTTGAGTATTTTTATTGTATTCTTGAAAAATAGAAACTTTATTTCAAAAATTAAAAGATCAAAAGTTACAGACTATGCAGCTTTAAGCCGTCACTTAAAAATAGACACAACAAAGATCTTATTGACAAATGGTAGCTTAATGAAGGTCGAAAGCATTGCAGAATGCTCCCCTTGGAGCATTCTGCAATATGTTTGACCTGCATTAAGCGATAATTGGTATTGAAAACCAATTTTAGGCCTTCTTTTCGAGTGGCCTCTTAAGACAGGTTTCACTGTATATCTACAACAAATATCAGTACACTTATAAGGAGTGTATTTCATGGACCGCAGTTTGCAACTACAGCGCATTCACTTTATTACACACCTTGCTATAACACAGATTTGGATATAAAGCAGGCATGATGTGGCTCCCATTTTTTGCCATGGAATTTTACAAAGAAAATTATAAGGAAATGGCCATTTTATGGTCATTTTCCTATAATTCTTTTGTAAAATTGTGTCTTTATAACACTGTTCACTTATAACAGAGTGCATTCCTTTGGACCCCAAAAATAGCTTTATAAAATGAAGGGACTGTACTGTATATAATTCAGTTGTTTTACCAGAGGCAATAAGAGCATGACATATGTATCTATATTAACAGCTGTCCTATTAAAAAAGAGCCAATACATGAGATTTTGATATTTATTTCATAACTGAGCAGTGATGGTTTATATGAATGGTAAGCAATAGGAAAGCAGTAAAAATTTTAATGGTTAGTGTCAAAATTTTTTATTGTCATATAATAAATAGAACCAACATTTATGCTCATTATTGAATTTATTCAACTCAAAAAAACAATAAAATGCTCGATGAAGCCTCGGATATGATTTGGTTCAAACTCGTTTTATAAGTTTGACAATGATGAATGAGCTTTCTATTTACGCAGGTATAAGCAGGGTTATAAAGGTTTCATATTTGTAATGTAGTATGATTATACTTCTATAAGACCAGAGTCACCAGACCCTGTGATAATGAAACTTTTTTCCTGCTCAACTCGACTGAGCATGAAATTGATCATGCTCATAAATAAATGTTAAAACACCAACAATTGCAGGCAATACAACATAGGCCTCCAGATAAGAGTGCACAACATAAAATTATTTCTTATTTCTCAACCATAACATATGTTGTGGGTACTCAAAAGAACCGTCTTGATGAGACAGTTCTTTTGAGCACCCAAAACATATGTTTAAACTGATGGGTAAGAAAATAATCGCAATTTCACGCTAAAAAAATTTGCTTAACTAGCCATATGAGAACATATGACCGGGAATAGATTGTACTTACTTCCCCTTCCTCATCAAAGTTGATTTTAGTGTTCACTTGAAGATTCTTCCTCTTCAGTTTCTTGGCCAAGGCAATTAAAGATTGTGGTTTCTTTCTTTTCTTGCCTGCTTTCAGTTCAACTTCTTGTTCTTCTACACTCTACCATGAAAAGAGAACATTGTTTTATTAAAAGCCATTATACAGAGGACAAAATTTTTTCAATATTGCACTTGTCCTGCAAGACCAGTGACTTCCAATTTTCACTTGCAGGGGACAAAAATTCCACTCGTCCGCTCATAATTACGAGTGAAATCAGAAAGGACGAGTAGTTCTTCCCAAGCACTCATCCTACAGGACGAGAGCTTTGGGAAGAATTATTCCAGGAAGTCATATTACACATAACTCCCTTATGTTCTTTATTGCATATGCTTTTAAAGGATAAGTGCATGTGTTAGCAGGACGAGTGAAAATTTTAAGTCACTTGTCCTACAGGACAAATGCAATATCGAAATATTTTTGTCCCCTGACTTGTACTGCGAACACATGCACTTGTCCTTTAAAAGCGTATGCAATAAAGAACATAAGGGAGAAATATGTAATGTGATTTCCTCAAGAGTAATTCTTCCAAAAGCACTCATCCTACAGGACGAGTGCTTTGTGAAGATTTACTTGTCCTTTCCAGATTTCACTCATAATTACATGCGGACGAGAGGAATTTTTGTGCCCTGCCATATAATGCTCTATGCAGTATGATCTGGTGAAAATTAAAAATTTAAAAAATTCTGAACATTAGACATTCAAATCCTAAGACTTGACATATATCAACAAAAATCAACATGTTTAACTTTCCTGGCTGATGGTGACTTTTCCCATCTGCTGATAACCTTTGCAAACAGTTAACATGAAACATGTCTAGAGCATGTCTCTAGATAAAGGTGTGTAATCAAAAAATCATTTTTCTTATTTCTTGACATCAGGATCACATTAGACAAGCCTCCAGATAAACAAAGATTTTGGAAGTAAAATTGTAAATATTTTCTTATCCATCAGTTTAAACATATGTTTTGGGTGCTCAAAAGAACCGTCTCATTGAGACGGTTCTTTTGAGTACCCACAACATATGTTTTGGTTGAGAAATAAGATAATTATTTAAGATTACCCACCCTTATCTGGCGGCCTGATTAGTCTTTGAAATACCAACCAATGTTTAAAACCATATGCACCTATACTTCCACAAAACGCTTTGATGCGAGACTGTAACGGTAAATGCATTAAATGAATCAAGGGTAATTACTTAGAGGTCGTGGTAGAAGTGTAACATGCTTTTAACTGCCATAATAGGTAAAGAAAACAACCTTTATGGAGTGTCATATTAAATAATAAATATGCAATAAAAACAATCATACTTGTTTATTTGGTTTATTAATAACTACTGGACTCCTGGGGGGGGGGGGGGGGGGGGGGGTTGTTGAAAAGGCTTGGGTTTCAACATCACCCCAGGGGCTCAGCAGATATTAATGCATAAAAAATCATGTTTAATCCTTAGTCACCTGTGTAATTTTGTCTATCATTTTGAAATAAAGGTTAAACTCTTTCCTTTACTAGTGGCAACTTTTGCAATTTGCTGATAATCTTTTCAAACAGTTTGGACCCAGATCAGGCCCAATAAAATTTCGGGCCTGATCTGGATCCGAACTGTTTGACACTCCTATAGTGTTCCTGAAAGAATTTACAGTAAAAACCTGTCTTAAATGACCACTCAAAAAAAGACAAAACAAAGGTCTTAACCACAAACGGTAGCTTAATGAAGGTCGAAAGTATTGCAGTATGCTCTCTTAGAGCATTCTGCAATACTTTTGACCTGCATTAAGCGATAATCGGTCTTGAAACCCAATTTTGGTCTTCTTTTATAGTGGCCACTTAAGACAGGTTTTGCTGTATTTAAAAGCCATTTTGAAAAGTGAGCAGATATTTCCCATTATGCAAAGAGTTATACACTTTTCTATATTTACCTTTGTTATTTCTTCTATCTCCTTTAAATTGACATTTTTCTTCACCGAGAATAGATCATCCAGCTCCCCCTTAACATCAAAGGTAGACCCACTTCCTGTCCTTTTGGCATCTGATTCATTGATTCCTGAATTATCCTCATCTTCTGAGCCACTAGAGTCACTCTCTGAACTGGTGTCAGACTTTCTCTTATTCACAGAATCTTTAGTATTTGACCTTATTGTTTCACCGTCACTATCTTCAGATTCCTCACCAGAAGTTTCTGAATTTTCTTCATCTGAAGACATTTCTTTCAATTCACTTTTTACTTTTAAATGTTTTGACTTTGCTGTGGCACTGGGAATTTTTAAACTGCTCTCTTCCGAGGAACTTTCAGAATCAGAATCCTCTGAATGACTCTCATTGTTAGTAGATCTATCTTGTTTCAGTTTACCCATTTTAGATTTTTCAGTTTTGTTTTGCTTTAAATCTGATTTATCTTGTTGACTATATTTACCAAGTTTTCTGTCATCACTTTCAGAATCATTACTATCACTACCTGATTGATCACTGCTAGCATCAGAGTTATCACTTAAACTGTCTTGCTCCTTGAGTGGGTTCGTTTTATTAGTTAATTTATTGGTCACTTTTTCTTTTACTTTCTCAAGTTTCGTCTTTAATCTCATTTCAATTTCCTTCTGGTGTCTCTTAAGAAATCTCACTTTAGGAGGAATTGCTAAACCTAGAGATCTAAAAGTAAAGAAAAAATGTTGGTAAGTCCATGTTATAATTGTATTCTTCACATAGGCATTAAGTTATTGCATAATTCTTTCTTTGTATACTATTATCTACAGCTGATGATTTTGCAAACAGTTTGGATCTAGATCAGGCCAGACATTCTGACTATTTCCCATAAAGAAGTTTTTGGGAAGGTTATTTAAAAAAAAAAACACCCTCAGCAATCTATACTGACGGACTTTAAAAACGCAACACTTGGATAGGAGCTTTAATTTATGTCTCAAAAAAGAAGGCAAAACAATCATTATGGTGGTATGTTAAAGAGAGTTCATTTGTAAGTAACACATAAAAAATTTGTTCAATTGAAATAAAGTTAACGCATTGAAAATGTAAACTTTTTAGACAGGGGTCAATTATTTCATGTGACAAAATCTTATCAATGGAAGATTCCCTACGTTTTTAAATTATGAAACACGAGAAGTATCAAATTTGTTTCATTGACTTCGTTAGTCTTCGAGGAATCACTCTCATATTGTTTGGCAGGTCTGCGATATAGCCCATTTGCTTATTTGACGTTTGTCTGTTTGTACCCTTTCATTCGATGGCTTTAAATCTTCTCTTCTTAAGAAATTTTTCAGTGACCTAAATTTATATGGAGCAGTAAAGTCATCAGGTTTAGTTATACAATTAAAACTAAAGTGTTTGCTGATGAAACTTACACATGATGACATTATCGAAGCAAAGGAAATTTGCATTCAACTGTCTTTTGGAAGATATAAAGGGAAGTAAGTGTCTGTCAGTATACAAAAAAAAAAAAAAAACAAAAAAAAAAAACACATGCAAAATTACTCAGCATGCAAAATACACATGGGTGAAAGTTCAACATATCCAAAATCCTGAACTTTTGAAACTCCAATCTTAAAGCTCCAATTAAAAGCTTGCAGTATGCCCACTTAATTTTCACAATTTTAATTTTAATGGTCAATTGTCTTTAGACAGACTGTATATAATCCTGAAAACTTTAATGTGGCCAGATGTTTAGTTTTTAGTCTTAACCATCATTTAATTTCAAACTATGTGTATGCAAACAATGTGAGTATTTAATGCTAGAATGGATGTTGATAGGCAGAATCGTGAATGCCAAAAGCAAGTGGTCTCAGTATGGCAAGAGTTTTAAAGTATTGTACAATTACCTTGAGAATTTTTTCATAAGCGCTTTAGGGACTAATTGCTAGGGTGGAAACTAAGAGAGGGAAACTTGAATATCTAAACCAGGTGCATGGCAAGAGTTTTTTAAAGTTTTGATTCTTGTGATAGTTATGTGTGGAGATCCAGTGTGAAATTTGCCATGGGTGCAGCTCGTCAGCTACCTGGAAAGGAGCCCACTGATGTGGATGATGCTCCTGCATCTGCACGTTAATCTAAATGCGGATGATGATGATGATGATGATGATGATGATGATGATGATGATGATGATGATGATGATGATGATGATGATGATGATGTATAATTACCTTGAGAATTGTTCAACTTTTTCATAAGCGCTTTAGGGAATAATTGCAAGGGTGGAAACTAAGAGAGGGAAACTTGAATATCTGAACCAGGTGCATAGCAAGGGTTAAGTATCTATATTTACATTTTCAAGGCAAGCCTTTAATGAATCTTTAGATTTTGCAACCGTTCATAGCCTCATGAAAGACATAATTTTGATTGACAGCTGCCAAGCTCACTACCGAGTGCAATACGTTTCAAACATCAAATTCATTCACCAGAAGTGACACTGGTGTTGTGGTCGACTGCGAGCCACACCGGAGTCGCACGTGCAAAACAAGCCTCTTGTTTGCTCCATTGGTTGTCCCTGTTCACACTTCCCTTACACTCCAACAATACGGTTACGAGGGCTGTTCAAATATGAATGCAAGTAGCTTCATAACTTTCTTTACATATATGCTACGATAAAATGGTAAACGTTTCTAGGACTATATGTCACCTTTAAACTGGCACCATGCCTAAAGAAAAATACAGTATACTTATCGAGTTATAGCCCTTTGATTGAGGGTCACGTTAGTATACTAACAAACTCAATGCTTGAATGTATACCAGTGATAAAGACAAGCGTACAATTCTTCGATAAATAGATGTTATTTCTTGAAATTTTTAAGGAAGTATCCCCATATTCTCACATAATGGTTATGTGAAAGTTGTGAAAATCCGACATGTTTTTATTAAATTACAACAAATTGTTTTCACTAAACTCTCCTTATGTTTGCAAATAAATGGTAAACAAAACACCACCTTTCAGTTTTCAGTTAAACCTATCTATAACAAAATACACGAAGCAACATTTAAACTAGTTTTAACTCAAAGACAAGATGTTGATCGCTCATACTGAGTTGTTGCTACAAATTATTGATTGATGGTGGGTAATTTTTAAGCGCTAAAAAGATTTTTATTAAGTCAAAAATGCCTTAAGCGAAAAGGTTATAGAATTGATACTTATTTTTTTTTGTCATAACATTGCGGACTTATTCAAAATTTGAACTTAAACTTTAAGTTTGACCACTATAGGCATTATTTACAATAAAATTACTCACCTGGTCTTGAGGGCTTGACTGATTGAACATATTTTAATTTATGTTAACACGTCATTAAGAAGCAGAAAAATGCTTGAAAAATGATATAAAATGTGATAACTCTGTAAATAGAGGACAGCACGTTTTGAAAACTTCCTTATGACATATTTAGCATGTTTTCAGCAAAACGCAAAGAAAACTACACAGCGATGTTCATTATTCCATCACCAGTAAATAACTCAAAATGACGTTGATCATAAATTTAATGACGTCACATACGTGCCTGTTTGCTCGAGATTGAAACAGGATTATATAAACTTTTTCCTGCAAGCAACTTTTGGATTGTTACTTAAACTTGCATCTAAAATTTGGTGCCATTTTGTCTAAAACTTACAAAGATATGACACTATATCCGCACATGTACCAAAACATGCGTTGCAATTTGCTTTAGAAAAACATCAGTATACAGGAATGACCTTTATATAAGGTTCTGTAACTCAAGAAATAAAGTGGCTGTTTTTTATGTTTGGTGCCATTTTAAAGGCGACAAAAAATTCTTTCCAGAAAGGTATGACATTTTGTCGTAGCATATATGTGAAGAAAGTTATGAAGCTACTTGCATTCATATTTGAACAGCCCTCGTAATATGATTACATATTAAATACAAACCTGTTTTTTTCCTGAACTATAAATAATTTCTTTATTTTAGATATTTATAATAAAATGTAAATATAAGCAATAAATTCAATTTGTCCTGTTCATGGAATCATGAATACTTCGGGTCTCTTGCAAGAGACCCAAAGTATTCATGATTCCATGAACAGAGACCGGAAGTATTCATGATTCCATGAACATTCCAAAAATCAAATTTATTTCTTAAAGCTGCATACTCTGTAACTTTTGATCTTTCAATTTTAGAACTAATGTTTCTATTTTTCAAGAACACAGAAAAAAAACGAAAATTCAGGTATACATTTTACCAATTTCGTAAATCTTAACAAATTATCAGTATCAAAACAACAGCATTTATGTTAAAATTAACTGTCTAGAATTATTAGAGGGACGCAAATAATTACCAACACACCTGTTTTTTATAAGATAATTCACTTTTCTGTGCAGTTTTCAGCTATAGTGAACAGATTTATTGTGAAAACATAACTTAATTCTACTTTTACAAATGATTTAAAAGAAAATAAAAAAAAATCGAAAAATGTTCATAGTTGCAGACTTAGTCTCTTTAAATAATTACCTTGAGAACTGTTCAACATCCAGAGACTGTACATTAAACACTTTTTTATTGCCCATCAAGTGCACTGATCGCAAGTAGGACACAAATGCCTGCAAGAGTAAAATAGTTTTAAACTTTTTTGGATGTTGGTTAATTTTCCATGCTTTTTTGTTGTCTTCAGGTTATAAAAAAAACCCTTTTAAAAATATTTCATGAATAGTTGAATACCAAACAAGTGTTAAACAGCTTGTACCCTGATCAGGCCCGAGGTTATAAAACATTTTTTAGACTCAACTCAGCTAAGCACGAAATTTATCCTGCTCATAAATGTTAAAATGCCAATAATTGTTGGCATTTCAACATTTATTAGCATGATAAATACAATATCTGAGAGACTTAAAGCAAGAAACATCTTTATTTGTCTGTATTTTGGTTTTTATGAGCAGTTGAAATTTCGTGAACAATTGAGTTGAGTATGATAAAAGTTTTATGACCTTGGGGCCCAGTCTGACATTTTGTCAGGCCTAAAATGTCAGCCCTGATCAGGGTCCAAACTGATTGCAAAGGCTATCAACAGATGACAAGAGTTGCCAACAGCAAGAAAAGAAATGAAGACATGGAATGGGAAAGCCTGAATTTACTCCTACTGTATCTACTCTCCCATGGGTGAAAGTTCAAAATTTTGAAAATCCTGAACTTTAGATATTCAAATGTCAAAACTTGCATTATACCCACAAAATATCAACAATTTTCAGTTTTGATGGTCAATTGTCTTAAGAGAAACTGAAAATAAATCAGAGATGCTATAATAAACTGTTTAATTCAGCATTTTGAGGCTGACTTTCTATGGAATCACTTAATATTTGTTTGTTTGATTTGATTCTTAATGTTCCATCAACAATCTTTCTGTTATAAAGGGACGTGTCTTCCTGGGTTGAACCTGTACTAAGCTAGGATTAATGTTCTTGCTCAAGGAAACAACGCAGTGACGCTGGTGAGGCGCGAACCCGTGGCCCCTCGGTCTCGAATCAAGCACTCTACCACTGAGCCACTGCGCTCCCTGCGTTATGTGATGACATCAAATACAATGTTGGTAAAAATCTTGATGTTTTCACACAAAAAATGTGATTTCAAGGTATTAAACGCCATATGATAAATAGATTCTTAAAATTTGTGCTCCTGTATTATTGAATTTATTAAACTTGTTTAGCCCAATTTAGATTCTAAATTGCAAACAGGAAATCTACCAATCAAAATAATGAAACAAACAGATGAAAAACCATTAAGGAAACTGTCTATATCCATTTCTCACGACTTACACTGCTTGTTCATGCAATTTCAGATGTGGGAAAATATCTGCAAGTAACATTTATGGATTTTCAACAACAATAATAGATTTTTCTTGACATCAAATCTTATAACATAATTTTCTGATAACCTCTAATACAAAATTTGATACTGTTCAAGAATGTGCATAGACCCATATATGAATGCTTTTGCTATCAGTACCTACCCTCTGAGCAGTTTCTTTCAACTCTGGGAAAGCAGCGCAGTTAGACTCCAGTCTTGACTGTATACTGTTTAGACGTTTTTGGTTAATCCTGTCAAAAAAAGATACAATATTAGTTTTTAAGCAACCCCTTCCCTCCCCCTAACCAACACAAATCTATACCACTAAAACATTTTGTGTGTTTTGGTTCTCTGAAAACAATATAGTTTAAGGCTTAATTTTCATAATGAAGTTCACATTTTATTACATGTATATGATTAACCCTTTTAGGACCGGAAACACCTAAATGGGTACTTTGGAGACCCAGTGAAGACCCAGATGCAATCAGAGTCTTCACTGTTTTCCAAGACAAAATCAATTTTCAGAGAAAGAATATGACCCCTCCATATATACAATGGACCATCCTGGCTTAACTGTATCAATTCCATTGGTCCTAAGAGGGTTAATACAGCCATGCTCCAAGCAATCAGCTGAGATCTAATATGTAGTCACAGGTTAGTTTTCTATGTTTAAGTTGATGCTTTACATCTGAGCTAACAAATTTTCATTCATGTCAGGACATAATACCATTAAAGTGGGTACTAGCAGCATACATACCTGATTTTGCTGATAGGAATTTTCTTAGTTTTCAGTTGTTCTAGCATGCCTTCTTCTTCTGAGGGATTCAACACTAGTAGGGCTTCTCCATCTTTCTCATATCTATATAAAATATCACATTCTATTCATCTTTAACCCTCAACACTTTTCATACTGTTTGATATTCCCATACATATTGATTATATATAAGTATGCAATAGTCCATTTTGTATTTATGGGGCCTAAGGTCAAAATTTCTCAATAATTTATGCTCCATAAGATTTTCTTATATTTGCAAACAGTGCAGACTCTGAAGAAATGCTGTGTTTTGGGCATTTCATCTGGGTCTTCAATGTTTTCCAAAGTACCTGTCTATAGATATCTAGCCCCAGTCACTAATATCAAATTTTGTTGTAATTTGGTCTCATCTATTCAACCACTGCTTTTTAGGCAAATATTGGGGGGAATCTAAGAAATATGATCAAAATAACACATAAAATTAAAACCCTTGTAATGCAGAATATATTTATGCTTAACGCTCATCCCCAATATTTATCCAGCAATTATTTATGCACAACACTCCTACCCAATATTTATTCCGTTAACCTGCAGCATTCCAGTTGTAAGCATGTATTTTCAATCAGAGTGGAAAACAGTGTGGGTCCTGACCGATCTGGATCTACAGTGTTTTCACAAAAGGATAAATCTGGGTTCAGCAGGACAAGATATTAAACATTAATTTAAAACATTGATTTTCTACATTTTATCAAAATCTGCAACTTTTTCTGGCATGGTTATTATACTTTTTTTTTGCAATATCTTTAATATAAGACATCATCTCTATTAAGCCTCTGACCTTATGACAGAGGATTCAAATTATTGCACAAAGTTAATCAGTCTTCTCTGTGAATTCAAAGCAGAAATCAGGCCTCGAGGTTATAAAACTTTTTTACTCAACTCAGCTGAGCACGAAATTTATCCTGCTCATAAATGTTAAAATGCCAACAATTGTTGGATTTTTAATATTCATTAGCATTATAAATACAACATCTAAGGGACTTTAAGCTAGAAGCATCTTTATTTGTCAGTATTTTAGTTTTTATGAGCTGCTGAAATTTCGTGCTCAGTCAAGTTGAGCATGAAAAAAGTTTTATAACCTCGGGGCCAGGCTGTGTGAATGCTGGGTACGCCTCATATAGCGATTTGGTCATGAGAATACTTATCACATAGGTATTAAGTGAGTCTTTAAATATTTGTATGCAGGATAGCTTTGTATCTTTTTGTCCTCTACTGTTATTTAAAAAAAAAAATCAAATAAATCTTTCAGGAGAATACTATCAGAGTGTCCAAGAGTTTGGATCCAGATCAGGTGTTTTGTTGGACCTGAAACTTTTATCTGCCCATTTTTCTGGGCAATCCTGCATTAAGACTGTTCGAGGTCCTTTAGTCAGTTATCATAACATCTAAACATGTCCCTTGACTACTAGATGAGCAAAATTTAGTGGCAAACAGTGTAGGCCCTTCCATCAGGTTTTAAGGGTTTTTTTTAGTGATAACTCAAATTCACAAAAGATTCAGTTCAAATTACCTTGCTGTTCTACCAACTCTGTGTATGTATGTACTAGCATCTTCTGGACAGTCCAGTTGTACCACCCAGTTCACGGAGGGAAAGTCTGGTGTGAAAAAAGGATTTACAAATTAAAAAAGGATCAAAAACACTGCTTATCAAGTTTCAACAAGAGGACCCAAGAGTCCTTTAATATATGATGTATTGGCCTGTGGCTGTAGAGATATCATTAAAAGATATTTCTATTTTTAGCTCTGGTGGCCATGTTGTTCAGCTGAGCTAAACATTCTGATACATTTTGGTAGAAGGCATCATGCGGAACATTTCTGTGAAACAATATTGAATTTGGAACAGTGGTTCAAGAGTAAATGCTGTTTAAAGACATTTCTTATCTAGAGCTCTAATGGCCCCTTTCTTCAGCGGAGCAAAACCATTTGTGCAATTTTGGTAAGTGGTGTTATGAGGAACAATTCTGTGAAACTATTTTGAATTTGGGCTAGTGGTTCAGGAGGAAATGCTGTTTAAAGATATTTGTTATCTAGAGCTCTGGCAGCTCTTTTGTTTAGTGGAGCAGAACCATTTGTATAATTTTGTTAGAGGGTATTATGAGGAATGATGCTGTGAAATTATTTTGTATTTAGACCAGTGGTTAAGGAGGAATGTTGTTTAAAGATATTTTTATCTAGAGCTCTGGCAGCCCTTTTGTTGAGCAGAGCGGAACCATTTGCGCAATTTTAGAAGAGGATGTTATGAGGAACAATTCTGTGAAATTATATTGAATTTAGACCAGTGGTTAAGGGGGGAAAAGTTGAGATATTTCTTATCTAGAGCTCTGGCAGCCAGCAGAATCATGTGTGCAATTTTGGTAGAGGGTGTTATGAGGCACAATTCTATGAAATTATTTGATTTGAGCCAGTGGTTCAGATGACGTTTAAAATATTTCTTATCTGGAGCTCTGGCGACCCTCCTGTTCAGTGGAGGGGAACCATTTGTGCAATTTTGAAAGAAGGTATCATGGGGAACATTCATGTGAAGTTATATGAAATTTGGACCAGTGGTTCAGGAGATGTCGTTTAAAGAAAAAGTTAATGGATGGACGGATGAAGGACAAAGACTGATCACAATAGCTCACCTTGAGGCTTCGGCTCAGTTGAGCTAAAAAGCGCTATTTTAAAGTAGTTTCAGACTTTGTGTCATATGATAGAAATGCTCTTGTATTATTGGATTGCAAATGCAAGCTTCACATTTTTATCTTATTTCTTTAACTCTAGTTCTATCAACTCCTTGCCAAATAACAACAGCTGTTGCCACCTAAATAATCTGGAAAACAATCTTTCATTAATTGAGAGAACAGCAGACTCAAGTTTTATTGAATCTGTTCATGAGAATTAACGTTTATTACAACAATTCTAATGCCCACTAGCACCAGCTTTAGGGATATTCTGCTTTCTGTCTTTAAGCCTGCTACTTACCTAATCCTCTAGCAGCAATGTCAGTGGCAAAAAGTACAGCTGTTTGTTTCCATATGAACTGGTTATAGGCTGCTACTCGTTTAAGTTGGGGCATTCCACCATGTAGAGCTAACACTGTTATACCTGGGTGTAGCCTCTTGAAGGCCTCAAAAACATACTTCACCTGAAAAACACACCATGCCATGTAGGTATAGGTAAACAAAAAATTGAAATGTAAAAATGTTAATATTTTCTTATACATCTGTTCTAAATCATGTTGTGGGTGCTCAAAAGAGCCATCTCACTGAGATGGTTCACCTCACTGAGACGTTTCATCTCACTGAGACAGTTCTTTTGAGTACCCACATCTGATGTTTTGATTGGGAAATAAGAAAGTTAATTTTTAATTAATGCAGCCTGCCATGCATTATAAATGCATTATGTGAATAACTATGATAAAGATCGGTCTGCACATTTGTAATCACCTATGTTGTTAATCCTCTAGAAAGTTTGATAGATACACTTACTAAACTCAAATTTTTATAAATCTACCAGTGTATCAAGTCTTAGTAGCTAGACAAACAGATAAAAGCTTTACCTTGTCGCAAACCCAGACATACAAATTTTATGTTTGGAAGACTTTCCATGAACTCAGCACACATAGATCTGGTATTGATATTGCCAAGCTTACATTGAGGTGCCATGCCAAACAGAACATGGTAGGTACTTTTATCTTGCATTCTGAATTTGATATGATATCCATGATCATTCGTGGATCATTCTTAAGTCAGGGTTATGTTGGGATATGAAAATATATCATAGAAACTAATTTTGTATTTCAAAACTGACCCTCTGTAAAAGTCAACCCCAAAATCGTAAATTCAGGAAAAATATTGGAAACTTTCAAACATATTTATCTGGACATATGGTGTGTTTGTTTGTTTGTTTTGATTCTTTATGTTCCAGTCAACAACATTTTTGTCATGTCGGGACAGGTCTTCCTGGGTTGAACCAGTACTAAGCAAATGATAAAGCGTTTTGCTCAAGGACACATTGCAGTGCCTCTGGTGAGAATAGAACCCATGAGTCAAGCCACCGGGCTCCTCACATATGGTGTATTGAGCAGGACAATAATCAAGATTGTACCTCTTTACAGCTGGCAAGAAAGACAAGAATTTTAGCCTTCAGGTGACTCTTCAAGAAAGACCAGAGTAAGTTTAGCTTGTCATGTAACTCACATACCACATAACTCTGAAAAATAAGAATTATATAAGACCAGAGTAAGTTTAGCTTGTCGTGTAGCTCACATACCACATAACTCTGAAAATGAGAAATATATAAGACCAGAGTAAGTTTAGCTTGTCGTGTAACTCACATACCACATAACTCTGAAAAATAAGAATTATAGAAGACTAGAGTAAGTTTAGCTTGTCGTGTAACTCACATACCACATAACTCTGAAAAATAAGAATTATATAAGACCAGAGTAAGTTAAGCTTGTCGTGTAGTTCACATACCACATAACTCTGAAAAATAAGAACTATATAAGACCAGAGTAAGTTTAGCTTGTCGTGTAGCTCACATACCACATAACTCTGAAAAATAAGAATTATATAAGACCAGAGTAAGTTTAGCTTGTCGTGTAACTCACATACCACATAACTCTGAAAAATAAGAATTATATAAGACCAGAGTAAGTTTAGCTTGTCGTGTAACTCACATACCAAATAACTCTGAAAAATAAGAATTATATAAGACCAGAGTAAGTTTAGCTTGTCGTGTAACTCACATACCACATAACTCTGAAAAATAAGAATTATAGAAGACTAGAGTAAGTTTAGCTTGTCGTGTAGCTCACATACCACAAAACTCTGAAAAATAAGAATTATATAAGACCAGAGTAAGTTTAGCTTGTCGTGTAACTCACATACCACATAACTCTGAAAAATAAGAATTATATAAGACCAGAGTAAGTTTAGCTTGTCGTGTAACTCACATACCACATAACTCTGAAAAATAAGAACTATATAAGACCAGAGTAAGTTTAGCTTGTCGTGTAGCTCACATACCACATAACTCTGAAAAATAAGAAATATATAAGACCAGAGTAAGTTTAGCTTGTCGTGTAGCTCATGCAAATTTGTTTCCAACTCATGAGATATCTTGTCAACAAGAAAGTGCCACACCGAGGCCAGCACTGACGGGATTCACACAAAAAAACAGTATGTTCTCCCCTTCAGTGGGGGGGACATTAGTCAGAAATGCACGTCTTAAATTATGCTGGTCCTGTTTGATGATTTTTGCCAATTGTTCATGCAATTGAATAAAAATAGATATTACAGCTTTACATAAAATACTGTCCAGCCACTAGGGCTGACTAATCGAAGCCAAAATGCTAATCGATAATCGGTCCTTGCATTTCTATATATAACCGATTAGTAATCGCTCAAACTTGACAGAGGGTCTCGGAACATTTTGACTACTCTTGCATGGTCAATGACATTGATTTCCTCATCATTTCACAAAACAACACTATGTAGCTCGTGCTATATATTCAAAAGATAATAAATTTTAAATTAAAAGTAGCACCTTTGTTCAAAACAAGCCGTCATCCACTCTGTTAGAAGAAAATTGACTTTCTAATTTGCAAAGTCGGTAATTGAACTCGCTGTCGGCAATTGTTGTTGTCAGTTTCACTTTGCGTGACGTCATATAAAAGGAAGTCAAGTATGCATGGCACGAACACCTTTGTGTAAAATAAGACCCGCTGTAAACGTCGGTAAAATTGAAAACTTCTTAACTCGAATTTAACTGCGGAAAAAAACTTTCATGCTAGATTGTGCATTTAATGAGGATTTCGTGATTTTTTTTAAACTTTAAAACCGGCAGAGAAGTGCAAGTTTAACTTTTTCAAACAATCAGTTGTTGAGTTAGCCTGCAGAGTACAACGTTTTACTACTTCGTAACAGAAATTTATACACATCTACTGTTATGACAATGCACTTCCGGTCTAAACAAAAAATAATGCGAGGCAATTACGCTTGGATTTTAAATGAATAAATAAACAGAACATTCAATAAAAGTAACTGATTTTTGAATTTTCATATCGATAATCGTTTTTCTTTTGTATATCATCCGATTAACCGATATTTCGATTAATCGTGCCAGCCCTACCAGCTACATAATTAATATCCAAGTTATTCAAAAAAAACTTGCGCAACTTAGTCACGATTGCATATGGTAGTTTTTGTTTGCTCTGTTTCAATGGCAAATGTGGTAAATTGCATGGAAATAAACATCTTCCAATTTCAGCAGTGTTTCCGCGAGAGTGAGTTTCTAGCATTTTTGACGCAATAAATTGACTGCTGAAGCACTGACAGTTTGTCTGTGCGTTTTTCGTTGACAAACACAAAAGCAGGAGGGAGAACAAAACTCCGTCATTTTTATGTGCGGAGATCAGAGGTCTTCCAAGTTTACCTCGATGATAATGCATCTATAAATATTTTTCCTGTGGAAAATAGACCTGCGCACAAATATCTTTGCTGGGTATTTCCATGACGTATCTGATTTATTTCAAAAACAACGACTGCGCATGTCAAATGTCATTGGCGATTCGCACAGATTGGGTTTCGTTCCAAATAATTTTGGCTTGTTTTGCTCTCATTGCTATTTTGGGGCATTATACAGCATAAATTTTTAAAGAAGTAGTCTAGAAAAGAAAGTTTTCTTTGCTTCAATACACCAAAATATATATGACAACGATTTTACAAGAAATGAAATCAATGCATCACTTCTATTTTTAGACTGACCGTCTGCGCATGGGTAAAGCACTCAACTGTTAAACAACAATGGCTGCCCCGTCATGAAATTGGTATACAGACACTTTTATTTATTGTCGACTTTAACTACAAGCAACACAACATTGCATAATTCCCATGAAACAGAAAATGTAACAAAAGCCGTCGACCACAAGCCTACAGATAGTAAAATTCGAGACGACCATTATCTTACAATAGGGGACATTCTTCAAATACCTTTAATATCGATGCATACGCAGACAAATAAAAAGTTATTATTACGCAAAAAAAAAGTTCTGACCCTCTAAATTTGCCAATGACCCCCCAATTTTCAAACAATGGGTCATCAATGTTACCCCCAAAAATTCTGCTCTTGCAGAAACACTGATTTCAGGACTTTAATTAAGAGTGCGTAACAAAAAAAGAGTTCTTATTTCTCAACCAAAGCATATGTTGTGGGTACTCAAAAGAACTGTCTCAATGAGACAGTTCTTTTGAGTACCCAAAATATATGCTAAAAATTATGTGTAAGAAAATATTTACACTTATACGCTGAACTTTTTGTTTATCTAAACCTGTGCTGATCCTGCTTGATGATTTTTGCCAGTTGTTCATGCCTTTGAATAAAAACAGATATTACAGCTTTACATAAAATACTGTCAAGCCACATAATTAATATCTGAGTTATTCAAAAAAAAAACTTGGGCAACATACAGGCCTTTAGTTAAGAGTGCATACCAAAAAATTGTTTTTCTTATTTCAAAACATATGTTGTGGGTATTCAAAAGAACTGTCTCAATGAGACGGTTCTTTTGAGCACCCAAAACATATGTTCAAACTGATGGATGAGAAAATATTTACAATTTTACAATCAAAAAAATTGTTTATCTAAACCTATGAACTTAATACAGTCAAGATTGCTTATGGTAGTTTTTGTTTGCTCTGTTTCAATGGCAAATGTGATAAACTGCATGGAAATAAACATTTTCCAATTTCAAGGATTAAAATGAGCCGCGACATGAGATTTCCAACAATTTGGTATGTGCGATCAGCACATGCTAAGACCAGCCTGCGCATATGTGTAGTCTGATCAGAGCCTTTGCTAGTCACTTGCATATTCTATGAGTGTTAAGCTACTGACTGAACATCATTTGGAGTTTCTAAGCTTAAATGGAGGCTGTACATGCTCGTATGAGTCTACACTTGTCAAAATGCCACATTGTTGGAAATCACATGTCACGGCTCATTATTATAGATTAACTCCATTAACTCTTGTTTTGCTGATTTGGGATTTATCCTTTTTTGAAAACTCTAGATCCAGATCAGCTGGCTTCTGACCAGGGCATCTAATCATGCAGGCCTCCAGATAAGAGTGCATATTGGAAAATCATTTTCTTCATTTCTCATCCAAAACCTATGTTGTGGGTACTCAAAAGAACTGTCTTTTTTAAGCACCCAAAACACATGTTTAAATTAATGGGTAAGAAAATTAAAATTTTACGCAAATAAAATTTCCTAATCTTGATCTATGCATGCTGTTTTACACTGATTGAAAATACAAGCCTACCACTGAATCGTTGGTTACCAGGATGAAAATTGGGGAGAAGTGTAGTACATAAAATATTCAGCATGACAAGAGTTAAAAGGTACAAATAGTTGAGCTTGATTCATCCTAAAAAAGAAACAGACTTTTGCATGCTTTCCCTGAGTGTAATTGATCCCAGGGGAGACAACCAAACTGACCTGCTGAAGTTGTACAGGAGTGCTCTGTACAGAATGCTCATGGACAGACACAAAGACCGGTTCTGTTAAACTTAGGCGGGCTAGATCCTTCACTGACCTGAAACACATAAAAAATGGAAATCATAAAAGCACTCCAGATAATAGGGTACATAATCAGGGAAAACAAAACATATAATCAGCGCCCTAGATAAGCTTTTGGGTCAATTGGGTATTTACGCAACGTGGTTATCCTCAATTGAGTACTTGCAAAAACAATTGCGTATTTTCATATTTTTTACGCCACGTTCAGGGTTCATCCTAGGATGGGCCCGATCCATTTTGTGAGAAAACTATTAATGTTTTACTAAAATGGACTTTATTTTTGGCTGGGCCCCATATACAAGCTATTAAAATCTCATGTCAATTATGCTCTAATATGGATATTAAGGATTCTTGGGCCCATCAAATTTTGCAAAGGGCCCATAAAAATTTCAAATGGCCCATTAAAATTTGGAAATTTGCATGTATTTGAATGGGATATGGGCCATTGGCCCATTTTAAGGGCCCATCATCATTTTGGGCTAGGATTAACCCTGCACGTTTTTTTTTATTCTGTGATTACATGTTTTCTGGGAATGTGCTTGCTTAGTTATTCACTCCCATCGTCTGCCTTTCTAAAGAATTAAACTAGTGAATTTTATTGTACCTGAAGCAAATCTCATCCCCTTGTTGACATTCGAGCGTGTACACTTTGCAAAAGTTTCACTTTCATCATAGTGTTTTTCCGTGACATACTGGACTGGGCACCGATATTTTCATTAAACTAGAGTTAAATTGAGCGCTCGCTGGTAAAAAAAAATCAATACCCGACTGGCATTTGTTTATTACCCAAATGGAAACGAAAACGACCAAATGGTACGCAATGACATCCCATATAATTGCATATCGATCGTTAGAATTGCTTTTTGGTACGCACACATTTAATTTTAATTGCTTTTTTGAGGATTTTAATTGCGTATTTACGCAAATACGTTGCTTATCTAGGGTGCTGATATAATGTCATTAATCAAGCAATCTCTTATTAGCCCCGTTACAGGATCAAGGTCTGCTGTATAGGCCCAAGGTTGAAGGCCTTGGGCCAATACAGCAGACCTCGTGCCCACCTGTTACAGGTTTGAGGTCTGCTGTATTGGACCAATCCTGGAGGCCCTTGGCCAATACAACAGACCTCATACCTGTAACCGGGCCAATATGAAAGAACTTGATTAATTACAATTTTATCAATTAAGTAGAGGAATACCACCTGTATTGCATTTATAACAATGCACATAGTCTTAATATGTCACGTAAACATTTTATGACTTCACTTTAAAGTATGTTCCTAGACTACTAGTTGATGTCGCACCTCCACAAGAGCATGCCAAATTAAGTTGGTGTTACATCTACTAATACAGATATTCAATAATAAAACAGATGGTAAACTGGGCCAATACATGAAAAACAGTGCCAATGGAGTTAAAAACTTAAATCAGGGCTAATACAAGTTTTTTCCTGTACTGGCCCTGTTTTTTCTTTAAATTGACTTGTCTGTCATTTGTATGACACATGCCATTCTGTCGGTATAAATACCATACTATCACGATAGTTAATAAATAATTTGCTAAAAATGAATCCAATTTAGTGAAATTTTTGTAAAACATCATTTCAAATTGAAATTCTGGAGGAAAATTATACCATTCATTGTCTGAGCAAACCTTACCTAGTCTGTGTAGCAGAGAACAAGAGTGTTTGTCTTTCTGGAGGAAGGTTCTCTAATATACCATTCATTGTCTGAGCAAACCTTACCTAGTCTGTGTAGCTGAGAACAAGAGTGTTTGTCTTTCTGGAGGAAGGTTCTCTAATATACCATTCATTGTCTGAGCAAACCCCATGTCCAGTATTTTGTCGGCCTCATCCAATACTGTAGAAATATAGGAACCGCATTTACTCTAAATATATGAAGAGATTGACCTGAGCAAACAGTGTAACTGTGTTTGTTTTGTTTGTGTTGATGCTTTAAGACCCAGTCAACAATTTTTCAGTAATGCCAATTGTGATGGCCAAGTTTGTGAGACCAATGCAAAAGGTTTTAAATCCATTGGTCTACATTAACCCTAAAAGCGCCAAGAAAAAATGCATCTGAATGTGTCATTTACTGAAGTTGTCTGCTGCAAATAATTGCCTAACATTTCTGACGAATTAAGTATAGAAGCAAACAGAGTAGACCCAGAACAGACTGCTCCTAGAGCAGTCTGATCTGCGTCCACACTGTTTGATATAGAGGCTTCTTAAACATTTGAGCAGACCAGAAAAGCAGACGACTTTTGTTGCGATTGGCGCATTAAGGGTTAATAGACCACATAATTTTAGCTTGGCAGAACATTAGTTAGCAATGCACAGATGATAGTTTTCATAACCATTCCAAAAATCAATTAAAAAAATTCACTACAAATGAAACCTCACTGCAATTTGAATTTTAAAGATTTCATTACCATCCATTGAAATAGGATTCAGCTTTAAAGGCCTCATATCTAGAGTATGCAGTAACCAAATACTTTCTGTAATAAATGTTTTTATGTTAATATATTTTACTCAATTAACCCAGTTCAAGTGTATGGATTACCCATTCTTATCCTTGGACTTGTCTATTATAAATTTTAGGGTTGGTGGGTGGTATTTCTCATTGCTATTCAAATTTTTTAGAATTTTCTGTAAGCAAACAGTGAAGATCCTGATCCAGACACCTCATTTTGTGGCATCTGATGTTTGAGTTTGTCCCATTAAAGGGGGGCTCATCTTATATGGGTTAACCATATTGTATTCAGAATATCCAAGACTTGAGAGCAAGGCTAACTCTTTCCTTGCTTGCCGAGACTTTTGTCATCTAGGATAACATTTGCAAACTGTTTGGACCCAGATCAGGACCAACATTATGTCGGTCCTGATCTGGATCCAAACTGTTTGACACTCTGACAGTGTCCCTGAAAGAATTTTATGAAAAGGTTGATTTTGAAAAAAAAGTCCGCAGGCGACAACAAAAGCATGAATAATTACCCAGCATGCATAGAATTAATGTAAAAAGTTAGGATTATTTTGTTTGTTTGATTTGATTCTGTATGTCCCATCAACAATCTTTCAGTTAAAAAGGGACGGGTCTTCCTTGGTTGAACCAGTAGTAAGCTTGGATAAATGTGTCTTGCTCAATGACCACAACGCAGTGGCGCTGGTGAGGCTCGAACCTGCGGCCCCTCGGTCTCGAGTCAAGCACTCTGCCACTGAGCCACTGCGCTCCCTAAAAGTTAGGATTAGCACCTACCTAATATCTTTAGAGTATCAGCTGAGAAATACGATGTCTCATCCATATGTTGTAGTAACCTCCCTGGTGTACATATCACAATATTGGTCCTGTTGATTCTTCCTGCTTCTTCCTTTAATGGCTACAACAAAATAATGAACAGTGTCAAACAAAAACAAATATCTCTAAAGAGCCATTCATACAATTAATTTTGAGTTATCTGGTAGGCTGAACAATATAATACATAAGAACTATCATGAAGTCTTATTTGATTTCTTAAAAGCAAGAACAAAATCTTGATATACATTTAACCACCCCTCTCTGAAAATATAACAAAATGATTTGTGACATGCTCCGCATACACTGAGACACCCTCAAGTAAAGGTTCATAACTTTGTTATCTAAACTGTGATTTCATTCATATTTGTGGAAAATGTGTCCCAGATGTTTTTAAACATGTCAAACAAATTTCATAGAATTCCTGATACACAGTCTCGTTTTAAAACACAAGTCCACAATTTACTGGGACAACCCTCTCATATGTTCTGTGCTGCAAGTTTTAGGTGGGTGCTCTTTATGTGTGCAAATAACACAAAGGCAAAATCACCCTGCACAGCTATCAAGTTTTATTAGGGTAGGCAAGTTTTACTCAGCATGAAAACTACTGTTATATCTACAGTAAAACCTGTCTTCAGCTGCCACTCAAAAACAGACAAAACAAAGGTCTAAATGGCAAATGGTAGCTTACCGAAGGTTGGAAATACTGCAAAATGCTCTCCAAGGGGAGCATTCTGCAATACTTTTGACCTGCATTAAGCGATAATTGGTCTTGAAAAACAATTTTGGGCTTCTTTTTAAGTGGCCACTTAAGACAGGTTTTATTGTATATTTATTTACCTTTCCACCTATAACGAGACCAGCGGAGAAATCATGGTGTTTTCCTACTTTTCTCAGGACCTCAAACGTCTGGTAGGCAAGCTCTCTGGTTGGTGATATAATAAGGGCCCCAAGTCCATCCATTTGACTCCATTTCTTCATATACAAACACTCCAGAACCTAACAGCAGATATTAATTATGCAGTGATATGTGATTTCCAACAATGTGGCAGTTTGACATGCGTAGACTCATACCAGCCTGTGCAGCCTCCTTTCAAGCTTAGACACTCCAAAAGATGTTTGGTCAGTAGCTTAACATTCATCCAATATTCAAGCGACTAGCAAAGGCTCTGATCAGACTGTGCGCATGAGCAGGCTGGTCTGAGCCTTTGCTCCTCGCACATACCATATTGTTGGAAATCTCATGCTGCTGCTCAATTTGTTTAGAAACATTGATAAATAGTGTAGAATGTAGAACCAGATGAGCATCTCATTAGGATCTGCATTGCTTGCTGAGATAAAAATGATCATCAGGAACAGATATAGAACGAATCTGAAAATTCTTTTAAATGACCTAAAAAATAGTCTAAGTTTATTGCAAATATCTTTTATGAAAGATCTTATATTATATAATATTAACAAAATGTATTTCACACTACTCTAGAAATGAGACTTTTTTTCATCCAGCAAAAATAATAAAATAAAGCTTTGGTATCATTAAAAATTTATCATAACAATTAAAAGACATTTAATTAAATTTTATGTAGATTTTGCCAGATCAAATATGGCCAATGTTGGAGATAAACAAAATTTTGAAGTGTATTTTTTGAGATTTTTTTTTCTATCCATCAGTTTAAACATTTATTTTGTGTGCTCTAAAAAACTGTCTCATCGAGGTTTCATAATGTTTGCTAGTCTGAACAGCACTATAATACATGCAGGCATAAAAAGAAGACAAAATTCTCTGAATAAAAAATATTTTGAGTAAATAGCATGTCAAATTAAACAAACCGCTGTCCAAGAAAGCATGTCTTTAGAGTTTGTGACCTGGTTACACACATAACAGCTTTTTAAGCTACAGAGACAAGTTAGAATCTTAAACATTGGTTCATAGAAAGTGGATCTATTCTATTTTCCTAAGAGAACAAGTTAAACAAAACTTATCAGCATTAAAATGTAAATATTTTCTTACTCATCAGTTTTAACATATGTTTTGGGTGCTCAAAACAACTGTCTCATTGAGACGGTTCTTTTGAGTACCCACAACACATGTTTTGGTTAAGAAATAAGAAAATTAATTTTTTGTTACACACTCTTAACAAAAGTCCTATAAGAGAGAATAGGATTGGCCCTAGTCAGACTGCACATAGTCACAGGTTAATCTGAGACTTTGATTGTTTGAATACAACAACAACAGCAACAAAACAAAACAAAAAAACAGACCTCTAGATAAAAGTGGGAAATTAAAAATTAATTTTCTTTTTTCTCAACCAAAACATGTTATGGGTACACAAAAGAACCATCTCAATGAGATGGTTATTTTGAACATCAAAAACATATGTTTGAACTAATTCACAATTCTAAGCACAAACAGTTTGCTTATATCTGGACATTTGAAAGTACTCTCAAGATGAGGCTAACATTGGGCACTAACACGGAAAAAACTGTCTTTGCGGTTTGCGACCAGGAAGTACTCAAACCAGCCTGCTCAGCTACAATGACCAGCTAGAATAATGAAGTTTTGCAAATAATAAACATTATATTTTCCAATTTAGCAAATAACAAAGGTACATATGTGCATGCTGATCAGCACCTTTGGTGTTCTCATGCAACAAAAGTCAGGCTTTCCAGTGGTCTAGATAAGGATTTGGACCAATGGGTATTTCACCCCCTACTTTTGAGTTTAATGAGTATTTTACTCCATATCTAAAATATCAAATTGCAGAAAATGCAAAGCCTTGTAAAAAGACCCAATATTTGCCTGACATATTTTAAAGAAAAGTTGCTTGTATCAAATACATGTTGCATTTTAGGAAATCTTCCAAGATTTATACAATTGATGTATATAAATTAGTTTTTTCTTCCTAAGAATAAAAGATTTCACCACATAAATTGAATATCAGCACTGAAACCTAAAACTGCAAAGGGTATTTTACCCTTCAATTAAATTTTCAATGCTGAATTCAAAAAAATCAATGCTGAAATACCCTTTACCCCCTCTTATCTGGAGCCCTGGCTTTCTCATGTTGAGACCTATTTAACAGTCAGCTACTAACTGGTATAATAAATGCAAGTGTTTTCCCTGATCCTGTCTTAGCCGCACCAAGTATGTCTTGACCCTGTAGAGCCAGACCAATAGACTCTCTCTGTACATCTGTAGGTACACTGTATTGGCACTCAGTCAAACCTGCAAAATAATCAAGTACAGTGAAACATGTGTAAAAAAACACTCAAAAATAGACAAAACAAAGATCTTAAATTCTTAAAGACAAATGGTAGCTTAATGAAGGTTGAAAGTATTGCAGAATGCTCCCCTCGGAGCTTTCTGCAATACTTTTGACCTGCATTAAGCGATAATAGGTCTTGAAAAACAATTTTCGGTCTATTTGAGAGTGACTGTTTTTTCACTGGTTTTACTGCTAAACTTCAAGACTGGCATAGAACCTCATATATCGTATACACTGTGCTGAAAACCATATGCTTGTCCATAAGGGTAGTGACTCTGGTGCTTACCTCTTTGCATGCCGTGAATTTTTGCACGCTTTTTTTGTCGTCTGCTGCATTGTTTCAAAATCAACTTTTTTGATAAAAATCTGATCGGGATCATAACTTAAATAGTGTTTGCTTCCATGTTAAAATCTAGTCTCAAGTGCACTTGAATATATGCAGCAGACATTAAAAGCAGACAACATTTTCTAGACAAAAAATATAAGCAGGTTAAGGGTAAAGGCTAACTTGTATTAGACCTTTAGTTAAGAGTGCGTAAAAGAAAAACAATTTTCTTATCCCTCAACCTAAACATTTGTTGTGGGTGCTCAAAAAAACTGTCTCAACAAGACCTTTCTTTTAAGCACCTAAAACATATGCTAAAAATCAGGGGCTGGAAAATATTTGCAATTCTACGCTGAAAAGTTTTGCTTGTGATAATATTTTTTGCTTTTTCTTGTAATCAATGATTTTTGCTGTGGGCATCAGACAGGGTTTTTGGAGTCTTAGACTTACATTTTTGCAATACGGATAATAACAATTAGTCGAGTCATTTTTTCCTGTTTGATATTTAATTCCATGTGCATAAATAAACCTTTTCTTGAAATGTTTTTGTCTCTGTTTTTTACTACCAGAATAAGGACAACTTCACAAGTGTAACTGCAGGCCTCCATGTATCTGGATTTATGTAACTGGATTAAGGACAAGTAACAATTTGCCACCACAGGATGAGTAGGTCCAACAAAATTTTTCGAGCCCTGTATTACATTATGGTAGATGTTCTAAAATTTCGAACACTTGTTGCCTACCAAAAAGTCCTAGACAAGCAGGACAGACCCAGATCAGACGGCTTCTGAAGAAGCAGTCTGATCAGGGTCTCCCCTGTTTGATATTCTGAAAAGCATTTTGTGAATTCCAGCCCTGATAACCAACATTTAGTTGATAACTGAAAGAAATCAAGTGTTCGAAATTTTAGAACATTAATTTAACCGTACACTCCAGGGATCAAAATTTAGATTTTTAACCACTTGCTTAAAATAGCGAGTGGCTATTTTTCTCACTTGCTAAGATGCTGATCAACTTGCTTTTTCACTGAAAAAATTAGAGCTATTTTTGTTAGTAACATTGCAAATTTGAAAATTGAACACATTTAATTAACGTACGTACACTGCATTAATTGATAGACAAAACCAATTTAACATTTTAACCTTTCTGAACCTTTATTCAGGTTTCCTTGCAAACAGTGTGGATCCAGATCAGCCAGCTTCTGAAGAAGCTGGCTGATCAGGATCTACACTGCTTGCCATGCAACTTATGCTATGTTGCAAGATTTGGTTGAAATGAGAGTGAATTGTATTCACTTCCTAAAAATAGCAAGTGATGGCAATTTCTACTTGCTTTTTGGAGAAAACTACTAGCATAAAGCAAGTTAGCAAGTGCTAAATTTGATCCCTGCACTCAGAAACACACCTCATGATCTCGCAAGCATACTCTATTGACCAACTGACTGTATTTTCTGCACTGTATGTGGTTCCTTACTTTTGTCTAGTGCTATAAACACTTACCCTTCAAAGTTTTCTTTGACAGAGGAAAGTCTTCAAAGGATTTTATTTTAGATGTATCAATCTGAAGGAAAAAAAAACATATAGAAAAATTAAATATAGCCATCAGAGAAGATGGTGAATCCCCTGAGTTAAAAGCAATGAAAAGGCCAAATAAAAAAAAAATAAGTGTGTTTCGGGTAATGGGTCTGAAAATTTTAGGTAGGGAAGGCACACACACTTTTTTTTACTGGAAAAATATAATTTTATGCATTTTGAAAGGCATTTCGCCTTTCAAAATGCATAAAATTATATTTTTTTCAGTAAACATGAAATTTTTTTAGGTTTCACCTGTAAATTTAGGTAGGGTCGGGTTACCCTAAACAAAGGTATTTTATATTTGGCCTAAGCATTTTTAAATGCTAACCAAATATAGATAACTATATTAGATGAAATAATTATGAGTGTCACTGCAATGATGCAATCTGTAATAGTAAAGCATTTGTACCTCTAAATTCATCCAAGGGAGGTAAGTAGAAACAAATGCGCTGCAGAGCAATCATTCTGTCACCGAAGGAAACACTGTGACACTGGTACATGTTTATATCCATAGGTTTAGATAAACAATTTTTTTAGCGTAAAATTGTAAATATTTTCTAATACATCAATTTGAACATATGTTTTGGGTTCTCAAAACAACCGTCTCATTGAGACGGTTCTTTTGAGTACACACCTTATATGTTTTAGTTGAGTAATAAGAAAATTAAATTTTTGGTACACACTCTTAACTAAAGGCCTGATATCCATACCTCATATTATTAAATGCTCAAAGGGTATAAAAGTTATTGAGATCACAAGGTTTCACCTTTAAAATTTGCTTACAGGGAATAACTCAAGCAGAAAACAAAAGAGTAGGGATGTAACAATATATCGAATCTTCTATACATCATGATAGTTACTGCTCTGATAGGTATCCATAGTTGAAAACACTATCACCATAATCATGAATAACTATCGCTGATAGTGCATCCAACTATCGATAATATTTGATAGTATAGATAGCCAGGCAGATATCTTATATGTTTTAACATTTCTAATGGTATTTTGATTGATACATCATTATTGTTATGTTACATTTGATCTATTATATATAAACATGTGTTAACTAAGAGTTGTTGAGACATAGTCCTCATTTAGGACCTCCATGCCAGTATAAGATCTAGTTCAAGATTATTCGCGGATGATTGTGTAGAATACAGAAAGATAAATCAGATGATGACTGCCAGATTCTACAAGGTGACCTACAGAAGCTGTGGGATTGGGAGAAAAAATGGGGAATGTCCTTTCACTCAGAAAAATGCAATATCCTGTAAGTGCATAGAAAGAGAGCACCTGTCATATTCAATTGTTCGATCAAAGGCCATACACTGAAATGTGAAGAGTCAACAAAGAACTTAAAGGAGTTGAGATTTCACAAGATATGTTTTGGAAACTGCATATAGACAAGAACGTGAAGAAAGGTAAAAGTACCCTTGGCTTCTAGAATAAACAGTGAAGACATCAAGCAGGCCTCCAGATAAAAGTGCGCAACTGAAAATTATTATCCCCCGACGAAGTCAGAGGGATATAGTTTTGGTGTCATCCGTGCGTCTGTCCATTTGTCTGTCCGGAACCATATCTCAGTACCTATCGGTCAGATTTGATTCATTCTTGGTACAACTGATTAGTACCATGGACTCTCGATATCCTATAAGTTTGGTCAAAATCGACCCCTTAACACTTGAGTTATTGCCCTTGTTTTGGTATAGGCAATTATAAGGCAAAACCTATTTTAGCTTTTTTGTGTGATGATCTTCCCATTTCTTCAAAGCTATTATATATTTAACTAGTTTTCACTATAGACCATGGTTGCCAAGTGCCTGTAGATAAGCATGACAGTGTCAAAGTTTTACCCCACCCCCTTTGACCCCACCTAAGGGGTCAAAGATTTTAATTTCGCAATAACTAAGGCAATTGTTAATATTTTTGCTGAAATTTTGCATGCAGGCAGAGTAGCAATTGATATGAAACATATCAAACTTCAGTTTGAAGGCCTGGGTCGGAGTCTGTTGGGTGGACTTAGGGGGTGGGGCGGAGGCCAAAATTTAACTTTTTCAGAATATGGTCATGTTACATATCAAATTAAAGCTGACGATGCTGGCAGCAACATGGTAGAAAATATTTTGTCCACAGACACACCTTTGACCCAGGGGGTGGGGTCAAAAGGTCAAACTATATATTTTTTTCTGAAAGTAGTCATGTTGCAGATCAAATTAAAGATGACAACGCTGGCAGCAACATGGTAACAAATATTTTGCCCACAGACTTACCCTCGACCCAGGGGGTGGGGTCAAAAGGTCAAACTATATCTTTTCTGAAAGTAGTCATGTTGCATACCAAATTAAAGGGAATTGAGCACAGAGCACCATGAAAGCAAATATGCTGTCAATACACACACCAACGACCCCTGGGATGGGGTTTAAAGGTCATTTTTTTTTCTAAAAGTGGTCATGTTGCATATTAAATTAAAGTGGAAGAAGTGTATACCTACATGCAAGCTAACACTTTGAATTTACTCACACCCTTAACCTCTGGGGTTGGGTTTAAAGGTCAGATATGGAAATTTTGCAGATGTAAGTATACTTTTTATTAAACTAAGCACTAAAACATACTTGATTGGCCTTTGTTATGATCTGAATGATACTGAAGGTGAACTAAGGGTTAGATAAATGGGATTTATGTTTTGTGATTTACATGTTTCTCTCAAATAATCCTTCGATGGGGGATATAAATTCGTCGAATTTGTCTTGTTTTTCTTATTTCTCAACAATAACTTATGTTGTGAGTACTCAAAAGAACTGTCTCAATGAGGCGGTTCTTTTGAGCACCCAAAACTTATGTTTAAATTGCCGGGTAAGAAAATATTTACAATTTTATGCTAAATGTTTTTCCTTAACTGGGCCTATGATCAAGAGTGCTACACATATCTCCCTCAGTTGACCTAACTTAGAGCATTGCTCCACACCCTGGAATCCATATCACAAATAACAAATTCATAAGCTAAAGATGGTTCAAAAGAGAGCTGCATGGTACACTATGAACCGGTACCGTAACACAAGCAGTGTTTCGGAGATGTTGGACCACCTAAATTGGGAAACATTGGAATCCAAGACAAAGGCCCAGCTTACCATGATGTTCAGGATTGTCAACAGACTAGTGGACGTGACTTTGGAACAATACCTAACACCTGCATCAAGCCGAACAAGATCAGCCCACTCCCACAAGTTCAGACAGATTTCAGCCAAAACATTATACTACAAGAAAAACTTTTTCCCTCACACTGTCTCATTACATGGAATTCTCTGTTACCAGCTATTGCTGAGGCTCCTGACTTGGTATCCTTCAAGTAGGGGCTGTCCACCAGTAAATACTGAATCTGTAGTTGGCCCCAGCCCCCCCCCCCCCCCCCCCAAAGTCCCACCCCTGGGGCATGACCCAGGTGATAGAATAAAAATCCCGTCTGATATGTTTTGTATCTTTCATTTGTGAGAACAAACACAAAGTTTGGTATAAAAATCTTTGAAATTGACATGGTAACCGAAATTTAATGATACAGGTTACTTTTGTTTTGCTATCTACAGAGCTATATCTGCTTATGTTGTCAAAAACTGATTATCCCAGTATACTAGGAATAGGGGCCCGTACCCTTAGACATGAAGTAATTCCAAGGGGAAAATATTCTGGGTCCCCTCGGATTCGAACCCAGAACTCCTGCATGACAGTTGACCACTCTAATCATGTCGCTAAAGAGTTAACCCAACAGCGAGGCTGTTAGGAATGGTACTGTCACTACACTCTTCCCCCTTTTATTTCCTGAGAGCCGGGCATCAACCACAACCTAGGGGATCCCACTACCACTCTCAGAGGCCGTCTCAGGCGCTCCCGAATTACCGCTGCCACCAGTGAAGTAATTCCAAGGGGAAAATATTCTGGGTCCCCTCGAATTTGAACCCAGAACTCCTGCGTGACAGTTGACCACTCTAACCATGTCGCTAAAGAGTTAACCCAACAGCGAGGCTGTTAGGAATGGTACCGTCACTACAGACACTTCCTGCTTTCTATTAATACTGGCTTCAATCATATCAGTGAAACGACCGTGACAGGGCATGAACTGTATCCACACCGAGACGAGCGTGAAAAATTGGAATGCCACGTTTTCTGTACTGTACCTCTGTTGATTTTTCTTTCAGTGTGTGGATTTCTTCATCAATAATTTGCCAGTTCTTCTTTTTTGAATTATACATCTGTTTACGGGCCCCTTTACTCATCTTAAATTTGGACCTAGAACTACCAGGTTTCATTTTATACGACATGGTTATTGATTTATCTAAAACGTAAAAGTGAGAAAGTTCTTTCAACTCCTTGCTCGACTTGTGACATGTGTTTTCGCGTTTGTTGGTGATACTTATCTCCCATGTATTCTGGTTCCCGTTTTTTCAGTATGACTAGTTAGCGAAAGAATCTTCGATAGACATTTTCGCGAAAATGACAATATATAGAAAAATGTCAAGACTTGCTTGTGAGCACAGGTGATGCTTAATCAAAGGTCATTTGTTTCCAGTTTTCCTTATTTGCCCCAACTCCCAAATTAATGTAACTCATTTATTTATAATAACAACCAGCATTAAAAAATCTTCTGCTTGTAATAGCGTCTGCATGGAATCAAGACAACTCGTCAACAGAACAACTCGGCGACACACTTTTTGAGACAACTCGGCTTCAGATCGTGAGACAACTCGTCGACACTTATGAGACAACTCGGCGACACTTTCGTTCAAAGTTAATTGAACTAGGACTGATAATTATAATTGGTTATCAGGTGCAATTAGGGATAATAATATAATGTATATTGATTGCAGTTGATAACGTTATATTGTGCCAATGAGCAGCATTTCTGCATATGACTGCTTCGATGCTTCTATATATTGGTGATGAAATGTGTCCTACTATAAGTTTATACGTATGGAAATCGCAGTAGGTTGTTGACAGGATGAAAATTGCTTCACTTAATGCAAGTTTGGTTGGGGATTAGATCTAGAGAGAAGGCTTAGTCTATCCCAAGCCCATCAACCCGGATACACAACACTAATTGATTAATTTCAAATTCTTACAAAAAAGCAAGCGCACTTAATCAAAGGAAAGAATTAGTAAAATAAAATCAAAATTTAGAATTTAAGAAATTTTATTTTTCCATTAAATTAGGAGAATTTTTTATACAAAGTCTACAAGTTTGATTTACTTATTTCTTTACCAAAATGCAGACCTTGCGTAAAATGCTTAGATTATTATTATTATTATTATTTTTATTATTATTATTATTATTATTATTATTATTATTATTATTATTATTATTATTATTAGTTTCTTTCTCGCGTATATAATATAGTATATAAATTGAAAAAGATTGTTGGCTCTACTAATTTTTCAGCACAGTTCATTCAAATAATTTCCTAATATAAAAAGATTGGCTATAACATTAATGTATTGCAACAGACTGCATGCTTGTTGGTCAACCCAATCACGGTTGACAACTTTGCTTTCCTCTTTAATTACACGCTGGTGGGTCGGACTTAAGACTCCATGACGGTTCCGACTTAAAGACTTATCTATTGATGAGATGGCAGGGGTCTGATGCTTAGGCTGTTTGTCAGGCCCAGCAGGGTTTACTGTTGGATTTCTTTTGCTCCGGTATTCAGTTTCATTTACTGTTGAGACCTTTTCTTTGCTTTATCTCCTTTTTTATATCTTGATTTATATGTTCTAGGAGAGTATGCATTGATAAGTTAGGGGTCTTTCATGCAAACCAAATATCTATGTCTTGATCCACATCTGAATTAAGGGTGACGTTGGCGTTGTGAAACCGGTTTAAGCCCTCAAGTAAAATATTTTATCGCACCGTTCCGAGGCGGTACAACTGCACCCAATATTATGATGAAAGTACAGGGTACAATGAGGCTTTGCATATGATATAAAGATATGTACATATAACATAATATCAACTACATCCAATATAATGATATATATACAGGATACAATGAAGTTCGCCTATGATATAATAACACAATATCACATGCACCCAACATAATGATTAAATCACAGGACACAATGATATTTGCCTATTATATAACGATATTTATTCATAATATAATACCAACTGCATCCACTATAATGAATAAAGCACAGGATACAATGACGTTAGCCTACCATATAACGATATGTATACATAATATAATACCAACTGCATCCACTTTAATGATTAAAGCACAGGATACCATGACGTTTACCCACGATGTAACGATATGAATCCAACTGCATCGCATATAACAATGAAAGCACACGATACAACGAAGAGTAGACACAACAGCAACAAAGCAGTCACCAGGAGGCAGTAAAGGCGTTCCATAGCCATGTCTCATTAACTTGCGTCCTTTCAAAGTTACTGGAACACATTGTATGCCATCATATGCTTAACCACTTAGATAAACACTCTGTCCTGACGTCCTTAAACCATGTTTCCGGTCGGGCTAATCGAGTGAGACCCAGTTAGTTGTCGCAACACATGATCTGTTGTCATACTACGACCAGAACCGTCAAGTGGATACAGTGATCATTGACTCCAGCATGGACTTCAACACCGTACCCCATAATAAACTGCTACACAAACTAGAAGCCAAAGGCATAAAAGGACCTATGCACTATTGGCTTTCACACTTCCTGGCACAGCAGTTGATGTGCGTGGTAGTTGAGGGTGACAAGTCCTATATGCTAGTGCCACTCCTATTCCTCTGCCACATAAACGATCTCCCTGAAAGAGTATCATCACACATACGCCTGTTTGCAGATGACTCCCTTGTCTACATGGCTCACTCCTGCAGTCCATCAACACCTCCAACAAGACCTGGATAACCTTCAAAAATGGGCCCAGGAGTGGGCCATGAAGTTTAATGCCAAAAAGTGCTATGTCCTAAGCAGTCGGAACAAGTCCTCTCACTTCTATTCAATTGGTGACCATATCCTGCAACAAGTCCAGAACAACACCTACCTTGGCATTACCTTCTCAGACAACCTTAAGTGGAAGACTCTGCAAGAAAGCAAATTCCAGATTTAGGATTTCCTCCGCAGAAATCTGTACAACTGCCCTAAGTCATGTAGGAAGAATGCTTACTTGGCCCTAGTAAGATCTAAACTGTTATATGGATGCATTATTTGGGACCCATACTCAAAAAACGAGATGGATCAACTAGAAAAGATACAGCGATCTGCAGCACGCTTCATCTCTAAGGACTACAAAGTAAGAAAGACAGCAAGGATCAGAAATCGATACAATCAAGTACCACACCTGTCCCAGGATACCAAATGGGAAAGTAACAAAATCAGAATAAACAACACAAACAAGAGCCAAATCTTGACAGGAAATTTTTGTTAATGAAACGATGCGGGACAGTGGACTATCGACGCTGGAAGAAAGACGATGCCAGCTGAGATTAACATTCATGTACAAGGTAGTGGAAGGTTGTGTACTAGCAATTAATATCGAACGCTATTTAAAATCCCAGAGACCAAAACGTACCAAAAGAGTTAAACAATACGAAGACTGTGTAACCAAGAACATTATCGAAATCTCAGTGTGTAACAATTTCCAAATGCTTCAAACCGGTGATATCTAAAACTACAAAAAATCTTTCTTTGTGAGGACATTGTATGATTAGAATAGACTCAGTGATGACATTGTGACCTGTGATTCACTAGAGACATATAAATCACTCTTAACAATTTGGACTAAATAGTGCCTTCCTCCCCGTAGTGATAAAGCCAGTTGTTGTTGTTGTAGTTGTTGTTGTTGTTGTTGTATTTTAGAGCTCCCCCTTATTTATTCGGCGCACAAGTCCGTAGACTTTAAGTACCGGCTGGTGTATAATAAAAGTTCTGTGCTGGTGATAAATATTTACGGTTGGTGTAGCAAATATATACAGTTTCTCTGATACTGTCTTCGTTGGTTCACTGGAGCTTTCTCAATGTCACCACTCTTTTCACATGTAGTTTGTGCAAGTACTCCTTAGTGTAAAGTTCAAATGACCACAACTCCCCAGAATCAAATTTGTATATGTCGGTAAACCGTGACACACCAAGTGTTACCTGTGTAAGATAGTCAGAATAATATGGTCGTCCGACAAAGCCGGGCTCGTTGGCAGTTTCTCTATGAAGACACTTCTCTCTGTCTCAAAGAAGGTCGGGTCTGAAAGCCCCTGCCGAGCCGAGCTGCTGAGTGCCGACCTACATAGTTTATTTGTTCAAATTCATCCTGGGTGGTGATTTTTCATAGATAATTTTTATATAAATCATCATATAGACTAAAATCGATAAGTGGAACAAATACAATAAAAGTTAATAACTATTATTTTGATTTTATTGCTTGCAGGGGGACCTGAAAGCCACAGCCGAGTGAATCGAGATTTCAGTTGATTTTTATTGGAAATTTGAGAGGTCTTCTAGCAAGTTTGGCAAATATTCTGAAAATAAAAGATAATTGAAGAAATTTTTTAAAGGAATCTTGCTTAAAAATGCGTTAATTTCACGAAAATGGTCATTTTACAAAAGGCCACGTTCCATTCTATTTATAGACATTTTGATTATCTTTAATGAAATGACAATTAAATCTAAATTATAACTATTAACTATTATTATTAATGATCCGTTTATTGATTTTAGTCTATGTGATGATTTTAGATAAAATTTATTTTTGAAAAATCTCCACAGAGGATGATATTGAAAAAATAAACTATGTAGGTCGGCGGCTCGGCTCGGCAGGGGCTTTCAGACCCGACCCTCAAAGAAAGCACACTCGCCCACGAAATGCTGACGTGTCTCTGGATCCCAGCTTACAGGTTGGAATTACAGAATATTGGTTAAAGGTAGCCCTTATTGCTTGTAATATATATGTGCCCGTCAAAATCTTACATTTAATTTGTGCCCTATATGCTATCATGAATATTATCTCTTACGGTGGACCATATATGATGACTACTACCGACATTTACACAAAGGGTTTAAAATATTTTGTGGCCGACTTGCTTTCAATATCAGCCTTCCAAGCTGTCTCTACCATATCATGAACCCTGCAGTTGAGTATACCTTTCGAAGCCTCCCTAGATGGGGGATTAGACAATAACTCAAAGACAGATGACAATTCATAGTGAAGGATACTTTGAATATATGTGAAAATGCACTCACTAGGCGAGTCCTTCATTATCGCCTGCCTTCGAGATATTTCATAATCTATTGAACTTTCATCACTTATCATGTTAACAAACAGATTCAGTAAATTCTTATCCAATATTATCTTAACTGGTAGGATACGAATATTGTATTGGTGTCTACGACGTACCAACACAAAAACAGATGCAGAAAAAACTACTTACAAAAACAACAACAAAAAACCCAAACAAAAGCAACCCCAACAAACAACAACAACGACAATAAAATAACACCACGCACAAATCCGGATAGATTGGATTCGATTGAGCCACACTTCCTCTGGTACAAGATACAAGAAACTTTATTTAACGTCGGTATCCATAAACAAATAATATTAGTTACACGAGCTATTTTCCGACAAGAGAGCTAGATATTAATTTCCCCGATTACAGTTCCTGTTGAATAAGTATTAAACTATCTTGATCTTTACGCGAACAGACCACATTTACACATTTAGGGTTACCCGATATATAAAGCATGCACGGCTATTATGTCACTAGTCACTAAGGCTCGGAAACCAGTCAAGCCCAACCTTGCATCAGAAAACATGACGGCAGAAACCGATCAAATCCAGAAAAATTTGCAACCCCACCTTTCCAAGCAAGACCTATCATCTCTTGTTAGTTTAAAACGAATAAAATCGCTTTTATGCTTCTATAAAAATATGCCAGCAATTGACCAAAGTTCTACTTCAGTCTGAAATTTCACGCGGTTCATCCGAACAGCTGATTGTGAAATGTGGGTGGGTGGGGTAATATAGAGGAGCACTGAGTTCAAAGGCTGGCTATATTGCCAAAAGAACAAACATCATTAAATGCGCTACATTGATAGAACTGTATAGGCATAGAGTTTTCTACATGCATGAGCAGCCATCCAGTGTGCCTGATTCCTAGATTTTGGCCCATATGATATCCAAGTCCCTATTTTGTGTGAGCAGGCAGCAATGGCTCTGAAGAGATTGCATGTTCTGTGCAGGCTAAGCCTTCCCTGTTCATATATACGCCAAAATGACCCGGTAGCTGAGAGATAAATACACACCATTCAAAGGCACTTTGTTCTACTGCGATACGTTTTCAAGCCACGATAGGCGTGACCCGTTGTCGTCTGTGTTGACAAATCATATCTTATCTGCAGTGAAGCAAAGCGTGAACAGTGATTGACAGGAATACTGATGTGCGGATTAAAGTAATTACTCAAGGGTTATCGGATTATTGTTTCAGGCAGATGTGTTTTTACAAGACATCATTTATTTGACACTAATGTCACAACATGCATGATTGCATGGTGTCAAGTAAATGATGTCTCAAGACTCTATATACATTTACAATGATACTGCTTATATCTGGGTTTATTGACCAAGTGACTACAAGTTTGACCATGTGAGCATTACGGAGTCGGATGGCGGTAAAGTTGAAGTTCAAGTTACTTTTCCGAAAACCACACCTATTTAAACTCTTTGTTTACTTGTGTCGTCTGCTTATAACCTTTGAAAAGGGTTTGGACCCCGATCATGGGTTAATCCCCCAGATGCTGATTAAAATACACCAAGTCTGTTGTCACCAACTTGACATGTTCAAATAAGCCCTGAAGTGTTGATTAGCTATAATCTTTTAAATAGCTAAATTCGGCTGTCATATTGAGCTCTTGCTGTCATCTCTTCATCTTTAAGTATTGCTGTTGCACAACACATAGGCTGGTTGCACACAATTTGTAAATTTTGGCATTTAGTGGTATTGAAACAACTTAAAATAGTGGTTTATTTTTAGAGCACATGTAAAGTCTGATGAAATACACTGCCCATGTCCCACTGAAGTAATTCCTAAGCTCTCCAACATTGTTGTCATTTCCAACTTTTGTTGACATGCTTATTGGAAGAGACATACTGACAGGAGATGCTTGCTATTATTCAGTGATTATTCATAAGACCTCAATTAAAGAGTGTGTATTTGAAAATTAATTTTCTTATTTCTCAACCAGAGCATATGCTGTGGGTATTCAAAAGAAGCGTCTCAATAAGACAGTTCTTTTGAGTACCCAAAACATGTTTAAGCATATAGATAAGAAAATAATTAAGATTTTAAGCTTATCTGGGCCTATGGATTTTGTTGCAGGACAAGGGTAAAATGATGAAATATTATCAGTTTATTGGTAAGCTTTGTCTTTAGAAAATATTTCTTTTGAGTTAACAACCACATAGCGCTCAGTCTCTGTACAGCTACAGAGACTAGCTAGAATCTGGAATTTGGATGTAAGACGTGGACCTTTTTTCCCCATATGAATGCATGGTGCTAATATTAGATACATACTGTGACAGGCTGGTCTGTGTCTATTGTGTGTATACTATAGTGCATACAACATTTTTCCCCTCACAGGACCAGACTTTACAGAACTTTAGGAATCCATTTGATCACCAATTTTAAAAATGAATAATGCATATATAAAGACATCTACAATCATTGACATAAAAATGCATTATATTTAATAGAACTGTGTATTATTTTACTGGATATAGATACTCAGTGATTTGATTGTAGAAGACTGATTATTAGATACTTAGATAGATCATTTATGGATCAAACATTGAAAACAAATTGTTTAAAAGAGAGCAGAAACTCTCATACGTGTATATACAATCGTTTAAAATATTCTGATAGTGTAGAAAGTGATATAAATACATGTACTATGGAAGAAATTAAAAAGCTAGACGAAAGTCCCAAGATGGTGGAAGTGGTATTAATCATATTGTTATTGTTTATTTTTAAGGATTTTCTTGCTGATTTTAAGCTAGGACCAGGGGCCCATGGTTTTTAGAAACTTGGGGAAAAATGAAAATTAAACAATACGTCATAGGTCCAGATAAGCTAAATGTTTATGCCTAAAATTGCAATTATTTTCCGACTTCTCAATTTAAACATGTGTTAACAGTTTTGGGTGCTCAATAGAACCATCTCATTGAGACTGTTCTTTTAAGTGCCCACAACTATGTTTGGCTGAAAAGTAAGAAAAATAATTTTCAGATATACACTTGTGACTCCTATCTGGAGGTCTGGTTCTTGTTTATTTATCAATTAGTAATTGTATGTTTATGAATGTAGTGAAATAACCACCTTTCCATGTTGCTTACATGCATTGTATAAAATCTTTGGCTGTCATTTAATTTGATCAAATTTCCTTTTTATTTTTACTGTAAATTTCATGAAAATAAAATGTGTATGAGCCAGGACACGAGATTTTTGTACATCTTCCATTAAGGAGTAGCCATGTGTCGGGCAAACCTGTGCGTTGGCGCAGTCTCACCAGAGCATTCACTACTTACATTAGAAATGAGGTAGAGGGAGACTCAGTCCAAAAAATAGGTCTGTAGCCCCACTAGCTAGCTGTGCATGCACATTTAACTCTTGCCTCCAAGTGTTGTCTGCTGATAACATTTGCAAACAGTTTGGACCCAGATCAGGCCCGACAAATGTCAGGCCTGATCTGGATCCAATCTGTTTGACACTCAGATGGTATTCCTGATTTATGCCCCAGTTAACAATCTTTCAGATAAGTCGGGACGGGTCTTCCTGGGCTGAACCTGTACTAAGCAAGGATAAATGTGTCTTGCTCAAGGAAACAACTCAGTGACACCGGTGAGGCTCCAACCCCCAACCCCTAGATCTCGAGTCAAGCAATCTACCACTGAGCCCTGGTATTCCTGAAAGAATTTTTTGAAAAGTTGATTTTGAAAAAAAATCAGCAGACGACAAATAATGAAAAATTTTCCAGTGGGCAAATAGTTGAAGAGGGACAATGGCGTAGCCAGAACGCTGAAAAAGAGACTTCTGGATCAAGCAATGATTCTCTTCAATTGCGTCCTTTTTCAAATGGAAACTTCTCTTAAAGGAAAGAGTTTTCTCCCAGAGGGAGCGATTCTTTCCTTTAAGAGCGTTTCCTTATAGTATGGAAAATCACTTTTATCACATTAAGTGACCTCCCTTGAATGTTACTATTTTTATTACGCACATAGGTAATCTGCATAACGGGTGCTACGCCAATGAGTGACATGAATTTAAATGATCTCTCTTGGTTTGATCTCATTCTGACCAATTTCTGGGCTATAAATTTGTTATGGGGTGGGTATTGAATACCTTGGTAGGAAGAAAAAGGCAAACAAACAATTTTTTTTATATTAGCCTGAAACTTTTCCTCTATATAAGGGTAATGATGAGAAGTTATAACATGTATTATTATATTAGTATGGTAAATCTTCTAAAATTTTGAACACTATTAAGTAGTGAGTCTAGTCTGCCAAAAGGCTTATACAAACAGTGCAGACCCAGATCAGTCTGATCAGGGTCTTTCCTGTTTGCTTATCTGACAAGCATTTTGTGAATTCCAGCCCTGAAATCCAATATTTTATTCAAGAATAGAAAGAGAAAAGTGTTCAAAATTTAGAACATTTACCAAATATACCATTGTCACGCTGAAGGATATTTTTATGTAAGAACATTACTTCCTTATTGTTATCCTGCATCATTCTAGTTGTAAACATATATTTTCAATCAGAGTGGAAAACAGTGTGGATCCTGATCAGATGGCTCCATGAGAAGCCAGCTGATCTGAGTCGACAGTGTTTTCTAACAAGTATACATTTGGGTTCAGCAGGACCAGGGTTAATTGTATACATAAACATCTAACATGGTGTATATGTAATGTACCAAAATGTTTTATTTTGTAGAATGTTGATAAATTGACCCCCTTGACCCCAGAGGTCATCAGCAGACAGGCCACAATCAACATAGGTTAGTATCTGTGAGGGGGTAAGAGCCGAACTGAAACAACGTTCCAGAAAAACACATTTTTGGGCGTAAACTTATGATTATTTTCATATCCATCTGTTTGTTTTTTGTTTTGTTGCTTTACATCCCAGTCAACAGCTATGGTCATTTCGGGATGGTCAGTTCACCTAACCACACTTTTTCCTGGGCAAGCTTGAACAAGCAGTTAACCAGTACTTCATGCACATAATTTCCCTTGTAACTGACAACAGCCCTTCTTGAATGAATCAGCAGAAATGAGGAGATTTAGAATGACCGTAGAAATTATTTTATGATCAATCTCAACGAAAGTATGGGACGGGGCAGGGATTAAACTTATGACCCTTGGATCTGCAGTCAGGCACGCACCTGTAGTCAGACACGTTACTGTCTGTGCTATGCGGCCCGGTATATCCATCTGTTTTATCAAATATTTTTGGCAAAGGTTCTCAAAACATCTTATTGAGATGGTTCTTTGAGTAGTCAGTACCCACAACAAATGCTTTGCAGGCCCATCAGATAAGAGTGCCTCAAAACATATTCATTTTGCTATTTCTCAGCCAAAAGATATGTTGTGGGTACTCAAAAGAACCGTCTCAATGAGACGGTTATTTTGAGCAGCCAAAACACATGTTTAAATTGATGGGTAAGAAAAGAATCACGATTTTATGCTTAAAATATTCACCTATCTGGATCTATGTGTTTTGGCTAAGAAATAAGACAAATAAGCCAGTTCATGAGATTTTGGTACTTATTGGAACAGACTCCTCAGAGCCTTTGCTGCTGATATGCTCAAAGTATGAATGTAAATGATGCTCAGGTCATAATTTAGTCATGCACGGATCCAGATGGGGGTGGGGACTGTGTCACTGCATAAACATGTTAATGTCTCATCCCACAGACTGGTGAAGCCGGGGATCAATTGGCTCCCCCCCAAAAAAAAACAACAACAAAAAAACAAACAAACAAAACAAACAACAACAACACACAAACAAAACAACAACAAATTTTTAATAAACTTTAAACAAGTAATGTTAACACACAAACACACACCACACAAAAGCATTTTTAAATAAAATCATATTTTGATTAGGGAGCGCAGTGGCTCAGTGGTAGAGTGCTTGACTCGAGACCGAAGGGCCGCGGGTTCGAGCCTCACCGGCGTCACTGCGTTGTGGTCCTTGAGCAAGACACATTTATCCTAGCTTAGTACTGGTTCAACCCAGGAAGACCCGTCCCGCATAACTGAAAGATTGTTGAGTGGACGTAAAGAATCAAATTAAACAAACAAACATATTTTGATTAACCCTTACCTCATAGAGACGCCTTTTAACACTTGCAAATAGAGCAGACCCAGATCAGGCAGCTCCTGTCCGATCGGGTCTACTCTGTTTGCTAATGGAAATATGATTAGATGATCCTACACTAATGGACCTGACAACTTGACAAGTAATTTCTTTTTTCTATGTACAAACATGAAAGTTATTTTATATAATTATTCATAGTTGGTGGAGCTTAGCATGAATATTCATGAAGGAAAGGGTTAACTTTATTCTACTAGTAATTATAATCCTGAAACTTGTTTTTTTACAGGATATAAGATAAGGTACTGAAAAAGTTATTTACTAGAAGGCAAACTACTGTCGGGAGTGTCCTAGTAAAACTGTGTTTTGCTGTTACTATATACTTCTGTTGTATTACAGGAACAATTGGACATGTGGCTCATGGTAAATCAACACTAGTCAAAGCTATCTCAGGTGTTCAGGTAAGTTCATATTCAGATGTAAGTGGCCTCCTTTCAATTTGGTTGTCTACCATGATCATAAACTTTGTTTTAATTTTGCTACATTGAACAGTTTGGAGAAAAGCCAAACACTTAAAAGTTTAATATTGAAGCCCTGTTCAGTGATATTTTAACCTTTGTCTTGCTAAACACAGCTATATCCTTTTTAGAAACTAGTTCTGGATCAGCTGGCCTCAGAAGTCACTTGATCAGTGTCCACTCTCTATAACCTGCAGCATGTGTATCTGTTGTCATAAATAGAATGGTTGTAAACAGCAGTGGATGTGGGAAGTCAATCGTTCAAGAGGAAAAGGTTTCTGTACTTCAACACAAATTTCGATAAACACATATTTTCAGTGTAAAATTGTTAATATTTTCTTCCTAATAATCCTTAGCTTATGTTTTGTGTGCTCAAAAGAACCGTCTCGGTTTTTTTTAGCACACACAACATATGTTTTGGTTGAGAAATAAGAAATATATTTTTCTGTTAAAGACCTGTTTGAAAATTTTACATTAAAGTAATATTGCATCAGAAAATATTAATATTTATTTTAATGTTACAGAGGTAACCGATAATTTAGGGAGCGCAGTGGTAGAGTGCTTAACTCAAGACCAAGGGACCAGGGGTTGGAGCCTTACAGGCGTCACTGCGTTGTGTCTTTGAGCAAGTACATTAATCCTAGCTTAGTACTGTTTCATCCCAGGAAGACCGGTGTCCCAGTTTATCTTGCCCCCTGGACAGCTTGCCCCCCAGGGGGCAAGCCAACCGCGGTTAGCGTGCCCCCGGGGGGCAAGCTGTCTCGGGATATCTTGCCCCCCACCCTGGTTATCTTCACCCCTGGGGGGCAAGCTGTCCAGGCCGGTTTATCTTGCCCCCTGCCCAACACAAGTAAAAATATTTATATGTTATTTTGTTATTTTTCTGTGTCATTTTAATGAATTCAGATCCTCCATAAGTCATAAAGTAAGAAATTGGTGACTGTGGGGTTAATATTGGTAAAACTTTAACATCATCTTGAATAAAAATATCAAGATTAAGTGATTTTAAGCTTAATTATTTTGCTAATACTCCTTATTTTAAACTATCTGAATGTGATGATGTATCAATTATAAACATAATTCAAGTCAAATTTAGCTGTTTTCTTTGTAGCATTGTTCTGTATGCTTAGCTGCAGGGGTGGGGGGTAAGCTGTCCAGGCCAGTTTATCTTGCCCCCACCCACCTGGGCATCAAAGTAAAAGTATTGTGCCTAACCTACTTATTTTAAACTATCTGAATGTGAAGATGTATCAATCTAAAACATAAATCAAGTCAAATTCAGCTGATTTCTTTGTCAGATTGTTCCGTATTCTTAGTTACAGGGGTGGGGAGTAAGCTGTCTAGGCCAGTTTATCTTGCCCCCCACTCATCTGGGTATCAAAGTAAAAGTATTGTGCCTATTCTTCTTATTTTAAACTATCTGAATGTGAAGATGTATCAATAATAAACATAATTCAAGTCAAATTCAGCTGTTTTCTTTGTCAGATTGTTCTGTATGCTTAGTTGCAGGGGTGGGGGGTAAGCTGTCCAGATCAGTTTATCTTGACCCCCACCCACCTGAGTATCAAAGTAAAATTATTTTGCTAAGTTTTCTCATTTTAAACTATGTGATTGTGATGATGTATCAATTATATTCATAATTCAAGTCAATTTCAGCTGTTTTCTTTGTCAAATTGTTCTGTATGCTTAGTTGTAGGGGTGGGGGGTAAGCTGTCCAGGCCAGTTTATCTTGACCCCCAACCACCTGAGTATCAAAGTAAAAATTTTTTGCTAAGTTTTCTCATTTTAAACTATCTGAATGTGATGATGTACCAATTATAAACATAATTCAAGTCAAATTCAGCTGTTTTCTTTGTCGCATTGTTCTGTATGCTTAGTTGCAGGGGTGGGGGGTAAGCTGTCCAGGCCAGTTTATCTTGCCCCCACCCACCTGAGAATCAAAGTAAAATTATTTTGCTAAGTTTCTCATTTTAAACTATCTGAATGTGATGATGTATCAATTATAAACATAATTCATGTGAAATTCAGCTGTTTTCTTTGTCGGATTGTTCCTAGACTTAATTACAGGGGTGGGGGGTAAGCTGTCCAGGCCAGTTTATCTTGACCCCCACCCACCTGAGTATCAAAGTAAAATTATTTTGCTAAGTTTTCTCATTTTAAACTATCTGAATGTGATGATGTATCAATTATAAACATAATTCAAGTCAAATCGAGCTGTTTTCTTTGTCCCATTGTTCTGTATGCTTAGTTGCAGGGGTGGGGGGTAAGCTGTCCAGGCCAGTTTATCTTGCCCCCCCCCCCACCCACCTGGGCATCAAAGTAAAAGTATTGTGCCTATACTACTTATTTTAAACTATCTGAAAGTGATGATGTATCAATAATAAACATAATTCAAGTCAAATTCAGCTGTTTTCTTTATCAGATTGTTCTGTATGCTTAGTTGTAGGGGTGGGGGTAAGCCGTCCAGGCCAGTTTATCTTGACCCCCACCCACCAGAGTATCCAAGTAAAATTTTTTTGCTAAGATTCTCATTTCTGATGATATATCAATTATAAACATAATTCAAGTCAAATTCAGCTGTTTTCTTTGTAAGATTGTTCTGTATACTTAGTCACAGGGGTGGGAGGTAAGCTGTCCAGGCCAGTTTATCTTGCCCCCACCCACCTGGGTATCAAAGTAAAAGTATTTTGCCTATTCTTCTTATTTTAAACTATCTGAATGTGAAGATGTATCAATAATAAACATAAGTTAAGTAAAATTCAGCTGTTTTCTTTGTCAGATTGTTCTGTATGCTTAGTTGCAGGGTTGGGGGTAAGCTGTCCAGGCCAGTTTATCTTGCCCCCCACCCACTTGGGTATCAAAGAAGAATTATTTTGCTAAGTTTCCCATTTTAAACTATCTGAATGTGATGATGTAATCAATTATAAACATAATTCAAGTCAAATTTAGCTGTTTTCTTTGTTGGATTGTTCTGTATGCTTAGTTGCAGGGGTGGGGGGTAAGCTGTCCAGGCCAGTCTATCTTGCCCCCCCACCCACCTGGGTATCAAAGTAAAAGTATTGTGCCTATTCTTCTTATTTTAAACTATCTGAATGTGAAGATGTATCAATAATAAACATAATTCAAGTCAAATTCAGCTGTTTTCTTTGTCGGATTGTTCTGTATGTTTAGTTGCAGGGGTGGGGGTAAGCTGTCCAGGCCTGTTTATCTTGCCCCCCACCCACCTGGGCATCAAAGTAAAAGTATTGTGCCTATACTACTTATTTTAAACTATCTGAATGTGAAGATGTATCAATAATAAACATTATTCAAGTCAAATTCAGCTGTTTTTTTTGTCAGATTGTTCTGTATACTTAGTTACAGGGGTGGGGGGTAAACTGGCCTGGACAGAACAATCCGACAAAGAAATCAGCTGAATTTGACTTGAATTATGTTTAAGATTGATACATCTTTACAATCAGATAGATTAAAATAAGTAAAATTAGCAAAATAATTTTACTTTGATACCCAAAAGGGTGGGGGGCAAGATAAACTGGCCTGGACAGCTTACCCCCCACCCCTGCAACTAAGCATACAGAACAATCTGACAAAGAAAACAGCTGAATTTGACTTGAATTATGTTTATTATTGATACATCTTCACATTCAGATAGTTTAAAATAAGAAGAATAGGCACAATACTTTTACTTTGATACCCAGGTGGGTGGGGGGGCAAGATAGACTGGCCTGGACAGCTTACCCCCCACCCCTGCAACTAAGCATACAGAACAATCCAACAAAGAAAACAGCTAAATTTGACTTGAATTATGTTTATAATTGATTAACATCATCACATTCAGATAGTTTAAAATGAGAAAACTTAGCAAAATAATTTTACTTTGATACTCAGGTGGGTGGGGGTCAAGATAAACTGGCCTGAACAGCTTACCCCCGCCCCTGTAACTAAGTTTACGGAACAATCCTACAAAGAAAACAGCTGAATTTCACTTGAATTATGTTTTAAATTGATACATCTTCACAATCATATAGTTTAAAATAAGTATAATAGGCACAATACTTTTACTTTGATACCCAGGTGGGTGGGGGGCAAGATAAACTGGCCTGGACAGCTTACCCCCCACCCCTGCAACTAAGCATACAGAACAATCCGACAAAAAAAACCAGCTCTATTTGACTTGAATTATGTTTATAATTGATACATCATCACATTCAGATAGTTTAAATGAGAAAACTTAGCAAAATAATTTTACTTTGATACTTAGGTGGGTGGGGGTCAAGATAAACTTGCCTGGACAGCTTAACCCCCACCCCTGTAACTAAGAATACGGAACAACCCGACAAAGAAAACAGCTGAATTTCACTTGAATTATGTTTAAGATTGATACATCATCACATTCAGATAGTTTAAAATGAGAAAACTTAGCAAAAAAAATTTACTTTGATACTCAGGTGGGTGGGGGTCAAGATAAACTGGCCTGGACAGCTAACCCCCCACCCCTGTAACTAAGTATACGGAACAATCCGACAAAGAAATCAGCTGAATTTGACTTGAATTATGTTTTAGATTGATACATCTTCACAATCAGATAGATTGAAATAAGTGAAATTAGCAAAATAATTTTACTTTGATACCCAAGTGGGTGGGGGGCAAGATAAACTGGCCTGGACATCTTACCCCCCACCCCTGCAACTAAGCATACAGAACAATCTGACAAAGTAAACAGCTGAATTTGACTTGAATTATGTTTATTATTGATACATCTTCACATTCAGATAGTTTAAAATAAGAAGAATAGGCACAATACTTTTACTTTGATGCCCAGGTGGGTGGGGGGAAGATAAACTGGCCTGGACAGCTTACCCCCCACCCATGCAACTAAGCATACAGAAAAATCCGACAAAGAAAACAGCTGAATTTCACTTGAATTATGTTTATAATTGATACATCATCACATTCAGATAGTTTAAAATGGGAAAACTTAGCAAAGTAATTTTACTTTGATACTCAGGTGGGTGGGGGTCAAGATAAACTGGCCTGGACAGCTTACCCCCCACCCCTGTAACTAAGTATACAGAACAATCCGACAAAGAAAACAGCTGAATTTCACTTGAATTATGTTTATAATTGATACATCATCACATTCAGATAGTTTAAAATGAGAAAACTTAGCAAAATAATTTTACTTTGATACCCAAGTGGGTGGGGGGCAAGATAAACTGGCCTGGACAGCTTACCCCCCCACCCCTGCAACTAAGCATACAGAACAATCTGACAAAGAAAACAGCTGAATTTCACTTGAATTATGTTTATAATTGATACATCTTCACATTCAGATAGTTTAAAATAAGTAGAATTAGCAAAATAATTTTAATTTGATACCCAAGTGGGTTGGGGGGCAAGATAAACTGGCCTGGACAGCTTACCCCCCACCCCTGTAACTAAGTATACGGAACAATCCTACAATGAAAACAGCTGAATTTCACTTGAATTATGTTTATAATTGATACATCTACACATTTAGATAGCTTAAAATAAGTAGAATTAGCAAAATAATTTTACTTTGATACCCAAGTGGGTGGGGGCAAGATAAACTGGCCTGGACAGCTTACCCCCCACCCCTGCAACTAAGCATACAGAACAATCCGACAAAGAAAACAGCTGAATTTGACTTGAATTATGTTTACAATTGATACATCATCACATTCAGATAGTTTAAAATAAGTAGTATTAGCAAAATAATTAAGCTTAAAATCACTTAATCTTGATATTTTTATTCAAGATGATGTTAAAGTTTTACCAATATTAACCCCTCAGTTACCAATTTCTTACTTTATGACTTATGGAGGATCTGAATTCATTAAAATGATACAGAAAAATAACAAAATAAAATGTATATATTTTTACTTGTGTTGGGCGGGGGGCAAGATAAACCGGCCTGGACAGCTTGCCCCCCGGGGGTGAAGATAACAAGGGTGGGGGGCAAGATATCCTGGGACAGCTTGCCCCCCGGGGGGCAAGCTGTCCAGGGGGGCAAGATAAACTGTTACACCGGTACCCTCAACACATGCTTAAACTGATTTATAAGAAAATAATCACAACATTACTCCTCAAAAAAGTGTTCTTCTGGACCTATGTTCTGGGCCACCCCACATGGTAATGCAACGAAGTTAGGCTCAAACCAGCCCTACTTAGCTACAGGGACTATTTAGAATATTGAAATTTGCATGAAGTAAGTGGAGTTATAATACTTTTAGTAAGCAAATTATCAAAGGTGCTAATCTTAGCAAAGAGTGCATATTGTAATGCATTCTAGGGCCTCTCATCTGGGTCTACAATTTAGCTGTCCAAAAAGGTATATTACTCATGACAAAATGTTTTGAATTTTGAGCTTATATTAATTTCCTCTCTTCATTGGTTAAAACCTTGCTCTACATATATGTTGACTGTTTTATTTTCAGACTGTGAGATTTAAGAATGAAAAAGTGAGAAATATTACCATCAAGTTAGGCTATGCTAATGCAAAGGTAAGCTGTTTCGATATATCTTGCATCTGTGAGATTTAAGAATGAGAAAGTGAGAAATCAGGGAAAAAGACTAACAGAGGCCCAGTAGCCCAGTGCCCCTAAAATTTTGGATAGGCCCCTTAAACTAAATGTTTAGAGGCCCAGTTTGTACCTGAAAATTTGAAAAAGGGGAGTGTCAAATTTGACATGAGCTGTTAAGTTTACAAATCTTCATTCAGCTGATTCCAAATAGTTTATATGGTTGAGGAATACAGATTCTGAGGATATAAGTAAGGCAAATGAATTGTGTTGAAATTAGTTCAATTTTCTGCCGAATCCTGGGACCCTTAGTTTTGGGCTGGGCCCCTCCTGGCGAAAAAATGTTAGTCTGTATCCCTGGAAATACCACCATCAAGTTAGGCTATGCTAATGCAAAGGTGCAGAGTGCAGAGACTCATTTGGTAGAGCAAGACACTTTATCCACTGCTTAGTACATGTACTGGTTCATCCCACAAATAGTGTAAAATCTGGTCAAACTTCAGGAATGGGGAATGTTCATACCTGTCTGTCTGAATATTTACAGTAAATTAGAAATTTGACTTTCTTGACTTATGATATGGGCAAGCACACAAGATTTAGGTCTTATCACATTGGTCACCAGTGTCACACAGAAGGCTCTCACGGTCTCACCTGTCTTATAATCTATGCAGTCTTGTCAGAGTATTTGCTGTTTACACACACAAAGTAGAAAAGAGATCAAAATATAACCAAGCAGATAGCTGCACATGCATGTATTGATAATGACTGCAATAAGGCCCAATGAAAAATAAGTGTGTGGTTCGGGTAACAGGTCTGAAAACTTTAGGAAGGCACACATGTCTTTTTAAAATTATTATTTTTTGGGGGGGGGGGGGAATATAACAACATAACTTAATGCATTTTGAAAGGCTTTTCGCCTTTCAAAATGCATTAAGTTATATTTTTTCCAGAAAACCTGAACAAAAATAAGGTAGGGTTGGGTTACCGTAAACACAGGTATTTTTTGATTTCTAAAGTAAGTACCAAAATCTCCAGTGCCAGCTTGTATAATGTTACAGATTTACAAGTGTGACAATGAGGACTGTCCTCGACCAGGCTGCTATAGATCTTGTGTAAGTTCTAAAGAAGATACATTCCCTTGTGACAGATCTGGCTGTTCTGGGAAGTTTCAGTTACTGAGGTAGGTTTACAACTGTTAATTGTCACATTTGACACAAGAGGAATCACTTCTGTATCTTAGGTTAAATATATTGACCATGAGATTCCTACTTTGCTGCCTGCAGATCAGACCATTTGGTCCAGTCCAATTTAACAATATACCGTCTCAACTCATTACACTGAGATAGACTTTATCGTATGACTACACCTCTGGGAGTGAAATAACATGATGCAATAAAATCGATAAACCACTGGTGGTTTACAGATTTTAGGGAAATGTTATGACATCCATAACAACTTTGCGTACATAATCATTAATGACAAAATATAACATTTTTACAAGATTTCAAAGTAATCAATAGAATCTAGCATTCATTCTCTTCTATTATTGAATTTATAAACTTGTAGTAAAAAATGATAAAATGCTAGGCAAACCTCACATTTTATGGCTTTTCCCCAACTTATTTAAAAAATTCAATAAAACAGTATACTCATGTAAGACCCTCTTTTTAAACTTATCACTTTATGGCATACTGCAAACACTGGACTGGCTACTTTGGATCGGTCAGGGAGCATCTGTTTCAATTATTATATTTGTTTGAGTATCATGAAATATACTTTGAAAGTCTGTAACTATGGACCTTGTAATTGTGTAAAAATGGCTATTTTGATGATTAAAATCATTAAAACTTTAAAATACCTGTAGTACATGAAATGGAAAGCTTTGTGTTGGTTTTAAAGAGCTATACGCATTAAGGGGCTTTTTTGGCCCCCCTATGAGGCTAAAATATAAAAATCGTTTTTCACCAATTTGTTCTTATTAGTTTATTAGAACAATAACCAAAGTGTAAAAGTATCAAATAACTGCTTTTTACCGTTGCTATGGTAACAGAAATATGAAATTGACCATTTTGGAGCAAAATTGAGAGGTTTGACAGAGAAATTAACATAGAGCACAAGCAAATACCAAAAAGATATTTTAACAGAAGATGAGAATTACCAAGGCACACAACATATTAAATGGATTTTTTGGTATTTAGCTGTGCTGATATCTATTTCTTAAAAAATCGGTCTCCAAAAGCCTTAATTGGTCCAAATTGGAAATTTCTCTGTTTAAAGCCTATTTTGTCGGCCATTTTTGTTACCATAGCAATGGTAATCTTTTTAAATAAAGGCTGAAATTTTACACTTCAGTTATTCTTCTAATAAGCCAATCAGAAGAAACTTCTGAATATATCCTGCTAATAAATACAAGGGGTTAACATATTCATGTTGAATCCAATTTTGCCAAATTGAATATGTTAATAAAAGTCTGCACCGTCGAAGCATTCTCAATCTTCTTCTTCAGGCATGTGTCATTTGTTGACTGCCCAGGGCACGACATTCTTATGGCAACCATGTTGAACGGTGCAGCTGTAATGGACGCAGCATTATTACTGATAGGTAAGACCTTTGGTATCACAGAAAATACTGATATCTGGAATACTCATGTGTGAAAGTTTTCAGGATTAATCCTGAATTCAGGATTTTGAGGCTGACTTTCCATAGAAAGTCGACCTCAAAATCGTGAATTAAGCAGATTCTAATAGGTTCTCTGATTTATATTCAATTTCTCTATAGACAATTGACCATTTAAACTTGAAATTGTTAATATTTGTAGGCATACTGCAAGTTTTAAGATTTGATTTTAAAAAGTTCAGGATTTCGGAAATTTTGAACTTTCACCCATGGAGTGTCATGTAGCTTAGATTTTTTCACCAATTAATACTTTATATGAGCAAAATCAAGCCAACATTAACCCATGTCATGCTAAACACTAATTGGACCTATGGGAATGGCAAGTACAGGGCAGATCCTGGATTTATCTGGGTTTATGCTATTCGATCATGGTCTATAATATTTATGGTAGTTTTAAATTTTTACTGAACCTTCAGTTCAGTTTACCATATTATAGAAGTTGCAGGGAGGGCTAATCCTTGCTCAGAATTTGTTGTAGCCAACACTTTAGCCAAATGGACAAAGTTGGAGCCAAATGAGTTTGATTTTAGCCAAGGTTTAATCCAAAAAGGTGTATCAAAAAGTTGTCCTGTATTTCTTATATGGCACATTTCTAAAGATTGAAGATATAATTAAAGCCATTTTGGAAAATCTAAAAGCTGATCAAAATAACTTTTTGGCAAGTCTGTAATTTTTAACTGCTAAGAGTGTACTTTTAGCCAATAACAAGTATTTGTAGCCACTCGTCAATATGTGTAGAAAATAGTTACAATGGCTAATGGCAGGGTGAGCCCTGCTAAACCCATACAAGTGTAGCTTCCTTTTTGCAGGATATCGACTAACAGTGCAAGCACAGATGCCACAAAACGTATCAGATCAGGGTCCCTATTTCAATTCAAAATTAACATGAAAAATACCCCCAACAACCCTTAAACCGTCTGGTTCAGTTGATAAGAGTGCTAAATTCTATTAGGCATAAATGGGTTAATATTTTTATGTACTACACCCCCCCCCCCCCCCCCCCCCCAAAATTTGCATCCTATTAACCTGCAGCCATCCAGTTGTAAGCATGTCTTTTCAAAGTGGAAGATGGCTTCATCCGAATCCAGCTGATCTGGATCTACACTGTTTTCTTAAGAGAATATATCTGGGTTCAGCAGGACAAGGGTTAAATGGGCCAGCATACAAGATCTGGCCCCGAGGTTATAAAACTTTTTTCATGCTCAATTCAACTGGGCATAAAATTTCAACTGCTCATAACAAAAAAATGCTGAAAATATAGATCTTTCTTGCTTTCAACAATTGTTGGCATTTTAACTTTATGAGCATGATGAATTTGATGCTCAGTTGAGTTGAGCATGAAAATAGTTTTATAACCTCAGGGCCTGGGTACTTATCACATATGCATATAATCACTATTATAACATGGGACCACAGCTAGTTAGAGGCCTAAAATTTGGTCTGAGCCTGCCTCTATAACCATACTTAATGTATACGAGCAGCTTGTTTGAGCATTTGCTTCTAGCCTGTGCAAAAATGTGCGTGCCCAAATATATTTTTGTCTCCCAATCACATTTGTCTGTTGGTCAGTTTCTTTAATACTGACTTGGGCAAATCAAATTCTTTCAAAAATCAAACATTAAATTTTTAGCTTACCTGAGCTGAAAGCCAATGGGTGAGCTAACAGTATTAGAGTAGGGCTAGCCCGGCTAGGTACATAATATACAAATGACTCTGCCATCAACTCATTGTATTTATCTTCATTTCAGCTGGCAATGAATCATGTCCCCAACCTCAGACCTCGGAACATTTAGCAGCTGTAGAAATAATGAAATTAAAACACATTCTTATCCTCCAAAACAAAATAGACTTGGTGAAAGAAAGTCAGGCTAAAGAACAGTATGAACAGATCTTAGCTTTTGTAAAAGGTAAGTAGACTTTTTGTTTGTTTGTGATGATGCTTTACGTCACAGTCAACAATTTTTCAGTCGTGTCAGGAGGTTTTTCTGTCTCCCTGGTATATAAACCTGAAATACCCAGTTTGGATTCAGTGAGATCAGATTTATGCAAACAGTTAGGTGTATCATAAATATTATAAACATTGAAGTTGTATTATATTAACCCATATAAGCCTAGCATACTCTTTGTGGGACATTGGCAAACAGTGCAAAACCAGATCAGACGCCGCAAAACACAGCGTCTGATCAGGTTCTCCACTGTTTGCAAACAGAAGTTTCTTTTAAATTTTGAATAAAAATGAAAAATACCACCCAACAACCCTAAAATTGGAAATAAACTCATCCAGTGATAGAGATGGGAAAATCCATTCGGCATAAATGCGTAAAGAAATATTTGCCTTTCCAGATAAACACATCTATACCAGCTTTTGTCCTTAATTGATGATAAAACATGTACTCTTCTCAAAATGTTTTATTTATGTCAACACACACTGATTAAACAAGGCAAATTATGTAATCTTTTATCTATCCACTAGACGTTTCCGAACCACGCCCAGAATGTCACTCAAAAGTCACCTGATAGTGTATAACTGACTAATGCAACAGCAACTTAATTTGTCATAATAATGTGACAAAGTCCCACAAATAAACGTGCATGTTCAATCTCTCACAATTTAACCGAGGTTTACCTTACAGCTAGTGGATGGATGCATACCTGTTTAACTCTTTGCATGCTGGGTAATTTTTCATGCTTTTTGTAGTCTGCTGATTTTTAGCTCACCTGAGCTGTAGGCTCCCATTACGGCTCCCGGTGAGCTTATAGGAGCCGGCGTCCGTCCAGACTTTGAAACATGAATATCTCTTAGACCAGCTGGCCAATCAAGATCAAATTTCATCAGGAGCATTATTGGGTTTAAATCTAGATTTATAGAATATCTTGTTTTGTTTTCCCATAGGTACCATAGCAGAAGGAGCGCCAGTAATACCCATCTCAGCACAGTTGAAATATAACATAGATGTTGTCTGTGAATATATTACCAAGAAAATACCTGTACCACTCAGAGATTTCTCTTCAGAACCTAGACTTATAGGTATGTCAATTTTGCTTTTATTTTTGGCTATGTCAGATCTAAGATTTGAGGATTTAAAAGGCTGTTCTTTAATGTTTGCCTCTTCCTACTGAGGTGATTTAGGAATTTGCTCAGTATTATGCCTAGGTCAAGATTTCTGGGGGACAAAGGTGTCCCTCTGTTGTGAATTTCAAGGGGACATTTACAAATTCTGGGGGAGACACTGAATCCTAAAATTTTTACCTGTTAAATTGAATAGTTATCCGCAAATTTCTGTTCATTTTTTATTTAAATTTGAGCTCGATGTCGATAGTTTTGGCTCGAGAAGGGGTGTAGATGACAGTAAAGTAGTTTCTGCCATTGCCATAGTTTTGAATTCACCAGTAAAGGGCTAAGTTCACGAAGGGGAAAAATCGGCCCTGTAAAATCCTATTTTAGAAGTGTATGAATATAATATAAATGACATTATTTCTGAAGAAGACGATCTTCCCTCTCTTCAAATACATACCAAACAATTTCTTGGATGCTTCCCTTATACCGTAAAAATCAATATTATGACCCCCAGTTTCTTCAAAATGGCTGATATTGTGGGGATTTAGTGTAAATATATCCATAGCAAAACATGAGGCCATTATTTCGACACCACAATTTTTGGCTTAGCTGTGCAAATTAACATTGAGAAACCATGACCAAAGATTAAAAGGTGTTGAAATTATGGCTTCATAATGTAATATTAAGTAACCTGAACGATCACGTTTGGATATTTTGTCAGTGTTTGGTCTTTTCAGGCAATTTATACATGTTCTAAGGCTTAAAATATACAGATATGACTACATTATCTCATGAAAGCAGGGCTGGACTATTTTAGAAGCCGAAAATACGCCTACTTTCTCACATCTTTCAGTGCAAACAATACCGATGCCGAAATAATGTTATGTCCGAAATTATCATTCAGTAAGAGACGCTCGTCGTGCTACCGTTAGTTTTTGCCTGATTTCGTAGGTATATACTACCGTTTTTGGTTAACGGGATGTGAATTTATTCATAAATCACTATTAGAAAAGTACACAGGGTCATATTTTTACAATTTATGAGTGTCAGCTTGTTTATTTTTGTATATTTCTAAAAGCCTACTGTTGTTTTGTTCGTATTCAAAAATATATAGTGTTAAGTGCGCTCCAATTAAATTAAAACATCCACGTGGCCGTACGGTTAAGTTCAACATTATTTTCTATATTTTGCAAGGGGTCCTGGGTTCAATCCTCAGCGACGTCAACTTTTTTTCTTTCCTTTTTTTCTCGTTTCTCTTTAATACCTCTCAAAGTGCTAGTTTATATATTATTGCAAGCTTTGAGGTTTATCTGATAGCTGAAAACAATTAACCACATGTACTGGTAGTTTTGTTTCAGACATCTTCCACTGTCCAGTATATACTTACGCCAAGCATATTTGACATGCCTTCATTGTATTCATTGTATTCAATAAGCACACTAAAAATGTAATTTTTGGTTCCAAAGGGGGTCCAACATTTTCCAGGGGTGCGGGTCGAACTCAATTGCTTATTCCCTATAGAACTTGTGATTTACAAGGTGAGTCCGGGCCACCTCTTACCCCCCCCCCCCCCCCCCCCCCCACCTCCTCTCTGGGTCCATGCATGACTGATCCCTCACAAAATGATCGTGTTTCATGTCTTAATCATGAGTTAAGTTTAGTCTGTTGTGCACTGATTTTCCTATTGCAAAAATAACGTATTCGATCGCCAATATGCATGCGTATCTTTAGAAATGTGACACAGTTGGAGACCATTTTGAAAGAAAAATCGTATTGGGCATTCGCGATGTACGGCTGTTCGAATAAGGTGATATTTATGTCCCTCATTATCCCCGTGTACCCCATGTGTAAGCTGTAATTTGTTAAGAACTGGGGATTTTTTGGTCAATAATCGGTAATGACGCATGTTTCACATACGTTCGGCAAGACGTACAGTTGATTCAAAGATAGATGAGAATCGCTGTAAGCAAAAATATGAACTAATCCAGGTAATGGGTATTTTATACAGGTATATTACATTAACTGCCTCAAACTGCAGTATTTCATTGACCGTTATTTACCCGTTTCAATGGAAACACTACAATGTAGTGTAGTCTGATTATTTTGCATCTTTGAAACATCAGCACGAGCAATCTGTGGGGTGAACAGATTTTTTTTTATACTTTGTCACACTTGTATTTGCATGGGGAGAATATAATTTAGGATTTATCATGATTTCAGGAGTCAGGCACATCGTTTTGAAAATAAAGATCCACGTAAAGCTTAGAAGTTTGAATTATACTAACAATTAAACTCCACCTGAAATGTTTTAGACCTGTTTGTGATGATTTTACTACGTCATTTTTTTCGAAATCCTTATACCGATGAAAAGTAGATCTATTTAGAAACATCCCTGCCAACTTCTCAAAACGGTTCCAACATTCAAGATGATGAAGTTACATCTGTGCATAGATGCACTCTGAGCATTTTAAGCAAAGCACAAATATAACTGTCAATCAAAATGTTACATTGTACCGCCTTAATTCGGAACGTTTATTGTACCATCACTTAGGGCAGCGCATGTATGGATATAAGGCAGTATTGGAAGCCTCAGGAAGAGGTGGTACCTATGAAAAAGGGGTTATGTCTAAGACCCCTAGAATACATTGCTGTCAAAGAACTCGTAGCTGAAATTGGAAGGGCCTTACCCGAACTAGACTGGGTCGTACCCTGTTACATGCAAAGTGACCACATTCGCACGTGCGTTAAGCTAGTGGGATCATCTCAGAACCATACATTTTAGAACACGTGCAAAGGAAAATGGTATGTTGTGCAAAAACCCAAACTTTGTTCGTACAAATGAGCCTGTCTGACGTTGATTCTGTGCGTGCACGGAAAATTCTGAGCATGCAAATGGCATTTTTATCACTTTCATGTTATATACAACCTTTGAATAACAGGATTTTCATCGTTCACGATTATTTTTTTGATAATACCTCTTTCTGTCACGCCAATACGAATTTTACCCGTCAATAAAACAAACTTTGAAATGTTAAGCGAATTCAATTAATTGCAATTTTTTTTTTATCTAAATACAGTTGAATCTCGTTAATTCGAAGTCCAAGGGACTAGAGGTTTTATTTCTAATTATCGTAAATTCGAATTATAGTGAGGTAGAAATAAAAGATATATAGCCCCCAGAAAGTATAATGATTATTTATAAGGCTTATTAAATATATGTTTTGGGTGCATAAAGAAACGTCTCAGGGAGACGTTTATTTTACCATACCAAAACATATATTATTATAGAAAGTTATTAAAATAGATCATGAATAGGTCCTATACTCTGAATTCAGTGTGTCCCAAAATTATTTCGAATTAGCCAGTGTTTCGAAAAATCGGAGTTCGAATTTTTGAGGTTTTACTGTACACAAAATCTGTACGTGCAAAGGATAGGATACAAACACCAGACCTTTTGGAGAAGTTGGCGGAAAGTCTTCTCTACAGCTTTATTGTTAACACATTTTGCTAAAATTGAAGATAGAAACGTTATTGCAAAATAATAGCAGCTGGATTTTTTTTCATTTCGTATAACTTATTTTCAGGATTGAGAAATTGAGATTTACTGTCGTGGTAGAGTGCTTGACTCGAGACAGAGTGTCCGTGGGTTCAAGCCTCACCGACGCTACAGCTTTGTGTCCTTGAGCAAGACATATTAATCCTAGCTTAGTAATGGTTTTACCCAGTAAGACCCGTCTCTACATAATTGAAAGATTGTTGATGTGACTCATGGCAAACAAGGTTTTACTGTTTACACTATTTAATTCCGTCCATCAAAAATGTTCGTTTTGTGTAAATGCTTAGTGTAAGTCCCATAATCATATTTTGACAAGCCTGCCCCCTCTTTAGCGAGGCAGGGAGAATCAAAAATAGCAGCTTACCATCGGCCCAGCAATATGCAATTACCTTTCGCCGTTGGCCGATAGTGGTTAGCTTTAACGTTCTTTCTGGGACTTTATCAAAAACAAATGATTTCACCAAACATGCACATGAAACTTCTACGCTGTCTTTAATTTGAGCAGGCAGTATCAGGGAAGGTTCTGGCTAGTCTGTTCGAATGCTCAATCTAGCCTGCACCTGCACTGGTCGCAAATGAAAAAGAACATAAAAAATATCTTCTGAGCTGACTTAACCCTTAATGCGCCAATCGCAACATAAGTTGTCTGCTTTCTCGTCTGCTGAAATGTTTAAGAAGCCTCTATGGAAAACAGTGTGGACCCAGATAAGACTGCTCCTATAGGAGCACTCTGTTCTGGGTCCACACTGTTTGCTTCTATACTAAATTCGTCAGTAATGCTAGGGAATTATTTGCAGCAGATGACTTCAGCAGACGACATTTTCAGATGCATTTTTTTCTTGGCGCTTTAAGGGTTAAATATTACAGCATCACTTTACAATAAGTTACCATGTCTGGGAAACCAACTATATATATATATAAGCACGGGTATTTAAGATCAGTCAGAATGACAAGCTCCTGTCTGAAAATGACGAGGCTACCGTAAAATGACCACTCTGCATTCAATTGCATAAAATGAGTTACGATTTTGTTAGTCATCGCATCAGTAATATTGTGTGCATACAGTTTAATACGTTTTTTTCGGACCCGCGAAGCGTGGTCGGCAGAGTTCTATTTATAATCTGACTTCTATGGACTACTCTTGAGGGTGGCGGCGGGGGGGGGGGGGGGGGGGTCAAGAGTCATGATTTAGAACCCTTGTACAGTTTTGTTGAAATTTTTTTCTCTCTTCTACTGATTCTGATGAGAGTATTTAGTAAGTACTTGAAACTGATACACCGTTTGTAAAGCAGCGGTATAGGATACATTGATCGCTACCGTGATATGACTAACATTTGATGAAAAATACATAGACATAAAGCCTCAAACAAACATGCACATTTCAGAGGGTTGGCGGGCGTATCACCGTGATAGACTGTTTATTGAGGTTTATAATACATTTTGGCACAAATTTGGGTGCGACACACACTTGTTTAACATAAATTTGTTAACCAAACTTAGCGACGTCTTTGGCGTTACATGGCAATGTAAATGACGTTACTTTTGCGCAAAATTTACAGAGGGTCCTTGTCTTTAGAAACCCATAGTTTTCACAATTTAAGCACTAGGCAGATAAAATTTCAATTTTTCTCAATAAAATAAACCATATAAACATATTTTAAGTCAGTATGCATTTCTATGGCAGGGCCGATTTCACCCCTTCGTGAACCTAGCCCTTTACTATTTCTATATCAAAATAAGCTTTTTCTGGCCTTCTGCAACATGAAATTTGGGTTTTCGGCCATTGTTGTTTTATTGGACTGGTTGAGAAATCAATATCCAATGCAATATTTATCATAGGTAAATGCCATGTGCACAGTCTAAATTGCGATATTTACTTCCCTTTATTAGGTTACACTAAATATGGAAATGATAATAAACAGCGAAAAATAAGCAGATTTTCGAGGTTCACCCTTAGGCCCACGCTGGGTGCCTTTTTAAGGGACATCCGTGGTAAAACGGCGGTAATCCTGCAATGCTGCCCTCTAGTCATAACACTGTTTGTTAGTTTGGGAAGTTAGTTTTTTTCATATGCTTTATGATATCCATTGACTTGATACAAAGCTTACTTTATACAGTAATTTAGATATCAAGATAATAATATGATATTTCAGTATCATTGAGGCTTGCAGAGCATTTTTATCACTTTTCGTGAGTTTGATAAACTCAACAAGACAGGAGCATGAGTGTTAGATTCTATTATCATATTGCACTAAAACTACTTAGAAATCACATTTTTGCATGAAAAGCTAAGACTTTGTCATGTATACGCAATGTTCAGTTGTTATGGCCGTCATTACATAATCTTACTAAATATGTAAAGGCCAAGTGGCTTATCAATGTATATACATGGCCTTATAATACTCCAAGACATGAAGTAGTGATAAATCACTGAAAATAGCTGGATATTGTCAGAACCATAAATATATGGGAATCCAGGCCTTTAGTTAAGATTATGTACCAAAAATTAATTTTCTTATTTCTCAAGTAAAACATATGTTGTGGGTACTCAAAAGAACCGTCTCATATGTGCAGACTGATGGATTAGAAAATATTTAGAAATTTTATGCTCAAAAATTTTGTTTATCTAAACTTGGGAATCTAATTGACCTAAATTTTGTTTATCTAAACTTGGGAATCTAATTGACCTAGCTATTGTTGAAATGTACACATATATATATGTTAAGCTCAGATCCTTGTCAATCAAAGTCAGTCAATCAGTTACTTTCTATCATGCATGCAACATAATATTGATGGGTTCATATACCTGATATTTCAGTAATTAGATCGTTTGATGTGAACAAGCCTGGCTGTGAAGTGGATGAGCTGAAGGGAGGTGTGGCAGGAGGCAGTATTCTCAAAGGAGTACTCAAGGTAGGCTCAGACCTTTAGTTAAGAGTGCTTAACAGAAAAATATTTTCCTTATTTCTCAACCAAAACATATGCTTTGGGCACTCAAAGAACCGGTGCAATGAGACGGTTCTTTTGAGCATCAAAACACATGTTTAAATTGATGGATATGTAAATATTTACAATTTTACGCAGAATTTTTTTTTTATCTAAATCTATGTAAGCTACATTAGTTTAGTCATATATGGGCCTTGTCGAGAGAATACCTGACTTTGTTGCAGGCAAACAATAAAGGCACATACCAACCTGCGCATCCACACAGTCTGATCAGCACCTTTGTTAAATGCAAAAGTTCAATGTTCTAGCTAGATAGGCTTTTTTATTTTTAGGTTATCTGAGCAGGAAGTGTTCAGATGTGATCTATTGTGACTGGTCTCTGTCTGTTGTACATGGTCTGTTTTTAACTTTTTTTTATTCAAACAACAACTGAACCACTGGCCCAGATTCAGTTTTGCTCTGCAGAAGAAAATGGTTGCCACAACTAAAAATAGTAAAAATCTATAAACAGGACGCAAGGTTATAAAAATAATTCATACTCAACTCAGTTGAGCATGAAATTTATCTTGCTTATAAATGTTAAAATGCCAACAATTGTTGGCATTTTAACATTTATTAGCATGATTAAAACATCTGAGAGGCTTAAAGCAAGAAACTTCTTTATTTGTCGGTATTTCAGTTTTTATGAGCAGTTGAATATCATGCTAAGTTGAGCATGAAAAAAGTTTTTTAACCTCGGGACCAGAACTGCCAGCCCAAAATCAAAATAATTCTATATAAATGTTTCACATGTTATCCTTTATCATCATTGAACAAATTTTTCCACCCTTATGAACAAAAGGGCCTACAGAGTTAAAAATAGACAAAAGTCTTTAAAGGACTTCTGAACCACTGGCCCTTATCTCATAATTAATGGAAATGTTCCCTCATATAAGTGATACAATCAGAATGGCACAGACCTTGATCATTCAGCTCTTTTATGAGCAGTGTGATCTGGGTTCTCTAGGAGTGAATGTTTTATGGCAAATATGGCAGTAGAGTTTTTTTTCTTGTAGGTTGGTCAAGAAATTGAAGTTCGGCCAGGTATGGTCTCCAAAGATCAAGAAGGCAAACTGACATGTAAACCTATCAAGTCAAAAATAGTTTCCCTGTTTGCTGAGCAGAATGACTTGCAGTATGCAGTACCTGGTGGTCTTATAGGTAAGTTCGGCCAGGTATGGTTTCCAAAGATCAAGAAGGCAAACTGACATGTAAACCTATCAAGTCAAAAATTGTTTCCCTGTTTGCTGAGCAGAATGACTTGCAGTATGCAGTACCCGGTGGTCTTATAGGTAAGTTGGATACTGTGGACATATAAATTCTTTGCAATTCAAATTCCTCTGCTGATAACTTTTGCAAACAGGTTTGACCCAGATCGGGCCCAACAATATGTTGGGCCCAATCTGGATCCAAACTGTTTGACATTCTGATGGTATTTGTGAAAGAAAATTTTGAAGGCTTAAATTTCGAAAAAAAATATCAGATGACGGAAAAGCATGCAAAATTATCCAGCAGGCAGAGAGTCAAATCTTTTTGATATAAGGCTGTTTTTGACCAAAATAACCTTTTGGACAAGCTCATGAGATATTGATACTAATTGCATGTGCACATAAACATACTTGAAATGTGCTGGACCCTGTAGTGCTGGATTGCTGATCCAGGATCGTGAGTTTGATCCTAGCCCAGACCTATACTTTTGTGGAGATGGATTGTGAAATATTTTCTCCTGCTTCAGCTGATTCAAAGAGTGCTGTTGTCAGTTACAAGCTAAAGTATTTGCACTGAGTACTTGACAGCCGCTTAATAGTCTAAGGCGCCCCGGGAAAGTGTGGTTAGGTTAACTTACCATGTTTGTTGAATGGAACATTTAAACACAATCACAAAATACTTGAAATGCCCATATTGGCCTATCCATTAAAATACTGAACTGCATGAACATTTTTCTGTTCTCGGCTGACAGCAGGATTTGGTCAGAGTATTGGAGATATCTTCCCAATATCTACACATAAGTGTTAACCATTCTAAAGGGTGGTAAGAAAGTTTGTTCTGCTGTTCAGCATAGAATTTCGAATGACAATGTTTTTTTTTGTCATATACATGAACCCCCATTTTGCTCCTCCAGCCCAAAAATGTCCGAGGGTTAATAGCTTTTGAAGATCTTTTTTTCCATGACCAAACATTTGATTATACGTCCAGTTGTTTATTACTTATCAAGTGTGTTGACCTTAAAGAATTCTAGTGACAGTAATTTCATTAGACACAATATAACTAAAATAATAGGAACATAATTTTATTGTGGAACTAACTTTCTTAACACACCCTTTAGGTGTTTGAACAAAGATTGATGCTACCCCAGAATGGTAGGTCTGGCTCTAGGAGATATCTTTCCAACATCTACATTTCAGTAATAATATCTTTTACTATTCTAGGTGTTGGTACAAAGATTGATCCCACCTTATGTAGAGCTGACAGAATGGTAGGTCAGGTACTAGGAGCGGTGGATGCTCTTCCAGATATCTACACAGAATTAACGATATCTTTCTTCTTGTTGAGGCGACTGCTTGGTGTGAAAACAGAAGGAGACAAGAGAGGAGCAAAGGTAAATAGGGCCAAATAAAAAAATAAGAGTGTTTTAGGTAATGGGTCTGAAAAATTTAGTTAGGGTAGGCACACATATTTTTTTACTCATTTTTTTTTTCTGGAAAAAATATAACTATTATGCATTTTGAGAGGCAAACTGCCTTTCAAAATGCATAAATTTATATTTTTTTTCCAAGAAAATCTGAAAAAAATCTAGTTTCACCAGTGAATTTAGGTAGAGTCGGGTTACCCTAAACACGGGTATTTTTTTATTTGGCCTAGCTTAAGCCCATATAAGCAAAGCATCCATCTTATGAGTCACAGATAAATACAGTGGCTGAGTGCTACCCTAACCACATTCTGTAGCACAGTGTCTTGCTCTGATATGGATATTGCACGGTATGCACTGCATATCCAGTATGCATGGTATGCGCAGCATATCCAGATCAGAGTTAGACACTGCAGAATGTGGTTTAAAATTAGGGTCTCCACTGTCTAAGCAGAATATTCTAATATGAAATAGGCACATCTTATGGACAACCAACCAATTTGTTCTGAGAGGATAGCACCAAATAAGGAAGCAGAAGATCAGGAATGGATACATATGAACAGTGAAGGCACTAGTGATACTAGGAACTTGTGCACACTATGCTTATTTCTATTTATTCAATCTTATCTGGAGGTCTGTTTTCCATACTATCATGTAGCTTTTGTGTACAATAACTATACAATGATGTTGCTAGAACACTGCAAAATTTACGCACATCAAAGGGAGACTACTGGATCAAGCAGTGATTCTCTTCAATTGCGTCCCTTTTCAAAAGGGGAACTTCTCTTAAAGGAAAGAATTAGCTCTTAGAGGGAGCAAATTCTTTCCTTTAAGAGCAGTTCCTTATGGTATGGAAAATCAATTTTAGCACATTAGATGACCTCCCTTGAATGTTACTATTTTTATTATGCACGTGCGTAACTACGTGATGGGAGCTACGCCAATGCTATATGTCAAATTTACTCTTACATTAGTACTGTTTTGTCTCCAGGTACAAAAGTTGTCTAAGAATGAGATATTGATGGTGAATATAGGGTCTTTATCTACTGGCGGGCGTGTTCTTGCTGTGAAAGCTGATCTGGCAAAGATTGGACTCACAAATCCAGTGTGTACAGAAATAGGAGAAAAAATTGCCTTGTCAAGACGTGTAGAAAGACATTGGAGGTAAGATATTGGCTCCCTCATGAGACGGGGTTCACACAGACCTGGATAAGTCCTTGAATTTGACCTTGGTCCTGGAAAATCCTGGAATTCGAAAAAAGAGCCTTTTGTCCTGGAACTGTCCTGGAATTTTGTAAAATTATCCTTGGAAATATGAATTAGTCCTTGAAAAATATAAAATAGAAGTTCTTTTGGATTCATGGGATCTGCAAAAAAAACCGGTGAATATCGCAAAAAAACTGAGTAAAAATCGCTAGATTGGTGCACGTCAAAGAGCAAGGTGCCACTCGTATTCTGTTTTATTCAATTTGTGCGGTAGTCTCACTTTTTATCACCAGAATCAGAATCAAAGAAAACGAGTGTGCCTTTTTTCTATTTCCACTTAGACGTTTCTGGTTGAAAAAAAATGCATTTTTTAGCGTTGTTTTATACAACAACATACAAAATTGGGAAGAAATTGAGTCCTTGAAAAATGAAAAAAGTTCTGAAAAAGTTCTGGAATTCTGCTTTCCCAATTCCGTATGAACCCTATGAGAAAATCTGTCTCTAGGACGTTGGCTAGGAAAAACTCAAAACCTATCTGCTTAGCTACTGAGACTTGTTTGTATGTTAACAGATCATTTGTTGATTCTGTCATGCACTTGTACCCACTGGGTACAGAGCTGATCTGTTGGTAATTTTCATAAGTGCTTTAAAGGGGACATATTAAAGTTCTAAATCCAGTAAAATGTGGAACAAAATGGTACTAAGAGCTAAGCATATCATTTTTGATTTAAAAAAATAAGAATATCATCCTTAATTAGACCGTTGATTAATTAGTGCCGATAATTTATTATCCTGCTTATCTCCCTTGATTTCTGTAGCGGCGAGTCACTTCCCTTGGATTTGTGACGTCACAAGGGCATTTCGTCCGATGACTGTGTATTGACTGTTATGTCGATGTGAATAATGCAGCACAGATATCGCCCTTGATAGCGATTTAAATGATGATTCGGGGTAGACATCGACGAGTCTGGACCAATAGCCTACTGTAACACGCTTATCGATATTCCAACGAGTTCCTCGAAAGTTGAAGACCCGTTGAAAACATATCCTAGAGGCTCACATCGGCAGCCGCCTATAGGGCCTAATAAAATTGTATGTCTATGTTAATCAAACCCCATTTTATATAGATTCTATGTCTACTATTTGTCTACATGACAAAATGCTCAAGTTAATCAAAAACAAAAAAACGGGTGACGTTGTCGTATCACACCGGCATGCGACAATAGCGAACGCATTGATTAAAACTTGATCGGCGATCACAACGTTTTCTATATTCAAACGAAGATCGTGTTCTGCAAAATATATTGTTATCGATTGCAAAAATGTAATTTTGCGATCGAAAACGATGTTTTTTACTGTCTGAAATGCAATTTTGCGTTTTTTAAGAATTTGGAATCAGGATTACCCGGTTATGTAGCCTACGAGCCTACTCAGTAAGTTCGCTGACTTGAACAGCGATTAGTTTTTTTGTTTGTTGAATTTATTATTGTCTGATATGTCGCATTAGTTTTTTCTTTCTTTCTATTTTCGACCACTTGCCCATTGGAATCATTTTACGCATTTCTTGAGACAAGACGCTTCCAATGAGCCCATTGACAAATTATAGTAAGCTCATGCGATTTTCATTCTCTGCACCGAAGGATCAGACGAGCTTGCGCACATGCAGTATCAAAAGGGCCTCCACCAACAATATAGACATACTGTAGAGACCCATCCAGTGCCCAAGATCGGGCCACTATTGGCCCAATTCTATATGCATACTGGCGGCGTCGATGACGACTCTGGCCCCTAGCCCCACTAGATGGCTGCGCAACCATGTATGAAGGATTCCTTTACGAATACCAAAACTTTGTGGCTTTGGGCGCATGTCGACCCGAGGATTGTATATGTTGATTGACAACCTATTCATTTTAGCTGCTGTTTTTGCACGTGGCCCAGGAATTCTACATGACAAAATGCATGTCATAACGGGAAGGGGAGATAGACTCCCATTTAGTCAGCGAAATCAAAGAGCATATTGCGTGAGCATCTGCGAAGTTCAACTCCTGATGCAACACAGATCCCAGTTTCTTATACTTTCTACAAGAATATAAACTATTTATGCGTTTATTGGAAGCGTCTCACTAGACCCTTTCAATGAGCACAGAAAAAGCGAGCTCATGAGATTTTAGTACTGCCAATAAAGTCCAAAACACTTATCTGCACACAGTCTTGACAGATAACTTAGGAGCATAGTCGGTGATGAAGAAGCAGAGCAAAATTTAGCCGCTCTGCTAGGCTCTAGCCCCTCTTAAGATGGCTGCGCATGCATGTATAAATAATGTCTAAAATATGCGGTAAGTGCAAAAATTCACGAGCCGGCTTTGAACTCTCTCTCTCTCTCCCAACTGATGCGGTAATGAACACTCAACTCAACGCTATTATCTTGGTGCGCCATGCATGAATGTTTTAATTTTCGGTGATTAAACATGGGCGGACCCAGAGGAGGGACAGGGCCCCCCTGAATAAAATCAAAAAAATATAGGGCTTCTGAGCAATGCTGGTCTGGATCCCCTGAAAAATCACAAGGCTACAAAGCCAGCATTCAGGGTTGAGCCATCATCGGCACGCCAGCGAAACGCTGTTTTGCTGGCGGGCCGACGATGGCCCGCTTATCGTGGTATTTGGATCTTCTGTCCCCTCATCAACTAAAAATGTTTATAAAACAAGAATTCAAATTTGGACCCCATATGACAAAACGTTCTGCATCCGTGCTTGTTAAAGACTGGGCAATTTTAGAGCCCTATGTACCCACTGGAGTTTAACCCACAATACAAAATTCGTTAGGGAGCGCAATGACTTAATGGTAGAGTGCTTGACTCGAGATCGAAGGGTTACGGGCTCGAGCCTCACATGTGGCACTGCTGCGGTTTGTGTCCTTGAGCAAGACACATTAATCTCTTCGAAATACTGTTTCAACCCGGCATGACTTAAAGACGGAAAGAATCAATTCAAATAAACAAAATTCGTTTAACACATAGGCTACGCAACGGAGGACTGAAATAATATTTATGACTCATTGCATTGCAAAATTAAACTGCCGTTTTTATTGCTTGAATTGACGATAGCTCGATGTTCAGGTTTACAAATGCTTTCACGACTTTTTTGTGCGCATAGAGGCGTAATCGTTTGAATTGTCTCTGAGATTTCCATTTTCTCTGAGCCGCTAAAATAGATTATCGTAGGGCATTCAATTCACTAAAACACAAAAAATCTATCCACAATTTCATTGAGAGCGGACCCACTGATCAGAATGCGTATTGCAGTAGTATTTGCAACACATAAACACTTCTTTATCGGAGAATATTAAAAAAAAATATCCGAATCCAACACGATTCTATACTTACAGTCCTTCATAAACTGCCTCTGTGACGTCATCAGGACACTCCGATAGCAAAGGGAAGTAACTTATTCAAGGGAAGTAAGCGAGTCGATATTTTATTGACAAAGCGCACAAGCTTAAAGAAAATGATAATTATACTCATTTTATCACTGAACATTGTTGAAAATGATCTGGGTTCTTAATAAATACATAAAATCTGACATATAAAAGGAATTTGCAAAGAAAAATGAAAAACCTTGATATGTCCCCTTTAATGATTGTGAACTGTTTTGGTCAGGCAGGGTTCTAGCTCAAGACCCTTCTTGCGATATTTTCTACCAATTGCAGATTGGGGCCCTGCTTGTTGACTGTTAAAAAAACTATCTGGAATATGGCTGTGGCTGTTGTTGTATAATACAAAATATTTGTGCCTGTATAGATAAAAGAAGAGTGGCCAAAAGTGTCTTGCTGCAAAAGCACCAACTTTCAATCTACCGAAGGTTTAGATGAACAAAAAGTTTCAGCGTAAAATTGTAAATATTTTCTTACTCATCAGTTTTAACATATATGTTTTAGATGCACAAAAGAACCGTCTCATTGAGAGACGGTTCTTTTGAGCACCCACAACATATGCTTTTGAGCACCCACAACATATGTTTTGGTTGAGAAATAAGAAACTTAGTTTATCGTTGCGCACTCTTAACTAAAGTCCTGATCTACTGTATATGTCTGTTTTGTTGGTCTATATCACTCTACTCTAATGGCCTGTGAACTATACCTTACATTTTTTGCTGCCAGCCAAATATGCTGCTGAAAATATTGTCTTCTACAATTTTTAACTGGGATGCAAACTGTGGACCCAGATCAGGCTGCTCCTTATGGATTACAAATTCTAACAGTAGATGATAAAGGAGACAACTTTAGTCACGGCCACATACGTCCAGTTAAGCAAAAAATTTAACGTAAAATTGCAGTTATTTTCTTACTCAGCAATCTAAACATATGTTTTGGGTGCTCAAAAGAACCATCTCATTTAGACGGTTCTTTTGAGTACCCACAAGATATGTTTTGGTTGAGAAATAAAAAAAATAATTTTCAGGTACGCACATTTATCTGGGGGCCTGGCCTACCAAACAATCTGTCAGAATAAAAAATCGGGGAGTGTCATGCAATAGCCTATGCATTCCTACGTTTGTGGTATAAATTTGAGGTCAGACAGTTCTCTCGTTTTGTCAGATTTACTTTTCACGTAAAAGAGGTGTACCAGAATTCAACAGGAACCTGTTTGTCCTGCGAAAAGTAAATATGCCCTAATGAGTATACTTTCTGAGCTCGTATTTATACAACAAACGTAAGAATCCATAGGCTATTGCATGACATTCCCCGATTTTTGATCCTCTTCATAGAGCAGTTGTTTTACATATTCAACCAGATGTTGAGCATTAGATCGTTTGGTATTCCTGTTAGCCAGCAGTGACAATTCAAGTGTTTATTATCCCCCGACGAAGTCGGAGGGATATAGTTTTGGCGTGGTCCGTGCGTCCGTCCGTCCGTCCGTCCATTCCGTCCGTCCGTCCGGAACCATATCTCAGTACCTATTGGTCAGATTTGATTCATTCTTGGTACAAATGATAAGTACCATGGACTCTCAAACATCCAATAAGTTTGGTCAAAATCAACCCCTTAACAGGGAGCGCAGTGGCTCAGTGGTAGAGTGCTTGACTCGAGACCGAAGGGCCGCGGGTTCGAGCCTCACCGGCGTCACTGCGTTGTGGTCCTTGAGCAAGACACATTTATCCTAGCTTAGTACTGGTTCAACCCAGGAAGACCGTCCCGCATAACTGAAAGATTGTTGAGTGGACGTAAAGAATCAAATCAAACAAAAACAAACAAACAACCCCTTAACACTTGAGTTATTGCCCTTGTTTTAGTATAGGCAATTATAAGGCAAAACCTATATTAGCTTTTTTGTGTGATGATCTTCACATTATCAAAGCTATTATATTTAACAACTTCTCACTATTAGACCATGATTGCCAAGTGCCTGTAGATAAGCATGGCAGTGTCAAAGTTTTACCCCACCCCCTTTGACCCCACCTAAGGGGTCAAAGGTCAAATACTTAAATTTCGCAATAACTAAGGCAATTGTTAATATTTTTTTGCTGAAATTTTGCATACAGGCAGAGCAGCAATAGATATGAAACATATCAAACGGGATTTCAGTTTGAAGGCCTGGGTCCGAGCCTGTTGGGTGGACTTAGGGGGTGGGGCCGAGGTCAAAATTAAACTTTTTCAGAATATGGTCATGTTGCATATCAAATTAAAGCTGACGACGCTGGCAGCAACATGGTAGCAAATTTTTTGCCCACAGACACACCCTCGACCCAGGGGGTGGGGTCAAAAGGTCAAACTATATCTTTTTCTGAAAGTAGTCATGTTGCATATCAAATTAAAGCTGACAACGCTGGCAGCAACATGGTAGCAAATATTTTGCCCACAGACACACCCTCGACCCAGCGGGTAGGGTCAAAAGGTCAAACTATATCTTTTTCTGAAAGTAGTCATGTTGCATATCAAATTAAAGGGAATTGATCACAGAGCACCATGAAAGCAAATATGCTGTCATTACACACACCAATGACCCCGTGGGGTGGGGTCAAAAGGTCATTTTTTTTTCTTTTCTAAAAGTGGTCATGTTGCATATCAAATGAAAGTGGAAGAAGTGTAGACCTACATGCAAGGTAACACTTTGAATTTACACACACCCTTGACCTCTGGGGTTGGGTTTAAAGGTCAGATATTGAAATTGTGCAGATGTAAGTATATTTTTTATTAAACTAAGCACTAAAGCATACTTGACAGGTGTTTGTTATGATCTGATTGATACTGAAGGTGAACTAAGACTTAGATAAATGGGATTCATGTTTCTCTCAAATAACCCTTCGTCGGGGGATATAAATTCGTCGAATTTGTCTTGTTTAACCCTTAAAGCACCATTGCAACAAAAGTCGTCTGCTTTTCTCGTCTGCTTAAGTGTTTAAGAAGCCTCTATGGCAAACAGTGTGTACTCAGATCAGACTGCTGCTATTGGAGCAGTCTGTTCCGGGTCCACACTGTTTGCTTTGATACTTAATTTGTCAGTAATCTTAGGCAATTATTTGCAGCAGACGACTTCAGCAGACGACATTTTCAGATGCATTTTTTTCTTGGCGCTTAAAGGGTTAATCTACTTTCTTTACAGGTTGATAGGTTGGGGTCAGATCAGACAGGGTGTCAAGGTCACACCCCTTGGACAGGATGAGTGAGGATAAAAAATGACACGTCTCAAATGACACCATAGGAAAAGTTTATACCAGCAAGGGGGAAATGGACATTCAAAATGGACAGACAATAAATCACAGCTTCTTAAACATACACTTCAAACTCTGCAAAAATAGAAATGAACTGTTCCATGCAAAAACCTGTTGAATGGCATATGCAAACAACAAACGCACAGATCAGCCAGCACAGTCCGATCAGCGCCTTTGATGTTCACTGCATGGATCCTATGATACCCACCTTGCAAAATCCAGAATTCCAAAGCTGTTGCTCATTTCTGTAGCTGAGGAGGCTGGTTTGAATCTTAACCTGGTTGGAGATCCCAAAGACCCATTTTTTGCATGGCTCAAATGTATTTATAACTATTCAGATAGGGAATTTACCTTAAAAAATATGGAATTAAAGTCATGAATATTTTTCTTTGAATAAGTTTTTGGCTCTAATTATTGAATTGCAATGACGGTGTTTCAAGAAAAGATATGGTATACATGACATGAATCTATGTGTTCTTTCAATTTATTATGAATTTGATACCGGGCTGCGTAGCACAGTGCGTTATGTGTCTGGCTACAGATGCGAATCTGACTGCAGATCCAGGGGTAGCGAGTTCTATCCTGGCCCAGTCCCATACTTTCGTGGAGATTGATCATGAAATTATTTCTACGTTCATTCTCCTCCCTTCCGCTGAATCATTCATGAAGGGTTGTTGTCAGTTACAAGGGAAAGTATAAACCGTCCCGCAATGACCATAGCTGTTGACTTGGGACATAAAGCAACAAAAACAAACAAGCGAAAGTATGTGCACAAATTACTGGTTAACGGCTTGTTCAAGCTTGCCCAGGAAAAAGTGTGGTTAGGTGAACTGACTGTCCCACCATGACCATAGCTGTTGACTTGGGACGTAAAGCAACAAAACAAACAAATTATGAATTTGAGAAGCTCGACATCATGCAGGTTTGATGATGCATTGGGAACCTATCACATAGTATTCACAAACTTTTACAAAAACTTTATTGAATCTGTAATTTAAATCAAATAACAAGTTAACCCTTGTCATGTACTACACTCTTCTCAAATTTCTATCGTACTAACCTGCAGCATTCCAGTTATAAGTATGTATTTTCACTCAGAGTGGAAAGCACTGTGGATCCAGATCAGATGGCTTCATCAGAAGCCATCTGATTTGGATTTACAGTGTTTTCAAAAAGGGATAAATTCGGGTTCAGCATGACAAGTGTTAATTTAGATCTGCAAGGTGTTTTTTTTTTAGAACTTTTGAATTGAGCTTTATTTTATACAATTCCAATGAGTACCTATAGACTTTCTTTTATTATATTCATTGGTCTGGCCTCACTGAGATGTCTCCATTCAACACCCATCACACTTTTTTTATGGACTTATTTAAAAGACTACGGAATATCTAATCAAATGCTATGAACTCATTTTTATGGCCATATGGTCAACACAAGAACACTTCATATGAGCTGCTACATGTGATTTCCAAGTATGTGGCATTTTGACAAGTGTAGACTCAGACGAGCCTGTGCAGCCTTCTTTAAGCTTAGAAACTCCAAATGATGGCCAGTCAGTAGCTTAACATTCATAGAATATTCAAGCAACAAGCAAAGGCTCTGATCAGACTGCCCATATGCGCAGGCTGATCTGAGGCTTTGCTGGTCTCACATACCAAATTATTGGAAATATCATATCCGGGCTCAATTATGTTGAAGATATTTGCTGCCAAATTATTAAAGTGCTGTTAAACCAGGGTTCCAGATAAACGAAATTCTATTTTTCTCTCTCTTCCAAACCAAATATTTTGGCACTCAATAGAATCAAGGTTCAAAACAAGGTTCACTCAAGTACTCAAAACATGTTGAAGCTATGTGAGAAGAAATAATATCTACACACAGGTTTAGATTAACAGCATTTTTTAGATTAAAAGTGTAAATATTTTCTTAACCATTAATTTTAGCATATGCTTTGGGTGCTCAAAAGAACCGTCTCACTGAGACGGTTCTTTTGAGAACCCACAACATATGCTTTGGTTGAGGAATAAGAAAATTATTTTTTATGGTACACACTCTTAATTTAAGGCCTGTTAGACTACATAGGTGAAAGTTTCAGGATTATTCTTGAATTCAGGATTTTGAGGCCGGCTCAAAAAGCCAGCCTCAAAATGCTGAATTAGACAGTTTATAATAGGTTCTATGTTTTATATTCGAATAATCTATAAATGACAGCTTACCATTTAAACTTGAAATCATTTGAGCCGCGACATTTCCAACAATGTGGTATGTGTGACCAGCAAAGGCTCAGACCAGCCGGCGCATACACACAGTCTGATCAGAGCCTTTGCTAGTGGCTGGAATATTTTATGACTGTTAAGCTAATGCCCGGACAGTATTTCAAGTTTTATGCATAAAAGGAGGCTGCAAAGGCTTGTCTGAGTCTACACTTGTCAAACTGCCACATTGTTGGAAATCACGTGTCATGGCTCAATTTTTTTGCAAGGCATACAGCAAGTTTTAAGTTGTGAATTTCTGAAGTTCAGTAATTTCTTAATTTTCAGGTCTCTCCCATGTATCTATTATAAGATAATGATTTCTGCTATAGATCTGCACCTGTGCCTCTAAAACATAATGAGAGAATATTGCAGCTTGGAAGATATTGTAATAAATCATTTTGTACAGTGGGTTGTTTGTTTGCTTGTTTATTATTTGACCATGCACATGTATCCACCTGTTTACTAGCAATTACTTTAACCTGTTGTATACTTAGGGCAAAATAAAAAAATATGTGTGGTTCAGGCTACACCCTGAAAAAAATTAGGGTAGGTAGGAAACTTTTTTTTTTAACTTTTTTCTTGGAAGATTCAGACCCGCTTGGAAATATATTAAAGAAGACAAAACTGATATAAAAGGGTCTATTTTTGAAGATATACCGTAACCTTGTTTTAAACCTTTGACTTCCAATACCATAATGCATAGAAATTTAGGTTTCTGTTTCAGGTTGTCATTTTGATAAATATTTTTTCTCCAATTTCTGAAGTTGAAAGAATTGCAGAACAAAATTATTTTGTTCTGCTTTTTTTTTCCAACTACAGAATTTGGAGAAAAAAGTTCAGGGTAAGGGGTTAAAATTCAAGGTAGGTCGGGTAGCCTGAACCACACATATATTTTTACCCCCAGCAAACTTTGTTTGTGATGGGTATACTGTTTTCACACTGTCTGTGCGTGCATCCATCCATGCGTCTGTCTGTAATGTTTTGTTTCCTTAATATCTTGAAGAGTCATTAATGGATTTTCATCAAACCTTGCAAACATGTTCATATATGCAAGACAATTACTTTAAAAAAAAAAAAAAAAAAAAAAAAAAAAAAAAAAAAGGGAGCGCAGTGGCTCAGTGGTAGAGTGCTTGACTCGAGACCGAAGGGCCGCGGGTTCGAGCCTCACCGGCGTCACTGCGTTGTGGTCCTTGAGCAAGACACATTTATCCTAGCTTAGTACTGGTTCAACCCAGGAAGACCCGTCCCGCATAACTGAAAGATTGTTGAGTGGACGTAAAGAATCAAATCAAACAAAAACAAAAAATAAACAAAAAAAAAGTACGGTTGGGGGCCAATTCTATTTGAGTTATTTCCCTTTGTAGTTCTAAATGGCTTTTTATATAGGGTTTTATGCTTATGCTATTATAGTCCATACAAGGGCCGATCAACTCCTACCACAGCTTTTAATGGAACAATTTGATACTTTTCCTATACAATGTAGACACACAGAACATATGCATGAAGGAGTTTGGTTCAGAAAAAATAATTTTTGACCCCTGCAAACTTTGTTTGTGGTGGGTATACTGTTTTCAGGTCCGTCCATGCGCAATCTCCTCAAGAACGCCACTGTTTATCCATTAGGCCTTAAGTTAAGAGTGCGCACTCAAAAAATAACTTTCTTCTTTCTCAACCAAAATGTATGTTGTGGGTACTCAAAAGAACCGTCTCAATGAGACGGTTCTTTTGAGCACCCCAAACATATGCTTAAACCGAACGTTATGAAAAGATTTACAACTGTACGCTCAAAAATTTGGTTCATCTGAACAAATGTCTATGTTGAAAAGGTAAAACTAATTGTATTACCACGGGTCCACATTATGATGAAACAGGTGAGTAAACCATTTATTGTGGGCACAAATTATCAGCGAACAATAAACACTGTAGACGGATGGCTGAGAATGGGTTTGCTCCCCCCCCCCCCCTAGTGAATTTTGCAGACATATCCTATCTTGTAGAGAATTGAAAGCGGAGTCTTTTAAGAGATGTTTGCACTCTGTGCGTTGGGGCGTTAGTCTGTAAGAGCCTGTAACATACGTTACTTTATCAAATTAAGAAAAAGTAAATTGAAAGTTTGGGCTACAAATTAAAGACATTAAAATATTTATTTTTAAAAATCATTCATATAATCTGCATACTAGATATCTAAACTACGTATGACAGCCATTTAAACAAAATTGCGGCTTCCCAAGGTGTCATATGCATTACATAAATCAGATAACCCATTAAAATTTGCAAGTGTGGCTAGTATCATTTACATTCACAATCTCTCTGTGTGTTTTGCAAAATGTTTTTAACCATGTCTGACAAGCCTATGCAGTTGGCTAACAGAAAAAGCAAAGTTTGTTTCTCTCGCTTAAATAGTTTAGAATAAGCAATTAAACAACCCTACCCCTACCCAGTTTTAAGGTAAAATGTTTGGTATTAAAACTAAAGTAAAAATTGTTAAAAAATATTTGTAGTTGATGGATATACTTCATTTTTTGTGATTTATTTGCTTATATGAAAAGACTCATAAATCTGCAAGTTTGTTGCAAAATATTTAATATCAGAGGCTGTAACATATGTTACCTGATGTAATAAATGGGCAAGCTCATTGTCTTTACGTAAGATATGCCTAAAAATGTTTAAATATCTTTGAGGGAATTTTGCAGACATATTCCTTTCTTATAGTACAACTCAAGCTGCATCGAATAAGGGATGTTTGCACTCTCTATGTTGGGGCGTTAGTCTGAAACAGCATGTTACATGCGTTACTATATCAAATAAAGGAAATGTAGTTTGAAAGTTTGAGCTAAAATTGTGAAAAAAAACTCGCAGCTGCTGGATATCTTATATTGTTTAGGGATTTTAAGCTGGCTCGTATGATAAAGACTTATAGATCTGCTAGTTGTCACCAAGTTTTAAAGATCAGAGAGCGTTACATATGTTAGCGTGATAAGTAAAATCACCAAACAGTACTTTGACATCAAGCTGAGTAAGGGCCTGCTCCATCCTAATCCCCTTTGGAATTCTGCAGACATATTACATCTTATGTAACCCTTCAAGGTGCATTTAATAAGAAATGTTTGCACTCTGTAAGTCGGGGTGTTAGCCTGTAACAGCTTGTTACATATGTTATATATCAATTTGAGAATAAGAAATTGAATGTTTGAGCTAAAAAAAAGAAGACATTAAAATTATCTAATAAATTGACATTCTTATAGTCTGCATACTGGATGTCTCTACTACATATGGAAGCTGTTTAACATTAATACGGCTAACTGTGGTGTTATGTGCATTACATGAGCCTAATTATAATTTAAAAGCTATAATTGTGGCTATCGTCATTTAGTTAAACAACTACTATGACTTGGTTTCAAACTGTTTTATTAGTAGATTTTACAAACATATACTCAATTGATGAATAGGAAAAACCAAGTTTGCTTTTCTATCTTAAATATATTGTCCTATAGGAGCTAATGCACAGCCCTACTCCCAGTTTAACAGAGAAGCAAATTTTGTTATTACCGTTTAAGTAAAACACATGAAAGTGATTGCAGCGTGTGGATATTTTACATTTTCTTAGTCTGTCTTGCTCATATATCTGCAAGATGTCATTAAGTTTAAGATCAGGGCACTTAATGTGTACTTATAATATATGTCTTTGGTGCCAAAACACTAGAAATTAAATTCATTTCTGATTATCAAGCCCATGGACTGTTGTTACAGATGTTACCAATGACCTTTTGGACACATTTCCTAATACTGTGCATATAATGCTAAATATAGAGCAACAAATAGAAAAGATAGTTTTACATTTGAACAAGACAATACAATAAATGAAATGGTCAAAACTAATTCTCATCGATTTTACACTCATTGTAAACGTTTGTTGTTGTCTGCGTCTGTGGTAATCATTATTATCACACGCCTCCTTGCAACTAGTAGAATCATCACACAATATTTCAATCATTTACTGTTATACAATTTTGACCACCAGTCCACTCAAAATTGATGAGCCACTATCAACTTTCCAATTTTGCCTTCAATGGCTTAGATTATTCGGAAACTGATATGAATTCCTAATAGTTGGCTCTTTGAGTATGTGTTTTAAGTGATACTCTGCAAGTAGGAGAAAGACTAAAGCTTTGCAAGGAGGAAAACAATGACATTAAAAGCAACGAGTACCTGGACTGATGTACCTTGATATTTCTGTGATAAAGAACCATATCTTAGCTGGTTACCTTTTATAAATGTAGCCTTTCCAGACATGCAACAAAAATATTTTCATCTAATAATGTCTCTGCACTTATTATCTTTCCTCGAGCATTCAAAAACTTATTTGAAGTCTTAGTACTTCTGAAGTGCTGAAACTGAGGTAACCCTTTCCCTTTAGATAAACGAACTAGATGTATCACAGCAGGTAAAGCAATGAAATGCAGGATGAACAGAGCGCAAATTAGACCATTTCAAATCAATGATTCACTAAGTTTCTAAGATAAGAGCACTTATTAAAGGATGAAACATATATAACTCATCATAATATATGAGCAAGGGCATTGTCGTGACATCCTTTTTGATTTCACAGGCAGAGGCGACTGTTTTCAATTTCAGTGTTTTCAATGGATCATGAAATGAGGCACCTTATCAACTTGTTTACTCTGTATAAATCTTCCATAGCGCATACTATAGAACTACTGGTTATCCTATTCTACCCATAGTCCACTTTCTTTCTTTTGAATGCAACAGCTAATGATATGGCGGCAAAAACTGAGAAATCATAGGTTTTACATTATTTTAAGGCTTGCTTCAATAACTTAATATTCTTTCTCTTATACCAGATAAGCTTCAAAGTGTAACAGTAATTGTTTCAGAAGGTCTGCCAAAACCATCAAGAGTCAACATTGTAACTAAAGAAAACTTATAAAGTTCATTGGGCGCAGCAAAATACTAACGATCTAAGACCTGAGGACTTAAGCACCAAAGGTCTGGATAGGTTCCATGGCAAATGATGCAAAAAGCAGCCTATCAAATTTCTGTTTGACCAATGTCAGAAATCTTAAAGTATTCATAGAGGTACACGGTAGAGACATAGCTTTTGCAAAATCGGAGCAAAGTTATCATTTAACTAGCACAGATGCAGAGGCAGCTGCAGTAAGATTGCTCTTTCCACTTCACAGGAAGAGACATATACCAGAGTCATACTCCATTGTATGCCTATATGTGAAATGGCATTAAACACATATTTAATTAGGTGTTTGATCCCACGACACTGACATGCTTTTTCTGCTTTTGAAGAATGCTAAGGATTCAATTTATAGCTGAGTCAATTTGTTTTACGCTGGCAGTGGCCACACATACAAAGAAAATTAAGTCTTTTGATGGCAAAAGAGGAGGATCACACGAAGTGCTTATAAGTGATGTTTTTAACAATTACCAATTTTAAAATGTAATCTTAATTAATGTAACACACATATAACACAATAGGAAGCTATATATGTGTTAAAAACAATTTCTTATGTATCTAAGGTACTCAGCATGCAAACTACACGAATAATTCAAATAAATAGATAGTTTTTTGTCTTCTTTCTGTTTCTCAGATTTTCAATCCATTTATTCTTAAATTGATATGGTAACACGTATCATACAATTACAGGCTAACCACCTAGTTAATAGAGTGCAAACATCTCTTATTTGATGCAGTTTGAATTGTTCTTTAAGGTAGGATATGTCTGCACAATTCCCAAAGGGGTGGAGAGGAACAAGATTGTACTCAGTTTGCAGTCCTAATACTGTGCAATGATTCTACTGGTTGTGATGAAATGGGTGATTATTTTGCCATAGAAGCAGACACAATGATAGACACTGTGAGGTTGACTTGAATAAAGATTGTTTTTGAATAATTATATTTAATAGAAATATTAATTGAATTGTGTCATTTAAATGAGAACTATTATTTTCTAAAAAATGTCTATATATTTTAATATTATAGGCATTAGGATATATGTGATAAAAGGATTATATATAACATCTGTAACACAATTCCATGAGCTTGTTATCAGCAATGACTGTAATACTAAGACTAAGGCACCAGAGGCTAGAGATTAATAGGAAAACATGTGAAAAATAGTGTTTTTTCTGAAATATCATCTCTTACTTCCAAGACAATTTTCTTGCTCATTCATTATGCCATGTAACATACGTTGCATATATAAGTGCTCTGATCCTGATGTCAAACTTGCAAATGTATGATTCTTTAATGCATTAGCAAGACAGTGCCAAAAATGTAAGATATCAACAAGCGTCAAATATTTTCATATATTTTTCTTCAATAATAGATACCAAAATTAGATACTTAAAATTGGGGGTAGGGTTGTTTAATAGCTCATATAAAACAATGTATTTGAGATAGAAAAGCAAACTTTGTTTTTTCTATCAGTCCAAAGAGTATTTTTGTAAACTTAGATTAAAAATACTTGTAAAAATGCACATATCGTCTGTAAAATTAAATGATGTTAGTCACGATTTCAACTTTCAAAGGGAAATTTAATCTATGTAACGCATATAACACCATTGAAGACTGTAATTTTGTTTAAAATGCTGCTTCATGTAGCTTAGGCGGCCAGCTTGCAAACTACACAAGAAATTTGAATAATTAGTCGGTTTAATGCCTTCTTTCTGTAGCTCAAACTTTCATTTTGATTTTTTTTCTTAGTTTGTTACAGTAACATATGTAACAGGCTGTCAGAGACTAACGCCCCGGAGCACAGAGTGCAAACATCTCTTAAAAGATGTGGCTTGAAATTTTCTTAAAGATAGGATATGTCTGCAAAATTCCCTAGGGGGGGAGCAGGACTTTTTTTTAGATCGAAGTCTACTGGCACTCTAGTCTCATATTTAATTTCATCTTGTGGCATCAATCACTATATAAGTCTTGTAGTTCAAATTTGATCATATGTTATTTAGTCAGGGCCCATAGGGACAAAAAATAGGTCCCGTGCGAATTGTGTGCCGATTTATGGTGACCTATATCAAAACCTTCAATGGAGTCTTACCTTTAATTTAAAGGTGGTCACCCATCTCAAATCGACGTCTGAGGCTAGTTATGACGTCATAAATATGGCGAACATAATAAGAAATTGCCCGTTAATTTGTGTTTATATGGTCATATTTATCCAACACGAACCCTTTTTTTTAACATAATATCAATTATTTTAGTCACATGATGGTTACATCAATGCTTTACCTGACTTTGGCAATGAATTATTAATCGATAACTATATTTTGCATGCAAAATACCGTAGATTTCCTATAAATACAGAGTTTATCGGGCCAACTTTAGACTGATGGCTGAGAATGTTATTGCTCCCCCTCGGGAATTTCGCAAGCTTATTCTATCTAAAAGAAGATTTCAAGCTGCTTCTTTTAATATATGTTTGCACTATGTTCGCATGGGCGTAAGTATCTGACAGTCTGTTACATATGTTACCATATTAAATTTAGGAAAAAAGAAAATTAAAAGTTTGAGCTACAGAAAGAAGGCTAATTATTTAAATTACTCATATGGTCTGCATATTGACAACTTAAACTACATATAAATTCTTTTTGAGCAAAATTACAGCTTCCTGTGGTGTGATATGCGTTACTTTAATTAGATTACCCTTTAAACATGAAAATTGTGACCAATATCATTTACTTTTTAGCTGATATGTGCATTTTCCAAAATGTTTTCAAATTGATCATTTTGTACTAACAAACTCATTTGGGTTAGAGAAAATCCAAAGTTTGCTTTTATACTTTAAACATAGTGTCTTATACGTGCAATTAAACAACCCAAAGGCTACACCCAATTTTAAGGAGCCGAATTTGGTAGGCATCATTTAAGTAAAAATATATAAAACATTTGCTGCTGTTGGATATCTTGCATATTTGGGATTGTCATGCTCATATTATAAAGAATTATAGATTTTGCAAGTTTAACAATAAGTCTGAAGCACGTTTTAAAGGCTGTAACATATGTTACATGACATGATAAATGAGCAAGGACATTGACTTGATGTAAGAGATGATATTTCAGGAGATAATGAATATATTTCGCATGTTTTCCTAGCTTAAGTATCCAGCCTCTGGTGCCTAAATCTTTGGTATTGATGATTATTAAGCCCCTGTACCTTTGTTACAGATGTTAAGAATATTTGTTTTCAATATTTCCTAATATGAATAATTCTGAAACAAAAATACATCCTAGAGGAACATAGTAAATAATCGGTTCTCATTTAAACAGTACAATTTAGTAAATGTCCCTTTCTAATGTAAATATTCTAAACCAATCCTTATCCAAGTCATATACAATATCGAGTATAATTTCTGCTTCTCAGGTAAAAAAAAATGTCCTCCTCATCTCATAAAAACCAGAATAATCATCAAACAAGATTTTGACTGCAAGCTGAGTAATGACCTGCTCCATCCCAAACCCTTTTAGACATACACTTTCATATGTACCAATTCGAAATGCATCGAATAGGAGATGTTTGCACACTGTAAGCATGGGTGTTAGCCTGTAACAGCTTGTTACATATGTTACTTTATCAATTTGAGAATAAGAAAATTGAAAGTTTGAGCTATAGAAAGAAGACATTAAAACTAGCTAATCAATGAACATTCTAATAGTCTGCAAATTACTGGATGTCTTTACTACATATGACAGCTGTTTACGGCTACATGTTGTATTATGTGCGTTACATGAACTTAATTATAATTTAAAAGTGGTAATTTTGGCTATCGTCATTTAGTTTAAATACTGCTTAGAGATGGTTTCAAACCGTTTTAGATTAGGTTTAACAAACATATACTCAATTGACGAGTACGAAAACCAAAGTTTGCTTTTCCATCTTAAATATTTTGTCTTATATGAGCTAATGCACAACCCTACCCCCAGCTTTGCAGTGGGTAAATTTTATTTTCGCCGCTTAAGTAGAACTGATATAAAAAAAAATGCAGAGTGTTGGTATTTTACATTTTCTTAAACAGTCTTGCTCGTATATCATCAAGTTTCTAATATCAGGACACTTATTAAAGATGTCAATGTGCCATTGGTGATGTCACAACCAGGGCTCTGATCGAATTCCATGCACTTTCAGGTACAGAATAACTAGTTCAATGTCAGGAAAGAGCAAGAAATCATATTGGCAGGCATTAAGCTATGCTAGAGACTATCCACGAAGCATTCTTTCACCACGGCTAAGTGCGCTTAGAAAGCACCATGGCGGATGCACTAGAGTAATATATTTGTAAATTGTCCTGACCTCTTAGCTCTCGTTTGTGATGTCTACATGTAACTTAGAGTTTGTTACTTTCCCATTGGTATCCTGGGTCAGGTGTGGTACTTGATTGTATCGATTCCTGAATTTTGCCGCCTTTCTTACTTTGTATTAGCCAGTCACCGATATTGTTCGACTCACTGCGTTGAGGTACTGGATATTTTAGAGAGAAAAAAAAGCCGCATTGCAAAAACTACCACTTCCAAGAGCTGTGTTTCTCGAAGGCGTCAAACGTGCACAGTACCAGTGCATCATTTGAAAACCTCATCTGTCATTAATCCTGACAAATCAATGCCTGACAATTATGGTTAGAAGCGGGACTGTGATAAATAGTGTCCCGTTATGATAGCATTGCCCATGTGCGGATCCAGAGGGGAATAGGGGGTCCGAACACCCCCTGGAAATAACAAATATGTATATGGGTTTCTATAGAAATTCGCATTTGGAGCCCCACTAGAAAAAATTGGACACCCCCCTGGAAAATAATGGACCCTTCTGGATCCTTGGTAAAGTATAGGTATAGTTTTCTCAGCAATAAAACCATTAGACCTCCTCTGTAAACTGTAAAATAAGCTGAGGACTAAATAAAACTGACAAAAATTCCTGGATCCGCGCATGTTGTCTCTTGCCCCCGAAACCCCTCTGCAGCTGATAAAATGTGGTTGCAGCATGTCTGTATGCGAAATATCTCGGTGTAAGTACAAAGCAAACCATTTATATTGTACTGATTTGTGTTGCTGTGGAGCAGAAGAGGAATCATGTAAAATATTACCAGTGATCAATATGCTTATGACATTTGAACAACTATTTTCATGTGGATTCAGATATTTCTTTAGCCGTATCAACAAGAATGTGTTATTGTCCGATTTTGACCTTTGAAGACGATTCTACCTATAAGCATGCGAAAGATAAATCAGATTGTAACAGTTTCTATTGCCCGTGCTGTCGATGTACCATGGATAACTTGTAGAGGGTTTTATCCTTATTTCCATATCATGAACTACTAAGTAGACTCTTCTAACTTTTGGTCCACCAGTGGTCAAAATCGGACTGTAATGAGTTTGGTTGATATTGTGTGCAAATGATTATTACTACTATATTTTCTTTGGGTGTAGACTAAGCAGCTACAGACAAAGCAAAAGCTTTGAAGTGTGACTCTATTTACAATATTGATATGTTGTTCTAGAAAAAAGGGTTTCATGCATTTATATACATTTACTATAAAAGCTTTGACATACACATATTGTTCTTACGTATTCTGCATCAATCGTTTGAAGTAGAAAGACCCAAAGGTCTTTGGTCAGAGGTCGTGGTACATCCATATATTTATATACGCATAAGATATTATATTTACAAGAGTTTGTATTCAGTCTTGATAAGGCTACCAGTTCATTAAAGGAATATTTCCATGCGTTGGAAATGGACAAAACGCATATATATATATATATATGGTATTTACATATAAGGCGTCATTTCAATGGCGTCATCTTTTTGTTTTGATGCAAAAACAATGTGGGCGACATGTTAAGTTTAATTAATTACCCCCTAAGATTAAGTTTGGTGCATTTCGACTGAAATTGGCAAATAAAATGCAAGAAAGTCCTGATCGCCATAGACTACAATGGACATACCGTTTAAACTGCACTGATACAATATACGTTATTTTGATGACGTCATAATGACGTCCAGACGTGAAACCCAGATGGGTGACCAGGTGATTTTCATTAGTAATTCCCTAAAGTTTGATTTGGTATAGGTCACCATAAATCGGCAACAAATTCGCACGGGAGTCCTGATCGCCCCTGACTAATTGTTTCCATAGCCAAATAATACATGTTTGATGCCTGTACAAGAATATCTTAAAAATCGTCCACTCCCAAATTCGAAATTGTCACCTGACACCCTATCATCTAGGCGTTAAGTGCAGCCTCACTAGTATGGGCCAGCACATCAGATATTGATGCTTAGTGCAATTTCCACTTAAGAATGCCCATGCGAATGCGTGCACACGGGCACACTAGCAAGAGTATTCACTGCTCATATGCACAAACAATGATAGTAGATGAACGCTTATGACACCATTTAGGCCTCTAGCCCAACAAGGTATCTGTCCTTGAAATATCTGTAGAACAAATTCTCGCCTATGCAATACATACCCATATCTAGTGTGCTGGCTCAAATATTGTTTTTAGGTCTTTAACGTCTTGTCATTGGTTTAACAATATCGTTGGGTCCACTTTGTTTCGACAATGACTGCTATTTTCAAGACTGTGAGACCAATGCCAAAGCTCCATACATCACTAATTAGGTGAGTGGGCACTTTGACCCTGTCATGAGATCACGTGCTTCAATTACAGGGCATTGTTTTATCATTGGGTCAGAATAGACCTTCATTTCGCCATATTAGGATACAAAACGATCATTAACACACCTAATAAATTATTTTTACTGCAATAGTGCTTTCTTTATTTGACACTATACAATCATTTTGGCAAATAATCAACCTAAAATTGACTACCCATCTCTGCTGTGTAATCAGATGGGCCTCTCACTTGGCCATGGACCCACTTGAAAAAAGGACAAAATGGCAAAAAACGTTAGAAAAAGAAAAGAGAGAAGGTAAGAAAAATAAAAAAAAAATAAAAAAATAAAAGGGACTTTATTTACAAATTCTCCCTCAGAGAAATTCGTTTGACGACGAGCCCTTGTATAAGGTCTCGTCATGCACCGTCCAAAATAGTTTTGGACAGAGAAAGGAAAACATATCGATTAAGCAGGTATTAATTCACTTGACTTAAAAGTAAAGAAACTATTAATTGAATATGGTAACAATGAAGCTGGTTTATATAAATCAGATTTCTGCTAAATAATTTTGATGTATTTTTCAACAGAAAAATAAGACCAAGTGCAAATTTTAAAATCCCTTCTCGTTGAGATGATATCTCTGTTTTCAACTATTTTGAGTTTAACTCCTATGAGTTATCTCCCTTAACATGAAACTTTGTTCCTATTTTGATGCATTGTATACCTATAGATTAATGGGCTGAAATAGCTGAGGGGTCTAGTGCGCTAGACGCAGAGTAAAGAGATAAATGAAAACCCTGAAGTCACAGGTTCGAACCCTGTCAAATAAAAAAAAACAACAATATTTTTTTTATTGGCCTTTTTTTTTTATTCATTAAAATGAATTTTTTCTTCTATCGCTGGCTTTGTACTAAACCTGACTTTCAACATTTTTTTAGTCATACAATTACCATCAACTGCTTTCTTGCTCATGTTGGTCTGAAACACTTTACTCTTATTATACCCACTCTTTTCCTTAGAAAAAAGGGTACATTAATTTCGCACCAAAGTTTGTCCATCGTCCGTCTGTCCGTCCGTCTGTCTGTGTGTCCATGCATCACGTTTCTTGTAAATATATATCCATCTTAACCATTTAATGGAGCAACTTCAAACTTTTTACCTAGACAGGTCACATGCTGTAGGGGGTACTGGGCAATATTTCGTGTTACCTTGACCCCTAGGTCAAGGTGAAAGGTCTGATAATGTATTTTCTTGTAAATGCATCCGCTACTAAACCATTAGATGTAGCAACTTTGAACTTTGTACCTGATTAGGCCTTAGGAAGTAGATGGTTCTAGGCAACTTTTCATGTGACCTTGACCCGGAGGGGTCAAGGTCAAAGGTCAAATAATGTATTTTCTTTTAAATGCATTATCTCTAAAACCAATAGACGTAGCAACTTCAAACTTTGTACCTGATTAGATCAGCTCAAGCTGAGATTACTGGTAAACATTTCGTGTCGACAGTCAAATAATGTATTTTTTGTAAATGCATCTCCTCCTCAACCGTCAGATGTAGCAACTTCAAACTTTCTATCTGAATAAGTCACACGATATAAAGGGTACTTGGCAAAATCTTGCGTGACCTTAACACCAAGGTCAATGTAAAATAATGTACTTTCATGTAAATGCATCTCTGCCTAAACCGTTACACGTAGCAGCTTCAAACTTTGCCGCTGCATAGGTCACATAATGTAGAGGGTACTGGGCAACATTTAATCAACTTCGCAGGTGAATATGACACATGATATAGAAGTTGCTGGACAATATTAAGTGTGACCTTAATGCCATGGTCAAGGTCAAAGAATGTATTTTCTTTTAAATGCACCTCCTTAACCGTTTGACGTTGCCACTTCAAACTTCCCTGGTCCATGTGTCACATGATATGGAAGGTACTCGGCAACATTTTGTGTAGTCATTACCCCAAGGTCAAGGTCAAAAGTGAAAAAGCGGTATGTTCGATGGTGTATCATCTCAATGAGACGGTTCTTTTGAGCACCTCAAACATATGCTAAAACTGAACGTTATGAAAAGATTAACAACTGTACGCTCAAAAATTTGGTTTATCTGAATCAATGTCTATGTTGAAAAGGTGAAACTAATTGTATTTCCACAGGCCCACATTATGATGAAACAGGTGAGAAAACCATTTATTGTGGGCACAAATTATCAGCGTACAATAAACACTGGCACTCTAGTTTCGTATTTAATTTCATCTTGTGGAATCAATAACTATATAAGTCTTGTAGTTCAAATTTGATCATATGTTATAGTTTCAATGGCCAAATAATACATGTTTGTTTGATGCCTGTACAAGAATATCTTAAAAACAGTCCACTCGACCAAATTCGAAACTGTCACCTGACACTCTATCAACTGGGCGTTACGTGCAGCCTCACTAGTATGGGTCAGCACATCCGATATTGATGCTTAGTGCAGTTTCCACTTAAGAATGCTCATGCGAATGCGTGTACATGCGCACACTAGCCAGAGTATTCACTGCTCGTATGTGCAAAAAATGATTGTAGATGAACGCTTATGACACCATTTGGGCCTCTAGTCTAACAAGGTAGCTGTCCTTGAAATATCTGTAGAACAACTTCACGCCTATGCAGAACGTACCCATATCTCATGTGCTGCCTCAAATATTGTATTCAGGTCTTTAACGTCCAGTCATTAGTTTAACAACATCGTTGAGCCTACGTTGTTTCGACACTAATTGCTATGTTCAATACTGTGAGACCAATGCCAAAGCTCCATACATCACTAATTAGGTGAGTGGGCACTTTGACCCTGTCATGCGAACACGTGCTTCAATTACAGGGCATTGTTTTATCATTGGGTCAGAAAAGACCTTCATTTCGCCATTTTAAGATGCATAACGAAAAGGAACACACCTAATAAATTATTTTTACTGAAAAATAGTGCTTACTTTATTCGACATTATACAATCATTTTGGCAAATAATCAACCTAAAATTGACTACCCATCTCCCCTGTGTAATCAGATGGGCCCCCAACTGGCCATGGACCCACTTGAAAAAAGGACAAAAGGGCAAAAAACGTTAGAAAAAGAAAAGGTAAGAAAAAAGAAAAAGAAAGAAAAAAAAATAAAAGAAAGGGGACTTTACTTACGAATTCTCCCGCGGAGAAATTCGTTTGATGACAAGCCCTTGTATAAGGTCTCGTCATGCACCGTCCAAAATAGTTTTGGACAGAGAAAGTAAAACATATCAATTGAGCAAGTATTAATTCACTTGACTTAAATGTAAAGAAACTATTAATTTAATATGGTAACAATGAAGCTGATTTATATAAATCGGATTTCTGCTAAACAATTTTGATGTATTCTGAAACAGAAAAATAAGACCAAGTGCAAACTTTAAAATCCCTTCTCGTTGAGATGAAATATCTGTTTTCAACTATTTTGAGTTTAACTCCTATGAGTAATCTCCCTTAACATTGAACTTTGTTCCTATTTTGATGTATTGTATACCTATAGATTAATGGGCCGAAATAGCGGAGGGGTCTAGTGCGCTAGACGCAGAGTAAAGAGCTAAATGAAAAGCCTGAAGTCACAGGTTCGAACCCTGTCAAATCAAAAAAACAATAAATTTTTTATTGGCCTTTTTTTTTATTCATTAGTATGAATTTTTTCTCCTATCACTGGCTTTACACTAAACATCACTTTCAACATTTTTTTAGTCATACAATTACCATCAACTGTGTTCTTGCTCATGTTGCTCTGAAAAGCTTTACCCTTATTTTACCCACTCTTTTCTTTAGAAAAAAGGGTACATTAATTTATCACCAAAGTTTGTCCATCGTCCGTCTGTCCGTCTGTCCGTGTGTCCATCAATCACGTTTCTTGTAAATATATATCCACCTAAACAATTTAATGGAGCAACTTCAATCTTTTTACCTAGACAGGTCACATGCTGTGGGGGGTACTGGGCAATATTTCGTGTTACCTTGATCCAAGATAATTTATTTTCTTGTAAATGCATCCGCTACTAAAATATTAGACGTAGCAACTTTGAACTTTGTACCTGATAAGGCCTTAGAAAGTAGATGGTTCTGGGCAACTCTTCAAGTGACCTTGACCCCGAGGTCAAGGTCAAAGGTCAAATAATGTATTTCTTGTAAATGCATTATCTCTAAAACCAATAGACGTGGCAACTTCAAACTTTGTACCTGATTAGATCACATCAAGCTAAGATTACTGGTAAACATTTCGTGTGACCTTGACCCAAACGTCAATGTCAAGGTCAATGTAAAATTGTGTATTTTCATGTAAATGCATCTCCTCCTAAACCGTTACACGTAGCAGCTTCAAACTTTGCCACTGCATAGGTCACATAATGTAGAGTGTAGAGGGTACTGGGCAACACTTAATCAACTTCGCAGGTGAATATGACACATGATATAGAAGTTGCTGGACAATATTAAGTGTGTCCTTAATGCCATGGTCAAGGTCAAAGAATGTATTTTCTTTTAAATGCACCTCCTTAACCGCTTGACGTTGCCACTTTAAACTTCCCTGGTCCATGTGTCACATGATATGGAAGGTACTCGGCAACATTTTGTGTAGCCATGACCCCAAGGTCAAGGTCAAAAGTGAAAAAGCGGTATGTTCGATGGTGTATCATCGACTGCATTCTAGTTAAATGTATACACATTATCATATTGATAGTGTTTTGTGTGCAAGACGTTATGACTGGTGAAACAGCAGATTAAGATGCGCAAGCTCATCAAGAACTCCACTGTTTATCTATCAGGCCTTCAGTTAAGAGTGTGTACCCAAAAAATGACTTTCTTCTTTCTCAACCAAAATGTATGTTGTGGGTACTCAAAAGAACCGTCTCAATGAGACGGTTCTTTTGAGCACCTCAAACATATGCTAAAACTGAACGTTATGAAAAGATTAACAACTGTACGCTCAAAAATTTGGTTTATCTGAATCAATGTCTATGTTGAAAAGGTGAAACTAATTGTATTTCCACAGGCCCACATTATGATGAAACAGGTGAGAAAACCATTTATTGTGGGCACAAATTATCAGCGTACAATAAACACTGGCACTCTAGTTTCGTATTTAATTTCATCTTGTGGAATCAATAACTATATAAGTCTTGTAGTTCAAATTTGATCATATGTTATAGTTTCAATGGCCAAATAATACATGTTTGTTTGATGCCTGTACAAGAATATCTTAAAAACAGTCCACTCGACCAAATTCGAAACTGTCACCTGACACTCTATCAACTGGGCGTTACGTGCAGCCTCACTAGTATGGGTCAGCACATCCGATATTGATGCTTAGTGCAGTTTCCACTTAAGAATGCTCATGCGAATGCGTGTACATGCGCACACTAGCCAGAGTATTCACTGCTCGTATGTGCAAAAAATGATTGTAGATGAACGCTTTTGACACCATTTGGGCCTCTAGTCTAACAAGGTAGCTGTCCTTGAAATATCTGTTGAACAACTTCACGCCTATGCAGTACGTACCCATATCTCATGTGCTGGCTCAAATATTGTATTCAGGTCTTTAACGTCCAGCTTAAGTTTAACAACATCGTTGAGCCTACGTTGTTTCGACACTAATTGCTATGTTCAATACTGTGAGACCAATGCCAAAGCTCCATACATCACTAATTAGGTGAGTGGGCACTTTGACCCTGTCATGCGAACACGTGCTTCAATTACAGGGCATTGTTTTATCATTGGGTCAGAAAAGACCTTCATTTCGCCATTTTAAGATGCATAACGAAAAGGAACACACCTAATAAATTATTTTTACTGAAAAATAGTGCTTACTTTATTCGACATTATACAATCATTTTGGCAAATAATCAACCTAAAATTGACTACCCATCTCCCCTGTGTAATCAGATGGGCCCCCAACTGGCCATGGACCCACTTGAAAAAAGGACAAAAGGGCAAAAAACGTTAGAAAAAGAAAAGGTAAGAAAAAAGAAAAAGAAAGAAAAAAAAATAAAAGAAAGGGGACTTTATTTACGAATTCTCCCGCGGAGAAATTCGTTTGATGACAAGCCCTTGTATAAGGTCTCGTCATGCACCGTCCAAAATAGTTTTGGACAGAGAAAGTAAAACATATCAATTGAGCAAGTATTAATTCACTTGACTTAAATGTAAAGAAACTATTAATTTAATATGGTAACAATGAAGCTGATTTATATAAATCGGATTTCTGCTAAACAATTTTGATGTATTCTGAAACAGAAAAATAAGACCAAGTGCAAACTTTAAAATCCCTTCTCGTTGAGATGAAATATCTGTTTTCAACTATTTTGAGTTTAACTCCTATGAGTAATCTCCCTTAACATTGAACTTTGTTCCTATTTTGATGTATTGTATACCTATAGATTAATGGGCCGAAATAGCTGAGGGGTCTAGTGCGCTAGACGCAGAGTAAAGAGCTAAATGAAAAGCCTGAAGTATGAATTTTTTCTCCTATCACTGGCTTTACACTAAACATCACTTTCAACATTTTTTTAGTCATACAATTACCATCAACTGTGTTCTTGCTCATGTTGCTCTGAAAAGCTTTACCCTTATTTTACCCACTCTTTTCTTTAGAAAAAAAGGTACATTAATTTATCACCAAAGTTTGTCCATCGTCCGTCTGTCCGTCTGTCCGTGTGTCCATCAATCACGTTTCTTGTAAATATATATCCACCTAAACAATTTAATGGAGCAACTTCAAACTTTTTACCTAGACAGGTCACAAGCTGTGGGGGGTACTGGGCAATATTTCGTGTTACCTTGATCCAAGATAATTTATTTTCTTGTAAGTGCATCCGCTACTAAACCATTAGACGTAGCAACTTTGAACTTTGTACCTGATAAGGCCTTAGAAAGTTGATGGTTCTGGGCAACTCTTCAAGTGACCTTGACCCCGAGGTCAAGGTCAAAGGTCAAATAATGTATTTTCTTGTAAATGCATTATCTCTAAAACCAATAGACGTGGCAACTTCAAACTTTGTACCTGATTAGATCACATCAAGCTGAGATTACTGGTAAACATTTCGTGTGACCTTGACCCAAACGTCAATGTCAAGGTCAATGTAAAATTGTGTATTTTCATGTAAATGCATCTCCTCCTAAACCGTTACACGTAGCAGCTTCAAACTTTGCCGCTGCATAGATCACATAATGTAGAGGGTACTGGGCAACATTTAATCAACTTCGCAGGTGAATATGACACATGATATAGAAGTTGCTGGACAATATTAAGTGTGTCCTTAATGCCATGGTCAAGGTCAAAGAATGTATTTTCTTTTAAATGCACCTCCTTAACCGTTTGACGTTGCCACTTCAAACTTCCCTGGTCCACGTGTCACATGATATGGAAGGTACTCGGCAACATTTTGTGTAACCATGACCCCAAGGTCAAGGTCAAAAGTGAAAAAGCGGTATGTTCGATGGTGTATCATCGACTGCATTCTAGTTAAACGTATACACATTATCATATTGATAGTGTTTTGTGTGCAAGACGTTATGACTGGTGAAACAGCAGATTAAGATGCGCAAGCTCATCAAGAACTCCACTGTTTATCTATCAGGCCTTCAGTTAAGAGTGTGTACCCAAAAAATGACTTTCTTCTTTCTCAACCAAAATGTATGTTGTGGGTACTCAAAAGAACCGTCTCAATGAGACGGTTCTTTTGAGCACCTCAAACATATGCTAAAACTGAACGTTATGAAAAGATTTACAACTGTAATCTCAAAAATTTGGTTTATCTGAACCAATGTCTATGTTGAAAAGGTGAAACTAATTGTATTTCCACAGGCCCACATTATGATGAAACAGGTGAGAAAACCATTTATTGTGGGCACAAATTATCAGCGTACAATAAACACTGGCACTCTAGTTTCGTATTTAATTTCATCTTGTGGAAGCAATAACTATATAAGTCTTGTAGTTCAAATTTGATCATATGTTATAGTTTCAATGGCCAAATAATACATGTTTGTTTGATGCCTGTACAAGAATATCTTAAAAACAGTCCACTCGACCAAATTCGAAACTGTCACCTGACACTCTATCAACTGGGCGTTACGTGCAGCCTCACTAGTATGGGTCAGCACATCCGATATTGATGCTTAGTGCAGTTTCCACTTAAGAATGCTCATGCGAATGCGTGTACATGCGCACACTAGCCAGAGTATTCACTGCTCGTATGTGCAAAAAATGATTGTATCAAGCTAAGATTACTGGTAAACATTTCGTGTGACCTTGACCCAAACGTCAATGTCAAGGTCAATGTAAAATTGTGTATTTTCATGTAAATGCATCTCCTCCTAAACCGTTACACGTAGCAGCTTCAAACTTTGCCGCTGCATAGATCACATAATGTAGAGGGTACTGGGCAACATTTAATCAACTTCGCAGGTGAATATGACACATGATATAGAAGTTGCTGGACAATATTAAGTGTGTCCTTAATGCCATGGTCAAGGTCAAAGAATGTATTTTCTTTTAAATGCACCTCCTTAACCGCTTGACGTTGCCACTTCAAACTTCCCTGGTCCACGTGTCACATGATATGGAAGGTACTCGGCAACATTTTGTGTAGCCATTACCCCAAGGTCAAGGTCAAAAGTGAAAAAGCGGTATGTTCGATGGTGTATCATCGACTGCATTCTAGTTAAATGTATACACATTATCATATTGATAGTGTTTTGTGTGCAAGACGTTATGACTGGTGAAACAGCAGATTAAGATGCGCAAGCTCATCAAGAACTCCACTGTTTATCTATCAGGCCTTCAGTTAAGAGTGTGTACCCAAAAAACGACTTTCTTCTTTCTCAACCAAAATGTATGTTGTGGGTACTCAAAAGAACCGTCTCAATGAGACGGTTCTTTTGAGCACCTCAAACATATGCTAAAACTGAACGTTATGAAAAGATTAACAACTGTACGCTCAAAAATTTGGTTTATCTGAACCAATGTCTATGTTGAAAAGGTGAAACTAATTGTATTTCCACAGGCCCACATTATGATGAAACAGGTGAGAAAACCATTTATTGTGGGCACAAATTATCAGCGTACAATAAACACTGGCACTCTAGTTTCGTATTTAATTTCATCTTGTGGAATCAATAACTATATAAGTCTTGTAGTTCAAATTTGATCATATGTTATAGTTTCAATGGCCAAATAATACATGTTTGTTTGATGCCTGTACAAGAATATCTTAAAAACAGTCCACTCGACCAAATTCGAAACTGTCACCTGACACTCTATCAACTGGGCGTTACGTGCAGCCTCACTAGTATGGGTCAGCACATCCGATATTGATGCTTAGTGCAGTTTCCACTTAAGAATGCCCATGCGAATGCGTGTACATGCGCACACTAGCCAGAGTATTCACTGCTCGTATGTGCAAAAAATGATTGTAGATGAACGCTTATGACACCATTTGGGCCTCTAGTCTAACAAGGTAGCTGTCCTTGAAATATCTGTAGAACAACTTCACGCCTATGCAGAACGTACCCATAACTCATGTGCTGGCTCAAATATTGTATTCAGGTATTTAACGTCCAGTCATTAGTTTAACAACATCGTTGAGCCTACGTTGTTTCGACACTAATTGCTATGTTCAATACTGTGAGACCAATGCCAAAGCTCCATACATCACTAATTAGGTGAGTGGGCACTTTGACCCTGTCATGCGAACACGTGCTTCAATAACAGGGCATTGTTTTATCATTGGGTCAGAAAAGACCTTCATTTCGCCATTTTAAGATGCATAACGAAAAGGAACACACCTAATAAATTATTTTTACTGAAAAATAGTGCTTACTTTTTTCGACATTATACAATCATTTTGGCAAATAATCAACCTAAAATTGACTACCCATCTCCCCTGTGTAATCAGATGGGCCCCCAACTGGCCATGGACCCCCTTGAAAAAAGGACAAAAGGGCAAAAAACGTTAGAAAAAGAAAAGGTAAGAAAAAAGAAAAAGAAAGAAAAAAAAATAAAAGAAAGGGGACTTTATTTAGGAATTCTCCCTCGGAGAAATTCGTTTGATAACAAGCCCTTGTATAAGGTCTCGTCATGCACCGTCTAAAATAGTTTTGGACAGAGAAAGTAAAACATATCAATTGAGCAAGTATTAATTCACTTGACTTAAATATAAAGAATCTATTAATTTGATATGGCAACAATGAAGCTGGATTATATAAATCAGATTTCTGCTGAATAATTTTGATGTATTCTTCAACAGAAAAATAAGACCAAGTGCAAATTTTAAAATCCCTTCTCGTTGAGATGATATCTCTGTTTTCAACTATTTTGAGTTTAAGTCCTATGAGTAATCTCCCTTAACATGGAACTTTGTTCCTATTTTGATGTATTGTAAACCTATAGATTCATGGGCCAAAATAGCTGAGGGGTCTAGTGCGCTAGACGCAGAGTAAATAGCTAAATGAAAACCCTGAAGTCACAGGTTCAAATCCTGTCAAATAAAAAAAAAAACAATATTTTTTTATTGGCCTTTTTTTATTCATATGCATGAATTTTTTCTCCTATCGCTGGCTTTGTACTTAACATCACTTTCAACACTTTTTAAGTCATACAATTACCATCAACTGTGTTCTTGCTCATGTTGGTCTGAAACACTTTACCCCTTATTATACCCACTCTTTTCTTTAGAAAAAAAGGGTACATTAATTTCGCACCAAAGTTTGTCCATCGTCCGTCCGTCCATCCGTCCGTGTGTCCATCCATCACGTTTCTTGTAAATATATATCCATCTAAACCATTTAATGGAGCGACTTCAAACTTTTTATCTAGACAGGCCACATGCTGTAGGGTACTGGGCAATATTTCGTTTTACCTTGACCCCTAGGTCAAGGTCAAAGGTCAGATAATGTATTTTCTTGTAAATGAACCTGCTACTAAACCATTAGACGTAGCAACTTTGAACTTTGTACCTGATCAGGCCTTAGGAAGTAGATGGTTCTGGACAATTTTTCATGTGACCTTGACCCCCAGGTCACGGTCAAAGGTCAAATAATGTATTTTCTTGTAAATGCATTATCTCTAAAACCAATAGACGTAGCAACTTCAAACTTTGTACCTGATTAGATTAGCTGAGATTACTGGTAAACATTTCGTGTCAACAGTCAAATAATGTATTTTTTCGTAAATGCATCTCCTCCTAAACCGTCAGATGTAGCAACTTCAAACTTTGCATCTGAATAAGTCACACGATATAGAGGGTACTTGGCAAAATCTTGCGTGACCTTAACACCAAGGTCAATGTAAAATAATGTTTTTTCATGTTAATGCTTCTCCTCCTATACCGTTACACGTAGCAGCTTCAAACTTTGCCACTGCATAGGTCACATAATGTAGAGTGTAGAGGGTACTGGGCAACACTTAATCAACTTCGCAGGTGAATATGACACATGATATAGAAGTTGCTGGACAATATTAAGTGTGACCTTAATGCCATGGTCAAGGTCAAAGAATGTATTTTCTTTTAAATGTATCTCATTAACCGTTTGACGTTGCCACATCAAACTTCCCTGGTCCACGTGTCACATGATATGGAAGGTACTCGGCAACATTTTGTGTAACCATGACCCCAAGGTCAAGGTCAAAAGTGAAAAAGCGGTATGTTCGATGGTGTATCATCGACTGCATTCTAGTTAAATGTATACACATTATTATATTGATAGTGTTTTGTGTGCAAGACGTGATGACTGATGAAACAGCAGATTCAGATGCGCAAGCTCATCAAGAACTCCACTGTTTATCTATCAGGACTTCAGTTAAGAGTGTGTACCCAAAAAATAACTTTCTTCTTTCTCAACCAAAATGTATGTTGTGGGTACTCAAAAGAACGGTCTCAATGAAACGGTTCTTTTGAGCACCAAACATATGCTAAAACTGAACGTTATGAAAAGATTTACAATTGTACGCTCAAAAATTTGGTTTATCTGAACCAATGTCTATGTTGAAAAGGTGAAACTAATTGAATTTCCACGGGCCTACATTATGATGAAACAGGTGAGAAAACCATTTAATGTGGGCACAAATTATCAGCGTACAATATACACTGGCACTCTAGTTTTGTATTTAATTTCATCTTGTGGCATCAATCACTATATAAGCCTTGTAGTTCAAATTTGATCATATGTTATAGTTTCAATGGCCAAATAATACATGTTTGATGCATGTACAAGAATATCTTAAAAATAGTCCACGCCCAAATTCGAAACTGTCGTCTGACACCCTATCAACTAGGCGTTACGTGCAGCCTCACTAGTATGGGTCAGCACATCAAATATTGATGCTTAGTGCAGTTTCCACTAAAGAATGCCCATGCGAATGCGTGTACATGCGCACACTAGCCAGAGCATTCACTGCTCGTATGCGCAAAAATGATTGTAGATGAACGCTTATGACACCATTTGGGCCTCTAGTCTAACAAGTTAGCTGTCCTTGAAATATCTGTAGAAAAACTTCTCGTCTATGCAGTACATACCCGTATCTCATGTGCTGGCTCAAATAGTGTATTCAGGTCTTTAACTTCCAGTCATTTGTTTAACAATATCGTTGAGTCTACGTTGTTTCGATACTGATTGCTATTTTCAAGACTGTGAGACCAATGCCAAAGCTCCATACATCACTTATTAGGTGAGTGGGCACTTTGACCCTGTCATGAGAACACGTGCTTCAATTACAGGGCATTATTTTATCATTGGGTCAGAATAGACCTTAATTTCGCCATTTTAAGATGCAAAACGAACAGTTACACACCTAATGAATTATTTTTTTACTGCAATAGTGCTTACTTTATTTGACACTATACAATCATTTTGGCAAATAATCAACCTAAAATTGACTACCCATCTCTGCTGTGTAATCAGATGGGCCTCCCAACTGGCCATGGACCCACTTGAAAAAAAAGGACAAAAGGGCAAAAAAACGTTAGAAAAAGAAAAGAGAGAAGGTAAGAAAAAGAAAAAAGAAAGAAAAAAATAAAAGAAAGGGGACTTTATTTACGAATTCTCCCTCGGAGAAATTCGTTTGACGACAAGCCCTTGTATAAGGTCTCGTCATGCACCGTCCAAAATAGTTTTGGACAGAGAAAGGATAACATATCAATTGAGCAAGTATTAATTCACTTGACTTAAATATAAAGAATCTATCAATTTGATATGGTAACAATGAAGCTGGATTATATAAATCAGATTTCTGCTGAATAATTTTGATGTATTCTTCAACAGAAAAATAAGACCAAGTGCAAATTTTAAAATCCCTTCTCGTTGAGATGATATCTCTGTTTTCAACTGTTTTGAGTTTAAGTCCTATGAGTAATCTCCCTTAACATGGAACTTTGTTCCTATTTTGATGTATTGTATACCTATAGATTAATGAGCCAAAATAGCTGAGGGGTCTAGTGCGCTAGACGCAGAGTAAATAGCTAAATGAAAACCCTGAAGTCACAGGTTCGAATCCTGTCAAATAAAAAAAAAACAATATTTTTTTATTGGCCTTTTTTTTTATTCATATGTATGAATTTTTTCTCCTATCGCTGGCTTTGTACTTAACATCACTTTCAACACTTTTTAAGTCATACAATTACCATCAACTGTGTTCTTGCTCATGTTGGTCTGAAACACTTTACCCCTTATTATACCCACTCTTTTCTTTAGAAAAAAAGGGTACATTAATTTCGCACCAAAGTTTGTCCATCGTCCGTCCGTCCATCCGTCCGTGTGTCCATCCATCACGTTTCTTGTAAATATATATCCATCTAAACCATTTAATGGAGTGACTTCAAACTTTTTATCTAGACAGGCCACATGCTGTAGGGTACTAGGCAATATTTCGTGTTACCTTGACCCCTAGGTCAAGGTCAAAGGTCAGATAATGTATTTTCTTGTAAATGAATCTGCTACTAAACCATTAGATGTAGCAACTTTGAACTTTGTACCTGATTAGGCCTTAGGAAGTAGATGGTTCTGGACAACTTTTCATGTGACCTTGACCCCCAGGTCAAGGTCAAAGGTCAAATAATGTATTTTCTTGTAAATGCATTATCTCTAAAACCAATAGACGTAGCAACTTCAAACTTTGTACCTGATTAGATCACCTCAAGCTGAGATTACTGGTAAACATTTCGTGTCAACAGTCAAATAATGTATTTTTTCGTAAATGCATCTCCTCCTAAACCGTCAGATGTAGCAACTTCAAACTTTGCATCTGAATAAGTCACACGATATAGAGGGTACTTGGCAAAATCTTGCGTGACCTTAACACCAAGGTCAATGTAAAATAATGTTTTTTCATGTTAATGCTTCTCCTCCTAAACCGTTACACGTAGCAGCTTCAAACTTTGCCACTGCATAGGTCACATAATGTAGAGTGTAGAGGGTACTGGGCAACACTTAATCAACTTCGCAGGTGAATATGACACATGATATAGAAGTTGCTGGACAATATTAAGTGTGACCTTAATGCCATGGTCAAGGTCAAAGAATGTATTTTCTTTTAAATGTATCTCCTTAACCGTTTGACGTTGCCACTTCAAACTTCCCTGGTCCACGTGTCACATGATATGGAAGGTACTCGGCAACATTTTGTGTAACCATGACCCCAAGGTCAAGGTCAAAAGTGAAAAAGCGGTATGTTCGATGGTGTATCATCGACTGCATTCTAGTTAAATGTATACACATTATTATATTGATAGTGTTTTGTGTGCAAGACGTGATGACTGGTGAAACAGCAGATTCAGATGCGCAAGCTCATCAAGAACTCCACTGTTTATCTATCAGGACTTCAGTTAAGAGTGTGTACCCAAAAAATAACTTTCTTCTTTCTCAACCAAAATGTATGTTGTGGGTACTCAAAAGAACGGTCTCAATGAAACGGTTCTTTTGAGCACCAAACATATGCTAAAACTGAACGTTATGAAAAGATTTACAATTGTACGCTCAAAAATTTGGTTTATCTGAACCAATGTCTATGTTGAAAAGGTGAAACTAATTGTATTTCCACGGGCCTACATTATGATGAAACAGGCGAGAAAACCATTTATTGTGGGCACAAATTATCAGCGTACAATAAACACTGGCACTCTAGTTTTGTATTTAATTTCATCTTGTGGCATCAATCACTATATAAGTCTTGTAGTTCAAATTTGATCATATGTTATAGTTTCAATGGCCAAATAATACATGTTTGATGCCTGTACAAGAATATCTTAAAAATAGTCCACGCCCAAATTCGAAACTGTCACCTGACACCCTATCAACTAGGCGTTACGTGCAGCCTCACTAGTATGGGTCAGCACATCAAATATTGATGCTTAGTGCAGTTTCCACTAAAGAATGCCCATGCGAATGCGTGTACATGCGCACACTAGCCAGAGCATTCACTGCTCGTATGCGCAAAAAATGATTGTAGATGAACGCTTATGACACCATTTGGGCCTCTAGTCTAACAAGTTAGCTGTCCTTGAAATATCTGTAGAAAAACTTCTCGTCTATGCAGTACATACCCGTATCTCATGTGCTGGCTCAAATAGTGTATTCAGGTCTTTAACTTCCAGTCATTTGTTTAACAATATCGTTGAGTCTACGTTGTTTCGATACTGATTGCTATTTTCAAGACTGTGAGACCAATGCCAAAGCTCCATACATCACTAATTAGGTGAGTGGGCACTTTGACCCTGTCATGAGAACACGTGCTTCAATTACAGGGCATTATTTTATCATTGGGTCAGAATAGACCTTCATTTCGCCATTTTAAGATGCAAAACGAACAGTTACACACCTAATGAATTATTTTTTACTGCAATAGTGCTTACTTTATTTGACACTATACAATCATTTTGGCAAATAATCAACCTAAAATTGACTACCCATCTCTGCTGTGTAATCAGATGGGCCTCCCAACTGGCCATGGACCCACTTGAAAAAAAGGACAAAAGGGCAAAAAAACGTTAGAAAAAGAAAAGAGAGAAGGTAAGAAAAAGAAAAAAGAAAGAAAAAAATAAAAGAAAGGGGACTTTATTTACGAATTCTCCCTCGGAGAAATTCGTTTGACGACAAGCCCTTGTATAAGGTCTCGTCATGCACCGTCCAAAATAGTTTTGGACAGAGAAAGGATAACATATCAATTGAGCAAGTATTAATTCACTTGACTTAAATATAAAGAATCTATTAATTTGATATGGTAACAATGAAGCTGGATTATATAAATCAGATTTCTGCTGAATAATTTTGATGTATTCTTCAACAAAAAAATAAGACCAAGTGCAAATTTTAATATCCCTTCTCGTTGAGATGATATCTCTGTTTTCAACTGTTTTGAGTTTAAGTCCTATGAGTAATCTCCCTTAACATGGAACTTTGTTCCTATTTTGATGTATTGTATACCTATAGATTAATGGGCCAAAATAGCTGAGGGGTCTAGTGCGCTAGACGCAGAGTAAATAGCTAAACGAAAACCCTGAAGTCACAGGTTCGAATCCTGTCAAATAAAAAAAAACAATATTTTTTTATTGGCCTTTTTTTTTATTCATATGTATGAATTTTTTCTCCTATCGCTGGCTTTGTACTTAACATCACTTTCAACACTTTTTAAGTCATACAATTACCATCAACTGTGTTCTTGCTCATGTTGGTCTGAAACACTTTACCCCTTATTATACCCACTCTTTTCTTTAGAAAAAAGGGGTACATTAATTTCGCACCAAAGTTTGTCCATCGTCCATCCGTCCATCCGTCCGTGTGTCCATCCATCACGTTTCTTGTAAATATATATCCATCTAAACCATTTAATGGAGCGACTTCAAACTTTTTATCTAGACAGGCCACATGCTGTAGGGTACTGGGCAATATTTCGTGTTACCTTGACCCCTAGGTCAAGGTCAAAGGTCAGATAATGTATTTTCTTGTAAATGAATCTGCTACTAAACCATTAGACGTAGCAACTTTGAACTTTGTACCTGATTAGGCCTTAGGAAGTAGATGGTTCTGGACAACTTTTCATGTGACCTTGACCCCCAGGTCAAGGTCAAAGGTCAAATAATGTATTTTCTTGTAAATGCATTATCTCTAAAATCAATAGACGTAGCAACTTCAAACTTTGTACCTGATTAGATCACCTCAAGCTGAGATTACTGGTAAACATTTCGTGTCAACAGTCAAATAATGTATTTTTTCGTAAATGCATCTCCTCCTAAACCGTCAGATGTAGCAACTTCAAACTTTGCATCTGAATAAGTCACACGATATAGAGGGTACTTGGCAAAATCTTGCGTGACCTTAACACCAAGGTCAATGTAAAATAATGTTTTTTCATGTTAATGCTTCTCCTCCTAAACCGTTACACGTAGCAGCTTCAAACTTTGCCACTGCATAGGTCACATAATGTAGAGTGTAGAGGGTACTGGGCAACACTTAATCAACTTCGCAGGTGGATATTACACATGATATAGAAGTTGCTGGACAATATTAAGTGTGTCCTTAATGCCATGGTCAAGGTCAAAGAATGTATTTTCTTTTAAATGTATCTCCTTAACCGTTTGACGTTGCCACTTCAAACTTCCCTGGTCCACGTGTCACATGATATGGAAGGTACTCGGCAACATTTTGTGTAACCATGACCCCAAGGTCAAGGTCAAAAGTGAAAAAGCGGTATGTTCGATGGTGTATCATCGACTGCATTCTAGTTAAATGTATACACATTATTATATTGATAGTGTTTTGTGTGCAAGACGTGATGACTGGTGAAACAGCAGATTCAGATGCGCAAGCTCATCAAGAACTCCACTGTTTATCTATCAGGACTTCAGTTAAGAGTGTGTACCCAAAAAATAACTTTCTTCTTTCTCAACCAAAATGTATGTTGTGGGTACTCAAAAGAACGGTCTCAATGAAACGGTTCTTTTGAGCACCAAACATATGCTAAAACTGAACGTTATGAAAAGATTTACAATTGTACGCTCGAAAATTTTGTTTATCTGAACCAATGTCTATGTTGAAAAGGTGAAACTAATTGTATTTCCACGGGCCTACATTATGATGAAACAGGTGAGAAAACCATTTATTGTGGGCACAAATTATCAGCGTACAATAAACACTGGCTCTCTAGTTTTGTATTTAATTTCATCTTGTGGCATCAATCACTATATAAGTCTTGTAGTTCAAATTTGATCATATGTTATAGTTTCAATGGCCAAATAATACATGTTTGATGCCTGTACAAGAATATCTTAAAAATAGTCCACGCCCAAATTCGAAACTGTCACCTGACACCCTATCAACTAGGCGTTACGTGCAGCCTCACTAGTATGGGTCAGCACATCAAATATTGATGCTTAGTGCAGTTTCCACTAAAGAATGCCCATGCGAATGCGTGTACATGCGCACACTAGCCAGAGCATTCACTGCTCGTATGCGCAAAAAATGATTGTAGATGAACGCTTATGACACCATTTGGGCCTCTAGTCTAACAAGTTAGCTGTCCTTGAAATATCTGTAGAAAAACTTCTCGTCTATGCAGTACATACCCGTATCTCATGTGCTGGCTCAAATAGTGTATTCAGCTCTTTAACTTCCAGTCATTTGTTTAACAATATCGATGAGTCTACGTTGTTTCGATACTGATTGCTATTTTCAAGACTGTGAGACCAATGCCAAAGCTCCATACATCACTAATTAGGTGAGTGGGCACTTTGACCCTGTCATGAGAACACGTGCTTCAATTACAGGGCATTATTTTATCATTGGGTCAGAATAGACCTTCATTTCGCCATTTTAAGATGCAAAACGAACAGTTACACACCTAATGAATTATTTTTTACTGCAATAGTGCTTACTTTATTTGACACTATACAATCATTTTGGCAAATAATCAACCTAAAATTGACTACCCATCTCTGCTGTGTAATCAGATGGGCCTCCCAACTGGCCATGGACCCACTTGAAAAAAGGACAAAAGGGCAAAAAAACGTTAGAAAAAGAAAAGAGAGAAGGTAAGAAAAAGAAAAAAGAAAGAAAAAAATAAAAGAAAGGGGACTTTATTTACGAATTCTCCCTCGGAGAAATTCGTTTGACGACAAGCCCTTGTATAAGGTCTCGTCATGCACCGTCCAAAATAGTTTTGGACAGAGAAAGGATAACATATCAATTGAGCAAGTATTAATTCACTTGACTTAAATATAAAGAATCTATTAATTTGATATGGTAACAATGAAGCTGGATTATATAAATCAGATTTCTGCTGAATAATTTTGATGTATTCTTCAACAGAAAAATAAGACCAAGTGCAAATTTTAAAATCCCTTCTCGTTGAGATGATATCTCTGTTTTCAACTGTTTTGAGTTTAAGTCCTATGAGTAATCTCCCTTAACATGGAACTTTGTTCCTATTTTGATGTATTGTATACCTATGGATTAATGAGCCAAAATAGCTGAGGGGTCTAGTGCGCTAGACGCAGAACTGAACTGAACTGAACTGAACTTTATTAAATATAATATTTTTGCCCAGGCCATACGCAGATGGCATATGGGCCATAATATTACTATAAAACATTTGTAGTGACATTTTAACAGTTAACGTAAACATGGGAGCATGAAGCAAATTTTTATAAGAAGTATGGTTAGAATGCGCTGTAGAGTGCAGTGTTATCGTTGACTTCACGGAGAGAACATTATCAATTACATAGGTTTCGATGTGCGACAGGGTGAAGAATAGTCCGCTACTAACGCAGAGCGCCGAGGCGAAGTCGATTCGGGTTGCTTCGAAACCGGATCGACGCCGCCCAGCGCTAAGCATTAGTCTTTTAGTATAGAAGGCTATATTCGACAGTTGGTTTGATGGTTGAATGTTAAAAATGCCGTAGTCAACTTTCACGATACAGTTGTCAAATGTGCTTCTATGCTCAAGTAGATAATAATTAATAAATATATGTATATATATATATACCAGCATGTGATAGCCAACGGTGTTCCGGGATAGTACATGGGCAGTGGGGACCAAGCTGCGACGCCTCGAATGCTGCGTCGCATCGAGGTCCTCACTGTGCCACTGCCTATAATACCTCACGTGACTTACTATAGTAATAACAACACGTAGTAAACTTGACCCAATTTAAACCGTGGCCATTCATCCACAACACTGCATAGCTCCACGTGGGAATCGTGGAGACCTAGTTTATCCCGCTGGGTAAAGACATGGATTTAAATGTGGTTCGAGTGATTTGGATTAAATTTAAGCGTAAGAATTTTACTTTTTTCTGCCCATATACTATGAACAGCAACGGTGTTGATCGGAATGCGCACAAACGCAAGCCGACCACCACCCTTGCTCTTCATGCACAGAATTGTCATTGCATGTCATGATGGTTTTGGGCTGTTTCAACTTATGTTTATTTCATTGACTTTTATCATCGTGTTGGCCAGATGACACAACAGCGCAGGCCGAACATGAACTGGCTGTAAATAGCAAATAATGCGAACAATATGGGCCAGGACCAGACTAGCCCGTTGGGAGCAGTCTGGCCAGGGCTCATATTATTTGCTTCTTTGATAAATTTGTATGACAGCAATTGGATTTATATTCCCTTAGGGACGGCCTTGTCGGGGCCCGCATGGTTTGCTCACTAGGCCTATATTGCTAAAAATATGGGCCAGGACCAGAGTGCTCCCTTAGGAGCGGCCTGATCGAGGATCATAATTTTTGCTCTCCCGATTGCATTATATCACAGACGTATGAACAAGCAGTAGGACAAAGATTAATAGTACAATTATTACAGAACCACTACCATGATGGTCAGTTACAAACATTATGGGTCCAGACCAGACTGCCCCTTTAGGAGAAGTCTGGTTAAAACTCTTAGCGTTTGCTACCGCGATCAAGTTTATATGGTGGCACAAATCTCCTAGACGCCTTGTGATCCTGAATATGATTTGCATTCTCCCGTTGGGGTTACTGTCCCTATTGAAAAGGGGGGGAATTGTAAATTACCTCAAATATTTGCAGTAATTTCCCTTGGTTGTGCATAAACCGGCTAATCACCCGGTATCATGTTGTGTATACTTAGTATAAAAACGGTGCATATCAGACTGCTCAAATGGGCAGCCCGCTCAGCACCCCCGTTGTCCTTATATGTAAAAAGTATTCTGTCATATCATATGTCCGGCCATTTGTACGTGTACTTCTAGAAGGCACAGCTACGCAGGTCTGTTTAATTATGTTTTGGGTTATTTTCCAACGCCCCAGTCAATATTTATACAATCATGTTGGGTTAACGTATCTTAAAGCATGCAGATACTGAATAAGAGTAAAGAGTTTACGTTCCCTGCCAGTCAACAGCATTTCCGTCATGTTTAGATGTTGTCATACTGATTAACAATGGTGACAGTTAGCCTTATCAAATGAACAAGACCGACTCACACCCTTGTTATTCTACTACAGTGCAGGTATCATAACAACGAACCGACATATGAACATGGGCGACTTATTTTATAGAGAGACAAAACATCCGAGGATCAGCCTGTATCTTGTAACTCTAATTAAAGCAAGAACATGTAAAGCACGCATATAACCGAGTAACAATGGCGCAGATCAGACTGAACATGTGCACAGCCGAACCCGCTGCCTTGTTACTCTTTTTAATTTGAGAATTATCTGTCTCTGTAGTCTGTCTCAAAGACCTTTAAAATGACATCTAACATTTTACTTAAGTTCTTGACGGTGACAGTGTCAGTGCTAGTCATTAATTGTTTGTATTTTATAATGTTTGGGTGTTTGTAGAAATATTTTTTAAGAAACATGTGTCTTTCTCTAGCGAAATAGTTGCATTCAAGCAGGTAATGAAATTCGTCACCTAATGACGAACTATTGCATTTAATACATTTCCTTTCGTCAAAAGGCACGTTTTCTAGACGCAGAGTAAATAGCTAAATGAAAACCCTGAAGTCACAGGTTCGAATCCTGTCAAATAAAAAAAAACAATATTTTTTATTGGCCTTTTTTTTTATTCATATGTATGAATTTTTTCTCCTATCGCTGGCTTTGTACTTAACATCACTTTCAACACTTTTTAAGTCATACAATTACCATCAACTGTGTTCTTGCTCATGTTGGTCTGAAACACTTTACCCCTTATTATACCCACTCTTTTCTTTAGAAAGAAAGGGTACATTAATTTCGCACCAAAGTTTGTCCATCGTCCGTCCGTCCATCCGTCCGTGTGTCCATCCATCACGTTTCTTGTAAATATATATCCATCTAAACCATTTAATGGAGCGACTTCAAACGTTTTATCTAGACAGGCCACATGCTGTAGGGTACTGGGCAATATTTCGTGTTACCTTGACCCCTAGGTCAAGGTCAAAGGTCAGATAATGTATTTTCTTGTAAATGAATCTGCTACTAAACCATTAGACGTAGCAACTTTGAACTTTGTACCTGATTAGGCCTTAGGAAGTAGATGGTTCTGGACAACTTTTCATGTGACCTTGACCCCCAGGTCAAGGTCAAAGGTCAAATAATGTATTTTCTTGTAAATGCATTATCTCTAAAATCAATAGACGTAGCAACTTCAAACTTTGTACCTGATTAGATCACCTCAAGCTGAGATTACTGGTAAACATTTCGTGTCAACAGTCAAATAATGTATTTTTTCGTAAATGCATCTCCTCCTAAACCTTCAGATGTAGCAACTTCAAACTTTGCATCTGAATAAGTCACACGATATAGAGGGTACTTGGCAAAATCTTGCGTGACCTTAACACCAAGGTCAATGTAAAATAATGTTTTTTCATGTTAATGCTTCTCCTCCTAAACCGTTACACGTAGCAGCTTCAAACTTTGCCACTGCATAGGTCACATAATGTAGAGTGTAGAGGGTACTGGGCAACACTTAATCAACTTCGCAGGTGAATATGACACATGATATAGAAGTTGCTGGACAATATTAAGTGTGACCTTAATGCCATGGTCAAGGTCAAAGAATGTATTTTCTTTTAAATGTATCTCCTTAACCGTTTGACGTTGCCACTTCAAACTTCCCTGGTCCACGTGTCACATGATATGGAAGGTACTTGGCAACATTTTGTGTAACCATGACCCCAAGGTCAAGGTCAAAAGTGAAAAAGCGGTATGTTCGATGGTGTATCATCGACTGCATTCTAGTTAAATGTATACACATTATTATATTGATAGTGTTTTGTGTGCAAGACGTGATGACTGGTGAAACAGCAGATTCAGATGCGCAAGCTCATCAAGAACTCCACTGTTTATCTATCAGGACTTTAGTTAAGAGTGTGTACCCAAAAAATAACTTTCTTCTTTTTCAACCAAAATGTATGTTGTGGGTACTCAAAAGAACGGTCTCAATGAAACGGTTCTTTTGAGCACCAAACATATGCTAAAACTGAACGTTATGAAAAGATTTACAATTGTACGCTCAAAAATTTGGTTTATCTGAACCAATGTCTATGTTGAAAAGGTGAAACTAATTGTATTTCCACGGGCCTACATTATGATGAAACAGGTGAGAAAACCATTTATTGTGGGCACAAATTATCAGCGTACAATAAACACTGGCACTCTAGTTTTGTATTTAATTTCATCTTGTGGCATCAATCACTATATAAGTCTTGTAGTTCAAATTTGATCATATGTTATAGTTTCAATGGCCAAATAATACATGTTTGATGCCTGTACAAGAATATCTTAAAAATAGTCCACGCCCAAATTCGAAACTGTCACCTGACACCCTATCAACTAGGCGTTACGTGCAGCCTCACTAGTATGGGTCAGCACATCAAATATTGATGCTTAGTGCAGTTTCCACTAAAGAATGCCCATGCGAATGCGTGTACATGCGCACACTAGCCAGAGCATTCACTGCTCGTATGCGCAAAAAATGATTGTAGATGAACGCTTATGACACCATTTGGGCCTCTAGTCTAACAAGTTAGCTGTCCTTGAAATATCTGTAGAAAAACTTCTCGTCTATGCAGTACATACCCGTATCTCATGTGCTGGCTCAAATAGTGTATTCAGGTCTTTAACTTCCAGTCATTTGTTTAACAATATCGTTGAGTCTACGTTGTTTCGATACTGATTGCTATTTTCAAGACTGTGAGACCAATGCCAAAGCTCCATACATCACTAATTAGGTGAGTGGGCACTTTGACCCTGTCATGAGAACACGTGCTTCAATTACAGGGCATTATTTTATCATTGGGTCAGAATAGACCTTCATTTCGCCATTTTAAGATGCAAAACGAACAGTTACACACCTAATGAATTATTTTTTACTGCAATAGTGCTTACTTTATTTGACACTATACAATCATTTTGGCAAATAATCAACCTAAAATTGACTACCCATCTCTGCTGTGTAATCAGATGGGCCTCCCAACTGGCCATGGACCCACTTGAAAAAAGGACAAAAGGGCAAAAAAACGTTAGAAAAAGAAAAGAGAGAAGGTAAGAAAAAGAAAAAAGAAAGAAAAAAATAAAAGAAAGGGGACTTTATTTACGAATTCTCCCTCGGAGAAATTCGTTTGACGACAAGCCCTTGTATAAGGTCTCGTCATGCACCGTCCAAAATAGTTTTGGACAGAGAAAGGATAACATATCAATTGAGCAAGTATTAATTCACTTGACTTAAATATAAAGAATCTATTAATTTGATATGGTAACAATGAAGCTGGATTATATAAATCAGATTTCCGCTGAATAATTTTGATGTATTCTTCAACAGAAAAATTAGACCAAGTGCAAATTTTAAAATCCCTTCTCGTTGAGATGATATCTCTGTTTTCAACTGTTTTGAGTTTAAGTCCTATGAGTAATCTCCCTTAACATGGAACTTTGTTCCTATTTTGATGTATTGTAAACCTATAGATTCATGGGCCAAAATAGCTGAGGGGTCTAGTGCGCTAGACGCAGAGTAAATAGCTAAATGAAAACCCTGAAGTCACAGGTTCAAATCCTGTCAAATAAAAAAAAAACAATATTTTTTTATTGGCCTTTTTTTTTATTCATATGCATGATTTTTTTCTCCTATCGCTGGCTTTGTACTTAACATCACTTTCAACACTTTTTAAGTCATACAATTACCATCAACTGTGTTCTTGCTCATGTTGGTCTGAAACACTTTACCCCTTATTATACCCACTCTTTTCTTTAGAAAAAAAGGGTACATTAATTTCGCACCAAAGTTTGTCCATCGTCCATCCGTCCAACCGTCCCTGTGTCCATCCATCACGTTTCTTGTAAATATATATCCATCTAAACCATTTAATGGAGCGACTTCAAACTTTTTATCTAGACAGGCCACATGCTGTAGGGTACTGGGCAATATTTCGTATTACCTTGACCCCTAGGTCAAGGTCAAAGGTCAGATAATGTATTTTCTTGTAAATGAACCTGCTACTAAACCATTAGACGTAGCAACTTTGAACTTTGTACCTGATCAGGCCTTAGGAAGTAGATGGTTCTGGACAACTTTTCATGTGACCTTGACCCCCAGGTCAAGGTCAAAGGTCAAATAATGTATTTTCTTGTAAATGCATTATCTCTAAAACCAATAGACGTAGCAACTTCAAACTTTGTACCTGATTAGATCACCTCAAGCTGAGATTACTGGTAAACATTTCGTGTCAACAGTCAAATAATGTATTTTTTCGTAAATGCATCTCCTCCTAAACCGTCAGATGTAGCAACTTCAAACTTTGCATCTGAATAAGTCACACAATATAGAGTGTACTTGGCAAAATCTTGCGTGACCTTAACACCAAGGTCAATGTAAAATAATGTTTTTTCATGTTAATGCTTTTCCTCCTAAACCGTTACACGTAGCAGCTTCAAACTTTGCCACTGCATAGGTCACATAATGTAGAGTGTAGAGGGTACTCGGCAACACTTAATCAACTTCGCAGGTGAATATGACACATGATATAGAAGTTGCTGGACAATATTAAGTGTGACCTTAATGCCATGGTCAAGGTCAAAGAATGTATTTTCTTTTAAATGTATCTCCTTAACCGTTTGACGTTGCCACTTCAAACTTCCCTGGTCCACGTGTCACATGATATGGAAGGTACTCGGCAACATTTTGTGTAACCATGACCCCAAGGTCAAGGTCAAAAGTGAAAAAGCGGTATGTTCAATGGTGTATCATTGACTGCATTCTAGTTAAATGTATACACATTATTATATTGATAGTGTTTTGTGTGCAAGACGTGATGACTGGTGAAACAGCAGATTCAGATGCGCAAGCTCATCAAGAACTCCACTGTTTATCTATCAGGACTTCAGTTAAGAGTGTGTACCCAAAAAATAACTTTCATCTTTCTCAACCAAAATGTATGTTGTGGGTACTCATAAGAACGGTCTCAATGAAACGGTTCTTTTGAGCACCAAACATATGCTAAAACTGAACGTTATGAAAAGATTTACAATTGTACGCTCAAAAATTTGGTTTATCTGAACCAATGTCTATGTTGAAAAGGTGAAACTAATTGTATTTCCACGGGCCTACATTATGATGAAACAGGTGAGAAAACCATTTATTGTGGGCACAAATTATCAGCGTACAATAAACACTGGCACTCTAGTTTTGTATTTAATTTCATCTTGTGGCATCAATCACTATATAAGTCTTGTAGTTCAAATTTGATCATATGTTATAGTTTCAATGGCCAAATAATACATGTTTGATGCCTGTACAAGAATATCTTAAAAATAGTCCACGCCCAAATTCGAAACTGTCACCTGACACCCTATCAACTAGGCGTTACGTGCAGCCTCACTAGTATGGGTCAGCACATCAAATATTGATGCTTAGTGCAGTTTCCACTAAAGAATGCCCATGCGAATGCGTGTACATGCGCACACTAGCCAGAGCATTCACTGCTCGTATGCGCAAAAAATGATTGTAGATGAACGCTTATGACACCATTTGGGCCTCTAGTCTAACAAGTTAGCTGTCCTTGAAATATCTGTAGAAAAACTTCTCGTCTATGCAGTACATACCCGTATCTCATGTGCTGGCTCAAATAGTGTATTCAGGTCTTTAACTTCCAGTCATTTGTTTAACAATATCGTTGAGTCTACGTTGTTTCGATACTGATTGCTATTTTCAAGACTGTGAGACCAATGCCAAAGCTCCATACATCACTAATTAGGTGAGTGGGCACTTTGACCCTGTCATTAGAACACGTGCTTCAATTACAGGGCATTATTTTATCATTGGGTCAGAATAGACCTTCATTTCGCCATTTTAAGATGCAAAACGAACAGTTACACACCTAATGAATTATTTTTTACTGCAATAGTGCTTACTTTATTTGACACTATACAATCATTTTGGCAAATAATCAACCTAAAATTGACTACCCATCTCTGCTGTGTAATCAGATGGGCCTCCCAACTGGCCATGGACCCACTTGAAAAAAAAAGGACAAAAGGGCAAAAAAACGTTAGAAAAAGAAAAGAGAGAAGGTAAGAAAAAGAAAAAAAGAAAGAAAAAAATAAAAGAAAGGGGACTTTATTTACGAATTCTCCCTTGGAGAAATTCGTTTGACGACAAGCCCTTGTATAAGGTCTCGTCATGCACCGTCCAAAATAGTTTTGGACAGAGAAAGGATAACATATCAATTGAGCAAGTATTAATTCACTTGACTTAAATATAAAGAATCTATTAATTTGATATGGTAACAATGAAGCTGGATTATATAAATCAGATTTCTGCTGAATAATTTTGATGTATTCTTCAACAGAAAAATAAGACCAAGTGCAAATTTTAAAATCCCTTCTCGTTGAGATGATATCTCTGTTTTCAACTGTTTTGAGTTTAAGTCCTATGAGTAATCTCCCTTAACATGGAACTTTGTTCCTATTTTGATGTATTGTAAACCTATAGATTCATGGGCCAAAATAGCTGAGGGGTCTAGTGCGCTAGACGCAGAGTAAATAGCTAAATGAAAACCCTGAAGTCACAGGTTCAAATCCTGTCAAATAAAAAAAAACAATATTTTTTATTGGCCTTTTTTTTATTCATATGCATGAATTTTTTCTCCTATCGCTGGCTTTGTACTTAACATCACTTTCAACACTTTTTAAGTCATACAATTACCATCAACTGTGTTCTTGCTCATGTTGGTCTGAAACACTTTACCCCTTATTATACCCACTCTTTTCTTTAGAAAAAAAGGGTACATTAATTTCGCACCAAAGTTTGTCCATCATCCGTCCGTCCATCCATCCCTGTGTCCATCCATCACGTTTCTTGTAAATATATATCCATCTAAACCATTTAATGGAGCGACTTCAAACTTTTTATCTAGACAGGCCATATGCTGTAGGGTACTGGGCAATATTTCGTATTACCTTGACCCCTAGGTCAAGGTCAAAGGTCAGATAATGTATTTTCTTGTAAATGAACCTGCTACTAAACCATTAGACGTAGCAACTTTGAACTTTGTACCTGATCAGGCCTTAGGAAGTAGATGGTTCTGGACAACTTTTCATGTGACCTTGACCCCCAGGTCAAGGTCAAAGGTCAAATAATGTATTTTCTTGTAAATGCATTATCTCTAAAACCAATAGACGTAGCAACTTCAAACTTTGTACCTGATTAGATCACCTCAAGCTGAGATTACTGGTAAACATTTCGTGTCAACAGTCAAATAATGTATTTTTTCGTAAATGCATCTCCTCCTAAACCGTCAGATGCAGCAACTTCAAACTTTGCATCTGAATAAGTCACACGATATAGAGGGTACTTGGCAAAATCTTGCGTGACCTTAACACCAAGGTCAATGTAAAATAATGTTTTTTCATGTTAATGCTTCTCCTCCTAAACCGTTACACGTAGCAGCTTCAAACTTTGCCACTGCATAGGTCACATAATGTAGAGTGTAGAGGGTACTGGGCAACACTTAATCAACTTCGCAGGTGAATATGACACATGATATAGAAGTTGCTGGACAATATTAAGTGTGACCTTAATGCCATGGTCAAGGTCAAAGAATGTATTTTCTTTTAAATGTATCTCCATAACCGTTTGACGTTGCCACTTCAAACTTCCCTGGTCCACGTGTCACATGATATGGAAGGTACTCGGCAACATTTTGTGTAACCATGACCCCAAGGTCAAGGTCAAAAGTGAAAAAGCGGTATGTTCGATGGTGTATCATCGACTGCATTCTAGTTAAATGTATACACATTATTATATTGATAGTGTTTTGTGTGCAAGACGTGATGACTGGTGAAACAGCAGATTCAGATGCGCAAGCTCATCAAGAACTCCACTATTTATCTATCAGGACTTCAGTTAAGAGTGTGTACCCAAAAAATAACTTTCTTCTTTCTCAACCAAAATGTATGCTGTGGGTACTCAAAAGAACGGTCTCAATGAAACGGTTCTTTTGAGCACCAAACATATGCTAAAACTGAACGTTATGAAAAGATTTACAATTGTACGCTCAAAAATTTGGTTTATCTGAACCAATGTCTATGTTGAAAAGGTGAAACTAATTGTATTTCCACGGGCCTACATTATGATGAAACAGGTGAGAAAACCATTTATTGTGGGCACAAATTATCAGCGTACAATAAACACTGGCACTCTAGTTTTGTATTTAATTTCATCTTGTGGCATCAATCACTATATAAGTCTTGTAGTTCAAATTTGATCATATGTTATAGTTTCAATGGCCAAATAATACATGTTTGATGCCTGTACAAGAATATCTTAAAAATAGTCCACGCCCAAATTCGAAACTGTCACCTGACACCCTATCAACTAGGCGTTACGTGCAGCCTCACTAGTATGGGTCAGCACATCAAATATTGATGCTTAGTGCAGTTTCCACTAAAGAATGCCCATGCGAATGCGTGTACATGCGCACACTAGCCAGAGCATTCACTGCTCGTATGCGCAAAAAATGATTGTAGATGAACGCTTATGACACCATTTGGGCCTCTAGTCTAACAAGTTAGCTGTCCTTGAAATATCTGTAGAAAAACTTCTCGTCTATGCAGTACATACCCGTATCTCATGTGCTGGCTCAAATAGTGTATTCAGGTCTTTAACTTCCAGTCATTTGTTTAACAATATCGTTGAGTCTACGTTGTTTCGATACTGATTGCTATTTTCAAGACTGTGAGACCAATGCCAAAGCTCCATACATCACTAATTAGGTGAGTGGGCACTTTGACCCTGTCATGAGAACACGTGCTTCAATTACAGGGCATTATTTTATCATTGGGTCAGAATAGACCTTCATTTCGCCATTTTAAGATGCGAAACGAACAGTTACACACCTAATGAATTATTTTTTACTGCAATAGTGCTTACTTTATTTGACACTATACAATCATTTTGGCAAATAATCAACCTAAAATTGACTACCCATCTCTGCTTTGTAATCAGATGGGCCTCCCAACTGGCCATGGACCCACTTGAAAAAAAGGACAAAAGGGCAAAAAAACGTTAGAAAAAGAAAAGAGAGAAGGTAAGAAAAAGAAAAAAGAAAGAAAAAAATAAAAGAAAGGGGACTTTATTTACGAATTCTCCCTCGGAGAAATTCGTTTGACGACAAGCCCTTGTATAAGGTCTCGTCATGCACCGTCCAAAATAGTTTTGGACAGAGAAAGGATAACATATCAATTGAGCAAGTATTAATTCACTTGACTTAAATATAAAGAATCTATTAATTTGATATGGTAACAATGAAGCTGGATTATATAAATCAGATTTCTGCTGAATAATTTTGATGTATTCTTCAACAGAAAAATAAGACCAAGTGCAAATTTTAAAATCCCTTCTCGTTGAGATGATATCTCTGTTTTCAACTGTTTTGAGTTTAAGTCCTATGAGTAATCTCCCTTAACATGGAACTTTGTTCCTATTTTGATGTATTGTATACCTATAGATTAATGGGCCAAAATAGCTGAGGGGTCTAGTGCGCTAGACGCAGAGTAAATAGCTAAATGAAAACCCTGAAGTCACAGGTTCGAATCCTGTCAAATAAAAAAAAAAACAATATTTTTTTATTGGCCTTTTTTTTATTCATATGTATGAATTTTTTCTCCTATCGCTGGTTTTGTACTTAACATCACTTTCAACACTTTTTAAGTCATACAATTACCATCAACTGTGTTCTTGCTCATGTTGGTCTGAAACACTTTACCCCTTATTATACCCACTCTTTTCTTTAGAAAAAAAGGGTACATTAATTTCGCACCAAAGTTTGTCCATCGTCCGTCCGTCCATCCGTCCATGTGTCCATCCATCACGTTTCTTGTAAATACATATCCATCTAAACCATTTAATGGAGCGACTTCAAACTTTTTATCTAGACAGGCCACATGCTGTAGGGTACTGGGCAATATTTCGTGTTACCTTGACCCCTAGGTCAAGGTCAAAGGTCAGATAATGTATTTTCTTGTAAATGAATCTGCTACTAAACCATTAGACGTAGCAACTTTGAACTTTGTACCTGATTAGGCCTTAGGAAGTAGATGGTTCTGGACAACTTTTCATGTGACCTTGACCCTCAGGTCAAGGTCAAAGGTCAAATAATGTATTTTCTTGTAAATGCATTATCTCTAAAACCAATAGACGTAGCAACTTCAAACTTTGTACCTGATTAGATCACCTCAAGCTGAGATTACTGGTAAACATTTTGTGTCAACAGTCAAATAATGTATTTTTTCGTAAATGCATCTCCTCCTAACCCGTCAGATGTAGCAACTTCAAACTTTGCATCTGAATAAGTCACACGATATAGAGGGTACTTGGCAAAATCTTGCGTGACCTTAACACCAAGGTCAATGTAAAATAATGTTTTTTCATATTAATGCTTCTCCTCCTAAACCGTTACACGTAGCAGCTTCAAACTTTGCCACTGCATAGGTCACATAATGTAGAGTGTAGAGGGTACTGGGCAACACTTAATCAACTTCGCAGGTGAATATGACACATGATATAGAAGTTGCTGGACAATATTAAGTGTGACCTTAATGTCATGGTCAAGGTCAAAGAATGTATTTTCTTTTAAATGCACCTCCTTAACCGTTTGACGTTGCCACTTCAAACTTCCCTGGTCCACGTGTCACATGATATGGAAGGTACTCGGCAACATTTTGTGTAACCATGACCCCAAGGTCAAGGTCAAAAGTAAAAAAGCGGTATGTTCGATGGTGTATCATCGACTGCATTCTAGTTAAATGTATACACTATTATATTGATAGTGTTTTGTGTGCAAGACGTGATGACTGGTGAAACAGCAGATTCAGATGCGCAAGCTCATCAAGAACTCCACTGTTTATCTATCAGGACTTCAGTTAAGAGTGTGTACCCAAAAAATAACTTTCTTCTTTCTCAACCAAAATGTATGTTGTGGGTACTCAAAAGAACGGTCTCAATGAAACGGTTCTTTTGAGCACCAAACATATGCTAAAACTGAACGTTATGAAAAGATTTACAATTGTACGCTCAAAAATTTGGTTTATCTGAACCAATGTCTATGTTGAAAAGGTGAAACTAATTGTATTTCCATGGGCCTACATTATGATGAAACAGGTGAGAAAACCATTTATTGTGGGCACAAATTATCAGCGTACAATAAACACTGGTACTCTAGTTTTGTATTTAATTTCATCTTGTGGCATCAATCACTATATAAGTCTTGTAGATCAAATTTGATCATATGTTATAGTTTCAATGGTCAAATATTACATGTTTGATGCCTGTACAAGAATATCTCAAAAATAGTCCACGCCCAAATTCGAAACTGTAACCTGACACCCTATCAACTAGGCGTTACGTGCAGCCTCACTAGTATGGGTCAGCACATCAAATATTGATGCTTAGTGCAGTTTCCACTAAAGAATGCCCATGCAAATGCGTGTACATGTGCACACTAGCCAGAGCATTCACTGCTCGTATGCGCAAAAAAATGATTGTAGATGAATGCTTATTACACCATTTGGGCCTCTAGTCTAACAAGTTAGCTGTCCTTGAAATATCTGTAGAAAAACTTCTCGTCTATGCAGTACATACCCGTATCTCATGGTCTGGCTCAAATAGTGTATTCAGGTCTTTAACTTCCAGTCATTTGTTTAACAATATCGTTGAGTCTACGTTGTTTCGATACTGATTGCTATTTTCAAGACTGTGAGACCAATGCCAAAGCTCCATAAATCACTAATTAGGTGAGTGGGCACTTTGACCCTGTCATGAGAACACGTGCTTCAATTACAGGGCATTATTTTATCATTGGGTCAGAATAGACCTTCATTTCGCCATTTTAAGATGCAAAACGAACAGTTACACACCTAATGAATTATTTTTTACTGCAATAGTGCTTACTTTATTTGACACTATACAATCATTTTGGCAAATAATCAACCTAAAATTGACTACCCATCTCTGCTGTGTAATCAGATGGGCCTCCCAACTGGCCATGGACCCACTTGAAAAAAAGGACAAAAGGGCAAAAAAACGTTAGAAAAAGAAAAGAGAGAAGGTAAGAAAAAGAAAAAAGAAAGAAAAAAATAAAAGAAAGGGGACTTTATTTACGAATTCTCCCTCGGAGAAATTCGTTTGACGACAAGCTCTTGTATAAGGTCTCGTCATGCACCGTCCAAAATAGTTTTGGACAGAGAAAGGATAACATATCAATTGAGCAAGTATTAATTCACTTGACTTAAATATAAAGAATCTATTAATTTGATATGGTAACAATGAAGCTGGATTATATAAATCAGATTTCTGCTGAATAATTTTGATGTATTCTTCAACAGAAAAATAAGACCAAGTGCAAATTTTAAAATCCCTTCTCGTTGAGATGATATCTCTGTTTTCAACTGTTTTGAGTTTAAGTCCTATGAGTAATCTCCCTTAACATGGAACTTTGTTCCTATTTTGATGTATTGTATACCTATAGATTAATGGGCCAAAATAGCTGAGGGGTCTAGTGCGCTAGACGCAGAGTAAATAGCTAAATGAAAACCCTGAAGTCACAGGTTCGAATCCTGTCAAATAAAAAAAAAACAATATTTTTTTATTGGCCTTTTTTTTATTCATATGTATGAATTTTTTCTCCTATCGCTGGCTTTGTACTTAACATCACTTTCAACACTTTTTAAGTCATACAATTACCATCAACTGTGTTCTTGCTCATGTTGGTCTGAAACACTTTACCCCTTATTATACCCACTCTTTTCTTTAGAAAAAAGGGTACATTAATTTCGCACCAAAGTTTGTCCATCGTCCGTCCGTCCATCCGTCCGTGTGTCCATCCATCACGTTTCTTGTAAATATATATCCATCTAAACCATTTAATGGAGCGACTTCAAACTTTTTATCTAGACAGGCCACATGCTGTAGGGTACTGGGCAATATTTCGTGTTACCTTGACCCCTAGGTCAAGGTCAAAGGTCAGATAATTCATGTGACCTTGACCCCCAGGTCAAGGTCAAAGGTCAAATAATGTATTTTCTTGTAAATGCATTATCTCTAAAACCAATAGACGTAGCAACTTCAAACTTTGTACCTGATTAGATCACCTCAAGCTGAGATTACTGGTAAACATTTCGTGTCAACAGTCAAATAATGTATTTTTTCGTAAATGCATCTCCTCCTTAACCGTCAGATGTAGCAACTTCAAACTTTGCATCTGAATAAGTCACACGATATAGAGGGTACTTGGCAAAATCTTGCGTGACCTTAACACCAAGGTCAATGTAAAATAATGTTTTTTCATGTTAATGCTTCTCCTCCTAAACCGTTACACGTAGCAGCTTCAAACTTTGCCACTGCATAGGTCACATAATGTAGAGTGTAGAGGGTACTGGGCAACACTTAATCAACTTCGCAGGTGAATATGACACATGATATAGAAGTTGCTGGACAATATTAAGTGTGACCTTAATGCCATGGTCAAGGTCAAAGAATGTATTTTCTTTTAAATGTATCTCCTTAACCGTTTGACGTTGCCACTTCAAACTTCCCTGGTCCACGTGTCACATGATATGGAAGGTACTCGGCAACATTTTGTGTAACCATGACCCCAAGGTCAAGGTCAAAAGTGAAAAAGCGGTATGTTCGATGGTGTATCATCGACTGCATTCTAGTTAAATGTATACACATTATTATATTGATAATGTTTTGTGTGCAAGACGTGATGACTGGTGAAACAGCAGATTCAGATGCGCAAGCTCATCAAGAACTCCACTGTTTATCTATCAGGACTTCAGTTAAGAGTGTGTACCCAAAAAATAACTTTCTTCTTTCTCAACCAAAATGTATGTTGTGGGTACTCAAAAGAACGGTCTCAATGAAACGGTTCTTTTGAGCACCAAACATATGCTAAAACTGAACGTTATGAAAAGATTTACAATTGTACGCTCAAAAATTTGGTTTATCTGAACCAATGTCTATGTTGAAAAGGTGAAACTAATTGTATTTCCACGGGCCTACATTATGATGAAACAGGTGAGAAAACCATTTATTGTGGGCACAAATTATCAGCGTACAATAAACACTGGCACTCTAGTTTTGTATTTAATTTCATCTTGTGGCATCAATCACTATATAAGTCTTGTAGTTCAAATTTGATCATATGTTATAGTTTCAATGGCCAAATAATACATGTTTGATGCCTGTACAAGAATATCTTAAAAATAGTCCACGCCCAAATTCGAAACTGTCACCTGACACCCTATCAACTAGGCGTTACGTGCAGCCTCACTAGTATGGGTAAGCACATCAAATATTGATGCTTAGTGCAGTTTCCACTAAAGAATGCCCATGCTAATGCGTGTACATGCGCACACTAGCCAGAGCATTCACTGCTCGTATGCGCAAAAAATGATTGTAGATGAACGCTTATGACACCATTTGGGCCTCTTGTCTAACAAGTTAGCTGTCCTTGAAATATCTGTAGAAAAACTTCTCGTCTATGCAGTACATACCCGTATCTCATGGTCTGGCTCAAATAGTGTATTCAGGTCTTTAACTTCCAGTCATTTGTTTAACAATATCGTTGAGTCTACGTTGTTTCGATACTGATTGCTATTTTCAAGACTGTGAGACCAATGCCAAAGCTCCATACATCACTAATTAGGTGAGTGGGCACTTTGACCCTGTCATGAGAACACGTGCTTCAATTACAGGGCATTATTTTATCATTGGGTCAGAATAGACCTTCATTTCGCCATTTTAAGATGCAAAACGAACAGTTACACACCTAATGAATTATTTTTTACTGCAATAGTGCTTACTTTATTTGACACTATACAATCATTTTGGCAAATAATCAACCTAAAATTGACTACCCATCTCTGCTGTGTAATCAGATGGGCCTCCCAACTGGCCATGGACCCACTTGAAAAAAAGGACAAAAGGGCAAAAAACGTTAGAAAAACAAAAAAGAGAGAAGGTAAGAAAAAGAAAAAAGAAAGAAAAAAATAAAAGAAAGGGGACTTTATTTACGAATTCTCCCTCGGAGAAATTCGTTTGACGACAAGCCCTTGTATAAGGTCTCGTCATGCACCGTCCAAAATAGTTTTGGACAGAGAAAGGATAACATATCAATTGAGCAAGTATTTATTCACTTGACTTAAATATAAAGAATCTATTAATTTGATATGGTAACAATGAAGCTGGATTATATAAATCAGATTTCTGCTGAATAATTTTGATGTATTCTTCAACAGAAAAAATGAGACCAAGTGCAAATTTTAAAATCCCTTCTCGTTGAGATGATATCTCTGTTTTCAACTGTTTTGAGTTTAAGTCCTATGAGTAATCTCCCTTAACATGGAACTTTGTTCCTATTTTGATGTATTGTATACCTATAGATTAATGGGCCAAAATAGCTGAGGGGTCTAGTGCGCTAGACGCAGAGTAAATAGCTAAATGAAAACCCTGAAGTCACAGGTTCGAATCCTGTCAAATAAAAAAAAACAATATTTTTTTATTGGCCTTTTTTTTATTCATATGTATGAATTTTTTCTCCTATCGCTGGCTTTGTACTTAACATCACTTTCAACACTTTTTAAGTCATACAATTACCATCAACTGTGTTCTTGCTCATGTTGGTCTGAAACACTTTACCCCTTATTATACCCACTCTTTTCTTTAGAAAAAAAGGGTACATTAATTTCGCACCAAAGTTTGTCCATCGTCCGTCCGTCCATCCGTCCGTGTGTCCATCCATCACGTTTCTTGTAAATATATATCCATCTAAACCATTTAATGGAGCCACTTCAAACTTTTTATCTAGACAGGCCACATGCTGTAGGGTACTGGGCAATATTTCTGTTACCTTGACCCCTAGGTCAAGGTCAAAGGTCAGATAATGTATTTTCTTGTAAATGAATCTGCTACTAAACCATTAGACGTAGCAACTTTGAACTTTGTACCTGATTAGGCCTTAGGAAGTAGATGGTTCTGGACAACTTTTCATGTGACCTTGACCCCCAGGTCAAGGTCAAAGGTCAAATAATGTATTTTCTTGTAAATGCATTATCTCTAAAACCAATAGACGTAGCAACTTCAAACTTTGTACCTGATTAGATCACCTCAAGCTGAGATTACTGGTAAACATTTCGTGTCAACAGTCAAATAATGTATTTTTTCGTAAATGCATCTCCTCCTAAACCGTCAGATGTAGCAACTTCAAACTTTGCATCTGAATAAGTCACACGATATAGAGGGTACTTGGCAAAATCTTGCGTGACCTTAACACCAAGGTCAATGTAAAATAATGTTTTTCATGTTAATGCTTCTCCTCCTAAACCGTTACACGTAGCAGCTTCAAACTTTGCCACTGCATAGGTCACATAATGTAGAGTGTAGAGGGTACTGGGCAACACTTAATCAACTTCGCAGGTGAATATGACACTTATATAGAAGTTGCTGGACAATATTAAGTGTGACCTTAATGCCATGGTCAAGGTCAAAGAATGTATTTTCTTTTAAATGTATCTCCTTAACCGTTTGACGTTGCCACTTCAAACTTCCCTGGTCCACGTGTCACATGATATGGAAGGTACTCGGCAACATTTTGTGTAACCATGACCCCAAGGTCAAGGTCAAAAGTGAAAAAGCGGTATGTTCGATGGTGTATCATCGACTGCATTCTAGTTAAATGTATACACATTATTATATTGATAGTGTTTTGTGTGCAAGACGTGATGACTGGTGAAACAGCAGATTCAGATGCGCAAGCTCATCAAGAACTCCACTGTTTATCTATCAGGACTTCAGTTAAGAGTGTGTACCCAAAAAATAACTTTCTTCTTTCTCAACCAAAATGTATGTTGTGGGTACTCAAAAGAACGGTCTCAATGAAACGGTTCTTTTGAGCACCAAACATATGCTAAAACTGAACGTTATGAAAAGATTTACAATTGTACGCTCAAAAATTTGGTTTATCTGAACCAATGTCTATGTTGAAAAGGTGAAACTAATTGTATTTCCACGGGCCTACATTATGATGAAACAGGTGAGAAAACCATTTATTGTGGGCACAAATTATCAGCGTACAATAAACACTGGCACTCTAGTTTTGTATTTAATTTCATCTTGTGGCATCAATCACTATATAAGTCTTGTAGTTCAAATTTGATCATATGTTACAGTTTCAATGGCCAAATAATACATGTTTGATGCCTGTACAAGAATATCTTAAAAATAGTCCACGCCCAAATTCAAAACTGTCACCTGACACCCTATCAACTAGGCGTTACGTGCAGCCTCACTAGTATGGGTCAGCACATCAAATATTGATGCTTAGTGCAGTTTCCACTAAAGAATGCCCATGCAAATGCGTGTACATGCGCACACTAGCCAGAGCATTCACTGCTCGTATGCGCAAAAAATGATTGTAGATGAACGCTTATGACACCATTTGGGCCTCTAGTCTAACAAGTTAGCTGTCCTTGAAATATCTGTAGAAAAACTTCTCGTCTATGCAGTACATACCCGTATCTCATGTGCTGGCTCAAATAGTGTATTCAGGTCTTTAACTTCCAGTCATTTGTTTAAAAATATCGTTGAGTCTACGTTGTTTCGATACTGATTGCTATTTTCAAGAATGTGAGACCAATGCCAAAGCTCCATACACACTAATTAGGTGAGTGGGCACTTTGACCCTGTCATGAGAACACGTGCTTCAATTACAGGGCATTATTTTATCATTGGGTCAGAATAGACCTTCATTTCGCCATTTTAAGATGCAAAACGAACAGTTACACACCTAATGAATTATTTTTTACTGCAATAGTGCTTACTTTATTTGACACTATACAATCATTTTGGCAAATAATCAACCTAAAATTGACTACCCATCTCTGCTGTGTAATCAGATGGGCCTCCCAACTGGCCATGGACCCACTTGAAAAAAAGGACAAAAGGGCAAAAAAACGTTAGAAAAAGAAAAGAGAGAAGGTAAGAAAAAGAAAAAAGAAAGAAAAAAATAAAAGAAAGGGGACTTTATTTACGAATTCTCCCTCGGAGAAATTCGTTTGACGACAAGCCCTTGTATAAGGTCTCGTCATGCACCGTCCAAATTAGTTCTGGACAGAGAAAGGATAACATATCAATTGAGCAAGTATTAATTCACTTGACTTAAATATAAAGAATCTATTAATTTGATATGGTAACAATGAAGCTGGATTATATAAATCAGATTTCTGCTGAATAATTTTGATGTATTCTTGAACAGAAAAATAAGACCAAGTGCAAATTTTAAAATCCCTTCTCGTTGAGATGATATCTCTGTTTTCAACTGTTTTGAGTTTAAGTCCTATGAGTAATCTCCCTTAACATGGAACTTTGTTCCTATTTTGATGTATTGTATACCTATAGATTAATGGGCCAAAATAGCTCAGGGGTCTAGTGCGCTAGACGCAGAGTAAATAGCTAAACGAAAACCCTGAAGTCACAGGTTCGAATCCTGTCAAATAAAAAAAAAACAATATTTTTTTATTGGCCTTTTTTTTTATTCATATGTATGAATTTTTTCTCCTATCGCTGGCTTTGTACTTAACATCACTTTCAACACTTTTTAAGTCATACAATTACCATCAACTGTGTTCTTGCTCATGTTGGTCTGAAACACTTTACCCCTTATTATACCCACTCTTTTCTTTAGAAAAAAAGGGTACATTAATTTCGCACCAAAGTTTGTCCATCGTCCGTCCGTCCATCCGTCCGTGTGTCCATCCATCACGTTTCTTGTAAATATATATCCATCTAAACCATTTAATGGAGCGACTTCAAACTTTTTATCTAGACAGGCCACATGCTGTAGGGTACTGGGCAATATTTCGTGTTACCTTGACCCCTAGGTCAAGGTCAAAGGTCAGATAATGTATTTTCTTGTAAATGAATCTGCTACTAAACCATTAGACGTAGCAACTTTGAACTTTGTACCTGATTAGGCCTTAGGAAGTAGATGGTTCTGGACAACTTTTCATGTGACCTTGACCCCCAGGTCAAGGTCAAAGGTCAAATAATGTATTTTCTTGTAAATGCATTATCTCTAAAACCAATAGACGTAGCAACTTCAAACTTTGTACCTGATTAGATCACCTCAAGCTGAGATTACTGGTAAACATTTCGTGTCAACAGTCAAATAATGTATTTTTTCGTAAATGCATCTCCTCCTAAACCGTCAGATGTAGCAACTTCAAACTTTGCATCTGAATAAGTCACACGATATAGAGGGTACTTGGCAAAATCTTGCGTGACCTTAACACCAAGGTCAATGTAAAATAATGTTTTTTCATGTTAATGCTTCTCCTCCTAAACCGTTACACGTAGCAGCTTCAAACTTTGCCACTGCATAGGTCACATAATGTAGAGTGTAGAGGGTACTGGGCAACACTTAATCAACTTCGCAGGTGAATATGACACATGATATAGAAGTTGCTGGACAATATTAAGTGTGACCTTAATGCCATGGTCAAGGTCAAAGAATGTATTTTCTTTTAAATGTATCTCCTTAACCGTTTGACGTTGCCACTTCAAACTTCCCTGGTCCACGTGTCACATGATATGGAAGGTACTCGGCAACATTTTGTGTAACCATGACCCCAAGGTCAAGGTCAAAAGTGAAAAAGCGGTATGTTCGATGGTGTATCATCGACTGCATTCTAGTTAAATGTATACACATTATTATATTGATAATGTTTTGTGTGCAAGACGTGATGACTGGTGAAACAGCAGATTCAGATGCGCAAGCTCATCAAGAACTCCACTGTTTATCTATCAGGACTTCAGTTAAGAGTGTGTACCCAAAAAATAACTTTCTTCTTTCTCAACCAAAATGTATGTTGTGGGTACTCAAAAGAACGGTCTCAATGAAACGGTTCTTTTGAGCACCAAACATATGCTAAAACTGAACGTTATGAAAAGATTTACAATTGTACGCTCAAAAATTTGGTTTATCTGAACCAATGTCTATGTTGAAAAGGTGAAACTAATTGTATTTCCACGGGCCTACATTATGATGAAACAGGTGAGAAAACCATTTATTGTGGGCACAAATTATCAGCGTACAATAAACACTGGCACTCTAGTTTTGTATTTAATTTCATCTTGTGGCATCAATCACTATATAAGTCTTGTAGTTCAAATTTGATCATATGTTATAGTTTCAATGGCCAAATAATACATGTTTGATGCCTGTACAAGAATATCTTAAAAATAGTCCACGCCCAAATTCGAAACTGTCACCTGACACCCTATCAACTAGGCGTTACGTGCAGCCTCACTAGTATGGGTCAGCACATCAAATATTGATGCTTAGTGCAGTTTCCACTAAAGAATGCCCATGCGAATGCGTGTACATGCGCACACTAACCAGAGCATTCACTGCTCGTATGCGCAAAAAATGATTGTAGATGAACGCTTATGACACCATTTGGGCCTCTTGTCTAACAAGTTAGCTGTCCTTGAAATATCTGTAGAAAAACTTCTCGTCTATGCAGTACATACCCGTATCTCATGGTCTGGCTCAAATAGTGTATTCAGGTCTTTAACTTCCAGTCATTTGTTTAAAAATATCGTTGAGTCTACGTTGTTTCGATACTGATTGCTATTTTCAAGACTGTGAGACCAATGCCAAAGCTCCATACATCACTAATTAGGTGAGTGGGCACTTTGACCCTGTCATGAGAACACGTGCTTCAATTACAGGGCATTATTTTATCATTGGGTCAGAATAGACCTTCATTTCGCCATTTTAAGATGCAAAACGAACAGTTACACACCTAATGAATTATTTTTTACTGCAATAGTGCTTACTTTATTTGACACTATACAATCATTTTGGCAAATAATCAACCTAAAATTGACTACCCATCTCTGCTGTGTAATCAGATGGGCCTCCCAACTGGCCATGGACCCACTTGAAAAAAAAGGACAAAAGGGCAAAAAAACGTTAGAAAAAGAAAAGAGAGAAGGTAAGAAAAAGAAAAAAGAAAGAAAAAAATAAAAGAAAGGGGACTTTATTTACGAATTCTCCCTCGGAGAAATTCGTTTGACGACAAGCCCTTGTATAAGGTCTCGTCATGCACCGTCCAAAATAGTTTTGGACAGAGAAAGGATAACATATCAATTGAGCAAGTATTAATTCACTTGACTTAAATATAAAGAATCTATTAATTTGATATGGTAACAATGAAGCTGGATTATATAAATCAGATTTCTGCTGAATAATTTTGATGTATTCTTCAACAGAAAAATAAGACCAAGTGCAAATTTTAAAATCCCTTCTCGTTGAGATGATATCTCTGTTTTCAACTGTTTTGAGTTTAAGTCCTATGAGTAATCTCCCTTAACATGGAACTTTGTTCCTATTTTGATGTATTGTATACCTATAGATTAATGGGCCAAAATAGCTGAGGGGTCTAGTGCGCTAGACGCAGAGTAAATAGCTAAATGAAAACCCTGAAGTCACAGGTTCGAATCCTGTCAAATAAAAAAAAACAATATTTTTTTATTGGCCTTATTTTTATTCATATGTATGAATTTTTTCTCCTATCGCTGGCTTTGTACTTAACATCACTTTCAACACTTTTTAAGTCATACAATTACCATCAACTGTGTTCTTGCTCATGTTGGTCTGAAACACTTTACCCCTTATTATACCCACTCTTTTCTTTAGAAAAAAGGGTACATTAATTTCGCACCAAAGTTTGTCCATCGTCTGTCCGTCCATCCGTCCGTGTGTCCATCCATCACGTTTCTTGTAAATATATATCCATCTAAACCATTTAATGGAACGACTTCAAACTTTTTATCTAGACAGGCCACATGCTGTAGGGTACTGGGCAATATTTCGTGTTACCTTGACCCCTAGGTCAAGGTCAAAGGTCAGATAATGTATTTTCTTGTAAATGAATCTGCTACTAAACCATTAGACGTAGCATCTTTGAACTTTGTACCTGATTAGGCCTTAGGAAGTAGATGGTTCTGGACAACTTTTCATGTGACCTTGACCCCCAGGTCAAGGTCAAAGGTCAAATAATGTATTTTCTTGTAAATGCATTATCTCTAAAACCAATATACGTAGCAACTTCAAACTTTGTACCTGATTAGATCACCTCAAGCTAAAATTACTGGTAAACATTTCGTGTCAACAGTCAAATAATTTTTTTTTTCGTAAATGCATCTCCTCCTAAACCGTCAGATGTAGCAACTTCAAACTTTGCATCTGAATAAGTCACACGATATAGAGGGTACTTGGCAAAATCTTGCGTGACCTTAACACCAAGGTCAATGTAAAATAATGTTTTTTCATGTTAATGCTTCTCCTCCTAAACCGTTATACGTAGCAGCTTCAAACTTAGCCACTGCATAGGTCACATAATGTAGAGTGTAGAGGGTACTGGGCAACACTTAATCAACTTCACAGGTGAATATGACACATGATATAGAAGTTGCTGGACAATATTAAGTGTGACCTTAATGCCATGGTCAAGGTCAAAGAATGTTTTTTCTTTTAAATGTATCTCCTTAACCGTTTGACGTTGCCACTTCAAACTTCCCTGGTCCACGTGTCACATGATATGGAAGGTACTCGGCAACATTTTGTGTAACCATGACCTCAAGGTCAAGGTCAAAAGTGAAAAAGCGGTATGTTCGATGGTGTATCATCGACTGCATTCTATTTAAATGTGTACACATTATTATATTGATAGTGTTTTGTGTGCAAGACGTGATGACTGGTGAAACAGCAGATTCAGATGCGCAAGCTCATCAAGAACTCCACTGTTTATCTATCAGGACTTCAGTTAAGAGTGTGTACCCAAAAAATAACTTTCTTCTTTCTCAACCAAAATGTATGTTGTGGGTACTCAAAAGAACGGTCTCAATGAAACGGTTCTTTTGAGCACCAAACATATGCTAAAACTGAACGTTATGCAAAGATTTACAATTGTACGCTCAAAGATTTGGTTTATCTGAACTAATGTCTATGTTGAAAAGGTGAAACTAATTGTATTTCCACGGGCCTACATTATGATGAAACAGGTGAGAAAACCATTTATTGTGGGCACAAATTATCAGCGTACAATAAACACTGGCACTCTAGTTTTGTATTTAATTTCATCTTGTGGCATCAATCACTATATAAGTCTTGTAGTTCAAATTTGATCATATGTTATAGTTTCAATGGCCAAATAATACATGTTTGATGCCTGTACAAGAATATCTTAAAAATAGTCCACGCCCAAATTCGAAACTGTCACCTGACACCCTATCAACTAGGCGTTACGTGCAGCCTCACTAGTATGGGTCAGCACATCAAATATTGATGCTTAGTGCAGTTTCCACTAAAGAATGCCCATGCGAATGCGTGTACATGCGCACACTAGCCAGAGCATTCACTGCTCGTATGTGCAAAAAATGATTGTAGATGAACGCTTATGACACCATTTGGGCCTCTAGTCTAACAAGTTAGCTGTCCTTGAAATATCTGTAGAAAAACTTCTCGTCTATGCAGTACATACCCGTATCTCATGTGCTGGCTCAAATAGTGTATTCAGGTCTTTAACTTCCAGTCATTTGTTTAACAATATCGTTGAGTCTACGTTGTTTCGATACTGATTGCTATTTTCAAGACTGTGAGACCAATGCCAAAGCTCCATACATCACTAATTAGGTAAGTGGGCACTTTGACCCTGTCATGAGAACACGTGCTTCAATTACAGGGCATTATTTTATCATTGGGTCAGAATAGACCTTCATTTCGCCATTTTAAGATGCAAAACGAACAGTTACACACCTAATGAATTATTTTTTACTGCAATAGTGCTTACTTTATTTGACACTATACAATCATTTTGGCAAATAATCAACCTAAAATTGACTACCCATCTCTGCTGTGTAATCAAATGGGCCTCCCAACTGGCCATGGACCCACTTGAAAAAAAGGACAAAAGGGCAAAAAAACGTTAGAAAAAGAAAAGAGAGAAAGTAAGAAAAAGAAAAAAGAAAGAAAAAAATTAAAGAAAGGGGACTTTATTTACGAATTCTCCCTCGGAGAAATTCGTTTGACGACAAGCCCTTGTATAAGGTCTCGTCATGCACCGTCCAAAATAGTTTTGGACAGAGAAAGGATAACATATCAATTGAGCAAGTATTAATTCACTTGACTTAAATATAAAGAATCTATTAATTTGATATGGTAACAAGGAAGCTGGATTATATAAATCAGATTTCTGCTGAATAATTTTGATGTATTCTTCAACAGAAAAATAAGACCAAGTGCAAATTTTAAATCCCTTCTCGTTGAGATGATATCTCTGTTTTCAACTGTTTTGAGTTTAAGTCCTATGAGTAATCTCCCTTAACATGGAACTTTGTTCTTATTTTGATGTATTGTATACCTATAGATTAATGGGCCAAAATAGCTGAGGGGTCTAGTGCGCTAGACGCAGAGTAAATAGCTAAATGAAAACCCTGAAGTCACAGGTTCGAATCCTGTCAAATAAAAAAAAACAATATTTTTTTATTGGCCTTTTTTTTATTCATATGTATGAATTTTTTCTCCTATCGCTGGCTTTGTACTTAACATCACTTTCAACACTTTTTAAGTCATACAATTACCATCAACTGTGTTCTTGCTCATGTTGGTCTGAAACACTTTACCCCTTATTATACCCACTCTTTTCTTTAGAAAAAAAGGGTACATTAATTTCGCACCAAAGTTTGTCCATCGTCCGTCCGTCCATCCGTCCGTGTGTCCATCCATCACGTTTCTTGTAAATATATATCCATCTAAACCATTTAATGGAGCGACTTCAAACTTTTTATCTAGACAGGCCACATGCTGTAGGGTACTGGGCAATATTTCGTGTTACCTTGACCCCTGGGTCAAGGTCAAAGGTCAGATAATGTATTTTCTTGTAAATGAATCTGCTACTAAACCATTAGACGTAGCAACTTTGAACTTTGTACCTGATTAGGCCTTAGGAAGTAGATGGTTCTGGACAACTTTTCATGTGACCTTGACCCCCAGGTCAAGGTCAAAGGTCAAATAATGTATTTTCTTGTAAATGCATTATCTCTAAAACCAATAGACGTAGCAACTTCAAACTTTGTACCTGATTAGATCACCTCAAGCTGAGATTACTGGTAAACATTTCGTGTCAACAGTCAAATAATGTATTTTTTCGTAAATGCATCTCCTCCTAAACCGTCAGATGTAGCAACTTCAAACTTTGCATCTGAATAAGTCACACGATATAGAGGGTACTTGGCAAAATCTTGCGTGACCTTAACACCAAGGTCAATGTAAAATAATGTTTTTTCATGTTAATGCTTCTCCTCCTAAACCGTTACACGTAGCAGCTTCAAACTTTGCCACTGCATAGGTCACATAATGTAGAGTGTAGAGGGTACTGGGCAACACTTAATCAACTTCGCAGGTGAATATGACACATGATATAGAAGTTGCTGGACAATATTAAGTGTGACCTTAATGCCATGGTCAAGGTCAAAGAATGTATTTTCTTTTAAATGTATCTCCTTAACCGTTTGACGTTGCCACTTCAAACTTCCCTGGTCCACGTGTCACATGATATGGAAGGTACTCGGCAACATTTTGTGTAACCATGACCCCAAGGTCAAGGTCAAAAGTGAAAAAGCGGTATGTTCGATGGTGTATCATCGACTGCATTCTAGTTAAATGTATACACATTATTATATTGATAGTGTTTTGTGTGCAAGACGTGATGACTGGTGAAACAGCAGATTCAGATGCGCAAGCTCATCAAGAACTCCACTGTTTATCTATCAGGACTTCAGTTAAGAGTGTGTACCCAAAAAATAACTTTCTTCTTTCTCAACCAAAATGTATGTTGTGGGTACTCAAAAGAACGGTCTCAATGAAACGGTTCTTTTGAGCACCAAACATATGCTAAAACTGAACGTTATGAAAAGATTTACAATTGTACGCTCAAAAATTTGGTTAATCTGAACCAATGTCTATGTTGAAAAGGTGAAACTAATTGTATTTCCACGGGCCTACATTATGATGAAACAGGTGAGAAAACCATTTATTGTGGGCACAAATTATCAGCGTACAATAAACACTGGCACTCTAGTTTTGTATTTAATTTCATCTTGTGGCATCAATCACTATATAAGTCTTGTAGTTCAAATTTGATCATATGTTATAGTTTCAATGGCCAAATAATACATGTTTGATGCCTGTACAAGAATATCTTAAAAATAGTCCACGCCCAAATTCGAAACTGTCACCTGACACCCTATCAACTAGGCGTTACGTGCAGCCTCACTAGTATGGGTCAGCACATCAAATATTGATGCTTAGTGCAGTTTCCACTAAAGAATGCCCATGCGAATGTGTGTACATGCGCACACTAGCCAGAGCATTCACTGCTCGTATGCGCAAAAAATGATTGTAGATGAACGCTTATGACACCATTTGGGCCCTTAGTCTAACAAGTTAGCTGTCCTTGAAATATCTGTAGAAAAACTTCTCATCTATGCAGTACATACCCGTATCTCATGTGCTGGCTCAAATAGTGTATTTAGGTCTTTAACTTCCAGTCATTTGTTTAACAATATCGTTGAGTCTACGTTGTTTCGATACTGATTGCTATTTTCAAGACTGTGAGACCAATGCCAAAGCTCCATACATCACTAATTAGGTGAGTGAGCACTTTGACCCTGTCATGAGAACACGTGCTTCAATTACAGGGCATTATTTTATCATTGGGTCAGAATAGACCTTCATTTCGCCATTTTAAGATGCAAAACGAACAGTTACACACCTAATGAATTATTTTTTACTGCAATAGTGCTTACTTTATTTGACACTATACAATCATTTTGGCAAATAATCAACCTAAAATTGACTACCCATCTCTGCTGTGTAATCAGATGGGCCTCCCAACTGGCCATGGACCCACTTGAAAAAAAAGGACAAAATGGCAAAAAAACGTTAGAAAAAGAAAAGAGAGAAGGTAAGAAAAAGAAAAAAGAAAGAAAAAAATAAAAGAAAGGGGACTTTATTTACGAATTCTCCCTCGGAGAAATTCGTTTGACGACAAGCCCTTGTATAAGGTCTCGTCATGCACCGTCCAAAATAGTTTTGGACAGAGAAAGGATAACATATCAATTGAGCAAGTATTAATTCACTTGACTTAAATATAAAGAATCTATTAATTTGATATGGTAACAATGAAGCTGGATTATATAAATCAGATTTCTGCTGAATAATTTTGATGTATTCTTCAACAGAAAAATAAGACCAAGTGCAAATTTTAAAATCCCTTCTCGTTGAGATGATATCTCTGTTTTCAACTGTTTTGAGTTTAAGTCCTATGAGTAATCTCCCTTAACATGGAACTTTGTTCCTATTTTGATGTATTGTATACCTATAGATTAATGGGCCAAAATAGCTGAGGGGTCTAGTGCGCTAGACGCAGAGTAAATAGCTAAATGAAAACCCTGAAGTCACAGGTTCGAATCCTGTCAAATAAAAAAAAACAATATTTTTTTATTGGCCTTATTTTTATTCATATGTATGAATTTTTTCTCCTATCGCTGGCTTTGTACTTAACATCACTTTCAACACTTTTTAAGTCATACAATTACCATCAACTGTGTTCTTGCTCATGTTGGTCTGAAACACTTTACCCCTTATTATACCCACTCTTTTCTTTAGAAAAAAGGGTACATTAATTTCGCACCAAAGTTTGTCCATCGTCTGTCCGTCCATCCGTCCGTGTGTCCATCCATCACGTTTCTTGTAAATATATATCCATCTAAACCATTTAATGGAGCGACTTCAAACTTTTTATCTAGACAGGCCACATGCTGTAGGGTACTGGGCAATATTTCGTGTTACCTTGACCCCTGGGTCAAGGTCAAAGGTCAGATAATGTATTTTCTTGTAAATGAATCTGCTACTAAACCATTAGACGTAGCAACTTTGAACTTTGTACCTGATTAGGCCTTAGGAAGTAGATGGTTCTGGACAACTTTTCATGTGACCTTGACCCCAAGGTCAAGGTCAAAGGTCAAATAATGTATTTTCTTGTAAATGCATTATCTCTAAAACCAATAGACGTAGCAACTTCAAACTTTGTACCTGATTAGATCACCTCAAGCAGTTACTGGTAAACATTTCGTGTCAACAGTCAAATAATGTATTTTTTCGTAAATGCATCTCCTCCTAAACCGTCAGATGTAGCAACTTCAAACTTTGCATCTGAATAAGTCACACGATATAGAGGGTACTTGGCAAAATCTTGCGTGACCTTAACACCAAGGTCAATGTAAAATAATGTTTTTTCATGTTAATGCTTCTCCTCCTAAACCGTTACACGTAGCAGCTTCAAACTTTGCCACTGCATAGGTCACATAATGTAGAGTGTAGAGGGTACTGGGCAACACTTAATCAACTTCGCAGGTGAATATGACACATGATATAGAAGTTGCTGGACAATATTAAGTGTGACCTTAATGCCATGGTCAAGGTCAAAGAATGTATTTTCTTTTAAATGTATCTCCTTAACCGTTTGACGTTGCCACTTCAAACTTCCCTTGTCCACGTGTCACATGATATGGAAGGTACTCGGCAACATTTTGTGTAACCATGACCCCAAGGTCAAGGTCAAAAGTGAAAAAGCGGTATGTTCGATGGTGTATCATCGACTGCATTCTAGTTAAATGTATACACATTATTATATTGATAGTGTTTTGTGTGCAAGACGTGATGACTGGTGAAACAGCAGATTCAGATGCGCAAGCTCATCAAGAACTCCACTGTTTATCTATCAGGACTTCAGTTAAGAGTGTGTACCCAAAAAATAACTTTCTTCTTTCTCAACCAAAATGTATGTTGTGGGTACTCAAAAGAACGGTCTCAATGAAACGGTTCTTTTGAGCACCAAACATATGCTAAAACTGAACGTTATGAAAAGATTTACAATTGTACGCTCAAAAATTTGGTTTATCTGAACCAATGTCTATGTTGAAAAGGTGAAACTAATTGTATTTCCACGGGCCTACATTATGATGAAACAGGTGAGAAAACCATTAATTGTGGGCACAAATTATCAGCGTACAATAAACACTGGCACTCTAGTTTTGTATTTAATTTCATCTTGTGGCATCAATCACTATATAAGTCTTGTAGTTCAAATTTGATCATATGTTATAGTTTCAATGGCCAAATAATACATGTTTGATGCCTGTACAAGAATATCTTAAAAATAGTCCACGCCCAAATTCGAAACTGTCACCTGACACCCTATCAACTAGGCGTTACGTGCAGCCTCACTAGTATGGGTCAGCACATCAAATATTGATGCTTAGTGCAGTTTCCACTAAAGAATGCCCATGCGAATGCGTGTACATGCGCACACTAGCCAGAGCATTCACTGCTCGTATGCGCAAAAAATGATTGTAGATGAACGCTTATGACACCATTTGGGCCTCTAGTCTAACAAGTTAGCTGTCCTTGAAATATCTGTAGAAAAACTTCTCGTCTATGCAGTACATACCCGTATCTAATGTGCTGGCTCAAATAGTGTATTCAGGTCTTTAACTTCCAGTCATTTGTTTAACAATATCGTTGAGTCTACGTTGTTTCGATACTGATTGCTATTTTCAAGACTGTGAGACCAATGCCAAAGCTCCATAAATCACTAATTAGGTGAGTGGGCACTTTGACCCTGTCATGAGAACACGTGCTTCAATTACAGGGCATTATTTTATCATTGGGTCAGAATAGACCTTCATTTCGCCATTTTAAGATGCAAAACGAACAGTTACACACCTGATAAATTTTTTTTACTGCAATAGTGCTTACTTTATTTGACACTATACAATCATTTTGGCAAATAATCAACCTAAAATTGACTACCCATCTCTGCTGTGTAATCAGATGGGCCTCCCAACTGGCCATGGACCCACTTGAAAAAAAGGACAAAAGGGCAAAAAAACGTTAGAAAAAGAAAAGAGAGAAGGTAAGAAAAAGAAAAAAGAAAGAAAAAAATAAAAGAAAGGGGACTTTATTTACGAATTCTCCCTTGGAGAAATTCGTTTGACGACAAGCCCTTGTATAAGGTCTCGTCATGCACCGTCCAAAATAGTTTTGGACAGAGAAAGGATAACATATCAATTGAGCAAGTATTAATTCACTTGACTTAAATATAAAGAATCTATTAATTTGATATGGTAACAATGAAGCTGGATTATATAAATCAGATTTCTGCTGAATAATTTTGATGTATTCTTCAACAGAAAAATAAGACCAAGTGCAAATTTTAAAATCCCTTCTCGTTGAGATGATATCTCTGTTTTCAACTGTTTTGAGTTTAAGTCCTATGAGTAATCTCCCTTAACATGGAACTTTGTTCCTATTTTGATGTATTGTATACCTATAGATTAATGGGCCAAAATAGCTGAGGGGTCTAGTGCGCTAGACGCAGAGTAAATAGCTAAATGAAAACCCTGAAGTCACAGGTTCGAATCCTGTCAAATAAAAAAAAAACAATATTTTTTTATTGGCCTTTTTTTATTCATATGTATGAATTTTTTCTCCTATCGCTGGCTTTGTACTTAACATCACTTTCAACACTTTTTAAGTCATACAATTACCATCAACTGTGTTCTTGCTCATGTTGGTCTGAAACACTTTACCCCTTATTATACCCACTCTTTTCTTTAGAAAAAAAGGGTACATTAATTTCGCACCAAAGTTTGTCCATCGTCCGTCCGTCCATCCGTCCGTGTGTCCATCCATCACGTTTCTTGTAAATATATATCCATCTAAACCATTTAATGGAGCGACTTCAAACTTTTTATCTAGACAGGCCACATGCTGTAGGGTACTGGGCAATATTTCGTGTTACCTTGACCCCTAGGTCAAGGTCAAAGGTCAGATAATGTATTTTCTTGTAAATGAATCTGCTACTAAACCATTAGACGTAGCAACTTTGAACTTTGTACCTGATTAGGCCTTAGGAAGTAGATGGTTCTGGACAACTTTTCATGTGACCTTGACCCCCAGGTCAAGGTCAAAGGTCAAATAATGTATTTTCTTGTAAATGCATTATCTCTAAAACCAATAGACGTAGCAACTTCAAACTTTGTACCTGATTAGATCACCTCAAGCTGAGATTACTGGTAAACATTTCGTGTCAACAGTCAAATAATGTATTTTTTCGTAAATGCATCTCCTCCTAAACCGTCAGATGTAGCAACTTCAAACTTTGCATCTGAATAAGTCACACGATATAGAGGGTACTTGGCAAAATCTTGCGTGACCTTAACACCAAGGTCAATGTAAAATAATGTTTTTTCATGTTAATGCTTCACCTCCTAAACCGTTACACGTAGCAGCTTCAAACTTTGCCACCGCATAGGTCACATAATGTAGAGTGTAGAGGGTACTGGGCAACACTTAATCAACTTCGCAGGTGAATATGACACATGATATAGAAGTTGCTGGACAATATTAAGTGTGACCTTAATGCCATGGTCAAGGTCAAAGAATGTATTTTCTTTTAAATGTATCTCCTTAACCGTTTGACGTTGCCACTTCAAACTTCCCTGGTCCACGTGTCACATGATATGGAAGGTACTCGGCAACATTTTGTGTAACCATGACCCCAAGGTCAAGGTCACAAGTGAAAAAGCGGTATGTTCGATGGTGTATCATCGACTGCATTCTAGTTAAATGTATACACATTATTATATTGATAGTGTTTTGTGTGCAAGACGTGATGACTGGTGAAACAGCAGATTCAGATGCGCAAGCTCATCAAGAACTCCACTGTTTATCTATCAGGACTTCAGTTAAGAGTGTGTACCCAAAAAATAACTTTCTTCTTTCTCAACCAAAATGTATGTTGTGGGTACTCAAAAGAACGGTCTCAATGAAACGGTTCTTTTGAGCACCAAACATATGCTAAAACTGAACGTTATGAAAAGATTTACAATTGTACGCTCAAAAATTTGGTTTATCTGAACCAATGTTTATGTTGAAAAGGTGAAACTAATTGTATTTCCACGGGCCTACATTATGATGAAACAGGTGAGAAAACCATTTATTGTGGACACAAATTATCAGCGTACAATAAACACTGGCACTCTAGTTTTGTATTTAATTTCATCTTGTGGCATCAATCACTATATAAGTCTTGTAGTTCAAATTTGATCATATGTTATAGTTTCAATGGCCAAATAATACATGTTTGATGCCTGTACAAGAATATCTTAAAAATAGTCCACGCCCAAATTCGAAACTGTCACCTGACACCCTATCAACTAGGCGTTACGTGCAGCCTCACTAGTATGGGTCAGCACATCAAATATTGATGCTTAGTGCAGTTTCCACTAAAGAATGCCCATGCGAATGCGTGTACATGCGCACACTAGCCAGAGCATTCACTGCTCGTATGCGCAAAAAATGATTGTAGATGAACGCTTATGACACCATTTGGGCCTCTTGTCTAACAAGTTAGCTGTCCTTGAAATATCTGTAGAAAAACTTCTCGTCTATGCAGTACATACCCGTATCTCATGGTCTGGCTCAAATAGTGTATTCAGGTCTTTAACTTCCAGTCATTTGTTTAAAAATATCGTTGAGTCTACGTTGTTTCGATACTGATTGCTATTTTCAAGACTGTGAGACCAATGCCAAAGCTCCATACATCACTAATTAGGTGAGTGGGCACTTTGACCCTGTCATGAGAACACGTGCTTCAATTACAGGGCATTATTTTATCATTGGGTCAGAATAGACCTTCATTTCGCCATTTTAAGATGCAAAACGAACAGTTACACACCTAATGAATTATTTTTTACTGCAATAGTGCTTACTTTATTTGACACTATACAATCATTTTGGCAAATAATCAACCTAAAATTGACTACCCATCTCTGCTGTGTAATCAGATGGGCCTCCCAACTGGCCATGGACCCACTTGAAAAAAAGGACAAAAGGGCAAAAAAACGTTAGAAAAAGAAAAGAGAGAAGGTAAGAAAAAGAAAAAAGAAAGAAAAAAATAAAAGAAAGGGGACTTTATTTACGAATTCTCCCTCGGAGAAATTCGTTTGACGACAAGCCCTAGTATAAGGTCTCGTCATGCACCGTCCAAAATAGTTTTGGACAGAGAAAGGATAACATATCAATTGAGCAAGTATTAATTCACTTGACTTAAATATAAAGAATCTATAAATTTGATATGGTAACAATGAAGCTGGATTATATAAATCAGATTTCTGCTGAATAATTTTGATGTATTCTTCAACAGAAAAATAAGACCAAGTGCAAATTTTAAAATCCCTTCTCGTTGAGATGATATCTCTGTTTTCAACTGTTTTGAGTTTAAGTCCTATGAGTATTCTCCCTTAACATGGAACTTTGTTCCTATTTTGATGTATTGTATACCTATAGATTAATGGGCCAAAATAGCTGAGGGGTCTAGTGCGCTAGACGCAGAGTAAATAGCTAAATGAAAACCCTGAAGTCACAGGTTCGAATCCTGTCAAATAAAAAAAAAAAACAATATTTTTTTATTGGCCTTTTTTTTTTTATTCATATGTATGAATTTTTTCTCCTATCGTTGGCTTTGTACTTAACATCACTTTCAACACTTTTTAAGTCATACAATTACCATCAACTGTGTTCTTGCTCATGTTGGTCTGAAACACTTTACCCCTTATTATACCCACTCTTTTCTTTAGAAAAAAAGGGTACATTAATTTCGCACCAAAGTTTGTCCATCGTCCGTCCGTCCATCCGTCCGTGTGTCCATCCATCACGTTTCTTGTAAATATATATCCATCTAAACCATTTAATGGAGCGACTTCAAACTTTTTATCTAGACAGGCCACATGCTGTAGGGTACTGGGCAATATTTCGTGTTACCTTGACCCCTAGGTCAAGGTCAAAGGTCAGATAATGTATTTTCTTGTAAATGAATCTGCTACTAAACCATAAGACGTAGCAACTTTGAACTTTGTACCTGATTAGGCCTTAGGAAGTAGATGGTTCTGGACAACTTTTCATGTGACCTTGACCCCCAGGTCAAGGTCAAAGGTCAAATAATGTATTTTCTTGTAAATGCATTATCTCTAAAACCAATAGACGTAGCAACTTCAAACTTTGTACCTGATTAGATCACCTCAAGCTGAGATTACTGGTAAACATTTCGTGTCAACAGTCAAATAATGTATTTTTTCGTAAATGCATCTCCTCCTAAACCGTCAGATGTAGCAACTTCAAACTTTGCATCTGAATAAGTCACACGATATAGAGGGTACTTGGCAAAATCTTGCGTGACCTTAACACCAAGGTCAATGTAAAATAATGTTTTTTCATGTTAATGCTTCACCTCCTAAACCGTTACACGTAGCAGCTTCAAACTTTGCCACTGCATAGGTCACATAATGTAGAGTGTAGAGGGTACTGGGCAACACTTAATCAACTTCGCAGGTGAATATGACACATGATATAGAAGTTGCTGGACAATATTAAGTGTGACCTTAATGCCATGGTCAAGGTCAAAGAATGTATTTTCTTTTAAATGTATCTCCTTAACCGTTTGACGTTGCCACTTCAAACTTCCCTGGTCCACGTGTCACATGATATGGAAGGTACTCGGCAACATTTTGTGTAACCATGACCCCAAGGTCAAGGTCACAAGTGAAAAAGCGGTATGTTCGATGGTGTATCATCGACTGCATTCTAGTTAAATGTATATACATTATTATATTGATAGTGTTTTGTGTGCAAGACGTGATGACTGGTGAAACAGCAGATTCAGATGCGCAAGCTCATCAAGAACTCCACTGTTTATCTATCAGGACTTCAGTTAAGAGTGTGTACCCAAAAAATAACTTTCTTCTTTCTCAACCAAAATGTATGTTGTGGGTACTCAAAAGAACGGTCTCAATGAAACGGTTCTTTTGAGCACCAAACATATGCTAAAACTGAACGTTATGAAAAGATTTACAATTGTACGCTCAAAAATTTGGTTTATCTGAACCAATGTTTATGTTGAAAAGGTGAAACTAATTGTATTTCCACGGGCCTACATTATGATGAAACAGGTGAGAAAACCATTTATTGTGGACACAAATTATCAGCGTACAATAAACACTGGCACTCTAGTTTTGTATTTAATTTCATCTTGTGGCATCAATCACTATATAAGTCTTGTAGTTCAAATTTGATCATATGTTATAGTTTCAATGGCCAAATAATACATGTTTGATGCCTGTACAAGAATATCTTAAAAATAGTCCACGCCCAAATTCGAAACTGTCACCTGACACCCTATCAACTAGGCGTTACGTGCAGCCTCACTAGTATGGGTCAGCACATCAAATATTGATGCTTAGTGCAGTTTCCACTAAAGAATGCCCATGCGAATGCGTGTACATGCGCACACTAGCCAGAGCATTCACTGCTCGTATGCGCAAAAAATGATTGTAGATGAACGCTTATGACACCATTTGGGCCTCTAGTCTAACAAGTTAGCTGTCCTTGAAATATCTGTAGAAAAACTTCTCGTCTATGCAGTACATACCCGTATCTCATGTGCTGGCTCAAATAGTGTATTCAGGTCTTTAACTTCCAGTCATTTGTTTAACAATATCGTTGAGTCTACGTTGTTTCGATACTGATTGCTATTTTCAAGACTGTGAGACCAATGCCAAAGCTCCATACATCACTAATTAGGTGAGTGGGCACTTTGACCCTGTCATGAGAACACGTGCTTCAATTACAGGGCATTCTTTTATCATTGGGTCAGAATAGACCGATGTTATTGATGCGTTTAACACTACTTCCAGATATTTGGACGATATTTTAAATATAAATAATGTTTATTTTGAAAATATGGTTAGTCAAATATACCCTTCAGAGCTCCAACTTAAAAAAGCCAATGCCTCTGATACCGAAGCCGCATTTTTAGACTTGCATTTGTCAATTTCTAATGATATTGTTTCTACCAAAATTTATGATAAACGTGACGACTTTGATTTTGAAATTGTCAATTTCCCATTTTTAGATGGTGATGTTCCTCGTTCTACATCCTATGGAGTCTATATCTCTCAACTCATTCGATTTGCTAGAGCATCTAGCTATGTTACTGACTTCAACACTCGCAATAAATTGTTAACTCAGAAACTTCTTAAACAGGGCTATCGGTATCATAAACTTCGCAAAACATTTTCAAAATTTTATAGACGATACTATGATTTGATTTCTAAATTCCAAGTTGGACTTAAATCTCTCTTGCGCCAAGGACTTTCGGAACCTGATTTCTATGGTGACTTGGTGTATAAGTTGAAGAGGATTGTTGGCTCTAATAATTTTTCAGCGCAGTTCATTAAAATAATTTCCCATTATAAAAAGATTGGCTATAACATTAATGTATTGCAACAGACTGCATGCTTGGTAGTCAACCCAATCACGGTTGGCAACTTTGCTTTCCTCTTTAATTGCACGCCGGTGGGTCGGACTTCAGACTCTATGATGGTTCCGACTTAAAGACTTATCTATTGATGAGATGGTAGGGGCCTGATGCTTTGGCTGTTTGTCGGGCCTACCGGGGTTTACCTGTTGGATTTCTTTTGCTCCGGTATTCAGTTTAATTTACTGTTGAGTCCTTATCCTTGCTTTATCTCCTTGTTATATCTTGATTTATATGTTTTAGGAGATGATGCATTGATAAGTTAGGGGTCTTTCATGCAAACTAAATATTTATGTGTCTTGATCCACATCTGAATTAAGGGTGAGGTTGGCGCCGTTAAACCGGTTTAAGCCCTCCAGTTAAATATTTTACTGACCGTTCCAAGGCGGTACTTCTTTTGTGGATCTTTTATGTTTTTGTTCTGTCTTGTGTTTGCTATGTTTTGTGTGCGTCTGTTTATATGTGCTTTGTGGTCACCTGCTGGGAAAGGGCTGACCTCTTGGCTCTCGTTTGTGGTGTCTTCTGTGAGTTTGTCACTTTCCCATTGGTATCCTGGGTCAGGTGTGGTTCTTGATTGTATCGATTCCTGATCTTTGCAACCTTATTACCTTCATTTCGCCATTTTAAGATGCAAAACGAACAGTTACACACCTAATGAATTATTTTTTACTGCAATAGTGCTTACTTTATTTGACACTATACAATCATTTTGGCAAATAATCAACCTAAAATTGACTACCCATCTCTGCTGTGTAATCAGATGGGCCTCCCAACTGGCCATGGACCCACTTGAAAAAAAAGGACAAAAGGGCAAAAAAACGTTAGAAAAAGAAAAGAGAGAAGGTAAGAAAAAGAAAAAAGAAAGAAAAAAATAAAAGAAAGGGGACTTTATTTACGAATTCTCCCTCGGAGAAATTCGTTTGACGACAAGCCCTTGTATAAGGTCTCGTCATGCACCGTCCAAAATAGTTTTGGACAGAGAAAGGATAACATATCAATTGAGCAAGTATTAATTCACTTGACTTAAATATAAAGAATCTATTAATTTGATATGGTAACAATGAAGCTGGATTATATAAATCAGATTTCTGCTGAATAATTTTGATGTATTCTTCAACAGAAAAATAAGACCAAGTGCAAATTTTAAAATCCCTTCTCGTTGAGATGATATCTCTGTTTTCAACTGTTTTGAGTTTAAGTCCTATGAGTAATCTCCCTTAACATGGAACTTTGTTCCTATTTTGATGTATTGTATACCTAAGGATTAATGAGCCAAAATAGCTGAGGGGTCTAGTGCGCTAGACGCAGAGTAAATAGCTAAATGAAAACCCTGAAGTCACAGGTTCGAATCCTGTCAAATAAAAAAAAAAACAATATTTTTTTATTGGCCTTTTTTTTTATTCATATGTATGAATTTTTTCTCCTATCGCTGGCTTTGTACTTAACATCACTTTCAACACTTTTTAAGTCATACAATTACCATCAACTGTGTTCTTGCTCATGTTGGTCTGAAACACTTTACCCCTTATTATACCCACTCTTTTCTTTAGAAAAAAAAGGGTACATTAATTTCGCACCAAAGTTTGTCCATCGTCCATCCATCCATCCGTCCGTGTGTCCATCCATCACGTTTGTTGTAAATATATATCCATCTAAACCATTTAAAGGAGCGACTTCAAACTTTTATCTAGACAGGCCACATGCTGTAGGGTACTGGGCAATATTTCGTGTTACCTTGACCCCTAGGTCAAGGTCAAAGGTCAGATAATGTATTTTCTTGTAAATGAATCTGCTACTAAACCATTAGACGTAGCAACTTTGAACTTTGTACCTGATTAGGCCTTAGGAAGTAGATGGTTCTGGACAACTTTTCATGTGACCTTGTCCCCCAGGTCAAGGTCAAAGGTCAAATAATGTATTTTCTTGTAAATGCATTATCTCTAAAACCAATAGACGTAGCAACTTCAAACTTTGTACCTGATTAGATCACCTCAAGCTGAGATTACTGGTAAACATTTCGTGTCAACAGTCAAATAATGTATTTTTTCGTAAATGCATCTCCTCCTAAACCGTCAGATGTAGCAACTTCAAACTTTGCATCTGAATAAGTCACACGATATAGAGGGTACTTGGCAAAATCTTGCGTGACCTTAACACCAAGGTCAATGTAAAATAATGTTTTTTCATGTTAATGCTTCTCCTCCTAAACCGTTACACGTAGCAGCTTCAAACTTTGCCACTGCATAGGTCACATAATGTAGAGTGTAGAGGGTACTGGGCAACACTTAATCAACTTCGCAGGTGAATATGACACATGATATAGAAGTTGCTGGACAATATTAAGTGTGACCTTAATGCCATGGTCAAGGTCAAAGAATGTATTTTCTTTTAAATGTATCTCCTTAACCGTTTGACGTTGCCACTTCAAACTTCCCTGGTCCACGTGTCACATGATATGGAAGGTACTCGGCAACATTTTGTGTAACCATGACCCCAAGGTCAAGGTCACAAGTGAAAAAGCGGTATGTTCGATGGTGTATCATCGACTGCATTCTAGTTAAATGTATACACATTATTATATTGATAGTGTTTTGTGTGCAAGACGTGATGACTGGTGAAACAGCAGATTCAGATGCGCAAGCTCATCAAGAACTCCACTGTTTATCTATCAGGACTTCAGTTAAGAGTGTGTACCCAAAAAATAACTTTCTTCTTTCTCAACCAAAATGTATGTTGTGGGTACTCAAAAGAACGGTCTCAATGAAACGGTTCTTTTGAGCACCAAACATATGCTAAAACTGAACGTTATGAAAAGATTTACAATTGTACGCTCAAAAATTTGGTTTATCTGAACCAATGTCTATGTTGAAAAGGTGAAACTAATTGTATTTCCACGGGCCTACATTATGATGAAACAGGTGAGAAAACCATTTATTGTGGGCACAAATTATCAGCGTACAATAAACACTGGCACTCTAGTTTTGTATTTAATTTCATCTTGTGGCATCAATCACTATATAAGTCTTGTAGTTCAAATTTGATCATATGTTATAGTTTCAATGGCCAAATAATACATGTTTGATGCCTGTACAAGAATATCTTAAAAATAGTCCACGCCCAAATTCGAAACTGTCACCTGACACCCTATCAACTAGGCGTTACGTGCAGCCTCACTAGTATGGGTCAGCACATCAAATATTGATGCTTAGTGCAGTTTCCACTAAAGAATGCCCATGCGAATGCGTGTACATGCGCACACTAGCCAGAGCATTCACTGCTCGTATGCGCAAAAAATGATTGTAGATGAACGCTTATAACACCATTTGGGCCTCTAGTCTAACAAGTTAGCTGTCCTTGAAATATCTGTAGAAAAACTTCTCGTCTATGCAGTACATACCCGTATCTTATGTGCTGGCTCAAATAGTGTATTCAGGTCTTTAACTTCCAGTCATTTGTTTAACAATATCGTTGAGTCTACGTTGTTTCGATACTGATTGCTATTTTCAAGACTGTGAGACCAATGCCAAAGCTCCATACATCACTAATTAGGTGAGTGGGCACTTTGACCCTGTCATGAGAACACGTGCTTCAATTACAGGGCATTATTTTATCATTGGGTCAGAATAGACCTTCATTTCGCCATTTTAAGATGCAAAACGAACAGTTACACACCTAATGAATTATTTTTTACTGCAATAGTGCTTACTTTATTTGACACTATACAATCATTTTGGCAAATAATCAACCTAAAATTGACTACCCATCTCTGCTGTGTAATCAGATGGGCCTCCCAACTGGCCATGGACCCACTTGAAAAAAAGGACAAAAGGGCAAAAAAACGTTAGAAAAAGAAAAGAGAGAAGGTAAGAAAAAGAAAAAAGAAAGAAAAAATAAAAGAAAGGGGACTTTATTTACGAATTCTCCCTCGGAGAAATTCGTTTGACGACAAGCCCTTGTATAAGGTCTCGTCATGCACCGTCCAAAATAGTTTTGGACAGAGAAAGGATAACATATCAATTGAGCAAGTATTAATTCACTTGACTTAAATATAAAGAATCTATTAATTTGATATGGTAACAATGAAGCTGGATTATATAAATCAGATTTCTGCTGAATAATTTTGATGTATTCTTGAACAGAAAAATAAGACCAAGTGCAAATTTTAAAATCCCTTCTCGTTGAGATGATATCTCTGTTTTCAACTGTTTTGAGTTTAAGTCCTATGAGTAATCTCCCTTAACATGGAACTTTGTTCCTATTTTGATGTATTGTATACCTATAGATTAATGGGCCAAAATAGCTGAGGGGTCTAGTGCGCTAGACGCAGAGTAAATAGCTAAATGAAAACCCTGAAGTCACAGGTTCGAATCCTGTCAAATAAAAAAAAAACAATATTTTTTTATTGGCCTTTTTTTTATTCATATGTATGAATTTTTTCTCCTATCGCTGGCTTTGTACTTAACATCACTTTCAACACTTTTTAAGTCATACAATCAACAGTGTTCTTGCTCATGTTGGTCTGAAACACTTTACCCCTTATTATACCCACTCTTTTCTTTAGAAAAAAAGGGTACATTAATTTCGCACCAAAGTTTGTCCATCGTCCATCCGTCCATCCGTCCGTGTGTCCATCCATCACGTTTCTTGTAAATATATATCCATCTAAACCATTTAATGGAGCGACTTCAAACTTTTTATCTAGACAGGCCACATGCTGTAGGGTACTGGGCAATATTTCGTGTTACCTTGACCCCTAGGTCAAGGTCAAAGGTCAGATAATGTATTTTCTTGTAAATGAATCTGCTACTAAACCATTAGACGTAGCAACTTTGAACTTTGTACCTGATTAGGCCTTAGGAAGTAGATGGTTCTGGACAACTTTTCATGTGACCTTGACCCCCAGGTCAAGGTCAAAGGTCAAATAATGTATTTTCTTGTAAATGCATTATCTCTAAAACCAATAGACGTAGCAACTTCAAACTTTGTACCTGATTAGATCACCTCAAGCAGAGATTACTGGTAAACATTTCGTGTCAACAGTCAAATAATGTATTTTTTCGTAAATGCATCTCCTCCTAAACCGTCAGATGTAGCAACTTCAAACTTTGCATCTGAATAAGTCACACGATATAGAGGGTACTTGGCAAAATCTTGCGTGACCTTAACACCAAGGTCAATGTAAAATAATGTTTTTTCATGTTAATGCTTCTCCTCCTAAACCGTTACACGTAGCAGCTTCAAACTTTGCCACTGCATAGGTCACATAATGTAGAGTGTAGAGGGTACTGGGCAACACTTAATCAACTTCGCAGGTGAATATGACACATGATATAGAAGTTGCTGGACAATATTAAGTGTGACCTTAATGCCATGGTCAAGGTCAAAGAATGTGTAATCAGATGGGCCTCCCAACTGGCCATGGACCCACTTGAAAAAAAGGACAAAAGGGCAAAAAAACGTTAGAAAAAGAAAAGAGAGAAGGTAAGAAAAAAAAAGAAAGAAAAAAATAAAAGAAAGGGGACTTTATTTACGAATTCTCCCTCGGAGAAATTCGTTTGACGACAAGCCCTTGTATAAGGTCTCGTCATGCACCGTCCAAAATAGTTTTGGACAGAGAAAGGATAACATATCAATTGAGCAAGTATTAATTCACTTGACTTAAATATAAAGAATCTATTAATTTGATATGGTAACAATGAAGCTGGATTATATAAATCAGATTTCTGCTGAATAATTTTGATGTATTCTTCAACAGAAAAATAAGACCAAGTGCAAATTTTAAAATCCCTTCTCGTTGAGATGATATCTCTGTTTTCAACTGTTTTGAGTTTAAGTCCTATGAGTAATCTCCCTTAACATGGAACTTTGTTCCTATTTTGATGTATTGTATACCTATAGATTAATGGGCCAAAATAGCTGAGGGGTCTAGTGCGCTAGACGCAGAGTAAATAGCTAAATGAAAACCCTGAAGTCACAGGTTCGAATCCTGTCAAATAAAAAAAAAACAATATTTTTTTATTGGCCTTTTTTTTATTCATATGTATGAATTTTTTCTCCTATCGCTGGCTTTGTACTTAACATCACTTTCAACACTTTTTAAGTCATACAATTACCATCAACTGTGTTCTTGCTCATGTTGGTCTGAAACACTTTACCCCTTATTATACCCACTCTTTTCTTTAGAAAAAAAGGGTACATTAATTTCGCACCAAAGTTTGTCCATCGTCCATCCATCCATCCGTCCGTGTGTCCATCCATCACGTTTCTTGTAAATATATATCCATCTAAACCATTTAATGGAGCGACTTCAAACTTTTTATCTAGACAGGCCACATGCTGTAGGGTACTGGGCAATATTTCGTGTTACCTTGACCCCTAGGTCAAGGTCAAAGGTCAGATAATGTATTTTCTTGTAAATGAATCTGCTACTAAACCATTAGACGTAGCAACTTTGAACTTTGTACCTGATTAGGCCTTAGGAAGTAGATGGTTCTGGACAACTTTTCATGTGACCTTGACCCCCAGGTCAAGGTCAAAGGTCAAATAATGTATTTTCTTGTAAATGCATTATCTCTAAAACCAATAGACGTAGCAACTTCAAACTTTGTACCTGATTAGATCACCTCAAGCTGAGATTACTGGTAAACATTTCGTGTCAACAGTCAAATAATGTATTTTTTCGTAAATGCATCTCCTCCTAAACCGTCAGAGGTAGCAACTTCAAACTTTGCATCTGAATAAGTCACACGATATAGAGGGTACTTGGCAAAATCTTGCGTGACCTTAACACCAAGGTCAATGTAAAATAATGTTTTTTCATGTTAATGCTTCTCCTCCTAAACCGTTACACGTAGCAGCTTCAAACTTTGCCACTGCATAGGTCACATAATGTAGAGTGTAGAGGGTACTGGGCAACACTTAATCAACTTCGCAGGTGAATATGACACATGATATAGAAGTTGCTGGACAATATTAAGTGTGACCTTAATGCCATGGTCAAGGTCAAAGAAAGTATTTTCTTTTAAATGTATCTCCTTAACCGTTTGACGTTGCCACTTCAAACTTCCCTGGTCCACGTGTCACATGATATGAAAGGTACTCGGCAACATTTTGTGTAACCATGACCCCAAGGTCAAGGTCAAAAGTGAAAAAGCGGTATGTTCGATGGTGTATCATCGACTGCATTCTAGTTAAATGTATACACATTATTATATTGATAGTGTTTTGTGTGCAAGGCGTGATGACTGGTGAAACAGCAGATTCAGATGCGCAAGCTCATCAAGAACTCCACTGTTTATCTATCAGGACTTCAGTTAAGAGTGTGTACCCAAAAAATAACTTTCTTCTTTCTCAACCAAAATGTATGTTGTGGGTACTCAAAAGAACGGTCTCAATGAAACGGTTCTTTTGAGCACCAAACATATGCTAAAACTGAACGTTATGAAAAGATTTACAATTGTACGCTCAAAAATTTGGTTTATCTGAACCAATGTCTATGTTGAAAAGGTGAAACTAATTGTATTTCCACGGGCCTACATTATGATGAAACAGGTGAGAAAACCATTTATTGTGGGCACAAATTATCAGCGTACAATAAACACTGGCACTCTAGTTTTGTATTTAATTTCATCTTGTGGCATCAATCACTATATAAGTCTTGTAGTTCAAATTTGATCATATGTTATAGTTTCAATGGCCAAATAATACATGTTTGATGCCTGTACAAGAATATCTTAAAAATAGTCCACGCCCAAATTCGAAACTGTCACCTGACACCCTATCAACTAGGCGTTACGTGCAGCCTCACTAGTATGGGTCAGCACATCAAATATTGATGCTTAGTGCAGTTTCCACTAAAGAATGCCCATGCGAATGCGTGTACATGCGCACACTAGCCAGAGCATTCACTGCTCGTATGCGCAAAAAATGATTGTAGATGAACGCTTATGACACCATTTGGGCCTCTAGTCTAACAAGTTAGCTGTCCTTGAAATATCTGTAGAAAAACTTCTCGTCTATGCAGTACATACCCGTATCTCATGTGCTGGCTCAAATAGTGTATTCAGGTCTTTAACTTCCAGTCATTTGTTTAACAATATCGTTGAGTCTACGTTGTTTCGATACTGATTGCTATTTTCAAGACTGTGAGACCAATGCCAAAGCTCCATACATCACTAATTAGGTGAGTGGGCACTTTGACCCTGTCATGAGAACACGTGCTTCAATTACAGGGCATTATTTTATCATTGGGTCAGAATAGACCTTCATTTCGCCATTTTAAGATGCAAAACGAACAGTTACACACCTAATGAATTATTTTTTACTGCAATAGTGCTTACTTTATTTGACACTATACAATCATTTTGGCAAATAATCAACCTAAAATTGACTACCCATCTCTGCTGTGTAATCAGATGGGCCTCCCAACTGGCCATGGACCCACTTGAAAAAAAGGACAAAAGGGCAAAAAAACGTTAGAAAAAGAAAAGAGAGAAGGTAAGAAAAAGAAAAAAGAAAGAAAAAATAAAAGAAAGGGGACTTTATTTACGAATTCTCCCTCGGAGAAATTCGTTTGACGACAAGCCCTTGTATAAGGTCTCGTCATGCACCGTCCAAAATAGTTTTGGACAGAGAAAGGATAACATATCAATTGAGCAAGTATTAATTCACTTGACTTAAATATAAAGAATCTATTAATTTGATATGGTAACAATGAAGCTGGATTATATAAATCAGATTTCTGCTGAATAATTTTGATGTATTCTTCAACAGAAAAATAAGACCAAGTGCAAATTTTAGAATCCCTTCTCGTTGAGATGATATCTCTGTTTTCAACTGTTTTGAGTTTAAGTCCTATGAGTAATCTCCCTTAACTTGGAACTTTGTTCCTATTTTGATGTATTGTATACCTATAGATTAATGGGCCAAAATAGCTGAGGGGTCTAGTGCGCTAGACGCAGAGTAAATAGCTAAATGAAAACCCTGAAGTCACAGGTTCGAATCCTGTCAAATAAAAAAAAAACAATATTTTTTTATTGGCCTTTTTTTTATTCATATGTATGAATTTTTTCTCCTATCGCTGGCTTTGTACTTAACATCACTTTCAACACTTTTTAAGTCATACAATTACCATCAACTGTGTTCTTGCTCATGTTGGTCTGAAACACTTTACCCCTTATTATACCCACTCTTTTCTTTAGAAAAAAAAAGTACATTAATTTCGCACCAAAGTTTGTCCATCGTCCATCCGTCCGTGTGTCCATCCATCACGTTTCTTGTAAATATATATCCATCTAAACCATTTAATGGAGCAACTTCAAACTTTTTATCTAGACCGGCCACATGCTGTAGGGTACTGGGCAATATTTCGTGTTACCTTGACCCCTAGGTCAAGGTCAAAGGTCAGATAATGTATTTTCTTGTAAATGAATCTGCTACTAAACCATTAGACGTAGCAACTTTGAACTTTGTACCTGATTAGGCCTTAGGAAGTAGATGGTTCTGGACAACTTTTCATGTGACCTTGACCCCCAGGTCAAGGTCAAAGGTCAAATAATGTATTTTCTTGTAAATGCATTATCTCTAAAACCAATAGACGTAGCAACTTCAAACTTTGTACCTGATTAGATCACCTCAAGCTGAGATTACTGGTAAACATTTCGTGTCAACAGTCAAAAAATGTATTTTTTCGTAAATGCATTTCCTCCTAAACCGTCAGATGTAGCAACTTCAAACTTTGCATCTGAATAAGTCACACGATATAGAGGGTACTTGGGCAAAATCTTGCGTGACCTTAACACCAAGGTCAATGTAAAATAATGTTTTTTCATGTTAATGCTTCTCCTCCTAAACCGTTACACGTAGCAGCTTCAAACTTTGCCACTGCATAGGTCACATAATGTAGAGTGTAGAGGGTACTGGGCAACACTTAATCAACTTCGCAGGTGAATATGACACATGATATAGAAGTTGCTGGACAATATTAAGTGTGACCTTAATGCCATGGTCAAGGTCAAAGAATGTATTTTCTTTTAAATGTATCTCATTAACCGTTTGACGTTGCCACTTCAAACTTCCCTGGTCCACGTGTCACATGATATGGAAGGTACTCGGCAACATTTTGTGTAACCATGACCCCAAGGTCAAGGTCAAAAGTGAAAAAGCGGTATGTTCGATGGTGTATCATCGACTGCATTCTAGTTAAATGTATACACATTATTATATTGATAGTGTTTTGTGTGCAAGACGTGATGACTGGTGAAACAGCAGATTCAGATGCGCAAGCTCATCAAGAACTCCACTGTTTATCTATCAGGACTTCAGTTAAGAGTGTGTACCCAAAAAATAACTTTCTTCTTTCTCAACCAAAATGTATGTTGTGGGTACTCAAAAGAACGGTCTCAATGAAACGGTTCTTTTGAGCACCAAACATATGCTAAAACTGAACGTTATGAAAAGATTTACAATTGTACGCTCAAAAATTTGGTTTATCTAAACCAATGTCTATGTTGAAAAAGTGAAACTAATTGTATTTCCACGGGCCTCCATTATGATGAAACAGGTGAGAAAACCATTTATTGTGGGCACAAATTATCAGCGTACAATAAACACTGGCACTCTAGTTTTGTATTTAATTTCATCTTGTGGCATCAATCACTATATAAGTCTTGTAGTTCAAATTTGATCATATGTTATAGTTTCAATGGCCAAATAATACATGTTTGATGCCTGTACAAGAATATCTTAAAAATAGTCCACGCCCAAATTCGAAACTGTCACCTGACACCCTATCAACTAGGCGTTACGTGCAGCCTCACTAGTATGGGTCAGCACATCAAATATTGATGCTTAGTGCAGTTTCCACTAAAGAATGCCCATGCGAATGCGTGTACATGCGCACACTAGCCAGAGCATTCACTGCTCGTATGCGCAAAAAATGATTGTAGATGAACGCTTATGACACCATTTGGGCCTCTAGTCTAACAAGTTAGCTGTCCTTGAAATATCTGTAGAAAAACTTCTCGTCTATGCAGTACATACCCGTATCTCATGTGCTGGCTCAAATAGTGTATTCAGGTCTTTAACTTCCAGTCATTTGTTTAAAAATATCGTTGAGTCTACGTTGTTTCGATACTGATTGCTATTTTCAAGACTGTGAGACCAATGCCAAAGCTCCATACATCACTAATTAGGTGAGTGGGCACTTTGACCCTGTCATGAGAACACGTGCTTCAATTACAGGGCATTATTTTATCATTGGGTCAGAATAGACCTTCATTTCGCCATTTTAAGATGCAAAACGAACAGTTACACACCTAATGAATTATTTTTTACTGCAATAGTGCTTACTTTATTTGACACTATACAATCATTTTGGCAAATAATCAACCTAAAATTGACTACCCATCTCTGCTGTGTAATCAGATGGGCCTCCCAACTGGCCATGGACCCACTTGAAAAAAAGGACAAAAGGGCAAAAAAACGTTAGAAAAAGAAAAGAGAGAAGGTAAGAAAAAGAAAAAAGAAAGAAAAAAATAAAAGAAAGGGGACTTTATTTACGAATTCTCCCTCGGAGAAATTCGTTTGACGACAAGCCCTTGTATAAGGTCTCGTCATGCACCGTCCAAAATAGTTTTGGACAGAGAAAGGATAACATATCAATTGAGCAAGTATTAATTCACTTGACTTAAATATAAAGAATCTATTAATTTGATATGGTAACAATGAAGCTGGATTATATAAATCAGATTTCTGCTGAATAATTTTGATGTATTCTTCAACAGAAAAATAAGACCAAGTGCAAATTTTAAAATCCCTTCTCGTTGAGATGATATCTCTGTTTTCAACTGTTTTGAGTTTAAGTCCTATGAGTAATCTCCCTTAACATGGAACTTTGTTCCTATTTTGATGTATTGTATACCTATAGATTAATGGGCCAAAATATCTGAGGGGTCTAGTGCGCTAGACGCAGAGTAAATAGCTAAATGAAAACCCTGAAGTCACAGGTTCGAATCCTGTCAAATAAAAAAAAACAACATTTTTTATTGGCCTTTTTTTTTATTCATATGTATGAATTTTTTCTCCTATCGCTGGCTTTGTACTTAACATCACTTTCAACACTTTTTAAGTCATACAATTACCATCAACTGTGTTCTTGCTCATGTTGGTCTGAAACACTTTACCCCTTATTATACCCACTCTTTTCTTTAGAAAAAAAGGGTACATTAATTTCGCACCAAAGTTTGTCAATCGTCCGTCCGTCCATCCGTCCCTGTGTCCATCCATCACGTTTCTTGTAAATATATATCCATCTAAACCATTTAATGGAGCGACTTCAAACTTTTTATCTAGACAGGCCACATGCTGTAGGGTACTGGGCAATATTTCGTGTTACCTTGACCCCTAGGTCAAGGTCAAAAGTCAGATAATGTATTTTCTTGTAAATGAATCTGCTACTAAACCATTAGACGTAGCAACTTTGAACTTTGTACCTGATTAGGCCTTAGGAAGTAGATGGTTCTGGACAACTTGTCATGTGACCTTGACCCCCAGGTCAAGGTCAAAGGTCAAATAATGTATTTTCTTGTAAATGCATTATCTCTAAAACCAATAGACGTAGCAACTTCAAACTTTGTACCTGATTAGATCACCTCAAGCTGAGATTACTGGTAAACATTTCGTGTCAACAGTCAAATAATGTATTTTTTCGTAAATGCATCTCCTCCTAAACCGTCAGATGTAGCAACTTCAAATTTGCATCTGAATAAGTCACACGATATAGAGGGTACTTGGCAAAATCTTGCGTGACCTTAACACCAAGGTCAATGTAAAATAATGTTTTTTCATGTTAATGCTTCTCCTCCTAAACCGTTACACGTAGCAGCTTCAAACTTTGCCACTGCATAGGTCACATAATGTAGAGTGTAGAGGGTACTGGGCAACACTTAATCAACTTCGCAGGTGAATATGACACATGATATAGAAGTTGCTGGACAATATTAAGTGTGACCTTAATGCCATGGTCAAGGTCAAAGAATGTATTTTCTTTTAAATGTATCTCATTAACCGTTTGACGTTGCCACTTCAAACTTCCCTGGTCCACGTGTCACATGATATGGAAGGTACTCGGCAACATTTTGTGTAACCATGACCCCAAGGTCAAGGTCAAAAGTGAAAAAGCGGTATGTTCGATGGTGTATCATCGACTGCATTCTAGTTAAATGTATACATATTATTATATTGATAGTGTTTTGTGTGCAAGACGTGATGACTGGTGAAACAGCAGATTCAGATGCGCAAGCTCATCAAGAACTCCACTGTTTATCTATCAGGACTTCAGTTAAGAGTGCGTACCCAAAAAATAACCTTCTTCTTTCTCAACCAAAATGTATGTTGTGGGTACTCAAAAGAACGGTCTCAATGAAACGGTTCTTTTGAGCACCAAACATATGCTAAAACTGAACGTTATGAAAAGATTTACAATTGTACGCTCAAAAATTTGGTTTATCTGAACCAATGTCTATGTTGAAAAGGTGAAACTAATTGTATTTCCACGGGCCTACATTATGATGAAACAGGTGAGAAAACCATTTATTGTGGGCACAAATTATCAGCGTACAATAAACACTGGCACTCTAGTTTTGTATTTAATTTCATATTGTGGCATCAATCACTATATAAGTCTTGTAGTTCAAATTTGATCATATGTTATAGTTTCAATGGCCAAATAATACATGTTTGATGCCTGTACAAGAATATCTTAAAAATAGTCCACGCCCAAATTCGAAACTGTCACCTGACACCCTATCAACTAGGCGTTACGTGCAGCCTCACTAGTATGGGTCAGCACATCAAATATTGATGCTTAGTGCAGTTTCCACTAAAGAATGCCCATGCGAATGCGTGTACATGCGCACACTAGCCAGAGCATTTACTGCTCGTATGCGCAAAAAATGATTGTAGATGAACGCTTATGACACCATTTGGGCCTCTAGTCTAACAAGTTAGCTGTCCTTGAAATATCTGTAGAAAAACTTCTCGTCTATGCAGTACATACCCGTATCTCATGTGCTGGCTCAAATAGTGTATTCAGGTCTTTAACTTCCAGTCATTTGTTTAACAATATCGTTGAGTCTAGTTGTTTCGATACTGATTGCTATTTTCAAGACTGTGAGACCAATGCCAAAGCTCCATACATCACTAATTAGGTGAGTGGGCACTTTGACCCTGTCATGAGAACACGTGCTTCAATTACAGGGCATTATTTTATCATTGGGTCAGAATAGACCTTCATTTCGCCATTTTAAGATGCAAAACGAACAGTTACACACCTAATGAATTATTTTTTACTGCAATAGTGCTTACTTTATTTGACACTATACAATCATTTTGGCAAATAATCAACCTAAAATTGACTACCCATCTCTGCTGTGTAATTAGATGGGCCTCCCAACTGGCCATGGACCCACTTGAAAAAAAGGACAAAAGGGCAAAAAAACGTTAGAAAAAGAAAAGAGAGAAGGTAAGAAAAAGAAAAGAGAAAGAAAAAAATAAAAGAAAGGGGACTTTATTTACGAATTCTCCCTCGGAGAAATTCGTTTGACGACAAGCCCTTGTATAAGGTCTCGTCATGCACCGTCCAAAATAGTTTTGGACAGAGAAAGGATAACATATCAATTGAGCAAGTATTAATTCACTTGACTTAAATATAAAGAATCTATTAATTTGATATGGTAACAATGAAGCTGGATTATATAAATCAGATTTCTGCTGAATAATTTTGATGTATTCTTCAACAGAAAAATAAGACCAAGTGCAAATTTTAAAATCCCTTCTCGTTGAGATGATATCTCTGTTTTCAACTGTTTTGAGTTTAAGTCCTATGAGTAATCTCCCTTAACATGGAACTTTGTTCCTATTTTGATGTATTGTATACCTATAGATTAATGGGCCAAAATATCTGAGGGGTCTAGTGCGCTAGACGCAGAGTAAATAGCTAAATGAAAACCCTGAAGTCACAGGTTCGAATCCTGTCAAATAAAAAAAAAACAATATTTTTTTATTGGCCTTTTTTTTTATTCATATGTATGAATTTTTTCTCCTATCGCTGGCTTTGTACTTAACATCACTTTCAACACTTTTTAAGTCATACAATTACCATCAACTGTGTTCTTGCTCATGTTGGTCTGAAACACTTTACCCCTTATTATACCCACTCTTTTCTTTAGAAAAAAAGGGTACATTAATTTCGCACCAAAGTTTGTCAATCGTCCGTCCGTCCATCCGTCCCTGTGTCCATCCATCACGTTTCTTGTAAATATATATCCATCTAAACCATTTAATGGAGCGACTTCAAACTTTTTATCTAGACAGGCCACATGCTGTAGGGTACTGGGCAATATTTCGTGTTACCTTGACCCCTCGGTCAAGGTCAAAAGTCAGATAATGTATTTTCTTGTAAATGAATCTGCTACTAAACCATTAGACGTAGCAACTTTGAACTTTGTACCTGATTAGGCCTTAGGAAGTAGATGGTTCTGGACAACTTGTCATGTGACCTTGACCCCCAGGTCAAGGTCAAAGGTCAAATAATGTATTTTCTTGTAAATGCATTATCTCTAAAACCAATAGACGTAGCAACTTCAAACTTTGTACCTGATTAGATCACCTCAAGCTGAGATTACTGGTAAACATTTCGTGTCAACAGTCAAATAATGTATTTTTTCGTAAATGCATCTCCTCCTAAACCGTCAGATGTAGCAACTTCAAACTTTGCATCTGAATAAGTCACACGATATAGAGGGTACTTGGCAAAATCTTGCGTGACCTTAACACCAAGGTCAATGTAAAATAATGTTTTTTCATGTTAATGCTTCTCCTCCTAAACCGTTACACGTAGCAGCTTCAAACTTTGCCACTGCATAGGTCACATAATGTAGAGTGTAGAGGGTACTGGGCAACACTTAATCAACTTCGCAGGTGAATATGACACATGATATAGAAGTTGCTGGACAATATTAAGTGTGACCTTAATGCCATGGTCAAGGTCAAAGAATGTATTTTCTTTTAAATGTATCTCCTTAACCGTTTGACGTTGCCACTTCAAACTTCCCTGGTCCACGTGTCACATGATATGGAAGGTACTCGGCAACATTTTGTGTAACCATGACCCCAAGGTCAAGGTCAAAAGTGAAAAAGCGGTATGTTCGATGGTGTATCATCGACTGCATTCTAGTTAAATGTATACATATTATTATATTGATAGTGTTTTGTGTGCAAGACGTGATGACTGGTGAAACAGCAGATTCAGATGCGCAAGCTCATCAAGAACTCCACTGTTTATCTATCAGGACTTCAGTTAAGAGTGTGTACCCAAAAAATAACTTTCTTCTTTCTCAACCAAAATGTATGTTGTGGGTACTCAAAAGAACGGTCTCAATGAAACGGTTCTTTTGAGCACCAAACATATGCTAAAACTGAACGTTATGAAAAGATTTACAATTGTACGCTCAAAAATTTGGTTTATCTGAACCAATGTCTATGTTGAAAAGGTGAAACTAATTGTATTTCCACGGGCCTACATTATGATGAAACAGGTGAGAAAACCATTTATTGTGGGCACAAATTATCAGCGTACAATAAACACTGGCACTCTAGTTTTGTATTTAATTTCATCTTGTGGCATCAATCACTATATAAGTCTTGTAGTTCAAATTTGATCATATGTTATAGTTTCAATGGCCAAATAATACATGTTTGATGCCTGTACAAGAATATCTTAAAAATAGTCCACGCCCAAATTCGAAACTGTCACCTGACACCCTATCAACTAGGCGTTACGTGCAGCCTCACTAGTATGGGTCAGCACATCAAATATTGATGCTTAGTGCAGTTTCCACTAAAGAATGCCCATGCGAATGCGTGTACATGCGCACACTAGCCAGAGCATTCACTGCTCGTATGCGCAAAAAATGATTGTAGATGAACGCTTATGACACCATTTGGGCCTCTAGTCTAACAAGTTAGCTGTCCTTGAAATATCTGTAGAAAAACTTCTCGTCTATGCAGTACATACCCGTATCTCATGTGCTGGCTCAAATAGTGTATTCAGGTCTTTAACTTCCAGTCATTTGTTTAACAATATCGTTGAGTCTACGTTGTTTCGATACTGATTGCTATTTTCAAGACTGTGAGACCAATGCCAAAGCTCCATACATCACTAATTAGGTGAGTGGGCACTTTGACCCTGTCATGAGAACACGTGCTTCAATTACAGGGCATTATTTTATCATTGGGTCAGAATAGACCTTCATTTCGCCATTTTAAGATGCAAAACGAACAGTTACACACCAAATGAATTATTTTTTACTGCAATAGTGCTTTCTTTATTTGACACTATACAATCATTTTGGCAAATAATCAACCTAAAATTGACTACCCATCTCTGCTTTGTAATCAGATGGGCCTCCCAACTGGCCATGGACCCACTTGAAAAAAAGGACAAAAGGGCAAAAAAACGTTAGAAAAAGAAAAGAGAGAAGGTAAGAAAAAGAAAAAAGAAAGAAAAAAATAAAAGAAAGGGGACTTTATTTACGAATTCTCCCTCGGAGAAATTCGTTTGACGACAAGCCCTTGTATAAGGTCTCGTCATGCACCGTCCAAAATAGTTTTGGACAGAGAAAGGATAACATATCAATTGAGCAAGTATTAATTCACTTGACTTAAATATAAAGAATCTATTAATTTGATATGGTAACAATGAAGCTGGATTATATAAATCAGATTTCTGCTGAATAATTTTGATGTATTCTTCAACAGAAAAATAAGACCAAGTGCAAATTTTAAAATCCCTTCTCGTTGAGGTGATATCTCTGTTTTCAACTGTTTTGAGTTTAAGTCCTATGAGTAATCTCCCTTAACATGGAACTTTGTTCCTATTTTGATGTATTGTATACTTATAGATTAATGGGCCAAAATAGCTGAGGGGTCTAGAGCGCTAGACGCAGAGTAAATAGCTAAATGAAAACCCTGAAGTCACAGGTTCGAATCCTGTCAAATAAAAAAAAAAACAATATTTTTTTATTGGCCTTTTTTTTATTCATATGTATGAATTTTTTCTCCTATCGCTGGCTTTGTACTTAACATCACTTTCAACACTTTTTAAGTCATACAATTACCATCAACTGTGTTCTTGCTCATGTTGGTCTGAAACACTTTACCCCTTATTATACCCACTCTTTTCTTTAGAAAAAAAGGGTACATTAATTTCGCACCAAAGTTTGTCCATCGTCCGTCCGTCCATCCGTCCGTGTGTCCATCCATCACGTTTCTTGTAAATATATATCCATCTAAACCATTTAATGGAGCGACTTCAAACTTTTTATCTAGACAGGCCACATGCTGTAGGGTACAAGGCAATATTTCGTGTTACCTTGACCCCTAGGTCAAGGTCAAAGGTCAGATAATGTATTTTCTTGTAAATGAATCTGCTACTAAACCATTAGACGTAGCAACTTTGAACTTTGTACCTGATTAGGCCTTAGGAAGTAGATGGTTCTGGACAACTTTTCATGTGACCTTGACCCCCAGGTCAAGGTCAAAGGTCAAATAATGTATTTTCTTGTAAATGCATTATCTCTAAAACCAATAGACGTAGCAACTTCAAACTTTGTTCCTGATTAGATCACCTCAAGCTGAGATTACTGGTAAACATTTCGTGTCAACAGTCAAATAATGTATTTTTTCGTAAATGCATCTCCTCCTAAACCGTCAGATGTAGCAACTTCAAACTTTGCATCTGAATAAGTCACACGATATAGAGGGTACTTGGCAAAATCTTGCGTGACCTTAACACCAAGGTCAATGTAAAATAATGTTTTTTCATGTTAATGCTTCTCCTCCTAAACCGTTACACGTAGCAGCTTCAAACTTTGCCACTGCATAGGTCACATAATGTAGAGTGTAGAGGGTACTGGGCAACACTTAATCAACTTCGCAGGTGAATATGACACATGATATAGAAGTTGCTGGACAATATTAAGTGTGACCTTAATGCCATGGTCAAGGTCAAAGAATGTATTTTCTTTTAAATATATCTCCTTAACCGTTTGACGTTGCCACTTCAAACTTCCCTGGTCCACGTGTCACATGATATGGAAGGTACTCGGCAACATTTTGTGTAACCATGACCCCAAGGTCAAGGTCAAAAGTGAAAAAGCGGTATGTTCGATGGTGTATCATCGACTGCATTCTAGTTAAATGTATACACATTATTATATTGATAGTGTTTTGTGTGCAAGACGTGATGACTGGTGAAACAGCAGATTCAGATGCGCAAGCTCATCAAGAACTCCACTGTTTATCTATCAGGACTTCAGTTAAGAGTGTGTACCCAAAAAATAACTTTCTTCTTTCTCAACCAAAATGTATGTTGTGGGTACTCAAAAGAACGGTCTCAATGAAACGGTTCTTTTGAGCACCAAACATATGCTAAAACTGAACGTTATGAAAAGTGTTACAATTGTACGCTCAAAAATTTGGTTTATCTGAACCAATGTCTATGTTGAAAAGGTGAAACTTATTGTATTTCCACGGGCCTACATTATGATGAAACAGGTGAGAAAACCATTTATTGTGGGCACAAATTATCAGCGTACAATAAACACTGGCACTCTAGTTTTGTATTTAATTTCATCTTGTGGCATCAATCACTATATAAGTCTTGTAGTTCAAATTTGATCATATGTTATAGTTTCAATGGCCAAATAATACATGTTTGATGCCTGTACAAGAATATCTTAAAAATAGTCCACGCCCAAATTCGAAACTGTCACCTGACACCCTATCAACTAGGCGTTACGTGCAGCCTCACTAGTATGGGTCAGCACATCAAATATTGATGCTTAGTGCAGTTTCCACTAAAGAATGCCCATGCGAATGCGTGTACATGCGCACACTAGCCAGAGCATTCACTGCTCGTATGCGCAAAAATGATTGTAGATGAACGCTTATGACACCATTTGGGCCTCTGGTCTAACAAGTTAGCTGTCCTTGAAATATCTGTAGAAAAACTTCTCGTCTATGCAGTACATACCCGTATCTCATGTGCTGGCTCAAATAGTGTATTCAGGTCTTTAACTTCCAGTCATTTGTTTAACAATATCGTTGAGTCTACGTTGTTTCGATACTGATTGCTATTTTCAAGACTGTGAGACCAATGCCAAAGCTCCATACATCACTAATTAGGTGAGTGGGCACTTTGACCCTGTCATGAGAACACGTGCTTCAATTACAGGGCATTATTTTATCATTGGGTCAGAATAGACCTTCATTTCGCCATTTTAAGATGCAAAACGAACAGTTACACACCTTATGAATTATTTTTTACTGCAATAGTGCTTACTTTATTTGACACTATACAATTATTTTGGCAAATAATCAACCTAAAATTGACTACCCATCTCTGCTGTGTAATCAGATGGGCCTCCCAACTTGCCATGGACCCACTTGAAAAAAAGGACAAAAGGGCAAAAAAACGTTAGAAAAAGAAAAGAGAGAAGGTAAGAAAATAAAAAAGAAAGAAAAAAATAAAAGAAAGGGGACTTTATTTACGAATTCTCCCTCGGAGAAATTCGTTTGACGACAAGCCCTTGTATAAGGTCTCGTCATGCACCGTCCAAATAGTTTTGGACAGAGAAAGGATAACATATCAATTGAGCAAGTATTAATTCACTTGACTTAAATATAAAGAATCTATTAATTTGATATGGTAACAATGAAGCTGGATTATATAAATCAGATTTCTGCTGAATAATTTTGATGTATTCTTCAACAGAAAAATAAGACCAAGTGCAAATTTTAAAATCCCTTCTCGTTGAGATGATATCTCTGTTTTCAACTGTTTTGAGTTTAAGTCCTATGAGTAATCTCCCTTAACATGGAACTTTGTTCCTATTTTGATGTATTGTATACCTATAGATTAATGGGCCAAAATAGCTGAGGGGTCTAGTGCGCTAGACGCAGAGTAAATAGCTAAATGAAAACCCTGAAGTCACAGGTTCGAATCCTGTCAAATAAAAAAAAAAAAACAATATTTTTTTATTGGCCTTTTTTTTTATTCATATGTATGAATTTTTTCTCCTATCGCTGGCTTTGTACTTAACATCACTTTCAACACTTTTTAAGTCATACAATTACCATCAACTGTGTTCTTGCTCATGTTGGTCTGAAACACTTTACCCCTTATTATACCCACTCTTTTCTTTAGAAAAAAAGGGTACATTAATTTCGCACCAAAGTTTGTCCATCGTCCGTCCGTCCATCCGTCCGTGTGTCCATCCATCATGTTTCTTGTAAATATATATCCATCTAAACCATTTAATGGAGCGACTTCAAACTTTTTATCTAGACAGCCCACATGCTGTAGGGTACTGGGCAATATTTCGTGTTACCTTGACCCCTAGGTCAAGGTCAAAGGTCAGATAATGTATTTTCTTGTAAATGAATCTGCTACTAAACCATTAGACGTAGCAACTTTGAACTTTGTACCTGATTAGGCCTTAGGAAGAAGATGGTTCTGGACAACTTTTCATGTGACCTTGACCCCCAGGTCAAGGTCAAAGGTCAAATAATGTATTTTCTTGTAAATGCATTATCTCTAAAACCAATAGACGTAGCAACTTCAAACTTTGTACCTGATTAGATCACCTCAAGCTGAGATTACTGGTAAACATTTCGTGTCAACAGTCAAATAATGTATTTTTTCGTAAATGCATCTCCTCCTAAACCGTCAGATGTAGCAACTTCAAACTTTGCATCTGAATAAGTCACACGATATAGAGGGTACTTGGCAAAATCTTGCGTGACCTTAACACCAAGGTCAATGTAAAATAATGTTTTTTCATGTTAATGCTTCTCCTCCTAAACCGTTACACGTAGCAGCTTCAAACTTTGCCACTGCATAGGTCACATAATGTAGAGTGTAGAGGGTACTGGGCAACACTTAATCAACTTCGCAGGTGAATATGACACATGATATAGAAGTTGCTGGACAATATTAAGTGTGACCTTAATGCCATGGTCAAGGTCAAAGAATGTATTTTCTTTTAAATGTATCTCCTTAACCGTTTGACGTTGCCACTTCAAACTTCCCTGGTCCACGTGTCACATGATATGGAAGGTACTCGGCAACATTTTGTGTAACCATGACCCCAAGGTCAAGGTCAAAAGTGAAAAAGCGGTATGTTCGATGGTGTATCATCGACTGCATTCTAGTTAAATGTATACACATTATTATGTTGATAGTTTTTTTGTGTGCAAGGCGTGATGACTGGTGAAACAGCAGATTCAGATGCGCAAGCTCATCAAGAACTCCACTGTTTATCTATCAGGACTTCAGTTAAGAGTGTGTACCCAAAAAATAACTTTCTTCTTTCTCAACCAAAATGTATGTTGTGGGTACTCAAAAGAACGGTCTCAATGAAACGGTTCTTTTGAGCACCAAACATATGCTAAAACTGAACGTTATGAAAAGAGTTACAATTGTACGCTCAAAAATTTGGTTTATCTGAACCAATGTCTATGTTGAAAAGGTGAAACTAATTGTATTTCCACGGGCCTACATTATGATGAAACAGGTGAGAAAACCATTTATTGTGTGGCACAAATTATCAGCGTACAATAAACACTGGCACTCTAGTTTTGTATTTAATTTCATCTTGTGGCATCAATCACTATATAAGTCTTGTAGTTCAAATTTGATCATATGTTATAGTTTCAATGGCCAAATAATACATGTTTGATGCCTGTACAAGAATATCTTAAAAATAGTCCACGCCCAAATTCGAAACTGTCACCTGACACCCTATCAACTAGGCGTTACGTGCAGCCTCACTAGTATGGGTCAGCACATCAAATATTGATGCTTAGTGCAGTTTCCACTAAAGAATGCCCATGCGAATGCGTGTACATGCGCACACTAGCCAGAGCATTCACTGCTCGTATGCGCAAAAAATGATTGTAGATGAACGCTTATGACACCATTTGGGCCTCTAGTCTAACAAGTTAGCTGTCCTTGAAATATCTGTAGAAAAACTTCTCGTCTATGCAGTACATACCCGTATCTCATGTGCTGGCTCAAATAGTGTATTCAGGTCTTTAACTTCCAGTCATTTGTTTAACAATATCGTTGAGTCTACGTTGTTTCGATACTGATTGCTATTTTCAAGACTGTGAGACCAATGCCAAAGCTCCATACATCACTAATTAGGTGAGTGGGCACTTTGACCCTGTCATGAGAACACGTGCTTCAATTACAGGGCATTATTTTATCATTGGGTCAGAATAGACCTTCATTTCGCCATTTTAAGATGCATAACGAACAGTAACACACCTGATAAATTATTTTTACTGCAATAGTGCTTACTTTATTTGACACTTTATTTGACACTATACAATCATTTTGGAAAATAATTAACCTAAAATTGACTACTCATCTTCAGTGTGTAGTCAGGTGGGCCCCAACTGGCCATGGACCCACTTGAAAAAAGGGACAAAAGGGCAAAAACGTTAGGAAAAAAGGTAAGAAAAAGAAAAAGAATGAAAAAAAAATCAAAGAAAGGGGACTTTATTTACGAATTCTCCCTCGGAGAAATTCGTTTGACGACAAGCCCTTGTATAAGGTCTCGTCATGCACCGTCCAAAATAGTTTTGGACAGAGAAAGGAAAACATATCAATTGAGCAAGTATTAATTCACTTGACTTAAATGTAAAGAAACTATTAATTTAATATGGTAAAATGAAGCTGATTTATATAGATCATATTTCTGCTAAATAATTTTGATGTATTCTTCAACAGAAAAATAAGACCAAGTGCAAATTTTTAAATCCCTTCTCTTTGAGATAATATCTCTGTTTTCAACTATTTTGAGTTTAACTCCTATGAGTAATCTCCCTTAACATTGAACTTCGTTCCTATTTTGATGTATTGTATACCTATAGTTTACTGGGCCAAAATAGGTGAGGGGTCTAGTGCGCTAGGCGCAGAATAAAAACCCTGAAGTCACAGGTTCGAACCCTGTCAAATAAGAAAAAAATAATATATATTTATTGGCCTATTTTTTTTTATTCATTTGTATATTTTAATTCTCCATTCGCTGGCTTTGTGCTTAACATCACTTTCAACATTTTTTTAGTCATACAATTACCATCAACTGTGTTCTTGCTCATGTTGCTCTGAAGCACTTTACCATTATTATACCCGCTCTTTTCTTTAGAAAAATGGTATATTAATTTCGCACCACAGTTTGTCCATCGTCCGTCTGTCTGTCTGTCCGTCCATGCGTCCGTCCATGCGTCCGTCCATCACGCTTCTTGTGAATATATCTCCAACTAAGCCATTTGATGGAGCAACTTCAAACTTTGTACCTAGACAGGTCACATGCTGTAGGTGATACTGGGCAATATTTCGTGTTAGCTTAAGGTCAGATAATGTATTTTCTTGTAAATGCATCCCCTACTAAACCATTAGACGTAGCAACTTTGAACTGTGTACCTGATTAGGCCTTAGGAAGTAGATGGTTCTGGGCAACATTTCATGTGACCTTGAAGCCGGAGGTCAAGATCAAAGGTCAAATAATGTATTTTCTTGTAAATGCATTATCTCTAAAACGGATAGACGTAGCAACTTCAAACTGTGTACCTGATTAGGTCACCTCAAGCTGAGATTACTGGTAAATACTCGTGTGACCTTGACCCAAACGTCAAGGTCAACAGTCAAATAATGTATTTTTTTGTAAATGTATCTCCTCCTAAATCGTCAGATGTAACAACTTCAAACTTTGTATCTGAATAAGTCACATGATGTAGAGGGTACTTGGCAAAGTCTTGCGTGCCTTAATCCCAAGGTCAAGGTAAAATAATGTATTTTCATGTAATTGCATCTCCTCATAAACCGTTTGACGTAGCCACTTCAAACTTCCCTGCTTCATGGGTCACATGATGTGGAAGGTACTCGGCAACATTTTGTGTAACCATGACCCCAAGGTCAAGGTTAAAAGTGAAAAAGTGGTTAGCTCGATGGTGTATCATCGACTGCATATTGATAGTGTTTTGTGTGCAAAACGTGATGACTGATGAAACAGCAGATTCAGAAGCGTAAGCTCAACAAGAACTCCACTGTTTATCTATCAGGCCTTCAGTTACATGTAAGAGTGCCTACCCCAAAAATAACTTTCTTCTTTCTCAACCAAAATGTATGTTGTGGGTACTCAAAAGAACCGTCTCAATGAGACGGTTCTTTTGCGCACCTCAAACATATGCTAAAACTTAACGTTATGAAAAGATTTACAAGTGTACGCTAAAACTTTGGTTTATCTGAACCAATGTCTATTTTGAAAAGGTGAAACTAATTGTATATCCACGGGCTCACATTATGATGAAACAGGTGAGAAAACCATTTGTTTGGTGCACAAATTATCAGCGTACAATAAGCACTGGCACTCTAGTTTCGTATTTTATTTCATCGTGTGGTATCAATCACTATATAAGTCCTGAAGTTCAAATTTGATCATATGTTATAGTTTCAATGGCCAAATAATACATGTTTGATGCCTGTACAAGAATATCTTAAAAACCGTCCACTCCCAGATTCGCAACTGTCACCTGACACCCTATCAACTAGGCGTTACGCGCAGCCTCACTAGTATGAGCCAGCACATCAGATATTGATGCTTAGTGCAATTTCCACTAAAGAATGCCCATGCGAATGCGTGCACATGTGCACACTAGCCAGTGTATTCACTGCTCGTATGCGCAAAAAAAGATTGTAGATGAACGCTCATGACACCATTTTGGCCTCTAGCCCAACAAGGCAGCTGTCCTCGAAATATCTGTAGAACAACTTCTCGCCCATGCAATACATACCCATATCTCATGTGCTGGCTCAAATATTGTATTCAGGTCTTTAACGTCAAGGCATTAGTTTAACAATATCGTTGAGTCCACGTTGTTTCGACAATGATTGCTATTTTCAAGAATGAGACAAATGCCAAAGCTCCATACATCACTAGTTAGGTGAGTGGGCACTTTGACTCTTTCATGAGAACACATGCTTCAATTACAGGGCATTGTTTTATCATTGGGTCAGAATAGACCTTCATTTCGCCATTTTAAGATGCATAACGAACAGTAACACACCTGATAAATTTTTTTTACTGCAATAGTGCTTACTTTATTTGACACTATACAATCATTTTTGGCAAATAATTATCCTAAAATTGACTACTCATCTTCCCTGTGTAATCAGATGGGTGCCAACTGGCCAAGGACCCACTTGAAAAAAGGACAAAAGGGAAAAAACGTTAGAAAAAAAAAGGTAAGAAAAAGAAAAAGAAAGAAAAAAAAAATAAAAGAAAGGGGACTTTATTTACGAATTCTCCCTCGGAGAAATTCGTTTGACGACAAGCCCTTGTATAAGGTCTCGTCATGCACCGTCCAAAATAGTTTTGGACAGAGAAAGGAAAACATATCAATTGAGCAATTAGTAATTCACTTGACTTAAGTGTAAAGAAACTATTAATCTAATATGGTAAAATGAAGCTGATTTATATAAATCCGATTTCTGCTAAATAATTTTGATGTATTCTTCAACAGAAAAATAAGACCAAGTACAAATTTTAAAATCCCTTCTCGTTGAGATGATATCTCTGTTGTGAACAATTTAGAGTTTAACTCCTATGAGTAATCTCCCTTTACATTGAACTTCGTTCCTATTTTGATGTATTGTATACCTATAGTTTAATGGGCCAAAATAACTGAGGGGTCTAGTGCGCTAGACGCAGAGTAGAGAGCTAAATAGAAACCCTGAAGTCACAGGTTCGAACCCTGTCAAATAAAAAAAAATATATATTTTTATTGTCCTATTTTTCATTCATTTGTATATTTTATTTCTCCTATCGCTGGCTTTGTGCTAAACATCACTTTCAACATCTTTTTAGTCATACAATTACCATTTACTGTGTTCTTGCTTATGTTGCTCTGAAGCACTTTACCCTTATTATACCCGCTCTTTTCTTTAGAAAAAGGGTATATTAATTTCGCACCAAAGTTTGTCCATCATCCGTCTGTCTGTCCGTCTGTCCATCACGTTTCTTGTAAATATATCTCCACCTAAGCCATTTGATGGAGCAACTTCAAACTTTGTACCTAGACAGGTCACATGCTGTAGGGGGTACTGGGCAATATTTCGTGTTGATAATGTATTTTCTTGTAAATGCATCCCCTACTAAACCATTAGACGTAGCAACTTTGAACTATGTACCTGATTAGGCCTTAGGAAGCAGATGGTTCTGGGCAACATTTCATGTGACCTTGAAGCCCGAGGTCAAGGTCAAAGGTCAAATAATGTATTTTCTTGTAAATGCATTATCTCTAAAACGGATAGACGTAGCAGCTTCCAACTGTGTACCTGATTAGGTCACCTCAAGCTTAGATTACTGGTAAACATTTCATGTGACCTTGACCAAAACGTCAAGGTTAACAGTCAAATAATGTATTTTTTGTAAATGTATCTCCTGCTAAACCGTCAGATGTAGCAACTTCAAACTTTGTATCTGAATAAGTCACATGATGTAGAGGGTACTTGGCAAAATCTTGCGTGCCTTAATCCCAACGTCAAGGTAAAATAATGTTCAAACTTCCCTGGTCCATGGGTCACATAATGTGGAAGGTACTCGGCAACATTTTGTGTAACCATGACCTCAAGGTGAAGGTTAAAAGTGAATAAGCGGTATGTTCGATGGTGTATCATCGACTGCATATTGATAGTATTTTGTGTGCAAGACGTGATGACTGATGAAACAGCAGATTCAGAAGCCCAAGCTCATCAAGAACTCCACTGTTTATCTACCAGGCCTTCAGTTACATGTAAGAGTGCCTACCCAAAAAATAACTTTCTTCTTTCTCAACCAAAATGTATGTTGTGGGTACTCAAAAGAACCGTCTCAATGAGACCTTTTTTTTTGCGCACCTCAAACATATGCTAAAACTTAACGTTATGAAAAGATTTACAAGTGTACGCTAAAACTTTGGTTTATCTGAACCAATGTCTATGTTGAAAAGGTGAAACTAATTGTATATCCACGGGCCCACATTATGATGAAACAGGTGAGAAAACCATTTATTTGGTGCACAAATTATCAGCGTACAATAAGCACTGGCATTCTAGTTTCGTATTTTATTTCATCGTGTGGTATCAATTACTATATAAGTCCTGAAGTTCAAATTTGATCATATGTTATAGTTTCAATGGCCAAATAATACATGTTTGATGCCTGTACAAGAATATCTTAAAAACCGTCCACTCCCAGATTCGCAACTGTCACCTGACACCCTATCAACTAGGCGTTACGCGCAGCCTCACTAGTATGAGCCAGCACATCGGATATTGATGCTTAGTGCAATTACCACTAAAGAATGCCCATGCGAATGCGTGCACATGCGCACACTAGCCAGTGTATTCACTGCTCGTATGCGCAAAAAAAGATTGTAGATGACCGCTCATGACACCATTTAGGCCTCTAGCCCAACAAGGTAGCTGTCCTCGAAATATCTGTAGAACAACTTCTCGCCCATGCAATACATACCCATATCTCATGTGCTGGCTCAAATATTGTATCCAGGTCTTTAACGTCAAGGCATTAGTTTAACAATATCGTTGAGTCCACGTTGTTTCGACAATGATTGCTATTTTCATGAATGAGACAAATGCCTAAGCTCCATACATCACTAGTTAGGTGAGTGGGCACTTTGACTCTGTCATGAGAACACATGCTTCAATAACAGGGCGTTGTTTTATCATTGGGTCAGAAAAGACCTTCATTTCGCCATTTTAAGATGCATAACGAACAGTAACACACCTGATAAATTTTTTTACTGCAATAGTGCTTACTTTATTTGACACTATACAATCATTTTTGGCAAATAATTATCCTAAAATTGACTACCCATCTTCCCTGTGTAATCAGATGGGTGCCAACTGGCCAAGGACCCACTTGAAAAAAGGACAAAAGGGAAAAAACGTTAGAAAAAAAGGTAAGAAAAAGAAAAAGAAAGAAAAAAAATAAAAGAAAGGGGACGTTATTTACGAATTCTCCCTCGGAGAAATTCGTTTGACGACAAGCCCTTGTATAAGGTTTCGTCATGCACCGTCCAAAATAGTTTACGACAGAGAAAGGAAAACATATCAATTGAGCAATTAGTAATTCACTTGACTTAAGTGTAAAAAAACTATTAATCTAATATGGTAAAATGAAGCTGATTTATATAAATCCGATTTCTGCTAAATAATTTTGATGTATTCTTCAACAGAAAAATAAGACCAAGTACAAATTTTAAAATCCCTTCTCGTTGAGATGATATCTCTGTTGTGAACTATTTTGAGTTTAACTCCTATGAGTAATCTCCCTTAACATTGAACTTCATTCCTATTTTGATGTATTGTATACCTATAGTTTAATGGGCCAAAATATATGAGGGGTCTAGTGCGCTAGACGCAGAGTAGAGAGCTAAATAGAAACCCTGAAGTCACAGGTTCGAACCCTGTCAAATAAAAAAAAAAAATATTTTTATTGTCCTATTTTTTTTTATTCATTTGTATATGTTTTTTCTCCTATCGCTGGCTTTGTGCTAAACATCACTTTCAACATTTTTTTAGTCATACAATTACCATTAACTGTGTTCTTGCTTATGTTGCTCTGAAGCACTTTACCTTTATTATACCCGCTCTTTTCTTTAGAAAAAGGGTATATTAATTTCGCACCAAAGTTTGTCCATCATCCGTCTGTCTGTCCATCCGTCCATCACGTTTCTTGTAAATATATCTCCACCTAAGCCATTTGATGGAGCAACTTCAAACTTTGTACCTAGACAGGTCACATGCTGTAGGGGGTACTGGGCAATATTTCGTGTTGATAATGTATTTTCTTGTAAATGCATCCCCTACTAAACCATTAGACGTAGCAACTTTGAACTTTGTACCTGATTAGGCCTTAGGAAGCAGATGGTTCTGGGCAACATTTCATGTGACCTTGAAGCCCGAGGTCAAGGTCAAAGGTCAAATAATGTATTTTCTTGTAAATGCATTATCTCTAAAACGGATAGAAGAAGCAGCTTCCAACTGTGTACCTGATTAGGTCACCTCAAGCTTAGATTACTGGTAAACATTTCATGTGACCTTGACCAAAACGTCAAGGTCAACAGTCAAATAATGTATTTTTTGTAAATGTATCTCCTGCTAAACCGTCAGATGTAGCAACTTCAAACTTTGTATCTGAATAAGTCACATGATGTAGAGGGTACTTGGCAAAATCTTGCGTGCCTTAATCCCAAGGTCAAGGTAAAATAATGTTCAAACTTCCCTAGTCCATGGGTCACATGATGTGGAAGGTACTCGGCAACATTTTGTGTAACCATGACCTCAAGGTCAAGGTTAAAAGTGAATAAGCGGTATGTTCGATGGTGTATCATCGACTGCATATTGATAGTATTTTGTGTGCAAGACGTGATGACTGATGAAACAGCAGATTCAGAAGCCCAAGCTCATCAAGAACTCCACTGTTTATCTATCAGGCCTTCAGTTACATGTAAGAGTGCCTACCCAAAAAATAACTTTCTTCTTTCTCAACCAAAATGTATGTTTTGGGTACTCAAAAAACCGTCTCAATGAGACCATTTTTTTTGCGCACCTCAAACATATGCTAAACGTTAACTTAACGTTATGAAAAGATTTACAAGTGTACGCTAAAACTTTGGTTTATCTGAACCAATGTCTATGTTGAAAAGGTGATACTAATTGTATATCCACGGGCCCACATTATGATGAAACAGGTGAGAAAACCATTTATTTGGTGCACAAATTATCAGCGTACAATAAGCACTGGCACTCTAGTTTCGTATTTTATTTCATCGTGTGGTATCAATTACTATATAAGTCCTGAAGTTCAAATTTGATCATATGTTATAGTTTCAATGGCCAAATAATACATGTTTGATGCCTGTACAAGAATATCTTAAAAACCGTCCACTCCCAGATTCGCAACTGTCACCTGACACCCTATCAACTAGGCGTTACGCGCAGCCTCACTAGTATGAGCCAGCACATCAGATATTGATGCTTAGTGCAATTGCCACTAAAGAATGCCCATGCGAATGCGTGCACATGCGCACACTAGCCAGTGTATTCACTGCTCGTATGCGCAAAAAAAGATTGTAGATGAACGCTCATGACACCATTTAGGCCTCTAGCCCAACAAGGTAGCTGTCCTCGAAATATCTGTAGAACAACTTCTCGCCCTTGCAATACATACCCATATCTCATGTGCTGGCTCAAATATTGTATTCAGGTCTTTAACGTCAAGGCATTAGTTTAACAATATCGTTGAGTCCACGTTGTTTCGACAATGATTGCTATTTTCAAGAATGAGACAAATGCCAAAGTAATAAGGTTGCAAAGATCAGGAATCGATACAATCAAGTACCACACCCGACCCAGGATACCAATGGGAAAGCTCCATACATCACTAGTTAGGTGAGTGGGCACTTTGACTCTTTCATGAGAACACATGCTTCAATTACAGGGCATTGTTTTATCATTGGGTCAGAAAAGACCTTCATTTCGCCATTTTAAGATGCATAACGAACAGTAACACAACTGATAAATTTTTTTACTGCAATAGTGCTTACTTTATTTGACACTATACAATCATGTTTGGCAAATAATTATCCTAAGATTGACTACCCATCTTCCCTGTGTAATCAGAAGGGTGCCAACTGGCCAAGGACCCACTTGAAAAAGGACAAAAGGGAAAAAAACGTTAGAAAAAAAGGTAAGAAAAAGAAAAAGAAAGAAAAAAAATAAAAGAAAGGGGACTTTATTTACGAATTCTCCTTCAGAGAAATTCGTTTGACGACAAGCCCTTGTATAAGGTCTCGTCATGCACCGTCCAAAATAGTTTTGGACAGAGAAAGGAAAACATATCAATTGAGCAATTAGTAATTCACTTGACTTAAGTGTAAAGAAACTATTAATCTAATATGGTAAAATGAAGCTGATTTATATAAATCCGATTTCTGCTAAATAATTTTGATGTATTCTTCAACAGAAAAATAAGACCAAGTACAAATTTTAAAATCCCTTCTCGTTGAGATGATATCTCTGTTGTGAACTATTTTGAGTTTGAATCCTATGAGTAATCTCCCTTAACATTAAACTTCGTTCCTATTTTGATGTATTGTATACCTATAGTTTAATGGGCCAAAATAGCTGAGGGGTCTAGTTCGCTAGACGCAGAGTAGAGAGCTAAATAGAAACCCTGAAGTCACAGGTTCGAACCCTGTCAAATAAAAAATATATATATATTTTTATTGTCCTATTTTTTTTATTCATTTGTATATTTTATTTCTCCTATCGCTGGCTTTGTGCTAAACATCACTTTCAACATTTTTTTAGTCATACAATTACCATTAACTGTGTTCTTGCTTATGTTGCTCTGAAGCTTTTTACCCTTATTATACCCACTCTTTTCTTTAGAAAAAGGGTATATTTTCGCACCAAAGTTTGTCCATCATCCGTCTGTCTGTCCGTCCGTCCATCACGTTTCTTGTAAATATATCTCCACCTAAGCCATTTGATGGAGCAACTTCAAACTTTGTACCTAGACAGGTCACATGCTGTAGGGGGTACTGGGCAATATTTCGTGTTGATAATGTATTTTCTTGTAAATGCATCCCCTACTAAACCATTAGACGTAGCAACTTTGAACTTTGTACCTTATTAGGCCTTAGGAAGCAGATGGTTCTGGGCAACATTTCATGTGACCTTGAAGCCCGAGGTCAAGGTCAAAGGTCAAATAATGTATTTTCTTGTAAATGCATTATCTCTAAAACGGATAGACGTAGCAGCTTCCAACTGTGTACCTGATTAGGTCACCTCAAGCTGAGATTACTGGTAAACATTTCGTGTGACCTTGACCAAAACGTCAAGGTCAACAGTCAAATAATGTATTTTTTGTAAATGTATCTCCTGCTAAACCGTCAGATGTAGCAACTTCAAACTTTTTATCTGAATAAGTCACATGATGTAGAGGGTACTTGGCAAAATCTTGCGTGCCTTAATCCCAAGGTCAAGGTAAAATAATGTTCAAACTTCCCTGGTCCATGGGTCACATGATGTGGAAGGTACTCGGCAACATTTTGTGTAACCATGACCCCAAGGTCAAGGTTAAAAGTGAATAAGCTGTATGTTCGATGGTGTATCATCGACTGCATATTGATAGTATTTTGTGTGCAAGACGTGATGACTGATGAAACAGCAGATTCAGAAGCCCAAGCTCATCAAGAACTCCACTGTTTATCTATCAGGCCTTCAGTTACATGTAAGAGTGCCTGTCCAAAAAATAGCTTTCTTCTTTCTCAACCAAAGTGTATGTTGTGGGTACTCAAAAGAACCGTCTCAATGAGACGGTTCTTTTTCGCACCTCAAACATATGCTAAAACTTAACGTTATGAAAAGATTTACAAGTGTACGCTAAAACTTTGGTTTATCTGAACCAATGTCTATGTTGAAAAGGTGAAACTAATTGTATATCCACGGGCCCACATTATGATGAAACAGGTGAGAAAACCATTTATTTGGTGCACAAATTATCAGTGTACAATAAGCACTGGCACTCTAGTTTCGTATTTTATTTCATCGTGTGGTATCAATTACTATATAAGTCCTGAAGTTCAAATTTGATCATATGTTATAGAAACAATGGCCAAATAATACATGTTTGATGCCTGTACAAGAATATCTTAAAAACCGTCCACTCCCAGATTCGCAACTGTCACCTGACACCCTATCAACTAGGCGTAACGCGCAGCCTCACTAGTATGAGCCAGCACATCAGATATTGATGCTTAGTGCAATTTCCACTAAAGAATGCCCATGCGAATGCATGCACATGCGCACACTAGCCAGTGTATTCACTGCTCGTATGCGCAAAAAAAGATTGTAGATGAACGCTCATGACACCATTTAGGCCTCTAGCCCAACAAGGTAGCTGTCCTCGAAATATCTGTAGAACAACTTCTCGCCCATGCAATACATACCCATATCTCATGTGCTGGCTCAAATATTGTATTCAGGTCTTTAACGTCAAGGCATTAGTTTAACAATATCGTTGAGTCCACGTTGTTTCGACAATGATTGCTATTTTCAAGAATGAGACAAATGCCAAAGCTTCATACATCACTAGTTAGGTGAGTGGGCACTTTGACTCTGTCATGAGAACACATGCTTCAATTACAGGGCATTGTTTCATCATTGGGTCAAAAAAGACCTCCATTTCGCAATTTTAAGATGCATAACGAACAGTAACACACCTGATAAATTTTTTTTACTGCAATAGTGCTTACTTTATTTGACACTATACAATCATTTTTGGCAAATAATTATCCTAAAATTGACTACCCATCTTCCCTGTGTAATCAGATGGGTGCCAACTGGCCAAGGACCCACTTAAAAAAGGACAAAAAGGGAAAAAACGTTAGAAAAAAAGGTAAGAAAAAGAAAAAGAAAGAAAAAAAAATAAAAGAAAGGGGACTTTATTTACGAATTCTCCCTCGGAGAAATTCGTTTGACGACAAGCCCTTGTATAAGGTCTCGTCATGCACCGTCCAAAATAGTTTTGGACAGAGAAAGGAAAACATATCAATTGAGCAATTAGTAATTCACTTGACTTAAGTGTAAAGAAACTATTAATCTAATATGGTAAAATGAAGCTGATTTATATAAATCCGATTTCTGCTAAATAATTTTGATGTATTCTTCAACAGAAAAATAAGACCAAGTACAAATTTTAAAATCCCTTCTCGTTGAGATGATATCTCTGTTGTGAACTATTTTGAGTTTAACTCCTATGAGTAATCTCCCTTAACATTGAACTTCGTTCTTATTTTGATGTATTGTATACCTATAGTTTAAATGGCCAAGATAGCTGAGGGGTCTAGTGCGCTAGGCGCAGAGTAGAGAGCTAAATAGAAAGCCTGAAGTCACAGGTTCGAACCCTGTCAAATAAAAAAATATATATATTTTTATTGTCCTATTTTTTTTTATTCATTTGTATATTTTATTTCTCCTATCGCTGGCTTTGTGCTAAACATCACTTTCAACATTTTTTTAGTCATACAATTACCATTAACTGTGTTCTTGCTTATGTTGCTCTGAAGCACTTTACCCTTATTATACCCGCTCTTTTCTTTAGAAAAAGGGTATATTAATTTCACACCAAAGTTTGTCCATCATCCGTCTGTCTGTCCGTCCGTCCATCGCGTTGCTTGTAAATATATCTCCACCTTAGCCATTTGATGGAGCAACTTCAAACTTTGTACCTAGACAGGTCACATGCTGTAGGGGGTACTGGGCAATATTTCGTGTTGATAATGTATTTTCTTGTAAATGCATCCCCTACTAAACCATTAGACGTAGCAACTTTGAACTTTGTACCTGATTAGGCCTTAGGAAGCAGATGGTTCTGGGCAACATTTCATGTGACCTTGAAGCCCGAGGTCAAGGTCAAAGGTCAAATAATGTATTTTCTTGTAAATGCATTATCTCTAAAACGGATAGACGTAGCAGCTTCCAACTGTGTACCTGATTAGGTCACCTCAAGCTGAGATTACTGGTAAACATTTCGTGTGACCTTGACCAAAACGTCAAGGTCAACAGTCAAATAATGTATTTTTTGTAAATGTATCTCCTGCTAAACCGTCAGATGTAGCAACTTCAAACTTTTTATCTGAATAAGTCACATGATGTAGAGGGTACTTGGCAAAATCTTGCGTGCCTTAATCCCAAGGTCAAGGTAAAATAATGTTCAAACTTCCCTGGTCCATGGGTCACATGATGTGGAAGGTACTCGGCAACATTTTGTGTAACCATGACCCCAAGGTCAAGGTTAAAAGTGAATAAGCGGTATGTTCGATGGTGTATCATCGACTGCATATTGATAGTATTTTGTGTGCAAGACGTGATGACTGATGAAACAGCAGATTCAGAAGCCCAAGCTCATCAAGAACTTCACTGTTTATCTATCAGGCCTTCAGTTACATGTAAGAGTGCCTACCCAAAAAATAACTTTCTTCTTTCTCAACCAAAATGTATGTTGTGGGTACTCAAAAGAACCGTCTCAATGAGACGGTTCTTTTGCGCACCTCAAACATATGCTAAAACTTAACGTTATGAAAAGATTTACAAGTGTACGCTAAAACTTTGGTTTATCTGAACCAATGTCTATGTTGAAAAGGTGAAACTAATTGTATATCCACGGGCCCACATTATGATGAAACAGGTGAGAAAACCATTTATTTGGTGCAAAAATTATCAGCGTACAATAAGCACTGGCACTCTAGTTTCGTATTTTATTTCATCGTGTGGTATCAATTACTATATAAGTCCTGAAGTTCAAATTTGATCATATGTTATAGTTTCAATGGCCAAATAATACATGTTTGATGCCTGTACAAGAATATCTTAAAAACCGTCCACTCCCAGATTCGCAACTGTCACCTGACACCCTATCAACTAGGCGTTACGCGCAGCCTCACTAGTATGAGCCAGCACATCAGATATTGATGCTTAGTGCAATTACCACTAAAGAATGCCCATGCGAATGCGTGCACATGCGCACACTAGCCAGTGTATTCACTGCTCGTATGCGCAAAAAAGATTGTAGATGAACGCTCATGACACCATTTAGGACTCTAGCCCAACAAGGTAGCTGTCCTCGAAATATCTGTAGAACAACTTCTCGCCCATGCAATACATACCCATATCTCATGTGCTGGCTCAAATATTGTATTCAGGTCTTTAACGTCAAGGCATTAGTTTAACAATATCGTTGAGTCCACGTTGTTTCGACAATGATTGCTATTTTCAAGAATGAGACAAATGCCAAAGCTCCATACATCACTAGTTAGGTGAATGGGCACTTTGATTCTGTCATGAGAACACATGCTTCAATTGCAGGGCATTGTTTTATCATTGGGTCAGAAAAGACCTTCATTTCGCCATTTTAAGATGCATAACGAACAGTAACACACCTGATAATTTTTTTTACTGCAATAGTGCTTACTTTATTTGACACGTTACAATCATTTTTGGCAAATAATTATCCTAAAATTGACTACCCATCTTCCCTGTGTAATCAGATGGGTGCCAACTGGCCAAGGACCCACTTAAAAAAAGGACAAAAAGGGAAAAGACGTTAGAAAAAAGGTAAGAACAAGAAAAAGAAAGAAAAAAAATAAAAGAAAGGGGACTTTATTTACGAATTCTCTCTTAGAGAAATTCGTTTGACGACAAGCCCTTGTATAAGGTCTCGTCATGCACCGTCCAAAATAGTTTTGGACAGAGAAAGGAAAACATATCAATTGAGCAATTAGTAATTCACTTGACTTAAGTGTAAAGAAACTATTAATCTAATATGGTAAAATGAAGCTGATTTATATAAATCTGATTTCTGCTAAATAATTTTGATGTATTCTTCAACAGAAAAATAAGACCAAGTACAAATTTTAAAATCCCTTCTCGTTGAGTTGATATCTCTGTTGTGAACTATTTTGAGTTTAACTCCTATGAGTAATCTCCCTTAACATTGAACTTCGTTCCTATTTTGATGTATTGTATACCTATAGTTTAATGGGCCAAGATAGCTGAGGGGTCTAGTGCGCTAGACGCAGAGTAGAGAGCTAAATAGAAACCCTGAAGTCACATGTTCGAACCCTGTCAAATAAAAAAAATATATATATTTTTATTGTCCTATTTTTTTTTATTCATTTGTATATTTTATTTCTCCTATCGCTGGCTTTGTGTTAAACATCACTTTCAACATTTTTTTAGTCATACAATTACCATTAACTGTGTTCTTGCTTATGTTGCTCTGAAGCACTTTACCCTTATTATACCCGCTCTTTTCTTTAGAAAAAGGGTATATTAATTTCGCACCAAAGTTTGTCCATCATCCGTCTGTCTGTCCGTCCGTCCATCGCGTTTCTTGTAAATATATCTCCACCTTAGCCATTTGATGGAGCAACTTCAAACTTTGTACCTAGACAGGTCACATGCTGTAGGGGGTACTGGGCAATATTTCGTGTTGATAATGTATTTTCTTGTAAATGCATCCCCTACTAAACCATTAGACGTAGCAACTTTGAACTTTGTACCTGATTAGGCCTTAGGAAGCAGATGGTTCTGGGCAACATTTCATGTGACCTTTAAGCCCGAGGTCAAGGTCAAAGGTCAAATAATGTATTTTCTTGTAAATGCATTATCTCTAAAACGGATAGACGTAGCAGCTTCCAACTGTGTACCTGATTAGGTCACCTCAAGCTGAGATTACTGGTAAACATTTCGTGTGACCTTGACCAAAACGTCAAGGTCAACAGTCAAATAATGTATTTTTTTGTAAATGTATCTCCTCCTAAACCGTCAGATGTAGCTACTTCAAACTTTGTATCTGAATAAGTCACATGATGTAGAGGGTACTTGGCAAAATCTTGCGTGCCTTAATCCCAAGGTCAAGGTAAAATAATGTTTAAACTTCCCTGGTCCATGGGTCACATGATGTGAAAGGTACTCGGCAACATTTTGTGTAACCATGACCCCAAGGTCAAGGTTAAAAGTGAATAAGCGGTATGTTCGATGGTGTATCATCGACTGCATATTGATAGTATTTTGTGTGCAAGACGTGATGACTGATGAAACAGCAGATTCAGAAGCCCAAGCTCATCAAGAACTCCACTGTTTATCTATCAGGCCTTCAGTTACATGTAAGAGTGCCTACCCAAAAAAAAACTTTCTTCTTTCTCAACCAAAATGTATGTTGTGGGTACTCAAAAGAACCGTCTCAATGAGACGGTTCTTTTGCGCACCTCAAACATATGCTAAAACTTAACGTTATGAAAAGATTTACAAGTGTACGCTAAAACTTTGGTTTATCTGAACCAATGTCTATGTTGAAAAGGTGAAACTAATTGTATATCCACGGGCCCACATTATGATGAAACAGGTGAGAAAACCATTTATTTGGTGCACAAATTATCAGCGTACAATAAGCACTGGCACTCTAGTTTCGTATTTTATTTCATCGTGTGGTATCAATTACTATATAAGTCCTGAAGTTCAAATTTGATCATATGTTATAGTTTCAATGGCCAAATAATACATGCTTGATGCCTGTACAAGAATATCTTAAAAACCGTCCACTCCCAGATTCGCAACTGTCACCTGACACCCTATCAACTAGGCGTTACGCGCAGCCTCACTAGTATGAGCCAGCACATCAGATAGTGAGGCTTAGTGCAATTTCCACTAAAGAATGCCCATGCGAATGCGTGCACATGCGCACACTAGCCAGTGTATTCACTGCTCTTATGCGCAAAAAAAGATTGTAGATGAACGCTCATGACACCATTTAGGCCTCTAGCCCAACAAGGTAGCTGTCCTCGAAATATCTGTAGAACAACTTCTCGCCCATGCAATACATACCCATATCTCATGTGCTGGCTAAAATATTGTATTCAGGTCTTTAACGTCAAGGCATTAGTTTAACAATATCGTTGAGTCCACGTTGTTTCGACAATGATTGCTATTTTCAAGAATGAGACAAATGCCAAAGCTCCATACATCACTAGTTAGGTGAGTGGGCACTTTGACTCTTTCATGAGAACACATGCTTCAATTACAGGGCATTGTTTTATCATTGGGTCAGAAAAGACCTTCATTTCGCCATTTTAAGATGCATAACGAACAGTAACACACCTGATAATTTTTTTTTACTGCAATAGTGCTTACTTTATTTGACACGTTACAATCATTTTTGGCAAATAATTATCCTAAAATTGACTACCCATCTTCCCTGTGTAATCAGATGGGTGCCAACTGGCCAAGGACCCACTTAAAAAAAGGACAAAAAGGGAAAAAAACGTTAGAAAAAAAGGTAAGAAAAAGAAAAAGAAAGAAAAAAAAATTAAAAAAGGGGACTTTATTTACGAATTCTCCCTCAGAGAAATTCGTTTGACGACAAGCCCTTGTATAAGGTCTCGTCATGCACCGTCCAAAATAGTTTTGGACAGAGAAAGGAAAACATATCAATTGAGCAATTAGTAATTCACTTGACTTAAGTGTAAAGAAACTATTAATCTAATATGGTAAAATGAAGCTGATTTATATAAATCCGATTTCTGCTAAATAATTTTGATGTATTCTTCAACAGAAAAATAAGACCAAGTACAAATTTTAAAATCCCTTCTCGTTGAGATGATATCTCTGTTGTGAACTATTTTGAGTTTAACTCCTATGAGTAATCTCCCTTAACATTGAACTTCGTTCCTATTTTGATGTATTGTATACCTATAGTTTAATGGGCCAAGATAGCTGAGGGGTCTAGTGCGCTAGACGCAGAGTAGAGAGCTAAATAGAATCGTTCCTATTTTGATGTATTGTATACCTATAGTTTAATGGGCCAAGATAGCTGAGGGGTCTAGTGCGCTAGACGCAGAGTAGAGAGCTAAATAGAAACCCTGAAGTCACAGGTTCGAACCCTGTCAAATAAAAAAAAATATATATTTTTATTGTCCCATTTTTTTTTATTCATTTGTATATTTTATTTCTCCTATCGCTGGCTTTGTGTTAAACATCACTTTCAACATTTTTTTAGTCATACAATTACCATTAACTGTGTTCTTGCTTATGTTGCTCTGAAGCACTTTACCCTTATTATACCCGCTCTTTTCTTTAGAAAAAGGGTATATTAATTTCGCACCAAAGTTTGTCCATCATCCGTCTGTCTGTCCGTCCGTCCATCGCGTTTCTTGTAAATATATCTCCACCTTAGCCATTTGATGGAGCAACTTCAAACTTTGTACCTAGACAGGTCACATGCTGTAGGGGGTACTGGGCAATATTTCGTGTTGATAATGTATTTTCTTGTAAATGCATCCCCTACTAAACCATTAGACGTAGCAACTTTGAACTTTGTACCTGATTAGGCCTTAGGAAGCAGATGGTTCTGGGCAACATTTCATGTGACCTTGAAGCCCGAGGTCAAGGTCAAAGGTCAAATAATGTATTTTCTTGTAAATGCATTATCTCTAAAACGGATAGAAGTAGCAGCTTCCAACTGTGTACCTGATTAGGTCACCTCAAGCTGAGAATACAGGTAAACATTTCATGTGACCTTGACCAAAACGTCAAGGTCAACAGTCAAATAATGTATTTTTTGTAAATGTATCTCCTCCTAAACCGTCAGATGTAGCAACTTCAAACTTTGTATCTGAATAAGTCACATGATGTAGAGGGTACTTGGCAAAATCTTGCGTGCCTTAATCCCAAGGTCAAGGTAAAAAAATGTTCAAACTTCCCTGGTCCATGGGTCACATGATGTGGAAGGTACTCGGCAACATTTTGTGTAACCATGACCCCAAGGTCAAGGTTAAAAATTAATAAGCGGTATGTTCGATGGTGTATCATCGACTGCATATTGATAGTATATTGTGTGCAAGACGTGATGACTGATGAAACAGCAGATTCAGAAGGCCAAGCTCATCAAGAACTCCACTGTTTATCTATCAGGCCTTCAGTTACATGTAAGAGTGCCTACCCAAAAAATAACTTTCTTCTTTCTCAACCAAAATGTATGTTGTGGGTACTCAAAAGAACCGTCTCAATGAGACGGTTCTTTTGCGCACCTCAAACATATGCTAAAACTTAACGTTATGAAAAGATTTACAAGTGTACGCTAAAACTTTGGTTTATCTGAACCAATGTCTATGTTGAAAAGGTGAAACTAATTGTATATCCACGGGCCCACATTATGATGAAACAGGTGAGAAAACCATTTATTTGGTGCACAAATTATCAGCGTACAATAAGCACTGGCACTCTAGTTTCGTATTTTATTTCATCGTGTGGTATCAATTACTATATAAGTCCTGAAGTTCAAATTTGATCATATGTTATAGTTTCAATGGCCAAATAATACATGCTTGATGCCTGTACAAGAATATCTTAAAAACCGTCCACTCCCAGATTCGCAACTGTCACCTGACACCCTATCAACTAGGCGTTACGCGCAGCCTCACTAGTATGAGCCAGCACATCAGATAGTGAGGCTTAGTGCAATTTCCACTAAAGAATGCCCATGCGAATGCGTGCACATGCGCACACTAGCCAGTGTATTCACTGCTCTTATGCGCAAAAAAAGATTGTAGATGAACGCTCATGACACCATTTAGGCCTCTAGCCCAACAAGGTAGCTGTCCTCGAAATATCTGTAGAACAACTTATCGCCCATGCAATACATACCCATATCTCATGTGCTGGCTCAAATATTGTATTCAGGTCTTTAACGTCAAGGCATTAGTTTAACAATATCGTTGAGTCCACGTTGTTTCGACAATGATTGCTATTTTCAAGAATGAGACAAATGCCAAAGCTCCATACATCACTAGTTAGGTGAGTGGGCACTTTGACTCTTTCATGAGAACACATGCTTCAATTACAGGGCATTGTTTTATCATTGGGTCAGAAAAGACCTTCATTTCGCCATTTTAAGATGCATAACGAACAGTAACACACCTGATAATTTTTTTTTACTGCAATAGTGCTTACTTTATTTGACACGTTACAATCATTTTTGGCAAATAATTATCCTAAAATTGACTACCCATCTTCCCTGTGTAATCAGATGGGTGCCAACTGGCCAAGGACCCACTTAAAAAAAGGACAAAAAGGGAAAAAAACGTTAGAAAAAAAGGTAAGAAAAAGAAAAAGAAAGAAAAAAAAATTAAAAAAGGGGACTTTATTTACGAATTCTCCCTCAGAGAAATTCGTTTGACGACAAGCCCTTGTATAAGGTCTCGTCATGCACCGTCCAAAATAGTTTTGGACAGAGAAAGGAAAACATATCAATTGAGCAATTAGAAATTCACTTGACTTAAGTGTAAAGAAACTATTAATCTAATATGGTAAAATGAAGCTGATTTATATAAATCCGATTTCTGCTAAATAATTTTGATGTATTCTTCAACAGAAAAATAAGACCAAGTACAAATTTTAAAATCCCTTCTCGTTGAGATGATATCTCTGTTGTGAACTATTTTGAGTTTAACTCCTATGAGTAATCTCCCTTAACATTGAACTTCGTTCCTATTTTGATGTATTGTATACCTATAGTTTAATGGGCCAAGATAGCTGAGGGGTCTAGTGCGCTAGACGCAGAGTAGAGAGCTAAATAGAAACCCTGAAGTCACAGGTTCGAACCCTGTCAAATAAAAAAAATATATATTTTTATTGTCCTATTTTTTTATTCATTTGTATATTTTATTTCTCCTATCGCTGGCTTTGTGCTAAACATCACTTTCAACATTTTTTTAGTCATACAATTACCATTAACTGTGTTCTTGCTTATGTTGCTCTGAAGCACTTTACCCTTATTATACCCGCTCTTTTCTTTAGAAAAAGGGTATATTAATTTCGCACCAAAGTTTGTCCATCATCCGTCTGTCTGTCCGTCCGTCCATCGCGTTTCTTGTAAATATATCTCCACCTTAGCCATTTGATGGAGCAACTTCAAACTTTGTACCTAGACAGGTCACATGCTGTAGGGGGTACTGGGCAATATTTCGTGTTGATAATGTATTTTCTTGTAAATGCATCCCCTACTAAACCATTAGACGTAGCAACTTTGAACTTTGTACCTGATTAGGCCTTAGGAAGCAGATGGTTCTGGGCAACATTTCATGTGACCTTGAAGCCCGAGGTCAAGGTCAAAGGTCAAATAATGTATTTTCTTGTAAATGCATTATCTCTAAAACGGATAGAAGTAGCAGCTTCCAACTGTGTACCTGATTAGGTCACCTCAAGCTGAGAATACTGGTAAACATTTCGTGTGACCTTGACCAAAACGTCAAGGTCAACAGTCAAATAATGTATTTTTTGTAAATGTATCTCCTCCTAAACCGTCAGATGTAGCAACTTCAAACTTTGTATCTGAATAAGTCACATGATGTAGAGGGTACTTGGCAAAATCTTGCGTGCCTTAATCCCAAGGTAAAGGTAAAAAAAAGTTCAAACTTCCCTGGTCCATGGGTCACATGATGTGGAAGGTACTCGGCAACATTTTGTGTAACCATGACCCCAAGGTCAAGGTTAAAAATTAATAAGCGGTATGTTCGATGGTGTATCATCGACTGCATATTGATAGTATATTGTGTGCAAGACGTGATGACTGATGAAACAGCAGATTCAGAAGGCCAAGCTCATCAAGAACTCCACTGTTTATCTATCAGGCCTTCAGTTACATGTAAGAGTGCCTACCCAAAAAATAACTTTCTTCTTTCTCAACCAAAATGTATGTTGTGGGTACTCAAAAGAACCGTCTCAATGAGACGGTTCTTTTGCGCACCTCAAACATATGCTAAAACTTAACGTTATGAAAAGATTTACAAGTGTACGCTAAAACTTTGGTTTAGCTGAACCAATGTCTATGTTGAAAAGGTGAAACTAATTGTATATCCACGGGCCCACATTATGATGAAACAGGTGAGAAAACCATTTATTTGGTGCACACATTATCAGCGTACAATAAGCACTGGCACTCTAGTTTCGTATTTTATTTCATCGTGTGGTATCAATTACTATATAAGTCCTGAAGTTCAAATTTGATCATATGTTATAGTTTCAATGGCCAAATAATACATGTTTGATGCCTGTACAAGAATATCTTAAAAACCGTCCACTCCCAGATTCGCAACTGTCACCTGACACCCTATCAACTAGGCGTTACGCGCAGCCTCACTAGTATGAGCCAGCACATCAGATATTGATGCTTAGTGCAATTTCCACTAAAGAATGCCCATGCGAATGCGTGCACATGCGCACACTAGCCAATGTATTTACTGCTCGTATGCGCAAAAAAAGATTGTAGATGAACGCTCATGACACCATTTAGGCCTCTAGCCCAACAAGGTAGCTGTCCTCGAAATATCTGTAGAACAACTTCTCGTCCATGCAATACATACCCATATCTCATGTGCTGGCTCAAATATTGTATTCAGGTCTTTAACGTCAAGGCATTAGTTTAACAATATCGTTGAGTCCACGTTGTTTCGACAATGATTGCTATTTTCAAGAATGAGACAAATGCCAAAGCTCCATACATCACTAGTTAGGTGAGTGGGCACTTTGACTCTGTCATGAGAACACATGCTTCAATTACAGGGCATTGTTTTATCATTGGGTCAGAAAAGACCTTCATTTCGCCATTTTAAGATGCATAACGAACAGTAACACACCTGATAAATTTTTTTTACTGCAATAGTGCTTACTTTATTTGACACGTTACAATCATTTTTGGCAAAGAATTATCCTAAAATTGACTACCCATCTTCCCTGTGTAATCAGATGGGTGCCAACAGGCCAAGGACCCACTTAAAAAAAGGACAAAAAGGGAAAAAAACGTTAGAAAAAAAGGTAAGAAAAAGAAAAAGAAAGAAAAAAAAATTAAAAAAGGGGACTTTATTTACGAATTCTCCCTCGGAGAAATTCGTTTGACGACAAGCCCTTGTATAAGGTCTCGTCATGCACCGTCCAAAATAGTTTTGGACAGAGAAAGGAAAACATATCAATTGAGCAATTAGTAATACACTTGACTTAAGTGTAAAGAAACTATTAATCTAATATGGTAAAATGAAGCTGATTTATATAAATCCGATTTCTGCTAAATAATTTTGATGTATTCTTCAACAGAAAAATAAGACCAAGTACAAATTTTAAAATCCCTTCTCGTTGAGATGATATCTCTGTTGTGAACTATTTTGAGTTTAACGCCTATGAGTAATCTCCCTTAACATTGAACTTAGTTCCTATTTTGATGTATTGTATACCTATAGTTTAATGGGCCAAGATAGCTGAGGGGTCTAGTGCGCTAGACGCAGAGTAGAGAGGTAAATAGAAACCCTGAAGTCACAGGTTCGAACAATGTCAAATAAAAAAAAAATATATTTTTATTGTCCTATTTTTTTTTATTCATTTGTATATTTTATTTCTCCTATCGCTGGCTTTGTGCTAAACATCACTTTCAACATTTTTTTAGTCATACAATTACCATTAACTGTGTTCTTGCTTATGTTGCTCTGAAGCACTTTACCCTTATTATACCCGCTCTTTTCTTTAGAAAAAGGGTATATTAATTTCGCACCAAAGTTTGTCCATCATCCGTCTGTCTGTCCATCCATCCATCGCGTTTCTTGTAAATATATCTCCACCTTAGCCATTTGATGGAGCAACTTCAAACTTTGTACCTAGACAGGTCACATGCTGTAGGGGGTACTGGGCAATATTTCGTGTTGGTAATGTATTTTCTTGTAAATGCATCCCCTACTAAACCATTAGACGTAGCAACTTTGAACTTTGTACCTGATTAGGCCTTAGGAAGCAGATGGTTCTGGGCAACATTTCATGTGACCTTGAAGCCCGAGGTCAAGGTCAAAGGTCAAATAATGTATTTTCTTGTAAATGCATTATCTCTAAAACGGATAGACGTAGCAGCTTCCAACTGTGTACCTGATTAGGTCACCTCAAGCTGAGATTACTGGTAAACATTTCGTGTGACCTTGACCAAAACGTCAAGGTCAACAGTCAAATAATGTATTTTTTGTAAATGTATTTCCTCCTAAACCGTCAGATGTAGCAACTTCAAACTTTGTATCTGAATAAGTCACATGATGTAGAGGGTACTTGGCAAAATCTTGCGTGCCTTAATCCCAAGGTCAAGGTAAAATAATGTTCAAACTTCCCTGGTCCATGGGTCACATGATGTGGAAGGTACTCGGCAACATTTTGTGTAACCATGACCCCAAGGTCAAGGTTAAAAGTGAATAAGAGGTATGTTCGATGGTGTATCATCGACTGCATATTGATAGTATTTTGTGTGCAAGACGTGATGACTGATGAAACAGCAGATTCAGAAGCCCAAGCTCATCAAGAACTCCACTGTTTATCTATCAGGCCTTCAGTTACATGTAAGAGTGCCTACCCAAAAAATAACTTTCTTCTTTCTCAACCAAAATGTATGTTGTGGGTACTCAAAAGAACCGTCTCAATGAGACGGTTCTTTTGCGCACCTCAAACATATGCTAAAACTTAACGTTATGAAAAGATTTACAAGTGTACGCTAAAACTTTGGTTTATTTGAACCAATGTCTATGTTGAAAAGGTGAAACTAATTGTATATCCACGGGCCCACATTATGATGAAACAGGTGAGAAAACCATTTATTTGGTGCACAAATTATCAGCGTACAATAAGCACTGGCACTCTAGTTTCGTATTTTATTTCATCGTGTGGTATCAATTACTATATAAGTCCTGAAGTTCAAATTTGATCATATGTTATAGTTTCAATGGCCAAATAATACATATTTGATGCCTGTACAAGAATATCTTAAAAACCGTCCACTCCCAGATTCGCAACTGTCACCTGACACCCTATCAACTAGGCGTTACGCGCAGCCTCACTAGTATGAGCCAGCACATCAGATATTGATGCTTAGTGCAATTTCCACTAAAGAATGCCCATGCGAATGCGTGCACATGCGCACACTAGCCAGTGTATTCACTGCTCGTATGCGCAAAAAAAGATTGTAGATGAACGCTCATGACACCATCTAGCCCAACAAGGTAGCTGTCCTCGAAATATCTGCAGAACAACTTCTCGCCCATGCAATACATACCCATATCTCATGTGCTGGCTCAAATATTGTATTCAGGTCTATAACGTCAAGGCATTAGTTTAACAATATCGTTGAGTCCACGTTGTTTCGACAATGATTGCTTTTTTTCAAGAATGAGACAAATGCCAAAGCTCCATACATCACTAGTTAGGTGAGTGGGCACTTTGACTCTGTCATGAGAACACATGCTTCAATTACAGGGCATTGTTTTATCATTGGGTCAGAAAAGACCTTCATTTCGCCATTTTAAGATGCATAACGAACAGTAACACACCTGATAATTTTTTTTTACTGCAATAGTGCATACTTTATTTGACACGTTACAATCATTTTTGGCAAATAATTATCCTAAAATTGACTACCCATCTTCCCTGTGTAATCAGATGGGTGCCAACTGGCCAAGGACTCACTTAAAAAAGGACAAAAAGGGAAAAAACGTTAGAAAAAAAAGGTAAGAAAAAGAAAAAGAAAGAAAAAAAATAAAAGAAAGGGGACTTTATTTACGAATTCTCCCTCGGAGAAATTCGTTTGACGACAAGCCCTTGAATAAGGTCTCGTCATGCACCGTCCAAAATAGTTTTGGACAGAGAAAGGAAAACATATCAATTGAGCAATTAGTGATTCACTTGACTCAAGTGTAAAGAAACTATTAATCTAATATGGTAAAATGAAGCTGATTTATATAAATCCGATTTCTGCTAAATAATTTTGATGTATTCTTCAACAGAAAAATAAGACCAAGTACAAATTTTAAAATCCCTTCTCGTTGAGATGATATCTCTGTTGTGAACTATTTTGAGTTTAACTCCTATGAGTAATCTCCCTTAACATTGAACTTCGTTCCTATTTTGATGTATTGTATACCTATAGTTTAATGGGCCAAGATAGCTGAGGGGTCTAGTGCGCTAGACGCAGAGTAGAGAGCTAAATAGAAACCCTGAAGTCACAGGTTCGAACCCTGTCAAATAAGAAAATACATATATTTTTATTGTCCTATTTTTTTTATTCATTTGTATATTTTATTTCTCCTATCGCTAGCTTTGTGCTAAACATCACTTTCAACATTTTTTTAGTCATACAATTACCATTAACTGTGTTCTTGCTTATGTTGCTCTGAAGCACTTTACCCTTATTATACCCGCTCTTTTCTTTAGAAAAAGGGTATATTAATTTCGCACCAAAGTTTGTCCATCATCCGTCTGTCTGTCCGTCCGTCCATCGCGTTTCTTGTAAATATATCTCCACCTTAGCCATTTGATGGAGCAACTTCAAACTTTGTACCTAGACAGGTCACATGCTGTAGGGGGTACTGGGCAATATTTCGTGTTGATAATGTATTTTCTTGTAAATGCATCCCCTACTAAACCATTAGACGTAGCAACTTTGAACTTTGTACCTGATTAGGCCTTAGGAAGCAGATGGTTCTGGGCAACATTTCATGTGACATTGAAGCCCGAGATCATGGTCAAAGGTCAAATAATGTATTTTCTTGTAAATGCATTATCTCTAAAACGGATAGACGTAGCAGCTTCCAACTGTGTACCTGATTAGGTCACCTCAAGCTGAGATTACTGGTAAACATTTCGTGTGACCTTGACCAAAACGTCAAGGTCAACAGTCAAATAATGTATTTTTTGTAAATGTATCTCCTCCTAAACCGTCGGATGTAGCAACTTCAAACTTTGTATCTGAATAAGACACATGATGTAGAGGGTACTTGGCAAAATCTTGCGTGCCTTAATCCCAAGGTCAAGGTAAAATAATGTTCAAACTTCCCTGGTCCATGGGTCACATGATGTGGAAGGTACTCGGCAACATTTTGTGTTAAAAGTGAATAAGCGGTATGTTCGATGGTTTATCATCGACTGCATATTGATAATATTTTGTGTGCAAGACGTGATGACTGATGAAACAGCAGATTCAGAAGCCCAAGCTCATCAAGAACTCCACTGTTTATCTATCAGGCCTTCAGTTACATGTAAGAGTGCCTACCCCAAAAATAACTTTCTTCTTTCTCAAACAAAATGTATGTTGTGGGTACTCAAAAGAACCGTCTCAATGAGACGGTTCTTTTGCGCACCTCAAACATATGCTAAAACTTAACGTTATGAAAAGATTTACAAGTGTACGCTAAAACTTTGGTTTATCTGAACCAATGTCTATGTTGAAAAGGTGAAACTAATTGTATATCCACGGGCCCACATTATGATGAAACAGGTGAGAAAACCATTTATTTGGTGCAAAAATTATCAGCGTACAATAAGCACTGGCACTCTAGTTTCGTATTTTATTTCATCGTGTGGTATCAATTACTATATAAGTCCTGAAGTTCAAATTTGATCATATGTTATAGTTTCAATGGCCAAATAATACATGTTTGATGCCTGTACAAGAATATCTTAAAAACCGTCCACTCCCAGATTCGCAACTGTCACCTGACACCCTATCAACTAGGCGTTACGCGCAGCCTCACTAGTATGAGCCAGCACATCAGATATTGATGCTTAGTGCAATTTCCACTAAAGAATGCCCATGCGAATGCGTGCACATGCGCACACTAGCCAGTGTATTCACTGCTCGTATGCGCAAAAAAGATTGTAGATGAACGCTCATGACACCATTTAGGCCTCTAGCCCAACAAGGTAGCTGTCCTCGAAATATCTGTAGAACAACTTCTCGCCCATGCAATACATACCCATATCTCATGTGCTGGCTCAAATATTGTATTCAGGTTTTTAACGTCAAGGCATTAGTTTAACAATATCGTTGAGTCCACGTTGTTTCGACAATGATTGCTATTTTCAAGAATGAGACAAATGCCAAAGCTCCATACATCACTAGTTAGGTGAGTGGGCACTTTGACTCTGTCATGAGAACACATGCTTCAATTACAGGGCATTGTTTTATCATTGGGTCAGAAAAGACCTTTATTTCGCCATTTTAAGATGCATAACGAACAGTAACACACCTGATAATTTTTTTACTGCAATAATGCTTACTTTATTTGACACGTTACAATCATTTTTGGCAAATAATTATCCTAAAATTGACTACCCATCTTCCCTGTGTAATCAGATGGGTGCCAAATGGCCAAGGACCCACTTAAAAAAAAGGACAAAAAGGGAAAAGACGTTAGAAAAAAAGGTAAGAAAAAGAAAAAGAAAGAAAAAAAAAATTAAAGAAAGGGGACTTTATTTACGAATTCTCCCTCGGAGAAATTCGTTTGACGACAAGCCCTTGTATAAGGTCTCGTCATGCACCGTCCAAAATAGTTTTGGACAGAGAAAGGAAAACATATCAATTGAGCAATTAGTAATTCACTTGACTTAAGTGTAAAGAAACTATTAATCTAATATGGTAAAATGAAGCTGATTTATATAAATCCGATTTCTGCTAAATAATTTTGATGTATTCTTCAACAGAAAAATAAGACCAAGTACAAATTTTAAAATCCCTTCTCGTTGAGATGATATCTCTGTTGTGAACTATTTTTAGTTTAACTCCTATGAGTAATCTCCCTTAACATTGAACTTCGTTCCTATTTTGATGTATTGTATACCTATAGTTTAATGGGCCAAGATAGCTGAGGGGTCTAGTGCGCTAGACACAGAGTAGAGAGCTAAATAGAAACCCTGAAGTCACAGGTTCGAACCCTGTCAAATAAAAAAATATATATTTTTATTGTCCTATTTTTTTTATTCATTTGTATATTTTATTTCTCCTATCGCTGGCTTTGTGCTAAACATCAATTTCAACATTTTTTAGTCATACAATTACCATTAACTGTGTTCTTGCTTATGTTGCTCTGAAGCACTTTACCCTTATTATACCCGCTCTTTTCTTTAGAAAAAGGGTATATTAATTTCGCACCAAAGTTTGTCCATCATCCCTCTGTCTGTCCGTCCGTCCATCGCGTTTCTTGTAAATATATCTCCACCTTAGCCATTTGATGGAGCAACTTCAAACTTTGTACCTAGACAGGTCACATGCTGTAGGGGGTACTGGGCAATATTTCGTGTTGATAATGTATTTTCTTGTAAATGCATCCCCTACTAAACCATTAGACGTAGCAACTTTGAACTTTGTACCTGATTAGGCCTTAGGAAGCAGATGGTTCTGGGCAACATTTCATGTGACCTTGAAGCCCGAGGTCAAGGTCAAAGGTCAAATAATGTATTTTCTTGTAAATGCATTATCTCTAAAACGGATAGACGTAGCAGCTTCCAACTGTGTACCTGATTAGGTCACCTCAAGCTGAGATTACTGGTAAACATTTCGTGTGACCTTGACCAAAACGTCAAGGTCAACAGTCAAATAATGTATTTTTTGTAAATGTATCTCCTCCTAAACCGTCAGATGTAGCAACTTCAAACTTTGTATCTGAATAAGTCACATGATGTAGAGGGTACTTGGCAAAATCTTGCGTGCCTTAATCCCAAGGTCAAGGTAAAATAATGTTCAAACTTCCCTGGTCCATGGGTCACATGATGTGGAAGGTACTCGGCAACATTTTGTGTTAAAAGTGAATAAGCGGTATGTTCGATGGTGTATCATCGACTGCATATTGATAGTATTTTGTGTGCAAGACGTGATGACTGATGAAACAGCAGATTCAGAAGCCCAAGCTCATCAAGAACTCCACTGTTTATTTATCAGGCATTCAGTTGCATGTAAGAGTGCCTACCCAAAAAATAACTTTCTTCTTTCTCAAACAAAATGTATGTTGTGGTTACTCAAAAGAACCGTCTCAATGAGACGGTTCTTCTGCGCATCTCAAACATATGCTAAAACTTAACGTTATGAAAAGATTTACAAGTGTACGCTAAAACGTTGGTTTATCTGAACCAATGTCTATGTTGAAAAGGTGAAACTAATTGTATATCCACGGGCCCACATTATGATGAAACAGGTGAGAAAACCATTTATTTGGTGCACAAATTATCAGCGTACAATAAGCACTGGCACTCTAGTTTCGTATTTTATTTCATCGTGTGGTATCAATTACTATATAAGTCCTGAAGTTCAAATTTGATCATATGTTATAGTTTCAATGGCCAAATAATACATGTTTGATGCCTGTACAAGAATATCTTAAAAACCGTCCACTCCCAGATTCGCAACTGTCACCTGACACCCTATCAACTAGGCGTTACGCGCAGCCTCACTAGTATGAGCCAGCACATCAGATATTGATGCTTAGTGCAATTTCCACTAAAGAATGCCCATGCGAATGCGTGCACATGCGCACACTAGCCAGTGTATTCACTGCTCGTATGCGCAAAAAAAGATTGTAGATGAACGCTCATGACACCATTTAGGCCTCTAGCCCAACAAGGTAGCTGTCCTCGAAATATCTGTAGAACAACTTCTCGCCCATGCAATACATACCCATATCTCATGTGCTGGCTCAAATATTGTATTCAGGTCTTTAACGTCAAGGCATTAGTTTAACAATATCGTTGAGTCCACGTTGTTTCGACAATGATTGCTATTTTCAAGAATGAGACAAATGCCAAAGCTCCATACATCACTAGTTAGGTGAGTGGGCACTTTGACTCTGTCATGAGAACACATGCTTCAATTACAGGGCATTGTTTTATCATTGGGTCAGAAAAGACCTTCATTTCGCCATTTTAAGATGCATAACGAACAGTAACACACCTGATATTTTTTTTTACTGCAATAGTGCTTACTTTATTTGACACGTTACAATCATTTTTGGCAAATAATTATCCTAAAATTGACTACCCATCTTCCCTGTGTAATCAGATGGGTGCCAACTGGCCAAGGACTCACTTAAAAAAAGGACAAAAAGGGAAAAGACGTTAGAAAAAAAGGTAAGAAAAAGAAAAAGAAAGAAAAAAAAAATAAAAGAAAGGGGACTTTATTTACGAATTCTCCCTCGGAGAAATTCGTTTGACGACAAGCCCTTGTATAAGGTCTCGTCATGCACCGTCCAAAATAGTTTTGGACAGAGAAAGGAAAACATATCAATTGAGCAATTAGTAATTCACTTGACTTAAGTGTAAAGAAACTATTAATCTAATATGGTAAAATGAAGCTGATTTATATAAATCCGATTTCTGCTAAATACTTTTGATGTATTCTTCAACAGAAAAATAAGACCAAGTACAAATTTTAAAATCCCTTCTCGTTGAGATGATATCTCTGTTGTGAACTATTTTGAGTTTAACTCCTATGAGTAATCTCCCTTAACATTGAACTTCGTTCCTATTTTGATGTATTGTATACCTATAGTTTAATGGGCCAAGATAGCTGAGGGGTCTAGTGCGCTAGACGCAGAGTAGAGAGCTAAATAGAAACCCTGAAGTCACAGGTTCGAACCCTGTCAAATAAAAAAAAAATATATTTTTATTGTCCTATTTTTTTTATTCATTTGTATATTTTATTTCTCCTATCGCTGGCTTTGTGCTAAACATCACTTTCAACATTTTTTAGTCATACAATTACCATTAACTGTGTTCTTGCTTATGTTTCTCTGAAGCACTTTACCCTTATTATACCCGCTCTTTTCTTTAGAAAAAGGGTATATTAATTTCGCACCAAAGTTTGTCCATCATCCGTCTGTCTGTCCGTCCGTCCATCGCGTTTCTTGTAAATATATCTCCACCTTAGCCATTTGATGGAGCAACTTCAAACTTTGTACCTAGACAGGTCACATGCTGTAGGGGGTACTGGGCAATATTTCGTGTTGATAATGTATTTTCTTGTAAATGCATCCCCTACTAAACCATTAGACGTAGCAACTTTGAACTTTGTACCTGATTAGGCCTTAGAAAGCAGATGGTTCTGGGCAATATTTCATGTGACCTTGAAGCCCGAGGTCAAGGTCAAAGGTCAAATAATGTATTTTCTTGTAAATGCATTATCTCTAAAACGAATAGACGTAGCAGCTTCCAACTGTGTACCTGATTAGGTCACCTCAAGCTGAGATTACTGGTAAACATTTCGTGTGACCTTGACCAAAACGTCAAGGTCAACAGTCAAATAATGTATTTTTTTGTAAATGTATCTCCTCCTAAACCGTCAGATGTAGCAACTTCAAACTTTGTATCTGAATAAGTCACATGATGTAGAGGGTACTTGGCAAAATCTTGCGTGCCTTAATCCCAAGGTCAAGGTAAAATAATGTTCAAACTTCCCTGGTCCATGGGTCACATGATGTGGAAGGTACTCGGCAACATTTTGTGTTAAAAGTGAATAAGCGGTATGTTCGATGGTGTATCATCGACTGCATATTGATAGTATTTTGTGTGCAAGACGTGATGACTGATGAAACAGCAGATTCAGAAGCCCAAGCTCATCAAGAACTCCACTGTTTATCTATCAGACCTTCAGTTACATGTAAGAGTGCCTACCCAAAAAATAACTTTCTTCTTTCTCAAACAAAATGTATGTTGTGGTTACTCAAAAGAACCGTCTCAATGAGACGGTTCTTCTGCGCACCTCAAACATATGCTAAAACTTAACGTTATGAAAAGACTTACAAGTGTACGCTAAAACTTTGGTTTATCTGAACCAATGTCTATGTTGAAAAGGTGAAACTAATTGTATATCCACGGGCCCACATTATGATGAAACAGGTGAGAAAACCATTTATTTGGTGCACAAATTATCAGCGTACAATAAGCACTGGCACTCTAGTTTCGTATTTTATTTCATCGTGTGGTATCAATTACTATATAAGTCCTGAAGTTCAAATTTGATCATATGTTATAGTTTCAATGGCCAAATAATACATGTTTGATGCCTGTACAAGAATATCTTAAAAACCGTCCACTCCCAGATTCGCAACTGTCACCTGACACCCTATCAACTAGGCGTTACGCGCAGCCTCACTAGTATGAGCCAGCACATCAGATATTGATGCTTAGTGCAATTTCCACTAAAGAATGCCCATGCGAATGCGTGCACATGCGCACACTAGCCAGTGTATTCACTGCTCGTATGCGCAAAAAAAGATTGTAGATGAACGCTCATGACACCATTTAGGCCTCTAGCCCAACAAGGTAGCTGTCCTCGAAATATCTGTAGAACAACTTCTCGCCCATGCAATACATACCCATATCTCATGTGCTGGCTCAAATATTGTATTCAGGTCTTTAACGTCAAGGCATTAGTTTAACAATATCGTTGAGTCCACGTTGTTTCGACAATGATTGCTATTTTCAAGAATGAGACAAATGCCAAAGCTCCATACATCACTAGTTAGGTGAGTGGGCACTTTGACTCTGTCATGAGAACACATGCTTCAATTACAGGGCATTGTTTTATCATTGGGTCAGAAAAGACCTTCATTTCGCCATTTTAAGATGCATAACGAACAGTAACACACCTGATATTTTTTTTTACTGCAATAGTGCTTACTTTATTTGACACGTTACAATCATTTTTGGCAAATAATTATCCTAAAATTGACTACCCATCTTCCCTGTGTAATCAGATGGGTGCCAACTGGCCAAGGACTCACTTAAAAAAAGGACAAAAAGGGAAAAGACGTTAGAAAAAAAGGTAAGAAAAAGAAAAAGAAAGAAAAAAAAAATAAAAGAAAGGGGACTTTATTTACGAATTCTCCCTGGGAGAAATTCGTTTGACGACAAGCCCTTGTATAAGGTCTCGTCATGCACCGTCCAAAATAGTTTTGGACAGAGAAAGGAAAACATATCAATTGAGCAATTAGTAATTCACTTGACTTAAGTGTAAAGAAACTATTAATCTAATAAGGTAAAATGAAGCTGATTTATATAAATCCAATTTCTGCTAAATACTTTTGATGTATTCTTCAACAGAAAAATAAGACCAAGTACAAATTTTAAAATCCCTTCTCGTTGAGATGATATCTCTGTTGTGAACTATTTTGAGTTTAACTCCTATGAGTAATCTCCCTTAACATTGAACTTCGTTCCTATTTTGATGTATTGTATACCTATAGTTTAATGGGCCAAGATAGCTGAGGGGTCTAGTGCGCTAGACGCAGAGTAGAGAGCTAAATAGAAACCCTGATGTCACAGGTTCGAACCCTGTCAAATAAAAAAATATATATATTTTTATTGTCCTATTTTTTTTTTATTCATTTGTATATTTTATTTCTCCTATCGCTGGCTTTGTGCTAAACATCACTTTCAACATTTTTTTAGTCATACAATTACCATTAACTGTGTTCTTGCTTATGTTGCTCTGAAGCACTTTACCCTTATTATACCCACTCTTTTCTTTAGAAAAAGGGTATATTAATTTCGCACCAAAGTTTGTCCATCATCCGTCTGTCTGTCCGTCCGTCCATCGCGTTTCTTGTAAATATATCTCCACCTTAGCCATTTGATGGAGCAACTTCAAACTTTGTACCTAGACAGGTCACATGCTGTAGGGGGTACTGGGCAATATTTCGTGTTGATAATGTATTTTCTTGTAAATGCATCCCCTACTAAACCATTAGACGTAGCAACTTTGAACTTTGTACCTGATTAGGCCTTAGGAAGCAGATGGTTCTGGGCAACATTTCATGTGACCTTGAAGCCCGAGGTCAAGGTCAAAGGTCAAATAATGTATTTTCTTGTAAATGCATTATCTCTAAAACGGATAGACGTAGCAGCTTCCAACTGTGTACCTGATTAGGTCACCTCAAGCTGAGATTACTGGTAAACATTTCGTGTGACCTTGACCAAAACGTCAAGGTCAACAGTCAAATAATGTATTTTTTGTAAATGTATCTCCTCCTAAACCGTCAGATGTAGCAACTTCAAACTTTGTATCTGAATAAGTCACATGATGTAGAGGGTATTTTTTTTTTGGCAAAATCTTGCGTGCCTTAATCCCAAGGTCAAGGTAAAATAATGTTCAAACTTCCCTGGTCCATGGGTCACATGATGTGGAAGGTACTCGGCAACATTTTGTGTTAAAAGTGAATAAGCGGTATGTTCGATGGTGTATCATCGACTGCATATTGATAGTATTTTGTGTGCAAGACGTGATGACTGATGAAACAGCAGATTCAGAAGCCCAAGCTCATCAAGAACTCCACTGTTTATCTATCAGGCCTTCAGTTACATGTAAGAGTGCCTACCCAAAAAATAACTTTCTTCTTTCTCAAACAAAATGTATGTTGTGGGTACTCAAAAGAACCGTCTCAATGAGACGGTTCTTTTGCGTACCTCAAACATATGCTAAAACTTAACGTTATGAAAAGATTTACAAGAGTACGCTTAAACTTTGGTTTATCTGTTGAAAAGGTGAAACTAATTGTATATCCACGGGTCCACATTATGATGAAACAGGTGAGAAAACCATTTATTTGGTGCACAAATTATCAGCGTACAATAAGCACTGGCACTCTAGTTTCTTTTTTTTATTTCATCGTGTGGTATCAATTACTATATAAGTCCTGAAGTTCAAATTTGATCATATGTTATAGTTTCAATGGCCAAATAATACATGTTTGATGCCTGTACAAGAATATCTTAAAAACCGTCCACTCCCAGATTCGCAACTGTCACCTGACACCCTATCAACTAGGTGTTACGCGCAGCCTCACTAGTATGAGCCAGCACATCAGATATTGATGCTTAGTGCAATTTCCACTAAAGAATGCCCATGCGAATGCGTGCACATGCGCACACTAGCCAGTGTATTCACTGCTCGTATGCGCAAAAAAAGATTGTAGATGAACGCTCATGACACCATTTAGGCCTCTAGCCCAACAAGGTAGCTGTCCTCGAAATATCTGTAGAACAACTTCTCGCCCATGCAATACATACCCATATCTCATGTGCTGGCTCAAATATTGTATTCAGGTCTTTAACGTCAAGGCATTAGTTTAACAATATCGTTGAGTCCACGTTGTTTCGACAATGATTGCTATTTTCAAGAATGAGACAAATGCCAAAGCTCCATACATCACTAGTTAGGTGAGTGGGCACTTTGACTCTGTCATGAGAACACATGCTTCAATTACAGGGCATTGTTTTATCATTGGGTCAGAAAAGACCTTCATTTCGCCATTTTAAGATGCATAACGAACAGTAACACACCTGATAATTTTTTTACTGCAATAGTGCTTACTTTATTTGACACGTTACAATCATTTTTGGCAAATAATTATCCTAAAATTGACTACCCATCTTCCCTGTGTAATCAGATGGGTGCCAACTGGCCAAGGACCCTCTTAAAAAAAGGACAAAAAGGGAAAAGACGTTAGAAAAAAAAGTAAGAAAAAGAAAAAGAAAGAAAAAAAAATAAAAGAAAGGGGATTTTATTTACGAATTCTCCCTCGGAGAAATTCGTTTGACGACAAGCCCTTGTATAAGGTCTCGTCATGCACCGTCCAAAATAGTTTTGGACAGAGAAAGGAAAACATATCAATTGAGCAATTAGTAATTCACTTGACTTAAGTGTAAAGAAACTATTAATCTAATATGGTAAAATGAAGCTGATTTATATAAAACCGATTTCTGCTAAATACTTTTGATGTATTCTTCAACAGAAAAATAAGACCAAGTACAAATTTTAAAATCCCTTCTCGTTGAGATGATATCTCTGTTGTGAACTATTTTGAGTTTAACTCCTATGAGTAATCTCCCTTAACATTGAACTTCGTTCCTATTTTGATGTATTGTATACCTATAGTTTAATGGGCCAAGATAGCTGAGGGGTCTAGTGCGCTAGACGCAGAGTAGAGAGCTAAAAAGAAACCCTGAAGTCACAGGTTCGAACCCTGTCAAATAAAAAAAAAATATATTTTTATTGTCCTATTTTTTTTATTCATTTGTATATTTTATTTCTCCTATCGCTGGCTTTGTGCTAAACATCACTTTCAACATTTTTTTAGTCATACAATTACCATTAACTGTGTTCTTGCTTATGTTGCTCTGAGGCACTTTACCCTTATTATACCCGCTCTTTTCTTTAGAAAAAGGGTATATTAATTTCGCACCAAAGTTTGTCCATCATCCGTCTGTCTGTCCGTCCGTCCATCGCGTTTCTTGTAAATATATCTCCACCTTAGCCATTTGATGGAGCAACTTCAAACTTTGTACCTAGACAGGTCACATGCTGTAGGGGGTACTGGGCAATATTTCGTGTTGATAATGTATTTTCTTGTAAATGCATCCCCTACTAAACCATTAGACGTAGCAACTTTGAACTTTGTACCTGATTAGGCCTTAGGAAGCAGATGGTTCTGGGCAACATTTCATGTGACCTTGAAGCCCGAGGTCAAGGTCAAAGGTCAAATAATGTATTTTCTTGTAAATGCATTATCTCTAAAACGGATAGACGTAGCAGCTTCCAACTGTGTACCTGATTAGGTCACCTCAAGCTGAGATTACTGGTAAACATTTCGTGTGACCTTGACCATAACGTCAAGGTCAACAGTCAAATAATGTATTTTTTGTAAATGTATCTCCTCCTAAACCGTCAGATGTAGCAACTTCAAACTTTGTATCTGAATAAGTCACATGATGTAGAGGGTACTTGGCAAAATCTTGCGTGCCTTAATCCCAAGGTCAAGGTAAAATAATGTTCAAACTTCCCTGGTCCATGGGTCACATGATGTGGAAGGTACTCGGCAACATTTTGTGTTAAAAGTGAATAAGCGGTATGTTCGATGGTGTATCATCGACTGCATATTGATAGTATTTTGTGTGCAAGACGTGATGACTGATGAAACAGCAGATTCAGAAGCCCAAGCTCATCAAGAACTCCACTGTTTATCTATCAGGCCTTCAGTTACATGTAAGAGTGCCTACCCAAAAAATAACTTTCTTCTTTCTCAAACAAAATGTATGTTGTGGGTACTCAAAAGAACCGTCTCAATGAGACGGTTCTTTTGCGCACCTCAAACATATGCTAAAACTTAACGTTATGAAAAGATTTACAAGTGTGCGCTAAAACTTTGGTTTATCTGAACCAATGTCTATGTTGAAAAGGTGAAACTAATTGTATATCCACGGGCCCACAATATGATGAAACAGGTGAGAAAACCATTTATTTGGTGCACAAATTATCAGCGTACAATAAGCACTGGCACTCTAGTTTCGTATTTTATTTCATCGTGTGGTATCAATTACTATATAAGTCCTGAAGTTCAAATTTGATCATATGTTATAGTTTCAATGGCCAAATAATACATGTTTGATGCCTGTACAAGAATATCTTAAAAACCGTCCACTCCCAGATTCACAACTGTCACCTGACACCCTATCAACTAGGTGTTACGCGCAGCCTCACTAGTATGAGCCAGCACATCAGATATTGATGCTTAGTGCAATTTCCACTAAAGAATGCCCATGGGAATGCGTGCACATGCGCATACTAGCCAGTGTATTCACTGCTCGTATGCGCAAAAAAAGACTGTAGATGAACGCTCATGACACCATTTAGGCCTCTAGCCCAACAAGGTAGCTGTCCTCGAAATATCTGTAGAACAACTTCTCGCCCATGCAATACATACCCATATCTCATGTGCTGGCTCAAATATTGTATTCAGGTCTTTAACGTCAAGGCATTAGTTTAACAATATCGTTGAGTCCACGTTGTTTCGACAATGATTGCTATTTTCAAGAATGAGACAAATGCCAAAGCTCCATACATCACTAGTTAGGTGAGTGGGCACTTTGACTCTGTCATGAGAACACATGCTTCAATTACAGGGCATTGTTTTATCATTGGGTCAGAAAAGACCTTCATTTCGCCATTTTAAGATGCATAACGAACAGTAACACACCTGATAATTTTTTTTACTGCAATAGTGCTTACTTTATTTGACACGTTTCAATCATTTTTGGCAAATAATTATCCTAAAATTGACTACCCATCTTCCCTGTGTAATCAGATGGGTGCCAACTGGCCAAGGACCCACTTAAAAAAAGGACAAAAAGGGAAAAGACGTTAGAAAAAAAGGTAAGAAAAAAAAGAAAGAATAAAAAAAATAAAAGAAAGGGGACTTTATTTACGAATTCTCCCTGGGAGAAATTCGTTTGACGACAAGCCCTTGTATAAGGTCTCGTCATGCACCGTCCAAAATAGTTTTGGACAGAGAAAGGAAAACATATCAATTGAGCAATTAGTAAGTCACTTGACTTAAGTGTAAAGAAACTATTAATCTAATATGGTAAAATGAAGCTGATTTATATAAATCCGATTTCTGCTAAATACTTTTGATGTATTCTTCAACAGAAAAATAAGACCAAGTACAAATTTTAAAATCCCTTCTCGTTGAGATGATATCTCTGTTGTGAACTATTTTGAGTTTAACTCCTATGAGTAATCTCCCTTAACATTGAACTTCGTTCCTATTTTGATGTATTGTATACCTATAGTTTAATGGGCCAAGATAGCTGAGGGGTCTAGTGCGCTAGACGCAGAGTAGAGAGCTAAATAGAAACCCTGAAGTCACAGGTTCGAACCCTGTCAAATAAAAAAATATATATATTTTTATTGTCCTATTTTTTTTTATTCATTTGTATATTTTATTTCTCCTATCGCTGGCTTTGTGCTAAACATCACTTTCAACATTTTTTTAGTCATACAATTACCATTAACTGTGTTCTTGCTTATGTTGCTCTGAAGCACTTTACCCTTATTATACCCGCTCTTTTCTTTAGAAAAAGGGTATATTAATTTCGCACCAAAGTTTGTCCATCATCCGTCTGTCTGTCCGTCCGTCCATCGCGTTTCTTGTAAATATATCTCCACCTTAGCCATTTGATGGAGCAACTTCAAACTTTGTACCTAGACAGGTCACATGCTGTAGGGGGTACTGGGCAATATTTCGTGTTGATAATGTATTTTCTTGTAAATGCATCCCCTACTAAACCATTAGACGTAGCAACTTTGAACTTTGTACCTGATTAGGCCTTAGGAAGCAGATGGTTCTGGGCAACATTTCATGTGACCTTGAAGCCCGAGGTCAAGGTCAAAGGTCAAATAATGTATTTTCTTGTAAATGCATTATCTCTAAAACGGATAGACGTAGCAGCTTCCAACTGTGTACCTGATTAGGTCACCTCAAGCTGAGATTACTGGTAAACATTTCGTGTGACCTTGACCAAAACGTCAAGGTCAACAGTCAAATAATGTATTTTTTGTAAATGTATCTCCTCCTAAACCGTCAGATGTAGCAACTAAAAACTTTGTATCTGAATAAGTCACATGATGTAGAGGGTACTTGGCAAAATCTTGCGTGCCTTAATCCCAAGGTCAAGGTAAAATAATGTTCAAACTTCCCTGGTCCATGGGTCACATGATGTGGAAGGTACTCGGCAACATTTTGTGTTAAAAGTGAATAAGCGGTATGTTCGATGGTGTATCATCGACTGCATATTGATAGTATTTTGTGTGCTGTTTCATCAGTCATCACGACTGATGAAACAGCAGATTCAGAAGCCCAAGCTCATCAAGAACTCCACTGTTTATCTATCAGGCCTTCAGTTACATGTAAGAGTGCCTACCCAAAAAATTACTTTCTTCTTTCTCAAACAAAATGTATGTTGTGGGTACTCAAAAGAACCGTCTCAATGAGACGGTTCTTTTGCGCACCTCAAACATATGCTAAAACTTAACGTTGTGAAAAGATTTACAAGTGTGCGCTAAAACTTTGGTTTATCTGAACCAATGTCCATGTTGAAAAGGTGAAACTAATTGTATATCCACGGGCCCACATTATGATGAAACAGGTGAGAAAACCATTTATTTGGTGCACAAATTATCAGCGTACAATAAGCACTGGCACTCTAGTTTCGTATTTTATTTCATCGTGTGGTATCAATTACTATATAAGTCCTGAAGTTCAAATTTGATCATATGTTATAGTTTCAATGGCCAAATAATACATGTTTGATGCCTGTACTAGAATATCTTAAAATCCGTCCACTCCCAGATTCGCAACTGTCACCTGACACCCTATCAACTAGGTGTTACGCACAGCCTCACTAGTATGAGCCAGCACATCAGATATTGATGCTTAGTGCAATTTCCACTAAAGAATGCCCATGCGAATGCGTGCACATGCGCACACTAGCCAGTGTATTCACTGCTCGTATGCGCAAAAAAAAGATTGTAGATGAACGCTCATGACACCATTTAGGCCTCTAGCCCAACAAGGTAGCTGTCTTCGAAATATCTGTAGAACAACTTCTCGCCCATGCAATACATACCCATATCTCATGTGCTGGCTCAAATATTGTATTCAGGTCTTTAACGTCAAGGCATTAGTTTAACAATATCGTTGAGTCCACATTGTTTCGACAATGATTGCTATTTTCAAGAATGAGACAAATGCCAAAGCTCCATACATCACTAGTTAGGTGAGTGGGCACTTTGACTCTGTCATGAGAACACATGCTTCAATTACAGGGCATTGTTTTATCATTGGGTCAGAAAAGAACTTCATTTCGCCATTTTAAGATGCATAACGAACAGTAACACACCTGATAATTTTTTGTTACTGCTATAGTGCTTACTTTATTTGACACGTTACAATCATTTTTGGCAAATAATTATCCTAAAATTGACTACCCATCTTCCCTGTGTAATCAGATGGGTGCCAACTGGCCAAGGACCCACTTAAAAATAGGACAAAAAGGGAAAAAACGTTAGAAAAAAAGGTAAGAAAAAGAAAGAAAAAAATAAAAGAAAGGGGACTTTATTTACGAATTCTCCCTCGGAGAAATTCGTTTGACGACAAGCCCTTGTATAAGGTCTCGTCATGCACCGTCCAAAATAGTTTTGGACAGAGAAAGGAAAACATATCAATTGAGCAATTAGTAATTCACTTGACTTAAGTGTAAAGAAACTATTAATCTAATATGGTAAAATGAAGCTGATTTATATAAATCGGATTTCTGCTAAATACTTTTGATGTATTCTTCAACAGAAAAATAAGACCAAGTACAAATTTTAAAATCCCTTCTCGTTGAGATGATATCTCTGTTGTGAACTATTTTGAGTTTAACTCCTATGAGTAATCTCCCTTAACATTGAACTTCGTTCCTATTTTGATGTATTGTATACCTATAGTTTAATGGGCCAAGATAGCTGAGGGGTCTAGTGCGCTAGACGCAGAGTAGAGGGCTAAATAGAAACCCTGAAGTCACAGGTTCGAACCCTGTCAAATAAAAAAATATATATATTTTTATTGTCCTATTTTTTTTTTTATTCATTTGTATATTTTATTTCTCCTATCGCTGGCTTTGTGCTAAACATCACTTTCAACATTTTTTTAGTCATACAATTACCATTAACTGTGTTCTTGCTTATGTTGCTCTGAAGCACTTTACCCTTATTATACCCGCTCTTTTCTTTAGAAAAAGGGTATATTAATTTCGCACCAAAGTTTGTCCATCATCCGTCTGTCTGTCCGTCCGTCCATTGCGTTTCTTGTAAATATATCTCCACCTTAGCCATTTGATGGAGCAACTTCAAACTTTGTACCTAGACAGGTCACATGCTGTAGGGGGTACTGGGCAATATTTCGTGTTGATAATGTATTTTTTTGTAAATGCATCCCCTACTAAACCATTAGACGTAGCAACTTTGAACTTTGTACCTGATTAGGCCTTAGGAAGCAGATGGTTCTGGGCAACATTTCATGTGACCTTGAAGCCCGAGGTCAAGGTCAAAGGTCAAATAATGTATTTTCTTGTAAATGCATTATCTCTAAAACGGATAGACGTAGCAGCTTCCAACTGTGTACCTGATTAGGTCACCTCAAGCTGAGATTACTGGTAAACATTTCGTGTGACCTTGACCAAAACGTCAAGGTCAACAGTCAAATAATGTATTTTTTGTAAATGTATCTCCTCCTAAACCGTCAGATGTAGCAACTTCAAACTTTGTATCTGAATAAGTCATATGATGTAGAGGGTACTTGGCAAAATCTTGCGTGCCTTAATCCCAAGGTCAAGGTAAAATAATGTTCAAACTTCCCTGGTCCATGGGTCACATGATGTGGAAGGTACTCGGCAACATTTTGTGTTAAAAGTGAATAAGCGGTATGTTCAATGGTGTATCATCGACTGCATATTGATAGTATTTTGTATGCAAGACGTGATGACTGATGAAACAGCAGATTCAGAAGCCCAAGCTCATCAAGAACTCCACTGTTTATCTATCAGGCCTTCAGTTACATGTAAGAGTGCCTACCCAAAAAATAACTTTCTTCTTTCTCAAACATATGCTAAAACTTAACGTTATGAAAAGATTTACAAGTGTACGCTAAAACTTTGGTTTATCTGAACCAATGTCTATGTTGAAAAGGTGAAACTAATTGTATATCCACGGGCCCACATTATGATGAAACAGGTGAGAAAACCATTTATTTGGTGCACAAATTATCAGCGTACAATAAGCACTGGCACTCTAGTTTCGTATTTTATTTCATCGTGTGGTATCAATTACTATATAAGTCCTGAAGTTCAAATTTGATCATATGTTATAGTTTCAATGGCCAAATAATACATGTTTGATGCCTGTACAAGAATATCTTAAAAACCGTCCACTCCCAGATTCGCAACTGTCACCTGACACCCTATCAACTAGGCGTTACGCGCAGCCTCACTAGTATGAGCCAGCACATCAGATATTGATGCTTAGTGCAATTTCCACTAAAGAATGCCCATGCGAATGCGTGCACATGCGCACACTAGCCAGTGTATTCACTGCTCGTATGCGCAAAAAAAGATTGTAGATGAACGCTCATGACACCATTTAGGCCTCTAGCCCAACAAGGTAGCTGTCCTCGAAATATCTGTAGAACAACTTCTCGCCCATGCAATACATACCCATATCTCATGTGCTGGCTCAAATATTGTATTCAGGTCTTTAACGTCAAGGATTTAGTTTAACAATATCGTTGAGTCCACGTTGTTTCGACAATGATTGCTATTTTCAAGAATGAGACAAATGCCAAAGCTCCATACATCACTAGTTAGGTGAGTGGGCACTTTGACTCTGTCATGAGAACACATGCTTCAATTACAGGGCATTGTTTTATCATTGGGTCAGAAAAGACCTTCATTTCGCCATTTTAAGATGCATAACGAACAGTAACACACCTGATAATTTTTTTTACTGCAACAGTGCTTACTTTATTTGACACGTTACAATCATTTTTGGCAAATAACTATCCTAAAATTGACTACCCATCTTCCCTGTGTAATCAGATGGGTGCCAACTGGCCAAGGACCCACTTAAAAAAAGGACAAAAAGGGAAAAGACGTTAGAAAAAAAGGTAAGAAAAAGAAAAAGAAAGAAAAAAAATAAAAGAAAGGGGACTTTATTTACGAATTCTCCCTGGGAGAAATTCGTTTGATGACAAGCCCTTGTATAAGGTCTCGTCATGCACCGTCCAAAATAGTTTTGGACAGAGGAAGGAAAACATATCAATTGAGCAATTAGTAATTCACTTGACTTAAGTGTAAAGAAACTATTAATCTAATATGGTAAAATGAAGCTGATTTATATAAATCGGATTTCTGCTAAATACTTTTGATGTATTCTTCAACAGAAAAATAAGACCAAGTACAAATTTTAAAATCCCTTCTCGTTGAGATGATATCTCTGTTGTGAACTATTTTGAGTTTAACTCCTATGAGTAATCTCCCTTAACATTGAACTTCGTTCCTATTTTGATGTATTGTATACATATAGTTTAATGGGCCAAGATAGCTGAGGGGTCTAGTGCGCTAGACGCAGAGTAGAGAGCTAAATAGAAACCCTGAAGTCACAGGTTCGAACCCTGTCAAATAAAAAAATATATATATTTTTATTGTCCTATTTTTTTTTTATTCATTTGTATATTTTATTTCTCCTATCGCTGGCTTTGTGCTAAACATCACTTTCAACATTTTTTTAGTCATACAATTACCATTAACTGTGTTCTTGCTTATGTTGCTCTGAAGCACTTTACCCTTATTATACCCGCTCTTTTCTTTAGAAAAAGGGTATATTAATTTCGCACCAAAGTTTGTCCTTCATCCGTCTGTCTGTCCGTCCTTCCATCGCGTTTCTTGTAAATATATCTCCACCTTAGCCATTTGATGGAGCAACTTCAAACTTTGTACCTAGACAGGTCACATGCTGTAGGGGGTACTGGGCAATATTTTGTGTTGATAATGTATTTTCTTGTAAATGCATCCCCTACTAAACCATTAGACGTAGCAACTTTGAACTTTGTACCTGATTAGGCCTTAGGAAGCAAATGGTTCTGGGCAACATTTCATGTGACCTTGAAGCCCGAGGTCAAGGTCAAAGGTCAAATAATGTATTTTCTTGTAAATGCATTATCTCTAAAACGGATAGACGTAGCAGCTTCCAACTGTGTACCTGATTAGGTCACCTCAAGCTGAGATTACTGGTAAACATTTCGTGTGACCTTGACCAAAACGTCAAGGTCAACAGTCAAATAATGTATTTTTTGTAAATGTATCTCCTCCTAAACCGTCAGATGTAGCAACTTCAAACTTTGTATCTGAATAAGTCACATGATGTAGAGGGTACTTGGCAAAATCTTGCGTGCCTTAATCCCAAGGTCAAGGTAAAATAATGTTCAAACTTCCCTGGTCCATGGGTCACATGATGTGGAAGGTACTCGGCAACATTTTATGTTAAAAGTGAATAAGCGGTATGTTCGATGGTGTATCATCGACTGCATATTGATAGTATTTTGTGTGCAAGACGTGATGACTGATGAAACAGCAGATTCAGAAGCCCAAGCTCATCAAGAACTCCACTGTTTATCTATCAGGCCTTCAGTTACATGTAAGAGTGCCTACCCAAAAAATAACTTTCTTCTTTCTCAAACATATGCTAAAACTTAACGTTATGAAAAGATTTACAAGTGTACGCTAAAACTTTGGTTTATCTGAACCAATGTCTATGTTGAAAAGGTGAAACTAATTGTATATCCACGGGCCCACATTATGATGAAACAGGTGAGAAAACCATTTATTTGGTGCACAAATTATCAGCGTACAATAAGCACTGGCACTCTAGTTTCGTATTTTATTTCATCGTGTGGTATCAATTACTATATAAGTCCTGAAGTTCAAATTTGATCATATGTTATAGTTTCAATGGCCAAATAATACATGTTTGATGCCTGTACAAGAATATCTTAAAAACCGTCCACTCCCAGATTCGCAACTGTCACCTGACACCCTATCAACTAGGCGTTACGCGCAGCCTCACTAGTATGAGCCAGCACATCAGATATTGATGCTTAGTGCAATTTCCACTAAAGAATGCCCATGCGAATGCGTGCACATGCGCACACTAGCCAGTGTATTCACTGCTCGTATGCGCAAAAAAAGATTGTAGATGAACGCTCATGACACCATTTAGGCCTCTAGCCCAACAAGGTAGCTGTCCTCGAAATATCTGTAGAACAACTTCTCGCCCATGCAATACATACCCATATCTCATGTGCTGGCTCAAATATTGTATTCAGGTCTTTAACGTCAAGGCATTAGTTTAACAATATCGTTGGGTCCACGTTGTTTCGACAATGATTGCTATTTTCAAGAATGAGACAAATGCCAAACCTCAATACATCACTAGTTAGGTGAGTGGGCACTTTGACTCTGTCATGAGAACACATGCTTCAATTACAGGGCATTGTTTTATCATTGGGTCAGAAAAGACCTTCATTTCGCCATTTTAAGATGCATAACGAACAGTAACACACCTGATAATTTTTTTTACTGCAACAGTGCTTACTTTATTTGACACGTTACAATCATTTTTGGCAAATAATTATCCTAAAATTGACTACCCATCTTCCCTGTGTAATCAGATGGGTGCCAACTAGCCAAGGACCCACTTAAAAAAAGGACAAAAAGGGAAAAGACGTTAGAAAAAAAGGTAAGAAAAAGAAAGAAAAATATAAAAGAAAGGGGACTTTATTTACGAATTCTCCCTCGGAGAAATTCGTTTGACGACAAGCCCTTGTATAAGGTCTCGTCATGCACCGTCCAAAATAGTTTTGGACAGAGAAAGGAAAACATATCAATTGAGCAATTAGTAATTCACTTGACTTAAGTGTAAAGAAACTATTTATCTAATATGGTAAAATGAAGCTGATTTATATAAAACCGATTTCTGCTAAATACTTTTGATGTATTCTTCAACAGAAAAATAAGACCAAGTACAAATTTTAAAATCCCTTCTCGTTGAGATGATATCTCTGTTGTGAACTATTTTGAGTTTAACTCCTATGAGTAATCTCCCTTAACATTGAACTTCGTTCCTATTTTGATGTATTGTATACCTATAGTTTAATGGGCCAAGATAGCTGAGGGGTCTAGTGCGCTAGACGCAGAGTAGAGAGCTAAATAGAAACCCTGAAGTCACAGGTTCGAACCCTGTCAAATAAAAAAATATATATATTTTTATTGTCCTATTTTTTTTTTATTCATTTGTATATTTTATTTCTCCTATTGCTGGCTTTGTGCTAAACATCACTTTCAACATTTTTTTAGTCATACAATTACCATTAACTGTGTTCTTGCTTATGTTGCTCTGAAGCACTTTACCCTTATTATACCCGCTCTTTTCTTTAGAAAAAGGGTATATCAATTTCGCACCAAAGTTTGTCCTTCATCCGTCTGTCTGTCCGTCCTTCCATCGCGTTTCTTGTAAATATATCTCCACCTTAGCCATTTGATGGAGCAACTTCAAACTTTGTACCTAGACAGGTCACATGCTGTAGGGGGTACTGGGCAATATTTCGTGTTGATAATGTATTTTCTTGTAAATGCATCCCCTACTAAACCATTAGACGTAGCAACTTTGAACTTTGTACCTGATTAGGCCTTAGAAAGCAGATGGTTCTGGGCAACATTTCATGTGACCTTGAAGCCCGAGGTCAAGGTCAAAGGTCAAATAATGTATTTTCTTGTAAATGCATTATCTCTAAAACGGATAGACGTAGCAGCTTCCAACTGGGTACCTGATTAGGTCACCTCAAGCTGAGATTACTGGTAAACATTTCGTGTGACCTTGACCAAAACGTCAAGGTCAACAGTCAAATAATGTATTTTTTGTAAATGTATCTCCACCTAAACCGTCAGATGTAGCAACTTCAAACTTTGTATCTGAATAAGTCACATGATGTAGAGGGTACTTGGCAAAATCTTGCGTGCCTTAATCCAAAGGTCAAGGTAAAACAATGTTCAAACTTCCCTGGTCCATGGGTCACATGATGTGGAAGGTACTCGGCAACATTTTGTGTAACCATGACCCCAAGGTCAAGGTTAAAAGTGAATAAGCGGTATGTTCGATGGTGTATCATCGACTGCATATTGATAGTATTTTGTGTGCAAGACGTGATGACTGATGAAACAGCAGATTCAGAAGCCCAAGCTCATCAAGAACTCCACTGTTTATCTATCAGGCCTTCAGTTACATGTAAGAGTGCCTACCCAAAAAATAACTTTCTTCTTTCTCAAACAAAATGTATGTTGTGGGTACTTAAAAGAACCGTCTCAATGAGACGGTTCTTTTGCGCACCTCAAACATATGCTAAAACTTAACGTTATGAAAAGATTTACAAGTGTGCGCTAAAACTTTGGTTTATCTGAACCAATGTCTATGTTGAAAAGGTGAAACTAATTGTATATCCACGGGCCCACATTATGATGAAACAGGTGAGAAAACCATTTATTTGGTGCACAAATTATCAGCGTACAATAAGCACTGGCACTCTAGTTTCGTATTTTATTTCATCGTGTGGTATCAATTACTATATAAGTCCTGAAGTTCAAATTTGATCATATGTTATAGTTTCAATGGCCAAATAGTACATGTTTGATGCCTGTACAAGAATATCTTAAAAACCGTCCACTCCCAGATTCGCAACTGTCACCTGACACCCTATCAACTAGGCGTTACGCGCAGCCTCACTAGTATGAGCCAGCACATCAGATATTGATGCTTAGTGCAATTTCCACTAAAGAATGCCCATGCGAATGCGTGCACATGCGCACACTAGCCAGTGTATTCACTGCTCGTATGCGCAAAAAAAGATTGTAGATGAACGCTCATGACACCATTTAGGCCTCTAGCCCAACAAGGTAGCTGTCCTCGAAATATCTGTAGAACAACTTCTCGCCCATGCAATACATACCCATATCTCATGTGCTGGCTCAAATATTGTATTCAGGTCTTTAACGTCAAGGCATTAGTTTAACAATATCGTTGAGTCCACATTGTTTCGACAATGATTGCTATTTTCAAGAATGAGACAAATGCCAAAGCTCCATACATCACTAGTTAGGTGAGTGGGCACTTTGACTCTGTCATGAGAACACATGCTTCAATTACAGGGCATTGTTTTATCATTGGGTCAGAAAAGACCTTCATTTCGCCATTTTAAGATGCATAACGAGCAGTAACACACCTGATAATTTTTTTTACTGCAATAGTGCTTACTTTATTTGACACGTTACAATCATTTTTGGCAAATAACTATCCTAAAATTGACTACCCATCTTCCCTGTGTAATCAGATGGGTGCCAACTGGCCAAGGACCCACTTAAAAAAAGGACAAAAAGGGAAAAGACGTTAGAAAAAAAGGTAAGAAAAAGAAAAAGAAAGAAAAAAAAATAAAAGAAAGGGGACTTTATTTACGAATTCTCCCTCGGAGAAATTCGTTTGACGACAAGCCCTTGTATAAGGTCTCGTCATGCACCGTCCAAAATAGTTTTGGACAGAGAAAGGAAAACATATCAATTGAGCAATTAGTAATTCACTTGACTTAAGTGTAAAGAAACTATTAATCTAATATGGTAAAATGAAGCTGATTTATATAAATCGGATTTCTGCTAAATACTTTTGATGTATTCTTCAACAGAAAAATAAGACCAAGTACAAATTTTAAAATCCCTTCTCGTTGAGATGATATCTCTGTTGTGAACTATTTTGAGTTTAACTCCTATGAGTAATCTCCCTTAACATTGAACTTCGTTCCTATTTTGATGTATTGTATACCTATAGTTTAATGGGCCAAGATAGCTGAGGGGTCTAGTGCGCTAGACGCAGAGTAGAGAGCTAAATAGAAACCCTGAAGTCACAGGTTCGAACCCTGTCAAATATAAAAAAATATATATTTTTATTGTCCTATTTTTTTTTTATTCATTTGTATATTTTATTTCTCCTATCGCTGGCTTTGTGCTAAACATCACTTTCAACATTTTTTTAGTCATACAATTACCATTAACTGTGTTCTTGCTTATGTTGCTCTGAAGCACTTTACCCTTATTATACCCGCTCTTTTCTTTAGAAAAAGGGTATATTAATTTGGCACCAAAGTTTGTCCATCATCCGTCTGTCTGTCCGTCCGTCCATTGTGTTTCTTGTAAATATATCTCCACCTTAGCCATTTGATGGAGCAACTTCAAACTTTGTACCTAGACAGGTCACATGCTGTAGGGGGTACTGGGCAATATTTCGTGTTGATAATGTATTTTTTTGTAAATGCATCCCCTACTAAACCATTAGACGTAGCAACTTTGAACTTTGTACCTGATTAGGCCTTAGAAAGCAGATGGTTCTGGGCAACATTTCATGTGACCTTGAAGCCCGAGGTCAAGGTCAAAGAATGTATTTTCTTGTAAATGCATTATCTCTAAAACGGATAGACGTAACAGCTTCCAACTGTGTACCTGATTAGGTCACCTCAAGCTGAGATTACTGGTAAACATTTCGTGTGACCTTGACCAAAACGTCAAGGTCAACAGTCAAATAATGTATTTTTTGTAAATGTATCTCCTCCTAAACCGTCAGATGTAGCAACTTCAAACTTTGTATCTGAATAAGTCACATGATGTAGAGGGTACTTGGCAAAATCTTGCGTGCCTTAATCCCAAGGTCAAGGTAAAATAATGTTCAAACTTCCCTGGTCCATGGGTCACATGATGTGGAAGGTACTCGGCAACATTTTGTGTTAAAAGTGAATAAGCGGTATGTTCAATGGTGTATCATCGACTGCATATTGATAGTATTTTGTGTGCAAGACGTGATGACTGATGAAACAGCAGATTCAGAAGCCCAAGCTCATCAAGAACTCCACTGTTTATCTATCAGGCCTTCAGTTACATGTAAGAGTGCCTACCCAAAAAATAACTTTCTTCTTTCTCAAACATATGCTAAAACTTAACGTTATGAAAAGATTTACAAGTGTACGCTAAAACTTTTACGGTTTATCTGAACCAATGTCTATGTTGAAAAGGTGAAACTAATTGTATATCCACGGGCCCACATTATGATGAAACAGGTGAGAAAACCATTTATTTGGTGCACAAATTATCAGCGTACAATAAGCACTGGCACTCTAGTTTCGTATTTTATTTCATCGTGTGGTATCAATTACTATATAAGTCCTGAAGTTCAAATTTGATCATATGTTATAGTTTCAATGGCCAAATAATACATGTTTGATGCCTGTACAAGAATATCTTAAAAACCGTCCACTCCCAGATTCGCAACTGTCACCTGACACCCTATCAACTAGGCGTTACGCGCAGCCTCACTAGTATGAGCCAGCACATCAGATATTGATGCTTAGTGCAATTTCCACTAAAGAATGCCCATGCGAATGCGTGCACATGCGCACACTAGCAAGTGTATTCACTGCTCGTATGCGCAAAAAAAGATTGTAGATGAACGCTCATGACACCATTTAGGCCTCTAGCCCAACAAGGTAGCTGTCCTCGAAATATCTGTAGAACAACTTCTCGCCCATGCAATACATACCCATATCTCATGTGCTGGCTCAAATATTGTATTCAGGTCTTTAACGTCAAGGCATTAGTTTAACAATATCGTTGAGTCCACGTTGTTTCGACAATGATTGCTATTTTCAAGAATGAGACAAATGCCAAAGCTCCATACATCACTAGTTAGGTGAGTGGGCACTTTGACTCTGTCATGAGAACACATGCTTCAATTACAGGGCATTGTTTTATCATTGGGTCAGAAAAGACCTTCATTTCGCCATTTTAAGATGCATAACGAGCAGTAACACACCTGATAATTTTTTTTTACTGCAATAGTGCTTACTTTATTTGACACGTTACAATCATTTTTGGCAAATAATTATCCTAAAATTGACTACCCATCTTCCCTGTGTAATCAGATGGGTGCCAACTGGCCAAGGACCCACTAAAAAAAGGACAAAAAGGGAAAAGACGTTAGAAAAAAAGGTAAGAAAAAGAAAAAGAAAGAAAAAAAAATAAAAGAAAGGGGACTTTATTTACGAATTCTCCCTCGGAGAAATTCGTTTGACGACAAGCCCTTGTATAAGGTCTCGTCATGCACCGTCCAAAATAGTTTTGGACAGAGAAAGGAAAACATATCAATTGAGCAATTAGTAATTCACTTGACTTAAGTGTAAAGAAACTATTAATCTAATATGGTAAAATGAAGCTGATTTATATAAATCGGATTTCTGCTAAATACTTTTGATGTATTCTTCAACAGAAAAATAAGACCAAGTACAAATTTTAAAATCCCTTCTCGTTGAGATGATATCTCTGTTGTGAACTATTTTGAGTTTAACTCCTATGAGTAATCTCCCTTAACATTGAACTTCGTTCCTATTTTGATGTATTGTATACCTATAGTTTAATGGGCCAAGATAGCTGAGGGGTCTAGTGCGCTAGACGCAGAGTAGAGGGCTAAATAGAAACCCTGAAGTCACAGGTTCGAACCCTGTCAAATAAAAAAATATATATATTTTTATTGTCCTATTTTTTTTTTTATTCATTTGTATATTTTATTTCTCCTATCGCTGGCTTTGTGCTAAACATCACTTTCAACATTTTTTTAGTCATACAATTACCATTAACTGTGTTCTTGCTTATGTTGCTCTGAAGCACTTTACCCTTATTATACCCGCTCTTTTCTTTAGAAAAAGGGTATATTAATTTCGCACCAAAGTTTGTCCTTCATCCGTCTGTCTGTCCGTCCTTCCATCGCGTTTCTTGTAAATATATCTCCACCTTAGCCATTTGATGGAGCAACTTCAAACTTTGTACCTAGACAGGTCACATGCTGTAGGGGGTACTGGGCAATATTTCGTGTTGATAATGTATTTTCTTGTAAATGCATCCCCTACTAAACCATTAGACGTAGCAACTTTGAACTTTGTACCTGATTAGGCCTTAGGAAGCAGATGGTTCTGGGCAACATTTCATGTGACCTTGAAGCCCGAGGTCAAGGTCAAAGGTCAAATAATGTATTTTCTTGTAAATGCATTATCTCTAAAACGGATAGACGTAGCAGCTTCCAACTGTGTACCTGATTAGGTCACCTCAAGCTGAGATTACTGGTAAACATTTCGTGTGACCTTGACCAAAACGTCAAGGTCAACAGTCAAATAATGTATTTTTTGTAAATGTATCTCCTCCTAAACCGTCAGATGTAGCAACTTCAAACTTTGTATCTGAATAAGTCACATGATGTAGAGGGTACTTGGCAAAATCTTGCGTGCCTTAATCCCAAGGTCAAGGTAAAATAATGTTCAAACTTCCCTGGTCCATGGGTCACATGATGTGGAAGGTACTCGGCAACATTTTGTGTTAAAAGTGAATAAGCGGTATGTTCGATGGTGTACCATCGACTGCATATTGATAGTATTTTGTGTGCAAGACGTGATGACTGATGAAACAGCAGATTCAGAAGCCCAAGCTCATCAAGAACTCCACTGTTTATCTATCAGGCCTTCAGTTACATGTAAGAGTGCCTACCCAAAAAATAACTTTCTTCTTTCTCAAACATATGCTAAAACTTAACGTTATGAAAAGATTTACAAGTGTACGCTAAAACTTTGGTTTATCTGAACCAATGTCTATGTTGAAAAGGTGAAACTAATTGTATATCCACGGGCCCACATTATGATGAAACAGGTGAGAAAACCATTTATTTGGTGCACAAATTATCAGCGTACAATAAGCACTGGCACTCTAGTTTCGTATTTTATTTCATCGTGTGGTATCAATTACTATATAAGTCCTGAAGTTCAAATTTGATCATATGTTATAGTTTCAATGGCCAAATAATACATGTTTGATGCCTGTACAAGAATATCTTAAAAACCGTCCACTCCCAGATTCGCAACTGTCACCTGACACCCTATCAACTAGGCGTTACGCGCAGCCTCACTAGTATGAGCCAGCACATCAGATATTGATGCTTAGTGCAATTTCCACTAAAGAATGCCAATGCGAATGCGTGCACATGCGCACACTAGCCAGTGTATTCACTGCTCGTATGCGCAAAAAAAGATTGTAGATGAACGCTCATGACACCATTTAGGCCTCTAGCCCAACAAGGTAGCTGTCCTCGAAATATCTGTAGAACAACTTCTCGCCCATGCAATACATACCCATATCTCATGTGCTGGCTCAAATATTGTATTCAGGTCTTTAACGTCAAGGCATTAGTTTAACAATATCGTTGAGTCCACATTGTTTCGACAATGATTGCTATTTTCAAGAATGAGACAAATGCCAAAGCTACATACATCACTAGTTAGGTGAGTGGGCACTTTGACTCTGTCATGAGAACACATGCTTCAATTACAGGGCATTGTTTTATCATTGGGTCAGAAAAGACCTTCATTTCGCCATTTTAAGATGCATAACGAGCAGTAACACACCTGATAATTTTTTTTTTACTGCAATAGTGCTTACTTTATTTGACACGTTACAATCATTTTTGGCAAATAATTATCCTAAAATTGACTACCCATCTTCCCTGTGTAATCAGATGGGTGCCAACTGGCCAAGGACCCACTTAAAAAAAGGACAAAAAGGGAAAAGACGTTAGAAAAAAAGGTAAGAAAAAGAAAAAGAAAGAAAAAAATAAAAGAAAGGGGACTTTATTTACGAATTCTCCCTCGGAGAAATTCGTTTGACGACAAGCCCTTGTATAAGGTCTCGTCATGCACCGTCCAAAATAGTTTTGGACAGAGAAAGGAAAACATATCAATTGAGCAATTAGTAATTCACTTGACTTAAGTGTAAAGAAACTATTAATCTAATATGGTAAAATGAAGCTGATTTATATAAATCGGATTTCTGCTAAATACTTTTGATGTATTCTTCAACAGAAAAATAAGACCAAGTACAAATTTTAAAATCCCTTCTCGTTGAGATGATATCTCTGTTGTGAACTATTTTGAGTTTAACTCCTATGAGTAATCTCCCTTAACATTGAACTTCGTTCCTATTTTGATGTATTGTATACCTATAGTTTAATGGGCCAAGATAGCTGAGGGGTCTAGTGCGCTAGACGCAGAGTAGAGAGCTAAATAGAAACCCTGAAGTCACAGGTTCGAACCCTGTCAAATAAAAATATATATATATTTTTATTGTCCATTTTTTTTTATTCATTTGTATATTTTATTTCTCCTATCGCTGGCTTTGTGCTAAACATCACTTTCAACATTTTTTTAGTCATACAATTACCATTAACTGTGTTCTTGCTTATGTTGCTCTGAAGCACTTTACCCTTATTATACCCGCTCTTTTCTTTAGAAAAAGGGTATATTAATTTCGCACCAAAGTTTGTCCATCATCCGTCTGTCTGTCCGTCCGTCCATCGCGTTTCTTGTAAATATATCTCCACCTTAGCCATTTGATGGAGCAACTTCAAACTTTGTACCTAGACAGGTCACATGCTGTAGGGGGTACTGGGCAATATTTCGTGTTGATAATGTATTTTCTTGTAAATGCATCCCCTACTAAACCATTAGACGTAGCAACTTTGAACTTTGTACCTGATTAGGCCTTAGGGAGCAGATGGTTCTGGGCAACATTTCATGTGACCTTGAAGCCCGAGGTCAAGGTCAAAGGTCAAATAATGTATTTTCTTGTAAATGCATTATCTCTAAAACGGATAGACGTAGCAGCTTCCAACTGTGTACCTGATTAGGTCACCTCAAGCTGAGATTACTGGTAAACATTTCGTGTGACCTTGACCAAAACGTCAAGGTCATCAGTCAAATAATGTATTTTTTGTAAATGTATCTCCTCCTAAACCGTCAGATGTAGCAACTTCAAACTTTGTATCTGAATAAGTCACATGATGTAGAGGGTACTTGGCAAAATCTTGCGTGCCTTAATCCCAAGGTCAAGGTAAAATAATGTTCAAACTTCCCTGGTCCATGGGTCACATGATGTGGAAGGTACTCGGCAACATTTTGTGTTAAAAGTGAATAAGCGGTATGTTCGATGGTGTACCATCGACTGCATATTGATAGTATTTTGTGTGCAAGACGTGATGACTGATGAAACAGCAGATTCAGAAGCCCAAGCTCATCAAGAACTCCACTGTTTATCTATCAGGCCTTCAGTTACATGTAAGAGTGCCTACCCAAAAAATAACTTTCTTCTTTCTCAAACATATGCTAAAACTTAACGTTATGAAAAGATTTACAAGTGTACGCTAAAACTTTGGTTTATCTGAACCAATGTCTATGTTGAAAAGGTGAAACTAATTGTATATCCACGGGCCCACATTATGATGAAACAGGTGAGAAAACCATTTATTTGGTGCACAAATTATCAGCGTACAACAAGCACTGGCACTCTAGTTTCGTATTTTATTTCATCGTGTGGTATCAATTACTATATAAGTCCTGAAGTTCAAATTTGATCATATGTTATAGTTTCAATGGCCAAATAATACATGTTTGATGCCTGTACAAGAATATCTTAAAAACCGTCCACTCCCAGATTCGCAACTGTCACCTGACACCCTATCAACTAGGCGTTACGAGCAGCCTCACTAGTATGAGCCAGCACATCAGATATTGATGCTTAGTGCAATTTCCACTAAAGAATGCCAATGCGAATGCGTGCACATGCGCACACTAGCCAGTGTATTCACTGCTCGTATGCGCAAAAAAAGATTGTAGATGAACGCTCATGACACCATTTAGGCCTCTAGCCCAACAAGGTAGCTGTCCTCGAAATATCTGTAGAACAACTTCTCGCCCATGCAATACATACCCATATCTCATGTGCTGGCTCAAATATTGTATTCAGGTCTTTAACGTCAAGGCATTAGTTTAACAATATCGTTGAGTCCACATTGTTTCGACAATGATTGCTATTTTCAAGAATGAGACAAATGCCAAAGCTACATACATCACTAGTTAGGTGAGTGGGCACTTTGACTCTGTCATGAGAACACATGCTTCAATTACAGGGCATTGTTTTATCATTGGGTCAGAAAAGACCTTCATTTCGCCATTTTAAGATGCATAACGAGCAGTAACACACCTGATAATTTTTTTTTTACTGCAATAGTGCTTACTTTATTTGACACGTTACAATCATTTTTGGCAAATAATTATCCTAAAATTGACTACCCATCTTCCCTGTGTAATCAGATGGGTGCCAACTGGCCAAGGACCCACTTAAAAAAAGGACAAAAAGGGAAAAGACGTTAGAAAAAAAGGTAAGAAAAAGAAAAAGAAAGAAAAAAAATAAAAGAAAGGGGACTTTATTTACGAATTCTCCCTCGGAGAAATTCGTTTGACGACAAGCCCTTGTATAAGGTCTCGTCATGCACCGTCCAAAATAGTTTTGGACAGAGAAAGGAAAACATATCAATTGAGCAATTAGTAATTCACTTGACTTAAGTGTAAAGAAACTATTAATCTAATATGGTAAAATGAAGCTGATTTATATAAATCGGATTTCTGCTAAATACTTTTGATGTATTCTTCAACAGAAAAATAAGACCAAGTACAAATTTTAAAATCCCTTCTCGTTGAGATGATATCTCTGTTGTGAACTATTTTGAGTTTAACTCCTATGAGTAATCTCCCTTAACATTGAACTTCGTTCCTATTTTGATGTATTGTATACCTATAGTTTAATGGGCCAAGATAGCTGAGGGGTCTAGTGCGCTAGACGCAGAGTAGAGAGCTAAATAGAAACCCTGAAGTCACAGGTTCGAACCCTGTCAAATAAAAATATATATATATTTTTATTGTCCATTTTTTTTTATTCATTTGTATATTTTATTTCTCCTATCGCTGGCTTTGTGCTAAACATCACTTTCAACATTTTTTTAGTCATACAATTACCATTAACTGTGTTCTTGCTTATGTTGCTCTGAAGCACTTTACCCTTATTATACCCGCTCTTTTCTTTAGAAAAAGGGTATATTAATTTCGCACCAAAGTTTGTCCATCATCCGTCTGTCTGTCCGTCCGTCCATCGCGTTTCTTGTAAATATATCTCCACCTTAGCCATTTGATGGAGCAACTTCAAACTTTGTACCTAGACAGGTCACATGCTGTAGGGGGTACTGGGCAATATTTCGTGTTGATAATGTATTTTCTTGTAAATGCATCCCCTACTAAACCATTAGACGTAGCAACTTTGAACTTTGTACCTGATTAGGCCTTAGGGAGCAGATGGTTCTGGGCAACATTTCATGTGACCTTGAAGCCCGAGGTCAAGGTCAAAGGTCAAATAATGTATTTTCTTGTAAATGCATTATCTCTAAAACGGATAGACGTAGCAGCTTCCAACTGTGTACCTGATTAGGTCACCTCAAGCTGAGATTACTGGTAAACATTTCGTGTGACCTTGACCAAAACGTCAAGGTCAACAGTCAAATAATGTATTTTTTGTAAATGTATCTCCTCCTAAACCGTCAGATGTAGCAACTTCAAACTTTGTATCTGAATAAGTCACATGATGTAGAGGGTACTTGGCAAAATCTTGCGTGCCTTAATCCCAAGGTCAAGGTAAAATAATGTTCAAACTTCCCTGGTCCATGGGTCACATGATGTGGAAGGTACTCGGCAACATTTTGTGTATCCATGACCCCAAGGTCAAGGTTAAAAGTGAATAAGCGGTATGTTCGATGGTGTATCATCGACTGCATATTGATAGTATTTTGTGTGCAAGACGTGATGACTGATGAAACAGCAGATTCAGAAGCCCAAGCTCATCAAGAACTCCACTGTTTATCTATCAGGCCTTCAGTTACATGTAAGAGTGCCTACCCAAAAAATAACTTTCTTCTTTCTCAAACAAAATGTATGTTGTGGGTACTCAAAAGAACCGTCTCAATGAGACGGTTCTTTTGCGCACCTCAAACATATGCTAAAACTTAACGTTATGAAAAGATTTACAAGTGTGCGCTAAAACTTTGGTTTATCTGAACCAATGTCTATGTTGAAAAGGTGAAACTAATTGTATATCCACGGGCCCACATTATGATGAAACAGGTGAGAAAACCATTTATTTGGTGCACAAATTATCAGCGTACAATAAGCACTGGCACTCTAGTTTCGTATTTTATTTCATCGTGTGGTATCAATTACTATATAAGTCCTGAAGTTCAAATTTGATCATATGTTATAGTTTCAATGGCCAAATAATACATGTTTGATGCCTGTACAAGAATATCTTAAAAACCGTCCACTCCCAGATTCGCAACTGTCACCTGACACCCTATCAACTAGGCGTAACGCGCAGCCTCACTAGTATGAGCCAGCACATCAGATATTGATGCTTAGTGCAATTTCCACTAAAGAATGCCCATGCGAATGCGTGCACATGCGCACACTAGCCAGTGTATTCACTGCTCGTATGCGCAAAAAAAGATTGTAGATGAACGCTCATGACACCATTTAGGCCTCTAGCCCAACAAGGTAGCTGTCCTCGAAATATCTGTAGAACAACTTCTTGCCCATGCAATACATACCCATATCTCATGTGCTGGCTCAAATATTGTATTCAGGTCTTTAACGTCAAGGCATTAGTTTAACAATATCGTTGAGTCCACGTTGTTTCGACAATGATTGCTATTTTCAAGAATGAGACAAATGCCAAAGCTCCATACAGCACTAGTTAGGTGAGTGGGCACTTTGACTCTGTCATGAGAACACATGCTTCAATTACAGGGCATTGTTTTATCATTGGGTCAGAAAAGACCTTCATTTCGCCATTTTAAGATGCATAACGAACAGTAACACACCTGATAATTTTTTTTACTGCAACAGTGCTTACTTTATTTGACACGTTACAATCATTTTTGGCAAATAATTATCCTAAAATTGACTACCCATCTTCCCTGTGTAATCAGATGGGTGCCAACTGGCCAAGGACCCACTTAAAAAAAGGACAAAAAGGGAAAAGACGTTAGAAAAAAAGGTAAGAAAAAGAAAAAGAAAGAAAAAAAAAATAAAAGAAAGGGGACTTTATTTACGAATTCTCCCTCGGAGAAATTCGTTTGACGACAAGCCCTTGTATAAGGTCTCGTCATGCACCGTCCAAAATAGTTTTGGACAGAGAAAGGAAAACATATCAATTGAGCAATTAGTAACTCACTTGACTTAAGTGTAAAGAAACTATTAATCTAATATGGTAAAATGAAGCTGATTTATATAAAACCGATTTCTGCTAAATACTTTTGGTGTATTCTTCAACAGAAAAATAAGACCAAGTACAAATTTTAAAATCCCTTCTCGTTGAGATGATATCTCTGTTGTGAACTATTTTGAGTTTAACTCCTATGAGTAATCTCCCTTAACATTGAACTTCGTTCCTATTTTGATGTATTGTATACCTATAGTTTAATGGGCCAAGATAGCTGAGGGTTCTAGTGCGCTAGACGCAGAGTAGAGAGCTAAATAGAAACCCTGAAGTCACAGGTTCGAACCCTGTCAAATAAAAAAATATATATATTTTTATTGTCCTATTTTTTTTTTTTATTCATTTGTATATTTTATTTCTCCTATCACTGGCTTTGTGCTAAACATCACTTTCAACATTTTTTTAGTCATACAATTACCATTAACTGTGTTCTTGCTTATGTTGCTCTGAAGCACTTTACCCTTATTATACCCGCTCTTTTCTTTAGAAAAAGGGTATATTAATTTCGCACCAAAGTTTGTCCTTCATCCGTCTGTCTGTCCGTCCTTCCATCGCGTTTCTTGTAAATATATCTCCACCTTAGCCATTTGATGGAGCAACTTCAAACTTTGTACCTAGACAGGTCACATGCTGTAGGGGGTACTGGGCAATATTTCGTGTTGATAATGTATTTTCTTGTAAATGCATCCCCTACTAAACCATTAGACGTAGCAACTTTGAACTTTGTACCTGATTAGGCCTTAGGAAGCAGATGGTTCTGGGCAACATTTCATGTGACCTTGAAGCCCGAGGTCAAGGTCAAAGGTCAAATAATGTATTTTCTTGTAAATGCATTATCTCTAAAACGGATAGACGTAGCAGCTTCCAACTGTGTACCTGATTAGGTCACCTCAAGCTGAGATTACTGGTAAACATTTCGTGTGACCTTGACCAAAACGTCAAGGTCAACAGTCAAATAATGTATTTTTTGTAAATGTATCTCCTCCTAAACCGTCAGATGTAGCAACTTCAAACTTTGTATCTGAATAAGTCACATGATGTAGAGGGTACTTGGCAAAATCTTGCGTGCCTTAATCCCAAGGTCAAGGTAAAATAATGTTCAAACTTCCCTGGTCCATGGGTCACATGATGTGGAAGGTACTCGGCAACATTTTGTGTAACCATGACCCCAAGGTCAAGGTTAAAAGTGAATAAGCGGTATGTTCGATGGTGTATCATCGACTGCATATTGATAGTATTTTGTGTGCAAGACGTGATGACTGATGAAACAGCAGATTCAGAAGCCCAAGCTCATCAAGAACTCCACTGTTTATCTATCAGGCCTTTAGTTACATGTAAGAGTGCCTACCCAAAAAATAACTTTCTTCTTTCTCAAACAAAATGTATGTTGTGGGTACTCAAAAGAACCGTCTCAATGAGACGGTTCTTTTGCGCACCTCAAACATATGCTAAAACTTAACGTTATGAAAAGATTTACAAGTGTGCGCTAAAACTTTGGTTTATCTGAACCAATGTCTATGTTGAAAAGGTGAAACTAATTGTATATCCACGGGCCCACATTATGATGAAACAGGTGAGAAAACCATTTATTTGGTGCACAAATTATCAGCGTACAATAAGCACTGGCACTCTAGTTTCGTATTTTATTTCATCGTGTGGTATCAATTACCATATAAGTCCTGAAGTTCAAATTTGATCATATGTTATAGTTTCAATGGCCAAATAATACATGTTTGATGCCTGTACAAGAATATCTTAAAAACTGTCCACTCCCAGATTCGCAACTGTCACCTGACACCCTATCAACTAGGCGTTACGCGCAGCCTCACTAGTATGAGCCAGCACATCAGATATTGATGCTTAGTGCAATTTCCACTAAAGAATGCCCATGCGAATGCGTGCACATGCGCACACTAGCCAGTGTATTCACTGCTCGTATGCGCAAAAAAAGATTGTAGATGAACGCTCATGACACCATTTAGGCCTCTAGCCCAACAAGGTAGCTGTCCTCGAAATATCTGTAGAACAACTTCTCGCCCATGCAATACATACCCATATCTCATGTGCTGGCTCAAATATTGTATTCAGGTCTTTAACGTCAAGGCATTAGTTTAACAATATCGTTGAGTCCACATTGTTTCGACAATGATTGCTATTTTCAAGAATGAGACAAATGCCAAAGCTCCATACATCACTAGTTAGGTGAGTGGGCACTTTGACTCTGTCATGAGAACACATGCTTCAATTACAGGGCATTGTTTTATCATTGGGTCAGAAAAGACCTTCATTTCGCCATTTTAAGATGCATAACGAGCAGTAACACACCTGATAATTTTTTTTACTGCAATAGTGCTTACTTTATTTGACACGTTACAATCATTTTTGGCAAATAATTATCCTAATTGCTTACCCATCTTCCCTGTGTAATCAGATGGGTGCCAACTGGCCAAGGACCCACTTAAAAAAGGACAAAAAGGGAAAAGACGTTAGAAAAAAAGATAAGAAAAAGAAAAAGAAAGAAAAAAAAATAAAAGAAAGGGGACTTTATTTACGAATTCTCCCTCAGAGAAATTCGTTTGACGACAAGCCCTTGTATAAGGTCTCGTCATGCACCGTCCAAAATAGTTTTGGACAGAGAAAGGAAAACATATCAATTGAGCAATTAGTAATTCACTTGACTTAAGTGTAAAGAAACTATTAATCTAATATGGTAAAATGAAGCTGATTTATATAAAACCGATTTCTGCTAAATACTTTTGATGTATTCTTCAACAGAAAAATAAGACCAAGTACAAATTTTAAAATCCCTTCTCGTTGAGATGATATCTCTGTTGTGAACTATTTTGAGTTTAACTCCTATGAGTAATCTCCCTTAACATTGAACTTCGTTCCTATTTTGATGTATTGTATACCTATAGTTTAATGGGCCAAGATAGCTGAGGGGTCTAGTGCGCTAGACGCAGAGTAGAGAGCTAAATAGAAACCCTGAAGTCACAGGTTCGAACCCTGTCAAATAAAAAAATATATATATTTTTATTGTCCTATTTTTTTTTTTATTCATTTGTATATTTTATTTCTCCTATCGCTGGCTTTGTGCTAAACATCACTTTCAACATCTTTTTAGTCATACAATTACCATTAACTGTGTTCTTGCTTATGTTGCTCTGAAGCACTTTACCCTTATTATACCCGCTCTTTTTTTTAGAAAAAGGGTATATTAATTTCGCACCAAAGTTTGTCCATCATCCGTCTGTCTGTCTGTCCGTCCGTCCATCGCGTTTCTTGTAAATATATCTCCACCTTAGCCATTTGATGGAGCAACTTCAAACTTTGTACCTAGACAGGTCACATGCTGTAGGGGGTACTGGGCAATATTTCGTGTTGTTAATGTATTTTCTTGTAAATGCATCCCCTACTAAACCATTAGACGTAGCAACTTTGAACTTTGTACCTGATTAGGCCTTAGGAAGCAGATGGTTCTGGGCAACATTTCATGTGACCTTGAAGCCCGAGGTCAAGGTCAAAGGTCAAATAATGTATTTTCTTGTAAATGCATTATCTCTAAAACGGATAGACGTAGCAGCTTCCAACTGTGTACCTGATTAGGTCACCTCAAGCTGAGATTACTGGTAAACATTTCGTGTGACCTTGACCAAAACGTCAAGGTCAACAGTCAAATAATGTATTTTTTGTAAATGTATCTCCTCCTAAACCGTCAGATGTAGCAACTTCAAACTTTGTATCTGAATAAGTCACATGATGTAGAGGGTACTTGGCAAAATCTTGCGTGCCTTAATCCCAAGGTCAAGGTAAAATAATGTTCAAACTTCCCTGGTCCATGGGTCACATGATGTGGAAGGTACTCGGCAACATTTTGTGTTAAAAGTGAATAAGCGGTATGTTCAATGGTGTATCATCGACTGCATATTGATAGTATTTTGTGTGCAAGACGTGATGACTGATGAAACAGCAGATTCAGAAGCCCAAGCTCATCAAGAACTCCACTGTTTATCTATCAGGCCTTCAGTTACATGTAAGAGTGCCTACCCAAAAAATAACTTTCTTCTTTCTCAAACATATGCTAAAACTTAACGTTATGAAAAGATTTACAAGTGTACGCTAAAACTTTGGTTTATCTGAACCAATGTCTATGTTGAAAAGGTGAAACTAATTGTATATCCATGGGCCCACATTATGATGAAACAGGTGAGAAAACCATTTATTTGGTGCACAAATTATCAGCGTACAATAAGCACTGGCACTCTAGTTTCGTATTTTATTTCATCGTGTGGTATCAATTACTATATAAGTCCTGAAGTTCAAATTTGATCATATGTTATAGTTTCAATGGCCAAATAATACATGTTTGATGCCTGTACAAGAATATCTTAAAAACCGTCCACTCCCAGATTCGCAACTGTCACCTGACACCCTATCAACTAGGTGTTACGCGCAGCCTCACTAGTATGAGCCAGCACATCAGATATTGATGCTTAGTGCAATTTCCACTAAAGAATGCCAATGCGAATGCGTGCACATGCGCACACTAGCCAGTGTATTCACTGCTCGTATGCGCAAAAAAAGATTGTAGATGAACGCTCATGACACCATTTAGGCCTCTAGCCCAACAAGGTAGCTGTCCTCGAAATATCTGTAGAACAACTTCTCGCCCATGCAATACATACCCATATCTCATGTGCTGGCTCAAATATTGTATTCAGGTCTTTAACGTCAAGGCATTAGTTTAACAATATCGTTGAGTCCACGTTGTTTCGACAATGATTGCTATTTTCAAGAATGAGACAAATGCCAAAGCTCCATACATCACTAGTTAGGTGAGTGGGCACTTTGACTCTGTCATGAGAACACATGCTTCAATTACAGGGCATTGTTTTATCATTGGGTCAGAAAAGACCTTCATTTCGCCATTTTAAGATGCATAACGAACAGTAACACACCTGATAATTTTTTTTACTGCAACAGTGCTTACTTTATTTGACACGTTACAATCATTTTTGGCAAATAATTATCCTAAAATTGACTACCCATCTTCCCTGTGTAATCAGATGGGTGCCAACTGGCCAAGGACCCACTTAAAAAAAGGACAAAAAGGGAAAAGACGTTAGAAAAAAAAGGTAAGAAAAAGAAAAAGAAAGAAAAAAAAATAAAAGAAAGGGGACTTTATTTACGAGTTCTCCCTCAGAGAAATTCGTTTGACGACAAGCCCTTGTATAAGGTCTCGTCATGCACCGTCCAAAATAGTTTTGGACAGAGAAAGGAAAACATATCAATTGAGCAATTAGTAATTCACTTGACTTAAGTGTAAAGAAACTAGTAATCTAATATGGTAAAATGAAGCTGATTTATATAAAACCGATTTCTGCTAAATACTTTTGATGTATTCTTCAACAGAAAAATAAGACCAAGTACAAATTTTAAAATCCCTTCTCGTTGAGATGATATCTCTGTTGTGAACTATTTTGAGTTTAACTCCTATGAGTAATCTCCCTTAACATTGAACTTCGTTCCTATTTTGATGTATTGTATACCTATAGTTTAATGGGCCAAGATAGCTGAGGGGTCTAGTGCGCTAGACGCAGAGTAGAGAGCTAAATAAGTCACAGGTTCGAACCCTGTCAAATAAAAAAATATATATATTTTTATTGTCCTATTTTTTTTTTTTATTCATTTGTATATTTTATTTCTCCTATCGCTGGCTTTGTGCTAAACATCACTTTCAACATTTTTTTAGTCATACAATTACCATTATCTGTGTTCTTGCTTATGTTGCTCTGAAGCACTTTACCCTTATCATACCCACTCTTTTCTTTAGAAAAAGGGTATATTAATTTCGCACCAAAGTTTGTCCTTCATCCGTCTGTCTGTCCGTCCTTCCATCGCGTTTCTTGTAAATATATCTCCACCTTAGCCATTTGATGGAGCAACTTCAAACTTTGTACCTAGACAGGTCACATGCTGTAGGGGGTACTGGGCAATATTTCGTGTTGATAATGTATTTTCTTGTAAATGCATCCCCTACTAAACCATTAGACGTAGCAACTTTGAACTTTGTACCTGATTAGGCCTTAGGAAGCAGATGGTTCTGGGCAACATTTCATGTGACCTTGAAGCCCGAGGTCAAGGTCAAAGGTCAAATAATGTATTTTCTTGTAAATGCATTATCGCTAAAACGGATAAACGTAGCAGCTTCCAACTGTGTACCTGATTAGGTCACCTCAAGCTGAGATTACTGGTAAACATTTCGTGTGACCTTGACCAAAACGTCAAGGTCAACAGTCAAATAATGTATTTTTTGTAAATGTATCTCCTCCTAAACCGTCAGATGTAGCAACTTCAAACTTTGTATCTGAATAAGTCACATGATGTAGAGGGTACTTGGCAAAATCTTGCGTGCCTTAATCCCAAGGTCAAGGTAAAATAATGTTCAAACTTCCCTGGTCCATGGGTCACATGATGTGGAAGGTACCCGGCAACATTTTGTGTAACCATGACCCCAAGGTCAAGGTTAAAAGTGAATAAGCGGTATGTTCGATGGTGTATCATCGACTGCATATTGATAGTATTTTGTGTGCAAGACGTGATGACTGATGAAACAGCAGATTCAGAAGCCCAAGCTCATCAAGAACTCCACTGTTTATCTATCAGGCCTTCAGTTACATGTAAGAGTGCCTACCCAAAAAATAACTTTCTTCTTTCTCAAACAAAATGTCCACGGGCCCACATTATGATGAAACAGGTGAGAAAACCATTTATTGTGGGCACAAATAATCAGCGTACAATAAGCACTGGCACTCTAGTTTCGTATTTAATTTCATCTTGTGGCATCGCTCACTATATCAGCTTTGTAGTTCAAATTTGATCATATTTTATTGTTTCAATGGCCAAATAGTACATGATTGATGCCTGTACAAGAAAACTAGGTCAGAGGTCAAGGTCACAGTGACCCAAAAATGGTTTACGACATATAACCATACAAAGATGCATCCATACACCAACTTTAGGATTCATACTTCAAAGAATATAGATGATATGTATCAGACTCGATGCAAATTCTAGAAACTAGGTCAGAGGTCAAGGTCAAAGTGTCCGAAAAATGGGACGGGACACTCTTCCATCCCAAGATGCTTTCACCCACCAAATTTGGGATTCCTACCGCAAATAATATAAGAGATTTGCTCCGGACATGATAATTCTAAAAAGGAGGTCAAAGGTCAAGTTTAAAGTCACATTAACCCATAAATAGTACACGACACTCCATCATCCCAAGATGCATCCACACATCAAATTTGGGAGTCCTCTCTGAAATAGTACGAGATTTGATCCGGACACGATTTTTTCTAAAAACTAAGTCAGAAGACAAGGTTACAGTTACCCAAAAATGGTACGTGACACTCCGCCATTCAAAGATGCATTCACACACCAAATTTAGAATTCCTACCTCAAAGAATATATGAGATATGCACCAGAATCGATGCCAATTCTATAAACTATGTCAGAGGTCAAGGTCATGGTCACAGTGACCAAAGGATGGTTCGTGACACTTTGCAATTTCATGATGCATGCACACGCCAATTTGGGATTCCTGCTCAAATGACATGAGAGATATGCTTTGGACACGATTATTCTAAAAACTATGTCAGAGGTCACAGTGACCTGAAAATGGTACGCGACACTTTGCCATCCCAATATTCATCCACATACTAAATTTCGGATTCCTAGCTTAAGTAATATAGGAGATATGCACCGGACATGAAGCGGGATGGAGGGACAGACGGGCGGACAATGTGATTACCATATGCCTCCCAAAGTTCCTTTGCGGGCATAAAAAGTCCCATTTTTGAAAGTTTACCATTTCTCTATTAGTCAACATTCTCCGATTGTAAAGATGTACGTCGCTCAAGCAGTGGTCGCATAATATATTTTAATAAAAAAGCTGGCACCAAATCGTTAATTCGTCAAATCATTCAAGTAAATAAGTTCTCCAATTTCCTAATAATTTGCTTAAAATTTCACCAGTATATAAACCTCTACGCATAATGAGCATACGCAGAACTTGCAAGCAACAAAAATAAGCCATCTAGTAGCCGTTGAATTCTAGTTTCCTAAAGAATTTTATCAGCGCATTGTGGAGTTATGATGCCATGCTACGAACTTTCCAAATGCCCATCGTACAAGAACTGTGCATCTGTACATTTTGTGCCAGATTCTTTGCTGAATCTAATATGTTTTGATGTTTTATGCTGTCTTAATCAGGTGATATTTTGATAATTTGAATAGAATAACAGATGGGTAGGGGGCGGAGGCACGGAGGTGGAGGGGGATATACTTTAGTCAGTCGCCTGGAAAGTGAAAAAGTATGGTATTCTTGAATCTGTAACAGTAGTATGGCTTGGAGATTAGTTTGGCTAATACCTATACTGGCATACAGGCCCAGACCTGTAATTGTTTTTCATAGACCTCCATTATAGCTTTTAAGTAGGCTGTGGTCCTCCCAACTCTTCAATCACAATGAGGCTGCCATAGAGTTACAGATTGGACCTAGTTCAATCAATAAGCAAGAATGAGATACCCCAATGACCCCCATGGTTTACCACTTTTTGGCCCCTGAAGGTGGGCACCCTACATGAGAAGAAAATTCTACTGAAAAAATACCAGAATGCTAGGTTCTTTTTTCTAAGCCAAACCAGTAAACTTAATCAACAAAAGCAATGAGATGTTGTTTCAAAAAATACAGCAAAGATATACCCATCTAATAAATGCAATATATTTCCGTAGTTTCATTATTGACCAATCATGAAACACCTTACAACTTAAAAAATATTGTGCTGAGCTTCCACCCACCTTTTAAGCCAATCACTGCCCTTTTTACAATTACGGGTCTGTGACCATATCGACAAACACAAATATATCACACATTTTCACATTTTATTAAACATCTCAATTCTGGCCTCAAAATCGGGAGGCTGGAAGGAAAGTAACCAGAGAACCAATAACACTGAAAACGCCCAACTGACACCTGGCCATGGGTCGTATTTGAATGCTTATATAAGCGTATGTTAGCCCAATGGCAATGACAGGCGAACGGATTGATTTATTTCTTCAAACAGAAATCACTTATCACCTAGCTATGCAAGACTCAAAAATCCTCTTTGATGAGTGATTCAAACACATTTCCCCTAGAGATAAAATTTAACTATGCTTTAAAATAGGCCAAGTTGTACCTATTTTCACCACAAGGTTATTGTCGTGGCCATCTTGTCAAGCATCTCAGTTGCCCTGAAGAAACAGGCAGGGAGGGAGGGGGCATTGATAATTAAACTTAATCTTAAAAATTAGCAACAGTACTGACAGTTTCGAACTCAAAGTGAGAAATGGTCAGTGCTGTCACACAACATGTCAGTGCTGTCACAATAGGGAACTTGATTGCACTGACCATGACAGCACTGACATTCTCACATTTATTCGATTCTTGAAAGAAAGGATATCTTCGAAGTTAACCAAATCATATGTCTGCTTCAACCTGCCCTTAACACAAATTGAAACGTAACCGTGGAAATGTACACTGCACAGAAACGTGTCAATATATTCGTGATTGCACTGACAGTTGTGGAAAGGACACTCAATTTTTGACACACTTGTGTGACATAAAATCGTGTAGGATGTGATAAGCCAAAAAGTGATCCTATGTGCCTCTCCAGTGGTCGTTGTCAACGAAATATCGTCATTTTTAAACTTTCAGAATAATGGGTTGCTCCACCCAAACCCCATTTTCTAAAACTGCAACTGCACCGACAGGTTCTAAAGGGACGGAAGAAAACACATGATGCCGCTCTGGAATAGTTATTAATTACTGGCATACGTTATGGAAATTACTTCTATACAGCCAGATGTATTAACCCATTAAATAATAAACAACGAAATATTTGTTTCTGTAACAATTAACTATAATGGAAACAAACCACCCTCAAATTGGGACACGGACAAATTCGGAGAAAGTGCAATTACGTCAGCTATAGTTTTCAAACAACATCGTCCAGTACCTGACAAAGTATTTATTCGTGTGGCGCATGTCGTCATTAAGTGTTATTGACAGAAAAGCAACAGAGAGGAGGTCGAGGATGTGAGAAAATCAACAAGGACACAGATTCCTCATTTTTTTTAAAAATTGACCCATGATACTGTCACATTTTTTTTACGTTATCCAATCAGACGTCACATTACAAAATTAAGTTAACCCTTTTCAGACCAATGGAATGTTCCATAAATTTACATACAATAAAGTCAAGGTGGTCAGTTGTAAATGTTGAAGGGTCACAGATGATAATATTCCCAAAAATATTGTATTTCTTTTTTTAAGATCGATTTTGTCGTAGCAAACAGCGCAGGCCCTGATAAAGTGTCGTGTTCAGCAGCATTTCATCTGCCAAAGCTCCTGTTGAGACGTTTCCAGTATACAAAGGGTTAACGCCACCCTAGCTTTCAACTTAAATGTTTTTTCAAGACATATTTGAGCCGTGACATGGGATTTCCAACAATGTGGCATGTGCGACCGGCAAAGGCTCAGACCAGATTGCGCATATGCGCAGTCTGGTCAGAGCCATTGCTAGTCGCTTGAATACTCTATCAGTGTTAAGCTACTGACTGAACAGCATTTGGAGTTTCTAAGTTTAAAGGGAGGCTGTACAGGCTCGTCTGAGTCTTCACTTGTCAAAATGCCACATTGTTGGAAATCACATGTCACTGCTTATTTAATATATACAGATCATGTCCAATGTTGGGCAGTGTAGTTACCTTAATCATGGCATATCATGCTATTGTTATGTTTACTATAGAAACTTGCCGACAGTTGAACATTTAAGATAAATCTATTAAACGCGTCGCAATGCGGCTGATCATTGACTAATCACTGCCCGTGGGCTTTATTCCCCTTAAAACACAAATGCAGAGGGTTTCAATTGCTGACAGTTGTACATTTAATATAAATTCAACGCGTCGCAATTCGGCTGATTGTTGACAAGTCACTGGCCTCTGGTTTCATTCCCATTAATACACAACAGCAGAGGGCTTCATTGTCATTTAAGCCTTTTGTGCTGGAAAGGAATGTATATGACAATGACGATATAACATTCTTTTCCGTATGAACGCTTGACAAGCCTAGTGCGATCATGTGCTGTAGCCCTCACCGCTTAGCCATTCGGGCTTCAAAACATTATCACACTCAGGCTTGGCAAACGTTAATTCATGGAAAGATTGTTTTTCCTCTTATTGAAGGGGCAATAGGACCTTCCTTGAAGACATTGGTATGATAAAGGCAGCAACTGTAAATTTGCTGATTTCAGTTTAAGAAATGCAGGTTAGCCCTACCAGAATTAAAGATATTTGAACCAGTTCCTGAGATTTGAGTAATTATCACACACAAGTACATTTGTATTGTATGCTTAGGTGTAAGTATGGGCAGTGAAAGCTCGGATGATCCTGCACAGTTGTGCCACCTTGTCAGAGTGCTTGCCCATAATACAAGTAGATAACTGCACTTGTACAGTATAATCTGTCTTAAGCGGCCACTCAAAAAGAAGACCAAAAATTGGTTTTCAAGACCGATTATCCGTTAATGCATGTCAAAAGCATGGCAGATTGCACATGTACAGTAAAACCCTTCTCAAGCGGCCACTCAAAAAGAAGACAAAAAATTGGTTTTCAATACCAATTATCACTTAATGCAGTCAAAAGTATTGCAGAGTGCTCCAAGGGGAGCATTCTGCAATACTTTCGACCTTCATTAAGCTACCATTTGAGACATTTGTTATGCCTTTTTTTAATGGCAGCTTAAGACAGAATTTACTGTACTTTGATCATGGCATATCATGCAATGGAAGGGGCCATAGGACCTTCCTTAAAGCCGTTGGTATGATAAAGGCAGCAACTGTCCGATTTGCTGATTTCAGTTCGAGAAAAGCAGGTAAGACCTACCAGAATTAAAGATATTTGAACCAGTTCCTGAGATTTGGGTAATCATCACATATACAAGCAGTATAGGCTTAGGTGTAAGTATGAGCAGAGAAAGCCCGGATGAGCCTGCACAGCTGTGCCACCTTGCCAGAGTGCTTGCACACACTACAAGTAGATAACTGCACATGTACAGTAAAACCTGTCTTAAGCGGCCACTCAAAAAGACCAAAAATTGGTTTTCAAGACCAATTATTGCTTAATGCAGGTCAAAAGTATTGCATAATGCTCCAAGAGAGCATTCTGCAATACTTTCCACCTTTATTAAGCTACCATTTGTCATTAAGACCTTTTTCTGTCTATTTTTGAGTGGTCGCTTAAGACAGGTTTTACTGTATAGTCCAGGAGCTGATGATTCAGGGACAAAAATTACTTATAATTCCAAAAATTACCTATTTAATTTAAAATATAGGTTGAAGTCGACAAATGAAACATTAAAGCAGACGTTTATTATTGTTAATCTCTACTGTTTGCTTACAGCTTGCTCTATTAGAATTTGAATAAGAAAAACACCCAACAACCCTGGAATCGAAAATGGACTGGTCTTTTTGATAAAAGTGGGAAGTTCCATTTGACTTAAATGGGTTAAGGAGATTATATTTATCATATAATTCGTCTGGTTCTGCAATGTTATGGAGGATTGAAACAGGACAAATTTTGTTCCAAAGGATTTTTATGGTCATACACTTAAGAGATCTAGGCTTACAATGTATCACTTAGAAAAGCTCGCTTGCATTGTAAAGATTACATTGTAGCTGTTGCAAAATGAACGTACTCAAATTATTATAATTTTCGTTTTGCATTATTTCTATCAATTAGAATAAGCCTAAGCATGAAATTTGTTCATATAAATAATTACGATGTTCACCATATCAAATGAGTACATAATAGGTGATACAAGAATTACACCCATTTAACCTTTTGTATGTTTCAAATCAAACTAAATTGTTGATAAATAGTAAAGTATATAAAAAATCAAATCAGCATTTGGTTCTTAACCCAGTGTCAAGCAATGAAGGCGCATGCGGGCCTGTAAAAATATGTCATAAGACACATCAGAGCATTTGCTGCTCGTATATGTAGATGAAGACCAACGCCAGCTCCACTGCATCAGCATGGGGGATTAAACAAATATATAACAGAGAACCTATTATAAACTATCTATTAGTGTCTAATTCAGCATTTTGAGGCTGACTTTTTGAGCCGGCCTCAAAATCCTGAATTCAGGAATAATCCTGAAATTTCACCCATGTAGATATTATTTCTCACATAGCTTCAACATGTTTTGATTACAATAAAACCTGTCTAAAGCGGCCATTCAAAAAGATGACCAAAAATTGGTTTTAAATACCGATTATCGCTTTATGCAGGTTAAATGTATTGTTACAAGCCAAGGGTTGGGTAGCGAATGTAATATCTCACTTTCTGGTTATACCTGTCGGCTCATACAAACTCTGGCTAACGGTGTAAGTCTGAGTCTCACAGTAACAATGCACAAGACTTTTGTCTAGGCCTCGTGTATGAAAAAAGGCCAACTTCAATTTGGATATTTAAACTAAGCAATATAGGCTGTTAAACCTTATGTGAAGGAAAGGAAATGAGACTAAAGACTGGTTTAAAGTGAACATTTTAACCTTTTAATATGTAAATAGACTTTGAAGACATGAAACAGAGCAAATAAGTATGGTTAGCAACTGTAGTTGCTAAAACAACAAAATATTTAAGAAACAACTATTTTTAAGAAAATGGACGGATAACGAATCTTTGTTTGAATAAATCAAATAACGCTTTGGAGCATCGACAGTGATCGCTTGCAAGGGTCAATTGCCTAATAATAATTGAATAGAAAAATATGAATATCTGATGATTCTATCTTAAACCCTTGTCAACTGCCTGAGAATAAATGGAAATTTAGCAAAATGCTTTAATAAAAGAATTTAAATGATAAAAAATCACTATGCAGTCTTTAAAGCAGGAATTATTCATAAAGTTACTCTTTAAAAACAAATAAATGAAATTTAAGAAAGATTTCTCTTGAAAAATAGAAATAAATTATTACAGCTAAATAAATGTGCCTTCTGAACTCAATGAAAGCTAAAAACTGAAGTCCTTTTGGGATTTCAGAGGCTGCCTTATATAGTCCCAATCTCCCACTTCCCAAAACCTGCAGGTTTAATGGTTCCCCACAACCCGCAAGAACTCTGCAGTGGGGTCATGTGACCCCGCAACATATGAATTGCAGGAACACCCTCACGCAAGAAAGTTTGAAGTCGGCCATCTTTGATTTTACCTAAATAATGTCTAGGGTCACTAACTTCAAACAGCTAAATTTAATAACTATAAGTGATAAGTGAAATTGACTCTGAATTTACTAGGAAAATGATCTAAATCGAATGAACTAAATGACTGACATAAAGGGATAAGAATCTTTCATACCAATATCTTATAATCTGAGGTTGAATGTAACAAGACCAGCTTTGACAACTTATTTGTTTTGACAGTTACACTTGACTGCGCTTTCACTGCTTCCCATCAGCCAATTCGCACACACCCAATATACAAATCGGATATGGTGGACTGCAGTCATGATCACGCTGCGATCTTCAGCATTTTACTTAAATACTCCTTGTGGAGTAAAAGAACAAGGATTAAATTACAATAGCATCATAGGTAAGCACCTTTTTTATAAAATGGCTGAGTGTTATGAGTGCAAACTGCAGAAAGAGTCAATGCGATCAATAACCTAGGAAAACCTTAAAATCAGCTGATGTAAACAAATGAAAACAAAAGTAAAATTGAGCTGCAGGAAACTGGGTCATTTCATTATTGCGGGATGCTCCTCTTATGCTCCAAGGGGAGCATTCTGCAATACTTTCAACCTTCATTAAACTACCATTTGTCATTAAGATCTTTGTTATGTCTATTCTCATCTTATCATACCAAGGGTTGCGATTCGCTATCTTAACCCTTGGCCTCACAATGATACTTTCTTCCGATTGAGTACGTCATAAGATGAAAATAGTAACAATTAATGTGATCAATCACAAATCGGTGCAAAAAGTAAAGATGGTCTATTTTCTGAGTGTTAAGCTACTGACTAAATATCATGTGGATTTCTAAGCTTAAAAGGAGGCTGCACAGGCTCATCTGTATCTACACATGTCAAAATACCTCCTTGTTGGAAATCTCATGTCATGGCTCATATATCTTTTCATGTAATGTCATCTTTTTTCCACTGTTTTTTAATATTTGAGCCAAAAACTGATTCAAAGAAAATATTCATGTCATGATGATACGAGGGGGGTTCAATATGTAATGAAAACCCGTTTATAACTCCATCCACAAACGCGTTAGGATCTTATGCTATATGCCAAACGAAAGATCAAAGCGTCGCCGTTATAACCGTGCATGAAACATTATTTTATCTTTCCAAATTTAATAAGTTACACACTTTTTAAAAAGCACACTAATATACACTGCATATATTTTCCTCCGAATTGTAAAGACTCATTTTAAGAAATGTAGAAAGGCATGCTGTATTTTCTAAAACAAACATTTAACATGCATGAATCACATATTCATAGTTTTCTGACTAATTTCCCCTTTATCTGCTATGATGATACAAATTTTGAACGCTACCGATTTCTCGTGCAAACGGTTTTATTATGTTACCCCCTCTTACGTTGACGTCGTTTAAAACAATGGACGTTATACTAAAATGTGCACGGGTCTTGAAAATCGGAAATGTGGTTTTGCACCAGGAAAGGACAATTTTGATTGTATCGAAGTTTCAATACACACAGTGCATAGGCAGCAGACCAGTTAAACTGAAACCAATATCTAGGAGTATCTCAACTGAGTGGTATACCATTTTCGTTTCCTATAATTTCATTGTCTGAAATTAGCCAGCCAGATTATGTACATGTAAATACGTGTAACAATGTCCAAATAATTCATCCGAATGCAAACACCGATGAAACGCGGTATTTTGTCTGATCCATTTCAGTGTAAGCCAGAGATGGCATTCTTTAAAGTGATTTTCTTATTTCAAATGACGTACTTGGGGGTACTTTATGAGTGAGATTAAATATGGAAATTTTAAAATCAGCTGTATTACTTGCAAATAGACATCCAAGCGACCAGAAAAAATGTTACCAATGATTTTCGTATAAATATTTGCTATGCACTTGTTCACGCAAAGATGACTCTGTCAATGGATAGCCAGAAAATGTAGCATCAAGGAGGATTTTAACCAAAATGACAGCCTCAGTTTTTCATAGAATATAAAGCAATATCGAAATTTTTTGCAGGTATAACTCACCAATATATGGATATTTACCACGCGAAGAAGCAGACTGAAAACATCCCTCGTTCATGTAGTTATCTGCTTTTGAAAACATTATTTCATTTCGCAGTGTACTTCGGTACCCTATCTTGAAAGTGGCTTGTGTAAATTGGGTATGGAGCTCGACAACTGCAATTTTACATTTATTTAGCCAAGAAACAGATCTTTTAATAAAAGTAATTATGAAGTGGGTAAATATAAAACTTTGGGATATACTGAGCTGTTTTCATTACATATTGAACCCCCCTCGTAGGTTTAGATAAACAAAAACTTTCAGCATAAAATTGTAAATATTTGCTTACCAATAATTCTTTTGCATATTTTGCAGGTGCTCAAAAGAACCATCTCATCGAGATGGTTCTTTTGAGTACCCACAACATATGTTTTGGTCGAGAAATATAGAAAATTATTTTCTATTACGCGCGCTTAACTTAAGGCCTGCATATTTTACTTTAATTCCATATTCCAAGGCAATTCCATATCTGACAGATAGGTTGTGCATTTTTTATCTCTGTTTTTGCAGAGTTCATAGAGTTTAATTTAGAAGTTGCAATTTGTTTCTGCCTACTTCGATTAGCTGGGCCACGACGCGAGAAAACCTGTCTTCAGGGATTTGCGACCAATACAGGCGCAGACCAGCCTGTGCATTTGCGCAGTCTGATCAGCGCCTGTGTTGTTCGCTTTTTGGAAATATAGCAAGAAGTGAGCAAAGCTCACATACCCCCGGCGGTAGCCATCAGAGGTTGTAACACTTTCAGAGAAAAGACAAAATTGTCAAAGATTTCATAATCCTAAATCAAGTAGTTTCTGAGAAAGCTTTGATGAAAAATGTCCATATGTGTTATATAAGAGTGACAGAAGGAAAAATTGAAAATTTGAAAAAAGAAGGCAAAATGAGGATTAGCACCTTACGTAGTTTTCATTTACACAATACACTTCTCCTACCTGAAAGTACACAAATAATTTCATAATCCTAAATCAAGTAGTTGCTGAGAAAACTCTGACAAAAAACGTCCATATGTGTTATATAGGAGTGACAGAAGGAAAAATTGAAAAAGAAGCCAAAATGAGCTTTAGCATCTTTGTTTTCATTTACACAATACACTTAGCCTACTTGAAGGTGTACACTAAATTTGAAAACACTGGCTCCAATAGGAGCCGAGAGATCTGCTACAGAAATTTTCATTGGAGAGAAAGAAAAATGAATAAATAAAGGGACTGATAAGCAATATGTGGCCGTTCTTTTGTTACACAATACAACTAATCACTATCAAGCTTTGAACCAAATTTCAGAATCCTAACTCAAGTAGTTGCTGAGAAATCTTTGACAGAAAAATTGTCTATATGTATTATATAAGAGTGAAAGAAGGAAAAAATGAAAATTTGAAAAAAGAAGGCAAAATGAGGATTAGCATCTTAATTTCCATTTACACAGTACACTTTGCCTTTCTGAAGGTGTACACAAAATTTGAAAACAATGGCTCCAATAGGAGCTGAGAAATCTGGGACAGAAATTTCCAATGGAGAGAAAGAAAAATGAACAAATAAAAGGACTGATAAGCAATATGTGGCTGTTCTTTTCTTACATAATACAACTAATCACTATCAAGCTTTGTACCAAATTTCATAATCCTAACTCAAGTGGTTGCTGACAAATCTTTGATAGAAAAATGTCCATATGTATTATATAAGAGAGAAAGAAGGAAAAAATGAAAATTTGAAAAAAGAAGGCAAAATGATGATTAGCATCTTAATTTCCATTTAAACAGTACACTTTACCATCCTGAAGATGTACACAAAATTTGAAAACACTGGCTCCAATAGGAGCTGAGAAATCTGTGACAGAAATTTCCATTGGAGAGAAAGAAAAATGAACAAATAAAGGGACTGATAAGCAATATGTGGCTGTTCTTTTGTCACACAATACAACTCATCACTATCAAGCTTTGTACCGAATTTCAGAATACTAACCCAAGTAGTTGCTGAGAAATCTTTGACAAAAAATTTTTCCATTGGAGAGAAAGAAAAATGAACAAATAAAGAGACTGATAAGCAATATGTGGCTGTTCCTTTGTTACACAATACAACTCATCACTCTCAAGCTTTGTACCAAATTTCAGAATCCTAACCCAAGTAGTTGCTGAGAAATCTTTGACGAAAAAAAAAAGTTTACAGACAAACAAACAAACAAACAGACAAACATAATTACAGAAAAGGCAAAAACTATATACCCCCTATATACTTCGTACCGGGGGTATAAAGAAGCATATGTTAACTTGCTACAGGTGAAATTTCAATTGTCTAGCTAGTCTCTGTAGCTGAGGGGACTGGTTTGAAACTCGCTTTGTCGCAAATCCCGATACAGGTTTTGTCACGACGAGGCCCAGCTGGTATATACTTTCTCATCAATGTCATTCACCATGCCCCATTTTTTTCTTCACTCATCCTGTCCGAGGGGTGTGACCTTGACACCCTGTCTGATCTGACCCCAACCTATCAACCTGTAAAGAAAGTGGATTAAATAAACACTTTATTTTATACTTAGCAGTGAAATTAATGCATATCAAAAACAAAAGTGATAACAATCACTAGTGAAATGATATGTTATCAGCCTATGTTTTCATTGTAGCCTTTTTTTTTGGTTTACACTGCATTTTCCATTCACTTATAGCATTTCACTTCAGAACTTTCAACGCACATAACTTTCTTATTTTTGAACGAAAACATCAAGTGTGGGTATACATTTTCTAAGTTAAAAAGTGACAAATATTTTGGTACCAAAATGTTTTTGTTTCTCGCATTTTCAGCACCTCCTTTTTCAGTGGGTGACACATTGCATGTAGCCTATAAAAAGTATAAAATGAAAAGTAAATTTTCTTTATCAACTGCCACTTGTGACTACAATTGTCTGCTTTATCATGTACCTGTAATTGTCAATTGTCTGCTTTATCATCTACCAATTGTCTGCTTTATCATCTACCAATTGTCTGCTTATCAACTACCAATTGTCTGCTTTATCAACTACCAATTGTCTGCTTTATCATCTACCAAATGTCTGTTTTATCATCTAGCAATTGTCTGCTTTAGCATCTAATAATTAACTGCGTGATCATCTACCAATTGTCTACTTTATCATCTACCAATTGTCTGCTTTATCATCTACCATTTGTCTGCTTTATCATCTACCAATTGTCTGCTTTATCATCTACCAAATGTCTGTTTTATCATCTACCAATTGTCTGTTTTATCATCTCGCACTTGTCTGTTTTATCATCTACCAATTGTCTACTTTATCATCTACCAATTGTCTGCTTTATCATCTACCAAATGTATGTTTTATCATCTACCAATTGTCTGCTTTATCATCTACCAAATGTCTGCTTTATCATCTACCAAATGTCTGCTTTATCATCTACCAATTTTCTGCTTTATCATCTACCAAATGTCTGCTTTATCATCTACCAAATGTCTGCTTTATCATCTGCCAATTGCCTGCTTTATCATCTACCAATTGTCTACTTATCAACTACCAATTGTCTGCTTTATCAACTACCAATTGTCTGCTTTGTCATCTACCAATTGTCTGCTCCATCATCTACCAAATGTCTGCTTTATCATCCACCATTGTCTGCTTTATCATCTACCAGTTGTATGCTTTATCATCTACCAATTGTCTGCTTTATTATCGACCATTGTCTGCTTTATCATCTACCAATCGTCTGCTTTATTATTGACCATTGTCTGCTTTATTATTGACCATTGTCTGCTTTATCATCTACCAGTTATATGCTTTATCATATACCAATTGTCTGCTTTATCATATACCAATTGTCTGTTTTATCATCTACCAGTTGTCTGCTTTATCATCTACCAATTGTCTGCTTCATTATCCACCATTTTCTGCTTTATCATCTACCAATTGTCTGCTTTATCATCCACCATTGTCTGCTTTATCATCTACTAGTTGTATGCGTTATCATCTACCTTTTGTCTGCTTTATTATCCACCCATTGTCTGCTTTATCATCTACCATTTGTCTTCTTTATCATCTACTGTTGTATTTTGGAAGCCTCTTTAGCAAACAGTGTGGACCAAGAACAGTCTGCTCCATGGAGAGCAGCCTGTTCTGGATTCAAACTGTTTGCATGGAAGTTAAAATTAGTTGGCTGTTAAAGTGAATTACACCAGATGCACAGATTTTCCTACCTTTCAGAAGTGGGGGCCAGGGGCCTGTTGAATTTTGGCAACAAACATTTGAATTGTCAAAATTGGGAAAACTTCCATTTTAAATGAATTGAAATTGCTTTAATTGCCTTTCATAAAAACTCATGAAAATTTGCATAAAAAGGAGAATTAAAACATGTTTTTCATTCATATTTTTATGCAAATTTTCATGCATCTGTAACTTTGCTATTTTGTTCAGATTTTCATGAAATTTTCACCAAAATATAGAACTAAGAAATTGGGAGTGATATACACAATTTTGGGAAGTTTTGCTCATTGTGGAATTGGGAAGGGGCTGATATTCGGCCCCAATTCAGGCCAAGAAAAATCCCTTAGATGTCATTATCAGCTACATTTTCTGCTGGCAGAGGTAATAGTTATACCATGGTTTGTCCGCCAGTACATGGGGATAAACCACAAGCTTTAGCGAGGAGATTATTTTGTGTACAGGTGGACAATCATGATCATCTTTCATTCTTAAAAGCATATATGCTGGCCCCCAGATACTAATGTTTTTTTAAGAAAGAAAGATTCCACACTCCCCCAGATACTTATGTTTTTTTTTTAAAAAAAAAAAAGATTCCACACTCCCCAAAGATAGGGTTTCTTGCTTCAAGGCCTTTATCAGGCCTCCAGATAAAAGTGTGTACTGGAAAATTATCTTTCTTATTTCTCAACCAAAACATATGTTGTGGGTACTCAAAAGAACCGTCTTGATGAGAAGGTTCTTTGAGCACCCAAAACACGCGTTAAAAATGATGGGTAAGGAAAGAAATGCAATTTTAGGTGCACAAACGATCCTTATCTGGACCTATGCTTTATCTTACCTCCAATGCCTTTCTACACGTCTTGACAAGGCAATTTTTTCTCCTATTTCTGTACACACTGGATTTGTGAGACCAATCTTTGCCAGATCAGCTTTCACTGCTAGAACACGGCCGCCAGTAGATAAAGACCCTATATTCACCATCAATATCTCGATCTTAGACAACTTTTGTACCTGGACACAAAACAGTACTGATGTAAGTCTAAATTTGACATATAGCATTGGCGTAGTTCCCATAACATAGTTACGCACGTGCATTATAAAAAAAAGTAACATTCAAGGGAGGTCACCTAATGTGGTAAAAGTGATTTTCTGCTAGAGGGAGCAAATTCTTTCCTTTAAAGCTGCATAGTTTGTAACTTGGGTCAGGTGCGGTACTTGATTGTTACCGTCTCATTGAGATGGTTCTTTTGAGTAATCACAACATATGTTTTTGTTTGATTTGATTCTTTACGTCCCATCAACAATCTTTCAGTTATATAGGGACGGTTCTTCCTGGGTTGAACCAGTACTAAGCTAGGATAAATGTGTCTTGCTCAAGGACCACAACGCAGTGACACCGGTGAGGCTCGAACCCCGCGGCCCTTCAGTCTCGAGTCAAGCACTCTACCACTGAGCCACTGCGCTCCCTATAACATATGTTTTGGCTGAGAAATAAGAAAACAAGTAGCCAAATGGGCAACGATCGCTCACCATGGAGCCAGCATAACGTTTGGAGACACCATAATTTACGATGCTCAAAGGCAGATAACTCTGAACTTGAAACAGTGACCAGGAATTAATTCAAAAACGTAAGATATTATGCCAGTTCTAGTAATCTGCAAGTATAAAAAAATCTGAATAAAAATTCCATTTGAAACCTGGTGAAATTGTAGTTCTCAGATACTCAAGGGCAGCTAACTCCGTAGTCAGTTATGGGATCTGACCAAAATTCAAACTCATCCATACTTTTATGTATGTCCTGGTAACATATAGGGATGAAGAAAATCAAATGAAAAATGAAGGTGCTAGAGTGGTCACAACATTATATAGTTATATTTTAGATGCTCAAGGGCAGCTAACTCTGTAGCTGGTGGATGGGTGTAGCGGAATATCAAACTCATTCAAACTTTTATGGAAGTCCTTGTTACCTACAAATGAGGAAGATCCATTCAAAAATGAAGGTTCTAGAGTGGTCACAACAGATCTCCCATTGTAAGTTGATGCAGATTTTTTATGATGCTCAAGGGAAGTTCACTCCACAGTCTAAAGTTGGTTCTACTTTAAATTAAACTCATCCAAGAGTTTATGGTTGTTCTTGTTACCTGAAAGAATGAAGAAGATCCAATAAAAAATTAAGGCGCTAGATGGGTCACAACATTATCAATTAATTTTTAAGATGCTCAAGGGCAGCTAACTCCATAATATGTGATGGGATCTTGACTGAATTCAAACTCATCCAAGCTTTTATAGTTGTCCATCTTATCTGCAAGAATAAATATAATCTATTATAAAATGAAAGCACTAGAGTGGTCACAACAATTCTCCCATTATAAGTCTATGAGGATTTTTAAGTTGATCAAGGGCAGCTAACTGCACAGTCGCAGGTCTGATCTGGCCAAATTTCGAACCCATCTAAGCTTTTATAGTTGACCTTGTTACCTGCAAGAATATAGAAGATCCAATCAAAAATGAAGGCACTAAGTGGTCACAACATTATCCATCAATTTTTAAGATGATCAAGGAGAGCTAACTCCATAATAGGTGAAGGGATCTTGAGGAAATTCAAACTCATTCAAGCTTTTATAGTTGTCCTTCATATCTGCAAGAATAAAAAAGATCCATTTAAAATTGAAAGCACTAGAGTGGTCACAAAGTTTCTCCCATTATTAGTCTATGGGGATTTTTCCAGATGCTTAAGGGCAGCTAACTCATAAGTCCTTGGTCGGATCCTGCAGAATTTCAAACTCATCCAATCTTTTATGAGTGTCCTTGCTAGATGAGAGAATAAAGAAGATCGAATCAAATATGTAGACGCTAGAGCAGTCACAACATTATCCATCAATTTTTTGAAGATGCTCAAGGGGAGCTAACTCAAAAATAGGTAATGGGATGTTGACAAAATTCAAACTCATCCAAGCTTTGATAGTTGTCCTTATTGTATGCAAGAATGAAGAAGATCCATTCAAAATTGAAAGCACTAGAGTGGTTGCAACATTTCTCCAATTATAAGTCTATGGGGATTTTTCCAAACGCACAAGGGCAGGTAACTTATAATTCCCTGGTCTGATCCTGCTGAATTTCGAACCCATCCGAAATATTGTGGGTTAACTTGTTGCCTGCAAGAATAAAGAAGATCCAATCAAAAATGAAGGAACTAGAGTGGTCACAACATTATTCATTAATTTTTCTGACGCTCAAGGGCAGCTAACCCCGAAGTCAGTGATGGAATCTTGACGAAATTCAAACTCATCCAAGCCTTTATAGTTGTCCTTATTGTATGCAAGAATGAGCAAGATCCATTCAAAATTGAAAGCACTAGAGTGGTCACAACATTTCTACCATTATAAGTCTATGGGGATTTTTCCAAACACTCAAGGGCAGGTATCTCATAAGTCCCTGGTCGGATCCTGCTGAATTTCGAACCAATCCTAGAGATTATGGGTTTACTTGTTGCCTGCAAGAATGAAGAAGATCCAATCAAAAATGAAGGAGCTAGAGTGGTCACAACATTATTCATTAATTTTTCACACGCTCAAGGGCAGCTAACTCCAAACACAGTGATGGAATCTTGCCGAAATTCAAACTCATCCGAGCTTTTATGGTTGGTCTTGTTACCTGCAAGAATGAAGAAGATCCATCCAAAAATGAAGGTACTAGAGTGGTCACATCATTTCTCCCATTATAAGTCTATGGGGATTTATCCAGACGCTCAAGGGCAGCTAACTCATAAGTCCCTGGTCGGATCCTGCCGAACTTCGAACCCAATCAAGATGTTATGGTTTCCCTCGTTACCTGCAAGAATAAAGAAGAACAAATCAAAAATGAAGGAGCTAGAGTGGTCACAAGATTTTCCCCATTATAACCCTATGGGAGCTATCTGTTGCCATGGAAACCAGAGTTCTGATCCGATCTTAACCAAAAGCTAATGCAGTCAATCCCCCACCCCAATGATGCTCCTGATGAAATTTGATTATGATTGGCCGGCTGGTTTCAGAGATATTCATGTTTGAAAGTTTGGACGCACGGACGGATGGACGCCGGCCCGAACCCATACTATAAGCTCACCCTGAGCCTTCGGCTCTGGTGAGCTAAAAGTTTTTTTGGTACTCTCTCTTAACTAAAGTCCTGAAAAAGATTCCTATCTTAACAATAAGCTCAATGAATTTAACCCGACTATAAAATCCTTATTGGTGGGTGAGTCCATTTCCAATCTAGGGTTGCTACATGGTATTTTCACTTTTATTCTATTGTTCATAGCAACCAACCAAAAACATGAGTTGGTTGATGTTACGATCGGAGGTTATATTCTGTTCTATTCATCTTCAGTATGAAAACCAGTTCTGGTACTGTTCTTTAGCCTGACTTTCTTTCTTTCACCAACATTATTTTACAACTAAATATGATTTCCTTATACTCAGAGCAAGGCTTCAGATTCTTTTCAAGATTGGTGGGCCGAAGTGACCCATGGAGCAAAAAATAGTGGGTCATTTTCTGAAATGATGGGCCCAAGCATATCAAGCTAACCACAGTTGACATTTGGATAGTATACTTTACCTACAAACTGACACAGACACTTGTATGCATATATGTATATTGGCTGAATGACGACCTGTCTTAAGAGGCCACTTAAAAAAGAAGACCAATTATCACTTAATGCAGGTCAAAAGTATTGCAGAATGCTCCAAGGGGAGCAACTCTGCAATCCTTTTGGCCTTCATTAAACTAACATTTGTAATTAAGATCTTTGTTTTTTTCTTGTTGGAAGCTTAAGACATGTTTAACTGTATTGACAACTGTTTTGTGGAGTCTGTAGACTCGCTGTATGATGAATATTTTTTATTAAAGTGAGATTTTTTCACAACTTAAAAGGATGGATCCTCTGGGCCCACTACCTTGGAAAGCTATGGGCCATATTTTGAAATCATGGGACAATGACCAGCTCCCACCATAAATCTGAAGGCCTGTCAGAGTGAGGTTTGAAGCCTGCTTTTAAACACACAAGTGCTGTATAATAACTAGCTTTACTGTGACTATTGAAAGTCATAGGTTTAAAGGTTCACCTGTTGGGAAAGGGCTGACCTCTTGACTCTCTTGTACGTGATGTTTTTTTTGTGTGTTTTGTCACTTTCCCATATGGTGCCCTGGGTCAGGTGCGGTACTTGATTGTATCGATTCCTAATCTTTGCCTTCTTCCTTACATTGTGCTATCCTCTCAGAACAAATTGGTTGGTTGCCCATTAGGTGTGCTATTTCGTATTAGACTATTTTGTTTAGCAAACAGTGGAGACCCTAATTTCAAGCCACATTCTGCAGTGTCTCACTCTGATCTGGATATGCTGTGCATACCGTGCACTAGGGCTGGCATGATAAGTCGAAATATCGGATAATAGGTAGATATACAATAGAAAAAGGATTATCGATATGAAAAATAAAAAATCAGTTACTTTTAATGGATGTTCTATTTATTTATTGAATTAAAATCCAAGCGTAATTGCCTTGTGTGATGTTTTGTTTAGATCGGAAGTGCATTGTCGTAAACAGTAGATGTGTATAAATTGTTGTAACGAAATAGTAAAATGTTGTACTCTGCAGGCTAACTCAACAACTGATTGTTAGAAAAAGTTATACATGTGCTTCTTTGTTTTAAAGAGTACAAAATTATGAAATGTACGTCATATGAACAATCTAACATGCAAGTTGTTTTTCTCCGCGGTTAAATTCGAGTTTAGAAGCTTTCAATTTTACCGACTTTTACAGTGGGTCTTATTTTACATAAAAGTGTTTGTGTCATGCATACTTGACTTCCTTTTGCATGACGTCATGCAACGTGAAGTTGACAACAACAAATGGCCGACTGCAGGTTTCTTTACCGACTTTGCCAATTTTGCCAATTTTCTTCCAGAAGAGTGGATGACGATTGTTATGAGCAAAGGGGCCAACTTTTATTTGAAACTTATTACCTTTTGAATATATAACACGTGCTACTTAGTGTTGTGTTGTGAAATGATTGGGAAATCAATGCCATTGACTATGCAAAAGTTGTTTAAACGTACCAAGACCTTCTATCAAAGTTGAGCGATTACTAATCGGTTATATATCAAAATGCAAGGATGGATTATCGATTATCATTTTGGCTTCGATTAATCCAGATCATAGTGAGACATTGCAGAATACGGTTAGGGTAGTACTCAGGCAGCCACTGTATTTAACTGTGACTCATAAAATGGATGCCTTGCTTATATGGGTTCAAGCTACAGCAAAACCTGTGTAAAACCGCCTCTCTCAAAAAGACCGAAAAATGTTTTTCAAGACCATTCTGCAATACTTTCGACTTTCATTAAACTACCAGTTGTCATTAAGACCTTTGTTTTGTCTATTTTTGAGTGGCGGTTTTACACAGGTTTTACTATAGTTACCTTTATCCCTCTCTTGTCTTCTGTTTTTACACCAAGCAGTCGCCTCAACAAGAAGTAAGATATAGTTAATTCTGTGTAGATATCTGGAAGAGCATCCACCGCTCCTAGTACTTGTCCCACCATTCTGTCAGCCCTACATAAGGTAGGATCAATCTTTGTACCAACACCTAGAACAGTAAAAGTATTGTTACGAATGTGTAGATATTGGAAAGATTTTGTTTGTTTGTTTGTTTTGTTACTTTATGTTCCAAGTCAACAACTATGGTCATGGCGGGACAGTCAGTTCACCTAACCACACTTTTTCCTGGGCAAGCTTGAACAAGCAGTTAAGCAGTTCTTCATGCACATACTTTCGCATGTAACTGACAATGATTCAGCCGAAGGGAGGAGAATGACCGTAGAAATTATTTCATGATCAATCTCCACTAAAGTATGGGACAAGGCCGGGAGTCTAACTCGCGACCCCTGGATCTGAAGTCAGACTCGCATCTGTTGTCAGACACGTTACCGACTGCGCTGTACGGCCTGGTATTGGAAAGATATCTCCTAGAACCTGACCAAATCCTATCAGCATAGAACATATGGATGAAAGTTGGAAATTTCCAAAATCCTGAACTTAGGTTAAAACTTTGTTTTATTTGTATAATATATGACAAGTATACAAAGCAACACAGAATATGATTACAATAAAACCACTATACAAATGGGATTCAGAAGAAAGTCAAATGACTTATTTGAACCTGTATCACAAAATCCTGAACTTTAGAGATTCAAACTTAAAACTTGCAGTAAGCCTACAAATATTAACAATTTTAAGTTTAAATGTTCAAATGTCTTCTAATAAATTGAAAATAACTCAGGAAAACTATCATAATTTGCCTAATTTAGGATTTCGAGGGATCAGGCCTGACAAAATGTCTTTTGAACTTGACTTTCAAAATCCTGAATACAGGAATAATCCTGAAAACTTTTACCTGTGTAGAACAATTTCTTTTTCAGGCAGTTTGGTATTTCACTACGTAGGACAATATGAGTATTTAGAGTGTGTTTTTCTGCATATGCATAGGGCCAGTTAAGCAAAAATAATTTGCATAAAATTGCGATGATTTTCATTCATCAGTTTAAACATGTGTTTTGGGTACTCAAAAGAACCGTCTCATTGAGAGGTTTTTTTTGAGTACCCACAACATATGTTTTGGTTGAGAAATAAGAAAAATGATTTTTAGTTACGCACTTTTTTCTGGGGGCCTGATATGAACTGCCACCGGAATTTTTTTACCAAACCAGTTTTTGGCAAAATGACCTAGTACTTTTAGCTGACATAGAAAGCTAAAGTGACTTATTTCCAGTACAATAGACCCTACTGAGGAAATTCTATAGGTTTTAGGCTTGAAATCTGTATCGACCTAGAAAATATTCCATGACAAAGGTCAAAATCCCCGTGGGGATTTTTCCCCATGCGAAAAATTTCCCCGCAGGGATTTTCGAAAATTCTAAAACTCATCTTTTTATTCAAATATGACAAGATCTCATGTTAATGGTGTGTAAAAATGAATGTCCACCAGTAATATCAATTTTTCATTTTTCCCTGCAGGGATTTTTAAAACATCTGTTAAAGGGTCTAAAATCAAGCTTAGGTTTACTCTTGCAATCTGTTTGACACACTTGAGTATGTTTTAAGTAATTGGTACAGATATCTCGTCAGTTGGCCATAATGGAATAGATCAGCTCCAGCAGTGAATTGTTGAGTAATAATTCACTGTTTCGAGGTCAGTTTTAAAGATCAAATCATGAGTGTGCAGCACGAGTGATTTATCTTCTTACAACTGACCGATAAACAGTGAATTATTACTCAACAATTCACACACTAGAACTGATCTATTTCAATTTTAACACACAATAAATGATGAAAACACCTTTGAAGTCTTCAGCTTTTTCCAACTTTCTGTCCATTGCACTGAAGAAATCCCGCCAATAGTTGGACAGTGTCGCATTTGTTTACATGTAATTGTTACGTCTTTCAAGTGTAAAATTGGCGTTTGACCGTCTAAGGCCATGACTGACGTCATTTTGAAGTTACAAATGATGTCAGCTAGTGCGCGCATTCTTCGCGTTTCAAAACTGTGAATTATTGTTAGATATATCACGTTTTTTTAGCATTGACACTGTAGCAAGTTGTGTTAGAATTAAAGATTTAACTCTTTGCATGCTGGATAATTTTGCACGCTTCTTTGTTGTCTATGGACTTCTTTTCTAAATTGATATTTTAAAAAAATTCTTAAACCAATATCATCAGAGTGTCAAACCGTTTGGATCAGGATTAAGCCGACATTTTGTCTGGCCTGATCTGGGTCCAAAACTGTTTGCAAAGGTTATCAGCAGATGACAAAGGGTTTATCCTTGAAGCCCCAAGAAAAAAAATGCATCTGAAAATGTCGTCTGCTGAAGTCGTCTGCTGCAAATAATTGCCTAACATTACTGACAAATTAAGTATAGAAGCAAACAGCGTGGACCCAGAACAGACTGCTCCTATAGGAGCAGTCTGTTCTGGGTCCACCCTGTTTGCCATAGAGGCTTCTTAAACATTTCAGCAGACGAGAAAAGCAGACAACTTTTGTTGCGATTGGCGCATTAAGGGTTAAAATCAATCACCTATAAGACCGCCAGGTACTGCATACTGTAACTCATTCTGCTCAGCAAACAGGGAAACTATTTTTGACTTGATAGGTTTACATGTCAGTTTGCCTTCTTGATCTTTGGAGACCATACCTGGCCGTACTTCAATTTCTTGACCCACCTACAAGATAATCACATTACTACCATAAGTAACCGTTAAATATTCGTTTGAGCGGATCCATTATACGAAAGAGCAGATTTATTTTTACAAAAGAGCGGAGAATCATAAGGCAAAAGAGCTACTGTTTGAATCAATAAAATGAGCGAATTTTCCAGGTAAACATCCTGATGCACAGGCGGATCAAGGATTCCTGGAAAGGGGGTTCATATGTTTAAAAGATGTTGGTTTCCCTTTGTGGATTTTATCTCATTTATCTTAAATATTCAATAAAAATGAAATAATTTGGTCTCATCGAGACCAAATTATTTCATTTTCATAGAATATTTAATAGCGGGAAGGATGGGGCGAACCCCCTGAACTCCCCCTGAATTCGCCACTGTAATGCACTCAAAATCACCTATTAAGGACTGGGCAATGTTGGCCATTACAGGTAATACGACTGAGCGAATACTTATTTAAAGGTCATTACCTGGCAAATTCGCTCGTTTGAATCTTTTATCCATCCGCTCTTTTCACTGTATGGTTCTCCACACATTTCAAACTCTGTCATGGTATGATTTCTGCTCAAACGTAATTGGCCCAAATATCCAATCAAGCAGTGAGTACATGGGTGAAAGTTCAAAATTTCCAAAATCCTAAACAATAGAAATTCAAATTCTTAAACTTGAATGATGCCTACAAACATGAATAATTTCATGTTTAAATGGTTATGGGACCTGAGGCTGAGAATGAGACAGTTGCATTTAGGAGCACGAGTTTTAAATAACATAACCAAGGTAACTTTAAGAAATAAAAGCAAGGTCTTTTAACATCATAAAGAGCTAGCAACTTTAACATAAATATTTATGTGAGTTATTTAAAATTTGCAAATTTTTGGAAACAAGTTGAGCTTTTAAAAAGAATTATGTGTCAAAGCAGTTATTTTTTGAGTTTCAAATAATTTTGTCCATATATAACAGTGCAAGATTTCTTTATGATAAGGGAAATCTTGCCAAACTTGCCTGTTCTCTCTATCTTACCCAACACTTTTTACAACCCCCAAAAAATAATCTGAAAGCGCTCTGGCAAGGGGGACCTTAGCTGAAAATTTACGGAAACCAAGAGACAGCCCAACACTCCCTCTTAAAGTCTTTAGGGAGGGGATATACTAAGGCCTCAAGTAATGGAGATTCTATATAGCTGCCATATTTGTAATATAATTTGTTTCACTGTCATCTATTTTCCTCCAGGGCCCCCAAAATATGGACCCAGATCAGACTTCTTATGGAATAAACTGATCAAGGTCACAATCTTGAGGCATTGGATGCTAGACAAATATTGCTGAAACACTTACCGTTAAACAAGAAAAATGAAACTTATTGCTTAATGACCCTTCTCCATTAGGGAAGTCTGATCTGGGTCCACAATGTTTGCTCATACCTCTTTGCTAACTTTGGATCATTGAATAGATATCAGAAGGACTCAATAAAAAGTGAAAAGCAGTATATTTCATCACTTTCAATTTTTAGATTGTTTAACAAAGAGTTGAACATAAACATGTTCTTAAAAATAAACACAAAAACCTGTGTACATGTACCTAAGCATTGCAAACAACATCACACTTTAAAAATAGAGTAGCATTTTTGGCACTGCACATACAATTTGACTACCACAAATTAGGCCTGTGACTTCCAAACCTCAAAGGGTGGAAGTCATGACTTCCTGTTTCAAAAAGTTAGTGCAAGCACTGGACAACTCTTATATACATAGATCCAGATAAGGAAATTTTAATTGCGTAAAATCTTAATTATTTTCTTACCCATTAATTTATACATGTGTTTTGAGACAGTTCTTTTGAGTACCCACAACATATGTTTTGGATGAGAAATAAAGAAAATAATTTTCTAATATGCACTCTTATCAGGAGGGCTGTATATATGACACTGATAATGTACACCTACCTTGAGTACTCCTTTGAGAATACTGCCTCCTGCCACACCTCCCTTCAGTTCATCCACTTCACAGCCTGGCTTGTTCACATCAAATGATCTGATTGACATTGATATGACATTGATAATGTACACCTACCTTGAGTACTCCTTTGAGAATACTGCCTCCTGCCACACCTCCCTTCAGTTCATCCAATTCACAGCCAGGCTTGTTCACATCAAAAGATCTAATAACTGAAATAACACATATGACATATTCAGCAATACCAACATTTCCTATCAATTCTGTAGCATAGATCCTGCCACAGCTCCCTTCAGTTCATCCACTTCACATTCAGGCTTGTTCACATCAAATGATCTGATTACTGAAATAGCACATATAACATAATCAGCAATACCAAACTTCATATCAATTGTGTAGCATGGATCCTGCCACACCTCCCTTCAGTTCATCCACTTCACAGCCAGGCTTGTTCACATCAAATGATCTGATTACTGAAATAACACATATGACATATTCAGCAATACCAAACTTCATATCAATTGTGTAGCATGGATCCTGCCACACCTCCCTTCAGTTCATCCACTTCACAGCCAGTCTTGTTCACATCAAATGATCTGATTACTGAAATAACACATATAACATATTCAGCAATACCAAACTTCATATCAATTGTGTAGCATGAATAAATTCCACTTCACAGCCAGGCTTGTTCACATCAAATGATCTGATTACTGAAATAACACATATGACATATTCAGCAATACCAAACTTCCTATCAATTGTGAAGCCTGGATACTGCCACACCCCCCTTCAGTTCATCCACTTCACAGCCAGGCTTGTTCACATCAAATGATCAGATTACTGAAATAACACATATAACATATTCAGCAATACCGAACTTCCTATCAATTGTGTAGCATGGATACATTCCACTTCACAGCCAGGCTTGTTCACATCAAATGATCTGATTACTGAAATAACACATATAACATATTCAGCAATGCCAAACTTCCTATCAATTGTGTAGCATGAATAAATTCCACTTCACAGCCAGGCTTGTTCACATCAAATGATCTGCTTACTGAAATAACACATATAACATATTCAGCAATACCAAACTTCCTATCAATTGTGTAGCATGGATCCTGCCACACCCCCCTTCAGTTCATCCACTTCACAGCCAGGCTTGTTCACATCAAATGATCTGATTACTAAAATAACACATATAACATATTCAGCAATACCAAACTTCTTATCAATTGTGTAGCATGGATCCTGCCACACCCCCCTTCAGCTCATCCACTTCACAGCCAGGCTTGTTCACATCAAAAGATCTAATAACTGAAATAACACATATGACATATTCAGCAATACCAAACTTCCTATCAATTGTGTAGCATGGATCCTGCAACACCTCCCTTTAGCTCATCCACTTCACAGCCAGGCTTGTTCACATCAAATGATCAGATTACTGAAATAGCACATATAACATAATCAGCAATATTGAACTTCCTATCAATTGTGTAGCATTGATACATTCCACTTCACAGCCAGGCTTGTTCACATCAAATGATCTGATTACTGAAATAACACATATAACATATTCAGCAATACCAAACTTCCAATCAATTGTGTAGCATGAGTACATTTGTGCTGACTCATCCCATTCTTTTCAGCTCAAAGGTGTATCAAAGGGAGCGCAGTGGCTCAGTGGTAGAGTGCTTGACTCGAGACTGAGGGGCTGTGGGTTCCAGCCTCATCGGTGTCACTGTGTTTTGTCCCTGAGCAAGACACATTAATCCTAGCTTAGTACTCGTTCAACCCAGGAAGACCCATCCCTATATAACTGAAAGATTGTTGATGGGACATAAAGAATCAAATCAAACAAAATCAAAGGTATGCAAATTTAGAAATGACCAAAATACCTTTTAGCATAACATTTATATATGAAAACAAGTGATGTGTTTGTGCCACACAAATAAAGAAATGACCAAAATACTTGTTAGCATAACATTTATATATGAAAACAAGTGATGTGTTTGTGCCACACAAATATCGAAATGATCAAAACACTTGTTAGCATAACATATATATATGAAAACAAGTGATGTGTTTGTGCCACACAAATATATAAATGGCCAAAATACTTGTTAGCATAACATTTATATATGAAAACAAGTGATGTGTTTGTGCCACACAAATATAGAAATGACCAAAATACTTGTTAGCATAACATTAATATAGGAAAACAAGTGATGTGTTTGTGCCACACAAATATAGAAATGATCAAAATACTTGTAAGCATAACATATATATATGAAAACAAGTGATGTGTTTGTGCCACACAAATATAGAAATGACCAAAATACTTGTTAGCATAACATTAATATAGGAAAACAAGTGATGTGTTTGTGCCACACAAATATAGAAATGATCAAAATACTTGTTAGCATAACATTTATATATGAAAACAAGTGATGTGTTTGTGCCACACAAATATAGAAATGATCAAAATACTTGTTAGCATAACATTTATATATGAAAACAAGTGATGTGTTTGTGCCACACAAATATAGAAATGACCAAAATACTTGTTAGCATAACATATATATATTAAAACAAGTGATGTGTTTGTGCCACACAAATAAAAAAATGACCAAAATACTTGTTAGCATAACATTTATATATGAAAACAAGTGATGTGTTTGTGCCACACAAATAAAAAATGACCAAAATACTTGTTAGCATAACATATATATATATTAAAACAAGTGATGTGTTTGTGCCACACAAATAAAAAAATGACCAAAATACTTGTTAGCATAACATATATATATTAAAACAAGTGATGTGTTTGTGCCACACAAATATTGAAATGACCAAAATACTTGTTAGCATAACATATATATATATATTAAACAAGTGATGTGTTTGTGCCACACAAATAAAAAAATGACCAAAATACTTGTTAGCATAACATATATATATATATTAAAACAAGTGATGTGTTTGTGCCACACAAATATAGAAATGACCAAAATAGTTGTTAGCATAACATTTATATATGAAAACAAGTGATGTGTTTGTGCCACACAAATATAGAAATGACCAAAATACTTGTTAGCATAACATATATATATGAAAACAAGTGATGTGTTTGTGCCACACAAATATCGAAATGATCAAAACACTTGTTAGCATAACATATATATATGAAAACAAGTGATGTGTTTGTGCCACACAAATATAGAAAGGACCAAAAAACTTGTTGTTAGCATAACATTTTTATATAAAAACAAGTGATGTGTTTGTGCCACACATATATAGAAATGACCAAAATACTTTCTTGTTAGCATAACATTTATAAATGAAAACAAGTGATGTGTTTGTGCCACACAAATGCACCTGGAGCACATGCAATTTCCTGGTGTTTTTATTTTGTTTGCTTGTTTGATTTAATTCTTTATGTCCCATCAACAATCTTTCAGTTAAACAGGGACTGGTCTTCCTTGGTTGGACCAGTACTAAGCTAGGATATATGTGTCTTGCTCAAGGACCACAACGCAGTGATGCCAGTGAGGCTCTAACCCGCGGTCCCTCGGTCTTGAGTCAAGCACTCAACCACTGAGCCACTGCGCTCCCTCGTGATTTTATTTTATTTTATTATATTTTTATATATTTGAAAAACTCTCCCCACCAACATAAACCTCCTAGTAGAATGGGGTGGTCTTATGAGTCATTATACAGTAAACCCCGTCTTAAGCTGCCACTCAAAAATAGACAAAACAAAGGTATTAATGACAAACGGTAATAAGTGATGTTTTCGTGCCACACAAATGCACCTGCAGCACATGTAATTTGCCGTTTTTTTAGTTTGTTTTTTATAATTGTATTATATTTTTGTATATTTGAAAAACTCTCCCCACCCACATAAACCTCCTAGAAGGAAGTGGTGGTCTTATGAGTCATTATACAGTAAATCCTGTCTTTAGCGGCCACTCAAAATAGACAAAAGAATGGATCGGCAAGTCAACAAGCATTCTCAAAGCCTTGCCTGGTAAACTTAATATCAAATGACACTCACCTAGCATTCTCTATTTCTCAACCCAAACATATGTTTTGGATATTACATTACAGGGATTCAGTTTGGCATCAGCCTTAGTCCGAAAATAGTTCCAGATGTCTGCGAGTTTGCTGACCATCTTGGATAATTTGTCAGAGGCAATTTTCGTAAGTGCACACTGTATGGTAATGCACAGTGATGTAATAGTGTTTTGCTTTGTAAAACGATCGTTGATTGGCCGGATTATTGTATTAAGGTTCACAGTTAACTGGTCATTTTCAGAGCTTTTTTTTTTAATATCTCCAGAAAAAACAGTAGAACTAGAGAGGTAAACCAACAGTCTGTATTAAATCTTTATATATTTCATCATTTCCCTCAAAATATAAACATGACAATCACTTTTAACAGAGTCACTCTCAAAAAAAACAAAAACAGAGCCTCAAAAATATGTATTATTTTTTCTACTTAAAATATAATATTGAGAGTCGTCAGATAAAATAAAAAAAAATACTTTTTGAAATAATGTTTTCCTACTTTTCGGAAAATAACAGAAGGAGAATTTGTTAAACAACTAATAAAAGAATTCTGCCCGAATTGGTCTATTTAATCCTGTTGATGTTTTATCATCTCTTGATTTCACTCCATCATCACCTGAGCAGCCATCTTCCATGACTAATGTGTCCTGTAGCGGCCGTTAATAGTGGCAAAAACAGTACCCCACCCCACTTCCACCGTCCAACCAGCTCCGGCCTCATCATAAAATAACTAGAGGACCTGAAGGTCCTGAAGTGCTCACCTTATCGGCTTAATAATGTTTAAATAAGGCGAGGTCAACTCAGGCTTATTATTTAAACATATTTTGTTTGAGTATGGTGGCCATTTTGGTCAACTGACCTAAATATATTCATATACATGATTTCCACTTAAACAATTATAGAAATATGAACATTTTAAGATTTTTCCAATATAAATGCATAAAGATCACATGTAAATGCTGTAAAAAAAGGTCAAGGTAAACCCAGATTCATCATTTGTGCATACCTGGTAGTGCACACATCCCTATTGCTACATTCAAAGTCCCAACATCATTTGCCTTTTAGATCCAGAGAAGAAGATATTTCAAGGGTTTTTACCTTATATGGGCATGGCGCCCATCTTAGACATTGGAACATTAAAAATCATTATTAATTTACTCCCCTCAACTTAAGAAGTCTTCATATGAAATTTGAAATCAATTGACCCATTGGTTTCTAAGAAAACTATGTTTTAATATATTGATGGGACTCTTATATAAGCAACACTGGCTGAAAGGTCAAAGGTCAACTTTGACCTCTGGAACTAATTTATAGCCATTGTCTCATCAGGTTTAACATATCAAGAGAGAATAATGACTTAGGCTTCAACAGTATTCAAAAAATCAACTTTTGAAAATGTTTCAAATTTAAAAGCATTAGGAAGCAAATTTGACCTTGATGTTAAGTAGGTTAAGGTCAACCTAGGAACATCATTTGAACAACCTTGGTAAGCCCCACATCCCAAATGTTACATACCAAGTCCCAAGGTCGTCAGCCTTTTGGTTCTGGAGAAGATCTTTAAACGGTTTTTACCATATATTGGTATGTCGACCATCTTGGTCATGTGACCAATTCAAATTGTAAAAATTTTGACTAACTTATCGTAAGGAGTCTTCATATGAAATTTGAGTTTAATTGGCCTAATTGTTTCTGAGTAAACTATGTTTTAATATATTTGTTGGACTCCAATATGAGCGAACTTGGCTGAAAGGTCAACCTTTGCCTTTGGAACTTATTTACAGTCATTGTCTCATTAGATTGAACATATCTAGTGATTATAATGACTTTGGTTTCAACAGTTTTCAAATAATGATCTTTTAAAAAAATCCCATTTAAATGCATTAGAAAGTCAATTTGACCTAGACATTAAGTAGGTCAAGGTCAACCTAGGATCATCATTTGAAAAAAATTGGTAGGCCCCACATCCCCAATGCTACATACCAAGTCAGCGACCTGGTTCTGGAGAAGAAGATTTTTAAAGGGTTTTTACCATATATGGGTGTGGCGGCCACCTTAGCCATGTGACCAGAATCATTTGCGCAGACTTCTGTTGCCCGATCCTAAGGAGTCTCCATATAAAATTTGAGTTCAATTGGCCTAGTGTTTTCAGAGGAGAAGATGTCTGAATATGTTGACGGACGGACGGGCAAAGGACAACAGAGTCACTGGTATACTAATAGCTCACCTCGGAGCCTTCTGCTCAGGTGAGCTAAAAAGCCAGCCAACCATTCAGGCCGCACTTACGATCCAAAATGGTGGTAGAACATCCCCTGGTTTCAATATGATACTGCAGAAATAGTTTTAACTTTTTAAATCTGTTAAATGGGTCCAGAAAATTGCATTCACCAGGGGTAGCTCAAAACAATGGAATAACACCAAAACTCAAATGACCATCAAACAGCAATGATTGCACCAAGTATAGAAAAGGATATAAAATGCTGAAAAGAATGCTCATTTAAAATCTAGAAAGGCAGATGGCAATTTTCAGTTAATGGTGGAAAAAATGATTGTGCAAAGAAATGTCCTAAAAATATCAAATGTCCAAACAATATTGGGGCTATTTTGGACAAAATGTCCGAAGTAAATTTCAGTCCAGCTGACTCCCTGTCCAAAGAACAGTTCTTTTGAGCACCCAAAACACATATTTAAATTGATAGGTAAGGATATAATTACAATTTTAGGCTCAAAAATTTTCCTTATTTGTTCCTAAGTATTTGGTTAAGTTGTCAACAAAGAAATGCATACATATTAAACTTCACAGAATTCTAGGTTCTGGCACACCTCCCTAGATAACCAAACACATAACTGCATGAATGAATGAATAAATAATTTATTTAATAAAGTTTCATCACTGTATACAATACAATTAATCAAAATATACATATTATAAACAATAATGGAGGGGTGTGGTACAAAAAATATTAAGCATGACAAGGCCAAACAAAAAAAAATAAATGTGTTTCTGGTAACAGGTCTGAAAATTTAAGGTAGGGTAGGCACACATATCTTTTTCTGTTTTTTTTTTCTAGATTTTTTTTTAAATTTTATGCATTTTGAAAGGCATTACACCTTTCAAAATGCATAGAATTATAGTTTTTCCAGAAAACCTGAAAAAATTCTAGGTTTCACCAGTAAATTTAGGTAGGGTCCCCTAAACAGAGGTATTTTTTATTTGGCCCAAGGCTTAATGCTGGCCTGATTTTGCTCAAAAAAAGTTTCCTAACATCAAGATTTTCTGTGAAACCAAAATTCATACCTATCAGTAATAATGCTGCATCCATTACAGCTGCACCTTTCAACATGGTTGCCATAAGAATACCCTGCCCTGGGCAGTCAACAAATGACACATGCCTGAAAAATAAAACTGGATAATTTATTGACAGAATTAATGCTTCAACTGTGCCGATTTTTAACATTTTCAATTTGGTAAAAAAGTAAACATGAATATGTTAACTTTTTGTGGACAAGAAACCCCTAAACAGATACATAGGGCCAGTTAAAAATTTTTTAGCTTTAATATGTGATTATTTTCTTACCCATCAATTAAACATATGCTACGAACCAAGACAGTTCTTTCGAGTACCCACAACATATGTTTTGGTTGAAAAATAAGAAAAATAATTTTCTGATATGCACTCTTATCTGGAGGCCTGAAGCATGAATATGTAAACCTTTTGTTGACAATAAACCCCTAAACAGAGACATAGGGACAGATAAGCATTTTTTAGCGTAAAATTGTGATTATTTTCTTACTCATCAATTTAAACATATGTTTTGGGTGCTCTAAAGAAACGCCTCATTGAGACGGTTCTATTGAGTACCCACAACAAATGTTTTGGTTGAGAATTAATAGTCCGGTAGAAAACCAGAATGACCTGGAACTTGCAAAAATGCATGGTTTTAAAGTTTTTTTTTCTTTGTTGATTCTCGTTGTTGAGACATTTTACTTGATGAATCCAACTGATGCCACTCTAGCATCGTTGAGCGTTTTGAAATATTCAAGATGGCGTCCAAGATGGCCGTCAGCTAGGCTCCTAAGGCCTATATGACCATCATACTCAATCAAAAGCATTTTAATTTTGACTTTTTATGGATGTTTCAGTGGCTAAATGTTACAACCAATTAAAATGGAACATTATTTTGATTCAGAAGGTTGAAATATTAAAGAGGCGTCCAAGATGGCCGTCAGTTAGGTTCCTAAGATCTGTTGACTAAAAACTCGATATAAAGGATTTTAATTTTGACTTTTTTATCGATGCTTAGAGACCTACTAATACAAATGATTAAAGTGAAGCATTCACGGGTTTGATTCACAAGGTTGAAATATTAAATATTGTCTCCAAGATGGCCTCCATTCAAAGCAAAATTCAACCTGAAATCAAATTCGCAGTAAGTAACTATTTTCTGATAGTTTTTGGTTGTATTTGAAAAACTTGACATGTTATTGTTGTTTTTCAGCGTTGTAAAATATTTCAGATGACGTCCAAGATGGCAGCAATAACAGGGTGGGGAATCACGTGGTTTTCACTATGATACACTGCAGGGAAAAAATAACAGACTCTTATTTTTCGTAATGGTAATGTTTTTGTCTTTGTTCTGGGAATCGTATCTATCAATCCCTGCACCATGCACTTTCCAGACCACTTTTGGCCGGATCTGATAATACCATGATATCATATTATTCTCATAAAATTCCTACTTCGGGAAAACATTTCTTCCAAAAATAAAGTGATAAATGAAAGGGTAAACCGAACGGACGATATCACTGAAAACTTTATGTCAGAGTGTTTGATCAAAGTACAAACCTTTTTTAATCAATATGCGGAATAAAATAAAAAATTTCACACAATAAAAATACTTATGGAGTGTAGTGTATCAGCACAAAAAACAACCCCTGAGTTAGATATCTGCATGCTGCAGATGATCGTTACCATCTTGCCTGCTGGTAGGTACGGGCCTGCTTGCCTAGTGCAATTGTAACAACCATTACTAATCTTCTGGTCTGTTGCAAGTGCAACAAACAGCACAGATGGTTGGTTATTGCTATAACAAATGTGAATGCTGGTCTGGTGCAAGTGTATCAGACATGCATGCTTCTAAGCACAAGTTTACAGATATGACTGCTGGTTAGATGCAACTGTTAAAGACATGGGAAATGGCCGGATGCAATCGTTACAGATATGGCTGATGGTCGGATGCAAATGTAATATGCATGGATCCTGATAAGATGAAACTATAACAGACATGCATGCTGATAGTATGCAACTTATAAAGACATGGCTTCTAGTCAGGTGCAACTGTAAAATACATGCATGTTGGTCTGGTGCAATTTTGCTTACCAGCCCGTTAGTTGGGTACGAGCATAGGGACATAACTGCAGGTCTGAGGCAAGTACAACATATATACCTGCTGGTTCAGCCACACAACTACAGATGTGCTTGTATGTCAGTTGCAACTGATTCACCCATATCTGCTGGTAGATGCAACTCTAACAGACATGCATGCTGGTCGAGTTTAGTGTAACCAACGTGCCAGGTGGTCGGGTGCAACTGCAACAAACATGCCTGTTGGTTCAAAGCAACGTTTACAACATGGGTACTGCAACATGCCTGCTAGTCTCGTGAAGCCGTAACAGACATAACTGCTTGGTTTCAGACATGTGTGCGGGTCCAGTGCCACAAAATTAATTATGCCTAATGGTAAATATGTCTGCTGACCCTGTGGTAATGATGCTTGGCAGCTTGTTGGGAGAAAGTAGAACAGACATGCACACTGGCCGGATGTAACTTGAACAGACATGCCTGCTGATCCAGTGCATTAGTACCCATCATTCCTGTTTGCTGGGTTCAATTGTAACATACATTATTGCTGGTGCGATGTAACTAACATGAATGACTGCTCGCCCAGAGTCTTGTTAAGCGGCAAGTGTGCTGGTTCAGTACCACATTATTAAACATTCGTGAAGTTAAGAAGGTCGGAAATGATGAGCTGGTGGCATTACACGGCCACTGTTCAGTGAAACTACAACAGATATGCCTGTGGACTTGGTACTATTCAATCAAACATGCCTCCTGGTCCATTGGAAATCAAAGAGAGCTACTTGACCGATGCCCCTGCATCAGACATGCCAACTTTCACTGTGAAACTTTATCAACCAAGACTGTTACATTGTCAATACAACATACATGCCGTGTAGAGAGTTGCTATATTGCTGCAGCTGCAGCATATATGCCTGCTGGCCTAGTGTTATTCTCACAAACACCGCTGCTGTTCAAACATGCCTACTGGTTGAGTGCTGCTGCTAGATGGAAGATTGCTGGACTGTGGCCACTCAATCAGCATGCCTGCTGACCTTTTGTCACTCAATATTGCATGTCTGCTGGCGCTGTGCTTCTCTATCTGCTATACTGTGATATAGTGTCTCACTACCAGCTGTGCCTGCTGGTGTGGTGCTTCATTATAGGGCATGCCTTTTGGTTTGGTACCTCACTATCAGCCATTCCTATTGGTGTGGTGCCTCACTGTAGGTCATGTCTTCTGGTGTGGTGCCTCACTGTAGGTCATGCCTGTTGGCGTGGTACCTCACTATAGGCCATGCCAGCTGGTCCGTTTTGCACTTCAACAGACATTTTGACTAGTTGAGTGCAGACGGAAGAGAGATGGTTACATGTCTTGTGCTACTCTTACAGAGGTACCATTACATCATACATGTCGCTGATCCGGTGCCACTCTCAGATATGACTGCTTGTTCAGTGCAACTATATCAAACATGCATGCTGGCTTCATTTATTCAGATACATGTGTTTGCAAAGTGGTTCTCCATCCAGCAAATATCTGGTATGTTATAAAATCCACTAGACATGCCTATAGGTTAGGTGTGGCTACCACGGGTCTGTAAAACTTATCAGCTACCATCCTGGACGCCATTTTGAAAATATCGAATACTGAGTGAGACATAAGCTGCATCCCTGGGATGCTACAAAGATGCTGTCTGTAACCCAAGAATCAGTAAAATCAGCATTTTGCATGCAAATTCCTGGAGTTTGCCAGTCTCAGGGAAAATTTTCTTATATTTTTGTAATAAACTGCCATTTTGGCGGCCATTTTGTCTAAATTCTTATTTTATTTTTATCAACTAGATTCCAACGCCATAGCTAACAATTGAAGGGGAAAATGGGCTTGAGACATTTTTCCATCTCACACGTTTTTTAACTTATAATTGGCGTCCATCTTGGACGCCATCTTGAATATATCCAAATGCTCAATGATGCCAGTGTGGCATCACTCGGATTTTTCAAGGACAACATATGCACTACCAGAATCAACAAAGAAAAAAAGTTTAAAATAAAGTTCCTGGTCCTCCCAAAATTTGCCCAAATTCGGCTGGACTATAAGGAAAATAATTTTCTGGTACACACTCTTATTTGGAGGCCTGAAGCATGAATATGTAAACCCTTAGTAAAGCAGAAACCCCTAAACAGAAACCCCTAAACAGATACATAGGGCCAGTTAAGAAATTTTTAAGCGTAAAATTGTGATTATTTTCTTACCCATCAATTTAAACATATGTTTTGGGTGCTCAAAAGAACTGTCTCATCAAGACGGTTCTTTTGAGTACCCACAACATTTGTTTTGGTTGAGAAATAAGAAAAATAATTTTCTGGTACGCACTCTTATCTGGAGGCCTGAAACATGAATATGTTACCCCTTGTAGGCAAGAACCCCTAAACAGTTACTTTGGCAAACAGCGATGCCCACGATAAAATGCCACATTATGCGGCATTTCATCAGGGTCTGCACTGTTTGCTAAGAGGAAATAGATCTTCAGTGTGAAGAATATATTTTTTTGAAAATTGTAGCCTGTCATCACTCAATATATACAATGGACCATCCATTTTGAGGGATTAAATTGGTTTTAGCTATTTCAGGGTTGGTAGTCACATGGTTTTTGTTTGGATACACTGCACGGAAAAATGTCTGACTTCTTTTCCACCATGATGTTTTAAGCGAAGTCAGTAGAGATTTTTCCATGTTTTTCATCTTTACCCAGAAAGTTATACACCATTATCCAGCACACATTTTTCCAGATCTAACAATGACAGGATATCCCTCAGCTTCTTATTTTGAGTAGGCTCTGTCACAAAATTTTTAGTTGTGAAGATTGAGCCTGAATTATAAGAAATAAACTTCACAGACAACGGTTATTTTCTTTGTGGCAAAGTCTGTACTCAAAGTAAGAAGCTTAAAGAGGATTTCCTGGTAGTGATTGATCATGAAAATTGTGGGCTGGAAAATGGTGTATAACTTTCTGGGTATAGATGAGAAAACATAGAGAAATCTACTCACATTCGATCAGAATATCCATGCAGTGTATTCAAAATCTGTGCAGTGTATCCAAACAACCGTGCAGTATATCCCAACAAAAAACCACTTGACTACCCACCCTGTATTTGTAGAGGGTCACCTTGGCAACATTTCTGTGAAGTTTGGTTACAATTGGCCGAGAGGAATTGTTATTTAAAGCAAATTATTGATGCTGGATAATCCACAATGACGCACGCCAGACCACTGACTGATCTCAACAGCACACTTAAAGCACTTCATGATCAGGTGAGCTAAAAACAGGCACAAATTTCTTGTGAAAATGTCCCACTTATGCCAAACAAAGTCGGTCAATTTGAAATATTATGAGCTGAATGGCACAAACAATTTCAAGCCACCAAACTCAAAGGGGAGTGCAGTGGCTCAGTGGTAGAGTGCTTGACTTGAGACCGAGAGGCCGCGGGTTCGAGCCTAACCGGTGTCACTGCCTTGTGGTCCTTGAGCAAACCACATTTATCCTAGCTTAGTATTGGTTCAACCCAGGAAGACCTGTTCCCTGTTTAACTGAAAGATTGTTGATGGGACATAAAGAATCAAATCAAACAAACAAACCAAACTCAAAGCTTTCCATTTCATGTATTACAGGTATTTAAAAACTTTAATACTTGAAATCATCAAACAGCCATTTTAACAAAATTTCAAAGTCCATAATAACAGACTATAAAGTATATTTCATGATGCTCAAACAAATACAAATAATTGAAACAGATTCTCTCTGTCCGATCCAGAGAGCAGGCCTCCAGACAACAGGGCGTATTTGAAAATATTTTTCTTATTTCTCAACCAAAACATGTGTTGTGGGTACTCAAAAGAACCGTCTCAATACGACGGTTCTTCTGAGCACCCAAATCACATGTTTAAATTGATTGGTAAGGAAAAAAATGCAATTTTAGATGCACTAACTATCTTTATCTGGACCTATGATAGAAGCCAGAACAGACTTAACAGTATGCAACAAAGTGATAAGTTTAAATAGAGGATCTTACATTAGCACTAATGTTTTATTACATTTATTAAACGAGTTGGAGAAAAGCGATAAAATGTGAGGTTTGCCGAGCATTTTATCATTTTTTCAAGAGTTACACAGGTTTAGATAAGCAAAAATGTTCAGCGTAAAATTGTAAATATTTTCTTACCCATCAATTTCAACATATGTTTTGGGTGCTCAAAAGAACGGTCTCATTGAGACATTACTTTTGAGTACCCACAACATATGTTTTGGTTGAGAAGGAAGAAAATTAAATTTTCGTTACACATTCTTAAATAAAGTCCTGGAGTTTAATAAATTCAACAATACAGAGGAACGAATGTTAGATTCTATTTATCATATGACTAAGATTACTTTGAAATCTCATTTCTGTCGTAAAAATGTTATAATTTTGTCATTATGTACGCAACGTTGTTATGGACGTCATAACATTTCCGGAAAATCTTTAAACCACTAGGGGTTTATCGATTTTATTGCATGGTGTTATTTCACTCCAAGAGGCGTCATCATAGGATAAAGTCTATTTCAGTGTAATTAGCCAAGATGGTATATTGTTAAGTTGGACTGGACCATGTGGTCTAATGTATTTAACCTAAGATACAGAAATGATTCCTCTTGTGTCAAATGTGACAATTAACAGAGTAAACTAACCTCAGTAACTGAAACTTCCCCGAGCAGCCAGATCTGTCACAAGGGAATGTATCTTCTTTAGAACTGACACTAGATCCGTAGCACCCTGGTCTAGGACAGAGTAAACTAACCTCAGTAACTGAAACTTCCCCGAGCAGCCAGATCTGTCACAAGGGAATGTATCTTCTTTAGAACTGACACAAGATCTGTAGCACCCTGGTCTAGGACAGAGTAGACTTACCTCAAAAACTGAATCTTCCCCAAACAGCCAGATCTGTCACAAGGGAATGAATCTTCTTTAGAACTGTCACAGGATCTATAGCTCCCTGGTCGAGGACAGAGTACACTTACCTCAGCAACTGAAACTTCCCTGAGCAGCCAGATCTGTCACAAGGGAATGTATCTTCTTTAGAACTGTCACAGGATCTATAGCTCCCTGGTCGAGGACAGAGTACACTTACCTCAGCAACTGAAACTTCCCTGAGCAGCCAGATCTGTCATAAGGGAATGAATCTTCTTTAGAACTGACACAGGATCTATAGCTCCCTGGTCGAGGACAGAGTACACTTACCTCAGCAACTGAAACTTCCCTGAGCAGCCAGATCTGTCATAAGGGAATGAATCTTCTTTAGAACTGTCACAAGATCCGTAGCACCCTGGTCAAGGACAGAGTACACTTACCTCAGTAACTGAAACTTCCCTGAGCAGCCAGATCTGTCATAAGGGAAAGTATCTTCTTTAGAACTGTCACAAGCTCTGTAGCACCCTGGTCTAGGACAGTGTACACTTACCTCAGAAACTGAAACTTCCCTGAGCAGCCAGATCTGTCACAAGGGAATGTATCTTCTTTAGAACTGACACAAGATCTGTAGCAGCCTGGCCGAGGACAGTGTAAACTTACCTCAGTAACTGAAACTTCCCTGAGCAGCTAGATCTGTCACAAGGGAATGAATCTTCTTTAGAACTGACACAAGATCTGTAGCACCCTGGTCAAGGACAGAGTAGACTTACCTCAAAAACTGAAACTTCCCAGAGCAGCCAGATCTGTCACAAGGGAATGTATCTTCTTTAGACCTGACACAAGATCTATAGCTCCCTGGTCGAGGACAGAGTAGACTTACCTCAGTAACTGAAACTTCCCTGAGCAGCCAGATCTGTCACAAGGGAATGTATCTTCTTTAGAACTGACACAAGATCTGTAGCTCCCTGGTCGAGGACAGAGTAGACTTACCTCAAAAACTGAATCTTCCCCAAACAGCCAGATCTGTCATAAGGGAAAGTATCTTCTTTAGAACTGTCACAAGATCTGTAGCTCCCTGGTCGAGGACAGAGTAGACTTACCTCAAAAACTGAATCTTCCACAAACAGCCAGATCTGTCATAAGGGAATGAATCTTCTTTAGAACTGACACAAGATCTTAAGCACCCTGGTCGAGGACAGTGTACACTTACCTCAGTAACTGAAACTTCCCTGAGCAGCCAGATCTGTCACAAGGGAATGTATCTTCTTTAGAACTGACACAAGATCTGTAGCACCCTGGTCGAGGACAGAGTAGACTTACCTCAAAAACTGAATCTTCCCCAAACAGCCAGATCTGTCATAAGGGAATGAATCTTCTTTAGAACTGACACAGGATCTATAGCTCCCTGGTCGAGGACAGAGTAAACTTACCTCAGCAACTGAAACTTCCCGGAGCAGCCAGATCTGTCATAAGGGAATGAATCTTCTTTAGAACTGACACAGGATCTATAGCTCCCTGGTCGAGGACAGAGTAAACTAACCTCAGTAACTGAAACTTCCCTGAGCAGCCAGATCTGTCACAAGGGAATGTATCTTCTTTAGAACTGTCACAAGATCTATAGCTCCCTGGTCGAGGACAGAGTAAACTTACCTCAGCAACTGAAACTTCCCTGAGCAGCCAGATCTGTCACAAGGGAATGTATCTTCTTTAGAACTGACACAAGATCTATAGCTCCCTGGTCGAGGACAGAGTAAACTTACCTCAGCAACTGAAACTTCCCTGAGCAGCCAGATCTGTCACAAGGGAATGTATCTTCTTTAGAACTTACACAAGATCTGTAGCACCCTGGTCTAGGACAGAGTAGACTTACCTCAGTAACTGAAACTTCCCAGAGCAGCCAGATCTGTCACAAGGGAATGTATCTTCTTTAGAACTGTCACAAGATCTATAGCTCCCTGGTCGAGGACAGAGTAAACTTTCCTCAGCAACTGAAACTTCCCTGAGCAGCCAGATCTGTCACAAGGGAATGTATCTTCTTTAGACCTGTCACAAGATCTGTAGCACCCTGGTCAAGGACAGAGCACACTTACCTCAGTAACTGAAACTTCCCAGAGCAGCCAGATCTGTCACAAGGGAATGTATCTTCTTTAGACCTGTCACAAGATCTGTAGCTCCCTGGTCAAGGACAGTGTACACTTACCTCAGTACCTGAAACTTCTCAGAGCAGCCAGATCTGTCACAAGGGATAAATCTTCTTTAGAACTGACACAGGGTCTGTAGCACCCTGGTTGAGGACAGGGTAAACTTACCTCAGCAACTGAAACTTCCCTGAGCAGCCAGATCTGTCACAAGGGAATGAATCTTCTTTAGAACTGACACAAGATCTGTAGCTCCCTGGTCGAGGACAGAGTAAACTTACCTCAGCAACTGAATCTTCCCCGAGCAGCCAGATCTGTCACAAGGGAATGAATCTTCTTTAGAACTGACACAGGATCTATAGCTCCCTGGTCGAGGACAGAGTAAACTTACCTCAGCAACTGAAACTTCCCTGAGCAGCCAGATCTGTCACAAGGGAATGTATCTTCTTTAGAACTGACACAAGCTCTGTAGCACCCTGGTCAAGGACAGAGCAAACTTACCTCAGTAACTGAAACTTCCCAGAGCAGCCAGATCTGTCACAAGGGAATGTATCTTCTTTAGACCTGACACAAGATCTATAGCACCCTGGTCGAGGACAGAGTAGACTTACCTCAGTAACTGAAACTTCCCCGAGCAGCCAGATCTGTCATAAGGGAATGTATCTTCTTTAGAACTGTCACAAGATCTGTAGCTCCCTGGTCAAGGACAGTGTACACTTACCTCAGTACCTGAAACTTCCCAGAGCAGCCAGATCTGTCACAAGGGAAAGTATCTTCTTTAGACCTGACACAAGATCTATAGCTCCCTGGTCGAGGACAGTGTACACTTACCTCAGTAACTGAAACTTCCCTGAGCAGCCAGATCTGTCACAAGGGAATGTATCTTCTTTAGAACTGACACAAGATCTGTAGCACCCTGGTCGAGGACAGAGTAGACTTACCTCAAAAACTGAATCTTCCCCAAACAGCCAGATCTGTCACAAGGGAATGTATCTTCTTTAGAACTGACACAAGATCTGTAGCACCCTGGTCTAGGACAGAGTAGACTTACCTCAAAAACTGAATCTTCCCCAAACAGCCAGATCTGTCATAAGGGAATGAATCTTCTTTAGAACTGACACAAGATCTGTAGCTCCCTGGTCAAGGACAGAGTAAACTTACCTCAAAAACTGAATCTTCCCCAAACAGCCAGATCTGTCATAAGGGAAAGTATCTTCTTTAGAACTGTCACAAGATCCGTAGCACCCTGGTCTAGGACAGTGTAAACTTACCTCAGTAACTGAAACTTCCCTGAGCAGCCAGATCTGTCACAAGGGAATGTATCTTCTTTAGAACTGACACAAGATCTATAGCTCCCTGGTCGAGGACAGAGTAAACTTACCTCAGTAACTGAAACTTCCCTGAGCAGCCAGATCTGTCATAAGGGAATGAATCTTCTTTAGAACTGACACAAGATCTGTAGCTCCCTGGTCAAGGACAGAGTAAACTTACCTCAAAAACTGAATCTTCCCCAAACAGCCAGATCTGTCATAAGGGAAAGTATCTTCTTTAGAACTGTCACAAGATCCGTAGCACCCTGGTCTAGGACAGTGTACACTTACCTCAGTAACTGAAACTTCCCTGAGCAGCCAGATCTGTCACAAGGGAATGTATCTTCTTTAGAACTGACACAAGATCTGTAGCACCCTGGTCTAGGACAGAGTAGACTTACCTCAAAAACTGAATCTTCCCCAAACAGCCAGATCTGTCATAAGGGAATGAATCTTCTTTAGAACTGACACAAGATCTTAAGCACCCTGGTCAAGGACAGTGTACACTTACCTCAGTAACTGAAACTTCCCAGAGCAGCCAGATCTGTCACAAGGGAATGTATCTTCTTTAGACCTGACACAAGATCTATAGCACCCTGGTCGAGGACAGAGTAGACTTACCTCAGCACCTGAAACTTCCCTGAGCAGCCAGATCTGTCACAAGGGAATGTATCTTCTTTAGAACTGACACAAGATCTGTAGCTCCCTGGTCGAGGACAGAGTAGACTTACCTCAAAAACTGAATCTTCCCCAAACAGCCAGATCTGTCATAAGGGAATGAATCTTCTTTAGAACTGACACAAGATCTTAAGCACCCAGGTCAAGGACAGTGTACACTTACCTCAGTAACTGAAACTTCCCAGAGCAGCCAGATCTGTCACAAGGGAATGTATCTTCTTTAGACCTGACACAAGATCTATAGCACCCTGGTCGAGGACAGAGTAGACTTACCTCAGCACCTGAAACTTCCCAGAGCAGCCAGATCTGTCACAAGGGAATGTATCTTCTTTAGAACTGACACAAGATCTGTAGCACCCTGGTCGAGGACAGAGTAGACTTACCTCAAAAACTGAATCTTCCCCAAACAGCCAGATCTGTCATAAGGGAATGAATCTTCTTTAGAACTGACACAGGATCTATAGCTCCCTGGTCGAGGACAGAGTAAACTTACCTCAGCAACTGAAACTTCCCGGAGCAGCCAGATCTGTCATAAGGGAATGAATCTTCTTTAGAACTGACACAGGATCTATAGCTCCCTGGTCGAGGACAGAGTAAACTAACCTCAGTAACTGAAACTTCCCTGAGCAGCCAGATCTGTCACAAGGGAATGTATCTTCTTTAGAACTGTCACAAGATCTATAGCTCCCTGGTCGAGGACAGAGTAAACTTACCTCAGCAACTGAAACTTCCCTGAGCAGCCAGATCTGTCACAAGGGAATGTATCTTCTTTAGAACTGACACAAGATCTATAGCTCTCTGGTCGAGGACAGAGTAAACTTACCTCAGCAACTGAAACTTCCCTGAGCAGCCAGATCTGTCACAAGGGAATGTATCTTCTTTAGAACTGACACAAGATCTGTAGCACCCTGGTCTAGGACAGAGTAGACTTACCTCAGTAACTGAAACTTCCCAGAGCAGCCAGATCTGTCACAAGGGAATGTATCTTCTTTAGAACTGTCACAAGATCTATAGCTCCCTGGTCGAGGACAGAGTAAACTTTCCTCAGCAACTGAAACTTCCCTGAGCAGCCAGATCTGTCACAAGGGAATGTATCTTCTTTAGACCTGTCACAAGATCTGTAGCACCCTGGTCAAGGACAGAGCAAACTTACCTCAGTAACTGAAACTTCCCAGAGCAGCTAGATCTGTCACAAGGGAATGTATCTTCTTTAGACCTGTCACAAGATCTGTAGCTCCCTGGTCAAGGACAGTGTACACTTACCTCAGCACCTGAAACTTCCCAGAGCAGCCAGATCTGTCACAAGGGATAAATCTTCTTTAGAACTGACACAGGGTCTGTAGCACCCTGGTCGAGGACAGAGTAAACTTACCTCAGCAACTGAAACTTCCCTGAGCAGCCAGATCTGTCACAAGGGAATGAATCTTCTTTAGAACTGACACAAGATCTATAGCTCCCTGGTCGAGGACAGAGTAAACTTACCTCAGCAACTGAAACTTCCCGGAGCAGCCAGATCTGTCATAAGGGAATGAATCTTCTTTAGAACTGACACAGGATCTATAGCTCCCTGGTCGAGGACAGAGTAAACTAACCTCAGTAACTGAAACTTCCCTGAGCAGCCAGATCTGTCACAAGGGAATGTATCTTCTTTAGAACTGTCACAAGATCTATAGCTCCCTGGTCGAGGACAGAGTAAACTTACCTCAGCAACTGAAACTTCCCTGAGCAGCCAGATCTGTCACAAGGGAATGTATCTTCTTTAGAACTGACACAAGATCTATAGCTCCCTGGTCGAGGACAGAGTAAACTTACCTCAGCAACTGAAACTTCCCTGAGCAGCCAGATCTGTCACAAGGGAATGTATCTTCTTTAGAACTGACACAAGATCTGTAGCACCCTGGTCTAGGACAGAGTAGACTTACCTCAGTAACTGAAACTTCCCAGAGCAGCCAGATCTGTCACAAGGGAATGTATCTTCTTTAGAACTGTCACAAGATCTATAGCTCCCTGGTCGAGGACAGAGTAAACTTTCCTCAGCAACTGAAACTTCCCTGAGCAGCCAGATCTGTCACAAGGGAATGTATCTTCTTTAGACCTGTCACAAGATCTGTAGCACCCTGGTCAAGGACAGAGCAAACTTACCTCAGTAACTGAAACTTCCCAGAGCAGCCAGATCTGTCACAAGGGAATGTATCTTCTTTAGACCTGTCACAAGATCTGTAGCTCCCTGGTCAAGGACAGTGTACACTTACCTCAGTACCTGAAACTTCCCAGAGCAGCCAGATCTGTCACAAGGGATAAATCTTCTTTAGAACTGACACAGGGTCTGTAGCACCTGGTCGAGGACAGAGTAAACTTACCTCAGCAACTGAAACTTCCCTGAGCAGCCAGATCTGTCACAAGGGAATGAATCTTCTTTAGAACTGACACAAGATCTGTAGCTCCCTGGTCGAGGACAGAGTAAACTTACCTCAGCAACTGAATCTTCCCCGAGCAGCCAGATCTGTCACAAGGGAATGAATCTTCTTTAGAACTGACACAGGATCTATAGCTCCCTGGTCGAGGACAGAGTAAACTTACCTCAGCAACTGAAACTTCCCTGAGCAGCCAGATCTGTCACAAGGGAATGTATCTTCTTTAGAACTGACACAAGCTCTGTAGCACCCTGGTCAAGGACAGAGCAAACTTACCTCAGTAACTGAAACTTCCCAGAGCAGCCAGATCTGTCACAAGGGAATGTATCTTCTTTAGACCTGACACAAGATCTATAGCACCCTGGTCGAGGACAGAGTAGACTTACCTCAGTAACTGAAACTTCCCCGAGCAGCCAGATCTGTCATAAGGGAATGTATCTTCTTTAGAACTGTCACAAGATCTGTAGCTCCCTGGTCAAGGACAGTGTACACTTACCTCAGTACCTGAAACTTCCCAGAGCAGCCAGATCTGTCACAAGGGAATGTATCTTCTTTAGAACTGACAAAAGATCTGTAGCACCCTGGTCGAGGACAGAGTAGACTTACCTCAAAAACTGAATCTTCCCCAAACAGCCAGATCTGTCATAAGGGAATGAATCTTCTTTAGAACTGACACAAGATCTGTAGCTCCCTGGTCGAGGACAGAGTAGACTTACCTGAGTAACTGAAACTTCCCTGAGCAGCCAGATCTGTCACAAGGGAATGAATCTTCTTTAGAACTGACACTAGATCCGTAACACCCTGGTCGAGGACAGTGTACACTAACCTCAGTAACTGAAACTTCCCTGAGCAGCCAGATCTGTCACAAGGGAATGAATCTTCTTTAGAACTGACACAAGATCTGTAGCACCCTGGTCGAGGACAGTGTACACTTACCTCAGTAACTGAAACTTCCCTGAGCAGCCAGATCTGTCACAAGGGATAAATCTTCTTTAGAACTGACACAAGATCTATAGCTCCCTGGTCGAGGACAGAGTAAACTTACCTCAGCAACTGAATCTTCCCCAAACAGCCAGATCTGTCACAAGGGAATGAATCTTCTTTAGAACTGACACAAGATCTGTAGCACCCTGGTCGAGGACAGAGTAGACTTACCTCAGTAACTGAAACTTCCCTGAGCAGCCAGATCTGTCACAAGGGAATGTATCTTCTCTAGAACTGACACATGATCTATAGCACCCTGGTCGAGGACAGTCTTCATTGTCACACTTGTAAATCTGTAACAATATACGAGCTAGCACTGAAGATTTAAGTACGTAGGCCAAATTAAAAAAAAAACTGTGTTTAGGGTAACATGACCCTACCTTAATTTACTGGTGAAACCTTGAGTTTTGTTTAGGTTTTCTGAAAAACAAACAAATAACTTAATGCATTTTGAAAGGCGAAATGCCTTTCAAAATGCATAATATTATCCCCCCCCCCCCTAAAAAAAATGAAAAAAACGTGTGTCTACCTAAAATTTTCAGACCCGTTACCGGAAACACACTGATTTTTAATTTGGCCTTATTGCAGTTGTTATCAAAACATGCATGGGCAGCTATCTAATAGGTTTTGAGGCTTTAATTTTGATCACATTTCTACTTTGTGTGTGCAAGCAACAAATACTCTGATGAGACTGCATTGATGATATGGCTCGTCTTGAGCCTTCACTGGTCACCAATGCAATAAGAACCTAAATCTAGTGTGCTTGCCCATATCATAAGTGGAACTAAAACTGCAGAATTTCAAATTTCTTATCTATTTAATTTCATGCGCAGATCAAGAAAGTCTTGTCAGAGGGGTTCAAAATTGACGTTTTTTTGTATGTTTTTTATAGTTTGATGAGGGGAGGACGGATCCAAATACAACTATTAGCAGGCCATCAACGGCCCGCCAGTAAAACACCATTTAAATGGCAGTTTGCTGGCGGGCCGATGATGGCCCAACATTGAATGCTGGATTGGTAGCTTTGTGATTTTAAGGGGTTCCGGACCACTTTGGCTAAGGAACCCTATATTTTTGCAATTTTCCTGGGGGGGGTGGGGGGGGGGGGGTAAGCAGTCAATGTGTATGACTAATAGAATATTCAGGGTAATTACACAGTAATATTTACATTTTCGAAGCAATCCTTGAATGAATCTTGAGATTTTTGCAACCGCTCATAGCCTCATGAATTACACAAAATTTGATTGACAGCTGCCAAGCTTACTTGCCCATGCAATACGCTTCGAACATCGAACACATTCGCCAGAAGTGATACTGGTGTTGTGATTGACAGCGAGTCACACCAAATTCGCACGTGCAAAACAAACCTCTTGTTTGCTCAATTGGATGCCCATGTTCAAGCTGGCCGTTCAGCCTTTCCATTTTACACTCCGACTAAACTGTTAATACGTTTATATTTTAAATATAAAACTGTTTTAATTCTTAAATCTAAAATATTTTTTACATTTTAAATATTTGTAATAAAATGTAAATATAAGCTATAAATTCAAATTTTGGAACGTTCATGGAATCATGTCTTGCAAAGTTAACATGAAGCCCTTCCGGCTTCATGTTAACTTTGCAAGAGACTCGAAGTATTCATGATTATATGAACCTTCCAAAAATCGAATTCATTTCTTAAGTACTATATACACATCTAGGTTCAGTTATACAAAATTGAAGTGTAAAATTGCAAATAGCATCTTATCAGATTCATCAGTTTTAACATGTGTTGGTTCTTTAAAGTATCTAGAGGCCTGTTTTTATGCTCACATTTTTACTTATCTGCACCTACAAGATGCTGTTTTACATGCAGAGCAACCTTACCTTTGCATTGGCATAGCCTAACTTGATGGTCATGTTTCTATCTTTCTCACTCTTAAATCTCATAGTCTGAAAATAAAACAGGCAACATATACATAGAGAGTAAATTGGGCCTCGGCGTGACAAAACCTGTCTCGGGGGTTTCTGACAAAGCGAGTTTTAAACCAGTCTCCTCAGCTACAGAGACTAGCTAGAAAATTGAAATTTCACCTGTAGCAAGTAAACATGGTACTTTCCAAAAAGCGAATTACAAAGGTGCTGATCAGACTGCGGGAATGCGCAAGCTGGTCTGCGCCTTTGTTGTTCGCAAACCACCGAAGACAGGGTTTCTTCCGTCAGGGCCCAATTAATACAATTGGCTCAATGAGCCTATACTGCTCACCTGAGTAGTAAGCCTCATGGTTTCAGAGAATATTTTTTATATTTTTTTTATTGCAAGTCTACTGGAGCAAATGACCACCATGGAGTAGCCAATTTGGACCACTGGGGTATGATTGGCACGATTTACGTAGGGGAACACTAAGCATTGCACATACTAAATATATAAGCTGAGGGCCTCATGGCCTTATAGAAGAGGATTTTTAAAGTTTTTCCCATTATTAGTCTATGGAAACTCTCAATCCCAGAGGCAGTGCCAGTTTGGACCCCAAAGGCTTGATTGGCAGGATTTATGTACAGGACCACATACCAAATATATAAGCTGTAGGCCTCATGGTTTCAGAAAAGAAGAATTTTGAAGTTTTCAACATTATAAGTCTATATGTTGTCATGGCAACCTGAGTTCCAATCGAATCAGCCCAAAATCCTTATGCAGTTTCATCGAGACGGTTCTTTTGAGTACTTACAATTAATGTTTTAGGCTAGAAATAACAAAATGACTTTTTTTTATTAAACACTCTTATGTAAATTATGAGTAAAATAAATGTTAATATTTACTGTAATGTAAACTTAAAAGATTTTTGAACAGGCCTTTAACAGAAAATTTTTTTTTCTTATTTCTCAACTAAAACATATGTTGTGGGTACTCATAGGAACTGTCTCAATGAGACGGTTCTTTTGAGCAGCCAAAACATATGCTAAGAATTATTGGTTAGAAAATGTTTACAATTTTACACTGAAATTTTTTGCTTATCTAAATATGTGTTGAAGTACAGAAACCTCTTGAATGTTTGACTTCCCACATCAACAGTTCTATTTATGGCAACAGATACACATGCTGCACCTTAAAGTGAGTGGACACTGATCAAGTGACTTCTGAGGCCAGCTGATCAGGAACTAGTTTCCAAATGGATATAGCTGTGTTTAGCAAGACAACAGTGTCTGCGCAGGCGCAATACTCACCGGATCGACCTGTCTGCTATGGGACATCACGACTGAAAAATCGGGTTTGTGTTGTTAAGCAGTATGCATTACTCAAAACACCTACGTTAAAAAATAACAAGCATTAAATGCCTATAAATAATCCTTCTATGGAGATATCTAGTCATCTTGGGTAGTCAAACCATAACAATGATAGGTAATTCGGTATTTAGCCGTAGACTGATCATATGTTATGCGCTAACACATTTTTGAAAACATACTCCACATGGCATTTTCATAGACCCCATTTCAGTGACATGTGATGACGCAGCTCAATAAACAAGATTGAATCAGTAAATCGGGCGAATCACATGACTTTGTAACGCATTTGGTAAAAAAATATGTCACACGTACCCACAAATCTCAAATCAGACAGGTCAGTATTTGAAAAATGTTAGCAGGCGGAGACAATGGCAAGACAAAGGTTAAAATTGCACTAAAAAGGGCTTCAATATTCTAATTTCTGATGCAATGTATTAAGTATTTGGCTTTTCTCCAAACTGTTCAATGTAGCAAAAATAAAATATTAATTTATGATCATGGTAGACAATCAGAGGCCTTTAGTTAAGAGTGTGTACCAAAAAATATTTTTTCTTATTTCTCAACCAAAACATATGTTGTGGTACCCACAAAAGAACTGTCTCAATGAGACCTTTCTTTTGAGCACCCAAAACATATGTTAAAACTGATGGGTCAGGAAATATTTACAATTTTACGGTCAAAAATTTTGTTTATCTAAACCTGTGCAATCAAACTGGAAAGATGCCACTTACATCTGATTGTGAACCTACCTGTACACCCGAGATAGCTTTGACTAGTGTTGATTTACCATGACCCACATGTCCAATTATTCCTGTAAAACAACAGAATATTTCATAAGCATATAGTAACAGCAACACACAGCAGTTTGCCTTCTTGAAAATAACTTTTTCAGTATCTTACAACCTGTAAATAAGTTACAGGTTTAAAATTAGAAATAAATTAATGCTAACTGAAGAATATTTCATGACTTTTATTTAAAGATGATTTTGTGTGTGTGTTTGTGTATTAACAATATTTGTTATACCCACTTTTTTCTTTAGAAAAAAAAAATGTATAATTATTATACTACATGTATTGATGTAGAGGGCAACATTTTGTGTGACCTTGACATTTGCAAGAAAATAAAGTATTTGACCCTTGACCTTGACCCCAAGGTCAAGGGTCAAATACTTTATTTTCTTGCAAATGTATCTTCTCCTAAACCGTTGGATGTAGCAATTTCAAAATTTTCAGGTGCATAGGTCACATGATGTAGAGAGTACTGGGAAACATCTCATTTGACATTGACCCTAAGGTCAAGTCAAATTCTGTATTTCTCATTTGACATTGACCCCAAGGTCAAGTCAAATACTGTGTTTTTTTGTAAATGCATCTACTCCTAAACTGTTGGATGTAGCAACTTAACACTTTGCAGGTATATAGGTCACACTGTAAAGGGTACAAGGTAACATTCTTGTGTGACCTTGACTCCAAGGTCAAATACTGTATTATCTTGCAAATGCATCCATGTTGTAGAGGGTACTGGGCTACATTTCGTGAAAGGTAAAAAGCAGATATTTGCTATGGCGTACCATCAACTTAAGTCCAGTTTAAAGTTTATTAAAAGTGTGTTTGTTTGTGTTTTTTTTTTTTTTTTTTTGGGGGGGGGGGAGCCATTGTGTGTAAGAAAGTGCCAAAGGATGTTGATTTAATTGTTCTCCAAATTGAACCGGCAATTAAGAATTTGATCATTTGGTAGGCGTAACTTTGAGTATATCAGCAGCAAAGGCTCTGAGGCCAATAAGGCCAGATTTTTTTTATTAAGTGATTTACGAATCCACCTACTGTAATATTCCATAAAGTAGAAAAAAACCCCAATAATTTCTAAAATTATTTTTATATTTTATCCGCCGACTCTAAATATTATTTGTTTCGTTGGAAAAAAACAATATATTTTTCAGGTTCTGTCTGTGTATTTTGAGAGTGACACAGTTAAAAGTGATTGTCCTATCCAGAGTTTTTGGAAAATGACAAAATATCAATGCAGACTCTTGGTTTTCCTTACTAGTTCTACTGTTTTTCTGGAGATATTAAAAAAAAAGCTCTGAAAATGACCAGTTAACTTTATTATTTATTTTTTTTCATCCCCCCGACCCTTAATCTGAAATCTTTTTCCCATAAATCAACTAATAAAAAAATTCTGGCCTAAGTACCAAAATCTCATGAGCAGGCTTATTTGTCTTATTTCTCAGCCAAAACACATAGATCCAGATAGGCATATATTTTAAGCATAAAATTGTGATTCTTTTCTTACCCATAAATCTATGCACCAGTCATTTGTATCCACCCCCCCCCCCCCTTACATGGATAGCCGTGGAATAGCTGGGCTAAGGTGCGGGGCAATTACTTTTTGATTGTCCCCCAGTGCCGAGGAAGTGCCGGGGTAACTGGTTATAACATTGGGACACTTACCCTGATAGGATTTTCTGTTGTGTAGGGCGGGACAAAGAGCAGGGTTGTTACCATCAGCTTGTCCCTACAGGGCAGGGCTTATACCAGGGCTCTGAAAAGTGAAAATCTTTATCCCCGCCCATCCCCGTAGGGGGAGCAGTGGATACGAATGACTGGTGCATTGAACATGTGTTTTGGGTGCTCAATAGAACTGTCTCTGAGATGGTTCTTTTGCGGACCCACAACATATGTTTTAGTTGAGAAATAACAAAATGAATATGTTTTGACACACTCTTATGATATCTGATGGGCCTGCAAAGCATTTGTTGCGGGTACTCAAAGAACCATCTCAATAAGGCAAGGGTGAAGTTCAAAACTTCCAAAATCCTGAACTATAGAAATTCTAATATGAAAACTTGCAGTAAGCCTTCAAAGTATTAAAAATTTCACTTTAAAATGACCAAGTGCCTTTAGTTAAACTGAATATAAAGCAGAGAAGCTTTTATAAGCTGCTGAATTCAGCATCTTGAGGCGAACTTTCTATGGAAAGTCGGCCTCAAATCCTGAATTCAGGAATAATCCTGAAAACTTTCACCCATGATACGGTGGTTCTTTTGAAAACGTTTACCAAAGATATTTGCTAAAACAGATCGATATGAAAATAATCACAAGTTTACGCTCAAATTGTCTCTTCTGGGATTTTGTTTCAGTTCGGCTCATACCCCCTCATTGATACTTACCTATGTTAATTGTGCCCTGCCTGCTGATTACCTCTGGGGTCAAGGGGGTCAATTTATCAACATTCTACAAAATAAAACAATTGATACATTACATTTACACTGTGTCAGATGTTCATGTATACTATTAACGCTGGTCCTGCTAAACCCAAATGTATACTTTTTAGAAAACACTGTAGACCAAGATCAGCTGGCTTCTAACGAAGCCATCTGATCTGGATCCACACTGTTTTCCACTCTGATTGAAAATATATGCTTACAACTAGAATGATGCAGGATTATAAGAATAAGGAAGTTGTGCACTTACATGAAAATATTCTTCAGCGTGACAACGGTTAATTTGGTAAATGTTCTAAAAATTTTAACACTCTTGAATAAAATATTGGATTTCAGGGCTGGAATTCACAAAATGCTTGTCAGAATAGCAAACAGGAATGACCCTGATCAGACTAATCTGGGTCTGCACTGTTTGTGTATGCCTTTTTGGCAGACAACAAGTGTTCGAAATTTTAGAATGTTTATCATTACCCTTATATAGAGGAAAAGTTTCAGACTAATATAAAAAAAATTTGCTTTTTGTTTGCTTTTTCCTTCCTACCCAGGCATTCAATACTCATCCCATGACAAATTTATAGCCCAGAAACTGGCCAGAATGAGATCAGACCAAGAGAGATCATTTAAATCCATGACACTCATTGGCGAAGCACCCATTAGGCAGGTTACGCATGTGCGTAACAAAAATAATAACATTCAAGGGAGGTCACTTAATGTGATAAAAGTGACTTTCCATACTGTAAGGAACTGCTCATAAAGGAAAGAATTGGCTCCCTCTGGGAGCAAATTCTTTCCTTTATGAGCAGTTCCTTAAAGTATGGAAAGTCACTTTTATCACATTAAGTGACCTCCCTTGAATGTAACTCAAATTCTTTCCTTCAAAAGAAGTTCGCCAAAAGGGATGCAATTGAAGAGAATCATTGCTTGATCCAGTAGTCTCCCTTTGATGTGCGTAACTTTTTCAGCATTCTAGCTACACCATTGTCACTCTTTAACTCTTTGCATCCTGGGATATTTTTCATCCTTATTTTGTCGTCTGCTGATTTTTTTCAAAAAATTCTTTCAGGAATACCATCTGAGTGTCAAACAGATCGGATCCAGATCAGGCCCGACATTCATGGTCTATAGTGAGAAGTAAATATAGTGACTTTGAAATTGATGAAATGTGAACATTATCACACAAAAAAGCTAATATAGGTTTTGCATTATAAATGCCTATACTAAAACAAGGGCAATACCTCAAGTGTTTAAGGGAGGATTTTGACGAAACGAGAGTCATGGTACTTATCATTTGTACCAAGAATGAATCAAATCTGACAAATAGGTACTGAGCTATGGTTCCAGACGGACAAAAAGTGAGGTCCAACGGACACATGGAGGGAATGGACGGACTGACAGACGACGCCAAAACTATATCCCTCCGACTTTGTCGGGGATAACAAATACCAGACCTCAGGGCTTCATATTTTTTCAAGACTGGTGGGCCGAAGTGACCCATGGAGCAAAAAACGGTGGGTCATTTTATGAAATGATGGGCCCAAGCATATCAAACTAAACACAGTTGACATATGGGTAGTATACACATATACCTACACACTGACACAGACACTTGTATGCATATATGTATATTGACTCCTGATTATACAGTAAAACCTGTCTTAAGCGGCCACTTAAAAATACCAATTATTGCTTAATGCAGGTCAAAAGTATTGCAGAATGCTCTATGGGGAGCAATCTGCAATCCTTTTGACCTTCATTAAGCTATCATTTCTTATTAAAATCTTTGTTTTGCCTTTTTTTGAGTGGCTGCTTAAGACAGGTTATACTGTATATACAACCTACATGTTCTTTCTGTTTTGTGGAGTTCGTAGACTCGCAGTAAGAAGAATATTTTTATTAAAGTTAGATTTTTTCACAACTAAAAAGGATGGGTCCACTGGGCCAAGTGATGGGTTATATTTGGATCATATTTGAAATCATGGGATAATGACCCGGGCCCACCATAAATCTGAAGGCCTGAGATCTCCAGATAGGAGTGTATATCTGAAAACTATTTTTCTTACTTTTCAGCCAAAACATATGTTGTGGGTACTTAAAAGAACTGTCTCAATGAGATGGTTCTTTTGAGCACCCAAAACACATGTTTAAATTGATAAGTTGGAAAATAATTGCAATTTTAGGAATAAACATTTGCTTATCTGGACCTATGTACAGTTTGATTTTCATTTTTTCCCAAGTTTTACACTTTAACTTTCTAAAAACCATGGGCCTCTGGCCCTAGTTGAACCCTTAATGTGCCAATTGCAACAACAGTCGTCTGCTTTTCTCATCTGCTGAAATTTTTAAGAAGCCTCTATGGCAAACAGTGTGGACCCAGATCAGACTGCTCCTATAGGAGCAATCTGTTGTGGGTCCATGCTTTTTGCTTCTGTACTTGATTCGCAAGTAATATTAGGCAATTATTTGCAGCAGACGACTTCAGCAGACGACATTTTCAGCATGCATTTTTCTTGGCGCTTTAAGTGTTAAAATCAGCAAAAGAAATAGCTAAAAATAAACAATAACAATATGATTAATACCACTTCTGCCATCTTTGGACTTTCTTCTAGCTTTTTAAGGTCTTCCATAGTTGTTGTTGTGTTTGCGTTTAACATCCCACCATCAGCTAAGGTCATATGGAGACCGGGCCACGGCTTACAGTCTCATCCGACAGACCGGTGTAGCCGGGGATCGTACCTGCGACCCCTGGTTTACAAGGCGAGTGACTTATCCACTATAACACAATCACTTTCAACACTATCAGAATATTTTAAACGATTGTGTATACATGTATGAGAGTCCCTGCTCTCATTTAAACAATTTGTTTTCAATGTTTGATCCATAAATGATCCATCTAAATATCATATAATCACATCACTGAGTCTAAAATTGTGACCATCTATATCCAGTTAAATAACACACATTATTTTATCACAAGCGGTGAATTCAATGCATATCAACTGTGAGTAAAATTGGTATTTTTCTACAGTGAAAAAATATCGTATTTTTTCACTAGTGACTGATACGATTTATATTTTCACAGTAGAATAGAATAGAACTGTAGCAAAACAAAATTTCTTGGCCATTTTTTGACTGAGATTTTTTAACATAAGGTTTTAAGTGAAGTATATTTGTCAAAAATAACGCTACGCATGTTGTGACGTCAACATCAAACATAATGACGTCACTGTTTGACCTGGCGTAGCGCCAGTTTGCACGTGATGCTTACCCTAAGGCACACTCAATAGACTTTCTTTAAATGCTGATTTCTTGCGTTTCATTCGTTAAAATATGATTTTAAGCCATTTTCTAGGTGCAAACTACGTTTACACCCAATGTTATACCCAATAAACACACTGCAAAAGTCAAATCGAATGAGAAACGACCAAGTAAAAAGTAAGGTTGTGATTTCTGTATTTCCGTTGAGTATAAAATAAAGAGAAAATTTACTTTTTTTTTCGGCAAATACCAAATATATTTCATCTCGTGCGCTGAAAATATCAGCATTTTCACTCGTGCTACGCACTCGTGAAAAATACTGATTTTTTTCACTGCACTCGATGAGATATATTTGGTATTCACCTCAAAAAAGTAAATATCCTCTATGTTCTATTATAAATATAATGCATTTTTATGTCAATGATTGAAGATGTCTTTATATATAGAGGATCTTACATGAGTGCTCATGTTTTATTGAATTTATAAAACAAGTTGGGGAAAAGAGATAAAATGAGAGGCTTGCCGAGCATTTTATCTCTTTTTCCCAACAAGTATAATAAATTCAATAATACAAGAGCACGAATGTTAGATTCTATTTATCATATGACATTAAGATTACTTTGAAGTAAAAACGTTATAATTGTGTCATTATGTATGCAACGTTGTTATGGACGTCATAACATTTCCCCTAAATCTATAAACCACTAGTTTTTTATTGATTTTATTGCATGGCGTTATTTCACTCTCAGACGCAACGTCTTATGATAAATATGTATTAATAATTCTTAAAATTAGTGATCATTTGGATTCCTAAAGTTCTGTAAAGTCTGGTCCTGTGAGGGGAAAAATGTTGTATGCACTATAGACACAGACCAGCCTGTCACAGTATGTATCCATTATTAGCACCCTGCATTCATATGGGAAAAAAAGGTCCACTTCTTCCATCCAATTCTAGCTAGTCTCTGTAGCTGTACAGAGACTAAGTGTTAAGTTCGGTTGTTAACTCAAAAGACATATTTTCTAAAGACAAGGCTCATTTTACCAATAAATTGAAAATATTTCATCATTTTACCCTTGTCCTGAGACATCGTAATTATTTTCTTATCTATAGGCTTAAACCGGTATGACTAATCGAAGTAATCCAGTTGATTTCGCGAAATCAACTTTTTATTTCGAAATCAGCCTATAAAACCGTTTTTGGGGGCAAGTGCATAATTTCTTTCTATCATATGATTCAATATGTGTTTTTGCAGTAGTATGCGAGAATTCATGCAAAAATATTAAATTTTAGGGTTGATTTTGTCTATTGTTTCACTTGGGGCACAGATCTATATAACTCCGTACTATCGTGGTATCAAATTTCTTTGCAGAAATCAGCCTATAATACCCATTTAAAGGAAAGAAAATGATTTTTTTCTTTACCATATGATAAAACTAATGTTTTACAGTAGCATGCAAAAATTCACGCGAAAATATTAAAGTTAAAGCTTGATTTTGTCCAGTATATCCCTTCTGGTACCAATAGAACTCCGTAATTTTGTCCTATGTAAATTTCCCTTCAGATGCGGATATTACCTTGTAATATGCCTACTGTGAAATCAATTTCTTTTAAGAAGATGGACTTAACAAAACAAATATTTTTGGTGAGGGGTTTCATTATTACTTTACCGTATATCTAAATACCTATGTTTCCCACTTTTCATGGAAATTGGAACTCTTTTGGACAAATTTTTCAATGATGGAGAGAAGTTTAGGCTAAAATCCGTTGCCGCAAAATCATCACGTTTCTCTGAAGAAATTAGCCTATCGGAACCAATTTTAGCGACATAAACACAATTCACAGAAGTCTATATTTGTGTGCTCAAACTTTTATTATAAAATATTAGAATTGAAGGGTGACACTATCAACAAGAATTTTCTTATAATGAGTCAGTAAACCGCGAAGTCGTCGCTAAGACGAAATCAGAGTATAAAAAAAGTTGCGAGCATCGGTATTTAATGCCATTCTCCGTAATGAATTCAAATACTTTATTTTTTGTAAAACATTTCTGTAGAATAATGGATTTCGGCTAAAGACCCATTTGCTTCATTTTCCATGATCAAACGTGTGTTTTTTTCCATGCTCCTTGGAACTGAGTATAAAATTTTAAATTTTATTATGACGTTACTGAATGAATGAATGAATGAAAAGACGGATGGATGGATGGATGGATGGATGGGTGGGTGGACGGACGGACGGGCGGACGGACGGATGGACGCATTGAATTGTTTGCTGCGGTAAGGCATAAAGACAACCGATAATCCATTGATCCTTGATTACTACCGACATGGTCAGCAGGTGTGATGACTATTATCTTCTTTAATTGTTAATAGGTGTGAATTGCCACCGTTGTCGGTAAACGGTTTAAATGAACACAGAAAGTCAGCCTCTGAGTGCTGAATTCGGGAGATTTTAATAGGGTTTCTTATTTATCTAGGCATTATGGTATTACTCCCATCCCCCAAACCCTTGGGACTCAGATCAGTCTCCGAAAAAATCCTGAAATTTAGAAAATCAATTCAATTTTAAATCTTAATTTATAAATATATGTAAGAAGCTGTGTCAAACATTTTGGATCCAGACCACGCCCGCCATTTGGTCTGACCTGATCTGGAATCAAACTGTTTGGAAAGGTTACTAGATAATGACACAGTAAGCATCTCTATTTGTGTAAGTTTTCAGGAGTATTCCTGAATTCAGGACTTTGAGGCTGACTTTCTTTCTTAGAAAATCAGCCTCTGAGTGCTGAATTCGGGAGATTTAATAGGGTTTCTTATTTATCTAGGCATCACGGTATTACCCCCATCCCCCTAACCTTTGGGACTCAGATCAGTCTCCGAAAAAATCCTGAACTTTAGAAAATCAATTCAATTTTAAATCTTAATTTATAAATATATGTAAGAAGCTGTTTCAAACATTTTGGATCCAGACCACGCCCGCCATTTGGTCTGACCTGATCTGGAATCAAACTGTTTGGAAAGGTTACTAGATAATGACACAGTAAGCATCTCTATTTGTGTAAGTTTTCAGGAGTATTCCTGAATTCAGGACTTTGAATCTGACTTTAAAGATTTTAAAAGAGTTAGCTTATTTATCGACATATAACGATATTACCCCATCCCCCTAACCCCTGGGACTCAGATCAGTCTGCGCATCTGCATTGGCGTAAGTTTTCAGGAATATTCCTGGATTCAGAACTTTGAGGATGACTTTCTTGAGAAAGTCAGTCTTTGAATGCTGAATTCGGGAGATTTTAATATAGAGTTTGCTTATTTATCTACGTATAACGATATTACCCAACCCCCTAACTTCTGAGACTCAGATCAGTCCTCGAAAAATCCTGAACTTGAGAAATTCAATTCAATTTTAATTCGGAGTTAATGGATACATGTACGAAGCTGTTTGCAAAGGTTATCCTTCTGAGTTAAAATAATTAACTTAGGTTAGTCCATTTTGAGTTTCAGGTTATGATTTTCAAAAATGCATTTTCTTGTCTGCGAAGACTCAGGTCAGCCTTTAGCATCTACAAAGTATGACGAGAGTCTTCACGGTCGCTAAATAAGTTATTAAAAAAAAATACCTTGGTCGGTCAAAACATAGAAGAACAGTAGTCACACTGATTTGACAGAACAGTAATCATTCACGGTATGGCACACTGATTTTGACAGAACAGTAGTCATTCATGGTATGGCAAGTTTCCCAATTTTAATGCGTCTTAAAATAAATAAAAAATAAATAAAAAGCAAATAATAAAAAAAATCTATATTCACATTTTTTACTTTAGTTTTTTTAAAAAAAAAATACTTACACAGCAGAGGGGCACACGCTTAAAGGCACAGTTTAACACCTTTTAACATTAGCAAATTATAAACGGCGCGTGTCTCGCTGTATATTGTAGGGCTCGCGCCATTATAATTGAGATAAGTGTAAATACATGCCAAGCTTAGATAGAACCTAATCTACAGGTTATGTTTATCTCCCCACCCGCAGAGCCAAAATTGCATGGCAATTATTCGCATTTTGTGTCCTACGGTGCACGACTTTTCGCCGAAAACCCTTTCGTCGAATACGACTGTACATCGAAAACAAATGTGTTGTGTGTGCTAAAGAGAATTTTCTAACTGAGACGGTTCTTTTGAGTACCCAAAACCTGTGTTATTTACGAAAATTAATGATCATCTATGCACTATTAACCAATCGCAAATATGGGAAATTATTATCCAACGTACTATATAAAGAGTTATTAAGCATTTTTGACTGTTTGGCAACTTTTCCGTCTCTGCCGGTTCGATCCGGTTTCGAGTAACTGTTCCCCGGGAAAACATTTTTAACTGTTTCCCAGTCACGTGATACGCTGATCAGCTGTACACTAGTGACATCAAACGTATTGCTTAGCATAGTCACGCTATAGGAAAGTTTTGTTTGATTTGATTCTTTACGTCCCAGCCAACAGTTTTTTCAGTTATGTCGGGGTTGAACATGTACTTAGCAAGGATTAATGTGACAACGCAGTGACGCCGTTGAGGCTCAAATCCGCAACACTCAAGCATTTTACCACTGAGCCACACTGCCTTTCTAAGCTGTATGATATGCGGCTTTGTTGCAAAACAGGAAAATTGCCTAATCTGTTCAATTTTTGGTTTCAAAAAGCTCCGGTCATTCATACTAAGAAAACGAGTACACAGACTTAATGTTTCTGACCACAAACAACGAAGTTATTGGGAGTTTAAAGAGCCGCTCCCACCATCGTCTTCCGTCGTAAACGAAACGTATCCACATCAGCATCGCGCTAGTTATGACACTTTGTAAGTTCTGAGTTGGGTAATAAAACAACTATTTCACACCTTTCTGTGCAACAGTCAAAACTATCACACCCTCGGTGCTGTGGATGACCCGATGCACTGTTGCCCTCGGCCTTCGGCCTCGTGCAACAGTGCCATCGGGTCATCCACAGCACCTCGGGGTGATAGTTTTGACTGTTGCACAGAAAGGTATGAAATAGTTGTATACTGTTTTAACTAAATGAATACAGTTGCTCTTATTTGTACTTATGGGGCTATTTGTTAAACGCAGCAGGAAGGCGATTTTCAGAAGGGATATTGGAGGATGTATGTTCCAGATATTCTGCAAATGTATGTAAGAAATTGCATTTAGCCTATACGGATTGGTATGGTAAGTATTTTTTCTCGTATAAATTAATTCTCTACTTTAGGTTTAAACACTTAGTTGATGAGGGAGAAGAGAGGACCCAAATACCACTCAAAGTGGGCCATCATCGGTGCACCAGCGAAACGCCATTTAAATGGCGTTTTGCTGGCGGGCTGATGTTGGCCCAACATTGAATGCTTGTTTGGTACATTTTGTAGTTTCGTGATTTTGCACGGGATCCGGACTAAATAAACCCAATATTTTTCATTAGTTTCCAGGGGGGTCCCCTCTGAATCCGCCCATTATTTTGTGGGCTGATTTCGTACAAAAAAGTAGATTTCGTGGCAATACGGACTTAAAAACATCCGTCAATTATTCTTCAAAATCATCCGACTATTTCAATATTTATCCATAAAAACACACTAGGTATAGACGCACATTTTATCAAATGTAAAAATTAAAATATTAATTTACACAATTGTTTTGGTTTTATAGGCTCAATTCTTCAAAAAATGGGTTGATTTCGAGGGAATAGAAATTATTTGTATCTGTCAATTGTATTCGACGAAAGCAACCCTCAATATTATTTTTCTTGCATGATATTTTGTTTACTATTGTATAAATACATATTTAATCGTATGGTAAAGAATACGAATCAATTTACGCCAAAATTAAGCCTTTATAGCTTGATTTCGGCGGAGATTTCCACAAAGAAATTCGGTACCGCGATATTACGGAGTACATTTTTACCCCAAGCAAAATATGACAAAATCAAGCCTCAACTTTATTTTTTTGCAAACTCCTGCAAAAATACATATCTAATCATATGGTAAAGGACAGTATAATTTTTTAACAAAAAATTGGGTTTTATAGCCTGAATTCGGCAAAGAAGTTAGATACCACGATAATATGGAGTTATTCATCTGTACCCCAAGCGAAATAATAGACAAAATCAACCCTAAAAATTAATATTTTTGCATGAATTTTCACATACTACTGCAAAAACACATATTGAATCATATGATAGAAAGAAATTATGCACTTGCCTCCAAAAAACGGTTTTATAGGCTGATTTCGAAATAAAAAGTTTATTTCGCGAAATCAACTTGATTACTCCGATTAGTCACACCCGGCTTAAACATATGTTTTTGGTGCTCAAAAGAAGAGTCTCATTGACAATGAGACGGTTCTTTTGAGTACCCACCGCCACAAGGTAGGGATAATAACGAGAACTACTTTAACGTGACTTTTATTAGGCATTGGTCGGAGTCTCCACAGGAGCTTGACGTTGTCTTTTTTACTTTACTTGTACGTAGAGGGAACCCTCTACTACGTAGAGGCTATACCAGTAAAGAAAAAAGACAACGTCAAGCTCCTGTGGGAGTCTCCATCCGAACGCAAACACAAAACGAAGAAGGCTAACTCGATCGCAATCCCTAGGGTATATATGCAACTGCGAGTATGGGGCATTTATGTACCATAACGCACAGGCCTTTGACTCTCCCTGTCTAAACCGTAAAAATCCCAAACTACTCGTATTTACCCGATTTCCTGTTCTAGTCAACGTTGACTAGAAGTATATCTTAGGTATTAAATTGGCATTTATTACAGATGTATCATAATGTCAATGACCTGTGCATAACGTAAACCATTAAAACATACTGGCGCAACCTCTCTTCCTTCTCCTGTCTCTTTTTAAGGTAACCATAAGGACTTTTTAAATGTTAAACGAACAACACTGTTATCACTACTGAGGCCTACAGGGAAGGGGGGGGGGGTCGGTGCTCCCTTGATCCCTGAAAATAATGCATTGATCTCCCCAGATCCCTGCAAATAATTTCCTCGTCTCGCTAAAAGTATTTGCCGTCGCTCCCTTAACCCCTAAAATAGTTCAGCTTCTCTCCAAATCCCTAAAAATATAAGCCAATTCTCCCTAAAATGTATTTATCTTTCCATAGGCACTTAACAACTATGAAGCTATATAATAGCACATGACTTAATGATCACTTAATATTTTGCCTTATACATGTAAAGACAGGTCTTTGCAATGGAATACATGACATATAAAAGCCATATAATTAATTCAATGAAATGCATTACATATGGCTCAAAGTATGAGGCCATCCTTAAACTGATGTTGCTGTATCTGGTAGAGTAGGCTTTGAAGAATGCTCTCAAGATTTGAATTTTAAAGAGATATACCATTCAGGGGCTGATTTTTTCCAACAGCTGAAACTAGTTTTTAAATGTATATACGCTTGTTTAACTTCAGTTAAATCAAGTAAGTATATATCTGATAAGCATTCTTCCCCAATGCCTATAACAATGGCCAATTACCTAAAGAGAGAGTTAAAAAGCAAGTGCATAGGTAACAATGTGTAGTCACACTGTTGCTAAAACTGACAAATATGGTGTGATCTGGTGCAATCTGGGCGTCCCAAAGTACGTTATTACCAACCTAAAAAGTCAACAATTTTAAGGATAATAAATCAACAACAAAATGAAATTGTCATATTTATTTCTTTGATCAATGTAGAAGAGCATGTTAGTATGAAAATAAATATATACATTTAGAAATTACAAGGGGGTCAGTAGGGGGGTGGGGACTAGCCCCCAGAAGCAGAAGATTTTTTTAAAAAAATCAAAGAAAATGGAGACTTTTCCTTGTTTTTTGCTTTTTGGCAGGGCTCCCTAAATCCCCAAAATTATGAGCTTGCTCCCTAGCTCCCCTTAAATAATTACCAGTGCTCCTTAGCTCCCTGAAAAATAAATAGCCACTCTTCCAAGATCCCCCAAACCCCTGGGGGCCCTAACTATTGCAACTAGCAAACCTATAAACATAATATACAAAGGAAACATTTTACATGTACAATTTAGATTGTGCTTTAAACCCAGCATGACAGCTTTATAGCCTAGGACATAATCTTCTAAATACTTTGGGCGTTTGGTTTGACGCTTTAGTCTTGTTGAAGTTTGAGGAGTAATGACTGCCCCACTAGCTTGGGGCTGGATATTTAGGTCATGACTGGCTTCAGAAAGATCAATACCAGTCTCTAACTGCATGGTATCTATGGACTCAGAACCAGTGGAAAGTTCAGGTAAAGCGAGCAAGATAGATACTTCTGAAGGGCTAGTGAGTACCTGGGGTACCTTTACAGGTTCAGGGGGCTTAGCTTCATGACCTCCCTCTTCATCATCTGACTCATAGGCCTTATAAAGTGTGTGACTCGAAAACTTGTCGCATTCGCCTGGTACCAAATAGCATTTATCGCGTTTCACCTTGTAGGAGAATGCCCGCAACTTGTTACCTACAAATTTCTTTACAAAACACCAATTACCATCAACTGTTGTGACCAAATAGCGATTTCGTGTGCGTAATTTATCTGATGCACAAGATCACCAACCGCAACCCTAGGAGGGGTATTACCCCGGCACCCAATTTAGGTTACCTTGCACCCCAGGACAATTTTTCATGGGTGCCAAATTGTTCATTGGGACCCCGAAATGCGAAACGAAGGTGTCCTAAAAAATTGGTATGGGCTATGTGAAAATGCATGGTTTCCATGGCAACCCATACCATTGTGGGGGTCTATAATTGTTCTATGTTTTGTTGTACGTTACTTTATGGCCATTCTAGTATTGCAAACATCTTGACGGGGAAGAGAGAGAGCTGGTTACTTTAATTTGTTTATCTTCCTGGTGTCTCGTAATGTTTGAGTGGCTCTTCCTCGCGGTGCCATGGGGTTGACTGCGGTTTGTGATTATGTTATTTCCTGATCATACTCACTATTTTTGAGAATGGGGGTATAATTACAAAAATACTCATATCTCAGCTGTTACTTATCTTAGACTACTAAACTTCATACCAAATTAAAGTTTAGGCATAGGCCTCTTATTCCCTTGTTGCATATGCAAATTATCTAATTTGCATATTCATAAATATATATATGAAAACATTAAAAATGTGATTCACGAATGGGGGTATATGTACAAGATCAATAATATCTCAGCTGCTTTTAGACATAGATTGCTAAAATTTGTACTAAATTAAAGCTAAGATAATACGCCTTTCATTCCATGGTCAAATATGCAAGTGATCATATTTGCATAATTTGCACATTCATGAATATTCGTATAATTGCAAAAATAAGGGGAAATCATTAAAATATAAATAGGCTGATTTCATCCCAATATTGTCATTGTTACATGTTTGAATATAATCTATGTAACAATTTGACAAGTCCATTCATCCAGTGGTCCTATATCATTTGGATATTCATGAAAACTTAAAAATGTGATTCACGAATGGGGGTATATGTATATGCAAATATGATAACTTGCATAGTTGACCATGGAATGAAATGCCTATGTCTTAGCTTGAATTTAGTACAAATTTTAGTAATTTATGGCTAAAAGCAGCTGAGATATTATTGATCTTGAAGGCATACCCCCATTCTCAAATCCGCTATGGGTTGCCATGGAAACCATGCATTATCACATAGCCCATACCATTTTTTGTAGGACACCTTCGTTTCGCATTCCGGGGGTCCCAATGAACAATTTGGCACCCATGAAAAATTATCATGGGGGTGCAAGGTAACCTAAATTGGATGCCACGGTAGAAGTCTCTGAATACTTCTGGCATTCATAGAAATGCTGATCCATGTCGATAGGTACGTATATATGCGATATGTACGTTATTACATGGACTGGGCCCAATACTACAATGCCTCCTTAAAGTTATGGAATAATTTATATACGGCAGTTTCAAAATAAAGTGCACACAAGTGTAACACATATGGCAAAATTCAAAGTGGTTATTATTGAAGATTATTTTTTTGGAATCTATAGTACCTGATGCATTAAATCCTACAAATCTCCCACTATTACCTCTCCTTTTTGAAAATAATGGCTACAATCAATAGATACATGTTAATAAATTTAAATTTAATAAATAAAATGTGTTGTATTTCAAAATGTATGCCAAAATTACTCCTCCTTAGAGAAAATATTTGTTTATTATATAGCTGATGTACCAATATAGATTTTCAAATAAGAATTTCTGGTATATATTTTTGGGAAAAATGTGAAATTACAGTTTTTACTTCAATTTTCACAATGCTTTAACTTTTCTCATTCTTTGCAGTTGCTTTAAAATTGAATAATGTACATAAAAACATTTAATTTATATCATATATTGAAAATATAGTATCAAAAAATGACCTGAAACTCACTTCTTGCAGACACATTGGAATATAATCATTATATTTAAGGTTTTAATTTTGCACCATTTTCGTTGCGGACACTATATACAATACATTTAAATCTATTATATGTATTTATTAAATTGTTTTTAGCCATGAAATGTGTTTTTGTACATAATTTCCTTAATACTGAATAGACTACTGAACTGAATTTCTATAGAAATGTGATTTAAAGTACGCATATATCAAATATGTGCTGAAATTTGTCAAAATAGCATAAACTGCTGGTAATAAAATAAGGTTTTACAAATGAACACTAAACAGCGAGTAAAATGAAAAACCTAAGTTTATTTAACTGATATCTGATAAAAAGATGTGTGATGAAGTAAATTTTGTTGGTTGGACCTAGAAAATTATTCTGTTTTTTGCTAAAGGTCATTTGTCAGTTCTGTTGCGGACACTACAGTAAGATTCATATGTAAGAACTGTTGGTTAGAATTGTTTTGCTGGTTTATTAAGGCTAAGGGCATCATCCCCAAATGCTTCTAAAATGTTTATATCTAAGTGTTGATCAATGGTGGCATTGTCACAACACATGGTAAAGGGAAGTTATAGATGATAAATACGTAATTTAGCAGTAAATTGGGAGTATAAAGGAGACCAAACCAAAGTAAGAAAGAGGGCAAAGATTATGAATCGATACAATCAAGCACCACACCTGACCCAGGATACCAATGGGAAAGTAAAAACTTCATAATTAGACATCGCAAATGAGATCTTAGAGGTCAACCTTTCCCAGCAGGTGACACAATGCATCAATAAACAGACGCGCACGAAAGCATAACAAAAAAACAAGACAGAAATAACATAAATGATCCACAAAAGAAGCACCACCTTGGAACGATCAGTAAAATATTTTACTGGAGGGCTTAATCTGGTTTCTGGGTGCCACAACCTCACCCTTGGTTCAGAGGAGGATCAAGACACATAGATGTTTTGTTTGCAAGACATTTAGTTTTAATTTTTATTTTCCACACATATTGCTTTTCTAAAGCCAGAGATAATAATTCTCGTCATGTTTGTCATAAAGGAGTGCCCTTTCTATACAATAAAGCTGTTGGCAGTTGGATTTTTGAAGAGTAAAACATTGAAAATCATATTTAAACCTTTTATCCACCTACTAGGCATGTATTACAAATCATAGATAGTAAAATATTTTTTATATCTGTCGCAAGAGATTGAAACTTGATAATTAATGGATGAGTATAATTAACTGGCACAATAGAGACTACACACTTATTAACCCAAACCGTGTTCTGAATCTGTTTTGGACCAGTCGACTGTCCATTGTAGCTCAATGACGTGACATTTATTTACAACATATTATAAAATGATTATATCCACTTTCTGAAAATTTGAAATAAGATAGCTTTACACATTTGTCTTCATCAATGCGATCAGTGGTATGTGTAAGGAATTTAATTGTGCTATATTTTGATAAATGCTTCTTTTCATTCCACTGACGTTGATGTCCAGCATGACAGCTTACTGAAAAGGCTGCTTTTGAGCCCTCTTCCACATCACAGAATGTGGTCATTTTGCATATCAAATTGAATCAACTCAATCACAGAAAACCCCTTAAAAGGTCCACAATTTCCTTCAACGGTGCCAGAATTAAAGTTCATCTTTTACAGAAAGAGGTCACAATGTTCAAATTGAAAGGATAGAAAAGTAGATTAACATGTAAGCAAATAAGAGGCACTTAAACTTAGATGCCTGAGGTGGGAACAGGGGATATATTTTTCATTTCAAGAAGTAGTCATGGTGTCTATCAAATTCAAGGAAAGGAGTTTAAGTCAATTTGCAAGCAATACTAAGCCCTTAGACACCCTGACCCATTGGAACCTTGGTCTTACCATTGTTACCTCAGCTCTAAAATATGTTTGTCAGATGGGAGAATGTTCTTCAACTGTTGCAAAATTTGTAGTGTCCTCAACGGTTTTCGTATCAATAATAAGCTACCAATGAATACACAGAACACAAAAAGGCATATTTCAATTTCTTTGTTTTGCTATGATAAGTTTAATGCAAAACACGGAAAGTAAATACAGCTTTAATGTAAAATCATCTCATCTCTGACACATATTTCATCAGTGCATTAAGCTATATCTCTATAAAAGGTATTTAAAGCTCTATACTAAGACACTTGGATAAATAAACATCTTACCAGAAATCAGTTATAATAAAGTACTGGTGAATACATGCTTATACTTAACTTTACCGCTAATAATAAACTTTCATTTATCTAAAAGGAGTATCGTTGCGGACACTACAGAATGTTGTGGACACTACATCAGACATTTTCTGGTAATGTTTTCTAAGTCGAAAACAGAAGTATCCAATATTTACGCCAGTTATAAAAGACAATGATCAGTCTCCACAGGAAAAGTGAAAACATCATCAGCTAAGAAATAGTAGAACCAGACAAGCATTTGTATGCGATGCGGACATTACACGAAATTTCGTAGAAATATCGGCCTTCAATTTAAACAGTGTAAGAAACCATAACATATATACGGTAAATCTTGTATTAGTTCGTACAGTAAAAAATAATTATTTTTCGCTGTGTACGAACTAATAAAAATTATTTTTCTGAGAAACGGGACTGTGCGAACTAATAAAATGAAATTCTGAAGATCGAAAAACGGGACCAAAACATGCGAACATTGCCAAAGAGGGAGGAATTTCTGTTTATCCTTTTAGCCTAATTACAGGCTGAATGTCTGACCAGTATTTTCAATTAAACTTACATTCTTAATAGCATGGTGAAAGATTGAAAATAAACAACCAAACATAAAAGTCCGGATTGCCGTTTCAACCGACTCACATGCAATGTGCGTTATACCCGGCGATATCACCCGGTTACAGGCCAACTTTACATAGGCCTGCTTTACGGAAGAGATGTCACCTCGGACTTTTTCTATGACGATTGTCTTGATTGGAATCATACTCGGACCCGGTTATTCGGACCCACCGGGTCCGAGGAATCATAACAAAAATACAACTTCTGTTCATTACCGACGGCTAGCTCTACAACGTAACAGAGCAATGTATATCGCAGCTTTCGTTTTTGGTCATGATGTAGATTCTTATAGTAGTAGACAAGACAATACATGTACGTACATTCAGTCCTACAGGTTAGACGTACGCGTACACTCATTGATTTGGAATGAAAACTGAAAATGAAAATGGCGACTTCTAAATATGAAATATGAACAACTGGAACGCAGAACTCTCATGAATCAGAGTAGTACATTTCTCTGCCTTTATATTGTAAAAAGACCCACAACTTACGTTTTTGCGAATGCTTACTCCATTTAAAGGCTTTGTATGAACAGCTATATTTCTGCATAGGTTGGTTGGTTCGAGTCTCCATCATACGTCGTATTCCTTGTGGCGACATAACATGCTCAGCTTGTTCGCACACCCCCTTACGTGTTAGCTCGGACCCAATATAGCTCGGTGTTAGGCTGTTAGCATTTTAAGATTACGATAATGGCAATCAATGTATAACCAGATTCCCGTACTTTGTCATCTTCGGTCGCTTGACCATGGAAAAGCCATTACATGAGAAAATCTGTCTTTCGTGATTTGAGGCTGACTGACTCTTTTACAGCCAGAAACAGGGTTGGATGCACATGCTAGTCTTTGCACTGCTATTTGAACGCCATGCTATCCCGTGTACACCTTGCTTTCCATGCGCGGATCCAGGATTTTTCGTCAGGGGGGGGGGGGGGGTCCGGGTCAATCTGTCATTCTGACAAAAAAGCCCTGACCCTCAGCTTATTTCACTGAAGTCAAATGGTTAATTTCGAAGAAAACTATCATTTTTTTCAAGGTTCCAGAGGGGGTCGTTTAGTCGTCGTTGGGTGGTATTTTTCAGTTTTATTTAAATTTTGATAGACCATGATTCTGTAAGCAAACAGTGGCGACAGGCGACCCCACGTGCGGATCCAGAGGGGGATTAGGGGGTCCGGACCCCCCTCTGGAAAACCACAAATTATATGGGTTTCTTTGGACACCCCCACCCCCTGGAAGAAGTTGGACCCCCTCCTCCCTTCTGTAATAAAACCATTGGATCCACTCTGTAAACTGTAAAATAAGTTGATGACTAAAAAAACATTGTCCAGACTGTTTTCTGGCCGTCGGGCCTCGACACCCCCCCCCCCCCCCCGCCTGACAAAAATTCCTGGATCCGCGCATGAACCCTATTCGACTTGTTCATAACGCCCGGGCCACTGTTTAATGTGTAATGTACATTTTCTTGCGTCAAGGCCATCATCACGTGCGACCCAAAACTTAACAACACGTGGCCGGAATTGATGTTCGCGGTCTATTTGATCTTAAAAAGGATCATGCTGTCTTTGCCCTTGGCGTCAGCTGATATAATTAGCAGACGTTTTGTGAATTGACCATTTGTTCTTTACGTCCCATCAACAATCTTTCAGTTATACAGGGACGGGTCTTCCTGGACTGAACCAGTACTAAGCTAGGATAATGTGTCTTGCTCAAAGACCACAACGCAGTGACTCAGGTGAGGCTCGAACCCGCGGCCCTTCAGTCTCGAGTCAAGCACTCTACCACTGAGCCACTGCGCCCCCATGTGAATTGACCAGGCCCAGCAAAAAAATGAAAAATAAAATGTGAATCCAAACTGTTTGAAACTCTGATATGGGCGGAGACAGAGGGGGCAGGGGGTCCGGACCTCCCCATGAAAATCATAAGTTGCCATTTGTTTTCTAGAAGAAAAACTGGTACGAACCTCCCTCGAGAAGCAATTGGACCCCCTCCCCCCGTTGGAATTGTCTGGATCCGCGCACGCATGTCTTTTTTTATTTTTTGCATGTAGCAGGTTTAGCTATCATACTTTCTAGAGATAATTGGTAGAACTGCGCAGGTGCGCTGGCTGATCTGCGCCTTTGTTGTTTGCATATAAAAAAGTTTCTCGCGGAAATCATGGGTAAAAAAACTAAGTTGCAAATTCAAATATACACGGACGGTAAACGAGAGGCTTTTTCGACCATTTTTTTCCTATCTGAAAGCAAGCAATTGCTGCGGTGTTAGTGGGACTATAAGCCTAACTTTAGACATGCACCTTCATCTACATTTCTTGTATGTGAGCATTTATGCCCCTGGCAAGACTGTGCGGATGTGCAGGCTCGTCTGAGCATTCGCTGGTTGCATGTGCGAGAGGTACCATAATCTCATGAACTGGCTTGTTTCATAAACAGCCCAATGTTAAGTATGATGCAGAAGCATGCATAAATCATTTTTCATCTTGGTTTGTGCGTCTGTGCGTACGTGTGATGATCCATAGGAATCATTTAATGTGTAAGACCCATAATACAATTTCATGAGGACGCCGCGCTAGGCTCATCAGTGTCGTCTTTGTTTGATAAAAAGTTCCATCGGATATACAATGTATATATAGTTATTTTATTTCGCTTATTGCGTGCGCGTTTTGGTGAATCTTGGAAATGAAATTGATGCACGCACATTTAAAGCACCGCTAATTAGTGGGGGTACGTAGGTGTCTAGATTCTTCATCCACTCCAAAACTTTGAGTTACCCGACGAGATTGCACAAAAGCACAGGCTCCCCTGAGCCTTCGCTGATAACATTTGTGATAAACACCAGCCGATATGGTTTCGTCATGCTCGATTCCAGTAATTAAAAAAAAAGACGCTTGGGCATATTTATGACACAGAAAGACCAGAAAGGCTCAATGATCAGACACGTAGGACGACACAGTGTGCACGCGCGCGTGGTTGTGTACATGTATTCGATTTTTATCATGACTGGACAAAATATCTCCGCGATTTGCATCAGTCCGACGTTCATTGAACCTAGCGTTTATCATTGAATAAAAGTTTGGCATGCATCAATGCTGGATGCACGCGCATAAGCGACACTGACGATCGCACTGACAGGCGAAACGCTCCTGTTCCGCTGATATGTTTGTTAACTGACGTGCTCGGCGAAAAACGAAAGCATCGTAGACAGACACACTGATTGACCAAATGAACGGAAAAAACGTTGTGTACGAACTATTAAAATTGCAAATAGGAAGAATGACCACTGTACGAACTAATACATGACATTTTGAGCTGATCGGTCATGAATAATTTATGGTGTACGAACTATTCGAGTGTACGAACTAATACAAGATTTACCGTATATAATACTTGTTTAAATTGTTGTCATTTTTCTTTGATATCACCTGCAGGTGTTTACCAATGTGTTTTAAGTAAACTAAATATGTGCAGTTTAATGGACAAAAGTTTAATGGTCTTTCAGAAAAGTTGTCTTTCAATCCACGTATTTTTTTGTTAAAAATGCAAAATATGCTTTTTTGAAGAAACATGGTTTTGAGTGAAGTTTTATATCAAATTAAAGTGCAGTTGGCAATAAACTGGTCTAGCGACTTCAAAAAACACCAAACACTTGAAATTTTGACTTAAGTAGATTTTTTACGCATTTTTTTTAAAATATCACATTTTTCGAGATTTTTGAAATTCATTAGTAGCTCGTGCTAAATTCGTTGTATGTTCGATGCCGTGTCGCTGATAATAAGGCGTACAGAACAGTGCGAACTCCCTATGTAAATTGCATGCATAAAGCTGAAATTCTATGATTTATCTGCTGGTGGTGTTTGTGTTCATGTTATTACGTAACAGAAAAGAGGAGTCTAATTGAAGCAAATCATTTTAAGCGTGTTCGACTTTAATCACGGCAGTCAGAAACATCTTCAAACAAACAAAAATTCAAATGGATGGCGTCTCTGTGGAATATTACATATTGTAGAAAAAATGTGACTTTTCGAAATGAGGGTACCATTACTCTAGCATCGTCTGTGCAAGAAGTGCTAGTCATTTTAAAATTAAATGACCTGCAGAGTCTTTGCAAAGCCTTGGTTTATAGAAGCATGAAGTTTGTACTTTCAAAGCTAGCGTAAAATGTAAGGTGACCAATTAGAAAATTTGCTCAGTGTATACGAACGTACTATGTAAGTCAGAACATGAGAGTTTGGTACTGATCGAATTATCGAGCAACGATGGCTCAGGCGACCTTCGCTGTTCGCATGTATGTATATACACCATATGGACGCATAATTATAATGCCCAAATAGTGCAGGCATAAATGAGATGACGCGCAGTTTGCCATCTTATTTTGCGTACCGTTGTAATATACCGCCCATTTACGACATTAAGACAAGTTGACGTCGGTTAAGGATTAGACAAAACAAAAACAACAACAACAACCCCCGAGCCACAGTGACCATGAGAAATCAGCATATGCTATACTCATTTGAGAAGACATACAAATCAGCAAATCAGCCAGAAACTGCGTTGCCTTGAGCGGCATCAACTGAGATGCTGTTTTATTTTGTTTGTTTGTTTGATTTGATTCTTTACGTCCCATCAACAATCTTTCAGTTAAACAGGGACGGGTCTTCCTGGGTTGAACCAGTACTAAGCTAGGATAAATGTGTCTTGCTCAAGGACCACAACGCAGTGACGCCGGTAAGGTTCGAACCCGCGGCCCCTCGGTCTCGAGTCAAGCACTCTACCACTGAGCCACTGCGCTCCCAGATGCTGTTTTATACCACACTTACCAACTGTAGCACGATGTATCAAATGATGTACAAGGTCTACACTGGTGTAGGTGGTGTAAGATAGTTTTACCATGTTTGTCCACCTGTACGTAAGAGAATTAACTCGCTAAAGCTCGTGGATAATCTCCACGTACAGGCGGACAAGCTATGGAATAACTATAATTCATAGTATGCCTGTCCAGATGGTTCACCAAAAACTTAACTCTCTGCTTACTGGGTAATTTTTCATGCTTTATGTCGTATGTTTTTTTATATATATATTTTTTTATTTTTAAAATCATTTGAAAAAATCTTTCAGAAATACAATCAGAGTCTCAAACTGTTAGGACTCAGATCAGACCCGACGTTTTGTCGAGTCTGATCTGGGTTAAAAGTGTTTGCAAACGTTATCAGCAGGCGGCACAAGAAGGCAAAGAGTTAAGCGCCATTGCCTTCTGTGCTATTCCAATTTGTAAACGTAAAACGCGGTTTAGGTCAAAGTCAAGACTGTCATGCCGCGAGGTTATAAACTTTTATCATGCTTAACTCAACTGAGCATGGAATTTCAATTGCTCATAAAAGGTAAAATGGTGAAAATGATTTAAAACTATCAGATATTGTATTTTTCTGCCAATTAATGTTGAAATGCTAATAATTGTTGGCACTGATTTCATAATTTATGAGCAGGATAAATTTGAGTATAACCTCGAGGCCAGTTTCACGTTATAGCTGCGCTTGCATATACACGAAGAATGTCGCAGTGCCGTTACGTCATGTCACGGATCTTTTTAACCATCAAATGCAATTTCAGCTTTTGGCGTTTCAGCAGCTGTCCTCTATAATTATTTGCCAGCATTTCGTGAGCAGTCTATGCAGGCATAGGATATCCCATAATAGGTAATACTGAGTAAATTTGTACATTTTGTCGCCCATAAAAGTACATGCGTAGCTGTTATGTGTTTTTTCCTCATGACCCGGCGTCATCAGGGTCGGATCCAGGATTTCTGGAAAGGGGGCTAATATGTATAAAGGTGTGGGGTTGGCTTTGCTGATTTTTATCTCATTTTTTCTGAAATATCACATGAAAATGAAATAATTTGAGACCAAATTATTTCATTTTCATAGGTTATTTAAAAACGGGGTGGGGATGGGGGTGGGGGGGATCAAGCGAACACCATGGACCCCATCTGGATCCGCCACTGGTCATTACTTCCATGCTGCACTGTAAAAATAAGTGCAAATTGTCAACATACTTGGTGGCAGCTGAACTGTCACCTATCCTGTAGTAACCTTTCAACAGGGTTGCCACTCAATATCCTTTTCAAAAATCCCTGAATTTTCCCTGACTTTTGACCATTTTGGAAGGCAGATTTTAGCCATTTTCATCCATCGATAATTCGAAAATTTTACAAGGATAGATATTTATGTTTGCTGATTTAATCTTTAAAGAAAAATATGAAAAAAATATAAGAAAAGGAATGTTTCTGAACATAAATTGTTTGCACTTAATGTTCAGAAACATTCCTTTTCTAATATTACTGGCAATCTATGTTCACAAACATTCCTGTTCTAATATTGCTTGCAATTTATGTTCATAAACATTCCTTTTCTAATATTGCTTGCAATTTATGCTCATAAACATTCCTTTTCTAATAGTGCTTGCAATTTATGTTCATAAACATTCCTTTTCTAATATTGCTTGCAATAAATGTTCATAAACATTGCTATTCTAATATTGCTTGCAATTTATGTTCATAAACATTGCTTTTCTAATATTGCTTGCAATTTATGTTCATAAACATTCCTTTTTTTTCAAATATTGCTTGCAATTTATATTCAGAAACATTCCTTTTCTAATAGTGCTTGCAATTTATGTTCATAAACATTCCTTTTCTAATTTGCAATTTATAATCATAAACATTCCTTTTCTTCTGTTTCTTGCAATAAATGTTAATAAACATTCCTTTTCTAATATTACTTGCAATTTATGTTCATAAACATTCCTTTTCTAATATTGCTGAAATTTATGGAAATTAAAATTTCCAGAAGCATGTAACCTAGCAAGTTTTTTTTTGAAAATTTTGAAGTTTCCTGACTTTTCGCTGACTTTTCATTTTTTTCTAAATTTCCCTGACTGAAAATGAAACTCCCTGACTTTCTCTGACCTAGAATTGTTTTCTTTTTTCCAGATTTCCCCACTGACCGTGGCAAGCCTGTCTCAACTTCTTTAAAATTAAACTGTGTTCTTTTCGATTGTATTTATCTTGAGAATAACTTCAACAATAGTAGGTAGAAATTTTCAACATTCATCACTTAAAAAAATTGGCCTCAAGTTATTTTAAAAGGAAAGTAAGTACACTGAAATGATGTTATAAGTGGCCACCTTACATTTTTTGCGCCTGTTCAGGAAATAAAAAACGCTCTTACAAAATTTAAATTCTATGAAAAAAATCCAAGGCTTTGTCAAGACTCTGCAATCTATCTCATTTCAAAATGACAGGTAGATCTTGCACAGACAATGTCCGAGAAAAGGTACCCTCATTTCAAAAAGTCACATTTTTAATGTGATATAAAATATTGCTCAGATATGTGATCCATTTATATTTTAATTAGTTTGAAGCTTCTAATAACAGTTGTGATATAAGATAAAAGGAATCAAAAGTTTTGTGACAATTGAACTCTCCATTTCTCTTCTACGGTAACATGAAGAGAGCCACTATCAGAACTTAGTCAAAGAGTTTTAGCTTTAACCATGCAATTTGCATACAAACTTTGCATTGCTCTGTACGCTTTATTATCTTCGGCATGACATTGAAATTTTCAGCGATTATTTATTATGAATAGGCGTCACTGTTCTACTTAGAAAAACTAAAACATCTTTTACAAATGCCATTTAAATGACCTTTAAAGTTTCACGTTAAAACGAAGTGGGCACCAGTCTTGAAAAAATATCGTTGGAAAATGAGTTGATCAAGGTCTAACATGGTTACATTAAATAAAACACATGCAACGGTTTTAGTATGTGCAGCTGATGATTTTCGAAAATATCAGAAAAATGCAAGAATTGAGATTTAAAAAAATCATAAAAAATCGGTCATAAGCAAAACATCAAGTGTTGATGTTTTTTAAGTGGGCTAGGCGGGTTTGTAATCACCTGAACTTCAATTCGATAAAAACTGCTCTTAAAACGCTTAATTTCTTCAAAAAGTTGATTTTTGCATTTTTAAACCAAAAAATTGTGAAGTGATAGAAAACTCTTCAAAAGCACCGCTTAACTTTAGTCCCTTGGAATGCACATATTTGGAGCAAAAAATCATTTCAATATCATAAGAGCTTGGTCGCAAAAAAGGAATTGAAAAGTGGCCACTTAGAACTTCGGTTCAGTGTATATGTGTACACCACAAGGAGTGACAGCTCAGCTGCGACCTCTTTTGGTGTTAACTTACACTGTACAAGTCTCAGGAGCACAGGCTCGCCTATTACCCAGTATCGCCGGAGCTGGCTTGGGGGTAACACTTCCGAATCACAGTCCGTTTACGCGTCTATCTAATAGGAAAACTAGTCAGGTTCCGACGAACCTGCGCACCAGAGTCCATATAAACGCAAAATAGCATGTATTTGGAAATATTACTGAAATGGAGTATTTGCTCTTTTAGAGCAAATGCTCTTTTTCCATAATGTTTTTACAAGTATTCAAAACTTAACTAATCATTTTTTTTCTTGATGTTTTCCAAGTTGTCTAAAAGTAGAAAATGATGTCATGATCGCTCACACACAATGTGAACCATAACATATATAATACTTGTTTAAAATGTTGTTATTTTTCTTTGACATCACCTGCAGGTGCTTACCAATGTAAATAAGTAATAGATAAAGGATACTTTTCTGAGGCTTTCTTGTTTAAACCGCGAGGTGGGCGTAGCCCACCGAGCGGTTTAAACAGAAAGCCGAGGAAAAATCCTTTATCTAGCTTGTAGTATGGCGCAGGCGCAAATAAACATGTGCTACTGACACCTGACGAAATTTACATTCGCTCCTCCCTGCATCCTGCCTAAGCTGTCAATTATATTACATTTACCTACGGGTTAATTTGTCGCTATTTAGGAAGTTCCCGCCTACATCGCTGTTTAACTAAAATTGGAAGTTAGAGTGTGGTTTTAAGCTCCTCCTTCGTCGTTATTCTAGGGTGTCTGATTTAAACATCAGCAAAGATCAAAGAAAAAAAGCATCGGCCATACTACAAGTTTTATTGTTATGTTGTTTTTGTTCATCTAGAAAGTATTCTATAAAAGCTATTGGATAAACATAAAACCTATAATGGAGCATGACATTCATACACTTTGGCATAAAACTCTCATTTTCTTACCAAATTACAAGGAGTAAAAAGCATCTAAAAGATACTGACACATGCTATTGTTTTGATATTTAAAATGTATAAAATGGTGTTTATAAATATTTGAAATAACCCTGTGAAAATTGATGTTTTTTTTCAATGTTACAGCATAACGTGGAAAAATGGGTTATTTTTGACATCATAATGGCTTCTTGTGACAGTTGAACAATATAAACATGCCATATACCATTTTGAATGGTCAGGTAATGACTTGTGGGTCAAACGAAAGTATTTTGGCTGTAAATTATGCACAGATTACATAGAACAACCGCTATAACAAAGACAGCTTCCTAATCACACTGGCAAATGTATACGTCGATTTGGTGGTATTTACGCGTATTGCCGGTACTCCATAGACCGGAAGTGGTAGATATTGGTGTTAAAGCTATATAGAAAAACATGCCATATGCCTAAAGACTATAGAATTAGATTTTTTTTAAGTATTTAGTATGTGCACGGCGATTTATGTAAGCATTTAGGAATAGATTTGAGTACCGATCATCCAGATCGGTACTGGAATCTATTCCTAAATGCTTACATAAATCGCGATGTGCATGCCGAATCCTTAAAAATGATCTAATTCTATAGTCCTTTAGGCATATGGCATGTGTTTCTATACAGTATTAACACCAATATGTACCACTTCCGGTCTATGGAGTACCGGCAATACGCGTAAATACCACCAAATCGACGTATACATTTACCAGTGTGCTAATGTTCACTTTATTGTGAAACTGCCGATAGTTAAGCATGGCATTTTAAATGTTTAATGAAATGCCTGGATTGGTACTGTAGATATGGTCAATTATGTCATTGTGATCTACAGATTACTTGAAACGATTTTGATTTTAATAAGTTTTGAATTTTTCGTATCCTGAAAATCAACACTTAACTTAAGTCGTCATTGACTTTAAGGAGGCATTGTAATTTTGGGCCCTGGGCCCAGAATTACAATGCCTCCTTAGAGTTAAGGAAGACTTAAGTTAAGTATTGATTTTTCAGGATCCGAAAAATAATGTTTAAAACTGATTAAAATCAAAATAGTTTTAATTTTTCCGAAGATCACAATGATATCTTTGACCGCAAATACCACATCGTTCCAGGCAATTTATTTAGCATTTAATATAGCATACTTAAATATTAATACTTAACTTAAGTCTTGCTTAACTTTAAGGAGTCATTGTAATTCTGGGTCTTGGTCAACTACTTTTCTATAGATTAATGCAGTTCAACCAATTCAATGCTGACTCATTGAAAGAGCTAATAGCGGAGTTTCCATTATGATGAAACAGGACATAAGTCAACGGTCAAAGACTCAATTCCAATAAGTAGTCACGCTACTGTATTCCACGCGACAAGTCCGGTGATACAACAATCGCGAAAAGGTTTATTCAAAAAATGGAAAAAAATGTACATCTTTATTTCAAATCGCGTAATTAATCCGCGACATGAGATTTCCAACAATGTGGTATGTGCGACCAGCAAAGGCTCAGACCAGCCTGCGCATACGCGCAGACTGATCAGAGCCATTACTACTCGCTTAAATATTCTTTGAGTGTTAAGCTATTGACTGAACATCATTTGGAGCTTCTGAGTTTAAAAGGAAGCTGCACAGGCTCGGCTGAGTCTACACTTGTCAAAATACCACATTTTTTGAAATCACATGTCACGGCTCATATGTATCCAGTCTGTCGGATGAGACTCTAAGCCGTGGTCCCGTCTCCATATGACCTCAGTTGTTGGTGGGCCTACTCACCGTTCATTTATGTCCCAGAAAACTGTTTTTGTTTTAAACATACACTGAACAAATTTCTAATTGGTCAATTTTTAAACTGAAAAAAGTTTGCCTAAAAATGTGCAGTTTAATGGACAAAAGTTTAGTGGTCTTTCAGAAAAGTTGTCTTTCAATCCACGTTTTTTGGTTAAAAATGCAAAATATGCTTTTTTGAAGAAAAATGGTTTTGAGTGAAGTTTTATATCAAATTAAAGTGCAGTTGGTAATAAACTGGTCTAGCGACTCCAAAAAACACCAAACACTTGACATTTTGACTAAAGTAGATTTTTACGCATTTTTTAAAAAAATATCACGTTTTTTGAGATTTTTGAAATTCATTAGTAGCTCGTGCTAAATTTGTTGTATGTATTTTATTTTATCTAAACAAGTTAGCCCAAACAGAATAGAACTTGATTTTATCCATTTTGTGATGGCAAACACTATTATTTTCAATTTCGAAACTAGAACAGTGACGTCTAGTAGTAATGAATAATCACTAAAAATTTCGATGCCGTGTCGTCGCACATGATAAGGCATACAGAACAGTGCGAACTTCTTAGGTAAATTGCATGCATAAAGCTGAAATTCTACGATTTATCTGCTAGTGGTGTTTGTCTTCATCTTATTACGTAACAAAAAGAGAAGTCTAGTTGAAGCAAATCATTTGAAGCGTTTTCGACTTTAATCACGGCAGTAAGAAACTTCTTCAAACAAACAAAAATTCAAATGGATGGCGTCTCTATGGAATATTTCATATTGTAGAAAAAATGTGACTTTTTGAAATGAGGGTACCTTTACTCTAGCATCGTCTGTGCCAGAAGTACTAGTCATTTTTAAATTAAATGACCTGCAGAGTCTTCGCAAAGCCTTGGTTTATAGAAGCATGAAGTTTGCATAACCGAATCTTACTTTCAAAACTAGCGTAAAAATGTAAGGTGACCTTCGAAATTTTGCGCAGTGTATACGAACATACAATGTAAGTCAGAACGTGAGATTTTGATACTGATCGCATTGTCGAGCAACGAAGGCTAAGGCGACCTTCGCTGTTCGCTTGTATGTATACACCATATGGATGCATAATAGCACAGACATAAATGAGATAACGCGCATTTTGCCATCTTATTTTGCGTACCGTTGTAATATACCGACCTTTTACGACATTAAGACAAGTAACAGGACACTCTTGACGTCGGTTAAGGATTAGACAAAACAAAAACAACAACAACCCCCGAGCCACAGTGACCATGAGAAATCAGCATATGCTACACTCATTTGAGAAGACATACGAATCTGCAAGAAACTGCGTTGTTGAGCCGCATCAACCAAGATGCTGTTTTATACCACCATCACCAGCTGTAGCACGATATATCTAATGATGTACAAGGTCTACATTGGTGTAGTTGATGTAAGATAGTTATACCATGTTTGTCCAACTGTACGTAAGAAAATCCACTCGCTAAAGCTCGTGGTTTATCTCCACGTACAGGCGGACAAGTCATGGTATAACTATTATATAGTATGCCTGTCCAGATGGTCACCAAAAAACTTAACTCTCTGCTTACTGGGTAATTTTTCATGCTTTTTTGTCGTCTGTTTTTTTTATTTTCAAAATCATCTTTTTTTCGAAAAATTCTTTCAGAAATACAATCAGAGTGTCAAACAGTTTAGATCCAGATCAGACCCGACGTTTTGTCGGGTCTGATCTGGGTCAAAACTGTTTGCAAATGTTATCGGCAGATGACACTAGCAGGTAAAGAGTTAAGTGTATAATTTTAAGTTTCAAATTGTAAACGTAAAACGCAGTTCAGGTCAAAGTCAAGACAGTCATGCTACGAGGTTATAAACTTTTTTATGCTCAATTCAACTGAGCATGAAATTTCAGTTGCTCATATAAGGTAAAACGGTGAAAAATGCTTTAAAACTATCAGCAGTTGTATTTTTCTGCTAATTAATGTTGAAATGCTAATAATTGTTGGCACTGATTTCATTATTTATGAGCAGGATAAATTTGAGTATGACAAAAAGTTTTATAACCTCGAGGCCAGTCTCACGTTATAGCTGCTCTTGCATGCTACAAGAATAACACAGTGCCGTTATGTCATGTCACGGAATTTTTAATCATCAAATGCAATTTCAGCTTTTGGCGTTTCAGCAGCTGGCCTCTATAATTGTTTGCCAGCATTTAGTGAGCAGTCTATGCAGGCATAGGATACCACATAATAGGTAAATTAAAGGTACTACTGAATAAATAAATTGTACATTTTGTCGTACATTTATGTACATGCGTAGCTCTTATGTGTTTTTCATCATGACCGTCATCAGAGGCGGATCCAGGATTTCTGGAAATGGGTCATATGTATAAAGGTGTGGGGGTTCGCTTTGCTGATTTTATCTCATTTTTCTTAAATATCCCATGAAAATGAAATAATTTGGTCTCAGTGAGACCAAATTATTTCATTTTCATAGGATTTTTAAAAACGGGGACGGGGGAGGGGGTTCGCTTGAACCACCTGAACTTCCTCTGGATCCGACACTGCTCATTACTTCCATATGCTGCCCTGTAAAAATACGTGTTAATTGACAACTTAACTGGTGACAGCTAAACTGCCACTGATCTTTGTGTAACCTTATAACAGGGTTGCCACTCAATATCCTTTTTAAAATTTTTAAAATTCTTTTTCCTGACTTTTCCCTGACTTTCGACCATTCACCAGACCCTTTAGCCATTTTCATCCATCGACAATTCGACAATTTTGTACAAATATTTACGCTTGCTGATTTAATCTTTAAAGAAAAGTCTCAAACCATAAATGTTAGAAAAGGAATAATTCTGAACATAAATTGCTTGCAATTTATGTTCAGAAACATTTCCTTTCTTGCAATTAATTTCAGAAACATTCCTTTTCTAATATTGCTTGCAATTTATGGAAAATCAAATTTCCAGAAGCATGTTACCTATCAACTTTTTCGGGAAATTTTGAAGTTCCCTGACTTTTTCCTGACTTTTTTATTTTCTAAATTTCCCTTACTGAAAATGAAATTCCCTGACTTTTCTCTGACCTAGATATTTTTTGCAGATTTTTTCCTCTGATACTGTTTCAACTTCTTTAAAGTTAAACTATTTTCTGTTCGATTGTATTTATCTGGAGAATAACTTCAACAATAGCAGGTGGAACTTTTCAACATTCATCACTGGAGAAATGTTCGGCTCAAAATTGAGTGTTAGTTAACACCAAAAGGGGGCGGCATCTCAGCTGCGACCTCTTTTGGTATTAACTTACATGTCTCTGGAGCACATGCTCTCCTATTACCCAGTATCGCCGGAGCTGGTTTGAGGGTAACACTTCCGAATCACACTCCGTTTTACGCGTAGAGCCTTAAATCACCGCTCCAACACACAAGTGTGAAAGTAGATGGAGCAGGTGAACCATTTAATGTAGCCTATGTTACATACTATTCTTAATTGTATATTAGAGAAACTAATTGTTATCTTTCCATTATTTGAAACAGATATATTTTCTTTCTTTCTGTTCTTTTTTGTATATTTGGCTAATCATGGCCATTTAATCATGTTGCCTGGTATCCCGGAACAATGAATTCCTCACTGGAACGTATTTTTATATACTGGAATCGAATTTTGAACATGTTGAAAGGACAGAAAGTAATCCTTATCATACTAATGAATCTTTATTAACTGTAACTAGAAACGAGCCGTGACATGTGATTTCCAACAATATGGCATTTTGACAAGTGTAGACACAGACGAGCCTGTGCAGCCTCCTGTTAAGCTTAGAAACCCGAATGATGTTCAGTCAGTAGCTTAACACTTACAGAATATTCAATCTACAAGCAAATGCTCTGATCAGACTGCGCGTTTGCGCAGGCTGATCTGAGGCTTTGCTGGTCGCACATACCACATTGTTGGAAATCTCATGCCGCGGCTCAAATTACGTTCAGCTTGGTAACAGGACCAAAATAACAGGACTGTACACAAGGATGGTGCTAAAATTGTCTTTTTTTCTAAAAAAAGTATTAAGATTCTGATTTTTTACGGCCATTTTTGCTTTTATGAGTGTCTATCAAATATTTACCCATAGTCAGGACGGCCATGTCACACTGCATCTATACCCATTTCTATTGATGCCATTAACATCATACGTGTTTAACCCGGACTTTCCGGATCTATCAATTGGACCCGTTCATTTCAGTGTAAAGGGTTGTTAGGTGGTATTTTTCATTTTCATTCAAAATTTTATTAGAACATTATGTAAGCAAGCGGTGCAGACCATGCGGCGTCTGATCTGCGTCTGCACTGTTTGCCTATTTCCCACAAAAAGGACGCTAGGCTCATATTGGTTAAAACATCACACGTATTTAATGGCACCGTAAATTCTTAAAGGTCAACTTATGTAAGCAGATGTGGGTATCTACTATCTAATGCCAAAGGTGACAGCCTACGTCATAGCTAGGATATCGGAACCATTCATTTGATGGAACTATGTAAGAAAGAAAGAGGGCAAAGATCAGGAATCGATACAATCAAGCACCACACCTGATCCAGGATACCAATGGGAAAGTGACAACGTTACAATTAGAACATCACAAACGAGTGCAAAGTCTTCGTTGCATTGGTCATTTAAACACTGTTATGTGACATATGAGTGGCATTTTGGGCGTGGTTCGGAACCGTCTCTGAAACGTCTATTGCAGTTACCATGTTATTTCAACGTTTCCAGGAACCAAGCGATGATCGGAAAAGCTTTTCTTCAGTGTGTTCTGTCAATGGTCGTGATTGCTACAGGAATCTCTGTCTTCTGTAAGTATCAACCCAAGGGGCACACGACTTCAAAACGACGCTTTTTCTGCGTTAACACAAATGAATAGCGCCCAAAAGATTGGGCGTAAGCAAAGAGTGTAGGCCAAAAGGGTCCGAGATAATAAAATTTGTTCATGCTTAACTATCATAAGCATGAAGTTTGTTCCTGTTAAATTTTAAAAATGCGACCATTGATTGACATTTGCCCCATTTGTTTGTATCTTGATATTTAACCCTATTCCTCATAAATATTCATGCTAAGCTCCACCCACTATGAATAATTCATTAATTAAACTTTCACGTTTGTTCATAGAACAAAGAAATGACTTGTCAGGTCCACTAGTATAGGATCATATCTTATTATATTTTCATAAGCAAACACAGAGTAGACCCTGATCATGCACCTCTAATAAGAGCTGTCTAATCTGGGACTGCTCTGTTTGCAAAGGCGTCTATATGACGCAAAGGGTTAAGACGATTGTAAACATGCGCATGTGGGTTGAGACAGGAAACAGTTTACATTAATAGTTGGCTGTCCATTTAAACAAAAGAGGCTTATTTTGCTTTTGATGGCAAAATTGAGTAGAAGCTGGCATCCATGCTAATTATGTTTGTATATGTGAAGTAAAACTGATAGAGGTGGATGCCAAGTCTGGAAATGTCCCTGGCACTCAGAATTAGGTCAAATGTCAACTGGGTGCAAAGTAACAAGATACTAGACAAAACAATCCTTCCTATGTCATCTCCTGTCCATTAAATTGACTAAAACTATCCAGGATATACTTACGATACTTGTTGCAGGTATTACATGACCTAGGCAAGAACTGAGCGTATGTCAGTGCAAGGTAAAAAGGTCATTTAAGTGCAAATTTCGCAAATAAAAGTATGTTAAAGCTGATGCTGCAATCTCTATCTGCGTCATACCAATCTAACAATACAAAATTATCATAAAACTGCGTTTAAATAGTTTAGAAGTAATGCATAGTGATATCGATAGTGTAACTACAGTTCACGTCAGGATTAAAGGTCACTTAAGCCATCAGTTTGTGTAAGATACATTGAAAACAGCTTCTTTAAGTAATCATTTTACCCACCATAATAATAAACCAACAACATAAGTGAGTAGGGCGTATGAGCACTGCAAGCATTTTCAATAAATGAAATATCGGTATCCAATTGTAATTGTGAGTCACCAGCACTTCTCTTTATTTCATCATAGTGTGTTAATTAGATTAGATTGTTTATCTAAAATGATGCATTGCATAAGAAATAACCTCTATGCGAGGTAAGCAAAGTTTGTTTTAACAATAGTAGAATCTAGGGTGAAGATTTGGCACTAGATCTTTTTAAACCAAAACAGCTTCCGCTGCTGTCTGTTTTAAGGCAGTGATTATGTTATTGGTGTTCCGTCGTTTATTGATGCTCCCATTCTTTGTGGTGGTTTGATTTTTGGTAGTTGTTTGCTATGCTTTACGTGGGTCCAATCTAGTTTTACAATCTTTCTGTTGTCTTGTGGCTTTTAGTGCTCTGTGTCTCTTATTTACCGTGATGTGAGTAGGCCTGCAGTAAGTGATTCTGGTATTTCCTGGTCATACTCACTACATTTTGGCAATTCTTGTTTATGACAATCACAATAGATCAGCTCATTTGTGTAACTTGCTGAATGATAAAACTGTTTGTCAGTGAAATAAAACAGTGAATTATCACACAAAAATGATTGCTATTGCAGATCTATTTTAGTAGTATATGTAAGATTCAAACCAAAAAGCTGGAGTGCATCTCAGAGATGCCTTAGAACGCTTGCTTCATATTGAGATGCATTTCGTCTCGCATCTATAGCTAATTAGCTACATGTACGCATCTGGGATAGCTAGCAAGTGCTTCCAAACAATTTTAGTCCCTCTGTACCTTCTTGTCAGCCAATAGTTTCAGTTGGTTTATTTTCTAGATCCATTATTACATAATCTGCTTGAAGCCATATCTTAGCTTGATTATAGTTTGCCCTTGTGGCTTGTAACTCTAGTGCGTCATGGGTTGGAGGCAACACCTCTAGGTCATGTTTTGCTTACACAAAAATAATATGTCTGGTATCATCAATAACTTTGACATCCTTTTCTCCAATCTCATACAATTAACATACAAATGCCCAAGCATCATCGATATTATCATCCCTTGCTACTCCAGTAAGAAGATAGGCATACGTAACAAACATTTTCCAGCATGTATTATTGCCTTTGTCAGAAAAACATAGCATGGTATTGCATCCTCTTAGCGCACGAAAGCCTAAAACGTAGGACAATAATGACTTGGGTAGCTGTTCAGCAACAAGATTGGTAGAAACACATTTCATTACTCCCGCGGTTCCCGAGAGCATCCAAACTTAAGTATTGCAGCCCCCTTTAGGTGATACAGTCACAGTATAAACACATCTGATACCCTGGTCTGTGTCATGACATTTCCCAATATTTCTTTTATACCCCACTGCTGTTGCATAAACGCATGTAACACTATCCTAGTGTCCAGATCTTCATGATTCGATGACAAGTGGGACACTTCATGTATATTCACTGTCATTTCATTCCCTCGCTGTTCCTGAGAGCATCCACGCTTCAATATTGCAGCCCCTGAGGTGATAGTCACAGTATAAACCCATCTGATACCCTGGTCTATGTCATGACATTTCCCAATATTTCTTGGCTGCATCTAACGCTATCCTAGCATCGGTATGATTAGATGACACGTGGGACGCATCATGCATACTGAATGTCACAGTAGGTCTTAGGGCATTTTAATTCCTCCTGATATGAAATAACCAATTCTTAGTCGCAGGAAATTTGAGAGTTTTAGCGGTCAAAATTACAGACAAGGTATCAGCCAAATCAAACTTATGCTCACCCAGTATTTATGGACTGGTCCTAAACTTGTAGCAGTCACAAACTTCCAACATGACAAGGGCAAACTATCAAGCTTAGATATGGTTTCAAGCAAACCATGCAATAATGGATCTAGAAAATAAACCAACTGAAACTATATGCTGTTGATAAGGTACATTTGGAAGGATTTGTCATCAATCCCACATGCGTGTATGCAGCTAATTAGCTGTGGATATAAGACAAAATGTATGTCAGTGAGATACAACTGTTCTAAAGCCTCAGAGAAATGCCCACAATCTAGTTGATGTGATGTCATTGACAGCGCAAGTTCTACATATCTACGTAAAATAGATGTGCTAAAGTAATAATTATCAAATGCACTGACGAACCGTGAATTATAAGACCACTGTAGCGGTACCAACGTTAGAAGTATCCCGCCACTATTATTAAAATGCCTCCTTAAAGTTAAGGAAGACTTAAGTTAAGTATTATTTTTTCAGGATGCGATAAATAATGTTTTAAACTGATGAAAATCAAAATAGTTTCATTTTTTCTGTAGATCACAACGAAACCTTTGACCATAAGTATAGCATCGATCCATGTAAATTTAGCATCTAATATAGCATGTTGAAATATCAATACTTACCTTAAGTCTGCCCAACAAAAATATTACAGAGAAATGTTCCTCATAATGCACTTGGCCAAATTGCCCAAATAGTTCCGATCATCAGAACGAGATAGCCGCCTGAGCTCTAGATAAGATCGGGGTCTTGTCGGAGCTTGCCTCAAGGTTATAAAGCGTTTTTCATGGTCTTCTCAATTGAGCATGAATTTCAACGTCTCATAAAAATTTAAAGTCTGAAAAATAAAAGTATTTCTTGCTTTGAAACTCTCAGGTGTGTATTTATTCTGCTAATAAATTATTAAATTGCCGAGAACTGTTGGCATTTTAACATTTATGAGCATGATAAAGTTCATGTCCAGTTCAGTTGAGCATGATAAAAGCTTTATAACCTCTGGACCAGGTTCTTTTTGCTGCAATCAATGGGAAGCTAATGGCCCATAGTTTCCTTATGTTGACAGTGAAGACTCCAGTCAGACTGGGTAGATTCCTCGGCTGTTGAAATACATGTTGATGTTTTTTTTTGGTCTTATCATGCACTACCTCATATTTAAAAAAATGTATAGATGATAGCATACAGTTTATTCGGAAATTACATTTTTTTGTTTTGTTAGATTTTACCTCCATAAAAAAGTTTCCATCAATGTTGTAGCTCTACTCTACTCTTATTCTGTTGTTGTGGTACCTTCTCCACTGTCTATTTACATTTACACTTGTATGCATAGTTTCTGTATTTAAAAGCCAGTGACAATAATATAGTGGCTATATTAAAAGTGGCATTGTCGCTTCATTGTAAACCTGGACAAATAGATTGAATACCGAGGACCAAGATCAGTCTACACTTATATAGGCTGTTTTCACTCCTTGGTATTCGTGAGACTAGCTATTGAATATAGTTGTGACATCAGTCAGCTGTCACTTTATTTGTTATATGTCTTATGTGAGCCAGTGCATGAGATTTCCAACAATGTGGTATGTGCGACCAACAAAGGCTCAGACCAGCCTGCGCATACGCGCAGTCTGATCAGAGCCTTTGCTAGTCGCTTGAATATTCTATGAGTGTTAAACTACTGACTGAACATCTTCTTGAGGTTCTAAGCTTAAAAGGAGACTGTACAGGCTCGTCTGAGTCTACACTTGTCAAAATGCCACATTGTTAGAAATCACATGTCACTGCTCATATGTTTTGTAACAGATGGGCCGATAGGCCTAGTGTTTAATAATAAACTTCCAAACTCTACTATTCATTTTATAACAGTTTAATTGATCGTTATATGTTACAATAATTTGAGCAGTGTGGAGGTGGTGAGGCGTCATCAACTTTCCTCGTTTCCTGCCGCAGGATTGGTGCGTGTGGACTATATCCGGAATTGTAGCGATGGTAACCTGAACCAAGGAACTAGAGGTGTGAAAGTGGGTGGAGGGGGTTAACAAATAGGGGGTGTTAAACAAGGATCAGTCTTTGTCACGTAGAACATGCTAACTTACTAAAATATCAAATAACGTGACAATCGGCACCACACATGTAGAGTACTGATGTGTCCCTGCGTGATGTTATCTAACTCATGTCATTTTTGTGGGACATATACTTAACAGTGTAGACCCAGATCAAAAGCCGTCGAGCGCGGCGTCTGATTAGGGTCTACATAGTTTGCTTACACACTATTCTATTTAAATTTGAATAAAGATTAAAAATACCACCCAACAGCCCTTAAAACAGACATGGACTGGTCTAGTTAAAAAGAGAGGGAAATTCCATTCGGCTTAAATGTGTTAATTTCAATTGTTACTCATTGACCTATTTCTTTCAGCCTCTCTGCTTTTGATAGGCTAGTATTATAGAAATGTTATTTCAACTATGTCGGATAAACTTTTTGGAGCAAAACTTATTTTCAAAAAAAAAAAAAAACAAAAAAAAAACAGTAAAGTCAATGAATTGTATTCACTCTTTCTCAAATTTTCGCCCTCGGGCCTTCTTCAGGATAACATCCTGAACAAGGCCCAAGGCCGAAAATTTGAGAAAGAATGAATGCAATTCATTGACTTTATTGTTATTATTCCCTATGGAATTATTATATTTGATTTAAAAAAATCAAATTAAACCCCCCCCCCCCCCCCAAAAAAAAAAAAAAAAAAAAAAAAAAAAAAACAGCAACGACAAAAACATGTGAATATAACGAGGGATTACCAACGTCACAGATCACAGACTCACACATGGCAGCAAGAGGGGGAATATAATTCTGGAACCTGCAAACTGTAACGTAGTTGATTCTAATCTTCTAAGTTCACGTTGTGTTTTCAAAGTCCTTTTAGAGCTTTTAAGTCTTATAAATTTCAGCAACAATTTTCACAATTTTACAATTTTACTAAATCTTCTTAAGTCCAACTAAAATACTTCTAGAAACTAGCTTTAACTCAAAATTCTGAAATCTAACCAAATATTAACCAAAGTCTATGTCCAAATGCTTAACCAACGTCTGAGGCTCAGATACTGGGTTTCATCTTATATACCATGAAGTCACGTGATAGAAGCTGACCACAGCGCCACCTAATGGCGTCATCACTAACCAATCATATTTCAAGTTTACCATAAAGCTCCCTTTACATAGGTAAGCTTACATTTATATCAATCAATCAGAAGATATAAAAGTGACTCATAGTCACACCAGTTGCGCGATCTCCCAAAGGTCATATGACTAAATGTATTGTGCAATTCTGCCAATCACGACCCCACACTTAATTATAGCAACAAAGAACTATCACTATCACTTTTCTTGATCTCTGGATAACCTTTGCAAACAGGTTGGACCCAGATCAGGCCCGACGTTATGTTGCTCATTATCTGGATCGATCCAAGCTTTTTTTCTCCGATGGTATTTTGAAAAAAAGTCTGCAGACGACAGAAAATGCATGCAAAATCACCCAGCATGCAAAGAGTTAAACTTTTCACGGCCTAAGTAACGACAACAGTTTTACTCTGTTCTCCCAAAATTCCTTTAAATCACTGCAGAGATTTTGCTGGTATTGTTAGAAATGAATGACGACATAATGCTGTTTAAACAAGCACGCATCAATATTCTGGTTTAACATGCAGAATCAGATGCAGAATCAGGGAGAAGTATTTTAAACGTAATGGTCTAGCTTCCAGGATACACGGCTCGTTTCCATGAAACGTTAAAATTAGTACCTATGGGAAATTATCCGAATCAAAAGCTGAGAGAGGGCCACACCTTACGTCAAAAGTTGTAAACAAAATATGAATCAATAAAAGACAGTCGACAGGGGTCATTATTGCTTCCCTATGTCTCTAATAAGATAATAACAAGAGATTGGAGTCTGCAGGTTTGATAAACAAACAAAAAATCAGCGTTTAATTTTTTTCTTACTCATACATTTTAGCATAACTATGTTTTGGGGGCTCAATAGAAACGTCTCATTGCTTGTTTAGTGTAATTGTTCGTTTTACTGTTCGTTTCATTGAGACGGTTCTTTTGAGTACCCACAACATATGTTTTGGTTGAGAAATGAGAAACTTGTTTTTCTGTTACACACTCTTAACTAAAGTCATGGAGCTGTTATAACATAAATGCCACCAAGGGCTCGGACTGGCTTGATTTATATGACTATTTAAGAATTTAAAAACATCAATAACCAATAAATGTGAGTAGGTGAGGCTTAAAGCTGCATAGTATGTAATTTTTGATCTTTTAATTTTTGAAATAATGTTTCTATTTTTCAAGAAAACAGTAAAAAACTGAAATTCAGGTATACGTTTTACCAATTTCAAAAATCTTTACAAATTATCAGTATCAAAACAACAGCATTTGTGTTAAAACTTGACTTTCTATAATTATTAGGGACGCAAATAATTACCAACAAGAGAAAAAAAAACCTGTTTTATAAGATATTTCATTTTTCCGTGTAGTTTTCAGCTATAGTGAACAGATTTATTGTGAAAACTTAACTTAATTCTGCTTTTACAAATGATTTAAAAGAAAAGAAAATTTTACGAAAAATGCTCATAGTTGCAGACTTAGTCTCTTTAAGTGTGTTTGGTTTGTTACTAAATATGACTTAGAAATATAGGAAATGTTATTAGTTTCTCCTTTAAATTACTTATAAACAAACTTCAAATTACGTAGTAGTTATACCATGGGTTGTCCGCCTGTACGTGGAGATAATCCACGAGCTTTAGCGAGTGGATTATCTTACGTACAGGTGGACAAACGTGGTATAACTATTTTATACCACCATCATCAGTGTAGATCATGCACATCACGAGATATTTCATGCTAAAGCTGGTAAAGGTGGTATAAAAATGGTCACTAGCTTTTGACCAGGAAGTACCACACTGTTATTATCAAGGACTATTGGTGATCAACTTGGCACAATACGCCTTCAAAAACGAAAATAAATTCAAGCAGAGAAAACCTACGCTTTCACAAATAGCCCATGAGAGGCGATTTGTTATATAATATGAGGCACACCAAAAGCTATAATATGGGAGTGTGCATATGCTTTTTTTGCTGTCTTGTCTATTAATCAAAGCAAAAATCATACTGAGTTAATTGAACGATCTCCATATAGAAAGTACTCACTTTAATTTGTCGAATGAAAACAATGCTTTTTCAACTTTTGAGTAGCAGTAAAATATAATTAATGGTCACGACAGGAGTTTGTTACACACTCTTGAAAAAGACCAATAGACTATAAAAAGCATGCAAAATTACCAAGCATACAATAATACAATTGAATACAAATAATTTATTCAGCATTTTACATCAGTACAGTGTTTATAGCCATTTAAACAACATACACATTGAGAAAAAAGAAAAACAGTAAAAAAGCAAAGGTAGGTCAGATGACAAAAATGCCTTCATAATATTTCATAAGGGGCTACCACAAATTACCACTTACCAATAAAGTGCTTCTTATCACATGCAACGCGTGCAAGTGATAAAACGCACTTTAATGGTTGATTGTAATCCGCAGAAACCCCTTATGAAAGTTGTTATAAAAATATATGGAAGAATTGATTGACATGAACATGATCATACGAGGGATAAAGCTTAGAGTCGAAACACAGTAAAACGAACAGTTACACAAAACTAGCAATTAGAACTCAGAGCAGTGTAAGACTGCATGCTTTAGAATCAGCTACGATACACCAGTTAGCATTTTATAAGCGACATGATAAAATTTTAGGATGTCCTGTATAAATGCTCTTTTTACCTTATCCATGCTAGTCAATGAAACCATATTGTTTGGCATGCGCGGATCCAGAAAGTTTTGCCAGAGGGTCCAAAAATGACAACGTTGTGTTTTTTTGTTTGTTTTAAGTTGAGAAGAGAGGATCTAAATACACTATAAGCGGGCCATCTTCGTCACGCCAGCGAAACGCCATTTTAATGGCGTTTCGCTGGCGGGCTGATGATGGCCCAACATCGAATGTTGGCTTTGTAGCTTTATGATTTTTCAAAAGATCAAGACCAGTATTGCTAAGAAGCCCTATATTTTTGCTACTTTTCAAGGGGGGTGTCTGGACCCCTGCCCCCCCCCCCCCCTCTGAATCCACGCATGTTATCCAAGTTGTTCAATAAAACCATACTGTTTAGCCTGTCATAACTCTTGGCTGATAACAGACTGATGTATTGGTTTTGTCGATCCTTAATCAGCCCAGAAGCTGTTGTTTCTCCGATATATGGATAGACAATAACGATATTTCAATTAGCTTCTTCTGAGCTTCATGTTGAGAGGCGCTTACATATTTTTTTTAATATTTTTGCGATCTGATTTGTGTATTTTTCTCATATCTTGTAAGATATCAAACACACTTTTATTAGTCTACAAGTCGGAGTTTTTCTTTTTAATCAATCCCATCTTATTGGATGTGGATGTTTTTACATTTGTAATATAGGCAAATCCATATTTATTCCTTTTTGATTTTCCCTTTCCAGATTTAAGCCAAATTACACAATTCTGATTCTGTATTTGGAATCATTTCGAAATAAACACTCCTATTTTAGACGAATAATCATGATAATTTTTCACTGTATGTTAAATTGAACTAGACAAAACGATTATCTGTTAAAATAAGCTCATTTGTCGCGAAAGTGACAGTATTACAAGAGCGATGTTACACACATTGGTGTTAGTTTTCCAGACAATTTAAGACTGCAAAACATTCTAAGCTCTGATTTCTCCAAAGCATGCAACACTAATATTGATACTTTAGCGATACGTGCAAAAAGGAGTATCGATATACTACAGAACTATCAAGCGTTTATCATCAAATCGCTCTTAATAATCATTTAGATGACTGGATAAGATAGCGAGACGACGCATTTCTGGTATTGTTTTGGAATTTTAAACAATGTCTTGGACTTTATTCTTGTGGACTTTAACTTGCTCGGTTATGATAATCACAGCAAATTTATATTCAGGTAAGCTTCTTTAATTTCTTTTTGGCCTGGCCTGTAAGAATGGTTTACTAAAACAGTTTGGAATTACAGATATTAGACATATTTTGAGGGGCCAAAAGTTACCTTTTATTTTCAAAAATGTTGTTTTCTGTCTCTGAGGATTGCTTTTTATTTTAACAGTTAAAAGAAAATGTACAGAACGTGATTCAAAAGATGCCGATTCTGTGAATCGTTATGAAAATATATTTAATGTAGCGTTAATGTTTGGAGTAGTAGTTATTAGGGGGGAACCATGAAAACAATCTTCTTGACTAAAATCACAAGGCCTACAAGTCTTGATATTTTGTATGTAGCATCACCTACTAGACCTCTACCAAGTTTGTTCAACTTATGCCCCCCGGGGCCTAAAATGGTCCGCCACAGGGGTCACATGTTTTACATATGCTTATATAGGAAAATTGAAAAAAATGTTCTTGTCTGAAACAACAAGGCCAAGCTTCTTGATATTTGGTATATATCTAGTGGACCTCTACCAAGTTTGTTCAAATTATGCCCCTGGGGCCAAAATGGCTCCGCCTAAAGTGCCACATGTTTTACATAGGCTTATATAGGAAATCATGAAAAAATATTCTTGTCTGAAACCACAAGGCCTAGAGCCATGATAGTTTGTATGTAGCATCATTTAATGAACCTCTACCAAGTTTGTTGAAATTATGCCCCTGGGACCCTTAGGGCTTACACGTTTTACAAATGCTAATATAGGTAAATCATTAAAAAATCTTCTTGTCTGAAACAACGATGCCTAGAGCCTTGATTTTTGATATGTACCATCACCTAGTAGACATCTACCAAGTTTGTTCAAATTATGCCCCTGGGGTCAAAATGGGCATGCCGCATGTTTAACATAGGCTTATATAAAAACAACCTTTTCAGAATATGGTCATGTTGCATATCAAATTAAAGGGAATGAAGCAACAATAACACGTTAGCAAATAATTACACTTACCCTTGACCCCTGGGGTGGGTTCAAAGGGTTAATTTCTTTTCTTTTCTGAAAGAAGTCATGTTCCATATCAAATCAATAGGAATTTCCTGCCCTTTTCTACACCCTTCAACCCATGTATGGGGTCAAAACATTTTTCTGAAGAAGGTTATGTTGCATATCACATTATGTAATTAAAATGTTTGACTTTATGCACATCCTTGGCCTTTTAGGTTGGGTAAAAAGGCCAGACATTGAAATTGTGCAGATAAGTATAATTTGATTGAACTTTGTGACTTGATAGGCTTTGGTTAAGATCCGTGTGATACCCAAGATGCACTTAAGCGTTGGCCTATTGGATTTAATATATTTTGTGGTAAACTTTCTCTCCCCCTGACAAGGATTCAGGTGAGCGATCCAGGGCCCATGGGCCCTCTTGTTTTCTTCACCAAGATGATTGTCAAACTATAAAGGACAAAAAAAACTACACCATAAAACCTGGACAACACAAAAACTCCAGCACACAATTGTAGGGAGAAGGAACATAGAACGAAAAACAGAATCATGGCTTTGACCAATCAAATATATTTAATTGTGTTTTGTTTTATGTGTTGGGATCTTGTCATGTGGTGTAGTTCGTAATGCCCTTTTTCTAGTTTGGCAATTTTCTCGCTGAGGAAGAGAGAGCTGGTTGCTTTTCTTTAAATGTGTTCATTATGTCATGTGGGTGCTTTGTTCTGTATTTTTCTCTCGCGGTGCATTGGGTTTGCGATAGTTTGTGTGATCTGTGATTGTGGCATTACCTGGTCATACAACCCTATTTTTTAGAACGCATAGTCCTGCTCACTGGGGTTTAACTGTTGGATTTCTTTTACTCGGGTATTCAGTTGTATATACTGTTGAGTCCTTATCTTTATTTTTCTCCTTTTTATATCTCGATTTGTATTTACTAGATGTTACATCGATAAGTTACGGATCTTTCATGTCTTGATCCACATCAGAAATAAGGGTAATGTTTGTACCATGAAACTAGTTTAAAAACCCTCCAGTAAAAAATACTGACCGTTCCAAGGCGGTGCTTTTTGTGGATCCTTTTTGTTATTTATGTTTCGTGTCTGTTGTGCTGTCTTGTCTGTTCATTGCAGCCTTGTGGTTACCTGCTGGGAAAGGCCTGGCCTCCAGGCTCTCTAGTATGTGATGTTTTTTGTGTTCATGTCACTTTCACATGTGGTGTTCTGGGTCAGGCATTGTACTTGATTGTATCGATTCCTGATATTTGCCTTCATCCTTACTTTAAATATTTTACTGGCCAGGTCTTCGCTCTAGATTCTGCTGTTGTTCAACTATATACATTGATTAGATCGCAAAGAGGCGTCCGTACTTACCAAATGTATCTTCACCGAGGAATAATCAAATCAAATTAACTAAGTGTGATGAAACAAGTAAAGGGAAAAGTATTCATTACTCACACACTACCAGAACTAACAAAACCAGATGTTGATCCACGATGGACCCAGCCAAATACAAACAGCAGCCACAAACACACCAATGAGAGTTTTAGGTCAGTGATGTCACTGAGTCAGATGCCTGGCACACCATGGTGATATTAAATAATAAACCAAAACTACAAACCTTTGGTTTATAACTATGCATGCATATTATGTCAAAGTACAATGTATAGCCTACTATTCTTAAAATTATCACAATAAATACACTTTCCAACAATTCTTTTGAATTTGTCAACCAAATTGCCATTAAAGACTGGTGCTGGTGTTCACTGTTGCACAAGAGTTTTCAAACCAACATTCCAAGCAATAAAAGTGTGATTACGGCAAAACAAATGGTTATAAAATTTATTCTACTTATTAAACTTTTTGGGTAATCAGAAAAAGGGAGTTTAAAAGGGCTGAGCCTAAACTGGTTTCAAGTTGTTTAAAGTAACAATAGCTTGTGTAGGGGAGAGAATCAGTCTAGGCTGAACCCACATGCTGACGTACACCAAGGCTTGATTTGATTCTCGAATTGTGCCGTACTTTCCAGACTGGACCTATGGAGACTGTATTTTGCTAGATTGTGCTGCTTAACATTTTTTAAATCTTCCCTGAAATATGGGTGATGTCATATTTCAATCTTGTCTGAAATATGGGTGATGTCATATTTCAGACAAAATTTACATATGTTGATATAGAGATCATACATGTTTTTTTTTCATGCATTAACACTTGTCGGGTCTCAAAGAAGCTATCTGAAAACGAGACAGCTAGGCAGAGTAATCAAATTCTCCTGCCGGGGGACGCAATAAAAAAGGCACCAATGAGACTGAACAGTCTGGTATGTGTCTGTGTTGTTTTCATAAAATAGAAGTATATATATTCGGTTGTCTTTTCTCTTGTAATCTGAGACTATCTGTCATCTTGTTTATTAACATCAATGTGATTGAGGTGTGTTATATGATATAACCATGTCAAGAGAAATACCAGTCTTAGAGGTTTGTAACATGGTAAGTCTGTTCGGCCACAGAGACCCTCTAGGACCTTTAAACATCAAATTTAACATATTCAAACTTCTTTCTAGGCAGCGAACAGCAACCTCGCTGATCAAACTGAATGCCCAGACAGATCAATATGCACCTCTTCTGGTCTCTTTAAGACACGATGAAGAGGTTTTGTCATGGCGTGGAAAATAATAATGAGTGTATTCTTTGACAGATATCTTCTCTTCATTTAAATATAAACTGCAAGGAAGTTGAAATTCTATTCTCGTTTTCAAACTTGATACTGCAAATCCGGAAAATTTCGCGAGAACTATATTTTCGCGAATAGTGTTAAAAGACATATTTGCGACGCCGAAAATTTGCAACTATGGCATTATTTACCTATATCAGTAAATGACATATTGATATCGCCATTTCACGAGCATTTTATTTTCACGAAACTTCGACTATGCAAAGTTTCGCGAAAATAAAACCCTCGCGCAAATTTTCGAATTTACAGCATATATCGTTTTATATACATACGATATAGATCTATATAATTCCAATCATTCCAAGCTTGTGTTCCTATATTCCACAAAATAGATTTACCAATGTATTTATGCCACGTTTACCAAACTTAAAGCCTATCGAGAGTCAATGTCTAATCATTTGTACCAAGAATGAATTAAATCTGACCAATAGGTACTGAGATTATGGTTCGGGACAGACAAAAAGTGAGGACGGATGGAATGGACAGACATATAGATGCATGTACGAGGCAAAAACTATATCCCTCCGACTTTGTCGGGGGAAAATTAGGTTGATTATACTTTCATGGAAATATTTTCTAAAACATATCAAATCATAACCACGATGTTAATTATTGAATTCCTGCAGCACAACTGAAATATCGTTCTTCAGATTTCAATAACAGTAAATGCATTAAAGATAACTAGATTTTTACACGTTCATAGATAGTAAAATTACCAGTGACTTTAATGCGCTTACAAGATATGTTGTGATAAATCATTAAAATTGTTTAAGAATGTAGGGCGAATTTTTGACAATAAAATATGTTTAAGCCTTTGTAAGCTGCTGCTGCTGCTGTTAGCTCTTTGATCTAGGTAAAATGGCATTTGTTCTCTTTGTATTCTTTTCACAGCAAAACTTTGTGTTTCACATTAAAGAAAATGTTCGGACGTCCAAAGATTTTTGGTGAATAGAGATTTTGACCCAATTCTTATTTCGCCTAAAGCGTTTGCATCTCAGACTTATATTTTCTTACCTTTCAATATATGTTGGTCCGGGACTTAATGCACACCAGATAAGGATTTTCGAGATTGTATCCTGGTTTAGAAATTCTTATCCGTTACCCAGGAAGACACGTGGGGTCGGTACACTTGCTATATTGTAGGTTTTGTACGTCAATGATTTGTCACATAATTGCAATGCCAATTAAAAATTTCTGGTGAGACCTCTTTAAAATAAAAATGTGGAATTTTATGTTGAGCTACTTGTGTGGTGTGATTGAATGTGGGCTAGAAAAATCTGTCCCTCAATATCACCGTTTGTCATCACTTGGAAAGGATCTGGATGCTAGACGGTGATCCTCAGGACAGATTTTTCCTATCCCACCCACACACTCATGATAGTATCGTCTTCTACAGGTTTGATGGTTATAAACGTTTCAATAGTACGAGATTCATATTAGATTAATTTAGCATGACTCTATAATGTTCCAAAAACTCTAAGTTAACACAAAAAGGCATTCTAATAGGTGAAGAGTAACATAACAATTATGATGTAACTTAGCAACGACGTTTATAACGTTACATTGTAACAACGTCGACTGGTTCCTATAGTATTTACCAGGATATTAAATGTCTCTTCTCTAATGTCAATTTCCATTTCTGTACTCTGTTGTCGATTTCAACATCTAAATAAACTAAAAAAACTAAGACATATTGTGTCCTGGGTCAGGTGTGGTATTTGATTGTATGGGTTCCTGATCTTTGCCTTCTTCCCTGCCATGTTAGAATTTGCCATAATATTATTTGTAATAATACTTCAGTGCAGTGCACCTAATATCACTATCATCACCAATTCACAGTCTAATAATAATGGCAGATAGTATATGAAATTGATATTTGTTTGTTGAATATCACTAAAGTGTAAGATAATCTAAGGCAGATACTACAGTTTTCTTCTCCATTTGATGAGGAATAAAATTTTGTTACTGAAACAGTGATGTTAGTTCTTTTAACTTAAAAGCGTGATAAATTAAACAAATAGTCACTGCGAACTGTATCGTCTAATGGCTAGAGCCTCTTGTGCTTTCTTTTACTCCTACTTCTGTGACCTGTCTGATTGCTTCTAGTCATCCTTTCTACATATTTCACATTCTGTTTATTATGTGTGCACAGGCCTCTCAACCCTTTCTGTCGTTTTGATGTTAATTTCTTTGATTTAAAATATGTATGTTTCATATCTGTGTTTCATGACAAGTCATATTATCCCCTTAACTGTTCCTTTTCATTTCTTTCCTTATCTAACCTAACATCTTCTATTTGCCACAGCATCTAAACCTGCTCTATTAAATTCTTTGATGAATCAATATCTTTCTGAAGTCTGTTGAATCCTTCTTGCAATTCCTTTATCTGTCGAGAATCTTCATTCTCTGGAGGCAGTAACTGTATGATTTCCTTTATTATAACATGTGCCACTGACCTATCGTCTAAACTCTGGCTGCTATGGTGTATCACATCAGCTTTGTTAGCACTCTATTTCCTATTCATACGAGTATAAAAATGTGACTGTCTCATCGTTGTTTAATTTATTGGTTTTATCCATTTTTTTTATCTCCCTTAACACAGATGTTAAGTTGTTATATTTTCTGCATATTTCGAATTGCACTCCATAAGCAGGACAATTTCTACCCCTAGGTAGCGCTCCTGGCAAACGGCAATAAGAACAATGTTGTGTTCTAAACTGTATGTAGTTTTGACTCTGTGTCCATTCTCTTCTTTGTTCTTCAACTTTAGACATTTGCTTTCTCCACTACTCTGTTTTCATGTCATCTACTTGCACTGGTATATCTTCAATTTGCTTAGCTTGAGTAAGAAACTGATCTGATGTCCACCCATTATATATGTATTTCTGTATAAGATATTGGTTCTCGACTGTTTGGATAAAATGTTCTAGTATTCTATCGTCATCACTACCGCCCAAATCACACCCATGGACTTTCTGCCTCAATCTGGTTGCATATGCTACGCTGGTTTCCTTTTTTCAGAAACATAGATTGGACATAATGTTTATTTCTTTTAGGTACAAAGTAATCATTCAGCCTTATCTTTACTTTCTGATAATCTTCCAAGTTTCCAATATGATTTTTGTCTGGTAATAATTTCTCTAATCTGACTTTCTCAATTCCACCATATATTATTAATGCATCCCTTCTGCCAGCTGCACTGTTAATTCTGAAGTATCTATATTCTCTTTCTATCGCATCAATCCATTTATTCCAATCTTTCCCTGCAGAGAGCTGATTTTCTGTTTATCTAAATGGTTAGCTCTTCAGTTTAGGATTCAGAAAAATATGTAATTACATTATTGTCAGCCACCTTTATCTATCTATCTTCATTTACTCAGGCGATCATATATGATCATTATCTGAGGTGAGTGTTTTAGAATTTTAAGGGGGAAAAAGGGCTTCTGGCTGAGTCATCTAAATAAGTGCCCCGACCTCCTCTATGGTCTCAGCTGCGACCACAGATGGAGCCAGACTATTCCTATTCCAATAAGGAATAGTCCTTGGGAAAAAAGAATACTTCAGGGCATCATTATAAGTCTGGGGCCTGCAATACTGTGAGTTGTGTTATGACCTGGTAGATCTTGTTCTTTGAGACGGGGTCAAGTACTTGTCTTTATCAATAGACATAATCCCACAATGAATCTTGTGAAAGAAAAGCAGAGAGGACTGATCCCTCCGGGCCTCCAGAGTTGGCCATTGCAGCTCATCCAGCATTTTGCCAACACTACAAGTGTTGCCACACCTCCTGCAGGTTCAGCGGGCTGCCGTCTTCTGTACCTTCTCCACTTGTTGAACTTGAGTTTTACAATAAGGGCTCCAAATGGGTGCTGCTTACTCCAATTTAGGGCGTACCAAAGTTTTGTATGCAACCTCCTTAGTACTCCTAGGTGTGAAAGCCAAGTTCCTTCGAAGGAAACCTTAAGTCTTAGCTGCTTTAGACGAGATATCAGAGATATGTTGACCCCAATCCATGTTCTCTGTGATTGTTATACCAAGATATTTCGCGGACTCAACGTTTTCCAAAGTTTGCTGATGCAGAGCGTAGTCATGAATGATTTGTTTGTGTGAGTAATGCAGAGTCACTCTCATAGAGTGACATTTGGCAACATTAAACTTCATTTGCCAATCGGCCTCCCAGAGCCCAAGACTGTCAAGATCTTCCTGCAAAATGAGACAGTCGTGCAATGAATGAAATTTCCTATACAGGACTTAATCGTTCGCGAACAGGCAAACTGAAGACTTGATATTATCCGGTAAATCATGAATGAAAATTAGGAAAAGGATCGGTCCGAAGACCAACCCCTGGGGTAATGCGGATAAAGCAGGAACTGGAGCTGAGGCTTGACCGTCTAAAACTACTTGTTGACTGCGCCCAGACAGCCATGAGCTGATCCACTTGTGGGTGGACCCTCGTATCCCATAGTAATCGAGTTTGTGTAATAGCCTCCTGTTTGGGACCTTGACGAATGCCTTTGCGAAATCCATGATGATCAAATCTGTCTGCTTGTGCCCCTGATTCATCGCACCATCCAGGTTGCTGATGATATCGTGCACAAACTGAACCAACTGGATCTCACAAGACCTCTGACTTCGGAACCCATGCTGACAGTCAGCAAGTATGCTATCTAAGGCTAAGTGCTTGTTGTTGTTGTTCACCAATATATGGTCTAGGGTTTTTCAACAGATGCAGGTTAGCGACTCGGTCTGTAGTTCGCAGCATCATATTTTTCTCCTTTCTTAAAGATCGGGATACATTTGCATGTCGCCAATCATCTGGAACATTGCCCTGAGCTAAAGATTTATTATAGATAAGTGCTAGGATAGGTAAAATCTGTGTACTACACTCTTTGAGCACTCTGGCATTGAGTCCATCTGGGCCGGGTGCTTTATGCACATTGAGTCCATCCATAAGTTTAGCGACCTCTTTCTGGTCAACTGTTATTTCCCCCATGGAGGAATATGAACTAGCCCCTTTCGAAGGCGGGTCAGAATCTGCCTCACATGTGAAGGCAGATTGGAATTGCCGGATACAAATATAGGCTTTTCCTTTAGTGTCTGTTTTTAGAATTCCGTTTTCCCTAAGTTATGTGATCCCAAACGCGTCTTTTTTTAATGATTTGACAAATGACCAAAACTTCTTAATTTTTCCACTTTTATTTGAATCAGGATCTGAGGGGTCGTTCTCAAACGTGAAAATATTGAAAACGTGTCTCCAATAGGCATCTCTCTCTACCTTCTGAACGTGTGCCCTGAACCACTTATAATGGTTCTTTACGTCAGGATCATTTGACTTTCGAGCACGAAGGCAGAGTTTCTGGTGTCTTTTCATTAGCCGTTTGATCGTGGCATCGATCCATGGCAGACTGTTCTTTGTTTTGGTCATTTTTGTTGGAATAAACCTCTCTACAGCCTCTAAAAAGCCTGTTTTGAATTTGACCCACATTTCATGCCATCTTTTTTATCTTTAGTTTTGTTTCACAAATTAGAAACCCCCTCTCCCAGATTTCTTCCTTTTCTGATTTCTTTCTGTCTTATTATCTCATTTTATATAGAGTTTTTCTATAGCTGTCTGTATAATCTCTTATATATGTAATGTATTTAACTTATCTTGTCTACTTTTTCTCTGTATTCTGTCTGATTCTTGTTTTATCTTCTTAAAAATCCTATCTATATTGTTCTTCAATGGACTTTTATTTTCATTCTATTTCTTCTACTTCTTCTACTCTGAATCTCAAATCTCATTTGTCTTCTTCACTTCTCTTTTATCCTCATCGCCAATATAATGTTTCAAAAACTCTTAATTAACAATAAGTGAAGAGAAACATAACAACCATGAACTAACTAATAATTACTTCGACTGGTTCCAAAAGCATTAATCAAGTTATTATAAACTCATTTGTGCATATTTATCAGATAAACCCAGCCAAGAATGATATTGTTGTAATGGGCTGACTCTTATTCAGAGGCTAAATGGTTAGAAGCGTGTACTTCACTTTACTGGGTAGGGGTTGGGGCCTTTCAGTCTATCCCACTTTTCTTTTCTCTCTCCTTCTCTGAGAGGAGTCCCGATATGACTAAAATATAGTTGGCTGGGACTTTAACTCAATAAAATCAGATCTATTTGTTTTGAAAACGGAGAAATAGTATTGGCATAATAGGAGAAAATATATTGCCTTTTTATCTAAACAGTAGATTTATAAAAATGCCTTCAAAAAGATATTAACCTTTTGAAATGTTTTAATGTATTTTTTTAAAAAAATATCAAATAACTGTTTTTCAAAATGTGTAGTCTTTGATAATAACACGTAACCTTTCCTTAAATGCAAAGCTTCTTGCAGTTATATTGAAGAATTATTTTGTGTCATGAAATAACATCATTTGTATGACCTGAAATCAACACATTTTCAATATAACTGTGTCATAATTTATTTCAATATGCAAAGATGGCGCAAAAGATCATTTAATGCAACAATGAAAGTCAGATTATCAACGCATTCTTTCTGAAAATAGAGTTTTATTCATATTTATGAATGCCTGATTTGGTGGAATAATGACAGTTATCTCCCTAGAAACAAAGGCAAAAGTATTTGTTTTAGTTCAGCTTTGAAATTATTTAAAACAGAAGATATGCAGAGTCGCAGCTACAAGGGTCATATCAATAAATAGAGAGATTTTCCTTATAATGTAAGAGAAAGTACCATTTAAACATCACACATATAATAATTAGGTGGCATAAGCTGTTGAGCAGGCAACGACATATCCAAAAGTTTGATGGATAGTGAGGTCGCTTGTTGCTTATCAAAGAAAAATTGTTATTAAAGCTAGACTTGCTGGATGTCTTAAGATGGTTGCCATGTTTACTGGCATATGCAGATCAGTTTTAGATACATGCTGCATAAACTAGAAAATAAAGCAACAAGGGTGTAAAAATACTTGACTTATTTTGAAAAGTGTCAAATTGGCAGGAACGTTCAGCATGAAAAAGTGACAACAATGTAAAATTGTGGCATCAGAAATAGGGGTAGGGGTCATAGATTAGCCCTTACATTATCCTTGGTTGGTATAAAAGTTTTGAATCACCCTTAAAGTATTAAATATAATCTATATTATAAAACAGCATCTTTAAAAAAAACTTAAATCAAATGAGTTCCCTATTGCCTAGCAACAAAAGAATAGAGACCATACAAATAGTTCAATTTTCATCAATTGCGTGGTTGCTAGGAAAATGTGACTAACTTGTACATGCTAATGGCACTAGTTTTTATGTAACATTGAGAAAATTCAACTAAAGCAAATTAAAAGACAAACTATGTTTAGATACATGTTAATATTGAAATGCCCAACTACGTTTCTTTAGCATGAGGGTTTTGTATGGGGACAATATTGACAGTTAATATCATTTTTTTTCGTTGCTAAGCAACAGGCAACCTCACTTTCCATCAATTATTTGGACATGTTGGTACATGCTCAACAAGTTACGCCACCTAATGGTTACATTTGTGATGCTTTAAAAATAGCACAATAAACAAGATGACTGATAGTCTCAGATTACAAGAGCACAAAACACAATAAAATAATCCCTCTATTTATTGGACGACCCTCGTACTTAAAATTTCTATTTCCATTATTAAGGTTTCATTCAAAATAGTAAGCCATAAGTGTTATCTACACTTGCGTTTTCAGCCATTGTTGTATACTCTGAAAGCCCAAATATACCATATATATGATACATAACGTTAGTCTCCGTGACCCTTGACATCAACGCAAATTAAGGCTGTGTTTTCCGTTTATTTCCCAAAGCTAGCAACTGCAAAGAATATAATACTGACAAATCCAAAACACCTAACAATTTAATCTGGCCACCAGATAAGAGTACATATGATTAAAATTGTCTTTCTTATTTCTCAGCCAAATCAAATGCCGTGGGATCATAAAATAACCATCTCAATGAGTCTTCATACAACACATGCTTAAACTCTTGGATATGAAGGTAATCACAGTTTAACATCATAAAGCGTGCTTATCTTGACCTTTGACTAATTAAACCACAACCAATGCTTTTTACGAATCTGGAGGGATTCTAGTCTAGCTATTTAATGTGGCTCTATTTATTTTCCTTTTAAGTATTCTGTTAAAACATTCCCTTCGGATTCTGTTTGCATTCATTTAACCCCCTAAGCACGAATCACAACGAAAGCATCTGCTTTTGTCATAAGCTGAAGTGTTTTAGAAGCCTCTTCGACAAATAGTGTAGATCCAGATCAGACTGATCAAATGAGCAGTCTGAACTGGGCCTACACTGTTTGCCTTTCTACTTACATTAACCAATAATGTTATCAAATATGTGCAGCAGACGACTTTTGCAGACAGCATTTTCGGATATGTTGGCGCTTTAAGGGTGAAGACACATAAATCTGCAATTTTCAGACTATATTGTAAGCTAGTCAAAGGGCATCTTGTCCTACCAAGGGTTGGCCTTGGCATCACAGGTAATGATTTTTCCGATTGAGTACGTCATTAGACACATGTTGGTTTCACGAGACAAGGCCTCCAGATAGAGTGTACTACTTAATTTACATTCAATTGTCTTACTTCACAATTAAAGCATATGTTTAGGTGCTCAAAAGGACCGTCACATTAAGATGGTTCTTTTAAGCACCTAAAACATATTTTTGAACTGAAGGATAGAAGAAAAAGAACTATTTTTATAATTAAAATCGGCGTATTGGGATTTACGGAGACTTATTACACACCTTCCACATTTTACATAGTAAAATTGCCGTTAGCACTCGGTAATATTTTCAATTGGACTGAATCCATAATGGCACAGTCACATGACGATGCCAAAATTCCATATTGGGGCCTCATTATGGATTTTTGGCACTGCCTCATAGTGATGACGTATAGGAATCGTGCACTTTTTCGATTAGAACTAGGGCTAGGCTACTCGTTTCAACATGGCTGAGTAGATTTAGAATCGTCAGGAGACCCTGTTTTCCTATGTATTTTACGCTAGATTCGGGCCATGAAATAGCGAAATACCAGAAGAATAAGGAATGGGAAATCAGAACAATGAATAATTCTAGGCTTTTCGCCAGTTTCGGTTGAACAAACAAAATGACTAGCCCCGAGGTTGATATTGTGTCATGCTGATCGGATCGATGAGCGATCGGGGATCGTTAAGTTCCTGTTAGCTCTTCAAATAAAACACGTTTCGGGGAAAATGTTGACTTTCCATGAAATACAGCGAAAGAAGATAGATATACCCGTATTACCATGTATCTAGATATGCATGAGTGCTAATCTTGAGGCTGTCTTTGGTTGTTATATTGTCAAAAGTCTGTTGAAATGTCTCGTCGTCAATGACAATGTAAACAATGTTAAGCAATCTTATGACGTCATTTTTTATGTCACGCTATTTGTTGCTGCAATTTTCATCTCGCCAGTTTTTCGGACTCAATGGCGCTACTGGTTAAAAAGGCAAAAGAGTTTACGCGGATGTAATAAAAAGGTTATGATATGGCCGAGGTGTGCCTCTAGGTCATATTGGCACTGGATAGCCATATAGGCCCTCGGGCTAAAGCCCTCGGGCCGATATGGCTACCCCAGTGCCAATATGACCTAGAGGCACACCTCGGCCATATAATAACCTGTATTTAATGCACCGATGCCAATAAGTCACTACGATAAATGTAACTGGCAGGATGGGAGTTTTGCAAAAATCCTTCCTGACGTTTTTATTGGTCATTTTATCTGTAATAGAATTTGAGCTTGTGTCACGAAGGGTTTGTCGAAATGAAAATACAGACAAAAACCTTTTCTTGAGAAGATGGTCAAAGGGATGAGAATTTCCATTTTGATTAGTGAATGTGTGCGTTTGGTTGGCTGCTTTCTTCCATTTTCTCTTGGTTGGTCTGTTGTTGTGGTATTTCCTGGCCATTCTCACTTTTTTTGAAATATAAGAATTAAGGCGATGTTCGACGCTGTGTGTTTACCTGACACGTCCTTTCAATTATATAAACAGGAAGTTGACTTGCTCAGGAATGATAATAGTGAAATAAGAGAATATCTTTATATAATTATCAAGGCGTGTTCCGGTTACCACATCCCTGTCATTTGTCAAAGCGACATGTACTAAGCGTAATGATAGACAACCGGCAGTTTTTTCTCAGAATATATTTTAATCACTTTGTACGACACTATCTTATTATTATGTAAAATGTTTGTGAAAATAGATGCAATGAAACCAAATATTGTCACAGAACTTTCCAGTCAGCCCTAATTTTTCGTATACACCAGTCAAAAAGTAATTATGTTCTCTGATTGCTGAAATGTACCAAACCGTCTCATTGACTGAGGGTTTCGAATACCCATACTTGCTTTAAAAATTCAAAACAAAGTAAATTTACACTTTTCCCTTCCGATCAAAAGGTTTGTATAAATTCCGACTTTCGCTTCTAATCTGTAGGTCTGTTAAAATTCCAATTTCCTCTCCTTAGCAAGAGTTCAGCTGAAATTCCAATTTCCTCACATAATCAAGAGGTCAGCTGAAATTCCAATTTCCTCTCCTAATCAAGAGGTTTGATAAAATTCCAATTCATCTCCCAATCAAGAGGTCTGTTAAAATTCCAATTCGTCATCAATTTATATCTGTTCCAATATTCACTTCTAACCTTGAGATCTGTTAAAATTCTGATGTTCCCTCCTAATCTTTGGGTCTTTTGAAGTTTCTATTTCCTCTCCTAATCTAAAGGTCTGTTAAGATTCAAGAAACTAGATGAACTTATTAGGTACGTGTATACTGCTTTCAATACCTGTATATGGAAACATGCATACGAGTATATCGCTCATAACAGTTCGATCTATACTTTTAGCTAGGTACCATACCACATGGAAGACTTGTATAGGAGTGCCATGCATAACAAAATTATCCAGGAAATAGTGAAAAGTTAATAGCGTTCAAATATATTCATTAAAAATAACTACGTTCGCATTAGCGAAAGTTCATGTCCGCCGAAGGTTTAAATCATCGTAGGCTAGTAATTACGGAAAATTCCAGCTCTCATTATAGAAATATGTGATTGTTCGTCTTAGGAAAAGACAGTGTCATTATATTGCTCTCACAGAAATTATAATGGTCTAATGTGTGCATCATGAGATATTTTTTTCATTTTCTTTGCAAATTGACAGAGTATAATATCAGGGGGTTTCCATGTAAAAATGGCGACTGATTAATGGCTTACTCGCGATTATATTTAGTTTGTATTGTTCCAATGATGATAGAACATCAATATCTTATACCAAGTATTGCTTTGCAAAAGTTTAAAATTAAGGTTCTATTTAAAAACAACGCGTTTTCAATGAAAACGAAATTATTTTACAATATTATATTATTCTGGACAAATAGGTTAGCACAAATGATTACTCATTTAAGCCATTTACATAAGCTTTTAAGAGGACAATAAGGCCCAAAATAGCTCGCATGAGACTGGTTAAATAGATATCCTTAAAAAGGTTTGAGCTAGGTATAGGTCAAGGTCAACCTATGATAATCTTTTGAACGAACTTTATAAGGCCCACATCAACGGTTTTTAAAGATACAATGCCATTTATACCACCCTTACTAACTTTAGCATGGAATATCTTGTGATGTGCAAGGTATACACTGATGAAGGTGGTATAAAATAGTTATACCATGTTCGTCCAACTGTACGTAAGTAAGATAATCCACTCGCTAAAGCTCCACCTTTACCAACTTTAGCATGAAATATCACTTGATGTGCAAGGTCTACACTGATGTAGGTGGTATAAAATAGTTATACCATGTTTGTCCACCTGTACGTAAGACAATCCACTCGCTAAAGCTCGTGGATTATCTCCACGTACAGGCGGACAACCAATGGTATAACTATTACTTAACAAATCGAGTAAGTATTATCAAAACAATTTTTCAAGATTTTTCCAATATTAATGCAAACTAGGTCAATGTCAACAAAGGATCATCATCTGAACAAACAACTCCAATGCTACATATCAAAGCCCACAGTCATTTGACCTTTTAGTTTTTTTCTTAAATACGAGTTTTTACCATATATGGGCATGGTATCTTTTTGGTCATATAATCAAAGTCAATATATAGAGAATACTAGGTGAGTGTCTTTTGATATCAAGTTTACTAGGCAAGGCTTTGAGAACGCTTGTTGACATCGCGAGGCTTGCCAAGCGATTCAACATGCGTTCTCAAAGCCGAGACTGGTAAACTTGATATCAAAAGACGCGAACCTGGTATTCTATTTATCAGTTAACCCATTGTTGAACACTCTTCAAACTAGCGATTATGACGTAATTTTTGTCTTGATTCAACGTCATTAGCGACGTCATTCAAAAAGTGCATCGTCATCATGACCTGATAAAGGTAACATGCCGTGAGATAGGTAACGTTTATTAGGTTATGTTGAAACAATTCAGTTAATTTTAGAGGTGACTGATAAAGTCATAATCAGGGTTACATTGCATTAGTTAGAAGGCCTCCATGCGAGCTGAACATTTCTTGTACTTCAACAACAGCAGAATCTAGGGTGAAGATTTGGTACCTGTAAAATGCATTTAAGCTCCCCCCCACCCCCCGGTGGCTTAGGCTGCTCTCCGTTCTAAGGCGGTGGTTCTGTTGTTTTTGACTTTTTGTTTATTGTTAATCCAATTGTGAGAGTCTGTAATTGTTCTAGGTTTTGTTGTACGTTACTTTATGTCCATTCTAGTATTGCAATCATCTTGATTGGGATAAGAGAGAGCTGGTTGCTTTGCTTAATTTGTCTTCCTGATGTCTTGTGATGGTTGAGTGGCTCTTCCTCGCGGTGCCTTGGGGTTTTCAGCGGTTGTGATTGTGGTATTTCCTGATCATACTCACTTACAATTTTTTACTTATTAAATGAATGTTCTATATGAAATCGACTTTAATTTGGGAAAAATATTTAGATATATTGATGGCAGCCCAATAAAATGACCTTGACTGAAAGGTTAAAAGATCCATTGATCTCTGATAATTATCTGCAGTCATTAGAATATCTAGCATAAACATTGTAAGTAGGTTAAGGTCAACCTAGGATCATATTTTAAACGAATACCGATGTAAGCTCAAGTTATCAAGTATAAAAACTTGAACGCCAACAGGATTCGAAAATCAACTTGTATATATGCATTTGAAAACAAATTTGACCCTGTCGTTTAGTAGGAAAAGACCAAACTGGGGACATCATTTGCACAAACTTGTTAACGCCTGCCATACCAATGTTTAAGGTAATTGACAATTTGGGTCTAGAGTATTTTACCACTCTCAGTCTGAAAAAAAATCTGAAAATCTTGTCTATTGATGTCAAGTGTTGCATACTTTTCTTATACAAAGTATTTTGTGATTTTTGCTTTCAACGCAACGAAAACAGCAGGCGGCCATACAGATGACTCTACTGGGCTAGGGCGCCGAAAGCGTAATGTGATTTCCAATCATTATCATTTGGACGAATCAATTTTCAATTTTAGGGTTGCTGTGTGGGATTTTTTAAAAATAGTTTTATTCGAATTCTGATAGAACATGATGAAAGCAAACAGTACTGAAATTGATCAGACAATACGTCTGATCTGTGAAAATGTAGGCTAACATAAACCTTGCAGTCTTCAATTCTTATTTGAACCCTAAAAATAGCTCTGGTGTAAGGTTGGCCATCGCTGTTCGAGTAGGTCCATAGACGCATAATGGATTATTAAATAGCCCCTATTTGATCGTTTTTGTTCTGATAAGGTCGCCTGCTTATTACGCCTGCTGTATTCAAGTGCACTCCAGAAAACTTTCAACACTGACCGTACACAAATACTATGAATCCTGACCAGTTTGATCGTAATCCATATTGTTTGCAATATAGGTCACAAAAGAACATGTAAGTAGATGAGGAGCAGACGGCAATAGCTTTTAATTAATATGTTGTACGACCCTTTTGAAATGTTAAAGCTTTTGAATATTGTAATGAATAGTAAAAGTCTGTCGACATCAAAAGTACTTAAGTGCATTATATGTTAAGAGATTTTTACAGCATCCAAGGTTTATCATAATGCAAGATATTAGTATTATTCCACCTGGAATTTACCTTTTAGAGATCCGTGACATGTTTACACACTGATTTTGCTTGCTAGTTTTGCTTGTCGTTATATCAGATTGAATAACGGATGGTCATACATTTGCTAACGAATATATTATATATTTTCAATGACTTAATGACTACTTTAATTAAGATTCCTGAATTTAAAATAGACTGGGGATTCTTTTCTGCGTATCTATAATATGCAATGTATGCAATAGAGAGATTGCAGATGACATCACATACCTTGAGTAGTCTTTCTTGGTGGAGACCAATAACAATGTTTTCTACTCAAATCTTAATGTACTTTGAGCATATTTTTCCCGCTATCCCTAGAGAAAACTAAGATGAAACCTTAATTATTCAATTTCTAAGAGCCTCAAAATTAAACATGGTGTGGTTCAAAATCTCAGACTCTTTTTATCACTGCGTAATACTCTGATAAGAATGATTAAAATTGTGCACAAAACTCTGGTTATTGTCTCCAATATGGTGGATCAAGGGAGAATAATCTTGCAAAACTTTGGCCTGTGCAACCTCTCAATTATAAAGACTTTCACAACTTTAAGCTTTTCCAAAAGGCTTGCCATCTTAACGCTCTCATTTTGAAGAGTATTATAAACATTTGATCAAAATGGCCTGGACACTCACTGAGCACACAACTGCTTGTCTCTTTCCACCAGACGGGATATCGATGTACGTACTATCGGGCGGGGAATTTTAGCCTGAGGCATAACTTAGCCTCCACTGGATTATTGTTGGGGTTGACAGCCATTTGACATATGAGCCAGTGCATGAGATTTCCAACAATATGGTATGTGCGACCAGCAAAGCCTCGGATCAGCCTGCGCATACGCGCAGTCTGATCAGAGCCTTTGCTAGTTGCTTGAGTATTCTATGATTGTTAAGCTACTGACTGAACACCATTTGGAGTTTCTAAGCTTCAAAGGAGGCTGCAGAGGCTTGTCTGAGTCTTCACTTGTCAAAATACCACATTGTTTGAAATCTCATGCCGCGGCTCATATGTTTAGTCCTTTAGAGCATAGTCGGTAATTCAAAATACGCCCAGGATACAAGTTCTTATTCTTTCAGCATTAATAAGCTAGGGTACATAGGAATGACTTTAGAAATATTTTCTTGAATGTCCTTTACAGTCAATTGCCTAGTTGGCGATTGTTTATTAAAACAGTTGAGTATAGTTAACTCCATGTTTACCTGTAGTTAACTTTAATGTCTAGATGGAGTCTGCTCTACAGTGAGCCACTTTAGTTACGCACCACTTGTAAAATGAAAAAAATACTCTAAAAAGAAATATGACGTTTTTACTCTGAGACTAGCAGTGTAAAGCGCACCTATATTTGCATTAGCCATTGAAATTGCATTGTGTTCCAATAAGAAACTAATGAGAAAATTTATATCCAAGGCATTTCTCATTGCATTGTTTCGAATGAAACTCAGATCACATTGCACTTTTTTCAGGGTCGAAATTCTGCTATGGCAGAGATGTGAGCCGATCTATTCTTGGAAATATCTAAAACTGGAATGTTTTTTATTGACTTTATCATTTTTAAACGTTTTATTATTTTGGTTCCCAGCTGGCCAAGGTTTGAAAAAAAAAATGATTTTAGTACTTTTTAAAGTTAGAAAAAAAATTCGTATGAATCTGAGTAAACTAGTTATCAAAACACTTCTGTTATGGCTTCATTTTAAACAACCATGTATCCGCAGTTTATTTTCGTAAAAAATATTGGATTTATGGGCGTCATGGTGTTGACGTTAGTGATGATTGCCCGCTTATATTGGTATTTGCTTGGATCGTTTCTCCCCTCTAAAAAACAAAAGTTGGACTCCCACTGACAAAACTTATTAAATCCGCGCATGGTTGTGTGATAATCTGGTCATGTGGGACTACATGGCTGAGACATCTGACAGCAGTACGCCACTTTAGCCATTGCTATGTTATAACGACCAATGTTTCTTGATCCTAAACAAACTCACTCAACCGAATATGTTGTGTTCCAAGTTTTAAGTTCTCTCTTATTCAAAAACACCTCCACCATCCCACCCCATACGAGGGAAAATTGCGAACTTACTAGGAATTATTGATGTAATTTAGCTAAAAAGTAACGACATATGACCAGTATTAATTAACAGGGTTCCTGATAAGATTTTTAATTTTATGTAGTGTTTGACAAAGTACAATCATTTTATGATATGGTAAACACATTTGTTTCTAAAGCATGCGTATTTACATGTGAGTATATGGTTTCTGATATTCATTACATAATATGCTGAGAGGAACTAGAAACTGAAGCTTTTTTCTAACATGTCCGGATGAAAAATGTATTATTTTTATAAAATCTGATATCCTCACCGTTCATTTAACAAATTTAATTCATAGAATTAATGTTAGCATCAATAGCCTGAACGTCAAAGTCAGAAATACGTAATAAAACATTAAATATTTAAAATGCAAAAGTATCTTTGGAAGATTTCCATGTAAAAAAAAAATATGTTTCTAGTATATCTCAGAATAGTATGTGGTGACCTATTAAGACCCATTGGGTCGGGGCAACTTTGTTATCATAAGTTGTTTTACAATACTGTATATGCACAGGTCACGATAATAAAACACTTACTTACTTATTTACTTACTTGCTTACTTACTGATTAGTTCAGTATCCTGAGTAAGCTGAAAAGTACATGCTTCGAAAATAGCGAGAATTAACCTGCAAAACTAAAAAAACAACAGAATCTAGTCTGTTTCATTGCGTGTATTATATTATTAATAGAATACCAGACATTATTGAAATCTTAATATATGTTCAAAAGGTGACATTTAAATTATAATACATAGCGTTTAAAGCGACTTAATGAATTAATCTAAAAGTCCTTTCATGTGCAATATCAAAGACAAGTACTTCTAAATGGAAAGATGTTATTTGATAATTTTATTGACGTCTTATGAACTTTTCATGCACAAAGCACATGTACAGAGCATGATAGATAGTTTGCCAATTGGGTCATCCTCGTTAAATAAAGAATACTTACTTACTTTACTTACTTTACTTACTTTACTTACTTTGTAAATAGCTATACGAGTCACAAGGACACAAGTAAATTAACAAGAAACATGTAGCTATAAAACAACAAAAACATGATAAGCAATAACAGCCCCCGGGGGGGGGGGGGGGGGGGGGTGGAGGGTTCGCTGATATTTTCATATATACGTAGGCTCGGGCCATTTTTGGGGGTTCAAAATTTTAAGTTTCAATATTTTTATTTTTATTTATATTTTTTTTTTTTCGGGGGGGGGGGGGGGGGGGTCAGAAAAAAACGAATATTTTTGGGGTATGAAGATTTTGTTGATTTTTTTTGGGGGGGTCATCACAAATTTGGACTATATTTAGGTGTCATTTCTATGCATTTAAGGGTCTTTTCTTAAGGTCAAGGTACAGAATGGGGGATATTTATTGGGGTTGTTAAAATTTCAAATGTTTTTTTGGGGTGTTTGAAATTCCTGATATTTTTGGGTGAACAGTAGATGCTGGGCCCGAGCCTACGTATGAAGAAAAAATTAGAGTAACCCCACTGGGTAACAGCCATATTCCCCTCTTTTTCAGTGAGATGAAATTACACAAATTACTACATAACGAAAATGACCATGGCTTGTCCACCTGTACGTGGAGATAATCCACGAGCGAAGATCACGTGGATTATCTCCACGTACAAGTAGACAAACCATGGTACATGTATAACTTTTATATACCACCTATATCAGTGTAGACCTTGCACATAACGAAATATGTCTGTCATCTGTGTTATTTATGCCTTGTGTTTTTTCATGCATTCGCGTCTGTTCATTGCTTCCTTGTGGTCACCTGCTGGGAAAGGGCTGAACTCTTGGCTCTTGTTTGTGATGTTTAATCGTGTTTTTGTTACTTTCCCATGTGGTATCCTGGGTCAGGTGTGGTACTTGATTGTATCGATTCCTAATTTTGCCACCTTTCTTACTTTGGTAAGGGTGGTATAAAACACGTAAGAAACCCCATCACGAATAGAGTGAAAAACCCCATAGAATTAACACATTACATGCAGAACAACCGCTTTAGCACGGAAGTAAGGGCTGTAAGCTACAGTAGAGCCTGGACTAATGGTAAGACCTGTTGACCACTGGCGGTAAACACCCCTGTCAAGCAATAATAGTAAAGTGTGCACTCTTAAGTGCACACATTTTGTCAACATTAGTTCTGAATACCCTGTAAGTTTCTGTACTGTCCAAGATCTTTGTCATGTGATTTATAGAAACGGACATTATGCGCACTTATATGAGAAACTGAATCAGTTTGAGAGACACAAATTACGATGAACAACATTTGCTCTCATTTACGCGACGTTATCATATACAAAATGGATCGATGTATTCCATTTTTGTGTCCAGCAGAATAGCTAATAGCTAGAAAATGCTATAATGATATATATCAAAGAAAATGTCCTGGAACAACGAATTAAGTGGTCATCAATGTTCCATGCCGGAGTCAAACAAAAACTAATAAACCAAAACATTAGAAAACGGAACTGACCTTATATGCACTGTAAAATACGTGTAAGTACAGTAAAACCTGTGTAAAACTGTCACTCTCAAACAGATCGAAAATTGTTTTCAATACCAATTATCGCTTAATGCAAGTCAAAAATATTCTGCAATACTTCTGACCTGCATTAAAATACCATTTGTCATTAAGATATTTGTTTTGTCTATTTTTGAGTGGCCGTTTTGTACACGTTCTACTGTATGTGTACGCTATTCCGTTTTAGGACAGCAAATGTATTAACTTTTTGAACGTCCCACTCGATAGCTACACGTGCACTCAGTTGAAATGACTCAGCAAAGAACAAATTGTACCATTTTTTGATGGGCCTCGGCGCAAGAAGCGTTTCTTGGACGTTTTGAACAACAAAGGCGCATACTGGACCAACATGCGCAGACTGATAAAGACTATTGAATAGCTAACCTTCAATTTTCTAGCAAGTCTTTGTAGCTAAGCAGCCTGTTGTGAGTGTGGCCTGGTCGGATACGTCTAAGACCAGTTTCTCTCGGTTGAGGCGCAGATCGATCGAAGATTCTAGTACCAGAAAATATGAAATTGCAAAAGGCGAAATAATACATACGTCTATAACTAGAAGCAACGACCATTTCAAGGATAAACTAGCCAGTGCAATTATTTTTTAACATGGTATAAGGTCTAAGATAGTGTTCACTTCAGGCAAAAGCTTTATAAATGACAGATTCCCTTGATATTAATAGATACTTTAACAACTTTGCACGTTCCATAACGAATGTCAATTCATGAGTGGTTATACAGCTGCACCAAATGTCATCAAAATGACATGTACCAATACAAGAAGGCAACAGGCAGCCTTTATAATTATCATTTTAACCATACAACTGGATTGCCCCATACTAATTGATATAAAATAGATGGTATTATCCACTATATATTTCAAGGATCACCAAAGTATATGATGGACTTATATCAATGAATATTGTTTAACCGGATGGTGCAGACTCTGATGCTGTATTTCATGCTCATCATTTGAATCTTCACAATGAGCCAAAGTCGTCCTTTAGGATTCTCAATTATACCAAGGATTAAAGCTGATAAATTGCCAAGTTCAGAACTGGATTGTGTACTGCCCTTCAAAAGTGTGTAACCTATCCTACCTAAAACTGTGATACTGACTGCCTTCAAGGGTCCTGCTCACAATTCTGTTAATTGGCTTGAATTTCTTAGACACAACGTTTTATGAAAAATAATTTCAATAACAAATCGTCAAAACATTTGGCCTTTACAGACACCCATTTTTGTGACCGTTTTACCCTATCGCAAAAACAACAACAACAACAAATAAATAGTCTTCCTTAGGACTGATAAATGTCACTGCCAAGATAACGTCTGACCTTATATTTGTTTCAAGAGCCTTGAAAAAAAGTCAGAGGGTCTAAAGTCAGGCGAATTAGACGGATGGTTTACAGCTACTACCTTTTCAGAAGCCAGGAATTCTTAACCATGCTACACTTGTGACAGGAGTTGCTGTCGTGTATGAGATGGGCCCAACACTTCCACTTTCTTGGCATGCGCGGATCCAGAGGGGTGGGGGCAGACTACTGACCCCCCCCCCCTGGAAAATAAAAAAAACTATATGGTTCCTTAGCAATACAGGCCCGAATCCCTTGGAAAATCAGAAATCTAGGAAGCCAGCGTTCAATGTTGAATGGCATTTCGCTGGTGGGTCGATGTTGACCCGCTTTTAGTGTTATTTGGATGAAAATTGTGAAACTCTTTCATTTTCTTCATTACAATGTCCTTGTAAAACAGCCCGGAGTGACTGTTTGACATTGTATGCACTTAAATAACTCGCGCTTCAATTGAAGAAACTTGCGCGTATCATCTATCTTTTTTGGGAATTACTAGTCCGGCAGAATTTGGGCGAATTTTAGGTGGACCTGGAACTTGATTTTAAACTTTTTTTCTTTGTTGATTCTGGTAGTGCATACATTTCCTTGAAAAATCCGAGTGATGCCACTCTGGCATCATTGAGCATTTCGATATATCCAAGATGGCGTCCAAGATGGAGGCCAATTAAAAGTGAAAATATTGTGTGATATGGAAAAAAATGTCTCAAACTCATTTTCTTTCTTAAATTGTTAGCTATGAAGCTGGAATCTGATTGAAAACATTTAGCTTGTAACAAAATAAAAAAATAAAATAAGAATGCGGACAAGATGGCCGACAAGATTGCAGTTTATTACAAAAAAATATGAGAAAATCTTCCCTGAGACATCAAACTCCAGGGATTTGTATACAAAATGATTATTTCATTGATTCTTGAATTACAAACATTATCATTGTAACATCCAAGTGATGCTATTCATGCATCATTCAGAATTTGATATATTCAAGATGGCATCCAGGATGGTAGCCAACAAGTTTTACATACCCGTGGGAGTAGCACTCTACCTGTAGGCATCTCTGATAGATTTTTAACATAACAGATGCCTTACCTGGTAGAGCAGCATTTTCCAAACACGCGTATCTGAATAAATGAACCCAGCATGCATGTCTGATAGAGTTGCACTGTACAAGCAGGCATATCTGAGAGTGGCACCGTATCAGCAGATATGTCTAATATAATGGTACAGCTGTACAGGTTGCACCTTCTTCCATCTGCACTCGACTAGTAAAATGTCGGTTGCAGAGGCAATTGACCAGCAGGCATGGCCTATAGTGAGGTACCACGCCAACAGGCATGGTCTATAGTAAGGAACCAAACCAACAGGCAGTGCTGATAATGAGGCACCACACGAGAAGGCATGTCCTATAGTGAGGCACCACACCAGAATGCATGGCTGATAATGAGGCACCACACCAGAAGGTATGGCCTATAGTGGGCACCACACCAGAAGACATGGCTGATAATGAGGCACCTCACCAGAAGGCATGGCCTATAGTGAGGCAACACACCAGCAGGCATGGCCTATAGTGAGGCACCACACCAGAAGGCATGGCCTATAGTGAGGCACCACACTAGAAGGCATGGCCTATAGTGAGGCACCACACCAACAGGCATGGCTGATAGTGAGGCACCACACCAGAAGGCATGGCCTATAATGAGGCACCGCACCAGCTGACACGACTGATAGTGAGGCACCACACCAGAGAGTATGGCCTTTAGTGAGGCATCACACCAGCAGGCACGGCTGATAGTGAAACACCATACCAACAGATATGGCAGATAGAGAAGCACAACACCAGTTGACATGCAGGATTGAGTTACAAAGATCGGCATGATCATTGAGTGGCAACGGTCCAGCAAGCATCCATCTTGCAGCAGCACCAGCCAGTGTACATGTCTGTTCTACTTGCACCAGACCAGCAGCCCAGTCATGATTCCCACAGGGTCAGCAGACATATTTATCATTAAGCATGTTTGATTATGTGGCACAGAACCAGTACACGCCTGAAACAAAGCAGTTTTGTTCTGTAACAGCTTCACGAGACTAGCAGGCCTGTTGCAGCACTCATGTCTTTAAAATTTGCTCTTAAACAGCAGGCATATGTGTTACAGTTGCACCGACCACCTGACATGTCGGTTACAATTGCACGCTAACAGCATGCATGTCTGTTAGAGTTGCATCTCACCAGCAGGTATGTTTGAATCAGGTGTAACTCACTTGCAAGTACATCTATAGTTGTGGGGGCCAAACCAGCAGGTATATATGTTACACTTGCCTCAGATCCGCAGTTATGTCGATATGCTCGTACCCAACCAACGAGGTTATAAGCACAACTGCACCAGACCATCAGGCATGTATGTTAAAGTTGCACCTGACCACAGCCATGTCTTCATACTTTACTTACTATCCGCATGCATGTCTGTTACAGTTTTATCTTATCAGCATCCATGTATATTACATTTTCACCAGACCATCAACCATGTCTGTAACAATTGCGTCTGACCATTTGCTATGCCTTTCACAGTTGCACCTAACCAGCAGTCATGTCTGTTAAACTTGCTCCTACAAGAATGCATGTCTGATACACTTGCACCAGACCAGCATTCATATTTAATATAGCAGTATCCAACCATCTGTGCTGTCTTTTGCACTTGTACCAGACTAGTATATTTTAATTACACCCAGCCAGCAGTATAGATGGTAACGAACATCTGCAGCATGCAAATCTCTTACTAAGGGTTTTCTGTGTTGATACACTGCACTTCATAAGTAAATAGTATTTTCTCTCTCTTTTTTTTTGGTAATTTTATCCATCCATTCATATACCATTTTCTTTCCAGTTGAACATTTTTCCGCATATTGATTCAAAAAAGGTTTGTACTTTGAGTAAACATTCTGTCACATAGTTTTCAGTGATATCAACCATTCAGTATACCCTGGCATTTATCTCCTCATTTTTTTGACAGAATGTTTGCCCAAAGTAGGAACTTTTATGAAAATAATATTATCAGATCCAGTCAAAAGGGGTCTGGAAGGTGATGCATGGGTTGATAGATATGATAACCAGAACAAAGACAAAAAACATTACGATCACGAAAAATAAGAGTCGGTTATTTTTTCCCGTGCAGTCTATCATAGCAAAACCCATGTGATTTACTACCCTGTTATTGCTGCCATCTTGGACGCCATCTTGTATATTTTACAACGCTGAAAACAACACCAACATTCCAGTCAAATTTCCCAAATACAACCGCTGTTGAAAACTATCAGAAAATAGTTATTAACTGCGATTTTGATTTCAGGTTGAACTTTGCTTTAAAATGGCGGCCATCTTGGACACCCTCTTAACTAGTTAAACCTTCTGAACCATAATAAACCAATGTTTCATTTTAATCGTTTGCATCATTAGTCCTCTAAACACATATAAAAAGTCAAAATTAAATTGCTATTTATTGAGTTTGTTGGTCAGATAGGTCTTAGGAGCCTAACTGGCGGCCATCTTGGACGCCATCTTTAATATTTCAACCCTCTGATTCAAACCAACGTTCCATTTTAATCGTTTGTTTCATTTAGCCTCTAAACATCCAAAAAAAAAAATTAAATGGGTTTTAATCGAGTATGTTGGTCAAATAGGTCTTGGGAGCCTTATGGACGCCATCTTTAATAGTTCAACCTTTTGAATCAAGCATTATCTTCCATTTTAGTTATTTGTATCATTTAGCCTCTTAACATCCATAAAAAGTCAAAATTAAATTGTTTTTCATCGAGTATCTTGGTCATATAGGTCTTAGGAGCCTAATTGACGGCCATTTTGGACGCCATCTTTAATATTTCACCCTTTTGAATCAAACATTATGTTCCATTTTAATTATTTGTATCATTTAGCCTCTAAACATCCATAAAAAGTCAAAATTAAATTGTTTTTCATCGAGTATGTTGGTCATATAGGTCTTAGAAGCCTAACTCACGGCCATCTTGGACGCCATCTTTAATATTTCAAAACGCTCAATGATGCCAGAGTGGCATCATTTGGATTTATCAAGTACAATGCCTGCACAACAAGAATCAACAAAGAAAAAAACTTTAAAATCAAGTTCCAGGTCATTCTGGTTTTCTACCGGACTATACTTGTGACGGACAATTAGCGTTGACAAACGGAATCACCAGCGCGAGCAAAACGATTGTCAACAGCTCATCACAAAGTCACATGGTCGATGCTGATTGCAGTGTCAAATATTCATCACAAAGTATAGCAACGCCTACTGTATGTTAAGCGAAACTTGTCATTGTTCTGCCATATTCCAAAATAGCTACCTTTGGCATATGAGGTGTGACACAACAAAGCATGGCATAGGCTTCTGTCCGTTCTAAGGCGGTGGTTCTGTTGTTGTTGGCTTGTTGTTTATATTATTGTTACTCCCATTGTGGGATTCTGTAATTGTTATATGTTTTGTTGTACGTTTCTTTATGTCCCTTCTAGTTTTGCAACCATCTTGATGGGGAAGAGAGGGCTGGTTGCTTTGCTTAGTTTGTCTTCTTGGTGTCTCGTGGTTGCTGTTTGTTTTGTTGCTTTACATCCCAAGTCAACAGCTATGGTCATGGCGGGACGGTCAGTTCAACTAATCACACTTTTTCCTGGGCAAGCTTGAACAAGCAGTTAACCAGTACTTCGTGCACATACTTTCGCTTGTAACTGACAACAACCCTTCTTGAATGATTCAGAGGAAGGGAGGAGAATGACCGTAGATATTATTTCATGATCAATCTCCACGAAAGTATGGGACCGGGCCGGGATCAAACTCGCAACCCCTGGATCTGCAGAAGACTCGCATCTGTTGCCAGACACGTTACCGAATGCGCTACGCGGCCTGGTTCGTGATTGTTGTGTGGCTCTTCCTCGCGGTGCCATGAGTTAGTCTGAAGCTTTTGATTGTGGTATTTCCTGATCATACTCACTATTTTTTTTAGTTAAACTTTCTATATGCAAGGTACTACTGATGGACATTGGAATTGTGCGACATACTTAAGGCATGTACTTGATGTAGTTCATGTCAAGATATTAACCGTGACCAGTCTTGATGACACATTCTTTTGTCCAAATTTCGAAACACTCAGATAGATTTGTCTATTTTAATTATGTGCCTGCTAATGGCATTGCAAAACGATTTGAACCAAGATTAGACCCGACTAAACGCCAGTGCTGATCTGCCAGGAGCTCTGGTGATGTTCTTAGGATATAATCTTGAACGCGTTTATTGAGATGTAAATGACAAAAAATATGCAAACTTAACAAGCATGCGAATAATTACTACTTTCTAGAAATGTATAATAATGATGTAATAATGCCCTTACCTTCCTTGGGAGCTGTGTATGACACGTCCGTACTCGTTGAAGGCTGGGAAGGTAGAGACCGGTTGTCCGTTATTGGTGTTGCACCACGTGGCTCCACGCACGGATGGTTGTCATCGGCGACTGGTTATAGGTACAGTTCCTGCCCATATGTAGTTAGTAGTGGTAATCCAGCCGCCATGTCGACGTACGGACAGTCCACGGGTACAACAATAATGTACTTGACAAAAGTCCTTTTATCTGGAGTTTAAAGACCGCTCTGATCTTTTAAACACTTTAAACGCCAATCACAGCTTTTGCACTCAACAGTTGTGCGGTTTCCTTATTGAACTTCAAGCAGAATAAGCCTTGATGTTTCAAATGAATCGTCTGTCAGCAGATAGTTCAAATGAAACACTATCCTTCATTTAATTACAAATTTAAAATTTTTAGTCAAAATGCAATTGGCGTTCTGAAGGCAGCAATACATCTGTGTAGAGGAATATACAGTGATAAGAATGATGAATGCAACAATTTGCAGGGGCTGATCCAGGATTTCTGGAAAGGGGTTCATATGTATAAAGGTCTGGGGTCGCTTTGCTGATTTAATATAATATTTCTTAAATATCCCACGAAATGAAATGATTTGGTCTGACTGAGACCAAATTATTTCATTTTTAAAGGATATTTAAAAACAGGGGACAAGGAGGGGGTTCAAGCGAACCCCCCGAACCCCCTCTTGATCCGCTACTGATTTTAATGGATACATGAGTTAATGGTATGGAATATATACAGGCAGCGGATATAAAGTAAGGAAGAAGGCAAAGATCAGTGACCAATACAATAAAATACCACACCTGACCCAGGATTCCATATAGGAAATTGACGAAAACATAGTTAACATCACAAACAAGAGAACCAAGAGGTAAGCCCCTTTCCCAGCAGATGACCACAAGGCTGCAAGTAACAGTAAATTTTATTAACAGTTATTACAGTGAGTCAGAGGCATTTGGATTTTTCTAAGATTAGGTACGGACCCTGTATTTGTAATTTGATCCATGGATTATAGCTCCGCGGTAATAAGCTAATGTAAAATCAACTATCGCGGCATTTGTATCTTTTAAAGTTTTGTTTGCTCAGTGAGCAAAAGGGACACCCACCTAGCATAAGCACAAACCTTTATCAGTGAGACACAATGGCATTATGTCTAACTCTGTGATGTATTTTTCTATTTTCAGAATATGATAATGAGATAGATCCTGACTTCAACGACGCGGCTGCCTTGAACACATTCAGAAATGTACAAAAGTAAGTGTTTACAATATCTTTCGTGTATTCCCATGACTTTAAGGGTGACTTGTTAAGCCGTATGATTAAACAATATAAACTAAAGTTGCGTGGTCAATTTTGTCATGGAAAACATAAGAAAGTGACTCCGTCTTTGGACATATGCGTTAAATCTATTGTTAACAATAACAAAACCTAGCATACATGTACGCCTACTGTTTTGATACAAAATTGATAGGTGTTATATATATATGAGCCGCGATCTGAGAAAAATAGTAAGTGAGTATGAGCAGAAAAAAACAATATTACAAACTGCAGACAAAGCCATGGCATCGTTAGGAAGAGCCACACTACAATTACAGGCACCAGGAAGACATACAAAGCAAAGCAACCGGCTCTCTCTTCACCGGCGAGATGATTGCAAAACTAGAATGGACACAAAGTAATGAAAAAAAATAGAACAGTTACAGAGACCCACAATGGGAGTAACAATCGACACCCAAATCAACAACAACAGAACCACCGCCTTAAAACGGACAGCAGCCAAAGCCACTGGGGTTTAAATGCATTTTACTGGTACCAAATCTTCAACCTAGATTCTGCTGTTGTTGAAGCACAAAAGATGTTAAGCTCGCATGGAAGATTCCTTACTATTGCAATGAATCATCATAGAGAAACAATACGCACCATGATGAAACAGAGAACAGGGCTCACGACTCACAGATAGTCAGAGCTAAAGAAAACCTCAAGTTGAGCCACAGTGGGCCCAGCTACAGCCAAGCATCAGGTACCAACCAACCGATATAGCTTTACGTCAGAGCCGTCATTGAGTCTGAGGCCTGACCCACCGTCGTGCAATTAAAGAGGAAACCACAGCTATAAACCGTGATTGGGTTTACAGCCAGGTATGCAGACTGTCGCATGACATCCAAGTTATATCCAACTTTTTTTTAAAAAATAACGTTTAATAGTATTTTTGAATTGATCACTAAAATTAGGTTTATACTTTCGTGCGAGTCTGTTTATTGATGATATGTGATCACCTGCTGGGAAAGGCCTGAACTCTTGGTGTTTGTGATATCTAATTCTGAAGTTGTCACTTTCCCATTGGTATCCGGGGTCAGGTGTGGTGATGGAATCGTAACGATACCTGATCGTTGCCCTCTTTCTTACTTTCCAACAATTCTTATGAATTTATAAACTAAATCACCATAAAATATAGGTTCTAATATGCCCTGTTGCAGAAGAGTGTTTGAACGAATATTGTTAACTCTGAGTGTCTGTGGTAGAATTTAGAAAATGCTTTTCGAATTTCGGTATCTATAACCCTGTTTTAATAACTTAGCATTCAAAAATAGGTTTCTGTTGTTGAAGTCATCAACATTCGAACACACTCTCGCAAAACAAATAAGTTGCGAAATATATACACCATAGGAAGAGAAGCGAGGGTCATCTCCATCAAGAAATGGGAAATTTACCTTTTCAAAATTAAAATCATCATGTTTATCGTACATCTTAGATGAAACTATGCCATTCTTTATGGACAAGTCCAAGTCCAAAAATGGGGCTTCAGTATCGGAAGAATTCGCTTTATTTAACTGAAGTTTAATATAAAGATTATCAATATTAAGTAACTCATCTAAATATCTGGAGGTGGAGCTAAAAGCTTCATTAATATCAGTTTGTGAAAGCTTTAATAATATCAGTTTGTGAAAACCTGGCTTAATTGCAATTAGCACAATTTATGTAAAAATCAATAACACAAAAAATTAAGAAATTTGACATGTTTATATATTGCCTTAAAACCTATTTAGGTGAATAATAGAATAAAACTGGCAATTATTTTTTAATTATTGTGAGAAGCCGCCGTGGTGTAGGGGATAAACCTATGTCTTGTAAACCAGGGGTCGCACGTTCGATTCCCGGCTTCTCCCAGTCTGTAGGATGAGACTTTAAGCCGTTGCCCCGTCTTCTAAGACGCTTTAAAACCAGAATCACTGCCGGTTGAGCCTTCGGGAGTTCCTGGACATAGAACCACAAAAATCATAATCCCACCCAGCCAGTACTAGTACAGCCAAGGAACACGGCCACAAACAATATTATTTCTGAATTAAACTTCTTCGTTATCATGTCATATGTTACCATGGAAACATTACCCTAGCAACTGTCAGACTTTCTAAGGTATGATCAGTCGTTTTCAGATCATGCAAATTTTATGAAAAAAAATGAATCAGTGCCAATTTTTCTGCAAATTCCATTGCACACATGCTAAGGATAACAGAAAAGTAGCGAGCGCAGTGGCTCAGTTGTAGAGTGCTTGAGTCGAGACCGAGAGGCCGCGGGATTGAGCCTCGCCGACGTCACTGCGTTGTGGTCCTTGAGCAAGGCACATTTATCCTAGCTTAGTACTGGTTTAACCCAGGAAGACCCGTCCCTGTTTAACTGAAAGATTGTTAATGGGACGTAAATAACCAAATAAAAAAAACAACAACAAACAAATAGAAAAGTGTGATAGCAAGAAATAGCATGTTTTTCATGCACCTGATAAACCCGCAAAACATGAAGTTTACTTTGATGTCATTAGTAACGTCATGACGTTTCTTACGTTGCGTGTTAAAGTTTAGACAGGATGTGGTTTCAAAAGACCATATGACCATGAATAATGGTGATAACTTAATAACATTTTGTAGGATAACTTCCAAATAGAACTATGGCCCGACTTAACAGGTAAGTTGTGGTTCTTGATCACCTAGATAATCGATAAGTCAATTGTCCCCCTTACACCGCGGCGACTATATCGCGAAATCGATTGTATCTGAGTCCAGGTATCCATGGTATTTGTCTGGCATTGAGTGTATAGTATTTGCTGTATAGTTTTGTGCTGACGAAAGAGGTCTAAGAGGGTACCCGATTTTATTTCTGTTACATAAATATTTCAAATTGGAGTATGCATGCTCAACTAATTGAAATCAAGAAAAATACTTTTCATCTCCAAATGTAAAACATGTTTGTTCACTATTCGTGTGTTCTGAATTGAGTACATGAGCACTTGAGTACTGAATTTCTTAATGTTCAGAAATCATAATATGGGCCACTGTCTTGCGGGGTTTTGCGAGACCAGCCTGCGCATCCGCAGTGATTTAGAAATAACACAGCTTCACCAAACAATACCGTCGACGGCGGTTTGGTCGCTCCAGCCATGACCACTTTTTAGACCAATAAGGTTTTAACAGAGCCACTTTTTGGTCAGGTGTGCTTAATTGGTCTGGTCTGGTCTGGTCAAAGATAAGGACTCAACAGTACATTTAACTGAATACCGGAGTAAAGTAAATCTAACAGTTAAACCCCAGTGGGACCAACCACCGAGACGACATCAGGTCCTAACCCTCTCATCTATAGATAAGGTTTTATGTCAGAACCGTCAAAGAGCCTGAGGTCCCATCCGCCGGTGTGCAATTCATGTGCTCAAATCTCATCACAGCATATTTCTTCTTTGAGCAATCTAAACCCTTTTAACTATGGCCACGACTGTATTATATGCAGTTCTTTTCTAGAAAAGATAATAATACGTTTCCGTGTATAATCCATTGCGTACCATTGGTATAATTAAGTGCTTCATGACACGCCATTTCTTAGAAAAATCAGATGAATATTAGTGGTAAGTAATTTTTCGATATTGATGCTAATTGTTGAAAGGATTGTCGCGTTTTGATATGACCTTTTTCTCGTAATAAAGTATGGGTGTGAGCTCGAGAATAAGATACATTGACCAGAATGCCACTCCATGTGTTTTCCGAATAGGGATCTGTGTGTTTAAGGATGTTGACCAATGAATTTTTCCATAAAGTTTGATACAATTAAATGGTGTCGTTGTATATATACTGTAAATTCAGAATGTTCGTGATAATTTTATTTTCGTGAATAGCGTTGAAAGACATATTTGCGACGTTAAAAATTCGCGACAAGGATATCAATAAAGGAGATATTTATTTCACCATTTCGCGAGGATTTTATTTTCACCAATAGAGTTGAAAGACATATTTGCGACGTTAAAAATTCGCGGCAAGGACATGATTTACCTATATCAATAAAGACAGATTTATTTTAGCATTTCGCGAGGATTTTATTTTCACGAAACGAAGTTTCGCGAAAATAAAACCCTCGCGAAAATTTCCGAATTAACAGTATTGAGGGATCACAGATTAAACTTCGTTTTCTTTCTCTCTGAAGATGGATTTTGTCCTAGAAAATGAAATGCCGCAATATGTGACATTCATCTTGGTATTCACTGTTTGCCAAGAGTACCTGTTTCAGAGTTTTAGGTCTACAAAGGGTTCAGCAGCAAGTTAACCATATTTTGGAAGTTTTTGGTGAGCACTAGGTACAGAATGGCTGTGCAAATGCATACATGACGCCAATGATCATTTTGCAGGGTCAAAATAATTTTCGTCAACCTTCTGACTAGTGTCAAAGCATATATTTGGGATATATTTGGGAAACATACAAGGAACATACGGCATGTACGAACACTTTCTTTTTGGTGGTGCATTTGAAATAAAACAGTGATGATGATTATCCATATTTAATGGTGTATTTCAGGATCCTTGACTTTTCATCATTGTTATATGAATGGTCCCGTTTTCTTGCATCAATGTTTGAAAATACTCATATTTTTGCTGAGATTTTCAGTTCAGAAACCAAAATTGTAATATTTATTTGTAAACTTTGTTTACAGACAGCAAAATATACAGTAATCAAAGAACAATATATAAACATTTGTTCACTCAAGTATAGGTCATTTTTTCGTAGACCAAGTATATGATTGGGGTAGGTTACAAAAAACTGGATCACACACCCGTACCAAAATTACCCCCTAGTTACCCCCCAGTCCCCCCCATAGCACCGTCTTAAGCGGTATTCTGAATTCTGTCAGAACCCAATATTCTCGAAGGACCAGAAAATGAAAAATATCAACACTATATCGATGCACGGGGAGAAGTTTTACCAACTCCACGCGGCACAACGACAGCTGTTGCGAACTCTAAATAATCTGGTACCACACCTGACCCATGACACTGTATGGGAAAGTGACAAAAACACATGAAAACATCAAATTGAGCCAAGAGGTCAGACCTTCCCTAGAAGGTGACCACAAGGCTTCAAGAAACAGACAAGAGTGTACAGCAAAGATAAACACAAATAACAACAAAGATCCACAAAGAAGCACCGCCTTGGAACGATTACTTGAGGGCTTAAACATGTTCACGGTACCAACAACACTCTTAATTCTGATGTGGTTCAAGACACATAGATGTTTTGTAACATACTTTTGGGAGCAAATATCAAACACAGCAAATATCAGTGACGCTAATCAGACTGCGCGCATGTACCAGTTTTATGCATTTTTGTATTCAAGAGCGCAGGTTTTCTTACGGCGTGGTTAATTTTCAAACAACTCCGAGAACAAATCATACCGCTATTAAGGTGTTTTATACTAATAGCAATTTAGACTAGACCACGACATAAATAGAAATTTACTATATAAATGAGATTCATTGTAGAACATAGTTACAGAAATAGCTCAGACAAATGAGTCTAGCCATATCATCGAAGAAATGCATGACCAAAGGCTGCATGACCATTGTTTCGTGGGTGTGGTAGGCCCCAAGGGGTAAGGGATTCTCTGATATTTTTATATATACGTAGGCTGGGACCATTTTTTTATTTTGGGGGGGGGGGTTAAAACTTGAATTTCAATACTTTTTGGGGTTTTCAGAAAAATGAATATATTTGGGGGTATAAAGATTTTGTGGATATTTTTTGGGGTCATCACAATAGGGGTCATTTCTATGCATGTTAGGGTCTTTTCTTAAGGTCAATGTACGAAATGGGGATATTTGTTTGGGTTGCTTAAATTTCAGATATTTTTGGGGTATGCCTGATATGCCAGATATTTATTTTTGGTAAACAGTAAATGACGGATCCAAGCATACGTATGAAGAAGAAATGAGAGTACCCCCCTCCCTGGGGTTAGGCCTGCTTGGAAAAGTTCCCCGTAATGGTGTTGATGGCATGTTGGTGGCAGTGATGACGTTTATTTACGTTAATGTAATATACAATGCATAATAAGTTTAGCATTTCCTTATGTTTCGCATCTTTATGTGCTCATCTTTGTGCAATATCGAACAATTTTAATTGCAATGACGAGAACAGGATCTTAGGCAATTGAAACCGCGAATTTACAGGCACCATCCTTTAAATAGGCATTTGGGGAGAGCAAGAATTGCAGGAGGGGTCTGTAAGCAAAATTCACATCCGTTGTAAGTAATGCTAAAATGATAAGCTTGTGATTTTTCGTTTGGTGGTCTCACATCTTCCTCATGCATCATAGGCCTATAAAACTATTGGTTGTGTGACAAGTGTGATAGGGATTCCTTGCTGAAAAAATCAGCTGCCATCAATGACGTCAAAACGTAGTCATCATTTGATTAAAATTATTATGTTAATTGCCGTTTCCATTCAACAGAGACTCAGTTTACAAAGATGGCATAGGCTTACACTGTAACTCATCTTATGGTTGATTAAAAAGTTAAGTTACTGGAAAATGGTAAGACGCATTTGCGAGATAACGGTGACGTTAGATTTTATCTTTTGGCTCGTGCTCTGTAGCAATGAAGATGTTTCATTCAACATTATTTGTCTGAATTTGCTGGAAGGCATCAAACAGTTTTACTTGTCAGTGTGGTTCAAGAAAAACCGACTAGAAACTCCGTTTAATGGCGATAACGTAAAAGCATTAATAAAAACGTAAATTTGTGAAAACTTGGTACTTTATTTCTCTGAGAAAAGTCAGAAAATTGCAGCATTTGCTATGCTTTTGGGTTTTCAGTGACCAAACAATCGCTTGAAAATGTTTTTGGCTTCACCCTATGATCAGAAATACCCACGTCACCCACTAGTCTTAAAATTTAACGTCATTTTAGTACGACCGCTGCGTTTGGTAATTCTGTATTTTTGAATGGAATTTCTTGTCAGATGATCGGCGCTTGTATCTTCATGACAGCAAATAAAACTTGAGATCCGATGTGGATGGATTCATCCATACAAAACAATTGCTAAACTTATTGTGCATAGTATAGTTATACCATGCATTGTCCACCTGTATTTCGTTGTCTTGCGTACAGGTGGACTAATATAGTATAACTGTTTATTACCACCTACATCAGTGCAGACCTTGCACATCACGAGATATTTCATGCTAAATTTGGTATAATGTTATGAGTAAAACTTCATTCTGTTCTATTATATTTGTAGGTTATTGGATTTGTATTGGGATATTTATTTTTGTAGGGACAAATTGTTTCGGCACTGGATAAGCTCGAGATAAATGAAATAACGAATCCCTGCCAAATATATCTCGATACCATTCCAATAACCTTTTATTGCATACCTTTTACAAAAGATATATAGAGGATATTTGCTTCTTTGAGATGAATACCAAATATACCTCATCGAGTGTGTTGAAAACATCAGAATTTTCACGACTGCACAGCACTCGTGAAAATTCTGATATTTTCAACTCACGAGATGAAATGTTGAAATGTATTTGGTATTTACCGAAAAGAAGTAAATTTTCTTTTAATTTTATACTTTTGTACACTACATGCAATATCTCACCCACAGAAAAAGAAGGTGCTGAAAATGCAAAAACGACAAAATTTAGCAAACCCAGAATATTCGTCACGTCCTAACTAAGAAAATGCATATCGGCACTTTATGTTTTCGTTCACAAATAAGAAAGTTATGGGTGGTTGAAGTTCTGGAGTGAAAAGCATTAAGTAAATAGAAAAGTCAGAGGTTATCCTAGTGATTGTTATCACTTTTATTTGTTTTTGATGTGCATTGATTTCACTGCTAAGTATAAAATATTTCATTTTATTTAAGCTTAAGTATTATTCTCCTTAACATCATCACTATATAACTGTCATCGTTTCCTTTTAGCTAATACAGTTTGGAAATCAAATCACGCCATAATTTAAACTGACAGGACTTCCATAAACACAAGGCAGTAAACTATGACTGTGCCACTCTTTTTTTAACCAGACTCAAAGCTAAAAGAGAAGGAACCATATTCAGAATCCAATCATTTATAGATTTGATTCTAGGATGGTGATTTGTTTTAAATTAGCAAGATAATATACACAACAAAAAAGAAACTTATCAATTTTTCTGAAAGTCGTAAATGTAAAGCAAAATTTGTTTGCATCATTTTGTAAGCATTTAATCCGAAGTTTCATTATAGAAAGTTCTGTTCGAAAGATTAGTATTAACCTTAATAAAATTGCCATCAAACCAGATGGGGGTCAACTTGCACAATCACAAAATCATGGTGTCTGCAATACCGCTCTCTTTCAGTATGAAACGAATGAATGAGAGAAAGATTAATGAACCATTAACCTGTCATATAATCATCCCTTAATTTTTTTTATCTCATATAAATCATAAACGCGTATAGGCCCTAGTGTGGACTATCCAAAACAGTTGATTACATACTGGAGAGAAACCTTATGGAATTTCAACAGACTAAAACGACTGTATTCTTTTTAATTGTCGAAAATTGGTGACCAAATACAATCATACTTATATGGAATGTCTGACATAAGCAAACATAACTAGATTTGTGTTGTTCAAAACTGATATTGGAGATATACAACAAAGCAACTACCAGGTTAGCAAAGAAGAAGTTGACAAACTCGAATTTGGAGATGTAACTGTCATGCAAATATAAACAATTTGCAGTATAGTGACAGATATCTTAATACTGATATGCAGTTCAATGGTTTAAAAGACACAAAGACAATGGACATGGTACTTGGTATAAATGTAAATTTCAAAATATTTTCTTATTTTCAGTAACATATGTTGTAGGTTCGCATTGGAATTGCCTCATAGAGGCAATTCCAATGTGTTCCTACAACATATGTCTTTTCAATAAATGAGCTGTTCACCAAAAGCTTTTTGAAAACAGATTCTCAACTACTTTCATTGTTTCAGTGAAATGAGCTAATAGAAAAGAACAAGTTTTCATGTAGTTTGTCATGCACCTGGATGACAATAATAGACTGTCTATTTTATGCTTTTGACAGCTTATCTCAGGTGTTTTATTGGAGAATATTGCTCCATTGGTAATTGCCTGATACTCACAGTAAAGTAGCAAAATAAATTTGGACGGTTAAACCAACAATCAGCACCCAGTAATGGCTCAAACTGTTTCTAAGGATCTTATGTTAACATCTCACATGTAAACACAAGGAAACGCGCAAAACATTTATAACCACACGCTTATACACGTGTGTCACAATTCCTTCAGCAAATATGACATTTGGGATAGAGCTTTGAAAAGCTGAATATTAGTTGAAAACATCAAAATTGTATGCATAATATAAGCTTAAATATTCGCCTACAATTAACAAAAAATACAATCGATTTTATTGATTATGGGACATTTTATTGACAATACTTTAAGTGACTAGAGTTTTACCAACTGTATGTACTGTATGCGTTTCTTTTTTGTTGGGTCTATTTATTTCTAAGGCTATGTTAACATTTACTCATTTAGAATAGTACATACCTATTTCGAACACTGTCTGGCTTAGAGCTCACAATGACAATATAATCCGCAACAAATTCTTGGATTTAGGTCCTCATCTTCATGTTTTGAAGAAATATAATCTTATGTTTTGATTTATTAATTTGATTTAGTTACATGACTTCTCTGTTATTGATATGCTCCCCAATTGCGCTAGTTCTTATTTTTATATGTCTAGCAGCTCCTATTATTATATAAATGGCTCCACGCAACAATTCTCATTTCATAAATAGATCTAAATGGGGGACTTTTCTTCTAAAAGTTTTATTGGAGTGGGGAGGAGCTAGGGCACGCTTATTTATGGAGTTTATTTAAAAATATATATTTACCAAGAGCTGCCATCTACATTTTCAATTATGTTATCCAAGTGCAGAGGAGCCTGATGGCCATCCTGAATTTGTCTCCTTAAAGTTTGTGGGTGATGTTTTACAATAAAAGATACTATTTGTGTGAAAGCGACGAAGACTTAATCGAAACTGCACATATACGCCAGCTTGTTTGAGTCTTAGCTGTTCGCATCATGCATTAAGTAGCACAATCTTATGAGCTGTGTTGAACCGCTTTCACACTTCGTAAATTTCACACCATGTGAAGATTAGGTACCAATACGTCACTTATGTGAAATGTGAAATTTACGTACGGTCAATTTCGATAATTTTTGGGGTGTAAAATTTGTGCTCAAATTTCACATTTTATGTTTTTAACGTGCGAAGAACTGGTACGATTCTTCTCACAAATGTGAAGAATCGGTACCAAATCCTCACACGTGTGAATAATCGGTACCAAATCCTCACATCTGTGAAAAATGGTATCAAATCATCATAAAAGAAAAATTCGCACGTGGGAAGAGCTGGTACCAAATCCTCACACAAGTGAAAAATTGGTACCAAATTATCACAGTACTTAATCGTCACAGATGGCAGTGACAAAACTGTGCAGAATTGGAATCGAATGCAAAATGCAGCAGATTTGGGGGGTATTTTTCAATGTGAGGAATACGCATGTATGCTATATGAAATTTGACTTCGTGCGTATTGTTCACAAAGTGTGAGATATTGCTACGAGGTATGTGACAAATTGGTACCAATTTTTCACATTCTGTGAGGAATTGGTACCAATTCTTCACAGTGTGAAATTTACGAAATGTGAAAATTGCAGTTCAACAGAGCTGGCATATTGTTGTTGTTGTTTTTTTCGTAAGACTATAACGTGCCATGTTACTGACTTCTTTCAGACGATCATACCGGTATTGGAAACGGAGAGTGTGTAGAACGTGGAACAGACCGTGTATACCTTGGAGTGACCGACAGGAATATGCATGTTGCAATGGTAGCGGACTGTCCTGTAAATGCAACTTGTGGATGCAGAACTGCCGATGCGTTAGCAGATTATGGGGGAGATAACTCAAAAGCATAATCATCCTGAAAATCATAATTTATAAAATTATTCTAGTCACGAGAAAACATGCATTCCGGGTTTGCGACCAGCTATGTCTAGAACCAGAGTGCTCAGCAACAGGGAATAGCGAAAATCTTATCAACGGTTGGTGTTTTGGTGGTGAGCCGAATGGCGTTTTGCTGACGGACTGATGGTGGTCCTTTTTATATGTCTCATATACAATGTCGCATTCCAAATAGGAATTTAGCCAGGTCCGGAATATGGCTAGGCCAAAAAGAATTTTCCATTTAACCTAGGATCTGACTAAATTCTTATCTAGCTTAGCCAGGTTCCGGATCTGAATAAACTGTATTTATTCTAAATAAGAATACTTATCGGGCTAGGCAGAAACTGGTTTGATTAGACCAAATAGGAATCTTGGCAAGATCTGGAAATTGCCTAGATTCATATTTGGCCTAGCCTGATCTTGAAATTGCCAAGATTCCAATTTGGCATAGCTAGATCAGGAAATTGCCAAGATTCTTATTTTGTCTAACCAGATCTGGAATCTCTATAGCAATAATAGGAATTCATATTTGGACTAAACATAGTTTTGCAAGATCCGGAATCTGGCTAACAAAATGATAATTTAGCGAGATCAGAATTCTGCCTATAGGTCAAATGAGAGTTTTGTAGTTAGGTAGCCTGGTTAAATTTCAAAGAAGTCGCAAACCACATATACAGATTTTCTCATGATGGGTAGGTTCAGTCAATTATTAGGCAAACGAGCATTCCTGATTATGTGTCATACTTGATTTCTGTAAGAAGATTTGTATCATTAGCTATTTGCCTGCTATTGAAGACTTTTGTCATGTGCTGATAGCCTTTGCAAACCATTCGGATCCAGATCAGGCCCAACAGAACGTCTGGCCTGATCTGGATCCAATATGTTTAACCCGCTGATCATATTCATGATTTTTTTTGAAAAGCTAGACTTTAAAAAGTAGCAGAAGACAAAAATAACTTCTGCAATAAAATATGATCAGCATGTAAACAGTTAATAGCCTGAGCAAAGCCATTACAAAAAAAAAAAAAAAAAAAAAAAAAGCCCAAACGTACCTCTTAGCATTCTCATTCGCGATTGCTGGCCATGGTCAGCGTCTGAGACGTATCCTTGTCGCGAGAAACCCTGATTTTGTTGCATAGGAACAACAAAGACGCAGACCAGCCTGCGTGCCCACGTAGTCTGATCAGCGCCTTTGTTATTCACTCCCTGCAAAGTATAATATATAAACTTGCCTCGTGCACAATTTCAATATTTTAGCTAGTCTTCGTAGCTGAGCAGGTTGAATTCAACCTTACCTGGTCGCAAACACAAGGCACAGCTTTTCTAGCGTCGAGGCTTACAACACTTGATTCTATCATATTTTTCAAGATTCTAGTTAGCTCTTGTCACGGAGTAGAGATCAGGCCCTGAGGTTATAAAATTTTTTATCATGCTCAAATGAACTGAGCACGAAATTTCAACTGCTCATGAAAACTAAAATACCGACAAATAAAGAAATGTCTTTCTTTTAGTCTCTCAGATGTTGTATTTATCATGCTAATAAATGTTAAAATGCCAACAACGGGATACATTTCGTGCTCAGCTGAGTTGAGCATGAAAAAAGTTTTATAACCTGTGGGTCAGACTATCTTGCTGTTCTCACACATAACACATGGTACTAGATACATTAAACTAATATAATATTATCAAATCGGACTGGGTAAGTACGCATGCACCGTTGCATGAAGGATGACATAAGGTCGTTATGATCTCATGGTCATGCCATAAGTGTCTTTAGTAAACGGCTTAGTATGAATTAAATGCGCCAGTTACTAATAAAATGGCATTAAGTCATACGAGGCCTCCTAACAACCATAATTTAGTAATCAATGCTACAAAGCATATAAAATCCAGTATTTTTTTCTTTAAACCTCTATGATAGGTTTTACTATAATCATACATCAGACCTTTATTTCGTAGTTATATAGCCCTTAAATTGAAAAATTTTGCAAACAATAAAACCCCAGATGAAATGCCGCTAAAAAGCGTCATTTCACTAGGGTCTGCACTGTTTGCTAAGGCAAAAAACCAATCCAGAGAAAGAAAAAAACAGTCTACCATCAATATATACAACGGACCATCCTGACTTAACTGTATCAAAAGTCAAGTGTTCTTCATGCATCGCTGTCATTGCATAGAACGAGACTTTGCACCAATGATATTGCTAACTTGACCTAAATTTCTACCATGCCCCGAGCCATACCCATATGAGATAAACCTTTTTGAAATAGCTTTATGCTGCTGAAAAGTAAAGACTGTCAAAGGGGACTTGAGCCTCAGATAGTTTGGCAAAATGATAATTTTATGTTGACCATGACTTATTTTATCTCACCCATATACATGTAAGCCTAGCGTCGGTTTTTTTTTTAAACTGGCAGACCGCGCAGACCGAGATCAGACGCCACAAAATGCGGCGTCTGATCAGGTTCGGCAATGATGTCTCACAGAATGGTCTATTAGAATATGGAAAAAGAGAGAAAAATACCACATAACACCCATAAAATTCTAAAACTGATTCAGCTTAAATGGGTTTGGATTTTAGAACTTGTGGTAGCTAAAGCTTGATAATTACTTGATGTGAAGATGTTTATAAGTATTTCTATGCTCAACTCAACTGAGCATGAAATTTCTACTGCTCATAATTACGAAAATGCTGGAAAATAAAACTTTTCTTGTTTTATACATCTCATGTATCTTTCCTGCTGATAATAAATGTTAAAATGATTGGCATTTTAACTTTTACGAGCAGGATAATTTTCATTCTCAGTTGAGTTGAGCATTAAAAAAAGTTTTATAACCTCGAGGCCAGGTTTGACTTTCGTCAACATCGTATATATATATGTGATATTAAAATGGCAATGTTACATCATTATTGATTTATGTTTGATTTTGAATTAAAATAATGTCGACCAAATCAGACAAGTTTTCTGCGGTATCTGAATTTGGCCATCTGCTCAGTTTTCCTATATCCCCAAAATAGGACGCATGGCTTAAAGGGTGGAATTTTTCGCAGCATTCCAGTTAAAATAAACAAATCAAACCACCCACACCGTCTTGTTTTGTTTAAGTCTTTCTATAATAAGTATTGGTGTTAAAAAGCGCCAATCCTTTTCATGCTAGACAGGAGATGTGACATATGCACTTAGCCCTCGAAGGGACATCTAAAACTTGCAGTCAGCAGACGACATTTTAGAAAAGAAATTAATTGACATTTTATGACAAATAAGGCTTGATATTTCCTGCCAGCAGATGATTCACACGAAATATTAAGTCTTTTAGCTGTGTAAATAAAGAATGATGGCACGAGTATGTCGTCTGCTTTAGTCATGATTGTAACTTAAAGGGTTAAAGAGGTGACAAGCTGCTTCCTGACTGGAATTTTAAATCAGTTATTTTCATCCCGTCTGTTTCAATTGAGACACCATACAGCTTTAATTCTTTGCGTAATGTTTTCTGTCGTCTGCTGTTTTTCTTTTCAAAATTAACTTTTTTAAAAAAAGAAAGAAAAAAGAAGTATGTCAGAAATACCTTTAGAGAGTCAAAGAGTTTGAATCCAAATCAGGATCGGCGTTTTGTCGTGTCTATCCTTGTCTATCCTTGGTTGAAACTGCCTGGAAATGTTGTCAGCTGAAGACCCTAATATGTAAGGTGTAGAGAGTCAGTCCGTGGAAACTAAAACGACCAAAACCAGAAACAAGACCCCAAAACGGTGACTTGTCCCTTGTTCCGGTATCCCTTAAAATTTCGCACTTATTTTCAAAACTACAGCTGGGATTTAACTTTTTGCATGCTGGGTAATTTTTCCATGTTTATATGTCGTCTGCTGTTTTTAATCTACTTTTTCATGAATACCACTACCATCAGAGTGTGAAACAGTTTGGATCTTTCTGTCCTGATCTTCGTCAAAACTGTTTGCAAAGATCACCAATAGACGACAAAATTCGCCGCTGGCATTTAAAGTATTAAGAGTTAAAAGAGGTGACAATCTGCTTCGTGAATGGATTTTATACATGTACTTGTACATTTTATCAGACAGTTTGATCTCATCGGTTTAGCTCTTCAAGTGCCAATCACAAAAAATGCCATCTGCATTTGTCGTCTGTCCAAATATTTTGGAAGCCTCTTGTTCAAACAGTGAAGACCAAGATCAGACTGCTCATTAGCAGCCTGATCTTGGTCTGTACTTAAAATCAGTCAATTATTTTAGCAAAAGCATATATTTGCAGCAGACGACTTCCGCAGACGACGTTAATCAGGTACATTTTAGGGGTTAAATTGCAACAAAAAGCTGAAACGCCAAAACAAAAAAATGGGACTCGCCCAAAGGATGTCTTTACCCTTTGTTCCTGTGGCCTTAAAATAATTGTCTTTATTTTCAAAACCACAACTCGTTCTGAATTCTACTCCTTTTATACAAATTGAAGAGCGGTGTCTGTAACTTAACCAACGTCTCAGTCAGTTTCAGCTAATGACAAATTACAATTTCTTGCATGTTCGAGAATTTTGTGTAAATTGAATTTGTAAGACTACGCTTAAAACAGAGAGTCATGATTACGCACCTCGTTGCTCTAATTAGTGCGTTTCTTGAGTTAAACGGTGCAAAATGAATGACAGCAGAAAGGTTTTTTATTATAATTCGAGGCAATAGCCTTGCAAAAAGTACACAATAATCTCTCCTCATCATCTGCGCTCTTAAAGAATAGATTTTAACCCCTTTTCCCGATCTTCTCTCTCTCTCTCTCTCTGGTATTTTGGTGAACGATATGAACCAAGATCAGACTGCTCCCTTTCTGATCAGAGTTTATAGAGTTTGCTCCGGTGATTTAATCTTTACCAGAGTGCAGCAGACTTGATAAGTTGACTATATATCTGGACAAAACTATTGCGGAATAAGGTTTGAGCATACAGAATAGGCTAAGATCGACATAACTGAGCTGTGACATGAGATTTCCAACATTGTGATATGTGCGACCAGCTAAGCCTCAAATCAGCCTGCGCATACGCGTAGTCTGATCAGAGCCTTTGCTGGTCGCCTGAATGTTCTATGAGTCTATAAGCTAATGGCCGAACATCATTTTGAGTTTCTTAGCTTTAAAGGAGGCTGTGAAGGAGTCTACACTTGTCAAAATGCCACATTGTCTCGGCTCATATATGGAAAATATACTAAACTACAAAAGAAACCCACCAGTCACTTCTCAGGGCAACTATGGAAATCAGAATTAAGAAATGAAACATATTACGTAGCAATCAGTTCTGCATCATTTCATTGAATAATGTAACAGTGTTTTCTTAATTATGTTCATGCTATTTGCCAGTGTTTAGACAAGGGGTCATTTTAAAAAATGACAAGTTTTTCACTTGACAATGAATATCTCGTTCTCGTCTAAATCAGTTCACTTGAGTTAAATTCGTCCAAAAACAGACATGACCATCTCCTGCAGCAATAACTGCCTCGGAACGAGGTCGAATCAAAAGCGCGTAACGTCGCACAACGTTCTTGGGAATCCGCGCCCATTCTTAAAGTTAATGGAGAGCAACCTGGAGCTGTCGAAGATTCGGAGGTTGCAATGAACGATCCAGGATGCGTCGCCAGAAATCATACCACAGCTGCTCTATCGGATTGAGATCCGAGCTTACTAAACTAACGCGGTTTGTTTTGGCTTCTGCACACACTCGATGGCTTCGCCAGAGAGTGACATACCGGTTATTGGACGAAGTGAACTGATTAAGACTAGAACTCGAGTGAAAACCAATTAGGCCACTGGCTGGATATGGTTTACCTCCCCCCCCAGGGGGAATTTTGTAGACCATATTTTTCTTGAAGCCCAATGTCTTGCAAGGATTTTGCAACATGTTAGCCCTCTGACAATGGCAGCGTTAAGCTGTAACAGCCTGTTACATACGTTACCCTACAAAATATTTGATAATTAAAATTCTTTTTAAGACGTCAGAAAAGTGCAAAAGTTAAGGTAAGATTTCCAAATTGGTTATATTTTCTAAATGAGCTTTTACTGGGCCACAGGTAATGACATTTGAAAACAAATATAGTCACCCCCGATGTAGTGTATGTTACATTTTTTCATTGAACCCCCTTTTAAATGATAAATGCATCTAATATAGTTTGTCTTAAATTTTATTGAAACCAGTTTATGTTCATTAATTTGGCATAACAATAAAGATTTTTAATTTACCTTTTCAAAACTGCAAGTATTACATTTCTATCTTATATACTTTTTGAGTTATTAGATGATGAACAAGGTACCCCCCTATCACAGAAAAATGTAAAATGTAATTCTCCAAACCTCACGCTGGTTATAGACCCCACTTCCCCCCAGGGGGAATATCGTACACTATAATTTCCAGATACTACATTATATAAGCCACAAAATGAAATATGTTAGCCCTCTGAGAGTGGCAGCGTTAGCGGGTAACATCAGGTTACATACGTTACCCGCAAAATAACATTAAATGTTCCTGATAATGTCTCCAACATGACATATTCACACTTTTTTTGAAGTCTGGCACAGGTTTAAGAACTTCTTATAGCACAGTTACATAATTTTAGCATTTATTTTATAAATGTCTTGAGTTTTTGCCGTTGTATATGTTACTTAGTGTTTCATATGTTATTTCCAAGTATCAGTATGGCAGTTATTGACTATACATGTATTACATCCGTCAGTGCTTATAGTAAATCTATAAGGCTGCAATTCAAATGAATTAAAGTTACTTATTATGGTGTCTTACACTATTTCACAGCCCAGGTTACATACGTTACTCTCTGAATATCATTAAACATTCAAGATATGGTCTCCAACACGACCTGCTTGTACTTATTTGCATGCTGGCACAGGTCCATGTACTTCTTTTTACTCTGGCTCATTTGCTGAGGAAGTAACTTAAAACATAAACTACCATAAACACTCTTTTCTTTTATAGACATCAAATATAGTTGACATAATACTCATGGAAAGTTTGTAACATTCAGTGCAATGTGCGAGTAGCAACTTAAAAGATCAAAGAAAACCCATCAGGGAGAAGTTCTAGAGCAAATCTTCATATATTATCCAAGGGTTTTAAAGAATTTTCCTATACAGCTTATTACTCCTCATATCAGATTTATCTTGCAAGGATTTTGAATTATGCTAGCACTCTGGTAATGGCACCATTACCCTGTAACAGCCAATTATATATATTACCCATCAACATCTTTGATAATTTTAGTAAATGACATGACTTCTGAAAAGTGCAAACCATACGGTAAGATTTCCAAATTGGCTATATCATCCAATTAAGCATTTTTTGCATCACAGATCTGGACCTTTGAATACAAATATGCACCCCAAAGTGTTACGTATGTTACTTTTTTCATTATTTCTATATAAATGATTTATGAAACTAATATAGTTTGATATTTTTTAATGTGAATGTGCTTACTAACTCATTTTGTATTAAAGAATGTTTATGTACGTTTCGGAAACTGCAAATATTATGTTTCTATCTTTTATAAGGTTCGAGTTGTTGACTTTTGAACAGGGTAACCCCATATCACACAAAATGTGAAATATAATTCTGTGGCTCTTTTGTTAGGGTACAACAACTTCTCTTTCACCCAGAGATACTCGATTTCCTTCCCATTTATTTTCCACACATTTTGTCTATATCTGGAAAGCCTCACTTGTTTTCATGGGAAAGATATGATAGTTCAATCTTTGTATGTACATCTTAAGGACAGAAAACAGGGTGGAGGTAAGCTCATGTTCATGAAACATGTCGTATTGCAGCTTATTCACAATTACATAAATAGCACATGTTAGGGCTTCATATCACTGATGAGTGCCTAGAGCAATTCTTTATTTGTTTTCCTACCCTTCTTAGAATGTTGATGGACTAGAAGATGAGGGGTTCTCTATCAGTTTGATAGGAATAACCTTTCCGTAGTACTAACACATTGGCATATTGGTAGTGTCACAATCTGTTAAACATTGTATTACTGTAGATCTCTTCCCCCATATTCTGGCCAATGCTGTTGACATTCAGAAGGTGCACCTTTTGTTGCATACACCATTGTTGAACAAAACACCCAGGTTATCCTCTTCGAGAATGTTTGTAAGACTGTATAGACTGCTGCTTATACATTGTATTAATGTATCAGTGACAAAACCAACATGCCCTGCCTTTAGTGCCTGGTTGAATACTGGTGCATCAGATCCATGAAGGTGACAGGAAAAGCTATTATGCTCTGTAGTTACAGCATTACCATCAACATTATATGCAGCACTACATGACCAATCTAATGTTGGTTCAATGTTTGATTGCAAGCCATGCGGAAGTTTGACTTGTCAGTTTTGGTGGAAATTTTATCAGGAGTTGACAGTGACCATGGTACAGGTCCCAGAAAGAATGGCAGTGTCAACTCAAGGTCAACATTATGTCAAATAGAAAGAAGGTCATGCTTACCAATGACGCTCCTTTAAGCTCTCATCTGGCTGTTTACGTTTTGTAAATAGGGCAATTTCTTCTTGCTTGACCTCGCAAGCATCAAAACTTTATTAGCTTGTAGCATTTTATGGGGGGTGTGAAAGAGATTTTTTTAACTAAAAGTGAGTCAATGAAGTCTGCAACAGCCTTCCTGCCAATGTCATCAGCCTCAATAAGATCCTTAAGCAGGCACACCAAAAGACAAAAAGTACAGTTCATTGCCTTCAAAACTAGAACTAAAAGGGTTGGTGAAGCCTTCAACTGCCTCTAGTACTCATTCTACTTTGCATCTAAGCAGATTGAATATTTGATTTCAGTGCATTGTAGAGTTGTTTCAATATATTGAGCTCTGATGTGATGAGACATACACCATTCCATCTGTAGTACGAAGCGTAGTTCTAGTTGCTGAAGCCTATAATACCTCTTTATTGTTGGCCTGATAGTTATGTCAAAAGCATTTCTGAAGCAAAGAACCAATGGTTGTGACACACTAAACCCATTTTGCTTGAGAAGTTCTTTGCATCTGCGATGTGTATCAAATTTATGAGTGTAATCAGTTACACAGGTACATATTGTGCGTAGTTGTTGTGATCCTTTGCAATGAACATTGGGAACAAGGCATACAAATAGAGATGACATGCAATTCAAAGTTGTTTTCCTTGTAGCCCTAATCAGTGTCAACATCATCTGAATCATATCCATTTACCATGCCCAGAACTGAGCTGTTTCAAAGTGACTGTCTTTCAGAACTTCCGATTTGAATGCATGGTATCTATACTGTTTTTGTGAGCAAACAGCAAAGGTTGATAGATCACATTATATTATTAGTTTAAGTCACCATAAATTAATAAGGAACTTCAAGTTATTTCAGCCTAAATTTTCTAAATTCTCTGACAGACGTTATACATGTATAGTCAACAACTTCTATACAGATACTCAGAATAACTTATGTATCATTTGGTAACACACATAACAGTTAAAGCTCAAGGCATTTATTAAATGAATACTTAAAATAGGTAAACCTTTCTAAAAGAAGTATATAAACCTCTGCAAGCATGCAAATAAGTATAAACATGGCTTGTTAGAGACATTAACTTAAATGCTTCATGCTATTTTTAAGGTAACATACATAACATGGACCTGAAAAATAGTGTAAGCGACCTTAATAAAGAAGTTTAAATCATTTTATTAGCAGTCTTATAGATTTACTATATTCTGTGACAGATGTAATACACATATAGTCAATAAATACCATACTGATACTCGGAAATAACGCAGGAAACACTAAGTAACGTATACAACGGTAATTACTCAAAACATTTATAAAATTAATACTAAAAATATGTAATTGTGTTATGAGAAGTTCATAAACCTGTGTCAGCATGCAAATATGTACGACCATGTCATGGTTAAGACATTAACATGGACGTTTAATGCTATTTTGGGGGGTAACGTATATAACGTGCTGTTTCTCGTTAACGCTGCCACTCTCAGAGGGCTAACATCTTTTATTTTGTGTCTTATATAATGTAGTTTCAGAAAATCATAGTGTACAAAATTCCCCCTGGGGGGGGGGAGGGGGGTCTAAAGCCAGCTCAAGGCCTAAATTGCCTGAAACTTGTAATTTTTAGAAATGACCCCTTGTCTATACACTGGCGTACAACATGAACGGATTTACGTAAAACTGTTACATTATCAATAACTTGATGCATAATTGATTGTTAAAGAATATGGTATAAAATATATTTTGATTTCTTAATTAGTTTACCCTAATTGCCCTAAAAGTGACTGATGGGTTTCTTTTGTAGTTGATTATATTATTCATAACCTGAAAATGACCAGGAAATGCTACAATCACAGGTCACAGATCAACCTATGGCACAATGAAGAAGAGACTCTGGGACGCAGACAACCAAAGTTATAGAGAATACTAGGCGAGTGTCTTTTGATATCAAGTTTACCACCAGGCAAGTTTTCGAGAACAAATGTTGAATCGCGAGGCTTGTCGAGCGATTCAACATGTGTTCTCGAAGCTGAGCCTGGTAAACTTGATATCAAGAGACGCGTTCCTAGTAAACATGAGTGCTCATGTTTTATTGAATTCATTAATGGATTTGGGGAAAAGCGATAAAATGCGAGGCTTGTCGAGCATTAAAAATGCTTTTCGCAACGTGTTTAATCAATTAAAAAATACAGGGGCACATTTATCATATTATGACATTTCTGGCGTAAAAAAATAAGATTTTGTCATTATGAACGCAACGAACGTCATTTCACAACGTTACCAAAATCTGTAAACCACTAGCATGACTAGTAGTTAGTAGATTTTAATATTTCTCTCTCTCTGTCTGTCTGTCTGTCTGTCTGTCTGTCTGTCTCTCTCTCTCTCTCTCTCTCTCTCTCTCTCTCTCTCTGACCAAACATGACACCGTGACCAGGCTGGGTGGATACTACAGCTGAACTGAGTCAGTGCTGATTTCGTGGCTTTTGTCATACCGCGTCGCATTTACAAGAATCCAAACAGATTTCTTGTGTTAATTTGCTAGCAGGCAGTTTATTGTGTTTATTGTACTCAATGCGTCCTGGCCATTTCTGGAAAATATCAGACTGCGGCTGTATGATACAGAAACAATACTAATAGGAAACGCCGACTTTTATGGCCGGCAGTTAATGTCTCTCTGATATTTGTCACACCAGGAGAAATAGTAAGTGAGTATGATCAGAAAATAACATAATCACACACTGCAGACCAACCAATGGCACCGTGAGGAAGAGCCAGAGAATACTAACAATGTTCAGTCACAAAACTATGTGTAGTTGTTTTAGGTGTAATGCTCTTGTGCCAAGAGAAGCACTTATGTTCTTTAGCCACCCAAGTACCTTGTTATTGTTTTGCTGGACTATTCTCCTAACTGACCACTAGTAACGTAAAAGACAAATGCAGAATTTAGATACATTGTTCTTGCACACCGGATAAGGATATCTGAGACTTTACCCTGGGACAGAAATTCTTATCTTACCCAAGCTGTCACGTGAGGCCTGCACATTGGTTGCATAAGTGACGCCAATGGTATGTTAAAGTGGCGTCGTCATGTCATGTCGCATCTCAGCGTATTCGGGATCTTATGTGAGCCCTTCAAAAATGTGATATTTTATGATGAGCAAGAAAATGAATCAATTAATCGTGTGAGGTTAGGATAGAACAATCCGTCCCTCGGGTTCATCGTTTGTCATCACTCGGCAAGCCTCGTGATGCCAAACGATGAACCTCGGGACGGATTGGGTCATCCCACTCATGATAGATTCATATATTCTGCTGAATAATTCAGGCCTTTAGTTATGAGTGCCTACCAAAAAATTATTTTTCTTATTTCTCAACCAAAACATATGCTGTGGGTACTCAAAAGAACCGTCTCAATGAGACGGTTCTTTTGAGCATCCAAAACATATGTTCAAACTGATGGATTAGAAAATATTTACAATTATACGATAATTTTTTTTTGTTTATCTAAATCTATTGAACTTAAGAAATAAATTTGATGTCTCCCCTGTCTTGTGTTATAAGTTTAAGCCTTTTGCACGAACCTTCGTTGCACCAAAATCAAGTGTGATGGTCCAATTACATTTTCAGTGATGTTCCAAAGATTCAGTTGGCAAAGAGGATTTACAGTAGAACCTGTCTTAAGCAGCCACTCAAAAGACAACCACAGACTGGTTTTCAAGACCGATAATCGCTTAATGCAGGTCAAAAGTATTGCAGAATGCTCTAAGAGAGTAGAGCATTCTGCAATACTTTCGACACGCATTAAGCTACCATCTGTCTTTAAGACCTATGTTTTTCCTAATTTTGAGTGGCCGCTTAAGACAGGTTTAACTGCAGTTTGCAGCTAGATCTGAAAAATATGAATGGTATCTTGTTCATATAGTGAGGTTATGTAGACAAAAAGTCCGGCTTCCGTCTACGTCTGCATCCTAAAACACGAATAGCCGCGCAGTCCAATTATCTATTCCCAAGTTATATTTGTAGCAACATTATTTTTAGTAGCATTATATCTAAACCCTTCTTATCATGGATGACAAAAAATGTGCCGTGGCCTTGAAGATGCCGTGTTTGGATAATAGCGGATTATAGCGAATATCCAATTACAGCCAGCATTTCATGGTTGATTAGTGATGTCAGAAGAAAGTCTTCGTTGCTTGATGCTGCGACTGACAAGTACCAATTGGCAAAGTCAATAAATAAATACCAGAATAGATCTCGGCTCGCTGTCTTGGACAACAAAAACACACACACACACGCAAAAACACACAGGCCACCAACACAAATTTAGCTCGAAGAAATCCATATGACGTATGCACGCAAGAATCCCTTTATTGCTTCAAGAGATGTACCACATTCAAAGAGGAGAGAAAGATATTTAAGAACACTTTCTTGGACAATAAATAATAACACACACAAAAACAGGCCACCAACAAAAAGTTTAGCTCTTAGAACTCCATATTACGTACGTACACAAAAATCCCTTTATTGCTTCAAGAGATGTACCACATTCGGACCTATATGGCGTCAAGAGGAAGATATAAAAGAACGCAATATCACGTCCACACACGAAACTCCACACATAAGGGGCGGCAAAACAAGGAAATACACATGTAGCAATAGTACGAGGGGCATTTGGAAAGTTCGTAGCATGGTATCATAACTTCACAGTGCGTTGATAAATATACTTTTGGAAACTAAAATACAATGGCTACTTGATGGGTTGATTTTTTGTAAAAAAAGGACTTGGCGTAAATGTGCAGCGTTTTTGTGGTACGCTATTTGTAGTATTTCGACATTTCAGACGATCCGGGAAGAATGCAAATTCCTTTCTTAAGTGTCATCTATCATCTCCAAAAACACAGAATGCAGCGTATTGTCTTTTAGGGGTCGACTTCTTTTCGATTTTTGTCATAAAAATGTTTTGATGGGTGTTGTCATATATGACCTATAGCCACGGTGTGGGTAGTTTGTTAACAGATAACAACATATAGAAATTATGCTTGAACTTTGAGTAATGCCTGGAAAACTGCAGTTTGCAGTTTTTCAGGCATCACTCATATTTCAGTCTAGATTTTTAACTGATGTTAGCCGCTTATGACATAGCAAACTACAGTTTAATTGTTTGTTTGATTTGATTCTTTACGTCCCATCAACAATCTTTCAGTTAAACAGGGACGGGTCTTCCTGGGTTGAACCAGTACTAAGTTAGGATAAATGTGTCCTGCTCAAGGACCACAACGCAGTGACGCCGGTGAGGCTCGAACCATAGCAAACTACAGTTATCACATCCTGCACTGTCATATATGAATTCACAATAGAGCCAAATAAATTTTATACAGAATACGTTGCACCCTGTGAACAAACGTCACAGCAATTTATGTTTTGAATGGTCATTCTAAAATATAAATGACAGCAAAAGTAAGTGAGTATGATCAAGAAATACCACAATCACACACCGCAGACCAACCCATAGCACCATGAGGAAGAGTCACAAAACATTTACATAAACAAGCCATCCGTAAGATAGTAAAAGTAAAGCAGCCAGCACTCTATTCCTCTCCAAGATGATTGCAACACTAGAAACTAGAACGCACAGTCGATGGAGCGCCATCGCCAATTCCCACGCTAATGTTTTCGACCACCAGCACCCCCACAAACAGAACCACCGCCTTAGAACGGACAGCAACCTAAGCCACGGGGGGGGGGGGCTTAAATGCATTTTACTGGTACCAAATCTTCGCCCTAGGCGGCATAGTGTTTGGTGGATAAATGCAAATGAGTTCTGTCAAAGCTGACAATATACTGTTTCATCCAAAGAACCTCAGATTGGAATTTCACAATGATTTGTGGAGTTGCAAAGCAAGCAGCACTCTCTTTTCCAAGCGGCATATATGTCAAACTAGAATGGCAAAACAGAACCAATCATCAAGAAATCCTACAACTAACGAAGCCACTGCCTTCGAATGAACAGGGGAGATTTGACTTATTTTACAGGCAAGATATTCGCTCTATAGATGCTGTTGTAGTTAAAACATTGGTAAGGCTTTCTGATAGCAACGTCGCAAGAAGAAATCTAAATACAGCCAAAAACTTTGATATTCTATTTTAAACAGTATTTGAGGCGCAACATGAGATCTCCAACAATATGGTATGTGCGACCAGCAAAGGCTCAGACCAGCCTGCGCATACGCGTAGTCTGATCAGAACCTTTGCTAGTCGTTTGAATATTTTATGGCTGTTGAGCTACTGACCGAACATCATTTGGAGTTTCTACGTTTAAAAGGAGCCTGCACAGGCTGTTTGAGTCTACACTTGTCAAAATGCCGCATTGTTGGAAATCACATGTTTATAGTGCTGACCTTTATATAACTGGAAAAGACTATATAGAATTGTCTTTGGTAATCCAAAATGCCATCGTCATTTGGACCGGCTCGTGAGATTTTGGTACTTTTCCATATGCGTAAAAGCCTCCAATAAACGTCCATGCTGATATATCCGTCGGGGCTAGAGGTCTCAATTTCGATCGGAGTCTTCATCATGTTCATCCACAACAGTACTTTAAATGTGTCTGGTGCGGGTACGCATATGTATAGCCTCGCCAGTGCCTTCACTGCTCGCCAATGCGGTAAGTACCAAATCTCCATGTGCTGGCACATTAAAACAACAACTGAATGATGACTTTTGACAAATAGCTGTCAATTATTAAAATATAACAGAGCAGTTTCCATAGGATACTGCAAGTTTCTTTCATTTTTGCAAATGATATGAATCCTTCTGGTTGTTCGAACCTTGGACGAAGTTTCCTGAATTTGAGCCGTCGAAACTTGAAATTTAATTCAAAACTATATTACCCTGTCTGTTTTTCTGCGGATACTCAAAAATCTAAAAAAAACTATATCGATTTAAAATCTGCTAGTATCCCGACACTTCATGGGTTTAAGTGGTAAGAAAATTAATTTAGAAAACCTCTTATCCGGAGGCCTGATTTTAAATGTCTGAGTTGTTCGTTTTGAATTATCAGTATCTCGAGTTAAAAGGACATGTCTAGAATAGTGCAAAGCGAAATTTGTCAATTTGTATATTTCCCATCAATAGATAATCTCAGAATCTTAATCTGCAAAGCCAACCAAGCAACCTTGAGAGATTGAACGTTAATGGTAACGTTTATAGGGCAATCGTTTTTTATTCAAATGAAGAATCGCGATGACTGCCATCCTATCATTTGATTATAGTCCTTAAGACTCTTCTCCATAATCAAGCTACCAAGCTGTATGGATTAACTTTGCTACTGTAAATTCAAAAAGTAAGTGTGTATGATAGGAAATACCACAATCACACACTACAGACCAACCAACGGCACCGTAAGAAAGAGCGACAGAACACCTACAGTAACAAGACATAAGAAAGACAATTAAAGCAAAGCCACCAGCTCTCTCGTCCTCGTCATGATGATTGCAAAACTAGTAAGGACGCAAAGTAATGCATACCAAAACAAAGACAAACACAGAACCCTCCACAAACAATTGGAGGTACATAAAATAATAAATTAACAACAACAGAGCCACCACCGCCTTAGAACGGACGGCATCCTAAGCCACCGGGGAGGGGGAAGGGGTGCCTCAAATGTATTTTACTGGCGCCAAATCTTCGCCCTAGATTATGTTGCTGTTAATACACAAAAATTGTTAAGCTCGCGTGGAGGCTTCCTTATGATTACTAAAGCAATCATCATCACAGAGAAACAATCTAATCAAATTAACACACTATGATGAAACCAAGAAAAGGGCTCATGACTCCCAGATAGTCAGGGCTAAAATTATTTCGCGAGAATTTTATTTTCGCAAATAGCGTTAAGACACATTTACTAAGTTAAAATTCGCCACTGGAACACAAATTAAACGGCGGAGTAATTTCACCATTTCGTGGGGGGTTTATTTTCGCGAAAGTAGCGAAGAAAAACTCGCGACTGAATTTACAGTAAATGATAAGCAGTGATATATAGATCCACATAATACAGTCTAGAGACAAGCGCTTTTGAGGAACTCGGATCCGAGTTCATAAATTTTGCCAGTAATTGTGTTATCAACACTTTGAGATTAATTGTTTGTTTAACTGGGCTCAGCATCTGAATTTAGAAATTACTCTGTTATAAGATAGCCCCATGCATACAGCAAAACATAATATATTCATCATTGCCTTGTTTTTGTTGAATCTATTTTATCTATCAAAACCCAGACTAGACTGTTCCAGAAATTAACTTAATTTTAATAGGTTCCTACTGTATAAAAACAGCAAAGTATGCGACAAACAGCCACATACATAAAAAGAGGTAAGTCTATTGACCCTTTATGTTCCAATTGAATCTTCCATCTACATGGACTGAAAAGTCGGTTGTTTGTCAATCTGCATTACACATTTCTCAAAGAATATAAGAATCTATCACGAGTGTGAGAGTGGTGTAGAAAAACCAGTCCTTTGACATCACGAGGCTTTCCGAGCGATGACAAGAGAGGATTTTTTTCTATCCCACTCTCTTACAAATATTTCCGATTCCTTTTCTTGTTCCCCATTGAATTTTATGTTTTGAAATAAGCTTCTAGAAGTGCCTTGATTCGCTGAGATGCAATATTACATGATGACGCCACTTTGACTTCGTTTGTTTTAAGTAAAGAAGAGAAAATTAATGTAGTATCAAAAGCAAAAGGATACACCATCAATTCGCAACTCACATCTTCCCTTCTTCAATCAACATAGTTACATAGTGTGTTAAACTTGCATGTTGCTGTGCATACACCACTGCTATATGGGCCTCGTCGCAAGAAAAGCTGTCATCGGGAGTTTCCGAACAACAAAGGCGCAGTCCAGCCTGCGCATCCGCGCAGTCTGATCAGCGCCTTTGTTATTCGCTGTTTGGAAAGTATCATATCTAGACTTGCTACGAGCGTAATTTCCATTTACTTGCTAGTCTCTGTAGCTTGGCAGGCTGGTTTGAATCTCACTTTGTCGGAAACACCGAAGACAGATTTTGTCTCGTCGAGGCCCAATTATTTTGATGCCAATAATAACAATACAGTTTTACCAAAGTACTGTTTCATTTACAAGACAACGTATGAAAGCGCTTATTTTTTGCCTTCTACTAATGTACAACAACGTGGACATTGGGTCTGTAGAGATATTCTCGAGATATAGATGCTGATTGATGTTGTCATAAGCATGAACTTGCTTTTCCATATTGTTTATCTTGTTGCTGTGTTGATTTAGGGCTATAGTCCATGGGCCCGGAGGGGTCACCATGCACCCCCTAAGGACCCTCCGGGAGTGGTATAATATTGTTCATTGGACGCCCCTGATTAAGAATCAAGATGTTAACACTTAATATCTTGGGTCCTACTCGCCATTTTGGATGGTTTTCAAGATGGCCGCCGTGAAAAAAAGACCAAATGACAATATAGTTTAATATCAGCCTCCTATCATCTGTTATGCTTACTTTTATGATCAGAACATCTACATTAAGACCCTCAACTTCATTTTTGATATTAAAAGCTTAATGTTTGGTCATAGCATAGTTCATTCAAGATGGCCACCACTTTGAAGTACAATTTTTGCATATTTTCGTAAATCTTCAGTTAAAATTTCAATGGTTATTTTGATAACACTTTTTATCGTTGCATGTTTGAGTTATAATTAATTTTGGAGATTAATTTAATGTCAGCATTACTAATTCATGTTGTATGACAACAGACATGGCTGTTATAAATGACAAATGGGTCCAAAATAGTCAAATGACTGTAATTAGTCCTCTTGCCTATAACTATTGATCAAAAACGAGTTGAATAAGATTATGATCAAATAATGACACTGACACATCTCATTGGTAGCTGTTCCATTTACAATGTCATTTCAGTCCTCGTTACCAGAATTGTCCATTATTCATACAAAGCCATCATCTTCATAAACTAGGACAGGTTGCATACAAGGTTACCCCACCCATTTTAATAAGAAGACAACCTCTCCTCTAAATTAACATAAATACACCTCTACATATATCTATCTCACTGATATTGAAATGTCCTTCATTTAATCTCGTTAGAATCACCACTTAATTGCAGCATACCTTTTTGAAAGTTTATTTGGGCGCTTCAGGGTGTTATATACGTTACATGTTTTGTATTAAACCCAGCAAAACGGGTATTTGAGTCGAGCATTGCCTCTAACCATACCTATATAGAGCCATGACCTCTAGCCATATGGGTTAAGGTAGATATGCATGGATATAGTGGTAGTAAAGGGTAGAAGTTAAGGCTGGGTCGGGTAGGTTATGAGCATTAAAAGTGGTAGGGTATGAGTATGTGTTTAGGTAGGGTAATGCTAATCGATTGGCTTCTCTACCCTTAGCTCTACCCTATTCTTGTTTCTACAGTTTCTATCAAATCCTCCCTTGCCCCTACTCGAAGAATCCCCTACAAATACCGTGAAAGAAATGAGTAGCTGCAAGGCAGTTTATAAGCAGGGTTAATATAAAATGTGTCTGGGTCAGGGATAAGGGTAGCGTCGCCTACCTTACCATACTCATTCACTTTCTTGCCTCTCATCCAATTTATACCCAGGTACACACCCTAAACATACACCCATTCATACCCCCTTGGATATGAGGAGGGGTATGGCATTAGTATGGAGACGTATGTGCTAGTTGGGTATGATATGGGTATTTATATAAAGTTTAAGAAAGCAAAGGGCTTAGTAGGACATGTAACAACAGGAGAAAAAGCAGGGTATTATTTGAAACAGGGTAAAAATTTAATTGGAAAAGTAAAAGTGGTAGATTGTGAGTTTGGTTTGTTGGAATGTGGTAGGTTAATGTGAGATAGATTATAGTAATATGTGGTAGAGTGGGACAGGGTGGGAAAGGGTGTGAGTATGGGTAGGTAATGTTATCATATGATATAGGTAAGGTAGGGTTATCATGGGAGAAGGTTAGGGGTGGATTCGGTCATGTAGGATGAGTGATGATACGTATAATGATAGGGTACTGTGGTTAAATTGGCTGTGTTGGAGGCATAGGGTAGTACAATTATGTGTAAGGAAAGATAAGAGCATGACAACCTAAGGCGGGGTTGTATTGGGCAGAGTAGTGTAGGATTGGGTAAGCAAGGAGAAGTGACGGTAGGGTGGTATAAAATGGGAAAGGGAAAGTCACATCAACCCGTAACTTATTCATTTGGAATTAAACAAAACTCTTTTTGTCGTTTGTAAATCTACATATTTCTTGAAATTTCTGGTTATTACTAGCTATAAGAAGAGGGCCATGGTGGCCTTTAATCGCTCACCTGTACTATGTGCACCGGTCTTGTTCAGTGGAAGGTAATGATTTAAACCATTTGGTGGAGGGCAATCAAGCTGGTCTCTTTGAGTGCATAACAAGACCCTACCCCCTCCCCCATCACAGACAAAAAATTTCAACATACCAAATATTAAGGCTCTAGCCCTTGTGGTTTCAGACAAGAAGGTTTTTCATGTTTTCCCAAGATGAGCCTCGGCGACAGGCCAATTTTGTGCCACAGGGTCTAACACGCTTAGGGATGTCTGTTACAACGCAAGGTGGTTCTGGACGACAGTACGTTACGGGTTCCAGACGAAATATTTCTAAATATAGGTTTGTGCTATTGAATGTGTATCGTTTTCGGGAGACTTAAGACACAATAAACAACAAGTAGCTTAATTTGTCATTGTATATTTGTCCACGACACTTATCTAAACTTAATCAATCCTGTAGAGCATGGCAACTGTATCCAGTTAACGCGTTTATGATACATTATTATTCTTGAAGCTGCATTTTACTACTACACGTGTCCTAATATCCTTATTTAGTACTTTCACTTTCGTTTTCTTTGAACATTTTATGACTTGATGTGATTAGACACTGCATTGTCCATTACAAAGACCAAGAAAGAACTTTCTTATAAATCCGCTTACTTAAGACAAACACGTTTTTAAAACCCAAACGAATTTACTGCAGTCATTTTTCCATGTTACAGATGTGTAACGACTGCAAATATTTTGTTACAGGTTATTGTCGACAGCGTAGCAGGTGGAGACAACAGTGATGGATTTATAAAATATATCTTACACCGAAGAATCATCTGTTTTGACCAAGGGTGAAATGTCATTTACCCTCTATGAGAATACGAATATGGCCAATACTCAGAATATGTACTGTTATTTCGAGATGCCCACGATTTGACATCATGGCCTTGTGCTTAGCGTGTCAGACTTTGGAACCAGAGGGCCAGGGTCGATTCCAGGGTTGGCACTTATAACATTTTTTTCTTTTTCTTTTTTTCCTCTTGTAATGCAAAACTACTTCATACAAGAAATATGGAATTATATGAATGACAAAAATTACACTCCTTAAATTTTTAAATTGAATTATCCTTGAAATTTGTGGGGCTGGGGATAACTTTGGCCCTCCTGCAAGATGATTAGTCTGGTGAACCCATTTTTTTTTCTTTTTCGTTAAATGCCAAATTATAGTCCATGAAATGATAACAATAAATAAGATTTTTGATGTCAGCTTTTTATATATAATTTACTCCAAAGATCGAAATCCTTTTATGGGGGAAAAGCCAAAATATATCATGCAGTATCTTGACATGGCTTGGAAAAACAAAAACATTTTCACATTTTCAAGAAAGCTTGAGGTCATAAGCAATAATTAAAATTAAAATAAAGAAGCTGGATGGAGATTACAAATATTTTAGCTTAATATTAAGGATTTGGATTTTTTCAGAAAATTTGTAAAATGCTGAAACTTCCATGTGAGATTATGAAAAATTGACTGTGGTGACATATCCTTTTTGTTTCATAAATTGAGAGTCCATACATAAAACAAAATGTATGCAAACAATTCAAAACATTTTAATGTGGGAAGTATTACCCACAATTGCCCTTAATAAGCTCCAGGTCTGACAAAATGTTAGTCACATATCGTACATGTTCGAATAAGATAACATTTTAAGCGTACCAAAGCTGAAGGCTCTGAGGTGAGCTAATAGTATACAAATGACTCCAGCCTCCATCCGTTTGTCTGTTGGTCAACATTTTCAAACATCTCCTTTGAAACCACAATGTCAATCGGATTTCATATGGAGACTCCTTAGAATGGAGGGACGGAAGTTATTCAAATGATCTTAGAATGCATTTAAGCACCCACCCCCGTTGCTTAGGCTGCTGTCCCTTCTGAGGTGGTGATTCTCTTGTTGTTGATCTATTGTTTGATGTACTTCTCATTATGGGGTTCTGTGTTTGTCTTTGTTTTGGTATGCATTACTTTGCGCCCTCCCTAGTTTTGCAATCATCTTGAAGAGGAAGAGAGAGCTGGTAGCTTTTTACTGTCTTACGGATATCTTGTTGCTGTTAATGTTCAGTGGCTTTTCCTAATGATCTAGTGGGTTGGTCTGGAGTTTATGATTGTTTTATTTCCTGATCATACTCAGTAACTTCTTGGTTTTGTGACCAATATGTCGCCATGCTCAAATAAGGTAAAACCCTTTTTAAATATTCTCTGGAACCTGAAGACTAAAATGCCACCAATGCCATATATGGTATTAACCTTTAAATTCTGCTGATTACCTGGGGCTTGGTATGCACATTCGATGGGAGGTCGTACAATGCTGAACAGGCGTTGAATAGGCTTCAGAGCAGTATTTACATATACTCAAGTGTTCATGAAAGAAAGAAAAATGTCGTCTCACATCTGTTACAGAAAAACTGACGTCGTCTATTGACTGTTACACAGTCGTCTCTAACCAGTAACATTAGAAAAATGAAAATTTGAGGTTTTCAGTAATTTTTTTAAGAAGGACATGTTAAAATTGACTGAAAAATCATGTGAGATGTATTGTCTTACCATTTATGCTTATTTCATGATGAGAACGCAAGTAATTAATTACAAACTACACATTCCTGAAGTTCCTTTTTCAGACCAGAGTTTTACAATTAAACTACAAATATCTATGGTGTTTGTACTTCTAATGTCAAACTTACAAACACTAATATGACAGGAATTATTTAAAATAGCCAAACACACTATATTATCATTTTCTGCGACGTCTGTGTGTGTTGCCTCTTTCCACTGTCGTCCGAAACCCTAAATCTGTCAACTAAAACTCGTTACCTGTCGTCCAGCACAGGTAAGGAGTCGTCATGGGCCCGTAACGAATTGTCGTCCAGAACCACCTTGCGTTGTAACTGACATCCCTAAGCGTGTCTAAATTTTATTATACTTGGAAGAAGTCAACTAGGTGATGTCTTGTCTTCCCTATATTATCCTATATAAAACATGTGACCCCGGGGCGGGACCATTTTTGACCCCAGGGTAATTTTTTGAACAAACTTGGTAGAGGTCCACTTGGTGATGCTAAATACAAACAAGAGGGCCAAGTGGCCCTAAAGCGCTCTCCTGAGTTTTGTTTAAAGCTTACATATAGGTATCTGTAGAAATCTGACCATGTCCCTGGAGACTCCTGGCGCGGGGTTATTTTGGCCCCAGGGGCATAATTTGAACAAACTTTGTAGAGGTCCACTTGTTGATGCTAAATCATGGCCAAATATCAAGGCTCTAAGCCATATGTATCAGAAAAGTAGATTTTTTCAATGTTATTCCCTATATAAGCCAATTGAAAAATATGTGACCCCCAGGGCGGGGCAATTTTTGGCCCCATGGGCATAATCCACACGGTGATGCTACATACCAAATATCATGGCTCTTGGCCTTATGGTTTCAGACAAGAAGATTTTTTTCATGTTTCTCCCTATTTAAGCCTATGTAAAGCATGTGACCCCCGGGGTGGGGCCATTTTTGGCCCAAGGGGTATAATTTGAACAAATTTGGTAGAGGTCCACAGAGTGATGCTACATACAAAATATCAAGGCTCTATGCCTTATGATTTCAGATAAGAAGATTTTTCATGTTTTCCCTATTAAGTCTATGTAAAGCATGTGACCCCAAGGCGGGGTCATTTTTGGCCCCAGGGTCATAATTTTAACAAACTTGGGACCTCACTGTACTCGCATCATCGAGGAATGGAAAAATAAACAGAACATCTCTAGTCTTCCACGGGCGAGCTTGTTGCTGGACTTAAACCCTACCGAACACGTGTGGGACAAGCTAGGCTGGCGTGTTTGAAACCGGAAACCAGCCGTATCAAAACTATTGTGAATTTTGCTAGACTCTACTGTAGTAGTGGGACAGGATTGAACGCACGTACCCAGTTTTAATGATGTAAATGTGCCAGGTTGTTTTTCGACAGTGTGAAGGCTATACACAACATAAACCGGAAGTAGTGGATTATTGTGAGCCATTACGTAACTTTTTGCACCAGATTCTGAAAGTGTATGCTCCAAAGAGAAAGTTTTGAAGAAATTACAACTATCGCGGCCTTATTAGTTTTGCTGAGTCTTGGCCTTCAAGCTGTTTTCATTGAATTTTGTAAAATTAATGGGTAATTTTTGTAAGGTATTTGCAGCCTATAAACAAGTCAGAGATTACACGGCTTTTCTTTATCAAATCGCTGGTATTCTGCTTTTGTTGTCTACCACAATAAATTGTTGGTATCTCTCTAAAGATTCCGTTCTTACCGTTCCTAAAACCTAAGTGGTGTTATCAAATGGAATATGCTTAACTTTATGTCAATAGTATACAAAAGTTACATGTAAAGAATCAAATTGACACAAGTGAACAGGATAAGTGATAATGGAGAATAACAATGGCATGTCGGTGCAAAATGAGCCGCAGCATGAGATTTCCAACAATGTGGCATTTTGACAAGTGTAGACTCAGACGAGCCTCTGCAGTCGCTTTTTAAGCTTTGAAACTCTAAATGGTGTTCATTCAGTAGCTTAACAATCATAGAATACTCAAGCAACTGGCAAAGGCCCTGATCAGACTGTGCGTATGCGCAGGCTGATCTGAGACTTTGCTGGTCGCACACACCACATTGTTGGAAATCTCATGCTCTGGCTCAAATGTAGTTTATATACTCAGAGGAAGCAGTTACTTCCTTAATGCATTATTTTCCCACGATGATCTGCGAGGATGATTCTGTTTGACACCCCCGCAGTGTAGAGTAGGGAAAGCTTATTCACAATATCATTGCTAATATATTAGCCAGTGCATGTGAATTCCAACAATATGGTTGGGCGACCAGCAAAGCCTCAGATCAGCCTGCGCATACGCGCAGTCTGATCAGAGCCTTTGCTAGTCGCTTAAGTATTCTTTGATTGTTAAGCTACTGACTGAACACCATTTGGAGTTTTTAAGCTTAAAAGGAGGCTGCACAGGCTTGTCTGAGTCTACACTTGTCAAAATGCCACATTGTTGGAAATCACGTGCCACGGCTCATATTGTCTTGTAGTCTAGCTTGGCATTTTGATAGCATTCGAAGCAAGCAATGTGGAGCCAGGTCAGACTGCCTCATATGAAGCAGTCTAGTCAGAGTCCACATTGTTGGTTCCAATGCTCAATATTTATCGGCAGACGAATTTTCTAATGTGTTTTTAAAACAGAGAAAGAGTTGAAAATATAAGCATTTAACGGTATAATACCGATTTCCTTCTAAACATTGCATTGAATATAATTTTGCACATTGTCTTTCTTCATGTTTTAAAATAAAAGTGAGATTTTCTGTCTCTGTCAATGTTCTAAATCCGATATCCCTTCCTTCTGACTCGACGATGATAGCTCTTTTTTTTAAATCATCATATAAAGTACAATGCAACAAGAAATTGATTTCATTTTCAACTGCATTTTGGTCACATACATGACAAAGCCTGTCTTCCACGCTTAATCCAAAAATCTACTGGTTTCAAATTTAAGTGGAAGCACAGCACAGCGAAATTGAGCTAAATGAGATCTTCCAGCTTTGAAAATATTTAGTTTTAAATAATTTCAGTTTCATGGTTTGATTTGACGGTAACATAGGTTCTGAGTTTTGATACAGTATGCATTTTTTCATTCCATTATTGTTAGTGCTTAATATTAAGCCTTAAAGCGCCAAGAAAAAAATGCATCTGAAAATGTCGTCTGCTGAAGTCGTCTGCTGCAAATAATTGCCTTACATTACTGACAAATTAAGTATAGAAGCAAACAGCGTGGACCCAGGAGCAGTCTGATCTGGGTCTATACTGTTTGTCATAGAGGCTTCTTAAACATTGCAGCAGACGAGAAAAGCAGACGACTTTTGTTGTGATTGGCGCTTTAAGGGTTAAACAACTTTTTAACATGCTCTAAATTAACAATTTGTTTTTAAAACTTTGATGCATATAACCTGATGTAGAAAATGTAGAAGATGTTTCAGGGATGAGCACCAAGTTTTACCTGTAGCCGTATAGTCAGAATTAAATACACATTTTGTAAGGCGGTTATCGTCAATACTAATCAGACGGTCCAACAGTCTAATCATATTGACCCAACGCCTATAAATTGACAATGTCGAGCCCATTTCCCCATCTATGGCAAGTATTGGAGTAAATCTATGGACCCCAAAAAGTATCGCATAGCTCTGTTTTGCAATGTATCTATTTTATTAATTGTTTGTACCCCCAATTCCTGAACAGTAATCAATAACTGGAACCACGCAAGAATTGAACATTTTGGTGTATGTATTGTATCTGACGCCCTTAAAACCATGTATTTTGGATATCACACAAAGCTTTGTCACCAGCCTGAGACAATACCTCGGCTGTTTCTTATGCATATCTGAGCCCATAGTGTCCTAAATTTAATTCGAATAAGCGAGTGCTTCAGTCAATCGAAGTTCCAATTTTTAAGGTTTATGTTTTACTTTTAGTAATCTTAAGTTATTGAATCCGACCGTGTCTAAATGAAGTTGAAGCTGATCACTCATAATTTACAATTAGTTTGCAATGAAGTGCAAATGAATTCAAGGGTTAATCCATCTTGTCATTAGAGAATGAATATATAAATGATAAAAATACGATTTTGCATAGGCTTGGATGTTTTCACGTAATATTAATATAGATTTTAACATGGGTCGGTTCTCAAAGTCTTTGTTGTTATGTCTAATGAAGCGTTTCCGTTAGCATGATAACTGATTATTATTCTATTTTTGGAGCAGTATTTTATTTGAGTCTCAACACCAGAAAACCTGCCTATGCTATCTAACTCTTTGACTATTATCGTGCCCACCAAGAGTGACAGTGACGTAATACTTTGTTACAATTGCTGAGTAAAATACCAACGTGTTCACTTCACTTGAGCTAACGCGAATCGATAGATCACTTGTGTATTAATCCTATCCGCATCCTGCGGATAGGATTAATACACAAATAATCTATCGATTCTAAGTCCCTGATAACTTCGTAAACAAACATGACGTCACTGCCACTCTTGGCTGGCACGACAGTACTAGTGTCTCTATCTATATTTACTACTGGTGACTAAATCACGCGAGGACGGTTGTGTAACCAAAAAAAAAATGATACAGGATGTTGGAATTGAGTCTCTACAAGAACGACGCTGTTTCAATCCTCTTGTGTCCGTCTAAAAAGTGGTCGAGGACCTGGTGCCGCCTACACGGCCCGGGGCATTTCTTCAATCCACACGTCAGAAACGCCAAATGCGCCAAAAAATATACATACTTTGTTACATTTAACATTACTAACATTCAAGTCACGAATAACAATAGAAGTTATAAAGTTGATCAGTGTAAGACCGAGCTGTGACAGCTATCCGGTGGAAACATTTGGAAAAGTCGGTTGTACATGTAGAGACAGTTGAGGGGTTCAAATCAGCCCTTTATAAGTGCTACTTATAGCACTACGTGCTCTCTTTCCTGGTGTGCTGATGCCGAATAGGCCCTACACCGAACAGAAACAGAAACAGGAATGTCTGTCTACTGGCGTGTTGTGCCAGGAAGTGCTAACTTCGAAATTTTCAAAAAAAAAGGAAAAACAAAAACACACAAAAAAAACAAGAAAAAGTGTCGTCCGCTGATAACATTTGCAAACAGTTTGGACCCAGACGTTTGTCGGGCCTTATCTGGATCCAAGCGATTTGACACTCTGATGATATTCCTGAAATATTTTTGAGAAAAATCAGCAGACGACAAAACATCCAAATTACCCCGTAGTCAAAGAGGTAAGACACAACCCAGTCTGCTCAGAAACATATACTGGCTAGCATCATGAAGCTGAATGACAGTGACCGCTTTTATATCATTAAGGATATGAACGACATTGGCACAGATCAGATGACTGTCCTCAGTTTTATCTGTTCGCATATCTCATAAACGTGTTTCTCTTGACTCGCTGTGTTTCCTGGCATGAACACGAAGTCTGACAATATCATTATTTAGAATAAGAAACAACAATATTTCATTATGCATACTTCCATATCAAAGATGTAGCTCACAGTTTTATGCTGTAGTCTAAACGCGTTTAAAAATGATAAAACATAACCAAACACCAGGGATCTATTTCAAGATTTAAACAACTTGCAATTGTTAAAGAGGTATGCCCCATTGCTAGATATGTTAACTTTCAAACAGTATGGGTCCCGATCAGTCATCTTCTTCTGAAGAAACTGGCTGATCAGGATCCACAGTGTTTGCCATGCGACTTATTTTATACTGTATTACTTGGTTGAGTACACTGGTTATCAGAATTTGAGCTGTTGAAATTTCACTGCACACTGGCACCATGTGGTGATTGGAATGGCTATGTTGGCCGTACAGGCTCAGTTGGTAAACATAGCAAGTGATGGTAATTTTAACTTGCTTTTTAAAGAAATCTACTAGCATTTAGCAAGTTGGCAGGTGCTTTTGATCACTGAACACAAGTGAATATGACCAGAAAATGTCATAGTATAAGATAAAAGACCAAATTTTGGCACAGAGAGAAAGTCAATTTCTGTTTTATTTTAGTGGGCTCTTAAATTTAGGACCTACAAAGTATTTTCCTATTCTGGAAGCAACCGTAGCCCCTTTAAAGAGGGTAGGGAAACAGACACTTTAGTTCTAAATGTGCCGTTTTATTGCTACAGATAGCAAAATACCAAGACTAAGTTTCCAAAGGTGGCGTATTAGAACTGTAACTCAATTCGAAACTTTTAGTTTAAACATATTTATTCAACTTTGTTTGTACATACATATACAATATAAACGAATAAGGTGAGTACTAGAACGAAAGCAAACATTCCATCTTATATAGTTCTTCTCCTGCGCAGTTAAGCTATAAAGTATAGGGTAGAAATTTTAACGCGCATAGAGTTGAATTTATAACAGAGCTAACAAACGTGTGAAGGATGCTGCTCTCTCCAATGCAAGGCAGCTTGATAGCGGCCTGCAGTGGAGAGAACGCATACAAATTAGATAGTTGTAATAGTGAGGAGAATCAAGCCACATAATATTAAGCGGCGGTAAATAATCTTAGAATTATCGACTTTACACACATTTGCTAGTTGTATCAATGTTTAATAGACAATAAGGTAGAAGAAGAAGAAGAAAAGTGTTTCAATTGGAGAATGAGAATGGGGAGAACACTGACACTAAATCGACACCATTGCAGATATATGTCAAAACTTTATAAGGATACCATCACATGTATTATATAAAATAAAGCCAGAGTAATTAAGTAAATCATTTAGTATCTAGTATGTATTTTTGTACTTTCTAGATATGATGACTATAGTTGCGTTTGGAAGTGAAACATTCCCATAAAGTAACAGATTAAGAGAAATCGGTTGCTATTGACTAACGTCATTGAGAAGAGACATTCTTTGTGCACTATGAAGAGGACAGCTAAGAAAGAAGTGTGGAGTATGTTCTACTGTACAACAGCTGCATAACAGTGATGCAGTTATATTTTTCGAAAATAAATCCAATTCAATGAGCTGCAGTGTGCACGTAAACGTGTACGAAGGATTTGTGCTTTCAGATTACCTTCGTTATAGTATTTAGGTACTGGAAAATTTTCCCTGTTGATGTGGTGTTTAAAAGCATATACTGTGTCAGGTTGTCATGCAGCAATAGGCAAGTGGTTCCAGTCTCTGATGAAAGAAGGTGAAAAGGGATTATATCATAGGTTAGTTCTAGTTGCAACAGAGTGGAGATTCTGAGCGTTACGTAGATTGTAATATTAGAAACATGATTAACAGTCTGAGGTACCAGAGAAGAGAGATATGGGGGAGACAAGGTCTTACTCATTTTTAAAAGAAATAGTGTAAGTTTTGTGTTTTTCCATCGTTGCTCAAATGGTTTGCATCCTGTTTCTTTGTGGCGGTTATTGACATATATTAGTTTAGCTATTCCCATTACTATTCTTGCTGCCTCGAGTTGTATTTTTTTCTATTTTGGTTCTCTCGTATTGGGCGCAGTTATCCCAGATGACGTCACCATTTTCCAAAATAGGACGTATAAATGCTGTGTATATCGTCTCCAGAGATTTTCTATCGTTGACGCATAATATTTATCCTTGTCCAGGCTTTCTCGAGAATAGAGTAAATGTGAGTGTGCCAACCATCATTTGAGAGATGCAGACCTAAATTTTTATGACAGTAAACTTCTGTTATCTGCTGGTCGTCCATATAGAGGGGTGGATGGAAGGGTCTGTTTGTTTTACTAGATATAATACGTGATTCGGTTTTGTTTGGATTAAATGTTACCAGCCGCCAGGTTCCAGCCCATTGCAAAATCTTGACAAGGTCGGCATTCAGACGTTCAGCAGAGGGGATTGGATCATCAACAATTATAAATAGGCTGGTGTCATCTGCAAATAAAAATATACAAGAGCCTCTATCATTTACAATGTTGTTTATAAAGATTAAAAGAGGAGAGTACCAAGTATAGAACCTATAGGAACACCAGCTTTATAACATCTTATACCAATCAGAGGCAATCCCAGGCAGTATCACTCGACTGTCACTTAAAAAGCTCAATAAGAACTGTTTAGTCAGTGCCATGTCTATCATTGTTTTTAAACCATGCAACGAGAATTTGGAAACACCAGCAGCCTCAAGCTTGCGTAACAAAGTAAGTAAGGTTGCAAAGATCAGGAATCGATACAATCAAGTACCACACCTGACCCAGGATACCAATGGGAAAGTGACAAACTCACAGAAGACACCACAAACGAGAGCCAAGAGGTCAGCCCTTTCCCAGCAGGTGACCACGAAGCACATATAAACAGACGCGCACAAAACATAGCAAACACAAGACAGAACAAAAACATAAAAGATCCACAAAAGAAGTACCGCCTTGGAACGGTCAGTAAAATATTTTACTGGAGGGCTTAAACCGGTTTAACGGCGCCAACCTCACCCTTAATTCAGATGTGGATCAAGACACATAGATATTTGGTTTGCATGAAAGACCCCTAACTTATCAATGCATCATCTCCTAAAACATATAAATCAAGATATAACAAGGAGATAAAGCAAGGATAAGGACTCAACAGTAAATTAAACTGAATACCGGAGCAAAAGAAATCCAACAGGTAAACCCCGGTGGGCCCGACAAACAGCCAAAGCATCAGGCCCCTACCATCTCATCAATAGATAAGTCTTTAAGTCGGAACCATCATAGAGTCTGAAGTCCGACCCACCGGCGTGCAATTAAAAACCAGCATGCCAGACATGATCAAATGCCTTGCTTTTGTCACAGAAGACATGTCCAGCGCCAAATAGATTTTATAGAAAGGGAAGATGATTTACAGTAGAATCACAGGGGATAAAACCAGATTGTAAATAGGTAAGTATGTAGTCCTGCTGGTGATTGAAGAGATGTTTGAAAATTATTTGTTAAAAAATATTTGCTTCTGTATTCAGAAGTGATATAGGATGATAGTATTTACGAGGGATTTATCATCCTTCTTGTGAATATGACATATAGTAGCTTCTTTATAGAATGAGGGTAGAAACTCCCTTTCGTAAAGACAAATTGAATAATGAACATAATGGACTAGCAAGTTCCTTGGATAGTTCCTTGAGTATTCTGTTGCTGAGCAAATTCGGGCCTGAGGCTTTGCCAGTTACGAAGTATCTAACTATCTAAGTGCACTTTCGACCGTCAATGGTAAGAGCATCTAAAGGAGAATACACATCATATGAAGCAGCTTCTGGTTGAATTGCATTACCTTCATTGAGTTAGTTCAATTCGTGAAAAAATTGTTTAGTAGCAGTGCTTTCTCGTAATCTTCACTATGAATGGTACTATTGTTGTTGGTAGAGGTATAGAAGACCCACCCTTGAAAGGGGCTAGTCCATTCTCCTCCGTGGAGGATATAACAGTTGACCCAAAAGGGGTTGCCAAGCTGTTGGACGGACTGAATCTTCATAAAGCATCTGGCCCAGATGGTTTGAATTTTAGAGTGCTAAAAGAGTGTAACAATGAGATCTCTACAATACTGGCACTTATCTTTAATGAGTCTTTAGCTTGGGGGATGAACCAGATGACTGGCAACAAGCAAACATTTTTCTGGTCTTTAAAAACGGAGAAAATATTATGCTTCTAACTAGGGACTGGTGTCGCTCACATGCATCTGCTGCAAAACCCTAGAGCATATTCTTGTCAGTAACATCAACAAACACTTAGCCTTAGATAGCACACATGTTGACTGTCACCATGGTTTCCGGAGTCAGAGGTTCTGCAAAACCCAGTTGGTACAGTTTGTACATGACCTCATCAACAACCTGGATGGGGCTGTGAATCGTGGACACAAGCAGACAGATTTGATCATAATGGATTTCGCAAAGGCCTTTGATAAGGTGCCACACAGGAGACTATTACATAAATTGGACTATTATGGATAAAGAGGGTCCAACCAAAAGTGAATCAACTCATGTCTCTTTGGGCGCACTCAACAAGTTGTTTTAGATGGTCAAGCCTCAGATTCAGTCCCAGCGTTATCCGATGTACCCAGGGGTCGGTTTTAGGACAGATCCTGTTCCTTAATTTTATAAATGACTTGCCGGATAACATCAGGTCTTCTGTTCGCATGTTCGTGGACGACTGTGTCCTGTATAGGAACATATATTCAATTAAGGATAGTAAGTGAGTATGATCAGGAAATACCACAATCACAAACCGCAGACAACCCATTGGCACCGTGAGGAAGAGCCGCTCAACCATCACGAGACACCAGGAAGGCAAATTAAGCAAAGCTACCAGCTCTCTCTTCCCCATCAAGATGATTGCAATACTAGAATGGACATAAAGTAACGTACAACAAAACATAGAACAATTACAGACTCCCACAATGGGAATAACAATAAACAAAAAGTCAACAACAACAGGACCACCGCCTTAGAACAGACAGCAGCCTAAGCCACCGGGGGGGGGGGGGGGGGCTTAAATGCATTTTACTGGTACCAAATCTTCGCCCTAGATTCTGCTGTTGTTGAAGTACAAGAAATGTTCAGCTCGCATGGAGGCCATCTAACTAATGCAATGTATCATCATAGAGAAACACTAATCAAATTAAAACACCATGATGAAACAAAGAGAAGGGCTCATGAATCACAGATAGTCAGAGCTAAATGGCTGTTTGACCTTGCAAGAAGACTTCACTACCTTAGGACAATGGGAAGCTGATTGAAAAATGAAATTCAATGTGACCAAATGTCATTCTATGCGAGTGAATACCCCAAATAATACATGTTTATATTTGTCAATAAATTCAATCCAGATACATTCGATGTCATTGGGTTCAAGGTCTGCGTTCGTAGTCCATCCTTGATGTATATCATAACGCACCCATGATTTTCATGCTGCTTATCTTTCCTTTCCGGTTTATTCAATTAGTCGATTAAAAGGTCATCAGCTGCTTGGCTGAATCATGTCTCTGTGAATGCCAGTATGTCAAAATCTAGTAGCTCACTGTGATTTGAAGATTTGTTTTGTACATTGTAATGGACAAAAGATAGGTGGTGAGCAAGATTAAGAACTACGGTCGTAGAATTAGAACTAGACGAACTTGAAAGGGAGCTATCCATATAGCTAATCTAATTGAAAAACAATATTTTGCTCCAGCTATGGTAGACTTTTTGTAAATATAAAGAGAAGATTTGCGAGCTTCAGCTTCATTGTATTTGATAGCCCGGAGGATAATGTAAGTAGAAGCAGCGCAGGTTTGTAGCCGTATGAGGAACATGTCATGGAAAAATAGAGAAAATGTGAATATGTAAAAGCATTTAGACATGGCACTGACTAAACAGTTCTTATTGAGCTTTTTAAGTGACAGTCGAGTGAAGCAAATAAACAGTTCAACCAGTGTCATGCCTAACTGCATTGTTGCTTAGCTTACTGAAGATGGTATCAGTGTACGCCATCAAACTCGTGCCAAATGCTAACATACAAAAAAGATCACAAAGTAAAGCGTAGAAAGACATGAAGTATGGAGGTGAGGAATTAATATAAACTTATTGTTGACTACGAAGTTTTGCTATGAATATAAAGTATTAAACATATTGGATTGGAGCATGATCGCATACTTGCGTGCTAAAGCAGACTTGCCCAGAGGATGCACTTCTGGCTGACAGGTCCATGATCTTGCAGAGTAAGCATACAACTGCGTCCTTAGTATAAGTTTTTTTTTAAATTACTATTTATGAAACCCCATTAGTCGACCTTCGCAGAAACGAAAATGTGAGGTCGACGCTAGAATAGCTCCTTTGCCGGCGTATTGGATCACCTGAATGCTTGCAAATGAAAAGGCCTCAGTCAGCTGAAGTTTTTTTTTTTGCAATTTACATACAGCAAAGGTCAAGAGTCGTGTTCGTAGCTATATCCCAACGAATAGAGAAAATCATCATAAAACGCCACATGCGGCTGCATCTCACTTTGCTGTACTCTATTCTGTCTTGACATCATGCGCAGCTACTATCAACCAACATAATGCATGGGGTTGGTTAACATCAGTAGTCACTCACCAGTCACTCACCAGGTTAATAAAAATTCACCTCAACTTTGAATGGAAATTTTTCCATCATAATGCACAGTTAAATCGTAAAGTATGTGTCGAAAAACTCGAAAGTTTTGTCGTGGCGATTTGAGTTTGTTTGTTTGATTTGATTCTTTACTTCCCACTCAACATTTTTCCAGTTATTTCGTTAGGTCTTCCTGGGTTGAACAAGTACTAAGCAGGGATTAATGTGTCTTGCTGAAGGACACAACACAGTGCCGCCATTGAGGCTTCAACCCGCAACACCTCAGTCTCGAGTCAAGCGCTCTACCACTGAGCCGCTGCGCTCCCTAGCAATTTTAGTTATGTAGCAAATGACAGCGCTAAAATTTAATATAGGTGCTTAAAAGGTTACCTGACACGATAGTTCAAATATCTACTTACGAGTGTCTCTTCCTCTCGGTGATATATAAGTATTACGTTGACTGTGACCTGTTTGTTTGCCAAGTTCTTTTTTGCAATAAAACGACATTAATGGGCCAGCACATGATATATTTGTACTTCTCAATTTGTCGAACAAATAGGCTCAGGTGAGCCTGCGGAAATGCACACACGCGACGAAACCCTCACTGTGCGTATACACAAAATATGGATGTAGGTGAAGACTGTAGAGCCAAAGTTAGACATTGTCCCATTGGATGCGTCAGCATTTGCGTTTAAACGATGTTTTACGTATAAGGGCTCTATTGTATAAAAGTAAGCATTTTATAGTTGTAATATCATGAGCAGAACTTTAAACACAGCCCTCGCGTGAGTAATGCATTCACAGTTGAGTATTTTTCTAAGGCGTTTAATGCGAGATGAGTTTGCAGTTTAACAGAACACAAGAAGTGCGTTTAATGACATTTATTTTCTTAGCACACCTTAACTGTTGCATCAACAGATGCTTCATTGACTCCCATGGGGAAATCGCGACTCAAATCATGTTCACCAGGCGTGCAGTAATCCATAATATTGCAGGCATTTATTACCGTATTAGATGGAAAATTAGGAGTTGAAATTCATTATAATGCAGGTCAGAATATAAAAAAACTTGTTTGAGCGTTAAATTGCGTGTGTGTTTTTTTCTTATCCATCATTTCAACATGCGTTTTGTGTGTCCAAAAGAACCGTCTCATTAAGGTGGTTTGTTCAAGTACACACAATCTATGTTTTCCACAAGAAATAAGAAAATAACTTTGAATTGTGCAAGTTGTTATCTAGATGCGTGTTAGAGTTTAGAGCAATACCAGACAGATATTTGAAAAAGCAGCTTAACCTTGCTACATGTACAACAGTTTGATAACTCGGATGTCACAAACTGAATGAAAAAGCTCTGTTTAAGAGCTCGTTAATTGCATTAGTAAATGGTAAGTATGGTGCGGTAACTGGGGTTAATGCGGTAATTATAACAATTCTTCCCATTGATCCTGCTGCAGAGTTGATCTAATTAGACGCCAACGCGTAAGCTTCAACAAATGAAGAAAATGGAATGATTTAATAAAGAACGGGTATATCCTTTGACACGTCAATTAATGCTCTTATTGGCAAAAAGGGAGTGATATAGTCATATTGAAAGCATCTCTGGCCAGTTATACAGAAAATAAGTGAGTATGACTGGTAGATAACACAATCACAGTTCATAGTTAAACCAATTGAATCATGGGGACGAGGCATTGAAGTTTGTTTCAACACAAACACCCTACGCCACCACGTTAAGTTGCTAGAGTTTCTAAGTCTCGGGTTTAAACCTTAAAAGATTACCCAAATCTAGACAGCGAAAAACAAATGCGCCTTCAGACTGCGCAGTAGCGTAGCTGATATGTGACTGTCATACGTTTATTTTTGAGAAAATCTTGCAATCCAATCGTAAGTTTTGTTCATAATCCATCTTGAGACAATAAAAGTCTGGAGTTGTCTTACAATCACCATGCTTCTCTGTGTGTGTGTGTGGGGGGGGGGGGGGGGGGGAGGGGGGGGGAGCTGATGGTCATCGGTTCAGATCCAATCTAAATGGGTTTACTCTTTGTCTACGAGTGTCGACTGCTGAGCACCTTCGAAAGCATATTGAGCCCAGATCGGGCCCAGCAAAATATCGGGCCTGATCTTGAGCTTGACCCAAAATGCCTGAGACTGATGGTTTTCATGAATATCAATTTTGCAAAAATCACCATACGACAAAAAGCATTCAAAATAACTCAGCAAGCAAAAAACTGAATTATGAAACAACTTGTATGCTGTCAATCTATAAGGGTAGTCATTCAATTAGCCCGTGTGAAACAATGGATTAAAAACCAATGCATTGGCAGTTAATCGCCTTCGTTATGGCTTTGTCACACCATTGGATCAGCCAAGATAAGCTAATGAGAAATTACTGAAAACCTTTGGTACAGAAATACGATGTTTGCATTTCTTTGTATAACCATTTACTGTTATCTTGATGAATAAATTGCTAAGTTGTTCTCAAATGCGGAATGGTATCATCTAACCTTTCCATACTGATATACATCTTTAGATCATTGTTTGCAAAACGGGTACATGTAGATGCACGCTTCCATTTGATTTGCAACAGTTTTCTAAATTAAGTTCACTCTATTTACCGAGTAACCGTTTTTCATATTATCTACTTCATGCTTAAGCTATCGATATCACAATCTTTGCAAAGATTTCTTTATAGATAGCACCTGCTTTGGAGGCAGTCTTAACCCTTATAAACCCTATAAACCTAGCGTCCTTTTGTGGAACATAGGCAAACAATGCATACCCAGATGAGACTCGTATTGATCCTCAAGCTAAAATAATGCGCTTATTTGGGAAGAGAAATTGTTAAAGTCATATTGTAGGTATCTCTGACCAGTTATTTAGAAAATAAGTGAGTATGACAAGGAAATGCTACACTCACAGTTTGTTAGGATCGCCTTAATATATAATAGTGTGTACATCTTTTTGGCAATTCTAATGATTACAGACAACAAGATAGTTGACTTCGTGTAAGTTATTGTTCAACAACATCGTGAGTAGTTCACCGTGAGTGTGTCTGGTGGGGAGAAGGTGGGTACCTCCCATAAAGGAATGTATTATCTTACCGCCATTTCTAGGGAACCAGTATACGTGTTCCCAAAAGTTCATGCCCTGGCTCAACTGTGTCAAAGAAATATCATAATTTAAGTTAACTGGCCATCCTAGAAGTCTGAGAACTGTCATTATTTCTTTTAAATGCTGTTTTCCTTTACCCATTTACGCCGAATATATTTTCCCATCCTTATCTATTGGGCAAGTCGATTTCCAATTTTAGGGCTAATGGGTGGTATTTTTCATTTTATTCAAATAAAAAAAACCCTTCTGATTGCAAACGGTGGAAGACCTGGTCAGACGCCGATTTTTGCGGCGTCTGATCTGGTTTTGCACTGATTGTCGATGTCCCACAAAAAGGACGCTATGCTTATATGGGTCAAGTAACTGATAGCACGGAATCTCTATTTAGATAAATATAGACTTCCTTATAGCCAGTGTCACTAGGTGCACACATAATCAGATCATTCCTTTCTTGAATAATATGTCTAATTGTGGCATGGATGTTCTCGGATTACATTGTTATATATAGCAGGTGGACAAACATGCTATAACTATTTTATGCCACCTACATCAGGGTGGACCTTGCACATCATGAGATACTTCGTGCTAAAGTTGGTAAGCGTGGTATAAATTTTCTTAACAAACAAAGACAGCTGGAATTGAAATGAGTTTCACATTATGTATTGTGTTTACAAAATGCAAGAGATCTTGGTACTTACAAACCAAGGATACTCTTCAGTATTCCGATCTCCGGAAATTCATTATTTCGTACCGCATGCACATGTCCGGAATTTCTACGTGCAACATAAACAAATCCTCAATTATTTAACCCTTAAAGCGCCAAGAACAAATGCATCTGAAAATGCCGTCTGCTGAAGTCGTCTGCTGCAAATAGTTGACTAACATTGCTGGCGAATTAAGAGTAGAAGCAATCAGCGTGGATCCAGAACAGACTGCTCCTATAGGAGCAGTCTGATCTGGGTCCACACTGTTGGCCATAGAGCCTTCTTTAACATTTCAGCAGACAAGAAAAATAGAAGAATTTTGGTGCGATTGGCGCATTAAAGGTTAAAGAGGACAATCTAGTCCAACAACATCGTGAGTAGTTCAATAGTTCAACGAGGGGGTGGGGGTGGGGGGAGTGAGTAGCCCCATAAAGGAATACATTACCTTACCGCCATTTCCAGGGAACAAGTATACGTGTTCTCAAAATGTTATGCCCTGGCTCAAATGTGTCAAAGAAATATCATAAAAGTTAACTGGCCATCCTAGAAGTCTGAGAACTGTCATTATTTCTCTTTACTGCTGTTTTTCTGTTTTGAATTAGATATAAATACATAATTATAAACTGCACCAAGAGGATTGGAAGCTCATGTATAAATAGTTAATCTTCTTTAAATAAGGAACTAGGTGTATAAAAAATGTTCGTGCGACACAAATAACCAAATCAACTTACAGTAATGTGCACGACCCGTGATGAGCATGTTCACTAACTGACCACGGACGGACTCACATAGTGATTATATTGCAGACCCAATGGTTGTGCAAGAATATAGTACAGATCAAATGGTCGTGCAAGACTCACATAGTGATTATAGTGCAGACCCAAGGGTCGTGCAATTTTTATCTGACGAGCTAAGGTGAAGGAAATATAGGTAATTTACTCTAGTAATTATACAATACGTGGTGACCGAGAGGTCTAGGAGGATATCTTGTAATCCAACAGTGGTTCGAATCAAGGCATGTTTATTGTTTTTCTTTTCTTTTCATTTTCCTGCCAATTTAAAAAAAGTGTATACACGGGTGGTAAACCTAGGAACTACCTCGAAATTGTGTTAACGTAATTTTGTTCCCAAGCCACATCCGGGACACGTCGTGGTAGTTTCCAGGCCGAAAATTGGATAAGGAAAGGTTGGTGTCACTTTTATTTTGTTTTATTTTACAACTAAGAACAAACGATGGTGAAATCCGACAATGTGGTTCCGTGTAAATATGTCTCAGCGTCGCCTCTAAGCCAAAATTTTGTTTGAAAAGTTATTTTCTTTCTTTTGGTACGTGTTTCCCCACTGAGCATCGGACCAACTTTCCCCAAAGTTCGAAGGATTTTAGCTCATATCTGTCAAATTGAATGGAATTTGATATCATTTGACGATGGAAATGATAAAAAGACCCTGAATAAACATTCCTGCACAGAAAAAAATCTGAGCATTTACTCGTAAACGATTCATGCCCCGTTCGTCCTGTGTGGTAGTTTCCAGCTCATCGTGGTAGTTAAAATGCTATCGTGGTAGTTTCCAAGACTTTATAGGATACGTTTCTGAAGTGTTACAAAACATTATAGTGGTTGTTTGTTTCGCATGATAACCCTCGAACTCGTCATTAATTACCACGGTAAACAAATAAACCACATTTCAACACCATGAGGAAGCTAAGCTGAGGACTCGAGATTCAATGTGATGCTTGACAGGTGGAGACCATGCCCTGGACTGCCAAACAACACCTCTGGAAATCTAAAGCAAAAGAAGGTCGTCAGTTGAGCCGTGGTGGACCAAGCAACAGACAAAAAAAATGATATAAAAAATTGCGTCACTCGCTACGTTGTTCCATGTTCAGTCAGCTTTAAGATAAAATGGCAGGCTAAGACTACTGGCCCAAAGTATTGTTAGTACTTGCGCTTCGGAAAAAAGGGAAATATCCTCGGGTTGGGACACGTTTTATATACATGTGAGTGTGACGATGAACGGGCATGTTATTTGATAATTAAAAAGCATGTTTATTCAAAAACAAAAAATGTGAATATCCCTTCTTTTCATTCTTCTCATCATTTCAATAGCCCACTAAAATTAAAATTCAGGCAGTCGTCAATTGTTATCTGACAAAAGGTTATTTGAAGAGGTCTTCGTATGAATAAGAGGAGTATTCAAGGTTCGGCCCGCACACCCTGTCTTTATAAAAATGAAGTAGCCCCTGAATAGTGGAAATCTGCTGATGCGAACTACTACTAAATTCCTACAAAGTCTTGGAAACTACCACGATAGCATTTTAACTACCACGATGAGCTGGAAACTACCACACAGGACGAACGGGGCATGAATTGTTTACGAGTAAATGCTCAGATTTTTTTCTGTGTAAAAATGTTTATTCAGGGTCTTTTTATCATTTCCATCGTCAAATGATATCAAATTCCATTCAATTTGACAGATATGGGCTAAAATCCTTCAAACTTTGGGGAAAGTTGGTCCGATGTTCAGTGGGGAAACACGTACCAAAAGAAAGAAAATAACTTTTCAGACAAAATTTTGGGCTAGAGGGGACGCTGAGACATACTAACACGGAACCACATTGTCGGATTTCACCATTGTTTGTTCTAAGTTGTAAAATAAAACAAAAATGAAAGTGACACCAACCTTTCTTTATCCAATTTTCGGCCTGGAAACTACCACGACGTTTCCCGGATGTGGCTTGGGAACAAAATTACGTTAACACAATTTCGTGGTAGTTCCTAGGTTTACCACCCGTGGTATAAGTTTGCAAATTGTGATTAAAATATATGATGTGGCTCTAGAGATATGAGCATTTTCACTAAAAGACCTCGACCGGCCAAAATGTTGCTCAGCAGCCTCATCACCATTATGCATGCCAGTGGCTGGACAATGTGTACAGTATGTTTGGTAATAGAGGATCCAGATCACTTCCTGTTTGTCTGTAAAGCATATGATGAGGAACAGGGAAAAATGGTAGAGAATGTGGAAGAGGTGTTAGATAAGGAAGGACTAAATTCTATAGGTGATATCAATCTGAGGGTGTTGTGTGGAAACATTGAGAATCTAAGCATTCAGGATCAAACTGAAATGTTGAGTGCACTTATGCAGTACATCAAGAGCACTAATAGGTTCAGTCAAAATTAAATCAGTAGTCACTTCGCATGCGCACAGTGTATCAAGTGTAAAAGTGCTTTAAGTTATTGTACCGAAGAGATCCGATTGTACCAGGAGGCCATATGCAGCGAGATAATGCAAAAACAGATTAATAACAGCAACAACGACAATGTTAAAATAAATAAGCATGCAAAATTTGATCCAAATATACCATGCAGCTCAAGAGTTATGAACATTTACACTAACTGACCGCATCCGGCTGAAATGATGCTCAACAAGCCCTCTTCCATCACAAAAAGGCTGTTACACATGCCAGTGGTTAGATAATGATGGTATGATGCATTTGTATGCAAAATGTGATCAAAATATACCATGTGGTTCAAAAGTTTGTGGGCATTTTCACTAACTGCTAACGGACGAACTCACATTGTGATTATAGTACAGACCCAAGGGTCGTGCAATAAACATTTATAAAGATAATGGTTGTTTCTATCCTCAGTTCTTTCCGACGTAGCTATCCAGTAGGGTTCAATATGTAGGTCTGAATCTTTCTAGGAAGCAGTTTGTAGGATGTGGTACTTAACCCTTTGTATTATCATGGATTTTGATTCAATAAGTAGGCCCATGTGACTGCCCATAGTGTACTTTAAGGGGTCACAGGTAGATTTTTTTTTAATTATAATGTTTTCCTGTCCCTGAAGGTGTTTAACCTATTTAAGCCTAGCGTCCTTTTTGTGGGACATAGGCAAACAGTGGAGACCCAGACCAGACGCCGCGTTCTAATCAGGGTCTCCACTGTTTGCTTACATAATTTTCTATCAAAATTTGAATAAAAATGAAAACTACCACCAACAAACCTTAAAACGGAAATTGACTGGTCCAGTTGATAACAGTAGGAACTTAAATAGGTTAATCTTAGCAAACAGTGCACACCCTGATGAAATGCAGCATAAGGGCCTATGGTTTGCTAAAGTACCCGTTTAGGGGTTTCCAGTATACAAAGGGTTAACAAAACTATTCGCCACTTTGTGAAGTCGCCGTTTAAAACAGTGTATTTCCAGGGTTTTTTTGTTTTTTTGGTAAAAAATGAGATAACTTTTCACAAATCTTACATGGATGAAAAGCAAATAGATAGAGGATCTTACATGAGTGCTCATGTTTTATTGAATTTATTAAACGTGTTGAGGAAAAGAGATATAACCGAGCATTTTATCTCTTTTTCGCAACGAGTTTAATAAATTCAATAATACAGGAGCACGAATGTTAGACTATATTTATCATATGACATTAAAATTATTTTGAAATCATATTTTTTGCGTGAAAACGTGACAGTTTTGCCATATAGTGTTCCTTAGCAATACTGGTCCGGATCCCCTTAAAATCACAAAGCTACCAATCCAGCATTCAATGTTGGGCCATCATCGGCCCGCCAGCGAAACGTTTCACTGGCGGGCCGTTGATTGCCCGTTTTTAGAGGTATTTGAGAAAAAAAAACGTTGTCAATGTTGGACCCCCTCTGACAAAACTTTCTGGACCCGCACATAACCAAAATTTCGCTTTCCAACTCAAAATTAGTACTGATGTTCTATGAAATGCATTTTATGTTAGTACATCAGATCTAATTATATTGGTCAATAGAAGTACAATATGCTTAACTTTATGCCAGTAGTATATTTTGGGACAAAGAAAAGTGTATTAAATATTCTATTAACTTCTTTTCAATTACAAGTAGACAGTAACATGATGAATATGATCTGAAAACAAGTATAGAAGCCTATTCTATTTGAGGGTCTATATTATATCCAAGGAGAATGGTATTGTCTTTTTTCATGACATTGATCTAATTGTTGCCTCAGATAAACACTTAAAGTAAGCCTGTATGAGAGGTATGACATTTCTATTTCAAACACGGCTTATTTCTACAAGAGAAAAATCTACAAATTAAATGGTATTTGTCCCATTGAGTCAGGCCTTAAGTACTAGAGAGGTGATCGAACAAGCCACAAATAAAATAAATCTCGAGACACGCGAAAAATCCAGCTTTGCTTTGTTTGTTTGATTTGATTCTTTACGTCCCAGTCAACAATATTTCAGTTACGTCGGGACGGGTCTTCCTGTGTTAAACCTGTGCTAAGCTAGGATTAATGTGTCTTGCTCAAGGACACAACGCAGTGACGCCGGTGAGGCTCGAACCCGCGGCCCTTCGGTCGCGAGTCAAGCACTCTTCTACTGAGTCACTAGCTTTGCTTTGTGAAAAATTTGGTCGTGAGTCAGTATTTCAGTACAGTGCTAGGGCAAAGTTTGCAAATTGCAACATCGGGCCTCGTTGCGTACGAACAACAAAGGCGCAGATCATCCTGAGCATCCGTGCAGTCTGATCAGAACATATAATTGTTAGATAACTCCAGGACATATCCTTGTTGAGAAACACGTGGGTTTCAGTGAGGATTCGAGCCATGAACCTCTCGCTTGCAAAACGTACGTTAACCAGCCAGGTACATACTAAGTCCTAAAAGGAAAACAGGATTTTTAGATAATGGGATTTCAGTGACTCCGCGACTGATCCTTGTTGAGAAAGATAAGAAGAAACATGTGGAATTAAATGAGGACCGAATCAGGGCACGTTCGCTTGCAAATCAAGTATGTTAACCAGTTAAGTACATAACAGCCCACTGGGTCTTATAGGAAACATGATAGATCATGGGATTCCAGTGACTCCGCGACCTAATCTTGTTAAGTACAATAGATTAACTATCCGGGTGTTTATTTAGGATCGAACCAGGGACCTTTCGCTTACTAGACGAGTTCTTTAACATTAGAATAACCTTTCAGTTTATCGCATACTTATTTGCCGCTACCTGACATTAGCCGTTGGATTATAGTGCACATTTTGAAGGCCAGTCTCAATGACTTCCCAAATCCTAAGATTTAGTCTCATATGATCACGTTCTGTAGACTTTGTTGTGCTGCAATTATAATTTGGCTAATGCTATTATTGTTATCAGATTACTCTAGAAGCGCTAGAAATCAACGTCCTTACAGCAAAAATAGCAAGAGTAGGTACTTTAACACCTACCGCTTTAAGCGAAATGGATTCTATTCCCAGACAAATGGAAAATTTGTTTGTCCATGTATTCAGCACCAATCCTTAAAGCGCCAACGAAATGAAGACCTTTTTTTAAAATTGTACTGTTGCCTTACGAAAACGAACACGACTTAAATTACATGTGAATCATTTGCCTTTAGGTCACAGACCTGTAATTGTAAAAATGCCAGTGATTGACTCAAAAGGTGGGTGGAAGCTCTGCAAATATATTTAAGTTGTAAGGTGTTTCATGATTGGTCAATAATAAAATTACAGGAAATATATTGTCTTTATTAGATGGGTATATCTTTTCTGTACTTTTTGAAGCAACATCTCATTGCTTTTGTTGATTAAGTTTACTGGTGTGTCTTAGAAAAAAGGACCTTACATTCTGGTATTTTTTTTCAACGGAATGTTCCTCTCATGTAGGGAGCCCACCTTCAGGGGCCAAAAAGTGGTAAAACATGGTGGTCCACGGGGTATCTTATTCTTGTTTATTGATTGAACTAGGTCCAATCTGTAACTTTATGGCAGCCTAATTGTGATTGAAGAGTTGTGAGGACCACAGCCTACTTAAAAGCTATAATAGAGGTCTATGGAAAAACAATTACAGGTGTGGACCCAGTAGAAATTGCCCAAGATTTAACAAAGTAAAGAGGAAGGCAAATATCAGGAATCAAGTAACACACCTGACCAGGGTCACTATATGGGAAAATGACAAAACACAAGAAAACACGACGCACAAGAGAGCCAACAGGTCAGTCCTTTCCCAGCATGTGACCACAAGGCTGCAATGAGCAGGCAAGACGAACACGTAACATGAATAACAAAAAGGATTCACAAAAGAAGCACCGCCTTCGAATGGTCAGTAAAATTACTGGGGGTGGGGCTTAAAGATGGTTGACGGTACTAACCTCACCCTTAGCAAATATTATGTTCTAAGAAAATAAAGAAATTATCATAAAATTGCCGTATATAGCAGTCTTTAAAGATTATTTCCTAAAAAAGTACTTGCCCATAAAGATCTGCGTATTTATGCAAGGTTGGTCTTTCTTTTGTTATGCATTAAAGTTTAATTGTTCTATTGTTGAATTTTTATTTTTGATATAGTTTCCAGCAATACTTTTTAGATGCAGAAATAGGCTTATTTGACAAGGGAGTATGCAGCATGAATGGCATAAATGACAATGAAATTCTTCAATCTCAGTGTAAATTTACATTTCAGAAACCAACAATGATTAAAATGTAAGAATGCCACAATACCTTTATCGTGTCTAATTTATCAGGAATTAATACACGAAAGCATAATATACATGAAGAGGTATAGAAGCGTGCACTTAACAATATTTATCTTTAGGCTGGTCATAATTTTGTACACTGTGATTTTTCATATTTCATTATATAACCTTTAACCCAAATAAACCTAGCGTTCTTTTTGTGAGACATAGGCAAACAGTGCAGACCCAGATCTGACGCCGCAATACGCGGCGTCTGATCAGGGTCTCCACTGTTTGCATAAAGAATGTTCTATTAAAATTTGAATAAAAATGAAAAATACCACCCAACACGCCTAAAATTGTCCTACTCGTCCTACTGATAAGTGTAGGCATGTCCATTCGGCTTAAATGGGTTAAAATGACAGATGAATTTTGCCAAATAGATGATCTGAAACCCTCGTTCTCATCTACACACCAAAAGCAGCCATTGTGCTAAATATGAACACTATCCATCGAAGAAATGAAAGATGGATTCTGATTACGAGCTAAGACAGATATTTGACCTTGATATTGGTCTCCAATGTCTTATTTGCAATCTCAAAACCATTGTTGTCATCTACACACCATTAGCAACCATTGTATAAAACATGTACAACCATTATCAAAAGATGAAAGAGGAGTTGGTCATGGGCTACTGGTTTCGTAAGATAATTTTAGTATACTAGAATTTGACCTTTGATTCCAAGGTTGTAGCGATAATATGAGATCTTGGCTCTCATTTTCACGCCATAAAGAAGCATTGTGCTAAATATGAACACCCAAGCAAGAAATTGAAGAATAGTTCGCGCTACAAGCCCTACGACAGATTTCATGTATATTTGGCCTTTGACTCCAATGTCATATTGGTGGTCTTAAACCTTGGATTACATCTATTTAGCACACTATAGACAATCACCATGCCAAAAGGCAATGCCATCCGTCAAAAAATGAACTTGGGTTGCCGTTAGAAGCCATGTTGCAGATTTTAAGTATATTTACTCCAAGGCCATATATGGATCAATGATCTAAAACATTCATCGAAGTATTCCTTCAGACAATCATTGTGCCAAATATAGAAACCACCGGAAAGGTAAATAAAGAGGAATTTGCGTTGCGAGCGGTTAGACAGATATTAGTATATTTGACCTTAAACACGAAACAGTGACCAGAGACAAAATACTAAAACACGGAACACTTAAAATGCTGAACAATTAATGTTGAAATATGTTTAATACTTTCAAAGTTTGCATACAGTTTGTTATATACATGGGCTATCCATTTATGAAATAAAAGGATATGTCATTGCGCTTATTTTTTTTCATAATCTCATATGGAAATTTTAGTATATGACCAATTTTCTAAACAGATGATACGAGGGTCATCCAAAATGTTCTGACAATGACCCCATAAAACAGAACCTTTTTCTCTAGGAGGTATTTCATTAATCTTCACAAATTATTTAAAATAAAGTGAATTGAATCACAAGTTCAAATATTTTCCATGTTGCAATAGCAACGGTTGCTAGGCAACTAAAGAATACAAGGTAAAGGGTCATGGACGGGACACTATATTCGGTACACATGCCCAAATTTCTGAGAAATCACAGACTCGTTTTAAAAACTTTTTATATAGATAAATAAAGACATTATGTGTGTTGGTTTTAAACGTCATAGATAATGATTTAGATTGCAACTATTGTGTCAGCAGGGTTTTGATTATGATATATTACCAATTTTGCAAGTTATATTTTCCTTGAAAATGGGTTGTACTAATAGGGTATTACATTTGGTATAACTATTTATTGAAAGTTATTATTTTCTATGTGTTTAAGAAGAGTATAAAACAGATTTATTGAAACATGTGTCTATTAATATGCAAATTTGTCGTAATTGCTTATATAAATGTTCAAAATATACTATTTCATATTTAGCGCTAAAATTGAGGCCCAAATCTAATTTTCTGTTGTTGCCTAGCAACCAAGAACATTCAGAGCAACTACGTTAATGCCATTGTGGTATTTACTTTTATGGGTCAATTGTGTATTCAGACAAAATTACCAGCTACTGATATAGCTTTCCAAAGATGCATACTGCATCTTTAACTAACTCTACTACCAGCAAAAGTTAGTTAAAACGTGAATGTTCGTGGCCATGGGCTCTCACAGTGTTGTTTACAAATTTGCATAGCATCTGATCAGGTTATGATAAAAACTCAATATTTCAAACATGAGTAAGCAATACTCGTGGCCACATGCAATAGGTAATGGAATTCTGATTTCGATAACAGTTTCTGAGATATGAGGCCATTGTCAGAACTTATTGGATGTCCCACGTAGAATAACACTAGTCCTAAATATCGAGCTAAAATTGTTGTAATCTTCAGCCAGCTTCTTTCTTTTAACTTGAATTATATTGCCCATGACCTCAAACCTTAAAGAAAATGTGCAAGTTTATTTGTTATTCAAAGCTGTGACAAGATACTGCATGATATATTTTGGTAATTCGTCGAAAATTGGGTTTGTTTTAGAATAGATTATTGTATTAAAAAATCTGATGTTGAAAATCTTAAGATTTTTTTTTATTTCATTGACTATTATAATACCTTTCAGAAAAAATGATAAAAATCTTTGGTCACCGAACTAATTCTTTTTCAGGAGGACCAAAAACGCCACCCAATAGGTTTGATGCATATTTCAATATAAAAAGTTCAGGAATGACCATTTCGGTCGTTTTGCTGATGCCATTTTACCAGTGTATGAAGTAATTTAGTATTCCAATGTTAAAAAAACAAACAAAAACAAAACAAAAACAAACACTGAAAATAGGTGCGCACTTGGGAATCGATACCGGTCCTCTGGTTTCGGATCCAGACACGTTAACCACTAGGCCACGAGATCAGGTCGTGCGCGGCTCTAAATAACCCAACAACTTGAAGAGACTCGGCCACTTTTGCATTTGTAACCAGGGTATTTGTGTACATAGTTTGATTTCGTCTGAGCTACATTTATCTGTCTTTGGTACTGAGACGATCAGTTCTGATAAAAGTTCAATAGATATCTCAGACACACTTATATTACTTTATTTTAGCAAGAGAATATCGCAACACCGATATGACATGAGAGTATCTGAAAGCTGTGTTGATCCGAATCTGTAATTGGTTGAAAGACAGGACCCAGACAACTTTACCTTTTTCCTGATGCGGGAAAGGTGTGCATGGAATTTAGCCGCATATGTCTATAACATGATTAAAGTATGACAGAATTTAACTAGTCTGTATCGTTGGGTATAAATGATCGGTCTTTCTAGTCCAATACACCCATCGGAGCATTTATCACAAAAAAAAACATTATATGTGTATCAGTCATGTTGCAAACACAGTAACTCTTAAGTTTCCGTCTTTTTGATAGCCAAACATATCTCAAGATGAAAAGCAAATATTAAATATCAATTAATGTACTGTTACCAGTGTTCCGCTCCATTTTTTGATGAACAGTAATACAAAAACGGACCAGACGTTACGTATATAATATGCTGACAAGCTTATAGTAAGCAAAATAAACTGAAGGAACAGTAATACAAAAACGGAACAGTAATGCAAAAACACGGAACAGAAGACCCTAATGCAAAAAAGGAACAGTAATGCAAAACACGGAAGAGCAGGTCATAATGCAAAAGCGGAACAAATGGAACAGTAATGCAAAACACTGAACAGTAGGCCTTAATGCAGAAATGGGACAAAAGGAAAAAATAATGCAAAAAATACGGAACAGTATATCCCGTTTGCCTTCTCAGTTTTTGAGTGGATGTGATCATTCAAGCTAATTGCCCTAAAGATACTTACACCGAGATTTTTGATGTGTCTGTTGCCTCGAGTACCTGACCATGAAGGGAGTACTTGGTGTTCAATGGGTGTTTTGACCTCGTGATGTGGAGTACCTGGCATTTGTTTGGTTAAACTCCATGTCCCACGCCAGCTCCCATTCCTGTAAGGTATCAAGGGCTGCTTGTAGGGTGTCTCTATTATCTGAGGATCCGTTAGATAGACTGCTGTATTATCAGGAAAGAGTCTTACCTGAGCATGTATATTTTGTGGAAGGTCATTTATATAGAAGAGGAAGGGGAGGGGCCTAAGAACAGATTCATGAGGCACGCCAGATGTCACAGGAACCTCTGGTCAGCTTTCCCCTTCCAGCACCACGGCCTGGGTTCGACCTACCAGGAAAGCTCTAATTCAATTTAGAGTATTTCCTTTCACTCCATGCTGTGAGAGTTTGAATAGAAGTTTTGGATGGCTGACTTTGTCAAAAGCTTTGCTAAACAAATAATGTCAACTTGCTTAGCTGTTACTAGCTTCCTGCCCAGGTCTTCAACAAGCTGACTAAGTTGAGTTTCACATGATCTCCTTTCTCTGAAACCATGCTGGAGGTCATATAGAATATTATGCTGATTAAGATGGTGAGTGAGCTTAGATGCCATTATGTGCTCTATCACCTTGCATAATATGCATGTTAAGGAGATGGGCATATATTTGGCTGGATCACTTTTGCTTCCCTTCTTGAAAACTGGGCTAATATTGGCTGTTGTCCAATCTGAAGGACTCTTGCCTGTAGAGATTGACTTCTGGAATAGTAATTGGATGATCGGTGCAGTTTCCTCTCTAAATTCTTTCATGATTATAGGTTTAATTCCATCTGGACCTGGGGCTTTGTCTGGTTTGAGGTTAGAAAGTAATTTAAGAATACCTTTCATGTCAATGTTGATCTATGCATTTTTGGATAGCTGCATTGGACTCGTTTAGGTATACGAGCAGAAAAATAGTCTTGGAGTTTATCTATGCATAATTGGCTAAGCTTGAGAGGTGGTAGTTGTGAAGATACAGACCTAAATTGCTTATTTAACAAAGTATCTTATCTTTATTTTTAGAAAATAAAATACCGGAGTCTTTGTCCTTAAGAGGGAAACCACCATGAGAATCCTGTTTAGCATTTTTTAGCAGGGAGAACAATTTCTTTGGCACAGGCCTCTGTTTGTCTGAATCAGTGTCTATGCTTCCTTATTCATCACTGAGGCCCAGCACTGACTGAAGGTAGTCTTTATAAGCAGGCCTTATTTTGACCTGAACAAGGTGTTTTACCGATTTAAAGTGACACCGCGATATGCTTTGTTGTTGTTGTTGTTGTTGCTGCTGCTGTTTGGCCTCCAGCCTGGGTAGGCTCAACAGCTTACTTAAAAGCTGAGTTTATAATGGCCTTTTAAAACCACGCTAAAATAAGCCTAATATAAATATTCTTGCAGTAGCCATAAAAGTTAATATAAGAGTTTACAGAGATTCACAGTTTAAAATTCCTATACTGGTGATAATATAATTCTTCACGAGAATAGAGATCACATCAATACACTTTTCTCTACCAGCAATTTTGTGTGCATATTCCTCGAGTCAACCAGCAGAATTAATTCATTTCACACTTATTGGGTGAGATAAGTACAGTTACTGTCCAAATTTGGCAGTATTCATATATAACTATTATTATTATCAAGAGGTATCTTAATAATACAACAGCTTTTTAATTATCAGCAACATATATACACCATGCAGGGATGTTATTTACAATCCACAGATACCACAACCATACAACTCTGTACTAATTTCCATCAGATTTACATTGTCAATGCGCATCTAAATACAACCTAGGACTAGAATCCATGTCATGGTTACTCGACATAGTATCACAATGCTGTAGCCCTTCCGAGTGGCCAGGACACACAACCCCGAGCCACATCATCTTACATACTAATCTTCCCAAGCATATGTTGTGAGTGCTCGAAAGAACCGTCTCGGTGGGACTGCTTCCTCGGGGACCCAAAACACCTGCCTGTGCTAATGTCCAATCAGACAGCTAAAACCCCAAGATTGCAATAATTCTTTTTTCTAGATCCATGGTCCCCCATTCAAATAACTTGACACATGTCACCAATATTATCCCCCCCCCCCCCCGGCCATGACACGCCATTGGTACTCAAGGGGCCTCATATAAAAGAGAGAAGGCCCCCAAGCTACTGTTGATTTTGCATGGGTGCACGCCACGGGTGCCCAGCGAGGCCAACTATATGAGTCCCCCCCCCCCCCCCCCCCCGATCTCCCAAAGCATACAACTACTTCATGCTTGGGGACGTTCTGACTTTTGGTTTGTTCTTTCGGTTTATTTCCTGTTGGTGCGGCCTTTTTAAAGTTTTGCGCGTGCAATTTTTTGACGTTTCCGGGAAAATTCAAAACAAACGAAAAAGAAGCTTCCAATCAAGCTACTGGCTTCAAAATGCGCCTGAAGGTGACCTTATTTTTTTCAAATATATAAAAGGAATCATAAAAGAGCTAGGATTTATTTTCAAATTCTAATCTTACGAGGATAAAGCTGAAAGGTTTTTTTTCATGTTCAAACTCGTCAAATTCTGTTTCGGGGGTTTGTGGTAGGAAGCTGCTAGATGTGCCCACAAGAGCCTGGAATCTGCAGAGCCCACTCAGCATCTCATCAGGGAAATGCTTCAGAGAGGGCCCTGCACTTTACCGAAGGACTTTGCTGCTGCTTCCATCACTCTTGACTGAATAAATGTTGACAGGGACGTAACTATTACATAAATTAGAATATGGGTTTAGAGGGTTCACCCACAGGTGGATCAACTCGTGGCTCTCTGGGGGGCACTCGATCTAAATTTCCCAGCATTATAAGACAACTCCGTACTGGTTATTCCAAACTAAATGAATATAGGCACGAATTGGACCCAGAAAAATCACCATACTGTTCATGTGGTAAACCAGAATTTGTAACCCATTATCTTGAGGAGTGTGAAAATTACTTCGAACTCAGAGAAAGATGTAGGGTTGAAATGCTTCAGAAAACAGGAACTTATGATTTCACAGAAGAGACATTCTTAAATGTAAAAACTGAGAAAGACACCGAAGAAATTTTGGATAAAAATGAAATTTTGAAAATTATCAGTGAATACATAGAAGGCACAGAAAGATTCACAGATAAATCAAACTCCAACTAAGTAATAAAAAAAAAAAAAAACGCGCACCACTAAATGTAACCAACGTACTTGTGTGACCATACCAACGTTGAACTTGTGAAGATAAACCTTACCAGAGTGACATAACAGCCTTAGGGCTGAGAAACTACTACTACTACTACTGTAACTTACTGACTAGATGCAGGGATTCAGTTTGGCGTCGGCCATCGGACATAGTCCGAAAATAGTTCCAGATGTCCGAGAGTTTGCTGTCCAGTTTGGACAGTTTGTCCGAGACGATTTTCAGAAGTGCATACTGTACGGTAATGCACAGTGATGCAATAGTATTTTTGTTTTATAAAACGATCGCTGATTGGCCAAATTTCTGTAAGCGGTAGGCTGGTTCGCATAATTTTACCCCTAAAATACTTAATCATTAAAGGAAACCAGTCATGCAGTTTTGTTACGCGACGCCTGATTGGTCTATTGCATCCTGTAAACTTCTTACCTCGATTTCATCTCGAAGCGGACAGCATATTTGCATTGGCATTCGCCGATAAAATGACTAAAAAACTTAATTGCCACCAAGAAACAACGGGAACACAAGGTTTTTTATGCCCCAAAACAGTTTGCCCGCTCCATCGTTACTTGAACAGCCACTATCCGTGACTAACGAGTCGTGCAGTGGCCGAAAATAGCAGCAAAAAACAGTACCCACCCACTTCCACCGATCACCAAGCTCCAGTCTCCTCATTAAAAAAAAGCCAGCCAATCAATCAGGCCGCACCTATCATCCGAAATGGTAGCAAAACTACCCCTGTTTTCATTAAGAGAAGGGCAGATAGCATTTTCGGTTTATGGTGGTAAAATGAGTGTCTGAAAAAATGTCCTAAATATTTCCAAATGTCCGAACAATATTGGGGCTGCTCGGACATTTTGTCCGAAGTGAATTTCAGTCCAGCTGAAACCCTGAGATGTCTTGCGAAACCCAGTTTGTGCATGACATCATCAGCAACCTGGATGGGGCTGTGCATCATAGGCACAAACAGACAGATTTGATCATTATGGATTTTGCGAAGGCCTTTGACCTTTTGACAAGGTTCCACATGGGAAGCTATTACATAAATTAGAATATGGGTTTAGAGGGTTCACCAACAGGTGGATCAACTCGTGGCTCTCTGGGGGGCACTCAACAAGTAATTTTAGACGGCCAAGCCTCAGATCCATTCCCAGCACTATCTGGTGTGCCCCAGGGATTGGTATTAGGTCCAGTCCCAACAGTAAGGATGGTATTGTGCAAACGGAATTTTCATGTCGATTCCTACAAGATTGATGGCTACTTTAGAACATTATCAAAATTCAAACTAATATTAATGCACCATGTTTTTACTTAAAACAGACAGGCGTAGGATAATGGTGGGCTACAGCTTGAACACCTTCTTCAAAGCCATAGTGGGTGCATAAAACTGGGCTTTTTGTGCTCGCTTTACATGACAGAGGCAGGTAGCCACGCTACGCCAACAATACAACTGAAAAATCATCATCATCTAGGTCTTATCCTGTTCCTTATCTTCATAAACAATCTGCCGAATAACATAAGGTCTTCTGCTTGCCTGTTCGCAGATGACTGTGTCCTGTATAAGAATATATGTTAACTCCAGGACTGTTTGATCTTGCAAGAAGACCTCACCAGCTTAGAACAGTGTGAAGCAGATTGGCAAATGAAATTTAATGTTGACAAATGTCACTTTCTGTGAGTGACTCGGCATCAGCATCACAAACAATTACTTTTTGATTATTCACTTCACAACCAAACTATGGAAAATGTTCAGGCGGCAAAATACCTTGGTATAACCATCACTGTCAGTCTGATAACATGGATTGGGGTTAGCACATTTCAGAAATCTCTTCCAAAGCAACTAAGAGTAAGATACTTGGTTTACTTCGCAGGAGCTTGGCTTTTGCACCTAGCAGTACTAAGGAAGTTGCATACAAAACTTTTGTTCAGCCTAAACTAGCGTATGCAGCACCCATTTGGAGCCCTTACTCGAAACTTCAGATTAATCAGATGAGAAAGTTCAGCTGGACCTGCAGGAGATGGCGAAAGACAAGTTGTGTCCGCCAAATGCTTGATAAGCTTGAATGGCCATATCTTGAGGCCCTTAGGGATCAGCCCTTGAACTCTTTCACAAGATTTGTTGTGGAGCAGTGTCTATTGTAAAAGACAAGTATGTGACCCCTGCTCACAGTTCGAAAACTACCAGGTCATCACATAAGGCTCAATATTGTAGATTCCAGACAAACAGTGATGCCCTGAAGAATTCCCTCCCCCCTTATCGAGGCGGAGTCATATTCACTCTGACAATAATTGAAACTTCCTGTAAAAATGTTAGCTCATTTCTGACTAAATCCTTCCCTTTATTGGCAAACAAGGGATCTGATGCCTAGCCAAATTTGAGGAAGAATAATTTATGGCTAAAAACTTACTAAGAATTCCGACAGAAATCCTCAAAATCAACTCAGATTTCATGATGCCGAAATGCATTTCACATATCGCATATTTGAACATCATCATGCATTTCGTTTTTTTTCAACCACTCTTCCTCTATGGAATGCTTTGTTTCTTAAGCAGTTTGAGGCACATTGTTAAAACTAAAGAAAGTTTTGGTGCCTAACTGAATGAACTTTCATTTAGGCGAACCAATCAGCCTAGGGCATTCATTTGGATTATCAAAATGAAAACAAAGTTGGGTCAGAACTTTGCCTCTGTATAATTTTTTTTTACTATATTATACTTATCTGGGAGCACTGTCAGACTGTATTTCAAGGGGTCACATGTTGAAATTTCCAAATAATGTTGACCTTCAGTCCTTGACAGTTTCTATCATAAAAGACAGTGCAGACCCTGATGAAAGGCAGCATTCTGTGACATTTTATCTGAGTTTTCAATGTTTTTCACACTTCACTTAGGGATTTTCAGTATAGAATGGTTAAATACAAAATGGACAAGCCCATGCATGCTTATTGTATCGATATGTATGGGATAATTACTTTATCAGAATGAAACATAAATTTTATTGAAACTCAAACCACTATGTGCATTCAGAAGCCACCTCTTGATGCCCACAGGGATCATTTCTTTCTACTTCTTGTACACAAGGTTTGTTGTGGTATAGCATTTCTAGAGATAAAGATGAGTAGCTGACCCAGCTAACCAGTCAAGATTCACCAGCTCATTACATAGAAACAGTGCAGTCCCTTTATAATTCATATTATAAGCCATAAGGCCAGAATATAAAAATAGCTAAAGATGTTAAGGGTAACCAGACCCTTCCTAATATTACTGGTGAAACCTAGAATTTTGTTTCAGGTTTTCAAAATGCATAAATTATATTTTTTCCAGAAAAATAATTTAAAAAATATATGTGTGCCTACCCTACCTAAAATTTTCAGACTTGTTACCTAAACACACTTTTTTTAATTGGCCTAAGCTAATTATTAAAGTGGACACTTTTACAAAGGATTTCCTTTGTAAAAGTCCTTGGTAAAAAAAAAAGGGAGCCACAACATGACAGTGCTACATCCAAAACTATGCTATAACAAAGTGTATTATAAAGGGACTGCACTCAGTACGGTAAATGTTCTAAAATTTCGACCACTTTTTCTTTCCGTTCTCAAAGAAATATTGGCTTTCAGGGCAGGAATTAACAAAATGCTTGTCAGAATAGCAAACAGGAAATACCCTGATCAGACCACTTATTCAGAAGTGGTCTGATCTGGGTCTGCTCTGATTGTCTAGGCCTTTTTATAGGCAATTAATGTTTGGAATTTAGAACATTTACCGCATGTGTATTACTGCCCTTTTAAATTTTATCAATCATCTCTGCTTCAATATTCTTCAGGAACCACTTGGTGATGTCTGGTCTGTCAATACACTGGATAGGGCTACTAGAACAGGAAAGAGCACATATACAAGAGCCATAGCTAGAAAAATAGAATGGCCCAAACCTAAAGAAGAAACCAAACCATCAGTGGTAAGGAAAAGATATTATTTTGTATTTACACTCATAAGTCTGGCACCTAATTAAATTACTTCAGGGATTTAGTTAAGAGTGTGTTACGAAAATTTAATTTTCTTATTTCTCAACCAAAACATATGTTGTGGGTACTCAAAAGAACAGTCTCAATGAGACGGTTCTTTTGAGCACCCAAAACATATGTTAAAACTGATGGGTAAGGAAATATCTACATTTTTTACGCTGATTTTTTTTGTTTATCTAAACCTGTGTATTTGTTCGCACAACTTATCCTAAATTTTTACTAATTGATTAGGTTTATGAAGGGAGAAAATTGCAAATAGCCTAAACCCTGATCAGACAGCTCCTTCAGGAATGTCTGGAGCAATCTGATGATTCTGATCTAGGTTTACACTTCTCAAAGTTTTCTCTATTGTGCTGTATTGCTTATTAAAATGCAGGCCTATATACAGTGCAGTCCCTTTATAACAGTTAGTTATAACACAGATTCGAGAACCACAAGAGCCTGTTTTGGCTCCACAATTTTTTTTACCCAAAGACATTTTTCTATAATTCCTTAGTAAAATTAGGGGATAACTGTATTCAAAATTTTCATTTGGGGAGGTATATCATTGGATATAGGGTCGTAAATTTAGTCTTACGGTGATGCACGAGCGGGGCCGTAAAACATGATTTCCGAAAGTATATCCGCCCCAAATGAAAATTTTGAATATGGTTATCCACATTCTAATGCACTTCTTCAGTTTTAGCTCGATTTGGAGCGTAGCAAGCCACATAAGGCGCACATCATCCAACGAAATGTGACATAATTAATGGCTTCAAACTATTTCCGACAGTATATCACAGGATATACTGTCTCAAATTTTTGACGTTAACCAATAAGAAGTCCTGCTACAAACTCAAGTGCATTATAATTGTTCCTTTATAACACAGTTCACTTAGAACATGGTCCATTCCTTGACTATGGACCCCAAACAAAGTGTTATAAAGGGACTGCACTGTACATATGAGTCGCTACATGTGATTTCCCACAATGTGGCATTTTGATATGTGTAGACTCAGAGGAGCCTGTACAGCCTCCTTTTAAGCTTAAAAACCTCAAATGATGATCAGTCAGTAGCTTAACACTCATAGAATCATAGAATACCCAAGGGACTAGCAAAGGCTCTGATCAGACTGCGTATGCGCAGGCTGGTCCGAGCCTTTGCTGGTCGCACATACCACATTGTTGGAAATCTAACATCACTCATATATACATATATATCACTAAGCAACAGTCCTGATGAGCTGAGCGAAACGCGTTTATACATTGTTTAAAATAGTTGTAATTAAAACAAAAACATGTGACGTCAACTTATTTTTTCAAAATATATATATATATATATATATATATATATATATATATATATATATATATATATATATATATATATATATATATATATATATATATATATATATATATATATATATATATATATATATATATAATTGGGGTTTTCTTTTATGTTTTTGTAGGATGATCCTTCGAATTATACCTCAATAGATGATGCCTTTTCAACAGTATTACAGTTCATGTCCCAAACTACAAGGCAGTGTAAGGTACACTCAAGTTTTCTTATATTTATTAATGATAGTCTAGAGATATGATAATTAGAGTTTACCGGGCTGTGTAGCGCAGTCACTAACATGTCTGACTACAGATGGGCGTCTTTCTGTAGATCCAGGGGTCACCAGTTTGATCCCGGCCCAGTCCCATACTTTCGTGGAGATTGTTCATGAAATATTTTATATGGTCATTCTCCTCCCTTCCGCTGATTCATTCAAGAAGGGTTGTTGTCAGATACAAGCGAAAGTATGTGCACGAATTACTGGTTAACCGCTTGTTCAAGCTTGCCCTGGAAAAAGTGTGGTTAGGTGAACTGACCGTCCCATGACGATAGCTGTTGACGGGGACGTAAAGCAACAAAAACATTAGAGATTATCTTAGTAATTCAACTGGAGACCCTATTATCAACTTGATAGCTTTAGCTTGAGGGCTGATAATGGTCAGAGTTTAATATTGAGGGTACCGGGCCGCATAGCGCAGTCGGTAACCTGTATAGCTACAGATCTGCGTGTCTGACTGCAGATCCAGGGGTCATGAGTTTGATCCCGGCCCGGTCCCATTCTTTCATGGAGATTGATCATTAAATATTGCTAGGCACACACATTTATTTTTGTTATTTTTTCTGGATTTTTTTTTATGCATTTTGAAAAATCTGAAAAAAATCTAGGTTTCAACAGTAAATTTAGGTAGGATCAGGTAGGGTCTGGTTACCCTTAACACAGGTATTTTTTTATCTGGCCTAGTCTTTGCAAACAGTTTGGACCCATATCAGGCCCAACAAAGTGTCCGTACTGATCAGGATCCAAACTGTTTAACACTCTATCTTTCTCTCTTTCTTTACTGGCAATGCTCATATTTGAGAATTATGCCAGGGAGTGCTTATTTTGCAATTTTGAAAAAAAATCCCTTTTTGGCTGAATTTGTTTAAATAAGGAGTGCCCTGAAATGGGTATTGGCCACAGACGGAGAAGTAGTTTATTAGAAAAAATGTAGATGACAAAATGAATGCAAAATCATCCAGCATGCAGAGTTAGCCAGTTACACCTATCAAATTTTACAAATATACAAACTTGTTTCTAGAAATAGCTCGTAGCTACACGATGTTTTAAATAAATTTGACAGCCATGTCAATAGCATGTAATATGTATGGTGGTGTATTGTTTGTTTGCAAACAACACACCACCAAAACATATCATCGGTCGGGAGTCAAAACCTCGTAACTCTGATTTTTACCAAAATGACTTTTAGTCAACACAGGAATACCAAATGCATGGCCCGCATTCTGTCAAATTCTCGAAGCTCTAGACCAATTAGAACCCCCTTAAAAAGCAACAATCATGCTTCAAAATATCGTATCTATGAAAGAGGCCATTATTTTGGGGATCATTTTACTGAGATACGATGTTTTGCCATGAAAAAGATGCTCAAAGTGTCGTAACTGGATGGTTCACCACAAAAATATGCTCAAAATGTTGTAGCTCAAGTGAAACTCTTCACAATGACCATGCAATCTTTATTGGAAGTTTAAAACGCCAATAACTGTGAATTTGGATGTTACTAAATACAATCCTGTCTGACTTTCAGCAATATAGGACACTCCTGGCAAAAGTTATTCAGTTTTTTGTCTCTCCTGAAAAATGTGAAAATCAAAGATACAAGGTTTTGACTCCCGACCGACGATATGTTGTGTGTACTCAAAAGAAACCTCGCAATGAGATTGAGCAACCAACCTACCTACCTGCCTGTCGAATTTTACGCTGAAAATTTATTTTTTATCTAGACCTACATGTATGTATCAGTACCTATTTATTTTGTAGAGATATTACAGAAGTCATAAGCACTGCGATCAAACACCGCCAGATACCCTCCACTGTGATAGATTCCATACTCCACAATATACTGCTGTGCAACATAAAAACCCGGTTAGTATCCCTGCATTGCTTGATAAGGCAAAAAAATATATGTGTGGTTCAGGTTACCCCACATACCCTAAATTTTAACCCCTACCCTAAACTTTTTTTCTCAAAATTCTGAAGTTGGAAGAGAATAGCAGAACAAATAATTTTGTTCTGCTATTCTCTTCCAACTTCAGAATTTGGAGAAAAATTACATATCAAAATGACCATCTGAAACGGAAATCTAAATTTCTATGCATTCAGTCTTTGGTATTGGAAGTAAAAGAATTAAAACAAGTTTATGTCTTCAAAAATAGACCTTTTTATATCAGTTTTGTCTTATTTAATGCATTTCCAAGCAGGTCTGAATATTCCAAGAAGAAAGTTTTAAAAAAAAGAGATAGTATCTTACGTACCTACCTACCTACCCTAATTTTTTTCAGGGTGTAACCTGAACCACACATATTATTTTTTTTTATTTCGCCTAGTTTATAACATATGAGCCGCAACATGATATTTCCAACAATGTGGTATGTGCAACCAGCAAAGGCTCAGACCAGCCTGCGCATACGCGCAGTCTGATCAGAGCCTTTGCTAGTCGCTTGAATATTCTATGAGTGTTAAGCTACTGAATGAGCATCATTTGGAGTTTCTAAGCTTAAAGGGAGGCTGTACAGGTTTGTCTAAGTCTACACTTGTCAGAATGCCATATTGTTGGAAATCACATGTCGCTGCTCATTTATCCATATACCATTGATAGGCCTGATCAAAAGAGAAGCACATTGACTCAGTCAGTGCTAGACTTGGGATTGAGTGGTCGTTGCTGGTTTGAGATTCACCAGCATAGGTCCAGATAAGGATAGTTTGTGCACCTAAAATTGCATTTATTTCCTTATGCATCAATTTAAGCATGTTTTTTGGGTGCTCAAAAAACCGTCTCATTGAGACGGTTCTTTTGAGTATCCACAACATATGTTTTGGTTAAGAATTAAGCAAAAATAATTTTCCAGTACCCGCTTATCTGGAGGCCTTCTCACCAGAGACACTCACTGTGTTGTGTCACTGAGCAAGTCACTTTATCCTCTGCTTAGTACTGAATCAACCGAGGAAATGTCCTGACACGGCAGAAAAATTGTGGACTGGAACATAAAACATCTACACACAAGGCCTGATCAAACTGTGCAATCCAGATCAGACTGCTTCTGTCTGATCAGGATTTACATTGTTCACCATTTCAACAGTACATTGTATCAACCTCCTCAGGTAATAATTGAGAACATGGGTGAAAGTATTCAGGATTATTCCTGAATTCAGTATTTTGAGGCTGACTTTCGATAGAAAGTCAGCCTCAAAATACTGAATTAGGCAGATTGTACTAGCTTCTCTGATTTATGTTTTAGTCTGTCTAAAGACTTGGCAATTTAAACTTGAAATTGTTAATATTTAGTAGGCATAATGCAAGTTTTTAGATCAAAATTTCTAAAGTTTAAGATTTTCAAAATTTTTAATTTTCATCCATGTCAGGATGAAGTTTAGCCTCAGTCACATAAAGGCCTCATAGCGAGAAAACCTGTCTTTGGGTTTTGTGACCAGGTCAGGCTCAAGCCTGTCTGCACGGCTAAAGAGACTAAGTTGAATAACGAATTTGAAGGTAGCTACTGCTAGTTTGGCTATTATACTTTTCAACTTGAGCGAACATGAAAGGTGCTGATCAGACTGTGCAGATGGACAGGCTGGTCTGCTCTTTTTTGTTCCCATGCAACAAAATCAGGTTTTCTAATATTGAGGCCCATATAGATTGATATGTTACCATATACATGATCATACATGTTAAGTGTACAGCCTTCATTAAAAACTTTTTCAACAAAAAAGGTGATAGTTTTCGTATGTTCTTTGGAAACATTGATGCAAAATTTGGGTTAGCACATTAGATTTTGGTAGTTAAGTCTCCCAAAGTAAGATAAGCATGCAGTGTGGCTAGAGGTCTAAAAGTTGGTCTGAGTCCTCTTATACTTCTATACTTTGTCTATGTGAGAAGCAAAGGCCCTGGCGAGACTGGGTAAATGCAAGCTCATCTGATTCTTCGCTGCTCCCCGATTCAATAAGTACATGTACCAACATCTCTGTGTGCTGGCTCAATTATTAAGAGGACTGTTTTAAGAATAGGTATATTTTTGTAACTTTCATGAAGTTAACCTCGCTACAAGGTTATAAAACTTTTTTAATACTCAACTCAGCTGAGCACAATATTTATCCTGCTCATAAAAACTAAAATACCAACAAGTAAAGAAGTTTCTTGCTTTAAGTCTCTCAGATGTTGTATTTATCATGCTGATAAATGATAAAATGCCAACAATTGTTGGCATTTTAACATTTATGAGCAGGATAAATTTCTTGCTCAGCTGCGTTTAGCATGGAAAAAGTTTAATAACCTCGGAGCCTGGACTTTGTATGTTATATCCATGTCCTGAAAATTATTTCAAAATATTTCAGTTACAACGAACTGAAGATGTCCATGTGTTGGTTCAGCCTGGTAATTATGCTGTGACCACTGGTAGTTGGGGAAGTCAACAACAACAGACCCATGTCGTACATGTAGAAGATGGACAAACTGTCGACCTTGACCTTGTCATTTGAGCAAACTATATGAAGGTCATACTTAAAATTTTAGGCAAACGTCATGTGATATGGACTACTTGATAGAATTAATATATATAATAGTTTAATTAGAGTACAGTAAAACCTGTGTAAAAATAGACAAAACAAAGAGCTTAATGACAAATGGTAGCTTAATGAAGGTCAAAAGTATTACAGAATGCTCCCCTTGGAGCATTCTGCAATACTTTTGACCTGCATTAAGTGATAATTGGTCTTGAAAACCAATTTTCTGTCTTTTTGAGAGTGGCTGTTTTACACAGGTTTTACTGTACCAAAATCTCAGCTGGCTCATATGTTTTGGTGGAGTGACAGGACAATTATGTGATTTTCTAATAACTTTCTGTTCAACTGCATTTATTTAAAAATGATGTGCAATATTGTGAAGAAATATGGACCAGTACATTTAACACTGCACCTATAGTCAATGATCGGACCTTCAGAAAATCACAGTATTTACCTTAAATATTTGGAATGATATGCCCAGTGAAGACCTAGTCCTGAGGTTACAAAACTTTTTTCCTGCTCAACTCAGTTGAGCATGGAATTTACTCTGCTTATAATGTTAAAATGCCAACAATGGTTGACATTTTAACATTTATTAGCAGGATAAATACAACATGTGAGAGTTTTAAATCAAGAAATATTTGTATTTTTCAGCTTTTTGTTCTTATGAATGCTCATTTCAGTTGAGCATGAACAAAGTTTTTTAACCTCAGTACCTGGATTTTTTTTATCAACTGGCTTATTATAAGATATTTTGAAGAAATTTAACATTCATGCTCCCGTATTATTGAATATATTAAACTTGTTGCAGAAAAGAGATAAAATGCTCGGCAAGCCTCGCATTTTATACCTTTTCCTCAACTTGTTTAATGAATTCAATAAAACATGAGCACTCATGTAAGATCCTCTATTTAACTAGTTGAAACAGGCAGCAATTTTACCTTTTTGTTTAATATAACAAACGAGTATGATTTGCATAATGGACACAATGCCTGTGACTTACTGAAATTGAACTTACCATCAGGGTTCAAGCTGAGCCCTGACAGTAGGGAGAAGTGACTTCTCCCTCCAGGAAAATTAGGGAGAAGTGACAGTAAGATAGGGAGAAGTCATAGTGCAAAATTACGGCATTTCTGTGCAAATTAGCCATTACACATGCTATTGCCATTAAATGGAAGGAAAATATAATGCAGTGGTAGTAGATTGTCACCACAGCTTGTGTTTGTGTGGTGACAAAATGAAAATGAGGGAGACTCCCACTCTCCTTGATCAATTTAGGGTAAAATGTCGGCCCCTAAGGCGACTTATCTCGTTCTAGCTTATTCCCTGACCATTCATAACCAGCCGTCAGATGAAGCTTTGGATATACTGTCTGAATGTATTGAACTGCAAAAAAGGTTTTATAGCTGCACTATACCTATAAGGGTCTGGGATTGTCAGAAATCTCCAATTTTTATTGCTAAATTTATTTTAATGTTTTTACATATACATGTCTATATATACTGGTACTCTGATTTATTTCTTGCATTTATTCCTTACATTATGTGTTTGGTGACTTTTATGTCTCTTTTTGAGCGTGTCTGTGTTTATTTTTAAATATATATTATATTTAAACAAAATTGATAACGTAATCTAGATATAATTAAGTAAGCTGAAACCAGAAGTCATTATGTATGGGCTAATGATATTACAGGGATTTTCCTACCTTTCTGAAGTCGGGGGCCAGGGGGCTGTTGAATTTGGGGAAAAGAGTGTTTGGACCATCAAACTGGGAAAAATTGATGCAGTCTAAAAGGACTGAAAAGAACTGGACCACCATTTTATTTGAATTACAAACCATCTAAGAAATTATTAGTGTGTATACGAGGGTCATCCAATAAGTTCTGACAATGGTCTCATATCTCAGAAACTACTATTGTAATCAGAATTATATTACCCATTGCATGTGGCCGTGGGTTTTGCCTATTCGTGTTTAAAATTTGGAGTTTTTATCACGACCCGATCTTATGCTACTCAAATTTGTAGACAACACTATGAGAGTCCATGGCCACGAAAATAGAGGATCTTACATGAGTGCTCATGTTTTATTGAATTTATTAAACTAGTTGGGGAAAAGAGATAAAATGCGAGGCTTGCCGAGCATTTTATCTCTTTTTCGCAACGAGTTTAATGAATTCAATAATACAGGAGCACGAATGTTAGATTCTATTTATCATATGACAAATACTTTGAAATCTCATTTCTGGCGTAAAAACGTTATAATTTTGTTATGTACGCAACAGTGTTATGGACGTCATATCACTTCCCGTAAATCTATAAACCACTAGTGGTTTATCGATTTTATTGCCTGGCGTTATTTCATCCCCGAACGCGACGTCATATGATAAAATCACGTTTTTAACTAATTTCTGCTGGGGGTAGAGTTAGATAAAGATGCTGTATGTTTCTTTGCCAAGTTATATTAGTGATTGGTGATGTTGTATGAATACACAATCGATCCATAAAAGCATATGCCACAATGCCATTAACCTAGTTGCTTTGAACGTTCTTAGTTGCTAGGCAACAACAGAAAACCACATTTTTGCTTAACTTTAAGCGTTAATTATAAAATAGTACATTTTAAACACTTAATAAAAGCCATTACGATCAATTTGCGTATTAATAGATACATGTTTCGATACATCCGTTCTATAGTCTTCTTAACCCATAGAAAATGTTAACTTTCAATTTATGCTATATACCAAATATAATGCACTATTAGTACAACCCATTTTTAAGTAAAATATTTCTCGCAAAATCAGTGATATGTCATAAACAAAACCCTGCTAACACCACAGTCACAAGCTAAACCATTCTCTATGACGTTCAGAATCAACATACATAATGTCTTTATTTATCAACATAAAAAGTTTTTAAGAGGAGTTTGTAATTTCTTAGAAAATTGGGCATGTATACCATGTATAGTGTCGCGTCCATGGCCCTTTACCTTTTGTTCTTTGGTTGCCTAGCAACCATTGGGATAGCAACATGAAAACTATTTAAATAGATGATTTAATTCCCTATATTCTAAATAGAGGATCTTACATGAGTGCTCATGTTTTATTGAATTTATTAAACGAGTTGGGGAAAAGAGATAAAATGCGAGGCTTGCCGAGCATTTTATCTCTTTTTCGCAACGAGTTTAATAAATTCAATAATACAAGAGCACGAATGTTAGATTCTATTTATCATATGACAAATACTTTGAAATCTCATTTCTGACGTAAAAACGTTAAAATTTTGTCATTATGTACGCAACGTTGTTATGGACGTCATAACGTTTCCCGTAAATCGATAAACCACTAGTGGTTTACAGATTTTATTGCATGGCGTTATTTCACTCCCAGACGCGACGTCATATGATAAATAACATGTGAAGATTATTAAAACAGGTCCTAGAGAAATAGGTTTTGTTTTATGGGGTATTTGTCAGAACTTATTGGATGACCCTCGTAGCTGTAACATATTTGTTGCTGTAATTGCCAATCATATAAATTCATGAAAATTAGCATAAAAATGTGAATGAAAACATTTTCATGCAAATGCGTAAATTTGGTATTAATGTTTGGATTTTAATGAAATTTTCACCAAAATATAGAACTAAGAAATTGGGAATGATATACACTATATTGGGAAGTTTTTGCCCATTTTAGATTTGAGAACGGACCCATATTCGGCCCCAACTCAGGCCTAGGAAAATCCCTGTACTGTCTTTATTCACAGGCATGAGACTTTTCAGATTTTTGGCAGATTTCAGATTTTTTCATTCCAAATTATAATTTCAAAAGTTGATGGGTTTGATCTGAAAGTTACAAAAACACAGTTTTGGACAGGGGGTGTAGTGGGTTTCAGACTTTTTATGGCTTGTTTCAGATTTTTTCATGCAGAGCTCAGTCTCATGCCTGTATTCAGTGAAAAAACAACTATAAAAGAAAAAGAACAAAGCTTATTGCTTATGTATGTATATATGTTTCTATATTATTAAAGTTAATTTTTTATAATAAACATAAAATGTACAAGTTCTTTGTTAGTTGATATTAGCTCACCTGAGTCAAGGGCTCACTGATCACTGTTGAGATGTAGAATACCCAGGGACCATTAAGCCAAGTAAAAGATACCTTTGTTTAGATAACACAACCCTACCTAAATTTACTGGTGAAACCTAAACTTTAGTGTAAATAATATTTTATTCAAATATACTGACCCACACTTCCAACACAAAATGTTTCAGGAATGTACTTTTGATTAATATACGAGGTCTTGCCGAAATCGTTGTACCCTTCAGGAATTATTGCAGACATTTGCCAAATCAGGGTATAATTAAAAGGGAATGATTGACTGATGAAGTTCTACTTACATTTTTGTAAATAAACGTTTAAAGCTGCATAGTCTGTAACTTTTGATCTTTTAATTTTAAAAATAATGTTTATATTTTTCAAGAACACAGTAAAATACTCAAATTCAGGTAAACATTTTACCATTTTCGTAAATCTTAACAAGGTATCACTATCAAAACAACTGCATTTATGCTAAAATTCAACAGTCTAGAATTATTGGAGGGACGCAAATAATTACCAACAAGAGAAAAACACACCTATTTGATGAGATAATTCACTTTTCCATGGAGTTTTTAGCTGTACTGAACATTTTTATTGTGAAAATATAGCTTAATTCTACTTTTACAAATGATTTAAAAAGAAAAGAAAATTTTTCGAAAAATGTTCATAGTTACAGAGTATGCAGCTTTAAGTTTTGATAAAATTGTGTTGCAATGGATGAAACAATATATGTATTATTTAAGGTTAAGTTTGATTTTGTGTTAGAAGTGTGGTTCAGTATATAAAGTACATCAAGATAAACAGATACATCATATATATAGTACAATACATTTGAAAGAGATACAGAAACTTGTTTGAATATGCTTCCCTAAAACCTAGACTTTTTTCAGGTGTTCTGGATTTTTTTTTTCATTTTGAAAGGCGTAAAAAAAAAATCAAAAAAAATCTGTTATTTTCAGACCTGTTACCCTAAACAAACTTAGTTTTTTTTATTTGGCCTTGTCTGTCAACAATTTCAAACATCTCTGAAACCACTTCCCTGATCATGATTGAAGGCATTGTTTGTGCAAAGGCTCTATTGGGAGGTGGGTATGCCACTACATGTATCTATAAAGAGCTATGTGCATTGAGGGGCTATTTCCGCTCCTGGAGCCAAAAACTGAAAGTTGCTTTTCACCAATTTCTTCTGATTGATTTATTAGAAGAATAACCCAAGTGTAGAAGTCTGTCATTTATTTTAACTTTTATCGTTGATATGGTAACAAAAATGGCCAATAAAATAGGCTTAAGATTGAGAAATTGCCATTTTGGGCCAAATTTAAGGCTTTGGGGGACCGATTTTTTAAGAATTAGATATCAGCACAGTTAAATACCAAAAAAACCTTTTCATATGTTGTATGCCATGATAATTTTCAAAGTCTGTTAAAATATCTTTTTGGTATTTGCATGTGCTCTATGTTAATTTCTCTGTCAAATTTGCTCCAAAATGGTCACTACTATTTTCAGCCTATTTCGGTGGCCATTTTTTTTACCATAGCAACGGTAAAATAAAATTAATACCAGACTTTTACACTTTGGCTATTGTGCTAATAAAATAATAAGAAATTGGTGAAAATCAATTTTCATTTTTTAGCCTCATAAGGGGGGGGGGGGGCAAAATGGCCCCTAAATGCACATAGCTCTTAAAAGAAAAAGTGACAAAGATGAAGTAGGACAAGGGCACGTTGTATTTGCAACAGATGAATAAGGGAGGGAGGGGCTAGGGCTTTGTTTTTCACCATCCAGTTCTGTCACATTATCTATCCCTCCCTAGGGAGAAAGCTCGACATTACTAGTATTGTAGGCTGAGCCATTAAGCCACAACATTTTTCTGTTTGTTTGATTTGATTCTTTACGTCCCTGTCAACAATTTTTCATTTATATTGGGACGGGTCATCCTGGGTTGAATCAGTTCTAAGCAAGGATAAATGTGTCTTGCTTAAGGACACAACACAGCGACACTGGTGAGGCTTGAACCCGCGGTCCCTCGCTCTCGAGTCGAGCACTCTACCACTGTGCTCCTATTAAACCACAACACAAACCATTTAACTTATTCATTTTAGGATTCATTTCATTACTTCACATATTAAGACAAAACTTGAGGATGGAGGGGCATAATTTCTATGAATTATATTGCTGAATTCATGTTTATGGATTTTTCTTTAAATCTATAAAAATGTAGTGGCAGCCACTATATAAATCACGTCAACAGAATAACACCTGGCCCCAAGGTTATAAAACTGTTGAGTTGAGCATCCAATTTCAACTGCTCATAAAAGCTCAAATAGTGAAAAATAAAGACTCCTTTTGCTTTCAAACTCTCAGATACTGTATTTATCACGCTAAAAAATGTTAAAATGCCAACAATTGTTGGCATTTTAACATTTACGAGCATGATAAATTTTGTGCTCAGTTGAGCATGAAAAAAGTTTTATAACCTCGGGACCAGATAATGACAAATTGGACCGTTCCATGTAAAGTTCTTCCCATTGAAGATTAATGTTAAAATGGCTTCTTGGTCTAGTGGTTTCTGAGCTACATTGTCTTGGCCATTGCATTTATTTAATATTCACTGAATGCCACATTAAAGACAATGGTCAAACTGTTTTCAGATAGACTCTATATAAATCACAGAATCTAATATAATCTGCCTGATTCAGTATTTTGAGGCTGACGTCAGCCTCAAAATCTTGAATTAATAATCCTGAAAGCTTTCATGTATTAAAATCACTGTTCATGATTTTCACCCTTACAGACGGATATTGCATCAAAACTAGGTCAAGGTCAACATAGGATTTTCATTTATCATATAACTCTAATACCAACTTAAGTTTATTGGCCTTTTGGTTCTGGAAGATTTTTCTTCATGTGTGTCTTAGTAATGTGACCAAGTCCAAAGGCTCATGACAGGTGAGTTAAACAAGACCAAACTCTGCTCTGGACCTGCGTCGCCAGTGCACATCTTCAACGTGTTAACAATCATTATGCAAAATTTGAATATAAAGGAATGAAATCTGTTTGAATTACAGATTACACACAAATAATCCAATAGTGGTGTAGACGTAATAATGTCTAAGTTTAACAATCCCAAAAATATTCTCAAATATGCTCAAAATACAGGGTGCACACATGTTCAATGTGTGAGCAATCATGACATATTAAGTTTGAATATGAAGGAATGAAAACTGCTGGAGTCACAGATTACACAAATCAGACACCCCATTAGCATTTCGGATGGATAAAATATTTAAGTTCAACAGACCTAAAAAATGTGAATTTTTTTTATCAAATGTGCACAAAATAGAGGTGCACATGTTCAATGTATGAATAATCACTATTCAAAGTTTGAATATTAAGGAATGAAAACTTTTAGAGTTACAGATTACACAAACCAGACACCCTCTTAGCATTTTACAGAAAAAATGTCAAAGTTCAAGACCCCAAAAAATGGAAAAAAAATCATGAAATGTACACAAAATAGGAGGTGCACATCTTTAATGTATGAACAATTATTATGCAAAGATTGAATATAAAGGAATGAAACCTGTTGGAGTTACAGATTACACAAACCAGACACCCCCTACACATTTCAGATGGAAAAAAATGTCTAAGTTCAACACCCGTAAAAAATGTGAAAATAATTATCAAATGTGCACAAAATAGGAGGTGCACATCTTCAATGAGTGAACAATCATTATGCAAAGATTGAATATAAAGGAATGAAAACTGTTGGAGCTACAGATTACACAAACTTCGCACACCCCACGCATTTCGGATGGAAAAAATGTCTAAGTTCAACACCCTAAAAAACTGTAAAAATATTTATCAAATGTGCACAAAATAGGAGGTGCACATTTTTTATGTGTGAACAATCATTATGCAAAGTTTGAATAAAAAGGAATGAAAACTATTTGAGTTACAGATTACACAAACCTGACACCCTCTATGCATTTCGGATGGAAAAAATGTTTAAGTTCAACACCCGTAAAAATTGAGAAAATATTTATCAAATGTGCACAAAATGGGAGGTGCACATCTTCAATGTATGAACAATCATTAGGCAAAGTTTGAATATAAAGGAATTAAAACTGTTGAAGTTACAGATTACACAAACTATGCACCCCAAAAGTGTTGCGGACAGACAGACGGACGGACGGACAGACGAACAGACGAACGAACGGACGGACGGAGTGGACCCACTACTAGACCTGCTTTCGCTAAAGCGACGCAGGTAAAAAGAACAAAAACAGTGAAAGGTTTTTAAAGTCTATTTCATAGTCATACATTGCAAAATAATATAACCAGTAATGAGAAAGGTTTGCTCCTTTTTAAGACACCTTAAGTTTTATTTGGGCCATGACGCGAGAAAATCTGTCTTTAGGGTTTCCGACAAAGCAGCCTGCTCAGCAATAGAGACTAGCTAGATTGTATAGATATTGCATGTCCTAATTTGAGCTGGTATATTTTGCACAGAGTGAATTACAAAGACGCTGATCAGACTGCGCACATGCTGGTCTGCGCCTTTACTGTTTGCATACAACAATGTCAGCTTTTCTCATGTTCAGGCCCATTTAATCCTACTACACTCAGAATGACGGAGACTGAGTACCATAGGGCTTCGGGAATATGTATCAAAACACAAGCTTATCTAGCCATTCAGGGCATGCAAAACATTTTAAAAACTAAAAAAAGTTAAAATTCCATACTTTTTATTGATTTCCGGAGTTCAACCAAATCTGTTGTATAAGTTAGGTACTGAAGCAGGATACATAACCTTTTGTAAATTGGAATCATATCTGGGTCTGCACGCTTTGCTTAGAGAAGTACTTCATCAACAGAAATACTAGGTATTTAGCAATTCTAATGCACTTGCTAAAGTAACACGACGTCTGATTGGATAACCTTAGAAATATGAAACAGTAATATACTGTTGGAAATGGTTTTACGTCATTAATTATGTCACATTTTGTTAGATTATGGCTTTATACCGCTTGCACCACTGATTTGAGATTTTATGGTAAAAAAAAGGCAGAAGTGCATTAGAATGGGGGATAACCATATTCAAAATGTTCATTTGGGGAGGTATACCATCGGATATACGATCGGAAATCATGTTTTATGGCTCTGCTTACGTCTACCCAAAAAACTACCAGCGGTATATCTAACGATAAACCTCCAAAATTGAAATTTTAAATACAGCTATCCCCTAATTCTAACATGTAACTCCTCAAATATATAATGGACATGTATCAAACCAGATGGTAATTCTATCTTTAAGAAAGGGAGCTTGACTGAACCCTTACACCTACAATGTTGATAAATAACACAGCATTTCATCAGGATCTAGAATCATGAGCAGTATAAGTCGGGGTAATCAAGCATATCATTACTATTTTTAATAAAACATGGAATATAAATAATTAGTAAAAAAAAATCAACGAGAGGAACTGGATAATATATGCTTCTTGCAGAGACCAAGTGTATCTGGATAAACGTTGATCAAGGCTATATGTTGATCAAGGCTATATGTATAGCCTTTTTGAGAAATGACAAACAAATATATCTGATTTATCAGTTGTTTGTCAATGAGTTAAATGGTCTAGTGATATATATAAACCAAAAAAATGATTTATTTCAAAATTTCATATTAACATACATTGTGAGTACTTAGTGAGACGGTTCAACATATCTTTTGATAGAAAATAGAAAACTATATCAGAAACACATTCACAAGTGGGAATCCAATGTATCCAAAATATACTTTGACTCTTTGTATGCTGAGTAATTTTTTCATGCTTTTGTTGTCTAATGACTTTTTATAAATTAACTTTTCAAAAAAAAAGAAAAATCGTTCAGGAACAATCATTTAAACTTGAAATTATTCATTTTTGTAGGCATCCTGCAAGTTTTAAAATAGGAATTTCTAAAGTTCAGGATTTTGGAAATCTTGAACTTTCACCCATGCAAGATCAGGACCGACAGTCTGGGTCCAAACTGTTTGCAAAGGTTATCAGCAGACAACACAAGTCACTGCTAGCAAAAAAAAATAGGTTAACTTAAGAATATACCTTGAGTTACTTAGAGTTCAATGAAAGTATTTGGGCCAGTATACGGACTAGATCTTGGTACTCCTAGTAAATGCGAGCAGCGAAGCCCCAGACGAGCCTGCACAATCATACAGTCTCACCAGAGCTTTAGCTACTCATGCACACAAAGCAGTGATGCATATGGCAGTTTATCTCTTACCATGCTAGAGGCCACTTTTGTGATAACCTTTGCAAACAAGTTAGGCCCCAGATCAGGACCGACAGAAGGTAGGTCCTGATCTGGATCCAAACTGTTTGACAATCTGATAGTGTTCCTGAAATAATTTTTTGAAAAAGTTAATTTTGAAAGTCAGCAGACGACAACTAAAGCATGAAAAATTACCCAGCATGTAAAGGCTCAATCCAAATTTTAGGCCTCTGCTGTGTTTGCATGATTGCATGGGTGAAAGTTCAAGATTTCCAAAATCCTGAACTTTAGAAATTCCTATTTTACAACTTGCAGGATGCCTACAAAAATGAATAATTTCAAGTTTAAATGATTAATTGTGTTGAGATCACCTGCACACTAATCAGAGAAGCTATCAAAATCTGCATAATTCAGCATTTTCCATAGAAAGTCAGCCTCAAAATCCTGAATTCAGGATTGATCCTGAAAACTTTCACCCATGTGTTTGTAGAAGTTCCAAAATCTCATGAACTGGCTAATTTACTTCTGATCAAAGCCAATGTGAGCCACCTAACTGGCTTCAAGGTTATAAAACCTTTTTCATGCTCAACTCAACTGAGCATGAAATTCATAATGCTCATAAATGTTAAAATGCCATCTAACATGAGAGTTTGAAAGCAAGTAAGCTCTGTTTTTCAGCATTTTAGTTTTTATGAGCAGTTGTAACTTGAAATTTCATACTCAGATGATTTGAGCATGAAAAGTTTTATAACCTCAGAGCCTGGTCTTTTATTCAATTTCACATGCAATACACTGCATATATCACACAAATGAAACAAATACACAGTTTCATACACATGCATAAATATGTAAGGATATCATAATGACTAGCATTTTTGACAGTTGTATTGAGCATGCAATTGGCTTACACAGGAAACCATCCTCTACACAGGACACCAGCACAATACACATCCAGGCGAGATTCCACAGAATGTGGACCTTATCTTAAAACATTATCAGACTTTAGTTACATCAAACATACCATCTCTATCTCAACACTTGCTCTTGGACGCGAGCTATCTAAAAGCCAGTGCTAATTGTGCAGGATGCTAACTGTGAAATTTCTTATTTATCTATTTATAGCTTATGTTCTAGCTTCATTGGGAAAAACCCAGGCCAGTATTTCAATTGTCTGAAACTAACTGTTAACCATCGAAATTTCATATATTTATTGATTATACGAGGGTTATTGAATTTTGACACTCTTTAATTTTGTCAGGACATTATACCCTCCATGCAAATTGTGGTAAAGTGTCTGTAACATTCATTTTTTATGGTTTACCTTTAAAGGAGTATGGGTTAATTTTGTCGTAACCGGGCTGATGTGTGTTTTTAAAATACACTTAACTATACTTAGATGCAAAAATAAGGGAACCCTTTTACTGGTTTCTTTTTGCATGACAGGATAAGGTGACATTGCCTCTCAATAGTTTGTAAACCTGAACTCAAATATCAGTGCAATTTAACACACCCAATACTGTGTTCAATTACCTCCAGTATGCCCTACAGGTGTTGTGCAGTTTGTGGTCAAATAAAAATACCTCAAAATGAAATGAAAGGGTTCCCTTATTTTTGGTTCTGCATATATTTAGGCCATGGTAAACCTCACCATTACCCTATTGGGCAGGCTGATCTAAACCTGGCCCTGAGGTTATAAAACTATTTTTCCAAGCATGAAATTGATCCGACTCATCAAACAATTGTTGGCACTTTAACATTTATAAGCAGGATAATTACAGCTTCTTCTGAGAGTTTTAAAGCAATAAAAATCCTTATTTTTCAGTATTTTAGTTTTTATGAGCAGTTGAAATTTCAAGCTCAGCTGAGTTAAAAGCATGTAAAGTTTTATAACTGAGTATCCGAGTCGTCCATCAGAAAAACATGTTTGATCACTATCATTTCTTGAAGTCATTTTGTTGCTAAAACGCTTGGAAAAGCTCAATAAAAGATGCGTAGTTTTTAAAAAAATACCTGGCCCCAAGGTTATAAAACTTTTTTCATGCTCAGCTGAGCACGAAATTTATCCTGCAATGCCAACAACTGTTGTCATTTTAACATTTATTAGCATGATAAATACAACATCTGAGAGACTTAAAGCAAGAAACGTCTTTATTTGTCAGTATTTTAATTTTTATGAGCAGTTGAAACTTCATGCTCATTTGAGTTGAGCGTGAAAAAAGTTTATAACCTCGGGATCCTATCTTGAGCACATTTATACTGAGGTCACTAATCTATGTTCACAATTATGCATATTACTGTTGATGGCCACATTTTTTGGGAATGCCCCAAGAATGCATATATTTAAAAGTAAGAAAGATGGCAAAGATCAGGAAACGATACAATCAAGCACCACATCCGACGCAGGACACCACATGTGCATTAAAAGTACATGAATTGACTTCTTAATATGGGCTTGTGCCTATGACAACATGATTGTTAATAGTGTGTGACAAAGCTTTTTATGGAATAATACCGGTACCTTTTCTTGCAACCAGATTGGGATTTCCACTGTTTTTACTCATATGAGAAAATTCTATCTCACATACCTTGTACCAACCCGAGGAAAAGACATAAACAAAAATGGGGTATTTAATGGTAAGCAAGACAAAGAATAAATAATTCATGTAGTGAGGATGGGATAGAAAAATCTGTCCCTAGCGGTCTCCATTTGTCATCACTCAGCCAGCCTTGTGATGCCAAACGGTGATCCTCACGACATATTTTTCTATCCAACCCTCACACTCATGAAAGATTTTTATTAGGCTGTAAAAAAGACTTGATCAAATTTCATAATTTTCTTGAGGAGATAAGGAGTAAAATGGTAAGTATTTTTACTACTGGGTTTTGTTTGATTTGACTCTTTACGCCCCAGTTAACAATTTTTCTGTTATGTCGGGATGGGTCCTCCTGGGTTGAACCAGTACTAAGCAAGAATTAATGTTTCTTGCTCAAGGACACAACATAGTGACGCTGGTGAGCTACTGGGTTTTGTGAAATAATTTTTAAAAAACTAAGACCATCCATTTGATCAAAACCCCAAAATAAAAGGAGTTCTAGTGATAAGGCGTGTATTTTCCCTAGTTGACATGATTACAAACAACAAATTTTCAAATTGCCCTAATATTTTTAAAATTGGTGTAGTTCGGCAGTAAAATATACATAGTAAGCAACAAAATATGTTTCAAAGCGATTCACCATCTACAATACCATGAAAATGTGCACTTTCATTTCACCCCTCATTTTACGTCTTTATACTACTAGTAGGTGAAATTTAGATCAGACTTTGAGTAAATGCATTGATAGTTTCAAAAAAGTAAAAGTGCTAAAAAGTTATGGATAGGAGTGCTCTACCTTACCAAGGAATGCTCTACCTTACCAAAACCTTACCGCATTCCTTCTGCGCATGCATACGAAATATACCTAAAAGTGTGACGTTTGTCATTGGAAAGATGAAACTGGTGTATTTCAGTTTGTTTTTAGATGCTTTCCCTCCTAGACCCAAGATGCCCTTTGGACAACGACATGTTGCTATAAACATTTACAACATATGTAAAGGACATCTTGGGTCTAGGGGCGGGGGGAAGCATCTAAAATAAACTGAAAGACACCAGTTTCATCTTTCCAATGACAAATGTCACAATTTTAGATGCATTTCGTATGCATGCGCAGAAGGAATACGGTAAGGTTTTGGAAATGAAGAGCACTTATATCCTTAGCATTTTAGCACTTTTATTTTTTTTATAACTAGCAATGCATTTACTCAAAGTCTGGTCTAAATGACACCCAGTATAGCAGATGCCAACCCTAATTGTCGCTCATCAGGAATATGAAAGACATTTTTCAGGAATCTGGGGACATTTTCAGGAATACCAAATATTTTACCAATAAAATGTTGTATTGTTACAAAATGCACTTACACAAGACAAGCTTCAATATCTCCTAGCATGGTAGGCCCTCATCCTCCCTCCCAAAAGCATAGCTGACAGCTTTACTTCATGTTTATTTTCTACTTTCATTTCAACGTTTTTTTTTGTCGAGACATGACAGCGACAGTTATCCCGAAATCATGCGAGATGGAAAAGTCTGTCTTACAAACTTCACAGAATGCGTAATTATCTCCTATCTTTGACGGCTTTAGTACTTGCCAGAGATTTGTGTATTCAGGGATGAACTTTTGCAACGTTCTACGCTTTTTTGCTGGGGAAGCCATTTTTTCAAACAATGAGTTGGGTTCTCAGTCTGGCAGCTTTTTACCAGATACGGAGTACTTTTTCCAAGAAAGAACAACGCACAAACCAGTCAGTTCTTTACTACAGTTGTTCAGGTATAATAATCAACGGCAACGGAAAATGTCCTTAAAACCGGTGTACAGGTAAGAATAACATCCTTTATTTTATCTGGTACCATTTTTGCTTGTAAAATCGTTATTTTGCAGAATTTTGACGTCCAAAATCGTAATGCGGAAATCGGCTTTGAAAAACGGAATGATTCCGCAAAAATCGGAATGGTTGGCATCTCTGGTATAGAGACGTAAAATGAGGGGTGGGAGTAGAAAGTGCACATTTTAACGGTATTGTAAATGGTGAATCGCTTCGAAACGTATTTTGTTGCCTATTATGCATATTTTACTGCCAAACTACACCAATTTTAAAAACATTAGGGCAATTTGAAAATTTGGTGTTTGTAATCATGTCAAATAGGGAAAATATACCCCTTATCGCTAGAACTCCTTGATCTGTTGGTATTGGAAACAAAAGTTTTTATTCATCTTTGTTAAAATGTTGCCAAGAATGAATAAATATGATCTCTATTATTATTAGGTACAGTAAAACCTGTCTTAAGCAGCCACTCAAAAAAAAGACCAAAAACTGTTTTTCAAGACCGATGGTTGCTTAATGCAGATAAAAAGTATTGCAGAATGCTCCAAGAGAGCATTCTGCAATACTTTTGACCTGCATTAAGCAACCATCTGTCTTTAAGATCTTTGTTTTGTCTATTTTTGAGTGGCCGCTCAAGACAGGTTTTTACTGTACCGTCAAAAAGGTATACCTGATTTTTGTACAATTTTACTTACTTCTGAGTACATATATACAAAATCCAATACTTATTGTTTATTTGTAGCAGAAAAATAATGCCCATTGTTGGCAATTTGTGGCTTTCATAGTTGACGGGTAAAATTTTCATTATTCAACAATTTAAAACGTCATAATTACATATTCACAGAAAAATGAGTGTCATTTCTTACAGAAAATAAGATTAATATTCACAATTTTATTCACAACATTGTTTATCTTGAGCTACTTAATCATAATGAACCAAAAACAAGTGCAGCAGACAACAAATGAGCCAGTGCATGAAATTTCCAACAATATGGTATGTGCGACCAGCAAAGCCTCAGATCAGCCTGTCCATACGCGCAGTCTGATCAGAGCCTTTGCTAGTCACTAAAGTATTTTATGATTGCTAAGCTACTGACTGAACACCATTTGGAGTTTCTAAGCTTAAAAGAAGGCTGCAGAGGCTCTTCCGAGTCTACACTTGTCATAATGTCAAATTGTTGGAAATCTCATGCAGTGGCTCAAATTTTGTCATATCATTCTTGAGTTTTAGGGCAATAAGGCTTGAAATTTCATGTGAATCATCTGAAATATCAAGCCATATTTGTTTTTACAGAAAAGTGACAAAATTTGAAAATGTCGCCTTTATGAACTTAATCATGTAGGTGAAGGTATTCCTTAGCAACCATACAATGGTCGGTCGCTGATGTTATAGTCACAAGTACACAACTCTAAAGTAGCTTTGGAAATTAACCGTTTTCATTCTGAATATCGATATAAACAGGTACTTTGGCAAACAGTGAAGACTCAGATGAAATGCTGCTTAATTTTATCAGGGTCTGCACTCTTTACTATCATGATAAAAACAATCTTTAGGGACATAAATTATCATAATTTAGAAATTTTGACCTGTGACCCCTTAAAACATTATATGAACTATACCATACTTATTGTAACAATATGTTTGGGAAAATTCATCCTATTAAAAAATATTAAGCTACTGCATGACAAAACCAATGAAAAAGACCTGTTAACCCATTGGAGACGATAAGCTTGGGCAACAATCATTCTTGCACACCAGATTAAGATTTCTGCTGTCTTACCTATACATGGGTGAAAGTTCAAAATTTCCAAAATCCTGAACTTTAGAAATTAAAATTTTAAAACTTGCAGATTGCCTACAAAAATGAATAGTTTCATGTTTAAATGGTTAATTATGTTTGGATCATCTGAAAACTAATCAGATAAGCTCTCAAAAGCTCCCTAATTCAGCATTTTGAGGCTGACTTTCTATGGAAAGTCAGCTTTAAAATCCTGAAATTCAGGATTAATCCTGAAAACTTTCACCCATGCCTATATGAGAAAATTCTATCTCACATACCTTGTACCTACCCATGGGAAGGATAAAAGTCGAACAGCCGAATTCGGAAGACATGTGAAGTCATTGTTATCTTAAAGTGACGTCAGCATGTTATGTCCCATCTCAGCCTATACAGGAACTTCTAGGATTGTTTTTTAAATATGAAAATTAGGTATTAAATAGTGAGCAAGAAAAAGAATCCATTATTTTTGTGAGGAAAATCCATCCCCTCGTGATCACTGTTTGTTATCACTCTGCACCTTGTGATCCCAAATGGTAATCCTCAGGATGGATTATTTTATCCCACCCTCACACTCATGATGGATTCTTATCTTCTTATCTCTTTTTATACTGGATACCTATGAAGGATTCTGTGACAAACAGTGAAGATCCAGAAAAAATGGGCGCATAAGCAGCATTTAATCAGGGTCTGCACTGTTTGCAAAAATAAAAAACAACATTCAGGGACAGAAATACATCATAACTTAGAAATTAAAACATGTGACCTATTATAAGAACTGTGGATCCTAATCGGATGGCTTCATCAGAAGTTAGCTAACCGGGATCAATAGTATTTTCAATACAAGATAAATCCGGGTCAGAAGAACAATGGTTTATTTGAGCCAAGTCACAAGGTCTTGGTACTTATCGCACATGCAAAAAGTTACACTTTAAATATGCATGTGCAGCTACCTAGTGAGACTAGAGGCCTTATATTCCGCATGAGCCTTCATCTTCCTGTCACAGAGGGATTTTTTGGGGCAATTTTGGGAAGGGGCCCTAGGGCCTTTCAGATTGGGAAAATTAGCGTGGTAAACCCCTTAATTGGGAAATTTGTTATAATGCACGATTAAGTCATTTTTGGTCAATAAAAAAACAAATTAGCTATTACTCGTACTATTGGCATTAAATTGAAGGAGAATGTTACCATGTAGCTTGTGTGTTGACTGAATGAAAATCCCAATATTCAAATCCAAAAATTTTCTTTTGAGGATTGGGATTTTTTTTTTTTTTAAATTTTGAAAAAAGGCACCTAAATTCCATTGGGAATTTTGGCCTCTGAGGACACCAAAAATATCCCTGGTGTGCCAGCAGGGTAGGCTCTGGAGAGACTGTACAATCTCACCCCAGCTTTCGCTACTCGTACATGCAATAAGTAAAAAATCTCATGAACTGGCCTATTTGTTCGTTCTAGGAAGTTTGAGATTGGAAGATTTTGAGAGCAACATTTTGATTCCATAATTGATTTGTTCTTTATATGAAACCTTCTCTGTTGGGTGTAGGAAGAATGGTTAAAACGATTCTCATAAGAATTCCTCTCATACTCATTTTAACATTTTCAGACTTCATGACTGGCTTGTAGCTATTGACCTATTCTTAACTCTTTCTTTGCTAGCAGTAACTTTGTTTGCTGATAACCTTAGAAAACAGTTTGGATCCAGATCAGGACCGATAGAATGTAGGTCCTGATCTGGATCCAAACCTTTTGACACTCTGATAATGTTCCTGAAATAATTTTCTGAAAAAACTTAATTTTGAAAAAAGTCAGCAGACAACAACAAAAGCATGAAAGATTACCCAGCATGCAAAGAGTAAAGAAAACCTGTTTGCTGTATGTGAACAACAAAGAAGCAGACCAACCTGCCCATATGTGCAGTCTGATAAGCACCATTTGTTATTTGCTGTTTAGATAGCATAAAAGCTGCAAATGCTTAATCCAATTTTTCATTTCTGAGCTAGTCTCTGTAGCTGAGCTGGCTGGTTTGTATTTAACCTTGACTGAAACACTGAGGACATGGTTTCTTGCAACAAAGCTCGATTATCAATTTTTACATGCTGGGAAATTTTTAATGATTTATTGTCGTCTGCTGATTTATTTCAAAATTAACATTTTCGAAAAAAATTCATTCAGGATCACCATAAGAGTGTCAAACAATTTGGATCCTGATCAGGCCCGACATTTTGTCAGGCCTGATCTGGGTCCAATCTGTTTGCAAAAATGATCAGCAGACAACAGTGGCAGGTAAAGAGTTAACCCTTAAAACGCCAATCACAACAAAATTTGTCTGCTTTTGTCGTCTGCTGAAATGTTTTAGAAGCCTTTTCAACACACAGTGTAGACTCAGATCAGACTGCTCCTATAGGAGCAGTCTGATCTGGGTCCACACTGTTAGTCTCTATACTTGGCTTTATTAAATTAAGTTAGCAAATATTTGCAGCAGACAACAAATGCAGACCGAATTTTTCGAATGATTTTTTGCTGGCGTTAAAACAGTGTTCCTAGTGTTCCTAGTTTCATCTGTAGAGTCTTGCAAAGTCTCTTAAAGCATTACTAACTTCAGTCATTTTCTCTGCACTTGTGACAGCTTTATGAAAGTCTGTGAGTTGTTTATGAGTAGCTGTCACGGCACCACCGGAATTCTCTGTTGGCAAGGCTTTTAAAACGGCTTCTAACCAATGACAGAAAGTCTGAAAAATAAACATACATGGGTGAAAGTTAAAAATTTCCAAAATCCTGAACTTTCTAAACTCTAACCTTAAAACTTGCTGTAGGCCCACTAACTATTCACAATTCAAATTTAAATGGTTAATATGTCTTTAGACAGACTGTATATAAATAAGAAAACCTATTAAAATCTCCCTAATTCAGAATTATGAGGCTGACTTTCTAAAGAAATTCAGCCTCAAAATCCTGAATTCAGGAATAATCCTAAAAACTTTCTCCCATGAACATAATGACTGCAAATTATGGCCATTTTCGCTTACAAGAACATTTGGATTTGACACCTTGGGAGTTCCAAAAGCATTGTGACCTTCCCAATATCAACTCCTATACAAAGTTTAAAGCAAATCGGTTAACCCTTAAAGTGCCACCTATAATTTGCAGCAGAAGACAATTTAATTCAAATATTAAAAATTTTGTTGCTTTCTAAAAAATAACAAATATCATACCTTATTTTTTCTGAAAATTAGGAAAAATTTTGCAAAGTTTGTCGTCTGCAGCAGTCGGGATTGGCGTTGTAAGGGTTAAAATGCTCTAGGTAGAGAGTGGAATCAAAGATCTAATGAACAAAAAGACACTGAAAATGTATTTTTGATGTTATCAAATCAGATGTTGCATGACATTGGTAAGTGCATTTGTTTGTTTGATTTGATTCTTTACGTCCCAGTCAACAATATTTCAGTTATGTCGGGACAGGTCTTCCTGTGTTGAACCAGTACTTAGCAATGATAAATGTGCATGCTCAAGAACACAACACAGTGAAGCGGATGAAACTCGAACCTGTGGCCCCGGTCTCGAGTCAAGTACTCTACCACCTAGTCACTATGATCCCTATTTGATCCCAATGCACATATAGGTGCAAAGAAAATGGTATTAAAATATTTAAGGTAACTACTGTGAAAACTTGAGCAATTTAACCCTTTGTATACAAACGACTCCAAAATGCATACTTTGGCAAACAGTGAAGACACAGATGAATTGCTGCATCATGTGGCATCACATCAGGGTATACACTTATAGCTAAGATAGATGCTAAATAAAAACAATTTTAACAAAAAGAAATACAGTTTTCATTTGAAATCATAACCTGTGACCCCTCAGTATATACAATGGACAATCCCAAGTTAATTGTATCAAACCAGGAGGAAGAATCCATTAGTACATAAAGGGTTTAACAGATTGAGAAAGAATACTTACCGGCCTGTCAAGAGCCATAATCTCATAGACAACTTCACCCAGATCTATAGCCATATACGTAGGTAGACAGAAAAACTTCAGCAATTTAAACAAATGGACTTACCGGCCTGTCAAGAGCCATAATCTCATAGACAACTTCACCCAGATCTATAGCCATATACGTAGGTAGACAGAAAAACTTGAGCTATTTAAACAAATGGACTTACCGGCCTGTCAAGAGCCATAATCTCATAGACAACTTCACCCAGATCTATAGCCATATACGTAGGTAGACAGAAAAACTTCAGCAATTTAAACAAATGGACTTACCGGCCTGTCAAGAGCCATAATCTCATAGACAACTTCACCCAGATCTATAGCCATATACGTAGGTAGACAGAAAAACTTGAGCTATTTAAACAAATGGACTTACCGGCCTGTCAAGAGCCATGATCTCATAGACAACTTCACCCAGATCTATAGCCATATACGTAGGTAGACAGAAAAACTTGAGCTATTTAAACAAATGGACTTACCGGCCTGTCAAGAGCCATGATCTCATAGACAACTTCACCCAGATCTATAGCCATATACGTAGGTAGACAGGAAAACTTGAGCTATTTAAACAAATGGACTTACCAGCCTGTCAAGAGCCATGATCTCATAGACAACTTCACCCAGATCTATAGCCATATACGTAGGTAGACAGAAAAACTTGAGCTATTTAAACAAATGGACTTACCGGCCTGTCAAGAGCCATGATCTCATAGACAACTTCACCCAGATCTATAGCCATATACGTAGGTAGACAGAAAAACTTGAGCTATTTAAACAAATGGACTTACCGGCCTGTCAAGAGCCATGATCTCATAGACAACTTCACCCAGATCTATAGCCATATACGTAGGTAGACAGGAAAACTTCAGCAATTTAAACAAATGGACTTACCGGCCTGTCAAGAGCCATGATCTCATAGACAACTTCACCCAGATCTATAGCCATATACGTAGGTAGACAGAAAAACTTCAGCAATTTAAACAAATGGACTTACCGGCCTGTCAAGAGCCATGATCTCATAGACAACTTCACCCAGATCTATAGCCATATACGTAGGTAGACAGAAAAACTTGAGCTATTTAAACAAATGGACTTACCGGCCTGTCAAGAGCCATGATCTCATAGACAACTTCACCCAGATCTATAGCCATATACGTAGGTAGACAGAAAACACAAGAATGGATAAGGGAGTGAACTAAGGCCTGGCCATGTTCATGTAATAGACCCTTTACTGAATTACTCCTCGACTCAAAGTCATCTTTTTCCTGAAATAGAAATAATAATCAATAACAAATGAATCCAGGCCCCGAGGTTATAAAACTTTTTCATGCTCAACTCAACTGAGAAAGAAACATCAATAACTCACAGCAACTAAAATGCTGAAAAATATACTGAACAAAAGAGAAATCGCTACACTTGAATTGTTTGCCATTTATACACAAAAATAGAGTTGTCAATTATGCATTATCTTTTGTCCAATACTTTGTCACAAAAATAAAATATTGTAGCGTAGCGCTTTCACTTTTGCTCAGTATATATAATTTTTTTGCTTCTTTCAGTTAAACAGGAAAGGGTTTCCTGGGTTGAACCAGTACTAAGCTAGGATAAATGTGTCTTGCTCAAGGACCACAACGCAGTGACGCCAGTGAGGCTCAAACTCGCAGCCCCTCAGTCTCGAGTCAAGCACTCTATCACTGAGCCATTGCTTCCTGCTAGTTGTTTATATCATGCTCATAAATGTGATGCAAATTTCAATGTTATGTAAGGCTGCGTTTCATCACACTTTGCTAAGATAAAAAACTATCTTCAGGGACAGATATACAACATTTTATAGAAATTTTAACTGAAAACCCCTTCAAATACAAAATGGACAATTACATACTTACTGTATCAATATGTATGGTATAATCCACCTGAATGAAAAGGGTTAACAGGTTTTTATGCCTCAGGCAAGATGATGTTCTGACTACCCACCTCATATTTAGCAGTCATATGTCTAACAAGAAAAATCAGATTACCCAAAAGTTTACCCTTAAAGTGCCGATCGCAACAAAAGTCGTCTGCTTTTCTTGTCTGCTGAAATGCTTAAGAAGCCTCTATGACAAACAGTGTGGACCCAGATCAGACTGCTCCTATAGGAGTAGTCTGATATGGGTCCACCCAGTTTGCTTCTATACTTAAATTTGTCAGTAATATTAGGCAATTATTTGCAGCAGACGACTTCAGCAGATTATTTTTCAGATGCATTTTTACTTGGCGCTATAAGGGTTAAGGTAAATATCACTGAAGCTTGAAAATCAATTAGTTAAGTTGATGCTTAAAGTCCCTGCCAACTTTTTCCCCCCGTCATGTTCTGAGGTTGAACCAGTACTAAGCAGTGAAGATAAAGTATCACAACATAGCACTTCTAGTGAGGAGTTACAAAAGCTTATTTGGACAGTACTTATGCTTTCGGTACTTATCACATATGCGCAAAAGCCTCCAATAACACCTTTGCTGATGTATCCAGTGGGGCTAAAGGTCTAAATATTGGTCCAAGTCTTCATCTATATCCATACTATGTGTATGTGACACAGATTCAGATAGGCAAACATTTCAGCGTAAAATTGTAAATATTTTCTAACCCATCAATATTAACATATGTTTTGGGTACTCAAAAGAACCGTCTCATTGAGACGGTTCTTTTGATTACCCACAACATATGTTTTGGTTGAGAAATAAGAAAAATTATTTTCAAATACACACTCTTATCTGGAGGTCTGTATGTGACCAGAAAAGGCACTGGTGAGTCTGCAGATATGCACAGACTCACCTGAGCCTGTGTTGCTCAATAATGAGATAAGTATCAAAATCTCATGCCCTTGCTAATTTATTGAGTGATTAACCCTTAATGCGCCAATCGCAACAAAAGTCCTCTGCTTTTCTAGTCTGCTGAAATGTTTAAGAAGCCTCTATGGCAAACAGTGTGAACCCAGATCGGACTGCTCCTATAGGAGCAGTCTGATCTGTGTCCACGCTGTTTGCTTCTCTACTTAATTCGTCAGTAATGCTAGGCAATTATTTGCAGCAGACAACCTCAGCAGATGACATTACCAGATGCATTTTTTTCTTGGGGCTTTAAGGGTTAATCTGTTTCCTGTCAATAAAAGAGCGATAAAGACAGTACAATTGATAACTTACATCTTTTGATGAGCCAGCTCTTATAAACTCCGTTATAAACTTCATAACAGAAGAATTAGCATCTTTGTGATCCAAAGAGCAGGCTGCTATTGCACAACACAGGATAGGTTTAATGACAGAAGACTGGAGGAAAAATAATGGCGATCGCTGTATAAACCTGAAAAAAAAACATAGGTAGGTTTTGAAAAAGTATGAGTTGGAAAATATATTTGTTTTGTTATCTTAATAAATTGATTAAACTTACATCAAAGGTCCAGATAAGGATAGTTTGTGCACCTAAAATTGCATATATTTCCTTACCAAGGAATTTAAACATGTGTTTTGTGTGCTCAAAAGAACCGTCTCATTGAGACGGTTCTTTTGAGTACCCACAACATATGTTTTGGTTGAGAAATAAGAAAATAATTTTCAAGTAAGCACTCTTTTCTGGAGGCCTGTTACATTTTATCTCTTTTCCTCAACTTGTCTAATGAATTCAATAATAAGGGCTTTTTCCAGCAATTGGGGAAAATGCCCTTGGCCAAAATTGGGAAAAAATGATCAACTTAACATCAAAACTGGAGAAATTAACGACATAGAACATAACAAGGGGAGCAAAATATATCCTCAAAATCAAGTTATTTTAGATTGTATTATGCCAAGCATACTACTTAAGCACAAGTGTTTAAGTATCATTCTGATATGGGTAAGTGTTTCCCATGAGTAGTAGTGGTCTCTTTTTTTTATACTTTTCTTAATTGGGAAAAATAGACATGGTATTGGGGGAAAAAATTGGCTATTTTTGAATGGGAATAGGACCGGAAATTCGGCCCCTAGAGAAAGGCAGAAAATCCCCTGATGATACATGAGCATGTAAGATCCTCATTTAACTTTGTATGGTGTACTTTTAATTTTCACTGCATCTAATTTCAATACATATTTGCAGAAGTGTTTTCAATTTCTTTGAATTCCTTTATTCATGATCGATGACATGTGCAGAACGAGCATCTCATATTGATCTCGTACCTTTAGACAGATAAAGTGCAGGGTTCATACAGGCAAGTTTTAGTATAATTCAAGGTTTTTTAAAGGACTGCTAAAGACTATCCAACAGTTTTCAAGGACTAAAAGTTTCTGAAAAATCCTGATTTAAATGTTAAAATTCTACTTCAGAAAAGCTAGACTGAGATAATGGAGAAATTAGTACTAGAAAATGAGTATAAAATTGCTGTGCCTTATTTGGTGCAGCATTTGCTGCACCACATAAAGGCACAACACTTATATACTGATTTAGATCTCTATCAACAGTGTTAATTCCTATAGAAAATAGAAGAATTCAAGGACTTTTTAAGGCCTTAGAGAGATTTTCCAGCACTTTTCAAGGCATACTTAATTTTCAAGTTTTAAAAAAAGCCCTCTATATTCAAGTAAATGGTCAATTGCCCAAATTCAAGTAATTTTCAAAATTTCAAAAATCCTGAACTTTCAAAATTCAAATCTTAAAACTTGCTGTATGCCTACAAAGTGTTAACAATTTCAAGTTTAAATGGTCAATTGCCCAAAGATGAACTGAAAATAAATCAGAAAAGCTATTTTATCTGTGGAAAGTCAGCCTCAAAATCCTGAATTCAGAAATAATCCCTGAAGTGGAACAATGTAAACATGAAGAATTCTAAAACAGTTTACCTTAAACTTAGCCTGAATAGATCATCAACAGTATCCGGATGATTTCTCAGACCATTATGCTCTTCCAGAAGCTTGAATGTAGGCCCACAGAATGCTTGTAACATATCCAGCAAGCCTTTGATACACTCCGGATCTCCTCCATACTCATCCACCAATATACTACCCAGGTAGAGAAAACATGAGTGAGGATGTACCTGGTATAAGCTCACCATCTGAAATATTAACAATTATTGAATAAAATACGCACTGCTGGCTTTTAACAATATAGGGATCAAACATGCTTTTCTAAGCATTAGCATCTGCTGGACCCCGAGGGTGGTGTTGAAACCCAAGCCTGAAAGGCGAGGGTTTTAACTACCCCAAAGGGGTCTAGCAGATGTTGGTGTATCAGAAAAACATGTTTGATCGTTATTATTGCATTAAGTCATTTTGTCACTTGAAAACTTTGGAAAAACGCTTCGAAAAGTTCATTTTTGTTTTACTATAATGTCGCACAAAAGCATGAAGGATTCGTAGGTTTTGAAAACGCCTGTTCTAAAGCAAAGACTTACGTCATCACCTGTCATTAAATTACATTCATTCTATGCACGTTACTGTTGATGATGTCAATTTTTGTGACAGCCTAGAATGTGTGTATGCAAAGTACTAAAGCCGTGCATCAATAGCAAGTGATTTTGTTTGATTTGATTCTTTACGTCCCATCAACAATCTTTCAGTTAAACAGGGACGGGTCTTCTTAAGTTGAACCAGTACTAACCTAGGATAAATGTGTCTTGCTCAAGGACCACAACGCAGTGACGCCGGTGAGGCTCGAACCCACCGCCTCTCGGGTTCAAGCCTCACTGGCGTCACTGTGTTGTGGTTGTGCATAAGAACTAAAACACTACCTGTGTAACTAACGAAGTAAGTAAAGGGAGAACTTTGCCCAGAAAAATCCCTAAACATCTGACTGCGAATCTGATACATCAACAGCATCATTCACTGTGCTAATTATGAGTTCACTATAGGATATGCATAAGAACTAATACACTACCTGTGTAACTAACGGAGTAAGTAAAGGGAGAGAACTTTTCCCTAAACATCTGACTGCGAATCTGATACATCGACAGCATCGTTCAACAATTCTGTTATCAGCTTGGTATTTACTACAGGCTTCTGACAATACTGGCCATAACTGGAAAATAAATCAAACAAATAAGGAATTAATATAAAAGTGGTAGTAATCAGGTATGCATAAACGAGGTAATACTTTAAATGTGCACAACTTTTTATCCAGTAAGGCTGGATTATGCATAGGTCCAGTACAGCAAATTTCTTTAAGCGTAAAATTGTGCTTAATTTCTTACCCATCAGTCCTCCTTGCTTCTCTTTCACAAGATTAATTGTGGAGCAGTGTCTATTGAAAAAGACAAGTATATGACCCCTGCTCACAGTTTGAAAAACTACCAGGTCATCACATATTGCTCAATACCGCAGACACCAGACATACAGTGATGCCCTGAAGGATTCCTTTTTTCCCCCGAACTATTCCACATTAGAATAGTCTGTCTCCTGTGGACAATACCCAATCCACAGAGGAGTTTAGGGCACTCCTTATTTAAACAAAAATTCAGCCAAACGTTTTTTTTTATTTTTTAATCAAAATTTCAAAATTAGCACTCCCTGGCGTAATGCTCAAGTATGAGCAAGGCCAGTATAGAAAGATAGATAGTTTAAACATGTGTTTTTGGTGCTCAAAAGAACCTTATCATGGAGAAGGTTCTTTTGAGTACCTACAACATATGTTTTGGTTGAGAAATAAGAAAAATAATTTTCTGCTACACACTCTTATCTGGGGGCCTGATTATGTAGAGTTTGGTCTTAACATTCACCTTTTTCCATATTTTATGTGCGTGGGGAGAAATTACTTCTGTTTTATGGTATGAAAAACATTTCAGACCTCCACTGATAGTTGCCATACTGTGGTACTCAAGTATCATGGGTGAAAGTTCAAAATTTCCAAAATCCTTAACTTTTGAAAATCAAAACTTAAAACTTGCACAATGCCTGAATATCAACAATTTCAAAATTTGAATGGTCAATTGTCTTTAGATACAAATCTTAAATCATATCAAAGAAGCCATTAGAATCTGCCTAATTCAGGATTATGAGGCCGACTTTCTGTGGACTTTCTATGGAAAGTTGGCCTCAAAATTCCGAATTCAGGAATAATCCTGAAAACTTTCCTGAAAAAGATTTTGGCAACGCTATGTAATGCCATCCTTAATAACGTCGCCTATATATAGCAAAATCTTAGCATTCTTCACACGAAAAAACATGATTTAAATGTAGTTTTAGGGTCATATGATGAATAAAATCTAACATTCATGCTCATGTATTATTAAATTTATTAAACTCGTTGCTAAAAGAGGTAAAATGCTCGGCAAGCCTCACATTTTATCTCTTTCCTCAACTTGTTTAATAAATTCAATAAAACATGAGCACTCATGTTTGATTTGATTCTTTACGTCCCACGGTCCACGTCAACAATCATTCAATTATGTCTGGACGGGTCTTCCTGGGTTGAACTGGTACTAAGCAAGGGTTAACATGTCTTCTTCAAGAACACAACACAGTGACACCGATGAAGCTCAAATCCACAGCCCTTCGGTCTCAAGTCAAGCACTCTACCACTGTACAGAGCTTCAGTAACTCACCTCTTGTATCACAGTTTGACATGGATGTATTTGTCCATTATATATTGTTGGTATTGTGTGTCTGAAAAAAAATGAGAAAATAACTGGCCCCGAGGTTATATACTCAAACTCCATATTCTCACGGCATACTTATTCTCAAGGTAAACCATTATTCCAGTATAAATGAATCACACTGCCATTTATCAGTATTTTACATATGCAAACAAGTGAACTGAAGGCTACAAACCACTCACAGTATAGAAACTTCAAAAATGTTAAAGTTGTGAATGAAATTTTTTTTTATCACTTTAACAATGCAAATGTCATCTGCCTTCCTACCCATGTCATGTAAATTCCATATTTTTTCGAAATATTTTTAGTTTATCCCAGCAGCTTTGACAGCTCAAAGCCAATTACATATTGATTTTCATGAATTTGAAGAAAATAATACATGACCAGGTCAGGAACTTCCTGCAAACCCAAAATAAACTATTTACTGTGAGAATATGAAGTCCCCATTCAATATGGCTGCTGTGTGGGGGTCGTAATTACATTGGAAGCCAGATAGAAATTCTAGGCTATAACTGGCAAAAGATGATATGTATTGAATGACTGGATAATAGGCTAACAAATTTTATTGTTGATTTGATTGTATCTCCATTAAGAATATAAATATTGATCACTGAACTGTTAGTACCGTGAGAATATGGTGGACCAGGCCAAAACTTTTTTCATATTCAACTCAGCTGAGCACAAAATTTATCCAGCTCATAACAGTTAAAATGCCAACAATTGTTGGCATTTTAACATTTATTAGCATGATAAATAGAGCATCTGAGAGACTTAAAGCAAGAAACCTCTTTATTTGTCGGTATTTTAGTTTTTTATGAGCGGTTGAAATTTCATGCTCAGTTCAGTTGAGCATAAAAAAGGTTGCATAACCTCGGGGCCTGATTGAATTATTTTACAATTTACAACAATTTAGGCCATATTCAAACAATATTTGGTGTACTGCTTCCTACTTGGAGGTTTTAGTGTTGGGTAGGAAGGTAGCACTTTTTTCCCAAAATGATCAAGTTAACTTGGATACTTTAAAACATTCTATAACCAAACACTTTCAGAAAAGATTAAGAAATCAAACAAACTATTGTCTGCTGCTTTATATAGATGCTTTAAGAGCCATAAGTATGAACAACATAAACTGTTGAATGTTTCTGACAAATGAGCCACGACATGAGATTTCCATCAATGTGGTATGTGTGACCAGCAAAGCCTCAGATCAGCCTGCGCATATGCGCAGTATGACCAGAGCCTTTGTTAGTTGCTTGAATATTCTGAGTGTTAAGTTACTGACTGAACATCATTTGGAGTTAATACGCTTAAAAGGAGGCTGCACTGGCTCCTAAGAGTCTACACTTGTCAAAATGCCACATTGTTGAAATTCACATGTCACAGCTCAAATTATTACAAATATTTAGGGTCTTCTGCACACAAAAGTTCATTACCTAAAAATTGCTGCTAATCTATCTAACCAAACAGTAGGATCTGCGGAACTTCCTTGTTTGGGAGCCGGGGTCTCCTCTGCAACAAGCTAAAAGAAAAATATTGATAGAAGGGCTCATAATCAGGAGTAACGAAAAAATAATGGTCCCAAATAACCAAACTTTTTATGCGTAAAGTTGTAAATATTTTCTTGTTCATTAGTTTGAACTTATGTTTTTGGTGCTTAAAAGAACCGTCTCATTGAGCTGGTTTGTTTGAGTACCCACAAAATAAGTTTTGGTTGAGAACTAATGATTTTAATTTTTTAATTAAGCACTCTTACTTGAAGGCCTGAAAATAAAAGCAAAATCTAAATTTTACAAGAAAAATTTAACTCTATATGCAGGCCTCCAGATAAGAGTGTGTATGTGAAAACTATTTTCGACATTTCACATCCAAAACATATGTTGTGGGTACTCATAAGAAACGTTTCAATGAGATGGTTCTTGTGAGTACCAAAAACACATGTTTAAATTGATAAGAAAATAATTACAATTTTACGCTCATGAAATTCCAAGTAGAAATGATTTACTTTAACCCTTTATATACTAAAATATTGTTCCATTTGGTCTGATACTGTTTACAACAAACATGGGAAGAAGGTTCAATGCATATAATTAAGGGGTCACAGGTTAGAAATTCCAAACTAAGATGTACTTAATTCTCTGAAGATTGTTTTTATCTTTGCAAACAGTACAAACCCTGATGAAATGCCACATTCTGTGGCATTTAATCTTGATCTTCACCGACCTTTTACTTAGGTATCCGTTTATGAGTTTCCAGTAAGCCAAGGGTTAAAATATTTGGAAAGATAGGCCTGATCAAATAGTGTTAATCTAGATTAAAACAGTGTTTTCAGAGGAAAACTATGTCCCCCAACTGTAAACTGAGTGATGCATGCTTACCCAAATTCTGGCCATTACATGTACACTAAAACCTGTCTTAAGCGGCCACTCAAAAATAGACAAAACAAAGGTTTTATTGGCAAACGGTTGCTCAATGAGGGTTAAAAGTATTGCAGAATGCTCTCTTGGAGCATTCTGCAATACTTTTGACCTGCATTAAGCAATAATCGGTATTGAAAACCAATTTTTGGCCTTCTTTTTGAGTGGCCGCTTAAGACAGGTTTTACTGTATATTACACAATATTTAATATTGAATTTCACATACTTTACTTAGTGGGGTAACTTGAAAAGAACACAACTTCTTCATACCATCCCGAAGTTCATCATCAGATAGCCTTGATAATATCGTTGAAACTCCTGTAATTGAGATAAATATGAGAATGGAGACACCTGTCAGCCAACACTTGCCATTTACCACTGATTTTGAAAGAAATATTCCCAAAATACAGGGAAACTCATGTTTAGCAAGCACTTGGCTTAAAGACATATATCACTGTCCAATAGAGATCATTAAAGGATTAAGTGATAAGGGACAGTTTCAATATCTCACCAAACTAATGGGGCCTCAAGAGGGGACTTATCTGTATACAACAAAATTTCATTCACTATGATAAAGATCAATATTTTATCATAAAATACCTAATCCCTTCATGGGACCACTTAATTGCCCCTGTTAGGAAGTCATAATCACCTCATTATGACTGTCCTTTTGATCTGCCCAGTATGACCCTGGAGAGAGTCATAATGAGTGGTACCAGTATTATTAGTCATGATGAGTGGTACCAGTATTATTGCTCAAATTTCTACCTCTTTAAATCTTTGCCTGCTAGTCAGGGATCAAATTTAGCACTTGCTAAGTAGTTTTTTTTCCAAAAAAGCTAGTTGAAAAAATTACTATCACTTGCTATTTTTATTATTTCTCATGATCAGACTCAAGCCTGGTCTTATTTACAGCTCTTCTCTAAAATTCACTTTCCTAACAATTTCAGTTTTTAAATTATGTGTAACGGTAAAGCCTTGACCTGCCAGCCATGACTTTGTCATCAGCTCCTCTGGTTTGCTTATGTTCTTAGGTAGCCTATATTGTAAACAATATGGACCTAGATAAGACTGCTCCCTTGGCAGAACTCTGATCTCACGGTTCATAGTGTTTGCTTTCATGAAAAAATCTAGTTTGAAGTGTATTTGAATATATGCAGCAGACATAAAAAGCAGACATTTTCAAGGCAAAAAAAAGTAGGGGCTGGATAAGGATTAATAACCAAACTGGAGAAAGAACTCCCCAGTATCAGTGTAATAACCTTTTCATATCTTTAACATGCACAGGTCACTTTATTTCCTCCAAATCTAGACTGGCTCCAGTCCTTAACCCTTAATGCGCCAATTGCAACAAGTCGTCTGCTTTTCTCGTCTGCTGAAATGTTTAAGAAGCCTCTATGGCAAACAGTGTGGACCCAGATCAGATTGCTTCTATAGGAGCAGTCTGTTCTGGGTCCACGCCATTTGATTCTATACTTAACTAGTCAGTAATGTTACCCAATTTTTTGCAGCAGACGACTTTTCGAATGCATTTTTTTCTTGGCGCTTTAAGGGTTAAAACATTTTTCATCATTGTGTCATTTCATATATTTGTAGCTAGTCTAACTCTGATTTCATATACTTGTAGCTAGTCTAACTCTGATAGCTCTGTTTTAAAACAGAGCCATCAGAGTTAGACAAGTGCTCCAAGTATATGAAATGACACACTGATGAAAAAATGTTTTAAGAACTGGAGCCAGTCTACTTGAAATCCTGTTGAAAAATTTGCCAAATTACCTTTAAGAAGGCCAATAGCAGCTTCACTTGAGAGATTAAACGTGTCCATGGCTTCAGCTATCTGTATTAGGCCGTGAAAATGTGACTTCATGTGATCCCGACACATTGATGCTATGCTCTGTAGTGCCTGGGCAGACACTGAAGATAGACGAGGCTCTTGTAGTCCTGCCAGCAGGAACTGTAACACCGGGTCTGAAACAATAACAATGAAAATGTGACTTCATGTGATCCCTACACATTGATGCTATGCTCTGTAGTGCCTGGGCAGACACTGAAGATAGACGAGGCTCTTGCAGTCCTGCCAGCAGGAACTGTAACACCGGGTCTGAAACAATAACAATGAAAATGTGACTTCATGTGATCCCGACACATTGATGCTATGCTCTGTAGTGCCTGGGCAGACACTGAAGATAGTAAATTTAGGTAGGGTCGGGTTACCCTAAATACAGGTATTTTTTTATTTTGCCCTATTCATCTTTATCATATGACATTAAAATTACTTTGAAATTGCATTTTTAGCCTGAAAATGTCAAGATTTTGTCATGATGTATGCAACTTTGTTATGGACATCATAACATAACAAACTACTTTAATACATGTCATTACATCACTCCCAGATCTCAGACATGATGTCATGTGCTAAATGTTTTTATAGTATTTTCGTGTAAAAATCTTAAATAATGCTGTGGCCCCTTTCCGCTTGTAAGTGCCCATCCATTTCGTGGTTACCGACGAAGTTCTCAAATTTCAAACACTAGTCCCCAGCCAAAAAGGTCTAAAAAAAAAACCAGTGCACTCCCAGATCAGACTTCTTCTGAAGAAGCTGTCTGATCAGGGTATTCCCTGTTTGCTATTCTGACAAGCATTTAGTGACTTCCAGCTCTGATAACCAACATTTTATATGAGAACAGAAAGAGAAAAAAGTTTGTAATTTTAGAACGTTTACCGTAATTTCAAACATTACAAATCTAAAGTCTCTAAAAAGTATTTACCTATAACTTGTGGATGGTGATCAATCCATTCACAAAGTTCTCCTATTAACTGTAACATAGTATATCTTACAAAAAATTCTTTACCTATAACTTGTGGATAATGATCAATCCATTTACAAAGTTCTCCTATTAACTTTAACATAGAATATCTAACAATTAAAAGTATTTACCTATAACTTGTGGATGATGATCAATCCATTCACAAAGTTCTCCTATTAACTGTAACATAGTATATCTTACAAAAAATTCTTTACCTATAACTTGTGGATAATGATCAATCCATTTACAAAGTTCTCCTATTAACTTTAACATAGAATATCTAACAATTAAAAGTATTTACCTATAACTTGTGGATGATGATCAATCCATTCACAAAGTTCTCCTATTAACTTTAACATAGAATATCTAACTATTAAAAGTATTTACCTATAACTTGTGGATGATGATCAATCCATTCACAAAGTTCTCCTATTAACTGTAACATAGTATATCTAACTATAGAAGTATTTACCTATAACTTGTGGATGATGATCAATCCATTCACAAAGTTCTCCTATTAACTGTAACATAGTATATCTAACAATAAAAGTATTTACCTATAACTTGTGGATGGTGAGCAATCCATTCACAAAGTTCTCCTATTAACTGTAACATAGTATATCTAACAATAAAAGTATTTACCTATAACTTGTGGATGATGATCAATCCATTCACAAAGTTCTCCTATTAACTGTAACATAGTATATCTAACAATGTAAGTATTTACCTATAACTTGTGGATGATGATCAATCCATTCACAAAGTTCTCCTATCAACTGTAACATAGTATATCTAACAATAAAAGTATTTACCTATAACTTGTGGATGATGATCAATCCATTCACGAAGTTCTCCTATTAACTGTAACATAGTATATCTAACAGCTATATGAGCACTCGAGGGAATTGATAAAACTGCTTGAACAACCTCAGGAACTAAATCATTCTCATCTCTGAAATCAAATAAAAATATTAAAGAGTCATTAATCTAAAAAATTAGTCTTTATCCAGCTTATATTAATTGTCTGATCAGGGTTCATATTGTTTGCCTCCATGAAAAAAAAACTATTCTGAAGTACACTTGAATATATGCATCAGGCGTAAAAAGTAGACATAATTTTCAGGACAAAAAATAATGGCGGGATAAGAATTAACGCCGCTTGAAGGATCCAATTCATTTTGGTATTTGTTTCTAAAAAGAGTGGCTCACTAAGATTCCTGTTATAGCTAATTAAAATTAGTATAGTGGTTGCGAAAATTTGTTGTTAAAAGCAATTGTTGACAAAGCATATCTAAAATTGGTGACTGACTGATTACAGTAGCTCACTGAGCATATGAATACTCAGGTGAGCTAATACCTGTTGCCACCCTGTGACTAGTCTGCTATTGTCACTGTAAGAAATTCCTAAGAGTTAATAATGGGTGCTCAGGGTCAATTTACTAGCCTGTATCGATGGGATTAGGACTCCAAACAACAGATCTAATCGAATTGTATAGGTGAGAAGTCTGATCTGTTACCACATGATCTGTAGCCAAGTATAAGTTTTCACAATCTTCGATGACAGACTTCTAGTGACATTGCAGCAGCCACTCATGATCATTTACTACTTATATATGGGCCTCAATGCTAGAAAATCTGCCTTCGGGTGGTCTGACCAATTAAGGCAAAAAAAAACAAAAAACAGCTTGCTCAGCTACATAGACTAGCTAGAATGCTAAAATTTTGCACAGAGCAAGTTTGACTACTATACTTTCCAGACAGTGAATAATAAAGGTGCTGACCAGACTGTGCAGATGCAAAGAGCCATTGTTGTTCATATGCAATAAAGTCAGGTTTTCGATAGTTTTAAAGTCCTATATCATAACTAGAAATGTGTCAATGTGACACAGATGGGGTCATTGTATGAGAGAGAAAAAAAGTCTCTTGTACGGGATGGGACGTACTGACAAGGGTGATGCTATATCCTCCCCCCCCATTGAAAATGGCGGGGGCATTAAGCTCTTTACTTACGGTAAAATATTTTTGGCCACAGCTGCCATAACATAAAGAGAAGCTTCAGATAAATCCCAGGATGCTTCACTTGTCTGATTTTTTAAACTTGAAAACATCTGAAAGAGGAGGAAACATCAAGACTAATTCGTGAACAAGAAGTGTGAAACTGGCATTTTTCTCATCTCTCCTAGAAAGTGTATGTTATGGGTAATCATTGAATCAGTCTCATTGAGATGAGTATCATTTAAGCCAGCTAATGACAAAACAAAATGACAGGTCAGTCAGATCAATTCCAGAGCTTATAAAACTATTTTTTCATGCTCACATCAACTAAGCATGAAATTTCAATTGCTGATAAAACTTAAAGTATCTAAAAATAAAGACTTCTCTTGCTTTAAAGCTCTCATACCCCATGCTTATCCTGCTAATAACTGTTATTTTTTTTTTTTTTCTAAAAACGGTGTCAAGCTGAACATTCCTGCTCATGCTGATTAAAACTGGTATATATGTTGGGAAAATGTGTTGTTCAAAGCAATAAGTGACAAAGTACAACTAACATGTGGGCCTACCAATCTATCAGATCAGGCAGGTCCAGAGGTTATAAAACTTTTTCATGCCCAACTCAACTGAACAAATTGAATAGAATAGAATACGAGTCACACCTCACTCTTCAATTTTCATTCAGTGTTTTGCGATTTTCACACAGTTTTTTTTTTGCGCATCCCATAAATCCAAAAGGACTTGTTGTATTTTATATTTTTCAAAGGATTAATTCTTATTTTCAAGGATATTTTTACAAAATTCCAGGACAAAAGGCACTTTTTTCAAATTCCAGGAGTTTTCCAGGACCAAGGTCAAATTCAAGGACTTTTCCAGGTCAGTGTGAACCCTGTTTTGTCCTCTGCTTATAACATTGGCAAACAGTTTGTACCCAGATCTCAATCTGGGTCCAAACTGTTTGACACTCAAAGATTTTTTCATAATTTTTTTGCTGTTGAAAAAAGTCAACAACAAAAGCGTTAAAAATTACCCAGCGTGCAAAGATTGATGAAATATATATAATTTTTAGAAGCTCCTTCACTATCAGTCTTTTAGTTCCCATGACTATATTGTTATGCCAGGGTAACTATCCAGTACAAGTCATTAGCCCTTATCCTGCCAGGATTTTTTGTCCTGAAAATGTTGCTGCTTTTTATGTCTGCTGCCTATTTTCAAGTGCACTTCAGACTACATTTTATCACGGAAGCAAACACTATGAACCCTGATCAGGCTGCTCCTAAGAGAACAGATCTGGGTCTATATTGTTTGCAATATAGGCTATCTAAGAACATATGCAGATGAGAGAGCATACAGCAAAAGTAATGGCTGGCAGGAAAAGGGTCAAATAAGTATACATGTAATTTCAGAAAAAACTAGAACAGCATATCTGCAATAGTATAAACAATCCTCAACCTTTTCAAGTTATATTACCCAGAACCAACCATTTAGACATATTTATGTTTAAAAGGGCCATAACTCTCATAACAATTTAAAAACAGTTACAGACCTCTAGATAAGAGTGTGTAAGTAAAAATCAATTTTCTTATTTCTGAACCAAAACATATGTTATGAATACTCAAAGGAACCATCTCAATGAGATGGTATTTTGAGCACCCAAAACACATGTTAAAACTTATGGATATGTAATTATTAACATTTTTACATTCAATTTGTTTTCTCTATCTAGACCTATGTGTTGGATTGTAAAATGGTATTTAAAGGGAATGTCTGTTGAGCACAGTTTGACTACTTACATGAGTAAAACACGTAGAAGAACCAACAATAAATACAACATCTTTAATAAGTTCTGACACCCTCATTCTGAATTCAAAGAAGTCGTCACTTTCATCAGGTACTCCTTCCTGAAATAGAACATACAAATTCTTAAACTAAAAAATTTAACCCTTAATGCGCCAATCGCAACAAAAGTCGTCTGCTTTTCTCTTCTGCTGAAATATATAAGAAGCCTCTATGGCAAACAGTATGGACTCAGATCAGACTGCTCCTATAGGAGCAGTCTGTTCTTGCTTCTATACTTAATTCGTCAGTAATGTTAGGCAAATATTTGCAGCAGATGACTTCAGCAGACAACATTTTCAGATGCATTTTTTTCTTGGCGCTTTAATGGTCAAGACAGTTTTAGCAGTATGTTTAGGGTTCATACAGGCAAGATTGTGTAAAATTCAAGGACTTTTCAAGGACTTCTAAAAGACTTTCCTACTGTTTTCAAGGACTGAAAACTTAAGAAAAATACTTATTTACATGTTAAAATTCTACTTCTGAAATCCTAGAGTCCATTACTAAAGATATTAGTTTAAGATAATTAGTATAAAATTGTGGTGCCTGTATTTGGTGCGGCATATGCATCACCAAATAAAAGCACAATTTTGTACTGATTTAGGTCTCCAAAACACTGTTGAATCCTCCTGTAAATGGTGAAATTCAAGGACTTTTCAAGACCTTTGAGTGTTTTTTAAGTACTTTCAAGGTAAATTTAATTTCCAAGGACTTTTCAAGACAGTCCTGTAAAGGGGTACTTTCATCTGTGCCCACGCATGGATTTTCTTCAAACTTTGCATATTAATAACTCATTATATACGAACTATGAAAATGTATTTATCGAATTAGATAGTTAAGAATAAGGCTTAGGAAGCAACCCTGACGTACTCCACCATTGAGGTGGTACCTGTCTCTAAATTACCATGTCCTAAATCTATAGTTTTGTTTATTTCTATGATTTGTTATCAAGATTGAATCCAAAATACCTTAGACATTATTTTAATACCACGAAACCATTTGGATAAATTATGGTTAACGTTTTCAGAAGAAGTGATCGTAAAATTTCAATATTTTTTTTTCAAAAATTTACAAAACATTCAACATTCAATTCAAAAGATGGATATGTTCTAGTCTTTGTCAAGATATCATATTACCACAAAAACATGCCATATATATACTGCTGATCTGAGCCAAATATCATGAAAATCCAAAGCCGGTAACTTTGACATTTTCTACCTCTTATGGGTATAAGTCAGTTTTAGCAAAATTAATTATTTAGTTCAAATGAATCAATAACTCGACATAAGGAGGTTGGTTTTTAATCTACTTCCACTTTTCTTAAAGAAAGACCTGTTTAGACAATTTTAAATGATTCAATGGTCAGAAATGAAGAAGGTCATGGACCTGTGTCATGGCACTATGGGGCAAAGACAATGTGTATCACTTCCTCAAGTCCTGCATGGTATTGTTTAAGAAACATAATATCCTAACAATAAACATGTGAAAAAAAGAATACTGAATATTTCCTTTACATCCCAACTGAACTAGAGGAGCCATATTTTGGTGCCGTGACCAGGATAACGTGTAACAGAGTCTTATCAAAAGTATCATAAAACAGTGTTCTACATGAGTAAGTGAGGTCCAGAAACAAAACTGTATGCCTAGAATATACAGCCAGCTAAAATATAATTGTTGCTATCTGACGGAAATCAGCATCAGTTTCACAAAACAGAATGAACAGAGAAGATTTAAGCATTAAATTCGCAATACCTTTGAGGCCAAGAGTTATCTGTGACCAAAATGGTTAATTTTAACCAATAGGTTTGACAGGTTTTTTTTGAAGCAGGTTTATTAAGGAGTCTTACAATTATAAAATCATAGATATAAGGTTCTTCTCCTGTATGAACTGACATGTCATAAGGTTTCTCTTCTGTATGAATTAAAATTCTTAATAATGTTACATATTAAGTGTAACATTGGCTAGATGCAGTTTTAATGTTAGAACCTAGATGTGTTCAGTACAGGTGTCAACATATTGTATCATTTTGACTAATATTATTGTGTAAGCACATCATTAAACAAGAATCGTGGCACTTAATATCAAAGAATATTGTTTTTTTTTTTTTTTTTTCCAATCCATAATAGGGGAAAACACTGAACATATCAACTTCTACCAATATACGTGCTAGCATGGTGATTCAAACTAAGCAAGTAATCAAGTATGTTTCACACTAAAACATAATTATTGTATCTTTTACATTTCGATGAATTAGGGCCATGTGTTTACATCAAGTTAAAAAAATATGTTACCGGTCCTTGAATTTCATGAAATTTGGTCTACATATTCTTAGCATATATGGATAGTTTATATGTTGAAATGGTATCTTGACAAAGACCGCAACCTGTAAAAATGTTCATTTCAAATTTGACTGAATACAAAATATACAATCGAAAATTGGGGTACCATGCTATTAAAATGAATGCCCACCCAATATCCTAATACATACAAAGCCATTTTAAGTAACAGCGAACATATTCATGATATAGCTATTTAAAAAAACATTTCCGCGCCCGTTACATGATATGTCAATTACTGTAGAAATTATTATAAATGGGTACCCTAACGTATTATAGTGATATCATTCATGACGTCAAAAATTAGCAATGGAATTGCATAAAAACTCAAACGCACCATAAATATTAAAGTTATACCCCAGACAATTAAATAACATAATATTTTCAAAATCCAAGCGTGGGCAGACTCCCATGTTAATTTCCCATACCATGCAAGAGCCCCTTTAAGTACTTTTCAAGCCTGTGCGAACCCTGCAGCAGTGATTTTGTTACCTGCGCATCCTGCATCTTTTGCGCATAAGTTTTTATTTCAGCGAGTCCCGGGATGCAATACTATGGCAGACTTGTCATTAAAAATAGTGTTTTGGACTCATTAGTTTGCAGTTGGGACTCATTGATATTGGAAACAGAGAGTCCCAGGACCCATAAGCCCAAAATTGTAAATGAATCACTGCTGCAGTATGTTGAGTTGACAGTAGTTGGTCTGTAAATAATATGATCCTCATTGTGAGAATTTGCGACCAAGCATGGAGGTTATAAAACTTTTTCCATGCTCAACTCAGCTGAGCACGAAATAAATCCTGCTCATAGATGTTAAAATGCCAACAATTGTTGGCATTTCAACATTAATTAGCATGATAAACACACTATCTGAGGGTTTTAAAGCAGGAAAGATTGTTATTTTTCATCATTTTACCTTTTATGAGCGTTTGAAATTTCATGCTCAAGTGAGTTGAGCACAAAAAAGTTTTATAACCTCAGGGCCTGGTGCTCAACTCAGCTGAGCAAGAAATAAATCCTGCTCATGAATGTTAAAATGCCAACAATTGTTGGCATTTTAACATTTATTAGCATGATAAACACAACATCTGAGAGACTTAAAGCATGAAACGTTTTCATTTGTCGGTATTTTAGTCTTTATGAGCAGTTGAAATTTCGTGCTCAGTTGAGCTGAGCATGAAAAAAGTTTTATAACCTCAGGGCCTGGTAAAATCAGCCTGCTCAGCTCCATACACTAGCTAGAATACTTTTTTTTAAATTTGTTTATGTGTTTAACGTCCCACCAACAGCTAAGGTCATATGGAGATCGGGCCACGGCTTAAAGTCTCATCCGACAGACTGGTGAAGGATGTGACTTTAAAGAGTCTCATCCTTCACCAGCTTGTCGGATGAGACTTTAAGCCATTGCCCCGTCTCCATAGCTTAAAGCTAGAATACTAGCTAGAATAGTGAAATTTTACCTGTAGCAAGTTTAGCTATAGTACTTTCTAGTCCAGCCTGCTGAAAAATTTTGTGCATGGACGTTTTAAAGTTAAAATAAGTTGGGGAAAAAGAGATAAAATGCAAGGCTTGCTGAGTACTTTATGGCTTTTTCACAACAAATTCAATAATACAGGAGCAAGAATGTTAGATTCTATTTTATTATATGACATTAGATATTCAAATTTGCATTTTTGGCCTGAAAAAGTTAAAATTATGGCATTATGTAAGCAACATTATTATGGGCGCCATTTCATAACATTACCAAAATCTATAAACTAGTGGTTTATCCATTTTAATGCTTGGTGTTATATCATTCCCAGATCTAACTTCATATGATAATATATTGTATTAGAATTACTTTGAAATCCCATTTTTGGTGTGAAAAAGATAAGATTTTGTCATTATGTACGAACTGTTGTTATAGCCTATTAACAATTACTAGACTTCGAGCTAAAAAAGGTCCTGCTCCCCCCCCCCCTAGGGAATTTTGCAGACATATCCTAATTTCAAGCCGCATCTTTTAAGAGATGTTTGCACTCTGTGCTCCGGGGCGTTAGTCTCTGACAGCCTGTTACATATGTTACTGTAACAAACTAAGAAAAAAATCAAAATGAAAGTTTGAGCTACAGAAAGAAGGCATTAAACCATCTAATTATTCAAATTTCTTGTGTAGTTTGCAAGCTGGCTGCCTAAGCTACATGAAGCAGCATTTTAAACAAAATTACAGTCTTCAATGGTGTTATATGCGTTACGGTAAATGTTCTAAAATTTCGAACACTCTAAAATTAAGAACACCTAAAATTATCGCCGAAAATAATTTTTAAAACATCCTAAAAAATCGAACACTGACCTTTTTCGGAAAAGTGAATTTCTAAAATTACGAACACACCTTATTTTCCGCGGAAAATCGATATCCGTTTACCTGTTTGTCCCATCTGTGTTCGGTATACTTCTACCGTACAGCACGTGAGCGGTAGCGGCATTTGGAATGTTCCATTCTACTTAGATGTGGCGTTCTATTTCGCATGCCAGCGCGCGACGTTATACACTATACATTATTCAAGGTCACCAGCATTGACGAACTTGATGCACGGACAAGTTCCTGCAACGATTCCGAAACTGCTTTGACTAACCCTATTGAGTATATGTATCCACCCAAATGGCTGAGATCATTATTTATTACTGACCAAAGGCCGCGATTCAGCTAATTGCACGTGAATTATGCACGTTAACAAACGCATATATAGTGTGCTGTGACACGTACTCGTTTTTTCTCTAAAATACCAGCCCCGAAGAGAGAGTTAACTTAAGGCTTAAATATGTGTGTTTGCACAATCTCGTCAGGGTCTCTTTCACTAACAAAGTTTAAAGTGGATGAAGACTCTAGCCAAATAAAAATTCTAGACATCTACGTACGTTGACTTTAAAATACTTAAAATACTTGTCAGCGGTTTTCTAAGTACATGTAATAATGGCTATTCCTATCAATCAAAAAAATCAATTCCTCAAAATGGAACATTTTAACAAACTGTTGAGCCGATCGCGGCGTGTCTGTATGTCCTCATGAAACTTCACATGGAGGGTCCTACGAATGCATTACCGGTATAATGTACGCACAGACGCACATACATGTACCAAGAAGTAAATTGATTGTAGCACGATTCTGCATCTTGATGAATTTATTATTTACATATTTAATTTCATGGAATAAGTCAGCTATGCGAGCAGCGAAGGCTCAGACGAGCCTGCGCATCCGCGGAAAATCGCTAGCGCCTGACATCTCAGAAATCGCCTTATTTACCACACATCTGTAGATGTATGTACCCCGACTTTGTTACATGAGAAGATCAGCCTGCATACCGCACACGCAGTCTTATCAGCACCTTTGTTTCTAGAACAAAACATTAAACATTTTGTCGGGCCAGATCTGGGCCCAAATTGTCCGCTAAAAAAATAGTTTGTCACAGCCTCTCGGGGGGGGGGGGGGGGGGGGGGGGGGGGGGGGGGGGGGGGGGGGGGCTAGGTCCAGCACTACTAATAGTATATCAGCCGCAGACAAAAGGACAGGGTAATGGTTCACGGACATGTGTTTGAGATCAAAGAAGCCGACTATCAGACCACGTGTTGTTGTTGTTTTAAGACTCGGGTAGCACGCGGTGGCTTTGGGCGCACGAAAGCGGACTTAACACACAAAACAAAATTACATAGCTGTGTCTCTTGTTCATGGGTTTGCATGAAAAAAAAAAAAACAATTTCAATGAACTCGAGCATGAAACGGCGCACTGCATGCATGAAAAACTTTATTTGTGGTACTTGTCTGAATTTTTCCTTTTCTTTGAGATATGAATGTACCACCCAGCGTTTCGTACGCATCGGCTCGAAGCCAATATATCATAAATTGAGCCGCAACACAATGTGGCATTTTGAATAGTGTAGACTCAGACGAGCCTGTGCAGCCTCCTTTTAAGCTTACAAATTCCAAACGATGTTCAGTCAGTAGCTTAACACTCATATAATATTCAAGCGACTACGTAGCAAAGGCTCTGATCAGACTGTGCATATGCGCAGGCTGATCTGAGGCTTTGCTGATTGTTGGAAATCTCATGTCACGTCTCGATTATATTTTTCCGAGGCATCGGACGCAAAGTCGAACGTTCGCTTACATGATTATTTCTGTATCCTGTTTGCCCCTGATTTGATTTGGCAAGACGTCGGAGATCACTGGATCCAAACTATTAGCAAATTTTGAGAGAGAGAGAGAGAGAGAGAGAGAGAGAGAGAGAGAGAGAGAGAGAGAGAGAGAGAGAGAGACTAGCACTACTAATAGGTCCAGCACTACTAATAGTATATCAGCCGCAGACAAAAGGACAGGGTAATGGTTCACGGACATGTGTTTGAGATCAAAGAAGCCGACTATCAGACCACGTGTTGTTGTTGTTTTAAGACTCGGGTAGCACGCGGTGGCTTTGGGCGCACGAAAGCGGACTTAACACACAAAACAAAATTACATAGCTGTGTCTCTTGTTCATGGGTTTGCATGAAAAAAAAAAAAACAATTTCAATGAACTCGAGCATAAAACGGCGCACTGCATGCATGAAAAACTTTATTTGTGGTACTTGTCTGAATTTTTCCTTTTCTTTGAGATATGAATGTACCACCCAGCGTTTCGTACGCATCGGCTCGAAGCCAATATATCATAAATTGAGCCGCAACACAATGTGGCATTTTGAATAGTGTAGACTCAGACGAGCCTGTGCAGCCTCCTTTTAAGCTTACAAATTCCAAACGATGTTCAGTCAGTAGCTTAACACTCATATAATATTCAAGCGACTACGTAGCAAAGGCTCTGATCAGACTGTGCATATGCGCAGGCTGATCTGAGGCTTTGCTGATTGTTGGAAATCTCATGTCACGTCTCGATTATATTTTTCCGAGGCATCGGACGCAAAGTCGAACGTTCGCTTACATGATTATTTCTGTATCCTGTTTGCCCCTGATTTGATTTGGCAAGACGTCGGAGATCACTGGATCCAAACTATTAGCAAATTTTGAGAGAGAGAGAGAGAGAGAGAGAGAGAGAGAGAGAGAGAGAGAGAGAGAGAGAGAGAGAGAGAGAGAGACTAGCACTACTAATAGGTCCAGCACTACTAATAGTATATCAGCCGCAGACAAAAGGACAGGGTAATGGTTCACGGACATGTGTTTGAGATCAAAGAAGCCGACTATCAGACCACGTGTTGTTGTTGTTTTAAGACTCGGGTAGCACGCGGTGGCTTTGGGCGCACGAAAGCGGACTTAACACACAAAACAAAATTACATAGCTGTGTCTCTTGTTCATGGGTTTGCATGAAAAAAAAAAAAACAATTTCAATGAACTCGAGCATAAAACGGCGCACTGCATGCATGAAAAACTTTATTTGTGGTACTTGTCTGAATTTTTCCTTTTCTTTGAGATATGAATGTACCACCCAGCGTTTCGTACGCATCGGCTCGAAGCCAATATATCATAAATTGAGCCGCAACACAATGTGGCATTTTGAATAGTGTAGACTCAGACGAGCCTGTGCAGCCTCCTTTTAAGCTTACAAATTCCAAACGATGTTCAGTCAGTAGCTTAACACTCATATAATATTCAAGCGACTACGTAGCAAAGGCTCTGATCAGACTGTGCATATGCGCAGGCTGATCTGAGGCTTTGCTGATTGTTGGAAATCTCATGTCACGTCTCGATTATATTTTTCCGAGGCATCGGACGCAAAGTCGAACGTTCGCTTACATGATTATTTCTGTATCCTGTTTGCCCCTGATTTGATTTGGCAAGACGTCGGAGATCACTGGATCCAAACTATTAGCAAATTTTGAGAGAGAGAGAGAGAGAGAGAGAGAGAGAGAGAGAGAGAGAGAGAGAGAGAGAGAGAGAGAGACTAGCGCTTGCATACGAATCTCTTGTAATCTCGAAACATATGTATCGGTGCTGAAAATGATACTTGGAGATGCTTCTCGTGCGCATCGGCTTTTGCACGACAAAGTCGGATATTCGACAGTATTGATGCTTTGCATGCTTTCAATCGCATGGCCAAATGTTTAAATTGATGAAACATTCTTCCCTGAATTCCATTCGAATCAGATCTGGATCCGAACTGTTCTTCTTTTTGAAGAGAGAGAGGATCCAAATATCACTAAAAGCGGGCCATCATCGGCTCGCCATCGAAACACCTTTAAATGGCATTTCGCTGGCCCAACGTTGAATGCTGGATTGTTAGTTTTGAGAATTACAGGGGATCTGGTCCAGTATTGCTAAGGAATTCTGTATTTTTGTGATTTTTCAGGGGGGTGGTCCGGACCCCCTGTCCCCCCCTCTGGATCCGCGCATGGGACCGGACAATGTATACACTTATTGAGATATACTGAAAACCCATTTTATCGTGCGCATCGGCTTTTGTACGACACTGCATACTTTCTATCGCATGCACAAATTTTTAAACTGACGAAACATTCAGTCTTGAATTCCATTTGGTTCTGATCTGGATCCAAACCATTTTTGCAAATGTAAATAGAGAGAAAGGGAGAGAGACTGGTACATACACATCCTTTTGGGAAAATCGAAGTGCATCGACAGATCGACAAGTAGAGAGAGAGAGAGAGAGAGAGAGAGAGAGAGAGAGAGAGATGTGTGTGTGTTCTTTTTTAATTTCGTCATTTTTTTAACTCTGAGAACTCGTCTACGTATTTCAAAGTTTCGTGTATATCTTTGCAAAAAATTCTGATCGACGAGATTACATTATAAACGGCATTTGCGCAGATGGAGAGCAAGCGAAAGCGTTTTGGTCTTCTGAAGGAAGAACGAAAGTGTAGCGATTCATCGGTAGTCCGAGGTTAAATAAGTGGACTTTTACAACTTGTAAGTAAATTGAGTGACATAACATGCACGTGCCTGGCTCTCGACTTGGTAATTAACGCATGCGCTGTACAGCTGCAAGAATTTAGCGGCGGTTGAAAAGAAAAATGAGTAGATAGCGCAGAATCATATCGCCGTGTTTTAAACACGTTTCTACCACATTTTTACATGCATATATACCGTTTTTGCTCATGCTAAAGACCACATTCTAAAATTACGAACACTAACACTTTTTCTGAAACGTAATTTCTAAAATTACGAACAGCGGAAAAAATAATTATTTTTTAGTGTTCGAACTTTTAGAACATTTACCGTACATAAATTAAATTTCCCTTTGAAAGTTGAAATGGTGACTAACATCATTTAATTTTACAGACGATTTGTGCATTTTTACAAGTATTTTTAATCTTAGTTTACTAAAATACTCTTTGGACTAATAGAAAAAACTAAGTTTGCTTTTCTATCTCAAATACATTGTTTTATATGAGCTATTAAACAACCCTACCCCCAATTTTAAGTATCCAATTTTGGTATCTATTATTGAAGAAAAATATATGAAAATATTTGACGCTTGTTGATATCTTACATTTTTGGCACTGTCTTGCTAATGCAATAAAGAATCATACATTTGCAAGTTTGACATCAGGATCAGAGCTCTTATTTAAGTATGTAACGTATGTTACATGGCATAATGAATGAGCAAGAAAATTGTCTTGGAAGTAAGAGATGATATTTCAGAAAAAATACTATTTTTCACATGTTTTCCTATCAATCTCTAGCCTCTGGTGCCTTAGTCTTAGTATTACAGTCATTGCTGATAACAAGCTCATGGAATGTGTTACAGATGTTATATATAATCTTTTTTATCACATATATCCTAATGCTATAGTATTAAAATATATAGACATTTTTTTTAGAAAATAATAGTTCTCATTTAAATGACACAATTCAATAAATATTTCTATTAAATATAATTATTCAAAAACAATCTTTATTCAAGTCACCCTCACAATGTCTATCATTGTGTCTGCTCTATGGCAAAATAATCACCCATTTCATCACAACCAGTAGAATCATTGCACAGTATTAGGACTGCAAACTGAGTACAATCCTGTTCCTCTCCACCCCTTTTAGAATTGTGCAGACATATCCTACCTTAAAGAACAATCCAAGCTGCATCAAATAAGATATTATGTTTGCACTCTATTAACTAGGTGGTTAGCCTGTAATGGTATGATACGTATGTTACCATATCAATTTAAGAATGGATTGAAAATCTTGAGAAACAGAAAGAAGACAACAAACTATCTATTTATTTGAATTATTCATGTAGTTTGCATGCTGAATACCTTAGATACATAAGAAAGTGTTTTAACACATATATAGCTTCCTATGGTGTTATATGTGTAACATTAATTAAGATTACATTTTAAAATTGGTAATTGTGAAAAACATCACTTTTAAGCACTTCGTGTGATCCTCCTCTTTTGCCATCAAAAGACTTAATTTTCTTTGTATGTGTGGCCAGTGCCAGCATCAAACAAATTGACTCAGCTATAAATTGAATCCTTAGCATTCTTCAAAAGCAGAATCAGCATGTCAGTGTCATGGGATCAAACACCTGATTAAATATGGGTTTAATGCCATTTCACATATATGCATACAATGGAGTATGACTCCGATATATGTCTCTTCCTGTGAAGTGGAAAGAGCAATCTTACTGCAGCTGCCTCTGCATCTGTGCTAGTTAAATGATTATAACTTTGCTCTGATTTTGCAGAAGCTATGTCTCTACCGTGTACCTCTATGAATACTTTAAGATTTCTGACATTGGTCAAACAGAAATTTGATAGGCTGCTTTTTTGCATCATTTGCCATGGAACCTATCCAGTCCTTTGGAGCTTAAGTCCTCAGGTCTTAGATCATTAGTATTTTGCTGCGCCCAAAGAACTTTATACGTTTTCTTTAGTTACAATGTTGACTCTTGATGGTTTTGGCAGACCTTCTGAAACAATTTCTGTTACACTTTGAAAGTTATCTGGTATAAGAGAAAGAATATGAAGTTGGACATTGCCATCAATTATGTTTGCAGCTGGTTGTTTTTTATGTCAGTACATTGAAGCAAGCCTTAAAATAATGTAAAACCTATGATTTCTCAGTTTTTGCAGCCATATCATTAGCTGTTGCATTCAAAAGAAGGAAAGTGGACTATGGGTAGAATAGGATAACCAGTAGTTCTATATTATGCGCTATGGAAGATTTATACAGAGTAAACAAGTTGATAAGGTGCCTCATTTCATGATCCATTGAAAACATGAAATTGAAAACAGTTGCCTCTGCCTGTGAAATCAAAAAGGATGTCACGACAATGCCCTTGCTCATCTATTATGACGAGTTATATATGTTACATCCTTTAATAAGTGCTCTTATCTTAGAAACTTAGTGAATCATTGAATTGAAATGGTCTAATTTGCGATCTGTTCATCCTGCATTTACTTTGCTTAACCTGCTGTGATACATCTAGTTCTTTTATCTAAAGGGAAAGGGTTACCTCGGTTTCAGCACTTCAGAAGTACTAAGACTTCAAATAAGTTTTTGAATGCTTGGGGAAAGATAATAAGTGCAGAGACATTATTTGATGAAAATATTTTTGTTGCATGTCTGGAAAGGCTACATTTAAAAAAGTTAACCAGCTAAGATATGGTTCTTTATCACAGAAATATCAAGGTACATCAGTCCAGATACTCATTGCTCTTAATGGCATAGTTTTCCTCCTTGTAAAGCTTTAGTCTTTCTCCCACTTGCAGAGTATCACTTAAAACACAAACTGAAAGAGCCAACTATTAGGAATTCATATCAGTTTCCGAATAATCCAAGCCATTGAAGGCAAAATTAGAAAGGTGATAGTGGCTCATCCATTTTTAAGTGGACTGGTGGTCAAAATTGTATAACAGTAAATGATTGAAATATTGTGTGATGATTCTACTAGTTGCAAGGAGGCGTGTGATAATAATGATTACCACAGAAGCAGACAACGACAAACGTTTAATATGAGTATTAAATCGATGAGAATTAGTTTGGACCATTTCATTTATTGTATTGTCTTGTACAAATGTAAAACTATCTTTTCTATTTGTTGCTCTATATTTAGCATTATATGCACAGTATTAGGAAATGTGTCCAAAAGGTCATTGATAACATCTGTAACAACAGTCCATGGGCTTGATAATCAGAAATGAATATAAAATCTAGTGTTTTGGCACCAAAGACATATATTATAAGTACACATTGAGTGCCCTGATCTTAAACTTAATGACATCTTGTAGATATATGAGCAAGACAGACTAAGAAAATGTAAAATATCCACACGCTGCAATCACTTTGATGTGTTTTACTTAAACGGTGATAACAAAATTTGCTTCTCTGTTAAACTGGGAGTAGGGCTGTGTATTAGCTCCTATAGGACAATATATTTAAGATAGAAAAAAAAACTTGGTTTTTCCTATTCATCATTTGAGTATATGTTTGTAAAATCTACTAATAAAACAGTTTGAAACCAAGTCATAGTAGTTGTTTAACTAAATGACGATAGCCACAATTAAAGCTTTTAAATTATAATTAGGCTCATGTAACGCACATAACACCACAGTTAGCCGTATTAATGTTAAACAGCTTCCATATGTAGTAGAGACATCCAGTATGCAGACTATAAGAATGTCAATTTATTAGATAATTTTAATGTCTTCTTTTTTTAGCTCAAACATTCAATTTTCTTATTCTCAAATTGATATAGTAACATATGTAACAAGCTATTAGAGGCTAACGCCCCGACTTACAGAGTGCAAACATTTCTTATTAAATGCACCTTGAATGGTTACATAAGATGTAATATGTCTGCAGAATTCCAAAGGGGATTAGGATGGAGCAGGCCCTTACTCAGCTTGATGTCAAAGTACTGTTTGGTGATTTTACTTATCACGCTAACATATGTAACGCTCTCTGATCTTTAAAACTTGGTGACAACTCGCAGATCTATAAGTCTTTGTCATACGAGCCAGCTTAAAATCCCTAAACAATGTAAGATATCCTGCAGCTGCGAGTTTTTTTCACAATTTTAGCTCAAACTTTAGAACTTCATTTCCTTTATTTGATATTGTAACGTATGTAACATGCTGTTTCAGACTAACGCCCCAACATAGAGAGTGCAAACATCCCTTATTCAATGCAGCTTGAGTTGTACTATAAGAAGGAATATGTCTGCAAAATTCCCTCGAAGATATTAAAACGTTTTTTGACATATCTTATGTTAAGACAATGAGCTTGCCCATTTATTACATCAGGTAACATATGTTACAGCCTCTGATATTAAAAATTTTGCAACAAACTTGCAGATTGATGAGTCTTTTTATATAAGCAAATAAATCACAAACAATGAAACAAATTCATCAACTGCAAATATTTTTTAACAATTTTTACTTTAGTTTTAATACCAAACATTTCACCTTAAAACTGGGTAGGGGTAGGGTTGTTTAATTGCTTATTCTAGAAAAAATATTTAAGCGAGAGAAACAAACTTTGCTTTTTCTGTTAGCCAATTGCATAGGCTTGTCAGACATGGTTAAAAACATTTTGCAAAACACACAGAGAGATTGTGAATGTAAATGATACTAGCCACACTTGTAAATTTTAATTGGTGATCTGATTTATGTAATGCATATGACACCTTAGGAAGCCGCAATTTTGTTTAAATGGCTGTCATACGTAGTTTAGATATCCAGTATGCAAATAATATGAATGATTTTTAAAAATAAATATTTTAATGCCTTTAATTTGTAGCCCAAACTTTCAATTTACTTTTTCTTAATTTGATAAAGTAACGTATGTTACAGGCTCTTACAGACTAACGCCCCAACGCACAGAGTGCAAACATCTCTTAAAAGACTCGGCTTTCAATTCTCTACAAGATAGGATATGTCTGCAAAATTCCCTAGGGGGGAGCAAACCCATTCTCAGCCATCCGTCTATACCGAAACCACTAGTGATTTATTGATTTTAATACATAGTGATATATCACTCCAAGATACAATGTCAAGTGATAAAAATAAAACAAATGAGTCGCAACATGAGATTTCCAACAATGTGGTATATGCGACCAGCAAAGCCTCAGATCAGCCTGCGCATATGCACAGTCTGATCAGAGCCTTTGCTAGTCCCTTGGAAATTCTATGAGTGTTAAGCTACTGACTGCACATCATTTGAAGTTTCTAAGCTAAAAGGGGGCTGCACATGCTCGTCTGAGGCTACACTTGTCAAAATGCCAAATTGTTGTAAATCACAAATTGCAGCTCAAATATGGTTTATGATGGTGTAGATAATGACTTACATGATCAGGATCCATCTGACAATGACGACACAATGCTATAATCAATCTCTGGATATATGGCTTAAATACATCATTTAGTTCTGTTCGGTTCCGTTGATACAACTCTTCAGATAACTTATGCCAGAAGTTGAAGGTCACTTCCGCTACCTTTGTAACATAAGAAAACAGTATAGGTTTCAGTCCCAGATAAAAGTCATCTCATTCCCTGCTAGTGCTATCTGTTGATATTCTCCCAAATAATGGTTCACTTTTTCAATGCTACTGTTGTCTGCGGATAACCTTCGCAAACAGTTTGGATCCAGCTCAGGACCAACATTCTGTTGGACATGATCTAGCTCTAGATTGTTTGACACTCTGATAGTGATCCTTAAAGATTTTAGAAAAAGTTAAGGGGATATATCTTTCAAAAGCTCTTACTGGCATAAAATTTTTCCTGTATAAACAAAAAATGTTTTTTTTTATCAAGGAAACTGATACCTTTGGCCATTTTGTTATACATCTCATATAGATCACTTTATGCCCCAACATACAGCTACTGAGCAATCAGCATCATGCTTATCAGTCTTTTTAGAGTTACTTCCTGGTTTGATACCGTTTGCAATATTGTGACACGCTGGGTGAACTTTAGAGAAAACCATTTGCATGAACATGAACTACAATTATCAGACTACAATATTTAGAAGTATTTTGACCCAAATATATGTATTTCTGGTATAATTTACAATTTTTCATTTTGACCTTGAAAAGTTAATATGCAAAAATTGTTAATATATATTTTTCTACCAGAAATTCTAAATATTGTAGTCGGATAATTGTAGTTCATGTTCATGCAACTGACTAATAAGCATGCTGCGGATTGCTCAAAAACAGTATGTTGGGGCGTAAAGTGATCTATGTCAGATGTATAAATTATTCATACAACAATGTGGCCTAAGGAATCCGTCTCTTTGATAAAAAAGCAATTTTTGTGTATACCGGAAAAATTTCATGCAAGTAAGAGCTTTCGAAAGATATATCCCCTTAATTTTTGAAAAAAAAATCAGCACAAAACAAAATTACTCAACATGCATAGTCTTTTTCGAGATGAATTTTCCAATATATACTGATATATTAAGTATGGGACTACCCAGTGTACTTTAAGGGGTCACAGTTAGATTTTTCTAAATTATGATGTATGTCTGTCCCTAAAGGCTGCTAACCGAATGGTGTGAACCCTGATGCATCTGTGTCTTCACTGTTTGCCAATGTACCCATATAGGGGTTTCCCACATACAAAGGCAGAGATGCCAACCCTAAATGGTGCTCTTAAGGAATATGAAAGGCATTTTTCAGGAATCCGGGGAAATTTTCCGGAATGCCACATATTTTGCCATAAAAGTACAAAATTCACTCACACAAGTTTCTTGCAAGACAAGCTTCAATATAGGGTAATACAGTACCCTCTTCCTTGCTCCAAATGCATGGCTGAGAGCTTTACCGGTCTTCAATTGGCTTCAGTACGGACCAAAGATTTGCATAATCTGATGAATTTTGACATCCACACAACGTTTTGGCCAAGGAATCCATTTTGTTTTGTATCACAGGCGGGTTCTCGGACTCGCAACTATTTACCCACTAAAGTAACGTCTTTCGAATAAATTACGCACAAACCAGTCTGTATTTTATTTTACTATCGGTGATCAGGTATAACCTATGAAGAGGTAGGAGTAACCCTGTTATTTTATCTGGTACCATTTTAAAATGTTTATTTGCCCTAATTTTGACGTTCAAAATCGAAATGCGGAAATCGGCCTTGAAAAATCGGTATGGTTCCGCAAAAATCGGAATGGTTGGCATCTCTGCAAAAGATTAATCGAAAGATGAAACGCTTACCTCATACTGATGGTGACCTACACACATTAACAGGAGTTCTAAAACTTTAAAATCACCTAGACCCTGAAAAAAAGTAGTATTTATTTATACATAATTAAGCAGAGCTTGATATGATCTCAAGAACATATAAATCACCCAGACTGTCTTTTTAGAAATGACGGATAGCTATTAGATTTATCTACACAGTCAGTTCTCAGATGTTTTAAGCTTCATCAACTGGCAAATTGTTGAATTTGCTATCATTTTGACAGCATTTATTTTTCTGTTGAAAGATACTGGACCTCCCTTTTACACTCTGACTAAACAAAGAGAATTTGTTTGAGTTGTTGCTTTAAGTCCCCGTCAGTTATTTATCCCCACGCTTTTTTTAAAAAAGCGTCGGGGAAATTGCAATTGCCTCCGTCCGTCTGTCACGCTATCTCCTCCTAAACCATTGGACGAAATCCAACCAAATTTGGTGTGTGAGTTGCTCACATGAATGGGGCGTGCAACGGCACTTTTTTTTTTTACCCCACCCCCTGGGGCCCTGGGGAGGGGCCAAAAGGTCAAATATCATTAAATATCATTAAATTTCAATTACAAAGTCAATTTCAATGATTTTTTAACCTAACTTTGTGTGTCTTTTCACACATGAAAGATATAAAACATATCAGACGGGATTTTCATTTGGCCGCCTGGGTCATGCCCCAGGGGTGGGACTTGGGGGTACCGTGAGGGGTTGGGGGGTTAAAAATTTTTTCTCTGAAATTCATTCAGATTTGGTGTGTCAATTACTTACATGAATGGCACATGCACCGGCGCCATTTTTTTGGTCCCCGCCCCCTGGGGCCCAGGGGAGGGACCAAAAGGTCAAATATCAAAGAGAATTTGTTTAAGTTGTTGCTTTAAGTCCCCGTCAGTTATTTATCCCCACGCTTTTTTTAAAAAAGCGTCGGGGAAATTGCAATTGCCTCCGTCCGTCTGTCACGCTATCTCCTCCTAAACCATTGGACGAAATCCAACCAAATTTGGTGTGTGAGTTGCTCACATGAATGGGGCGTGCAACGGCACTTTTTTTTTTTACCCCGCCCCCTGGGGCCCTGGGGAGGGGCCAAAAGGTCAAATATCATTAAATATCATTAAATCTCAATTACAAAGTCAATTTCAAAGGTTTTTAAACCAAACGTTGTATATCTTTTCACAAGTGAAAGATATATAACATATCAGACTGGATTTTCATTCGGCCGCCTGGGACATGCCCAGGGGTGGGACTTGGGGGTACCGTAGGGGGTTGGGGGGGGGGGGGGGGGGTCAAATTTTTTTTTTTTAAATTCAACCAGATTTGGTGTGTGAGTTACTCACATGAATGGCACATGCACCGGCACAATTTTTAGGGTCCCCACCACCTGGGGCCATGGGGAAGGGTCAAAAATTTAATTTTCTGAACATGGTCATGTGGCATATCAAATTGAAGGGGATGAGCAGTAGACTAGGATACACTGAAAAATTTTAACCTACGATCAAACTGGTGACCTTGGAATGGGGTCAAAGGGTTAATTACCATTAGATTTCTTCGAGAGCATGGAGATTTGCGATGGCGTGCCATGGAATGTGTTCTAGTTTAGTCATGCAATGACCTTTTCCTGGGTTGAACCAGTACAAGGCAATGAGGATAAAGTGTTTTGCTCAAAGATACTACTCCCTGCTGCAAGTGAGATTCTAGCCAGTCACCCTTTGGTCAGGAGTCTGGTACTCCATTAACTGAGCTAAGGTACTCCTCAAACTAGAGTAAAACCAAAGAAACTGGTTTGAGAGTTTGATCTACCACTTCACCAGTTTCTAGTTAGAATATTGAAATTTTGCACGGAGCAAAGTTGACTACTATAATCATTAAGCTTAGAATCCATACCTTGTTTGTATGTAAGGAAGTGTTTAATCCAACAAGGTATGGAATCTAAACTTAATGATATGTAAGAATGTGTACCGTGTTGAATTGAATAGATTTGGCTATTATTAACCCATTTAAGCTGAATATAATTTCTCACTCCAATCAATTGGACCAGTCCATTTCCCTTTTAAGGGTTGTTTGGTGGATTTTTTCATCAAAATTCAGAAATTAATAGAAAATGCTGTAAGCAAACAGAAGAGACCCTGATCAGACGCCGCATTTTGCAGCGTCTGATCTGGGTCTGCTATGTTTGTCTATGTCCTACAAAATGGGCACATGGCTTAAATCATAGGTTAAATGGATTAATAACTTAAATTTATAGAAAACAGATACGAGGTATTCACTGACCTGGTTCGGTGTTTCAACTACAACTTCAAGAAATGATTCAGCTAACTCTGTAAATATTCTACAATAATTTAAAGATCTGAAAAAAGAAAGAAATGGAGACATCAGTATTAGATGCAGAAGGCAACATGAGCGAGATCATGAGATTTTGGTATTTATCGCATTGGCAAGCAGTGAAGGCTCATGCCAGCATTTGGACAGTCTCATCAGAGCCTTCCCTGCTCAATCATACAAAGTACGGATCTGAGTTAAGGCTCTGGCCAAAATTTAGGCTACCAGATTCACTATACACCTGGGCATGCATGCTTAGCTCTACCCTACCCTACCCCAGCCTACAGAAAACAACAGTTTACTAGAATTGTTTTTCTGCAAAAAAACAGATGTCTCCCCCTTTTAGGAATAAAAAAAAATCACAAAATTGCATTTAGTTATGTTACAAGGGGAATAATTTGAAAAATATACATGCAAGAGTTATGGTTCATGTGCATGACACGTTGTCTGACTGTGCTTTACAAATGTATGAAGTTTCGTTGAAATACCTCTAGCGGTAAATAAATCAAGTTATAGAGCGGACACAAAATAGCATTGCAAATGATCAATGGGAAATAACTCCAAAAATATCCAAAGCCAGTTATGGTTCTTGTGCATGACACATTGCCTCATTGTGCTCTAGAAGTGTATGAAGTTTCAACCAAATAGCTTTAACAGTGTTCAACTTACAGAGCGGACAAAAAATTGCATTTAGTTATGTTACAAGGGGAATAATTTGAAAAATAAACATGAAAAAGTTGTGGTTCTTGTGCATGACACGTGGTCTGAATGTGCTTTATAAATGTATGAAGTTTCGTTGAAATGTCTCTAACGGTTATCAAGTTATAGAGCGGACAGGATTTTGTGACAGAAAGACAGACCAACAGACAGATGCAAGGGGAAAACAATAGGTCTCCCAACCCTTCCAGTGGGGAGACATAAATATCTGGTCAAGCATACCTAATTCATTTCAGACTGAAACACATATTTGCTTTGTGGGATTCCTACTTCCTGAAAATGGGACTCCTAAATTGTGGATAGGACTCCTATTTTTGACAAAGTAGGAGTCCAGAGAGAGTTCAACAATGCGAGAGCTCGCCGAGCGCTCGTTGATTGGTACCTATCTTTATTCGTAATGTGTAAAGCCTGGCATCAGTACAACGAGCGCTTGAAAGCGCTTGCATTGTTGAACTCGCCTCAGGACTCCTGTTTTCAAAATCTAAGCGCGAACCCTGCTCAAGAACCGACTCAAATGATGAAGTTAATATTTGAGAAAGTTTTTAGTTTGATTGTTTGTTTGAGTTAATGCTTTAGACCTTGTCAACAATTTTTCAGTCATGTTGGGATGTTTCCTGGATTTAACAACTTTTTAAAAAAATCACAAAACCTAACTCAATGCTTGATTTCATCATCAGACTGCTCTGGGGTACTGGCTTATTCTGTTTGAACAGAGAGAGAGAGGACATTTGCATTTTACATTATTAAATTTCATTTATCCAATCTTCTATTCTGCCAGACAAATTTCCTGGTGAAGGTTGGCAAGAGAAAAGCTTTAAGCAGTTATCACAGTTATTCAATGTCAAACTGTCAATTTGTTATTAAAACACTCGTTAGGCTTTTGTGTTGGCCACGTGTAGATATAATGATGATTTATCCTGCAAGTCTTCAGATAAGCATATTTAAAAATCACTTTCTTACTTTTAAACTAAATCATATTAAGTTGTGGATACTCAAAAGAACTGTCTCGATGAGACGGTTCTTTTAAGCACCCAAAACACATGTTTTAACTGACAGGTAAGAAAATAATTAAGATTTTACGCTGAAATTTTTCGCCTATCTGGCCTTATGTATTCTCTTACTTATCCATATCCTCCTCCGCTACTGACATATGGTAGGCATCTGGTAGAGTTAACACAGCTTGGTACAATCCTTCAGCCATCAATTGGTGCTTCTCTAGCTCCTAAATATTGGGGGAAAAAAACACAAATCGTAAAGCCTATTTAGGGCTATTTTTTGTGTGTTTTGATTCTTTACGTCCCAGTCAACAATGTTTCAGTCATGTTGGGAGGGGTGTTCTCCTGGGTTAACACAGCTTGGTACAATCCTTCAGCCATTGGTGCTTCTCTAGCTCCAAAATATTGGGAAAAAACACAAATCATAAAGACCATTTAGGACTATTTTTTTTTTTGATTCTATACGTTCCAGTCTCCCAGTCATCAATGTTTCAGTCATGCCTGGAGGGGTCTTCCTGGGTTGAACCAGTGCTAAGCAGTGGATAAATTGTCTTGCTCAATGACACTACACAATGACCCGGTCGTTGGTGAGGCTCTAACCAGCCACCCTCATTCCCCAGCCTTACACTCTACCGAGCCACTGCGCTCCACCCATTCAGGCCTAAAGATAACAGTGAGTAACGAAAAATATTTTTTCTTCTTTCTCAACCAAAACATGTTATGGGTACTCAAATGGACCGTCTCTATGAGACGGTCCTTTAGGTAGCCAAAACATGTTACAACTTATGAGGAAGAAAACATTATCTTTATTTTCAAAATTTTTCTCTACCTTGTCCTAGGACAAAGTGATAATGTTTTCTGTTTCAAACATAATTTATCAACCGGAAATGCCATTATCTGCTTGAAAGCTTTAGCTTGAGGTAGATATTTGTCAAGGGCTATAGAAAGGGTTATAACCCAAACCTCAGAAATGCCTAAGTTAGAGTGGCCATGACAGCGGACACTGATAGGCAGTGGCCATTTTGTTGGCCATCTTGATTAAGTTTGTCAGACAAAACCTGTATTTGAACTTGAACGAGAGTTTGATGGAAGCAATCCATATATGAAAATTGGAAGAAATCTGATTAAAAATGACTAAGTTAGAGTGACAATGACAGTGGACACTGATAGGCGGCGGCCATTTTGTCTGCCATCTTGGTTATTGTTCATCGGACAAAACCCCTATTCAGGCTTTAGCAAGAGTTTGATGGAAGACATCCATACATGAAATTTGGAAGAAATCTGATTAAAAATGGCTAAGTTAGAGTGACCACGACAAAGGACAGACAGACGGATGGACAAGCCGAAAACAATAGAGTTCCGCCAACATTCGTTAATGTGGCCCCAATGAAAATGTTCACAGACAGAGGGATGGTATAGACAGACAAGAAAATGTTGACAGACAGAGGGCTGGAATAGACAGACGACTAGCAGATGGGAATTTGAACTCCTATTATCACAAACTACTAGAAGCAGATTTGATAAAAATGAGGAGCTTAGTACATTAAAATATCCAGTATGGAAAGGGTAAAAATAATATCTTACCTCCACACAGTAAAGAGCCGCACATATAGAATCTGAAGCTGCCTCATGTATTGTCGATGTACAGTCCTTGGCTACCTGTTGTCAAAAACAATACCAACTAGAAAATAGTAGCAGCAACTGTGAGATTGCCAAACAGTTTAGCCTTTATACAGAGTAATGTCTCCTGAAAATCATAAAATTTCAAACCCGATCAGTTTTTGCCAACTGTCAAAAAAATAAAATAAACAAGTTTGTGTAGGTTTTGAAAAAAAAAAATGAAACTGAGACATTCCATTTTATAGAGCTCCAACAAACAGATCAAACAAAATACTCTGACTTTTACCGGACATAAAATGGGCCTTGTCGCGAGAAAACCTGTCTTCGGGGTTTCCAACAAAGCGAGACTCAAACCAGTCTCCTCAGCTACAGAGACTATCTAGAAAATTGAACTTTCGTTTGTAGAAAGCTTAGATATGGTGCTTTCCAAAAAGCGAATAACAAAGGTGCTGATCAGACTGCGCAGATGCGCAGGCTGGTCTGCGCCTTTGTTGTTCGCAAACCTCCGAAGACAGGTTTTCTCGCGACGAGGCCCAAATCTATTTTTCACTGACACCAAGCAAGAGTGTGCAATTGAATATTCATCTTCTTATTTTTTAACCCAAACATATGTTGTTGGTATTTGAAAGAGCCATCTCAATGTGATAGTTCTTTTGAGCACCCAAAACATATGTTTACACTGATGGATAAGAAAATCATCACAATTTTAGGCACAGAGTGTTTGCTTATTTGGACCTATGTTAAACACATGAATTCTGCAGGAGTACTTTTTTTAGCTTGATCTTTCCAGTTACAAAGAGGAACTGTGTTACTCTAAATATTCAAACACCTAACCTTCTAACCATATATTTTTTAAATTCAAACAAGTACTTTTAAATACCATGAAAGGTGTTTAAAATGCAAACAGTGTAAACTCTGATCAGACAGTATTACAATGCTATAAGCCTGTTTAACTCTTTGCTTAGGCCAAATAGAAAATATGTGTGGTTCAGGCTACACTCTGAAAAAAAATAGGGTAGGTAGGTAGGATACTTTTTTAAAAAAAAAAACTCTTTTTCTTGGAATATTCAGACCAGCTTGGAAATGAAATAAGACAAAACTGATATAAAAGGGTCTATTTTTGAAGATATAACCTTGTTTTAATCCTTTTACTACCAATACCAAAGACTGAATGCATAGAAATTTAGATTTCCATTTCAGATGGTCATTTTGACATGTCGAATTTCTTGATTTTTGGTGTTTTCCAAATGATTTTTACATAGTTTTACGAAAGTCCTAAATGTCATTAAGGCTGGTTTTCACAGATTGCGGCTCATATGTAATTTTTCTCCAAATTCTGAAGTTGGAAGAGAATACCAGAACAAATTATTTTGTTCAGCTATTCTCTTCCAACTTCAAAATTTGGAGAAAAAAGTTTAGGGTAGGGGGTAAAAATTTAGGGTAAGTCGGGTAACCTGAACCACACATATTCTTTTCTTGGCCTTACTAGTGTTTCTGCTAATAATCTTTGCAAGCAGTTTTGTCGGGCCTGATCTGGATTCAAACTGTTTGCCACTCTGATAGTATTCCTGAAGGAGCATTTCGAAAAAGTTACTTTTGAAAAAATTAAGCAGACAACAAAAAATCATGAAAAATTACCCAGTAGGTAAAGAGTCATTTGCAAGCACGCCCCTCAGGGCCGGAAATAGTGGGGGATATTGATTTTTTCCATTTGCAGAGCCCCTCCCCAAAAAGGAAAAGGATACAATCTTTACTTTCATGTTGTTCTTACTTTCATGTCCTTAAATTCAATACCCAACGCCAAAAGGGCATTTTTTTTAATTGCATGTAAGACTACTTTTTAGTCTTTATGCCCTTTGATTTGGAAATGACCTTGTTCCAAGCCATTACCTACAGCACTACTTACCAGAGCCTTAAATGGGGCCATCAAAAGCCCTGACTGGACAACAGCTTCCTGCGGAAGGGCATCAACGCTGAACCAGGTCCCCAAACATTTAAACACCTTTATCTGTATTCTTGCATCTGAGGACATTCCTTTCAAACAGGAACACTACAAAAGAGATAGGATCAGCCCATGTGGTAATAGCAGGGAATAAGGAATAGGGGCCGAAATTTTTCCCTAAATGGGCCCCAAGGAAAAGTGAGTCTCCCTAAAAAATAAAAAAAAATGGTGAGACTCATTTTCATTCTGACACCAAATAACTCTCCCTACCTTACTGTCACTTCTCACTAGGACTACAGGACATAAATGTGAATATGTTGCCCCAGCAGACATAATCAATCTGAATACAATGTTGCAACTTGCTCTCACATATTCAGCGTTTCTCATTAATATTTTTGCACATCCCTTTAATAGAGAGAAATATTTGTTTGTTTTTATAAATTTCCAGGACCAATCCATTTTTTAAAGGACAAGTGTGCAAAACTTGATGACAATTCCAGGACAAATCTCCCATTTTTTTTAATTCCAGGAATTTTCCAGGACCAAGGCCTAGGACATTTCAAGGTCTGAGTAAGCCCTTTCAGGATCGGGTTCATATGAGCAAGTTTGAGTAAAATTCAAGGACTTTTCAAGAACTTCTAAAGCCTATCTTACAGTTTTCAAGGACTAAAAGTTTATGAAAAATCCAGATTTAAGCGTTAAAATTCTACTTCAGAAATGCTAGCCTGAGATAATGGAGAAATTAGTACAAGAAAATTAGTATAAAATTGTTGTGACTTTATTTGGTGCAGCATTTGCTGCACCAAATAAAGGCACAACAATTTTATACTGATTTAGATCTCTATCAACAGTGTTAATAAATTCCTACAGAAAATAGAAGAATTCAAGGACTTTTCAAGACCTTTGAGTGTTTGTTTGTTTTGTTGCTTTACGTCCCAAGTCAACAGCTATGGTCATTGCGGGACGGTCAGTTCACCTAACCACACTTTTTCCTGGGCAGGCTTGAACAAGCGGATAACCAGTAATTTGTGCACATACTTTCGCTTGTAACTGACAACAACCCTTCTTGAATGGATCAGCGGAAGGGAGGAGAATGACAGTAGAAATTATTTCATGATCAATCTCCACGAAAGTATGGGACAGGGCCGGGATCGAACTCGCGACCCCTGGAATTGCAGTCAGACTCGCATCTGTAGCCAGACACGTTACCGACTGCGCTACGCGACCTTTGAGTGATTTTCCAGTATTTTTCAAGGCAAATTTAATTTTCAAGGACTTTTCAAGAAAGCCCTCTTAATTCAAGTACGGTAAATGTTCTAAAATTTCGAACACTCTAAAATTACGAACACCTAAAATTATTGCCGAAAATAATTTTTAAAACATCCTGAAAAATCAAACACTGGCCTTTTTCGGAAAAGTGAATTTCTAAGTTTACAAACACACGTTATTTTCGGCGGAAAATCAATGTCCGTTTATCTGTTTGTGCCCCATCTGTGTTCGGTATACTTCTACCGTACAGCACGTGAGAGATAGCGACATTCGGAAGGTTCCATTCTACTAAGATGGGTAATCTGGCACGTGACGTTCTATTTCGCATGCCAGCGCGCGAGGTTATACACTATTCAAGGTCACCAGCATTGACGAACTTGATGCACGGACAAGTTCCTGCAACGATTCCGAAACTGCTTTGACTAACCCTATTGAGTATAATATGTATCCACCCAAATGGCTGAGATCATTATTTGTTACTGACCAAACATTGACCTTCAGGCCGCGAATCTGCTAATTGTACGTGAATTATGCACGTTGACACACGCACAGCAATTCTCAATAGTGTACTGTGACACGTACTCGTCTTTTCCCTAAAATACCTGCCCCAAAGAGAGAGAGAGAGAGAGTTGCGATCACTTAGGCGAGAGAGAATGAAATAAGTTGATGTATAGTGATTGCAACACAAGGGGACATTCGGTGTCATTCGGTGTCTTGCAAAATGCAGAGAAAATTGTGCAAGTCGCATTTTTTCTCTCACCAAGACATCCAATGCGGAAAATAAAGCCACAGTATCTTTAATATTTACCAACATACCTGCAAGATCATTATCTCATTTTTATTCACGGTACATTACCGTTAGCTTAAGGCTTAAAATAGGTGTGTTTCTCAGGTTATCCAACTGACACCCCCTACCCTCCCCGCCCTTTTAAGCATTTTAAAGGATTTCCCAGTTCGGCAATATGCCCAAGCCGCGTGCAACACCGAGGGCACATCTATCATTCTATACGTGTGCTCTTTTCTTGAAAACAGCTCGAACCCGAGCATGAAATTTTTGTTTGTTTGTTTTTGTTGCTTTACGTCCCATGTCAACAGCTATCAACTTGCGCGGAGTCCCATATGAGCTGATAAAGTCCCTGCTGGTACTTATGATATGTGTGATCAGCGAAGGCTCAGGAGAGCATGTGTGTTTGCACAATCTTGTCAGGGTCTCGCTCACTAACAAAGTTTAAAAGAGGGTGAAGACTCTATCCAAATAAAAATTCTAGACATCTACGTACGTTGTCTTTAAAATACTTGTCGGCGGTTTTCTATCAGTACATGAAATAATGGCTATCCCTATCAATCACGAAAACATCAAATTCCTCAAGATGGAACATTTTAACAAACAGAGCTTGAGCCGATCGCGGCGTGTCTGTTTGTCCTCATGAAACTGAACATGGAGGGTCCTTTCAGTGCATTACCGGTATAATGTACGCACAGACGCACATACATGTACCAAGAAATAAATTGATTGTAGCACGATTCTGCATCTTGATGAATTTAATATTTACATATTAAGCCAGTTCATGAGAGTATGGTACCTATCGCATATGCGAGCAGTGAAGGCTCAGACGAGCCTGCGCATCTGCGGAAAATCACCAGGGCCTTAACTGCCCACATAGACATAGAAGGAATGTAGATGAAGGTGCATGCCTTAATTTTGGGTAATATAGTCCCACTAAGTGGCTGTGAATTTAAAAACAGTACGGTAAAGCCCTTGAGATGATCACGACATCTCGGAATTCGCTTTATTTACTACACGTCTGTAGATCGATGTATGTACCCCGACTTTGTTACATGCGAAGATCAGCCTGCTCACCGCACAGGCTTATCAGCACCATTTTATCGGGCCAGATCTGGGCCCAAACTGTCTGCTAAATTAGTTTGTTACAGCCTCTTTGGGGGGGGGGGGGGGGTTGCCTCCCAGGCCCCACCCTGGGTACGGCACTGCTAATAGTTTCAGCCGCAAACAAAGGGACAGGGTAATGGTTCACGGACATGTTTGAGATCAAAGAAGCCGACTATCAGACCACGTGTTGTTGTTGTTTTAAGACACACGGGTAGCACCCTGTGGCTTTGGCGCACGAAAGCGGACTTAGCACATAAAACATAATTGCCTAGCTGTGTCTCCTTTTCATGGGTTTGCATGAACTTGAGCATGAAATGGCGCACTGCATGCATGAAAAACTAGATTTGTGGTACTTGTCTGATTTTTTTCCTTTTCTTTGAGATATGAATGTACCCAGCGTATCGTACGCATCTGCTCGAAGCCAATATATCATAAATTGAGCCGCTACATGTGGTTTCCAACAATGTGGCATTTTGACGAGTGTAGACTCAGACGAGCCTGTGCAGCCTCCTTTTAAGCTTACACACTCCAAACGATATTTAGTCAGCAGCTTAACACTCATAGAATATTCAAGCGACTAGCAAAGGCTCTGATTAGACTGCATATGCGCAGGCTGATCCGAGGCTTTGCTGGACCCACATACCACATTGTTGGAAATCTCATGTTACGGCTCAATTATATTCTTTCGAGGCATCAGACACAAAGTCGGACGTTCGCTTACATGATTAAATCTTGGTATGCCTGTTTGCCCCTGATTTGGTTTGGCAAGACGTCGGAGATCTTCTGGATCCAAACTATTTGCAAACTTTGTAAGCAGATGGTAGAGAGAGAGAGAGAGAGAGAGAGATGGAGACTCAAGCGCTTGCATAGGAATCTCTTGTAATCTCATAAATCTCATGTATCGGTGCTGAAAATGATACTTGGAGATGCTTCTCGTGCGCATCGGCTTTTACACGACAAAGTCGGATATTAGACAGTATTGATGCTTTGCATGCTTTCTATCGCATGCCCAAATGTTTAAATTGACGAAACATTCTTTCCTGAATTCCATTCGGATCTGATCTGGATCCGAACTCTGACGTTTTTTACCTTTTTTTTTAAGGGAAAGAGGATCCAAATATTGTAAAGAAAATACGTTGAGAAAATGACAAGACTGCGCAACTGGATAATTCAAAGTCTTTATCCCACCGCTGCCACCAATTGTTAAATTTCCAAAGTGAAGCTTTCTTCTTCATTTAACTATATTAACTACTCATTTGAATCGTCTCTTGCTTCTTAGAATAGTCTATTTTCACATGAGAGGATTCACATGTGACCGAGCAAAAGTACTATGAAGTCCAACATAATATAACTGATTTATTAGGTTAAATATAAATCTAGTCCTGTATATAGTCGAAGCACACAGACACATGAACATGGAATACGTCCATAATAATCTTCTTAGAAAATATCCCCCTAATCGGCCCAAACAAAATCATTTCTTCTACTTGACTAAATCATAGCTAAGTCCCAAATTTACAGGAAATCCCAACGTGGAAACAGTTCAGAAGTTTAACCATGAAAGCCCCCGAAGCAGGGAGTCCTTGCGTTTTTATAGTCCTAGAACAGGCCTGATACAGTGGCTGAACCCCAAATATGGTAATGTCCAATGGACCACCAGGCTTGATTCATACTCTAAAAATATAATGTCTCCCAAAATAGCAGAGCAAAATTGTGCTATATTAAGCACAAAAGCATTAAGGTGAAGGGCATGGATTCCTTAAGTTAACTTGAACAATAACTAAGGACTCCAGATCAGGATGAATTCAGACAGTGTTATAGATAATTAGGAAATGATGGCCCCCAAAGCACATCACATCCAACGAAACTAGCCAGCCCCTCAACAGGGCTACCCAATGGGACAGGGAGACTCTAGAGGACCCAGGACACGTGGCCTGCCTAGATCACCAAGCACCAGGCCAAACAGGACAGGAAGGGGCCAACGGCCCACCAGGGTCTGGGGCTGATAATGGCCCACCAGGACAACCCGGGTCCTACCCAACGGCAGTGATGACAGGATAACCGCATCACCCACAGACAACAGGGCGGGGGAACAGGCCTATAATCATAATACACTCATGCCCTCGATATTTCACAAGGAAGCATGCTAAAGGTGTAAATTTATAATGAAACCAGAATTCCTTGAGATAAAACATACATGGAGATCTCATTGGGAACTAGATAAGCAGGAAAAAGACAGTACAGTTTCACAGATAAAACGTACAAACCTCAAGGCAAAACTTAACACTCTCCCCTCCAAAGCTTAAGTAATCGTCCCGATTATAATAATGATCCATAAATTTATGTGATCCAGATAACATATTCCATGTTCACAAATGTCACAATCACCACTAGTCCATCTTAAAATGGTATTTGTATAGTCTTGAATCACAAACACACTTCACAAAATTCCAGTGAGCGCACAACTTTAGTAATAAAGTTGAATCAATTTTTATCCAACGTAGCAACGTTGAATCAATGTTGATGCGACTTGAATCAAACAAGCATACCCTCTTTAATCTGACATACGATATAACAGTAAATTCCAAAATGACAGTTGTACTTTCATAACTGTACCAACCAAAATTTGAATTTTGATTACAGTTAATAGCAGAATTAAATCCAACACGAAAATATGTTGGTTAAGCCCAACATGAAAATATGTAAGGCAGAAACAGTCATAGAAAAGAGGGTCCGGGTTGCATTCTTGTGCAATCACTGGATTAAACATATGGGCCAGTTCATGAGATTATTGCACTACACATAAAGTGAATAATCTATGGCGCAGGCGAGTATGTGCATTCGCACAGTCTCGTCAGTGCCACAGCCGTTCGCATTGACAGAGCTAAAATGCTATTTTTACTGCTCAAAAGGAGCGCATGATTTACCCAAAATTTAACCATGTGCAAGCGACATGTACTTGAGACTCATGAACAGGCTAAAACCGACTTTTAGGGTGCCCATGAAGTTGAATTAATTTGACTTTACATACTTGTATGAAATATTAAGAAAGAACAATGCTAAGATCTAATAAATGCTTAAAATAAAAGAGGCACCAGTCTCTTCGTGATTAATCTAAATTACTGGAACTCCACAGAATGTTTCCGTCATATGCACCAATTGTGATTAATCCGCATAACTGGAACACCATCAATAATGTTCAGCTTAGGGTGTAATAGCCAAAAGGTCCAGAAACGTCTAAACCACCGTCACATCGTAGTAATAAGTCTCTGTTACACGATACTTATGACTTTTATCGTGTACGAAAAGTCTAATTCTGTCCGTTAACGTAATAATCAGGTCGTCTGTACGAAACATATAATCCGGTATCATCATAATCGAGAGCACTTTACGGTTGTACAGTGTACAGCTAACGTAAATCTGGAACTAAAATGTTCTAACTGATCGGAACAAGTGCATGAAACGTAATCTGGTTGAACTCATGCAAACTCGTTTTCCCAAACAGTTCTAGGTTTGACTATGTGGCTAAAAAGTTCATATTCTTCGACCACAAGGATTATCCATGGCGTCAATGTCTATTAGACAGTATTCGTGACTTTACCGTGTACATAAAGTTCAAAACTGTTCGTATACGTAAGCAGCGTGCGTTAATTCACCATAACCAACACTGTACAATTGTACACAGTGCACCGCCGATATAACGTTTCTGATCGATCGTAACAAGAGCATAGGTTCATGCGCCTGTTTCACCGAAAACTGACTGGTCCTGGAGGTTTTGTGACCGCGGGGTAGCATCGCCGGCCACGCCCAATGTAATCGACATGAGGATGCTGACAAGCAGGTGTGATCGCCGATCATCCTGCTTGTGTCCAACGTTGATCGTAAATCCCTGAGCAGTGTACTCGTGATTCCAGATTCCGCGTGTAGATTCCAACAGAATTCAGACTGAACGCGCGTAATAATCCGTTAATATTAGAATCAGTGAATTATGAATTCATCACTATTAAATTCAAGCATTATTATAACTATAATTGCTCTGACACAATTTTCTATCATAACTCAAATGAACACAAATGACATGGCGAGACTACCAACCCATTTTATTCAAAACTCTGATAATCTGTGAAATACTTAAAGTCAAACAACTGAAATGCATCGCCCAACAAAGGACTTCACTGATTACCAATTCGAGTGGAAAGTTCCACATTTTCCCGGACAAAAGTATACATCTCTTATCAATAAATAGACTGACCCATCCATCGACATGAAATTTACGCTTTTGAAAGACGACGTAATGGGCGAATATTCTCACCATCACTATTAGGCCTTGAGCTGGCTATAGACCCCCCTCCCCCCCCAGGGGGAATTTCGTACACTATGATTTTCTGAAACTACATTATATAAGACACAAAATAAAAGATGTTAGCCCTCTGAGAGTGGCAGCGTTAACGTGTAACATCACGTTATATACGTTACCCCCCAAATTAGCATTAAATGTCCCTGATAATGTCTCAACCATGACATGTTCGTACATATTTGCATGCTGACACAGGTTTATGATCTTCTTATAACACAGTTACATATTTTTCGTATTAATTTTATAAATATCTTGAGCTATTACCGTTATATACGTTACTTAATGTTTCCTGCGTTATTTCGGAGTATGGGTATGGTATTTATTGAATATACTTGTATTACATCTGTCAGAGAATATATTTAATCTATAAGACTGCTACTTAAATGATTTAAGTTCTTTATTATGGTCGCTTTCACTATTTTTCAGGCCCATGTTATGTATGTTACCTTCAAAATAGCATTAAACATTCTAGTTAATGTCTCTCACAAGCCCTGTTTATACTTATTTGCATGCTGGCACAGGTTTATGTACTTCTTCTTACAAGGTTTACCTATTTAAAGTATTCATTTAATAAATGCCCCGAGCTTTAACTGTTATGTGTGTTACCAAATGATACATAAGCTATTCTGAGTATCTGTATAGCAGTTATTGACTATACATGTATAAAGTCTGTCAGAGAATCTAAGAAATGGACAGCTCAGTTCTGGGCAGTGTATATGGATATAATTCAGATGGTGTTCACACTGATTAGGTCTAAAAAGAAAACAACTTTGAATTGCATGTCAGCTCTATCTGTATGCATTGTTCCCAATGTTAATTGCAAACGATCACAACAGATACGCACAATATGTACCTGTGTAACTGATTACACATATTAATTTATCTGATACACATCGCAGATGCAAAGAACTTCTCGAACAAAATGGGTTTATTGTGACACGACCATTGGTTCTTTGCTTGAGAAGTGCTTTTGAGATAGCTATGAGGCAAACAATAAAGAGGTATTATAGGCTTCAGCAACTAGAACTACGCTTCGTACTACAGATGGAATGGTGTATTACTCATCACATCAGAGCTCAATATATTGAAACAACTCTTCAATGCACTGAAATGAAATACGAATACTAGAGGCAGTTTCAGGCTTCACCAATCCTTTTAGTTCTAGTTTTGAAGACAATGAACTGTGCTTTTTTGTCTTTCTGTGTTCCTGCTAAGCCTGGCATAGCTAATATCTTATTGAGGCTGATGACATTGGCAGGAAGGCTGTTGCAGACTGCATTGAACCACTTTTAGTTAAAAAAATCTGTCTTTCACAACCCCATAAAATGCTACAAGCTAATAAAGTTTTGAGGTTTGCGAGGTCAAGCAAGAAGATATTGTTCAATTTACAAAACATAAACAGCCAGCAGCTAAGGGCTTAAAGGAGCGTCTTTGGTCAGCATGACGTCTTTCTATTGGACATATTGTTGACCTTGAGTTGACACTTCGGTTCCTTCTGGGACCTGTACCATGGTCACTGTCAACTCCTGATAGAATTTTCAACAAAACTGCCAAGTCCAAACTTCTGCATGGCTTGCAATCACACATTGAACCAACATTAGATTGGCCATGTAGTGTTGCACATAACTTTGATGTTAATGCCATAACTACAGAGCATAATAGCTTTTCCTGTCACCTTCAAGGATCTGATGGCACCAATATTCAACCAGGCACTAAAGGCAGGGCATGTTGGTTTTATCACTTATAAATAGCAGCAGTCTATAAAGTCTCAGAAACGTCTTAGAAACATTCAAGTGGGGGGAGGGGTTCTCAATCAGTATAAATGGCAGCAGTCTATAAAGTCTCAAATTTCTAGTGGGGGGAGGGGTTCTCTATCAGTATAAATGGGAAGGAAACAAATGTTACACGTTAACGCTGCCACTCTCAGAGGGCTAACATCTCCATGTACACATATACTGATAGAGAACTATCATTACCTGGGTGTTTTGTTCAACACTGGTGTATGCAACAAAAGGTGCACCTTCTGAATGTCAACAACATTGGCAAGGATATGGGGGAAGAGATCTACAGTAATACACTGTTTAACAGATTGTGACATTACCAATGTGCCGATGTGTTAGTACTACAGAAAGGTTGTTCCTACCAAACTGATAGAGAACCCCTCCCCACTAGTTCATCAACATTCTAAGCAGAATAGGAAAACAAATAAAGAACTGCTCTAGGCACTCATCGGTGATATGAAGCCCTAACATGTGCTATTTATGTAATTGTGAATAAGCTGCCGTACGACATGTTTCTGAAAAGAGTACCAAAGCCATACACATATACTTACTATTTCAAATGGCATGAAAATGAGATTACCTCCACCCTGCTTTTCTGTCCTTAAGATGTACATACAGAGATTGAACTATCAAGTCTTTCCAATGAAAACAAGAGAGCCTATTCAGATATAGACAAAATGTGTGTAAAATAAATGGGAAGGAAATCAAGTACCTCTGGGTGAAAGAAAACTTGATTGTACCCTAACAAAAGAGCCACATAATTATATTTTACATTTTGTGTGATATGGGGTTACCATGTTCAAAACGCAACAACTCGAACCATATAAAAGATAGAAAAATAATATTTGCAGTTTCCAAAAGGTACATAAACATACTTTAATACAAAATGAGTTAGTAAGCACGTTCACATTTAAAAAAAAATATCAAACTATATTAGTTTCATAAATCATTTCTATAGGAATAATGAAAAAAAGTAACATACGTAACACTTTGGGGTGAATATTTGCTTTCAAAAGTCCATATCTGTGATGCAAAAATAGCATATGTGGATGATATAGCCAATTTGTAAATATTACCTTATGGTTTGCACTGTTCAGATGTCATGTCATTTACTAAAACTATCAAAGATGTTGATGGGTAATATATATAATTGGCTGTTACAAGGTAATGGTGCCATTACCAGAATGCTAGCATATTGCAAAATCCTTGCAAGATAAATCTGATAGAGGATAAATATGCTGTTTAGAAAAATTCTTTAAACACTTGGATAATATACAAAGATTTGCTCTATAACTTCTACCTGATGGGGTTTCTTTGATCTTTTAAGTTGTTACTCGCATATTGCACTGTATGTTACAAACTTTCCATGAGTATTATGTTAACTACATTTGATGTCTCTATAAAAGAAAAGAGGGTTTATGGTAGTTTATGTTTTGAGTTTCTTCCCCAGCAAATGAGCCAGAGTAAAAAGAAGTACATGTACCTGTGCCAGTATGCCAATACGTACAAGCAGGTCGTGTTGGAGACCATATCTTAAACGTTTAATGGTATTCAGAGAGTAACGTATGTAACCTGGGCTGTAAAATAGTGTAAGACACCATAATAAGGAACTTTAATTCATTTGAATAGCAGCCTTATAGATTTACTACATTCACTGATGGATGTAATACATGTATAGTCAATAACTGCCATACTGATACTTGGAAATAACATATGAAAAACTAAGTAACATATACAATGGCAAAAACTCAAGAAATTTATAAAATAAATGCTAAAATTATGTAACTGTGTTATAAGAAGTTCTTAAACCTGTGCAAGACTTCAAAAAAAGTCTGAATATGTGATGTTGGAGGCATTTGCAGGAAAATTTAATGTTATTTTGTGGGTAACGTACGTAACATGATGTTACCCACTAACGCTGCCACTCTCAGAGGGCTAACATATTTCATTTTGTGGCCTTTATAATGTAGTATCTAGAAATCATAATGTACGAAATTCCCCCTGGGGGAGGTGGGGTCTATAGCCAGCGCGAGGCCTAGAGAATTACATTTTACATTTTTGTGTGATATGGGGGTACCATGTTCAACATCTAATAACTCAAAAAGTATATAAGATAGAAAAGTAATGTTTGCAGTTTTGAAAAGGTTATTAAAAATTCTTTAATATGATACCAAATTAATGAACATAAACTGGTTTTAATAAAATTTAAGACAAACTACATTAGATGCATTTATCATTTAAAAGGGGGTTCAATTAAAATATGTAACATACACTACATCCGGGGTGACTATATTTGTTTTCAAATGTCAAAATCTGTGGCCTAGTAATAGCTTACTTAGAAAATATAACCAATTTGGTAATCTTACCTCATCTTTTGCACTTTTCTTAAGTCTTAAAAAGAATTTTAATTATCAAATATTTTGTAGGGTAACGTATGTAACAGGCTGTTACAGCTTAACGCTGCCATTGTCAGAGGGCTAACATGTTGCAAAATCCTTGCAAGACATTAAGCTTTAAGAAAAATATGGTCTACAAAATTCCCCCTGGGGGGGGAGGTAAACCATATCCAGCCAGTGGCCTATATCTATAATATTAAACCGACAGAATTCACAAGGTAAGGAATAATTTTATCCAGTGCTAATATACTCCAATTTGATAATCTGACACAAACTAAACACTTGTTTCTTAATTATCAAAATTATTAACCCATTCACTTAAAGCGTACCCAAATAGGGGTTAGAAAGCTCAATGGAACCAAACTAAACGGCGTAACTATATACGTCGCTCAACTAAGGTCCCAAAAGATTTCATATTCGAGTGGAAAAATCCACAAACTTTCAAAGGGCAAAGACATGTTCCAAAAATAATGAATTCACCAATCCATCATTATAGAGGAATCTGCCCTTGGTAAAATGCCATAATGGGTTAATATTTTCGCCGAATTGTAAGCACTAAATAATTCCTCTTTGCACAACATTTGAAAGATTTTAACCATACTTTCATACTAATTATTGGCACTACGTATAATCCGAAAATTAGAATCTATCTGGATACCATCCAAAGTATGGGAGTAGAAGGAGTAGAACAACATCGTCGAGCGCAAATAGCTTACCACAAATTCCATGGTACAGCATTTGAACCAAAAATCACCACAGAAATAAAGATATTCATTAGGAACCGCGTAACCTGATAGCACCAGATCCTTACACAGAGATTAATCCACAGTACCCCACAATATATGTATTTGGGGAGAAAGGACAAACTCTGCACCTCTCCTGAATCTTAGGCTTAACCTTATCTTAAATCATGTAAAACTTTAGAACTAATTGCCATTTATAGAAAATTCACAGGAAAAACCAAGCTCTATTTTTTTTCTCAGAAAATGCTTCCTGAATGCATCACTTCTCAGCAACTTTCCTCAACAATGAAATTGCTGACAAAACTTAACTTTCCCAAACAATTTTTTCGCACCTGCAGAGAATAAATCATGAAACATAATCCAGCCTTGACAATAGCTCTTGGACAAACTTGATCCTGGCTAGCTTATCAGCCGAAAAATGTGAAAACTAATTATTTCAAGATATGCCTCACTGCAAAGAGAGGAACACCTTAATTTTCAAAAAACAATTACCCACACTATTCTAAAACAACTTATGGCCTTTCAACATTACTTTAAGCACTTAGCACTTTATATCCAAATTTTCTTCATCATGTTCATGATACAGAATAAACTCACAGAATCAACTATGTTGCTCACATGATCTTAATTTCTGAGATTTTAGTGGTCCAGTTTGACAAATAATCATCTAAGGGCTATTTGTCAATTTGACCTAGCCAAATTATGGAATATCACGCTCAGGGTGATACAACATAACATGCTATCCCAAAAGCCTTTTGCATTTTGGAAACTCAAATAATCTCCTGACGCTTCTTGTGTCAAAACGATTCACTCCATAAGCTAGGTAAACCCACTTCCTAGCTTAGACCACGGAATCGATCCCAAGCCTTGCGTCCCAAGACCAACCACAACGATAGTTTTGTAATTCCACATCGACGAATTCATGAGCAAACGATAAAAGACCGCCAGCACTATTTACCCGTACTGACGCCAACGTCATCCTCAGGCTGCTTATCGTACGATCCGTATATCCTGTACCAATCAGCTCCGTTTCTCTCAAAATACTGTTAACTCAAAGTAAATCTCCAGTCCCGTGAGCTTTGAGTTATCAAGAGAAAAAAGTAGGTAACTCCATAGACTTTGTCTCTGAATAGGGTGAGGCTTCACCAGAAATATGCGACATAAATTATCAAAAGTCATTGGAACATAATCATTTACCTTCAGTGTCCGTTTCCAGCTCAAGGGTCAAAGATCCAGTAAAACAGTCCATAATATAACTAGGCCCTTTTTCTCACAAATTTCCCAGCTAAATTAAATATCCAACCGTATTCCTGGTTAAAATCAAGTTCAGAACAAATAAAACTGGAACCGATAAGTTTATTGACTTGTGGGGATTCAAACTTCATACCTGGACAGTAACTTGTGTTCTCTAATGTACCAAGACAAACAGTAACTCCAAAAAGCAGGAACGCTGCAACAACTAGAAAATGTTCCATAATCAACGCACTGCACAAGACACGTGTTAAAGTCCGAACCCCGGCGCTGCCACCAGTGTAAAGAAAATACGTTGAGAAAATGACAAGACTGCGCAACTGGATAATTCAAAGTCTTTATCCCACCGCTGCCACCAATTGTTAAATTTCCAAAGTGAAGCTTTCTTCTTCATTTAACTATATTAACTACTCATTTGAATCGTCTCTTGCTTCTTAGAATAGTCTATTTTCACATGAGAGGATTCACATGTGACCGAGCAAAAGTACTATGAAGTCCAACATAATATAACTGATTTATTAGGTTAAATATAAATCTAGTCCTGTATATAGTCGAAGCACACAGACACATGAACATGGAATACGTCCATAATAATCTTCTTAGAAAATATCCCCCTAATCGGCCCAAACAAAATCATTTCTTCTACTTGACTAAATCATAGCTAAGTCCCAAATTTACAGGAAATCCCAACGTGGAAACAGTTCAGAAGTTTAACCATGAAAGCCCCCGAAGCAGGGAGTCCTTGCGTTTTTATAGTCCTAGAACAGGCCTGATACAGTGGCTGAACCCCAAATATGGTAATGTCCAATGGACCACCAGGCTTGATTCATACTCTAAAAATATAATGTCTCCCAAAATAGCAGAGCAAAATTGTGCTATATTAAGCACAAAAGCATTAAGGTGAAGGGCATGGATTCCTTAAGTTAACTTGAACAATAACTAAGGACTCCAGATCAGGATGAATTCAGACAGTGTTATAGATAATTAGGAAATGATGGCCCCCAAAGCACATCACATCCAACGAAACTAGCCAGCCCCTCAACAGGGCTACCCAATGGGACAGGGAGACTCTAGAGGACCCAGGACACGTGGCCTGCCTAGATCACCAAGCACCAGGCCAAACAGGACAGGAAGGGGCCAACGGCCCACCAGGGTCTGGGGCTGATAATGGCCCACCAGGACAACCCGGGTCCTACCCAACGGCAGTGATGACAGGATAACCGCATCACCCACAGACAACAGGGCGGGGGAACAGGCCTATAATCATAATACACTCATGCCCTCGATATTTCACAAGGAAGCATGCTAAAGGTGTAAATTTATAATGAAACCAGAATTCCTTGAGATAAAACATACATGGAGATCTCATTGGGAACTAGATAAGCAGGAAAAAGACAGTACAGTTTCACAGATAAAACGTACAAACCTCAAGGCAAAACTTAACAATATCACTTAAAGCGGGCCATCATCGGCCCGCCAGCGCGGGCCATCATCGGCCCGCCAGCGAAACGCCTTTAAATGCCATTTCGCTGGCGTGGCGTGCCGATGATGCCCCAACGTTGAATGCTGGCTTGGTAGTTTTGAGAATTTCAGGGGATCCGGTCCAGTATTGCTAAGAAATTCTATATTTTGGTGATTCAGTTTTCAGGGGGGGTCCGGACCCCCTGTCCCCCTCTGGATCCGCGCATGGGACCGGACAATGTATACACCTATTATTGAGCTATACTGAAAACCCATTTTATCATGCGCATCGGCTTTTGTACGACACTTTGCGTACTTTCAATTGCATGCACAAATTTTTAAATTGACCAATCATTTTTTCCTGAATTCCATTCGGGTCTGATCTGGGTCCAAATCGTTTTTTGCATATGTAAATAGAGAGAGAAACGGAGAGAAAGAGAGAGAGACTGGTGCATGCACATCCTTTCAGGAAAATCAAAGTGCATCGACAGATCGACCAGTAGAGAGAGAGAGAGAGAGAGAGAGAGAGAGATGTGTGTGTGTGTGTGTGTTCTTTTTGAATTTGAACATTTTTTTTAACTCTGAGAATTTGTCTATGTATTTCAAAGTTTCTTGTATATCTTCGCAAAAAATTCTGATCGACGAGATGTATTACATTATAAACGGTATTTGCGCAGATGGAGAGCACGCGAAAGCGTTTTTGAACGAAAGTGTATCGATTCATTGGTAGCCCGAGGTTAAATAAGTGGACTTTTACGACTTGTAAGTAAATTGAGTGTCATAACATGCACGTGCCTGGCTCTCGACTTGGCAATTACCGTACGCACTGGACATTTTACTGACTCAGTCCGAAAGAATTTAGCGGCGATTGAAAAGAAAAATGAGTAGATAGCGCAGAATCATATCGCCGTGTTTTCGACATGTTTCTACCACATTTTTACATGCATGTATACCGTTTTTGCCCATGTTAAAGACCACATTCTAAAATTACGAACACTAGCACTTTTTCTGAAACGTAATTTCTAAAATTACGAACAGCGGAAAAAATAATTATTTTTTACTTTTCGAAATTTTAGAACATTTACCGTACTGTTCAAGCCTGTGCGAACCCTGCAGGAAAATATTTGTGTTACCTACCAGTAACTGAAGTACCACTGTGGAAGACCCTGCTAGCTCCTCTATGACTTCTTTCCGTCTGTTAGCACCAAGCCTCAAAGATCTACTACTGATCTGTAATAGATAAGATAAAAGATAAGTACATTTTTTTAAATGTTCTTACAGTGTTCAAATAGGCAAGTCTGTATAAAATTCAAAGTCTTTTCAAGGATTTCTAAAAAAACTCTCCCACAGTTTTCAAGAACTATGAGCTAATGAAAAATATTTGATTTACACTTTGAAATTCAACTTCTCAATATAGTATATATACATAATACCAGGGTTTCCGCTAAGAAAATTTATTTGGGGGCCCCTACTGTGAAAACAAAGGGTCTCGGAATTTATTTTAAGGGTCCTTCTGTAAATTATCTTTGAAATTAGATTTCCACTTCTAAAAACCCATATCTTTGAAACATGACAATTCAATGCAGCATCTAATGTTACAGTGTAAATCAGGCATTGCATCATGCATGTTTGTTTTGAAAGTTGGAGCAATTTGAAAAGTCTGATCTCGCGTTTTACAAACAAAATTAAACATGGCAAATTTGACGAATTTATATCCCCCGACGAAGGGTTATTTGAGAGAAACATGTAAATCACAAAACATAAATCCCATTTATCTAGCCCTTAGTTCACCTACAGTATCATTCAGATCATAACAAACGCCTGTCAAGTATGTTTTAGTGCTTAGTTCAATAAAAAATATACTTACATCTGCACAATTTCAATATCTGACCTTTAAACCCAACCTCAGAGGTCAAGATTGTGTGTAAATTCAAAGTGTTACCTTGCATGTAGGTCTACATGTCTTCCACTTTACTTTGATATGCAACATGACCACTTTTAGAAAAGAACAAATATGACCTTTGACCCCACCCCAGGGGTCGTTGGTGTGTGTAATGACAGCACACTTGCTTTCATGGTGCTCTGTGCTCAATTCCCTTTAATTTGATATGCAACATGACTACTTTTAGTAAAAGATACAGTTTGACCTTATGACCCCACCCCTTGGGTCAAGGGTGTGTCTGTGGGCAAAATATTTGCTACCATGTTGCTGCCAGCGTCGTCAGTTTTACTTTGATATGCAACATGACTACTTTCAGAAAAATATATAGTTTGACCTTTTGACCCCACCCCCTGGGTCGAGGGTGTGTCTGTGGGCAAAATATTTGCTACCATGTTGCTGCCAGCGTCGGCAGCTTTAATTTGACATGCAACATGACCATATTCTGAAAAAGTTTAATTTTGGCCTCGGCCCCACCCCCTACGTCCACCAAAGGGGCTCGGAATCAGGCCTTCAAACTGAATTCCCGTTTGATATGTTTCATATCTATTCATACTCTGCCTGCATGCAAAATTTCAGCAAAAAATATTAATAATTGCCTTAGTTATTGCGAAATTTAAATATTTGACCTTTGACCCCTTAGGTGGGGTCAAAGGGGGTGAGGTAAAACTTTGACACTGCCATTCTTATCTACAGGCACTTGGCAATCATGGTCTATAGCGAGAAGTTGTTAAATATAATAGCTTTGATGAAATGTGATGATCATCACACAAAAAAAGCTAATATAGGTTTTGCCTTATAATTGCCTATACTTAAACAAGGGCAATAACTCAAGTGTTAAGGGGTCGATTTTGACCAAACTTATAGGATATCAAGAGTCCATGGTACTTATCATTTGTTGCAAGAATGAATTAAATCTGACCAATAGGTCTTGAGATATGGTTCCAGACGGACGGACAACGCCAAAACTATATCCCTCCGACTTCGTCGGGGGAAAACAAATATTGAATTAAACGATTTTGTGAAATAACAATTTTTGAATTCACAGGACAGAAAAGCGATGCATCAGGCATATCCTCGTAAGAAACAATCTCGCACCATTTCATATTTTTTGTGTAAAATCACCTCGGACCCAATACTGGGTTCGAGAAATTACGCATGGCGTAGAGGTAGATAATTCACTGGCGTCCAAACTAGAAACATTGCCCTTTTTCAAGAATTGACAGAGTCAGATGTCTTCAGTCAAGAATGCGCGACAAACATCTGTGTGAGCTTGGACCCACCCATGTGGTTCTTTAATTTGCATAGGCGTAAGATTGTCCTGTGCGACATTCTGGTTGGCCGAGAGCTAAATGAGATCACGCCTCCTGCTGTGGGTCAGGTGTTGTCAACAACTCAGACATTTTTGACAAGGCCTTGAGCACTGGATTAGTGGATGATCTTTTTGCAGAAGTGCTTTATTTTGTACTCTCGCTGTCGACTTCTAGGTTTTTTAAATGAGTTTGACACGCTTCACCTGAAAAGGTTTGGCGTAAATTAGAATCCCCAGCAGGAAAAATCAAACCAAAAGTTGGTGTAAAAATACGCCTGATTCGGTGTTTCAGAGAACTCTGCTGTCTATATTCAGCATAACCAAGGACAACTAAATAAACAAGCGAAAATACGCGAGAGCTAAAGTTGCGTCCCGAAGGACAGGAACATTGGAAATTCACGGGTCCTGTGGCCCTGAAATTGCGTCAAGGACGCAGGTTTTCTGCGTCAATGGAAACCCTCAGAAAATACTAGTGAAATTAGTATTAGTAAAAATAGTATAAAATTGTTGAGTCTTTATTTGGTGCAGCATATGCATACCCAAGTATACCTCAAGAAAAAGAGTTGAGTACTACAAAAATAGTAACATTCAAAGACTTTTAAATGGCATTGAATGATCCTGCACTCTTCAAGAGATTTAATGTCAATGCCTATTCAAGAAAGACCTCTATATTCAAGTACTTTTCAAGTCTGTGTGAACCTAGTCTCAAGTTTTGGTTGAGAATTAGAAAATTGATTTTCAATTAAGCGATTTTAGCAGGCCTGTCTAGATCTAAAATATCTTACAAGGATCTGGACTTTGCAAGAGAAAAAGCCATCTTAAAGATGAACCTCCAAGAATGATTTAAGGTAATTTTGCTATTTAAAAGGAAAACGGTCTCTAAGAGCCAATAGTAAAACAGCTTAATAGCATTTCTTCAATAACTCACCTCTTCAGGCAACACTGTTAGAACTTCTAGCAGGAAAGGCATTGTAGAGACAGAATTACCGAACCTGAAAATACAGTAAATAATTGATAATTCAAATTCTGAGCATTCAAAATGAGCCACTTATTAAAATGAAATTTGGGATACATTCATGATAGGATTATATGCACTACTTTAAAAATATCTAACAAAAAAACAATTTTTGGTGCTTAAATGAAATGTTTCAGTGAGATGTTTCTTTTAAGCACCAGAAAATATTTTTGATAGGAAATACTGACAGGCCCCCTAGCAGACTCTCATGAAATTAAAGGTTTTTTATAAAGGCTGTTTTAGGCAAAATAAAGGTTGTTTCATTGACATTCTAACAAAAAGAGCAAATTAACATCAAATTTTCTAGTATTTTTATCGGATCCCGATCTTTTACAGTGTTACATGTATGATACATGAAGGTATGAAAGGGGTACAGCAATCCATTTAGCCAATAAATGTATAGCCCATTAATCACATATCAATTGAAATCACTACTATAAAGGTTTTTTTTTGTGAGCAGTGTTTAATTGACAAAATAAATCACATATTTCCCATGAATCGCATATTTTGTAATCTTGATGGGGGGGGGGGGGGGGGGGGGTACGGGGGTATGGGGGTACGGGGGTCCTCCCCCGGAAAAGTTTGAAAACCAAGAAAGCAGGAGAAGCCATCTCTGGTAATTTTGTAAGGACGATTTTACTTTCAGTAAATGAACAATTTCAGAGGATATTGCTCCCATTTATTGTGTGCTCTTTTCTAAATATAAAATTGAGACAGATATGCAAATTGTCTGTATTAGTCTTGGGGTGTAGATAATACCGTTTAGATTTGACAACCTTAGACAATGGCATTAGAAAATCAGGACATTACTTCAAAGTCAAATAACCCAATAGATGATATCCATCAATATTCATTGGCGCAATTATTGTAAATGGTACATTGTAGGGTGTCCAACCTAATGTTTGGGGTGAGGTCTGGGGTGAGTTTTACAGGTTCTATTCCCAGGTCGGGCACATTCTTTCAGTAGTTGTCAGTTGGCCTTACTAGTGAAAGATAAGCACTGAGTACTTGTAAAAGGATATGGGTTAAGCCAGCCTAGGAAAAGGGTGGTTAGGATCAATTAGTAATTCCGACATTACCTCAGCTGTTTTGCATGGATGTAAAGCAAGAAATCAACCCAAAAGCATTTATATTTACCTTACCTCACTCTTTTTTTATTGCTGCCTAATCTGAAGCATCAGAAAATTTGACTATAAGAGTCACCCTGGTGCAAGAGGTAGATATAGACACAATGGTCTATTTCTGAAAAGCTCAAGATGTCACAGAGATTACTTGTCAACATACTTATGGTCTATTTCTTATGTTCAAACTGATCTTGTAAAATTTAAAGGTTTCTTAATCAAAATAAAGGTTATTAAAGGTTTTTCAGCCAAATTAAAGGTTTTAAAGGATTGCAACCAAATTAAAGGTTTCTAAAGGTTTTAAAGGTTCCACTAGGGGGCCTGTACTGAAAATAATGACTTTTTAGGGTTATTAATATGAAATGACTAACACCCTTTAATGCAAACTATCAATAATTTGAAGTAGAAACTTCTTATGACAAAGTAAAGCATAGCTGAAAAATTTCCCGTGCCTTTGCTGGGAATCGAACCCGGGTTGCCCCTGAACAAAACCAATGCTCTAACCACTGAGCCAAAGAGTCGACTCTCTGACGCAGTTGTCAGAGATTGATTATATACTAGAAGCTATGCGAAATCTACCTTATGTAGATATATAGGTGAGAGTGCCTGGCCCGTAACAAACTCCAGTCCTGAATGCTTTGAATTAACCAGCTTCAACTGTACCATCCTACCATGTCAAAATGTTCATACAGGCAAACATAAGAAAAGTTCAAGGATGTTAAAGACCAGGCAATAAGCTAGGGGGTGACAAGGGCGAAACAGTCCCAATAGGGGCCGAAATTTCGCCCTAAATGGGACCCAGGGAGAAGTGGGACTTTCCCCCCCCCCCCCAAAAAATGTTTTTTTTTAGGGAGACTCATTTTCATTCTGTCACCACACAAATGCCAGCTGCAATCTACTACTACTGCATCGTATTTCTCCTTCCATTTAATGGCAATAGTATGAGTAATGGCCCATTTGCTTCTAAACTGACAGAAAATGTTGAATTTTGCGCTATAACTTCTCCCTATCTAACTGTCACTTCTCCCTAATTTTCCTGGAGGGAGAAGTCACTTCTCCCTATTGCCAGGGCCCAGCTTGAACCCTGAAGACCATCCAACAGTTTCCATGATAACTTATCATTAAAAAATATTAACAACCTTTACTTGTATTAAAGTCAAATATAGCTAATGATATACTGTATGTATTCCCGACTATATAAAACATTTTGTATTGTATTTTATATTTATTTTATCTAGAGTTACTGCTCATAAACATTTGATGACTAACATGCCCTAGATTATTTCCACTGTTACTGAATAATAACTTCTGAAGCATCCTCATATCAATCGGTAATTTACAGACACTTGATAAAATGAGACACAATGACCCCAAACAGTCAGTCCCCGTAGTTTGGAAACATATCAAAGCCGATATCACAGGTTAAAACAAAACAAATTTAGCGTAAAATTGTAAATATTTTCTTACCCATCAGTTTTAACTTATGTTTTGGGTGCTCAAAAGAACCACCTCATTGAGACGGTTCTTTTGAGTAACCACAACATATGTTTTGGTTGAGAACTAAGAAAATTATTTTTTCCTTATGAAATATGCACTCTTAACTATAGGCCTGGCTTACATTATTTGTAACCACCTTTGTTTGTTTGTTTGATTTGATTCTTAACATCCCATCAATAATCTTTCAGTTAAACAGGGACAGGTCTTCCTGGGTTGAACCAGTACTAAGCTAGGATAAATGTGTCTTGCTCAAGGACCACAACGCAGTGACGCTGGTGAGGCTCGAACCCATGGCCCCTTGGTCTCGAGTCAAGCACTCTACCACTGAGCCACTGTGCTCCCTGTAACCACCTTTGTCATTGGATGAAATGTCATACACACAGTGACACAACCTAAAAATTGTGCTCAAGACAACGACTTTATCTCCCAGGCATTCCATGTTTTTGCACCTACTTTGATACTAAATCATTTGTGGGTCCTTTCCAAGTCACCATCTGTAGTGCCAGGTCTGCCAGGGCCAAAGATAACTGAAATAATAAGAATATGAAATTAGAGTGTTTTAACCTATATCCTGCTAATATGTTTGTCCAGAAAATGTTGTCTGCTTATAAATGTCTACAGCATATGCACTCCACACTAAATTATTCAGTGATTTTATTTGGCCATTTTTACCGCCTTATATATGGGAGTAATTCCCAATCCAGAAAATGGCCTTTACTTTCCCAATTTCATGTATTTTAGTATTTATTTTCCCAATTTTTATGATATATTTTCCAAAATGTGAAGGAAAAGGTAGCTTCCAAATCCCAAATAAAATCACGGCATATTGTATCATGGAAGCAATCACAATGAATGCTGATAAGACTGCTCAGAATGGAGCAGTCTGATCTGGGTCCCTATTATTTGCAATATAGGTCAATTAAGTGCATAAGCAGAAGAGAGAGCAGATGACAGTTGTCATAAATAGCGAGAAAAGGTTTAAATAGATTGAATAATCAACAATTATTTTATGTGTCAACTATAAAAGAACATATATATAAGTTAAATTATTTATATAGTGCACACTTTTTGTAAAAAAAATTTTACCACGAATTCCCGAATGCCTCAAGAATTACAAGAACTGACTACAGACTATACAATTCAGATAAATTACTTCCATGAACTGAATATGATTCAGTTATGAACTCTTAAATATATCTAGTCATGACGATTCGTGGTCTGTGTGGAATAGGGGTATTATCATGTTAAATGCAAAAATTTCAAAATTCTATTGTTTTTGTTTTTGTAGATAAGCAGGATGGTTCAAGTTCGAACTGGTTGCAAACCCAGAGAATAGATTTTCTTGGGACAACCTCATTTAACCCTTTACCCCATAGGCTATTTTTAGAAGATGGCATCATTTTTTTTTATTTTTAGACAACATTCAAAAAATTCAAGAAAAATTTAAATTAAGTTATGAATACTTTTGAAAATATTATGGAAAATGGAGCATTTGCTCCAAAAGAGCAAATGCTTCATTTTCCATAATATCAAATACATGATATTTTAAAGGTGTCAAAAGGTGTTATTATGGAATAAAGGGCTAATGTTGCTGCGCTGTTCATAAACCTACCTGTGTAATGATAGCTGGTGCTGTATCTGCTGTGACCTTTCCAGCATGCTCCATCAAAGAATCACGCAAGTTCTGAAAGATGATGCAAAAGAGTCAGTAAACCTAAGTACTTTATAAATTAAACACACTCTTAGTTTTGTGTATACAAGCTTTTAGTGATTGACTTTATAAAAAAACACGTTGATACATGTATCTACGTTCCACTGATGTTAACCAGCTGCTACAGAAGCAGGAAATCTTCCTGCTACGACCTTTTCGTAAGTTTGCATCAGTAAAAGAAGGATTACTTGAATGTCTCAATCTTACGTGCTAGTCAAAACTACGCTAGTGATGTCGTATCATGAAGTTTTAGCTGCTTTCAAGGCAAGAGGGCTATTCCAGGCTATCAATTTAGAGATTCTTTGCAATTTTATGAACCGAAAAATGCGAGAATTATGCTTTTGAAAATTCTGACGCATTCGATGGCTGGTTGTGTGACTTTCTGTTTTGGCTGGCTGCTTTGTTAAACAGGCATAGGTCATCAGTGATCATTCCGTTTTAAAGGCCTATCAGTAACTTAATGAATTGCTACAGTACAATAAGACGCAATTGCAAAAATAAAATGTCATGCCAATAAACAAAACATAAACATTTTTGTAGGTGTTGCGTTTTCGTTGGACATGAGTAAACATTAAATTTAGGGGTGATATTTCTAAGTAATTCACTGATTTGTATATAATGAATGTGGGAGCCACCTACCTGATGTACATTAGCTGGCAGTTCATGAAAAGCATACTGAATCTGAAAATATAATACAAGAACAATATAACCTCTTCGCATACTGGGGAATTTATAATGATTTTTCATTGGCTGTTGATTTTTTTGTTTAAATCAATGTTTTCAAGATACATGTACCATCTGAGTGAAACAGCTTGGATCCAGATCAAACTCAACAAATATTGACAAAGGTTAACAGGGTTTTACACCAAGTTGATTGTTTGGGGGGCCTTGGGACTCAACTTTGAATATGATTGGGGTCCCATCATTGAAATTGGGGGTCCCATCTTTTTATATAAGCTTCCAGAAGACAGAAAAATACAGTCTCTGATCAGACTTTTCTCTAATTGAGATAAAAAAAACAGTTACTGATCAGACTGCTACTTGCTTTCCATTCTGAGAAATTTGGTTGGTAAATTTGAAATACACATGATCTTGCTGTCATTGTATTCTATCTATCTGTCTACAAGTCTCCACTTATCTGAAGTCTCTGGTATCTTTGATCTATTGCCGACCTGAGCCTTTCCAAGTGAAAATGTTACTGTAATTCAGCATATACAAAAGAAAGAAAACTGTCAAGATAATTGCCCTTCATGCTTGAGCGGTCAGCTGAGTTGTCAGTGATTATTCACACTATGAAAAAAACAATACACAAAGTCAGTGATGGACAAATCAGTATACTTTTAGCAGAGCGGACCTGAGAGAAAGCATGATATTTTACGACTTTTTTCACGGCCGATGTTTGCACGGATGTTTTCACTTCTCGTTTACCTACGAGGTCAGTGCAGCAGTCTAAAACAAGAGCACCTGTCCTATTAATTTATAGATAGCCTGTAACTATGGGAAAACCTGAATTGTTATGAAATAACTTTGGGATTTTATTGAAAGGCACAACAAACACATCTGCGTCCCAGCGGACGCAGGTAAGGTAAATTGACGGGTCCTACCTAATGATTTATGGGTATAAGACGCAGGATATTGCTTCCTGTAAACCCTGGGTTAACTAATTGGACTGCCTCGGCCAATTCCATGGAATCAGACCTCGGATGTACACTGAGGATCTACTTTGATAATGTGACATTACATTATTTGATGCTGACGTCACAGAAACCATGCCAACACAATAACAAGTGTGATTGCAGCAAAACAAACTGTTATAAAAAAAGCTTATGTTTTTTAAATAAAATATCGCTATAGAGATATTTTATTGAAAAATCATAAACTTCATTTTGGTCTGGGGCTCAACTACAGAAACACTATGTTGAGTGTCAAATGGTTTGGATCCAGATCAGGATGGATCCTGATCTTGGTCCAAACTGTTTGCAATGGTTATTAGCAGATGACAAAAGTAGCCCCTGGCATGGTCTGCAGGAAAAAGTTAGCTATCCCAAACCTAGAAGACAGGTCAGGCCTCCAGATAAGAGTGTGTTATCAAAAATTAACTTTCTTATATTCCTAAACCGAAACATATGTTGTGGGTACTCAAAAGAACCGTTTCATTGAGACGGTTCTTTTGGGCACCCAAAACAAATGTTAAAACTGATAGATAAGAAAAATATTTACAATTTTACGCTGAAAATGTTTGCCTATCTGGACCTATGCAGGTATTCGTCTCATGACATGGTTCATTGATTAACCCTTTACTCCATAATAACACCTTTTGATGCCTTTGAAATATCACATATTTGAAATATTATGGAAATGGAGCATTTGCTCCAAAAGAGCAAATGCTCCATTTTCCCTAATATTTTCAAAAGTATTCAAAACTTAACTTAAATTTTTCTCGAATTTTTTCCATGTTGTCCAAAAATAGAAAATGATGTCATGATCTAAAAATAGCCTATGGAGTAAAGGGTTAAATCCTACCTTGCTTCTCATGGTTTGTGCAGCAAAATAACAAGACTCGACACTTTGATGATGTGACAAAAGCTGGTCAGCTATCTGCCAAGCATGAACCTGGAATAGAAAAAAATATTACCCCTTGTCCTGCTGAACTTGGACATACATGTATCGGGCCCTGAGGTTATAAAACTTTTTTCATACTCACTCAGCTGGGCACGAAATTTATCCTGCTCATAAATGCTAAAATGCCAACAATTGTTGGCATTTTAACATTTATTAGCATGATAAATACAACATCTGAGAGACTTAAAGCAAGACACTTCTTTATTTTTCGTTATTTTAGTTTTCATGAGCAGTTGAAATTTCGTGCTCAGTTTAAAATTGAGCATGAATAAGTTTTATAACCTCAGGACCAGGCTTCTGACTGGTTGTTAAGCAACATTTTTCCTTTATAAATACATCAAGCTACTGTCTACAGCACTTCCAATATAATGTTTGTTCTGATTACTGACCTACTTAGCTACATGCTTTCATGATTTAAGATGAACAATTGTTATTTGTTAATATTTGTTTGACTTTCTCAGGACAATCAGGAATAGTTTGTTTCGCTGGTTAATTACCAGACTCTGTAAAGTATTTAAATACAGCACAGTTACTTTCATTGATCACTAATTACAATTACATTACAATTACAGGACCTGTAGAAATGTAATGATTAAAATCACAATTACTTTAAATGTTTAGAATTTGTGTCTTGACAAATTATCTGATGGATAACCATTTTATTTGGCTATCTGAGGATTTCTTATCAAGTTGTCTTATTGTAAGATATACACTCAAGGCCACAGCTAACGCATGACTTACTTAAGTTACTATATATTATATAATTTAAGAATGCAGGGCCTTTTCCAGCTATTTTGGGAAAAGGCCCCTGGCTTGAATTGGGAAAAATATGCGATATTTGGGAATTTTTTTAGAAGTGTTAAACAGTAAAAAAAAACTGCCTGATTTATTCATGTGTATATGAGAGAGTTATATCATACAAATGTAACCATCTTTACTTGGGTTGTAATATAATATAACCAGCTAATCTGCTTTTGATACTTTTGTAAGATCAATTTTTTGTTGTTGAACAATTTCAGAAGTTTCAATTTCAAAAGCATCATCATCTAACCTAAGATTGTTACATGCTGTTGTTGATTTAGATGGTGGATCTACATAAGGCCAAGAAAAAGACCTGTGTTTCTGATGAACCTTGAAAAAAAAAAAAAAGTCGTTGGTTGGAAAAAGTTTTTAATTTTTCATATCCTACAGAGCGGTCCTTTTTATAGGAAATTTCTTAGAAAAAGCTGCGGCCCATAAAATGATCACTCGTCCGCTTGTTAATCATTTTTTTTCTTCTAAAATTTATTTTGAATCTCTCCCAAAAAAAAAGATTATTCTTGAAAATTACAATTTAGCGAGAGGCATCGCCATCTTGAAAATATAGTATTGTGACTGTTTGCATGATAATCGTGATAGACGCGGCCGTCATGTCGGTATTTCTACACACCGAAACGGACCAAAATGTGCGAATAACGCCAAATTTTTTAGCTTCAAATTGGGAATTTTTTGGGGGAAATTGGGAAAAAAGGAGGATATTTTGGATTGGGAATGGGGCCAAATATCGGACCCTGGTGATAGGGAGAAAAGGCCCTGGAATGTGTAGACAGATTGCCTTCAAATTTGGAATAAAAAAAGTTCAACACATGGAACATCCCTGGCAGAAATCTCTAAGATTTTTCAATTGACTGACTAATAAATTTAAATCATAGGAAATAAAAATATTACATCATAACAGGGATTATTTTCGGAGGAGATAGTAAGAGATTTGCTCATTTTTCTGCCGAAAATCTCATTGAAATTGGTTTGATGGGAAAAAATCTCGTAGCAAAATGTGAGTAAGCAGAAGATTTTGCTTAAGTTTCTCGCAAAAAAATTCATAATTTCTTGTCAGTTTTGGCTGAATGCCAGGGATATTTTCTCTCATGATATTCAGAGCCAGGACTTTACCTGTCATAAGTAAAAGTAACAAAATCACGTAATTTACTGTCCTCTGGTAATTGAATTACTGTATAGCCGGCTATCATCAGCGAAGACATACATTTGAGTCAGAACATTTGGGCATGTCGTTGATATATGTCAGTAAGAGCAATGGACCGGTTACTTCTGGTGTGCATTGATCTAATACACATCTGACGGGAGCGCAGTGGCTCAGTGGTAGAGTGCATGACTGGAGACCGAAGGGCTGCAGTTCGAGCCTCACCAGAATCACTGCATTGTGTCCTTGAGCAAGAACATTAATACTAGCTTACGGTAAATTTTCTAAAATTACGAACACGAAAAAATAATTATTATTTTCGCTGTTCGTAATTTTAGAAATTACGTTTCAGAAAAAGTGCTAGTGTTCGTAATTTTAGAATGTGGTCTTTATCATGAGCAAAAACGGTATATATGCATGTAAAAATGCGGTAGAAACGTGTTGAAAACACGGCGATATGATACTGCGCTATCTACTCTCTTTTTTTCTTTTCTCATATCTTGTTAAAATCTTATAAAAACCGCCACTAAATACTTGCGGACTGAGCCAGTAAAATGTCCAGCGAGTGGCACGTGCATGTTATGACACTCAATTTACTTACAAGTCGTAAAAGTCCACTTATTTAACTATTCGATAAGCAGGGTCTCCTATGTTCACTCGTCTCGGACAACCGATGAATCGCTACACTTTACGGTTCTTCCTTGCCATCTGCGCAAATGCCGACTTCCAGTTTATATTGTAATACAGTCACTCGAAGACATCTCGTACGATTAGAATTTTTTGCAAAGATCTACACGAAACTTTGAAATACGTAGGCAAGTTCTAAGAGTTAAAAAAAATGACGAAATTCAAAAAGAACACACACACACGCATCTCTCTCTCTCTCTCTCTCCTTGCCGATCCGCCGATGCACTCCCGAAAGGATGTGCATGCACCAGTCTCTCTATCTCTCTCTTTCTCTCTATTTACATTTGCAAAAACGGTTTGGATCCAGATCATACCCGAATGGAACTCAGGAAAGAATGTTTCGCCAATATAAAATTTTGTGCATGCTATTGAAAGTACGCAAAGCCGATGCGCACGATAAGATGGATTTTCAGTATATACATTGGCCGGTCCCACGCGGGACAGGGGTCAGGGGGTCCAGACCTCCTCCCCCGAAAATCACAAAAATATAGAACATTTTAGCAATACTGGACCAGATCCCCTGAAATTTTCAAAGCTACCAAGCCAGCATTCAACGTTGGGCCATCATCGGCACCTCAGCAAAACGCCATTTAAATGGCGTTTCGCTGGCGGGCCGATGATGGCCCGATTTTAGTGATATTTGGATCCTCTCTCCTCTAAAAAAAAGAAAAGAAAAAAAACGTTATCAGAGTTGCAGAGTTGGACCCCCTCTGACAAAACTTTCTGGATCCGCGCATGGGTCCTCATCGGAAGCAGTTGTAACAAGATCCAAACATTGTGTTTCGAGATTCTAAGAAAACAAGCCAAAACAAAAGATTCCTGTGCAAGCACCATGCAGACTCTCTCTTTCTACTTTTACGACCTGCTATCAAAGTTTGTGAACCTGTTCGATTGAAAAACTGCGGCGACGGACATTTTTCATTACTAGTACAACATGCGACAAAGACTCAGACGAGTCTGCGCAAATTTGCATGCAACAATGACCATGACACACATAAAGTTGGGGAGTAGATCAGGTATGTCAAGCATCACCGCTTTTATGTCGAATGGATGAACGACTCAGGCCATATCGCTGGAAAAGGCCCTTTTGTATATAAACAAACTTAGCAAATTTACTCTGTTGTTTATTCACGCTGATTGTGTTTTTTTAAGTAATAAGATCTACCGTTTGCAAATAATTTTGACGGACAAGAAGATGACCAGGCAACGTATGACCTAAGTACTTCATGGTGGATGGGCGTTTTCTCGCGGTAATTGTAACTCCTTATCCTTGCCCAAGGCATGTCTGTTTAATGTCAATCCATGTTAATTGCTTAAGAACTCAAAATAAACTGCTTCTTATAGGTAAAAATTTCGACAATTAAGGGTTTTATTTGAACACGCTGCAGGTAACCTGCACTGTTTCCTCGGATACCTCGGACCGAGTAGATACATAGACAGCCGATACCAATAATATGCATGGCCTTTGTCACGTACATGCGTACATGTAGGAAAGTCCGTGCTTTTAATGCGCTCTTGCTTTTTATCTTATCGCACAATTAGCAGACAAAAAGTATAACGTCGCGCGCAGAACGTCACGTGCCAGATTACCCATCTAAGTATAATGGAACCTTCCAAATCTCGCTACCGCTCACGTGCTATACGGTAGAAGTATACCGAACACAGATGGGACAAACAGATAACCGGACATCGATTTTCCGCTTAAAATAACTTGTGTTCGTAATTTTAGAAATTCACTTTTCCAAAAAAGGGCAGTGTTCGATTTTTTAGGATGTTTTAAAAATTATTTTCGGCGATAATTTTAGGTGTTCGTAATTTTAGAGTGTTCGTAATTTTAGAACATTTACCGTAGTACTGGTTTAAGACAGGAAGACCTGTCCCTTTATAAGTTAACTGAAAGATTGTTGATGGGACCTTACAAATCAAATCAAACAAACAAACACATCTGGCATCGTCGGACAGCCATTTTCTGGTTACTCGCAATGTATTTAGCCTTGAATAGTGGTGTATTTATACATAGGCTTAGATAAACAAAATTTTTGAGCGTAAAATTGTAAATATTTTCTAATCCATCAGTTTGAGCATATGTTTTGGGTGCTCAAAAGAACCGTCTCATTGAGACGCTTCTTTTGAGTACCCACAACATATGTTTTGGTTGAGAAATAAGAAAATTATATTTTTGGTCCGCACTCTTAACTAAAGGCCTGTTTATAGTGTCACCGCTTAAATTCGCTCACATGTAGGTTACTAAATTTATGATGCCTAATTAATTAAGGACACCCTTCCTCACATTCTGCCAGGGAGTTCCACTGAGTTCCATTCAATTATAACGGAGTTACCAGGAATTTTCATAGGCCAATTTTGTGAATTCATAATATGAGCAAAAAACTCCCCAAGATAGTGAATAACATTCCCAATTCCTTAGCTCTACAGTTTGGTGAAATTTTCATGAAAATCAGACCAATATTAGCAAAGTGGCTTCATTTTAAATCAGATTATTGAGAAAAGAGTAGTACACTGTGGATAAATTAAAAGATAAGATTAACATTTGTTGACAACAATAGAAGCAAACTTAAAAGAGTTTCTTTCATAATTATAATTCATTTTTATTCATATGTTTGAGATAACAGCTTGAAGGGGGGGGATGGGGAGGGTAGAAAAATGTGTAAAATATCCATAAACAATATACTATCGCTTGCGTTGATGTCTGTCGTACAGAATTAACATCTTCCAATGCTTGAAAGACGGCGATATGCTGTTTGGCATAGTCCACATCCACCCGAGGGCTGGGGAATAGAGGGGATATTGATTTTTCCATATGCAAAGCCAAGGTGAAATCCCTGCACTGCAGTGACTTTGTTTTGGTCAAATCCCTGCTAAAAGTTCCCGCAGGTGCCATGCATTTTTTGAGGTTGTCATTATATAAAATTAAATTGAGGCTTTTGATCACAGAAAGTTTTTAATAGTTGTGATATTAACTAAAGTTTAATTTTCTGTCACCTTTTATCATGAACCCCTGCAATAAACCTACTACAAAGTCGTACTGATAAAATAAATTTAAAAAAAGTCATGGAATCTGGTGACATTCTTCTGTTCACCTAGAAATTTTTCCATCCGAAGCATTGCGTGGTTGCAAATGTATCGCGATAGGATATATATTTGGTGTGAATTACGGTTTACCGGTATATCATTGCACACCTAATGCTTTGGACGTACTTACCCACAATGCTGCAGGGGTAAGGGGGCATCAGCCCCCATAAGGGTAAAGACATCGAATTTCGGACAGACATTTAAAATCGGACACTTTTCTACCTTCCCTGACATAACGTCCTGCTCTAGACTCCCAACCAATTGATAAACTCTTATTTCAGGTTAACTGTACAGACAAAATATTGCCGTACCTACTTCCCAACAGTGAAATGGAACACGTCACATTATAATTGACAAATACAGGGATTTTTTTTGTGTCCTCAGGGGCCGAAATTCGGACCCTTTCCCAATGGGATTTAGGTGACTTTTTTCCCAATTTGAAAAAAAATTCCCAATCTCAAAAAAAAAAATATATATATATACTCAGAAAAACAATTGAAGGATATTTGGATTCAGTCCCATCTCAAACATTCAATACAATAAAAACTTTACTAATTATGCACGCATTTCATAGTTCCAGACATCCGCAATAAGAATGGATGCTTTAATTTAGGCACGCTTCAATGGTTTTAGTACAGTACAAATCGAAATGGTTCAACCCTCTATACTGAAAAGTCACACACGTTCAAAAACGATTGAAACCCATTTTTATTGTTTGTATTCCATAATGACTGGCTCCAAAATCATCGCTGGTTCTCCCTCCGAAAATTGGCACCTAATTTTGAAGCTGTTTTCAGTGTTTTACTGCTAATTTGTAGTCAAATTTACCTGGATATGCCATATTTGTGTATTTTTGTTGAAGAAGTTGTCCCCTTACTAGAGGCGATGACTGATAAATTGGTGTTAACTTTTGTCTGTGGTCGGAATTAGAACATAAGCAATGACCTGGTAAAGGTTGCAGCAAAAATTGAGAGCGCTAAATTTTTTGCTTGTGAACTTTGGGTAGAGAGGGTCGGTACATTTGGTGTAGTACTGTATCGTAACCAATGACCCGTGAATTTCAATTTTTCATTTTGGTGAATTGCATAGTGATAATTCTATCAATGACAAAAATAATTTGTTTGAAAATTATATTTCCAAATGTTATAAAGTCAAAAGAATTTTGATATCCTTCAATTGTTTTTCTGAGTATATATATATATTTTTTTTTTTTTTTAGAATTTTCATTCAGTCACCACACACACACACACTCACAAGCTACATGATGACAATCTACTAGAATTGCATCCTATTTTCCTTCAATTTAATGGCAATAGTATGTGTAATAGCTAATTTTGTTTTTAAACTGACCAAAAATGCTGTTCTTGTTTGTTTAGAAAATTTCCCAAAATAGTGGTTTACCGCGCTGATTTTCTCAATCTGAAAGGCCCTAGGGCATCTTCCCAAAATTGAAAAAAAAAATCCCTGCAATAAGATATCCATTGCAGTCTGTACGCACAGTTTAGGGAGCACATGGTTTCGATGCTTGTCACAACTATTTCTAATTCAATCTTTTATAGTTGAATATTGATGCACACTGAAATATTTCTGCTCCCTAGCATCTTCAATAGTTATATTTATGAAATGATAGGTTGTTTTTGCATATTCACATAGATTTGAAACGAAATGAAGGTAAAATAATGGGTGTCCGTATTTCCCTTCAGGAAATTTAATTTCGGACACGCCATTGAAAAAGACATTCAGACGACGATGATTTTTGACCCAGCTGTTTGTAAATAAAATGCATTGCATCTGTTTACGTTTTAGATAAGATTTTTTCAGATTGTTGTTGGTTTAGCGATTGAAAGACTGGAATGCATCACCATGGACCCCAAAATAGAGCAAGAGTTGACTGCGGGTTGAAAAGATTCTGTAGCTTTGCATGTTGGTTGACATTTCAGCACTTGATTTAAGAAGCAAATTCTCTTAAACAGTGATACGTCATATCCCGCTCTGGATCATCGAGGCGCTTTACGCACTCGGTGAATACAGAGGTAATTCTCCGATATCCCAACGTATTTTGGTGCATTTATAACTTGCAATATCTTTAAAACTACTTAAAATTTTGCATTGAAATTTTCAGAATCAATTAGATACATGATTTTCGTTTGACACAGAAAGTTTTTTTAAAATAATCGGACATAGTTACGGACATATTATAGATTAAAATTTCAGGATTTTGAAGTTGTTTAATAAGCTTCTGGCATTATTTTCACCGAGTATCTCAGCGGAGCTCTTCAGAGTGAGGGTAAATAAAGCCTAAAATACCCGGATGACTTAACAATAGAATGAAATAAATATCTTAAAAGACCTCGGTAGTTTACTCATATGATAAATGAACCATGTTTAACTGTTTTTGACAGAATAAAAACATTTAAAGAGCTTTATTTTTTAAAAAGAAACAAATGTCCGATTTTCCCTTCAGCTCTTTCCGTATTTTCCGATAGCCGTCTGAATTTTCATGTTCTACCCTATGTCTGGAGCAAAGCACAAACCGTGCTGAAGTAGTGACACAGCTAAAAAGCGTCTGAAGTTTGATGTTTTTACCCTATTAGTAAAATTTTGGAGCTGATTTTAAACATAGTTGCAGAACTGCGACTTTAGATTTTTTTCGATCTTTTTTGCAAATATCTACATGTAACAAATGTATGGTGAGATGGTATTGGATTCTTTTTTTATCCCAACAGACCAGGTATGATCATTTTTAGGCCAATTTAGTGTTTCCCCTAGCCAGTTTTAGCATGGCGCCGCGCCATGCCCTTTTTCTCTAGCGCCATGCCCTTTTTCCCAGCGCCATGTCCCTTTTCTAAAACTACATAAAATGCCCTACATTTTGGTAAAAAAATCATGAAAATCTGACAAAAACTAAGGAAGTTACAGTTTTTTCCAGTTTGAAGCCTGAACTAGCAAGGAAGACACCTGCTGTTACAATGGTTTACTCAGTGTTAATCCTTTTACAATGGTGACTAATTACCTGAGGCAATTTTGACACATCACTTTGATGACAATACCCCAATTAGCAAGTATTTAAAATGAAGTGTGAATCTGAACCAGGAACAAGTAAGATTGTCAAAACAAATACTGGAAAGAAAGGCAGTCTTGTTAAAAACTTAGGAAGTGATCTTGGCAATGGAAGAAAAAAAAAATGATTCCCATATAAATAATGTGATTCTGATAAATTTTAATAATTAAAAATTAATAATAATATATTTAGTGTGTGCTCAAATAGGAGTCCTAAAACTGGTTTGAAAATTCTAAATAGTAATTAAATAAGTGGTATATTTTGCATTTAAAAAGGACAGATAACAGCTGCATTATGCTAAGGGACATAAATTTATATATATGACAATACCAAATTCAATTAAGAACTTGGACTGAAAAGTGCCCTCTTAGCCTGTCGCCGCGCATTCCAAAAGTGCCCTTTTAGCCCGTTTTCACGCGCTTAAAGTGCCCTTTTCCTGGAAACTTTACCATGCCCTTTTTTGGGGCTGGGGGAAACACTACAATTATGATAATAAGGAAGGTAAAAGAAAACATTATATAAGTCTGATTTTGGTATTTAATGTTGTTAAAACATCTGTGTATTCAGAAAACGGAGAGTAAACGGGTCATTGTCGGTACATTAAATACAAAAACAAATTCCCGCGCTATAACAGTCAAGAGTGACGGACGGCGCGTAAATCATAGATGTAGATGTGACTTTAGTACCCACAGAAAAAGCATGCTCTTCAGCTCTGAAGACAAAATGACGCCATGTTTTGAAAACAAATAGTGTAAACATTCTGTGTGGACAGGAGTATTTTATCTTTTTAGAACTAATCAAGTATGCATCAGCGGCAAACTAAATAGCAAAATATAGATAAACCTATAAACATACAAAATGGGGTAGTGTTAGAGGAAGACACTGTTTGGAAATGTGTTTCAACTTGGTTTACGTCCACGATAACAGTAAGGGAAAAGATAGAGGCTTAAAAAAATCAGGGCTATAACATAAAATAAAAATTCATCATATCGCCCTGAATTCAGTGCTAATTTTAAACAGAGACCGGTAAAGTACAGTTGTCCATAAATTTAAAAACGGTTTGTCATTCCTACTAGGGATTCAAGTGATTTTCTGTCATCATTAAATTGTTGAAAGAAATCAAAATACAACTGTCTTACTGATAAATCTGGCTAATTATAGCTCAATAACTATTACACTGCTAAACAAAAATATGGTAACCCCGTATTCCGTATCAGGCCTTGTGGCACTATCTTCTCCAATGTAAACGTCTCACGATGTAGGTTGAGTGACTCAAATGTAAAGTTTCCACAAATGTAATTAAGAGATTTAGTGTTTGATACGGTCAACGGATTAGTGTGGTACGTCCTCATCAGCAACACTGCAATGTTACCCCACCCACTAATACAAATGAAAAATGTCCTTTTATGGCATACCGATCGCTGCAGTTCACCAAGCCATACTGATGCTTTTTCCTTTCCAGAGACATCGGGCTCATTGTACAGTGCTTGAAGAGCTTGATGAACCGTCTCCAGCGACGGAGGGCTCTCCATTACTTCTGAATTTTGTATTTTTCGCACTGACAATCCAATTTCAGTGATAGCGGAAGTGTGCTATCGGTAGAGTTGTGTTCGATTAATCTATAAAAGCAAAAATGAATAAAGCCGGGCTTAGTGTCCGGGGCCAAAAATCCGGGACCAAATTTTATTGGCAACAAAAAGCACACTGCATGGTATAGCTCGGACCCGATACACATTTTAATTTAATGCTCTTTTGTGCAAGTTGCAAAGGCTGTGGCAAGTCTGCACACTTGCACAGGATACCTTTACCATCGTCACTGTACCAAAATTTCATGTGCTGCCTCAAATGGCGATTTTGGTGGTATTCACGTCAATAGCGTCTCCACATTTGCGCAGGCATAGTCACTGGACAATGCGATAAGTATCAAGATCTCATGTGCTGGCAGTGAAGGCTTTGGCGCGTCTGCATATTTGCACAGGCTCGCCTGAGCCTCGTCACATTAACGAAATAGCATGTGCTGGTTCAGAAGGTGATTTGTGTACCATTTATGTGAACAGCGTATGCTGTGGCGAGTCTGCACCAGCAACCACGGCACATCTGTGCAACCATCTGTGCGTTGTATCAAGGTGTCAAAAAATGCTCACAGTGTGTTGTAATAAAATTCCTCAATAAAACTTTTGCTAGTTTACCAAGAAAAAATAGAAAGTGGTAATCGTTTTTGATGCTATATGGGAATATGATAACATCTGTGCTTCCCTCAATTTAGTCAGTCACGCTAGAAAAAAGCACCTGTCTTGATCGAATTCCAGAACTGTTTTGGATTTACCAGACAAACAATCAATTATATCAACAATCGTGTGGCAGAACCATAAACTGCAATGTTACAGACGGTCTGTGCGAAAAATCTTTTAGGATGCCTCGAAAAATCAGAGCACTCAACGAAACAATGTAGATCTTGCTACAGTGGCTCATATATCCTGACATTATGCTAGACTACATGTATTTGTAGAGACATATCTACGTGCTTGACGCTTATCCATCATCACTTTCATCGTATGTTATGCAATATTCTATGTAGCGTCAGTATCTGCACAAACAGTCTGTGGGGTGTACATCTTGATAAGCTTGCTCATATGAAACGAGGACAGTATGTACACAGTTGCCATTAGATTTACTAATACGTGTACTTGTATTTACGTATTCACCGTGATCAAAGTTACATTCCAGTTTGCATTTCTGACCTGTACCAGGAAGATGATACAGACTGACGTAATTCAAATGGTTACACGCTGTCACATTTTGCACCCTTATCCCCTTTGGTAGAGTCTCCTGTTTTGTCATAGGATCTGCCGGTCTAATTACAAACTTCATTTGTCATTAATACACCAAACGTCTTATCCAAGAGGATACTGGTGATATCTTATGTATATGCAAGTTCTAGAAGCATCTGAAAAATAGTCAAAAGTCAAAGTGTCAGAGGTCCTTTCTTTAAGCACGGATCATATACATGTAATATTAAAAAGTACAAAGACAAGCAGTAAGGTTTATTAAGAATGGTTATAAATCAAGATTTAAAAGGTACGTAAAGTCAATATTAGAAGACCTTAAGTTACCAAATTTACAATAACGACGCATTGACTTGTTGTTTATTGTTACTCCCATTATGGGAGTCTGTAATAATGTTCTATGTTTTGTTGCACGTACCTTTATGTTTATGTCCATTCTGCAATCATCTTAATGGGGAAGAGAGAGCTGGTTGCTTTGCTAAATTTGTCTTCCTGGTTTCTCTTGATTGTGAGTGGCTCTTCCTCGCGGTGTCATGGGTTTGTCTGCATTTTGTGATTGTGGTATTTCCTGATCATACTCACCTACTATTTTTGAAACGAAAACAGTGAGTATGATCAGGAAATACCAAAATCACAAATTGCAGACAAACCCTTGAAATCGTGAGGAAGAGCCACACAACAATCACGAGACACCAGGAAGACAAACAAAGTAAAGCAACCAGCTCTTTCATCTCTTAAGGTGCCAGCAATCAATGCTGACGAGTTCGTCATTCCCATTAGGAATAAGAGATATATAAAACCACTTTTACAATCTGACTTCCATACAACAAAGATTGTGGAAAAGTTTTCAACCAATCATACAGAATGCTTTAAAATACAATGTACCTTATTTTCACACAGAATAATACAGGAATTCATTCTTTGTCTTTGTTAGAACTGTAAGTCAGTGGAACCAACTGGAAGAGAGCTTCAGAGAAGCTGTCCATAAGTGCTACTAACTCCTATAGCGCATACACCACGGTTGTTGATGCCAAAATTGGATTCTACCGCTAAACATATACAGATACAGATATAGGGCGCGTGATTCATGTATAAAGCGAGAAACTGCTGTGACGTACAGAATTTCAGAATTTTGGCGCCAGTAAAATGCATTTAAGCCCGCACCCACGCCCTATCCCCGGTGGCTTAGGCTGCTGTCCGTTCTAAGGCTGTGGTTCTGTTGATGTTAATCCAGTTCTGTGTTTGGTCTTTGTTTTGTTATATAAGATACAAGAAACTTTTTAAAAAAAAGTAAGTGAGTATGATTAGGAAATACCACAATCACACGCATGCAGACCAACCCACGGCACCGTGAGGAAGAGCAACAGAACATGTACAGTAACAAATTACATCTGTAAGACAATAATAGTAAAGCCACCAGCCTTCTCTTCCTCTTCTCGAAGATGATTGCAAAACTAGAATGAACAGAAAGTATGCTGGGATCCTGGTTTATCTTGGAGCTAACTAGTCGTTGTGAGATTAAGTTAGATCAAAGCAAATGAACTTTTATTTAATTACTCAACATTGTAGATTAATCATTCCTATACAATCTTACCAGAAAAAGAAAATGTGTGTTGAATGATTCATTCCCAGATTTAGCGCTTCTCGGCAGCCATGTATGTTTTGATGACGTAATCGGGTCACCCTATTTTATCGCGGAGTTCACTTAAATTAAAAAAGTTCAAAGAATAGGAAGCCAAATGCTTCAAAAGTCTTAATAAATGTTAAGGATAATTTTCCCATAAATATTAAACGTTTCAATCAATTCACAGAATGTATTGTACATTTTCAACACAGGGAGGCACTTAAATGCACTGCCTTTCCTTACGACTTTCTCCTTTTGAACATAAATGAAGGTGGGTCCAGTGAGAGCAATGATCGCATTTTGCGCATTTAACAAAAAAAGAATGACAAACAACCTCTGATGGCTCCTGATGACCATTTTCCAGGGCATTTTAATTTGAATGAAAGTGTCTATACAAATTGACAGTTGGCGCTAAACAGCTGTCCATTCTACCGGGATTTTTATGACTTTCCTTTTAAAGAGAACATGTGACTTTTTGTATACATGACATATGTCAGATACAGACGACAACTCCAGCTGAGGTAAACAAACCTAATCGCTTGTTTAAAAATACCCGAGCGGCTTTTATAAGGGAAGGGGTAGTGAAAAGCAATAGAAAAAGGTAAACTTTGTAATGTATATATGAAAATAATTTTACTCATCAGTTGACTTGACATACTGTCAACTTTACCTGGATTTAACGAGCTGGGGGCTTCCTTCAACTGTAGTTAGCGTAAACAATCGCGAGGGGGCGCCATGTGGGAGAAATCATGAGATTTGTAAAATCCGCGGTAAAATACGATCCACGATAAACTAGGAAGGGAGTATAATGCATAAACACAGAACTCTCACAAACAATGGGAAGTATATTAAACAATAGATCAACAACAACAGAACCAACGCCTTAGAACGGACAGCAGCCAACGCCACCTGGGGGGGGGGGGGGGGGTTAAATGCATTTTACTGGCGCCCAATCTTCGCCCTAAAATCTGTTGTTGTTAAAGCACAAAATTGTTTTGCTCGCATGAAGGCTTCCTAATTAATGCAATGTATCATGACAGAGAAACAGTCAAAACAAATTAACACACTATGATGATACAAACAAAAGGGGTCATGACTCACAGGTAGTCAGAGCTAAAGAAACCTCAAGTTGAGATACGGTGGGCCCAGCCAACGACAAGCATCAGGCACCAACCAATGGATTAAAGCTTTACGTTAGGACCGTCATTAAGGCTGAGGCCTGACCCACCATTGTGCAATTAAAGAGAAAACCATAGCTATCAACCGTGAATGGGTTCACGACCAGGCATGCAGACTGTCGCATGATATCCATGCTGTATCCAACTCTTTTATAACGTTTAATAATCTTTTTAAATTGGTCACTAAAATAAGGCTTTCCAACAATTCTTTTAAATTGATAAACAAAATTGCCATAAAATAACGGTTCTGATATGCCTTGTTGCAGAAGAGTCTTTGAAGTCGACTTTCAAATGTACAACAGAATAACATTAGCTGTATGCTATTTTGCCGACAAACATAATAAGACTGTACATGTAAAAATATTTTAACAAGAATCACAGACCTGAAAACATAGTATTTCATTTTAAAACTTAAGTGGCAGGGACAAGACTGATATATAATCAACTATAACCATGACACTGTCTTCCTTGAGGAGACACAGATATCATGGTGATTAGTATCACAGAATCATTTAAGTGTCAGTATAAAGCTAAGAATATGTTTTAAGTACTTACCAAGCAGATTTAAACAATAATTAAAACAAACTTAGAATTTTGTAAAAGCAAAGCAAACTAAAAATAAAAGCAAAATAAAAGTTAAACAAAGCAGAGAAGAGCAGATATAAAGCAAACTGAAGTAAAACAGAAGTGAAGGCAAAACATAAAACTGATATCTTTTGCACATTGAACATTTGCACGAAGAGCAGCTCCATGTGTTGACCAGCCTCCTGAACTCAAAATCTTCGACTTTGCGCAGATCATCCGAGAGGCTGTTCTGCACACCAGCGGCCTCGTAGCAAAACGAAGATTTACAGTACTTTGTGGTATGCACTCTTGGCACATCTACAAAGTTGTCATATCTGAAATAATACATAAAATATTTGTAAGATAAAAGGTCATGCAAATAGACAGGTGACATTTTATGGAATCTTAAAGGTTTCGATAGCAATTAATCTAATTCTACTGATATGGCAGTGGTGGATCCAGGATTTCTGGAAAGGGGGTTTCTGACAGTTCCAAGCCGGACTTCTTTTGTAGATCAATTGTGTTTTATGTGTCTTATGTTTTTCATACTTTTGAGTCTATTCATTGCTGTCTTGTGGTCACCTGTTGGGAAAGGGCTGACCTATTTGCTCTTGTTGGTGATATTTATTGTATTTTTGTTACTTTCCCATGTGATATCCTGGGTCAGGTTTGATACTTGATTTTATTATATACCTGCGATGATATACACCTGATACAACCCATTTTCAGACTGGAAAATACAAAATCTTGTAGGTATATAATAAAAATATAATTACTTTAGTAACTTGATCTGATAGGTCAGATCACGTCCAGTGGCTGTGCCAGCAACTACTGGATCACACTCGACTTCGTCTCGTGTGACCCGATCGTTCCTGGTGCAGCCACTCGACGTGATACGACCCATCAGATCAAGTTACTGAAGTAATAATGTGTATGCATCGTTTCTTGATCTTTGCCTCCTTTCTCACTTTTAATATATATAAAGGTGTGGGGTTCGCTTTGCTGATTTTCTCTCATTTTTCCTTAAATATCCCATGAAAATGAAATAATTTGGTCTCAATGAGACCAATTATTTTCATTTTCATAGGATGTTTAAAAGCAGGGGACGGGGAGGGGGTTCCAACGAACCCCCTCTGAATCCGCCACTATACGAAGTGTAGGCATATTAACTCTTTCAAGTAGAGCTTATTAAAGCTATCAAAATCATTAAATACTAAACGGAATGCCCTATATTGGAGCTTTTCCATCTTAGTAGAGCTTGTTTTCGAACAAAATGCCACACAAGTGGACAATAATTAAAATTTAATCTTATAAAAAAGATCTATAATTTTTTTTAATCAGCAGACAATAATTTGCTACGACGTAATAAAACATTGATTTGTCTTGCATTTTTTTACAGATGTTTGAGACATGAAGGTCAAAATTTACCTAGTAGCCAATGGTTACACCTAAAAGATTTACGTTTGACCTCTGTGTCATTCAGAAAGAGATGTTTTGCAATTCTCAAATCCAGACTTTCCAAGCATAAATGCCTCAAACCAAGCCGAGATGACCGGGCCGAGTTGACCCAGGTCAACTTGATCCCAAGGCCGAGTTGACCCGCATTCGCACCGATGATATCTGTTTGTTTATCCCATATACAAAAAATCGAGTCGACCATGTTATGGATCGGTGTTGGCTCTGATCTTGGAATCTATCTGAACTTGGAATAATTTCTGATTCCAAGTTGAGACATAAGCATCTCGAGATCAAAGGTGGCATATCCTATGACGCAATAGAGTCTAATATCCAAACAATGGAGACATTTTGTTTAAAATAAACAGCTGATAAATACTGGAAATGATGAATTGCTTGGCTGGTGCAGACATATTTGCTCGAGTCAAGGTATAGTATGATATATATTGTATGACAGTCAGTAGAAATGGGGGAACAGGAAAGCATCAAATTCCGGTGTCTCACCGGCGGAAAAGCTTTAGCCTAAAGTTTAGGCATATTTCGACCGCCGCCTAATTTCGACCACCTAATTACTTTGTTTCACAAAAATCTTGGCGCACCTCTGGTTTACCGGGCGCAGTTTATGATGTAAGACTAAATCTTAACATTCTGCATGTTAAATAATAAGAGCTGCGCCCCCACACCCCTGCTTCCTTTTCGTGTCATTTGAAGCCTGAAGGCCATGTTGTTACAATCTTTTCGGATTCTTATATGGTAGAAACCCCAATTCAACAAATAGAATAGAATGTGCCCGGTAAACCAGAGACTACCCAAAATCTTAATAGTCTGAATTTATAGCTCTATATTCTATCTATCTAATGTACTTGCTTCGCCCATACTTGCATGAGCATTACACAAGGGAGTGCTAATTTTGATAAAATAAAAAAACAACAACAAAAAGCAGAAAAAACACACAAAAACCTTTGGCTGAATTTTTGTTTAAATATGGTGTGCCCTAACTCCTCTGTGAACTGGATATGGCCCTTACTCTTGCGCTCTTGCTCTTGCGCTGATAGATAATAAAACAATAACCAAAACAATAGGACTTGAAAGTAATAAACAGTTAGGAACCTGACCAGGCTTGACAGAATATGCCTGGCATTCTGTCAGGCCTGATCTGGACCCAAACTGTTTGAAAACTTTATAGACATAGAAATTTTTTCTAAAGACACCAGCCGCCTTCGGCGGCTTTGACAACCCCGGAAGGGGGTGGTTGAGGTGTCTTTAGACTGTAAACACTTGCTGTTTCCGTAGGGCCTGTGGTAGTTTCCACCCCATGTCGAAGAAATACGAAATTAAGCAAACGTCGCAGGGGTCTGTTACTCAACACCGAAGGTGTTTTTTACTCAACACCTAAGGTGTTTTAAACAACTTATTGTAAGAATATGCTAACAGAAATGTCGTTATATTCGAATATATTTATGTACATTTGAAATAGTTGATATTTAAAATTTTTAGCGTAACCGCCCAAGGTTACGGAAACTAATTATTCTACAGGTTCCAAACATTTTTTTTTCGCCAGCTTATGGATCCTTGAGGACAGACAAATGCGGGTACCAGCACTATGGCCTTAGCAACTGTCAAAAGCTTCGAAATATCTGAAATTTGCTATTTTGTGGAAAATGTGCAACAGTCGACAGTGATCGATTGCCATTATATATAATAATAGATTGGGGACGTTCCCTGATGATGTGATGATGCAGAAGCCTCGAGGCAGAAGCGGGGGATGCGCTTACCAGAACTCGGGGGATCTAAAGTGAAAGTAGACCTCAGGCTCAGTGTAAGTGTTCTCAATTTTCACGGCTTTCTCCTTTCTTTCTCCCTACTTGCAACTTGTGCAACAATTACTTCACAGTACTACACACTGTGCAGAAAAACTTCCAAGCCATGGATGTAAACAAATACATGTACATACAGACTCCCATTGGATTATTGATTTTTTGAAGTTATAGGTCATCATTACGCTGTACAATGTGAGGTACTGTTCAGTCATGCTTTCCAACTTTTTTACTGCGGAGAAGCCAGTTTTCAACCACAGGATGGGATTCCGCTGTAGGTATTTCTTTACCAAATGCCATTATTTAATATAATGACACCTGCTTGATTATTTTCATAATTGTTTAATTATTGATTTGGGCAGAGTCCCGAGAAAATCTGACATCGTTGCATGCGAACAACAAATGCGCAGACCTGCCTGAGCATTGGCACTGACTGATCAGCGCCTTTGTTATTCCCTCTGAGGAAAGTATAATTGATAAACTTGCACAAAGTACACACAACATTTCAGCATTCTAGCTCATAGTCTCTGTAACTGAGCAGGTTGGTTTAATTGACATGGTCTGAACCCCCTAGACAGGTTTTCTCGTGTTGGGGCCCATTTATCAAAATCATGCTCTCTAAGATCCAGTTTTAACCCCCTCAAATTGACAAAATGTTTTTTTCTAATTTCTAAATCAAAGAACATGTCAGGCGATAAAGTATGTTGAAAATGTTTTGAATTAACATGATATGAGCATGCATCCTAAGTTGTGAAGTGCTTGATGTCTATGTTGTTATTCCATTATGGATATATATACATGGCACCTACAGGTTCCTAAATCAGCCCAAGAATTTTCAGTTCCCTCAACATTCATTTGGCCTAAAGAAGCCTGAGCAGAGAAGTTTTCAGCCGTCGTGGTTCAACAGCAGGCTCTGGCTTTATTATGTCATTTGTGCATGTTGGCTTGTCTACAAGGAAATTTGCACGTCAAAATCCAGACAACTTATACATTTTGATGGGTATTCTACTGAAAAGACGTTTATTACATTTTGTATATCTTTTTGAAAATATTAGTCTTTGAAGTGCCACCAAGTCATGATATTGCTAATAGTAAAGCCTGCCTGGACATGTAGGTGAAATAATGTCAAAGAAGCATGCAGAATCGTGGCTGTCTGAAAAAGATTTTGTCAAGAATTCAGTTTCTTGCGCGTCAAGGAATATCTTTTCGAGCGAAAGCTTGTGACCAAAACGATTGAAATCTGGTCCAAAGTTCCAAACTCATCAGTTTGACAAAGAAAGCATTAAAAACGCACATAAAGGTGCTTAAAATTCAAAAAAATTCTCTGGGGAGGTCCCTCAAACCACCTAATGAGAGGGAGTCTTCCCCCTTCTCGTCCTCTCCCCAGTCTTGTACCTTCAGCACTCGATGGTCTCTTCTGCCAGACCACTTTCAAATGCTCTGCAACGACCCTGGTCTTGCTGTTTTGAAACAGTATCAGCTGGTTTCTGAGAATCCAGCTAATCTTAATATACATAGTTTTCAGCTCTGCTTTTAAATACATGCTAATAATTGGAATATTTTAAATAAATTTGATAAGAACTGGAAAAGAGTGTAGTACATAAAACATCCAGTATGACAAAGATTAATTCATGTATTTGGGTATTTCTCCTAATCTCATAGATCTATGTTATTTCTAAGGTTCTCAAGTTGTCAAAAATGTATCTCGACACATATCGTATCGTGAGGCAAATATTCTGATACATATTGTATTGTGAGGTAACTGTATGGTTGCAGCCCTACACATACCATGAGTCCAGTCCAGTCCCCAACATTGCACAGCCCCTAACATTGCACACTAGACAAAATGCGGACTCGGTGAATTAGTATCACTTTTTGGGGTAGATAAGTGATCCTCATGTCAACCTCAGTCATTGAAGTCAATAATTGTATAATATTATACCGTGTATTTATACCCCGCCACTTTAAAAGGTGTGGGCTATTATGTTATGCCCTCCGTTCAAAAAATTACGTTAAGTGTCCGTCCGTGGGCTCAAATGTCCGTCCATAGTCACCACTTTGTTTCCGCTCTCTATCTTGAGCATTTTTTGACGGATTTTCTTCAAGCTTTGTTTTAGAGTTGATATTGGGGAAAAGTGGTTTGGGATTGTAGATGGGTAAATTTTGTCAAGTAAACTCAGAGTTATTGCCCTTGATTTGTGTTGAAAATTGGTTTCAGTGCACCATATTGAGCAATTTACGTCCTTTTTTCTTCAAACTTTGTACATGTATATGAGTTGATATTGGGGAGGAGTGGTTTGGGATCATAGATGGGCAAATTTTGTCAAATAAGCACCGAGTAATTGCCCTTTATTTACAAAATGTATGTGGAAAATTGGTTTCTGTGATCTATCCTGAGCATTATTTGATCAATTTTCTTCAAACTTTGCATGAGAGTTGTTATTGGGAAGGAGCATGTTGTTTAATTTAATCAAATGATTACAGACTTATGACCCTTGATTTGAAAATATGATGAAATTTTGTATAAAAATAAGATCTAGGTTAGAACAACTGCATTTAAATTTTCATACATCTTTAACTGAGTTATGGCCTTCGATTTATGGATTAATTTGTCTTTGTATTGAAAATATTTCGAGGCAGGGTATGATGCATGCCTACAGCTGCTCTTTTTTCCTAACTGTGTATAAAATGACATGTATGCAAAATTCCAATTCTCGGGGTTTGCATGGTCATGGTCCCAAGATGCGGAGATAAAAAAAACACCTGACCCCCCCCCCCCCCCTCCCCCCCAAAAAAAAAAAAAAATTGTTTATTAAAGACGTGAGTATTATTTCAATGGAAAAATGATATTGTGTGAGTACAAAGGAGATTGTTTCAACGGATGATTATTTCAAGGAGGATGGGTACCGTACATAGAATTAGATGATTTTATGGAGGCTTATTTCAAGGAGGATGGATACCGTACATATAATTAGATGATTTCATGAAGGCTTATTTCAAGGAGGCTGGATACTGTTGATTACTCAGAAGATATACTCATTTAGAATATTTCATTTTCATTGGAGTATAATTAGAGGAAGAATATGTTGTGAATACATAGGTGATTGTTTCAATGGTAGATTATTTCAAGGAGGATAGATATATATACATTTGGGATATTTTAATGGATAATTATTTCAAGGAATTAATGGTGGATGGATCAATAGAGTATTATTTCATGGAGAAAGGATATTAAGTGAGTACATATGAGAATATTTCAATGAATGATTATATCAAGGAGGATGGACATTTTTTATTACATAGAAATTATACTTATTAAGAGTATTTCAATGGAGCATTATTTGAAGGAGTAATGGGGGATGAATCATTGTGTTAGTACATAAAAGATCATTTCAAGGAGGATGGATATTATTTTTTGATACATGTACATGTACCTTGGAGAATTATTACAAGGAGTAATGGTGGACCAGGATCATTAGAGTATTATTTCAATGGAGGAAAGATATTGTGTGTGTACATGTACATAGGAGATTATTTCTATCGGTGATTATTTCAAGGAGTATGGACATTGTTTGATTACATAGAATATACTCATTTGGAATATTTCAGTGGAGTATTATTTCTTTCTTTCTTTCTCTATATACTGCCAGACCCTCTTGCGAGTATTATCGGCAGGTGTACTTTGTACACTCGGGTTGCAGGATGAAAGCCTACAAGTAACCATATCTAAATTACTGTACGGTTCTTTAACCTGCACAGGGGGTGACTTTCCCTGCACAGGGGACATCCAGTTAACGTCTCGATCCGAAGGACGATGCACTTATCCAGCCTCATCCCTGCAAATGACACTAGAGAAAGCGTGTTTGGAGTAATGGAGGATTGATTGATAGAGGATTATTTCAATGGAGGTAGGATAATGTGTGAGTACATAGAATATTTCAATGGAGTATTAATATAATTTATTTCAAGAGTAATAGAGTATGGTTCGATAGAGTATTATTTCAATGGAGGAAGAATATTGTGTGAGTACAAAGGCGATTATTTCATTTTGTTGATTATTTCAAATGAAAATATATGGGGTCCTCATTTGAAATAATTTTTCGATGGATATGCTCATGCATTTGGGCTTATAGAAAAATGAAATGGAAAATATACTCATTTAGGCTTATTTCAATGTGGAGGATAGATATTGTGTGATTACATAGTGGTGGATTATTTCAAAGAATAATGGAGGATGAATCAATAGCGTATTATTTCAATGGAGGAAGAATATTGTTTGAGTACATAGATTATTTTGATGAAGGATTATTTCAAGTATGATAGATATTATTTGATTACAAAAAAAAAATACATTTGGAATATTATTGATGATTTCAAAAGTATAGCTAACAGTAGCATAAGTAAAGTAGGGTTTTGTATCAGAAATGAGATTTGAATAAGCTTAATTTCTGAAAATAGTGTCATAGGCCTATTCTATGTCACTTATCGAGAAGAGGAGATCTAGCAAGTTATCGTTTCAGACTTATAGGTTGGGACCAGTTATTATTGATATTGAGTTCTTTCGTATAAGCTGCTGAGATAACTGCAATATCGCCAGTTTTGTATCATCAATCAAAGTAATAAGAAATTGACAATAAACTTAGATAAATGAGATTATGATAAGCTGATATCTGACAATAGTGTCATGGGACTATTCTAGAAATTTATAGTTTCAGACTTATACGTTGGGACCAGTTATTATTGATATCGAGTTCTTTCGTATAGGCTGCTGAGATAACTGCAATATCATCACTTACTTAGCAATGGAAGTATATGTAATTAGAAATTAACAATATAAGTAGAAAGTGTTGGTCTCTTTTTATAAGTTGGAAGAATGATTATCATCACCAAAGGTGTGCACCTTCCATCTCGGTCGGCCCTCAACCTGCTCTTTGAGTTTTTACAGAATATTAGGGATGATTTATATGTCTGCTGCCTATAATGTAACTAACAAAGTGGTCCATAAGTAGCTGCCCAGCCTCTTTCCAGAAATCTAAATAAAAGGGAAGCAGATTGATGGACACTAACAGTTCTCTATGTGCATTTAAAAACATTATCAAGGTATATTATGTATGTATATATATATATATATAGGTTTAGATATACACAATATTTGAGAGTAAAATTAATTGTAAACATTTTCATACCCATCAGTTCCAACATATATTTTGGGTGCTCAAAGATGTGAGAGATGATATAAGGAAGAAGTGTTATGGGATTGCATATCTTAATTTGTAAAATAAGTACAGAGTTAAGGCCCTTGATTTGAATCTTGAACAGAGTTAATGCCCTGATGTATGTGATTTTTTATACATGCATCTTCAGTTTAAATGGTGAAAATATGATGAAAGTTGTATTTGCCTGATGTATACTAGATCTATGCTGAGACAACTTCAGTAAGTTTTTTCATAAATTTCCCCTTCATGACTACATTCAGAAATTTTTTACCTTTTAATCCAACCCACATGTTGAGGGTGTGTGTAAGGAGAGAATATGTGCTTGCATGGAGCTCTATGCTCCATTCCCTTTAATTTGTTATGCAGCATGACCATGTTCTGAAAAAGTTGAATTTTGACTTTTTGACCCACAGGGTCTGGTGGGGGAGGGGGGTCTGAGGGCTTAAGATTTGCTACCAAGTTGTTGCAATTGTGGTTACGTTTAATTTGATATGCAACATGCCCATGTTCTGAAAAAGTTAATTTTGACCCGTCCCCTAGGGCTATGGGGGAGGGGTATGCATGCAAAATATTTGCTATCATGTTGCTACGTATTTAGCAAATTCTGACACCTCTAATTGCATTTCATGGAAATATTCCAAGATTGGGCTTTCCCTACTTGGAATATCACTTATGTTAAGTGATTTGGTGTATTACAGCATTAATTAGGTAAATTTACTGTGAAAAATGATACTAATTGTGGAAATAGACATATTTATTTAGGGTTTTAGCATATTTGTACTCATCTAATTGGATTTCATGGAAATATTCCAAGATGGGGCATATCTCAACTTGGAATATCACTTGTTTCAAGTGATTTGAAGTATTTTCGCATTAATTAGGTAAATTTACTGTAACAAATTAGACCTTTTGTGGATACAGACATATATATTTAGGTTTTAGCATATTTGGACACATCTAATAGGATTTTATGGAAATATTCCAAGATGGGGCATTTCCCAACTTGGAATATTACTTGTTTCAAGTGATTTGTGTGTTTCATTATTAATAAGGTAAAGTTACTGTGACAAATGAGACCTTTTGTGGAAACAGACATATCAGTTTATGTACTTAGCATGTTTGGACACATCTAAGTGAATTTCATGGAAATATTCCAAGATGGGACATTTCCCGACTTGGAGTATCACTTGTTTCAAGTGATTTGTGTGTTTCAGCATTAATTGGGTAAAGTTACTTTGACAAATTAGACATTTTGTGGAAACAGACATATATATTTAGGTTTTAGCATATTTGGACACATCTTATAGGATTTTATGGAAATATTCCAAGATGGGACATTTCCCAACTTGGAATATCACTTGTTTTAAGTGATTTGGTGTGTTTCAGCATTAATTATGTAAAGTTACTGTGACAAATGAGACCTTTTGTGGAAAAAAAACATACTGTGACAAGTGATACACATAGTGGAAACAGACATATATTTATTTAGGTATTTAGCATATTCTGACACATTTAATTGCATTTCGTGGAAATATTCCAAGATTGGGCATTTCCCAACTTGGAATATCTATCACTTATGTTAAGTGATTTGGTGTGTTACAGCATTAATTAGGTAAATTTACTGTGAAAAATGATACTTATAGAGGAAACAGATATATTTATGTAGGGTTTTAGCAAATTTGTACTCATCTAATTGGATTACATGGAAATATTCCAAGATGGGGCATTTCCAAACTTGGAATATTACTTGTTTCAAGTGATTTGGTGTGTTTCAGCATTAATTAGGTAAAATTACTTTGACAAATGAGCCCTTTTGTGGAAACAGACATATTTATTCAGGTTTTAGCATATTTGGGCACATCTAATAGGATTTTATGGAAATATTCCCAGATGGGGCATTTCCCAACTTGGAATATCACTTGTTTCAAGTGATTTGGTGTGTTTCAGCATTATTTAAGTATAGTTACTCTGACAAATTAGACATTTTGTGGAATAAGACATATATATTTAGGTTTTAGCATATTTGGACACATCTTATAGGATTTAATGGAAATATTCCAAGATGGGACATTTCCCAACTTGGAATATCACTTGTTTTAAGTGATTTGGTGTGTTTCAGCATTAATTATGTAAAGTTACTGTGACAAATGAGACCTTTTGTGGAAAAAAAATATATCAATTTATGTACTACTTAGCATATTTGGACACATCATATGGGATTTCATGAAAATATTCCAAGATGGGGCATTTCTCAACTTGGAATATCATTTGTTTCAAGTGATTTGGTGTGTTTCAGCATTGATTAGGTAAACTTACTTGACAAATGATACCTTTGTGGAAACAGACATATTTATATAGGTTTTAGCATATTTGGACAAATCTAATAGGATTTCATGGAAATATTCCCAGATGGGGCATTTCCCAACTTGGAATATCACTTGTTACAAGTGATTTGGTGTGTTTCAGCATTAATTAGGTAAAGTCACTGTGACAAATGAAACCTTTTGTGGAAACAGACATATATATTTAGGTTTAAGCATATTTGGTCACATCATATAGGATTTTATGGAAATATTCCAAGATGGGGCATTTCTCGCCCACCTATCGCTCAAGACAAGCTGTTCCATAGGCAAAACGCAGTGTGGAATTTCCTTATCCCATCCACGTGACCTGCTTATCCCGTCCACATGACCTGTTTATCCCATCCACGTGACTTCAAATTATAACAATTCAGGCTGTTTTCAGAGCAATTCACGCCTAAATATTATGTAGAAATATCAAAACGGCAATATCTAGTGCGTCCGCCATTTGCGCATTGTTGAATGACGTCAAAAACATTTCTGACGTCACTAAAATGCAACAACAACGTGACGCACGTTATTGAGACAGTTTGGCGCCACGTCGTCTTTGTCAAAAGATACTGACACCCACGTTAGTTTCAAACCCCAATAAAAGCCAAACCGACGCTTGAAATGCTGTTTCGCTTCCGTTTTCGGTGTTAAACTACGTTTACACCCATTTCTTCATCTGGAAAATTCGTTGGTGAACTTATTTTTTAGATTGGAACAAACGCAAAAAATCTAAAAAATTATGCAGAACTGACAGAATTTATATAAAACCTTAAAATGTCACATAGTGGTCGAGAAAAAGTATCCATCATGATGTATTGTTGTGGGGCAAGGAAATCCCACCCTCGGACCTGAATAATTTCGTCAGAAACTCGGCAGAGCCTCGTTTCTGACGAATTATTCTGGTCCTCGGGTGGGATTTCCTTGTCCCACAACAATACATATGAAGGATACTCTTATTCCCAACTTGAAATATCACTTTTTCAAGTGATTTGGTGTTTTTCAGCATTAATTAGGTGAAGTTACTGTGACAAATGAAACCTTTTGTGGAAACAGACATATATATTTAGGTTTAAGCATATTTGGACATATCATATAGGATTTCATGAAATTATTCCTAGATGGGGCATTTCCCAACTTGAAATATCACTTGTTTCAAGTGATTTGGTGTGTTTCAGCATTAATTAGGTGAAGTTACTGTGACAAATGAGACATTTTGTGGAAACAGACATATATATTTAGGTTTAAGCATATTTGGACACATCTTATAGGATTTTATGGAAATATTCCAAGATGGGGCATTTCCCAACATGGAATATCACTTGTTTTAAGTGATTGGTTGTAGTTCAGCATTAATTATGTAAAGTAACTGTGTAAAATGAGACCTTTTGTGGGAAAAAAAATTATGTACTTATCATATTTGGACACATCTTATGGGATTTCATAAAAATATTCCAAGATGAGGCATTTCTCAACTTGGAATATCATTTGTTTGAAGTGATTTGGTATGTTTCAGCATTAATTAGGTAAAATTACTTTGAAAATGATACCTTTGTGGAAACAGACATATATATTTAGGTTTTAGCCTATTTGGACACATCATATAGGATTTTATGGAAATATTCCAAGATGGGGCATTTCCCAACTTGGAATATCACTTTTTTAAGTGATTTGGTGTGTTTCAGCATTAATTAGGTAAAGTTACTGTGACAAATGAAACCTTTTGTGGAAACAGACATATATATATTTAGGTTTAAGCATATTTGGACACATCATATAGGATTTCATGGAAATATTCCAAGATGTGGCATTTCCCAACTTGAAATATCACTTTTTTCAAGTGATTTGGTGTGTTTCAGCATTCATTAGGTAAAGTTACTGTGACAAATGAAACCTTTTGTAGAAACAGACATATATATTCAGGTTTAAGCATATTTGGACACATCATATCGGATTTCATGGAAATATTCCAAGATCGGGCATTTCCCAACTTGGAATATCATTTTTTTCAAGTGATTTGGTGTGTTTCAGCATTAATTAGGTGAAGTTACTGTGACAAATGAGACATTTTGTAGAAACAGACATATATATTTAGGTTTAAGCATATTTGGACACATCATATAGGATTTCATGGAAATAATTCAAGATGGGGCATTTCCCAACTTGAAATATCACCTGTTTCAAGTGATTTGGTGTGTTTCAGCATTAATTAGGTAAAGTCACTGTGACAAATGAAACCTTTTGTGGAAACAAACATATATATTTAGGTTTAAGCATATTTGGACACATCATATAGGATTTTATGGAAATATTCCAAGATGGGGCATTTCCCAACTTGGAATATCACTTTTTTCAAGTGATTTGGTGTGTTTCAGCATTAATTAGGTAAAGTTACTGTGACAAATGAAACCTTTTGTGGAAACAGACATATATATTTAGGTTTAAGCATATTTGGACAAATCTAATAGGATTTCATGGAAATATTCCAAGATCGGGCATTTCCCAACTTCGAATATCACTTGTTTCAAGTGATTTGGTGTGTTTCAGCATTAATTAGGTAAAGTTACTGTGACAAATGAGACATTTTGTGGAAACAGACAGATATATTTCGGTTTAAGCATATTTGGACACATCATATACGATTTCATGGAAATATTCCAAGATGGGGCATTTCCCAACTTGGAATATAACTTGTTTTAAGTGATTTGCTGTAGTTCAGCATTAATTATGTAAAGTAACTGTGTAAAATGAGACCTTTTGTGGGAAAAAATTTATATGTACTTAGCATATTTGGACACATCTTATAGGATTTCATGAAAATATTTCAAGATGAGGCATTTCTCAACTTGGAATATCATTTGTTTCAAGTGATTTGGTATGTTTCAGCATTAATTAGGTAAAATTACTTTGACAAATGATACCTTTGTGGAAACAGACATATTTATTTAGGTTTTAGCATATTTGGACAAATCCAATAGGATTTCATGGAAATATTCCAAGATAGGGCATTTCCCAACTTGGAATATCACTTGTTTCAAATGATTTGGTGTGCTACAGCATTAATTGGGTAAAGTTACTGTGAATATGATACATATTGTGGAAACAGACATATTTATGTAGGGTTTTAGCATATTTTTACTCATCTAATTGGAATTTATGGAAATATTCCAAGGTGGGACATTTCCCAACTAGGAATATCCCTTGTTTCAAGTGATTTGGTGTGTTTCAGCATTAATTAGGTAAAGTTACTGTGACAAATGAAACCTTTTGTGGAAACAGACATATATATTTAGGTTTAAGCATATTTGGACACATCATATAGGATTTTATGGAAATATTCCAAGATGGGGCATTTCCCAACTTGGAATATCACTTTTTCAAGTGATTTGGTGTGTTTCAGCATTAATTAGGTAAAGTTACTGTGACAAATGAAACCTTTTGTGGAAACAGACATATATATTCAGGTTTAAGGATATTTGGACACATCTAGTAGGATTTTATGGAAATATTCCAAGATGGGGCATTTCTCAACTTGAAATATCACTTGTTTCAAGTGATTTGGTGTGTTTCAGCATTAATTAGGTGAAGTTACTGTGACAAATGAGACATTTTGTGGAAACAGACATATTTATTTAGGTTTTAGCATATTTGGACACATCTTATAGGATTATATGGAAATATTCCAAGATGGGGCATTTCCCAACTTGGAATATCACTTGTTTTAAGTGATTTGTTGTAGTTCAGCATTAATTATATAAAGTAACTGTGTAAAATGAGACCTTTTGTGGGAATTTTTTTTTATGTACTTAGCATATTTGGACACATCTTATAGGATTTCATGAAAATATTCCAAGATGAGGCATTTCTCAACTTGGAATATCATTTGTTTCAAGTCATTTGGTATGTTTCAGCATTTATTAGGTAAAATTACTTTGACAAATGATACCTTTGTGGAAACAGACATATATATTTAGGTTTAAGCAAATTTGGACACATCATATAGGATTTTATGGAAATATTCCAAGATGGGGCATTTCCCAACTTGGAATATCACTTGTTTCAAATGATTTGGTGTGCTACAGCATTAATTGGGTAAAGTTACTGTGAAGATGATACTTATTGTGGAAACAGACATATTTATGTAGGGTTTTAGCATATTTTTACTCATCTAATTGGAATTTATGGAAATGTTCCAAGATGGGACATTTCCCAACTTGGAATATCCCTTGTTTCAAGTGATTTGGTGTGTTTCAGCATTAATTAGGTAAAGTTACTTTGACAAATTAGACATTTTGTGGAAACAGACATGTATATTTCGGTTTAAGCATATTTGGACACATCTTATAGGATTTCATGGAAATATTCCAAGATGGGGCATTTCCCAACTTGGAATATCACTTGTTCCTAGTGATTATGTGTTTTCAGCATTAATTAGGTAAAGTTACTTTGACAAATTAGACATTTTGTGGAAACAGACAAATATATTTAGGTTTTAGCATATTTGGACAAATGTAATAGGATTTTATGGAAATATTCTAAGATGGGGCAATTCCCAACTTGGAATATCACTTGTTTCAAGTGATTTGGTGTGTTTCAGCATTAATTAGGTAAAGTTACTGTGACAAATGAGACATTTTGTGGAAACAGACATGCATATTTCGGTTTAAGCATATTTGGACACATCATATAGGATTTCATGGAAATATTCCAAGATGGGGTATTTCCCAACTTGGAATATCACTTGTTTCAAGTGATTGGTGTGTTTCAGCATTAATTAGTTAACGTTACTGTGACAAAGAGACCTTTTGTAGAATCAGACATATTTATTTAGGTTTTAGCATATTTGGACCATCTTAAAAGATTTGAAACAAGTTATATTCCAAGTTGGGAAATGCCCCATCTTGGAATATTTCCATGAAAAGCTATTAGATGTGTCCAAATATGCTAAGCACCTACATTAATACGTCTGTTTCCACTATAAGTATCATTTGTCACAGTAATTTTACATAATAAATGCTGAAAAATACCAAATCACTTGAAACAAGTGATATTCCAAGTTGGGAAATGCCCCATCTTGGAATACTTCCATGAAATCCAATAAGATGTGTTCAACTATGCTAAAACCAAAATAAATATGTCTGTTTCTACAAAAGGTCTCGTTTGTCACAGTAACGCTACCTAATTAATTTTAAAACACAACAAAATCACTTGAAATAAGTTAAATTCCAAGTTGGGAAATGGCACATCTTGGAATATTTCCATGAAATTCAATAAGATGTGTCCAAATATACTAAGTACCACAATTGATATGTCTATTCTCACTATAAGTATCATTTGTCTCATGTTTTTTTTACTTAATTAATGTTAAAACACACCAATTTACTTGAAACAAGTTATATTCCAAGTTGGGAAATGCCCCATCTTGGAATATTTCCATGAAAACCTATAAGATGTGTCCAAATATGCTAAGCACCTACATAAATAAGTCTGTTTCCACTATAAGTATCATTTGTAACCATAATTTTACGTAATTAATGCTGAAAAACACCAAATCACTTGAAACAAGTGATATTCCAAGTTGGTAAATGCCCCATCTTGGAATATTTCCATAGAACCCTTTAAGATGTGTCCAAATATGCTTAAACCTAAATAAATATATCTGTTTCTACAAAAGGTCTCATTTGTCACAGTGAATTCACCTAATTAATGCTGAAAAACACCAAATCAGTTGAAACAAGTGATATCCCAAGTTGGGAAATGCCCCATCTTGGAATATTTCCATAGAACCCTTAAAGATGTGTCCAAATATGCTTAAACCTAAATAAATATATCTGTTTCTACAAAAGGTCTCATTTGTCACAGTGAATTCACCTAATTAATGCTGAAAAACACCAAATCAGTTGAAACAAGTGATATTCCAAGTTGGGAAATGCCCCATCTTGGAATATTTCCATGAAATCTTTTAAGATGGTCCAAATATGCTAAAACCTAAATAAATATGTCTGATTCTACAAAAGGTCTCGTTTGTCACAGTAACGTTGCCTAATTAATGCTGAAACACCAAATCCCTTGAAACAAGTTAAATTCCAAGTTGGGAAAAGGCACATCTTGGAATATTTCCATGAAATTCAATAAGATGTGTCCAAATATACTAAGTACCACAATTGTTATGTCTGTTCTCACTATAAGTATCATTTGTCTCATGTTTTTTTTACTAAATTAATGTTAAAACACAACAATTTACTTGAAACAAGTTATATTCCAAGTTGGGAAATGCCCCATCTTGGATTATTTCCATGAAAACCTATTAAATGTGTCCAAATATGCAAAGCATCTACATGAATAAGTCTGTTTCCACTTTAAGTATCACTTGTCACAGTAATTTTACGTAATTAATGCTGAAAAACACCAAATCACTTGAAACAAGTGATATTCCAAGTTGGGAAATGCCCCACCTTGGAATATTTCCATAGAACCCTTTAAGATGTGTCCAAATATGCTTAAACCTAAATAAATATATCTGTTTCTACAAAAGGCCTCATTTGTCACAGTGAATTCACCTAATTAATGCTGAAAAACACCAAATCAGTTGAAACAAGTGATATTCCAAGTTGGGAAATGCCCCATCTTGGAATATTTCCATGATATCCAATTAGATGTGTCCAAATATGCTTAAACCTAAATAAATATATCTGTTTCTACAAAAGGTCTCATTTGTCACAGTGAATTCACCTAATTAATGCTGAAACACACCAATTCCCTTGAAGCAAGTGATATTCCAAGTTAGAAATGGCCCATCTTGGAATATTTCCATGATATCCAATTAGATGTGTCCAAATATGCTAAGTACCTAAATTGATATGTCTGTTCTCTCTATAAGTACCATTTGCCACATGTTTTTTACCTAATGGGAGACAGCAGTCAGTTTTCTCCCTTGACTACTCTCTCAGAACAACTAGGTCCAAATAGTTGGGTCTCCTCGGTTTTTATCCCTGCTTTTATTGCAAATATTGAAAAACATTTTTTCTTGAAATATGACTCAGAATATTCCAAATCAATTTAAAACTTCTTATTTTATAATCTTTTCAACGTTTTACTCAGTTAATGCTTATCAGCATCTCTTAATTGGCACAGCTGTCAAAATAATTACACTTATCTATCACCCAATCACCATTATGACCCTATGATAAAGGCAGAGGATTTCAAATGGTTGGACCGGGTTTATCATTTGTTCCACCTCGGTAGTTACCTGTGTTTATCAGGGGCATTAACTGACTGCTTTTTGCCAATAATGTTTAAACACACCAATTTACTTGAAATAAGTGATATTCCAAGTTGAGAATTGCCCATCTTGGATTATTTCTATGAAATCCAATTACATGTCTCCAAATATGCTAAGCACCTACAAAATTATGTCTGTTTTCACTATAAGTATCATTTGTCACAGTAATTTTACGTAATTAATGCTGAAAAACACCAAATCACTTGAAACAAGTGATATTCCAAGTTGGGAAGTGACCCATCTTGGAATATTTCCATGAAATCTAATTAGATCTGTCCAAATATGCTTAAACCTAAATAATAATACCTGTTTCTACAAAAGGTCTCATTTGTCACAGTGAATTCACCTAATTAATGCTGAAAAACACCAAATCAGTTTAAACAAGTGATATTCCAAGTTGGGAAATGCCCCATCTTGGAATATTTCCATGAAATCTTTTAAGATGGTCCAAATATGCTAAAACCTAAATAAATATGTCTGATTCTACAAAAGGTCTCGTTTGTCACAGTAACATTGCCTAATTAATGCTGAAACACCAAATCCCTTGAAACAAGTTAAATTCCAAGTTGGGAAATGGCACATCTTGGAATATTTCCATGAAATTCAATTAGATGTGTCCAAATATACTAAGTACCACAATAGACCCCTTTCCCATTATCGGATTTTACCTGTATCACGTGATATCGGCTGACCAGTACACCAATTGGACTACTTCCGGTATATGAAGCTGTAATAACTTAATACTAATTTTGCATGCGTTTCACTTATATTCATAACGGTTAAAACACCACACAAAAGGAAAATGGCAATAATATGTACCACAATTACATGTGATGACAGTAAGAGTTAATTTTATTTCAAATTTATCTAATTTACGCTGAACAAAGCCTTGCAGACTTTTATTCAAGTGGTACGCGTACCGACATATATTTCCACAATTATTTCCGCTGCTGCTGACGAAGGCCCTGATGAGATGATGTGCTTCCCTGCGGGTCTACACTTTTTATTAACTTTCCCAACAAGAATGTCAAAAATATCAAAGAAATCGATGTGTCTTTATGCGAACTTTTCCGAGAAAGGATGTCTTTATATCGCCATATATGCGAACTTTTCCAAAGGGAGAATGAACGGAAAGTGTAGACCTGCGGGGAAACACAACTCTCCAAGACCTTCATCAGCAACGGAAATAATAGAAAACTGTCTGCCTGTTTCACAAATGTCTCATTTTAGCCAAAAATCGTCTTAGTAAAAGTAATTATTTGGACATGTTCGCGCTAGAAGCAAATGCGCTGTTCTTACTTTTTAGAATTTTAGAAGTTGCAGCAATAGAGTAAAACATCGACAGCTCGAACCCTGGTACATCGAAGCATCCGCATATGTCGAATAGAATATATGAAACATTGTATTGCGAATATTAGGGTATATTTCTTAATATGCAATGTTTCGTGGGTACTCAAAAGAACCGTCTCAACGAAACGCTTGTTTTTTGTGTATTCAAAAGTATATTGTTGCAGACTCGGACCGAGTGTAAAATGAGAGGAGAATAATAACTTTTTGATTCAATTTTATTTGCAACCACATTCCTTTTAGCTCAAACTATTGTAAGCTCGCTGTGAAATGTCTGAAACCCGCGCACTTTGAGTTGAAAAGAGTGAATGATTTAAATGGGTCCCTATTTGTAGATAACCAGTTACGTAAAGGCATAGGTTTTGAAATGTGGGACCGCATATGCGCGCAAAACTGAATATCGGGTAACTCATATATGAACGCCGAATGTTAATAGAAACTTTTAAAAAGTGTTTCTACAGTATCTGTTATCATAGCTTCGCGTTGTTAGTCATTTGCTTGTATATTGCTTCGAGTCATTTGGGAACATTTACAGATCTTAATTATTAAGTTACTTGAAGAATTTTCGGGTAGAATTTCTATAGATGTCTAATTTCATCTAAATGTTTCAAATTAACAGCAATATGTATTCATTTTACTATTTTTGGGCCACTGAATGTTCGCACCAAAATTCCAATCCACTGTAGTCTAGCTATTAAGAACTTAAGAACGGAATCGCAACTTTTATAATTCTCGAAAAAAAAATTATATTTTCAAATACACTTTATAACACATTATGGGTGTAGATGAATTTATTGGGACGTTTTAGAGGCTTTTACATTTATGTGATAAATAGACGTCTAGCTGGGCTTCTTATCAACTTCAAAGAAAGCGACTGGTCACGCGTGCCGAAGTTCTTAAGACACGTGTGCTAGATTTTATTGTTTTCATAGGGCCCCGGGCACTCATTGAAGAACCGGACGCAATTTGGGCCAGCACAAAATAAAATGTATCTTATCACTCAGTGGACAGTGTACATATGTAACCATAAATGACCATCGTGACACGCAGTCTTGCCAGACTCTTTAATTAATAATTGCCGTTTTATTTTATTTCTTTAAATAAAATTCTAACCGATATATAGACGTTCTATAAAGTGAGATCAACAGTCAGTATATATGTTGCTTTATACCGGAAGTAGTCCAATTGCTGGACTGGCCAGCCGATGTCACGTGATATAGGTAAAATCCGATAATGGGAAACTCCTCTATTGGTATGTCTGTTCTCACTATAAGTATCATTTGTCTCATGTTTTTTTGCTAAATTAAAGTTAAAACACACCAATTTACTTGAAACAAGTTATATTCCAAGTTGGGAAATGTCCCATCTTGGAATATTTCCATGAAAACCTATTAAATGTGTCCAAATATGCTAAGCACCTACATAAATAAGTCTGTTCCAATATAAGTATCATTTGTCACAGTAATTTTACGTAATTAATGCTGAAAAACACCAAATCACTTGAAACAAGTGATATTCCAAGTTGGGAAATGCCCCATCTTGGAATATTTCCATGAAATCTAATTAGATCTGTCCAAATATGCTTAAACCTAAATAATAATACCTGTTTCTACAAAAGGTCTCATTTGTCACAGTGAATTCACCTAATTAATGCTGAAAAACACCAAATCAGTTTAAACAAGTGATATTCCAAGTTGGGAAATGCCCCATCTTGGAATATTTCCATGAAATCTTTTAAGATGGTCCAAATATGCTAAAACCTAAATAAATATGTCTGATTCTACAAAAGGTCTCATCTGTCACAGTAACATTGCCTAATTAATGCTGAAACACCAAATCCCTTGAAGCAAGTTAAATTCCAAGTTGGGAAATGGCACATCTTGGAATATTTCCATGAAATTCAATTAGATGTGTCCAAATATACTAAGTACCACAACTGATATGTCTGTTCTCACTATAAGTATCATTTGTCTCATGTTTTTTTACTTAATTAATGTTAAAACACACCAATTTACTTGAAACAAGTTATATTCCAAGTTGGTAAATGCCCCATCTTGGAATATTTCCATGAAAACCTATTAGATGTGTCCAAATATGCTAGGCACCTACATAAATAAGTCTGTTTCCACTATAAGTATCATTTGTCACAGTAATTTTACGTAATTAATGCTGAAAAACACCAAATCACTTGAAACAAGTGATATTCCAAGTTGGGACATGCCCCATCTTGGAATATTTCCATAGAACCCTTTAAGATGTGTCCAAATATGCTTAAACCTAAATAAATATATCTGTTTCTACAAAAGGTCTCATTTGTCACAGTGAATTCACCTAATTAATGCTGAAAAACACCAAATCAGTTGAAACCAGGGATATTCCAAGTTGGGAAATGCCCCATCTTGGAATATTTCCATGAAATCCTTTAAGATGTGTCCAAATATGCTTAAACCTAAATAAATATATCTGTTTCTACAAAAGGTCTCATTTTTCACAGTAAATTTACCTAATTAATGCTGAAACACACCAATTCCCTTGAAGCAAGTGATATTCCAAGTTAGAAATGGCCCATCTTGGAATATTTCCATGTTATCCAATTAGATGTGTCCAAATATGCTAAGTACCTAAATTGATATGTCTGTTCTCTCTATAAGTACCATTTGCCACATGTTTTTTTACCTAATTAATGTTTAAACACACCAATTTACTTGAAATAAGTGATATTCCAAGTTGAGAATTGCCCATCTTGGATTATTTCTATGAAATCCAATTACATGTCTCCAAATATGCTAAGCACCTACAAAAATATGTCTGTTTCCACTATAAGTATCATTTGTCACAGTAAATTTACCTAATTAATGCTGAAAAACACCAAATCACTTGAAACAAGTGATATTCCAAGTTGGGAAGTGACCCATCTTGGAATATTTCCATGAAATCTAATTAGATCTGTCCAAATATGCATCGTACCGTAATTGATATGTCTGTTCTCTCTATAAGTACCATTTGTCAGGTAAACCTGGGTTTTATGAGGTGGGTTTACTCGGGCGGGTAATATCGTGCCAACCCTGACCCCACCCCTTCTGGTTTCAGAAATATCCAAATGTCACTAAATGCAATTTCAAACTGAAATAATGGTGAATTTTATTTCGCAAAATTTTTATATCATATCCAGTAAATATATCCAGCTAATGCAGTTAACTATTACACAACAATCATATAGTAAAAACCTTTCTTTTAATATCAAATATTATTGCAATTATAACAGAAATCCAGGTTACATCCAAATCACAGACACAGGGAAATTTTATAATAATAATCTCTGGAAATTACTGAGGTTGGGTGACAAATTCCACCCCCGGTATTTACCAGTGGCATTTACCTGTATTTCCCGGCATGGAAAATAAGTCTCAAGTTGGAAATACTGGCAAATATAATGTTTTTGCGGTGAAATGGCAAATTTGTTTTTTAGCTGTAAAATGCAGCAGATATCTTTAGGAAGTTGACCTACTTTTCAATAAGTGTGGAAAACATTGTTGATGCTGACAAGCTGGTCTATGAAAGAAACCAGCTGATCAGGATCTAGGTTTTTTTTTTAAAAAAAAAAGATTCAAAAGAACAAGAGTTAATTTTGAGATCAGCAGCCTTAGTGAAGAGGTAACAGAATAGCCAGGGGCAAGGATGAACAGTATGATGTCATGATTGACTTCATATTTTAACTTAAGACAATTAAAGTCCAGGTGACTACAAACAGAGGTGTCTTTTATTGAGTTATAGTTTGGCTTCAAACTTCAGGTATCCCCTGGAAGTCAGAAAAATGGTGTAATATCTGTATTGAAACTGAAATTTTCACAATTACCTAACTAATCATCATGACTTTAAACACTCATCCAAATACCCAACCTTATCTGTAGCTATGCACAAGCCAACTGATGAGTACTTTGGCAGGTACGAAACAGGGTTTTTATTCTTCTAAGTTTTCGCTTAATTAAAATTTAATGTTAAAGAATTAGACTTATACCTTAAACTAAGATAATTTAGCTGATAGCTTGATTTTTACTTATAATAAGGCCAAAAAAAGAAAATGTCTTGTTTCCGGTTACACTACCGACCCTAATATTTTGGGGCCTACTCAAACTTTTTTGAAGACTTTCAGGATATTAAAGTCTATTTTTAGACTGTTTTTAAGGATTTCATACTTTTTCCATACAAAAAAGTTTTTATAAAAAAAAAGTTTGCCTACCTACCGACACTAAAAATTTTGGACATGTAATCGGAAACAAGACATAATTTTCTTTGGGCCTAATGTGTGGATATTCAAATTACCTTATGTCAGGCCTGATCAGCGTCCAAACTGTTCGCAAAAGTTATCAGCAGACAACACTAGTAGGCATAGAGTTAACCCTTCTCATTTTTGTACCCGTAAATAACTACTTTGACAAACAGTGAAGACCCAGATCAAATGCTGCTTGATAAGGTGGCATTAAATCAGGATCTGCACAGAATGCTTAAAATTAACAATCTTCAGGGACATTTATACATGATTTTATAGAAAGTTTGACATGAGACCCCTTAAAATACAAAATGGACTATTCCATTTTTCTTGTATCAATATGTATGGGATAATCCATCAGAATGAAAAAGGTTATCTGATTATGCATTCATTCAAATATTCACTTTACTATGATAATGAACTTAGAATAACTGAATTATACTCCAATATTACACTCTTATCAAAGCTGCTATTTTGGCCAAATAAAAAAATATGGTTGGTTCAGGTTACATCTTGAACAAAATTAGGGTAGGTAGGTTGTTTACTTTTTTTGAAAACTTTTTTTACTTGGAGTATTCAGACCTGCTTGGAAATGAAATAAGATAACTGATATAAAAGGGTCTATTTTTGAAGATTTACCCTTGTTTTAATCCTCTTCCTTCCAAAACCAAAGACTGAATGCATAGAAATTTAGATTTCCATTTCACATGGCCATTTTGATATGTATTTTTTCTCCAAAATTCTGAAGTTGGAAGATTTAATTTGTTCTGCAATTCTCTACCAACTTCAGAATTTGGATAAAAAAAGTTTAGAGTAGGGGGTAAAAAATTAGGGTAGGTTGGGTAACCTGAGCCACAAATATTTTTTTTCTTGGCCTTAGATTGATGGTACTGGCATTTGTTTTTTGTGGGTGAAGGTATCTCATTACATATTAGCACTTATAACAGGCTGAGTAGCTAGATTTGGAACTTTGAAAGGTTTTGGAACTTCATTTTTGACATAATTCATTAAATATAAATATATAGATATTATCTGTTGCATGTGTTACAAATTTGTCTGAACCCATAGCCTCTAGTAGTGATTAATATTAAACATCAGACTCCTAACATTGGTGTTATCTATCATGAAGCAAATTACATTGTACTTTCACATCATCACTCAGAAATTTTTATGTTACTGAAAAAGATTTGTAATGAAAAACATTGTGTTTTTTCAATATTCACAAATTTCCCAAGGAAATACATAGGTACCCCTTCCGTTAGCCACATAATAATAAAAGGGATATTATTATATGTTGCCCCCTGCTCACCAACGGGGAGGTGGAAGTAGGATTTTGAACAGGATTTTTCAAAGTTTAATGTCTGCAGCACTGATACAAAGCATATTTCATAACTTTTTAGCCTATTTTGTTTTAAAATAGGCTCTGGAATACATTGGCATATATCTGTGTATACAAGACAAATTTTACTAATACCTGAATACTTTATTCATACATATAGGACCAAAGCCATATATATTTTTAGGTTCTTTCGTACTCCTGAAATTGAGTCAGTTATTTTTATACTGTATGCCACAGGGTCTAGGTATATAAATATACTTCTACTGCCTTGCGATATAAGTCGGCTCTTACACACGGGTGGTAAACCTAGGAACTACCACGAAATTGTGTTAACGTAATTTTGTTCCCAAGCCACATCCGGGACACGTCGTGGTAGTTTCCAGGCCGAAAATTGGATAAAGAAAGGTTGGTGTCACTTTTATTTTTGTTTTATTTTACAATTTAGAACAAACAATGGTGAAATCCGACAATGTGGTTCCGTGTAAGTATGTCTCAGCGTCCCCTGTAGCCCAAAATTTTGTTTGAAAAGTTATTTTCTTTCTTTTGGTACGTGTTTCCCCACTGAGCATCGGACCAACTTTCCCCAAAGTTCGAAGGATTTTAGCCCATATCTGTCAAATTGAATGGAATTTGATATCATTTGACGATGGAAATGATAAAAAAAACCTGAATAAACATTCCTGCACAGAAAAAAAATCTGAGCATTTACTCGTAAGCGATTCATGCCCCGTTCGTCCTGTGTGGTAGTTTCCAGCTCATCGTGGTAGTTAAAATGCTATCGTTGTAGTTTCCAAGACTTTCTAGGATACGTTTCTGAAGTGTTACAAAACATTAAAGTGGTTGATTGTTTCGCATGATAACCCTCGAACTCGTCAATTAATTACCACGGTAAACAAATAAACCACATTTCAACACCATGAGGAAGCTAAGCTGAGGACTCGAGATTCAATGTGATGCTTGACAGGTGGAGACCATGCCCTGGACTGCCAAACAACACCTCTGGAAATCTAAAGCAAAAGAAGGTCATCAGTTGAGCCGTGGTGGACCAAGCAACAGACAAAAAAAATGATATAAAAAATTGCGTCACTCGCTACGTTGTTCCATGTTCAGTCAGCTTTAAGATAAAATGGCAGGCTAAGACTACTGGCCCAAAGTATTGTTAGTACTTGCGCTTTGGAAAAAAAGGGAAACATCCTCGGGTTGGGACACTTTTTATATATAGTCTGACAAAATTGACCTTAGACTGATTAATTTTCGACAAAATCTTCGTGATATTCGTGCGTTTTCGTAGAATACTCCGACCTTGGTCACGCATTTACAGAGAATATGAAGATAATGTCAATTCGATAATGCAAATGGCCTGATAGCCTGGTGGTTATTTGACTACTTACAAATCAAGCATACCTGGATCGAAACTTGGAAGGAACCATTTTTTATATAATTGTCAAATTGCTTTTTTTTAAGTTAATATTGTTCGTGTATTTTACGTCATCTTGAGATGAGCTTTACATCTTTCATTTGTATATAGCCGCTTTTGTATTCATTATTCCCTAAGTTCCCAACTCTTTCCTTGTCAGCTGACAACATTTGCAAATAGTTTGGACCCAGTTCAGTACCAACAGAACGTATGTTCTGATCTGGACACTCTGATAGTGTTCCTGTAAGATTTTTTAAAAAGTTAATTTTGATTAAAAGTCAGCAGATGATAACAAAAGTCTAAAAAATATTCAGCTTGCAAAGAGTTAATCACATGTAGGCTTACTGAAATTATTCACGGTGCTGTATTTGTTACATAAACACATGCCAAATTCAAATAAATGTATCCAGTTGTGCACAAAATCAAGAAGAAAGACAAAAAAACTAGCAAATCAAAAAAAAAAAAATGAACAAAAAATACTTAAATGCTACTGGACTCGAACCCACATCTTTTGAGTGCTAAAACACTCGACTATCCACTAGGCTATCGGGGTATTGTGATTAATTTCATTCAGATTAGTAATTGTACAACAATCTAAAGCACTCTTTTTACGAGGATTCACGAAGACTGAGTAAAAGGTCATTGAATATTCATATGTCTCGGGTCAATTTTGACAAACAATACATGCGAGTGTGACGATGAACGGGCATGTTATTTGATAATTAAAAAGCATGTTTATTCAAAAACAAAAAAGTGAATATCCCTTCTTTTCATTCTTCTCATCATTTCAATAGCCAACTAAAATTAAAATTCAGGCAGTCGTCATTTGTTATCTGACAAAAGGTTATTTGAAAAGGTCTTCGTATGAATAAGAGGAGTATTCAAGGTTCGGCCCGCACACCCTGTCTTTATAAAAATGAAGAAGCCCCTGAGTAGTGGAAATCTGCTGATGGGAACTACTACTAAATTCCTACAAAGTCTTGGAAACTACCACGATAGCATTTTAACTACCACGATGAGCTGGAAACTACCACACAGGACGAATGGAGCATGAATCGTTTACGAGTAAATGCTCAGATTTTTTTTCTGTGTAGAAATGTTTATTCAGGGTCTTTTTATCATTTCCATCGTCAAATGATATCAAATTCCATTCAATTTGACAGATATGGGCTAAAATCCTTCGAACTTTGGGGAAAGTTGGTCCGATGCTCAGTGGGGAAACACGTACCAAAAGAAAGAAAATAACTTTTCAAACAAAATTTTGGGCTAGAGGGGACGCTGAGACATACTTACACGGAACCACATTGTCGGATTTCACCATTGTTTGTTCTAAGTTGTAAAATAAAACAAAAATGAAAGTGACACCAACCTTTCTTTATCCAATTTTCGGCCTGGAAACTACCACGACGTGTCCCGGATGTGGCTTGGGAACAAAATTACGTTAACACAATTTCGTGGTAGTTCCTAGGTTTACCACCCGTGTTACAGCGATGTGGTAGTGTTTGCCTGTAGATCAAACAATATAGGCATCACACATGTTTTTTCATGCATTAACATTTGCCGGGTCCCAAGGAAGCTGTTTGAACATGAGGCCATTTGGCCAAGTGTTCAAACATCGTCCGAGGGACCCGGCAAGTGTTAATTCAATGAAACAAACATGTGTGATCGTTATTCTTGCATATTTTACCTGATTTCAGCATAAACCGCGCTGTAAACGTCGCTTAAACATTAATTATCCCTTCTCTTACGCTTGATTTCTCTAAACAAAATGGCCTCATCGTCAAACTTTCGAACGTCATTACGTCGCCACAACGTCATATATACGCATGCAACATTTTCGAGAACGAAAGCACCAGCGAAATGGTCAGTCACGGCCACAAAGCTTTCCCGTGTAACGTCATGCATACAAATCAGGACCCAGCTTAAGCTTTTTCAAGTAAAAGTCATGTTCAAACAGCACATGAATCTCACGATTTGAACATGGATTTTGCGGCTTCGAACAGCTTCGTGGAACGATTTCCCATGCAAGAACCTGGATTTGATTCCTAGCTGGAACAGGTTTAAATATTTCGGCTCTACACCAATGGTTCCATACTTTTGTGGAGATTGAACATGAAATAATTTCTTCAGTCATTCATTCTCCTCCTTCCGCCGAGAAGGGTTGTTGTCATTTACAAGTGAAACAGAAAGAACATGTATGTGCACGAAGTACTGGTTAACCGCTCAGTCAAGCTTGACCAGAAATAAGTGTGGTTAGATGAATTGACCAACATCAGGTTGATGGAGATATAAGAATCCAGGAAAGAATCAAACCAAAAGAACATATGTGCATATTATAGTGTTCTTGTTACAGCTCAAAATTAAAGCACCCGCAACATTTAACCAGTCATATTGATTTTTAATCCTACCCTACAATAACCCCACCCAAATGGTGAAGCCTTGACTGAGGATACAATTAAGAGCTACATCGTAATATCGCCATATGTTGAAGAAAATAGTGTCAGTGCTGTAGCAGTAAACAGTATCCAAGTAGCTGATCCACACAGCTAGAGGGTTCGCCCAAGACCCCTTTAACTGTTTAAGACAAAATTATTCAAATTTCATGGACATTTCAGAAAATTCAGGAAAAAAATAACAAATAATCAGGTACAATAAACAAATCGAACCCCCACCTACTTTGTAAAATTGAACCCTTAGCTATCAAGAAATCCTGGATCCACCCCTTTATCCTATTCCACACTGCCAAATATGAAACCATGCACTACTGGATTCCAATGCCAGCAAAAATGTCCCGAATCACTTAAAAATTGTTGAATGGGACGTAAAGAGCAACACTAACTTCACCCCATCCCACCCACCCGCCATACCACTGAGAGAAACTAAAAACGTTGATTTTTAGATTAACTCACGGAAACTAGATCTAACACAATGCTAATGATAATAACAGTATTCAATTAGCCATTTTGAATATTTATCTGATGTAAGGTAAAAAAAAGCATTGAAATAAATTAATAAATATTGGAAATAATGTTGTATTGTCGCATTCGATCCAACGAAAACATTTGAATTTCCGGTGTTGATCTTAAGATCACGTCTTTGAATTTGGAATTCCAAGTTCAACCATAGTCCATCTCAAGATCACATAGATTCCAAGATCAGAGCCAACATCGGAATACATTGCTTTTTTCCTTGATTATCATTAAAAAAAATGCGGAAGTGTCAAATTTCTTGCACATTTTAACAACACAATATTTTAATACTTTTTGTTACAGCAGTGTTTCTTATTTTACATAATGGATGCAGACGGTTTACCTCTTGTTGGTCCAGGCATTGATTATACAAAGGTAGAGACGCACTGGGCGTGAAGCCTTTATTTAGCAAGGTTGGGCGGAAAATCCCCCCCCCCCCCCCGGTATCTGTCTGTATCTGTATTGTTACGGTGTAGGGCTTGTTCCACTGAGGGAGCGGTGACCCTAAAATGCGTAAAGGACTCCTTTTCGCGTAAAGGACTCCTTTTCGCGAAAAGGACTTTTATTTTTGCGAAAAGGATTTTTATTACGGCTAAGACTATTTATTAGGGTTATATTTGATATTTAATATTATAAAACTGAAGTTAAACTATATTGGTCTATCAATATTATGCAATAGAAATCGTTTTTGAAATGATATTTCACGGAAATGGCAGAAGTAGTGACTTGCGAAAATGAGTTTCATAATTAAGAAAAGGACTTTGTATCTGATCTCTTTTTTTAAAATTATTTATTTATTTAAGTATTTATTTATTTAATTTTAATAATGGTAAGCAAGCAGATATCTAGTGTTCAAAAAATAATAAAATCCGAAAAAGCACCTGTGTACGATACATTACTTAGCTTTGCGAAAAGGACTTCTGTATTTCTATCGATACCGTCTGAGACTATGTTTGAATATCCATGTCCGTTTGCATGCTATTATTTTTTAAAAAAAATACTGTAGAAATTAGTATTGTCTGAATAAATCAAACCTCCAGATGTCGAATATTGAGTATTTAAGACAATTGCACCATAAAAATGAATTTGAAAAGGGCTCAATTCCGCGTAAAGGACTTTTATTCTTACGAAAAGGACCTCGTTTTTCGGCTTTGCGCAAAGGACTTGATCTTCATACATTACGTTCACGAAAAGAGCTTCTTATATTTATAGATGATCTTAATAGGTTATCTTTTTGGGAAAATGAAGCACAACTAGAGCACATCGAAATATTGATACGTTTGGCATAGTAGAACAACAAAGACTCTGACGAACCTGCTCAACGGCGCATGCCCAAAAGATGGTTGATTTTGATTTTATACGCTCCTTTTTTTAGGTTAAATACTTATTACAGAAGGAAAATATGTCACTATTTCAGAAAGTTTTAAATTACCAAATGCAACTGTGCGTCAATAATGCATGATTACTGTTATGATGTCTTTGTAAAATTAGGATTAGATATAGGTTATAATATAGTTAAAGACAAATAAAATAGGCCAAGTTTAATAACACGAATCTTCAATTACCATGCATACAGCGTCAGGCATGCTGTATCCACGACAATTTAAAGTTGTTTTAAGTCTCGTACCCCCTGCAATATAACCATTCTGAGTGTTACCACCAATCACAATTAAAACGGACCAGAAGATGCAAGTAGCTAAACGAATTTTCAATCACCATGCATACAGTGTCAGAGCTACGCTGTATCCACGACAATTCAAAGTCGTATTAAGACTCGGACACTCCGCAAACATAATCCATTCTGAGTGTTATCAGCAATCACAATTAAAAGATGCAAGAAGCTAAACGAATATTTGAGGACGAGCCAGTTTAAATCAATAGAGCTTACATACATGCGAGCAGCGAATGCTAAGTCGATCCTGTACAAATGCGCATTCTCGCAAGAGCGTTCACTACTGGCGGCATGTACATGCATTTGAAGAAAATATTTTATGTGTCTAGCCCTACTAGCTAGCTGTGCAATCTTTTCATGGTTAATTTCCATTTTATCATATCGCACGCGTGTCCCCAATTAAAGTCCATCTGTTCAAAATCAATCAGAATAAATGGATTAGAATAGCTTATCACATTCTTTGACACATTGACAATAAACATGACCAATTAACATATTAACCTAACGAGGTATATAAGACATGTAAGGGATGAAAAGAGCGGCTTGTTTGGTAGTTGACTACTATTTCATCGTCCGTTGCTGTGCTTGTGTCAAACATGAGTTATCTAGATCAGGCCCGACATTTTATCTGGGCTCAAATGTATTATAAATGCTATCAGCAGACGACATTTGAACAGAGTGCGTATCGAAAAATATTTTTCTTATTTCTCAACCAAAACTTATATTGTGGGTACTCAAAAGAACCGTCTCAATGAGACGTTTCTTTTGAGCACACAAAATATAACACTTATCCTCTCGAGCAGCGAAGGCTCATATGAGTCTGTGCATGGACACATTCTCGCTATAGAACCCTCACTGCTTTAAAGCGGGATAGAAATGGGCTTCCTTTCAACATGCCAAAAAAATACAACTCTTTTTCACCATATTTTACTATTTTCCTGCGTGCACAAAAGGCGAGAAGCCATGCTAGGGGGGTCCGGGGAATGCAGACAAGTCGGAACAAGAAAGAAAAAGAACCTTAAATGTGATTTAATGGTTTTAAAAGCGGTCCTGACTTCAGTAGGGACCGTACTAATGCCGTTCTTGCTTCAATAAAACATATAATTTGGCCTATTTTATCTGTCTTTTGCTATATTTACCTATATCTAATCCCTAATTTTATAAAGACATCATCAGACCGAGGGCCGCTAGTTCGAGCCTCACCGACGTCACTGTGTTGTGTCTTGAGCAAGAACATTAATCCTAGCTCAGTACTGGTTCAGCCCAGGAAGACCTGTCCCTTTATTACTGAAAGATTGTTGATGGGACGTAAAATATCGACTCAAACAAAGACACCATAACAATAATCATGCATGATTATTGACGCACAGTTGCATTTCGGTAATTTAAAGCTTTCCTAAATAGTGATATATTTTCTTTCAAAAAGGCGCGTATAAAATCAACAACACCAATCTTCTGGGCCTACGCCGTTGAGCAGGTTCGTCAGAGTCTTTGGTGCTCCACTATGCCAAACGTATCAATACCTCGATGTGCTTATGCTTCATTTTCGCAAAATGCTTACCAATTTAAATCATTTATAAATATAACTCAGGAAAGTAATTTATTACCAGGCATTATAAATCGTCCAAAGTCCAGACTCTTTTCGTGAACGTAATATATGAAGATCAAGTCCTTTACGCACCAAAAACGAGGTCCTTTTCGTAAGAATAAAACTCCTTTACGCGGAATTGAGTCCTTTTCAAATTCAACTTTTTACGGTGCAATTGTCTCAAATACTCAATATTCGACATCTGGAGGTTTGATTTATTCAGACAATACTATTTTCTACTGTTTTCCATAAAAATAATAGCATGCAAACGGACAGGGTCTCAGACGGTATCGACAGTCCTTTTCGCAAGGCTATATAATGTATCGTACACAGGTGCTTTTTAGGGTTACATTTTTGAACACTAGATATCTGCTTGCTTACTATTATTCAAATCAAATAAATAAATAAATAAATAAATAAATAAATAAATAAATAAATAAATAAATAAATAAAAAATAGATCATATGCAAAGTCCTTTTCTTAATAATGAAACTCTTTTCGTAAATCATATTGCTGCCATTTCCGTGAAATATCGTTTCAAAAACGATTTCTACTGCATATATTGATAGATTAATATCGTCTTACTTCAGTTTTATAACATTAAAGATCAAAAATAATCCTTATAAATAGTTTTAGCCATAATAAAAGTCCTTTTCGCAAAAATAAAAGTCCTTTTCGCGAAAAGGAGTCCTTTACGCGAAAAGGAGTCCTTTACGCATTTTAGGGTCACCCCTGAGGGAGAGCCTGTTTGAAGCTCTCGACTGTCTCTGTGCACACTGTTGCTGTATACAGATGGTTCCACTCCACTACTGTTCTGACAAAGAATGAATGTTTTAATTGCTCAGTTTTACAGTGTTCAACAATATAACCTCTGTCATTATTTGAGATGTCTCAAATGTTTTTAGTTTCACAATTTCCGAAGTTTTTCACTTTTACTTGGCGCTTTTGTCTTGATAGTTTTAAAAAAACTGATTTGGAGGTATAGCTGGCACTAACCCCTCGACCACCTTGTACATGAAGATGAGTCTGTTTGACGAACGACGGTATTTGCCGGTGGAATTATCCTGTATTTCCCGGCATGGCAAATAAGGCTCAAGTGGCATATACTGGAAAATATAAATTTTTTGCCGCGAAATAGTCTGGCAAATATGAATTTAAGCTGGAAAATGCACCAGCTATCTTTAGGAAGTTGACTTAAACTCGGACCCAGTATAAACAGACTGGTCACTGACGGAAATACAAAGTTATGTTGTTGAGGCTTTATTTTAGCGCTTTTTCAAAGTATACTTAAGGAATAAAGAAACGCAACAGACAAAAATATATTTTTTGCGTGTTTAAATGACAGTTTGGTGAAATCTCTTTTGAAAATTTCTTATTGAGTATTTATAGCATGTGATGAAATACCAAAACGTCATTTTAACGCTACATTTTACGCTACAAGTTGAAAACCTATGAGAACGTAAAATGTGACGTCAACGTCAGAATAAATATGAAGAAACACCGTCTTTTCCATGTTTGGTTATTTGGCGTCGACTTGACAATTTGCAAATTAAACAAACGTCCAATCATATTCGTAATGCAGTCAAATATTGCGTCAAAACACGCTACTTGAATGGCAAGATACACAATGGTAGTGAATAAACGATAAACGTCACTTAGAGCCGTCGGGTTTGGGTCGCTGGTGAATATACGGGATAAGGTAAACCTAGAGACATCAGAACATGCTTTCTTTGGAAAACTGAGTTTTTCAGATACCATAGAAATACGCTGGTAAAGTGTTTATATTGACGTTAGCCAAACAAAACACGGCATAATGCAAGAGAAAACATCTTATTACATGCCGAGAGTGGTCACCAAACTTGCTAACTATAACCTAAAATTTGTCACTGGACCATTTTGTCATTAGAAAAACACACAAACATCATGGAAACCATTAAAACGTAGGATGTGGAATTTTGACGTCAGAATTGAGTTTTTTTTTGACGTCTGAAGATCTCAAGTCATAATTCTTGAACAAAACCCCCTTGTTATGAATAAATCTCAAGCAGAAAAGAAAGTTTGCTCTTTACGCAGTATTCAGAGTTGACGTTAAGACGTTTCAGAATCCTACAGAAACGTCGCCGTTTGATCATTTCCTTGATCCACAATCTATGCCAAGACTTTTTAAAACAATAAACCGATGGTTGATTCAAACTTTGCTTTTATTGACCCTGTTTCAGCAGTTTGCTACGGGGGGTCAGGCTGGTTACGCACATACCAAAATGATTACGTAATCGATAATTACGTTTAACTTGCTGTAATTTGACGGACACATACTGCTCCTATGGATAAATATCATTTGCACTAAAAACTTGCATCATATTGTATGCTTACAATGACTCGAAGTGTTTGTTGCGTTTTTTTATTCCTTAAGTATACTACAGCCAAGAAAATAGATTCTGAACATACACAAGATTATAAGAGGTTACTCTCGGTATGCGAACCTGAAATTTTACAAGTTACATTAAAAAGAATCAAAGTTATATTTTTATATTGATTTCTGACGATTTTCGGCTAAAAGTGCCGAATATAGCTAAAAAAGGGTACCTAGGTTTATTGCTGATGTTTATAAAGACGGATAAACTTTCAATAAATATAACAATACAGTTTTAAAGATAGTATATAAATTGAACCATGGATTGCTTTTTGAAGAAAATTCAAAGATATGCAAATAAATAACAGAGATATGATTATTTAATCTTCAACATACGTCAGTTTTGAAAGCTCAGTCAACATTGAGCCACGACAACGTATTTCCAATATATACAATTACCTGTATGTAAGTGACCAGTCTGTATTAATTGGGTCCGAGACATAAAATAGTATAATTTAACTAAATGAGTGAAAATGTAAATATTGAATATGAGGCTACAGTATCAGCATAAAACCTTTGGATACATTTAAATTTGTTAAAGGAGCCAAAAATGAATCTAAGACTGAAATTTTGAAATAATTTTTTCTTTAGCGCTTCAATCATGCTGAATAATATTATGTACTACACAGTAACACTTCTCTCAAATTTTATCCTGTTCAGCTTAAATATATATTTTCAATTTGTGTGGAAAACAGTGTAGATCCTGATAAGAGGGCTTCTGAAAGAAACCAGCTGATCAAGATCTAGTGTTTTCAAAAACGGATTCAACAGAACAAGGTTTAATTCTGGGTCCAGCAGGACAAGAGTAAATTCTAATTTGAACTTTAAATGAGGAGAAAATTTACCTGTGTATCTTGTAATTGTTTGACACCTGTGCCTGTCATAAATTGTATAAACAACACATCTCCAGCAAAACCTTATTCAAGTGGAAACTGTATAGCCAGGGGCAAGGATGAGCAATAGGATGCCATGATTGACTTCATATTTTATAACTTATGACAATTAAAGTCCAGGTGACCACAAACAGAGGTGTCTTTAATTGAGTTATAGTACAGAGAAGGGTCACTCATCCAAAAACACAACCTTAACTTCATATTTTAACTTATGACAATTAAAGTCCAGGTGACCACAAACAGGGGTGTCTTTAATTGATTTATAGAACAGATAAGGGTCACTCATGCAACTGTATCTGTAGCTATGCACACGCCAACTGATGAGTACTTTGGCAGGGATGAAACAGGGTTTTTTTCTTCTAAAATTCACTTTATTAAATTCAAATGTTTAAAGAATTAAATACCTTAAACTAAGATAATTTAGCTGATAGCTTGATAAACTAGTAGAAATATAAAAATTAAGTCAAATAACCTCTATAGCGCTTGTAGGAAATAGCTGATCTGCTACGTCACAAATCTGAAAAAACATTCCTAAATTTAGCACACACGGTCACGTGACGATTTTTAGGACAACAATCATAACACGCAGCATGTATAATACATGATGCGAATAACTAAGGTGCTTGTCAGACCGTGTGGATGCGCATGCTGGTCTGTGCTTTTACATCATATTTATAGTAATCATTTTGATATGTATCTTAATTAAACAAAACACAGCTTACTAATTTCAATCGTGAAGATTTTTTTTTCATATTGTTTTAAGATCTAGTTCATCTTAACCGCATTATGATTGTGGATGAATGGATGGATGCATTCAGAATTGCAATATTTGCATATTGCGGAAAACCTCACATAGGGAATCTCAAAATAGGACCAGCCCAAGAGTTTGGTAGGCCTACTCATCAAACATGTGTAAAGACTGAATATTTATCTTCTCCCACACTTTATTTACGCAAGTGAGGATAGGCTTATAGATGCTCGGGCTTGCTTGAGCCTTCCCTGAACGCATATGCGCGTTTTAGTCTACTAACTTCATGGGCAGATCCAGGGGGGGGGGGGGGGGGGGCAGGGGGTCTGGACCTCCAAAAATATAGGGTTTCTTTGCAATACTGGTCCGGATCCCCAGAAAAATCACAAAGCTACCAAACCAGCATTCAATGTTGGGCCATCATCTGCTCGCCAGAGAAATGCCATTTACTAGACAAAACAATCTGGATCTGCGTATGAACTTTTAGCTGACAAAGTAATAATTCCCACAGAAAAAAAAAATCCACTGTCAACTAACTGTTTGTTTAAAAATGGATTAATTAACAGACATACGGACGGATATTCTCTTACAGAGCTTTGCTAAATTGCTAACGTCATTCCTTCTTAGACAAATTGAAACAACCGTTGAAATAGAAAGCACTGGACACGTGAGGCGAAGGATGGATTAAAATAATTGATTAGATGCATTTTTACCCGGATATATTCCTTAAACATGTCACGGTTGTTGTCGGTATGAGGATTCCAGACAGATTTTCTAGTGTCAAGGCACATATGACACGGAACCAAGATGAAGAAAGCAATTGATTGATTGATTTGATTTTTTTACGTCCCAGTCAACGTCTGGTCGGGTCTCCCAGGGCTGTACCAATACTAAGCAGGGATTAATGTGCCTTGCTCACGGACACACTCAGTGCCACCTGTGAGGCTCGAACCCGCAATCCGTCAACCTCGACTCAAGCACTAGAAACCACTGAGCCACTGAGCAACAGTACAGATTGAAAAGGTTTTGAAAAAGTGAGTCTATGCGGTAGTCATGCAAACCAGTAACCTTCTGAAACCATGTGATATATAGGCCCTAAGATACCGTTATGTAAAAGGGTCCTGGCTCATTTGAGAATACAAGGCTAGGTAGTGATATCTATGGCACTCAAATGGATCTGGGTATTCATAAATGAAACCCTACTGGGCGCCGTAGCGAGTCTGACTGCAGATCCAGTGGTTGTGAGTTCGATACCACCCGGTCCCATACTTTCCTTGAGATTGATCATGAAATGTTATTGTCAGTTACAAGCGGTTACAAGCGAAAGTGACTGGCCTAGGTAAAAATTGTGGTAAGGTGAATTAACTGTCTCGTCATAACCATAGCTGTTGACTGGGGCGTAAAACCTCAAACAAAACAAATAAATTGATACCTCCAATAAAATGCGAAAAAGCAAATGGAATCGGAGAAGTGACTGCAGAAGGAGACAAAGTAGAGTTTTTTTTGTTTGTTTTCTTCGTGTCCGAAAACACTTTTGCACTCTCGATAACAGCAATGCTTCATAATTTAGCCATTCTATTTTTAAGCTGCAATAGCATTAAGAATCACTGGGCATTAGCATAAAAGATAGAGATGTTTACGTTCTGATATGCATTAAACGTTTTCGTACACAGAATGTTTGTCCGAAATCTGTGACTCACAGCGAAGCCAAAAATAGCACGGCTAAAAATAGCGCTTACCTTGAATTTGTACAAACGCTATTGTTGAAATTACCAATCTAAATGTGGAGGGTTGTAAATCATATTTGCCAGTATTTTCCATTATTTGCCAGTATTTCCCGGTAAATGCCACTGGCATGGCAGATATGCTTATTTGCCGGGCATGGCAAATATGCTTATTTGCCGGTATTTTGCCAACCCTGTTATTTAGTGAGACCCTCCCAGGGTTTTTTGGGAACAGGGAAAATGACATTCAATTCAGGAGAGAAAGTCTTAATAACTAAGTTATGACGGTAACAGGGGACAAAGACAATAATTATATTGGGGAACAGAGAAAGTAATCTTTTTATTATTATTTTGGGGAACATGCCAAGTTATTTCAGGAGAACAAGGGGACATATCGATACATGTACATCAGTGGAAGGGTCACCATATAGACCAGTCCAAACCATACGTAATCAGTCACATGATCGACATAGTCACATGACCTACATAGCGACAACAGTGCTATGGTTGGCAAAACACGACCTCTGGTCAATAAATGTGTAATTGTAGTCAGTGAACCGTAATGTTTTCACACCAAAATAATTGTGCCAAATAGCTGTTCTGCCATAGGATGTTCTATGAAATGGCAGAAAAACACAAAATTATGCTTTCTTTTCTTTCAGAAGACAATATCCGACGAAAAATGTGGATTAATGCTGTCAAGAGGGTGTCAGTCGCTGCGTGCTAGTTGTTTTACCTGCTATAGAAATAAAATTTTAAATGGTTATAAGAAGACCACTTCCGATGAGTACCAAAACATATGTTTTCTTTGATAATTGAGAAAATGTCACATTGGGTACCAATCCTTATTTGTGGCACAAAGTGGGACATTTGGTTCAAACGACATGCAGTCTGATCAGATCTTTTCATGCAGGGTGTGTACAAAGTTCACCTGCTGATAATACTCGCAAGAGGGTCTGACAGTATATAGAGAAAGAAAGTAATTTTGCATGTTTCCCAACATTTTGTCTATTAAAACCCCTTTTAGGAATACAGCCACTCAGATCTAAAAGTTTTTCATTGGTTTTTGGATAGAGACCAAGAGATGCCCCAGAGAGAGAGAGAAGGGGGAGGGAACCTGCATCCTGAATTAAACTTGGAAATGAATTCTCAGCACTGTCGATAAAAAAATATAGGAGACTCGCTGGGGTATCAGTTTTTCGGGGCTTGTAATAATGGTAATATCAAACATATTTAAATGAAATTTGAAGCATTTAAATCATGAAAAAATACAGCATTTGAAAAAAAAGTGACAATGTTATTTTGACCATTTTGTTGGACAACCTGTGCTGTGGTTCATTTACTGTGAATTTATTCAAAACAAATAGGCAGGGGAAGTGTTTTTACCCACCGGAAGTACATTAAGAATGGTACCACGTGATCACCCGGTCATGTGGTCAATAAGCCAGATGTAAACAATAACATTGGACTGGTCTATAGGCCGGATGGCAGCTGAACTCCTCCAGCAAGATCTGATGGCATTAGAAGACTGGGAAAAAAATGAGCCCCCTCTCCCCCACACACACAATTTAAGGATCTGCACCAGCCCATGCACCTACACAATGATAGTTCACCCAGCTATGGAGTATGGATCCGCAGCCTGAGATTCGGTAAACCAGAAGCATATCCAGCTGCCTGAGCAAAAACTTTGTGCATCTAGATAGGGCTTCTTCAACAACTACTCTCTTCTGCGTATTACAGGATCATCCTGATAAGCAATCAGACTGAGAGTCGAACCACAGGATCATCCTGACAAGCAATCAGACTGAGAGTCAAACCACAGGATCATTCTGATAAGCAATCAGTCTGAGAGTGCGTACCACAGGATCATCCTGATAAGCAATCAGACTGAGAGTGCATACCACAGGATCATCCTGATAAGCAATCAGACTGAGAGTGCGTACCACAGGATCATCCTGATAAGCAATCAGACTGAGAGTGCATACCACAGGATCATCCTGATAAGCAATCAGACTGAGAGTCAAACCACAGGATCATTCTGATAAGCAATCAGACTGAGAGTCGAACCACAGGATCATTCTGATAAGCAATCAGACTGAGAGTGTGTACCACAGGATCATCCTGATAAGCAATCCGACTGAGAGTGCATACCACAGGATCATCCTGATAAGCAATCAGACTGAGAGTGAGTACCACAGGATCATCCTGATAAGCAATCAGACTGAGAGTGCGTACCACAGGATCATCCTGATAAGCAATCAGACTGAGAGTGCATACCACAGGATCATCCTGATAAGCAATCAGGTTGAGAGTGCGTCCCACAGGATCATCCTGATAAGCAATCAGACTGAGGGTGCATACCACAGGATCATCCTGATAAACAATCAGACTGAGGGTGCATACCACAGGATCATCCTGATAAGCAATCAGACTGAGAGTAGAACCACAGGATCATCCTGATAAGCAATCAGACTGAGAGTGCGAACCACAGGATCATCCTGATAAGCAATCAGACTGAGAGTGTGTGCCACAGGATCATCCTGATAAGCAATCAGACTGAGAGTGCATACCACAGGATCATCCTGATAAGCAATCAGACTGAGAGTGTGTACCACAGGATCATCCTGATAAGCAATCAGACTGAGAGTCGAACCACAGGATCATTCTGATAAGCAATCAGACTGAGAGTGCGTACCACAGGATCATCCTGATAAGCAATCAGACTGAGAGTGAGTACCACAGGGTCATCCTGATAAGCAATCAGACCGAGAGTGCATATCACAGGATCATCCTGATAAGCAATCAGACTCTGAGTGCATACCACAGGATCATCCTGATAAGCAATCAGAGTGAGAGTCGAACCACAGGATCATCCTGATAAGCAATCAGACTGAGGCTCTCAGTCTGATTGCTTATCAGGATGATCCTGTGGTACACACTCTCAGTCTGATTGCTTATCAGGATGATCCTGTGGTATGCAGACTGTGAAGATATATATGGTCATATATAAAATGAGTCAGTACATGTGATTTCCAACAATGTGGCATTTTGACATGTGTAGACTCAGACCTGCCTCTGCTGCCTCCTTTTAAGCACTGGCTCAAATTATATATCCAGCCAATTTAGACCATTTCTACCATTGATAAATGATGAGGCCCTCCCAGGGGTTTTGGGAGCAGGAGAAAAAGGACATTTATTTCAGGGGAATAAGGGAACACAGGTCAAATTTTGAAGGGAACAGAAGAACAAAGTCAATTTTGGGGACCTGTTAAAATAAGGGAACTTTTTTGTTATTTTTAACTTACATATATATCATAATTTACATAACTGGAACAGTTCAACACCGTAACACTGAGACTATCTATCCTCTGTAGGTGCATTCTGGTAGTAGTCTCTGGGTTTTGGTTCAGGGTCTTAGCACCAGGGATTGAACTTATAGGGGTGGAAATTCCAATTTGAGCTAACACTGAGTTTAATTTTGACTTGAGGGTGCCATCATTACACTTTCTGGTAGTGAATTCCAGGAATCTACACAGGTTTAGATAAACAACATTTGTGAGCGTAAAATTGTAAATTTTTTCTTACTCATCAGTTTTAACATATGTTTTGGGTGCTCAAAAGAACTGTCTCATTGAGACGGTTCTTTTGAGTACCCACACATATGTTTTGGTTGAGAAATAAATAAAATAGTTTTTCGTTACGCACTCTTAACTAAAGTCCTGAATCTATGACTCGGATGCTGAACTTATTTGACAGAACTTTCAAATCTATGCTGTCTCTTAGGGAGTCTGAGTGGCCTTGAGTTGCTGTGTACAGGGATTTTCTTACCTTTTTGATGTCAGTGCCAGGGGCCTATTTAATTTGGGAAACCTAGATTCAGTCTGCAAGAAAATCGCAAAAAATGTAATTTTCTCAATTTTAAAGCGAGTAAAATTAATTTTGGGGCAAATTGAGGCTGAGTGGCTGCCAGCTTCACCCTAGATGAGGTATGATAATGGACAATAATCATTCCAATGATACAAACTATGCTATTTTTAGGTCATAAATTGCATAAGGAAAACAAATACTTACAAAAAATTGTTTGGGGGTATTTTCTATAATATGTTGAAAAAAATATGGCATCTTTTTTATGAATTTTTAACAGAATTAATAGTGCTATTGATGTATGTGAAAATTGACCTTTTTCTGTATCTTCAGTTTAAATGGTGAAAATATGATGAAAGTTTGTATTTGCTTTGATTTATTAAGATCATGGTTGAGACAACTTACTGCATTTAATTTTTCATAAATTTTCAACTGAGTTAATGCCCTTGATTTATGTATTGTCTTTGTATTGAAAATATTTTGTTGCGGGGTAAGATGAATGCCTGCAGCGCTTTTATTCACATATGTTTTTGATGGTCAAATGAACCATCTCTTTTAGCACCCAAAACAAATGCTAAAACTGATGGATAAGAAAATATTCACAATTTTACATTGAAAATTTCTGATTATGTAAACCTCTTATACTTTCAGGTAGAATCAATTAGCCAGAAGAGGACCATAGCATTTTTGAATCATTTTGTGAGTCACACAGCAGCGTTTCTTAACCGATTCTCATGTGTTTGTGAAGAGAAGTTGGAACACATGTCAAATAGGCTACAACAGCTAGAAATCACCATGAATTTATTAGATGCCAAGGTAAGGCCAGATTTTTTTTTATTTTATGATTAACAAACCCTCCTACTGTAATTTTCTGGAAAGAAGAGAAAAAATAAAAAAATATTTCTAACATTATGTTTTTATTTTATCCACCGACTTTAAATATTATTTCATTGAAAAAAAAAATAAAATTTTTGAGGTTCTGTCTGTGTGTTTTTGAGAGTGACACTGTTAAAAGTGATTGTCCTGTCCAGATTTTTAGATAAATGATGAAATATTTAAAGATTAAATGCAGACTGTTGGTCTTTACCTTACTACAAGAGGTGTTTCATGTTTATTTGAACAAATTTGAAAATGCCGTTACTCATTTATTTCTCGTTATATTTGGTAATACTTAATTTCCATGGGTTAGTCTGATCTCCAGAAATACGCAATCATCAAGAAAACAGTTCTTAACTTTTATTTTCTGGTTTGAAACAGCCTCTGAAGATGAGTAGTCAAATTCTAAGCGTTTAAAAATGCTGTCTGAAACGAAATGTACTAAATCTTTCTCGAAACATTTCTCTAAAAGATATGAAGTTTTTCTCTTGGAACCCTTTATAAATTGTACATAAATAGTTAAAGTGTGTTCTGTTAGAAAATAAAGCATTCCAGTTGGATATTAACTTTTTGGAAGCAACTTGAACATTAAATTCTAAGTTTTACAGTCTCCATAGCAACACTAAATTGTATGCAAAATACTGAAATGCAATATTTGGTGATCAGTTTTATCAGCAATAGATATGTAAAATATCTAAGAAATTGAGTCGGCTGTGAGTTTTGAGAATTTGTTTTTCAAGATTCTTCCAAGACAGATTTTATACATGAGATACCCATTTGGGCACTTGTATGGAAGACCTTATTAGGCCCAGTTTCCAAGCAAAAGACAGGCATACGTAGGCTCTTTCTCATTTGAATAATAGACTGAATGTTCCTCTAAACTTAAAAGAAAATCTCACACTCAAATACGCATTTTCTTAGAAGATACACCCGTTTTAACTCTTAAAATCCATTAAAGGGGGTGGGGATGTATTTAGGACCGCCGTGTTATGGCTATGCTTTAAGTTGTCATCTTGTCTATTTGACAATACCAGGGACACGTCAGTTATGTACGAAAAAGCAAAATTTGTTTGTTTTATTTGTATTCAACCGCAAAAAGTGAAATTCAAATCTGTTCAAATAAACATGAAACATGTCTCGTAGTTTTACTGTTTTTTCTGGACATATTAAAAAATGCTCTGAGAAAAAAAAAGCTCTGAAAAAGACCAGTCAACTGGTCATTTTCAGAGCGTTTTTCTTTCTTTTTTTCGTCCCCTTGTCCCTAAATCTGAAAAAAAAATCCCGTAAATCAACTAATAAAAAAATTCTGGTCTAAGCAAAGCAGTGCAATCATGGTTATTTTTGCATGATTTTTAGTCATCTGTTGAATTTTTTCAAAATTAAATATTGTATTTAAAAAAATTCTTTCAGGAATGTAAACATTAAAATTATAAATAAAAAGAAAGTCAAACAGTTTCAACTTTGGATCAAGATCAGGCACGACAACGTGTTGGGCCTGATCTAGGTCTAAAGTGTTTGCAAAGGTTATCAGCAGAGAGCACATGCAGGTAAAGAATTTACTCTGATGCCCAAATTGAAAAAAATCTGGTTTCTCCTTACCAGACCCATTAATGAATAATAATAGACTATACCAGCAAAAACTGAAGATGAAAAATAAAATGTTTTGCTTTCAATTGCACATACCCACCCATAAGTTTTCCAGTTAGGGCATATTCAATCCCCCAGATAAGAGTGCCTAACTGAAAAATATTTTCTTATTTCTCAACCAAAAGATATATGTTGTGGGTACTCAAAACAACTGTCTCAATGTGACGGTTCTTTTGAGCACCCAGAACACATGTTTTATCTGATGGATAAGAAAATAATCGCAATTTTACGCTGGAAATTTTTGCTTAATTGGCCCAATGATATTGTAATGCTTCCTTTTCTGAATTTTATAGATTTCATCCATACCTGGTCTTGAGAATGTAACAGTAGCTACCAGCAATTCTGCTAGCTCTACTAGTCAGACAACAACATCCACTGACAGCTACTCTACACCACCTCCAGCTCCTGGGGCGCCACCCCCACCACCAACACCAGTAAGTAAACAAGCCACTTTAACATGGACTGCAGCTTGATATTATAACAAACCACAATAAGGAAAGCATGACAAATTTCACAATCTGCTTGTTTTTAATATCCTGCTAATATTAAACCTTGTCAGGAACTAACAATCTTGTAGGCTAATATGGAATTTAGTTTTTAATAGAAATATGAACATTTCTGAGATGTACCCAAGCTCAAGGTCACAGGACAAATCCTGTATTTTCTTGTCAATGCATCTACTAAACGGTTGAGCTTAGCAACTTCAGACTTTTCAGGTGTATAGGTCTCATGATGTAGAGGGTGCTGGGCAATATTTTGTGACCTTGATGCCAACGTTAAGGTCAAATACTGTATTTTCTTTTAAATGCATCTCCTAAACAGTTGGATATAGCAACTTCAAACTTTGCAGGTGCATACGTCACATGATGTTGAGGGTACAAGGCAACATTTCATGACCTTGGGGTCAACGTCAAAGATACAAAAGCGGGTATTTGTGATGGTGTCCATCGACTGCAGTCTAGTTTTTAGCTCACCAGAGCCGAAGGCTCAGGGTGAGCTTATAGTATGGGACTCAAACCGGCGTCCGTGCGTCCGTCTGTGCATCCGTCCGTCCACACTTTCAAACATTAATATCTCTGAGACCAGCTGGCCAATCATAATCAAATTTCATCAGGAGCATCATTGGGGTGGTGGATTGATTGTATCAGGTTTTGGGCTAGATCGGATCAGAACTCTGGTTTCCATGGCAACAGATAGCTCCCATAGGGTTATAATGGGGAAAATCTTGTGACCACTCTAGCTCCTTCATTTTTGATTGGTTCTTCTTTATTCTTGCAGGTAACGAGGACAACTATAATATCTCGAATGGGTTCGAAATTCAGCATGATTGGACCAGGGACTTATGAGTTAGCTGCCCTTGAGCGTTTGGAAAAATCCCCATAGACTTATAATGGGAGAAATGTTGTGACCACTCTAGTACCGTCATTTTTGGATGGATCTTCTTCATTCTTGCAGATAACAAGACCAACCAAAAAGCTTGGATGAGTTTGAATTAAGGCAAGATTCCATCCCTGACTTCGGAGTTAGCTCCCCTTGAGCGTCAGAAAAATTAATGAATAATGTTGTGACCACTCTAGCTCCTTCATTTTTGATTGGATCTTCTTCATTCTTGCAGGCAACAAGATAACCCATAATATCTCGGATGGGTTCGAAATTTAGTAGGATTCGACCAGGGACTTATGAGTTACCTGCCCTTGAGCGTTTGGAATAATCACCATAGACTTATAATGGGAGAAATGTTGTGACCACTGTAGTGCTTTTAATTTTGAATGGATCTTCCTCATTCATGCATACAATAAGGACAACTGTTAAAGCTTTGATGAGTTTGAATTTCCGCTAGATTCCATAATTGACTTCGGAGTTAGCTGCCCTTGAGGGTTAGAAAAATTAATGAATAATGTTGTGACCACTCCAGCTCCTTCATCTTTGATTGGATCTTCTTCATTCTTGCAGGCAACAGGGAAACCCATAATATCTCGGATGGGTTCAAAATTCAGTATTATCTGAGTAGGGACTTATGAGTTACCTGCCCTTGAGAGTTTTGAAAAAATCACCATAGACTTATAATGGGAGAAATGTTGTGACCACTCTAGTGCTTTCAATTTTGAATGGATCTTCTTCATTCTTTCATACAATTAGGAGCTTGGATGAGTTTGATTTTCTTCAAGATCCCATCACCTATTATGAGTTAGCTCCCCTTGAGCATCTGAAAAATTTATGAATAATGTTGCGACCACTCTAGCTCCTTCATTTTTCATTGGATCTTCTTTATTCTTGCAGGCAACAAGTAAACCTATAATATCTCAATGGTTTCGAAATTCAGCAGGATCCGACCAGGGACTTATGATAAACCTGCCCTTGAGCGTCTGAAAAAATCCCCATAGACTTATAAGGGTGAAATGTTGTGACCTCATTAGTGCTTTCAATTTTGAATGGATCTTCTTTATTTTTGCATTCAATAAGGAGAACTATTAAAGCTTGGATGAGATTGAATTTTGTCAAGATCCCATCACCTATGTTGGAGTTAGCTCCCCTTGGGCATCTTAAAAATTGATGGATAATGTTGTGACCGCTCCAGCGTCTACAATTTTAATTTGATCTTCTTCATTCTTTCATCTAACATGGACCAACATAAAAGCTTGGATGAGTTTGAAATTCTGCAGGATCTGACTAAGGACTTATGAGTTAGCTGCCCTTAAGCATCTGGAAAAATCCCCATAGACTTATAATGGGAGAAATGTTGTGACCACTCTAGTGCTTTTAATTTTGAATGGATCTTCTTTATTCTTGCAGATAAGAAGGACAACTATGAAAGCTTGAATGAGCTTATATTTTGTCAAGATCCCATCACCTATTATGGAGCTAGCTCCCCTTGATCATCTTAAAAAGTGATGGATAATGTTGTGACCGCTCTAGCGCCTCTATTATTGATTAGATCTTCTTCATTCTTTCATGTAACAAGGAAAACCATAAAACTTGGATGAGTTTGAACTTTAAGTAGAACTAACCTCAGGCTGTTGAGTTAACTGCTCTTGAGTGTTATAAAAAATCGCCATGGACTTACAATGGGAGATCTTTTGTGACCACTCTAGCACCCTCATTTTTGAATGGATCTACCTCTTTTTTGCAGGTAACAATGACACCCATAAAAGCTTCAATGAGGTAGATTATCCGCAACAACCAACCACCAATTACAGAGTTAGCTGCATTTGAGCGTCTAAAATATAGCTGTATAATGTTGTGACCACTCTTGCGCCTTCATTTTTCATTTGATTTTTTCATCCTTGTAGGTTATCAGGACATACATTAAAGATTGGATTGGTCAGAACCCATCAATGACAACAGAGTTAGCTGCCCTTGAGCATCTGAAAATACACTTTCACCATTTCAGATCTTTTTAAAACTTGCAGATAACCAGGACTGGCATAATATCTTATGTTTTTTTTAATTAGTTCCTTGTCACTGTTTCATGTTCAGAGTTACCTGCCTTTGAGCATCATCAATTATGGTATCTCCAAACATTATGCAGGATCCCAGGTGAGCGATCGTTGCCCATTGGGCTACTTGTTTATGAAAGTGTCCCCTTTATAACGCAATACACTTATAACACAATCCATTCCTGTGGACCCTAAATATAGCTTTATAAAGAGACTGCATTCTATTTGTAAATTTCTGTTCTGCAGGATCAAGAAGAGGCTGCCCCACCCCCAGTGGAAGAAGAGGTTCAAGTAACTAACCCTGTATCAAAAGATCCAAGATATATGAAATATTTCAAGTTGATTCAAGTGGTAAGCATTTCTTGATGCATGGAAGTAGAATAACAGATGTTTAAGGTTAATCCTAGGTACAAATCGGTGAGCATTTGTTTGTTTGTATTGATGCTTTAGATTCCATTCAACACTTTTCCAGTCATGTCGGGATGTTTAACTGTCTTCCTGGGTTGAACCAGTACTAAGCAGAGTATAAAGTGTATTGCTAGGGCTGGCACGATTAATCGAAATATCTGTTAATCGGTCAATATACAATAGAAAAACGATTATAGATATGAAAATTAAAAAATAGGTTCTTTTCAATAGATGGTCTGTTTGTGTATTCAATTAAAATTAAAGCATAATTGTCTCGTGTGATGTTTTGTTTAGACCAGAAGCGCATCGTCTTAAAACAATATGCGAGTATAAATTGCTGTAACCAAGTAATAAAACTGTTGTGCTGTACAGGCTTTATTCAAAACCTGATTGTTAGAAAAATTATACCTGCACTTCTCTGGTTTAAAGTGGCACAAAATTATAAAGTATTCGTCAGATAAACAATCTTGTATGCAAGGGTTTTTTTCTCCGCAGTAAATTCGGGTCTAGAAGCTTTAAATTTTACTGATGATTTACAGTGGGTCTTATTTTACACAAAGATGTTTGTGTCATGCATACTTGACTTTTGTATGACATCACACAACAGGACAACAACAATGGCCGACTGTGAGCTTATTTGCTGACAATGCCAATTACACTGGGTGGGAGCGAAAGTACATGTGACCCGTTGTGTTGATCTGTATAGTGGACAAATCCTTGTGTTTTCTATGACCTTGATGACGGTGTGTGTATTGTCAGCTGTGTAATGAGGTTTTGGACATAGACAACTTGGTAAGCGTGTTTTATTTATTCTTGTTCTTCTAATTGAAAAGCTTTGGGCACAAAAAGATGTCGTTTTCTATGGTATAAATTGTCCTCCGCAAATCACTATTGCTTGCGAGAATTACACACCACCTGTGAACAGAAAATCGACAGATTGAGCGCTTTGATTGAAACAAAACATCGGCCAATGCCTATTTAAGTTAGAGTAATGATCTATGATGACATTCACTTAAGATAAATGTCGTTAGAAATGCGTATGAAAGCACACGAGGAGCATGTGTGACCATTCCCAGAAATTTCAGACTGCATGGCATGTCGCAGAACTAGTGTATAGTTTGTGCTGATACACTTCGATTTTTCTGTATCGAGTGTCGATTTTAATATGCAGTAGTTTATAATTTTATTTGAAAAATATTTTTCTTTGCAACAAAAAAATATGCTGAAGTATGTGAAGCTAAGCTACGTTAACCGTTTACCTCAATGAGAGACGCCTTTAACACTTTTTCAATCAGGGCAGGCACAGATCAGCAGCTCTTGTCAGAGTTGCCTGATCAGGGTTTACTCTGTTTGATAATAAAAAAGGTTACAATATAGTGGATATGACAAGTAATTTATTAGGTTAATGTACAAACGTGTAATTTTATTATTGCCACAACTTTGGAAAAGTTGAAGGGGCATATTGAAATAAGCTTGTCGGTACGTGAGTCGGTTCAAAATTTAAGATAGGGTTTTGTATTTTATAGTTGGATTTCTCATCAAAATATAAGTGACCCGTAATTTATTAAGTATGGATTATCTCCCTTTGTGGATCAATGCCCTTTTTAGAGGCCATTATGAAACTTTGTAATTAAGATAGCTCAAAAACTATTACAGCTAGGAGCTCCAAACTTGTCAGCTGATAGAAGAAATGAGGAGATTACCTGGTGAAAATTAAACAAAATTCAGTTATTGCCCTTTGCAAATTTGAACATAGAAAACTTGATATCTCAAATACTCTTACAGCTAGGAGCTTTGAACAAACTTGAATAGCTGATAGAGGATAATGAGTAGATAACCTAGTGAAGATTTAAAAAATGTTATTTCATATTTTCGATTATTGCCCTTTGCATTTTTCGAGTCATTTCCCTTTGCAAAGTTGGACATAGATAAAGATATCTTGTAATAAAGATATCCTGAAACTTTTAAAGCTAGTAGTCTAGTCTATAGACCTGGGGTAATGTTTTAAGAGCTGGCCTATGATAGCACTAAAATGATCTCTTAAGACACACATTGTTTTCTACCCAAATTCAAGTTATATACGAGGGTAACTCAAAATTAAAAGAGAGTTGATACATATCTTATAATTAAGTTGACGTACGACAGTCAAATTAGGCATATTTGAACTATCCTGCCTCAGAATATGCAAAAACATGATCATACAAAGTAAAGGTTGCTGTTGCTAAGCAAACAAAGAGCGCGGTCTTATGCTATGCGTTCATGCTGGAATAAAGCGTAGCTGTGAAAACACATTACAAAAGTGAGCGGCATCAATTTGTACATTTGTTGCAAATAAAATGCATACATCCATTTTTACTAAATGCAACAACTTTAATTTAGGCATTTGAATTTTATTCCACAGAAAACAGTGAGGATAAGGCAATTTTCCCTAAACAAAAGTCACCAACAAAAGCAACACCCACCCCCACCTATAATGGATCATTCCAGAATTGAAACTATTGCATAAGTATCATATTTATGAGTACTTCATTGTGTTTATTGATTGCTTTTAATATCTAAATGCATATTTGACTATTTTCTGGAACAAACTGTTGCTATACCATTACAAGATCTGTCAATAATTGTCAAAAATAGAATTTCCATCGAGTTTTGTTGCTAGACAATGAAATATTATATGTATCGAAATCACTGTTGTCTAACGCCACCGTTGGTGCTCTGATTCGAAACGTAGGCCCCAGTGAGAGAATGATTAGAATGAGTTTCAATATGGCGGCAGCGTCGCACACATGGTTCAGAAACGAGGAGTTTTAACATATTTACGTAAGTTTACATTTTTATCGCATAATTGTATTTCTTTGAACAACTTATCAAGTTGAGTCTTTTGTTGATTCCAGCATACCAATGCCCTAAAACGAGATATTGACCCCTAAAGTTGTGCTCACGGAAAACAATGAATTTGAACCCAACAACATCCTTCAAAATGTAACTGATATTTACTCGTATTTTGTACCTGTACTCTGTTTCTATGTAAAATTCACCAATAAGTGATAGTCCTTACTATTTATGCCATTAACTTTATTTGCTTTTGGTATTTCGTGGTCAAACAAAGGAGTTTAAAAGTTGTGAACCTGGCTGTGTTAGGCCCGGATTAGCAACTGGTGGACTAAGGATTGGTTTTCTATAGAAATCGGATTGGAATGAGTTTCCCCTGAAAAGAGTGCGGATTAGTCGTCCTTAATTGTTTTCAAAACCATTTTTATGAAGCGAAAAACATGCAATTTTCAAGTCCAATATATTTCCTCTGCTCCAGTGATACTGTTAGTGAAGTTTGCTAACTCATTTGAACATTATTTTAATAAAGACCATGCAGCGTATGCATTATTGCAAAGCAAATATCAGAACCAACGTTGCTCTTCAAGAGATGTCCTTTGATTAAATTTCTCTTTGAAAAGGTAAGTGAGCATAATCAGGAAATACTACAATCACACACAGCAGCCAAATCTAGACCACTGTGAGGAACAGCCAAAACCATAAACCGTCCATATGTTGACTTTCCAGCACAGTTTAAGAAATCAATGCAGCGAAGATTCGTGTGTGTGTATGTGTGTGGGGGGGGCAATATTTGGTCCACTGTTCGAGATTTGAGTACTTATCGCACATAAACTACAATCTGCTTACATGACTGTACATGTCTTGGTGGAGTGGATGTGGGTAGGGGCATGGGATTCCCATTCCATGTCTTGTATCTGGCTTGTTTTTTTGTGGAAGTTGGACTGCTCCTCTTCCTAACATAGGGAGTTTGTATGTATAAGGGTAAGAGGAAATTTCAGACTGTTTACGTTGACAATACAAATGGTGTAGAGTTTTTCTACTCTGTGTCTAAGCCACTACTGTACGGAATAATAATAATAATAATTATAATAATAATAATAATAATAATAATAATAATAATAATAATAATAATAATAATAACAATTAATAATAATAATAATAATAATAATAATAATAATTATTATCATTAATATTATTATTATTATTATTATTATTATTATTATTATTATTATTATTACTATTATTATTAATGATTATTATTATTATTATTATTATTATTATTTTTATTATTATTATTATTGACCTTTTGACCCAACCCCATGGACACCAGTTTGACCATAGTGTGAAAATTTTACTCGTATTCTGTTCTACTCATTATCCCCGTAAATTTGATATGCTACATGACCATGTTGGAAAAATAATGTTTTGACCCCCTGGTACCCCGGATCCTCAAGCCCCACCCTAGCGTCAGAAAGGGAGCGCAGTTGTAGAGTGCTTGACTCAAGACCGAGGGACCGCCGGTTCGAGCCTCACCGGCGTCACTGCGTAGTGGTCCTTTAGCAAGCCAAATTTATCCTAGCTTAGTACTGGTTCAACCCAGGAAGACCTGTCCCTGTTTATCTGAAAGATTTTTGAGGGAACGTAAAGAATCAAATCAAACAAACCCGGCGTAGGACAAAAATCACCTTCGATATGTTCATATGCGGATCCAGAGGGGGGGGGGGGACAGGGGGTCCTGACCCCCTGAAAATCACAAAAATAAAGGGTTTCCTAGTATTACTGGTCTGGATCTCCTGAAAATCACAAAGCTACAAAGCCAGCATTCAATGTGGGCCATTATCGGCGGGCCAGCGAAACGCCATTTCAATGGCATTTCGCTGGTAGGTCGATAATTGCTCGCTTATGGTGGTTTTGGAGCCTCGCTTCCCTCGAAAAAACAAACCAAACAAAAACAAACTTATCAGAGTTGGACCCCTTCTGACAAAACTTTCTGGATCCGCGCATGATGTTTCATGTCTTGTATTTGGAAGAATTCATACAAAAATTCATATAAAATCTTTGAAATTGACTTTGTTATTGAAATTTATTTATATATGACATTTTGACCCCGACCTAGGGGGTGGGCGATTTTTTTGGGCTGTTGCATACCCTATCTATGTGAGTAGCTCACGCACCAAATTTGGTTGGATTTCATTCAATGGTAAAGGAGAAGATAGCATAACGGGCTGTGATGATGCGAGAAAATACTAGGAGATTATTTTTCGAAATGTCTTACTTGCCTACCGTTTGCTTCAGAGGGTGCGTCAGGATTTACGCCAATAGCACCATTGGACTACCAATGCCGTTCGTAGTTCAACCATTTGTAACATTGGTTACCTTTGGTACCATTGGCTGTCAACGGGTTTCACCCTTGACAGCGTATTTTGCAGACACTCTAGAGCGTGGGTAAAAAGATTCACGCGGGAAAATTACGTCATCAAGATGGATGACTTGAAAAAACTTATTCGCAGAAAACAGTGGAGTAACAACCATTTTCCCCATCCAAATGACTATTAACATAAATACAAATTTTTGATGACAGAGGAGACGATGAAATAGAATCTGTTTTTCGAGAGCAAGTTGTTGTGCTATTTTTGTTTTCCATTTAAACCCCGTTGTGGGGATCGAATCTGGACGCCGAAGCTAGTGATTGGACTGAGCCGAGTTTGAGCATTTAGGGGAGGGTCTGAGCTTTAATGTGATGCCAGAAAAAGATTTTTTGAGACAGTGATCAGCCTGTTATGACCGTTTCACTTTTACTGACAAAACACATATTTGTAAAATTGTGCGAGAATTTGGATAATGCGCGATTTCGTCCCTTTTCAATTGTAGCCCCTTCTGAGAAGCGACGACATGGTTCTCTTGAACTATATGTGTATTTATTAATAAAACCATTTAAGGGTGTATGAATCCTGACATGGGGACCCAAAAACAGACGTCCGCGGTTTTAATTACGAAGAATCTCGCACTTACGCAAAAGTTAAATTATGCGCTTATGTATGCCTATCTCTACGGGCTGTAACAGGCTGATCAGTCGTTCAAAAATTCTGGTTCTGGTATTAAAATAAGGCTTAGACCCTGCTCTAAGAGCTCATACTCGATTCAATTCAATCGCTTGCTCCTGGGTCCAGATTCGAACCCCACGCATGGTTATATAAATGTCCCAAAATCGAAATCGAAATTAAGCCGGTCTATGATAATGGTAGCCAATGACTGCCATCTGTTGCAAATGGTAGCAACGGTGGTTGCAAATGACACCCATTGGTTGCCATAGGCAGAAAACCCAACCACTGGCTGCCAGTAAACCGTTCGGAGTATTAAGCTTAAGATTGGTACCAAGGGTAACCAATGGCAACAAATGGTACTTCTGGTAAGATTAACAATGGTACCATTGGAAAAACTCCGAACGCCCCAAGAATGTGTTTGCTGTTTTAATTTAGATGTCTTATTTATATATTCAAAGGAAAACTGCATTTGGCACTTACGAGCTTGCAAGCATTTCGGCTTCACTTGAGTTCGTTTCATCAAGTGTACCGGCAGTACTGGAATACCAGTACTGGAATACCGGCTTTTTCAAACAAGTACACGTACCGACTTACCCATTATTGGTTGAAGGGAGATAGGCTTGAATTCATCGTTTTTATAACATTGAAATGGTCCAAATTTGCAGGTAGCAGTTCTGGCAACAATAAAACTTCACAAATTAATCAAGGTGCGTTGGTTTGATTATAATTATCAATAATTTAGCAGGAGATTTAGAAGATGTCTAACTTATTACCCCCTTTTTAAGTGAAATTTGAGATGTGCCACGAGTGTAAAAATAGTTGCTATCCTATGAGCAACGTCATTATCCCATTGCTCATGACAGAGAATCGATCTGGCAGATCGTTGACTGTGATAAGTTGATTTGGAAGCAGGTAACCTTTTAGTATTGCACTAAGGGTAACTTGTTCCTGCTTCTTAAGTCGTCTGTTTTGCTTGTTTGTTTGATTTGCTTCTTTACGTCACATAAACAATCTTTCAGTTATGTAGGGACGGGTCTTCCTGGGTTGAAGCAGTAGTCTAGCATTGCGCTAACGAATTACTTGTGGAAACACACAGGCGAGAGTTCTGACCACTTTTTAAAAAAAAAAAAAAAAGCATGGGGATAAAAACTATTTTGAACATTAAAATTATTCATATGAAGAATATATTTTGTCAAATCTACGTCACTGAGATCAATGACTATGTGAACGAGTCAAGAACAAAGATATGACGTCACGAATGTCGAAATCGTGACGTCATGATAAGCAGTCATTGATCATGTGACTACTAATAGGCATAGTGACCCTTAAGTTGAGATTGGTAGAACCTGGTGTGAATTCAGTGATCATATTAACGACCCACATTTTTGATGCAAAGTCACTTTAATGCTGGACAATTGCTCCTATTAACTTAAACCATTCCGTTTCCTTCACCTTCGAATCCGTACTCATTGCTCAGCTAATCCGTAGTTTAACCTAAATAATACAAAACCAATCCGAGTTATGTCGATTTCGCCTATGCTTTAAATTCATTTGAAAAATCCATATGTGTGGTCCCATACTTTGGTGATTGTTATGATAATCACATCAAAGTGATTTAAAGCGCTTTAGCGCACTGTATAACGTGTCATAGATGCAAAAATGCATTTTTCAATCATCGTGACTCGATTCAACAAATTTATGTCCAAATGAGCACGCAAATTATGAAGGGCTGTGGATCATACGATGAGCAGATCTGACTGGGAAATCCCATATTTATGTAAGAAACATTTAAGTTTAATTTTGCTAACTGTAATTACTGCTGAGGGTAAAAATAAGTGGTTAAAAAGCTCAATATTACCTGCTGGCATCAAGCGTTGGTGTTGCATCCGCCATTTTGAAACTCAATCCAATCATACTTCTTTTTGGGGCCTACATTACCACTCAGAGCACATTCGGAGGCGTTAGACAACAGTGGAAATACTTTCTGCAAACCATCTTTAAAACATTGCTTACACATTGTTTGATACAAGTGGCGTGATAAAGGGCCATTATTATCTCGTCGTAGATTTGAAATGATTTTAAATTCATAGATGCTTTGTCAGAAATGTCATCAGCACCAAAACATATCTCTGAGAGACCTTCGAGTGCATAGCAACATCACCTCAAATATGCTAATTTATCAACTTTTATTATGCATTGAAGCGAGGAGGTTATTCCACATAGGTCCCAAGTTTCAGTCAAACGTGTAGACCCAGCCAAAAGATATTAACCAGCTCCCAGTTATTTTTGGCTGATCCTCGCGGCTAACAACCTTGTACTTGCAGCACCAAGTTGTACGCACGTGCCCTTTTTCTTACATGTAGGTAAACGCTGATTTTTTTCGTTTATTTTTTCAGAGTTTGTCCAAAATGAGCCAGTTCAAATGTGTTCATTGTGACCTGCCATTTAGAACACTGTGTGAAACTGTAGACCATAATATCATTACACACCCGACAGAGGAATTGAGAGTAAAACGTTATAGAAGGCGTGGTAGCTATAATGGGTGGCAGACCACAAATTTCCTTGGAGTGTTTCCCCAAATCGAAAAGAATATGGGCAGATTTATACTAACAGATGAAGCAAGCCAATCAGTGAAAGTTTCTACACTCACAACAACTTTATCAAGTCCTTTCAGTCCAATAGCTAAAAAGGCAAGATTAACATCAACACCTGTAAAAAAGTGCTTATTTACATCAGGATTATCAAACTGTGCCTCTAGCCTGGTCATTTGAAGCATCCTAATCCGGAGCCCGCCATACAAGGCTAGAGTAGAAGTATAAATCTGTACCCAAAGACACTCCAGGAGGTACTCTCAATTTTTCTTCATACATAGGCTTGGACCCTCAGGCATACCCAAAAATATTTGAAATTTTGAGGCCGAAAAAATATTCCCATTCTGTATCTTGACCTTAAAAAGCCCTAAAATGTATAGAAATGACCCCCCTCAAAAAAAGTCTGATTTCGTAATGACCCCCTCCCCCCCCCCCCCCCCCCCCCCCCCCCCCCAAAAAAAAAAAAAAAAAATAAATAAATCCACAAATCTTCATACTCCCAAAAGTATTACTTTTCTGAAATTTTTAACCAAAAATAATGCTCCGAACCTAAATATAAATGAAAATATCGGAGTACCTCCCACCCCCCACCCCTGGAGAGTCACTGCCTAGGAACCCCCAAGACTAGAAGAGTGTCACTTTGTACTATTAGTATTCAATAAACAATGTGTGCATCTGCCAAGTTTTCTCACTTTAAAAAAAGAATTTCGAAAATATTTAAATGTTATCCTACAAAAAACATCGAAACCCCTTTATAATATTATCATAACATACTATACAGCATGCCTGCGACACGACAGCCAGTGCTGATAGTCAGTTTTGCTACACGCGATGCAGAACAATTTTTGACCCCTCTACGATTTCCATTGCAATTAATTGCACTTACATAGCATGGCATTTAGAAATATTAATATAATCTGAAACAAAATACATCATGAAATACTCATAATGCAACATCAGTCATTTCAAATAGCGTTTTCGGCAAATATACATGAAAACGTACCGGTGTTGATTTTAAAATCGAAAGTAGAATGATGATTTTCTAAGAATAAACATGCAATTAACCGAAATCACAGCAATAAACAGAAAAAACGGAGTAATACATCGAAAAGACCTTTACTTATGCTTCTTGTACTACTGGTATGAAGCTGAAATATTCAAGGTAAATAATATAAAATCACAAAAATAAACACTCTGAAACTTACCGGACATGCTTCTTACCAGGATTTGTCCACTATACAGATCAACAGAATGGGTCACGTGTACTTTTCGCTCCCACCCAGTGAATTAGCAGGTCAATTTTCTACCAACAGAGTGGATGTAGACTTGTTTTGAGCAAAGGTGCCAACTTTTATTTGAAACCTATTGTCTTTTGAAAATATAACACACACTGTTAAGTGTTGCATAGCGAAATGATGGGAAAATCAATGTCATTGACCATGCTAAAGTTGTCAAAACTTACCGAGACCTTCTTTCAAGTTTGAGAAATTACTAATTGGTTATAAATTGAAATTCAAGTACCGATTATCGATCAGCATTTTGGAGTCGATTAGCCAGCCCTATGTTTTGCTCAAGCACACAACACAGTGCCTCCGGTGAGTCTCAAACAAACAACATTTATTTTTATTCTCATTTCTTACTAAAATGTATGTTGTTGGAATTGATAAACAATTTGTGACAGAGGCAGTTTCTTTTTACCTCACAAAAATTATGTTTTTAGTCTTGAAATGAAGAAAATAATTAAAAATAATTCCTCATATCGGATTCTTAAAAGGAGAGGGGGTCACACATGTAATTGAATGTTTCCCTTCTTAAAGGACACTATTCTTCATTAAAGGGGATGGCAACATTGAAAGCTAGTGAATCTGAAATGCAAGCCCTTATTACTACCACGCAACTACCAGCCTAGCAAAAGCATAGTTCATGAATCAAATTTGGTGATACAGCTGTCATGTAAATATAAACAATTTGCCATATAGTGACTTGTATTTTAATACTGATTGGCAGATTGAGATGTTTTAAAGAGGCAAAGCTAATGGACATGATTCTTGATAAATGTATATTTCAAAAATAGGCTTCCATAATTTCAGTAACATATGTTATAGGTGCACATTGGAATTGCCTCATTTAGACAATTCCAATGCGCACCTACAACATATGTTTATTCAATAAATGAGTGTTTTTCACCATAAACGTTTTTTCACTAACTTCTCAACAATTTTTTTATGTTACAGTGTAATGAGCATGTAGAAATGAACAAGTTTTTGTGTACTTTAGCGCGCACTTGGATGACAATAATAGCACTTGGATGACAATAATAGATAGCCAATTTTATGTTATTGAAAGCTAGTCTTTAGATGTTTCATTGGAATAAAATGCTAAATTGGTGGTTGGCTAGTTGTTAACCATGCAATCTGCTGCAAACCTGATCAAAATAGGAAACAAAATGAGAGTTATAGCAATACGAAAATCAAAATTCTTGACTTCTATAGGTCCAGATAAGGAAATTTTATGAGCGTAAAATTTTAATTATTTTTCTTACCCATCAATTTAAACATGTGTTTTGGGTGCTCAAAAGAACCGTCTCATTGAGACGGTTCCTTTGAGTACCCACAACATAAGAAAAAGAAAAAGATAAAGAAAATATTTTTCAATTACGCAGTCTGATCTGGAGGCCTGGACTTCTTTTAAGCCAATGAAGGTCAGCGATAATTAGCATGGACACTGCATATGAGCCATGACATGGGATTTCCAACAATGTGGTATGTGAGACCAGCAAAGCCTCAGATCAGCCTGCGCATACAGGCAGTCTGACCAGAGCCTTTACTAGTTGTTTGAATATTCTATGAGTGTTAAGCTACTGACCGAACATTCTACACGTGTCGAAATGCCACATTGTTGGAAATCACATGTAGTGGCTCATATGTATTTTTATTTTATTTTAGGGTGTTCCAGAACAGGTTGTGAGAATGAAAATGACCACAGAAGGTCTGGACCCAGATTATCTAGAGTAAGTAATTGTTTTGTTAGTGTTGATGCCTTTACATCCCAGTCAACAATGATTCAGTCATACTGTGACATTTCCAGAGTTGAACCAGTACTAAGCAGAGGATAAAGTGTCTGGCTCATGGACCTAACACAGTGCCTTCGATGAGTCTTGAACCAGCAACCCCTTGATTTCAAGCCTAGCATTCTACCACTGAGCCGTTGCTCTCCTTATACTTGTAATATATGTAGAAGCATCAGTTGACATGAGTGGATACATAGAGGGGGACAGGGGGTCTGGACCCCCTGGAAAATCATTAGTGGCTCTACATGTAGGTTTCCTTTAAAAGAAATTCTGGTACCCTTGGGAGCGGAGTGGCTCAGTTGTAGAGTGCTTAACTTGAGACCGAGCGGCCACGGGTTCGAGCTTCACCAGTGTCACTGTGTTGTGTCTTTGAGCAAGACACATTAATCCCTGCTGGTACTGGTTCAACCCAGGAAGACTCGTCCAGACATAACTGAAAGATTGTTGAATGGGACGTAAAGAATCAAATCAAACAAACAAACGGTTCACCCTCGAGAAGCAATTGGAGTCCTTCTCGAGAGGGGTCCAATTGCTCCTCCAGGGATTTCTGTACGGCCCTCTGTGAAATATGTTGGTAACTCTGGGTTCAAGCTGGGCCCTGTCAGTAGGGAGAAGTGACTTCTCCCTCCAGGAAAATTAGGGAGAATTGACTGTCAAATAGAGAGAAGTTATAGCTCAAAATTATGGCATGTTCTGTCAGTTTAGAAGCAAATTAGCCATACAACATACAATTGCCATTAAATGGAAGGAGAAATACGATGCAGTGGTAGTAGATTGTCACCACAGCTTGCATTTGTGTGGTGACAGAAAGAAAATGAGCCTCCCTAAAAAAAAATTTTTTTTTAGGGAGACACCTACTTCTCCCTGGGGCCCATTTATGGCGAAATTTCGGTCCCTAGGCTGCGTATTTCACCCTAGTGGCCCCCTAACTTATTCCCTGTAATAAACTAAAAAAAAAAAACAACATTGTCAGATCCCCCTGACGGAATTTTCTGGATCTGTGTATGATTTGATAATGTAAAATAAGAATGAAACACATAATTACCTAAGCTTCAGTATATTATATCAATCATTGATATAATATACTGAAGGACTTTAGAAACGCACCAGTCATATATTCACTGTCACTTCCACATGGTTGATTTGAGGATGTTTTCTTTATCACTTTTAATCTGCTTACACAATGGACCATAATTTGTCATAGTTTCGATTTGCTAATGTGGTTCATTCTGACGTAACGCTGATGTAAGTGTTTTTCAACAATTGTCATCTGACAGCTGTGAGATTAGTTCAATTTAAAAGCAAACACTTTGAGCTGGTAGCCAGATGTCTTAACCAACCGAAAAACAAGAAAATTTTCAGAAATAATTGGAAACAATCGTTTTATTACACGCCCAATCGCAGCGTTTCTTTGCTAACGTTAGTCTTAATTTTTCAAACAGCAATAACAGGCAGATGTCGTTCGCGCACGTCGCGATACTTTTGTCTTCTACGCAACGGGTTGCAGAGTATCTTGTTGCACTGAAACATTTTGATTATTCCTGATCCTTAGGATATAAACAGCCAATTACGTCAAAAACAATAATGACGTCACCTAGACGAAATGAATGTTAACAGAGGCCTAAAACTTCATGATTTGATTTTGTCTTTCCTTATGCTTTCAAGAACAAACATCGGTTGGATAACTTTTTTGCGCTCACAATGGAAGGTATTGGTACTCTGTGACTTTTTAAATTTGGGATGTCTTAGAATAATCGCGACATCACGGCAACCATCAGCCACAGCGTTTCGATTTTCTTATTGAATGCAAACTAAATGAAGGGACATGTCAATTTTATTTTTCACATAATTAAAATATTACATTTTGACAATAAATTAGCATTTTAGCAGGTGGTGCGTTTCTAAAGTCCTTCAGTATAAGTGCCAAAGCCAACAGAAAAACACTGGACACTAAAACATTGCTAGCCTTTGGAAATACTAAATTTCAATGGCAAATGAGACAAAGAACATAGAGAGTGTGTTAGGAAGACTGACTGATCTAGATTTATGTAATATAGATATACAGGGAAATGAGCTGGAACTTTAATAAGAGATATTTTAGGGGATATCTGTATTCAAAATTTTCATTTGGGATGGTCGGAAATTTAGTTTTACGTAAAACGTGATTTCCTACCGTATATTCGACGATATACCTCCCCAAATGATAATTTTGAATATGGTTATCCCCATTCTAATGCATTTCTGCAGTCTCGTCTCAAATTGGAGCGTTACAAGCTGCATAAAGCCGCATGTCATCCAACAAAATGTGATGTAATTAATGACGTCAAACTATTTCCGATATACTGTCGCAAATTTTAGACGTTATCCAATCAGACCTCGTGTTACAAAAGTATATAAGTACATTAGAATGGGTTTTAAGATTAAAATTTCGTTGCTATTTTGTAAGAAAATGTATATTATGAATTAGCCTTTTTTCATGGAATACCATATCACTGATTTTCCTGACTCAAATATAGGGTTGAGTTTTAGATTCCAAGTGCAAAATGTTTTTATTTCTGTTCACAGCAAGCCTGATGCTCCAGCGCCCCCTGGTGGAGAACAGAATGATGACAGTTTCAGCGAAAAAAGTGATTCAGACGATACTGATAACAGTGATGATTTTGATTAAAAATTTTGCTTCTATTGTCTCATAGGTCCAGAAAAGCAATTTTTTAGCATAAAATTGTAATTATTTTCTTATTCACTGATTTAAACATATGTTTTGGGTGTTCAAAAGAACCGTCTCAGTGAGACGGTTCTTTTGAGTACCCACAACATATTTTTAAGGTGAGAAATAAGAAAAATAATTCTCAGCTACATGCTCTTATCTGGAGGCCTGTACAGTCCCACCAAAACTGTATTTTATGAGCCTGTTCATGAGATTTTGATACTTATTGCATATCCATAAAGTCATTCTTTGAATGTGCATGCACAGCTATCTAGTAGGTTTTAGACCTAATATTTGGTCTGAGCTTGCATCTACTCTCATTCTTTGAGAATGCAAGCAATTAAGGCTCGGATGAGACTCTGCATATGTATTAAGTCATTCTATGAACTTGCATGCACAGCCTTGAGCCTATCTAATGGGTCTTGGACCTAATGTTTGGTCCGAGTCTTCACCTACTTCCATACTTTGTGTATGCGAGCAGTGACGGCTTTGGCGAGGCTGCACAGATGCGCAGGCATGCATGAGCCTTGGCTGCTCCTAATATGATACATACCAAAATCTCATATGCTGGTTCATATACCTCACACCCACCATTCCATCTCCTTCATAGCATAAAATCAATACTGTGTTATACCAGGCTGCGTAGCACCGTCGGTAACATGTCTGGCAACAAATGCGAGTCTGACTGAAGATCAAGGGGTCGTGAGTTCGATCCCGGCCCGGTCGCATACTTTCGTGGAGATTGATCATGAAATAATTTCTACGGTCATTCTCCTTCCTTCCGCTGATTCATTCAAGAAGGGTTGTTGTCAGTTACAAGCGAAATTGTGTGCACGAAGTACTGGTTAACTGCTTGTTCAAGCTTGCCCAGGAAAAAGTGTGGCTAGGTGAACTGACAGTCCCGCCATGACCGTAGCTGTTGACTTGGGATGTAAAGCAACAAAAAAATAAACAAACAAAATACTGTGTTATGAAGCAGAGGCACCTATTTCCTATGAATGAGATCGACCTTAAATTCAAGAAAATACAGTGAAACCTGTGTAAAATAGCCACTCAAAAATACACAAAACAAAGATCTTAATGACAAATGGTAGCTTAATGCAGTTTAAAAGTATTGAAGAATGCATTAAGCGATAATTGGTCTTGAAAACCAATTTTCAGTCTTTTTGAGAGTGGCCGTTTTACACAGGTTTTACTGTAGCTAATTTCTTCTTGTCATTAGAAAAATTAAAAACTCCGAAAATACTTTTGAATAGTTTTGACGTTTGTCTCGACTTCCCTTATGCCATGGAACATAGACTGATTCTAGAATCTGTGTTAAAGTTGAAAAATGAGCACATTTTCTTACATTTTAAACTGTCAAGCAGAATATTCTTTCAAAAGTGATTTTAGTGTCCAAAAGTTCTATGATTTGTCTCATTGAAAAGCATTGCCCAATTTTTTTTCAATTATGCTCTCAAAACAGGAAACATAAAATTTAACCCAATTGGTATATGCGATGAAGGATCTGGATTGGTAGGCGTGTACCTCTAATTATTCACAGACAATGCTGTGCAGACAGAGTATACCACAATCATAGTACACCTGTTTGCCATCTCATTGATATATTTTTGACTAATCAAAATCATTCACATTTTATAGGCTTGATTTATGTTTAATAGTTACTGTTATGTTCTATGAGTGTATAAAGTATTTTGAGCAAGCTTGTGGGATTTAGGTACAATAGTCTAGGAGACAGAGTGGGGTTTGAACTCATGACCCCACTGTTGCAGTCCATAGAAGTCAGATAAACAGTCTAACTTAGGCCAATTAAAAAAATAAGTGTGCTTCAGGTAACAGGTTTTAAAATTTTAGTTAGGGTAGGTACACATATTTTTTTTAATTATTTTTTTTCTGGAAAAAAATATAATTCTATGCATTTTGAAAGGCAAAATGCCTTTCAAAATGCATAAAATAATATATATTTTTTCCAGACGGCCTGAAAAAAATTCTAGGTTTCACCAGTATATTTTGATAGGGTCAGATTACCCTAAAACAGGTATTTTTTATTCGGCCTTAATTCTGCCTGCCAGTGTTGTCTGCTGATAACCAATGCAAACAGTTTGGACCCAGATCAGGCTCAGCAAAATGTCGGTCCTGATATAGAGCCAAACTTTTTGACACTGATGGTATTACCGAAATAATTTTTGAAAATTTAAATTTCAAAAACAAAAATGCAGCAGCTGACAAAAAGCATGTGTAATTACCAACCATGCGAATGGTATAAAATGAGCAGCTATCCAATGAAGCTTTTAGTCTAGTTTTCTTTGTATGAACCATCAAAAATTACCATACAATATTGTGCATTCACTGCTCATTTACACTATAAGTACCAAATATCATGTTTGTTCTTAATAAATTGTTGATAATTATGTAAGGGACCAGTGCAATATAATTAAGGCTCCGGATAATTATTTTAATCCGTTCTTGATGGGTAAGCAGTAAATAAGAAAATCAATGAAAGATGTAGACCTAGATGAGATGTGGCAATGTCTTCACTATCTGCTTATCTGAAACTGAGCTGTGACATGAGAAAAAAACAATAATGTGGCTGAGAATCACAAGAAGAGTCAGACCAGCCCCGAGGTTATAAAACTCTTTTCATACTCAACTCAGCTGAGAACGAAGTTTATCCTGCTCGTTAATGTTAAAATGCCAACAATTTAACATTTATTAGCATGATAAATACAACATCTGTGAGACTTAAAGCAAGGAATTTCTTTATTTTTTGGTATTTTAGTTTTTATGAGCAGTTAAAATTTTGTGCTCATTTGAGTTGAGCATGAAAACAGTTTCATAACCTTGGGGCCTGTCTGGGCATCAGTTCAGTCGTCTCAGTCTTTGCTGTTCGCATGGAGAAAACTTGGGTGCTAAGTTACCTACTGAGTGCAAGTGAAGACTCTGATCATGCTGGGCACATTCATTTTGCTAGTTTTGTCATTTCATGGCCCAATTAATCTTAACCATCTGTATACTGAAAACCCACAATCAGGTATCTGGCAAGCATTTGAGACCTGGTAAAAGTGGCATTTTCATATGGGTCTGCACTATTTACTATTATAAAAATAATTGTCATTGACTGACTGAAATACATCCTAATTCTGAAACTTCAACCAGTGACCCCTTGATGTGTACAGTGAACTATCCCAAATTTGGGGCCCCCTATACAGCCAAAAACTGAAAATTGCTTTTCACCAATTTCTTTTGATTGGTTTATTAGAAGAATAACTTAAGTGTAAAATTTCGGCATTTATTTAAATTTTAACGTTGCTATGGTTACAAAAATGGCCGACAAAATAGGCTTAAAACAGAGAAATTGCCATTTTGACCAATTTTAAGGCTTTGGAGACCGATTTTTTTAAGAATTAGATATCAGCTTAGCTAAATACCAGAAACTCCTATTAATATGTTGTGTGCCGTGGTAATTCTCATCTTCTGTTAAAATATATTTTTGGTATTTGCTTGTGCTCTAAGTTAATTTCTCTGTCAAGCCTCTCAATTTTGCTCCAAAATGGTAAATTTCCTATTTTAAGCTATTTTTGTAATTTGAGAATTTTACACTTTGGCCATGTTCTAATAAACTAATAAGAGCAAATTGGTGAAAAACAATTTTTATATTTTAGCCTTATAGGGGGGGGGGGGGGGGGGGGGGGGGGGCAAAAAATCCCCTTAATGCACGTAGCTCTTTATTGTACCAAACTAGATGGAAGAATCCATTAGTACATAAAGGGTTAAAGGAGAGAAATAAGATAACACTATGTTGGCATCTGTGTAGGAGAGAATCTTATCATGCGTGAAAGTGTAGGAGAGAATCTTACCATGTGTGAAAGTTTTTAAGATTAGTCCTGATTTAAAGATTTTGACTTTCTTTCAAAATACTGAATAAAGCTGATTGTAATAGCTTCTTTATTTTTTGTTTTGATTATCTAAAGAACGGTTAAATTTGAAATTTGAGGTATACTACAAGTTTTAACTTTCTCTGCTATTGATATCTCTTTGTCATATGCTGATAATCTTTGCAAACAGTTAAGATCCAGATCAAGCCCAACAAAATGTCTGGATCCAATCTGTTTGACATTCAGATGATAATCCTGAAAGAATTATGAAAACTTTAAATTTTGAAAAAAAAAATCAGAAGACCATAAATTTTTTTGAAAAATTACCCAGCATGCTAAGAGTTAAGAGATGAATTTATGACTGTAAATCCAGAAATTTTTGGGAGAATTTTATTTTCGCGAATAGCGTTAAAATACATATTTGAGACGGTAAAAAAATCAGGACTAGGGCATGATTTACCGACGAGGGTTAGTCAAAAATAACTGAGCCCTACCTCATTATATCTTAGCCTCACATTGTAGACAAGCAATGTGATTATCTTTTATAAGTATAACATGTCATAGACGTTTTGACCCAAAATGAGTACCGCGGTGAAGCTTCTGTTATGGTTGCTAGGCAACTAAAGATCGCCAGTCAGAGCGATGCGTTCATGATCTCCGCCACCAGGAATATACATTATATCTTGAAAAAGCTTGTGGGCTTGATACTTTTTTAGAAAGACATATTTGACATTTATTTGAATAACATATGTCATATTGTCTTTTCATAATACTTGGTTTGTAAATGTTTAGGTGAACACTGATTGCATGCGTTGCCTAGCAACAAAATAAGTCAAAATTTCACTAATTTTCAAATACATGAGGATTTTGTTGCCATGGAAACAGAATCATTTATTCCAAACAAGGAATTTAATATTTCTGAGGGTTTGTTAGTGTTTGCAGTACTGAAAAAGCATTTTTAGGCTAATATTTTATGTTTTCTATTAAAATTGTGTTACTGTGAATGTGGGTGGGGTAAATTATAGGACTTGAGGCACGTAAAAATTTGCTAAATCCTGAAATCAAACTACCACAACATCTATAACTTGGGGTCAATTGTTTTCTTTTCTGTGGCACTAAGTAGGTACATGTAATAGGTATCAAACGACACTGAATGCAGCATTACCTTGGCATTATCGTTTCCATGGCAACGCTTAGATATTGATGTATTACAGCGTGAACGCACCCGTTCGACAGGTCATGTTCGGTTGCCTAGCAACCAATGTATAAAGTCTACCAACAGATATAAATTAGGTTATTGAATAGATGACATATAACTGCAATGATATATTATTTAAATATGTGTCCATTTTACTTGAATTAAATGTTATAAGGTAGGGCTCAGTTATTTTTGACTAACCCTCGTATATCAGTTAACGACAGAGTGATGTCAGCATTTCGCGAAAATTTCCGATTTTACAGTATGTTAGGACTTTGGAAATATCAGCTTTAACCGTTGTATTTTTCTCAAATTTGCTTTGAGTTAAGCAGTTACTTCAACCCTTTGTACATTAATGGACAATTCCTTCTGGGTTGATACAATAAACTTGGGAGATTGCATTGTACATATCTATGGTATCAAGTTATAATTTTCAAAAAAATATTGTATTTTGTCTGAATACCATTTTTACCTTTGCAAACAGTGTAGACCCTGATGAAATGCAGCATAATGCTGCATTTCATCTGGGTATTCACTGTTTGCAAAAGTACTCATTTAGGGTTCTCACATATACAAAGGGTTAATTAATCAAGATTTCACTTATTTTAGTAAATTGTATGATTCATAAGGCCCTGAGGCTATAACAACTTTTTCATGTTATAACTCGACTGAGCATGAAATTTGAATCACTTTGAAAACCAAAAAAATGCTGAAAATAAAGATTTTTCTGGCTTTCAAGCTCTCAGATGTTATAATTATTATGCTTATAAATGGCATTTTTTATGTTTATGAGTATTTTAAAATTTCATGCTTAAGTCAATTGAGCATGAGAATTGAGCACGAGACAAGTTAATAACTATTTAAATTGAATAAATATGCTACCTAACAATCCTAAAATTTGAAATGGATGCATCCAATTTATAAGGATTGGAAAGCTTAAGTCGTTGAAGGTAGACAGCATAACATGATTCTGATAACAAATGTGAAGTATTGTTGATTTACAAATTGCAATAAACATTATAATTATATTTTATTCATGTTTATTCTTATTTTGCAATTTCTTTAATTAAGGCTCTTGGTCTGTATGAGCAAACAGTAGTCAATAGAGCAGTGCAGTTAAACAATTTAGAAAACAGAATTTAAGTAGCATCATATGGGTCACCTTGCAAGAAAACCTGACTTTGTTGCAGTGAACAGCAAAGGCACAGACCTGTCTACACATCCATGCAGTCTGATCAGCGCAATTTTTATTCCCTCTCTAGAAGTATGTCTAGGCTTACTACACCTCTTTTTTTTAGCTGAGCAGACTGGTTTGCATTAAAGCAACCCCCACCCCACCAGTGTCTTAGGCTGCTATCCATTCTAAGGCGTTAGTTCTGTTGTTGTTGACTCATTTTTGATTGTTGCTCTCATTGATTCTGTAATTGTTCTCTGTTTTGTTGTGTGTTAATTTGTGTCCATTCTAGTTTTGCAATCATCTTGACGGGGGAAGAGAGGGCTGGTTGCCTTTTTTTGTCTTCCTGGTGTCTCATGATTGTCATGTGTCTCTTCCTCGCGGTGCCTAAGGTTTGTGACAAATTGTCTGCAGTTTGTGGTTGTGGTATTTCCTGATCATACTTGCTAACTATTTTTGAATCTTACTGGTCAGAAACCATGAAGATAAGTATTCTAGGGATAGAGCCCTTATGACAGTAATAAGCACTTTGCAAAAACGGAGATTGATCATGAAATGATTTCTACGGTCATTCTCCTCCCTTCCGCTGATTCATTCAAGAAGGGTTGTTGTCAGTTACAAGCGAAAGTATGTACACGAATTACTGGTTAACCGCTTGTTCAAGCCTGCCCAGGAAAAAGTGTGGTAAGGTGAACTGACCGTCCCGCAATGACCATAGCTGTTGACTTGGGACGTAAAGCAACAAAACAAACAAACAAAAGTTTTTGTTTCACTTGCGAAGCATGGTCTGCACATAGGGATCATGTATCCATCTTTGTTGTTGTCATTGGTGTCGTCCGGGCTGTCACACTTTTGGTTTACCATCAGTAAATTTTGAAGGGATGTATCAATTTCATTCAAAGTTCACAGAAGGCTTAAGCGTCAAGTTCGAATTTGGAGGTAATCCGCAAAATTTTGATTGAGTTAAGGCCCTTTTTTTACTTAGATTTTTTCTAAATTGTGATTTTAAAAGGATGCAATAATTTCATTCAGTTTACAGAAGGGTAAAGCATCCTAAATACTGGTCTTCGAATATTGAGGTCAACCACAAACTTTTGACTTTTAGGCCATGATTACCCAGTGCCTGTAGATAAGCATAACAGTGATTAAAATTTTGCCCCATCACCTTAGGTGGGGTCAAAGGTCAAATATTTAAATTTCGCAATAACGCAGTCAGTTTTATATTTTTTTTTACCAGACAGAGGTACAATAGGTATGAAACATATCAAACAGGATTTTAGATCGAAGGCCCGGGTCCGCTGAGGCCAAAATTAATCCTCAGAATATGGTCATGTTACATATCAAATTAAAGGGAATTACGCATGCAGCAACATGGTAGCAACTTTTTTACCCGCAGTCCCCCAAGTACTCATTTACTTCCTCTATGACACCTTCATTGCTTCCATACTGTGTACCACGAAGATGGGATTTCAGTTTTGGGAACAGATAGATTTCAAAAGGAGCTATATTAGGAGAATATGGGGGATTAAGTAGGATTTCAAATCCACTTTCAGTCGCAGCAGTTATGGCAACTTGTGACGTGTAGGCAGGGGCATTGTCCTGCAAGCGCAGATCACCGCGAGTCACCATGCAATCACATATTCTGTTCTTACACACACCCTCGGCCCCTTGGCTCGGGTTTAAGGATAAGAACTTTTTTTTATGAAAGTAGTCATGTGGCATGTCAAATTTAAGGGAATGGAGCTTAGGGCACATTCTGTCCTTATACACAGCCTAAACCTTTGGGTTGGGTTACAAGGTAAAACATCTGAATGTTGTCATGTGGCATATCAAGTTAAAGGAAAAGAAGTATAGACCAACGTAGAAGGAAACACTTTGACCTTACACGCACCCCTGACCTCTGGGTCAGGTTAAAAGGTCAGATATTGAAATTGTACAGATAAGTTTTTTTTTTATTAAACTAAGCACAGAAAACAGTTGATAGGCCTTTAACTATGATCTGTTTGATACCCATGGTGAATTTTGGGGTTGGAGAAATGGTATTTATATTTTGTGATTTATATGTTTCTCGCTTTTGCAAAGGGAGCGCAGTGGCTCAGTGGTAGAGTGCTTGACTCAAGACCGAAGGGCCGCGGGTTCGAGCCTCACCAAAGGCACTGTGTTGTGGTCCTTGAGCAAGACACATTTATCCTATCTTAGTACTGGTTCAACCCAGGAAGACCCGTCGCTGTTTAACTGAAAGATTGTTGATGGGACGTTAAGAATCAAACTAAACAAAATCACTTTTGCAACACCCTTCGCCAGGGGGATATAAATTCGACGAATTTGCCTTGTTTGACTTCTGTTTTGCCAGGCGACACATCAAATTCTCAGAATTCTAGTTGTGTCTAAACAAATATGACATGAGGTGTGTTCAATTCAGATGTTCAGACAGAACGAAAGTACAAGTAATTGGAGCAATGTTTAGCTCACCTGAGTAGAGGGCTTACAGGTGAGTTATTAGTATAACATTCCCCTAGGCATCATTCCATGCACCTGTCTGTTAACATTTTCAAACATATTCTCTGAAATTTCTGGGCCAATTTAACCCAAAATTTCATATGGAGTATCCATTAGGTGAAACTATCTAAATTTTACTTTAAGTTTAAGGTCACATGACCAAAATAGCCGCCAGACCCATATATGATAAAAATCCTTTTCAACAAATGTGTTGATGATCTCAAATGCACATTTAATACAAACAGCCTGAATCGCAATGGCCCGTTCAATGTTCTCGTAATGTCAAGTGTCTGTCCATATGATGAAAAACGGTGGCATGACAAGTCCTTACATATTATTCTAGTTTGCTTTTGTTCAAGTATAAACTTGATATGTGATTGTACACCCCCTGTATTTGAACTGTAACCCAAAGTTCGTTACCTCTTGTTTACATTGGCATGTGCGTTTTGGAGGAACGTAAAAAAACTGAATTTCATTTATTTTCCATTGCTTTACTGCATCAAACTGCAAAACGTATTCCCTTATACTCTATGAGCGTCCTGCATATCCAGACTTTGCCATTGTTGAGGAACTCAAATATGTTAAAAATAAATTGTTTGCTACCATGGCAGACTGGAAGTTACCGTAACAGACATTTGATTGAACTTGCTGTTATCTTAGCATACTACTATTATACCATCCTTAAACAAGCATGCTTGTCAAATAATTGTATCTTATTAAACGGCCGACTAACAGGATCATTTTGACTTTGGTTTCCCACTAGTATCCGTTCAATGGCTGAAACATGACTAAAATGAAGTTCTGCCACATGCCCAAGTAAACAATACTGTCTGTTATCGCAACAGACTGTGTGTTAGGGTTCAAATACAGGGGCGGTGGGGGTGTTGTAGAGTGTAGACAAATAAGAAGAAAATACAAACTATATTCTTATACTATATTTCAGTCAAATTTTACACAGAGATCTCATTGAAACAAAGCATAAATGGACTGATCAGTGTCATTTCAAAAGAACGATCACATTACATGTTTATCAGTTAAATATTACCATTTCACAGGATAATTATCTGGGCCTAACATGAGCAAGAGTAAAAAAAACAAAACACACATGGTAATGGCTACCGTGTTGACATATTTATACCCCTGGTGTTTTCTTTTGAGAGCAAGTGACTGATCCCTCATTGTACAACATCGCAAAAGCCATTCAACTGCAATCGTCCGGTCACTTCATGGTGGTCAACGTCTGTTTATTTAATTAGATGGTTTCTCTGAGACGATACATTACATGAGTTTGGAAGCCTCTACAGGAGTTGAACAATTTTCGTGTTTAACAACCGCAGAATCTATGGCGAAGAGTTAGTACCAGTAAAATACATTTAAGCCCCCTCCCTCCTCCAGTGACTTTGGATGCTGTCGGTGGCCCTGCTGTTGTTGATTCGTTGTTGGTTGTTGCTCCTATTGCTTGCGGGGGTTCAGTGTTTGGTCCTTGTTTTGTTATCCATTACTTAGTGTCTGTTCTAGTTTTGCAATCATCTTGATGGGGATGAGAATTGTCTTCCTGACGTTAGTGTTGCCGTGAGTTGGTCTGCATTGTGTGATTGTTTTTTAGCAACTTCATCCCCTGAATAGCTTGTCATATTTAGCGTTAACTTTGGGTAATTTGGGCGTTTGGATGGTTAAGATTTTGTTCAGAATGGTGACATCATTGCATCAATATGACTGACATAGTTGCCATCTTTGATTGGGCTGAAATATAGCGTAGAACATAAACATATTGGATACATTCAGATTTAATTTAAACATCCGATTTGGCCTCAATAGGGACAAAGTACCTCAATAAGCGGGCCATCATCGGCCCGCCAGCGAAGCGCCAGTTAAATAGCCCAGACTTGTTTTTTCTACATCTCCCTCTGGACCTGGCGAAGAACCATGTTTGATTTATATATTGGCACCAAACTGATCCGTATTATACGATTTTCTACTTTAATTGAGTCGTGCTTAAAACTTTTCAAATGACTTGATTTTATAATACATTTTGCATAGATTCTTTCTTTTCTGTTTCTTTCAAAAGAAACAAAATAACTCCAGACAAAATACATGCGATCCGTCAGATTTATTTATGTACATAATACATGTTATTTAATTAATCATCAGCTGTTCATTGCCACTTTGCTATCAATGTCTAGAGCAAACATGACCTAACTGGGGATAATCAGAATCAATGAGATTACATTTGCTTAGTTTATCAGCGGCTAATAGACCCGCAATATATCATGATGCCGAATGAAGCATGGTAAATAATCGAACCGGCTCATGCGATTTTGGTACTTATCACACATGCGCAAAATGCCCCAATAAACGCATATGCTGACGTATCCATTGGGATGAGAGGTCCAAAATTTCGCCCGATTCTTCATCTACATCCATACTTCGTGTATGCGAGCAGCGAATGCTCTGGCGAGTCTGCACATTTGTGCAGGCTCGCCTGAGCATTCGTTGATCGGCAATGCGATACGTACCAAATTCTCCTATGCCAGCTCAACCTGTGCCTCGTCGAGAGAAAACCTGTCTTCGGGTTGTCTGACCTAGTCTGCTCAAACTAGTCTGCTCAGTTATAGAGACTAGCTAGAATATTAAACGTTTGCATAGTACAAGTTTGACTACTTTACTATCCAGAAAGCGAATAACAAAGGCGCTGATCAGACTGCGCGCATGCGCAGGCTGGTCTGCGCCTTCGTTGTTCGCATACACCAAAGTCAGGATTTCTCGCATCGAGGTCCATATCATATCTAAGAGCGAGATTGTGATGGCCCCCGGACAGCTTGTTGACGCCTAATGGTGAAAAATGTTTCATTTTTTGGTTCTCCACAACTCATTAAACGGATAAGCTGTTAGTGGACACCAGGATTCTAGTGTCAGTGTTAGTTGGATCTATGGTTTGTAAATAATAGGGTTTCTGTTTTTTTCTGCATTGCATTATTTTAGGCCCATATAATTACCAGTAACTTCTCACTTTAAATACATCTTTTTACGTTTACACTTATAGTTGAATGGAATATTAATGCACGATCCTCTACTTTTCTTGTGGCAATAATAATAATAATAATAATAATAATAATAATAATAATAATAATAATAATAATAATAATAATAATAATAATTATGTTTAATGTTTTCCAATTTTTCGAGGGTTAACCATTTCAGGGTTAAAATGGAAACATTTTACATTTTACACTACCTTCAATATGGCTTCCAAACGTTTGGAGACCATATTGAAGGTAGCGTTTGGAAGCCATATTGTAGGTAGCGCTTGGAAGCCATATTGTAGGTAGTGTAAAATTCAAAAAAATATCTATTTTAACACAGCTGGAAAGGGTCAAACAATTATTTGTGTTTTATTATTGCTTTTTGGAAGGAAGTAATGAAATATCATTCTTTTGAAAGGTATGATATACGCTGCCGTTTTCACAAATTTGTAACTTTGCTTTAAAAGTATTGCTTTCCTCTATGGAAGGGGCTACCCCCCAATATTCTAGGTACATGTATGCAATTTCTATTTTGCTCTTGACGCTCTACCAGTACGTATGTGACTGGGATTTTTCTATCAATCGTCATATGCTGTCGAGCTGTCTGATGTCATTCTGATTCATCTGTTATCAGTATCATTGTGAAGGCTGTGACTTTTACAAAATCTAGCACTGAATATTACAAGTACAAACTTGCTGCAAAATGCAGCAAAAATGATGCATGGCGAAAAACATACTATTCTACTCGCTTTGTATAAACCAAATTTCACCTACTTTTTCTTTCTCTTTGTTTCGGTTAACCGTTTCAACAATTATTGTTTTACCATTTTTGCATTATCTGTTGCCTGTCATCATAAACATTGTCAATATTTGAAAACCCTGTAAGCAGAATCCTCTTCAATTATTGCTTTTTAAAAATTCATATTTGAAAGGGGGTTCTGGTCACCTATATTTTCGAGAATTGATTTTTTGCAGACTGGGAACTAGCAGATATTCGCAAAATGATGCATATACATGTACCAAAATACCTGTGTAATGTCGCCCATATGGTTAAAAATGGCAACAGAAGAGAAATGAAATAAATGACACATTAGAATCAATAGTTTTGAATAAATTTTAAATAATTTCTATATTTTAGATATTTATATACTGTATAATAAACTGTAAATGTAAGCAATAAATTCAATTTTTGGAATATTCATGGAATCATGAATACTTCGGGCCTCTTGCAAAGTAAGTGAAGCACTTACTTTGCAAGAGACCCGAAGTATTCATGATTCCATGAACATTCCAAAACTCGAATTCATTTCTCAAATAATGATCAGCAAATGTAACTTTTAATTGATTTATGTCAAAAACAAAACAGCAAAAACTGTGAGGAAAATTTGGCGATGAAAGACACAGCAACGATTTGAAAACCACCAAAGTAAGCACATTGTGGTAGTTATCACAAAGGTGACTGACAAAAGCACAGACAACCTGTGTTAACGTTCAGTCTTGCTGGGACATTTTCTGCTCACATTATTACCTAAGGTACATATACAAACAAGGACATCTTGAATCACATCGAGGGAAAGTACTTTTTTCATGTACGATAAATACCATTTTGTGAGCTGGTTCATATCAGCCAAATTGATAGAAAAAAGTGAGTATGAGCAGGAAATGCCACAATCATAGACTGCAGAGACACATACCACAGAAGCCACAAGACAACACAAGTAAAGCAACCATCTTTCTTTCTCTTCTCTCTCTTCGCCAGCAAGACGATTGCTAAACTAGAGACCCTGAGCAACGATCAACAAAGACAGAGATCAGACCGCGCAGTCGCGTAGTCTGGGTTGCTCATTGCTGTTCGTTTCTTGGATTGTGCACTAGCCACACTGGTTCCATAGAAAATCGATTTTCTAGTTAGTCTGTGTAGCTGGACACACTAGTATACTTGAAAACAAAGCCTGAATATACATTTTCTTACAACCAATGCCATAACGCACTGTCATTTCAGATCAGTCACAATGATTCGATCGACAAAGAAAGGCCCACCAAAGCACCTGGAAAAGATGCTGTTCATAAACCACAAGGAAGATATACTGCTACAAGACAGGCTAGCAGATCTGAACTTAAGATCTAAACTAAGGATAATGGACCTGGATAGAGAGCGTATCAAAGTTAGGAATGAGCTACGTAACAGTAGAAAGAAACAAATTGACGTGAAAGACGCTGCTATGTTGTGTGTAGCAGCAGTTAATCCTAATACTAGTACCGCTTTAGTGGCACAAAATGATAGGACATTACCAGAAAGGAAAACGATGGCCAAAACGTCTCATAGAAAGCTTGCCGTCTCAGCGCCGCCTGGTGGACGATTGTCAATGATTTCTGAAGTGGCAACGCAACAAGGAGAACCTGGAAAGCAGGCAGTATCGGAGTTGTCATTTGATAGGAACACCCCTGGAAGTAGTTTAGGACGGGTGAGAAAATCCTCTATTAATCAGTTTCGCAGAGAAGTTACTCTACCGGATATCAAAGAATCATTCAGTGAAACAGAGGAGGATTATGTCGATATGCACCCAATAAAGACAATACCAAAAGCAGAAATAGATCTACACTACAAAAGAACAAGATCTAATTCTATGATAGACGAAAGTGTGGGTGCGTACGTGCTAGGTGAATTTACACGTATTTCACAAGTAGTTCCATCCATCTTAATGGCTCTTACACGTAAAGACGAAGAAGATGAAGAGGAAGACTATATATATTTACCTGAAGATGACAATCCAGTTAGACACTTACTTGATTATGAACCTGATCTTCATAAGGTTAGAAAAACTGTTAGTGCAGTAAAGAAACTTCGACATAGAATGTCAATTAGTAAGAAACTGGAAGTTAATCGGCCCTCTAAAACACTGGAACAAATGATACGAGAAAAGACAGAATCTGAAGGTGTTCAAAATGAGTACACGGACGGAACGTGTGTACTAATGAAACGTCGTCTGGAAAAGAAGCGACGCAACTCAGCCGTCCCTGGACTTTCTCAACCCTCGTTTATGTTACGGAGACAATCACTGTTTGCACCACCAGATTTATTGACTCCATCTAAAACAAAGAAAACTCCACCAGTTGGGCCACAAAATTTTCAGAGGAACAGATCACAAAGTGTTTATAACTTACCGTCAATGTCAAGAAGTAATTCAGTATTTGGATCTCGGTCTTGTTTGTCTGGACCAGACAATGAGTCCCCAGTGATTGACGAGGATGAATATATCAACAGACAAAAAGTGATAAGAGAATTAGAAAATTTTGCAAAAATAAATATCAAAGTGGATCAGTTTTTAGCTTCTCATGATGGTAGGAAGGCGGGTATGAGAACAGTGTATCAATAAAACAACATGAACCCATGTACTAATGGATTCTTTCTTCTGGTTTGATAAATAAACTGGGGATATTCCATTGTAGGCCTACATATAGAAAGGCCACAGGTTATAATTTCCAAATAAAATTGCATTTTTATCTTTGATAATTATTTTTGTCTCAGCAAACATCGCGCTTGAGAACCGCATTACTTTAAAAGTACAGTAGAAGCGGATTGGTTGCAGTCAATGTGTGCACAAAGAATACTTGATAATGTTTTTTTTCTTTATAATTTACTTCTGAAAGTTTTCTTCACTGATTTCTGTAACTTGTATATCCAGTTTCAGATTTACCTAACAAGAGTCATAGCGAAAGTCTATGCAGTGCCTGAGTTTTGCAATAATTATTTTTTTTCATGAAAAAAAGATAAAGGCAGGGTTTGGTAATGTTTTGGAATTTACTTTTACTTAAAAAATGAAGCAAACTATCAATGGGAAGACAATTAAAAGTAAAGCTATCAGCTCTCTCTACGTACTCGTCAAGATGATTGTCTAATTCTAGCATAACTTTATATTCGTTTAGCTGTTTTAACCCATTGTCAAATGAACGAAAATCCATGTTCAAATCAGGACATTCACGTGCTGTTTGAACCCCAAGGGGGTACTCTGATATTTTCACATATACGTAGGCTCGGTCTAATTTTTTGGGTTCAAAATTCTGAATTTCAATATTTTATTGGGTTTTCAGAAAAATGAATATTTTTTGGGGGTATTAAGTTTTTGTGGATATTTTTTTGGGGTCATCACAAAATTAGGCTAGTTTGAGGGTCATTTCTATGCAATTTAGGGTCTTTTTTTAAGGTCAAGGTACAGAATTGTGATATTTTTTTGGGTTGCTAAAATTTCAAATATTTTTTTGGGATGTTTGAAATTTCTGATATTTTTTGGGGTGAAGGGTAGATGCTGGATCCGAGCCTACGTATGCAGAAAAAATTAGAGTACCCCCCCTGGGGTTTGAACATGGGTTTGAACTTGAAAATACTTCAAATGATCCCTGAGTTATTTGCATGATTTTATACGGAAAGCGTCGCGGACCAGCAATGCTTTTGTTCAGGAAAACGTTATTTACAGCTATGACGTTGTGACGACGTTATGACGTTCGAAAGTTTACAGTTGATGTCATTTGGTTTAGAGGTTTCCAGAGTAAGAAAACTGATATTGTACTGTTTTAGCAGCATTTTCAGTGGAAATTAGGTTTGAATTAAGTAACATATGCAAGAATAACGATTACACATGCTTGTTTTATTGCATTAAACATTTGCGGGTCCCAAGGAAGCTGTTAAAACACTAACGGCCTCGTATTCAAACAGCTTCCACTGGACCTGGTAAATGTTAATGCATAAAAGGCCATGGCTATAAACATTAACCAGGCATGCAGATTGTCGCATAACATCCGTAGTATTTCTTTTATAATGATTGATGATTTTTCTAAAATGTGTCACTACTATTATTGCTTATCAAAAACTTGGAAAATGAATTAATTACACAACCTATGAAAACGGTGATAAATTGCCTGTTGAATTATCTCCCTTTGATCTCTTTGCGCTAACCATATCGTTTAAATATACTTACGGCGGGCTTTCTGTCGTTTTATTTGTTTACTCACTGTGGGCATACTGCCATTAATGTGCTGCTAGCTGTAGAAATACTGCCACAACTTTGGGCATACTGCCCAATCTATCCTTAATGTGGGTATTCTGTCGTTTACTTTTTAATTACTATGGATATTCTTTGGATTGATATTGACTTACTGTAGGCATCATGTCGATCAATTTTGATAACTGTGGGCACACTGTCGTTAAGATATACTTATACTGGGCATGCTGTTGTACACTTTTTATTGCTGGGTACTTTTCAACTATAGACATACTGCTATATAATTTATACTATGGGCATATTGCCGTTTAAAATTATCCAACTGTGGACATTTCGTTTAATTTTTACTTACTGCCATTTACTAATTGTGGGCGTGATGCCAAATATAGCCTTACTTACTGTGGGCAAACTGCTGTTTATTTTTTAACAACTGTGTGCGTACTGTCGTTTTATTTCTGCTAACTGCGGATATCCTGCCATTTATTTTCTTGCACACTGGATAAGAATATCTGAGATTTCACCCTACGATAGAAAATCTTATCTTACCCATGCTATTTTACTCACGACATCATTGTTAAAGTAACGTCATCATGAGAAAATGCATCTTAGCGTATTCAGGGACTTCTGGAAGCTTATCTTAAAATAAATAAATAAATAAATAGATAAATTAGTAAATAAATAAAAAACAGTGGTGAGCAAGAAAAAGAATCCATTATTCGGGTGATGGTAGGATAAAAAACCTGTCGCTTGGGATCACCGTTGGTCATCACTCGGCAAGCCTCGTGATGCCAAATGGCGATCCTTGGGACGGATTTTTCTATCCTCACCTCACACTCATGATGGATTCTTATATTCTTTTCAAGCTCTAGGCTATGTAGTTCATTCTTTAACTAGTAAAGTGCACACTGTCGATTATATTTACTTACTGTGGGCATCATGTTGTTGATTGTTAACTCACTGTGAGAATGCTGTCAGGTCACTTTAAATGATATAATAGACAAAATGACGATTAATATTTTGCGAACTAGGTGTATAGTGTATTTTATTTTTGATAAACTGTTACCATCCTGACGATTTAATTTTACTAACTGTGGGCATACTGCTATTTATTTTTTTCTTACTCTGGCCTTTCATTTTTTGCTTAATGTAGGCATACTGCGGATTAATCTCTATTAACAGTGGGCATGCTGTCGTTCATTTATTTACTTCCTGTGGACATACTGTCATTATATTTTTATAACTGTGGACTGAGCGCATAATGCCATTTATTTTTGACTCACTTTATACATCCTGCCATCATTATCTTTACCAACAGTTTTTTACTATAGGCATACTGTCTTCCATTCTTTACTGTTACTCAATTTTACTAACGGAGGGTATACTGTTATTTAAGGGTTAGTTGCTGTGGGCATGTTGTCATTCATTGATTTTACTGACTGTGGGAATCATGTCCTATTATTTTAGCTAACTATGGGCATACTAGCTCTAAATGGTTTTACTTACTTCGTGTATGTTGTCTTTTTCCCACATACTGTTGGCATCCTGTCGTTTTAATTTTACTAACTGTTTCAATAGTTTAATTTGTGTGTACTGTCTGTTATTTTCTACTAACTGTTGACAGCTTGTCGCTCTAATTCTACTTAATGTTGGCATTATGTCGTTCATGTGTCTACTAACTGTAGGCACACTGTCGTTTAAGTTTTACTAACTGTGGTCTTTGTTTTCACAGTGGAAATCGTGACGTATCAGTTAAACTTTCTATGGGCATCGGTTGCTTAATTCTTTTATTACATTTGTATATACAGTGGTTTATGCTTTCAATACATTTATGTACATCGTCTTTTATTTCTCACTAGTTGTTGAATTTCTGTTGTTCAAATTTTTACTGCTATCATTTAATTTTGACTTACTGCGGACATCCTGTCGATATTTTTTTCCTAACTGTGAGTATAAATGTACTATCGTTTATTATTTACTAACTGTTGACATACTGTCTATTTTGCAACTAACTTATGGCATTATGGCGTTTAATTGTTCCCTACTGAGGTGTTACTGTCTTTTTCTACTAATTTGGGACAAATTATCGTTTATTATTTGCTAACTATGGGCATACTGCTCACTGTGGACAAACTGTCGTTTATTATTTATTACGTATGGGCATATTGACGTTTAATATTACTAACGGTGGGCTAATTCTCTTTGAAATTTTACTAACGTAGAGCATGCTGTCATTTTTTAAAACATAATACAGGCATTCCTCTGTTCATATATTTTCTAACTTTGGCCATACTGACATTTCATTTGTATTTACTGCTGGTATCTTGTCGTTCATGTTTTTCACTTACTGAGGGAATCCTCAGATCACTTTAACCAACTGTGGCCATACTGTTGTTTATTGTTTTGGCTACTTTTGAGTATATTGTGTTTTATTTTTCCAAGTAATTTGGACACCCTGTGGTTTAACTTTTACCTATGTTGGGCATCATGTGAGTTGAATGTCACTATCTAATGATATCCTGTCCGTTTTACCCACTGTGGCAATGGACCCGCGTATCATATTAACTAATTTTGGGCATACTGACGTTTATTGTTTTACTAACTGTGTGCATAATGCCGATTACATTTACTGACTTTACAAATCACTTGGTTATTTTAATTTGTCATTTCATTTAACTATTCGTTGTTATTCTGTCGTTTACTGTTTATACCATTTGTAGTTAAACTGTCGCTTAAGTTTTACTTGTCTTCCTTTGTTTTCACAAGCTGTGGGACTAATGCGTTCATTCCATTTGTTTATATTGTAGTTTGCATTTCACTAACTGTTGGCATCATGTCGTTAATTTTTTACTAACTGTGGGCATACTATCATTTAGTTTGACCGGGCCGCATATCACAGTCGGTAACGTGTCTGGCTACAGAGGCGTGTCTGACTGCATATTCAGGGGTCGTGAGTTTGATTCCGGCCCGGTTGCATACTTTCATGGAGGTTTATCATGAAATAATTTCTGCTGTCATTCTCCTCCCTTCTGCTGAATCATTCAAGAAGGGCTGTTGTCAGATACAAGCGAAAGTATGTGCATGAAGCACTGGTTAACCGCTTGTTCAAGCTTGCCCATGAAAAAGTGTTGTTATGAACTGACCGTCCCGCCATGACCATAGCTGTTGACTTGGGATGTAAAGCAACAAAACAAACAAAACCAAACTGAATATAGTTTTGACTTTCTGTCGTTTTGTTTTTCCCCACTGTGGGCATACCGTCGCTTTAATTTTGACTAATTGTGGGCATCTTGTCATTTAAATTTAACTAACTGTGGGCATATTGTCGTCTATTCTTAACTTAATGAGGACATTCTATCGTTTACTTGTTTTCGTACTGAGTTCTTACTGTCATTCTTTACTAACTGAGAGCATAGTGTTGTTTAAAGTTTACTACCTGAGGACATAATGAAAGGTATGTGAGTATAACCAAGAAATGCCACAATCCCATACAACAGATCAACCCATGGCACCGCGAGGAAGAGCCAAATTAAGAAAACAGCGGCATGACATTCAGAACACAACAAAAGTAAAGCAACCAACCCGCTCTTCCCCAGCGAAATGATTGCAAAACTAGAAAGGGCACAAAGTACTGCAAAAAAAAGACAAATACCTAAGACTAAACCCCCACAAACAATGCGAGCAACAACAAACAATGAATAAACAACAGCTGAACCATTGCCTTAGGACTGACAACAGCCGAAGCCACTGGGGGCTTAAATGGTTTACTGGCCAAATCTTCACCCTAGATTCTGCTTTTGTAAAAGAAAGGTTAGCTCGCATGATGTTTAATACTAGCATTATTCACTATACTTCAATTTTTCTGACTGTGGCCAAACTACTGTTGTTTAAATATTTACTATCTGCAGGCATCCTGCCGTTCAAATATTAATAAGCTATTCTGTCATGTATTTTGTATAAACTGTGGGTATCCTAGCTGTTGTTCATTTTTTCACTTACTGTGGGAATTTTGTCGTTTATTCTGTACTTTGGGTATCTTGTCGAGTTCTTTTTCACTGACTGATGTAATCCAGTCAGGTTACTTTATTTGCTGTAAGATTACTGTCTTTATTGTAAACTTTGCGCACATTATCTTTTATTTTTCATAAGCCATTGTATTCCTTCATTTACTTTTACTAACGTAAATGGACATACTTTCGTTTGATTTCTGTTACTAACTATGGGTATCCTGTCGCTTTCTTATATACTGAGGGACTTTAGAAACGCACCGTTTTACATCCACTGTCTCTTCAACGTGGTTGATTTGAGGATGTTTTCTTTATCATTTTTTATCATCTTGCACAATGGACCATGATTTGGCATTATTTTGATTTCTTCATGCTATTCATTCTGGCGTAATACCGACGTTAGTGTTTAAACAATTGATGTCTGACAGATGAAAATTTGATTCAATTTGAAAACAAACACTTAAAGGTGGAAGCCAGATGTCTTAACGTATGGAAAAACACAAAAGGTTTCAGAAATAATCGTTTTATTACACTCCCACTTGCAGCGGTTCTTTGCTAATGTCAGTCCTAAATTTTCAAACAGCAATCACAGGGTTGATGTTCGCGCATGTTGCAATACTTTTGTCTTTTATGCAACTGATTGAGGAGTATCTGTTGGCAATAACTTTTTTATAATTCCTGATTCTCATGATATATACGGCCAATTACGTCAAAAAGTAATGACGAAATGTAGACGAAATGATTTGATTTTGTCTTTCTTTATGCTTTCGAGAACGAACATCAACTTGAAAACTTTTTTTCGTTCATTATGGAAGGTATTGGTACTCTGTGACATTTTTTAATTCGAGTTGTCTCAGAATTAATGCGACGTCACGGTAATCATAAGCCACAGCGTTTTGATTCTCTTATTGAATGCAAGCTAAATGACGGAACTTGTCAATTTCATTTTTCACATAATGAAAATATAAAATTTTCGACATAAATTAGCATTTAAGCAGGTGGTGCGTTTCTAAAGTCCTTCAGTATATAGCAAACTTTGGGTACAGATCATATTAATTATTTGTGGATATATTGTCATGTTTATACAAAATGTTTACATCTTTTCTTTAATATTCAATAACGGCCGTGTTTTAAGATTGTTGGCTCTAATAACTTTTCAACGCAGTTTATTGAAATAATTTCCCATGATAAAAAGATTTGCTATAACATTAATGTATTACAACAGACTGCATGCTTGGAGGTCAACCCAATCACGGTTGGCAACTTTGTTTTCCTCTTTAATTGCACGCTGGTAGGTCGGACTTCAGACTCTATGACGGTTCCGACTTAAATACTTATCTATTGATGAGATGGCAGGAGCCTGATGCTTTGGCTGTTGTCAGGCCCACAGGGGTTTACATGTTGGATTTCTTTTGCTCTGGTATTCAGTTTGTTGTACTGTTGAGTCTTTATCTTTACTTTATCCCCTTTTTATATCTTGATTTATGTTTTAGGAGATGATGCATGGATAAGTTAAGGGTCTTTCATCAGACTTGGGGTCAATTACTTTGAAAAAGTAATTAATTACTTACAATTACATTGGAAATTGTTCAATTAAATTACAATTACAATTACATGGCTTTTGAGCAAAGTAATTAATTACTTACAATTACTTTGCCAAATGTAATTAATTACATTACAATTACATTTCACTGCAACTTAGATAGCTTCATCAGATTTTAATTTCAGAGATATTTGGAATGAGTTAAAACTCCTTAAAAGATCTGAGTATAACCTTGGTATTCTAAATTCAGTATATGTCTATTTGGTTGATTTTATTTTTAGAACTTCTTCTATTATTGTCAAGTGATTCATCTAAAAAGAAATGAAATGTACATAATCAGTTTTTTTGTGGTTGATGACATGAGAACAAAATGAGAAAATACAGAAGTTATTATTTATGTTTTTTTTTGTTTTTTTTTTTTGGGGGGGGGGGGGGGGAGGGGGATGTCATTTGTAAATTGAAGAAGTTGTCAAACTTGCTGTTAATCGCAGAACAAAGTTCAGGAATACACATTGGTCTGACAAGTCTTAAAATTGTGGATAATAAACCATGGAAATGATTTTGTAAAACTAGCTTAAATGCCAGAGAATAATTGTTCTCAAAAAGTGTATATAAGAAATCTGTTGGCAAAAAAAAATATATATATCAGATAGCGGTGAACTAAAATATTGCCCATTTGTGAAATGCTGGTTTTGCTAGTTCGGTCCCCACTGGAACATCCATTTTATTTTATTTTTTGTAATTATACCAACAAAGATAGGCCCCAGGTTCAGTGAAGGAGTGAAATCCAATTTAATTTTTTGAATCACATTTTATCATTATTATTATTATTATTGAACATGGCAAATAAGCAGTTTAAGGATTTAAGATAATGTAGTGGACAGATTTGGTCATGCACCTTAGCATATGGGTGTGTTGATCCTAGGTGTGAAAATTTAACAAATTGCCTTCAAGAAGTCAATTCACTGACCAACACTACTGTCTGAGTAAATACTATTGTTGAGCTTTTCACACCTTCTTTGTTTTTGTATTGTTTTGGTAACTGAACTATTAAAGGTTGATTGTCATAAAGCCATATATTTTATAAGGAGTTAACAGTTTACAAAGAATATATAATTTGCTTAAAAAAGGGTGCTTTCAAAATAGTAGAGGTAATATACAGTCTGTGTCTGTGGTAAAATTGTTATATGCTATTTTATGTCTATACTAGCATGACTAGTTCCAATTCTCATTTGTTCCATGTTGCATTCAACTTTTCATATATTGAGTACAGCAAATGATATATGCATTTATAAAGACCAAGAACCATTTAGCAGCATTTTAAATATCTATAATAATCTTTCTTCTTAAGGTAACTGAATTTCATAGCTGATCTGAAAAGTAATTCAAAAGTAATTGAAAGTAATTGTTAATTACTAGCATTTTTGACCATGTAATTAATTACATTCAATTACTGTAATTAAAGAAATTTCTTAATTACAATTACATGCAATTACTTTAGAAAATGTAATTAAATTACAATTAATTACAATTACAATTTTAATTACCCCAACTCTGTCTTTCATGCAACCAAACATCTATGTGTCTTGATCCACATCTGAACTAAGGGTAAGGCTGACGCCATGAAACTGGTTAAAAGCCCTCCAGTAAACTATTTTACTGATCGTTCCAAGGCGGTACTTTTTTGTGGATCATTTGTGTTATTTATGTCTTGTGTTTGTCATGCCTTTGCGTCTGTTCATTGCTGCCTTGTGGTCACCTGCTTGAAAAGGGCTGACCTCTTGGCTCTTTTTTGTGATGTCTGGTTGTGATTTTGTCACTTTCCCGTGCGGTATCCTGGGTCAGGTGTGGTACTTGATTGTATTGATTCCTGATCTTTGCCGTCTTTCTTACTTTTGCTTTTTCTAACTTTGGGCATAATCTTTACTAACTGTGGATATCCCCTAGTTTTATATCAAACTTTTAGCATCATTTATACTAACAGAAGGTTTTCTGTCGTTATTGTTCACTGTAGGCATCATGTGATTACATTTTCTAACTTCGAGGCCAAACTGTTGTTTTATTCTCACTGACTGTGAACAGGATTCGTCGATGGCAAGCATTCTAAAAGCCTTGCCTGGTAAACTTGATATAAAAAGACGCAAACCTGGTATTCTATTTATCAGTTACCCATTGTTTCACTCTTTAAACTAGCAATTATGACGTAAATTTCGATCTTGGTGTTGATTCAGCGTCATTAGCGACGTCATTTAAAAAGTGCGACGTCCTCTTGACCTGATAAAGGCACATAACGTGATATAGACTACGTTTATCAGGCAACATGCAACAATGCAGTTAGTATGAGAGGTAACTGATAATATGTGCTAACTATCTCCGTGATTTCTTTTAAACATTTGCATCCTGCCGTTTAGGGAAAAAGCAGCTGACCTCTTGGCTGTCGTGTTTGCTGTGTTTTGGCAATTTCCCAAATGTGTGCTGATCCACATCAGAATTAAGGGCGAGGTTGGCGCCGTGAAACAGGTTTAAGCCCCCCCCCCCCCCAGTAAAATATTTTTACTGACCGTTCCAAGGCGGTACTTCTTTTGTGGATCATTTGTGTTATTTATGTCTTGTGTTTGTCATGCTTTCGTGTCTGTTCATTGCTGCCTTGTGGTCACCTGCTGTGAAAGGGCTGACCTCTTGGCTCTTGTTTGTGATATTTAATTGTGTCTTTGTCACTTTCCCGTGTGGTATATCCTGGGTCAGGTGTGGTACTTGATTGTATCGATTCCTTATCTTTGCCGCCTGTCTTACCTTTTCTAATAGTGGGCATTCTTTTGTTAATTTTTTACTTACTGAACTCATCCTGTTGCTAAGCTTTACTTACTGTATCATTTTCACTAACTAATCACGGTTTATAGCTATGGTTTGCTCTTTAATTGCACGACGATGGGTCAGGCCTCAGACTCTATGATGGCTCTGACATAAAGCTTTAATCGGTGGGTTGGTGCCTGATGCTTATCTGTAGCTGGACCCACCGTGGCTCAACTTCAGGTTTTCTTTAGCTCTGACTATCTGTGAGTCGTGAGCCCTTTTCTTTGTTTCATCATAGTGTGATAAATTGATTAGAGTGTTTCTCCTTGATGGCACATTGCAATAGTTAGAAGACTTCCATGCGAGCTGAACATTTCTTTTACTTCAATACAGCAGAATCTAGGGCGAAGATTTGGTACCAGTAAAATGCATTTAAGCCCCCGGTGGCCTGGGTTTGTCTGCAGTTTGTGATTGTGGTATTTCCTGGTCATACTCACTTACTATTTTTGAACTTTCATGCAAACGTCGTTTACTTTTCTTTTATAATCATGGATACCAGTTGTTACAGTTTTAATCTTAAGACATTCTTACGTTGTACTTTTTCCAACTTTTGGCATCCTGTTGCTAAGCTAACATCTATTTTGTAAAAATCTAAAAACAAAAAGATTGACCTCACATACGTTGTACTCACTGGGAAGATACCAGCAGTGATAAAAAGCCTAGTGACAGGTTATTCACCTTAACAGAGAGGATCTTTTAGAATAATATAATCTCGTAACAGAAGTAATCCACTGCAAGATGATTGCAAGTCAAACAAAAGTACCCTTATACAGCTATCCGCCAAAACATTCATAGATAACGATTTAGCCATTATTATTTGCATTAGTACAGTTGGTAGCGAGTCCAGTTTGGGGACGTCATGTATTAAGTCTAAAAACAAGCGAGTATAAACAGGAAGTAACGGACCAGAGACCAACCCACAACACCGTGAGTGAGGATGAGGCAAAGACAGCCACTACAAAGCAAGAACTCAATTAATGTAAAGCAAACCCGTCGGCGTCGGCGTCAGTATCGCCGTCCGCGTAGCTTCGTTTCCGTGCGTTGTCTTCTGAACTAGTGCATGGATGTTGGCCAAACATGCATACACACATTGTTAGGAGGGCGGAAAGAGTTGATTAGATTTTGGTGACCTTGACATTATTTTCAAGGTCACACCGACACTGTGAAATGTTCAAAATAGGGTTTCAGGGCGTGATCATTTGAATCAAACAATGGATTTTAACCAAACTTTATATTGTTTTACTGTTACACAATAAAGAAGATTAGATTTTGGTGACCTTGACCTAATTTTCAAGGTCACCATCCTATAAAGACTGTTAAAATCAGCCATTCCGCACACTATCTTCTGAACCAGTGGGTGAATTTTGACAAAACTTACATAGATACATTACTAAGAGGGGGGTAAGAGATGATCAGTTTGTTTGGTGACCTTGACCTTAAGGTCACACCAGCACTTTGAAATGTCGAATTTCGACTAAAATAGGTATTCCATGACGTTATCTCTTGAACCGAGCAATGGATTCTGGCAAAATTTTATTTATTGTTTTATTGTGGCACAATAAAATTGATTAGATTTTGGTGACTTTGACCTTATTTTCAAGGTCACAATTCTATAAAGACTGTAAAATCGGCCTTTTGACACACTATCACTAGGGGTTGGACTTTTTTTTTTAAAACAAACTTGCACAGATAAAATGTTGGAGGATGGAAATAGTTGATAGGATTTTGATCACACCAGCACTTTGAAATGTGAAATTTTGACACAATATGGTTTGCACATAATATCTCTTGAACTGAACAATGGATTCTAGCTAAACTTTATGTATTATATCATTGTGGCAGAATAAAGAGTTGATAAGATTTTGTCGGCCTTGACCTGACAACTTAAGTTCGCAGAACAGAAAACAGAAACAAAACATAATCACATACAGATGTTTCATAAAGAATTGCATAAAACTGTTTTAATTTGGTATTATATTATAGAATTTTATTTACCGTTTCAAAACTGCAAGCATTATGTTTCTATCTTATATACTTTTTGAGTTATTAGATGTTGAACATGGTACACCCATATCAAACAAAAGTGTAAAATGTAATTATCTAGGCCTCGCGCTGGCTATAGACCCACCTCCCCCCAGGGGGAAGTTCGTACATTATGATTTGTAGATACTACATTATATAAGCCACAAAATGAAATATGTTAGCCCTCTGAGAGTGGCAGCGTTAGCAGGTAACATCATGTTACGTACGTTACCCATGAAATAACATTAAATTTTCCTGAAAATGCCTCAAACATGACATATTAACACTTTTTTTAAGTCTGGCACAGGTTTAAGAACTTCTTATAACACAGTTACATAGTTTTAGCATTTATTTTATAAGTGTCTTGAGTTTTTGCCATTGTATATGTTACTTAGTGTTTCATATGTCATTTCCAAGTATCAGTATGGTAGTTATTGGCTATACATGTATCACATCTGTCAGTGAATGTAGTAAATCTATAAGGCTGCTATTCAAATGAATTAAAGTTCCTTATTATGGTGTCTTACACTATTTTACAGCACAGGTTACATACGTTACTCTCTGAATACCATTAAACGTTCAGGATATGGTCTCCAACTCGACCTGCCTGTACGTATTTGCATGCTGGCACAGGTCCATGTACTTCTTTTTACTCTGGCTCATTTGCTGAGGAAGTAAGTCAAAACATAAACTACCATAAACCCTCTTTTCTTTTATAGAGACATCAAATATAGTTGACATAATACTCATGGAAAGTTTGTAACATACAGTGCAATGTGCGAGTAACAACTTAAAAGACCAAAGAAACCCCATCAGATAGAAGTTATAGAGCAAATCTTCGTATATTATCCAAGGGTTTAAAGAGTGTTCCTAAACAGCTTATGTATCCTCTATCAGATTCATCTTGCAAGGCTTTTGCAATATGCTAGCATTCTGGTTATGGCACCATTACCTTGTAACAGCCAATTATACATATTACCCATCAACATCTTTGATAATTTTAGTAAATGACATGACTTCTGAAGAGCGCAAACCATAAGGTAAGATTTACAAATTGGCTATATCATCCAAGTAAGCTATTTTTGCATCACAGATATGGACCTTTGAAAACAAATATGCACCCAAAAGTGTTACGTATGTTACTTTTTTCATTATTCCTATAGAAATGATTTATGAAACTAATATAATTTGTATTTTTTTTAATGTTAACGCGCTTACAAACTCATTTTATATTAAAGAATGTTTATGTACCTTTTGGAAACTGCAAATATTATTTTTCTATCTCTTATATGGTTCGAGCTGTTGAGTGTTGAACATGGTAACCCCATATCACACAAAATTTGAAATATAATTCTGTGGCTCTTTTGTTAGGGTACACTCCCACCCAGAGGTACTCGATTTCCTTCCCATTTATTTTCCACACATTTTGTCCATATATGGAAAGCCTCACTTGTTTTCATGGGAAAGACTTGATAGTCCAATCCCTGTATGTACGAGGGATGATCTTAAATTTCTGATCCCAGTGTGATAACTCTGTAACCTGCAATGCAACATGCCTGAAAATTGTCCCGCATGATAATATATTCTTTGTCTATACACTGCTATGACATGTCTTATGTAACTTGAAGGGGCGACCGAAAATCTATCCCAAAACAGTCATGCCCTCAATGCACTGACCTATCAAGCAGACTGTGCATGTTAGAGAGGCCACAATTTTGACAAGCGACGTCTCACCATTTCGTTTTTATGGCTGCTCAATGATCATCCCTAAGCCAATATGTTCTGAAGATATGGCGAACTTTCTATATGATTTGGGTTTTCTAGGCCTTTGAATGTATGGCTATGCAACTGTCAGCTATAATCAAATTTTGAACCACTTGAGGTTTTGACCGACCCTTACTGCCGTAATAACAGCTGTATTAAAGGTAAAATTGTTTAAGATAAACGAAGATGAACTGATTTTTGTCTGAAGCAATTATGAATTATCTGTATCGTCGGAGACTGATATTAAACCACATACGAAAATTAAAACCAGTCTACAAATTAGTTCAATATTCGGAGGTACACAACTTTGTATGTGTATATAAAAAAATAAAACCCAATAAATTGTCCAAATGTGCACTATATCGTAAAATGATGCAATATGGGATTAAAATGAGCACAAAGCATCCATCTGAAACCAATAACAATTTTGAAAATTCTTATTTAAAATCAGTCATTTTTTCGATAAAAAGTATGACTTTTTAATTATTCCAATTATGATTGAGATATTTTGTAATCAAAATATTATTGGTCTTAAATATTTTGCCGAAATTTGGTTCGGCATGTTTTTAGTCAAAATTGATAGACAAAAATAGAATATTTTCGGAAATTGAAATTCTGCAATGTGTTCAAAATGACGTAGTTGTCAATTTCAATGACGTTATAAGAATGCCGCATTGAGCTTTAAATATTGAATCGACATAAACTGTCGCCATTCTATCATTTGAATGGACTTTACAAGTAAGAAAAATTAAAAAGACAATGCCGTTTTACTTTGTAGTTTTAAAGATGCTGGGCTTGAAAGATTTAGATTCAAATACTATCATTATTCTATAATATGAAAAAAAGGCCAGTGGTATGGAGTGGACCATATATAATATGCTGTAATTATTAATCGAAACAGTAGAGCGAGAAAATATTAGCACCATTATAAAGGTAAAAACTAGATCTTTTGAATGATGCATAGTATGCCTCTCAAAAATGTCTCTGTACAAAGCTACAAGGCAACGATCAGAACTTTTAGATCATCCCTCGTACATCTTGAGGCCAGAAAAGCAGGGTGGAGGTAATCTCATGTTCATGCCATTTGAAATAGTATATGTGTATGGCTTTGGTACTTTTTTCAGAAACATGTCGTACTGCAGCTTATTCACAATTACATAAATAGCACATGTTAGGGCTTCATATCATCGATGAGTGCTTAAAGCAATTCTTTATTTGTTTTCCTACACTGCTTAGAATGTTGATGAACTAGTGGGGGGGGGGGTTTCTCTATCAGTTTGGTAGAAATAACCTCTCTGTGGTATTAACACATCGGCACATTGGTAGTGTCACAATCTGTTAAACAGTGTATTACTGTAGATCTCTTCCCCCATATCCTGGCTAATGTTGTTGACATTCAGAAAGTGCACCTTTTGTTGCATACACCATTGTTGAACAAAACACCCAGGTTATCCTCTGCGAGAACGTTTCTAAGACTTTATAGACTGCTGCTTATAAAGTGTATATATGTATCAGTGACAAAACCAATATGCCCTGCCTTTAGTGCCTGGTTGAATACTGGTGCCATCAGATCCTTGAAGGTGACAGGAAAAGCTATTATGCTCTGTAGTTATGGCATTAACATCAAAGTTATGTGCAGCACTACATGGCCAATCTAATGTTGGTTCAATGTGTGATTGCAAGCCATGCAGAAGTTTGGACTTGTCAGTTTTGGTGGAAATTCTATCAGGAATTGACAGTGACCATGGTACAGGTCCCAGAAGGAACAGAAGTGTCAACTCAAGGTCAACAATATGTCCAATAGAAAGAAGGTCATGCTGACCAAAGACGCTCCTTTAAGCTCTCATCTGGCTGTTTTGTAAATTGGACAATATCTTCTTGCTTGACCTCGCAAACCTCAAAACTTTATCAGCTTGTAGCATTTATGGGGTTGTGAAAGACAGATTTTTTAAAAAATAAAAGTGATTCAATGCAGTCTGCAACAGCCTTCCTGCCAATGTCATCAGCCTCAATAAGATATGAGCTATGCTAGTCTTAGCAGAACACCGAAAGACAAAAAGCACAGTTCATTGTCTTCAAAACTAGAACTAAACGGATTGGTGAAGCCTAAAACTGCCTCTAGTACTCGTATTTCATTTCATTGCATTGAAGAGTTGTTTTAACATATTGAGCTCTGATGTGATGAGTAATACACCATTCCATCTGTAGTACGAAGCGTAGTTCTAGTTGCTGAAGCCTATAATACCTCTTTATTGTTTGCCTGATAGTTATGTCAAAAGCATTTCTCAAGCAAAGAACCAATGGTTGTGTCACAATAAACCCATTTTGTTCGAGAAGTTCTTTGCATCTACGATGTGTATCAGATAAATTTATGAGTGTAATCAGTTACACAGGTGCTTTTTGTGCGTAGTTGTTGTGATCGTTTGCAATAAACATTGGGAACAAGGTATACAGATAGAGCTGACATGCAATTCAAAGTTGTTTTCTTTGTAGCCCTAATCAGTGTCAACACCATCTAAATTATATCCATATACCCTGCCCAGAACTGAGCTGTACATTTTCTAAATTCTCTGACAGACTTTATGCATGTATAGTCAACAACTGCTATACAGATACTCAGAATAGCTTATGTATTATTTGGTAACACGCATAACAGTTAAAGCTCAGGGCATTTATTAATTGAATACTTAAAATAGGTAAACCTTGTTAAAAGAAGTACATAAACCTGTGCAAGCATGCAAATAAGCATGAACAGGGCTTGTTAGAGACATTAACTTGAATAATTAATGCTATTTTGAAGGTAACATACATAACATGGGCCTGAAAAATAGTGTAAGCGACCGTAATAAAGAACTTTTAATCATTTTAGTAGCAGCCTTATAGATTTACTATATTCTGTGACAGATGCAATACACATATATTCAATAAATACCATACCAATACTCGGAAATAACGCAGGAAACACTAGGTAACGTATATAACGGTAATAACTCAAGATATTTATAAAATTAATACGAATGTTATAAAAAGTTCATAAACCTGTGTCAGCATGCAAATATGTACGAACATGTCATGGTTGAGACATTATCAGGGACATTTAATGCTAATTTGGGGGTAACTTATATTACGTGATGTTACACGATAACGCTGCCACTCTCAGAGGGCTAACATCTTTTATTTTGTGTCTTATATAATGTAGTTTCAGAAAATCGTAGTGTACAAAATTCCCCCTGGGGGAGGGGGGTCTATAGCCAGCTCAAGGCCTATGATTAGAATTTGGGTAATCATGCTTGCCGGCTCAATTTAACGTTGGGGGATATATTTTTTCCGAAAACACTGCTTAAATAATAATTTGTTTTTGAACATCTTATTTGACACCCCCATCCCAACCATTGATCAGCCATGCCATTTGTATTGTGATATATTGTATGTAACGTCAGTTACAAGTGTTTGTAAAATGATTGGCTAACTCAGATGAGGAATACAGATCTAAAAAAAACTTTACCAGCTTCCTATAAGTTGAATAGCAGAAACAGTGTTTTCAACCCAAATTTGTTCATCAGTTCTTGTCCAGTGTGAAAAGCGCTTTCGAGGGCTGGGTCAGTATCATGCCTGTCCTTTTAGCTGGCCACCATGAATAATTCTAAGGTGTCAGTGTGGAGTTTTAACAAAGATGATGTTGAAATGTGCAAATGTTTGACATGAAATAATACATTTCCCATCGGGCCGGGCCTTTTTCTGCACAACACTGGTCCTAAGTTGAACATACAGCCGATTAAACTTTCTTTGAAAAAGTAATATCAAATATTGCCTTCGGCTATCAGTCTTTCATTAGAATAATCATATTCAATTTGTTAACCGGGTTGGCAAAATAGATACAATTTCACAATATGGATCAGGGGCGTAGCTGGTCTAAAATTCTAAATGTGCAATTGTTGAAACCGGGTCAAGGCATTTATGGAAATTATCACAGAAAGGGAATATGTTAATAATGTCACAGCTATTGTTTTATGCATTTTGGACAAAATTTGTCCAGGAGTGGTATTTCTTTTATAGAGATTCTCCTATAGTCTCACTGAGGGCACGAAAATGACGTTTTCTCACGTGTAGACTGAATTCAGTTCTCTTATCCAAACTAGCGATAAGCAGACCTCAGCTAGAGAAAACAAATCTTGCAGTTTGCATCAAAAACAGATTAGATTGCACATCAGAATGTGCGAAGTCTCTTCTAAATTTTGTGTGCCTGCATGTATTTTGAGATTCATTTAATCAGAAACGCAGCGTAGATAGACACAATAATGCACTTCTTATCTGAATAAAGTAGGCACAGGTATTTTGTTTACATCTCTACAAAACAAAGAGCCGATCGTGTCCGAATTATTACTGATACGCAAAAGCATCATTATCCCAATGTGCGTAACATGAGTAAAGTGATCGTGTGTTTGAATAAGGATGTAGTATAAGATAAAATTGCAAGAGTGAAAAAGATATTTTCTTGATCATGCTGCACACAGTATGTTTGACGTTGTCATTCACTAGATCGCTGTAATATGAGTCAATCTATTAAAAATCCATACGCAGATAGATCATAAACGCATATTACTGTGAATAGTACATGAACCATTTGAGCCATATGATGCAGCGGACCAGTGAAGACTCACACGAGGCTGTGCATTTAATACGTCCCGTCTAAGTCTATGCTGCTCTTACACAAAGAATGATAACAGACTAAGCTAAGCTATTATCCATGTTGTTGCATGCGCGGATCCAGGAAGTTTTTTCAGAGGGGGTCCAACTTTGACTACTTGTTTTCTTTTTCTTTTTAAGTTGATGAGGGGATAGAGGATCCAAATATCACTATAAGTTAGTCATCATCGGCCAGCCAGCGAAACGCCATTTAAATTATTTTTCGCTGGCGGGCCGATGGTGGCCGGCTTGTTAGCTTTGTGGTTTTACAGGGTACCGGACCTGAAACCCTATATTTTTGTGTTTTTTCAGGGGGGGGGGGGGGTCCGGACCTCCTGTCCCCCCCCCCTTCCTGGATCCGCGTATGTATTACACATGTACGTTTAGTGGATGACCTAACGTCTACGAGGAAAGGGACCATTTCCTATGAGCTGCTACAACATTGTTTTTACTATTGAGTTAGCGAGGGCTACCCACACTGGTTCTTTTAATGCAGATCGAAGTGTTATAAAGAACGGATGTGCACTGTTATAGGATAAATCCAATAAGAATTCCATACCAAACAAAACAGGGAATAATTTCGAAGACATACCAAAAATACAACAAAACCAAATATACAAAAAACAGCAACAAAAAACAACAATAAATAGAGGATTAACAAAATGAGGTTGGATGATATTTTGGTGGAACTGGGAGAGTTTGGGTCATACCAGAAACGTCTGTATGGACTGTTATGTTTACCGGCGATGAGTGTCGGATGTTTTATGGTGATGGTGGTGATCGTACTGTATACCCCCGAACACAGGTAAGTGCTGCATGATCACATGTTAACTTTTTCCCGCCATTAACAAATGTTTTCTTATTTTGGCAGCCCATATTAGAAACACTTTGGACCTATTTCAGATGTCTGTGCCCGTGATAAGATGTAATGTAAGCTGCATGTGAATATTTTCAGCATATGTAAAATGACAGACGACATTTTAAGGACAAAATTGGCAGCTACCTTATTTCACTCGATTGATAGGAAAACGTGTTATATTAACATGACACCAGTTAACACGTGTCCAAGCGACTGCTTCCTGCTGACAATATCAATATGCGCAATGTAGTCCAAGTTCGGACACTATAAATTCAACTCTAGTTATTGAAACAAGACCACTCCCATTAATGTTTATTGTATATTTTCTCAAAACTCTTGAGCCCAAAAAGGATACCATAGACTTAAAGTTTGGGCTAGATCCCCACACTTTTGAGCCAATCATCACTATATCGATTTATATTCTCGAGTCATTCTACAAAAATGAAGGAATTCGGGCTGATTTTTTGCAAAAAATAACAACACTAAATTTGATTGTTTTTTATTTAAATCTCAACTCAGAACAATCAACAACACTAAACCATTCAATTAGAAAAGAGGTTTTGCATAATTATACATGTAGACAGTTTATTTTGATAGCTGTTTCGTTTGAAAATGTCATCTCTGTTACCACAACAAGAAACCCGATTTCCTTATAAATAAAATTATTACAATATGTATTTTCTTTTTCAAACATTTACTAAAAAGCTCCTTTCTAGACCTCCAAGTTTACAATAATCTAAAGTTGTTATTTTAATGACACAACATGTTTTAAGACAAATACCATCAAGTTTATTTTGAGAAATTATAGGATGAGTATCTTCATTATCTGCAATAGGTAGCTCCAGGCACCAACTTTCAAACTGGTAAATAAATGCAATAGCAGAACATTGAATTAGTTTGTATATTAAGCAAAAGTTGACTGGTAACATGAATGACATTTAGTAACAGGAATGACACCACTTTCTTATCTTCAGTAACATGAATAACAGGTTATTATATGCACTTAAACTGTTCTGACGAAAACACGGCATATTCAAATTAGGCTACTTGAAAAAAAATATATAAATGTTCAAACACAATAATAGAGGACCCAGGGTTTAGACATTTCCACGAAAGACATTTAGGTATATACTGTATTTAGCAGAATGCTCACTTGTTTTATATTTTAGTACATAATTAAGGTAGTATCATATCAGATCTTGCACTCAATATAAGTCTTACAAACGTACTTGTAAGATCAGTCTGTTGTGGCATTTCCTTGTCATACTCACTTGTAGAAAGAAAATATTTGCTGGGAATCAAGAAAGCATCGAGCGTTTATATATAGATATATGTAGAAACACATTGTTTACGAGTTTGTTATATTAAATATAAGGCACTATGATTATCTGTGATATATAATTGTTGAAAGAGGGTGGCTCCAATGCAAGTTGTATTCTATCATCTATTTTTGTATATCAAAACTCAGAAGGTGACTCTTTACTTTTCAGCTTTAAAATTTGATATCAGTTTATTTCTAACATTGCCTCCATTGTTTACTTGAAACTGATACTCATAACAACTTTGTAAAACTTATCATTTGCTAAAGCAAAGTAAACTTTAAGAGTGAATGGTTTATCAAAAATATAACATTCCTGTATAAGTGTGAGGGAAATCATTCATGCTAATGGGCCTCACATGGCAGTGATTACAAATAATTGGATCATATCGAAATGATTTGTTTGATTGTTATAACGGAGGATTTAGTCTGATATTCTACTTCTTTCTGGCCACTTTTTTGTCCAAATTTCAATCCTCTGGGTCCTGTACTACAACGAATATTGCACATATTTAATCATATTTTTAAAAAGTATCATCGCTGTACATGTTATTTTTGATTAGTAACAGGGATGACAATAACAGGGGGGGGGGGGGGATAAAAGTCTGCAAGCTCAAACTTAATTTGCTTTCTGGAAACAAAATCTTGAAAATATATACTCAATAATATTGACCCCCTTCATACTTTTTCAGTGTTTGGATTGTTTTAGTTGTAACATTCTATTTTAATAGAAAGATGGGTAACAGGGGTAATATATAACCTGTCTGACTTACTACTTACTTTAGTTAATTGTTTCATTTTTACCTCAAAGCAAACTTTTCTAAATTAAGTTAATGTTTTTTTTATTAAATTGACGCTCTTGACCTCACAAAAGGACAGTGCAAGGCCTTTTTCACGAATAGTAACATTGGCTTATATATAACTGCAACTGTGGTAACAGGGATGACACAAACTGAGGGACATACCAAAACAAGCATAACACGACTTTAAATAAAAATAAAAGGATATTAGACGCTTCTGTCGTTGGTGTATTTCTATCTGCTTGATTTGTTTATGCTCAAACTTTTTGTCAACTGAAGTTCAACCTTCACTATTTTTCGAAGGAACAAGCAAATATATGGGGGTGCAGCTCGTTATTTATGAACAACTTTATTTAGTATCCCCGTCACTGTCTTAAACTATAGATAATCGGTCACTTTGATTAAAACATACTAGCAAAATCAAAGTACTTGAACTGGAAAAATAATGTACATCAAGGACACAACACTAGTCCAAGCTCTAATGGGCAGTGAGTAGAATTTCAACGCCATAGCTAAGTGCATGATAAAACCATCAACACAGCATAGGTGCCCAGCAGAGACTCGACTCAGCCTGGGCATCCACCCAGTCTAAGACAGCAAGTTTTAGCTGTGTACAGAGAAGACTGGTAAATATCATCAGATGATCTGGCTGACCTGATTTTTCCCTGGGCACACACACAACATTCAGTCTTTTTTATGTAACGCGTTTCTTACTTTCTAGAATTGTGGTGAGCAGTCATGTTTTCCCTTAAAGCGAGGGAGGCAAGCTGTTATTAGCTCTACGAGTGTTTTCTAGGTTTCAAATTTTATGTCATTTCAGGTCGTTAGTATCAGTATCGTTTATGCAAGATGTTTGGCTCTTGACCTACATGTATTTCCGTTCTGCTTATGCAGACAATGATATGATTAGCGTCATCTTATCATACTATCCAGAGTGTTGATCACCTGAGTATTGGACCGTATATCTTGTCATTTGTTTGCACATTTGAACGACAGTAACGTAAAATAATTCATAGTTTAAAATGATTTAGATTAGTTTTAAATGTTAAGGACGATTTAAAAAAAAAAAATACACCCTTTAAAAAGAAGCAAAATTCTATTTCAATGTGTGATATATACAATGGCGATACTTATAATCAAGTGACAGACCTGTCTCAATTGTCTGCTTCATGTATATATGATATGTTTGATATGAAAAAGCAATTTTTGCATAAAGTCTTAATAGCAGCCCGTTGCTTGGTGACACAGTTGGCTTGATAGTGCCAGGTATTCGAATACCTAATATACCAGAGACATCTGATTGACAATGATGAGAATAGGAACAACCGCTACTCATCATGCATTAGACCGTTAGACAGGGTGATAACGACTTTTTTAGGGACAACTGCACTTTACCGGCCTTTGTTTTAAATTAGTTCCAACAATTTATATATAATAGGGGCTGCTGCACCCATATCCCTGCAGCATTGTAAATAAATATGTCATAAGCATATAGAACTACAATATAAACATATTAAGATGCAAGCCCAACCATAAAGCTTAGTCAAAGTCAGTAGAGGCCGGTTAAGTGCAGACTAGCCAAGGTTTAACTAGAAAAGGGGTGACTCTAGACTTTCCTTGCACGGCACAGAAGTCACTCAAAAAGGTTCTGAAGCAGTAGTGCTGTCAAGTCCTGTTACTAATGTGTGGAGCACACGAGTAGCAGGACATGACACGCTTATCACCATGGCATCCAGATCTGATCTGGGCGACTGTTTCACATTATGACGAATAAGCAACACGACCCATTTCTTTTCATTAAATGCATAATCTATTATCTACCCGTCAGACACAATTTCTTCTCCCTAAAGCCTAACGTTACGATATCATATCGATACGATATCGTTACGATATCATTTCTGGACAGAAATCACCCTTCATAACCCACATACAAGTAGCTAAAGGATATAAAGACACAACGACTGTTTGTACAACTACTGAGTTTTGTGTTTAAGCCCGCCCCCCACCCGCGAAACCAATGCCAAACTCCCGTACTGAGGCGATGATTCTGTTGTTGTTGTAGTTGTTGCCACATTAGGGTAAAGTCAGTTAAATTCGGACATCAGGTAAATTCGGACACACATTTGCAAACAGTGTAAATCCAGATAAGACGGCTCCTTATAAGCCGTCTCATCAGGATTTTTATTGCTTGGTTAATTTATTTTTTATTCCAATATTTGAAATATGAAACAAACAAGGTCGCTGTCCGAATTAAGCTGTCTGTCCGAATATACCCGACTTTAACATAGCTTTTGGGAGTTCATGTTTAATCCTGGTTTTCAATTTATCCTTTCGAGGATACCATCGTTTGAAGGGTGGTATCTAGAAATCGTTGGTGCGTGGAATTGGCTATTTGGTCTACTATCGAGTTTTATTTTCAGTTTTTCAAATTCTGTACGATATTTTCAGTACTAAATCTGATATTAATGTACTTCGAACGTTTAACTTGCATACTTTTCTAATCTATCCTTTAAAGTGCGTCTCAGCCGGACGGATTTAAACCGCTATCTTTGACTCCTTATCACTCTCGCTGTTTTGACAACTCAATCTTCCTGCTTAACCTGTTCTGCCCTTAACCCATCTGCCTCATTTATTTGCCCGATCGACCTAAATTTCAAGTCTAGCCAATAGAACAGAACAGATAATTATTATAACGTCTTCATAAAAACAGGGCATTATTTCATTACTAAATTAATGTCTTTCCGAATATCTTTTTTCAATGAAATAATGTAAATGTGTTCTTTTATATACTCCTGGCTGTTTTTAATCAAGCGAAATGGTTGAATATTGATTAAAATATTTATTTAAATGCTTCATATAAGTAAAATGTAAAAAAAAACCCCGTCATCTCTTGACATGTATTTGCCGCGCCGTAAAATGCCATTAAAACGTTGCCATCATACTTTTGACTTAGAGCCTATCTATACGTAAATGGCACACTTGAATGGATATTTTCATGTTTTCATTTATTCTATATTCAGGCAAAATAGCCATCTACGAGCGATTAGTTGTTGCAAAATAGGTGAGAAAGGAGAATCAGCATGTTATCGCCGAAATTATAAGAATCTACAGGCTTGTACACCGAGATATTACTACGAATCGTAAAACGGACGCCGGTAACATCCATTATTGTATATGCGGACAACGCATAGATCTGCGCAATCTCGACAAAACCTTTACTGTCCTCTCACGAAAGCAGTAAGACAAATGAAAACTTCAGCCACAGGAGGAATGGCGTGGGACTACGAATATGAACAGTGAAAGCTCTAATTACATTACATATCAGTGATGGGGAGCAGCGCAGTGGCTCAGTGGTTGAGTGCTTGACTAGAGACCGAGGGGCACCGGGTTCGAGCCTCAGGCGACGTCACTACATTGTGTCATTGAGCAAGAACATTAATCCTAGCTTAGTATTGGTTCAACCCAGGAAAACCCGCCCCTTTATGACTGAAAGATTGTTGATGGCACGTAAAGAGTCAAATCAAACAAAAACATATCAGTGATGTTAACTTATTGATGAACAAAAATCTGAACATTCAAAGGGCACACTCTTGCCTGATAAACGTCTTACTGTTTGTGGTAAGAACCGTTTTCATATGCAATATTAACCCATTTAAGCCAAATGGAATTTCCTATTGTTATCAATTGGAACAGTCTATTTACCGTTTTAAGGGTTGTTGGGTGGTATTTTACATTTTTATTCAATTTTCAATAGATGATTCTCTAAGCATACAGTGGAGACCCTGATCAGACGCCGCGTTATGCGGCGTTTGATCTGGGTCTGCGCTGTTTGCCTATGAGAATGTGGCGGCTGATCTGGGCCTACGCTGTTTGCCTATGTCCAACAAAAAGGACTCTAGGCTTATATAGGTAAAACTCACGCTGTGATTAGAATGACAAAATGAGATATCGGGATACCCATTATAATATGGTTCGACCTTTGGGTGCTTGCCATGGTAAGAACAAGTCGTATTAGTACAGTGACCTACTGGTACTTTGTAGGCCAATGTTATGCAAAGGCATCTGTACTATCTTCATAAGAGTTGGCATACAAATACTCCTAGCTTTAGTTTTCCTTCATACCTGCAAGTAATCAAACTCACCAAAGATCCTAGCTTAATACTGGTTCAACCCATGAAGACCCGTCCCTTTATAACTGAAAGATTGTTCATGGAACGTTAAGAATCAAATCAAACAAACAAAAACTCACCAGGCATTGTAACAATTTATTCCTTATACATGTACTATAATATAACATTACAACAACAACAACAACAACAACAACAACAACAACAACAACAACAACAACAACAACAACAACAACAACAACAACAACAACAACAACAACAACAACAACAACAACAACAGCAACAGCAGCAGCAGCAGCAGCAACAACAACAACAACAACAACAACTCTTATCGAGCAGCTAACGCTCAACAGAACCTGTGCACTGCTCACTTACGCACAGTATGGATGAAGTAGTTGTGTTTGTTTTGCTGCTTACGTCCCAGTGAACATTCTTTCAGCCATATTAGGACGTTTCCAGGTTCGGACCAGTACTATGCAGAGGATGACACAACTCAGTGGCTCCGGCGAAGCTCGAACCTGCCACACCTAGATCCAAATTCAAGCGCTCTACCACTGAGCCGCTGCTTTCCTTGACGGTACATCAATCACAGAAGATGGGTTCGGATGCATATTTGAGGGTCTTTTAGGGGTACCTCTAAAATCACTAATCAGAAAAATTTGGACCAAAAAATCGCTTATCTGTATAATTTAGGCCCAAAAATCGCTAACCAGTAAAACTTAGGTAATCGGTAAAAATTGGCCGCAAAAATCAGTAATCAGTAAAAATCAAAACCTGTCTAGAAGCATTTACTAGGTGGAATACCTTTTTTCGATCGAATTCGCTTACCGATAAAACGCGGCATTCCGCTATTCGGTAATTTTTTCGCCACAAAATCACTAACATTATATTTTTAGGCCCAAAATCGCTAATCATTATATTTTTAGGCCGAAATTCGCTGATCACTAGCATCTCTCATTCCGCTTTTCGTTGAAATTTACCTAAAAAATCGCTAACCGTGAAATTTTAGTGTCAAAATTCGCTAATCGTTCAATTCAGTTAGGGCCATAATTCGCTAACATTGTCTAACAATGTGATAAGTTCCAAAGTCTCATGATCTTTATTGTTCTGGTTCAAAATTTTAGAATGTATGTGAACGCGCGATTTATTTTAGAATTGAGACATATCACGAAAAATTCGGTGATTGTCACCAGATAAGTTTCCAACCAGCCTGCTGAGTTCTCGGGTGGCTACAGTGACTATCAAGCATCTTAATGTTTGAATGTGGCCAATATTCCTATCACAATCCATTTTATCTTCAAGGCACTACGCAGCAATTATAAACGCTGATCATTCTACGCAAATGTATTGACTATAATCTACATCATTTTTGTTAACACATGACATAAACAGATGTTCTTACGATATGACCCAGTTGTCAAATATCTTGGAACGCATTATGCTTAACATTGTTAGATAAGATAACAATCTGCTGTCGGATTTCCTACCAGCGAAGGAAGATTGCTGAAATAATGATTTCCATTCTTCCTGACAGCGACTTACAAATGCTTTGACCATACTTCGCGGATACGCAGACCCAGTCTGGTCTGGAATTCGCCTTTATTGTCCGTAGTTTTCTCAAGTCGCTACTCAAATTCTGTAGTGCAACTATTTTGCATACAAGCACTAAAAATCAGGTCAGAGTTCCGTTGTAAAACATCGAAATCGTATCGTTTTTCAAAGACCCGACGATGCACCCATCCAAGAGTGATGCGAATATATCTGACAGTAACGACAACAACAAGAAAAAGAGCCAAAGCATGGGAACAGGAAAACGCCGTGGCTATATTAACTTTTGCACTGTACAAAATAATTAAGAACTATAGGATATCAGGAAAACCAGTCTTTCAACTTGGCATGTCTAGGGTTTAATCTGAGAATCTGCTAATTTAATGCATTTTATCACATAGGCGCACTTGTGTCGCATAGGCGAACGTGTGTCACATAGGCGAACTTGTGTCACATAGGCGAACTTGTATCACATAGGCGAACTTGTGTCACATAGGCGAACTTGTGTCACATAGGCGAACTTGTGTCACATAGGCGAACTTGTGTCACATAGGCGAGGATCGAAGCCTTCGATTTTGCCTGTATGATAAGAATGATTCATTTACTAAATGTAATGTTTCCTTGTAGATGCAAGCTGCCTTGGAACAACGATACATATTCCATTCAAAACGAAGTGCACGAATTATATGTGAACCGCTCGATACCCTGGGCTACAAAGGACCCAAACCATGTTTACAGCCAGTGTTCAATGTACAAAGACAGTGTTACATATGACACAACAGGGTATCACCCAATCAGGAACACTACAGTGGAATGCGACGAGTGGGTGTACGACAAAAGTGTGTTTAAAACAACTTTTACAAGCCAGGTAGTACTTTAGTTCAAACGAGTGAATTCATGTTATCATCAGGGTATTAATCGCATATGCGATCCACGACGAATTAACTACACGTATAGGGATAAAAAAAATGCGACCCACGACGCATACACTATATGTATAGGGATCAAAAATAGTTTTCATGCATTAACGTTCGCCAGGTCCGTAGGTAGATGTGTTAAAAAACAAAGGCGAAGCCAAAGGATTTTAACATCTCCCACGGGACCCAATGATCATTTATGCAAACACAAAAACAACACAAAACAATATTTGATCGTTTATATTATTTCATGAATTCAACGGTATATTCACTTTTTATGAAAAGTATGATACTATATTTTATGGCCGTTTCACATTTAATAGGTGTTTGGACTTTTTAATATATCCTAGGGTCAAGTCATATATAAGAGTGATAAAAGCCAAAGAAGAGTGATAAACGGATCAGCTGTCCTAAAATGTAGCGCCCACATTGTATTATTATGGTATCGTAACGTCCGGTTACAGTAAGTATAGTTTGTCGTCCCCACATTATTCATCTCAGCCGGTCGCCTATTCGTTAGAGGCCTGGAACAGGTGTATTTGTGATACCAAACCTGTGCATCAGCAGCACATGAACTGCCGGGTGATGCATGACTCCTAAAAGCGTGCGTCACGGAATTTTATGCAATAAACTTAATTATTGTATATAATATGTGTCGCATGCTTTTAACAGTCATGTTTCAAGAGCACAAACCCATGTTTTTTTAAACAAGGCATTCACATGCTGTTTATGCACGGTGACAATAGTCCCATATTTTTCGCAAATTGTGATGAATATTTCGTTGATTTATGCAATAATTGATTGAGTTAAGGCTAAAGTCCCAATAATCAATAACTTGTAATAGCGATCAAACATGATTTTTCAATACATTAACGTTTGACAGATCCCTGAAACCTTGGGCTTTACCCTCGCTTTTAACATCTCCCTGGGGACCTTGTGATCGTTAATGCACGAAAACAACACAAAATTAATAAACTTACTGCAACAAAACGGCATATTTGAGCTAAGCCCCTATCATTTCAAATTGCATTTGAAAGGGATCGGTGATTGGTTAAAAATAAAGATGTTTGTTGCAGTAAGTGTAAAAAGACCCTTTTACACACACTGGTAAATGTATACGTCGATTTGGTGGTATTTACGCGTATTGCCGGTACTTCATAGACCGGAAGTGGTAGATATTGGTGTTAAAACTATATAGAAAAACATGCCATATGCCTAAAGGACTATTGAATTAGATCATTTTTAAGTATTTGGCATGCACATGGCGATTTATGTAAGCATTTTGGAATAGATTCGAGTACCGATCGAATCTATTCCTAAATGCTTACATAAATCGCCATGCACATACTGAATACTTAAAAATGATCTAATTCTATAGTCCTTTAGGCATATTGCATGTTTTTCTATATAGTATTAACACCAATATCTACCACTTCCGGCTTATGAAGTACCGGCAATACGCGTAAATACCACCAAATCGACGTATACTTTTACCAGTGTGTTACAGATCGCCTGTACTTTTTGTCAGCTACTTGTGACTTTGAATATATTTTGCATACAATATCACATCCTATACACATTATATTACCTTAAATTCACCCCTGTGTTCATATGAAAGTTCCTTATCTCATACAACACATTAAGTTTAAATCAAAGTTCCTTTCGTCATTGAATATACGCATGCGCGGATCCAGGAAGTTTTGTCAGGGGAGTGGGCCCAGCTTTTACGTTGTTTTTAGTTGATGAGGGGAGGGAGGACCCAAATACCACTATGAGCGGGCCATCATCGGCCCGCCAGCAAAACGCCATTTATCATCGGCCCGCCAGCGAAACGCCATTTAAATGACGTTTCGCTGGCTTGCCGATGATGGCCCAACATTGAGCTAAATGTGCTTTTCAGAGGATCCAGACCCGTATTGCTAAGAAACCTAAATTTTGGTGATTTTTTTTTTGGGGGGGGGGGCGGGGGTTGGGGAGGGTCCAGACCCTCTCTCCCCCCTCTGGATCCGCACATGATAAGTACATTGATTGCATACACCAATGACCCTCTCCATTCTCATATCTGATATTTTCATACAAAAGTGAACATGAGGACCATAATCATGTTCCATCATTTATAATATGTTTTAATACTTCACATATAACTTATCGTTTAAGGTACTGTCTATTCAATGATATATGTTTTTGTGGCACATGATAGTGAGCTTATATACTGTTTGAGTGTTAGTTACATACACGTTTTAAGCATCAATTATGAATGTATTCAGACTAGCACTAACTATTAATTAAGTTACCCCATATCCCCAACCCCACACTTTTCGACACTTGAATACGTTTTTTGCAGCTACATGCTTCCGTTACAAGAAGAATATACACCATAGTCCACAATGGTAATTTTCTTAAAACTACAAACTTTATTGATGAGTCAGCACATGCGATTTTGGTAGTTATGGCTTTGTAGAGCAGCGAAAGCTCATGCGAGCCTACGCAAAGCGCAAATTCGCCAGAGCCTTCGCTGATCGCATGATCAAATATAGGTTAGGCCAAAGTCTAGACCACTTGGCGCTTAACCCGTAACCTCATAGAGACGCCTTTTGACATGGTAGACCCTGATCAGGCAGCTCTTGTAAGAGCTACCTGATCTGGGTCTGCTCTGTTTGCTTATGGAAATATGATTATATACATGTATGACCCTACACTAGTGGATCTGACAAGTAATTGTTTTGTTCTGTGTTCAAACGTTCATAAAGTTTATTATATAATTATTCATAGTGGGCGGAGCTAAGCATGAATATTCATGAAGGAAAGGATTATAGGAAGGTTTTGGGAATATGCAATAAGTATCAAAATCTCATGTACCGGCTCATAGCTGTTTGGTCGACATTTGTTCATGTATTTTGTCGATATGTACCATTAGGTACGATCTGGAAGTGTGGCCTATACTAGCCCCGAGGTTAACAAACTTTTTTATACTCAACTCAGTTTAGCACGAAATTTATCTCGCTCATAAATGTTAAAATGCCAACAATTGTTGGCATTTTAACATTAAATAGCATGATAAATACATCTGAGAGACTGAAAGCAAGACACTCCTTTCATTGTCGGTATTTTAATTTTTATGAGAAGTTGAAATTTCGTGCTCAATTGAGTTGAGCATGAAAAAAGCTTTATTAGCTCGGGGCCAGGTAATGTTGAATTGCTTTTTGCATCATAGGTTAAATAAAGCTATGGACACCTTTGAAAAAGTGATAAAGTTTGAGACTTTCAGAGAGAGAGAGAGAGAGAGAGAGAGAGAGAGAGAGAGAGAGAGAGAGAGAGAGAGAGAGAGAGAGAGTTACACGTGGAGCTAGCAATTTGCATAAATAAGTGCGCAATCTGACAATATGTTTTGGGATTTTGTAGAATATAAAATGATATTACAGTCACTGAACACAGCGATAGTATATTTCTTCTTGACAATGTGCATGGTTGACCTATTAATGATTCGAAGACTCAAAATATTTGAAACACAACGCAACAAAGAGTCGACAGAGACCAGTTAAGATCATGTTTAGAATACGGTTTGTTCAAAGGTTGACAAAATCTTAGCCACGCCTTTACAATATGCCATCGAAAATAAGATTTATCCAATATTTTTAAAGACATCGCACGTTGTATAGTTTCAGATTTAAACAGTATTTTATCAGGGCTCGGAATTACAATGCCGCCTTAGAGTTAAGGAAGACTTAAGTAAAGTATTGATTTTTAACATGCTATATTTGATGCTTATTGAATTGCCTGGTCCGATGCAGTACTTGTGGTCAAAGATATCATTGTGATCTACAGTAAAAAAGAAACTTTTTTGAAATTAATCAGTTTGAAACGTTATTTTTCGCATCCTGAAAAATCAATACTTCACTTAAGTCTTCCTTAACTTTAAGGAGGAATTGTAATTCCGGGCCCTGCAGATCAATAAGGAATATCAAATAAGTCATATTTGTAGCTGCTTGTCTTACTTTTTAAAGTAGATATTTTTGCTAACTGCATTTTTAAGATTTATTTAACTATTGTATTTACATTTGTAGATCGACTTAGTATGTGATGATGCCTTGAAGACATCCCATATTCAGATGTTCTATTACTTCGGGGTGCTGGTTGGAGATATAATTCTGGGTAATGTAGGCGACCTGTGAGTACCGTAGAACATGTATAATTTTTGACTTAGAACTTTTTAACAGCATTGAAAAATATACATTACACGTACCCTAATAAATTGGACACATAAACTTCTTACAATATCCTAAAAATGAATTACTGCCATTTTGAGTCAGTTAATAATAATCAAAGATAGTGTTGTTTTCAAGCATTTTCTTGTCATCGGTGCGATGATTTTACATGTACAATACCACACGGCGCTAATGACGTCCTCATTAAAAATTCAGGATGATTTTTTTTATCTAAAGATCGAATAATTGAGCCACTTCATGAATTAATGGTACTTATCGCTTGTGCGCGAAGTCATTCTTTCAACACGCATGCGCATCTATCGGGTAGGTCTAAATGTCGGGTAGACCTAAATGTCAGCCTTATTCTTCATCTACGCCCTTACTTTATTCATACGATCAGCGATGGCTCGCCTTAGCCTATGTTGCTGGTACCGAAATTTAATTACCTTGTTTTATTATCCCATTGTATGCTGTAGCGTATTGGGACCACTGTCATACTTGTTTTCAGTGTACCCCAAAACTGCAATAGTTGTGTTAAGTGTACCCCTAAATTGTCATAGTTGTGTTAAGTGTACCCCAAAATTGCCATAGTTGCATTCCGCGTACCCCAAAACTGATAGAGTTATGTTTAGTGTACCCCAATACTACATCTGATGTACCCCAAACTGCCATAGTTGTATTCAGTGTACCCCATATGACAGTGGTGACCATGTCAGTTTTATATTCACGAAATGCTGCATTATCGCTGTATTGCAAACATACAAGACAGGTAAAGTGTCCATGACTCATCATCAGCAATCAACCAGCTGTCAATATTACAGCATTGCGTTCTCAGTAAACAAAGCATATGGATTTTTTTCGATATCTGATTGTGGATCGCATATAGATGAGGGAAGCGATATTTAATCATTTGATAGCACGCAACAAAATTTTGCAATGCCCACTATAAAAAGTCCATTTGCTTTCTAACATTCTTTACACTTTCACTGCCTGCCGACTGTTGCGTGCAAACCGTTTGAGCCTGTATACATGAGCTAACACTTCAGATTCTATTACTTACCGCATTGTCGAACATTGAAGGCTCAAGCGTGCATGCACAAATGCACAGAATCGCCAGAGCTTTCGCTGATCGCTTGCACAAAGAATGGCAGTAGATGAAGATCAAGACTCAAATTTAGGCTCCTTGTCCTACTGGATACGTCAGTATGGGAGTTTAAACGATGCTTTTGCGCATATTAGGTACCAAGTTCTGACGTGTCTCGCTCCGAAAAAATCCGTCTTTTTGAGATGCATCAAGGTAACACTCAAATCTAACTACTTAGCTACAGAGTCTAGTTAGAAGCTTAAGATTTATGTTGTACGCAGATCAAATTTCGGTGAAGGGTTTGAAATATATCAGACTGAGGTCGCAATATGCAGTGGGAATCAAAATATTCAGTCTGAAGCAATTTTAAAACGTAAACATTAAGCGCCAATGTATGACGTATGAGCCAGTGCCTGACAAAACCCCAAAAATAAGTTGTGTGCTCAGCGAAGAATTAGACTCTCTTCAGCATCCAAATCCTTGGTCTAGGTTTCATCGAAACCGGGTAGCTTACGGGATTTAGGTTTCTAAGTAGACACAGTAAAAACTCAGATCAGCCTGGGGAACCGTCCAGGCTGATCTGCGTCTTTGCTAGGCACAGATATCTTTCTTACGTAAACTGTTTTCTATATCATCTTTGCTATTACAGATTTGGTAGGAAGAAAGCCCTTTATATTGCTCTGATCGGACAAATACTTCTCACTATTGGAGTCACGTGGGCACCTAACTTCTACTCGTTTGCAATTATTCAGTTCTTTATTGGTGGAACAGTTCACGGAGCCTTTCTCACAATAGCTGTTATAGGTTGGTATAAAAAAATATATACTGGACCCTTTATAACCCATTACCAATTTATATACTCCTCAAAATAATTAAAGGACCAAGATTTTAGAATGTGAGTATAATTAGCTCAAACATTAAATTCGGTAAAACTTGGCCCAACGCTTTCTATTCTGTATGTCCATAAGTCAAGAATCATTATTACTGATTTCCATGCCTAATACTGCCATAACTGTGTCTCAAATGAACATACCCTCGAAAACACACTTTCAAAAGGCAGTGGGTGGGGTAAAGAAATTCTTCTGTGGTCATCCGAGTAGAATAAAAGTGACATAAACAAATGATAAACTTAACCTTTGTTTTAAACAGTTCAGCTTGCATGCAAAAAAAATCTTCAAACAGTTTCAATATACTGGGAAGCAAGCATTTTCGTCTCTGGCAATGGAGTTTTGACAGTGTTTTGTTTTCTGGAAACAATGGGTGTACTTGGCCATCAAGAATCAAATTTTCAATCGTCATTCTATGCCTTTGAGTGTTAGAAAGATGTCCCGACGAATTGTTTAAAGATTGTCACAGACAAACGCCAAAACCAGTTGTCTGAACCCATAGTCTGCCCATTACGCCGCAGCCAAAAGGGACAATTTTTCTCTCACAGGAAGAGGTGGGTGGTATTGACCGGATTAAAACACCACACAATCATGTGAAAACAGAGATTTCAGCATCTAAAAACATTTTTCATTCATTTCATGCAGTTCTGTGGTCCATGGATCACACACAAAAAATGACATTCCAATGCATTAAGGTCAAGTTTTAAAATGACAAAAAAATCATTGTAAGTAACATTTTCCACCATTTTCTTTTGCCGTTTCACTTTGCAATAAGGCGTCAAAGATGTCCGAAAAATTTAGGCTAGATCGTACAATTGGTTTTCAAAATACGTTCTACACAAAATGCATCAATGTTATAATTGATAGCATTGGTCCTTCAATTATTTTGAGGAGTATATATAGTCTAGCATCCTACAGAGACATAACACCAAAGTAATTATTACAATCGAATATTAAGGTTACACCTGGGCGATTTTTTTCCCAAAAATAGATTTTTTTCATTTTTTGATATTCTGTAGTACATCATATTATAAGCAAAATAACGCCAAAAAAAGAAAATTAACCGTCCAGTTCAAAAGTTACAGCTCTTCATTATATGGCCTATGTTGGCTTTTTACGCAGCTTTTTGGAAACTCATTAAGACAAGTAAAATATTCTGTATCTCGATTTTATATTTGAAAATCGTTATTTCAAACAAGCATGCGAAGCCAGAAATAATTAAGAACTTTTTCTCAAAGCATTCTTTTGCAGCTATACAATTATTTTTCTTCATATCACGCTTTCAAACCAGCTTTCACCGATATTTATGCATTTATTTCAGCAATTACTGATTATCATTCAATATTTAAACATACTTTAAAAAAATAAATAGAGGATCTTACATGAGTGCTCATGTTTTATTGAATTTATTAAACGAGTTGGGTAAAAGAGATAAAATGCGAGGCTTGCCGAGCATTTTATCTCTTTTTCGCAACGAGTTTAATAAATTCAATAATACAAGAGCACGTATGTTAGATTCTATTTATCATATGACAAATACTTTGAAATCTCATTTCTGGCGTAAAAACGTTAGAATTTTGTCATTATGTAAGCAACGTTGTTATGGACGTCATAACGTTTCCCGTAAATTGATAAACCACTAGTGGTTTACAGATTTTATTCCATGGCGTTATTTCACTCCCAGACGCGACGTCATATGATAAATGTTTCTATTTTTTTTAGGAAAGTGATCATTATATAAGATCCTTTATGACAAAATTTAAAAAAAAAATCACCGTCTTATTAGTGAGAAATTACCAAATAATTATCCCTACCCCCTAAACTAGAAATTAATGAACTTAGCAGGCTTTTCTTATTTCTAAGCATGTTAAATTTGTGATTAGCAAAGGCGCTGATCAGACTGCGCGGATGCGCAAGCTGGTCTGCTCCTTTGTTGTTTGCAGACCCCGATTGCAAAATTCCTCGCGTACCTTTAATAATTTAGAGTAGGCCTACTATAATTTAGAATCACGACTATACTTAGGTCAACCTTAGCCCAAGATAGCCTTGTAGCTAAATATTGGAACACATTTGACATAAGGCAAATTGTTTAGGAAGCAAACTAAAGCGATGGGCTCTCAACGTCAACGTCAAGTTCAATACTTGTCGTTTACACATAATGACGTCATAAGAGCAAGTGACGTCATTAGCGCACGTCAATTTCAAAGTAGACGCTAGAGAACGTGACGAGATAGTCTGTCTTGGTGAAATTTTAATGCAGGTAAAATAAAACCAGAAAATCATATATAGATCTATATACAAGTAGTTATATCATGATTGTTGATGTGGACTGTCAAAAAATCGCGAACAGTCGACTGACATTTCCCGGGTAAAATGCGTGTTTCATTACACTGACTGACATTTTTCTTCTCACAGAGCTGAGCGTCCATCGTTTAGTATCCGTAAAGAATGCCAACTTTTGTTGTTCATTATACTTAAAATTTTGTTTGCATTTTTAATGTTATATCAATCACTTTCAGATTACCAACGTGCAGTGTAACGGGCATTACTGTCGGTAGAAAACATATCATAGTTGCTTAAAATCACACTTTGTCACAATCGAACGCTACCAAGTATTACTTCCCTTGATGATTTAGAGTTACGGTTATTGGTATGGGTAGTGACCTTAAATTGAAACCATGCATTTCGTTCTGAATTTTCTGATGCACCTCTGAAATGTCCATGGAGGTGTCTTTGTAGCTTTGCAGCGACACTTACTCTTCACGAAACCACACAATTGCACCACAACTGTGAAATAATTTGGTGCAAATTGACGATAATTTAATGTAGGACATTACGTTGCCTGATAAACGTTGTCTATCTCATGCATTTGCCTTTATCAGGTCATGATGACGTCGAACATTACGTCATCATCGCTAGTTTGAAGAGCGAAACAATGGGTTAACTGATAAATAGAATACCAGGTTCCCGTCTTTTGATATCAAGTTTACCAGGCTCGGCTTTGAGAATGCATGTTGAATTGCTCGACAAGCCTCGCCTAGTATTCTCTTTTTATCGACCCTTTGATAGATTAACAAGGTATATCGTAATGAGTTCAATCCATTTCTGGGTATAATCATGTCAAACAGAAATTCTTATATGCTAAATGAGAGTGACTTTAACTGTACAGATAGAGAGTGGATACCCCAAGAGCTGCAAAGGTGGCAGACCCAACAGAATTTTTGGATATCATAGGCGAGCCCTGTCCGACACAAATTTTTCGAACTCAGCTTGATAAAACAATTGACCCTTAATGTCAGTTACATGTCAATTAATGTCCTATGGGTCAAATTTAAGACATGCTGTTAGGAGCATGCTAGAACGTTGAAATTCATAGATTTTTTGATTTGCTTCCGACAACAACAAGTTGTTAGGTTCAAGTTTCATCGGGTGTGCACCGTTCCTTGTCCTTTGCTGTTCTCATTGTATATAAACGACATCTCAACAGATTATTAAGTCTGAAATAAGACTTTTTGCCGATATTGTGTCTTTTGTCATCAAATTAAGTAAAATGAGGACACAGTGAAACTTCACTGGAATGACATTGACTGACTAGGATGCAGGGGAATGAAATGGGGTATGGGATTCAAACCTGTCAAATGCAACAAGATACATCTGACAAGGAGACAGGCCGAAACGATAAATGCTGGGTACTCATTAGAGGATGCCGTTCTTCAAATTGCTAACAAAATTATATACCTTGGAGAAATAGTTACAGAGGATTTGAAATGGAATACACATGTAGGCACTACAGTAAAACCTGTGTAAAACGGCCACTCTAAAAAGGACCAAAAATGGATTTTCAAGACCAATTATCGCTTTATGCATGTTTAAAGTATTGCAGAATGCTCCAAGGGAAGCATTCTGCAATACTTTCGACCTTCATTAAGCTACCATTTGTCATTAAGATCTTTGTGTTGTCTAATTTTGAGCAGCCGTTTTACACAGTTTTTACTGTACTTGCACAGAGGATGTCAGAAAAAAGTAAGTAAGTATGACCAGGAAATGTGACACTTTCAGGCTGTAGACCGACCCCAGTGGGGAAGATTTAAGCCCCACAACTTGGAGTCTAGACTGCTGTCTGTTCTATGGAGGCAAACATGTTGTTTTTTGTTCATTGCTATTGGTTTATTGTTGCTCCCAATGTATGTGGGATTTTATGTCGGGTCCTTGTTTTGTGGTTCTTGGTGTCCTTTTTAGTTTAGCATTTATCTTGCTGAGAGAGAGAGAGAGAGAGAGAGAGAGAGAGAGAGAGAGAGAGAGAGAGAGGGATGATGGTTGCTTTACTTTAATTGTGTTATGACTGTGTGTTCTGTGTCTCTTCCTCGATGTATCATGGGTTGGTCTGCAGTCTGTGATTGTGGCATTTCCTGGACACACTTACTTTTCTATGTATAGGCCACATAAAAACCATGACCCATGTGTTATTGTTACCAGTAACGGTAGTTATTGATATGGTCATGGTCGTTGTCGAGCGCTTGTAACCTAGAGATCAGTTAGAAAAAAATGTATCATGTATACTTGGTTTACTGTCTTTAAAGCGAAAACCATAAGAATTGATAAAACTACAATCTGTGACCAAATCAAAATGCCTCCTCAAAGTTAAGGAAGACTTATGTTCAGTATTTAATTTTTAGGATGTGAGAAATAACGTTTCGAACTGATTAAAATCAAAAAAAATTCTGTAGATCACAATGGTTTCCTGCATCGATCCTGGAAAGTTATGAAACATTAAGTGTAACATGTTGAAATATCAATACTTAACTTAAGTCGTCCTTAACTTTAAGCATTGTTTTGGGACTTAGACATCGGCTTTGTGGTCACATAAAACAAGATTTTTTCACATGACGTGGCTGAATTATTTACAAGGTCTGGAAGAGGAGAGGCTATGGGCTTAGAGGCTTTCTTCTTCTACTACTACATGTACATTCTTTGCATACCTGTAGGTCTAGAAGTTGTCGGGCCCTCAAAAAGAATATGGACAGGAATGTTTGTACAGGTCTTCTTCGCCATTGGGGAGATGTACCTAGCATTAGTAGCCTACCTTATTCGGGAATGGAAGTGGATTAACCTAGCATGTGCCATACCATGCGTTATCTACCTCACATACTGGTGGTACGTAAATAGTAGTGTTTTTAATGGGATGTGTACGAGATTTCGGTGCTCATCGCATCAGTGAGCAACGTACACACAGTATGTATGTAGATGAGGCTCAGACCAAATTTTGGACCCTAGCTTCGCTTAATACGCCATCATGGGCGTCAAGCGTCGCATGGCAGAAAGAATCAAATAATAGTTACAGAGAATTTGAGATGCTGCGAGCCTGCAGAAATGTTTCCAATAAATGATGTTACTGAAAACAGCAGATATGACACTTGGTCACTTAACCCTTTGTAAACTGAAAACCTTAAACATTTACTTTTACAATCAGCGAAAACCCAGATGAAATACAGCATAACGCGGCATTTCATCGGCGTCTACACTGTTTGTAAAGGTAAAAAAAGATCTGCAGACAAAAGAGTACAATACGAGGGATGTTCAAAAAGAATTGCTTATTTCTATCTGGAGACCTTAAATTTCAAGTTAGCCCAAAAGTGTTCATTTCATGCCATCAAAGAACTCCCCGTGGTTAGAAATGCTAAGCTGCAGCCGATATACCCACCTACTGGAGGCGTCACGGTACGCTAATTTGGGCGCAGTGATAAGGTACTGATGAATAGCAGATCCAAGTGCCTTTCAGGACTGGCATTTCCGCCTAGCAAGGAATTATTTCAATTTCGAAAACATAAAACATAAAGAAATTACATTGGGCAAGATCTATGGAATACCGGAGGCAAAACATTTACCCTTTTTTTCAAAAACGCCTAAACTATGAGGTATGAGCAGGGACATTGCCATGTAGAATACGGATATGTTTAAAACCAGTGACAGGGTGTCGTTTCTGATAATATGTTTTAGGCTTCTACAGTACTATGTCTTTATGGTACTTTCTGGTGATGTTTTGCCCTTTTCAACCGGTACTTTTATTGCGACTCCTTCACCAGAGAAGAAAATAGCATACCAAACCTCCTTGCACTCAAAGACCGTTTGGCAATTATTGGGCGTCTGCTTTGTTTAGTGGCCAAGATTTTATTGCTAACCTTTCTGAGGGCTCAAAATAATAAACCCAATTTTTATCACATGTGACGACATTGGCAAACTGCTTTTTGTCACAATTTAGAAACATTTAAAGCAGTTTTTAACCCGTTGTCTGTTTTGCTAATCAGTTAACAGATGTGGCACTCATCTAGCAAAAATCTTTCGGACTTTCAAATGCTTCTTCAAGATATGGTGAACCGTTAATAGTGATATGCCTACTTTTCGTGCAATATCACGAACTATAAATCTGGCATCTCCTTTAATGATTTCCTTTATTTTTGAAACGATTTCTTAATGGGACGCAAATTTTGGACTACCTGATTTTGGTGCATTTTTGATGGACTCTACACCAGATTCAAATTTATTTTTCAAGCACCTAACTGTGTCATAAGACACACAAGAAGGTCCTTAAGTAGAAGAAATTTCAGTCATCAGCTGCTTCAAAAAACAACCAAGTTTTGAGCGAGATTTGATGTAAGCCTTTATTTCATCAATCTGTTTGACGCTTCTACCAACCATTTTTACTACAGTGATCAATGACTACGTGTATTAATATGGCAAATTTTATGTCTTACATTTAGTCTAACATGTTCATTTATATACCGTTGTGTAGACCTTGAATAGACCTAGATAGGTATATATTGGTTTTTATCGTGCCCCACGTGGATATCAAGATATAGGACAATAAGCAATTAATTTCGAACATCCCTCGTATATTTTGAAAATTGTAATCTGATACCGAAAGATATGTAAAATGGACTATCCAAAGTTTAATTATCAAACCAGAAGGAAGAATCCATTAGTATACATTTGTGTTTAAAGATTATAGAAAGTATCGTACTCAAATCCTATTCTATCAGATGATTTATCAAAATTGTTAATCTAAAAGCAGTGCTGCTGGGGTGAGAGCTGGAGAATTAGAAGAAGGCATATTTAGCAAACATCTTTAAATTTTGCTATAGATCAATGAAACGTCAGTTAGAAAATGACAAAGTTGAATAGCTTTGATGGCGTATTTCAAATAACGTTTATTATGCTTAGTTAGTTTCAGGTTCAGTCAGATTTGGTTGCATGTTGCCCCTAAAGTTCTATCTGTAACACTACAAACAAACACTCAAATTAAATTGAAAACTGTGGTAGAGTATGGAAAATATCTCAAAGCAACATATGTTTACACTGACAGCCAGAGGCAAGGGAAACCTACAGTTGAGTCGCTGCATTGAACCAGGTACACAAAATATGTCATTCACTATGCATATGAGCCAGCACACAAGATTATTTTATATGCATTGCTTGACAACCAGTGAAGCCTCAACAACCTTCACTGCCTGCACACACAAAAAATAAAAATAGTATTTGAAGATTTAGAGTGAAAAACAACATTGATATACGAGGGCTGTTCAAATATGAATGCAAGTAGCTTCACAACTTTCTTCACATATATGCTACGACAAAATGTCATACCTTTCTTGAAAGAACTATTTGTCGCCTTTAAAATGGCACCAAACATAAAGAAGCACTTACTATTTTTCTCGAGTTACAGACCTTTACATAAAAGCCGCTCCAGTATACTGAAGTTTTTCTGAAGCAAATTGCAACACACGTTTTGGTGCATGTGCGGATATAGTGCCATATCTTTGTAGGTTTGAGACAAAATGACACCAAATTTTAGATGCAAGTTTAAGTAACAATCCCAAAGTCGCTTGTAGGAAAAACTTTGTATAATCCTGTTTCTATCTCGAGTTAACAGGCACGCTTGTGACGTCATTAATATTATGATAAACGTCATTTTGAGTTATCTACTGGTGATGCAATAGTGAACATAACCGTGTCTTTTTCTTTGAATTTTGCTGAAAACATGCTTAATATGTCATAAGGGAATTTTCAAAACACGCCATCCCCTATTTACAGAGTTATCATATTTTATATCATTTTTCAAGCATTTTTCTGTTTCTTAATGACGTGTTTACATTAATTCAAATATGTTCAATCTCTCTAGTCAACAAGACCAGGTGAGTAATATTATTGTAAAAAACGCCTATAGTGGTCAAACTTAAAGTTTACGTTCAAATTTGGAATAAAGTCGCACTATTATGAAAACAAAATTAAGTGTAAATTCTATAACCCCTTCACTTTAGGCATTTTTGACTTAATAAAAATGCTTTTCAGCGTTTAAAAATTACCCACCATCCATCAATAATTTGTAGCAACAACTTAGTATGAGCGATCAACATATTGTCTTTAAGTTAAAACTAATTTAAATGTTGCTTCGTGCATTTTATTAGAGATAAGTTTAACTGAAAACTGCCTGGTGGTATTTTGTTTACCATTTATTTGCAAACATAAGGAGAATTTAGTGAAAACTATTCGTTGTAATTTAACAAAAGCATGTCGGATTTTCAAAACCTTCACAGAATCATTATATAAGACTATGGTGATACTTCCTTAAAAATTTCAAGAAATTTCACTTATTTATCGAAGAATTATACGCTCGTCAAGATCACTGGTATATGTTAAAGCATTGAGTTTGTTAGTACACTAACATGACCCTTATTTAAAGGGCTGTAACTCGATAAGTATACTGGTTGCTTCTTCAGGTCTGGTGCCAGTTTAAAGATGACATACAGTCCTTTATAGAAACATTTACCATTTTGTCGTAGCATTTATGTGTAGAAAGTTATGAAGCTACTTGCATTCATATTTGAACAGCCCTCGTATAGCATTACTTGGATATCTACGCATCTACGTTTCAACTTGGACAATACACATTTTGATATAGAGCACCATTATTATAACTTGCCAACAACGGATATATTATCTACGGTTTGCTTGTTTCATTTTTTATGCAGGTGTATACCAGAATCGCCTCGTTGGTTGATCAGTAAAGGTCGCATAGCTGATTCTAGAAAGATTGTAGAACACGCAGCAAAAGTCAACGGAAAGACCATTCCAGCTCATCTTCTAGAACCAACCATTGATCAACACAAACATGAAAAGAATGAATCAAATGCGAGACTATGGCATATTTTATCACATCCTACACTTCTGAAGAGAACTTTGATATTGATGTTCAATTGGTAGTTTATATTACTTAAAAAAATTGGGCCTCGACGCGAGAAAACCTGTCTTTGGTGGTTTGCGAACAACAAAGGCACAGACCAGCTTGCGCATCCACGCCTTTGTTACTCGTATATTAGAAAGTATCATATATAGACTTGCTATGAGCGAAATTTCAATTTTCTAGATAGTCTCTGTAGCTGAGCAGACTGGTTTGAGTCTCGCTTTGTTGGAAACCCCGAAGACAGGTTTTCTCGCGGCGAGGCCTATATGAGCGCCAGTCAAGAAGAAATTAACCAAATGTTATACTGAATTATTTGACTTAAACGTTTAAACATACGAGTAATCATTCTGTATTTCAAATCTTAAAGGGCCAGTTTTGACAGAGCACAGACAAGTTTTGCGACATAATTTTGATTGATTACAGGGAAAACAAGATTTGGCATTTCATGGGAATCGTCTGCCATCAGACGATAAAATTAAGATAATAAAAGTAAGAAAGAGGACAACGATCAGGAATCAATACAATCAAGCACCACACCTGACCCAGGATACCAACGGGAAAGTGACAACTTCACAATTAGACATCATAAACAAGAGCCAAGAGGTCAACCCTTTCCCAGCAGGTGACCACAAGGCAGCAATAAACAGACGCACACGAAAGCATAACAAAAACAAGATAGAAATAACATAAATGATGCACAGAAGAAGCACCACCTTGGAACGGTCAGTAAAACTATTTTACTGGAGGGCTTAAACTGGTTTCACGGCGCGCCAACCTCCTCCTTTTTCAGATATGGACCAAGACGCGTAGTTGTTTGGTTTGCATGAAAGACCCCTAATAAGTCTTATCAGACAAAATTTAAATTTTAAAATGTGTACTGCAAAATTTGGCTAACCCTTAAAGTGCCTCAGATAAATTTTAAAACACAGATATTTCAGTGTTTATACTCATGACTCCAGCAGGCGTTTCACATTAAACGTCTTATAACCCCCCCCCACCCCCCCCCCCCCCCAAAAAAAAATAAAAAAAATAAAAAATTGCAAACTGTTGCAAAGCAGTCATGTTGTTTGTAAAAATGATGGAACTGTCCCAATCTCGAAAATTTTGTTTACAGTCGATGTTAAATTTTCTGTAACTGTTTGCAACTAAGTCCATATGCAGATCGAACAATCCCGACAGATCATTATGTCATACTTTGGTCAACACCTAAAATACTCTATAGCCATGAATGCACAAAACAACTACCCAGTTATATAGTTATATCCAGGATAAAAGGTCATACTCAAACAGTGACATAGGCAGGGTACCTAATGAATATATCATAGAAATATAGTCTGATAGCTGCGCATCTACAGGTAAATAATGACGTACATATTGGTTGAGTTGAGCATGAAAAAAAGGTTTTATAACCGCAGGGCCTGATGCCAGAATTTGTACGTCTATTCATTAATTCCTAACCAGAATGGTTGCCTGCTTTTCTCATTCTCTATTTCAGGATGATAGTAAGCATGACGTATTATGGCGTCATCATGAACTCAGGGAACCTTGCAGGAGATTTCTATGTCAACTTCTTTCTAATGGCTTTAGCTGAGATTCCAGGTTTATTGATAGGATTATTTGTCTTAGACAAACTAGGCAGGCGCTATTCCAACAGTGGATCCATGTGTATAGGAGGATTTGCCTGTATATGTACAATATTTACTGTGCTTTATGGAGGAAAAAGTAATTGACTTATCATATATGTACTTTTACTGGAGGCTGATTGCATAAACGATTTTATGTGGTGTGCTGAACTATACTTCTGAAACATGATTTTCTATACATTTCTTTTTATATTCAGATTGCAAAGCAAAGAAGACGTCTTTCATTTAATTTTGATATTTCTATTTACTAGCATCTAGTAATGCATTGAAATTGGAGTCAGTGATCCTTGATTTTTATGTTGATGCTATGTCATTGCTTTTGTGTTTACGTTTATCAGTACATTTAGAGTTAATACTGAGTTTAGAAATTGTTATATTGCTTCTGAAATATTTAAAATACTAATATACTTCCTACAATGATAGTACTTTATCAGTAATCGATGGTTACTTCATATATTCGAAATTATTATTGAATTAATTTCAAGAGTGACTTCTTAACCATACATTACCAATTGTACACTTTAGAATTATAACCAGGATTTTCATAGAAAGACTGTTGTTGCGCAAGCTGATTAGGCAGCTAATAATGTTTTTGTTGTTTTGAAGGATGGAATGTATTGAATTCCTAAAACAAGAAATACAAGGTCTTTAAATAATATGATCATAAATGGTTTGACATGAGGCCCATCTTTTGTAGGCGTCTGTTTCATACAGATACTATGTTTTGGTTATTTCTTGGTTATTAGCATGATAAGTGATAATACAGTGAGCAAATAAGAAAACATTCACTGCAGCTACATTTGTAAATATTTATGTGTGTTATGGATACAATCTAGGATGAGGATAATCTCAGCAGACATATTTAAAACCCTCGACCCACTGCTACCTGAACTAGTGCTGTCAATTAAAAGGAGGTGGCTCCTTTTTGGCTTGTTATTTGTCTTTTGGATATGTTCTTAAAATGTTATCCTTTGGAAGCAAAGATTCTCGTTTCCACCTTTAGGCCTCATCAGTGGCCATCTAATGGTTTCAAAGTTCCACAATGTATTCAACGATCTGATTAATTTGCAAAACATGCCAGGGCTTTTGTGATGTAACAGGAAAGAGGAGAGTTATGCACCTTGTTCAGTTAAAATGTGACTTCTTATTTTAACTTCCTTTTATTGCGTCTTTTTATCTTCAGACTTTAGGTTGGTCTGCGCTCTCAGATTGTGTCATCTAGTGGTCATATTTACTTGTTTACATAAACATACAATACGATTTGCTGTTGGTAATCAGAAAAGAGTCACCCTGAAGTATTTCTCCAGTTTGTTGAAATAATAAACTTTTTTCTATATGAAATGAAGGTTTAGAGCTTTCTTTTGTCAAGCATTTCAATGTTACCAAACTTGTACATATAGTTGAGTCAGCACAGTTTAAGCAAACATTTTAGCGTAAAATTGCAATTATTTTGTTATTCGTCAGTTTAAACATGTGTTTTGGGTATTCACGTCTCACCGAGACGGTTCTTTTAAATACCCACAACACATGTTTTGGTTGAGAAATAAGAAAAATAATTTTCAGTTACGCACTCTTATCTGGGGGCTTAATATACGGTCGTGAAATTTATGACAAAAAAGTCAGCAGATGACAACATAAGCATGAAAAAATAGAGAGTGTACAAAGAGTTAACTACCTTGATTTCTCTTTCAGATCTGCAGCCACTTACTATCCTACTCGCATTTATTGGTAAAGCAGGGGCAGCGGCGGCGTTTGGTATAGTTTATATATTTACAGCAGAACTAACACCGACGGTTATTAGGAATGCTGCAATGGGGGCGTGTTCATGTACAGCACGTATTGGCAGTATGTTGGCACCATATATAGCAAAATCTGTAAGTGTTGTCAGTTGTCTACTAAGTGTTTATTGTAATACTGTTCGTTTACTCTTTGAATGCTGGGTAACTCTGTTTTTCTCTTCTTTATCTGTATTTCCTCCCTGAGGAGATTAACGAGAGAACATTCATTTATATAAGGTAACAACAAACATGCAATGGTTAAATATAAGGGCATGCAATAGGAATGTGTAGCTTTGCATGAAAAATAGTATGAAATGTTGACAGATAATTATTTACAAGAATAAAGTCTGGCTGGATGTTTCATCCCCCCTGATTTTTACAAGGTAATCAGCAGTTCATACATCTGGTAGTGGAACATCAACGTGTTGCGTCTTATACAACACAATACAAGTGTAACAATATGTTACGAGAGTTTGATCACTTTAAGTTTCTGCCTTTTGTGATCATACTCACTTACTTTTTGTTGTTTTAGGAAATATTGAATTTTAAAAATCAAGTGACCTGCCTCAGTTTTTTTTCATTTGCTTCTACCAATATATACAGCTCAAGATAAATTAGCGCTCTATTTCAGTTTTCTTGAATTATAAAACAACTGTATGTATGTTTTTATATAGTTCAATGTATAAGTATAAAAGTTTTGTGTAGTGTTCATGGGCTCTTATCAAGGCAACATTCTTGTGCGTGAGTTTACATATAATTGACCATACATTACAGATAACTCTAAATTTACGGAGTGACGTCACTATCTTTATGCAATATTCTATTGATATAGCAGACTGTGTTTTATTGATTCTGTTCATTCTGTTCATGAACATAAACGGAATGTGCAGATTAAGCAGTATTTAGCTTTCTACCAGAAGCCAATATTCCTGAAGGACCAGAATATGAAAGAAATTTGCACAAGATCCCTAAAATTTGGCCTTTTTTAAAGATAGTTTCTATGTCTCCTAACAAATACATAGTATTTATAAACAAGTGAATATGATCACCAATCACAAACTACAAATGGCTCCAAGTGAAAGCGATAAAAAGTGGAAAACGATTCTGTTCATTTTGTTCATGCTTGTATATTCCATTTGCTAATCTACCTGATTCGCATTGCCAGTTACTCTTGATATCAAAGTTTATTTAGTGCTCTGGGATAGTCGCCTTTCCTGGTCATATGCAATGGTTAAAGTGTTATCACAGTTGGACATAATCATTTCCATCTCACTGGAATTTCTTTCAATACTAGTTTCTGTACTGAAATGCACCAATGCTTGAAACAGGGAAGTAGGATATACATCATAATAATCATTGGAAACTAATAGAACGACCACAACAGACAAACAACCATGTAAAGATTTCCAAGGTCATCTTTTCTTATATTCTCCACAACCCAGGTGTGACCCTTTACGTTACTCTTTAGAGTAACGTAAATGGCCACACCTGGGTTACCTATGATGATCTAAAGCCTCTTCATTATCTTATACACATTATATTTTCCAAGGGGAGATCATTGGAAGAAAATTTAATTTATGCAAGCAGAAAACTTACTGACTTTTGGAATTCTCTATATTTTCTTGCATACCCAGTAACCCAGGTATGACATTTTGCGATGAACTTCAGAGTAACGTGATGGGTCATACCTGGGCTACCCAAGATTATTTTTGCACATCATCGTATACTATATCTGAATCACGTAATTGTTTCAGGGTGAGATGATTGGAGGAAAGTTTGGGCAAGCTGAACCCTTATTGATTTTTGGAATACTCTCAGTAATAGCGGGTCTGTTGTTGCTATTACTTCCTGAAACATATGGAGAAAAATTGCCAGATACCATGCAGGAGGGAGAACACTTTGGAAGGTATAAAGTTTAATTGATAAAGTTCTGGATGTTGTTGTTTGCTGAACAGTATTGGTCAGCACATGAGATTTAAATATTTAACGCATCTGCACAGACGCCTCGTCTAAATGCCCACGCTGATGTAGCCAGTGGGGCTACGTGTCTCGATTGTGGTATAAGTCTTTACCTACATCAATAGTTTGCATATGCAAGCAGGGAAGGCTCAGGTGAGTTGTCATATACGAGGGATGCTCAATAACTATCTGGAAAGGTTCATATCTTATCTAGCACTTTAAATTTCCTTGAAAATGCAATTATTACCTTATCATGAACTGGTCAAATAACGTTTAGTAATCAATACCAATTAGTATCAATTCGTGCTCAATATATATATATATATAATATTAAATGGTCAATCCTTAGTCATGCTGAATAGATAGTAGTTCATGTGAGTTCAATCCATATTGTAACAGTTATACTTTATGTTTGTCTTTGCAGAGGATCTCAATTGAACTTAGCAGAGCAAGAAATAGTTGTAGAAGCGGACCCTTTCATCAGAGATGGACACTTCAAATCTAAGGATGACAATAAAATTGTCTAATGTTTAGCTCATTGACTGATACCTTGGGTCCTATAAAGCCCTACTGCTCAATGAAAATATTATTTCATATTCCCATTGCATGATAGTATGTTATTAATGATGTGTGTGTCCAGAAAAAACTCAGCCAACAATGAAAAGTGTCGGGCCTTTAGTTAAGAGTGCGTACAAAAAATTTATATATTTCTTATTTCTCAACCAAAACATATGTTGCAGATACTCAAAAGAACCGTCTAAATGAGTCTGTTCTTTTGAGCATCCAATACATATGTTAAATTTGAATTGTAAGAAAATATTCACAATGTTTCGCTTAAAAATTGTTAATCTAAACCTCTGGATAATAAACATGTCAGTCCAGAGTATTCTCTATGTACTCAATGGGTAGGATTGGAAAATGGGACTGATCAAATATGGCATACCGGTATTTCAGACTGAACTGAGTTTTCATTGGATGATCCATTTTTGGTGGTATCTTCAGGTCTTATTGTATATATAAATGTCTCTATGTCGAATCCATATTTTGAAATAAAATATACTTTACAAATGTTGCGTGTTTCTTTGTTTCAAAATACAAGTAAATATTTTGATCCTAAAATACCACATATCGAAGGGTAATTATGGTACCAGGAAAAAGATGGAAAATAACAGTCCAAAATTGTCTACAACAAAGCCACTGAACGAAGAACATATAAAGTCGCTGGTGTTTACACTGTTTCAGACTAGCTTAAATCATTAAGAGAGGGCTGTCATAAATCAGTTTCACTTTGTGTATCTTCTTTAAACCAAAGCAAAAACAAGAATAAACTTTTATTTAAAAACACATGATAAGTGAAAAGTGTGCCCCCAGTGGCTTCTCCTGTTTTCTGTTCTAAGGCGGTGATTCTGCTGTTGTTTATTCATTGCTTGTTGTTGCTCCCATTATTTGTAGGGATTTAGTGTTCAGTCCTTGTTTTGTTTTGCAGTACTGTTTGTCGTTTCTAGCTATGTAATCGTCTCACTGGAAAAGAAGGGGCTGATTGCTTTGCAATTGTTGTTTTCTGGGTTTTGTGTCGCTGTTGTCATTCTTTAAATCTTCCTCGCGGTGCCGTGGGTTGGTCTGTAGTACGTGATTGTGGCATTTCCTGGTCATACTTACTTTTTTCAAATATTTCTTTGTACCTAAATGAAAACCAAAATGAGCTTACCCAAAGAAAATAAATGTTCTTATTTTATCTTCCTGGTAAACTTCCGGGTTTTGCTTTTAATATATTTATATGACTTACTACTTGCGTTAATAAACCTTATTTCCACCAAATGATTTAGTTTTAACGTATTTATTGCTAATAAAAGGAATATGTCGAGCCACAAGTTTTTCCAACATTTACAGCTCTTACCCAAACGATAAGGCAGATATATCCCATGAAACTTCAAATATTTGGTCAGTAAAATGAATAAAGTACCCAAGTGGCATAGGCTGCTGTCCATTTTAAGACCGTGACTGTATTGTTGTTTATTCATTGTTTCTTGTTGCTCTCATTTTGTCATTTGTGGTATGGTTCTTGTTAACCTTTATAGTTTTGCAATCTCTTGCCAAGGAAGAGGACTCTCGTTGCTTTACTTTAATTTCGTCTTGGCTGTCCGTGTTCTGTGTCCCTTTCTCGGGATGCTGTGTGTTGGTCTGTAGTATGTGATTGGTGGCATTACATGATGTTATTTTGACTAGGCAAGTGATATTTATATAACAAATACATACATGACATGGTAAAGATTTAGACATTCATTATTGGCCTAACTGAGAAATTACTTGCATGAAATAATTGAACTACCACAAAGCCAAAGGACCGACCCCCAAGCAATACACAAAATGAAGTATAACAGTAAGCATTGAATATCCTCGGATGAAACACTAAAGCAGTCACAAGAATGGAAACCAAATGGATCAGGTCGAGCCTATAGGATAACCAAAACTACCAAGAGAGCAACAAGCTCTGAAACAATGCCAGTATGAATGCCAAGTCACTTTCAAGTGAAATTCAACTGTTTATTATAACTCACATACTTATGTGTGCTTGCATTAGTCCAGTATGGTTACCAATCAAATGTTACCATACACTTACAGGATCCAGTCTGGTCAGATAAAGCAGACAGAACACCTGCAAAACAAGATGACTTCACTCTTGGTACCAAGAGAATAAATAAAGGAAGGAAACCATTTACGTGAATACATAATACAAGTCATATTATCTAATACGCTGCACTCCTTGCAAACAAAATTAAGTAAGAGTGCAAAGATCAGGAATCGATACAATCAAGTACCACATCTGACCCAGGAACCAAATTGGAAAGTGACAAACTCACAGTAGACACCACAAACGAGAGCCAAGAGGTCAGCCCTTTCCCAGCAGGTGACCACAAAGCAAATATAAACAGACACGCACAAAAACATAGCAAACACAAGACAGAACAAAAGCATAAAAGATCCACAAAAGAAGAACCGCCTTGGAACGGTCAGTAAAATATTTTACTGGAGGGCTTAAACAGGTTTAACGGCGCCAACCTCACCCTTAATTCAGATGTGGATCAAGACACATAGATATTTGGTTTGCATGAAAGACCCCTAACTTATCAATGCAACATCTCCCAAGACATATAAATCAAAATATAACAAGGAGATAAAGCAAAGATAAGGACTCAACAGTAAATAAAACTGAATACCGGAGCAAAAGAAATCCAACAGGTAAACCCCGGTGGGCCCGACAAACAGCCAAAGCATCAGGCCCCTACCATCTCATCAATAGATAAGTCTTTAAGTCGGAACCATCATGGAGTCTGAAGTCTGACTCACCGGCGTGCAATTAAAGAGGAAAGCAAAGTTGCCTACCGTGATTGGGTTGACTACCAAGCATGCAGTCTGTTGCAATACATTAATGTTATAGCCACTCTTTTTATAATGGGAAATTATTTTAATGAACTGCGTTGAAAAATTGTTAGAGCCAACAATCTTCTACAATTTATACACCAAGTCGTCATAGAAATCAGGTTCCAAAAGTCCTTGGCGCAAGAGAGATTTAAGTCCAACTTGGAATTTATAAATCAAATCATAGTATTGTCTATACAATTTTGAAAATGTTTTGCGAAGTTTATGATACCGATAGCCTTGTTTAAGAAGTTTCTGAGTTAACAATTTATTGCGGGTGTTGAAGTCAGCAACATACCGTAAAATGGGAAATTTTCGCGTCGTCCAATTTTCGCGGCATTTCGCGGTTAGTCGTGAGCCGCGAAAATTGAAATCGGCAAAATATTTTCCAAGTTGGACCAATTGTTTATTTGCCTTTATATAGAACAATAATTGTGTTTATTTGTGTTCATAAAACACCGTTTGTCATAGACTGAACAGCGTAGTTTACAGGTCAAGCTACAATGTTACATGAATAGGCCAATCAAGGCCTCAACAGTTACACAATAGACGATTTAATTGGACAAGCTGAAAAGATAAATGATTAATTAACCTTAAATTCACCTAATCATTTATTCAGACTTGGACCTGTGTTCACGTATTTTGCAAAATATCTTTTATTTGCTTCAAGCGTGTTCACAAAACTATTAAATAAATGGTACTAAAAAATGATTGTCTTTTGGAGAGAGAAAAAAGACAATGTAATTGCATTGCCAGTTTAAGTCGACACTTAAAATGTACCGCTATTCTATGTACTAGATATAAATTAATACCAACGAGAAACTACGATTCATCATCCAGATGAAATACTGAAAGCACCTAGTTTCAACCATTGGAAATGACCAGCTAAACGGATACTTCAGACATTTCGCAGGACATTTAACTAGTAGTTATAATTTTCGCGGGTACAAAATACCGCGAAAATTAAAAACCGCGAATATTAATCCTTATGTTTTTTTTAGGCAAAAACGCGAAAATTTGGCGACGCGAAAATATTCCATTTTACGGTAGCTAGATGCTCTAGCAAAACGAGTTAGTTGAGAGATATAGACTCCATAGGATGTAGAACGAGGAACATCACCATCTAAAAATGGGAAATTGACAATTTCAAAATCAAAGTCGTCACATTTATCATACATTTTAGTAGAAACAATATAATTAGAAATTGACAAATGCAAGTCTAAAAATGCGGCTTTGGTATCAGAGGCATTGGCTTTATTCAGTTGGAGCTCTGAAGGGTATGTTTACCGTAAGTTGGTATTTTTATCAAGCACACTTTATGTTCTTTGCATTGGAACATAAAGAAATTTTGTAATCCTGAATAAAGGGAAGATAACTCTTAAATCTTCCCATGGGCAGAATGAGTTTTGCTATTAGTTGACTTTCTGGTTCATTTCATTTGAAAACAGTTGTCTGCAGTTTGTGATTGTGGTATTTCCTGATCATACTCATTTACTCTTTTTGAGAGTAGAAATCAATCAATTTTGTGATGGTTAACGCGATACCATGAGAAGTTCTTATGCCATCAACAAAATATGGGGGGTTGAGTTACCCCACCCACTTCTTGAAAAGTAGTGGTAGTGTTATTAGGAATAATATTCTTGAATACAGAACTAATAAAGCCACACATTTTGCGCGACGAAATGATTGTTATGCATTGTTGGCTATAAATAAAGCAAATCATATGCTGAATGGGCTTTTTTCGTGCTCCTGTAGTGACACAATTTATGGTAAAAGTATAAAGAAAAATCCCATTTTTGATACTTTGCCATTTCTCTATTAGTCAATATTTTCCCAATATAAAGGTGGTTTTCGTGCCAGCAGTGATCTTATAATATAGTTTAATAAAAAATAAGTTGATACCAAGTCGTTAATTTGTCAAATCATGATCGCAAATAAGGTCCCATATTTTCCTTCGCTTTTTCCAAATATTCTGCTTAAAATTTCCGCCAGTATATAAACCCCTACTCATTTTGAGCATTCGCTGCACGTGCACGCCAGGTCCTTTTTCGACAAAAATTAAGCCATCAAGTAGCCGTTGAATTCTAGTTTCAAAAATGTATTATTAGATAGCATTTTATCAACGCATTGTAGAGTTATGATGCCATGCTAAGAGCTTTCCAAATGACCCTCGTTCTATGTAATGTTTTAATCTCAGCAATATACTTGTACTACCCTTTGGTGTGCACTTAAATCGCAATGTGAGTCCCTCTGTCCGTCCACTACACATATTCCTTCTGGCGTTGGATACTGATTGATCTACGTTCACCACGAGTCGTGCACATTATAGTCAGGTGATTCCTAATAGAGTATGCCTATTTAAAGGAGTGGCTAAAAGTTGAGCATACAAGGTCAGAATTTCTTCAATTCCAGGGAATGGAAAAAAATAAAATAAGAGACATGCTTCCCTTTGAATGCGTAAATTTCGCGATGCTGCTTTCTTCCTTCCGCAGTGCCATTAACTATAGAACCGTTTTACCAGCGAAAGTATGTGCACGAAGTACTGGTTAACTACTTGTTCAAGCTTGCCCAGGTAAAAAGTGGCTATAGTGTAGGCCCCTGTGTCGAAATTTGGGCTCCCGTGTGCATATTTTGGTAAAAGTGATTCTTGTCGATTTTCAACTAGAGAAATATATGCAATGTAAGGAAAAAGATGTTTACAATTTTTTCTAGCAGTATAAACGTCACAGTGACGTCACAAAATGGGATACCGTCTTTTAACTTGCACCAAAGAGCTTATATGTGGTGGGGTTATTTACATACCTAAAATAATCTTATTTTTATGTTTGTTGCATTGGAATGGTTAAAAACGTCTATAGAAATACCAAAATGAAAATTTGATATAATATGGACTTCAATTTTACGTGAAATTGACGTCAATTTGACGTCAATGTGCTGGAAAAAACACATTGCGTACAAAACAAGAAATTCTGAAAATTCGTGTGTGCCTTGCGACTCAAATCAGATCTTAGCATAATTGTATGTTCCTGACTAAGCTTTTGAAACAAGTTAGCTCTCTGATGGTTGGGCCGTTTAGCTGCTACAGCGTGTTGACTACGTTACCCTACATTTGTTAAACAAAATAAATGTAATCAAGGTTGTTATGGTAATACTTGAATTAATCAAAATTGGACAAACATTCATGTAATTAACCAGAACATTTCATTCCTTACATATATTTATATTTATACTCGTTTTATGGGCCCACTGTAATGTCATTTATGTAACATTTTCAGCTACTCCCTTTAAAATCACTGAAATTATGATAAATAATTTTCTTTGATAAGCTTCCTTTTTTCAAAAAACATCTTCTAAAAGACGAGTAATATGCCATTATATAGCTGCAAACAGTTTGTTTGTATCACAAATACGTTGAGAGTTATAAAATGTTAACTATGATGACCTTGAACAAAAAATTCATTCTTTAATTCAGCATGAAATTCAGTTTGAAAACCTTTAAACACCATATATTTGCATTCTTTTGATAAGCAATAGTGAAAAGCCATGCTTTACTTCGTTTCTGGTGTAAAATATTAGTCTTGTTTTTTTTGTATGGCATCATGTAACGTATATTACAACTTTCAAGACTGTATATACATTGCTTTATTCCGCATATTATACGTCATAGGATATTTTATTTCATTTCAAAACTGACTGTGCTTGTTAAATAGATATCATGATACCAGCCTGTCTGAAAAAAAATGATTTATCAGTTTGTATTAAGTTCCAACTAATTATCCATGCATGTTTACATTTCCAAAATACAAAATGTAGTATATTTGAACTTTTTACATCTACAAAGAAATGATTTGCCCAAAATTATAGATCTTAAAATTCATAAACAAAGGAAATAATAGCACACAAGTAACAGCACTAAGAAGGATATATTTCAATTTTCTGTCAAATTTGTTAAAATAACATAATATTACTGAATAATATATATTATATTACCATATGTTTATCCAAAAATGTTAACAAGGACGATATATTATGGAGCCAGAAAAGCTAATATATTCTTTTAAGTTTAGAGTTTTGTTATATTCTTCTGACGAATTCTGTTCAGTTATTAAAGTAACTGCAATTAGCTATTGTTCATTTGTATACTGGCTTTTAGCTGTGTATGCATATGGTGACGCATTACAGAAGCTTTGAAATTAAGTTTAGCTTATATATAGCATGGCTTTCGTTGTGCAATCAACAAAACTGTCCATCACATTAAGTAAGTGCGTTGTATCACTTGCTCAACCAATAATATCTAAAGCACTGCTTTATTGGTGAGAAACAGTTCCCTTGAAATAGAGAAAGTTGGGTATAGTGGTGAGTTTTACTTAAATGCCACATTAGATATTGTCATCTACAAGAAAATATGTCAGCTGTGTTACTAAGATACAAATTTAAATAAAGACTTTTTGGCTAAAATTGTAGCTTGGCAAATTTTAACAGGTGACATTCAAGTTATTGTAAAGTAGGTTTTACAATGGTTTTTCGAATGCTGGATAGAAATGTGAAGTATTAAAAAAAATGCAGTCAAAAGATTAGATCCGATTTAGTTTAAGCAGCAAATGTTTATATACCTGATGTTAATTTCCACTAAACAGAATGTCCGCAAAATTTTACGGGAACCTGGCAAACATGATAAATGTAATTATTAAAAACAATGTTTAACATGTATATATGTACGATTAGAATGAGTTGTTAACTAGCCAGGACATAGATTGAAAAGGAGTATGCACAATGCTAACTGTTCTGCATTAAGATGGCACTCTTCTCAGTATCAACATTGTCACCAGTGATACTCGCACATGCAAAGTTTAGAAAATGTGCATGAACTTATGCATATCTAATTTGCCATGTATACTTTTATTCAATTATCTCTTAAAGAAATCATTTCATTTAAATGTACATGATATCATCATAAATCTCAGAGGTTGATTTAGCAGTGCCTCAATGTTTATTGTGTAATATGTGGGTATGGTTTAGTTTACGAAATGTTCAAGGCAATATTTCAGATTTGTTCTTTGACAGTTGTGCAAATATAAATCACGTTGCTTTTAGATAAAAAAAATAATTTTATTCTTTTTTTAAGTGTATTTCATAAATAAATATTATCTCATCACTCATGATGATGCAGAGGGGCTAGCGTTCTAAAATGTGGTCTTCAATCTACATACTATTTTCTGTAAACGAGCAGCGAAGGCTCAGGCAAGTATACATACACATATGCACAGGCTCACCTGAGCCTTCATTGCTCAACACTGCGACAAGTACAAAACTCAAATGGGCTTATTCCTTTGATCTGTTCTTTCGTTACTAGTAAATCCTTTTAGTTTGATTTGAATTATGCAAAGAATTATTAAGCTGCAATTTTTATCAACGATAATGTTCACATTTGACATGCTAATTATCAATTTGATATTATCTGCAACAAAATTCCACTGTAAGACCAATGGGTCTAATTGATAGAATAATGCAAAATAAATAATTCATTGAAACCAATTATTTATTTTGAGTCAGCTATTTTAGCAATGGCTACGATATACATGTAATACTAACATTGCCTGTGGGCTTTTCTAAGTGATAAACATATCTCTTTCAAAAGTATGACTAAAATGACCCATTAGAACACATGTTGTTATGTTTGAATGGTTCACAGTAGTTTAGAACCAGACAGAACAGACAATGCAATATGTCCTTAGAATTCTCTTGTTATGCATTTTAGTCAGATTTTACCATCTTAAATCGTATTCTTTTATCACCAAACTGGACATCGTTCAGATATAAAGCAATTATAACCATAGGGATAGGCTTGGCGTGTGTCATACCTTTGGGAAATTCGTTAGGTTTTTTTAATCATTTGAGTTTATTTTTTCAAAAGACAAGGATAAATGACTGTTTTAAATTTTCAATTCTCGATTTTGACATATGCTTGAATTGACCTACAATTACAAATTCATTTCTTTGTAGAGATAAAAGATATCATTTAATAAGCATTTGAGAAAATAAAATGCTGTTTACATATTCGATAAAATGCACAGACTTAAAAATTTCGTTGTATGTGAATAGGGTCCAAATTTCATTCTTTTGTTCATCCATGCGTTGTTGGCATTTTCCTTTAATGGCAATCAATGGCAGTTAAATGGCAATAAATAGCACACAAGCAGTTTAAACTTAAAAAGTGTTTCTTTGTATACAATCTAAAATGTATTTAAAAGAAGGTAACGTATATCACAGTAAAACCAGATCCTTCTACTTTGATAACATCATATTGCTAGCCATTTGCTTACAATTAAAAGGTAATATTGGCGTGTAAGAATAAGGAATAATTAGATAAGATTTCCAATTATTTCACAGTAACGTAAAACATTATGCTATTGCGTGGTATCGCCCCAACCGCTTAAGAGTTACCATACATTATTGCGTGGCTTGTGGAATGTGGTTTTAGAAAATTATAGTGTACAAAACTCCCCTAGGAGGTATGTTTGTAGTCCAGTATCTAGTGACAGTAATGCATTAAATAGTTATACATTTAAAGTAACATATATAACTGTAACACCATATTAGTGTATTGTTTAAATTCATACCGGTTGTTCCCTTCCTTTAAAATGTTTAAGGCAAACAACATGTCGATAAATAATAAATAGGTATAACTTTGTATTTGAAAAATAGGATTTGAAACTATAAAAGGGTAACGTAGTTAACATGCCTGTTTAGATATACGTCAGAGAGCTCACATATGTAATTTTGCATATTATATAATGTAGTTTAAGAAAATTATAGTGCACTATATCTCCCCTGCTGTGTGGAAAGGAGGGTCTAGCTATTTTAGCTTTCACTATCACAGAATTTTCATTTTGGTACTGACGTCATTTTTCCATGTACAGACATCATTTTGAAGTTAATGTAACCTCTTTGAAATCCAGAGTCAAAAAATATGCTCCGAAATCAACATGTCGCCAGTAAAATTAACACAATTGATCAAACAGTTTATGTTTATGCCTGGTGGATTTCATAACACTCCACTTTCAAGCATTAAATAAGCTAAAAATGGGTACGTCACTTTGTGACGTCACTGTGACATTAAAACGCCAAGGAAAATTTGTAAACATATTTTTTCTTAAACAAGATACATTTTTCTACAAGAAAATGTATGTTTGACACTTTTACCAAAAAATGCACACGGAATTACACAGCGGCCTACACTACTAGGTGAACTGACCGTCCCGCCATGATCATAGCTGTTGACTTGGGATGTAAAGCAACAAAACAAACAAACAATCAATCAATAAGAAAGTTTGACAGCCTTTTGTACTGGAAAACAAAATCATGCTGGAGTGTCAGTCTTACTAGTATTTTTACCATAAAAATAACCCGACTAATATATTTGTGCATTTTACTTGTAGCAAATCTGCTGGTGTAAATTACGGTGACAGACAAAATGATACTAGTCCACTACCTCTTACGTTTCTCAATAGATGCAGAGAAAACCTAATGGACATGATTCTTGATAAATGTATATTTCAAAATAACTTTCCAAAATAGGCAATTCACTGTGCACCTACAACATATACCATTCAATAATGTGTGTGTTTTTTTTACCATAAACGTTTTTTTTTTACAAACATCTCAACTACTTTTTTATGTTTCAGTGTAAAGAACATATAGAAATGAACAAGTTTTTGTGCAGTTTTGTGCACCTGGATGAAAACAATAGACAGCCATTTTTATATTATTGACAGCTAATCTTTAGATGTTTAATTGGAATGAAAAGCTAAAAACTTTTGGTGGCTTTCCCTGGGTAGTAACCAGTACCAGGCCGGGAGGGTCTATGATGTGTGTGTGTGTGTGTGCGTGTGTGTGTGTGTGTGTGTGTATTTTATAACGGGAGCACCCGAAGGCTCAACCGAAAGTGGTTCTGGACAAGCCAGGAATCGACCCCTGCGACCCATGGTTTACAAGGTATAGGGCTTATCCACTATACCACGGCGGTTTCTTTAAAAAAACTTTTTGTGGCTTTTTCCTGGGCTGTAACAGCCGAAAAGGGTTCTGAAAAAGCCGGGGGTCCAACCTACGACCACTGGTTGACAAGGCATATCACTTATCCACTACACCACGGCCTGTTGTATTTACTTTGTAGGTTCTTTTCTTCGTTTGTTTGAGAATTGGTATGGTATCTATAAAGGTAAGTAGAATTATCTATTATGTATTTGACTACCCTACTATGTTCGCATCACACTTCAAACTCCTTTGTCACTTAGACTCTCCGATATGTGCCACCATGTTTCTGCTGTTTAATGGTATACACATTTATGATGGAAAGAACCATCCAAATAATTGTTGGTATTGTGTTGGAATATTTTTACCTACTTGTGAGGGATTGTATTTGCCTTTTTGTGGATGGTTTAAGAGAAAGAAGTGCATACCCGGATAAGATGCCGTCATCTCGATTTGCATATGTCCGACAATAAATGGGCCATGTACTCAGACATACAGCTAGCTAGATTCTGGGTGTGCACAAATTAATAAATTTAAGAATACCGTTCAAACATGCTACACTGTGTATTAGCAAGCAGTTTTAATTCAAATCAGATGACACTTTGCTTCATCTCAGTCTACTAGAATAATAGCCATATTCAGCCATCAACTAAGTATGGAATTAAGATCACATATAGAATAATCAAAGGTCCCTTCCGTGGTGTTACGTCTTTTTTTTTCTGAGTCTTTTCGATTTAGGCATTAAAGGGCGGGCCTTCAAATGAAACTGATAAACAGATGAACCTGTTTCAAAACTAGTTTAAAACATATAACAAAAATGGACTCTCGATAATAAGAATCCTGAAAACTCGTAGTACCGTCTTAAGTTAAAGTTAAATGTGATATGTTGGGTTAGGATGAAAGGGCTTATTTTCCGAATTACATTTTGTAATTGTCCTAATTTCTATCAAAATACATGATGTGGTACATGCAAGAATCGACTCAGTGGTGAGACGGTTCTTTTAGGTACTCACACCATACATTTTATAGGAAAATATACATTTGAGCCGTGACATGTGATTTCCAACAATGTGTCATTTGACAAATGTAGACTCAGACGAGCATGTACAGCCTATAACTCCAAATCATATTGAGTCAGTAGCTTGACACGCATAGAATATTCAAGAGACTAGCAAAGGCTCTGATCAGACTGCGCGTATGCGCAGGCTGGTCTGGGTCGTTGCTGGTTGCACATACCACATTGTTGGAAATCTCATGTCGTGGCTCATTTGTTTTTGTCAAACATTATAGACAATTTCCATGAAACTCGAAGTTTAGTTAACTCAAAGTGAAAACTCAACAAGTCAACTGGAGTTGAGTTTGTTATAAATCGATTTGGTGCCTACTTATGAATACTTGAAGATGAAATTTGACGAAGTTTTGACGGAGATTGGAGAATTTGGAACTTATCAGAAGCGGTTATATTTTCTATTATGTTTACCTGCAATAAACGCTGGTATTTTTATGGTCATTTCGGTGTTCACCCTTGGAAATCCAGACCACAGGTAAGTCGACAATCTTCCAACAGCATTATAACAGTTATTTTGTAAACGACGACCAATTTTTGTTCACCCAGGTACATGCCCTCCAAAAGTTAAACAAATACATTACTTGTAGCAGTTTTTTTTTGCAAAAATAATTCCGACGGAAAACAATATTTTTCGAAAATCTATTCATGAAATAATTTCGTCCAGGGGCTATTGACAATAGGAATGATCACTATGGAAAACAAGCAAATCTTCAAAAGATACCAGCAAATACTGACATGAAACTGCACTTGATCGGTAATGGTAACAGCACGACGCATTAAAGGATGCTGCCAAAATTTCTGATGTTCTATTGATACAGTAGTTTTACTGCCAGCGTTCTGCTGGGAAATGACGTTTAATTGTACAATCCGAAAAGAACTGCAGATGCCATTTTATATCATAGTAACGACTCTGGACCTCCACACCAGTGATCAGTTATGCGTATAGCCTCCACGAATGTATCGAGATTCAACAAGTCAATAGAACAGGAGGAAGTTTAGGAGGTTCCTTTTATTAACAGTAAGGAAGTAGGCAAAGATCAGGAATCGATACAATCAAATACCATACCTGACCCTGGACACCATATGGGAAAGTGACAAAACACAAGAAAATATTACACACAAGAGAGCCAAGAGGTCAGTCATTTACCAGCAGGTGACCACAAAACTGCAGTGAAGAGACAAGACAGTATGACAAAGACAAGCACGAAACACGAATAACAAAAAAGATTCACAATGGAACGGTCAGCAGTAAAATCACAGGAGGGCTTACGTCTCTAATACCGATCTAGTGCCATTTCAAAGAACAGGCTGGTATCTGACAATCTTGACTAGTGATGATTTCACGTTTTTCAGAGTAATCACTTCCTGTTTTCAACAACCTCTGGATGAATAGGTTTTCCAAAAAATACTGTATTCTCCTGGAAAGTGGCTGCTGAATAGTATGATATGCAGTTTGTGAAAATAAATCTGGAAGAAAATATTTTTCACACCATTGAATGTCATGGTTCATTCCTTTTTTCTGCTAAGTTTATATGCAATAAAAGCATACTCCATGTCCAGGAGCTCAGTGGTGGAGTGCTCGAATTGAGATTTAGGGTCGCTGATTAGAGCCTCATCGGAGGTACTGTAATTGTGTTCTTTTGCAAGACAAGTTATTCTCTGCTTAGATGCGAAGAATTCACAATTAGTATTTTTTCGCGAAGCATAAATAGTCTAACGGTTTTCTAGCATCTTAATTATATAGTATATTTCTCTACTCTCTATATTACTACACTTCCTCATAATCTTATCAAAATAATACCTACTGAATTAATTGAAAAAGCATTTAAAAAAGAGTGTTCGCTTTATTTGGCTTGTAATGAGAAATGTGCCTTTTACACTTCTGAACAGCCAAAACTATCGGTCGCGTTATGTCAGAAATGTTGTGAAGCTTTACATTATTATTTTAGACAAAGTATTTAAAAGATCTGGATCAAAATTATTTACAGGGTGGGTAGTCACGTGGTTTTTGCTTGGATACACTGCACGGAAAAATGTCAGACTTCTTTTCCACAATGATGTTTTAAGTGAAAGTAAGTGTAAGTAGAGATTTCTCCATGTTTTTTCATCGTTACCCAGAAACACACTGACATCATAACCTATTTAGTACCATGGTCTCTAGTGGTTTTGATGCGTTCCTTTTAAAATGACCGTACATGCTCAAGAACACAATTTTATAAAGCCACAATTTATCATTAGTCCTTTGTATACTAGAAACCCCAAAACGGGTACTTTGTCAAAAAGTCAGGACCTAGATGAAATACCGCATGAGGCGGTATTTCATCAGGGTCTGCACTGTTTGCTAAACAATCGTCAGGGGAAGACTAACTACATCATTATTTGGAAACCCAAACCTGTGACCCCTTTGTACTAACAATATAAACATCCCAAGTGCATTGTATCCTATCACGCAGAAACCCCCATTAGTATATTAATTGACTTTTCACTTACTGTAAAGGCGGCAACTTTAATATTCATATCTGGGCGTTGTTCGGCTATTTCATCTGCTAAGGAAGGGAAATCAGATTTATGTATAATTTGGTAAAGAGTTAATAAGCTTTTTGGGCCGCGCAAACGTGCGTGCATTTCATGAAAGTCCTGGCAGTATATACACTGACCTCACATGTATTAACCCCACAAAAGGTATGTTTTTTGTCGTCCACTAACATAGACAAACAGTGTGGACCCAGATCAGACTGCAGTCTGATCTGGATCCACAATGTTTGCCTCTATGCTTAAGTTAAATGGACATTTTCAGATGCAGTTATTTTGCTGGCGTTATAAGGACTAAATAATATGTTTTGCGTCTATACTGAGGTAATGGCGCAAGATGATACAGTTACTTTTGAATAAAAGCACGCCTCATTTTCTGCTTTTATCTATGTCTAAGGTTGACCAGTCCTAAGTACGCATTCATGAGGCGCCGACTTTACAATAAGCGAAAAGTCAAAGAATAAAATCGGTCAATCTTTCAACCTTGAAACTTTTCTTTTCCAGATGCGCAATTCCAGGATTAGACAATGACACCTTCGAGATACAAAATTCACAACACGAAATATTGGTTCGTAAGTTTATACCCGAATCATCAAATGAACAGCACGAATATGACACCTGTCACGTGTTTACTGGAAATACTAGTTATGGCAACGATAGCAGACCAATCAGTGCGTCAAAGATCGCATGCAGTCAGTGGGTATACGATGAAACCAATTTTAAATCAACATTTGTAACACAGGTGGGTGGATTTATTTTATTTCTTACTTTGTCTAGCGGTATGATACTTATCCAATACGGCTTTTACAATCAGTTGTTGCTTTGAAAAAAGAAAATAATGAAAACAGGAGAAGAATAACAGTAAATGAACAAAGCAGTCAAAAATTAAAGAGAGAGAGAGAGAGAGAGATACAAACTGCAGTGAACTCACCGTATTATCTGATATTAAATAGTATGAACCACCCTGGCGTAAACCAAAATAGAAAACGCTTAAATGAAAAGTTAAGAGAGGACAAGCGAGAGAGATTACTATATAAATAGAGAATACTAAGTGAGTGTCTTTTGATATCATGTTTACCAGGCAAGACTTTGAGAATACTTGTTGAATCGCGAGCCTTGCCGAGCGATTCAACATTCGTTTTCGAAGCCGAGTCTGGTAAACTTGATATCAAAAGAAGCGAACATGTAATTATATTCATCAGTTTACCATGTTGATTCACTCTTCAAACTAGCGATTATGACGTAATTTATGTTTTGCGTGTCGATTCCATGTCATCGACGACGTCATTCAAAACGTGCAACGTTATGTTGACTTGATAAAGGTACATGCCGTGAGATAGGCAGCGTTTATCAGGTCAACGTGTAGCAATGCAGTTAATATGAGAGGTAACTGATAAGCTGCATTGTATTCAATGTACGATTATTGTAGAATAAGGACTTTTCAGTTTCACGTCATAATCTGCGGTTTGTCCTTTTCTGTGTATCATCCACAAAAAATATTTAACAGTTTATGTCCTTAACGACACAATTTTTTTTTTCAAAAAAAAGGGTAAACCAAATACATTATCTTAACCATAGTTTATTCTTCCATAGGAAAATTTGGTATGCGAAGATGAAATCCTACCTTCTGTCGCCAAGATGATATTTTTTGCTGGCGTACTAGTTGGTTCATTAGGCTTTGGAATCCTCTCTGATGTGTACGTATCAATTTATTCACAAACCATGCATGCGCGGATCCAGAGGGGGGGGGGGGGGAGGGGGACAGGAGGTCCGGACTCCCCTGAAAAATCACAAAAATATAGGGTTTCTTTGCGATACTGGTCCAGATCCCCTGAAAATCACAAAGCTACCAAGCCAGTATTCAATGTTGGGTCATCATCGGCATGCCAGCCAAACGCCATTTAAATGGCGTTTCGCTGGCAAGCCGATGATGGCCCCGCTTATCCACTCATCAACTAAAAAAAACGTTGTCAAAGTTGGACCCCCCCCCCCCTCTGTCAAAGCTTTCTGGATCCGTGCATGTCATGTCTCTATATTTGTACGTTGTGATGCTTATTTGCCAGATACTATACATTTAGTGTCCGAAATGGCTAATTTACCTAATACACGATACTTTCCTGGAGCTGCTATATACATTGTATTTTGTAGTTGGAGAAAATACATATAAATAATTGTGACAAATCGAATGCTGAAGACCTTCAGTCAATAATTTTAAGAGGTTGAAGAGGCTATTATATTAGAATACAAACAGTAAGAAAAATCCCAGACTATACAATTCATGAAGTATCAATGATTTGGGTGACACTTTTCTTAAAAATACTCTTTAAAAAGGGACTCTTCAGAAAAAAAGAGAGTATACCGTTGAAAAGAGCATTTTCAGTTCCAAATGAGATTGTGCATTACGATTAATGGCAAGTGAAACAATCCTCAAGCACTTAGGATGGATTCAATTGCCAGAAGAACAAATGATAGAGTACGTCCAAGTAATGCCACGTTCACAGACTGCAGATCAACCCACGGCGACAAATAACACTAAGAGTCACATGTCATCAAATGACAATTCAGGTTGAGCAAACAGCTCTCTCTCTCTTGTCCAGTGAGTTGATTGCAACACTTAAACGACTCTTTTAAAAGCACTGCATAATCATATACCCCTCTCACTCCCCTTAGAAAAGCACAACAACCAAAACAACCAAACAATGAGAGAAGCAATAGTCATTCAATTACCAACAACAGAACCACAGCCTGAGAACGAACAAAACACTATTTAGGTTCAAAATGTGAACTAACTATATAGATAGGCACCATAAAGATAGACAACATAGCTTTAGATGTGCCATAACACATTAGCATACTGGCAACGTAGTTACATAAAGTATAGACTGGACTCGATGGTTGCTGCCAAACTCGTTTAAAATAATCGTGTAAAGAGTAATATATTTTCTTAAAAGAGTACCCTTTGGAGGCAAAGAATGCACCAAAGAACTGAAACTACAGTGTGCATATTTAGTAATTCTTCTTTTATGCGATATGTACCAAAATCTCTTGAGCTGACTCAAGAAGCTGTATTGTCTATATTGCAGAATTGGTAGAAAGAAGACGCTATATATTTCTTTTATCATAGTGATAGCATCGAGTATAGCTCTCTCGTGGGCCAACAGCTTCATCATGTATGTTTTACTGCGGTTTACAATCGGAGCTTCAAATGCTGGTATCTTTATGACAGGGTTTGTTATTGGTATGTTACTTAGAAATTAAAGACGCGCCAGCATCTTATATGCCAATAGATTTTCTCATACATATTGATACAATGAGTACTGGACTATTCCTTATATACTTTAAAGGGTCACATGTAGATTTTTCAAAATATTGATGATTTTCTGTCCCTTAAGATTATTTTCATCTTAACTTTTAATGCAACATAATTCGGAATTTCAACAGGTTCTGCACTGAATTATGTTGCATTTTATATGGGTCTTCACTGTTTCCAAAGTACCCGTTTAAGGGTTTCCCGTATACAAAAGGCTAACATGCCTGGTTGGTTGGTTTGTGTGTACGACATTTACAAGTGTGGGTTTTAAGCGTCATACGGTGTTAGTATTAAGATGATTTGGATAGAGAAAAACGAAACTGTATACTTGTTGAATGGACCAGCCCATTATATGTGAACTCTTAACGGACAACACACTTGCATGCAGCGGTGTCTAGTTGGGCTATATAGTTTTCTATTTCCAAGTACAGAAGGGTTTTGGTATGAATGCATTTGCATCTAAAAAAAAACCAGTAAGTATGACTAAGAAATGACACATTAACATATCCACCCATGACACTAAGACTATGAAGAAGCATTAAATTAAGGCTAGTAAAATTGCACACGAAAGTAAGAAACCAATTGAAATAAAGCTATCAGGTCCCTAGGTTATAAAAGTTTTTTTTCGTGCTCCATTCAACTCAGCAGAAAATTTATCTATGTCTAAGGTAGAACAGTCCTAATTACGCATTCATGAGGTACCGCCTTTACAGTAACCAAAGAGTCCTATAATACGAAATCATTACACACAATGAGATCAAACAATGCTCTGTCAACATCAGAATAATCACCTTAAAATGGTTAACAGCCACAGCCATGGTGGGTGTATTGGGGGTCGTGTGTGGATACATTATAAGAATCTATCATATGTGTGAGGGTAGGATAGAAAAATCCATCCCGATGAGCGCCGTTTGGCATCACGAGACTTGCCGAGTGATGACATACGTTGAACCCGATGGATGGATTTTTCTATCATACCCTCACACGAATAATGGATTCTTTTTCTTGCTCATCACTGTTTTTATTAATTCATTAATTTATTAATTTAATTAATGTATTTATTTATTTTGTAATAAGCTTCCAGAAGTCCCTGAATACGCTAAGATGCAATTTCACAAGATGACGTTACTTGACGTCCTGGGTAAGATAGCATGGGTAAGATAAGATTATTTTTTCTATCCTAGGGTAAAATCTCAGATATCCTTATCCGGTGTGCAAGAAATAATTCCCTGGCAAAACTTCCGCCTTATATTCTTCTGTTGTTAAACCACATGTCAGGTATGATACTGATGCTGCACTGAGTACCTAAACATATCTATTATTAATGTAATCGGGAAAGAAGCAATTTCACCATGGTTGCAAGAGGATGACATGATTTCATCTTTTAATATCAATTGCAGGCATGGAACTTGTTGGACCGTCGAAACGTATGTGGGCTGGAATTATCATTGACTACTTCTTTGCCATTGGTCTACTAGTTTTGGCAATGGTTGGATACTTCTTAAAAGATTGGAATCATATCGAAATGGTCATTGCTTTTCCAAATGTAGTTTATTTGACATACTGGTGGTAAGTGATATAGAGATTCTTTCATTACTGCCCATGTATTATTTAATTCATTATACAAGCTGGGAAAAAGGAGATTAAATGAGGCCTGTCGGGTCTTTTATCGCCTTTTTTTCGCAACGAGTTCAATGACTGAATTACACAGGAGCACGACTGTTAGATTTTATTTACCATATGACATTAACATTACTTTGAGATTGTGTTTATCCATAAGCTTTGAGTTTGGTAATTCGCATCTCAAGCTTATTATTAAAAATCGAATGAGACAATAATCGAAGATTAAGTCAACCTTTAAACACAAGAGTATTATATTTCAATTGACATGTACTAGTATATTACATCTTACAGGATTAAAATGAACGCTTAGATTATCCACATATACTTGGTTTAGATAATACAGTATTGGCGGGCCATTAAATAATTACATCTTCTCTTTTGATAACAAATTTACAATACAGTTTAAGCAAGCTTACAAGTTCCTAGAACATACTTACGTGAAATATTAATTTCTAGTAACTGAGCAAAAGTCTCAAAAATGACATCAATAGAATTTACATACAGAACAGAACTGTCCTGCCAGCCAGGACTGACAGTGACTTCGTGTTTGTTTACAAAGTTATCAGGGACTTATGATCGATAGAGCACTTGTGTATTAATCCTATCCACAGGATAGGATTAATACACAAGTGATCTATCGATTCGCGTCAGCTCAAGTAAATTGTACGCATTCTAGTTTTACTTAACAATTGAAAACAAAGAATTACGTCACTGTCACTCTTGGTTGGCACGACAGTAGAAACTCGTTTTCCTTTTTTTGTTCCAGGTTTATACCTGAATCCCCAAGATGGCTTTTATCTCAGGGCAGAATTGAAGAGGCTGAGAAGATATTGCACAAAGCTGCCAAAATTAATAAGGCGAAACTTCCAGAGAAAATATTTGATGAAGACTCCTTGGATGCAGGGCGGGCACAAGGTCAACTATGGAATTTGTTTGGATCTAGAACGCTGGCAATACGAACACTAGTGATATTCTTTAACTGGTGAGAGAAATAAAACAACAAAGTCAATGTTGGAAAAAATATTACTCAACAGATAAGCAAACAGAAAAGACTCGGATAAACAATGCATGGCATATATGCGCGGGTCCAGACAGTTTTGTCAGAGGGGTCCAACTTCGATGTATTTATCTAAGTTTTTTTTTAAGTTTTTTTTTGGGGGGGGAGGGGGGTGGGGGTGGGGGGGGTGGGGGCTGTTGTTGTTTGTATGTTAATTTGTGTTGTTGTTTTTCAGTTGATAAGGGGAGAGAGTATAAAAATACCACTGTAAGCGGGCCTTCATAGGCCTGCCAGCGAAACGCCATGGCGTTTCCCTGGCGTACCGATATGGCCAATATTGAATGCTGGCTTGGTAGTGGACTAGCTAGCCAGTAGCCACTAGCCTGATATCATATTACTTTCAATAAATGATAATTTCATTTTGAATTAAAAATATCTTTATTCTCCTTCTTTCTTCTATGATAGCAATATTTGTGACTAGGTGAAGATATCAGATGATGTAAAAGAGAATATGAGACCAGCTATATATGAGATCAAATAATACTGTATGAAACGTAAAGTAAAATTGACAAAAACATTAAGGTCTAGGAGCTAGACTAGCTTGGTAGCTTTGTAATTTTCAGGGGATCCGGACCAGTATTACTAAGAAATCCTATATTTTTGTGTTTTTAGGGACCCCCTACATCCCCCCTGGATCAGCGCATGGCACAATTAAGTTTTGCTGAGGTGTCACATCTTTCTTTGTTCAAATCTGTAAAGAATCAGTTAGTCTCGAAAAGACACTTGATAAGAGTTCAAATGATTTGTAAGGACAATTTGGACAAAACTTTGTAGACTTATATTTATCATTCACTTGTGAAGTGAGTAAAAAATGGAAGCGGACCTCTGAAACCAAGAGTAATCATATAAAGAACAGGTTAACAGTTATAATTGTTTAATTAATTTTAAGCTTGGGTTTTGTAAAACAGGTAAATATGTCATTTCTTACAGGGCAACAAGGGAACAAAAACACATACGATGTTCAGTCGGAAATTTAGTTTTACGACGATGTGCGAGCGAAGCCTTAAAACGTGATTTCAGAACGTATATCCGACGATATACCCTCACTGCAAATGAAAATTTTGAATATGGTTATCCCAATTCTAAGGTTTTTCTGCAGTTTTATCTCGAATTAGATCGTTGCAAGCCGCAATAAGCCGCAAGAAATGTGACGTAATTAATGACGTCAAGCAATTTCCAACAGTATATCGCAGGATAAACTGTGGCAAATTTTTATAGTCCAGGCGCTGATTTCTGTACAGGCCTTAGTTTTTGACTTGGCACAACTTACCTGCCAGAAAAGTTTTGGCTGCAGAAATGCCATCCTGGGGTCTTCTGCAATACTCCTAGGTACGTCGTACAGTTAAATTGTGGTAGCAGTTTTGCTGTAGGACGTCATCTTTGAACGTAGGGGAGACCGGGGCAAAATGATACATGGGGCAAAATGAAACAGCGCGATTTTTCAAACGATGATGCCATATATGACGTTTCTTACTCAAACTAAATGCGCATTTTGAAATCCGCCATATTATAAGAAAGGCTCAGCCAAAAAAGAGCAAAGTTAAGCTTTTTATATAAACAATTGACTTTTGAGGCACCCTGAGTAAATTTCGAAGGTATCAGTTATTTTATGATTGTGAAATATGTTGTAGATAAATATTTTAATTGTATCGTGTAAATTGAACTATATAGATACTGTTATGTCTCCAAATAATCAGAACTATTGTGGGGTGTCATGTTTTTGAATTGTTACGAGAATAGTAAACAAGAGGTCACTGGGGCAAAATGATACAGCGTGGTTGGGGCAAAATGATACAGTCTGAAATAATCTAATTTGACTCTGTTTTAAAGCATTTTCAAGATATTTTTATCGAAACTATCTATTCCTATCACAAGAAAATTAAATAATACTGCTATGTCAGAAAAGTACCATTTTATTTTTCAGAATGTTAAAAATGGGTGGTAAACTGTATCATTTTGCCCCGTGGCAAAACATAAAACATGAATGGTAACAAATTGACTCAGAAAATTTAGAAAACTGTTCGTGTTCAATCATATTTCCGTGGCGGCATATAGCATTATAAATTGTTTGATTGTGTTTATAGTTATTTCTGTGTTACGTCTTGAATATTTGAATCTAAGATGAGAAAAGTCTTACTGTTTCATTTTGCCCCGTGTACTGTATCGTTTTGCCCCATGCATGGGGCAAAATGATACAGCTGACCACACATTTTGAATGCTTGATTTCAAGCACTTATGTCACTTTATGCCTGTTTTTCTTTCTCTCAAGTTGTAGCTAATACTTGACAGTGTATTATACATTTAAAAGCAATAAGATATATCCAGTCATTAAAGCAGGAAATAAATATTTTAAAAAAGTGGATCATTTTGCCCCGGTCTCCCCTACCCTACGCTAAACGAGGCTAAGGTAAATTGAGAGGAAACACGCCTCACGTTCAACAATTGCTTCCTATTCAGCATATTTCCCTTAAAACTTATACATTACAGGTATGCAATGGCACACGACGGTAAAGCAATATAAAAAATTGTGTATATGGTATATTAGACGTGAATATGTCCAACGGAAGGGGTGATTTACCCCACCCCCTGAATATAATGTATCCAAATTCAAAAAGAAATGAAATCTTCCCCATTTCTTAATTTATCAAGTAAACTAGCATATTTATAATCATATTTAAACATATTCTTATAGTATGTTTGTCATGTTTTACATTTGTTACAAATCAAAGAAAGAACATACCACATGAAATGGCAATTCAGGAATGCTTGTACATTACACAATTTTCAGTGTACACTCTCTGCTGCAATATATTGTATCTGTGACTTATATTAAAAAAAATTATATGGATATGACGACGGACTTAAATTCATTAAATGAAATGCAGCAAACAGCCAGTATGCGTTTAACCATTATACAACATAATATAACAGTTATATACCTTACGTACTTTCAAATGTATTACTATTTATTGCTGTAATATCATTAGATTATGGGCTACCAAACGACCTCCACGAAATTAGGTTTGTAGACTGTAAAAATCTAAAACCAAATTATATTAGCCACATAATGAAGTGCATTAGCTTTTCAACGGATACGGCGTTAACCTGCAATAGCCAAATTCACTACGTTACCCTAAAATAATAGGAATTCCTATAGTGTTAATATCCAGTTATTTCTTATTCTTACGTATCAATATTATCTTTTATTTGAAAGAAAATTACTAGCAATATGATTTTAAACTAATTTTGGCACCTGTTATTACAGTTATATATGTTACTTTCTGCTGAATACAATATTTAATGAAATGACGACACTATATCACAAATTGTGTAAGCCACCAAGATACATAACATGCAATTATAGCTTGTCAGCTATTGACTACATAAACTATATTGATAGCTATGATTTGGGGAAAGAACTTATTTTCCTAAATTTACCTTTTTTATTTACAAAATTGGTTGAATTCGAGATATGAAACGTTAAAGCATACGTTAATCCTTGCCATAGCAAAACGACGGTTTTAATCATTACGGTTTCTGTCCCACATATGGCAAACGCCATGCCTATTCATATGGTTTAACCCCCTTCTATATCCAATCATTATCCAGTTCGATGAAGAAACAATACAACTGATGTGAGTAACATACACAACAAAAGTATTTAACCCATATTAGACTAGCATTTTTTGTGGGACAGAGACAAATAGTACAGGCCAAGATCAGACTCCACAGACGGCAATGTCTGATCAGGTTCTCTACAGTTTGCTTACAAGATGTTCTATTAAAATTTGAATAAGAATGAAAAACAACACCCAACAACCCTAAAAACGAAAATGGACTTGTTCATTTGATAAAAGAGGGGAGTTTCAGTCGACTTAAAAGGGTTAAGGAGATGGTGACATTCATCATACGCATTGTCTGGTTCTGCAATGATATAGAGCATTGAGACATGATATTTTTTCCAAGGTTCTTTATGGTTATACATTTTAGAGGTCAAGGTTTATCACTTAGAACAACTCTCTCGCACTGTAAAGATTATATTGTAGCTGTTGCAAAATGAATGGATTCAAATAAATTATTGGAAATTTTGTTTTCCATTATTTCTATCAAATAGGCTTAGTCTAAACGTGGAATTTGTTCATAAAAAATCAATACGATATTCATAGTCAAATGAACATATAATCATTGATGCAAGAATGGCATCCCATTAATCTTTTGTATGTTCCTAATCCAACTAAATTGATGATAAATAGTAACATACATAAACTATCAAATTAGTAAGCACATTTGATTTTAGTTCAGCAATAAAGGCTCATGCGAGCCTGTAAAAATATGTCATTAGACACATCAGAGCATTTGCTGCTTGTATATGTAGATGAAGACAAACGCTAGCCCCACTGCATCAGCATGGGGTATTAAACGGTGCATTTGCCCATGTGAGGTAGGTACCAAAATCACATATGATGGTTCAACTCTTCAATTCAGCATGTATAAATTACATAAGAGAGGTTAGCAATTGTTTTTTGATTTTATGGCAACGAAATTCACACTTGTGCTACTGTCAAAGATCATATCGGAGATAAGGTATTCAAAATCTTGTATATTATATCACATGACATATACAACAATAATGGCACTGCTTTATCAACCTCTAAGAGTTATACTTACCTTTGAAAGTAAAAGAAGTATGATTTCTTTTGGAAGGAAGCATTGCAAATATGACATGCATATCGTGGGGTCAACGTAACACTGTCAAAACAATACAATAAATAATAAGGAGAATCGACAGTGTTGCTTTGACCCCATGATATATACTTCCATGCATCCTTTCTAGGCATTGCATTTAAGTATTTCGTTGATGTCAAAGACTACTGCACAAAGTGTTTGTGAGAACAATTGACTCTTTGTATGTCTCTATAAATCACTACCCTCAACATATTTGTGCTTTTATATAATTTCCTATTTACGTGTAATACATTTTTGTCTAAAGAAGTAAGGCATTTTTTAAGAAAAAAAACTGTATTGATTTTAATTGTATATCACTTATTCATTCTTATGTTTATATACATAAAGCGCTTTGCTATCAAGAATTATATTTCCAAGACTCCAGTAATTATTTGGCCATGCCACATTCTGCATAGTGAAAATTATCATCGGTTATTTAGCATTGATTGCTAAAATTGAGTAAGATCTCATGACTGCATGTTTTAAACGTTTTATTTTTCCATCCAATATCTTAAAGAACATTTTAAAGTATATTTTACATTACCTGAGTGTCACAACGTCTTATTCAGCCTGACATAACTCTTGCCTGATAATGTCATATGTGTTAAGATAGTTTCTTAAGCAGCAATTAACATGTGTTCCTTGGATATGATCATATCACATGAGATCGTTGTCATCCATTATAACTTATTTTACCCATTTTCAGGGAAATGTTTCTTCAATAAAAACATCTCCTTATAAAGTGATATTAGTTAAGCGAATGATCAAAGGTACTAACAGTTTCATTAAATAAACTATAAAAAGGTATGCTGAAAATAAACTAAAATCTATTTAAACGCTGAAACAAGTAATATGTCATCATCTGCATGTGCATTTAAATGTCAGTATGTAATCAGTGATTTTGATAAATTATCTTTAAAAATAACTGATTACAGACACGTATAATGCATAGCCTCTATTGTATTATATAAAAAATTATCCTTACATCTCTTCGGTAATTGATTTTGTCTGGAATGTAAGCAAAAAAAAATAGTATAATTTTATTACCATCTCTCTAAACATTAAGTGATTTGTATTTTTTCTATGGGAAATTAACCTAGGTATTATACAAGGAGCTTTCATATATTATGCTGCTGACTTTGTTTGCATAATGTGTACAATAGTAAGCTGGGTACATAAAATATTTTCAAATAACTGATGAGACTTCATTCAATACAACTTAGTTGTGTTTTCTCCTGCGATAAATATTACAAAATTCTACATACTTAATATTTTAGCCTTTCAGGGCCCAATCGTATACTGTCTTTGATACAATTTATGACAAACATAGAACCTTATAATATTTGATATGGTTATATATGTTACTTTGATTAATTTGACAGAAATGGAATGTATTCTACTACTACTAAAGAGCTGACTTTTTCTTCCTTTATGTGTTTTAGAATCTTTAATTTTGGACAAATCAAAATGATATTTCGTGGAGATGAAAACTTAAAAAAGATTCTTTATTACAAATGTAAATGTTTATAGATATAGTAACTTAATAAAAACTGATAAATATTTTAGAACAAACTGCTGTCTTGTTATAAACTTGCAACAAACCAGGTTTGAAATTACATAAAATACCATATGACATACAATATAAGGTATTTAGCAATATATATAGGAAGTCTTAAAGTTTGTAATGTACGTTACATATTGTCATACAAGCATTAAAATATGGAACTTTACATCAGAAACGCAATTAAAGAGACATAGTCTGCAACTATGAACATTTTTCGAAAAAATCTATTTTCTTTTTAAATCATTTGTAAAAGTAGAATTAAGTTATGTTTTCACAATAAATCTGTTCACCATAGCTTAAACTGCATGGAAAAGTGAATTATCTTATAAAAGCAGGTGTTGTTCCTCTTGTTGGTAATTATTTGCGTCCCTCCAATAATTAAAGACAGTTAATATTTAGCATAAATGCTGTTGTTTTGATACTGATAATTTGTTAAGATTTACGAAATTGGTCAAATATATACCTGAATTTTTGTTTTTTGTTGTGTTCTTGAAAAATAGAAACATTATTTCTAAAATTTAAAGATCAAAAGTTACAGACTATGCAGCTTTAAGTATAGCTTTTTACTATCGTGTATCGATAGAATGCTCAATTATGGTTTAAAAAGGCAGCAGATGGTATTGCATGCCAACTTGCAAAGTGAAATGGTTCTAACAATATTCACCAATTTTTGGGGGTAATCATATTCAACAGCTTATAATTCTTAAAGTAATTATGATAGAAACAATATGTTTGCAGTTTTGAAACAGTCAGGTAATTATCTTTTCTAAACATGGTATGTAAAACGTATATACTCATTACAGAACTTATAAAATTAAACTTTGACCAAAACTAATTGATTTTATAAGGTGTAATTGAAGATATAACGTAAATGACAGTTATAACATAAAAGTTGTGCTTCTGGATACAAACAATTTATTTTCATATTTGTTTAGGTCATTATCGAGGTTTTGGCAGTAAATAACGACCCTATGCACCATCTGGATACAACCTGGATACCATTTCTTATTCAAATGTCGCCATTTTGTTTTTTACAGTAAAAATGGGGTAGGTGTACAAAACGACTCATCCTGGAAAACTGCTACCACAATTTGACTGTACGACGTGCCTAGAAATGTTGTAGAAGGGTAGTTCTAACTATTTCTGAAGTCAAACCTTTTCTGGCTGGACAATTGTGTCTAGTCAATTTTCAAAAATCTAGCTCCTTGACTATTAACGTTATTCAATCAGACGTCGCGTTACAAAAGCAAGTGCATTAGAATGAGTTGTAAACAATGCGTTTGATATATCTTCAGGATGGTGGTCAGTATGGTATACTATGGTTTGTCATTAAACACAGGGAATCTTGGAGGTAGTTTCTACCTTAACTTCACGATATCAGGACTGGTAGAGTTCCCTGCCTACACCCTATGTCTTCTGCTATTAGACAGAATAGGCCGGAAGTGGCTTCATTGTATTGTCATGGTAGTCGGAGGGCTGGCTTGCATTTCAACGGTGTTTACAACAATATTTGGTGGCGACGGTAACTTATATATAACTTATACGTTTTCTATCCTAAGTGTAGAACTCTGAAAATAAGACACCTTTTGTTAAAAGCCACTGAGTTTGACTTGATAAGAAAAACATGTCAGCATGACCAGAAAATGCCACTATCACAGATTACAGATCAAAAAGCAAGTGAGTATGATCAGGAAATACCACAACCACACACATCAGGCCATTCATAGAGTTACCAGAAATCGGACAAACAAACAAAAAACACATACTTAAAAGCAAAAATTTATTTCTACCTCTAGTTTACGTGTATACAGCGAGGTTATTGCAAAACTAAAAGAAACATACGACTTTATCACCAAACATGGCTGGACTAAATTGAAAACCCCATACTTAAGCAGTGTCACCAAACCACGTGGTGTGTGACGTAAATTTTTGGTACCACCGGCAGCTAAATCATCAACAAGAAGCATCGCCTCGGAACTTCAATCAATCGTAAGTATTTTATTTTCCAGCCGATTTCAACGACATATAGCCTATTCTAAGGGGAAAAGTGAGTTCTTTACAACGGTGTTAATGGATTTGTCACCAGATTAATAATTTAGGCCTGAAAACGAGGCAAATGTCCAGAAAATGTGAAAAACACCGTGCAACCACGGCAAGCCAGTCCCAAATATTTGCCTCGTTTTCAGGCCTAAAGTATTAATCTGGTGACAAATCCATTAACACCGTTGTAAAGAACTCACTTTTCCCCTTAGAATAGGCTATATGTCGTTGAAATCGGCTGGAAAATAAAATACTTACGATTGATTGAAGTTCCGAGGCGATGCTTCTTGTTGATGATTTAGCTGCCGGTGGTACCAAAAATTTACGTCACACACCACGTGGTTTGGTGACACTGTTAAGGAAACAAAAACAAACGATGTGCAAGACACACAAGATTCAACACGTAGTGGGGATCGGGCTTTGAGATACATGTATTATACTTGACAATTCGTCGCTTTAGGTTTAGCTGTTGATATAGCACATAAACACGGATGAAAGCCATACAATAAAAACTAATAATCGAATTTACTGAACAACTGCAAACACAAGTAAATGACAAGGAAGTGTGATATGCACCATTTTCAAGCTGATATAGAGTAAAACTGCCAGTTTAAAAGACTTTGGTACGTAAGCCACATGCCTAAAATTATTTTAAAACCATGCTTGCGCAATTATGTAGTGGGGGTCTAAATACCTTTATTTTAAAATGGTAATTCATCTATGTACGTCTCTAATCTGTATTTGTGAGCAGTCTGAAAGCTCTTGTTTTCAATGTAAGTACTGTTTTAGCGATGTTGCCAGTAAAATTAAGTAATAAGAAACTATTTCAGATTTGCAAGCTTTAACTGTGACCCTCGCTATGATTGGGAAACTGGGTGCTGCAGCAGCCTTCGCTGTGATCTATGTGTTTTCTGCCGAACTTTATCCAACTGTAGTGCGGAATGCTGGGATGGGTGCTAGTTCATGTTGTGCTCGTATTGGAGGGATGGTCGCACCTTATATTGCAGATATTGTGAGTTTAGGATTTTGATGACACACGACATCTTGAAACCTGCTTAATGTCATTTTCAAACAACAAATGCACAGATCAGCCACAGATCTTGCTGTGCTCGTATTGGAGGGATGGTCGCACCTTATATTGCAGATATTGTGAGTTTAGTTTTTAATGACCCGCGCCATGAAGAAACCTGGTTAATGTCATTTTCAAACAACAAATGCACAGATCAGCCTGCGCATCTGCGCAGTCTGATCAGTACCCTTTTGTTTGCTGCCTAAAAAGCAGGGTACCTACTGATGCTAAAACCAGTAATTTAAATGTTGCTGCTTGGTTCTGTAGCCGGGAGGCTGGTTTGAATCTTACCTGGTAGTACATCCCCAAGACATGTTTTCGCCTGGTGAGGCTCAAATGTATTAAAAGCAAGTGAGCATTGCCAGTTTGTTTGATTTGATTCTTCATCTTTAAGTTATTTAGGGACGGTTCTTCCTGGGTTGAACCAGTACTAAGCTAGGATTAATGTGTCTTGCTCAAGGACACAACGCAGTGACGCCAGTGAGACTCAAACCCGCGGCCCCTAGGTCTCGAGTCAAGCAATCTACCACTGAGCCATTGCCCTCTCTGAGCATTGCCAGTAAATGCCATCATCACAGACCAGCATCACATCATCTAGCTTCCTTCTTATAGGTAATAGGTAAACAGTGCAGACCCAGACCAGACTCTGATCAGCGTATCCAGTTGGCTTACAGAATTCTTCATTTACATGTAAATTTAAATAAAATGAAAAGTATCACAAGTAACCCTAAAACTGGGAATGGACTCGCCCAAGCGTTAAAGCTTGGCAAGTCTATTCAGCTTAATAAGGTTAAATGGGACTTTATTCCAACAATTTAGTTTTGGTGTATGTTTTACAAAACTATAATTATGTGCCAGCTTTTGGTTGTTAAAAGGCGTCTCTAAGTTCTTTCTCGGGCAATGAGAGCCGTGGTGTAGGGGATAAACCTATGTCTTGTAAACCAGGGGTCAAAGGTTCGATCCTGACTTCTCCCAGTCTGTCGAATGAGATTTAAGCTGTGGCCCTGTCTTCTGGGACGTTTTAAAACCAGAACCACTGCCGGTTGAGCCATCCGGTGGTCCTTGACATTAAAACCACAAAACCATAAACCCACCCGGCCAGTACTGGTACAACCAAAGAACACGGTCACAAACAAACATTAACTTGCACATTAAGTATATCCGGTGTTCAGATGAGACTTTAAGCGGTGGCTCCGTCTTCCGAGACGCTTTAAAACCGGTGCTCCTGGATATTAAGGTCACTGCCCATAGCAATAACCGTAACTCTAAATAATCAAGGGAGGTAATACTTGGTAGCGTTCGATTATGACAAAGTGTGATTTTACGCAACTATGATATGTTTTCTACAGACAGTAATGCCCGTTACACTGCACGTTGTAATCTGAAAGTGATTGATATCATATTCAAAATGCAAACAAAATCTTAAGTATAATGAACAACAAAAGTTGTCATTCGTCATTACGGATACTAAACGTTGGACGCTCAGCTCTGTGAGAAGAACAAATTCAGTCAGTGTAATGGAACACGCATTTTACCAGGGAAATGTCAGTCGACTGTTCGCGGTTTTTTGACAGCCCACAACAACAATAATGATATAACTACTTGTAAATAGATCTATATATGATTTTCTGGTTTTATTTTACCTGCATTAAAATTTCATTAAGACAGACTATCTCGTCACGTTCTCTAGCGTCTATTTTGAACCTGACGTGCGCTTATGACGTCAATTGCTCTTATGACGTCATTATGCGTAAATGACAAGTTTTGAACTTGACGTTAACGTTGAGAGTCCCTCGCTTTAGTTTGCGTCCTAAACAATTTGCCTTATGTCAAATGTGTTCCAATACTTAGCAACAAGGGCTATCTTGGGCTAAGGCTGACCCAAGTAAAGTCGTGAGTCTAAATTACAGTAGGCCTACTCTAAATTTACTAAAGGTACGCAAAGAATTCTGCCATCGGGGTCTACAAACAACAAAGACGCAGACCAGCTTGCGCATCCGCGCAGTCTGATCAGCGTCTTTGCTATTCACAAATTGAACAGAATCGTATTTAAACTTGCCCCAGGCGAGATTTCACTATTCTATCTAGTATCTGTGGCTGAGAAGGCTGGTTTTTGTATGATTTTATTGGAAGCCCTAAAGACAGGTTTTTTCGCATCGATGCTCATTTATATTCATGTAAATGCGGACCCAGTCCACAAACCTGGTTCATGTGATATTCACATAGAAAATGTCTAGCCCCTCTAGACTACTCGTGTCCAATTCTGCCCATGACCAACGCCGACGGGATGCGTACAAAAAATAATACCCCCTCCGCGCCACTGAATACCCACTTCAGTAGCGGGAAGTGTGTGGCCATAAAAATTTTTTTCATATAAATGCGGGTCCAACTAAAGCATAGGTAAGTTATAGGTACTCAATGAGACGGTTCTTTTGAGCACCCAAAGCAAATATAAAAATGATGAGCAATAACATATTTACAATTTTACGCTAAAGTTTTACTAATCTCCAAGTTTACTCTATATTTCAACCGAAAGATGTCCGTCAAGGGATAAATTGATCTAATAGGAATAAACCCCCTCTGGTCAAGTGTTAAGGTCTCGCATTGCTTCGCGATCGGGCATTAGTATGGCGTCCGAGGCCGCAACAAAGATTTAAAAACATATCAAATTCTTGGATGAGTACATGTAATATATGCTTCGATCAATTAAAGCGATGCATATTAAAATAGCACATTTTTGACCTAAATTAGACATGCAGAGTTACCCCGTGACCTTGAAAAACGGTAAATGTCCCAAAAACATTACATCTCTATCCTAATGATGTATCTATGCAAATTTTGTCAAAATATATCGACTAGGTGTTCAGACAAAATGCAGATAAGCTTCTTTTTACCGTGGGTGGGGTATTTTGGTATCGTTTTTGGTATTGAAAAGTTTTCTCATATATGCATATAAATGTTCCAAGTATTTGGAGTACATATAGTTTCATTTGGAAGTTCACAGTGAGGTATTTCAATCAATAGTGTTTGGTTCGTAAGGTTTTAACATGCTTAGAAATAAGAAAAGCCTGCTTAGTTCATTATTTTGCAGTTTAGGGGGTAGGGATAATTATTTGGTAATATCTCACCAATTAGACGGTGATTTTTTTTTAAATTCTGCCATAATGCATCTTATATAATGATCACTTTCCTAAATAAAAATTAGAAAAAAAATATTCTTTTAAAGTATGTTTAAATATTGAATTATCAGTCAGTAATTGCTGAAAATGAATGCATAAATATCGGTGAATGCTGGTTTGAAAGAGTGATATGAAGAAAAATACTTGTATAGCTGCAAAATAATGGTTTGAGAAAAAGTTCTTAGTTATTAATGGTCTCTCATGCTTGTTCGAAATAACGATTTTCAAATATAAAATTGAGTTACAGAATATTTTACTTGTCTTAATGAGTTTCAAAAAAACTGCGTGAAAAAGCCAATATAGGCCATTTATGAAGGGCTTAACATTTGAACTGGATGGTAATTTTTTCTTATTTTGCGCTATTTTTCTTATAATATGATGTACTACAGAATATCAAAAAATAAAAAAAATTCTATTTTTTGAAAAAAAAATCGCCCAGGTGTGGGCAGAGACCTTTAAAAACCACAAAACCATAAACCCACCCGGTCAGTACTGTTTATAGCCAAGGAACACGGCCATCAACAAAAATTATTTAAAAGATAATGTGTTAAAATATCATTACCCAACTAAGGTCGTCCTAAACATTAAGGAGGAAAAATTTTGCTAATTTGGGCCATGGCCAATGTATATTTCAGAACAAAGTAGTGAGTGGTAACTTTGGCAAAGCATTACCTTTGGTAATATTTGGTGCTGCGTCAGTGGCGGCTGGTGTTCTAGCATTGCTACTACCTGAGACACTGCACAAGGAGCTACCTGAGTCCATCGAAGATGGAGAAAAGTTTGGAAAGTAAGTTTTCTCTTTTAACTTATTCTCCCCCACTAGTCGTGAGCAGTCAGTGGTGGCTGGTGTTCTAGCATTACTACCACCTGAGACACTGCACAGGGAACTGCCTGAGTCCATCGAAGATGGAGAAAAGTTTGGAAAGTAAGTTTTCTCATTTAACTTATTTTCCCTCACTAGTGGTAAGTTTGAAAAGTAAGTTTTCTCTTTCTACTTATTTTCCCTCACTAGTGGCGAGTAGTCAGTTGTGGCTGGTTTTCTAGCATTGCTACTATCTGAGACATTGCACAAGGAGCTACCTGAGTCAATTGAAGATGGAGAAAAGTTTGGAAAGTAAGTTTTCTCTTTTAACTTATTTTCCCTCACTAGTGGTACTGCGTTTTCACTTTTAACTTACTTTCTCTCACTACTCGTGAGTAGTCAGTGACGGCTGGTGTTCTAGCATTACTACCACCTGAGACATTCCATAAGGTACTACCTGAGTCCATCAACGATGAAGAAAAGTTTGGAAAGTAAGTTCCACTTTTAACTTATTTTCCCTCACTAGTGGTGCTGCATCAGTGGTGGCTGGTGTTCTAGCATTACTACCACCTGAGACATTGCACAAGGAACTACCTCAGTCCATCGAAGATGGAGAAAAGTTTGGAAAGTAAGTTCTCACTTTTAACTTATTTTCCCTCACTAGTCGTGAGTAGTCAGTGGTGGCTGGTGTTCTAGCATTACTACCACCTGAGACATTGCACAAGGAACTACCTCAGTCCATCGAAGATGGAGAAAAGTTTGGAAAGTAAGATCTCACTTTTAACTTATTTTCCCTCACTAGTCGTGAGTAGTCAGTGGCGGCTGGTGTTCTAGCAGTACTACCACCTGAGACATTGCACAAGGAACTACCTGAATCCATCAAAGATGGAGAAAAGTTTGGAAAGTAAGTTTCACTTTTAACTTGTTTTCCCTCACTAGTGGTGCTGCATCAGTGGCGGCTGGTGTTCTAGCATTAATACCACCTGAGACATTGCACAAGGAACTACCTCAGTCCATCTAAGATGGAGAAAAGTTTGTAAAGTAAGTTCTCACTTTTAACTTATTTTCCATCACTAGAGGCGAGTAGTCAGTGGCGACTGGTGTTCTAGCATTGGTACTTCCCGAGACACTGCACAGGGAACTACCTCAGTCCATCGAAGATGGATAAAAATATGGAAAGTAAGTATTAACTTTTAACTTATTTTCCCTCACTTGTTGTGAGTAGTCAGTGGCAGCTGGTGTTCTAGCGTTACTACTACCTGAGACATTGCACAAGGAACTACCTCAGTCCATCGAAGATGGAGAAAAGTTTGGAAAGTAAGTTCTCACTTTTAACTTATTTTCCATCACTAGTGGTGCTGCATCAGTGGCGGCTGGTGTTCTAGCATTACTACCACCTGAGACATTGCACAAGGAGCTACCTGAGTCAATCGAAGATGGAGAAAAGTTTGGAAAGTAAGTTTTCTCTTTTAACTTGTTTTCCCATACTTGTGGTGAGTATTTAGTGAAGGCTGGTGTTCTAGCATTGCTACTACCTGAGACATTGCACAAGGAACTACCTCAGTCCATCGAAGATGGAGAAAAGTTTGGAAAGTAAGTTTTCACTTTTAACTTACTTTCTCTTACTACTCGTAAGTAGTCAGTGGTGGCTGGTGTTCTAGCATTACTACCACCTGAGACATTGCACAAGGAACTACCTGAGTCCATCAAAGATGAAGAAAAGTTTGGAAAGTAAGTTTCACTTTTAACTAATTTTCCCTAACTAGTGGTGCTGTATCAGGGACGGCTGGTGTTCTTGCATTACATCCACCTGAGACATTGCACAAGGAACTACCTCAGTCCATCGAAGATGGAGAAAAAATTGGAAAGTAAGTTCTCACTTTTAGCTTATTTTCCCTGACTAGTGGTGAGTAGTCAGTGATGGCTGGTGTTCTAGCATTACTACTACCTGAGACATTGCACAGGGAACTACCTCAGTCCATCGAAGATGGATAAAAATATGGAAAGTAAGTATTAACTTTTAACTTATTTTCCCTCACTTGTTGTGAGTAGTCAGTGGCAGCTGGTGTTCTAGCGTTACTACTACCTGAGACATTGCACAAGGAACTACCTCAGTCCATCGAAGATGGAGAAAAGTTTGGAAAGTAAGTTCTCACTTTTAACTTATTTTCCATCACTAGTGGTGCTGCATCAGTGGCGGCTGGTGTTCTAGCATTACTACCACCTGAGACATTGCACAAGGAGCTACCTGAGTCAATCGAAGATGGAGAAAAGTTTGGAAAGTAAGTTTTCTCTTTTAACTTGTTTTCCCATACTTGTGGTGAGTATTTAGTGAAGGCTGGTGTTCTAGCATTGCTACTACCTGAGACATTGCACAAGGAACTACCTCAGTCCATCGAAGATGGAGAAAAGTTTGGAAAGTAAGTTTTCACTTTTAACTTACTTTCTCTTACTACTCGTAAGTAGTCAGTGGTGGCTGGTGTTCTAGCATTACTACCACCTGAGACATTGCACAAGGAACTACCTGAGTCCATCAAAGATGAAGAAAAGTTTGGAAAGTAAGTTTCACTTTTAACTAATTTTCCCTAACTAGTGGTGCTGTATCAGGGACGGCTGGTGTTCTTGCATTACATCCACCTGAGACATTGCACAAGGAACTACCTCAGTCCATCGAAGATGGAGAAAAAATTGGAAAGTAAGTTCTCACTTTTAGCTTATTTTCCCTGACTAGTGGTGAGTAGTCAGTGATGGCTGGTGTTCTAGCATTACTACTACCTGAGACATTGCACAGGGAACTACCTGAGTCCATCGAAGATGGAGAAAAGTTTGGAAAGTAAGTTTTCATTTTTAACTTATTTTCCATCACTAGTGGCGAGTAGTCAGTGGCGACTGGTGTTCAAGCATTGGTACGTCCTGAGACACTGCACAGGGAACTGAGTCCATCGAAGATGGAGAAAAGTTTTGAAAATAAGTATTCACTTTTTACTTATTTTCCCTGACTAGTGGTGAGTAGCTAGTGGCGGCGGGTGTTCTAGCAATACTACTACCTGAGACATTGCACAAGGAACTTCCTGAGTCCATTGAAGATGGGGAAAAGTTTGGAAAGTAAGTATTAACTTTTAACTTATTTTCCCTCACTAGTTGTGAGTAGTCAGTGGCAGCTGGTGTTTTAGCATTACTACTACCTGAAACATTGCACAAGGAACTACCTCAGTCCATGGAAGATGGAAAAAAGTTTGGAAAGTAAGTATTCACTTTTAACGGACACGTTTCTGCAAGCAGCCAATCATTGCGTTTTATTTTGAGTTTGAGACTGTACTCAAGTTTTATGACCTCAAAGCCTGATCTGTATTCAATTGGTAATCCAGATAGAAAGTTTTTGAAAATTTCAATTTGACAACAAAAATCAGCAGACGACAAAATGAAAACAAAAAGAATACCTGCATGCAAAGCTTTATTCCTCTCTTAAATCATTAAACATGTGAAACCTGTGAAATGTACTTTTTGTGATACCGATATATTCTTTTATCCTTACACTGCATGAATTTATGTATCGATCAAAGTTCAATCAATATTGACTTAAGGTCAACAGTATTTTTCTTAGGTCAGCTGCGTTTAGCTGAGGTCAACATGTATGACATAGACACAAATTTCTGTAAAATTGAAGATAAATAATAGTACTAAATCGTTGATGAATAATAAAAAGTGACATTTAACAAGTTAATTCGTATTCATCCAATAACCAGTCTGAGATCATCCAGATCAGATGCATTTGTCCAACAACTTAATAAAATAGCTTACTGAAATCTCGTTAATGTTCAGTAAAGCCTTAGATGAAATGTTTGAATGTCTGCACTGTTTGCGTTAGACTGCTATTTTCTTCATGGGCAGAAGTATGATATGTTTAGGGATACATATTTTGTTTTATATGTAAAGTATATACAATGGGCCATTCCGACTTATTGTATCAATTTTATAGAAAATTCCACCCGTCTTAAGAGGGATAACAATGTCAGTTTTCTTTTTTCAGGTCCAAGTCAGCGAAGAAATCAGAAGAAATTTACATCAATGAAGCCTACACTAAAGACAATAGTCAGATTACAAATGGTTCTTTAAACCAAGAGACAGAAAAGAAGGAATTGGGCAACGATAAGCTATGAACTTGATACCAAAAACTTTACAAGGCAATCACGCCTTTAGTTGGCTGCTTTTACATACATTTATGTTCTAAGATATCTTTCCTTTTTGCCAAAAATATTGATCTTGATAAGATTGCTTCAAGGAATCATATCGTAGGCTTCGATGAGCAAATCTAGTTTGAGGTTCATTTGAATGTATTAAGCAGATGAGAAAAAAAGACACCTCAAGGACAAAAATGTGACAGAATATGTCAATTTGCAGCAAATACGTTGTGTTCTAAACAACATTTTGCAAAGATATTTTTTTTCATTTTTATCACTGTTTTCTTTTGTCAAAATTTAACTAACGTGTTTAAAAGGTGATATCTATCCTACAAATGAACTCTACGTAAAGGGGACAGAAATAATGTACAATGTACGTGACATTTGTGGAAATTAATCTGAGTAGGGATCAAATGAGCTGTGATTGACTTAAGAAATAGATCAGCTCCAGCAGTGAATTGTTGAGTAATAATTCACTGTTTGGAGGTCAGTTGTAAAGAAGATCAAATCACGAGCGCGCAGCGCGAGTGATTTATCCTCGTACAACTGACCGACAAACAGTGAACTATTACTCAACAATTCACGCACTTGGGCTGATCTATTTCGATTCTAACACACAATAAACGACGAAAACACATTCGAAGTCTTCAGCTTCTTCCAACTTTCCGCCATTGCACTGAAGAACTCCCGCCAATAATTAGACTACGTCGCATACGTTTACATGAAATTGTAACGTCTTTCAAGCGTAAAAACGACGTTACACCGTCTAACGCCACGAATGACGTCATTTTCCAGTGACGTCAGCTATCACACACTTTAGCAGTGAATTATTGTCCGATATATCACAGTTTGTTACCGTCGGCTCTATAGGCGAGGTGTGTTAGAATTAATATTGATAATATTTTGGACAATCTATTTATCGGAATAGACTCAAAAGTCTATCGATGAATTGTTTTCCAATGGGTAATATTTTTGCTCTCTTCGTTGCAAAAATGTAAGTGAGCACGATCAGGAAATACCACATCATACACTGCAGGCCAGAGGAAAGTCACTGAATAATAACAGTAAAAAGAAGCTAGGAAGCCAATTAAAATAGAGCTATCAGCTCTCTCTCTCTCTTCTCCATAAAAATGATTGCAAAACTCGAAAGGAACTTAGTACTGCATAAAAAAGGACCAAACACAGAACTCTAACAAACAATGGGAGTAACAATTAACACAGAGCCCCATAACCATCAATCGTAGGTACAATAAACAATGAATTAAAATAAACAGAACTGCCATCTTAGAACAAACAGCTGTCTACCTACCATCATTTGCATTCATTGCCCAGCATTCTGTTTTTGTTAAAACATAAAAATGCTTATAAGCATGAGGGCTTCTTGATTTTTGCAGTGTATCATCACAGAGAATCATACTAATGAAATAGCACATTATGATGAAACAAATTCAGAACTAAAAATGCCTCAAGTTGGGTCGCTGCATGCCCAGAAAAGATCAAGATTCAGGCACCAACAAATCGATGAAAGTTTTACGTACTCCATTATTGAGTCTGAGGCTTGACTCACTGTGATGCAAATAAAATGAAAACCGTAGCTATAAACTGTGATTGGGTTTACAACTAGCCATACAGACTGTCACACAATATCAATGTTAATCAATATTTTCATTACATTTGGTTGTCTTTTTGAACTGGTCAATACAATATGGCTTTCCAACAGTTCTGCAAAATTTATACACTAAATCGCGGTATATTAATGGCTCTGATATGCCCTGTTGCAGAAGAGTTTTTAACCATTATTATTTAGCATTCAACTCTAAGAAGTGCTTAGTTTTACGAATTTTATTATTTCAATAACCATTTTTAACAACTTAGCAGTCAAATATTGGTTGCCGTAGTTGAAATCACTAACATTGGAACATACCATCGCAGACTAAATAAGCTGTGAAATATATATAACATTGGAAAGAGACGAGAAGCATTTAAATCAAGAAAAATCAGAAATAGCTATTTCAACATTAAAATCATCCAAATTCTTATATATTTTAGATGAAACAATAATATTTGTTACAGAAAATTCAAAATTCAAAATGGGGTTTCGGTATCAAAGGAATTTGCCTTATTTAGCTGGAGTTCAGGGGAATATACCTCACATACCATTTGTTTGATATAAGGATTATCAATTTTGAACAATTTATCTAGATATATTTAGGTAGAGTTAACTGCTTTAATTACATCAGCTAAAGTTTTCTCAGAAAGAGACAACACCAGGTCTCTATCATAACAAACAATACAAATTCTGCAACAACAGTAGCTTAACAATAGTACCCATTTGAATACCTCCATTTTGTCTATACAACTTATAAATATATTGTCCAAAATAATATAAACATTTCCATTGCGAATCTTTAAACGAACCCTTACATCTGAGATGGCGTTCAAACCTTCATAAAAGGATCCACTTTAATCACACCCACATACGTGCAATTTCGATAACCAACGTAATCAAATAACGTTGTTTGTTTATTGAAGTTTGTGTGACGTTGAACATACATCGCCATGACAGTTACGTGCTAAATTTGAAAAACTTCGTTTTGTTTGATTTAATTCAAATGTCTAAAAAACCAGGCAAGTTAGGTGAAAATTTAATCTTGATACTTGACTGATAATATAAAATGTAAATATAAGTCATAAATTAAAGTTTTGGTCTGTCTCCATGAATGGAGAAAATTTGAATTTATTTCTTAAATGGAGAGCATCATACATTTTCTGATATGAACACACATACTATATTCTATCTTATTCCGAAGTGAACTTAGAGCTTATTTCTCATTACAAGCCAATTAAAGTGTAAATACATGTTATAGTCTAGCGTGTAAATGCAAATTAGAGTGCTAGAAAACACATTTGTGGGCTCTTTTGCGGCATGAAAGCTAAAAAACCTGTCTTCCTTTACTTTTTACATGTTGCCAAAACCAAATATCATTATTAAGGTCAAGAAATGAGGTCAAAGGCCATTGGGTGCAAACATATGTATAATGCATTAGATAAAGTAGTTAAGCATCAAAGAAACTGGCAATTTGATGCAAATAATTTCAAATATCTGAAATATTGAAGCCTTGTTATATAACTGTAAATCGTTGCAATTTAATCATCTGCAATCACAAGCACAGTTATCTGTTCGTTGGTATGTATGCAATGATATTGTATAGAGCCTTGATCCAATATGTACATTTGTGATAATTGTCACTTTTCCCAAAAAGCACATATAAAAGTCTTTGTAATTCAATTTAACATATTAAATTTAACTCTTCTGCAACAAGGCATATCAGAACCTATATTTTATGGTGATCTAGTTTATAAAATTAAACGAATTGTTGGAAAACCTAATTTTAGTGATCAATGCAAAAAGATAGTAAAACGTTATATAAGGGTTGGATATAACTTGGATATCATGCGATAGTCTGCATGCCTAGTTTTAAACCCAATCATGGTTTATAGCTATGGTTTCCTCTTTAATTGCACGACGGTGGGTCAGGCCTCAGACTCTATGACGGCTCTGACGTAAAGCTTTAATCGGTGGGTTAGGGCCTTATGCTTATCTGTAGCTGGACCCACCGTGGCTCAACTTGAGGTTTTCTTTAGCTCTGACTATCTGTGAGTCATGAGCCCTTTTCTTTGTTTCATCATGGTGTGTTAATTTGATTAGAGTGTTCTCCATGATGATACATTGCATTAGTTAGATGGCCTCCATGCGAGCTGAACATTTCTTGTACTTCAACAACAGCAGAATCTAGGGCGAAGATTTGGTACCAGTAAAATGCATTTAAGCCCCCCGGTGGCTTAGGCTGCTGTCCGTTCTAAGGCGGTGGTTCTGTTGTTGTTGACTTTTTGTTTATTGTTACTCCCATTGTGGGAGTCTGTAATTGTTCTATGTTTTGTTGTACGTTACTTTATGCCCATTCTAGTATTGCAATCATCTTGATGGGGAAGAGAGAGCTGGTTGCTTTGCTTTATTTGACTTCCTGGTGTCTCGTGATGGTTGAGCGGCTCTTCCTCGCGGTGCCAAGGGGTTGTCTGCAGTTTGTGATTGTGGTATTTCCTGATCATACTCACTTACTATTTTTGGGTAAAATATACAACTATCTTGGATAAGCATTACTTTGCCCTGATCAGTCTGCAATTGGTGCGCTATACATATTGACATTGGCTGCGCATCTGATGCTGATCAACACAGCTAAACTAATGCATCTTTTACACACAGAATCCAATTGCACTTTTTGCGTGACCTTCTGTGATATCACAAATACTGCTTCATCAATTAAAATCAGTCAACGCAACAGCAAGAATATTCCTTTCTTATTTGATAAACATAAGTGTGCTAAGATAAAGAAAGTGGGCAGCAAGCTACGCTGAAAGTGGGCAACAAGCCGCATGCAACAGGTAACTCGTTTAACGAACCGATGTGCATCATTTGCAAAAGATTTGTCAAAAGCAAGAATAAATCTGCTCTTTGGGGAGGGTGGGTGTGACAGGCTGTTGCAAGCACCATCTGACCGAAGGAATTTCCATGATGCGCAGCATAGATGTTATGGACAGATTAAGACTGGTAGACCTCGAACACCTTACGCAGGAAAATGGGGTTCAATACCACAAACCTTGTTAAGTTTCACGACTGCATTCCATATAGCTGCATTGTAATGCTACGTTTACATTATGTTCCCTGTAGCCACAGAGAAACATAGCTCGCCATGGGGTTTTGATCATTTTGTCTTCATATTCAAATTCTACGTTTTCTCACAGTCTGTCAATGTTTCCGTTGACAGAGGCTCGACGGGGCACTACAGTCTGACAAGAATGAGTGTACGTTACCTCATGGCCTGCCATGTTCTTTTGGGAACTCTCACATTGTGTTACGTTCCGACCAAGTTCTGCTATGTCTATCAAGTTCTTTCAAGGTTTTCTATGGTGAACGGGGACGATGGGTTGTGTTTGAGCCCGTTTGTGCCCACAGTAGTAAAAGGAGGCACATAAAGCTGCTGCAATTATTATACATGTATTATGAGCCTTTGATAAGAAAACATCATCCATGTAAATGAAGAAGCCAATTTTGTATTATATAATTGCTAGGAGCGCACATCTAGCCTTTGTGACAACAAAGCGGCCACCAGCTGCTGCATGTGTGTAGGCATGGTTTTCGGAAGAACAAATGCAGCAACTGGGGTATTTCTCAAAATTTACAATAATAGAGCTCCTCACCGAAGATGTTAAAGTAAAAAAGAGGACAAAGATCAGGAATCGATACAAGCAAGCACCACACCTGACCAAGTATACCAATGAGAAAGTGACAACTTCAAAATTAGACAACACAAACGCGAGCTAAGAGGTCAGCTCTTTCCCAGCAGGTGACCAGAAGGCATCAATAAACAGACACCTTTGAACATTTCTGAACTATCTAAGTATGCCCCCAGAGCTATTCGATGAGATTCTTGAAATAGTAACACTAACCATTGTATACTTCTTAGTAATTAATAATGGAAAATACCCAGATAGTCTTCCTCCTACATCTGATCCATTAAAGCTATACATAAGTCGAGCCCATTATCAAACAAAAATATGATTGAATAATACAGTTCCGTATACAGAGCGCATTGATCTTAAAATATGTGAATGGGTGTGAGACCGCTACAGCAACCAACTGAAACCAAATCTATTGCTATAGGTATGTACGGAGTTGTTGTAATACAGCTGCAAAGTGCTTGCAACAAGACTGTGCAAATGATTATATAGAGAATACTAAGTGAGTTTCTTTTGATATCAAGTTTACCAGGTAAGGCTTTGAGAATGCTTGTTGAGCAAGTGATGTTAACAAATACATACGTGACATGGTATTGATTTAGACATTTATTATTAGCCTAACAGAGAAATTATTTGCAGGAAATAATTGATCCCGCAAAGTGGAAGCCCCCCAAGCAATACACAAAATAAAGTATAAAAGTTAGCATTGAATAGCCTTGGAAGAAACACTAAAACAGTCACAAGAACGGAAACCAAACGGATAAGATCGAGCTAATAGGATAACCAAAACTACCAACAGAGCAACAAGGCTCTGAAACATTGCCAGTGTGAGTGCCAAGTCACTTTCAGTGAAATTCAACTGTTTATTATAACTCACATATTTATACCTGCTTGCAAAAATCCAGTTTAGTTACCAATCAAATGTTACCACAAACTTTAAGGATCCAGTTTGATCAGATAAAGCAGACAGAACACCTGCACACAAGGTGACCACTCTTGGTCACCAGTCTTCTGCAAAGAGATTATATAAAGGACAGAAACCTTTTCCGTGAAAACATAATACATGTACAAATTATCTGATACGCTACACTACTTGAAAATAAAGTTTGACAAAACTCCTTCCTTCTAAATTTAAGTGACCCATGATATATGGCAGCAAACATATGGCGATGACAATGGCCCAGCTTATCAATAAATGGTCTAAATGTATGCAAAAAAAAAGGAAAATTCCTTGCCATACAAGCTTTTTTTTATAGCAACATTGGCCTCTTTAACTTTCTGGTTGACATCGCACAAATCACATGACCGTGGTAAGAATGTCTATGCCCTTGTTGGCTTCCCTGATTTTGAAGATAAGGTTATTTATATTACCATCTGACCTGGATCAAGATAATGAATGTCGTTCGTACCAACATGAATTATAGCTGCCTTCTTCTGTTTAAGAATGAGTTTCAAATTCACCGGACATTTTTGTGATTGTATATCCCAGCAAAGCCCAAATTTTGAAGCCATCTACTCCTGGCAAACGTTTGCAACTGAAATCAGCAATAAAACACCAGATCCTAAATAAACCCCACAAAGATGTGTACATTGATGATTTCTGCCAATTTCAATTAATCAGATAATGACACTTAGATTTCCCTAACTCCTTCCGCGGTGCCATTAACTATAATTGGTCTGTAATGAGAAAAAAATTGTGCTTTTACATACAGCAAATCTGTTGGTGTAAATTTCGGTGACAGACAAAATGAAACTATATAGTCCACTATCTCCTCCTTTCCTCAATTGATACAGAGAAAACCAAGTACGAATGACCAGGAAATGCCACAATCAAAGACCACAGACCAACCCGCAGCATCGGAAGGAAGACACACAGAACCAAAAGACAGCCACGCAAAAGCAAGAACACTCTTAAAATAAATAAACCAGAGTGGACGCTTAGAACTACATCACAAAACAAGGATCCAGCGCAACACAAGTGTTGTTTGTTTTATTAACGCTCAAGAATGGGCTCATTTTGTTTGTTAGTTTGATTTGATTTTTTACGTCCCATCAATAGTCTTTCAGTTATATAGAGACGGATCTTCCTGCGTTGAACCAGTACTAAGCTAGGATAAACGTGTCTTGCTCAAGGACTACAACGCAGTGACGCCGATGAGGCTCGAACCTGCGGCCCTTCTGACTCGAATCAAGCACTCTACCACTGAGCCACTGCGCTCCCTTCCGAGACTTATGTTTTCTTTTTCTTCACATTTTTTAATTGTTTGTAGTCATAAAATTTTTCGCGCAAAAGCTGCAGCGCGTACAGCTAAACACTTTTGTTTTCCTTACTTTTATTTTCCCTTCAGACTATTGGCTTTTGGACAGCCAGGTGAGAGCAGAATACCGCATAACGGAGCTAGTCTACAGTTTTATGCCCCCAACTTTGAAAAAGTTTAAGGAGCATATTGCTTTGGGCTTGTCCATCCGTGCGTCCGCCCGTCCGTTCAAAATTGAAGATAAGGTTTTGAAATTTCATAGATGGTTTCCTCATCAAAAATAACTCGCACATGTTTTTCTTAATCTGGATTATCTCCCTTCGTGGAGTTATGCCCCTTTTAATGGGTCATAATGCAATTTTGTAATCTGGATATTTCAAAAACTACTACAGCCAGGCGCTTTAAACTTGGTCAGCTGATAAAGGATAATGAGTAGACTACCCAGTGAAAATAGAAAAAAAATCTTTTAGTGACTACCCTTTGCAAATTTTGACAAAGAAAAACTTGTTATCTAAAAAAACTACAGCTAGGAGAGCTTCAAACTTGGACAGCTGATAGAGGATAATGAGTTGACTACCTGGTGAATATTAAAAAAACATTTTTTTCGAGTTATTGCACTTTGCATTTTTTTTTTCGTTTTATTGCCCTTTGCATTTTTTTTCGAGTTATTGCACTTTGCTATTTGAAATTTAAGAAAGTGTTTTGAAATTTCATAGATGGATTCCTCATAAAAAAATAAGTGACCCATTATATAAGTCTGGATTAACTCCCTTTGTGGAGTTTTGCCCCTTTTAAAGGGCCATAATGAAATTTTGTAATCAAGATATACCCAAAACTATTACAGCTAGGAGCTTTTATGTTTTTTAGTTATTGCCCTTTGCAAATTTGGAGATAGAAAACTTGATTTCGCAAAAACTATTACAGCTAGGAGCTTCAAACTTTGATAGCTGATAGCGGAAAATGAGTAGATTACCTGGTGAACATTAAAAAAAAAGTTGTTTTTTTTTTTATTTTTTTTTCAAGTTATTGCCCTTTTCATTTTTATCGAATTATTGCCCTTTGCAAATTTGGACATCAAAAGCTTGCAATAAAGATATCTCGAAAACTATAACAGCTAGTAGCCTCAGATTTGATCAGCTGAACAGGATGGTGAGTAGATTACCTGGTGAAAAGGATGGTCAACAAGATAATGGTTAGGGGCATAGTGCTTTATAAACACAATTTCTAGTTATATACTGATGCTAATAAAAAGAAGGCCGCCCAATTCAGCAGCTTTGTTGAAAAGTAGTATAGACATGAACAGTTTGTGATTACAAATTTACATATTGTAAGTCATATCTTGTATTACCTCCACATTTATTAATGCATTCTATGGACCTTTTGCTCATGCTTAGGTGGAGCCTGGATTTATATCTATCCCCATCCCCTAACCTCTTTGTTCAACCAGCTAGCGCTCCGATTCGGGTAATGTGGCAGCTGTGAAGGGATACGAGTCATGTACCTGTCAGTCAAGAATATCCCAGAGGTGGTCGATTGGAGATGGATCGGGAGGGCCAGTCAATGGGGTATGCCATGACCAACAGTATAGTGAGGGCATTGTCTTACTGGAAGAGAAAAATGTTTCCAACAGTCCGATAGATTGGCAGGACATGTGGGTGAAGGACTTCCTCCACATAGCGTTGGCCTGTAAGTATGCCCCGAATTACATGTAATACTATGCAAATTAATAAATAACCATTACCGTATTATACAAAGCTTAGGGTGCCCTTCTTTATTTTAGCATGAGTATATTATCTCCTATTTACTTTGTAGTTTTTTTTTTATTTGTTTGAGAATTGGTATGATATCTACGAGTATAAAGGTAAGTAATATTATCTATATCGTGTATTTGACTACCCTGCTATGTTCGCATCACACTTCAAACTCCTTTGTCACTTAGACTCTCTGATATGTGTGACCATGTTTCTGCTGAGTTCGATGTCCCCCGTGCTAAATGGCACTAATCCAAAGCAAATGAAGCTTTTGATATCCATTTATGTGGGTAAGATCCATCCAGAAGATTTTGTTGGTATTGTGTTGTAATGACTTTATATTACTGGTGAGGGATCGTATTTGCCTTCTTATGGATGGTAGAAGAGAAAATAGTGCATGCCCGGATAAGATGCCGTCATCTGGTTCTTCACGATTTGTATATGTCCGACAGTAAATGGGCCATGTACTCAGACATACAGCTAGCTTGATTCTGGATTTGCACAAATTAATACTTTAAGTATACCGTTTAGACATGCTACATTGTGTATTAGCAAGCAGTTTTATTTCCAATCAGATGTCCCTTTGCGTCATCTGTGTCTACTAGAATAATAGCCATATTCAGCCATCAAATAAGTCTTGAAATTAAGATCACATATAGAATAATCGAAGGTCCCTTCTGTGGTGTTACGTTTTTTTCCTGAGTCCTTTTGATTTAGGCATTAAAGGGCGGGCCTTCATAATGAAACAGATAAACATATGAACTTGTTTCAAAACTAGTTTAAAAAAATATAACACAAATGGACGCTCGATAATTGGAATCCTGATGACTCGCAGTGCCGTCTTAAGTTAAAGTAAAAATGTGATATGTTGGGTTAAGATGCAAGGGCTAATTTTCTGAATTAATTGTCTTAATTTATATTAACATACATGATGTGGTGCATAAAAGAATCGACTCAGTGGTAAGACGATTCTTTCAAGTACTCACACCATACATTTTCATAGGTCCTGATAAGGAAAGTTTATGAGCGTAAAATTGTTATTTTGTTTCTTACCCATCAATTAAAGCATGCGTTTTGGGTGCTCAAAATAACCGTCTCATTGAGAACATTATAGACGATTTCCATGAAACTCGAAATTTAGATAACTCAAAGTGAAACCTCAACAAATCAAGAGTTGAGTGTGTTATAAATCGCTTGTGTGAGAACGCAGGAATACTTAAAGATGAAATTTGACGAAGTTTTGACAGAGATTGGAGAATTTGGAACTTATCAGAAGCGGTTATATTTTCTACTGTGTTTACCAGCAATAAACGCTGGTATTTTTATGGTCATTTCGGTGTTCACTCTTGGAAATCCAGACCACAGGTAAGTCGGCAACTTTCACACAACATTATAATACAATCGTTTTGTAAACGACGACCAATGTTTTGTTCACCCAGGAACATGACCTCCAAAAGATAAAGACATACATTACTTGTAGCAGTGGGTTTTTTTGCAAAAATAATTCCGACGGAAAACAATATAGACTTCGAGCTAAAAAAGGTCCTGCTCCCCCCCCCTAGGGAATTTTGCAGACATATCCTATCTTAAAGAAAATTTCAAGCCGCATCTTTTAAGAGATGTTTGCACTCTGTGCTCCGGGGCATTAGTCTCTGACAGCCTGTTACATATGTTACTGTAACAAACTAAGGAAAAAATCAAAATGAAAGTTTGAGCTACAGATAGAAGACATTGAACCATCTAATTATTCAAATTTCTTAAGTAGTTTGCAAGCTGGATGCCTAAGCTACATAAAAGCAGCATTTCAAACAAAATTTCAGCCTTCAATGGTGTTATATGCGTTACATAGATTAAATTTCCCTTTGAAGGTTGAAATTGTGACTAACATCATTCATTTTAAAGACAATTTTTGCATTTTTACAAGTGTTTTTAATCTTAGTTTACTAAAATACTCATTTGACTAATAAAAAACAACAAAAGTTTGCTTTTCTATCTCAAATACATTGTTTTATATGAGCTATTAAACAACCCTACCCCCAATTTTAAGTATCCAATTTTGGTATCTATTATTGAAGAAAAATATATGAAAATATTTGACGCTCGTGGATATCTTAAATTTTTGGCACCGTCTTGCTAATGCAATAAAGAATCATACATTTGCAAGTTTGACATCAGGATCAGAGCACTTATTAAAGTATGTAACGTATGTTACATGGCATAATGAATGAGCTAGGAAATTTTCTTGGAAGTAAGAGATGATATTTCAGAAAAAAATACCGTTTTTCACATGTTTTCCTATTAATCTCTAGCCTCTGGTGCCTAAGTCTTAGTAATTACAGTCATTGCTGATAACAAGCCTATGGAATTGTGTTACCTATGTTATATATAACCTTTTTAATTTCATATTTCCTTATGCTTATAATATTAGAATATATAGACATATAGATAGAAAATAATAGTTCTCATTTGAATGACACAATTTAATAAATATTCCTATTAAATAAAATTATTCAAAAACAATCTTTATTCAAGTCATCCTCACAATGTCTATCATTGTGTCTGCTTCTATGGCAAACTAATCACCCATTTCATCACAACCAGTAGAATCATGGCATTGTATTAGGACTGCAAACTGAGTACAATCCTGTTCCTCTCCACCCCTTTGGGAAGTGTGCAGACATATCCTACCTTAAAGAACAATTCAAGTTGCATCAAATAAGAGATGTTTGCACTCTATTAACTAGGGGTTTGGCCTGTAATGGTATGATACATATGTTACGATATCAATTTAAGAATAAATGAATTGAAAGTCTGAGAAACAGAAAGAAGACATAAAACTATCTATTTATTTGAATTATTCATGTAGTTTGCATGCTGAATACTTTTGATACATAAGAAAAGATTTTTTAACAAATATACAGCTTCCTATGGTGTTATATGTGTTACAATAATTAAGATTACTTTTTAAAATTGGTAATTGTGACAAACATCACTTATAAGCATTTCGTGTGATCCTCCTTTTTTGCATCAAAAGACATAATTTTCTTTGTATGTGTGGCCAGTGCCAGCGTCAAACAACTTGACTCAGCCAAACTTGAATCCTTAGCATTCTTCAAAAGCAGAAACAGCATGGATCAAACACCTGATTAAATATGGGTTTAATGCCATTTCACATATATGCATACAATGGAGTATGACTCTGGTATATATCTCTTCCTGTGAAGTGGCAAGAGCAATCTAACTGCAGCTGCATCTGCATCCGTGCTAGTCAAATGATAACGTTGCTCTGATTTTGCAAAATCTATGTCTCTACCGTGTACCTCTAAGAATACTTTAAGATTTCTGACATTGGTCAAACAGAAATTTGATAGGCTGCTTTTTTGCATCACTTGCCATGGAACCTATCCAGTCTTTTGGTGCTTAAGTCCTCAGGTCTTAGATCAATAGTTTTTTGCTGCGCTTAAAGAACTTTATAAGTTTTCTTTAGTTACAATGTTGACTCTTGATGGTTTTGGCAGACCGTCTGAAACAATTTCTGTTACTCCTTGAAAGTTATCTGGTATAAGAGAAACAATATGAAATTGGACATTGCCATCAATTATGTTTGCAGTAGGTTGGTTTTTTGATGTCAGTACATTGAAGCATGTCTTAAAATAATGTAAAACCTTTGATTTCTCAGATTTTACAGCCATATCATTAGCTGTTGCATTCAAAAGAAGGACAGTGGACTATAGATAGAATGGGATAACCAGTAGTTCTATATTATGCTCTATTGAAGATTTATACAAAGTAAACAAGTTGATAAGGTGCCTCATTTCATGATCCATTGAAAAAAACTGAAATTGAAAACACTTGCCTCTGACAGTGTAATCAAAAAGGATGTCACGACAATGCCCTTTCTCATTTATTATGACGAATTATATATGTTACATCCTTTAATAAGCGCTCTTATCTTAGAAACTTAGTGAATCATTGAATTGAAAGGGTCTATTTGCGCTCTGTTCATCCTGCATTTCATTGCTTTACCTGCTGTGATACATCTTGTTTGTTTATCTGAAGGGAAAGAGTTACCTCATTTTCAGCACTTCAGAAGTACTAAAAAAAAAAATAGTAAATGAGTATGATCAGGAAATGCCACAATCACAAACTGCAGACAACCCAGTGGCACCGCGAGAAAGAGCCGCTCAAAGACTTCAAATAAGTTTTTGAATGATTGGGGAAAGATAATAAGTGCAGAGACATTATTAGATGAAAATATGTGGGTTGCATGTATGGAAAGGCTACATTTATAAAAGTTAGCCAGCTAAGATATGATTCTTTATCACAGAAATATCAAGGTACATCAGTCCAGGTACTCATTGCTCTTAATGGCATAGTTTTCCTCCTTGTAAAGCTTTCTCCTACTTGCAGAGTATCACTTGAAACACATACTCAAAGAGCCAACTATTAGGAATTCATATCAGTTTCCGAATGTTCCAAGCCATAAATGGCAAAACTGGATAGTTGATAATGGCTCATCAATTTTGAGTGGACTGGTGGTAAAATTGAGTAACAGTAAATGATTGAAATATTGTGTGATGATTTTACTAGTTGCAAGGAGGCGTGTGATAATAATGATTACCACAGAAGCAGACAACGACAAACGTTTAACATGAGTGTTAAATCGATGAGAAATTGTTTGGACCATTTTATTTATTGTATTTTCTTGTAAAAATGAAAAACTATCTTTTCTATTTGTGGGTCTATATTTAGCATTATATGCACTGTATTAGGAAATGTGTCCAAAAGGTCATTGATAACATCTGTAAAACAGTCCATGGGCTTGAAATCAGAAATGAATGTAATTTCTAGTGTTTTGGCACCAAAGACTAATAAGTACACATTAAGTGTCCTGATCTTAAACGTAATGACATCTTGCAGATATATGAGCAAGACAGACTAAGAAAATGAAAAATATCCACTTGCTGTAATCACTTTCATGTGTTTATTTAAACGGTAATAAAAAAATTCGCTTCTCTGTAAAACTGGGAGTAGGGCTGTGTATTAGCTCCTATAAGACAATATATTTAAGATAGAAAAGCAAACTTGGATTTTCCTATTCATCAATTGAGTATATGTTTGTAAAATCTAATAAAACAGTTTGAAACCAAGTCATAGAAGTTGTTTAACTAAATGACGATAGCCACAATTATAGCTTTTAAATTATAATTAGGTTTATGTAACGCACATAACACCACAGTTAGCCGTATTAATGTTAAACAGCTTCCATATGTAGTAAAGACATCCAGCATTAAGACTATAAGAATGTTAATTCATTAGATAATTTTAATGTCTTCTTTTAGTAGCTCAAACATTCAAATTTCTTATTCTCAAATTGATATAGTAACATATGTAAGAAGCTGTTACAGGCTAACGCCCCGACTTACAGAGTGCAAACATTTCTTATTAAATGCACCTTGAATGGTTACATAAGATGTAATTTGTCTGCAGAATTCTAAAGGGGATTAGGATGGAGCAGGCCCTAAGAATACTGTTTGATGATTTTACTTTTCACGCTAACATATGTAACGCACTCTGATCTTTAAAACTTGATGACAACTAGCAGATATATAAGTCTTTATCATAGGAGCCAGTTTAAAATCACTAAACAGTGTAAGATATCCAACAGCTGCAAGTTTTTTCACAATTTTAGCTCAAACTTTCAAACTACATTTCCTTTATTTGATATAGTAACGCATGTAACATGCTGTTTCAGACTAACGCCCCAACATAGAGAGTGCATACATCCCTTATTTGATGCAGCTTGAAATGTTCTATAAGAAGGAATATGTCTGCAAAATTCCCTTGAGGAGATTAAAACATTTTAGGCATATCTTACGTAAAGACAATGAGCTTTCCCATTTATTACATCAGGTAACATATGTTACAGCCTCTGATATTAAACATTTTGCAACAAACTTGCAGATTTATTAGTCTTTTCATATAAGCAAGTAAATCCCAAACAATGAAACACATTCATCAGCTGCAAATATTTTTTTAACTATTTTTACTTTAGTTTTAATACCAAACATTTCACCTTAAAACTGGGTAGGGGTAGGGTTGTTTAATTGCTTATTCCAGAAAAATTATTCAAGCTAGGGAAACAAACTTTAATTTTTCTGTTAGCCAATTGCATAAGCTAGTTAGTCATGGTTAAAAACATTTTGCAAAACACACAGAGAGATTGTGAATGTAAATGATGTTAGCCACACTTGCAAATTTTAATGGGTTATCTGATTTATGTAACGCATATGACACCTTAGGAAGCCGCAATTTTATTCAAATGGCTGTCATATGTAGTTAAGATATCCAGTATGCAGACTATATGAATGCTTTTTAAAAATAAATATTTTAATGTCTTTAATTTGTAGCCCAAACTTTCAATTTACTTTTTCTTAGTTTGATTAAGTACCGTATGTTACAGGCTCTTACAGACTAACGCCCCGGAGCACAAAGTGCAAACATCTCTTCAAAGACTCGGCTTTCAATTCTCTACAAGATAGGATATGTCTGCAAAATTCCCTAGGGGGGGGGGAGCAAACCCATTCTCAGCCATCCGTCTAATATTCTTTGAATATCTATTCATGAAATAATTTCGTCCAGGGGCTATTTACAACAGGAATGATCACTCTGAAAAACGTGCAACTTTTCAAAAGTAAATACTGTCATATACCGATTTTTCAGGAGATCCATACATGTATTGCTAGAAAACCCTTTCTTTTGTCATTTGTCAGGGGGGAGGGGTCCGGGCCCCTGTCCCCCCTCTGTCACCGTGCATGGTTTCCGGTCTGTGATTATGGCATCTCCTATCTCATTTGCATTTTTCATATAAGAAACGTTTTATACAAGTGATTTACTTTTTACGCTGCATTGGTACTGGTCTAGGAACTTAAGGTAGCTCATTAGACCAAGATCTAGCATAATCCAATAAGCAACTTACGTTGCTTGAAACTAGCATACATGACCTTCTAAATCAACCAATTGATACATGCTTAAGATATAATCACATTAAAGATTATACGTATATTAAGTCATTTACAACAGAAACACACTGACATCATAACCTTTTTAGCACCATGGTCTCTAGTGCTTTTGATGCGTTCCTATTTTAAAATGACTATACATATATACAAAGCCACATTTATCATTAGCCCTTTGTATACAAGAAACCCCAAAACGGGTACTTTGGCAAAAAGTGAAGACCCAGATGAAATACCGCATAAGGCGGTATTTCATCAGGGTCTGCACTGTTTGCTAAACAATCGTCAGAGGAAGACTGAATACATCATTATTTGGAAACCCCAACATGTGACCCCTTTATACTAACAATGAAACAACCCAGTGTATTGTATTCTATCTCACAGAAGAACTTATTAGTATACAATCGGTCAATCATCAAGGGACTTTTCTTTTCCAGATGCGCTATACCAGGATTAGACAACGACACCTTCGAGATACAAAATTCACAACACGAAATATTGGTTCGCAAGTTTATACCAGAATCATCAAATGAACAGCACGAATATGATACCTGTCACGTGTTTACTGGAAATAATAGTTATGGCAACGACAGCAGACCAATCAGTGCATCAAAGATCGCTTGCAGTCAGTGGGTTTATGATGAAACCAATTTTAAATCAACATTTGTAACACAGGTGGGTGCATTTATTTTATTTCTTAGTTTATCTTGTGGTATTATACTTATCCAATGTTGTTTTTACAATCACAGCTGTTGCTTTGAAAAAAAGAAAATAATGAAAGCAGGAGAACAGTAAATGAACAAAGCAGTCGAAAAATGAGAGAGAGAGAGAGAGAGAGAGAGAGAGAGAGAGAGAGAGAGAGATATGTACAAACTGTAGTGAACTCACCGTACTATCTGATATTAAAATGTATGAAACACCCTGGCGTAAACCAAACTAGAAAACGGTTAAATGAAAAATTTAGAGAGGACGAACGAGAGCGAGATTACTATGTAAATAGAGAATACTAGGTGAGTGTCTTTTGATATCAAGTTTACCAGGCAAGGCTTTGAGGACGCTTGTTGAATCGCGAGGCTTGTCGAGCGATTCAACATGCGTTTTTGAAGCTGAGCCTGGTAAGCTTGATATCAAAAGACTCGAACCTGTTATTCTATTTATCAGTTTACCATGTTGACTCACTCTTCAAACAAGCGATTATGACGTAATTTATGTTTTGCGTGTCGATTCCATGTCATCGACGACGTCATTCAAAAAGTGCAACGTCATGTTGACTTGATAAAGGTACATGCCGTGAGATAGGCAGCGTTTATCAGGTCAACGTGTAGCAATGCAGTTAATATGAGAGGTAACTGATAAGCTGCATTGTATTCAGTTTACGATTATTGTAGAAAAATGACTTTTCAGTTTCACGTCATAATCTGCGGTTTGTCCTTTTCTGTGTATCATCCACAAAAAAAAAAATATTTAACAGTTTATGTCCTTAACGACACAATTTTTTTTTTCAAAAAAAGGGTAAACCAAATACATTATCTTAACCATAGTTTATTCTTCCATAGGAAAATTTGGTATGCGACGATGAAATCCTACCTTCTGTCGCCAAGATGATATTCTTTGCTGGCGTACTAGTTGGTGCATTAGGCTTTGGAATCCTCTCTGATGTGTACGTATCAATTTATTCACAAACCATGCATGCGCGGATCCAGAAGGGGCAAGGGGTTAGGATCCCCCCCCTGAAAAATCACAAAAATATAGGGTTTCTTAGCAATACTGGTCCGGACCCCTGTAAATCACAAAGCTACCAAGCCAGTATTCAATGTTGGGTCATCATCGGCACGCCAGCCAAACGCCATTTAAATGGCGTTTCGCTGGCAAGCCGATGATGGCCCCGCTTATCCTCTCATCAACTTAAAAAAAAAACCTTTTCAAAGTTGGACCCTTCTGGATCCGCGCATGCCATGTCTCTATATTTGTCCGTTGTGATGCTTTTTTTGCCAGATACTAAACATTTAGTGTCCGAAATGGTTAATTTACCGAATACATGTGATACTTTCCTAGAGCTGCTATAAATTGTATTTTGTAGTGGGAGAAATACATATAAATAATTGTGACAATTCGAGTGCTAAAGACCTTCAGTCAAAAATTAAAGAGGCTGAAGAGGTTATTATATCAGAAATACAAACACTTAGAAAAATCACAGACTAGACAATTCATGCAGTATCAATGATTTGGATGACACTATTTAAATGCTCTTTAAAAAGGGATTTCAGAAAAAGAGAAAGCCTACCGTTGAAAAGAGCATTTTCAGTTTCAAATGAGATTGTTCATTGTGATTAATGGAAAGTGACACAATCCTCAAGCCCTTAGGATGGATCCAGTTGCCAGAACAACAAGTTAGTGAGTATGGTCAGGTAATGCCACAATCACACACTGCAGACCAACCCACAGCACCTTGGGGAAGAGACACTAATAGTTACATGGCATCAAAAGGCAATTCAGGTAAAGCAACCAGCTATCTCTCCCCCAACGAGATGGTTGCAAAACTAGAATGGACTCTAAGTACTGCATAATAAAGCAAGGAACAAATACCATTTAAGAAAATAAAACAAAACAAAAACCAATAACAAAAACAATGGTAGCAGCAATAAACAATGACACTCCCGCTTTTGAACGGAGAGCATATTCTGTAGGTTCAAAACGTGTTTGGCCAACACGTTGGATTTTGTTAGATCTAACCGTATATGTTGGCAACATAGTTTCAGACGAGCCATCGCATTGGCATAGTCACGGCAGAGCCACATAAAGTATAGACTGAAGTAGATGCCAGCTGTCCATGTTCGTTTAAAAACGATCGTTTAAAGAGTAATTCAGTACCAGAATCTCCTAATTGACCCAATTATATTTGAGCTGCGACATGTAATTTCCAACAATGTGGCATTTTGACACGTGTAGACTCAGACGAGCCAGTGCAGCCTCCTTTTTAGCTTCAAAACTCCGAATGAAGTTCAGTCAGTAGCTTAACAGTTTTAGAATATTCAAGCGACAAGCAAAGGCTCTGATCAGACTGCGCGTTTGAGCAGGCTGGTCTGAGCCTTCGCTGGTCGCACTTACCACATTGTTGGAAATATCATGCCATGGCTCATTTATCGTCTATATTACAGAATTGGTAGAAAGAAAACTCTATACATTTCGTTTATAATAGTGATGGTCTCTCATGGGCCAACAGCTTCATCATGTATGTTGTACTGCGGTTTATAATAGGAGCTTCAAATGCTGGTATCTTCATGACGGGGTTTGTTATAGGTATGTTACTTAAAATAAAGACAAGTTAACACTTTGTATTCTGGTGGATTTTCCCATACGCATTGGTATGATAAGTATCGGACTGTCCATTGTACACTTTAAGGGGTCACCTGTAGTATTTCTATTTTGATGTTTTTCTGTCCCTGAAGGTTGTTTTAATCTTAGCAAACAGTGCAGATCCTGATAAAACGCAGCAATATACTGCATTGCACCTGGGTCTTCATTGTTTACCAAAGTACCCGTTTAAGAGTTTCCTGTATACAGAAGTTTTAGACGGATGGCTGAGAATGGGTTTGCTCCCCCCCCCCCCTAGGGAATTTCGCAGACATATCCTATCTTGTAGAGAATTGAAAGCCGAGTCTTTTAAGAGATGTTTGCACTCTGTGCTCCGGGGCGTTAGTCTGTAAGAGCCTGTAACATACGTTACTTAATCAAACTAAGAAAAAATAAATTGAAAGTTTGGGCTACAAATTGAAAACATTAAAATATTTATTTTTAAAAATCATTCATATAGTCTGCATACTGGATATCTTAACTACATATTACAGCCATTTGAACAAAATTGCGGCTTCCTAAGGTGTCATATGCGTTACATAAATCCGATAACCCATTAAAATTTGCAAGTGTGGCTAACATCATTTACATTCACAATCTCTCTGTGTGTTTTGCAAAATGTTTGTAACCATGTCTGACTAGCTTATGCAATTGGCTAACAGAAAAAATAAAGTTTGTTTCCCTAGCTTGAATATTTTTTCTGGAATAAGCAATTAAACAACCCTACCCTACCCAGTTTTAAGGTGAAATGTTTGGTATTAAAACTAAAGTAAAAATAGTTAAAAAATATTTGCAGTTGATGAATGTGTTTCATTGTTTGGGATTTATTTGCTTATATGAAAAGACTCATAAATCTGAAAGTTTGTTGCAAAATTTAAAATATCAGAGGCTGTAACATATGTTACCTGATGTAATAAATGGGCAAGCTCATTGTCTTTACGTAAGATATGCCTAAAAATGTTTTAATCTCCTCGAGGGAATTTTGCAGACATATTCCTTCTTATAGTACAACTCAAGCTGCATCGAATAAAGGATGTTCGCACTCTCTATGTTGGGGTGTTAGTCTGAAACAGCGTGTTACATGCGTTACTATATCAAATAAAGAAAATGTAGTTTGAAAGTTTGAGCTAAAATTGTGAAAAAACTTGCAGCTGTTGGATATCTTACATTGTTTAGGGATTTTTTAACTGGCTCCTATGATAAAGACTTATAGATCTGCTATTTGTCATCAAGTTTTAAAGATCAGAGAGCGTTACATATGTTAGCGTGATAAGTAAAATCATCAAACAGTATTTTGACATCAAGCTGAGTAAGGGCCTGCTCCATCCTAATCCCCTTTGGAACTCTGCAAACAAATTACATCTTATGTAGCCATTCAAGGTGCATTTAATAAGAAATGTTTGCACTCTGTAAGACGGGGCGTTAGCCTGTAACAGCTTGTTACATATGTTACTATATCAATTTGAGAATAAGAAATTTGAATATTTGAGCTACTAAAAGAAGACATTAAAATTATCTTATAAATTGGCATTCTTATAGTCTTTATTCTGGATGTCTTTACTACATATGGAAGCTGTTTAACATAAATACGGCTAACTGTGGTGTTATGTGCGTTACATGAACCTAATTATAATTTAAAAGTTATAATTGTGGCTATCGTCATTTAGTTAAACAACTTCTATGACTTGGTTTCAAACTGTTTTACTAGATTTTACAAACGTATACTCAATTGATGAGTAGGAAAAAACAAGTTTGCTTTTCTATCTTAAATATATTGTCTTATAGGAGCTAATACACAGCCCTACTTCCAGTTTTACAGAGAAGCGAATTTTGTTATTACCGTTTAAGTAAAACACATGAAAGTGATTACAGCATGTGGCTATTTTTCATTTTCTTAGTCTGTCTTGCTCATATATCTGCAAAATGTCATTAAGTTTAAGATCAGGACACTTAATGTGTACTTATAAGTCTTTGGTGCCAAAACACTAGAAATTATATTCATTTGTGATTATTAAGCCCATGGACTGTTTTTACAGATGTTATCAATGACCTTTTGGACACATTTCCTAATACTGTGCATATAATGCTAAATATAGAGCCACAAATAGAAAAGATAGTTTTACATTTTTACAAGAAAATACAATAAATGAAATGGTACAAACTATTTCTCATCGATTTAAAACTCATGTTAAACGTTTGTCGTTGTCTGCTTCTGTGGTAATCATTATTATCACACGCCTCCTTGCAACTAGTAGAATCATCACACAATATTTCAAGAATTTACTGTTATTCAATTTTACCACCAGTCCACTCAAAATTGATGAACTATTATCAACTTTCCAATTTTGCTATTTATGGCTTGGAACATTCGGAAACTGATATGAATTCCTAATAGTTGGCTCTTTGAGTATGTGTTTCAAGTGATACTCTGCAAGTTGGAGAAAGACTAAAGCTTTACAAGGAGTTAAACTATGCCATTAAGAGCAATGAGTACCTAGACTGATGTACCTTGATATTTCTGTGATAAAGAATCATATCTTTGCTGGTTAACTTTTATAAATGTAGCCTTTCCACACATGCAACCCACATATTTTCATCTAATAATGTCTCTGCACTTATTATCTTTCCCCAAGCATTCAAAAACTTATTTGAAGTCTTAATACTTCTGGAGTGCTGAAACCGAGGTAACTCTTTCCCTTCAGGTAAAAGAACTAGATGTATCACAGCAGGTAAAGCAATGAAATGCAGGATGAACAGAGCGCAAATAGACCCTTTCAATTCAATGATTCACTAAGTTTCTTAGATAAGAGCGCTTATTAAAGGATGTAACATATATAACTTGTCATAATAAATGAGCAAGGGCATTGTCGTGACATCCTTTTTGATTACACAGTCAGAGGCAAGTGTTTTCAATTTCAGTGTTTTCAATGGATCATGAAATGAGGCACCTTATCAACTTGTTTACTCTGTATAAATCTTCCATAGAGCATAATATAGAACTACTGGTTATCCCATTCTACCTATAGTCCACTTTCCTTCTTTTGAATGCAACAGCTAATGATATGGCTGCAAAAACTGAGAAATCATAGGTTTTACATTATTTTAAGACATGCTTCAATGTACTGACATTAAAAAACAACCAACTGCAAACATAATTGATGGCAATGTCCAACTTCATGTTCTTTCTCATATACCAGATATCTTTCAAGGTGTAACAGAAATTGTTTCAGATGGTCTGCCAAAACCATCAAAAGTCAACATTGTAACTAAAGAAAACTTATAAAGTTCTTTGGGCACAGCAAAATACTATTGATCTAAGACCTGAGGACTTAAGCACCAAAAGACTGGATAGGTTCCATGGCAAATGATGCAAAAAAGCAGCCTATCAAATTTCTGTTTGACAATTGTCAGAAATCTTAAAGTATTCTTAGAGGTACATGGTAGAGACATAGATTTTGCAAAATCAGAGCAACGTTATCATTTGACTAGCACGGATGCAGATGCAGCTGCAGTTAGATTGCTCTTGCCACTTCACAGAAAGAGATATATACCAGAGTCATACTCCATTGTATGCATATACGTGAAATGGCATTAAACCCATATTTAATCAGATGTTTGATCCCATGACACTGACATGCTGTTTCTGCTTTTGAAGAATGCTAAGGATTCAAGTTTGGCTGAGTCAAGTTGTTTGACGCTGGCACTGGCCACATATACAAAGAAAATTAAGTCTTTTGATGGCAAAAGAGAAGGATCACAAGAAATGCTTATAAGTGATGTTTGTCACAATTACCAATTTTAAAAAGTAATCTTAATTAATGTTACACATATAACACCATAGGAAGCTGTATATTTGATAAAAAATCTTTTCTTATTTATCAAAGGTTTTCAGCATGCAAACTACATGAATAATTCAAATAAATAGATAGTTATATGTCTTCTTTCTGTTTCTCAGACTTTCAATTCATTTATTCTTAAATTGATATGGTAACATACGTATCATACCATTACAGGCTAAACCCCTAGTTGATAGAGTGCAAACATCTCTTATTTGATGCAGCTTGAATTGTTCTTTAAGGAAGGATATGTCTGCACAATTCCCAAAGGGGTGGAGAGGAACAGGATTGTACTCAGTTTGCAGTCCTAATACAATGCCATGATTCTACTGGTTGTGATGAAATGGGTGATTATTTTGCCATAGAAGCAGACACAATGATAGACATTGTGAGGGTGAATTGAATAAAGATTGTTTTTGAATAATTTTATTCAATAGGAATATTTATAAAATTGTGTCATTTAAATGAGAACTATTATTTTCTATCTATATGTCTATATATTTCAATATTATAGGCATAAGGAAATATGTGATTAAAAAGGTTATGTATAACATAGGTAACACAATTCCATGAGCTTGTTATCAGCAATGACTGTAATTATTAAGACTAAGGCACCAGAGGCTAGAAATTAATAGGAAAACATGTGAAAAACGGTATTTTTCTGAAATATCATCTCTTACTTCCAAGAAAATTTCCTAGCTCATTCATTATGCCATGTAACATACATTACATACTTTAATAAGTGCTCTGATCCTGATGTTAAACTTGCAAATGTGTGACTCTTTATTGCATTAGCAAGACAGTGCCAAAAATGTAAGATATCCACGAGCGTCAAATATTTTCATATATTTTTCTTCAATAATAGATACCAAAATTGGATACTTAAAATTGGGGGTAGGGTTGTTTAATAGCTCATATAAAACAATGTATTTGAGATGGAAAAGCAAACTTTGTTTTTCTATTAGTCAAATGAGTATTTTAGTAAATTAAGATTAAAAACACTTGTAAAAATGCACAAATTGGCTGTAAAATGAATGATGTTAGCAACGATTTCAACTTTCAAAGGAAACTTAATCTATGTAACGCATATAACACCATTGAAGGCTGTAATTTTGTTTAAAATGCTGCTTTTATGTAGCTTAGGCATCCAGCTTGCAAACTACATAAGAAATTTGAATAATTAGATGGTTTAATGTCTTCTATCTGTAGCTCAAACTTTCATTTTGATTTTTTCCTTAGTTTGTTACAGTAACATATGTAACAGGCTGTAAGAGACTAACGCCCCGGAGCACAGAGTGCAAACATCTCTTAAAAGATGCGGCTTGAAATTTTCTTCAAGATAGGATATGTCTGCAAAATTCCCTAGGGGGGGGGGGGGGGGAGCAGGACCTTTTTTAGCTCGAAGTCTATTTATTATGGTTGGTTGGTTGGGTGGTTGGTGTTTAACGACGCATCAAGCATTGTGGGGCATTAGCGTCAAACGATGACATGATAGCCGCAACAGATGTAAAGCATATCTGAAAATATTCCCGCGTAGTAGAAAATGTGTAGAAAAACTAGATGATAGAAAACAATATGGGTTAAACTGTCTTGCGTTATGTTTAACTAGTCAAATTTCAGCGACAAACTATTATTGTGGACATGTAATATTTAGCAAAGTACACGTAAATGGGCAAAACAAATTGATGTGATAGGAAACGTCTTAACAAATAGCAACTGACTATTACCAGGACATGTCACAATCAAATATTACAAATTATACGTTTGTGCCAACAGAAAGATAAACGGGAGCATTGCTAAAGTAAAGGTCATCAAAATGAATGGAAAACTATCGCAATGCATTATAATCCATAGGGCCAGTTCAGCATTTTTTGCCATTATTTAATTATCCATCAGTTTAAACATTTGTTTTGGGTGCCCAAAAGCACGTCTCAATGAGACGGTTCTTTTGAGTACCCTTCAACATATATTTTGGTTGAGAAATTAAAAAAGAATAATTTTCAGTTACGCACTCTTATCTGGAAGTCTGATAATCTTATCATGTTTGAGGACGCAAGACATGTTTGAAATGAATGCAACAACCTTCAATAAAACGAATGAGTATGACCAGGAAAGCAGTACATGCATAATGAAAATAACACAAGGTGAAAACTCATTTTTTGGGTTTGTAACCAGTTAATTCTCAAACCAGTTTGTGCAGTCATATAGCTTGCTTAGAACTTGGCTTACTTGGTTGAAGCGATTTTACGCATGATAATGACGCTGCTAATGAGTACATAAACACATCGTTTCCTTGATGAAATCAGGAAGGCATTTATTATATCATGCTTGTAAGAGGATGGCCAGGCTCCAAGGCTATGAACGTTTTTCATGCCAAACTCAACATAAAATTTAAACTGCTCATAACAATTAAAATGCTGGCAAATAAAGATCTTCATAACTCTCAAATGTTGTCATCTTGCTAATAAATCTTAAAATAAATAAATAAATATAATGCACAGCTGAGTTGTACATAGCAAGTTTTATAACCTTGGGGCCAGCCTTTGGGAGAAAATTTCATTTTTTATTTATTTTATCAATTGCAGGCATGGAACTTGTCGGGCCGTCGAAGCGTATGTGGGCTGGAATCATCATTGAATACTTCTTTGCCATTGGTCTACTAGTTTTGGCGATGGTTGGATACTTCCTACGTGATTGGAACCACATTGAAATGGTCATTGCTTTTCCAAATGTAGTTTATTTGACATACTGGTGGTAAGTGATATAGAGGATCTTACATGACTGCCCATGTATTATTCAATTCATTATACAAGATGAGAAAAAGAGATAAAATAAGGCCTGTCCGGTCTTTTATCGCCTTTTTTTAGCAACGAGTTCAATAATTAAATTACACAGGAGCACGCCTGCTAGATTCTTTTCATCATATGACATTAACATTACTTTGAGATTGTGTTTATCCATCAGCCAAGAACTGGTAGATTTTGAGGTTGGTAATTCGCATCTCAAGCTTATTATTGAAATGGAACGAAACAATAATCCAAGATTAAGTCAACCGTTAAACACAAGAGTATTATTTTAAAACTTGTTAAAGTTTTAGCATATATCAGATCTCTAATTTCAATTGACATGTACTAATATATTACATCTTATAGGGATGGAATGGACGCTTAGATTTCCCACATATACTTGGTATTACTTGACTTTTCGCATACTGTAAAGGCGGCTCCTCATGAATGCGTAATTAGGACTGGTCAACCTTAGACATAGGTGAAAGCTGAAATGAGGCGTGGTTTTATTCGAAAGTAACTGTATCATCTTGCGCCATTACATCAATATAGACGCAAATACACTATTTAGTCCTTAAAACGCCTGCAAAATAACTGCATCTGAAAATGTCTATGTAACATAGGCAAAGAGGCTTCAAATAGTTTAGTGGACGACAAAAACATACATTTTGTGGTTATGCGCTTTAAGGGCTAATAAATGTGAGTTCAGTGTGTATACGGTTAGGAGTTTCATGAAATGCACGCACGTTTGCTCGGCACAAAAATCTTATCAACTCTTTACCCAATTATAGATAAAACCTGATTTCCCTTACTTAGCAGATGAAATAGCCGAACCACACCCAGATATGAATATTAAAGTTGCCGCCTTTACAGTAAGCGAAAAGTCAAGTAATAGATAAAACAATATTGGCAGGCCATTAGATAATGATAAGAAACTTACAATACAGTTTAAGCAAGCTTACAAGTTCCAAGAACATAATTACGCGAACGATTAATTTCTAGTAACTGAGCTAAAGTCTCAAAAATGATATTAATAGAGTATACATACAGAACAGTACTGTCCTGCCAGCCAAGAGTGACAATGACTTCATGTTTGTTTACAAAGTTATCAGGGACTTATGATCGATAGATCACTTGTGTATTAATCCTATCCTCAGGATAGGATTAATATCCTATCCACAGGATAGGATTAATACATAAGTGATCTATCGATTCGCGTCAGCTTAAGTGAAGTGTATGCATTCTAGTTTTACTTAACAATTGTTAACAAAGAATTACGTCACTGTCACTCTTGGTTGGCACGACAGTAGAATCTCGTTTTGCTTATGTTTATTTCAGGTTTATACCCGAATCCCCCAGATGGCTTATATCTCAGGGCAGAATTGAAGAGGCTGAGAAGATATTGCACAAAGCTGCTAAAATTAATAAGGCTAAACTGCCAGAGAAAATATTTGATGAAGACTCATTGGATGCAGGGCGGGCACAAGGTCAACTATGGAATTTGTTTGGATCTAGAACACTGGCGATAAGAACACTAGTGATATTCTTTAACTGGTGAGAGTTTTTTTGTTTGATTTGATTCTTTACGTCCCATCAACAATCTTTCAGTTAAACAGGGACGGGTCTTCCTGGGTTGAGCCAGTACTAAGCTAGGATAAATGTGTCCTGCTCAAGGACCACAACGCAGTTTGATTTGTTTAATTTACGCCCAATCAACAATCTTTCAGTTATAAAGGGACGGGTCTTCCTGGGTTAAACCAGTACTAAGCTAGGATTAATGATTAATGTTCTTGCTCAAGGACACAACGCAGTGACGCCGGTGATGCTCGAACCCGCGGCCCTTCGGTCTCGAGTCAAGCACTCTACCACTGAGCCACTGCGCTCCCACAACGCAGTGACGCCGGTGAGGCTCTGGTGAGAGAAATAAAACAACAAAATCAATGTTGGAGTAAATATTGCTCATCAGATAAGCAAACAGAAAAGACTCGGGTAAACAATGCATGGCATACATGCGCGGATCCAGAAAGTTTTGTCTGAGAGGGTCCAACTTTGATGTATTTATTTATTTTATTTTTTTTTTTTTTGGGGGGGGGGAGGGGGGTGGCGACTGTTGTTGTTTGTATGTTCATTTTAGTTGTTGTTGTTTTTCAGTTAAATTCAGTTAATAAGGGGAGATAGTATCCAAATATCACTTAAAGCGGGCCATCATAGGCCCACCTCCGAAACACCATTTAAATTGCGTTTCCCTGGCGTACCGATGATGGCCTGACACTGAATGCTTGCTTCGTAGCTTTGTAATATTCAGGGGATCGGGGACCAGTATTACTAAGAAACTATATATTTGTGTGATTCTTTAGGGTGAGGTTGGGGGTCTGGACCCCCTGTCTAACCTCTGGAACAGCGTATGGCACAATTCAGAGAGTTTTGCTCACATCTTTCTTTGTTCAGATCTGTAAATAATCAGTTTGTCTCGAAGAGACATTTTGATATGAGTTCAAATGATTTGTAAGGACACTTTGCACAAAACTTTGTAGGCTAATATTTATCATTCACTTGTGAAGTGAATAAAAAAAATGGGACTGTACCTCTGGAACCAAGTGTAATCATATAAAGTACAGGGTAACAGTTATAATTGTTTATTTAATTTTAAGCTGGGGTTTTGTAAAAAAGGTAAATATGTCATTTCTTACAGGGGAACAAGAAAAAAAAAACATTTTGAGCGGAATAGAGGTAGTAATGAATTCGACCATCTGGATTGATACAAAGTGCCTGAAATGGTTCGACTACGATATGAAGGAGTCACAGATATTTTTTTTCGAAATTAAGATGTACTTTAGTCCCTGCACGGTGATGTTTTTTTTAAAGCAAAATGTGCTGCTGCGGTGTTTGTGATTTCATCCTGGTCTTCACTTTGTCTTTAAAAGTACCCGTTTATGTGTCTCAAGAAACAAAATGTTAAAGTGAGACTTAAACATGTTGATGGCACTCATTTAGCCATGGGATTGTCCATTTATTTCATGAGAGAAATGCGCGGATCCAGAAACTTTTGTCAGAGGGGGTCCAAATTTGATAAAAAAAAAAGTTGATAAGGAGATAGAGGATCCAAGTGTCACTATAAATGGGCCATCATCAGCCCGCCATCGAAACGCCATGTAAATGGCGTTTCGCTGGCGGGCCGATGATAGCCCAACATTATATGCTGGATTGGTAGCTTTGTGATTTTTCAGGGGATCCGGACCTGTATTGGAAAGAAACCCTATATTTTTGTGATTTTTCAGGGGGGTCCGGGCCCCCTGCCGCCCCCTCTGGATCCGCCCATGAGAGACCATTATATTGAGCTGTAAATAATGTGTTTGATATATCTTCAGGATGGTGGTCAGTATGGTATACTATGGTTTATCATTAAACACAGGGAATCTTGGTGGTAGTTTCTACCTTAACTTCACGATATCAGGACTGGTAGAGTTCCCTGCCTACACCCTATGTCTTCTGCTATTAGACAGAATAGGCAGGAAGTGGCTTCATTGTATTGTCATGGTAGTCGGAGGACTGGCTTGCATTTCAACGGTGTTTACAACAATATTTGGTGGCGACGGTAACTTAAACGTTTTCTATCATAAATGTAGAACTGAAAATAAGACACCTTTTGTTAAAAAAGCAATTGGATTTGACTTGATAAGAAAAACATGTCAGCATGACCAGAAAATGCCACAATCACAGATTACAGATCAAAAAGTAATCGAGTATGATCAGGAAATATCACAGTCATACACCGCAGACCATTCCATAGAGTTACCAGAACTCAGACAAAAAAAAAAACACATGCTTAAAAGCAAAAATTTCTCTCTATGTCTAGTCTATAAACAGCAATGTCATTACAAAACTAGAAAGGAAACATACCTATCACCGAATCTAGACCCAATTCAAAACCCCATTCTTAAAGGCAGGAGTGGGGTATATAAGGCAGAATAGCCTTCAGTTTCATCGCTTTCTTCATTGCACTCATGCTGTGAACATCTACTGGAGCTTATCTCTAATTTGATTAGCTTCTGGCTAATACCTGGATTATATATAGTTGATAGGTCTTATCAGCTCAGTGACCATGCTGTTTATCAGCCTAAGGAAGCCATTGGTCCAATTTAATCAGACAGGTAGATAAGCTCCACCTACTTATTGTCTCATATTAAAGCCACTCCTCTGCCGGGGGTACAGGATTCCTGCCTTTAAAGAAGCAAAAACAAATGATGTGCTAGACACAAAAGAATTAACACGAAGTGGGGATCAGGCTTGAATATTGTATACTTGACAATTCGTCGCTCTAGGTTTTGCTGTTGATCTAGCACATGAAACGGATGAAACCCATACAATAAAAGAAATAATAATCAAATTTACTGCAAGAAAATGATAAGGAAGTGCGATATGCACCATTTTCAAGCTGACCTGTAGTAAAATTGCCAGTTTAAAAGACTTTGGTACTTATGCCACATACGTGAAATCATTTTAAAAACATACATGCGCAATTATGTAGTGGGTCTAAATACCTTACGTTTAAAATGATAATTCATATATGTACGTCTCTAATCTGTATTTGTGAGCAGTCTGAAAGCTCTTGTTTTCAATGTAAGTACTGTTTTAGTGATGTTGTCAGTAAAATTAAGTAATAAGTAACTATTTCAGATTTGCAAGCTTTAACTGTGACTCTCGCTATGATTGGGAAACTGGGTGCTGCAGCAGCCTTCGCTGTGATCTATGTGTTTTCTGCCGAACTATATCCAACAGTTGTACGGAATGCTGGGATGGGAGCCAGTTCTTGCTGTGCTCGTATTGGAGGGATGGTCGCACCTTATATTGCAGATATTGTGAGTTTAGTTTTTTAATGACCCTCGCCATGTGGAAACCTGCTTAATGTCATTTTCAAACAACAAATGCACAGATCAGCTTGCGCGTCTGCGCAGTCTGATCAGCACATTTTGTTCTCTGCCTAAAATCAGGATACCTACTCATGCTAAAACCAGAAATTTAAATGTTGCTGTTTGGTTCTGTAGCTGGGGGGCTGGTTTTAATATTACCTGGTAGTACATCCCAAGTCGTATTTGGAGAGGCTCAAATGTATTAAAAGCAAGTCAGCATTGCTAGTTTGTTTGTTTGTGTGATTTGATTCTTTACGTCCCATCAACAATCGATCAGTTATGTAGGGACGTTTTTTTTCCTGGGTTGAACCCGTACTAAGCTAGGATTAATGTGTCTTGCTCAAGGACACAACGCAGTGATGCCGCTGAGGGTCGAACCCGCGGCCTCTCGGTCTCGAGGCAAGAACTCTACCACTGAGCCACTGCACTCCCTGAGCATTGTCAGTAAATGCCTCAATCAAAGACAAACATCACATCATCCAGCTTCGTTGCAAACATTGCAGACCAAAACCAGACTGATCAGCGTACCCAGTTTAAATAAAATCGAAAGTATTACTAGTTAGCAACCCTAAAACTGGGAATGGACTCGCCCAAGAGTTAAAGTTTGGAAAGTATTTTCGGCTTAGTTAGGTAAAATTGGGCTTTATCCCAACAATTTCATTTTAGTGTATGTTCTACAATAATATGTGTGCCAGCTTTTTGGTCTCTAAATCCTATCTCGTCACTGAGAGTCGATTGTACGAGTAGTATTTATAAGGTCGTAATAATTGCTTAGTGATTTAGTTTATAAATTCAAAACAGTCAACATGGTCAAAGGACGGACTGCTTTCAATGGCCTATAGTGTTTCCAGGACTTAAGTGACCCCCGTTATTTGCTAATTATTCTTTAATGGTGGTTTTAATTGAAAAATTAATTAGAGAAATAAATTTAGATATATACCGCGTAATTGAATTTATTTTTTCCACATAAATATGAGTTTTTGTATAGGTTGGGATTAGATGGAATTTAGGCGTGTTTTAGCTGCTCTTCTTTGAATTAGTCCCCAAGTGAACCAAAACATGGCTTATACAGGTCAGTGGAGGTAATTCGTCAGTCCCACAGATAAGAGTGCGTAACAGAGAATTGTTTTTTCCTATTTCTCAACCAAAAAATATGTTTTGTGTACTCAAAACAACCGTCTCGATGATATGGTTCTTTTGAGCACCCATAACACGTGTTTAAACTGATAAAAACAATCGCAATTTCACGCTAAAATTGCTTTACTGACCCAATCTTAGTGCATTAAGCTATGATTCACTGCTGATACTGACTCATAAACTTCACTGTACATCTAAAGGCGATGCATTGAAATGGCCTGTGTTAAAAAAAAACGATTCAAGTAATAGTGTTGTCTGACCCTTAAATAATGACTGGATTTTCTTTCGAGATCATTGTTTCCTAAAAATATGTCTTTCAGGAATACAAGTAGGTTATCAAACAGTATGGATCCAGATAATGCCCAACATTTTAACCTAAATTGCCTTCGGCTGTTGACAAAGTTTATCAGCGAAATAACTTTAGCAGGCAAATATTTGATGCTCTTTAAGTTTAATGTCTATCCCTAATTCGCTATTTCTCGTCAACTCTCTAATTTGCTTGAATTGTCGTCATAAACTCATTACTTACTAGTGCCGTCTGCTGATTACCTTTGCAAACAATTTGGACCATGATCAGGCCTGACAAAACGTTGGGCATAATCTGGATCCAAACTGCTTGGCACTCTACTGATATTCCCGAAAGATCATTTTAGAAAAAGCAACAACAAGAAACAAACTGGTTTTGAAAAAAATATCAGCAGACGACAAAATCATGACAAATTACCTCGTAGGCAAAAAGAGTCATTGAGTGCTACATGTACATGCATGTTTCATGCTAAAGCCTTATATTTGCCTGCTTTCAATACGGCACGGTCTAGGAACCCTATAGACTTTTACAATTGCGTGTGTGCGTGCGTGTGTGTGTCAAAATGGTGACGAGTGAGGTTTGCGGAATAGATTTTCGTTGAATCATCTGATATAGATAGTCCTGTAGGCTGGTACATATCATCATAGCAATGCAAATATACCACGTGTATCTATTGGGGTACACATGGGTATATTCACAGGGAAAAACAACTAAGTTATTCTTTTGTACAGGGGACTGGGGCTTCATGTACAAATAAGGGCGTCGCCCAAAAATAAGTTTTAGTTACGCGGCGTGCATTTAAATCCACATGCTAAGTGCCGTTCTTCTAAGTTCAATTTAGAGCTGTTTAAAAAAAAGAAAAACGGGGGTCACTTATAACCTGGAAACACATTAGCACCCATTACGCAGGTTACGCACGTGCTTAATAAATATATATAGTAACATTCAAGGGAGGTCACTTAATGTGATAAAAGTGATTTTCCATACTCCTCTGGGAGCAAATTCTTTCCTTTAAAGCTGCATAGTCTGTAACTTTTGATCTTTTAATTTTAGAAATAATGTTTCTATTTTTCAAGAACACAGCAAAAAACTAAAATTCAGGGAAGCCGCCTCGGTGTAGGGGATAAACCTTTGTCTTGTAAACCAGGGGTCGCAGGTTCGATTCCTGGCTCCTCCCAGTCTGTCGGATGAGACTTAAAGCTGTTGTCCCGTCTTCTGAGACGCTTTTAAACCAGAACAACTGCCGGTTGAGCCTTCGGGTGTTCCTGGACATAGAACCACAAAACCATAAACCCTCCGGCCAGTACTGGTACAGCCAAGGAACACGGCCACAAACAAATATATATTTGACCAATGTCGTAAATCTTAACAAATTATCAGTATCAAAACAACAGCATTTATGCTAAATATTAACTGTCTTTAATTATTGGAGGGACGCAAATATTTACCAACAAGAGAAAAAACACCTTTTTTTATAAGATAATCACGTTTCCGTGCAGTTTTCGGCTATGGTGAACAGATTTATTGTGAAAACATAACTTACGAGGGTCATTTGGAAAGTTCTTAGCATGGCATCATAACTCCACAGTGCGTTGATAAAATGCTATTAAATAATACATTTTTGGAAACTAGAATTCAATGGCTACTTGATGGTTAAATTTTATCGAAAAAGGACTTTGCAGTGCGTGCTCAAAACGAGTAGGGGTTTATATACTGGCGGAAATTATAAGCAAAATACTTGGAAAAAAGCGAGGGAAAATTGGGGACCTTATTTGCGATCTTTATTTGACAAATTAACGATTTGGTGCCAACTTATTTTTTTTATTAAATTACATTATGCGACCACTGCTTGCACGACTACCACCTTTACATTCGGGAAATGTTGACTAATAGAGAAATGGTAAACTTTCAAAAATGGGACTTTTTTCGATTTTTCTTTAAACTTTTACTATAAAAGTGTCACTACAGGAGCACGAAAAATGCCTATTGAGTATATGTTTTGTTTTATTTGTAGCGAACAATGCATAAAAATCATTTCGTCGCGCAAAATTTGTGGCTTGTTTTAGTTCTGTATTCAAGAAAATTATTCCATATAACACTACCCCTACTTTTCTAGAAGTGGGTGGGGTAACTTAACCCCTTCCATTTTGTCGATGACATAAGAACTTCTCATGGTATCACGTTTACCATCACAAACTTGATTGATTTCTATTTTCAAGGTATTTTTACTGTTTTGTTTGCCACTGCTTTTAATTAAAATGAACCAGAACGTCAGCTCATAGCTAAACTAACTCTACACCATGGCAAGATTATAATAGTTATCTTCCCTTTGTTCTGGTTTACAAAATTTATTTCGGTTTCAATACAAAGAGCATAAAGTGTGCTTGACAAAAATACCAACGCAAGGCATTTTTAAACTACTGTCAGTTATATATTTTCAAAGTATGTGAATTGTGACATGTGATTTTTTTTTGAAAAAATTAGCACATTGCTTTGCTTTCTAGACGGTCTTGGTAGTGTTGTTCCGGTATTTAGATATTAGAAACACCCAACTCGGTCATCTATTGTATAATAACTGTACCAGATTGTGGCCTACCAAATGGTACAAAAGTATCTACTTTCATGAACTATTGTTAATGTTCTGCACACTTTTCAAAAAGGTAATATGTTATATTTTCCACTGAAATTTTGCGTTTTCCAGTATACAAACAGTACATGTTTTCACAATAATATTTTTCGTGTCTGCATCATAATATATTATGAAATGTATGCCATAACATAGAGGAAAGATAGCTCTTCAAAATGATACCACACATGATAGGGTTTGTAAATAGGTTACTGAGATATAAGACCATGCTAAGAACTTTCCAAATGCCCCTCGTAATTTAACTTTTACAAATGATTTAAAAAGAAAATAGATTTTTTCGAAAAATGTTCATAGTTGCAGACTTAGTCTCTTCAAGAAAATTTCCCTTTTTGAAAAGAGACACAATTTGAATAGAATCAACTCTTGATCCAGTAGTCTCCCTTTGATAAGCGTAACTTTTTCAGCGTTCTAGCTTTCTAGGAAAAATTCAAATAGATAATAAACTTTAGTAGAAGTGGCGAATCCTGGGAAGTCATGGGCTGTTAAATGGGTTCAGGCTAAATAATTGGTTTATTACTGCCTCCTAATTTGGTTAAATGCTACATTAGATAAAAAAAGACTTTGAAAACTTCAAAAAATAACGTTAAAAGGTTTAAAATGAATCACCAACTTCACGCAAAATTGCGATTATTTTCTTATCCATTAGTTTAAACCTGTGTCAGCGAGACGGTTCTTTTGAGAACCCACAACATATGTTTTGATTGAGAAATAAGAAAATTAATTTTCGGTTACGCACCCTTTACTTAACTAAGGTTATCCTTAACTTTAAGTAATACATAAAGGATACTTTTCTGAGGCTTTCTTGTTTAAACCGCGAGGTGGGCGTAGCCCACCGAGCGGTTTAAACAGAAAGCCGATGAAAAATCCTTTATGTAGCTTGTAGTATGGCGCAGGTGCAAATAAACACGTGTTACTGACACCTGGCGAAATTTACATTCGCTCCTCCCAGCATCCGGCCTAAACTGTCAATTATATAACATTTACCTAATTTGTCGCTATTTAGGAAGTTCCCGCCTACATCGCTGTTTAACTTCAATTGGAAGTTAGAGTACGGTTTTAAGCTCCCCCTTAGTCGTATTCTAGGGTGTCTGATTTAAACATCAGCAAAGATCAAAGAAAAAAGCATCGGCCATACTTCAAGGAGGCATAACTGAGTTGGGCCCTGGCCAATGTGTATTTCAGAACAAGGTAGTGAGTGGTAATTTTGGCAAAGCATTACCTCTAGTAATATTTGGTGCTGCGTCAGTGGCGGCTGGTGTTCTAGCATTGCTACTACCTGAGACGTTACACAAGGAGCTACCTGAGTCCATTGAAGATGGAGAAAAGTTTGGAAAGTAAGTTTTCACTTTTAACAGTTAAATTGAGCCAGTGCATGGGATTTCAAACAATGTTGCATTTTGACATGTGTAGACTCGCACGAGCCTCTGCAGCCTCCTTTTAAGCTTAGAAACTCCAAATGGTGTTCAATCAGTAGCTTAACAATCATAAAATACTCAAGCGACTAGCTAAGGCTCTGATCAGACTGTGCGTATGCGCAGGCTGATCTGAGGCATTGCTTGTCGCACATACCACATTGTTGAAAATCTCATGCACTGGCCGTTACTTTTTTCCCTCATTAGTGGTGGCGACTTTTATGGTCTGCTGATAATCGTTGCAAACCGTTTTGAATCAGATCAGTCTAGGCAGTATGTCAGGCCTGGTCCCGAGGTTATAGATCTTGAGTTCATTATCAAACTCAAAATAAAGCGCAATGATTGGCTGCTTGCGGACACGTGTCCGCAAGCAGCCAATCATCGTGCTTTATTTTGAGTTTGAGACTGTACTCAAGTGTTATAACCTCGAGGCCTGATCTGTATTCAATTTGTAATCCAGATAGAAAGTTTTTGAAAAATTCAATTCTACAACAAAAGTAAGCAGACAACAAAAATGAAGAAAGTAAACATGCATGTAAAGAGTTTATTTTGTTCTCTTAAATTATTAAACATATGAAACCTGTGAAATGTCCTTTTTTGTAATGCTGATATATTCTTATATCCTTACACTGCATGGATTCAAAGTTCAATCAATATTGACTTAAGGTCAACAGTATTGCTGCTAGGTAAGCTGTATTTAGCTGAGGTCAACCAGTATGACACAGACACATATTCCTGTAAAAGTGAAGATAAATAGTAGTACTAAATCGTTGATGAATAATAAAAAAGTGACGTTTATCAAGTTATTTCGTATTCGTCCAATAACCGGTCTGAGGTCAGCCAGATCAGATGCATTTATCCAACAATATAATAATATAGCTTACTGAAATCTCGTTCATGTTCAGTGAAGGCTAAGATGAAATGTTTGAATGTCTGCACTGTTTGCGTAAGACTGCAACTATCTTCATGGGCAGAAGTATGATATGTTTAAGGATAACTTTTTTGTAACTTTATAAAATATATATATAAAATGGACCATCCTGATTTATTGTATCAGCTTTTAGAAAATCCCACCCGTCTAAAGAGGGATAACAATGTCAGTGCTCTTTTTTCAGGTCCAAGTCAGCGAAGAAATCAGAAGAAATTTACATCAATGAAGCCTACACTAAAGACAATAGTCAGATTACAAATGGTTCTTTAAACCAAGAGACAGAAAAGAAGGAATTGGGCAACGATAAGCTATGAACTTGATACCAAAAACTTTCTAAGGCAATCACGCCTTTAGTTGGCTGCTTTTACATACATTTATGTTCTAAGATATATTTCCTTTTTTTTTGCCAAAAATATTGATCCTGATAAGATTGCTTCAAGAAATCATATTGTAGGCTACGATGAGCAAATCTAATTTGAAGTTCACTTGAATATATTAAGCAGATGTGAAAAGAAAATGACATCTTGGGACAAAAAGTGGCAGAATATGGGAATTTAATAGTGCATGTTTGCAGCAAATACTTTGCTTGTTTTCTAAACAACATTTTCAAACATATGTTTTCCTTTTTATCATTTATTTCTTTGGTTAAAATTTAACTAACGCGTTTAAAAGGTGACATCTATCCTACAAATGAACTGTACGTAAAGGGAACAGCAATAATGTACAATGTACGTGACGTTATATTAATTTGTGGAGAGATCAAAAAGCTGTGATGGACTTAAAATTGATAATATTTTGGACAATCTATTTATTGGAATAGACTCAAAAGTCTATCGATGAATTGTTTTCCAATTGGTAATAATTTTGCTCTCTTCGTTGCAAAAATGATAGTGAGCACGATCAGGGAATACCATCTCACTCACTGCAAACCAGAGGAACAGTCACTGAACAATAACAGTAAGAAGACGTCAGGAAGCCAATTAAAATGGAGCTATCAGCTCTTTCTCTCTTCCCCATAAAGATGATTGCAAACTCACAAGGAAACTTAGTACTGCATAAAATAGGACCAAACACAGACCTCTGACAAACAATATGAATAAGAATAAAGACACAGAAATAGTAAGTGAGTATAATCAGGAAATACCACCATCACTAACTGCAGACAAACTCACGGCACCGCGAGGAAGAGCCACACAACAACCACGAGACACCAGGAAGACAAACTAAGTAAAGCAACCAGCCCTATCTTCCCCATCAAGATGATTGCAAAACTAGAATGGACATAAAATAACGTACAATAAAACATAGAACAATTACAGACTCCCACAATGAGAGTAACAATAAACAACAAGTCAACAACAGCAGAACCACCACCTTAGAACGAACAACAGCCTAAGCCATCAGGGGGGGGGGGGTTAAATGCATTTACAGGTACCAAAATTTCGTCTTAGATTCTGCTGTTGTTGAAGTACAAGAAATGTTCAATTCGCATGAAAGCCTTCTAACTGCTGCAATGTATCATCATGGAGATACACTCTAATCAAATTAACACACTATGATGAAACACAGAAAAGGGCTCACCACTCACAGATAGTCAGAGCTGGAGAAAATTTCAAGTTAAGCACGGTTGGTCCAGCTACAGGTAAGCATCAGACACAAACCCATCTATTAAAGCTTTGCATCAGAGCCGTCATAGAGCCTGAGGCCTGACCCACCGTCATGCAATTAAAGAGGAAACCATAGCTATTAACCATGATTGGGTTTAAAACCAGGCATGCAGACTGTCGCATATCATCCAAGTTATATTTAAACTTTATATAACGTAATAAAAATCTTTTTAAAATGATCACTAAAATTAGGTTGTCTAACAATTCGTTTGAACTTATAAACTAAATCACCATAAAATATAGGTTCTGATATGCCTTGTTACAGAAGTGTTTTAAACCCAATGTTGTATTTAACAATTAACTCTGACTGTCTGAGGTAGAATTTAGAAAATGCTTTTCGAATTTTATGATATCTATAACCTTGTTTTAATAACTTAGCAGTTAAAATAAATTTCTGTTGTTGAAGTCATCAACATTAGAACACACTCTTGCAAAACGAATAAGCTGAAAAATTTACACCATAGGAAGGAGAGCGAAGAACATCTCCATAAAGAAATGGGAAATTCACCATGTCAAAATTACAATTATCCTGTTTATTATAAATTTTAGAAGAAACTTTGCCATTTGTAATGCACAAGTTCAAGTCCAAAAACGGAGCTTCAGTATAAGAAGAATACGTCTAATTTAACTGCAGTTCAGTAGGATATATCTGACCTACCATTTTTTTTGAAATAACGATTATCAATATTAAGTAAGTCTTCTTAATATCTGGAGAGCATCACACATTTTTCTGACTTGACCACAATTTATATCGTTTAGGTTGTTCAGAAGAAATTATTTTTTATCATTACAAGCCAAATAAAGTGAGCCCTCTCTGTTAAATATTCCTTCAATTAATTCTATTAGTTTTTCTTTGATTAGATTATGAGGCAATGTAGTATAGAGGGTAGAGAAATCATATGTAGACAAACTAGATGCTAGAAAACCTATAGACTTTACTTTTTTTAAGAATTTAACCTGAATTTTTAATACACCAAAATAAATTTTTACCATTCCGTTCATAAACTGTTGTGCAATAATTAATGACATTTTTTTATCGCAGTGAGCCAAGAAGTCAAAAGAATAGACAACTTGGTAGTTGTACATGAACTAGAATTAGCAAAAAAAACGTGACTTATAGGAACCCCATTAACAATCGGCGGTACAGTAAACATTGAATTCAAATCAACAGAAGCTCCGCCATAGAACAAACAGCTGCCAACTACTTAGGGTTTAAATGCATTTACATACATTGTCCTACTTTCTTTTTTTTTGTTAAAACACAAACATGTTTTTGAGCATGAGGGCCTCTTGATTATTGCAGTGTATCATTACAGAAAATCATTCTTATCAAATAACACACTATGATGAAACAAATTCAGAACTAAAATTTGCCTCAAGTTGAGTCGCTGCATGCCCAGTAAAGGACAAGATTCAGGCACTAACAAATCGATGAAAGCTTTATGTAATCCATTATTGAGTATCAAGCCTGACCCATTTTGGGCCTGAAACCATAGCTATAAACTGTGACTGGCCTTACAACTAGCCATACAGATTGTCAAATTCAGAACTAAAATTTACCTCAAGTTGATTTTCTGCATGCCCAGTAAAGGACAAGATTCAGGCACTAACAAATCGATGAAAGCTTTATGTAATCCATTATTGAGTCTCAGGCCTGACCCATTTTGGGCCTGAAACCATAGCTATAAACTGTGACTGGCTTTACAACTAGCCCTACAGGTTGTCAAACGAGATCCATGTTAATTAATCTGCTGTCTTTTTTAACTAGTCAATAAAAACGGCTTTCCTACAGTTCTTTTTGAATTTATACACTCAATCACCATAGAATAATGGCTCTTATATGTCCTGTTGCAGAAGAGTTTTTGAACAACTGTTGTATTTATCAATTAACTCGGAGAAAAATTTAGTTTTACAAATTTCATGATTTCAATAACCATGTTTTAGCAAATAAGCAGTCAAATATTGGTTACCGTAATTGAGTCACTAACAGTAAAACATACCATCGCAGACCAAATAAGCTGTGAAATATATACAACATAGGAAGGAGACGGAAGCATCTCCATCAAGAAATGGGAAGTAGCTATTTCAAAATTAAAATCATTAAAAGTTCTGATATATTTAGATGAAACAATGTCATTTGTGATGGACAAGTCAAAGTTCAAAATGGGGCTTCAGTACCAAAGGAATGGGCCTTATTTAACTGGAGTTCAGTGGAATATACTTGACACACCATTTGTTTTATATAAGGATTATCAACATTAAACGATTTGTCTAGATATATTTAGGTAGAGTTAACTGCTTCAATTACACCAGCTAGATGACAACATCAGGTCTCCATCATTACAAAACAAAGCCAATTCTGCAACAACAGGAGCTCGAAAATAGAACCCATTTGAATATCTACATTTTGTCCATACAACGTATAGATATATTGTCCAAACTAATATTAACTTTCCCATTGCGAATCTTTAAATGAACCCTCACATCTGAGATGGCGTACATATCATTATGAAAGGGTCAAATTAAATCACACCCACATACGGGCAATTTCGATGGACCAACGTCAACGCCATCCAATAATGCTGTTTGCTTACTGATGTTTGCGTGACGTGAACATATAGCGGCATGGCTTAAGCGTGAAAATTGAAAAAAATCGTTTTGTTTGATTTAATTAAAATATCTGAAAAACAGGCAAGTTATGGGAAAATTGAATCCTGCTACATGACTGATAGTATGAAATGTAAATATAAGTCATAATGGTGGTCTAAATAGCCTGCTTAGATCAAAGCAGATAAATTATTTAACAACTTTTACCTTAGAATTATTTGGATACGTGTTAAGATGGATCCGGGTATGGATGGATGGGTTGATAGATGGATGGAATGATGGGTTTAGATGAATGCATGGTTGGATTGATGGATGGATGGGGAGCATCATACATTTTCTGATATGACCACAAATAATATCTTATTCAGAAGTGAAATTAGAGCTTATTTCTCATTACAAGCCAATTAAAGTTTAAATACATGTCAGTCTAGCGTTTAAAGGAAAATAAGAGGTCTAGAAAACACGTGTGGGCTCTTTTGCGACATGAAAGCTAAGGAATCTGTTCTCGTTCATTTTTACATGTTCCCCAAACCAAAGATCATTATTAAGGTCAATAAATGAGGTCAAATGTAATAAGATGCAAACATATGTACATGAATAAAGTACTAGAGCATCAAAGAAACTGGCATACTTGTATTGCTGAAATTATTTCAAATAGCTGAAATATTGAAGTCTTGTTAGATACACGTAAATCGTATGCCGTTAGTTTTATCAATTTACATATTGATTCAATGTCATTGATGACGTCATTCAAAAAGTGCAACGTCATGATGACCTGATAAAGGCACATGCCATGAGATAGGCCACGTTTATCAGGCCAATGAGCAACAATGCAGTTAGTATGAGAGGTGACTGATAAATAATAATCTCAAATGTCTTCTGTCTTGCTGCTGTGGCTCCATTACATGTGGCAATCCACTGAATAGGGTGGAAGGGTCAGACGCAGAGGATGAATTGTAAAGAAGGAAACTTATTAATAAGTTAACAATATGAGAGTTGAAACGTATCATTTCTCAATTGTATATCTATTAAGCATTCAAGATACTTTACGGTAGATTTCCTTTTAAAACTATATATGCGAAAATTGCATAGGGTGCATTAGGGACCTTGTCACATATGAAGTTCTCCTTGTGACCTTAGACTCCGTAAATTAACTTCACATGAGGGAAGTTGACTTTAGAATAAGGCAAGATCAATTTGAAACTGGCTGCTGCATTTTAAAAGCCCTAGTACGCTTCATCCAAAAAATGAAAACACAATTTCGTAATATCACTAAGATGCTGATTCTGAAATTGCACTTGATGAGCTTTGACCCACATATTTACCTTTTGATGAGGTCATACGATTTGAAACAGATAATATACCAATTTAAATAAAGTCACTGATATCGATCAGACAACACAAAACAAATTCCATCAATGTCAGTCAAAATCAATTTTATATGTATAAAATCACCAATTTAAAATACACTTAATGACCTTTTGACCCATTTTGTGACCTTATGTAGGGTCAGGATGCGTTGTAAATTGGGCACATTTATTCCAGGAATGTTGGCTGAATTTGATAAACCAAATTTCATTTTATTTAGCGAAACGAACATGAATACCAAAATTGCATAAAAAATTGCCACCATAAAATGCACCAGATGACTTTTGACCCATATTGTGATGACCTTATTTGATGTTTCCATTCCAGCAACAGGGCAAAATCAGTTCAGTAGTGTTTGCTTATATTGATAAGCCTAGTGGCACAGTATGCCCCAAAAGAGCCCACACTTCGAAAAAAAGATCTCTGATAACACCTGTCTGTAACTTGATCAATCAAGTACAATTTTTCATTGTGAGATAGGTATGTGTCCATCAGAGTAAAGTCAGATGCAACAGTCTCCGTTTCCGTGCAACCTTTGTTAAAGTAAATACAACCAAACTCTGTTATATTCTATCTCAATGATTTATTTCAATTGAAGATAATTACAGGTCCCCTCAAATACCATTGGCACCTCTTTATTTGTCTGAAAATAAAAAGAAAATCTGTAAGCACAAACATTCTATCGAAATAAACTGAAGTAGCTTGCATAGTAATCATTCCCTCTTTTTATAGTTCTAATAGATAAATATATTTCCAAATAAAAAGAATCTAAGGGGAACCCCAAAATTAAGGATGGATGCTATACTTGGCACACAATCAGCTTAAAATGACGTATTTGGTCACGTTGTGCTACTGTATTCACTTGTTTGGACACATGCAGGTCTTTCTTTCCTATTTTAATGGTAAATCTGTTTCGTAACTGTACTCATATCGCGTGTCAACTCTAGGCGCAAAATGTACATCCATAAAGACATTCTGAAGTAAAAACAACGACTGCCGAATTGTAACACTGATGATATTAATACATGCAACAATGACAATATTTTGGATGAAATCAGCTTATTTTATTTTAATGATTTTCCCTTTTTAACGTTTTTATTAACATTCACGAATGCGCAAATTAAGCAAAATACTTAACTTGTGTAGTTGACCATGAAAAAAGACATGTCTTAGCTTTAATTAAGCACCCATTTCAGAAGTCTATGGTAAAAAACAGCTGAGATATCATTTAATTTGTACGTATATCCCCATTTGTGAATCAGATTTTAATGTTTTCATAAACAAATATGAATCTGCAAACTAGCTAACTTGCATATGAGACAAAAGAACAAAATACATATGTCTAAACTATAATTTTGTGCTTAGTTTAGTAGTCTATGATAAGCAACAGCTGAGATATGAGTGATTTTGTAGGCATATCCCCATTCTCAAATCCGCTATGGACTGCTATGGAAACCACACATTTTTAGAAATCACAAACAGGCTTATTATTGAGGAGGACCTTGTTTCTCATCTATGAGGTCCTAATAAACAGGTTGGCACCCATGAAAATTGTCCCAGGCTGTATGTCCTTCAGAGTTCAGGGTAGAAATTAACAACTTTTTTTTCAAGTTTCAAACGTATAATCAAAGAATTTATAATCTGATCTGGCGTTGCATTTTGTGGGTTCTGACTCGTTTACGCACAGTATGACAACTATATCAATGCAGTGGCGGCTATGCATATATGGGGAAACTGTATGTTTACTTAATTAGTTGCAGTTTTTCCCTATAACGCAATGTTATGGTAAGATTATGTGCAACAGCTCTTGCTAAAATGTATCGACTGCAAAATGCATTATCCTTGTGTTTGAGTCAATAATACATACACCAGAAAAATGTGTTTTTCTTGCTAAAGTGAAGGTCTATGATGTGAACTGAACGTACGTACTGCAAGTGTATTGTTTACTGTCGTCGCCCTGGTCCCTGTCACCTGTTGAACTTAAGGTACTGGGAGCCAACTCACGACAGTAAACATTAAAAAAAGATAAGATAATTATGCCATAAACATTCATTCATACGGATTTGTGTCAAAACTAAATGTAGACTGTGACTCTAAGGCGGAGTAAACACCTTCTGCTTAGTGTTTGTCATAAAATCTACCTGAGGCTGCTAGGAGACACTTAAAATCGGTCATCAAATAGTTTGTTATATGTATGGAAAGAATTCTGTCTCCTGATTGGCCTGCTTTGTCTTCATACATCTCCAAGTCTACCAGAAAACTGGTCTAAACTGGCCTCCAGGGTGATATAGGATGAAAATACGCTCAGAATAGTTTCTAGAAGTTAATATTTTTAACACTTCTCCAAATAATATCATCTAGAGTGCTAAAACAGCATGATGAATATGAAACTAGCATTAACTGCATGAAATTTACATTATTAGCTGTGTCATTTCCCCACAGGTAAATTAAAGACTTAAATGATTTTAACAACTGTTTTATTTTTTTCTATTTCTTTGTTTAAATAAACAATATGTAAAGTAAAGTTATATTATCAACTGTTACATTCCACATTCAGATAATTTATACATGTATACATTTCAAAATATAAAATACTACATCAAAATATTACAAGACCAAACTCTGCTCTGGACCTGCGTCGCCGGTGCAAATCTTCAATGTGTGAACAATCATTATACAATGTTTGAATATAAACGAATGAAATATGTTTAAATTACAGATGAATAAAATAAACAAAGTAAGCACTCCAAAGGTGGTGTAGACGTAATAAAGTCTAAGTTCAACAATCCCAAAAATATAATCAAATGTGCACAAAATATGGGATGCACACATGTTCAATGTGTGAGCAAACGTAATAGGAATGAAAACAACTGGAGTCACAGACACCCCCTAAGCATTTCGGATAGATAAAATAGTTCAAAGCCCTAAAAATAAGACAACATTTATCAAATGTGCACAAAATAGGAGGTTCACATGTTCAATGTATGAATAGTCATTATACAAAGTTTGAATATTAAGGAACAAAAACTTTTGGAGTTACAAATTATACAAACCAGAGACCCTCTTAGCATTTTACAGAAAAAAATGTCCAAGTTTAAGACCCCTAAAAATGAATTTAAAAATTCATAAAATGTATACGATATAAGAGTTGCACATCTTCAATGTATGAACAATCAGTGTGCAAATTGAATATAAAGGAATGAAAACTGTTTGAGTTACAGATTATACAAACCAGACACCCCCTTAGCATTTCGGATAGAAAAATGTCTATTTTCAACACCCGTAAAAAAATTGAAATTATTTTCAAATGTGCACATAATAGAAGGTGCACATCTTCAATATTTGAACAACCATTATGCAAAGTTTGAATATAAAGGAGTGAAAACAATTGAGTTACTGATTACAAAAACCTGACAACCTCTATGCTTTTCGTAAGGACAAATTGTCTAAGTTCAACACCCGTAAAAATGAGAATCTATTTATCAAGTGTGCACCAAATAGATAGTGCACATTGTCAATGTATGGACAATCATTTGACAAAGTTTGAATATAAAGGAATGAAAACGGTTGGAGTTACAGATTACACAAACTAGGCACCCAAAAAGCGCTGCGGACAGACGAATGGACGGACAACGGACGGACGGACGGAGTGAACCCACTGGCTTAAGCGACGTAGATAATAATAACAGTTGCTAAAACGTGTGAGAAAGTCCATAGGTTGAGCATAAGTTCAACAATATAAGTGATAGTAGAAGACTTTCATTCGCAAATGAAAAATCAAATTGACTTCAATTTCGATACGTATAGGTATTGCAGCCTCGTTGAATATCACGTTTTGGGGAATGTAAATTCTCATATCTACATCATTGAAATAAATTATTGTTAATATTTTATACAGTACATACCAGACCACAGGAAGCCATTGACTTCTGAAAAGTAATATACCCAGACTTGAGCTAATGCGTTTAATTTTAGTTTCTTATATATACTTTTCCACATACGTTTACGACCTATAGCCTATTCTGCATCTGTTTATGATAATAAATACACAGTACGTACCTGACTACAGGAAGCCATTGATTTCTGAAAAAGTAATAAACTCAAGCTTACTCAAATGCTTTTAATTTTATTAAAACACTATGTTTACTCTGTTTCAAATTTCTGAATTTTAGTTTCTAATTTTGATTTTCTACATAGTTTTACGATATATAACCTATGCTGCATCTGTTTACATGAATAAATACACAGTACGTACCTGTCAACAGGGCGCCATTGATTTCTGAAAAGTAATATACCCAGACTTGAGCAAATGCTTTTGATTTTCGTTTCTATTATATATTTTTTCACATACTTTTACGACCTATAACATATTCTGCATCTGTTTATTATAATAAATACGCAGTATGTACCTGACCACATGAAGCCATTTATTTCTGAAAAGTAATAAACCCAGGCTTAATCAAATACTTTTAATTTTAGTTTCTATTATAGACTTTTCTACATAGTTTTACGACATATAACCTATGCTGCATCTGTTTATATAAATAAATAAACAGTACGTACCTGAAAACGTGGCACCATTGATTTCTGAATAGTAATATACCCAGGCTTAATCAAATGCTTTCAATTTTAGTTTCTATTGTATACTTTTCCACATACTTTAACGACATTTATACCATCCTTACCAACTTTAGCACAACATATCGCTAGATGTGCAAGATCTACACTGATGTAGGCGGTATAAAATAGTTATATCATGATTGTCCACCTGTACGGGAGATAATCCATGAGCTAAAGCTCATGGCTAAAGCTCATGGATTATCTCCACGTACAGATGTACAAATACTGTAGAGCTATTACATAACCTATGCTGCATCGTTTTATTATAATAAATACACAGTACATAGTTGTCCACAGGAAGCCTTTATCTTCTGAAATATAATAAAACAAGGTTGTAGCAAATGCATTTATCCTTGGTATCTACTATATTCTTTTCTACGTACGTGTGAGGGACATAACGTATGCTGTTCCACATGTTAGCTACTAACAGTAATTACCTGCACACAGAAAACCATCGCCTTCTGAAACGTAATACAATCATGTTGTATTAAACTAGTTTACAATGTACATGCATATCTGGTTTCTGCGATATATTCTTCACACTCATTATTAGCAGAGAATCTATGCTGCATCTGTTAGATATATTCAGTACGTACCTGACAACAGAAAGTTTCTATCTTCTGATAAAATAAGCCAACCAGGCGTAAAGCATACGCATTTAATCCTAGATTCTATATTTTTCTACATACCATTCCAGATAAAGCCTGGTCCTCTATTTTCTGAAAAGTAATAAAACCAAGGTTTTGCTTGCTTATCATTTCATCCCAAGTTTTATTCTTTCCTCTCCTGAATTCCGCATACATACATTTACTGCATATATACTAGACTGCACATGTTAATTATTATACAGTTCTTACCTGACCACGCCAAAGCATCGGTTTCTGAAAAGTAAGAACATCTGGCTGTAGAAAATGCATGAGACCCTGTTTTCTGATATTTATCCCATGTATCTTTATTGCACAGAACCTAGGCTGTGAGGTGGCTGTAGTATTGGTATTGAATCCTGGTTTCCACGATAAAAAGTGGAGCCTGCATGCGCGGATCCAGAAAGTTTTGGCAAAGTGGGTCCAACTCTGACAATTTTCTTAGTTGATGTAGGAAGGGTGGATCCTAATTACCACTCTAAGCGGGTCATCGTTGGCCCACCAACGAAACCTCATTAAATGGCGTTTCACTGGCGTGATTGAATACTAGTTTGGTAGCTTTTTGATTTTTCAGGGGATCTGGACCAGTATTGCTAAAAAGCCCTATATTTTTGTGATTTATCAGGAGGGGGGTGGGCCTGGACCCCCTGTCCCTACCTCTGGATCCGCCCATGGCCTGGATAGTGTGAAGTGTATTGTATTGCAGTATAAAAATGCACAGAACCATAAAAAGTACTTACCTGACCATAGGTAATCATTGCGTCCTGCAAAATAAGAGCATCCAGGCTATCGCAATGAGATTTAATCCTGGTTTCCATTTAAACAGATGCAGCCTAGGTTATATGCAGTTAAAGGCATGCTTAAACAAGTCTTGCTCACTCTAAGTAATGGACAGTAAATTGTATATACTTAACTTAGGCTGACACATGTTCAGCCTAAGTAAAATATATAAAATTTACTGTCCATTACTTAGAGTGAGCAAGACTTATTTAAGCAAGTACATTTACATACCTGGCCACAGGTAAGCAATATTTTCTGAAAAGTAAGAAAACCAAGCTGCAGCAATTTTTTCTCTCTAGTTTCTACAAGGTATTTGCTGCATACATTTACAGCACATGATTAAAACTCGTCGTTACAGAAACAATTGTAGAAAACGCTAGCTGCGTGTTTTCCTCTGTCAACCAGTCTATGTTTTCTTATTCTAAAGTTGTTTTCTAAAAAGGTGTTGCCAATAAGATGATATTTCAGGGAGGTTGTTTGCTTTTGCAGCCAGGCCTTGAAATGTTTGAACATGCTAGCCTCACATCGGGTAGGGGGCAATCAAAAAAACGCTCTTAACAATCGACAAACTTGGCTCGAAAATTCGCTAGAAACAGTATTTTCGATTGCCATATGTCGCCAGTTAGGCGACTAATGGCAATCGAAAGCTCCGTTTCTATCAATTTTTGACCTACGTTCGTCGATAGTATTAACGTTTTCGATTGTCGCCTACCCCGTGTGAACCTGTTCATTCCAAATACTGAACAAAAACATGAGTAGCAAGAGAGATGAAATTTTAAAAAAAAATATATATATATACTTTGTAAGCTTTTTGAACACTCCTATCAAAATCCATTCCGTTTTAACAATTTACGTCATAGCAAGCCGTAGATCTTATCATATAATCAAATTTTAAACCAAGTTTGGTGATAGAATTGCGCACAGCGTTTTGTAGGTTGTGTCTATTTCCAAGATCACTATTTTGTTTTAATTTATTTTGTTGCCATATTAGCTGACACTGTGCGATATGGGCTGAGGATAATGATTATCGTTTGTTTATAATTCAATTCTTTGGAACTATAGAGTTCTAAGAATAAGCAGAATACCACTTAATCCTTAATGCGCCAATCTTAACAATAGTCGTCTGTTTTTCTCGTCTGCTGAAATTGCAAACAGTGTGGACCCAGATCAGACTGCTCCCTATAGGAGCAGTCTGTTCTGGGTCCACACTGTTTGCTTCTTTACTTAATTCATTAGTCAAGTTAGGCAATTATTTGCTGCAGACGACTTCAGCAGACGACATTTTTAGATGCATTTTTTTCTTGGCGCTTTAAGGGTAAAGCCGGTGATAGGGACCATATCTATTTTTCGCAACTCGTTCCAATGTAACAGGAGCCAGAATGTAAGATTATTTTTATCAAATGACTCCAAAACTACTTTGACACCGAGTGATTGGACACCGTTTTGCCATACACCTGTACATATATATGCTGTGGTGTTGTTTAAGACAGCATTGCATAACGTTGCTAGATATGCAAACCATTATTTAATTTAATGGATTTTTAAAACATGGTGTTATATTACGCCCAAGGGAAAAGTCATGTGGTAAGAAGCAAACTCGATCAAGATGGTCTCGTTCAAATCTTCTCAAAGTAACTTGTATAAGATCATGAAAAATGGCGAAAATTTCTTAAAAATATGGGACTCAGCGCTTGAAAATATATGTTTGTTGCAAGCCAACAGCAAATACCCTTCTTCGCTGTTCGTTTGAAACACACACTAACCAGGGATTAATTCGTCTCGCTCAATGACACAAAGCAGTGCCAGCGGTAAGTTGGAACCCACAACCCTTCGATCTAGAGTCAAACGCACTCACTCTAAGTCATTCTTAGATCTGATAAAAGGGGATAATGTCGACACCGACGATATATATTTGAAACCCAATAGATCAAAATGATTTATATAAACTACATGTACGAGGAATGTTACATGCAATCGGGAAGTCAGAGATAATTATAAATCTATTTCTAATGAGCCTTTAATGGATTATACATGTTTTGTAAATTTTTAAAATCAGCAACCAGGTCGGGGCAATTTTCGGCCCAGGGGTATAATTTATACAAACGTGGTAGAGGTCTTCTAGGTGACGCTACATATCAAATATGAAGGCTCTAGACCTTGTGGTTTCAGATCAGAAGTTTTTTTCATGTTTTCCCTCTATCAGTCTAATATGTAAAACATATGTCCCCCGGGTTGGGCTTATCTTTGTACCCAGGGGCAACAAACAAAGTAGAGGTCCACTAGTTGATGCTACATAACAAATATCAAGGCTCTAGGCAATGTGGTTTCAGACAAGAAGTTTTTTTTAATGTTTTCATCTTGAAAATCTATTTTTAGCCCGTGTGACCTAGATATGCGACGGACAAAACCATTTGAACAATTATTAAAGAGGGCCATATAAGGATCATTCCTGGTAAGTTTGATCCAAATCTAGCCAGTAGTTAAGGAAGGGATGTCCTTTGAATCAATTTTTGACGACGGGCGACGGACGCCGGACGTCCAACGATCACAATAGCTCATCATGAGTCAAAGGCTCAGGGAGCTAAAACACCTAAAATACCCATTTGACAAAGGGTTAAAACGGACCCTTAATCATCATAACCCCATGTCTTGCCTAAATCTTACCTTGGGTTCCGCTGTTACCAGAAGCAACTAAAAGAAAAAAGAGAGAGAAAATAATCAGCTGACAGTCATGTGCACGACCCATGGTGAGCATATTCACTACGGGTGGACTCCAGAGTGGTTGTAGTGTTGACCCAATGGTCGTGCAAGATTATGGTATAAATCCAGAGGTCATGCAAGACTCAAATGGTCATAAAAATGCAGACCCAAGGGTCGTGTAATTAAGTACAGACCCAAGAGTCGTGCAATTTAAAATTGACGAGCTCAAGTTAAGGAGATATATAGTAAAACCAACTTCTAATCGGTCACCTTACGTTTTTACGGTAGTTCAGAAAGTGAAACATAGGGTATACAAATTCATGTTTTCAAGTGAAGCAATACTTTGCGGGGACTCTGCAAGTTATTTCATTTAAAAATGACGTGTACTTCTTGCACGGACGCAGTTAGAGAAAAGGTACCCTCATTTCAAAAAGTCACACTTTTTCTACAATATAAACCATAACACAAATTAACGTTTTTGTTTGTTTGAAGATGTTACTGGCTAGCGTGATATAAGAAGAATAAACCTCAAAAGTTTTATTTCCATTGGACTCGTCGTTTTTGCTACTCAACAACATAAGACAAACACTTTTAGCAGGTTAATCATTGAAATTCAGCTTTAAGCTTGCAATTTTACATAGAGACTTTGCACTGCTCTGTACGCTTTATTATTAGCGACACCGCATTAAAATTTTCAGCGATTATTTATTATCACCAGACGTCACCGTCATTCTTTGAGAATTGAAAAAAAAAAATATAATGCTACCTAATCGATTTTTAAACTCTCACATTGAAACCGGAAGTGGTCAGTTGCCGTAAAGCTTTAATCGCCAAAAATAGACTAATCAAGTTCTACTGTGTTTGGCCTAAATTGTTCAAATAAAATTAAGTGTATTAACAATTTAACCAGAAAATACTGGTGAATTACAAAATCTCGAATTTTTTTGAAAAATGTAACATTTTAAAAATGATCAAGTAAATATCTACTGTTCTCTAGTATTTGGTAAAAGCATTACTAAACCAGATAAACGCCCAAATATATCATGCTATCTCGTTGTATAGGTTTTCCTGTTCTTATTAGCTTCTAAGACCTATATTCCTGTGCAATAGGAATCATTAAAGAAACGGTTTCAGTATCTCCCTGGATTAAAGAGGGCCCAAGAGGGGACTTACCTGTACATAACACAATACCTGTCACTAAGATAAATATCACTAATTTATCAGAAAATACCTAAGCCCTTCATAGGACCAATTTATTGCCCCCTGTAATGAAGTCGTAATCACTTCATAAGGATTTGCCTTTGATATGCCTGGACAACCTGACAGTGATACCACTTTTATTGTCCCAAAATACCTCTTTAACTAAGGAAGCCCTTACTTTATGGAAGCATTGCAATTTTGGGAACATGACTCTCGTATATAATAAAGAAATAATCGTACCAAATGATCCGCTGTTTTGTGAGCCACCTGATCCAGATGATGACGAGCCGCTGATTGTTCCATCATTATTATTATCTGTAAAAAAAAGAGTACTGTTAACCCATCTTAGCCAGAATGGAATTTCCCAGACTGGTTCGATTGGTCCAGTCTATTGCCTTTTTAAGGGCTGTTGGGTGGATTTTTTCATTCTTATTCAAATGAGCCGCGACATGTGATTTCCAACAATGTGGCATTTTCACAAGAGTAGACTCAGACAAGCCTGCGCAGCCTCCTTTTAACCTTAGAAACTCCGAGTGATTATGAGTCAGTGGCTAAACACTCATAGAATAATCAAGCGACTAGCAAAGGCTCTGATCAGACTGCGCGTATGCGCAGGCTGATCTGAGGCCTTGCTGGTCGCACATACAACATTGTTGGAAATCTCATGCCGTGGCTCTAATATTATATAGAGCATACTGTTAGCAAACAGTAAAGACCCAGATCAGACGCCGCGTTTTGAGGCGTCTGGTTTGGGTCTGCACTGTTTGCGTATGTCCTACAAAAAAGATGTTAGGCTTACATGGATATGGGATAAGCTTGTATTTTTGCTGTGTTTATATCCATTTTTCAAACAGTACAAAAAACTAAAAAGGACCTCTATATTCAGCATTACATGAATGGTGGGGCATTAGAGCAGTGCAGAATAAAATACTTAGTTATGTCAAAACAACAACAAAAATAACAACAACAATAATAACAACAAACCGACATAACTAAACCAGTGTCATAATGAAGAAAGTACGCTAAAAACTCGAAAGCAGGAACTTACTTGCTACTTGTTTTCGGACTTAATCTATCTGAGAAAAAGGAATATATTAACTGCAATTCTACTAATGTCTATTAAAACACATGTTTTGGGTGCGACGTCTCCCTGAGACGTTTGTTTAACTCGCCCAAAACTTATGTTTGAAAAACAACAACAAAAACAGTTGGGAACCAGTAACTAAAAAGGTTATCAGCAGCCGAAACTACGTAGCAGACAAATAGTTAAAAGTAATTAAATCAGACGGAACTAGTGTGATGCTGCAACCGATTTCAAGGTTTAAACAAAAATAAATATTACCTGTATTTGTACTGATGATACCACCCCAGCAGGTGCTGAGTAGTAGGAAGGACAGAATTGCCAATTTGCATGCTAATGTCTTCATCATGGTTGTCTCTGAAGCTTCAGTTGCCAATGACAGCAAATTGACTGCGGGCCCCAAATATATCTATAGCCCTTTGCATGCTGGGTAATTTTTTTAGATTTTTTTGTCGTCTGGTAACTTATTTTCTTCTTCTCATTTTCAAAAAGTTTTTACAGAAATGCTATCAGAATGTCAAACAGTATGGATCTAGATCAGGCCCGAGATTATGTCGGGCCTTATCTGGATCCAAACTGTTTGCAAAGATCGACAGGAGACGACAAAATTCGCCGCTGGTTGGCAAAGAGTTAATAGCCCTGTTCTGATGAACAAAATAATTCAATCCCCCGTTTCTGATTTCCAGCAACTATAGTCCCTTAACATCATGGGCGGGATAGAGAATAAACAAGTGTTCCCGATCAACAACTAGCTGTCAAGTTTAAGAATGCAAATGCTTGGATCTGCAGTTTTGTAAGCGATGCTACAGCAGGGCTCAGCATAGTAAAACCTATTTGAGCCGTGACACGAGATTTCCAACAATATGGTATGTTCGACCAGCAAAGCCTCAGATCAGCCTGCGCATACGCGCAGTCTGATCAAAGCCTTTTCTGGTCGCTTGAATATTATATGATTGTTAAGCTACTGACTGAACATCATTTGGAGTTTCTAAGCTTAAAAGGACGCTGCACAGGCTCGTCCGAGTCTACAGATAACAAAATGCCACATTGTTGGAAATCACATGCCACGGCTCATTTCTGATATATGTGACAGATTCCGCACGATACGCCCCAGGGCTGTTCCAAAAAGGAAGTCTTTATGACATTAGTTTTAATATATTGATGACCTTGTTGTGGCTATCGAGATAATCATGAAGTAAAGCACGTATTCCAGTTGTAGTTTCCTCTTAATGCCACACATGAAGAGTTAAACATAAAGAAGAGGCTAATATATTCAAGTACCACACCTTGCCCAACACATTATCTGGGAAAGTGACAAAACACAAGGAGAATAAATCACAGACAAGAAAGCCAGGTGGTCAGCTGATCACACGGCTGCAAGGGACAGACAAGATTGTAATTATTAACAAGAGTTAGAATAATGCACAAAAGAAGCTCCGCCTTGAATAAAACACTACCGGAAGCAGAAATATGTTAAACGGGTACCAACCTCATCCTTAATTCTGATGTGGATCAAGACACATAGATGTTTGGGTCGCATAAAATATCCCTACCTAATAGATGCCTCTTCTCCTAGTACATTAGAAGGAGATAAAACCGAATTAAGAACTAAACAGTACATACAAAATAATACCTAAGAAAAAGAAATCCAACAGTTAAAGCCTGGTGGTCCTGACCAAGAACATGACATCAAGCCCCGATCCTCTCATCTACAGATATTTTTTTAAGTGGGAACCGTCATAAAGTCTGATGTCCGACCCGTCAGGGTGCAATAAAAAGCAAAGTTGTCTACCGTGATTGGTTTAACTACCACGTAAAACATTAATGTTGCAACCAATCTTTTTATAATGAGACATTATTTTAATTAACTGCCTGAAAAATAATAAGTGCTAACAATTTTCATTAATTTATACTGTAATTCGCCATAAGAGATCGACTCCAAAAGTCCAATATCATTGAATGGTTACTTGCAAACAAGTGCCTTGGGAAGCAGTGTAGACCCCAGGGGGAAGGGGTACTCTCATTTTTCTTCATACGTAGGCTCGGGTCCTGCATCTACCGTTCACACCCTAAAATATCAGGAATTTCAAGCACCCCAAAAAATATTTGAAATTTTAGCAACCGAAAAAAGTATCTCCCATTCTGTACCTTGACCTTAAGAAAGACCCTAAAACGCATAGAAATATAGTCCAATTTTGTGATGACCCCCAAAATATCCACAAAATCTTCATACCCCCAAAAATATTCATTTTTCTAAACCCCCAAAAATATTGAAATAATTGTTTTAGCCAAAATAATGACCCGAGCCTACATATGTATGAAAATATCAGAGTACCCCCAATGGATGTAGGCCCAGGTGAAATTTCAGTTTGCAAAGATAATAAACTTCAATGAGAGAAATGCAACATATTTAAATAATCTCTACTCGCGATACCTTAAAATACGAACTATCATATGGCGTCGCGTCTGGGAGTGAAATAACGCCATGCAATAAAATCTGTAAACCACTAGTGGTTTATCGATTTTCGGCAAACGCTATTACGTCCATAACAAGGTTGCGTACATAATAACAAATTTATGACGTTTTTACGCCAGAAATGAGACTTCAAAGTGATCTTAATGCCATACGATAAATAGAATCTAACATTCGTGCTCTTGTATTATTGAATTTATTAAACTCGTTGAGGAAAAGAGATACAATGCTCGGCAAGCCTCGCATTTTATCTCTTTTCCCCAACTCGTTAAATAAATTCAATAAAATATGAACACTCATGTAAGATCCTCTTTTTTTTGCAATCCCATATTTTATTAACATGACCATGCTTGTGAAACCCCTACAGAATGAAAAGGCCTAACCCTGTTTTGTTTGTCAGAGTAGCCCCTTTCTTTACTATTAGACTCCTTAGGCAACCCTTTCTTGACTGTTAGAGAGCCCCTTTCTTGACTTACAGACTCCCTGGGTCAGCCCTTTCTTGGCTGTTAGAATCCCTTGGTTACCCCTTTTTGACCACAAGAGTATTTCATTTCTTGGCTGAAAGGCTTCATAGGTAGGTAAGGAGGCAAAGATCAGGAATCGGTACAATCAAGTACAACACCAGAGACAATATTACACACATTTCTCTCCGTACCTGCATGCACTGCATGTACTGATATGGTATTTATTCCTTCATAGACCATGATCGGTTCGATTTTTTTTACATCCGAAGAACGAATAAGGGCTGTCATGTACATGCCATGTGTAAAATGCTCTTGTTCTGAGCTAAATCAAACAAAACATCTGCATACTTTCTTCGTTTTGACATAAAACTGAAGAAATCCCGTTCTGTGTTCGATTTGGTTACGGTTCTCATCACAAAGCAAAGCTTTTTTCAACATTGCGATTGGCCTGTTAGCAAGGTAAATCATATCTACATGGAATAGCATTTCCGGATTTTTACATAGTTAGCTCATTCTGATACAAAAAATCAAAACAAGCGAGAGTACCTACCTTTGTTTGACTTTTCCGTGACGATGCCACTACCGCGATAGGTCCTGGATGTGACGAAGGAACAAATTTACGTTTACGCATTTTTGCGGTAGTTCCGCTGATGCCCACCCGTGAAGTAGCTCCTTTTTTGACTATTTGACTTCCCCCTCTGGGTTAACTCTTTCTATACTTTTAGAGAAACCTTTTTTTGAATATTAGACTCCCTTGATTAAAATTTTATTGTCTGCAAGGGTAGCCTTGTCTTGACTATATGACTATCTTAGTAAACCCTTTCTAAAGGGTGTCTAAAAACGTGGACCTTTTTTTCAAATTGCTATAATTCTTGTATAAAATGTTGAAACCCTTACTTTTTTGTGTGACTAAAGCAAATTTATATCCCTTTCCTCTGATGATATTTTGTAACCAGATGATACTTTAACGGGAAGTGACGTCATGTTGACATCATAATGCAATCATGACATCATTTCCTGTCATCTGCACTGTTTTTAAATGGCTACCAGTGAAAATCCTTAGTGTAAGAGCGTTCTAAGGCTACCAATTTTAGGTTAAAGAAGACTAACACAAACATGAAAATCAATTAACTCTGAATCATTAGTAGCCCTTGTCCTTGATATTAGCATGCCTAAATGTCTGAAAAAAAGTTATTTAAAATAAAGGAGGTCATAGAGGATGTATTGAGAATAGCAAAACTGTTTAAGCACCAAATCATGAGTTGATTGTAAAGCTTGATAATACCATGGTATAAACTGCAAATTGTGTTGTTTTATTCTTGTTGTTTAATTAATTATAATTGTCAGATAAAAAGTGCAGGTTTTTTTTAGACACCCTGTTTACTAAAAGAGTAGCTGTTTCTTGGTCATTAGGCTCCCTGTGTCAACCCTTTCTTTGGCCATTCGCGTAACCCCTTTCTTGACTATTAGACTCTCTTGATAAACCCAGTCTTCTGCTATAGTAACCCATTGGCTAACTATTTCCTATCTACTTTCTTGGCTATTAGTCTCGCCGAGTTAACCCTTTCTTGTAACCAATTTCTTGACTATAAGACTCCCTAGGTTAACACTTTCTTGGCTGTTAGAGTAGCCATTTTCTTGACTATTACACCCTATAGGTAAACACTTTCTTGTCTGTTAGAGCTATACGACTCCCAAGGTAAAAGTAAGAAAGAAGGCAGAGATCAGGAATCGATACAATCAAGCACCACACCTGACCCAGGACACCACACGGGAAAGCAACAAAATTCAACAAAACACCAAGAGAGCCAAGATGTCAGCCTTTTCCCAGTAGGTGACCACAAGGCTACAATGAACAGACAAACCAGAAACACAAATAAAAAAAAAAAGATCCACAAATGAAGCACCGCCTTGGAACGGTCAGTAAAAACACCTTTACTGGAGGGTTTAAACTTGTTTCACAGCGCCAACCTCGCCCTTACTTCTACTGTGGACAATGACACATTTAGGAACGTGACAAACCATAAGAAAACACAACACACACAGCAGCCAAGAGGTCAGCCCTTTCCCAACAGGTGACAACAAGGCTGCAAGGAACAGACCCAAAAGCACAACACACACCAACATGACCATAACTTACAAAAACTAGCCACAAAAGAAGCACCGGTTAGGAATGGTCAGTGAAATAATCACTGGAGGGCTTATACTAGTTTCACAGTGCTAACTGCGCCCTAAGTTCAGATATCAAAGCCTTTTTGCTTTAAGAGTATCCCCTTTCTAGACTATAAGACTCTATGGATTTAAACTTTTTGACTGTTAGAGTAGCCCTTTCTTGACTTTTAGACTCTCTGGATTACCCTAGGTTTCTGTAAGAGTAACCCATTGGCTAACCATTTCCTTTGACAAGGCTGTTTTCAGATGATAGCTCACTTTTCTATTCTTCAGCAAACATTGATGAAATAGCTGGTCTATCAGCGACTAAAATTCTGGGAATAATGCGTATGCTAAACACTCTATTAGTAGAAGTGCTCTCAACCAGATGTATATGTCCTTTCTTTTACCAGTTCGTCGCTTCAGTGCTATAGTGTTCTATCTACCATTGCACAAGTTTTGATAAAAATGAGTTTGAAAATTTTAGCATCCTGATTTTTGATGCCTTATTTATCACAGACCTTTGAATGATACCAGAGGGTTAGAATATATACATACAGTGTAAATGACCTTGGTTTGAAGAAATTTGTACAGAAATATGGAATTTACGGGCATTTTACAGTTTGCAGATAGAACATTATGCCCTAAAAATCGCCTTCTGCGTTCAGTGCTATAGTGTTCTATATACTCATACAACTTATTATTCCGTTTATGGAGTCAATTCATATACTAGTCTGAACGAAAATGATTATTTGTACCTAAAAGTAGCAGATTTAGTCATCTATTTGGGATAACAGTACCAGACAGCACGGATCATGCCATTAAAATTAATGCAAGGGAGGTAATCTGTTTCTACAGTTAATTTTTCTGTCAATGGGGACAAGTTTTATAATATTTCAGATTGAATTGATTATTTGGACCTAAAAGAAGCAGATTTAACCATTGACTTGTAATTACATCGACAAAATACTTCTATTAAAGCAGTTTAAATATGTGTAAGGGAGGTAATCTGTTTCTACCGCTTATTATTCTGTCCATGGATCAATTTGCATTATAATTTTGACTGAGCAGATTATTTTGACCTAAAAGTAGCCGATATACCCATCAGTTCGTCATAAGAGCGACAAACCACTTCAATTTAGGAAATTTAAATTTATGTAAGGGAGGTAACTACAATTTTTAGCAATTTCTCCAAGGGAAGTGACTTTATGTAGATAGAACACTATGGCACTGAACACATCCAGTCACGTGACATAATCATCATTGGCCATTGGATGAAAATCACTTAGAACACTATAGCACTGAACGAAATTGTCTTTTTGTAGATAGAACAGAAAATTACAGCGATTTTTTAGCTTACTGGGAGGAGATAGGCAAATGAAACCTTCACCAGTAGATAGAACATTTGATCCCCTTTCCAACGGTATGCATAACTCATCTTTGACCAAAATGTCACTTAGAACACTATAGCACTGAAGCGACGAGTTGTAGAATATGCCTCAGTTGTATGGGATGGATGCTCTGAACAGGACTCACGAACTTTACAAAAAATCCAAAATGAAGCTGCCGGCCTTGTTACAGGATTAACTAGATCTGTGTCATTAGAAAACTTGTTCAAAGAATGTGGAATGACAACTTTATCAAAAAAGGCAGCAACATAAACTATCTTTCATGTATAAGTTAAATAATGGTATTGTACCTTCATATATACAAGATTTAATTCCTCCCATAGTTAGCGAGATCTCAAATTACCCTCTGAGAAATAATAGAAATATATCAGTGCCCTTCAATAGAACTAGTATCTTACACAAATCATGTATTCCCTCTTCCATTACACTATGTAACTGCCTTGCAGATGATTTAAAAAATCTATTTACATTACAAACCTTTAAAAACATATTACCTCAAGATTCAATAACTCTAATTCTAATAATTCTTAAATCATTCAATGAGCTTATTAATATATTAGAAGCTTTTAAATCAATATCAGGTTTAAAACTCAACAACAAGAAAACCTCTGTATTACGGATAGGATCCTTAAGAAATACTGAAATTGAATACATGAAACATCTTAATTTTTCTTGGTCTTCTGAATCAGCCAAAACACTGGGCATAACTTTTTTTCTGAGAGCAAGCGCATGCAAGAATATAATCTTCTGCCAAAATTGTGTGAATTTAGCAACTGTTTGAAACGCTAGAGTCACAGAAAATTGACATTAATGGGCAAAATCCGTAGTAAAAACATTTGCACTTCCAAAGTTAATATACCCTTTTACAGTTTTAGCTGACCCTACCAAACAAATAATAAATAAGTTAAATTCTGAAATATTTTCATTCATATGGGATTCAAAACCAGACAAAATTCAAAGACCTAGATTATATCAAGATTATAAAAATGGAGGTCTTATATTGATAAATTTAGAACACTTTATTTATTCACTAAAAGCAAGTTGCTTAAAACGAATTTTTGAAAACGAAAATGAACCCTGCATTTGGAAAACCTTCTATACACAAAAACTAGATAAATATGGGGGCAAACTTATATTAGAATGTAATTTAAAGGAAAGAGATTGTACGATTGTATGTAAAAACAATGTATTTTTAAAAGATATACTGATTGCATGGTGTAAAATAAATTATAGCGAAACACAAAAAAGTATATCCAAACAAATTATATGGAACAATTCCGACATTAAATGTTCCAATACTATCCTTTATTATAAACAATGGCAGGAAAGAGGCATCAAATACATAGAGCACATATATGACTACAGAATAAAGCAATTTTATAACTTTGAAGAACTGCAAAATTTATACGACAAATCTGATAAAGATTTTCTTAAATATTACCACATTGTTAATAACATTCGTGAAGACTGGAAATCACTGCTTAAAGAGGAAAACCCACTTACACAGGAACCAAATAAACAAACAAAAACACTTAATTTATTGAATACAAAACAAAATAAAATAACCAAATTTCTATACAGTGTTCAATTGCAAACACATGATAACAGCAATAAAAAGTCAGAAATGAAATGGACAAACGAATTTCTAGACCAAAATATCGATTGGGACTCTGCATATTTGATGGCGTTTCGATGTACAAATGATGTAAAATTAAGAAACTTTCAATATAAATATTTAATGCGCATCGTACCAAATAACAGATATTTATTTAAATGCAAAATAGCACCGACAGTCTTATGCGATTTCTGCTCCATGCAAGAAGAGAACAATGCACATTTATTCTGGGACTGTATATATTCTCAAGAATTTTGGTCGTACATAAGAATTTTTCTAAATGACAATAATATGCAAGTTGACATTTCCTATCTGAATATAAGTTTTGGAATACTAAATCGTAATAGTATGAAAAACGAAATGATTAATTTTATAATTTTATTAGCGAAATACTACATTTATGCATCAAAATACAAACAGCAAAAACCAAATTTTGAAGGTTTTAAAAACATACTAAAACAAAGAAAAGAAATAGAACATTACAATGCCTTGTCTAAGGATAAACTTGATTATCATAATCAGAAATGGGGTTTCCTAGGTACTGTCATATAACAATGCAATTTGTTTCTCCAGCACAGTAAAACAACCTTCAAAATAAAATGCTTGCTTCTCTCAAAAATGTATATCTATTGTTTTTAGCGCAATTACATCAGATCCAAGCCATAACCAATTAATATTGTTCATATCCTTTAAGCATATTACAATGGCATTTGCCAAGTTAAAGCACTTCGAGAGACATGTTGTTGTGCTAAATGCGGATAGATACAGGTTACAATTATTATTTACTTATTTATTTATTTGTTATATTTATATATTTATTTCTCTTTCTCTTCCTCAGTCTTGTTTTGGGTTTATCTCCTACCACTTTCCAAATTTGCATAAACCCTTCCACAACATCTAGAATTGCATTCAAACATCATATTGTGAAACAAATAAATTATTGTTATCTAATGTTAAGTGATATTGTGCATGTGATGTTATATACGGCTCAATAAAGGTTTGGCACCGACTCTAAAATCGCGCCCACGTTTGAATTTTTGAAACTTACAAACGGCATTATAAAAAAATGCGTTAGTGGACCACATAAAATTAATCTTTGATACTCAGTCAGATGCATAACCTCCAAAAAGTTAAAAATTATATCACTTGAAGCATATAATCATTTTTGCAACAAAATCAAAGGTAGCCTGTCTGAGTGGAAGTGTCTTTTTTTCGTCTTCATACTCTAGAATTACAGCGATTTTCATGATCAGGCGTATAATTTTACCTGAAAGACCTATTACATAATTTTACAATTGTGCAATAAAATTCTTTGCGCATTGTCTGGAAATGTGTACGCAGGGTCATTGAAAATCAGAAAATAAGTTACTTTCTAGCTTGATAGGTTGTATTTTTGGGCATGTGGATTTGGCCTTTGCCTGGGTAAACTCAGAATAACCTATACAAGGTACCTTCTGTGGCCCCGCTTTGAGGTCGTTTTTGGGAATATACAGTTTTGGCTTCTTCAAGTGATAAATGTTTTTTGGCTTACACATGTTATGCCCCTGACCGATATTTGTGCAAAACTTTTGTTGAGCAGTGTTGAATATGCTGCTGTTCCAATATGTATCATGATTGTGATGTGTAAATGCTATTCTAAATAAAGATATACATGATAAAAAAAAAGATTCAATAACTGATGTGTTCCTTCTCACTTTACCATAGGAAATAGACATATTTCTATATTGCATGCATGACTTCGAAATAATTGCAGCAACCTTAATAATGACCTTTTTAGAAATCATATCCATGATAATTCTTTATGTGATTTGTGTGGCATGGTAAAACTTCTTTCTTGTAGAAAGTGTACAATCGAAAGGTAAGTTTTTAATGACACAGTTAGAGTTTTCCAACCGTTAAGTATTGATATGATTCTATGAGGTAATAATAATTTGAATATGGAAAACAATATAGTCTTGTTCAGAGCTGTACACAGATATATACATGCTACTAAGCGTTTTAAAACCAATTGACTCTTTGTTTGAAGTGTTTCTTGAAACATATTCTGTATATTAATAAGTATAATTATGACCATTTTTTTCTATTCCCAAGTTGATGGGGTTCCTGACAGTAGTACTATCTTTTTATATTGTTTTGTTTTCTTAATTATATAAAATAACTTTTTTACCTATTTATTTATCTATTATTCTAATGTTTGCTTACATATATATTTAGTCTTTATTTATTTATTTATTTTCATTTAGCCATTTATTTATTGATTAATTATATGTTTATTTATTAATCAATTTATTTATTAATTTGTTTATTTATTTATTTGATTATTTATTTATTTGTTTATTTATTCTCTGATTCTGATAGAGTCTTATTTGTGTTACAATCTGTTTTGTTTTGATCAGAACTTGTTAAGTTAACATATGAGTTTGTATATATATCCATGTTTATAAGCTAATGTGTATATACTCAACTACAAAAGAAACCCATCAGTCACTTCTGCGTGAAATTATGGAAAACAGAATGAAGAAATAAAAATATATTTATATCATATTCCTTAACAATCAGCTCTGCATCAATTCATTGAATAATTTAACAGTGTTACTTAAATTCGTTCATGCTGTACGCCAGTGTATAGACAAGGGGTCATTTTCAAAAATGACAAGTTTTTCACTGGAGAATGAATATCTCGATCTCGTCCAATTCAGTTTACTTGAATTAAATTCGTCAAAAAAGGGCATGATTTTCTCCTGGAGCAATTAATTCATAATAACGAGGTCGAATCGAAAGCACGTAATAACGTCGCACACCATTCTTGGGAATCCGAGCCCATTCTTAATGGAGAGCAACCTGAAACTGTCGAATAATCCGAGGTTGCACTGAACGATCCCAGATGCATCGCAAGAGCTCATCCCACAGCTGTTCTATCTAATTGTGATCAGGGCTTACTAAGCTATCGCGGTTTGGTTTGGCTTCTACACACACTCGATGGCCTCGTCAGAGAGGGACATACCGGTTATTGGACGAAGTGAACTGATTTAGACGGGATTTCGAGTGAAAACCAATTATCTGAAACTTGTCATTTTTAGAAATGACCCCTTGTCTATACCTTGGCGTACAGCATGAACGGGTTAAAGTAAAACTGTTAAATTATTCAATATTTTGATGCATAATTGGTTGTTAAAGAATATGGTATAAAATATATTTTCATTTCTTATTTATTTTTCCATTAATACACAAAAAAGTAACTGATGGGTTTCTTTTGTAGTTGAGTATATATAGAATGTAGGGGAAGGGTCGAAATAAATGTTGTGAGAACTTGTGACCCAACCCCATTGCTGTAAATATTTTGGCAATTAAATATGTTTAAACTAACAATTTCCTGGCTTCTTTCTTGACCATTAGACTCACTAGTTTAACCCTTTCTTGACTGTTGAGGTAACCAATTTCTTTTTCTATTACACTTCCTAGGTTAAACCTCTCTTTACCGTTAGAGTAGCCCTTTTCTTGACTATTACACTCCCTGGGTAACCCATTTCTTTACCATAAGACTCCCTGGGTCAAGCTTCCCTTGACTGTTAGAGTAGCACCTTTCGTGACTTTAAGACTCCATTGGTTAACCCTTTCTTGTCTATTAGAGTAGCCATTTTATATATTAGACTCCATGCATTAACCTTTCTTGACTGTAAGAGTAACCACTTTCTTAACTAATAGATTTCCTGGGTTAATCCTTTCTTGACTGTTAGAGTAACCCATTTCTTAACTATAAACTCCCTCAGTAAATCCTGTCTTAACTGTTAAAGTAGCGCCTTGCTTGACTATTAGACTCCCTGGGTTAACCCTTTCTTTTCTATTAAAGTATCATACCTCCCAAAACATCCGCAATATCTAATAATGCAAGGTATAAAAAATCAGAGAATCATCTTGAAAAAACGGATCCATCTATAAAAGAGGTGCCTACACTAGTTGAAATAGCAGAATTGGTTTCCTTGAGCTTATTTATAACTCTTCACAGAAAGCCCAGACGGATATCCATGAAGAAACGAAATTAAAAAGGCGATATCAACTTTATATGAATGTACGAGGAATTATACAAATGTATGTGTCACAGCGACAGTTGCTATTATCCACTGATAAAAATATAACAAAAACAGATCTTTACTACAATTAGGAAGAACCTACACTTTTCGGTTTCATTTTGTAAAGTAAATGAAAAATGCAACAACTTTTGTGTCCCTAGCATTGGCTTAATCGACTTCCTGATTGCTTTGCAAATGACAATAATGTATAAGATATCACTACTACATCGATGCAAGGAGTTTTACTACTTTTTGTCTCCTACATAATGACGATAAATTGTTTACAAATGTTCCCTGAGAAAGGTCGGTTGTAAAACCAAAACTAGTTGGGAACTAAATAAATGAAAAACATCTCTATACTTATCTATGATGAATAAATGGTACACATATGTTGTCTTCTGTGTTGCCTTTTCTAGGTAAATGACAATTTATTACGCATGGTGTATGCTAGGTTTAGCATGCAGGCATCTCAATCAAAATTTCAATATGGTTAGAAATCCTCAATATTATCAAGTTCATGTAAAATTATGAAGCTATTGAAATAGACGAATAGAAGAAAGCAAAGATAAGGAATCAAAACAATTAAGACAACCAAGACACCATATGGGTATGTGATAAAACACAAGGAAACATCGCACACAAGAGAACCAGAAGGTCAGCCCTTTCCCAACAGGTGATAACAAGGCTACAAGGAACAGACAAGACACTATAATAAAGACGTGAAATGTAAATAACAAAAATGATTCACGAAAGAAGAACAGCCTTGAAATGGTCAGTAAAAGTTCACTGGGGGGCTTAAGGTCATTACTGACAACAATAACCATAACTCTTGCATGACTAAACACATTTTCCCAAATAACTTCAATATTTTTTACTGTATTTATCTGAAACTTATTGGGATAAATGGACTTGATATGCCAGACGTAATTATAATGCATTAAACTATCTTCATAAATTGATAAGAGTTACAGCCCCGGTTTATTATTTTACCATTTTTGTGTGGGAAAATTGCAGTAAAATTAGTAAAAGCTTAATAACTTGAAAAACTTTTTAGCTAAATTGGATGAAAGCTGTTACAAATCATAACTATGTCAAACTGTAGATCATAAGTTGTTTCTGTCACAGTTTTATTTTTTCAAACATGAGTTATTGCCCCTTAATGCTAATATTAACATATAAAATAGGTCGAAAATCATTTTTCTCCTATAACTTGCTTACTAGGGATAAACTTTCCGCAAAAGCATATACAATATATTTTGTTTGATAGATCTCCACATCTGTTCACTTAAATAATATAAAATTTTGCATCAAACATGAGTTAATGCCCTTGAGTTTGCATTTTGAGGTGAAGAATTCATTAAAATAAGCCTTATGAGTGCGTCAATGGCCACAAAATATTGAACAAATATTAAATAAAATCCTCCTATTTTCATATATTTGGATGAATTCTGCAATTGTCTTTATATATCAATAGCAGAATTGTATGTTTGCAACTATGTAAGCCATTTTAATCTTTTTCATTGCGCCAGAGTAGATAATCATTGAAAAAAGTGGGTGGGGTAACAAAACATATTTATTTCCTAAGATAAACGTTCTTTTATTAGTCGATCTTCTCAAAACTAGTGTTTACACATACAGGTAGTATCAAAGCATTATCAAAAAAGTTTTTGGTCTGTTGAAAGTAAGTGTACTCCTTTTTATGCAGTTAAAAAGTTACAAAGTTTAAATTGTGCATTATAGGAGGTAGGGTAGTAATCAAGAAATATCTCTTATCTCTTTTTGTAGACGGTGAACATTGCTCAAATTTCAAATATCATTGATTTCATAAACTATTTTCTAAATTCCAATGCAGACCCACAGGGTTGATTATGTTAAATACTATATTTGTTTGAAAAGTTAAATCATTTGTAACAGCATGCTTGACCATTAACCCAAGCATAGATTAGAGCTAGCATTTTCCAAATTTCATGACAAGGTGTCTGACCGAGATTTGATGACAATTCTGACCTAAACTTCTATTAGATTTAAGTCAGGTAATTTTGGATACCAGGTAAATTCGGACAGCGATCTTGTTTGTTTCATATTTTAATTATTGGAATAAAAATAATTTAACTTAGCAAACAGTGAATATCCTGATGAGAGGGCTCACAAGGAGCCGTCTAATCTGGATTTACACTGTTTGCAAATGTATGTCCGAATTTAATTGGTGTCCGAAGTTACCTGACTTTACCCTAGTTGGTTGGTATCTGGTGTAAGTATTGGCTGTATTCACCAATCCACAGCAAGTCGTTTTTATTAGCTATAACTTTCTGTGGATTTGGAGCCTTTTCTTTGTTTCATATTTTAATTAAGTGCTCAACAAAGCCTCGTATTCAGTTATCTTTCCCAAAATTTTCTTTAAGTCAACAATATATGAACTTCCATATAAGAATCTTTATTTATGCATATTGTGTAGATTTAAAGTGTTTTATTTCAATCAGTGAAATAAAAACTTGTAATTTATGTAAATAATTTGGTATTTTTACCCTTTTGGGGCCCCTTAAAAGGGTTAAATTTTCTTCTAAAATAAGCTTCTCTTTAGTATTATGCTAAAGCAACAAATGTAGATGCTGGTATTGATTATTACCATGTGATATGGGAATATAATGTTTTTAACTATTACAGTGTTGTTGTTTTTTTAATTTTATTGGACCCTTTTTTGTTGCCATGGTTACCTTAAGTAGATAGTATCTTCTCAACTTTTTTTTTCTATTCGTGATATTTCACACTCAATGCTTTAATAAAGGCATACACCAGAATGTCAAATTATTCGCACAAGCTGTCAGTGGCTAATCAAACATGCAAAAAATATGATTTTTAGGGGTAGGCTCACCCCACCCACATTCAATTCATTTTGAGCCCCTTTGGGAGCCCCTCCTGAGATTTACAACTGTTTTTATTCTTTAATTACAATTGTATAATGTAGATATGACTTTTCAAAACAACTTTGATACAGTTAATTTATTATGTAAGAGAGCTTTGCCTTTTTCAAATAATTTCTTAATTTTTGCCCCCATTGCACACCTAAGATTACTAAAATCAAACACCCATTGGGGCCTCTGATTATAATTTTTTATAGATATTGGCAGAAAAATGGTAGCTTAACACTTTCTTTTAATCAGTGTTACAGTCTGGAAGTTGTGTGAATTTCACACTTCATAAATATTTGTTAAAATCAAAACATGCATTTTGGAACGGTGTACATCTTGTTTCCATGGTAACACATAGAAGATGGTAACTTCCCAAAACTTTTATTCTATTTTTTTAAAGATGGGGTAATAGTTATTTTCATGTAAGTCCTATAATGTGTCCAGCTCTTGTGCTCTTAATGATAAAAGCTGTCACAATGTGCAAAAATCTGAGACCGAGCGTGAACAACCTCTATTGTAACAGGTTCAGTAGTTACAGAGAATTGATGTTAAACTGTTTCTCACAGAAGCATCTCTGCCATGCGAGCTACACTATTTATGTGTTCGATCATCACAGATTGTAGGGCGAACACATGGCTAGTAAAGTTTTAAGACCCCTTCCTTGCCGCTGTGGCGGTGATTCCGTTGTTGGCAGTCAAATTTTTATTGTTGCTCTCGTTGTAGTTGGCCCAAGTTTTGTGATACAGTTGTATTTGTGTCCATTCTAGTCTTGCAATCATCTCGATGGGATAGAGAGAGCTGGTTGATTTGCTTTTCTTGTCTTCCTGGTGTCTCGTGATTGTTGTGTGGCTCTTCCTCGCGATGCCACGGTTTTGTTTGCAGGTTTTGATTGTGGTATTTCCTGATCATACTCAATTATTATTTTTGCAATTATCTTCATGAGAAAGACAGAGCTAAACAATGAATGTTAATGAGATTAGGAGGCATAACGGGAAAGTACATCAAGTTCTACGGAATGTACAATTATCAGGAAAGATCGCCTGAACTAATAACAATCAATTTAATAGCTCTGATAATCACCATGTTACCAGCAGACACATGATGTCAAAACACTGTCGTATTAATGTCGTTGCGACGTCATGACGTCGCATTAATGTTGAAACGACGTTGTTTAAAGGTTGTGCGCCTGCTAGGTTGGTAAAATGATCGCAAGAACAACAAAGTTTTCAGACTTGTGTGCCGTCAGTTTCATTTTGAAAAATGGAGAAAATGGAGAAAATATCCAGATGTACATAACTTGATCAGTTTTCGAGTCATTGAAGTTTCTGTGTGTTTTCATGCATTCTACGGAATGTACAATTATCAGGATAGACCACTTGAACCAATAACAATCGATCTAATATCTCTGATAATTACCATATTCCCAGCAGGCACATAATGTAAAAAACGTCGTATCAACGTCGATGCTATGGAATGTACAATTATCAGCATAGATAACTTGAACTATTAACAATCGATCTAATGCACGTAACTCTGATAATTACTATATTCCAAGGAAGCACATGATGTCAAAACCACGTCTTATCAGCGTCGATGCAACGTCATGAAATGCTAGGTTGGGAAAATCATCTCAAGAACAACAAAGTTTTCGGACTTGTGTGCCGCCAGTTTCATTTTGAAAAATGGAGAAAATATCCATATGTACATAACTTGATCAGTTTTTGAGTCATTGAAGTTTCTGGGTGTTTTCATGCATTCTACGGAATGTACAATTATCAGGATAGACCACTTGAACCAATTACAATCGATCTAATATCTCTGATAATTACCATATTCCCAGCAGGCACATAATGTAAAAAACGTCGTATCAACGTCGATGCTATGGAATGTACAATTATCAGCATAGATAACTTGAACTATTAACAATCGATCTAATGCACGTAACTCTGATAATTACTATATTCCAAGGAAGCACATGATGTCAAAACCACGTCTTATCAGCGTCGATGCAACGTCATGAAATGCTAGGTTGGGAAAATCATCTCAAGAACAACAAAGTTTTCGGACTTGTGTGCCGCCAGTTTCATTTTGAAAAATGGAGAAAATATCCATATGTACATAACTTGATCAGTTTTTGAGTCATTGAAGTTTCTGGGTGTTTTCATGCATTCTACGGAATGTACAATTATCAGGATAGATCACTTGAACCAATAACGATCGATCTAATAACTCTGATAATTACCATATTTCCACAGACACATCATGTCAATACAACGTCGTATCAACATTGATGCGACATCGTCGCATCGATGTTGAAACGACGTTGTTTATAGGTTGTGCGCCTGCTAGGTTGGAAAAATGATCGCAAGAACAACGAAGTATTCGGACTTGTGTGCCGCCAGTTTCATTTTGAAAACTGGACAGAATATTCAGATGTACATAACCTGATAAACCAAATTACATTGTGAGATAGGTATCAAGGCCCCAGATAAAAGTGCGAGACTGAATTTTTTTCTTAATTTCTCAACCAAAACACATGTTGTGTGTACTCAAAAGAACCGTCTCAATGAGACGGTTCTTTTGGGCACACAAAACATATTTTAAAACTGATTGATAAGTAAATAAATGCAATTTTACGCAGGAAAAAATGCTTAACTGGCCCTTTGCGGTATGCGCCTCAACGCTGTAAAATCAAATGCAAAATTCTCTATTGCTGTGCTTAAGTTGCTGGAACATAAGAAAAAAGAACAACAACTCGTATTATATTCTATCTCAATGATTTATTTCAATTCAAGGTAATTACAGGTCACCTCAAGTACGAACCATTGACACGTCATTATTATTCTGAAAGTGAAAGGAAAAGCAGTAAGCACAAACTTCTATCAGGTCATAAACTGTTTAATTTATTTATCACATGACGTCGCGTCTGGGAGTGATATAACGCTATGCAATAAAATCGATAAACCACTAGTGGTTTACACACTAGTGGTTTACAGATTTTCGGGACACGTTATGAAATGACGTCCATAATAACGTTGTGTTAAAGATGTAAAAATGACGTCTTCAGCCTAAAAATGCGATTTTTAATGTCATGTGAAAAATAGAATCTAGCATTTGTGCTCCTGTATTTTTGAATTTATTAAGCTAGTTGCTGAAAAGAGATAAAAAGCTCGGCAAGCCTCGTGTATTATCTATTTTCCCCAACTCGTTTGATAAATTCAATAAAACATGAGCACTCATGTAAGATCCTCTATATAGTTATCATTCCCTACTTTTATAGTAGTAATAGATGTGTATTTCAAAATAAATCAACCTACAGGGGCCCCAAAATCAGGTGTGGGGGAGGGGTATGGTTAGTGTGAGGTGCCAGATCTACATATCTTAATTTATACATATATTTATAAAAAAATATAATAGTAAGAATAAAAACATCAAAAGATCAACAACTATGGTTCAAGCTGAGAGCCAAATGACCCTGGAGAAAAAAAATTGAGCTAGCACACGAGATTTTGGTAAGTATCGCTTTGTCTAGCAGTAAATATTCAGGCCAGCCTGGGCAAATGCGCAGACTTGTTAGATCCATTGCTGATCCAATACAAAAAAATCCTCCAATGTAGCGGACAGGTCAAGGTCGAGTGGATACGATGGCAAAAAGGTTTGAAGTAGGTTTTGTGCATATGCCAAGTTCTTATGATGATTTAACACTGAAAAATAAAAGTGCCCAAAATTAATTTGGTATTTTCAAAATACTTACATTTTTTTAATTATTCTTGTTCAAACTAATCGAAGGACAAATATCAAGGAAGTCTGCTAAAGCCTACTTTATCAGTAAAACCTGTGTAAACCGCAAATTATATCGATCTATAGACCAATAAACTATTTAAAAGATGAGATAATTATGAGATTCTTTTAGAATAGTATTCAATCACACTGCCGGCCCCAGGCGGGGAGTATTCACCACCAGTTTTGATTTGTGTTGGCCGTAGCATCAACAAAAGACAGCAAGAAGATATTTGAAATCGGTTTCAGTATCGTTAAACGTGTTTAAGTCCTCCACTCGTTCCAGGCGATGCTTCTTTTGTGGATCATTTTTGCTAGTTATTTTTCATGTTTGTCTTTGTTATGCTGTATTGTCTGTTCCCTGCAGTCTGTGGACACCTGCTTGGAAAGGGCTTTACCTCTTGGCTCTTTTAGCGTTGTGTTTTTATTGTGTTTCTGTCACTTTCCCACGTGTGTCTTGATTCGCATCAGATAAGGGTGAGGTTAGTTTAAGCCCTCCCGTAATTATTCTTAACTGACCAATCCTTCTTTTGTGGTTCTTTTTTCTTATTTATATTTCAAATTCATTTGTCTTTATAATGCTGTCTTGTCTATTCATTGCAGCCTTGCGATCACTTGCTCTGAAAGGACTGGCGTCTTTACTGTATTGTGTGTTATGTTTCTCTTGTGTTCTTGTCACTTTCCCATATGGTGTCTCGGGTCAGATGTGATACTTGATTTATCGATTCCTGATATTCGCCTTCTTCCTTACTTCCAATGATATTAATGAGCCAGTGCATGAGATTTCCAACAACGTAGTATGTGTGACCAGCAAAGCCTCAGATCAGCCTGCGCATACGCAGTCTGATCAGAGCCTATGCTCGTCGCTTGAGTATTCTATGATTGTTAAGCTACTGACTGAACATCATTTGGAGTTTCTAAGCTTCAAAGTGCACAGGCTCATCTGAGTCTACAAATGTCAAAATGCCACATTATTGGAAATCACATGCCACGGCTCATTTTATACACAATACATACCTGTTCACTTGGAACGTTGCACTTCTGAAATATAATAAACCAATGCTCAAGCAAATGTTTTTACTCTTGGTTTCTATCGTATACTTTTCTACATAATTTTACGACACATTACCTTGGCTGCACATATGTTTATTATAATGACTACACAGTACATACCTGACCACAGGAATCCTTTATCCTCTGAAACATTATAAAACCAGGCTGCAACATATATGAGCCGTGACATGTGATTTCCAACAATGTGGCATTTTGACAAGTGTAGTCTCATACGAGCCTGTGCAGCCTCCTTTTAAGCTTAGAGACTCCAAATGATGTTCAGTCAGTAGTTTAACGCCCATAGAATACAATGTATTCAAGCGAATAGGAAAGGCTCTGCGTATGCGCAGGCTGATCTGAAGCTTTGCTGGTCGCACATACCACATTGTTGGAAATCTCATGTCGCGGCTCACATACAATTCTAAATCTACAATACTGATTCGTTTAACATAGTTACGTGAACGGCGTATAGCGTATGCTGTCGTGTCTGTTAGCTACTTGAATCCATTGCCTTCTGAAACGTACTAAGACCAGACTGTAGAAAAGGCATTTATTTTAGCTTCGTACAATATCCTTTTCCACACACATTGATAACATATGCTGCATCTGTTAGTTATATTCAGTACGAACCTGACCACAAGTCATCACCATCTGAAACGTACTAAAACCAGGCATTTATTTCTGTATTGTACAATATACTTTTCCACATACATTGATGGAAAAAAAACTTTGCTGCATCTACATGACCATAGCTGTTGACTTGGATGATAAGCATCAAACCAAACCATAACCAAAGCATTACGTTCGGACAAGTTCAATTTTTAGCACTGGCGGCCATTTCAGCATAGCGGAACACTATATGCAATTTCGGTAGAAAGACATATGATTAGTATTTGTGTGTGTGTGTGTGTTTTTCTGAAATATAGGCCAGATGTTAAGGCGATGTCGCATAGGGATTGTTTTTCTTCCTATAGCTCTGGTCGCCATTATGCTTAGCAGATCAAAACCATTAGGGCAACATTGGTTCAGGACCTTATGAGGACATTATGTGTGGTATTATTTTAAATTTGGGACAGCAGTTCAAGAGATTTTGTTTTCATTTTTTTGCTCTGGTGGTCATTTTGTTTGGCGAAGCAGAACAGTTTAATAGGCAGTGTGGTAGAGGGTCTAAATTAGGCCAGCAATTCTGGAGGGAAATGTCGCTTTAGTATTTTCTTATTTCAGCTATGATAGCCATTTTGTTTGGCAGAGCAAAATTATATGCCAATGTGCATTTTTGATATAGGATAGTATGGGAATTATTCCAGTGAGATCATATTAAGTTTTGATCAGTGATTCAGGAGGAGATGTTGTTTGTGGTTTTTTTTCAAATTAGATGTAGCAGTTCAAGAGATTATGTTTTAAATATATTTTTGCTCCAGTGGTCATTTTGTTGGCGGAGCAAAGAGAAAAAGTCTACAGACGAGGTGCGCCACACGCTGAACGAAGAATGATTACAATAGCTCGCTCAGGTGAGCTAAAAAGAAAAAAAAGAACTACAGATTGGCCTGATCAAATAGCACATAACAAGATCAGGCCCTAAGGTTATATATCTTTTTCGTGCTCAACTGAACTGAGCATGAAATTTCAAATGCTTATAAAAGTTAAATGATGAAAAAATAACGACAGTTCTTGCTTTGAACCCCTCACATGTTGTATTTATCCCGCTAATAATTGTTAAAATGCTAACAACTGTTTGCATTTTAACATTTATGAGCAGAATAAGTTCCGTGCTCAGTTGAGTTGAGCATGAAAAAAGTTTTATAACCTCGGGGCCTGCTGCTTCTGATTTAGAGTTTGTTTCATTATTTTAAAACAGTTGATCACTTCGACCCTGCATTTTACATATCTCATCACAAAGTCAAACTCATGGTAAATGCAGGATAAATATGGTGTCCAAAAATATAAGAGACATGTGATAACTCCTAAATATATCCCTTTTGGCTTAGATTTTTTGCACAAACACAAATAGTTTGGACCCAACTGACTCCCAATTGTTTTACACTCAATTTGGTATTCCTATTTATCATAATATGACGTTACTGTTATTCAGTGGATATCGTCATGTCATAATTAATGTTATGACCACACGTTACATACCACTTTCGGCTGGAACAAGTAAACGTCATGGTGACGTCCGTTACAACAATTTAAGTTTTCATTGAAATAAACAAACTTTGAAGACTATAAAATCGCATTTAAAAGGTCATATAATAACCAGGTTCTTACTAGAGTGATCATTTCATATGAAAGGATCACTCGTGTAAGAACCTCTATTTAATGTTTTGAAAAAGTTAATTATAACAGTAACAAAAAGACGTCAAAACAGTATGCCAAATTGCAAACCATGCTATGAGTTTACTGTCGCAAAGAAAACATGCTCACCTTGTGCGTTTACACTAAGGTCAAAATCAGCAAAAGCACTGCCTAGTTCGACATTGTCAGCTTCCACTGTGTACACCCCTGAGTCGCTCAGCTCCGCGTCCTTCACCATCAGTGAGGCCACCCCATTGACGATATCAATGTCGATTCGTTGGGAGTCCACCAACGGTTGCCCGTGCAGAGACCAGGTTATTACAGAAGACGATATTTTACTGAGGTCTACAGATAGTTTGACAGTAGAGCCAACATTGATACTCGGATTTTGCTGGTGTCGGACGCCATAGTCTAGCGCCGACTGAACTGAAAAACAATATCTAGTCATAAGTAACAAAGTGTACTTCATCGAACCATCGTATATATACGGAAAACGCAGCACCTATGAGGATGGGGGGTCAGGTATTCACTATTCATTAAAAATTTAGCTCATTATTCATCTCATTAAAATTTTGGGTTATTCGTGAAAGTAAGACCAATTATTCATTAACAGTAAAAAGGGTGGCAAAGAAATCTAATGATTCACTATTCATTAATTTTTTCTTCAATTCATTAAAAAATAGGATTATTCATTATTTTTAAGCCCTCAACATTCAATATTCATTATTTTTGGCTCATTATTCACTATTTATCATAAAAAAGGGCCATTATTCACTTATCATTATACCCCATCCAGACCCTCACATATGCTATTAGTTTTAATCAAGATGTATCTTATTGATTTGTTCCAAAGATGTCAAGGTGACTGATGACGTCATCCAGATTCAACCCTCACTAACCGATATAACTCATCAGTAGTGTGTTATTTTCATCTAACTTTGCAATTATCTGGTGCCTTTTATGATAACAAAGCTATTTTATGCATTTGAAACATTTTATCAAGCACACCTCTTCACAATCAATGATTGTCAGAAATGGACGTCAAGTTTTCATGTAAAATATTACCATAATCATAAATACGTCCCTCGCAGACAAGCATGCTAATTGTTTGTAATAATTGCCGACTTTTTATACTGTTGATCGGCTACATGAAATCACTTAAGAAATGAATTCAATTTTTGGAAGGTTCATGGAATCATGAATACTTCGGGTCTCGTGCAAAGTAAGTGAAGCCCGAAGTGCTTCACGTTAATTTTGCAAGAGACCCGAAGTATTCATGATTACATGAACCTTCCAAAAATTGAATTTATTACTTATATTTACATTTTATATTATCAGTGAAGTATCAATTTTCAATTTTCACCTAACTTGGCTGGTTTTCCAGATATTTTGAATTAAATCAGACATAACGTAGGGCTGGGAATAGCCAAAACGCCAATTTTCGCGCTGAACGTCATGGCGATACGTGTTCGACGTCACACAAACGTCAGTAAACAAGCAACGTTATTGGATGAACTTGACGTTAGCCCGCTCAAATGGCGCGTATGTGGTTGTGGCTTAAATCGATTTGTTCATGAAGGTATGAACCAAATCTCAAATGTAAAGGTTCATTTAGAGACTCGCAGTGGAAATGTAAATACGTATGTCACTGTAATAGGAATATTTACATTCCCACTGTGAGTCTTTAAATGAACCTCTACATTTGAGATGTGGTTCATACCTTCATGAAAAAGTCGATTTAAGCCACACCCAAATAAGCGCCATTTGAGGGGGGTAACGTCAAGTCCATCCAATAACGTTGCTTGTTTACTGACGTTTGCGTGACGTTGAACACGTATCGCCATGACGTTAAGCGCGGAAAGTTGGCGTTTTGGCTATTCCAAACCCTACGTTATTTCTAAATTAATTCTAAATATCGGGAAAACCAGCCAAGTTAGGTGAAAATCGAAAATTGATACTTGACTGATAATATAAAATGTAAATATAAGTAATAAATTCAATTTTTGGAAGGTTCATGGAATCATGAATACTTCGGGTCTCTTGCAAAGTTAACGTGAAGCCCTTCGGGCTTCACTTACTTTGCACGAGACCCGAAGTATTCATGATTCCGGGCTTCACGTTAACTTTGCACGAGACCCGAAGTATTCATGATTCCATGAACCTTCCAAAAATCGAATTCATTTCTTAAATGAACGATCCAGGACATTTATTTCTTTACGTCAACGTCATCCATATCTGCCGAACGAAACACGGTGATGCCTAACATGACATTAGTCGTTATATGATCAAAAGTTTAAACATTTACAAACAAAATCTTGCACGAATTTCAAGCATATTGAAGCATCGAGAAGAATATATTTTTTTTTTAAAAAAAATGCAAACAAAAACCTGTGGGTTAGGCAGTCAACTTTTTAGTGAACCGATAAGAAAATGCTAACGTTTTCAAGACATGTGTCTGTAGTATTGAGATGATCTTGTACTGCTCACAAAACCATCATGTCAATTTGTAGCTTGTGGAAACATATAATATCGTGCCACATGAAATCGATGCCCTTTTTAGTAAATCGATTAAGGCTTCAATATCTGAAACTTACCTGGTTACAATAGAATTTGAGGACAAATACTGGATGGACGGAACTTTATAATGTATGTGCTTACAGTTTTTGTTTTTAAAGATATTGAGGTAAATACCTAGGTGGTGCGTTTTTGAAGTCCGACAATATACAAAAATAAAAGTTATACTGGACGCCCGGATAGCTCAGTCTGTAGCGTGTTTAGCTCTGACTAGACAGATACCTCTACCACGCAGGTCCGATTCTCGCTAGCGTCGCTAGCCAAAGTATCGATTAGTGAAACAAATTATCAAAATAATTCCTGCAGTGGTATGCATCAATGGTTTGACTGTCACCATCCGGGTTGCGGTGGTTTCACAGGGTATTGGTTTCACAGGGTATTTCCCCGCCGAATGCCAAGACTGAGCTGCACTGGCTTTCCTCCAGGTGTGGGGTTCGCTTTGCTGAATTTATATCATGTTTCTTAAATATCCCATGAAAATGAAATAATTTTGGTCTCACTGAGACCAAATTATTTCATTTTCATATGATATTTAAAAACGAGGGGATGGGGGATCAAGCTAAATCCCTAAACCAACTCTGGGTCGCCACTGCATGCAGGCTAATGTGTTGTTTACGCAAATCCTGGAGCGGATGTTAACAGTTGACGCTGATTTCAGGTGGAGTGAATTATTAAACAAGTTACACGTGACAAATGAACTATCTTGAATCATTAATTAATCACATTTCTGTCGTAAATCTTACCCTGTATGGGTTCGTCAGAGCCCTCGTCATCATCATCATCTGTCAAAATACCAAAGAGAAACGCATTAAAAATATAAGTATAAGCTTTTTTAAAAATGTTTGCCATCTTTCAGCACTTAACTTAAGTGGGTTGTTGTGTACTGGCTGAAAGTAAAGTAACCATTTAAAAGCTGTCTCAAAGGAGAGCGATGAATTTATCATGACACATCCATCTCATCGCCATCTCCGCGCGAGCGGAGATGGCGATAGGCTGGGTGTATCGTTTCAATGTTGGGACACCATGAGACAATACATACAGCTAATTTTCACAGAAAAAGGCTATCTCAAGCTACAGGTTGCTAACTTAGTCAATAATATGCCATCCATGGGCGGATCCAGTGGTGGTGACAGGGGTCCGGACCCCCCTGGAAAATCACAAGTTCTATGGTTTTCTATAGGGAATAAGAATTTGGACCCCCCCCCCCCACCCTGGAAAAAGTTGGACCCCCCATGGAAAATGTTGCCTCCCCCCCCCCCTTGAATCTTGGAAAATGATAGTTTTCTTTGAAAGTGACCATTGGACTTCTGTAAAATAAGTTGAGGACTAACAAAACAAAAACAAAAAAAAACGTCAGATGGACCTGGACCCCCTCTGACGAAAATTCCTGGATCCGCGCATGCCATCTTTTTTGAAAGATGGCAATTATTAGAGTAAAAGTTAAAAGCAGCTCAAGAGATGTTGATACGCATCTCACCAAAATTGAAAGTAGAAATAGAGGATCTCTAAGAGGAGTGTTCATGTTTTATTGGATTTATCAAACGAGTTCAGGAAAACGATAAAAGTTAGACTTGCCGAGCATTGTATCCAAAAACAAACAAAAAACAAACGTTGTCAAAGTTGGAAAAATGGAGGGAAAAAAGTTGGACCCCTCTCTGACAAAACTTTCTGCATCAGCGCATGCTATGCAGCAATACTTTTCAACGCGGAACTGATTCGATACGCAGTGATACACGATGATAAATTAGATAAATCGGACCAAAAGTAAGTTCGTAACATCAAAATTCATGTGTTTTCACGTTTGCAAGAAAATTTACTACGCAATAGATTCCCGATGTGATGCTTTTGGTGTCATTTGAAAATTAAATGAATGAAGTAATATTCTTTATAGTTTCATTAAATTCCATCCACAAATTTAAAAGCTGCAGAGATTAAAACAGTTTGCAAGATTTTTAGAAAATTTTAGGACAACTTCCTCATTGACATAAATGGAACAGTTTCATTTTCAAGAAAAATTGTAAAAGCTTTAACAGTTATACTGATATATTTAAAAAGTGCAAAGACGAAACTTCATCAAAATTGTATAGCACATGCATCCATTATTTAGCTCAATAACAAGGGCAATTAGATTGCTTTTAAAGTTTGATACCATGCAATACGAAAAAGAGATTCTGGTAAACACAAAAATACATTAAATTCTATAGAAAACTAATTTTGCGGAATTACTTGAGGTCATTGACTGAGGTCTTTGACTGAAAATGCATTATGGCACAACTCAAAGCGTTATCGGCTACGAGCTTGGACTCGCTATTAGATTCGCGCGAATTGGACTAGTTCAAATACTATGCTTAGTTAAGGTCAACATGAACATAGTTGAAAAACTCGGGTTCTGGTCTTTTTTTTTTTTTTTTTTTTTTGATAAATGCCAGCTCAAATAAGACTCTTTGCACGTTGAGTACGCGAATGCAGAACATTGTGATTGGTCCCATTTCATTTTCGAAAGCATCATGATTCGCGAATTATCTGTTCCGCGAATAAGCACGTAAATACAAAATCAGGCCACATTAATATACTTGTATAGTATGATTTGAAGCACTTTAACTCTTTTCATTCTATGTATGCGTCTTGTCCTTTCGTGTTTTTTTTTTCAAATTCAACTTTTTTCGCAAAACTATATTAAGGATACCATCAGCATTTCAAGCAGTGTGGAAACAGATCAGACCCTACGTTTTGTGTAGCCTGATCTGGACCAAACTGCATGAGATGGCTATTGGCAGACAAAAATACAGACGAAGCGTTAAAAGCAGCAAAATCTGACACAATTAGCGTGATAATGAAACCCGACTTCAAGACTTTCAAACGAAACTAAATATTACACGTACCTTTAACAGCTTGAAGTTGTTGGATAATACCTGCCCAGCAAGTACTGAGTAGCAGAAATGAAAGAATTGTCAAGTTGAAAGCAAATTTCTTCATCGTGTTTCTCAGAAGCTCCAGCTGCCAATGACAATAATTCAGCTGCGGGACCTCAAATATATCCATGATAGCCCTGTCCTGCTGAACAAAATAATGTAAACTTGCGTTTCTGATTTTCCATCATTGATGTGCCATGATTCCAATAAATACCATGGATGATGTATAGAACAGAGTGGTGTCTGATCAGCAACTTGATTTTACACAAGACAAATGATTGGATCTACAGGTTTATCAAGAGATTGCACACCCGGTCGCAGCATAGTAATAATAAATTCTAATAAATTCTGATAGATATGATAGCGAAGCACGATTCGCTTTAGGGTTACTCCAAGAAGGAAGTCTTTATGTCGTTTTTTTAAATATATTTATGACCTTGTTGTGAATATCGTAGCAAAACATGATTTTTAAGCACGTATTCTAGCGACGATTTCCTCCTTGTGCCACCCGCGTAGAGAGGACCTCTTAGTGGCTTAACCGGTACCCTGCCTTGACTGTTATACTCCCATGGCGCCGACAAGTCCACTTATGTCAGCAATTTAATCAAATCAATTTCCATATTTATTTTAATTATCTATTTTAATTAAAACATATGTTTTGTGACTCAAAAGAACCGTCTCACTCATACGGGTTTTCAAACGGTACCTTCAGCGTATAATCGGAAACTCGGTAACTGGCGTTCTGGATTGGGCTCAAACTTGAAGAGTTGATAGTTATTCTATATAGTTAGTGCTAAAAGCAGCAATATTTTGAGTAATATTTCAAAGAAAATATTTTGAATTGGGGCTTGCTGCTACACTGCTCCTCTACCAAATGAGCCACTGTCTACTGGTTACATTAAAGTTAAGAAACTTTAGCTCTTTGAAAGTAAGTAAGGGTGCAAAGATCAGGAATCGACACAATCAAGCACCACGCCTGTCCCGCGATACCAATGGGAAAGTGACAAACTCACAGCTAGACAAGAGGTCAGTCCTTTCCGCGCAGGTGACCACAAGGCACACACAAAGGGTTTTCGACGAAAAGTCCCGCACCGGACCAGAACCCCTTAGACGGATACATTTCTCAGTAGCAGTTAAGACACAGATTAGATGCCGAACGATGGGGCATTTCATCAGGGTCTGCGCTGTTTGCTATGAGACATTCGATCTTCATGGAAAATTGCAACATTTTGGTAAATTATAGCCCCTAAATACGCACAATGAACCGCTCTCAAATGTTTCTTTTATGTTCATGCGCGGATCCGAAAAGTTTTGTCAGCGGGCCATCATCGGACCGTCAGCAAAACACCATTTATATGGCGTTTCTCTGGCGGGTCAATGATGGCTCCACATTTAATACTGGCTTGGTGGCTTTGTAATTTTCTAGGGGATCCGGACGACTATTGCTAAGAAATCCCATAATTTTGTGATTTTCCGGAGGGGGGTCTGGATCCCCTCCCCCCCCCCTCCCCTGGGTCCGCCCATGATGTTCTATACGATCATTTCCAACTTTGGAACGAAATAGCTCGTAGTGTGCAAGTTCTACACTCATTAGATTGTATAAAACAGTTTCATCACTGATTGTATTTAACCCTCTTAAGAACTTTCTGGTCATGATTGGGAAATACACCTGAAAAAAATGTGTTCTATGTCCCAAATGTAAGTAATTTTAAGTATTTTCATATTGTCGTCTAGTGACTTTCTTTATTTAAGATTTGGCCTTTCTTAAATAACCTTTCAGGAACACGATCTGAGTAACGCAGCCAATCGGTTTGGATCCAGTTTAGGACCGACAGAAGGTCGTTTAAACTGTATGCAAAGGTTATCAGCAGACAACAATAATAATAAAAATCCCAATAAAAACAAACGTATTAACTTAACTGCTAAGCTTCTGTACTTGTCAAAACAAGGGAACACAGTAGCAGAATCATATATGAGGATCCATGGGTTCGATATCACCCTGATAAGTCGTGCGCGGTTCCAGAAAGTTTTGTCAGAGGGGGGTCCAACTCTGACAACGTTTTTGTGTTATTTTTGTTTTGTTATGAGGGGCAAGAGGATCCAAATAGCACTGAAAGAGAGCTATCATCGGCTCGCCAGCGAAGCGCCATTTAAATGGCGTTTCGCTGGCGCCCGATGATGGCCCAACATTGAATGCTGGCTTGGTAGTTTTGTGATTTTTCGGGGGATCTGGACCAGTATTGCTAAGAAATCCTATATTTTTGTGATTTTTCAGGGGGGGGGGTGTCCGGACCCTCCGCTCCCCCCCTTCTGGATCCGCGCATGTAAATTAGAAGTGGCTATAGGTTGGCTTAGAATGACAGGTACGGATCCACTCGTGAAACAATTGGAGCCATTCGCATCTTCGCTTCTTCAGAGTTTTGTACGGCCCTCTGTGAAATACGCTGGTGACAAAAAAAAGAAAAAAAGAGCAGGACCCCCCCCCCCTCCACTTCCAATGACAGAACTTACTAGATCCAATAATAAACCTGTCAAACCATGACTCGGTCATTATAAACCCTTGAAATAAAAAAAATAAATATTTTCGGTGCCCTTCATTTTTTATAAACAAGAATAAAGTCACGTAATGCTTTTGCCGATAGCCTTGATGTGAAATTCTTAGTGATTTATTTCGATATATCTCTTGTAAACACATTAACCTGTTCATACTTAATATTGAGGCCCTGGGGGCCCCTGGTATACTGTAAATTCGGAAATATTCACGAGGGTTTTATCAGTTTCGCGAAACTTCGTGGAGGCGGAGTCTCACAAAAATAAAACCCTCGCGAAATGGCGAACACTCTTTGTCCTTTACTGATGTAGGTAAATCATGCAAGAGTCACGAATTTTTAACGTGCCAAATATGTCTTTCAGCGCTATTCGCGAAAATAAAATTATCGCAAAAAATTCCGCATTTACAGTACCATATCCCTTAAAATAGTTTGGAAAGTATCCCGTATTACTGAAAAGAAATAGGCAAATATCACCAAAATTCACCCTTAAAGTTCGTTCGAATGTATATGCGACCCCTCAGCGTTTACTGGCATGCCACCTAATCAATGTGGTGATGCTTGCGATTGGTATTGACCGCACCTCGGCATTCAGCACTTTTCTTGGACACCGTTCGTTCAGGAGCTGATTTATGTACGGGCCTTATTTTATTGCTTGGCACAACTTACCTGCCAGAAAAGGTTTGACTGCTGAAATGCAACCCCGGGGTCTTTTGCAACATTCCCAGGTACATCGTAGAGTGAAATTGTTGTAGCAGTTTTGCTGTAGGACGCCATCTTTAAGCGTAATCTACATGTACGCTAAATAAGACTCAGGAAAAATTAAAAGGAAAACATGCTTGATGTTCGCCTATTGGTTTCTTTTAAGCATATTTCCCTTTAAATGAATGTTTTATATTAGACAGTAAAGCAATAGAAAACGTGTATATATGGCATATCAGACGCGAAAATGTCCAACAGAAAGGGCGGTTTCATGCCCCCCCCCCCCCCTGAAAATAATGTAGCCAAATTGAAAAAAAAATGCAATCTTGCCCATTTCTTAATTTATCAAGTAAAATAGAATATTTATAATCATATTTAAACTTTATTCTTATTATATAGTATGTTTATCAAGTTTTACATTTGATAAAAACAAACAAAGAACATACCACATTAAATGACTATTTGAGAAAGTGTGTTTTACAAAAAATTTCAGTGTACATTCTCTGCTGTATTATTATCCCCACGCTTTTTTCAAAAAAGCGCCGGGGATATTGCAATCGCCTCCGTCCGTCTGTCCGTCCGTCCGTCACGCTATCTCCTCCTAAGCCATTGGACGAAATCCAACCAAATTTGGTGTGGTGTGAGTTGCTCACATGAATGGGGCTCGCAACGGCACATTTTTTTGGCCCCGCCCCCTGGGGCCCTGGGGAGGGGCAAAAAGGTCAAATATCATTAAATATCACTAAATTTCAATTACAAAGTCAAGTTCAAAGGTTTTCAACCAAACTTTGTGTGTCTCCTCACACATGAAAGATATAAAACATAACAGACGAGATTTTCATTTGGCCGCCTGCGTCATGCCCCAGGGGTGGGACTTAGGGGTACCGTGGGGGTTTGGGGGGGGGGTCAATTTTTTTTTTCAAAAATTCAACCAGATTTGGTGTGTGAGTTACTAAATGAATGGCACATGCCACCATTTTTGGGTCCCGGCTCCCTGGGGCCTTGGGGACGGGCCAAAAGGTCAAATATCATTACATCTGAATTACAAAGTCAATTTCAACGATTTTTAAATCAAACTTTGTGTACCTTCTCACAAATGAAAGATATAAAACATATCAGCCTGTTTTTCGTTCGGCCTCCTGGGTTATGCCCAGGAGTGGGACTTGGGTGTACCGTGGGGTGGGGGGGGGTGGGGTTGGGGGGTCGAAAAAAAATCTCGAAACTCAACCAGATTTGGTGTGTGAGTTACTCACATGAATGATACATGCACCGGCACAGTTTTTTTGCCCCCCCCCCCCCCTGGGGCCTTGGGGAGGGGTCAAAAATTTAATTTTCTGAACATGGTCATGTGACATATCAAATTAAAGGGGAATTAGCGGTAGACCAGGATACACCTACAATCAAACTGGTGACCTTGGGATGGGATCAAAGAGTCAATTGCCATTAGATTTCTTCCAGAGCGTGGGGATTTGCGATGGCGCGCCATCGAATGTGTTCTAGTATTGTAGTATTCTAGTATTAAACAGCATACCATATAATAGACCAGTTATATGCATTACTTACTGTCAAGTGTATAACTATTTAATGCAGTACTATCATAAGACAATGGGCTGCCCAATGAGGTTTATAGACTGTAATTTTCTTTAACCACATTATATAAGCCACATAATGAAATATGTTAGCTATTCAGGGGTTTATGCGTTACTCTGTAATAGCCAAATTCACTAAGTTATCCTAAAAAAGGGAATTCCTGTAGTGTTAATATAAACTTATTTCCAAACTCAATATCACTATTATTTTACATATAATTGAAAGCAATTGACTACAAATATAATTTAACTACTTTAGGCACTATAACTATAGTTATATGTGTTTCTTTCTTTTTACTGCAATATTTAATGCAATAACAACACTGTATGAGTTAACACTACAAATGTATGTTAATAACTGTCATTGGAGTGCTAAATCATGAGAGAAATGATGAAGCATATCTTAATTGACACAACAAGCAACTAAGAGTAAACTCCAACAAAGTATTGCTGATTAAAAGAAAGAAACATGAGCCCATATCACATAGCACGCCATTTTAAGACAGACTGCTCTATCAAATATGCAAACAACATTTTTAGAAATCGTAGTTTTTATTATCAAATTATGTTTCTCAATAGGTGATTAATGCTATCTTTTATCTCTCTGAAACGTATGTATTTGCTTCTTTTTGTATATGAAATAATATATAAAATGCATCAGTTCACTGACTACAGCTTAGTTTAGATGAAACATTGATATTAAACAACTGAAGCTACCACCTATTGTAAAAGCCACCAAAAAATATAATTGCACCTTATCAGCTATAGACTACAACAACTATATTGATAATTATGATTCAGGGACAATAGCTTACACATAATTCCTAAAATTACCTTTTTCATTTCTAATATAGGTCAAAATTGAGAAATGAAACATTAAAGCAGATGTTAATCCTTGTCATAAGAAATGCTGTGTTTAATCGCAACGGTATCTGCCACACATATGGCACAAACCATGCCTATCCGTATGGTTAAAACCGTTTTATATCCAAAGCATATCCAGTTTGGTGAAGAAAGAATACTATTTATGTGAGTAACATACACAACACAAGTATCTAAGGAGATGATCACATTTAGAATACGCATCTTTGTGTCTTGATCCACATCTGAACTAAGGGTGAGGTTAGCGCTGTGAAACTATTTTAGCCCGCTAGTAAAAGTAATTTAAACTGACATTCCAATGCGGTGCATTTTATTTTTTGTTTTTAATGTTTCGTGTTTGTCTTGTTTTCTTGTCTGTTCATTGCAGCCTTGTGGTCACCTGCTGGGAAAGGGCTGACCTCTTGGTTCTCTTGTATGTGATGTTTTAGTGTGTTTTGTCACTTTCCCATGTGGTGTCCTGGGACAGGTGTGGAGCATGATTGTATCGATTCCTGATATTTGCCTTCTTTCTTACTCTGTCTAGTTCTGCAAAGCTATGGAGCATTGAAACAGGACATATTTAGTTCTTTATAGTTATACATTTGAACGGTCGAGGCTTATCACCTTGAAAAGCTCTCTTGCATTGTTAGTATCATATTGTATCAATGGACTCCAATAAAGTATTGGTAATTTTGTTTTGCATTATTTCTATTATTTAGACATAATAATTAGACTTATTCATTCCTGACGCTAGAGTTCGCGATATTATTTCTAAAGGCCCTACATATAGATTTCCCTCTAAGATTGATTTCCCTAAATATCATAGAGAGATCGCTGCTTCATTAAATGTCTTCAGAAGTCGTTGGTTTAAACGAGAAAATGTTAAATCTGATGCCTTGAAGGAATGGAAGATAAACTTTTTTTTTTAAAATTATTGATACTTGTATTTTATTTTGCTCTCTCAATACACATCTTTTACCCCATAAACATAAATCTTCTTTTCCTCATCTTAAACGGATATCCAGGATTGTCATATGAATTATGTTTTATTTTCATCAGACAAAGCCGCTGACAATGTTGTAGTTGTTTGATGATTGTATCATATTGATACTCTTAAACGCGAGCTTATTGACACAAATGCCTATAAACTGCAGGCTTCTTTGAGTGAGAGGGTGATTTCGATGGACATGCTTGTCATACATACCTACATTTTGGTGTCAAAGCTAAAGAAAACCAAAACAAAGTTCCTACGTTGTACTGGTTACCTAAACTCCATACAGATCCCTATAAAGCAAGATCTATTGCTAATTACAGTTCTTGTACGACAACAGACTTTCTAAATTGTTAACCTCATGTCTTATGGATGTTAGAACATGTTAGTAAATACTGTGAAAAGGTATATGAAAGATCTGGCAAGAATCTAATTTGGTCTATTAAAAATTCAGGTGAAGTTTTAGATAAATTTAAAGCTAGAGGTTTCAATGCGACCAGCTTGTCTACATATGATGTTTCTACTCTTTACACTACTTTACCTAATAACTTGATTAAAGATACACTTCTTGATCTTATTGAAAGAACCTTCAATGGAGAAGGCTCTCCTTTCCTTGCATGTAACGACAGAAGCGCATTTTTTTTACTTTGGTAAAGCCTAAAAATTACCATGCATGATCTTGTCAAAATATATGTGATGCGCTGACCTTTTTGTTTGACAACATTTTTATTCGATTTGGCACCAAGTTGTATAGACAAGTAGTTGGGATTCCTATGGCACTAATTTTGCTCCCCTGGTTGTAGATTTATTCCTGTTTTGTTCTGAGAGGGACTTTATGATGCCTCTTTCTGGTGATAAGAAGGCTAATACTATTGACGCTTTTAACACTACATCAAGATATTTGGACAATATTTTAAACAGTAATAATCTTTATTTTATTATGCCAATCTGGCAAGTCAAATATTCCCTTTAAAGCTCCAACTTAATAAGGCTAATACCTCTGATACTGAAGCCGCGTTTTTAGACTTGCATTTGTCCATTTCTAATGATTTTGTTCCTACCAAAATTTATGATAAACGTGACGATTTTGATTTTGAAATTGTCAATTTCCCATTTTTAGATGGTGATGTTCCTCAATCTACATCCTATGGAGTCTATATCTCTAAACTCATTCTTTTTGCTAGAGCATCTAGCCATGTTGCTGACTTCAACACTCGCAATAAATTGTTAACTCAGAAAATTCTTAAACAAGGCTATCTGTATCATAAACTTCGCAAGACCTTTTCTTAATTTTAACAACGATACAATGATTTGATATCTAAATTCCAAGTTGAACTTAAATCTCTCTTGCGCCAAGGACTTTCGGAACCTGAGTTCTATGGTGACTTGGTGTACAAATTGAAGAAGATTGTTTGATCTCATGATTTTTCAGCACAGTTTATTAAAATAATTTATCATTTTCATAAGATTGGCTATAACATTGATACGTTGCAACAGACTGCATGCTTTTTTGCTTTCCTCTTTAATTGCTTGCTGGTGGGTCCGACTTCAGACTCTTTGACAGTTCCGACTTAAATATTAAGACTTATCTATTGATGAGATGGTAGGCGACTGATGCTTTGGCTGTTGTCAGGCCCAATGGGGTTTACCTGTTGGCTTTCTTTTGCTCCAGTTTTCAGTTCTTATGTACTGTTGAGTCCTTATCATTGCTGTATCTTTTTTTTATATCTTGGTTTATATATTCTAGAAGATAATGCATGGATAAGTTAGGGGTCTTTCATGCAAACCAAACATCTATGTGTCTTGATCCACATCTGACCTAAGGGTGAGGTTGGCGCCGTGAAACTGGTTTAAGCCCTCCAGTAAAATACTTTTACTGACCGTTCCAAGGCGGTACTTCTTTTGTGGATAATTTGTGTTATTTATGTCTTGTGTTTGTCATGCTTTCGCATCTGCTCATTGCTGCCTTGTGGTCACCTGGTTGGAAAGGGATGACCTCTTGGCTTTCGTTTGTGAAGTTTAATTATGTTTTTGTCACTTTCCCATGTGATATCCTGAGTCAGGTGTGGTACTTGATTGTATTGATTCCTGATCTTTGCCACCTTTCTTACTTAGTCTAAGCGTGAATTATGTTCATATAAAATCATTTTGATGTTTGGCATGTCAAAGGAAAATATAATCATTGATACAAAAATTACATCCCATTAACCCTTTGTATGTTAAAAATCAAACTAAATTGATGATATTTAAATAGCAAGCACGTTTGATTTGGTTCTTAACTCAGTGTCTTTCAATGAAAATATGAAATTAGACACATCACAGCATATGCTGCTCGTACAGTGAGCCACTTTAGTTACGCACCATTTTTAAGGGCCCACATTTTTTCACAAAAAAAACTGGAATCGAACATTCTCTCTGATAATTTACTTATTGACATTTTATCTGTTTGATGACATCGAAAATAAATATCCGAATCACTCATGTGAATAATTCTGCTACGCCAAAGGCCATTTTGACAAAAATGCACGACTGCACGTGCAATCTGAACGTCTATATTTTCTATTTGCGTTTTGCGCTAGGCATTATCCATGGTAATCGTTGTGACAGAAAAACACCATAAAAAATTATTTTATTCTAGTAAACCCCCTTTTTTCGGTCGTTGAAATCAGTAACACTGTTACTGTTTCAAGAAATGCTCGTTTCAACGTCATATTAACGTCAGTTACAATAATCAAACAGATTTTCCTGCCTAAATTGTCTTGTTATGAGTCACTTGTTGACATAGAAGTATCAAAACACTAAAACATCTTATCATTGACACGTCTTATAGCCTTGGTAGTAGTGACGTCATCACTAACGTCATCACCGTGACGCCAATAAATCCATTATTTTGTTTACGAAAATAAATGGCGGATACATGGTTGTTTAAAATGAAATTATTTAAGAAGTGTTTTGATAACAGGTTTACTAAGAATCATACGAAATTTTATCTAACTTTAAAAAAGTACTAAAATCAACTTTTTCAAACCTTGGCCAGCTGGGAACCAAACTAGTAAAACGTTAAAAAAATATAAAGTTAACAAACACATTCCAGTCTTATATATTGCCAAGAATAAGTCGGTTCTTATCTCTGGCATAGCAGAAGTTCGACCCTGAAAAAAGTGCAATGTGATCTGAGTTTCATTCGAAATAATGCAATGTGAAATGGTATTTTGAGGGTAGTGTCCTTCAAGATCCATTTTCTCATTACTTTCTGATCTGACCACAATAAAATTTCGATGGCTAATGCAACTGTAGATGCGCTTTACGCTGGTAGTCTCAGATTAAAAATATACTATTTCTTTTTTGAATAATTTTTCATTTTATAAGTTGTGCGTAACTAAAGTGGCTCACTGTATACACAAAGTAAGTATCTTGATGAAGACAAACGCCAGCACCGCTGCGTCAACCTGGGGGATTAAATGTTCCGTTTGCCAAAGTACGATAAGTACCAACATTAAATGTGGTGGTTCAAAGTAAGTGAGGGGACAAAGATCAGGAATCGATACAGTCAAGTACCACACCTGACTCAGGATACCAAATGGGAAAGTGAAAAAACAAAAGAAAACATCACATACAGGAAAGCCAAGAAGTTAGAATTCCCAGCAGTTGACCACAAGGCTGCATGACACAGACAAGACAAAATTGCAAAGACAAACCCAAAATAAAACAACTGATTTACAAAAAATACCGCCTTAGAACGGTCAGTAAGAAAATTTCTGGAAGGCTTAAACTAGTGTCACGGTACCAAATTCATTTTAATTCTGATGTGGATCACGACACTTAGGTGTTTGGTTTGCATGAAAGATCCTTTACTTATCCACGAATCATCCTCAAGTACATATAAATCAAGATACATAGAGATAAAACACTGATAAAGACTAACTGTACATACAACTGAATACCGGAGCTAAAGAAATCAAACAATTAAATCCCTGTGGATTGGACAAATCTTCAAATGAGCATGTATAAATTACATTAAAAGAGTTCAACTATTGTTTTTTGTTTGTTTTTTTTTCATCTCAAGACAGCCAAAGTCACAGAGTTGACACTCGACAATAGTACAGTTACGAAACAGATTTACCGCTAGAAATATGAAAGAAATACAAGCATTTGTCCAATCAAGTGATTACAGTGGCATAACGTGACCAACTTCGTAACTTTACGCTGATAGTGTGCCAAGTATACCTGTGCTATTTTCAAAGATCAATTCTGAGATAACGTATTTAATAGTATGTATACTATATCACATAGCATACATGACAATAGAGAGGCTGCTATATCAACCTCAGAGATTTATACTAACCTTTACAAGTAAAAGAAGACTTAACCTGCTTAGAGCTTTAAAAATTAAACTACGCAGACATGCCCTTGAGCGAATGTATATATCATTCATTCGACCCTTAATAGAATATAGCCATACTGCCTGGGACAACTGCTCCACAGAATCAAAAAAAAATAATTAGATTTCATTCACCATGAAGCAGCTAGAATAATAACCAGGGGAACAAACTTGTGTAGCATCCAAAAACTCCTATCTGAGCTGGGATTGTATACTATGCTAGAAGAAGGTCTAAACACAAACTTGTTATAACGGGCTCACTTCTGCCTATTTTTCTGATCTCCTAACTCCTATTGTCCAAGATAATGTTTCATATAATCTTCGAAATGCCACAACATGCAATCATTACGAGCACGCACAAATATTTATTTCAACTCCTTCTGCCCCTCAACCATTCGTGTCTGGAATGAGCTATCAGATGAAATAAAGGGAACAATCACTGTATCCGCATTTAGATATCAGCTAAGCAAGCATAAGAAGCCCCCACCAATGTACTTTAATGCAGGCACAAGAAAATGACAGATGCTACACACGAGAATACGCATGGAATGCAGCTCATTAACTCTCAACTAAATCGTAAGAGCATTATCAACAGTCTGTCCTGTTCTTGTTGAGGCCTTTAAAGTGCTTATCATTTCTTTTTTATATGTCAAATATATATGCAAACAAGAAACATCTATTTGTCTGATGTTTTGCAAACGCATACCAAACATGAATTACTAAATGGTAAGGAAACTGCACCAGACCTAGAAAATGAAGTTCTTTTCTTAAAAGATTTTATTATACACTCAAAATGATATGACTAGTATACACAAACTGGCTTGTACAGAAGAGCAACCGCTAAATGACATGATGAGCTTCCTTGACTTCTTGGGGTACCAAGGGCATGCAATTTATACCAACACCACTATAATAAGGTCTCGTGGTATATAATGCAAGCCCTACAAGCACTTCAATTGGAAATAAATCAGCACGTCGTGTTATTCTTTGCTATGTGCATTTGGTACAGCGTGCCCTCTTTGCATATATTACATTCCAGGCTTCACTGGTGAAGATGGGACGATTTTATGAAGTCATAACAATTGTCAGCATAACATGTTAGGCCACTCTCATATTCTTGCCTCCTCCACAATTGTTGTTAATGTCAAGAGGGATCGCTGTGCAAAAGTACAGTATACATCAAATAGAATAAGGAAAAAATTAATGTGTTCTCTGTCTCTCTCTGTCTCTCTGTCTCTCTCTCTCTCTCTCTCTAAAATGGTTTGAATTTAACAATCTTCTCATATATTTGCTGCTACTGAATGTTTTTAGGAAATGACATGTGTAATGCGAATGCCATCAGCATCATTATTAGTTTAATACGTCGCCAGTGCATGCCTGTATACGGGCTGACAGAGGTCATACCTCTAGTTAAACATTCCGTGACATTTAAAAATGACCCCTCGGGTATACTTTGAATTTTCATAAAAGTATCCCATATCACATTAATTTGGTCAATAAATCTATATCTCTCAAATCCCTTACAGGGCTTCAATATTCTAGCATATCAGGATCTGAACTGTCTGTAACCATAACGACCACTGTAATCATTTGAAGTTGCGGTCATTGCCAACAGTTATAAATTTTGGCTTTGAGGTATCTGGCTTAATTTTGTAAAACAACATTAGTGTTGCCAATTCTGTGAATAACTTTTGCAAACTTTTGACAACCAGCATACTTGTTGACTTCGCCCAGAGAGCCCATGATAGTTTGGTTTAGCCTACTTGCTCAATATTCTATCTATCTATCTATTATCTATCTATCTATCTATCTATCTATCTATCTATCTATCTATCTATCTATCTATCTATCTATCTATCTATCTATCTATCTATCTACCTATCTATCTATCTATCTCTATACTGCATCACCCCCTCGCGAGGATTATGTGCAGGTGCGCGTCAGTGCAGTGTTAGTAGAAGAATTATAGGAATAAAATAAAAGTTCCATAAGAGTTGTTAGTGAGAACGAATAAAAGATGATAGGGTAAAAATGTTAAGAGTGAGAAGAGTGAATACGTAAAAGATAAAATAACAGCGCACTGGCATTTAAGGCATTGGGTGGCTGATATAAAATATTCACATTTAAATGCCTATGCTGACGTAACCAGCGGTGCTATCTAGAGCATTCATAAACACTCACCACTGTGTATGCAAGTAGCCTACCGAAATCTGATGCTGGCTCGAAAAATTATGTTTTTGTAGGAAATTCCAAGCTCAAAAAATGAACCCCAACGTGATGGCAGGGTAGCTTTGAGTGGCGCAAGGTAGGGTAGCGTAGTGCTGGTTATGTGTGCTCTGACATCTCTGTAGCCACAATGACTGATCTGAGAAGGAAAAATGTGAGGAGAGTGGTGGCTGTCAGTGATGGGGTGGTCAGAGCACCAGTCTGAGTCCAACAAAGTCAAGTCAAGTCAAAATTTTATTCTGGACCCCTAACCGGGGTATGAGAATACAACATACAATAAAATGAACAAAACATATATAACAGCAAAAGAAATGAGTTGAAAGTAAAACATATAGTAAGCATTTAAATGTTTCAGATCCAAAGCAAATACCGTAATGGTTCAAAAGCTACCATTGAGGGTGCTCAAAAGAACTGTCTCAATGAGACGCCTCCCTTGAACACCCATAACACAAGCTTAAATTGATGGGTAAGAAAATAAATGCAATTTCAGATAAATAAACGAACCCTAGACCAAATGTCATTACGGCATAAATAGGTTTTATGCTTTAACATAATAAAGCTAGTTTTTATATTAAAATATTGAAAGGAAGGTCAACTGGCTAAAATGTAATATTCTATGAGAACAGTGCCAAAATAAGTTTACGCAATTTTCTAACCTAAAAATAGCCTGCTTATCAGAAGATGTAAAATTTTTCCAACAGACCTGTCTCAATGTCTTATTTTTCCCATCTCTCAAATACAACATAAGTCTTGGGTGCCCAAAAGAACCGCCTCAATGAGACGACTCCTTTGGACACTCAAAACAAACCTATATTGAGGGTGCTCAAAAGAACCGTCCCAATAAGACGCCTCCCCCGAACATCCAAACCACAAGTTTACACTGATTGGTAAGAAAACGAATGCAATTTCAGATAAATAAACGAACCCTTGTCCTAGACCAATGTCATTACTGCGGAATTTGATTTTATGTTTCAACAAAATAGAGCAAATTGTTATAATAAAATATTGAAAGGAAGGTCAACTGACTACAATGTAATATTTTATGAGAACAGTGCCAAAACAAGTTCACAGTTTTTCTAACCTAAAAATAACCTGCTTATTAGAAGATGTAAAATGTTCCCAACAGAACCGTCTCAATGAGACCGCTCTCTCTAACACCTAACACACAAGTTTGTATTTAAAATTATTTTTCCCATCTCTCAATAATAACATAGGTCCTGGGTACTCAAAAGAACCGCCTCAATGAGACGACACCCTTGGCCATCCAGAACAAACCCATCTTGAGGGTGCCCAAAAGAACCGTCTCAATGAGACGCCTCCCCTGAACACCCTAAACACAAGCTTAAAATGATGGTTAAGAAAATAAATGCAATTTCAGATAAACAAACTAACCCCAGACCTATGTCTTTACTGCATAATTAGAGTTTATGCTTTTACATAATAAGGCAAATTGTTATATTAAAATATTGAAAGGAATGTCAATTAACTAGAATGTAAACCTGCTTATCAGAAGATATAAAAAGTTCCCAACAGAACCGTCTCAATGAGACGGCCCCCTCCAACACACAAAACTTAAAATTTTTCTTCCATCTCACACTAATAACATAAGTCTTGGGTGCCCAAAAGAAAGAAACGTCTCAATGAGACGACTCCCTTGGACACTCAAAACAAACCTATATTGAGGGTGCTCGAAAGAACCGTCCCAATGAGACGCCTCCCTCGAGAACCCAAAACACAAGTCTAAATTTATGGGTAAGAATTGTTTATACTAAAATATTGAAAGGAAGATCAACTGACTAAACTATAATCAGGGCATTAGTCAAGAGTGTGTAACTAAAATTTAATTTTCCTATTTCTCAATCAAAACATACGTTGTGGGTACTCAAAAAAACAGTCTCAATGAGATGGTTCCCCAGAGCACCCAAAACACACGCCAAAAGTAATGGGCAAGAAAATATATACAATTTTACGCTGAAAATTTTTGTTTATCTAAACCTGTGGTAATACTCTATGAGAACAGTGCCAAAATATGTTGTGGGTACTCAAAAGAACCGTCTCAATGAGATGGCTCCTTTGAGAAACCAAAACACATGTCAACACTGATGGGTAAGAAAATATATACAATTTTACGCTGAAAATTTTTGTTTATCTAAACCTGTGATAATATTATGAGAACAGTGCCAAAATAATTTTACAAAATTTTGCTAACCTAAAAATAACCTGCTTATCAGCAGATGTAAAAAGTTAAAAAAACATGTGAACATTAGGCCTTTTTCTGAATTTTTTAGGTATAAATTTATGTCTTTCAGTTCTTAAGTAGGTACACTCAAAGATGTAATGGTATTCATCACCCAATTTAGCTGAATTACAAAGTTCACATACTCTGTCATCTCTTGCAATCACCCAAAATCTCCCTCTTTCTATTGGTAATTTATGATTAACACAATGAATTTACTAAGTGCAATTCTGAGATCATCGGGTAAATAACTTAAGTAACTCTCAAAGCCATGAGATGTCTTAAAAATCCTGTAATTCAAACATTTAGGTGAATCATATATTAACCCAAACCAGCTTTGTTTAAATTGGTCTATCAGTCTTACTTTAACCATTCTAGCCAAATTACAATTTTCAGGCACATACTGTGATAACCAATAATGAGAAAATCCACAACTGTTAAGAATTTTTTCGATAAAACATAGCCATTTGGAGTGATACATATTTCTCTTGTGCATTTCCAATGTTAATCTATATAACACAGAGGAAATTTTATCTTGTTTACCAGTAATCACTCTCTTCCAAAAACCAATCATCCTAGCTTTTATCAAAATATCTGAAGGGAAACGACCCAATTCACCATATAATATGTTATTTGAGGCAGACTTCTTAAAATGAAGAATAATCTTATAAAACTGTAGGAAAATTGACTCTATCATGGAGCTATCTTCAAACCCATATACTTCAGAACCACATAACAAAATAGGACTAACCATACCGTCAAACATCTGAAGCTGGATATCAATAGGTAAACTCAATTTTCTTGTCTTTCTAAGTACACTAAACATAGCTTTCCTTCCTTGCTCAACTAAATTAAGTTTGGTTTTACTAAAATTACCATTATTTGAAAAGGTAACACCTAGATAAACAAACTCATCAACTACATCAATATTATCCCCATTATAGGTGAAAATAGGCTTGTTTATGACCCTTCTTTTACTGAATATTACTACTTTAGTTTTTGATGGGTTGACTTCCAGCTTCCATGTTTGACAATAAAAATACATAGAATTAAGCGCAGCCTGAATTTGTTCTTTTGATTCTGCTAAGACTACTGTGTCGTCCGCATACAGTAGTAAATACAGTTTAAAGTATACTTCAGCATCATCATTATCAAACACCAAATGTGCAGTATTTGTAATATCAGTTAAACCATCATAAATCAACCAGATCATTTAGAAATAATGAAAACAATATGGGAGATAAATTTTCTCCTTGGCGTACACCAACATTAGTGAAAAAATAATTTGACAGCTTTGAATTTACAGAACTTTCAACGACCATTATGCGGCTAGTCATTTGAAATTCAAAATGCCGTACTGGATAAAGAACAGTTTGATAAAATTACTTGGGGGTTGCTTGAATTGTTGACGAGGGAATACATACACAGAATTCACCACAAAAGGCTAGCAGAATTAAAGAGATTATCATCATAAGCTTCTGAGCGACATACAAATAAGGCAGTTTGTTTTTTTTAATCACAAACTTTAGCATGTATATATATAAACTTTAACACCAGTGTATATAGAGCTCTAACAGTGTTTTCTTACTGCTTGGCAGACCACGTCTTAGACGGTTCTCCGAAAAGTCAGCGGAGGAGATTTACTTACTACAGAACAGAACAGAACAGAATGGCTGATGATTTAGGAAATGATTGGTGGAAAGAAGGTTTGTAGCATACTGCTGACAGATTTTATCAAAAATGGGGAATATATTGTTTTATATTTGTTGTTTGTCAATATTTTATCCTTACACTTGTGATCGATGCGGAAAAAAATCCCTTTAGCGCACAAAAATGTTGATGTCATTAGTTTTCGCGATATCAAATTAAACTAGTTTCTTTTCTCTCACGTTTGTGTGATTATTGTGCGACTCTGTATATAAATTTATTGCTATATATATAAACAAAAACATCCTTTGCATTATAAAGGGGTTATTTGGGTAATCTATTTATCTTCCTATCAGACTTTGGGTCGATTACATCTCGGACCCAATAAACACGGACTGGTCACTCACATACAGGTAAATGTCTATATTGAAAATACTTTGTCGTGGCTCAACCATCGCTGAGCTTTCAAAACTAATGTATGTTGAAGATTAATTATCTCCGTAATTTCTCTGCATATCAAAAGGGTTTCCAGTGATTTTATTTGACCATTTTTACAGCCTTATATGGGAGTCATTCCCAATCCAAAAATGGCCTTTATTTTCCCAATTTCATGTATTTTAGCACTTATTTTCCCAAATTTACTAAAATATTTTCCCAAATGTGAAGGAAAAGGTAGCTTTCTAAAATCCCAAATAAAAACACTGGTTTCAATGACATATTTGTTGTTGTTGTTGTTGTTATCAGCCTTTTGGCCGAAGTATCTCTCTTGTAGGATGGCTCTTTGGTACTTCTTTCATGGTAAAAACTCTCAGGTACATTATATAAGGCATGTGTGTCAGGTTCGGTTGTCAAGAAAAGTTAACAAAATTATTGAGTTTTGAATCGTTTCGTGCTTAAAATGTATTCTTCAAAGATTTCATTAATGATTTGTCTACATTCTTGGAATTCATCTTCTACTTTAACCTCCAGAAACAGCTTGCAAGAAAATTCACTATTGCCTGTGCCAAAGAACAGTCTTGACCTCAACTTTTCTCCGATCTCTTCATACTGCTCACAGTCCTCAATGAAATGCTTCACACTCTCAGGCTCCCCACAAGTACATAGAGGTGACTCCTTCAATCCTACTGCATGCAAATAACCATTCAAGTAACAGTATCCGGTTCTTAGTTGGGTAACTATTCTTTGAGCTGGAATGCTACCAACTGCCATCTTTCTTGCTACCACTGAAGGATGGATCTCAAACATGTGTCTCCCTCTCTGTGAAGCTTCCCATCGATTCTGCCACTTAATCTTGCAAGAGTCCCTAACTGCCCGTTTGAAATCAATGGAGGTAAGGGTGTGTCAACTTCTGGCATATTCTCTGCTTCCTCTGCTGCTTCCTTGGCCAGCTTATCTGCTATTTCATTGCCTGCAATTTCCGCATGACCTGGTGTCCAGTTAATTTTTACTGTTACATTTTGACTTTTCAAAATTTCCATGGCTTGTTTAATCTCAAATATTGCCCATGTATGTGACTTATTTTCCCATCCAAGAGTAAGGATTCCCACTGCAGACTTTGAGTCGGAAAAGAGCATAATCTTTTTTATATCTATTCTTTCCATTTCCAACTTGATGTTATCCAGTGCTATCTTGATGGCCATTAGTTCACCTAGGAGGATTGATGATCTTTTGGAAACAGGATGCTTGAGGTCAATCCTCTCTTCATTAGGGTCACAAGAAGTAATTTCTAGAGATATTTTTAAATATTTTAATAAAGAAATAGGTAAAACTATGGGGCTAAAGAGATAAAAAAGTGTTGCCAGCCAGAGGCACTCCTACGACTAGAGTAAATGAATAGATCAGATCTGATCTGGTTTTCATAGCAGCCTAATGGAGTTCTATAAATAGCACAGACTCTAGTCGTAGGAGTGGAGGCATGCATCAGCTAAAACAGTTACAAATCATGCAATGAAATCAAGCAGAAAACAAGCATACCATAAAAAAGTGTAACATAAAGCATAACATTAAAACAACACAGCATACTAACCTGATCTAACTTGACTAAGTCTTAGTTAGTCTAGTTACAGAGCTCTCACCAGGATTTTGAAAACAGGAGTTCAGGACTCCTATCTGACAAAAAGTGTGAGTCCCACATCGTAAAGTGGCAGTCCCTGTAAATTTCCCATTTTCCATGGGAGTGATATATTTGAATAATACCCCCCCCCCTCCCACCTAAATTTTTTAAGCATTTTAAGGGGATAGCCAAGGGTTTTCCCAGTTCTGCCTGGCATGTCATTTCCCAATCTTCCTCATGTTAAAGCTTTTTACAAAATAAAAATATTTTCCTACCTTAGCTGTTAGTTAGAATTTGTTTATTATGGAACTTTTTACTAATCACTAAGTACCATTGAGTATTGTATAATAAGTTAAAATTGTATGCACAGTTGAGTTGAGCCTGAAAAATGTTTAAACTCAGGCCTGTTTACTTGATATTCAAGAGGTTGAGCGGTCTGAATGTACAGGATATCTGGGTTAATGTATGTAAATGTTCTAATTTAGCTTCTAAAATTGCAAACACTTTTCTCTTTCTGTTCTCATTCAAATAAAATGCTGGTTTTCATGGCTGGAATTCACAAAATGCTTGTCAGAATAGCAAAAAGGGAAGACCCTTCTGATCTTGGTCTGGGCTGTTTTTCTAGGCCTTTTTGGCAGGCAATTAGTGTTAAAAGTTTTAGAACATTTACCTTATAAGGCATATATATATATAACATTTCAGATGATGATGATAGTGAAAGCCCAAACAAAGATGATTCTGAAGCAGAGATGGAAGTGGAAACTGTAAAAGAAGAGAAAAAGAAGGCAACAGTTGATGGAAAGAAGAAGAAAAAGAAAAAAAAGAGGGTATGCCATAGATATAGATCAATAAAAGGGGGGCCCCAACTGGCCCCAATAGTTGGCCATCCAGAGCCTGAAAAAAAAATTCTGTTGGCATTTTTGAGTACATTTTGGCATCCATGCTCAAAGTGTATCTTGGTGTGTTTTAAGAAGGATAGGGGTGGATGCCAAGTCTGGAAATGCCCCCAAGTCCCAGAATTAGGTCAAAGGTCAAATGAGTGCAAATTCTTGTATATACGTCAGATTTTAGCGTTTTTATCAATTTGCTATCCAAAATTATGACCCAAAGTAATGCAAAATCTCTTTTGGATACTACTGCCATGCTATATAAACAAACAGCATCATCAATGCATGATGTGTGTTTGGATCAAAGGTCATTGAAGTGCAAAATCGGTGAAAATTGTAGCAATATTTTTTTTTATAGAGGCAAAATTCAAATTTTAAGTTCCCTTCTATCCTAATGGAAGAATCTTTTATTGCTATCCTGCTAGGTGTGTGTCTATCATGTTTGTAAAACAATGATTTACCAAGTTTCCCGCGGTCAAATATTCATAATAGGCATGTAAAGTACGTTACTGAATAAAATCAATTAAAATGTAATACACCTAAGAATAACCATTTCATTTTAAAGAAATATTTTTTTTGCTTAATGCTTTGTATGAATGCGTTATTTTATGCAATTATTTATCCTTTTATACATAAGATGTGTTTAAGTTGTTACTTACGTTACATTTTACCACCTGAAATTGAGTCATTTCTCAAAGGTATATGTTCCTAGCTACAGCTTTCATGAAGGACTTGGCCATGATCTCATGCTTATAGGACTAAAATATATTTCTTTTCTCATTTCACACATTTGTTGTGTTTGTTCCCATCTATGAGTAATTGTAAAACACTTTACAAGGCCGCTACCTACTTATTGCATATACTAAGCATTGCTTCATGAAAACACAAAGAACAAGCTTCCTTTCATTAAACATCAGGCGTGTTAAAACTATGATAGAATATGGTAAATACCATATACTGGAAGGAATATATCGTCACATTGGTCTTCACATCAGCCTGTTAGCAGATGGTAACATACATAGCATAAAGCTAATATTCAGGTACATTCCTCATAATGCCCATCCAGTGAAAACATTGTTAACTATTGTGGGGTATATCATGGAAATAGGCCTGAAATTAAGGGTAATCCTCCATATAACTTTAAACATTTAACTGTAGGAGTGTCTTTTCATTTGCACATATTAATGAAATGATGTGGATTCAAAAGCAGCATTTCTTTGAAATCAGGCTGCTTGTGCAAACGTATTCATCCATATATAGAAGCAGTATAGATATGGTATTAAAGGTAACCTCTAATTTAAGATACCATAAAAAATATATATATATGTCTTTCACAGCGCAACTTTTTATACATTGTAATTGTTTCAGTGTCGATAAATTCAATTCTAAGTATCATTATTAAACATATTTTGCTTATTATTTTTTGCAATGATGATAGAGATCAAATGCTATGAGGTTATTGGCATGTGTTTCTATATGTTATTCTTTTTAACTGTAAAATGCCAATGCAAGTTTTATTCTAAATTAAATTTCACCAAAACAGATGTCTGATGACTTCTTGGGAACACAGGCATTCACCATATTGGAGCACTTGATGATTTGATTGTGTTCATAGTTTTCCATCAGTTTTAGGTCATTTCTTAGTATTTAGAGTAAATGTTTCCTGAAATGGTTATCTAATATGTACAATAACTAGCATAATCCATTGGTTTAACATCTCTGGTTTGCTTGATGTATATAAGAACCTAAGGTAGTTAACTCGCCTGTTCTAGTGTAGAATCTATCTGTTAACCATGACAATTTGCTAAGACAGGGATTGATTGCATATAGGGTAGTTGACTTACATTAATGTATAAATCTACTGCTCGTAGATGCTTCGCAATATATCAGATTAGATTGCACTTGTAACTGGTAACATACTCGAAATATGTAGTTTTAATATGGCATTACTCTTGAAATAAAACTGAACTACTTTCCTTTCACTATATACAAGACAGTCCTTAATCAGTGTTAGTCTTTACAAATATCTACAAGGATATAGGTACAAGAGTGAGCAAGTTTATGCTTAAAATGCTTTTTGCAAGCTGTTGTCAGCAATGTTGTTCACAATTTCGATGGTTTTGCATATATATTTAAGACTATCACAATAAGACTAATTTAGTAAACCTTTTAAAACCAACAAACAGACCATATCTCACTTTTCGTAGGACATATATAAAACATGTACTAGGGTTACAAATAGCTCAACAAAATCAAATAGTGCATAAACAAAACTAAAAACAAACTACCTTGTGAATAAGAAAAGCAAAGAAATCAGCTGTGTGTGACACTACTTTCTCAACATTCAGTTTAATCTGTTAGTTTCAGAGATGCAAACCATACTAGTGAATTTTGGGAGTCATGTTTTTGTTTTATGCTTAAGAATAAAACAGTTAACTGATCTTTAAAATAAACGTTCGAATGATTTGTTGTTTATGTTACCATGATATATGTTCAGATGTTTTACAAGACTGCTACATGGCTCAGGTAGCCTTACCTCAACCAACCGTAGTCTAAGATAATTAACAAGCAGAATAGTTTCTATCAGAATTGCTGCAGAATGTAATAAGATAATCATCATTTCAATATGATATGAAATCTAGTTCAACAAAAAATAGAAAATTTTAATGGGGACAGATGATAAATTAATTTTATATTGTAATTGTCAACAATGAAAAGCGAAAATTAAAAGAACTACGCATACAAGGAAAATCTCAATTGTTATATGACTGGTGAGAATCCTGTCTCCTGATTGGCCCAATTTGTCTTCATAAATCTCTATATCTACCTGAAAACTGGTCTGAACTGGCTCAGAAGGTGATATAGGATGAAAACCAGCTCGAACTAGTTTCCAGAAGTTAATATTTTTGACGCTTCTGCAATATCACCCTCTAGAGAGCTAAAAATAGCATGATGAGTATAAAACTAGCATGTGCTGCATGAAATTGACATGATTTACTGTTTACACATCCCAACAGGTAAACTAAAGACTTTCATGAATTTAACAACTGTTTTGTTTTGTTTTGTTTGTTCCTTTATCTTTGTTTGAATAAACAAAAAGTAAAAAAAAGTTTTTATGGTTAAATTTTACATTCCACATTCAGAGAATTAATATACATTTCAAAATTCAAAATACTACATTAAAATATTTTAATAATAGTTGATAAAACTTGTTAGAAAGTCCTTAGGTGACTTAAACAACAAAAGTGAAAGTAGAAATTTTTCATTCTTAGTCGAAGTCATATAACAAAACAGTTATTGACTTCAATTTCGGTAGACATAAGGATTATCTACCCTTAAAAGTGATATTAACCTCGGCCTAGCGGCCTCGGTGAATAATCACTTTTTCGGGTAGATAAATCCTTATGTCTACCTCATTGAAGTCAATAATTGTATAATATTAGATATATGTAACATCCTAAATTTGGACATAAGCCATGCTGGTTTTGTACTACGATGTTTTATTTGCAATCTTCAAAAACCTATACCTGCTATAGAAGACACTCAGCACTACCCCTGCCTTAATCCCTTCCTTGTCACTAGATGTATGAAATATTGCTATGCTTTTTAAGTAAATTATTGATATTAAGGGATATTTAGGGAGCGCAGTGGCTCAGTGGTAGAGTGCTTGACTCGAGACTGAAGGGCCGCGGGTTCGAGCCTCACCGGCGTCACTGCATTGTGGTCCTTGAGCAAGACACATTTATCCTAGCTTAGTACTGGTTCAATCCAGGAAGACCCGTCCCGCATAACTGAAAGATTGTTGAGTGGACGTAAAGAATCAAATCAAACAAACAAAATTGATATTGAGTCAATATTTAAATCATGATGTAGATTGCATGTTTATCATTATGTACCATTGATAGAAATCTGAAAACTGCAATATGAATGTAAAAGAGCAAAGCAAATTACAAAATGTAATTGAGTATGACCAGGAAATGCCACATTCACATATTGCAGACCAACCCATAGCACTCTTTTGAATTAAGTCTTATAAAGAATGAAATGTGTGTAGTATATGTAAGCGAATCGTGGAGAGCAGACCCAAATTTTATATAAGCCTAACAACAATTTACTACCTTTATCCATTTATGTAAAGCACCCTTTGTTACCTACGTTACCTCATTAATATATGTGCAGCATTTTAAGATCCATTATTGTTAATATAGTTATAATTGGATTTCATTATGAACCATCTTTTGCCAATTCCAATGCAATGAAAATAAAAGAAAAATGAATCTGTAAGCAGCTATGCGTTACATGCTGGAGCCAGTACAAATTACATACTAATTAGCATATTTAAATATTTACTTGATTTCACTTCATTGCAAGTTAAAATTTATAAACAACTTCATATATATGAAAATGAACATTTTCAAATAGAATATAGATCAATATCATGTATATTTCAGGTAAGATATCATGGTTTATTCTAATACATGTAATTTGTAAAGTTATTATCTGCAATTTAGTATAAAATGTAACATACGTATCGCTGACAAGCAGAAATACATATCACAGATGTATGCAAATGATTTTTATGTCTAGTTTAAACATTTAATGCTTAAATTGTTTCACTAATACTATTAAAATAAATCAACATTAGCCTTATACTGTGTGTACTGTTATTTTCAATGCCAGTTGGGTAACGTTGATTACAGGTGATTAATAGAAAATTGACCACAGAAAAGTTATTAAATTATGGGTTTCTAAAACCCCAAGACATGTCCCAAACTGAAAATTGTTTTACTTTCTGAGAGGAGCAGCAAACTCTCAAAGTAGCCCATATATCTCATTTTAGCCCAATTGAGGGAGAATTTCCGTCAGAATTGCACAAAACTTACGATGTTTGTCTTTGTAAAATCCACAAAAGGATGCTTCAAAATGGGTTCCTTTAATGATAAACATGTTAATTTAAGCCTTCTGAACGGCTACTACCCTTTTTAGAGTTTTAAAAGCATCTTGTTGTTGGACCAGAGAATAAAAGAAACACAGTTTGTAAAAATGCTCCAATTATTGCACTTGATGACCTTTGACCCAATTTTAAAGTCGACATATGAACATTTAGTTATAAAAAACATTTTTTCAATGTTTTTTAGACTTATAACTATAAGCATACACATTTTGGCTTGAAATGAAATATGTTTACATATAAAAAGATAAAGTTGTTTTACAGTAGTACATATTTTCTCATTTTTGCACTCAATGACCTTCGACCTAATTTCTGGCCTTAGTATGCAAATTCAGACTTGGCATCCACCCCTATGGCTTTGTACACATGCTAAATATTATGTTAAAAGTGGTCTAACAAATGTACTCAAAAATGCCAACAAAACGAAAAATATGCATCTTTTTTCGATTCGGATTGCCAACTAAAGGTTATAAAAAAATTTCCATGCATTTTTAACATTTTTTAGCATGATAAATACAACATATGAGAGACTTAAAGCAAGAAACTTCTTCATTTGTCGGTATTTTAGTTTTTATGAGAAGTTGACCACAAGCATTTGCTTTGTTCAGCAAAATTTAATTCAGAAAATTAATTTTAATTGCACACTCTTATCTGGAGATCTTAGGTATACAGGCTGCTTTGTTACTCAATTTATTTATTTTTTTTTTTTTGTGTGTTGCTTTATGTCCCAGTCAACAGCTATGAATGCCTTTTTAATCTTGAAAGAAAAAAAAAACATGTTTATCTTTAAACCACCAATATGTTTTGTCCAGAAAATTGTAGTCTGCATTTTACGTCTGCTGCATATATTCAAGTGATCTTCAGACCAGATTTTATCATGGAAGAAACACTATGAACCCTGATCCGATTTAGGTCAAAATTGTTTGCAATATACAGACCTTTAGTTAAGAGTATGTATCAAAAAATTATTTTTCTTATTTCTCAACAAAAACATATGTTGTGGGTACTCAAAAGAACCGTCTCATTGAGACGGTTCTTTTGAGCACATACAACAAATGCTAAAACTGATGGATAAGAAATTATTTACACTTTTATGCTCAAAAATTTTGCTTATCTAGACCTTTGAAGAAAATAAGTAGATGAGAGAGCAAACAACAAAGGTTGTGACTGGTGGGAAACTTGTTAAGGCAAAAATAAAAAAATACCTGTGTTTAGGATAACCCGACCCTACCTAAATTTACAGGTGAAACCTAGAATTTTTTCAGGTTTTCTGAAAAAAAAATATAGTTTTATGCATTTTGAAAGGCATTTTGCTTTTCAAAATGCATAAAATCATATTTTTTTCTAGAAAAAAAAAATAATGAAAAAAAATTTGTGCGCCTACCCTACCTAAAATTTTCAGACCAGTTACCCGAAACATACTTATTTTTTTATTTGGCCTCACCCTTTTAAGACTGGAAGTCCTACTCTTTACATGCTGGGAAAAATCATTTTTTGTTGTAAGCTTAATTTTTAAAAAATAAACTCAAAAAGTTTTTTCATCCCTTTGTACATAAAGGGCTAAGCAGGAACCTATTAAGCAATATAATGTTAATGTGGAAGTCATTTCCAATGAATAAGCTAGGGGGCAACTAGGAAAAAATAGCCGCCATAGGGGCCGGAATTCTCCCCTAAATAGGATCCAGGGAGAAGTGAGAGTCACCCTAAAAATCTCTTTTTTTTTTAGGGAGACTCATTTTCATTTTATCACTACAAAAACGCAAGCTGTGGTGACAATCTACTACCACTGCATCATAGAGTGTGTGTAATGGCTAATTTGCTTCTAAACTGACAGAAAATGTTGTAATTTTGTGCTATAACTTCTTATCTGACTGTCACTTCTCCCTAATTTTCCTGGAGGAGAAGTTACATCTCCCTACTGTCAGGGCCCAGCCGGAACCCTGCATATCTTGTGATTTTATGTTGAAAATGATACACACTTCAGGCCTTCAGGTAAGAATGTTTAACAATTTTTTTTATTATTTCTAAACAAAAACCTATTTTGTGGGTACTCAAAAGAACCGTCTCAATGAGACAGTTCTTTTGAACACTCAAAAGATGTGATAAAAATAATGGGTCAGTTTTACGATGATTTTTTTTCTTTATCTAATTCTGTGTCTCTTGTATTTGAGCCGCGACATGAGATTTCTAACAATGTGGTATGTGCAACCAACAAAGCCTCAGATCAGCCTGCGCATATGCAAAGACTGAGCTGAGCCTTTGCTAGTCGCTTGCATATTCTAGGAGTGTGAAGCTACTGACTGAACATCATTTTGGGTTTCTAAGCTTAAAAGGTGGCTGCATAGACTTGTCTGAGTATACACTTGTCAACATGCCACATTGTTGGAAATCTCATGTCACTTGTATTTGAGCCATGACATGAGATTTCCAACAATGTGGTATGTGCGACCAACAAAGCCTCAGATCAGCCTGCGCATACGCGCTGTCTTATCAGAGCCTTTGCTTGTCGCTTGAATATTCTACGAGTGTTCGGCTACTGACTGAACATCATTTGGGGTTTCTAAGCTTAGATGGTGGCTGCATAGGCTTGTCTAAGTCTACACTTGTCAACATGCCACATTGTTGGAAATCTCATGTTGCGGCTCATTTGTTTTAGAAAACAATAACAGAAGAGTTGAGAGAGATTGGCGAGATAGCAGCTACATCTGAAGATGTTGTTAGCTTCCTCAAGAAACAGTTTGATGGAAAACTATCACCAGTTGAGTGGGATGAGATATCTCTTGATTCTAGTGAGTATTATACAGTTTGTATAGTGGCCTCTCATTAAGATTTAATAGGCCATCCTGAAAAAATATTTGTTTGCTGTGCACCTACCCACCATTTTAGGAGTGGGTAGGTAGGTGTTTTTTTCCAGGCCAAGTAAAATTAACATGTACAGTATTATCCATTTATCCTTCGCCATTTTGAAGTATACATGAAAAATCCAGAAACATATGTTTGCTATGATGTTTAAACATCGCAATGGTTACCTGTTACATGTAGGTAGGGTGGCTCTTCAACCACTTTTTTATCAAATAACCTCATTACGTCAAACATCATGCATAAACTGTAATAATAACAATGCCAAATGTTACCTGGACTCTAGACTACAAAATTCACTTATAAATATAGCTTGTTTCTAACTTTTCATAAGTGCTACAAAATCAGAATGTATGTAGCGTTTCTTTTGTCAGTCAGCATATATATGCACTCTTACTAAAGGCCTGTGGTACTTGCATGGTTAAGGGGTCTAGCAGCTGTTCGTGTATTAGAATCGTTATTGTTTGATTGTTATCATTGCATAAAGTCGTTTAATCACTTGAAAACTTTGAAAAAAAGGTTTGAAAAGTTGATTTTTGTATTACTATAATGGCACGTAAAAGCATGAAGGATTCGTAGGTTTTGAAAATGCCTGTTTCAGAGCAAAGACTTACTTCATCCTGACGTCACTAAATTACGTTCATTTCATGCACGTTACTGTTGATGGCGCCAATTTTTGTGGCGGCCTAGAATGCATATATGTAAAGTACAAAGGCCTTGCATCAACAGCATGTGAATGTCCTGTGATAAAAAGAGTGTAACATTGGTGCTCCTGTATTATTGAATTTATTAAACTTGTTGCGAAAAAGCGATAACATGCCCGACTTTTTGTAACAATTCAATAAAACATGAGCAGTCGAGTTAGATCCTCTATGTCAAAAATAATGAGTTATGTTTTATGGGAACTGCACTGCATCTGGAACTATCTAGATTTATGTTACAGTAAAACCTGTGTAAAACAACCACTCTCAAAAAGACCAAATATTGTTTTTCTAGACCAGTTATCGCTTAATGAAGTCAAAAGTATTGCAGAATGCTCCAAGTGGAGCAATCTGCAATACTTTCGACCTTCATTAAGCTACCATTTGTCATAAAGATCTTCGTTTTGTCTCCCAAAAAATATTGCAGAATGCTTAAAGAGGGGCAATCTGCAATACTTACGAGTTTCATTAAGCTACTACTTGTCATAAAGATCTTTGTTTTGTCTATTTTTGAGTGGCTGTTTTACACAGGTTTACTGTATCTTGAGTAAAACTGTATTCCTGTCTACTTTAAGAGGGCCACTTCTACAATGCTAACAGCACTGGTGGTTACCCGGTGGCCTACTTGAAAAGTATATTACACAAATGGAAGAAACTGAAGTCACAACCTTTATCTGAAGGATCACCCTTACTTCTAGTAGTGTCACCATCCGCTCTTAGAGCAGTACAACTCAATAGGTAAGTAAAATATCACGTGTCACAGCTCAATTATCTACTTTAAGAGGGTCACTTCTACAATACTACCTTTGTCTGAAGGATCACCATTACTTCTAGTAGTGTCACCATCCGCTCTTAGAGCAGTACAACTCAATAGGTAAGTAAAATATCACATGTCACAGCTCAATTGTCTACTTTAAGAGGGTCACTTCCACAATACTACCTTTGTCTGAAGGATCACCATTACTTCTAGTAGTGTCACCATCCGCTCTTAAAGCAGTACAACTCAATAGTTAAGTAAAATATCACTTGTCACAGCTCAATTATCTACTTTAAGAGGGCCACTTCTACAATGCTACCTTTGTCTGAAGGAGCACCGTTACTTCTAGTAGTGTCACCATCTGCTCTTAGAGCAGTACAACTCAATAGTTAAGTAAAATATCACATGTCACAGCTCAATTATCTACTTTAAGAGGGCCACTTCTACAATACTACCTTTGTCTGAAGGATCACCCTTACTTCTAGTAGAGTCACCATCGGCTCTTAGAGCAGTACAACTCAATAGGTAAGTAAAATATCACGTGTCACAGCTCAATTATCTACTTTAAGAGGGCCACTTCTACAATACTACCTTTGTCTGAAGGATCACCCTTACTTCTAGTAGAGTCACCATCGGCTCTTAGAGCAGTACAACTCAATAGGTAAGTAAAATATCACGTGTCACAGCTCAACTATCTTCTTTAAGAAGGCCACTTCTACAATGCTACATTTGTCTGAAGGATCACCGTTAGTTCTAGTAGTGTCACCATCTGCTAGTACAACTCAATAGTTAAGTAAAATATCACATGTCACAGCTCAATTATCTACTTTAAGAGGGCCACTTCTACAATACTACCACTGTGTGAAGGATCACCATTACTTCTAGTAGTGTCACCATCCGCTCTTAGAGCCGTACAACTCAATAGTTAAGTAAAATATCACTTGTCACAGCTCAATTATCTACTTTAAGAGGGCCACTTCTACAATACTACCTTTGTCTGAAGGAGCATCGTTACATCTAGTAGTGTCACCATCTGCTCTTAGAGCAGTACAACCTATTAGGTAAGTAAAATATCACATGTCACAGCTCAATTATCTACTTTAAGAGGGCCACTTCTACAATACTACCTTTGTTTGAAGGATCACCCTTACTTCTAGTAGTGTCACCATCCGCTTTTAGAGCAGTACAACTCAATAGGTAAGTAAAATATCACATGTCACAGCTCAATTATCTACTTTAAGAGGGCCACTTCTACAATACTACTTTTGTCTGAAGGATCACCCTTACTTCTTGTAAGGTCACCATCTGCTCTTAGAGCAGTACAACTCAATAGTTAAGTAAAATATCACATGTCACAGCTCAATTATCTACTTTAAGAGGGCCACTTCTACAATACTACCTTTGTCTGAAGGATCACCCTTACTTCTAGTAGAGTCACCATCGGCTCTTAGAGCAGTACAACTCAATAGGTAAGTAAAATATCACGTGTCACAGCTCAACTATCTTCTTTAAGAAGGCCACTTCTACAATGCTACATTTGTCTGAAGGATCACCGTTAGTTCTAGTAGTGTCACCATCTGCTAGTACAACTCAATAGTTAAGTAAAATATCACATGTCACAGCTCAATTATCTACTTTAAGAGGGCCACTTCTACAATGCTGCCTTTGTCTGAAGGATCACCCTTACTTCTAGTAGAGTCACCATAGGCTCTTAGAGCAGTACAACTCAATAGGTAAGTAAAATACGCTCTCAACATGACTGAAAAATGTTTTTTGGACATAAAGCAACAACACAAATAAACAGTTCTTTGCATACTGGATAATGTTTCATGCATTTTTTGTCTTCTGCTTATTTTTTTTTCATATTTAAAAGTGTTAATGTGTCAGACAGTTTCGATCAAGATGTATAAAGTAGATTTTCAAGATGAAAACTTAGACAAGAAACCACAACCTTAGAACCTTGACATTTGATAGGTGTTTTTTTCCCAGGCCAACTACCAAGCTTGTTCAAATTATGCCCCTGCGACCAAAAGAGGGCCCCCCCCCCTGGGGATCACATGTTTACATAGGGTCATATAAGGAAAACATGAAAACATCTTGTCTGAAATCACAAGGCCTTGATCCTTGGCATATAGTATACAGTTATTTCATGCCTGTTTGTAGTATAGTAAAAACTATTACCCCGAGGTGCGGAGGAGTACTGAGGGGTAATAGTTTGACTATACTACAAACAGGCATGAAATAACTGTTTTATTACCACACCAATTTGATGAAATACTTAGCAGCGTTTCTTGCATGGAGTTGCTGTAGACCATGCGGTTTTATTGCAAAACAGAAAATTTCACCAAATCTGCTCAATTTTGGTCTCAAAATGTTCCACTTGTTCTTACTAAGAAAATGAGTACCCACACTTAATGTTTCTGACCATAAACAACAGAGTTATTGGAGTTTAAAGTTGCCAAACCATGCCTTATTTTCACCATTGTTGCATGACGTCTTTTTTCATAAACAAACCCTACGCACATTGTTGTCGCACATGACGATAAGGGCCTGTGTGTTTTTAACAGGGAAGCGGGTAACCAAGCCATGGAATAGTCATATTTATTGACGGTGGAATAGTTCTGTGACTCATGACATATGATAGCAAAAAATAGACAATTACTCTGTATATAGACAGTTGGGTAATAACATCATCTAGTGAACCTCTACCAAGTTTGTTCAAATAATGCTGTGGGCCAAAAATGGCCCGCCCCAGCAGTCACACCTTTGCATAGACTTACACAGGGAAAACTTGAAAAATCTTCTTGTATGAAGCTACAAGGTCTAGATCCTTGATACTTGGTAGGTAGCATCATCTAGTGGACCTTTACCAAGTTTGTTCAAATTATGCCTCTAGGGCCAAATGGGCCTGTTCTGGGGGGTCGCATGTTTTACATAGGCTATAATAGGGAAAACATGAAAAATTCCTCATGACTGAAACCACAAGGGATAGAGCCTTAATATTTGGTATGTAGAATCACCTTGACCTTTTCTATCAAGTTTGTTCAAATGATGTCACTGTGGCCAAAAACAGGCCCACCATGCTTATATAGGGAGACAACACAGTTATTTGTCTTGATAATTGCAAGTAGAGTTTTCTCCCTTGATCCTGGTTTAATTTTCCTTGTTAACTCAGATTGATCTAATAAGCTTGGGATAGTCCATTGTACATATATATGGGTATCAGGCTGTACTATTAAAAATATTAGGGCTGCAACGATACAGTTACCTCACGATACAATATATATCACGATATTTGCCTCATGATACGATAGGTATTGCGATACATTTTTGACAACTTAAGAACCTTAGAAATAACATAGATTTTTGATGTAAGGAGAAGTAAATACTCAAATATTAACCCTTGTAATGCTGGATGTTTTTATGTACTACACTTTTCCCCAATTTTTATCAAATTCATTTAAAATATTTCAGTTATTAGCATGTATTTACAAGCAAAGCTGAAAACCATGTATATTAAGATCAGCTGGATTCTCAAAAGTCATCTGATCCTGCTCTACACTGTTTCAAAAAAGGATAATATCAAGAGTTTAGCATGGAAAAGGGTTTACTAATTAAAGCAGAAAAATTAAAAGGGAAAATGATAACATTCCTTTTGTACAAAAACATATATATTTAAAATTCATATCTAATATATAACACTAAGTGCTGTATCGTTAGCGTATCGTGAAATGACCTCAGGATACTATACGCGCATCGTCAGAAAAAGTATCGCGATACAATATGATTTCAGTGAATCGTTACAGCTCTAAAAATATTGTATTCTTTTGTCTGAGGATATCCCTTTTTTACCTTTAAAAACAATGTCCACCCTGATGAAACGTCACATAATGCAGTATTTCATCTGGGTCAACACTGTTTGTGAAAGTACCTGTATACATGTACATAGAGTTATTTTCGGGATGAGTTTGATCAAATAATGCCCCTAGGAGCAAAAGTGGCCACGTCCTGGTGGTCATATAGAGAAAACATTTAAAAATATTGTCTGAAACCACTGGGCATAGATATTGATAATTATGTATGTAGCATCATCTATTGAACCTCTCCCTGGTTTGTTCAAATTATGCCCCTGGGGCCAAAAGTGGCCCCACCCCAGAGGTAACATGTTTTAGACATATAAAAAAAAGTTGGTTATTGTTTGCATGTTAGTTTTGTCGATGTGAAGTCTTAATGAAACTGCTGATCTATCAAGATTCATAGCTGGACTAAGGGGAGAGCTTTGCTTTCATATAACTTTATAAACATCATTGTCAGGTTACCCAGGGCACTCTTGTATAATATAAAACAAAGACTAAAACTTTTATTTAAAGGGTCTTTTCGGAGAAATGGGGGTCATTTACTATTATAAATATGGGATCAGGAAAAACCCTGCTTAACTGTATCAAACTTTAAGAAAAGTTCCATTGCTTTTAAAAAGGTTCAGCAGACTGATAGCAAAATCTAATAAGGTCTACATAGGTTGAGATAAGAACACTTTTTGAGTGTAAAATTGATATTTCTATTTTCTTACCCATCAATTCAAACATGTGCTTTGAGTGATCAAAAATGCTTAGACCTCTAGATAAAAGTGTGTGGAAAAAATAATTATCTAATATATCAACCAAAACATAATTTGTGAGTGCTCAAAAGAACCACCCCAATGAGAATTTCTTTTGAGTACCAAAAACATACGTTTAAACAAATAGATAAGAAGAGAAACATTTATGAACAAAAATCTTGCTTATCTAGACCTACGTATCTGTTTTGTTTGGGCCTATTTTGTTTTATTTCTTTTCAGACAAATCCAAGATTTCAAAGGGGAAAACTGTAGAAGCGCCAAACTGTTTGCTAAGCATATGAAGGTAATCATAGGTCTAGTTTTAAAAAAATGAGCATTAAATTGTAAATATTTTCTTATCCATCAATTTAACATTTGTTTTAGGTGCTCAAAAGAACCATCTCATTGAGAGGGTTCTTTTGAGTACCCACAATATATGTTTTGGTTGAGAAATAAGAATATTTTTTAATTACAGGCTTGTATCTAGCAGAGCACAGTGGCTTAGTTGGTAGAGCGTTAGACTGGGGATGGAAGGGTTTGCTAGTTCTAGTCTCACTGCCGGCAGAGTCTCTGTCTTGTGTCCTTTAGCAAGACACTTTATCCACTGCTTAGTACTGGTTCAACCCAGGAAGATCCATCTGGACATGACTGAAACATTGTTAACTGGGTTGCAAAGAATCAAAACAAGCAAAACGCTTATATGAAGAGGCCTGATAATTCTCTGTTTAGACAAGGAATATGGACCAGCACCAGATTTGGGTTCTTACTGCATTGTTGAGAAAGCTAGGCTGAGGCTAGCCTGCTCAAATGCACAAACTTTTCAGAGCCTTTGCTGTTTGCATGCACTTTTTGTATGGTGGAGATGAAACTGAGCCCAAAACTTAGACCTAGTTCTGCTAGGTACACTAAAACCTCAAAACCTCAAAATATCTAACTCCAATTTTTCGAAATTCTTGCTAATCCGAAATAAATTAAGGATACTTTGGTTTCAGTGAATATGACCTATTCCTGATCTATTTTAAAAACTTTCTATAATAAAATATGTTTTGGGTGGTAAAAGAAACGTCTGCCTGAGACGTTTCTTTTATGCACCAAAAACATATGTTTGATTGGAAAAAATTATAATAATCATTTTTGGGGGCTATATGTATAACATGTCTACCTATAACTTGAATTTTCAATACTTTGAAATAAAACCTCAAGTCCCTAGGACTTCAAATTAACAAGATTTGTCTGTATTTCAGCATGGACGGTTATCCATTTTCATTCTAATGGATTATACTATACATATTGATACAGTATGGAATTGTCCATTTTGCGTTTTATGGGGTTGCTGGTTAGAATTTCTATAAAATGATGTTTTTCTGTCCATGAAGATAGTTTTAGCAATAGCAAACAGTGCAAACCCTGATGAAATGCCGCCTTGCGCAGCATGCAAGGCGGCATTTCATTTGGGTTTTCACTGTTTGCCAAAGTACCTGTTTACGATAAATTACCGGTATCCAGAATGAAAAAGCCTAAAAAAGGCTTTTGCTGAACAAGGCATTTCAACAGGGTCTGCACTGTTTGCTATGCGTTTGTGGGCTGTCTATCAACCATTCATCCTCAGTCCCCTTTCTCATGATGTCCTACATGGCTATAAATTTGTTTACTGGACTGTAAAACCTAAATTACACACAAAAGTTCAGGAAATAATTACAGGTCATCTATGCACATGTTATATTTTTCTTTGAAAGAAAAGCGAATTCTTATCATAATTTTTTGTTTTGTTCTTTATGTTCCAAATCATGTTGGGATGGGTTTTCCTGGGTTGAACCAGTACTAAGCAGTGGATAAAGTGTCTTGCTCAAGGACACAACACAGTGACTCCACTGGCAGTGAGTCTAGAACTGGCAACCCTTCGATCTCCAGTCTAACCCTCTTCCAATTGAACCACTGTGCTCCGCTCTAATCATCAATTTCAATATTTGTTTAAGAAATAGATTCACACTTGCAGTGATTTATAGCTTAATATTTCACTGGCTGGAGGTCAGTTGTTAAAGTGAATAAATCATGAGCATAAAGCGCGAATGATTTACCCACTTACCACTGATAGACAGACAGTGATATATTAAGCAATAAATCACTGCCAGTGCAAATGTATGTCGATTCTAACACACAAAAAGATTAAAAATATGATTGAATCCTACATAGTCTATAATGATCCCGCCATCTTGAACAAACTGTCAGAATTTCCCACAACTCTTGATTAGACTGAAACACGTATTTTACGTACATTTTGAATGCCAAGTAGTTGTAAAAACGACGTTATGCCGTCTATTGTCAACGTCACAATTCCGTATGTGATAGATGACGTCATGAAAATCAAACTGGTGACCGAATGACTTCATGCCGGTCTGTGCCCAGTCTGTGCATTGGATTTATCAACCAATAAATCTCTGAGTTTAACCAATGGCTATATAGGTGAGAAGTGTTAGAATTATTTTTCACTTTCAGACTCTCTTATAATGTTGTTCAGACAAAGGAAGACCATAAAAGTATGTTCCAATAGGTATATACTTTAACAGGCTAAATAAATGGATATGATATAGTCCTGATTTTCAACTAATTCAGTTCCATAGTTTGATTAATTCTTATGAACTTACATGCTGTATAGAAAATAGTGTAGATCCTGACCAGCTGGCTTCTTCAGAAGCCAGGTTGATATTGAACTGCATAGTTTTCATATGAGCATATATCTGGTCTGATACCATCAAGTGTATAATGAACTCTCTGATCTGACAGGGTTGATGGCCAGGCAGATCTGGCTTTGAGATTATAAAACTTTTTTTAACTCAACTCAACTGAGCATAAAATTTATCATGCTCATAAATATTAAAATGCCAACAATTGTTGGCATTTTAACATTTATTAGCATGATAAATACACCATTGTTGGTTTGAAAGCAAGAAAAGTCATTTTTTTAGAATTAAAGTTTTACGAGCAGTTGAAATTTCATGCTGAGTTGAGCATGAAAAAAAGTTTTATAACCTTGTAGCCTGAGTGGTCTACGGATTCACAGGACATTTGGTTGGTTTTGTCATACACAGACTCAAACTTGATAAATATTATATCTGACAGTTTAAGAAACGATTTTATTTGTATTTATAGCTGGAAGACCAACAGAAATTTTTGAAGAAGTCTATCTGTCATATTGGTGTTGGTACTCCTAATAGAGTCAGTGCACTTGTCAAGTCAGGTATATAATATAGTACTGTATAGCAGGCCTTCAGATTTATGGTCGGCCCGGGTCATTGTCCCATGATTTCATAATATGGCCCATCACTTTCCAAGAGTGGACCCAGTGGATCCATCCTTTTTAGTTGTGAAAAAAAAACACTCTAATAAAAATATTCATCTTACAATGAGTCTAGGAAATCCACAAAACAGAAAGTACATGTAGGTAGTCAATACATTAAAACATGTCTTAAGCAGCCACTCAAAAAAGACAAAACAAAGATCTTAATAACAAATGGTAGATTAATGAAAGTCGAAAGGATTGCAATACTTTTGACCTGCATTAAGCGATAATTGGTCTTCTTTTTTGAGTGGCTGCTTAAAACAGGTTTTACTGTATAATCAGCAGTCAATATACATATATGCATACAAGTGTCTGTGTCAGTGTGTAGGTAAAGTATACTACCCAAATCAAATGTCAACTGTGTTTGGTTTGATATGATAGGGCCGAGTATAACAGAAAATGACCCACCATTTTTGCTCCATGGGTCACTTCGGCCCGCCAATCTTGAAAAAAATCTGAAGCCTTGGTATAGTACATGTATAGTCCTGTATTTAGGATTTTGAGACAAGATTTCCAACAGAAAGTCAGCCTCAAAAAGCAGAATTAGGCAAATTATGATAGCTTCTTTTAATTTATTTTCAGTATGTCTTAAGGGCAATTCCGGGTAATACTTCCAACATTAAAATCTTTTTAATACTTTGCATACAGTTTGTTTTATGTATGGACTTTCAAGTTATGAAATAAAAAGGATATGTCATCATTCTCAATTTTTCATAATCTCACATGGAAGTTTTCATCATTTTACAAATTCTCTGAAAAAAAAAACCAAGTCCTTAATAGTAAGCTAAAATATTTGTAATCGCCATCTAGCTTTTTTTAAAAAAAATTAATTATTGCTCACTACATCAGGCTTTTTTAAAAATGTGAAAGATTGTTTGTTTTCCCAAGCTGTGACAAGATACTGAATGATGTATTTTGGTAATACCCCCAAAATAGGAATGCTCTTTTTAAAGTAAATTGTATATTAAAAAATCTAACATTAAAAATCTTTAAGTTTTATTTTTATTTCATAGACTATTTAGAAAAAAGAATAAAAAATGGGGATCACGACTCACTAGACTAATTAACCGTATATATTGGACACACCATCTGAGTACCGGCCATATTCGTTTTCGCATACACAGTATAAACTTTGAAATTTTATTTATAGTTTAATTTCGCCAGATCTATTTATCAGTACTTGGTACTGAAACAATCATTTATAATAACGGGTCAATGGATATTTCTAACACATTTTAGTAACTTTATTTTGTCTAGAAAATGCAGAAATATCCGTCTGACATTAGCGTATCTGAAAACTTTATTGATCTGAATTTGTAATTGGTCGGAAAGACGGGACACAGACAACTTTCCCTGTTTCCCTCTGCAGGAATGGTGTGCATGGGAACTACCCGAAATCGTTCTTAAGACAATAAAGTGATCATTCAAACTTGAAATTGTTATTGTGTTGTAGTCATACTGCATATTGCATGTTTTAAGATTTGATTTTGGAAAAGTTCAGGATTTTGAGTTTTCAAACTTTCACCCATGTTAGTGAAGAGTTAATGTTGTTGCTTTCTTAGACTGAAAGGAAAAAATCTTTCATGAGTTTGAGGTGTGCATAAAAGATTCAACGGGAGGTGGATATCTTTTGCTTTGTTGAATTACACTTTTCTTGCACACCAGATAAGGATAGCTGATATTTTATCCTGGGTCAGAAATTCTTTTCTTACCCATGTTATCTTAACCAGGCTGTAACGAGAGAACTGTTCATTGGTTGTATTGGAACTCACACACATGGTCGTCAAGTGACATCAGTGTTTAGTCAAAAGGAAGTTATCGTGTGTTATTGCATCTCAGGGTATTCAGGGACTTCTGGAAGCTTATTTTAAAATAAAAAAGTCAATGGTGAGCAAGAAAAAGAATCCATTATTTGCTTGAGGGTGGGATAGAAAAATCCGTCCCCATGGGGAAAATTTTCAGTATTGTTCCTGAATTCAGGATTTTGAGGCTGACTTTCCATAGAAAGTCAGCCTCAAAATACTGAATTGGGGAGATTATAATGGGTTCTCTGATTTATAGTAGGTCTGTCCAAAGACAATTAACCATTTAAACTTCAAATGGTGAATATTTAGTGGGCATACTGCAAGTTTTAAGGTGGGAGTTTCAAAAGTTCAGGATATTGGAAATTTTGAACTTTCACCCACGCATCCCTCAGGATCACCGTTTGTCATCACTCTGCAAGCCTAGTGACGAGAAACAGGTTATCCTCGGGTCAGATTTTTCTATCCCACCCTCACACTCATGATAGATTCTTTATTCTTTTTTTTTCAGGCCACCTTAAGCTTGACAAATTGTTAGCCGTTGTGTTAGACTGGAATTGGAGAGATGTGAAGCAGCACAGACTTGTGGATATTCCAGAAGTGAGAGCAGAATTGGCCAACCTTCTACAGACACACATTATTCCACATATTAAATCAGACTATTCATCTTGTAAAATTGGCATATTATGACAATAAATAATAGATGTATTGATCTCTCTGTCTACATTTTAAATGTTATCTTGCTAGCAGTGACTTTTGTTGTATGCTAATAACCTTTGCAATCAGTTTGGGTCGAGATCAGGACCAACAGAACGTCGGTCCTGATCTGGATCCAATCTGTTTGACACTCTCATAGTTAGTTGGCAATCCGAATTGAAAAAAGATGCATATCTTTGGTTTTGTTGGCATTTTTGAGTACATTTGTTAGACCACCTTTAACATAATATTTAGCATGTATAAAAAGCCTTAGGGGTGGATGCCAAGTCTGAATTTGCATATGAAGGCCAGAAATTAGGTCAAAGGTCATTGAGTGCAAAAATGAGAAAATATGTACTACTGTAAAACAACTTTGCATTTTTATATGTAAACATATTTCATTTCAAACCAAATTTTGCATGCTTATAGTTATAAGTCTGAAAAACATTGAAATAATGTTTTTTATAACTAAATGTTCATATGTCGACTTTAAAATGGGGTCAAAGGTCATCAAGTGCAATAATCGGATCATTTTTACAAACTCTGTTTCTTTTTTTCTCTGGTCCAACAACAAGATGTTTTTTAAACTCTAAAAAGGGTAGAAGTCTTCCAGAGGCTTAAATCAACTTGTTTATTATTAAAGGAACCCCTTTGGAAGCATCCTTTTATGGATTTTACAAAGACAAACATCGTAAGTTTTGTGCATTTATGACGGAAATTCTCCCTCATTTGGGCTAAACTGAGATATATGGGCTACTTTAAGAGTTTGCTGCACCTCTCAGATAGTAAAACTATTTTCAGTTTGGGACATGTCTTGGGGCCTTAGAAACTCATAATTTGATCAACTTTTCTGTTGTCATTTTTCTATAAATAACCTGTAATCAACGTTACCCTACTGACATTGAAAATAACAGTACACACAATACAAGGCTAATGTTGATTTATTTTAATAGTATAAGTGAAACAGTTTAAGCATTAAATGTTTAAACTAGACATAAAAATCAATTGCATACATCTGTGATATGTATTTCTGCTCGTCAGCGATACTTATGTTACATTTTATAGTAAAATTCCAGATAATGACTTTACAAATAACATGTATTGGAATAAACCATGATAGATACCTGACCTGAAATGTACATGATGTTTATCTATATTCTAATTGAAAATGTTTATTTTCATATATTTGAAGTTGTTTATAACTTTTAACTTGCAATGAAGTGAAATCAAGTAAATATTTAAATATGCTAATTAGTATGTAATATGTACCAGCTGCAGCATGTATTGCATAGCTGCTTACAGATTCATTTTTCTATTTACATTGCATTGGAGTTGGCAAAACATCTTGTATAATGAAATAAAAATATAACTATATTAACATTTATGGATCTTAAATTGCTGCACATATATTAATGAGGTAACGTAGGTAACAAAAGGTGCCTTACATAAATGGATAAAAGTAGTAAATTGTTGTTAGATTAGTTAGACTTATATAAAATTTGGGTCTGCTCTCCCCAATTTGCTTACATATACTACACACTTTTTATTCTATATAAGATTTAATTTAAAAGAGTGCCTCGGGTTGGTCTGCAATATATGAATGTGGCATTTCTTGGTCTTACTCAAATTACTTTTTGCAATTTGCTTGGTTCTTTTACATTCATATTGCAGTTTTCAGATTTCTACCAATGGTACATAACGATAAACATGCAATCTACATCATGATTTAAATATTGACTGATCTTTGCACCCTACTTACTTTAATATCAATAATTTACTTAAAATAGCATAGCAATATTTCATACATCTAGTGGAAAGGCAGGAGTTAAGGCATGGGTTGTGCTGAGTGTCTTCTAGAGCAGGTATAGGTTTTTAAAGATTGCAAATATAACATCAACCAAAGCTTTCGTAGTACAGAACCAGCATGGTTTATGTCCAAATATAGGATGTAACATAGATCTAGTATAATTAAAAAAATTTCTTGTATGCTGAATTATTTTAGTTTTCATTTTTCACTGTTGACAATTACATTATAAAATTAATTTATCATCTGTCCCCATTAAATTCTATGTTTTGTTGAACTAGATTTCATATTATATTGTAATGATGATTATCTTATTATATTCTGCAGCAATGCTGATAGAAACTATTCTGCTTTTTAATTATCTTAGACTAAGGTTGGTTGAGTTTAGGTTAACTGAGCCATGTAGCAGTCATGTAAAACATCTGAACATATTTCATGGTAACATAAACAACAAATCATTCAAATTTTAGTGATACTTTATTTTAAAGATCACTTGACTGTTTTATTCTGAAGCATAACACAAAAACATGACTCCCAAAATTCACTAGTATGGTTTGCATCTCTGAAACTCACAGATTAAACTGAGTGTTGAATAAGTAGCGTTACGTGCAGCTGATCTCTTTGCGTTTCCTTTTCACAAGGTAGTTTGTTTTTAGTTTTATTAATGCACTCTTTTATTTTGTTGAGCTATTTGTAACCCCAGTACATGTTTTATATATGTCCTTTGAAAAGTGAGTTATGGTCTGTTTGTTGGTTTTAAAAGGTTTACTAAATTAGGCTTATTGTGATAGTCTTAAATATATGCAAAACCATCGAAAATGTGAACAACATTGCTGACATCAGCTTGCAGAAAGCATTTTAAGCATAGACTTGCTCACTTTTGTACCTATATCCTTGTAGCTATTTGTGAAGACTAACACTGTTTGAGGACTGTCTTGTATATAGTGAAAGGAAAGTAGTTCAGTTTTATTTCAAGAGTAGTGCCATATTAAAACTACACATTTCGAGTATGTTACCAGTTACAAGTGCTATCCAGTCTGATATATTGCACTTGTATCTACGAGCAGTAGATGTATACATTAATGTAAGTCACCTACCCTATATGCAATCAATCCCTGTCTTAGCAAATTATCATGGTTAACAGATAGATTCTACACTAGAACAGGTGAGTTAACTACCTTAGGATATTTTCTACATCAAGCAAATCGAAGATGTTAAACCAATTGATATGCTAGTAAATGTACATATTAGATAACCATTTCAGGACACATTTACTCTAAATACTAAGAAATAACCCCAAACTGATGGAAAACTATTAACACGATCAAATCATCAGGTGCTCCAATATGGTGAATGCCTGTGTTCCCAAGAAGTCACAAGACATCTGTTTGGGGGAAATTTAATTTGAAATAAAACTTGCATTGGCATTTTACAGTTAAAAAGAATAACATAAAGAAATACATGCCAATAACCTCATAGCATTTGACCTCTATCATCATTGCAAACTTTAATAAGCAAAATATTTTTAATACTGATACTTAGAATTGAATTTATCGACACTGAAACAATTACAATGTATAAAAAGTTGTGCTGTGAAAGACATAGATATATATTTAATAGTATCTTTAAATTAGAGGTTACCTTTTATATCGTATATATACTGCTTCTATATATGTATGATTACGTTTACACAAGCAGTCTGATTTCAAAGAAAGGCTGCTTTTGAATCAACATCATTTAATTAATATGTGCAAATGAAAGGACACCCCTACAATTAAATGTTAAAAGTTATATGGAGGATTACCCTTAAAGCTGCATAGTCTGTAACTTTTGATCTTTTAATTTTTGAAATAATGTTTCTATTTTTCGAGAACACAGTAAAAAACAAAAATTCAGATATACATTTTACCAATTCTGTAAATATTTAAAAATTATCAGTATCAAAACAACAACATTAATGTTAAAACTTGACTGTCTATAATTATTGGAGGGACGCAAATAATTACCAACAAGAGAAAAAACACATGTTTTCATAAGATAATTGACTTTTCCATGCAGTTTCAGCTAAAGTGAACCGATATATTGTGGAAACTTAACTTAATTCTGCTTTTACAAATGATTTAAAAAGAAAAGAAAATTTTTCGAAAAATGTTTAAAGTTACAGACTATGCAGCTTTAATGTCAGGGCTATTTCCATGATATACACCACAAAAAGTTAACAATGTTTTCACTGGATCATCACTATTAGAAATGTACCTGTTTATTAGCTTTATGTTATGTATGTTACCATCTGCTAACAGGCCGATGAAGACCAATGTGAGGATATATTCCTTCCAGTATATGGTATTTACCATATTCTATCATAGTTTCAACACGCCTGATGTTTTATGAAAGGAGGTTGGTCTTTGTGTTTTCATGAATCTATGCTTAGTATATGCAAGTAGCAGGTAGTGGCCTTGTAAAAAGTGTTTTACAATTACTCATAGATGGGAACAAACACAACACATGTTTGAAATGAGAAAAGAAATATATTTTAGTTCTATAAGCATGGGATCAAGGCCAAGTCCTTCATAAAAGCTGATGCTAGGAACATATACCTTTGAGAAATGACTCAATTTCAGATGGTAAAATGTAACGTAAGTAACAACTTAAACACATATTATGTTTTAAAGAATAGATAATTGCATAAAATGACGTATTCATACCAAGCATTAAGCAAAAGAAATTATTTCTTTAAAATGAAATGGTTATTCTTAGTTGTATTACATTTTAATTGATTTTAAACAGTAATGTACTTTACATGCCTATTATGAATATTCGACCGCAAGAAACTTAGTAAATCATTGCTCTCCAAACATGATAGACACACACCTAGCAGGATAGCAATAAAGAATTCTTCCATTAGGGTAGAAGGGAACTTAAAATTTGAATTTTGCCCCTATGTAAATAAAATATTGCTGCAATTTTCACCGATTTTGCACTTAAATGACCTTTGATCCAAACACACATCATGCCTTGATGATGCTGTTTGTTTATATAGCATGGTTGTATTATCCAAAAGAGATTTTGCATTACTTTTAATCATAATTTTGGATAGCTAATTCATAAAAACGCTTAAATCTGACGTATATACAAGAATTTGCACTCAGTTGACCTTTGACCTAATTCTGGGACTTTGGGGCATTTCCAGACTTGGCATCCACCCCTATCCTTCTTAAAACACATCAAGATACACTTTGAGCATAGATGCCAAAATGTACTCAAAAATGCCAACAGATTTTTTTTTCAGGCTCTGGATGGCCAACTAAGTGTTCCTGAAAGAATTTCTTGAAAAAGTTAATTTTGAAAAATGTCATATACTATAAAACCATGAAAGATTACCCAGTCCATATTTTTTCCCCAATTATGGCCAGGGGCCTTTTCCCAAAGTTGCTGGAAAAGCCCTGATTTCTAAACAGCTTGTTGACATCGGTACTGTTTTTGTTCAGCCAGAATCACATCAGGGCCCTGTAGTGCAGCTGGTTACATGTCTGTCTACAGATTCAGAGGTCGCAAGTTCAGTCCACGACCCGGTCCCATACGTTCGGGGAGATTGATTATGAAATAATTTCTATGGCCATTCTCCTCCTGCTGATTCAAGAAGGGTTGTTGTCTGTAACAAGCGAAAGTATATTCACAAAGTACTGGTTAACTGCTTAGTCATGCTTGCCCTGGAAAAAGTGTGGTTAGGTGAACTGATTGTCCCGACATGACCATAGCTGTTGACTGGGACTTTAAGAAACAAACCAAATCACATATGGACAAGAGTCTGTTTGATTTCTTGCACATATAAAAAATGCCGCCAGTGACAAGAGTGTCGAAATATTGTGAATTTTTCACATCATCTCCAAGTTCACCAAATTTCATCAAACTTACAGAATTTATCGGAATCAGCTTCTGAAACCTTCAAGTGAAATTTGAGCCCATTCAGGGAAGTAAAAATGTTCATGGAAAAATGCAGACAGTGCTGCTCTTTAAAATATTGTGAATTTTTCACATCCCCTCAAAGTTCACTTAATTTATTGGAATCAGTATCTGAAACCTGCATGTAAAATTTAAACCCATTCAGAGAGGTAAAAAACTTCATCCAAAAATGCAGACAGCGCTGGCTCGTTAAAATATTGTGAATTTTGGACATCATCTCAAAGCTCACCAAATTTCATCAAACTTGCAGAATTTATTGGAATCAACTTGTGAAATTTGAGCCCATTCAGAGAGGCGAAAATGGTCATGCAAAAAAGCCTACATCTCCGGCTTTGAAATACATGTATTGTGAATTTTTCACCAAATTTCTTTAAACTTGCAGAATTTATTGGAATCAGCATTTGAAACCTGCATGTGAACTTTGAGCCTATTCAGAGAAGTTAAAATTGTTTATGCAAAAGTGCCAAAAGTGCCAGGCCCTTTGAATTATTCGAAATTTTCACATTATCTTTAAGTTCACCAAATTTCATCAAACTTGCAGAATTTATTTGAATCAGCATCTGAAACATGCATGAGAAATTTGAGTCAATTCAGGGAATTTTAGTGTTCATGCATTATTGTGAATTTTTCACATCGTCTCAAACTTCACCAAATTTCATCCAACTTGTAGAATTTATTGGAATCAGCATCTGAAACCTGCATGTGAAATTTGAGCCCATTCAGAGAAGTTAAAATTTTTCATGCAAAAATGCCTAAAGCGCCATCTCTCACAAATATTGTGAATTTTTCCATATCTCAAAGTTCACCAAATTACTTCAAACTTGCAGAATTTATTGGAATCAGCATCTGAAACCTGCATGTGAAATTTGAGCCCATTCAGAGAAGCTAAAATTTTCATGCCAGACCAAATTTACTCAAACTTGCAGAATTTATTGGGATCAGCATCTGAAATCTGCATGTGAAATTTGAGCCTGTTATGAGAGGTTAAAAATTTTCATTCAAAAATACCGACAGGGCCAGCTATTGAAATATTTTGAATTTTTCAAATCTCAAAGTTCACCAAATTTATTCAAACTTGCAGAATTCTGGAATCAGTATGTGAAACCTGCATGTGAAATTTGAGCCCATTCAGAGAAATAAAAAAAAATTCATGCGAAAATGTGGACAGCCCCGAGCCCTTCAAATTATTATGAAATTTTCACATCGTCTCAAAGTTCACAAAGTTTAATCAAACTTGCAAAATTTATTGGAATCAGCATTTGAAGTAAGAAAGTGGGCAAAGATCAGGAATCTATACAATCAAGCACCACCTTTGACCCAGGATACCAATGGGAAAGTGACAACGTCACAATTAGACATCACAAACGAGAGCCAAGAGGTCAGCATGTGAAACCTTCGTGTGAAATTTGAGCCCATTCAGGAAAGTTAAACATTTTCATATAAAATATTGATTTCATCAAACTTGCATATTTATTGTCCCCCGCTTTTTGAAGAAAAGGGGAGGGACTTAGTTTTTGCCTCTCCGTCTTTCTCTCCTTCTCTCCTTCTGTCCCCCCTATAGAAGTAGTTACCTTGTGGGCGCAACTCCTCCTACAGTTTTATACCCATTCTTCCGAAACTTCACTGGTGTTTTGTTCATGGTCTGAAGATATGCATGTGATTTGGATATAATCCTCAGATTATTTTTGTCACTTTTTTCGCAAGTTGAAATAAGCCATTTTTCCTGCATTATCTATAACAAAGTGAATGGACAGGGGATACCTTGTGGGCGCAACTCCTCCTACAGTTTTATAAGGATTCTTTTGAAACTTCACTTATATTTTGGTCATGATCTGAAGATATGCATGTGTTTTGGATATAATCCTCAGATTATTTTTGTCACTTCTTTCGTAAGGGGATACCATGTGGGCGCAACTCCTCCTACAGTTTTATAAGGATTCTTTTGAAACTTCACTTATATTTTGGTCATGGTCTGAAGATATGCATGTGTTTTGGATATAATCCTCAGATTATTTTTTGTCACTTTTTTCGCAAGTTGAACTTAACCATTTTTCCGGCATTATCTATAACAAAGTGAATGGACAGTGGATACCTTGTGGGCGCAACTCCTCATACAGTTGTATACCAATCTTTCGAAGCATCACTGGTGCTTTGGTCATGGTCTGAAGATATGCATGTGGTTTGGATATAATAATAATAATAACTAAGTGAATGGACAGTGGATGCCTTGTGGGTGCAACTTTTCCTACAGTTTTATAAAGGTTCTTTGGAAACTTTCACTGGTGTTTTGGTCATGGTCTGAAGATATGCATGTGATTAAGATATAATCCTCAGATAATTTTTTGTTACTTTTTTGCAAGTTGAACTATGCCATTGTTCCTGCATTAACTTTAACAAAGTGAATGGACAGGGGATACCTTGTGGGCTCAACTTTTCCTACAATTTTATAAAGATTCTTTGGAAACTTCACTGGTGTTTTGGTCATGATCTGAAGATATGCATGTCATTAAGATATAATCCTCATATAATTTTTTGTCACTTTTTTTGCAAGTTGAACTAAGCCATTTTTCCTGCATTATCTATAACAATGTGAATGGACAGGGGAGGGGATACCTTGTGGGTGCAACTCCTCCTACAATTTTTTTACCGATTCTTCCGAAACTTCACTGGTGTTTTGGTCATGGTCTGAAGATATGCATGTGGTTTGGATATAATCCTCAGATTATTTTTTGTCACTTTTTTCGCAAGTTGAACTTAGCAATTTTTCCAGCATTATCTATAACAAAGTGAATGGACAGTGGATGCCTTGTGGGCGCAACTTTTCCTACAGTTTTATAAAGGTTCTTTGGAAACTTCACTGGTGTTTTGGTCATGATCTGAAGATATGTATGTGTTTTGGATATAATCCTCAGATTATTTTTGTCACTTTTTTCGCAAGTTGAACTTAGCCATTTTTCCGGCATTATCTATAACCAAGTGAATGGACAGGGGATACCTTGTGGGCGCAACTCCTCATACAGTTGTATACCAATCTTTCGAACTTTCACTGGTGTTTTGGTCATGGTCTGAAGATATGCATGTGATTAAGATATAATCCTCAGATAATTTTTTTGTTACTTTTTTGCAAGTTGAACTAGGCCATTTTTCCTGAATTAACTTTAACAAAGTGAATGGACAGGGGATACCTTGTGGGCTCAACTCCTCATACAGTTTTATAAAGATTCTTTGGAAACTTCACTGGTGTTTTGGTCGTGATCTGAAGATATGCATGTGTTTTGGATATAATCCTCAGATTATTTTTGTCACTTCTTTCGCATGTTGAACTTAGCCATTTTCCCGGCATTATCTATAAAAAGTGAATGGACAGGGGATACCCTGTCGGCGCAACTCCTCATACAGTTGTTTCCCAATCTTTCGAAACTTCACTGGTGTTATGCTCATGTTCTGAAGATATGCATGTGATTAAGATATAATCCTCAGATAATTTTTTGTGACCTTTTTGCAAGTTGAACTAGGCCATTTTTCCTGCATTATCTATAAGAAGTGAATGGACAGGGGATACCCTGTCGGCGCAACTCCTCATACAGTTGTTTCCCAATCTTTCGAAACTTCACTGGTGTTATGCTCATGTTCTGAAGATAGGCATGTGATTAAGATATAATCCTCAGATAATTTTTTGTGACCTTTTTGCAAGTTGAACTAGGCCATTTTTCCTGCATTATCTATAACAAAGTGAATGAACAGGGGATATTTTGTGGGTGCAACTCCTCCTACAGTTTTATACCGATTCTTCCGAAACTTCCCTGGTGTTTTGGTCATGGTCTGAAGATATGCAAGTGGTTTGGGTATTATCCTCCGATTATTTTTGTAACTTTTTCACATGTTGAACTTCGCCATTTTCCCGGTATTTTCTATAACAAAGTCAATGGACAGGGAATACCTATGGGCGCAACTCCTACAGTGTTTTACCGATTCTTTCGAAACTACACTGGTGTTTTGGTCATAGTCTGAAGAATTGCATGTGGTTTGGATCCAATCTGTTCGACACTCTCATAGTGTTCTTGAAAGAATTTTTTGAAAAAGTTTATTTTGAAAAATGTCATATACTATAAAACCATGAAAGATTACCCAGCATGAAAGAGTTAAGTATACACAGCATAATGTCGAAGAATTTCCAGGGCATTTTCTGCCTTCTCTAGGGGCCGAATCTTGGCCCCATTCCCAATAGAAAAGAGCCACCTTTTTTCCCAATACCATGCTTGTTTTTTCCAATTAAGAAAAGTAAACAAAAAAAGAAAAAAACTTCTTTTTTTTGCTTTTTCCCATATTAGAATGATACTTAAACATTTGTGCTTAAGTAGTATATATTGGCATTATACAATCTAAAATAACTTGATATTGAGGCTATATTTTGCTACCCTTGTTATGTTCTATGTCGTTAATTTCTCCCAATTTTGCTGTTAAGTCCATATTTTTTTCCCAATTATGGCCAGGGGCCTTTTCCCAAAATTGCTGGAAAAGCCCTGATATCTAACCAGATTGTTGGCATCTGTACTGTCTTTGTTCAGCCAGAATCACATCAGGGCCCTGTAGTGCAGCAAGTTGAACTTAGCCATTTTTCCGGCTTTATCTATAAAAAAGTAAATAGACGGGATACCTTGTGGGCGCAACTCCTCATACAGTTATATACCGATCTTTCGAAACTTCACTGGTGTTTTGGTCATGGTCTAAAGAGATGCATGTGATTACGATATAATTCTAATATAATTTTTTGTTACTTTTTTGCAAGTTGAACTAGGCCATTTTTCCTGCATTATCTATAACAAAGTGAATGGACAGGGGATACCTTGTGGGTGCAACTCCTCCTACAGTTTTATACCGATTCTTCCGAAACTTCACTGGTGTTTTGGTCATGGTCTGAAGATATGCAAGTGGTTTGGGTTTTATCCTCAGATTATTTTTGTAACTTTTTCACAAGTTGAACTTCGCCATTTTCCCGGTATTTTCTATAACAAAGTCAATGGACAGGGAATACCTATGGGCGCAACTCCTACAGTGTTTTACCGATTCTTTCGAAACTACACTACTGTTTTGGTCATAGTCTGAAAATTTGCATGTGGTTTGGATATAATCCTAAGAGATTATTTTTACCTGCTTCGCTTTAGCGAAAGCAGGTCTTGTAGTTGGTCCACTCAGTCCGTCCGGCCATCCATCCATCTGTCCATCAGTCTGTCCATCCGCCTGCAACACTTTAGGGGTACCAAGTTTGAGTAATCTGTAATTCCAAAAGTTTTCATTCCTTTTTATTCAAATTTTGCCCAATGATTGTTCACATATTTAAAAAGTGTGCCTTCTAATGTTGCCCAGTACCTTCTACATACATCATATGACCTACGAAGCTACAAAGTTTGAAGTTGCTAAAGTACTATGGCATTAATAAGAAACGCGAAAATCGACTTTAAGAGCATCTGTTCACGTTATTTTCTCTTCAACTTTTCGATATGCAGCTAGAAAAAGCTGCAGTATTTTTTGACAAAATTTTCAACTTGATGTTTTTGCTGTGTTTTTCTGTAATTAGATGGAATTTGGCATATTCTTGGTTCTTTTCAATGGGGGAGTATTGCTGTTGGTAGAATAGACATAAACTGTCCCAGTTAATTAATAATATGCAACTTCAATTTCGTTTTTAGGTCAATTATTGCCGTATATAGGTTATATACTGAACAAAAGTAAAAACGCTACTCCTGAATTGTTTGCCATTTATATGCAAAATGATGCACGCCAGTAAAGCAAATAAAAGTGTATCTGAATGTTCAAAGACTGGGTTACATGTATGCATAAAAGTAAAAGCTTTACGGATGTTGTCACGAGGAAACACACGGAAACCATTTAAATTTGATAATTATTATGTGATAATAATGTGGGGTCCAATATTTCAGGTAACAAATTTGAACGGAAATCTCACATAGTTTAGGCCTTCAGAAATCCACTTCCAACCAGATCCGACTGAACGAAATTGTGGTTTAGACATGTGACAAACAGAAATGTGAATGACTTATCAAAGATGAGTTTTGATCGTTAAAAGCAACCTTAGAAAGCGGGGTTTTCATCAAATAGGCCAAGCTTGAATTTTATCACTGAAATCTCCATACTAGGAAAATAAATGTGTTGTTTCATCTTAGTCTGAGAACATTTCTGGTCGAGAAATGGTATGACAATTTGCCGATAGGTCTACCTGATTTGGCAAAATAAATTTATCGAAAATCGTGATAAATCATAGATTACCAAACCTTTGATATTCCCTATTTGTTTTCGTCATAGGGAGACGATTTAATTTTTTTTTACAAATTTGACAAATTCGAAATTGATTTCTGCGCTTATTTCAAGTGATTAGTTTGACTCAGTTTTCTTATGTTTTAATGCAACACAAGTATGACAAATTCTGATAAGCATAACAATCTTTTACGCACATGCTCAATTGCATAATTCAGTGAATAAAGCTTTAAACACAAAAGGAACATAACTCACGACATCAAAAGAGACAAATTAGTGGAGTTTCGATGAATTGTTTGCTGGATGTCTGGAAAGCATTATCAAGCTTTAGTAAATACTTTTCGTCCAATACTTTCTCACAAAATATAGAATATTGTAGTGTAGCGTTTTCACTTTTGTTCAGTATAGCATAACGAGTCTCGTACATATAAAGTACTGCTGCATAAATTAGAATCGCGAATAAATGACTTTCAGGTGGTACGGGTACCTTGTCAAAAGATAACCGAGTGTTTTTAAAAAAAGTAAGAGTTATCTTTATTTATTGTCCTAAAACGTACAAGTATTGGCGTTCAAAAAAAAACGTTTATCAACACACCTGTATGAACAAATATATTTTGACCGTCTGGTCCAGTTTCACTCCTCAAAGCGTTCCAAGTTATATTCTTTGACTTTTCGCTTACTGTAAAGGTGGTGCCTCATGAATGCGTAATTAGGACTGGTCAACCTTAGGCATAGGTGAAAGCTGAAAATGAGGTGTGGTTTTATTCAAAAGTAACTGTATCATCTTGCGCCATTATCGCAGTATAGACGCAAAACACATTATTTAGTCCTTAAAACGCCAGCAAAATAACTGCATCTGAAAATGTCTATTTAACATAAGCATAGAGGCGAACATTGTGGACCCAGATCAGACTGCTCCTATAGGAGCAGTCTGATCCTCCAGTGGGTCCGCACTGTTTGTCTTTGAGGCTTCGCATATTTTAGTGGACAACAAAAACATACATTTTGTGATTATGCGCTTAAAGGATTAATAAATGTGAGTTCAGTGTGTATATGGTTAGGATTTTCATGAAATTCACGCACGTTTGCGTGGTCCAAGCAACTTACTAATTCTTCACCAAATTATAAATAGAACCTGATTTCTCTTGTTTATCAGGCGAACTAGCGGAACAACGCCCAGATATGAATATAAAAGTTACCGCCTTTACAGTAAGTGAAAAGTCTATTAATACCTGGTCAGGCAATTCTGGGCAGAAAAGTATTCAATGTATGTACTATTCGCTGTAGAGGGTCTTGTCCCATGACACAACACTATGACTCTGGTGATTCACAAATTAGTAATCCTTCGATCCCTAGTTTAACACTCTACGAACTGAGCCACTGTGCTTCTTTAGTCTATTATCTTTTTAAATATGGCGTTGTAAGTGGAATGACTCCCTTTTTTAGTTGGATGAAACCCAAGAGCAACATATTGGACACTGTGAGAGCGCTCGCCAAATGCTGGGGCGTGCCTTTGCCCTATTTTTAGCTAGCCAGTGGGGAGTTTTTGGACTGAGCTGTGAATATCTAATATGGCCGTTCACATGTGCATGCTTGTCTTACCATTAACTACTTGCATTTATGAAAAGAACCTAACTCGTGTATTATCCCTTCTTTACCCATTGCCGCAGTGGTTGAATGTTCAACTTGAGTCCTAGTAGTCCCTGGTTTGAGCCCTATTGCTTGTTTGTTCGTTTACTTATTTGTTTGTTCGTTTGTGTTTATCATGGGAGTGACATAACGACATGTACCACTAGTGGTTTACAAATTTTGGTAATGTTATGTAATGACGTCCGTAATGGTTTCTCATATAATTATATGGCAACATCAAAGCATAGTTCTTCCCAATTTCTAAACGCGATCTAAAAGTAGTTTTAGGGTCATACAATAAATAGAACCTAACAGTCGTGCTCCTGTATTATTAAATCTATTAAGCTTGTCACGAATAAGTGACAAAATTCTTGGCAAGCCTCGCATTTCATCTGTTTTTACAGCTCGTTTAATAACTTCAATATTGGGATCAAACGTGATTTTCTATGCATTACCACCTGCTAGAATACCAGGGTGGTGTTGAAACCCAAACCAGAAAGGCGAGGGGTATGACCACCCCTGAGGGGTCTAGCAGATATAAGTATATTAGAAAACCATCTTTGCATAATATAAGTCATTTTCTCGATTGAAAACTTGCAACAACGTTTTCGAAATAGAACATTTTTTCCAGATCAAAGACTTGCGTCAACCTGACGACACTTCTATACGCGTTACTGCTGATGATGTCAATTTTGTAACGAATGCAGAATACGTACACTATACGTAAAGTAAAGAAAAGAAGAAAAGAATAAAAGCAACAACAAAATTGCTATGAATCAACAGCACGTGAATGGCCCTTCCTTCTCTCTCTCTCTCTGTGTGTGTGTCTCTCTCTCTCTCTCTCTCTCTCTCTCTCTCTCTTACAATCACCCTCATATAGGCACACACACAAGTGCGCGCGCACGAACGCACTTATAAAGGTCTTAAGGGGTCCTAGAACGTGCCAAATGAGGAGTAGACAAATAATAGGCTTTTCGCACACGGACCAAAATCACTGTATGTAAACTGAAATAAACATCCTGTACCCGTTCCTCCTAGCTCTCGCCTTATACATTATGAATTACAGCACTTTTGCGTAACCAGTTGTCGGAAATCGTGATGTGATAGTTGTTGGTACAGCTGTAATTGCGAGGGCCTACCTATTAAAATTCATTTTTTCCATAGATCTTAGTAATTGTTACAGTTACAACCATGTAATCATGTATACATGTGATTGCCAATTCCACTAAAACCATGCAAACTGGCATTTAAGCTCGTTTTCGACACAGAACGGCTCTGATTGTGAGCAAGTCGTTTTTAACAAAGCAAAATGCAAAGGAGGAAACCGTTAAAATCATGGAATAAAACGGAATAAAACAGATAAAATGGCTTTTCTTACCTTGTTCGAATGTGTATTGTCTGTATCGCCAATAATATAAATCGAAACGTGTACATGTACCTAAATACACGCATTTTTCCGACTACTGGTTACGCACGAGTGCTGTTATTCATGTTTATAAGGCGTGAGCTAGGAGGAACGGGTACAGGATGTTTATTTCAGTTTACACACTGTGAAAATTAAACAACATCAACTAAAACAATAGACTGTCAACGCACACGGACCTAAATTAAACAATGAACGAGGTATGGCACTCCATGCCTGTTTTTATTTCAGAGGTAAAAAAAGAAAATAGCACAAAAAGAAAAACGAGCACAGTGACATATGCTTTTTAACATGAATTCTCTGTAACTACTGAACCTGTTATAATAGAGGTTGTTCACGCTCGGTCTCGGATTTTATTAAAAATTGCTAACAATGATTCTTTCTTGGTAAAACCAAAAACTTTAATGCTAGTTCACGCATTTGTCTTTCCGTTGCCATGGCAACGGCTTCCAAATATTTTGGCAAAAAATCAGCCAAAATTACCTTAAAATTCAATAATTTCACTGCAAAACTGCCAGTTATATTGCCTTTCTTTCACAATATTTTTCATTTTGTCTGGTAATTCTAACTTAAAATTATCTAAATCATACCTCATATCATCCAGACTGAAAAGTTTTTGTTGACTGAATTATAACTGAATGTGGGTGGGGTAACACAACCCCGAAATGTGTCGTTTTTTGCACTTTTTGACAGATTATATCATTAAGGGCACGACAGCCGGACACATTACAGGACTAACATGAAAATCAATATTACCCCATCTTTCAAAAATTAGAATAAAAATTTTGGGAAGTTACCATCTTCTATGTATTACCATGGAAACAAGAGGTACACCATTCCAAAATGCATGTTTTGATTTTAACAAATATTTATGAGGTGTGAAATTCACACAACCGCCAGACTGTAACACTGAAGAAAAGAAAGTGTTCAGCTACCATTTTTCTGCCAATATCTATTAAAAAATATTATCAGAGGCCTCAATGGGGGTTTGATTTAGTCATTTTAGGGGCGCAACGGGGGCAAAAATTAAAAAATTATTTGAAAAAAAGTCAAAGCTCTCTTACATAATAGAATTAATTGTATCAAAGTTGTTTTGAAAAGTCATGTCTACATTATACAATTGTAATTAAAGAATAAAAACAATTGTAAAACTCAGGAGGGGCTCCCGAAGGGGCTCAAATCGATTGAATGTGGGTGGGGTAACACAACCCCGAAATGTGTCGTTTTTTGCACTTTTTGACAGTTTATATCATTAAGGGCACGACAGCCGGACACATTATAGGACTAACATGAAAATCTATATTACCGCATCTTTCAAAAACTAGAATAAAAATTTTGGGAAGTTACCTTCTTCTAAGTGTTACCATGGAAACAAGAGGTACACCATTCCAAAATGCATGTTTTGATTTTATCAAATTTTTATGAGGTGTGAAATTCACACAACCGCCAGACTGTAACACTGAACAAAAGAAAGTGTTAAGCTACCATTTTTCTGCCAATATCTATTAAAAAAATATTATCAGAGGCCCCATTGGGGGTTTGATTTAGTCATTTTAGGGGCGCAACGGGGGCAAAAATTAAGATATTATTTGAAAAAAAGTCAAAGCTCTCTTACATAATAGAATTAATTGTATCAAAGTTGTTTTGAAAAGTCATGTCCACATTATACAATTGTAATTAAAGAATAAAAACAATTGTAAATCTCAGGAGGGGCTCCCGAGGGGCTCAAATCGATTGAATGTGGGTGGGGTATGCCTACCCCTTAAATCATATTTTTTGCATTTTTGATTAGCCACAGACAGCTTGTGCTGATAATTTGACATTCTGGTTATGCTTAATTAAAGCATCGAGTGTGAAATGTCATGAGATAGAAAAAGAAATGGGAAGATAATATCTACTGGAGGTAACCATGGCAACAAAAAACGGTCCATTAAAATTAAAAAAAAACAACAACACTGTAATAGTTAAAAACATTATATTCCCATATCACATGGTAATAATCAATACCAGCATATACATTTGTTGCTTTAGCATAATCCTAAAGAGAAGCTTACATTATGCCCAGCAAATCTAATTATAACCCTTTTAGGGGCCCCAAAAGGGTAAAAATACCTAATTAGTTGAATAAATTACAATTTTTTATTTCACTGATTGAAATAAAACACTTTAGATCTACAAAACATGCATAGATAAAGATTCTTATATGGAAGTTCATATATTGTTGACTTAATTAAAGAAAATTTGGGGAAAGATAACTGAATACGAGGCTCTGTTGAGCACTTTATTAAGGTCACAACTGACACCAATAACTATAACTCTTGCATGTCTGAACACATTTTGCCTTATAACTTCAATATTTGATATCGTATCTATCTGAAAGTTACTGAGATAAAGAGGCTTGGTATGCCAGATGTAATTATAATGCATTTTAAAAACTCTCTACATATTTCAGCAAGAGGTACTGCCCCTGTTTATTATTTTACCATTGTTTTGTATGAGAAAACTGCAGTAAAGTGAGTAAAAGTTCAGTAACTGGAAAACTTATTAGCTAAGCTGCACGAAAGCTGTTCTGAACTATTACTATGTCAAGCTATAGATCGAAGTTCTTTCTGCCATATTGTTCTTCTTTCAAACATGAATTGTTGCCCCTTAAAGATAATATTTACATAGAAAATGTGCCAAAAATCAAATTTTCTCCTATTACTTGCTTTCTAAGGATAAGATTTCAGTAAAAGCATGTACAAGATGTTTGGTTTGATACGTCTGTACATCTGTTTTAAAACTTATGTAATCTAAATTTTGCACCAAACTTGAGTTTTAACATTAAAATACCCTTAATTTTGCATTTTGAGATGACAAAAATCATAAAATTATGCCTTACGAATGCATCAATGTCCCCAAAATAAAAAATTAGTATTTTTAACACTACTATTTTAACATATTTTGATGACTTCTGCAATTGTCTATTAATATAAATTAACAACAGAATTATGTGTTTGCAACTGTTTGGGCCATTTTATCTGGTTCATTGCATCAGAGAAGATAATAATTGAAAAAAGTGGGTGGGGCTGCAATATTTATTTATTTCTTAAGTTAAACTTTCTTTTATTAGAAAATCCTCTCAAAACTTGTTTCTGCACATACAGACAGCATCAAAGCATTATTAAAAAAATGGTCTGTTGAAAGTAAATTTATCGCTATGCAGTTGAAAGTTACAAACTTGAAATTGTGCATTACAGGGGGTAGAGGTAGTAATAAAGAAATATCTCTTTTTCTAGAAAGTGAAAATTGCTCAAATTTCAGACTGATTCAGCATAATAATGATTATGACATACAAGTTCAAAAAAATCTATTTTTTTGAATTGCCTTACATACATGTATATGAATATTACGTAAAAATGGCAGTAATTTTTTTAACTATTATTTTTAATGAAAAAGTTGATCCATAAATATACAATGGCTAGATTCACTTCAAATAAACGTCACAGCACTTCAAGTAAACTTAAACCTTTCTGATGCAATAATTCACAATATGCCATAATCACCAGCTAGTAGACAGCTACCATATCATAGGCCTGTTTATTTCTTACTTCAGCCCTGAATCTTTTTGGAGAAAAAGGGCATATAATGCATGTCTTTGAAGAGCCATAGCTCAAAGACTAAAAGGTGACATTGCACTTTTATTGTTTTATATCATTATTAATAATGCAAAATAGCGATTTACAAAAAAATGAAGAAAATTTATATTTCATAAAAAATGCCCAGGTGTCAGTAGTGACCTTAAATTGTCTCCTTTAAAAAAATCTATGTAATTTACTATGATTGTAAGATTCTTTGAAATAAAAATTGCAATTTATGCACAATTTCCACAACAAAATATCATGAACAGGGGATAAAAATTCCACATTTAGCCTCGTAATTACAAGTGAAATCTAGAAAGGACGAGTAATTCTCCCCACAGCTCTGGTCCTGTAGGACGAGTGCTTTGGGATGAATTACTCAAGGAAGTCATATTACATATTACTCCCTTATGTTTATGAAAAAAAGAATTATTGCATATTCTTTTAAAGGACGGTGAATGTGTTTGCAGGACAAGTGAGAATTGTAATATCTAGTTCACACCAACGGCGAATGCCGCGCTTTAAATCAGCGAGCAAAGCGCCGTCATTTTTGTTTACTTTTCCAAAAATGTCGCGATCTCCTAAGTAATGTTACGCTCTGATAAGCTCTGATACGCTCTGATACGAATTGGGGACGAATTATTGCCCGACTTGTTACGTTTCCTCACGATTTGATCCCGCTTTGATGAGGCTATGTTACGCTTGAAATCACGCTTTGATAAGCTTTGATAAGCTTTATTACGCTTTATTACGCTTTGATGCGACTATGACGCTTTAAATCAGGCTCTGATACGATTATCAAGCTCTGTTGTGCATTGTTACGCTCTGTTAAGCTCTGTTACGCATTGGAAAATGTCGAGATCGCCGATTTCATGCCGCTTTTGACCCAGAGCTATAAATAAAGATGCAGCAGATCCACAAAATCATTGCATCTTTGATTCCAGAACACGATGGCAGAACAACAAGATCCAGAAATTCCAGATGTACCAGAGCATGATCTATCTGAAGAAGACATGATGTTTGTCTCCCTGCTGTATAACAACATCCTAGCCCTTGAGGTGGAGGAGAGCGTGAAGGAGCGTGAGAGAGCGTGAGGAATCTTGCCAAGCGTAACAAAGCCTAACAAAACGTGTCAATCCTTGATCAAAGCGCCTCAATTCGTGTGAAAGCGTGCGAGTCCTTCAAGAAAGCGTAACAAAGCGTGTCAGATCTTGATGAAAGCGTCTGACCTCGTGTCAGATCTTCATGCCAGATCGTAGCAAATCTTGTGACATCTTAACGAAGCGTGTCAAGTGGTGACAGACCGTGAAGACTGGGGTCCCCGCTTTGAACCAAGCTCTGTTAAGCTTTCCTACGCTTTGAGTCAAGCTTTGCTGAGCTTTGATACGCTTTGTTAAGTTTTGATACGCTCTCGGCGCTTTAATCAATTCGTGACAGAGCGCCCAAAATTTTTGAACAGTTCAAAAAAATTTGGCGCTCTTGCCGAATGTCCCGCTATACTCCAAGCTTTCTCACGATCTATTACGACCCTGCCGCTTTAATCAAGGTTTGTTACGCTTTGGTGCCGCTTTGCACGCCGCTTTAAAGCGCCATCAAAGCGCCGTTGGTGTGAACTAAGCATAAGTCACTCGTCCTGCAGGACAAGTGCAATATTGAAATAATTTAGTCCCCTGATAAAGTTATAAGATACCTTCTAAAACCTTATACCCTAGAAATCTATTTTGATCTTTTCTGGCACCCAAAATGGGTAGAATACTTTATTATCTACATAGCAGATCTTACATGAGTGCTTATGTTTTATTGAATTTATCAAACGAGTTGAGGAAAAGAGATAAAAAGCGAAGCTTGTCCATTATTTTATGTCTTTTTCGCAACAAGTTTAATAACTTCAATCATACAGGAGCAAGTATGATATATTCTATTTATCATATGACATTAAGATTACTTTAAAATCTCATTTCTAGCGTAAACAAATAATAATTATGCATTATGTATGCAAAATTGATATGGATGTCATGTTTCCCGAACATCTGTAAACAACAAGTGGTTTATAGATTTTATTGCATGACGTTATTTTACTCCCAGATGCAACATCTTATGATAAATAAAATTAAACATTTCCATTTCATTGATTGGAAAAACACTTTAGACCTATAAAAATCAATAAATATTCTTTTATGAAAGTTCATAATATTACTGACTTCAAGAATTTGGAAAAAGTAACTGAATGCAAGGCTCGGAAACAGAAAAATAGCTGATGTTTTTCATGAATATGAATTTCAATCCTTATATTTACATTCTATATCATCAATCAAATTTACTTCATTATCTTTCACCATTCCCCGCCAGTTATCCTTATAAAATGAATAGAGGAAATATTTCTGCGCCCCCCAAAATGAATACCAAATATATTTCATTGAGTAGGGTAGCTGCACAAGATGAAATACATTTGGAATTTGCCCCAAAAAAGTAAATTTTCTTTTTATTTTATACTGAAAGGAAATACAGAGAGCACAACCTAACTTATTCTCTGGTCGTTTTTCGTTTGATTTGACTTTTTCAGTATGCATATTTGGAAATGGTTTATAATTAGGGAATAACTGTATTCAAATTTTTTATTTGGGGAGGTATTTCGTCGGATATACGGTCCGAAATTTTGTTTTACGGCGACGCGCGAGAGGAGCCGTAATAGAGCGTGATTTCTGAACGTATATTCGACGATATATCTCCCCAAAAGAAAATTTTGAATATGGTTATCCCCATTCTAATGCACATCTACAGTTTCCTCTCAAATTGAAGCGTTACAAGCCCCATAAAGCCGCACCTCATCCAACGGAATACAGGCCCCCTAGCAGACTCTCATGAAATTAAAGGTTTTTTATAAAGGCTATTTTAGGCAAAATAAAGGTTGTTTCATTGAAATTCTAACAAAAATAAAGAGCAAATTAACATCAAATTTTCTAGTATTTTTATCAGATCCATGTTGGTAGGTAAGGTGTGCAGCAAATCCTTAGCCAATAAAATTATAGCCCATTTATCACAAATCAATGGCAAAACTACTTTTGATTTTTACTCCCTACTTGAAAGCCTCACTTTTTACAGGCTTGTGTCGAGCAGTGTTGGATTGAAAAATAAATTTCATATTTTCTAATATAGAAGGGGGGTGCGGGGGTCCTCCCCCGAAAAATTTTGAAAACCAAGAAAGCAGGAGAAGCCATCTCTAGTCATTTTGTAAGGACAATCTTATCTTCAGTAAATGAACAATTTCAGAGGATATTGCTCCCATTTACTGTATGCTCTTTTTTAAATATAAAATTTAGATATGCATATTGTCTGTAAAAGTCTTGGAGTGTAGATAACAATATTTAGATTTGACAACCTTTAACAATGACATAAGAAAATCAGGACATTATTCAAAAGTCAAAAAACCCAATAGATGCTTATCCATTAATATTTGTTGGTGCAGTTACTGCAGTTGGTAGCATGTCAAACCTAATGTCTAGGGGGGTTTGCAGGTTCTATTCCCAGATCGGGCACATTCTTTCACTATATAGCTAGTTGTCAGTTACTAGTAACAGATGAGCACTGAGTACTAGTGAAAGGATTTGGGTAAAGCCAGCCCAGGAAAAGGGTGGTTAGGATCAACTAGTCATTCTGACATTACCTCAGCTGTTTAGTAGAGATGTAAAGCAAGAAATCAACCCCAAAGAGTATAAATTAACCTTACCTCACTCTTTTTTATTGCTACCTTATCTGAAGCCTCAAAGAAATTGACTATTAGAGTCACCCTGGTGCAACATATGTATGGTCTTATCTGTTATGCTAAAACTGATCTTGAAAAATTTAAAGGTTTTTTTAATCAAAATAAAGGTTATTAAAGATTTTTCAGCCAAATTAAAGGTTTTAAAGGATTGCAACCAAATTAAAGTTTTCTAAAGGTTTTAAAGGTTCCACTAGGGGGCCTGGTAATATGATGTAATTAATGACGTTATACTATTTCCGACAGTATATCTCAGGATATACTATCGCAAATTTTTGACGTTATCCAATCACGCGTCGCGTTACAATAGCAAATGCATTAGAATCATATTTTAACGACTCAAAGGAAAGAAATAAGCATGTAAAGAAAGTCAATAGCGTGTGCCTTAGCACAGGCCTCACTTGCAAACTGGCACACCAGATCAAACAGTAACGTCATTATCTTTGATGTTGACGTCACAACATGCGAAATTTCTGACAAACATCCTTCTTGTTTTTTTTTTTTTGAAAAATGTAGGGTACCAGTCCCAAAATTCCCAAGAAATCATTGTTTTGCTACAGTGAAAATATAAATCGTATCAGTCACTAGTGAAAAAATGAGATATTTTTCACTGTATAAAAATACCAATTGTATTCACATTTGATATGCATTGAATTCACTTGTTTTCATTATGCAAAAAGCCCAATTTCTCATGGCTAGACTTATATGCAATAAGTCTAATTTGGGCCTCTGGTAATATTTTAGCTAAATGACAGAGCCAAATGCAAGGATAACATTCATATCTGCTCTTAATTTCAGTGATGAGACACTTCGTAAATATTAGATTAATTTAACACTGGGCTATTATTGTATAATGGAGATATTATTTTTCAAAACACCTTTGATACAACTAGTTTTAATTTATAAGAGAGCTTTGACTTTTAGTAATTTTTTAATTTTTGCCCCCTTGCGCCCCTACAATGACCAAAATCAAAACCCCATTGGGACCTCTGATAATAATTTGTAAAGATATTGGCAGAAAAATATTGGACTTATATTGCATCTGTTTTACTATTTTGCACTTATTACTAAACAAAGTTGGTCAATTGCATTTATTCTCTAGATGCCATAGAAATTTGACCTTTTTAATCCGTTTTGAGCCCCTTAGGGAGCCCCTAATGAGATTTCAAACTGTTTGTATTCTTTAACTACAATTGATAATGTAGATATCATATTTCAAAACAAATTTGGTGCAATTAATTTTAATTTGTAAAAGGGCTTTGACTTTTTCAAATAATTTCCTAATTTTTGCCTCACCCCCTCCCACTTGCGCCCCTAAAGTGAACAAAATAAAAAAACATTGGTGACTCAGATAATAATTTGCATAGATATTCACAGAGAAATTTTGAACTTAAACTTTTATTGGCTCTGTGTTACTATTTTGCACTTATTATTGAACAAAGTCAGTCAATTTCATTTATTCCCTAGATTTCATAGTAATTTTACCCTTTTAAATCCGTTTTGAGCCCCTTAGGGAGCCCCTCATGTGAATTCCAACTGTTTATATTCTTTAACTACGATTGTATAATGTAGATATCACATTTCAAAACAAATTTGGTACAGTTAATTTTTAATGTAATTGGGCTTTGACTTTTTAAAATGATTTCTTAATTTTTGCCCCACCCCTCCCACTTGCGCCCCTAAAACGAACAAATTGAACCCCCCATTGGGACCTCTGATTATAATTTGTATAGATATTGGCAGAGAAATTTTGGCCTTAAACTTGTATAGGCTCTGTGTTACTGTTTTGCATTTATTACTGAACAAAGTCGGTCGATTTCATTTATTCCCTAGTTAATTTCTTAGAAATTTCACCCTTTTTATTCCGTTTTGAGCCCCTTAGGGAGCCCCTAATGAGATTTCAAACCGTTTATATTCTTTAACTCCAATTGTATAATGTAGATATGACATTTCAAAACAAATTTGGTACAATTAATTTTAATTTGCAAAAAGGCTTTGACTTTTTTTTCAAAAAAAATCTAAATTTTTGCTCCCCCTTGCGCCCCTAAAATGACCAAAATCAAATCCCCATAGGGGCCTCTGATAATATGTTTTATAGATATTGGTAGAGAAATGGTAGTGTTACATTTTCTTTTATTCATTGTTACAGTCTGGCGGTTGTGTGAATTACACACTGCATAAATATTTGTTAAATTCAAAACATGCATTTCGGAACGATGTACCTCTTGTTTCCATGGAAACACATAGAAGTTGGTAACTTCCCAAAAATTTTATTTTAATTTTTGAAAGATGGGATTATATAGATTTTCATGTTAGTCCTATAATGTGTCCGGCTGTCGTGCCCTTAATGATATAAACTGTCAAAAAGTGCAAAAAACGGCATATTTCGTGGTTGTGTTACCCCACCCACATTCAATCGATTTGAGCCCCTTCGGGAGTCCCTCCTGAGATTTACAATTGTTTTTATTCTTAAATTACAATTGTATAATGTAGATATGACTTTTCAAAACAACTTTGATACAATTAATTCTATTATGTAAAAGAGCTTTGACTTTTTTTTCAAATAATTTCTCATTTTTGCTCCCGTTGCGCCCCTAAAATGACTAAATCAAACCCCCATTTGGGCCTCTGATAATATTTTTTTATAGATATTGGCAGAAAAATGGTAGCTTAATACTTTCTTTTGTTCAGTGTTACAGTCTGGCGGTTGTGTGAATTTCACACCTCATAAATATTTGTTAAAATCAAAACAGGCATTTTGGAACGGTGTACCTCTTGTTTCCATGGTAACACATAGAAGATGGTAACTTCCCAAAAATTTTATTCTAATTTTTCGAAAGATGGGGTCATATCAATTTTCATGTTAGTCCTGTAATGTGTCCAGCTGTCGTGCCCTTAATGATATAAGCTGTCAAAAAGTGCAAAAAACAGCAAATTTCGGGGTTGTGTTACCCCACCCACCTTTCAGATAGAACATCGATATGAAAGAGACCAGAAATTCTTTAAACATTAACGTTCGGATACTAACCAAGGGCAATTCTCCAATTAATAAACAGCTTTATAGCTAACATGTTTGTATTAAAGAAGATATAACAGTCCGAAATTCGCCAAATTTCATTGAATTTCTGACAAATTTTAGCCAAAAAACTATTGACCCCGTTACCATGGCAACGGATATGAAAATGAAGGAATGACGCATGATTTGCGTGTTTTGGCATGAAAACAAACAATCATGGAAAGTTTCATCAAAATCTGTGACTACGCGTGAACAACTAGGTTCGATGGTTACAGAGAATTGGTGTTAATTAATTATAAGTTTCTATGCAAAATATCCTTCAAAATAATAAGTTTTTTGTTTCTGTAGTTACATTGTGTGACATTTTTTATTCAAGATTTAACGATTTTTGGCCTTAATGTATTTTTACAAAATAGATTTTAGCTTAAAAAATAAGCTACGTGCATTTTTTTCGCTGTTTTTGTGTTCTTTTATTAGCCAATAGCATGTAGCGTATTCCCAGGAAAAAATATGGCATTTCTCACTTTCAATTTTTTTTAAAATATGAGAAATTAATATTTTGAAAAACTCATATTTTACGATTTTTAAAGTTTAATAACTTTTTAAAAAGCACGGTAAGGTCCTGTTATTTTTTGTCAAAATAGATCGGTTTTTAGCTATATTTTGACATATAAAAAGATTGTAACGTTTTGGACATATGCTGGTGAGTCCGGTACTACCTTAAATGTACGTTTTCAATTTATATCACTTTGAGCAATCAATAATCGTAAATAATTTCAGGCAGAATTTTTGACAAACGACATTGCCTGGTAATACCGCTAATTTTTACTCTAATAATTCTGATGGTAGAATTTGGGCATTTAATTCAACTTATTTGAAACTTGAGTGTTACCATTGAAAGAATGTATGTAAACAGCACAAATTAACCAACTACAGAAAATTAATGGTTGACTATATTATGTAGTTGATAATGTTTAGGCCATCTACCACTGTAAAAGTTGTTTTATAAAACTGTCCATAATAGCCACAACACGCTGTTTTAGAAGAAATTTACCCGGATCAACCTAATTGTATTGGATCAGTTGGATCTGGGTCTACGCTGATTGAATCGATACTATTATATAAACTAAATGACAGTGCTTAAAAAATAAAACTGACATTTACAAAGAAACCACGCTTTTAAAATGCGTGGTGCTTTAGACACTTACCTGTAAAAATTTAAGTACAGATATATAGGCTTTACATGACTGTTACACCGTTTTAATTCCCCCGCTTTTCAGAAAGCCTAAAAATGTCTAAATTCCCCAAAAATAAGGGGTCAGGGCAGTGGTAGAATATTTTAACGGTTTAGAAGGAGATACATTTACAAGAAATGTATCGGACTCATGTAAATGTATCGGACGCACAGACGCGCATATGCAAGGACAGACGGCCGAGGGACCGATTTTGGTACGAAAATAGTAAACCCTTTTTTCTAAAGAAAAAATCTAACAAGCTGTTACAGGCTAACGCCCCAGCTTACAGAGTGCAAACATCTCTTTTATACGATGCACCTTGAATATGTTTGCAGAATTCTAAAGAGGTTTGGCATGGAGCAGGCCCTTACTCAGCTTGCAGTCAAATGACTGTTTGATGATTCTACTGGCTTTGATGAGGTGAGGTGGACAATTATTTTGTCAGAGAAGCTTGTATATGACTTGGAAAAGGATTAGTTTAGAATATTTACATTTGATAGGAACATTTACTAAATTGTCTTGTTTAAATGTGAAACTATTTTTTCTATGTCTCTCTAGGCTCTATCTATACTTTAGTATTATACATATTAGGAAATATTGATCAAAAGTTTATTTAAAACATCTGTAACAAAGGTGCATGGGCTTGATGCGAAACATGCGAAAAATATTCATTTTATTTCTGAAATATCCCTTACATCAAGTCAGTGTCCTTGCTGATTTATTATGCCATGTAACATACGTTACAGCCTTTAACAAGTGGCGGGGGGAGCAAAACCATTCTCAGCCATCTGTCTATTGTATTGCAATTCACAATCCGCAATGAATTGCTATACGGTGGTTTTGTATTACACAGTATTCAAATACTCGTTATGCTAAAACAGCTTTGCTACTTTCGGGGTAAGGATCAATGACTTTTTTCGAGATTTGTTGGTCTGGGCTTCAGCCTATCCCTCAATGTTAAACAATATTGCCAAACAGAATAGATAAAGGTTTTAGCTTCAAAAGTTCAATATATGAATTTTATTTCGTTTTATAAGTCAATAGTAAGTAGTGTAACTATGCTCTTTTAAATTTATTATTGTTCTAGTTCAATTGTTTAGAATATTATGATTTTTTTTGTATTTAGCTCACCTGAGCCGAAGTCTCAAGGTGAGCTATTGTGATCGGTCTTCGTCTGTCGTCAGTCATGCGTCCGTCGTGTGTTCGTCAGTCTGTCCGTCCGTTGTCCGTAAACTATTTCTTTAAACAACATCTCCTCCTGAACCACTGATCCAAATTTCAAATAATGTATTAACATGAATGTTATCCATGATGCCCTCTTCCAAAATTGCATCAATGGTTCCGCTTCATTGACCAGGAGGGCCGCAAGAGTTCTTGACAAGACATATTTTAAACGACATCTCTTCCCGAACCACTGGCCCAAATTCAAAATAATTTCACAGAATTGTTCCACTTATATTGCACAAATTGTTTTGCTCCACTGAACTAAAGGGCTGTCAGAGCTCTAGATAAGAAATATCTTTAAACAGCATTAATTTCATAAAATTGTTCCTCATGGTGCCTCCGATCAAAATTGCACAACTGGTTCCACTCCGCTGAACAAAGAGGCCACCAGAGTCCTGGTATAAGAAATGTCTTCAAAAGACATCTCCTGAGGCACTGGTCCAAAATCAAAATAATTTCATAGAATTGTTCCTCAGGATGCACTATACCAAAATTGCACAAATGGTTCCGCTTCACCAAACAAAGGGGCTGCCAGAGCTCTAGATAAGAAATGTCTTTTAACGGCATTTCCTCTTGAAGCACTCTTCCAAATTCAATATTATTTCACAGACATGTTTGGCATGATGCCCACTATCATAATTGCATAAATGGTCTGGAAGCACTGAACAACAAGGCCCACAAAGCTATAGATATTATTTCACAGAAATGTTTGGCATGATGCCCACTATCATAATTGCATAAATGGTCTGGAAGCACTGAACAACAAGGCCGACAAAGCTATAGATAAGAAATATCTTTTAATGTTCTCTCCTCCTGAACCACTGGTCAAAAAATCAAAATAACTTAAAAGAAATATTCCTAATGATGCCTTTTGCTAAAATTGATCAGAATGTTAAGCTAAGTTCACGTTTAGCTCAGCTGAACAATTTGGCTACCAAAGAAAAAACAGAAATCTCTAAAAGATATCTCGTTAGCCACATGCCAATACATCATCTCATGTGCCAGAACTCAGGTGAACGATCCAGGGCCCTGCTTCCCCTTTATTGTATCTCACATTAGCCAAAGGATTCAGGTGAGCTATTGTGATCTGTATTTGTTTGTCGTGCATACTTTTTCTTAAAATGGCCTCTCGACAGGAATGATCTTTATATGACCCTCTTTATGCCCCCGCCATGACAATGGCCGGGGAATTTAGTGTTGACCCCGTTTGTCCGTCCGTACGTATGTCTGCCCAAACGATGTCCGCTCTCTAAATCAAATACTTGTGATCAGAATTTTATGAAACTTGGTCACATTGTTTAGTACCATGATGTCTTCTTCAAGTTCGATAATGGTCTATATCGCACAATGCTGTTAGCAGTTATGATCCTTTGTTTATGAAAAATCACCGTTTTAAACGATGTCCGCTCTCTAAGTCAAATAGTTTTGATCGGAATTTTATGAAACTTGGTCACATTGTTTAGTACTATGATGTCTTCTTCAAGTTCGATAATGGTCAATATCGCACCATGCTTTCAGCAGTTTTGGCCCTTTGTTTATGAAAATTCACCATTTGAAACGATGTCCGCTCTCTAAGTCAAATATCTTTTATCAGAATTTTATGAAACTTGGTCACATTGTTTAGTACCATGATGCCATCTTCAAGTTCGATAATGGTCTATGTCCCACCATGTTTTCAGTAGTTATGGCCCTTTGTTTATGAAAATTGAACATTTGAAAAGATGTCCGATCTCTCAGTTGAATCCTTTTGATCAGAATTTTATGAAACTTGGTCACATTGTTTGATGTCATGATGTCTTCACCAAGTTCAATTATGGTCTATATGGCATCATGCTTTCAGTAGTTATGACCCTTTGTGTATGAAAATTCACAATTTGAAACGATGTCTGCTCTCTAAGTCTTATATTTCTGATCAGAATTTTATGAAACTTGGTCACATTGTATAGTACCATGATGTCTTCTTCAAGTTCGATAATGGTCCATATCCCACCATGCTTTCAGTAGTTATGGTCCTTTGTTTATGAAAATTCACCATTTGAAACGATGTCCGCTCCTTTAGTCAAATATTTTTTATCAGAATTTTATGAAACTTGGTCATATTGTTGAGTACCATGATGCCTTCTTCAAGTTAGATAATGGTCCATATCGCACCATACTTTAAGTAGTTATGGCCCTTTGTTTATGAAAATTCAATATTTGAAAAGATGTCCGATCTGTCAGTAGAATCCTTTTGATCAGAATTTTATGAAACTTGGTCACATTGTTTGGTACCATGATGTCTTCTTCAAGTTCAATAATTGTCTACAAACAATGCTTTTTAAGTAGTTATGACCCTTTGTTTATGAAAATTCACAATATGAAACTATTTCTGATCAGAATTTTATGAAACTTGGTCATATTGTTTAGCACCATGATGTCTTCTTCAAGATAGATAATGGTCCATATCGCACCAAGCTTTCAGTAGGTATGGCCCTTTGTTTATTCAAATTCACAATTTGAAACAATGTCGGCTCTCTAAGTTGAATAATTTTTATCAGAATTATATGAAACTTGGTCACATTGTTTAGTACTATGATGTCTTCTTCAAGTTCGATAATGGTTCATATCGCACTATGCTTTCAGTAGTTATGGCATTTTGTTTATGAAAATTCACCGTTTGATAAGATGTCCGCGCTCTAAGGTGAATCCTTTTGATCAGAATTATATGAAACTTGGTCACGTTGTTTAGTACCATGATGTCTTCTTCAAGTTTGATAATTGTCGATATTGCACCATGCTTTCAGTAGTTATGGCCCTTTGTTTATTGAAATTCTCCATTTGAAAAGATGTCAGCTCTCTAAGTTGAATACTTTTGTTCAGAATTTTATGAAACTTGGTCATATTGTTTAGTACCATGATATCTTCTTCAAGTTTGATAATGGTCCATATCGCACCATGCTTTCAGTAGTTATGGCCCTTTGTTTATTTAAATTCACCTTTTGAAACAATGTCCGCTCTCTAAAGCAAATACTTTTGATCAGAATTTTATGAAACTTGGTCACATTGTTTAGTACCATGATTGTAAGAACTGAAGACAGTCATTAATTCTTAAATTAGTTAATTAATCATAATATAATAACGTTTGGTATTTCATAGTAAGCAAATTCATTTGGAACGTTAATTTGGGCATTTTAAGTCTCTCTGCTTTTCAAGTTACGTTCGCTGTTTTACGTTGTTACGTTAACAATTAAGTGACGTTGACAACGACAGACAAAGATAAGTCAACAAGACGTTAAAGTGATTGTTCGGATCCGATGGAAGTTTATTTTGATCAAAAATAAATTCCTCAGTAATTACAAATTTGTTTTCACTGCTCTGAACCTTCATTAGCTAAGGTGATTAAAGCCCTGTTTATTGCTCTGAAAACCAATAACTGTCTGCAGACATCTTTTTCATCTGGTACATTTAACAGCATGCGATCAAGCGTCTATTTACCTCAGTTGTGACTAAATGGGATCAGCTCCCAGAAGAGGGGCCTATAATTAGCTTTGATTCCATTCAATTATTTCATCGAGTAATAATGGCTTCAGGTGATGAGAATGAAAGTTTAGGATACGCGGGATATATGTGGGAACCTGAATATTCTGAAGAAGAGCTATTTGAAAGACTTTCTGATACAGATGATGGTGGTGATATAGGACATGCCAGAAGTGCAGACCTTACATGGTGCACTTGCAGTTTTTGCGCATCGATGCCAAGCCTCAAAGAATTCAGCTCATTCCCAATTTTCATCTGACCATTATTTTCACTTAAAATCTTTGAAACTTCCTCTTCCCTGATTTTCATTTCCATCCGTTTTTCACTGAATTCTCTATTTTTTCGGTTTCGAATCTGCAAAAATTGTTGGAACTGCACCAGGCATAAGATGCTTATACTTTGGCTTATAACCCAGGACTTTTGCCTGAAACAATAATATAAATGAAGTTGAAATAATGGATAGTTTTTTTTGGGTTTTTTGTGCTTTATGTCCCAATCAACAGCTATGGTCATTGCGGGATGGCCTCACTTTTTCCTGGACAAGCCTTAACAAGAGCTTAACCAGTACTTTGTGCACATGCTTTCGCAACCCTTCTTGAATGTTTCAGTGGAAGAGAGGAGAATGACCATATAAATTATTTCACGATCAATCTCCACGAAGTATTGGACCAGGCTGGGATCGAACTTGCGACCCCTGGTTCTGCAGCATAGCCAGACATGTTATGGACTGCGATATATGCAGCCCGGTGAAATAGGATAGATAAATGCTTATTTTCTACCCAAATTAGTGAGGTTTACAGATAACCACATATTATGAAGAAAAAATATTCATTTTTAAAGTGTTTAAACTTATTAAAAGTCCTTTCCAATAACAATAACCGTCGATTAACTGTAAAATGACAAAAGAATGTGGAAAAGTTTGAAATTGCGGACCATGTTTCTAATCAAAATTGCAAATATTCCGTAATAGAAATGCAATAATAAAATTTCCGTTATGGGCACAACCAATGCTCCCTTTTACTGTCTAAACTGCAGGAAAAATGGGCACATTTCATATTCTGTACATTTTACGGGATTGTATACATGTAACACTTTGCCTGCCAGTCATTTTTGATGACAAACATTAAAACAGTTTGGAGCCAGATCAGGTGCCACAAATGTCGGGCCTGGTCTTATCCAAACAGGTCACAGTAAACACACTGATGACATTCATAAATAGTTTTTAGATCTCTAGAGTTTATTTTGAAGAAAAAAATCAGCAGATGAAGAAAGCCTTGAAAATTTAAGCAGTTTTGCTGTCTGAATGCTATAAATTCAGCCCACACAGAAAAGGACCACAGGGTAGAATTGTTTTATAGAAATATGTATTTCGGTATGTGCGCACATTGAAGTATCTGATAAGCCTGGGCATGTGTCCAGGCTTACCAGTATCTTTGCTTTGCATTCTGAATAACTGAGGGTCCAAGCTACCTTCATGCCCATAGGGAACCCTGATCAGTCTGAAAAGATGTCTGTATCCGACGGCTTACTGTTTAATAATATGATAAGAGAGAGAGAGAGAGAGAGAGAGAGAGAGAGAGAGAGAGAGAGAGTTACCTGTTTATCCTTTTTGAAACAACCTTCTTCGAAGTGTTTCTCACAAACAATGTTTTGTTTTGAATATTTATATGTTTTAATGTCCAGATTTTTTGTCCCGAGATTGTGGATCCACTGTTGACAGAGTTGTCTGTTCTTCTTTGGATCTGGTATGGCAAAGGCACTTATTCCCTGACCCCGCTTCACAATACAAAATTTGGCTTTACACTGTGGCATTTTGTACACCTATTTGTCTATCCTACCCTGAATTAACCTCTCTGACCTGCTAACTGCAGCTGTAGCACCTGTTGTGATGCCTATGGAAATTTTATTGGTGTATTGAAGAGATTAATGGCGACCTCCTGTGGCAGGCCCAAGTAATCAAATTATGGACTATAGTCAGGGCCCTTAGGGACAAAAAATAGGTCCCGTGCGAATTGTGTGCCGATTTATGGTGACCTATATCAAAACCTTCAATGGAGTCTTACCTTGAATTTAAAGGTGGTCACCCATCTCAAATCCGCGTCTGAGGCTAGTTATGACGTCATAAATATGGCGACCATAATAAGAAACTTCCCGTTAATAAAAGCTATAGTTGGTGTTGGTATGGTCATATTTATCCAACACAAACGCTTTTTTAAACATAATTTCAATTATTTTAGTCATATGATGGTTACATCAATGCTTTACCTGACTTCGACAATGAATTATTTCTCGATAACTATATTTTACATGCAAAATACCGTAGATTTCCTATAAATACCCAGCTTATCGGACCACCTTAAGACTGATGGCTGAGAATGTTATTGCTCCCCCTGGGGAATTTTGCAAGCTTATCAATCTTAAAGAGGATTTCAAGCTGCGTCTTTTAATAGATGTCTGCACTATGTTCGCCGGAGCGTTAGTCTCTGACAGCTGTTACATATGTTACCTTATTAAATTTAGAAAAAAAAGAAAATTAAAATTTTGAGCTACAGAAATAAGGCTTTTTATTTAAATTACTTTTATGGTCTGCATATTGACTTCTTTAGCTACATATAAATTATTTGGACCAAATTTACAGCTGCCTGTGGTGTTATGTGCGTTACTTTAATTAGATTACCCGTTAAACATGAAAATTGTGACCAATATCATTTACTTTTTATGTGCATTTTCCAAAATGCTTTGATTATTTTGTACTAACAAACTCATTTGGGTTAGAGAAAATCCAAAGTTTGCTTTTATACTTTTAATATAGTGTCTTATACATGCAATTAAACAACCCAAAGTCTACACCCAATTTCAAGGAGCCGAATTTGGTAGGCATCATTTAAGTAAAAATATATGAAACATTTGCTGCTGTTGGATATCTTGCATATTTGGGATTGTCTTGCTCATATTATAAAGAATTACAGATTTTGCAGGTTTAACAACAAGATTGAAGCACTTGTTAAAGGCTGTAACATATGTTACATGACATAATAAATGAGCAAGGACATTAACTTGATGTAAGAGATAATATTTTAGGAAAAAATGAATATATTTCGCATGTTTTCCTAGCTAAAGTCTCTAGCCTTTGGTGCCTACATCTTGATGATTATTAAGCCCCTGTACCTTTGTTACAGGTGTTTATGAATATTTGTTTTCAATATTTCCTAATATGAACAATTCTAAAATAAAGATACATCCTAGAGAAACATAGAAAGTTATCGTTTCACATTTAAACAGTACAATATAGTTAATGTCCCTTTCTAATATAAATATTCTTCACCAATTCTTATCCTAGTCATATACAAAATCGATTATTATTTCTGCTTCTCTGGTAAAATAATTGTCCTCCTCATCTCATAAAAACCAGAATAATCCTCAAACAAGATTTTGACTGCAATCTGATTAATGACCTGCTCCATCACAAACCCTTTAAGACATACTCTATCGTAAGTACCAATTCAATGTGCATCGAATAGGAGATGTTTACACACTGTTAGCATGGGTGTTAGCCTGTAACAGCTTGTTACATATGTTACTTTATCTATTTGAGAATAAGAAAATTGAAAGTTTGAGCTACAGAAAGAAGACATTAAAGCTAGTTAATCAATGAACATTCTAATAATCTGCAAATAACTGGATGTCTTTACTATTGTGCTTTCAAAGATGCATAGTAATGAGGCTATTCTATTTTTCTTATAAACAGGTAAAGCATGATTTTTCAATGCTACACGCATATGCAATAATCTGTGGTAGGTTCAATATAACTGTAAACTGAGACTACCTGCACGCCCAAAATCAAGGTAAACTGGCCAGTGTTTGTTTACATTGATTCTCATCTATCTTTAAAAGTATAATACTATATATGACAGCTGTTTACGGCTACATGTTGTATTATGTGCGTTACATGAACTTAATTATAATTAAAAAGTGGTAATTTTGGCTATCGTCATTTAGTTTAACGACTGCTCTGATTTGGTTTCAAACCGTTTAAGATTAGGTTTAACAAACATATACTCAATTGACGAATACAAAAACCAAAGTTTGCTTTTCTATCTTGAATATTTTGTCTTATATAAGCTAAAGCACAACCCTACACCCAGTTTTGCAGAGGAGCAAATTTTGTTTTCGCCGCTTAAATAAAACACATATAAAAGAATTGCAGAGTGTTAATATTTGACCTTTTCCTTAAATAGTCTTGCTCATATATCATCAAGTTTCTAAGATCAGGACACTTATTAAATATGTCAATGTGCCATTGGTGATGTCACAACCAGGGTTTTGATCGAATTCCAGCACTTTCAGGTGCTGATATTAACTAGTTAAATAGGAAAGAGCAAGACATTATATTGGCAGGCATTTAGCTATGCATTAGAAAGCACACTGTGGCGGATGCACTAGAGTAATATATTTGTAAATTGCCCTGTCCTCTTAACGCTCGTTTGTGATGTCTAACTGTGAGTTTGTTACTTTCCCATTGGTATCCTGGGTCAGGTGTGGTACTTGATTGTATCGATTCCTGATCTTTGCCATCTTTCTTACTTTGTATTAGCCAGTCACCGATATTGTTCGACTCACTGCGTTGAGGTAGTGGATATTTTGGCGAAAAAAGCTGAATTGCAAAAACCACCACTTCCAAGAGCTGTGTTTCTCGAATGTGTCAAAGTGCGTCATTTGGAAAACCTCATCTGTCATTAATCCTGACAAAGCATGCCTGCAATCATGGATCATGGTTAGAAGCGGGACTGTGATAGATATTGTCCCGTTATGATGACATTGCCCATGTGCGGATCCAGAGGGGGATAGGGGGTCCGGAACCCCCCCTCCCCCCCACTGGAAAATAACAAGTATGTATATGGATTTCTATAGAAATCAGCATTTGGACCCCCCTGAAAAAGGTTGGACACCCCCCCCCCCCCCTAATAATGGACCCCTCTGGATCCTTGGTAAAGTATAAGTAATGTCTCAGCTATAAAACTATAGGACCCCCTCTGTAAACTGTAAAATAAGCTGAGGATTAAATAAAAGTGACAAAAATTCCTGGATCTGCGCATGTTGCCTCCTGCCCCGAAACTCCTCTGCAGCTGATAAAATGTGGTTGCAGCATGTCTGTATGCGAAACATCTCGGTGTAACATACAAAGCAAACCAATTATTGTACTGATTTGTGTTGCTGTGGAGCAGAAGAGGACTCATGTAAAATATTGTCAGTGATCAATATGCTCATGACTTTTGAACAACTATTTTCATGTGGATTCAGATATTTCTTTAGCCGTATCAACAAGAATGCCTTATTGTCCGATTTTGACCTCTGATGGATCAAAAATTGGACTATTCTACCTAGTTGCATGCGAAAGATAAATCAGATTGTAACAGTTTTCTATTGCCCGTGCTATCGAAGTACAATGGATAACTTGTAGATGGTTTTATCCTTATTTCCATATCATGAACTACTAAGTAGACTCTTCTAACTTTTGATCCTTCAGGGGTCAAAATCGGACTATAATGAGTTTGGCTGTTCATAGTGTATGCAAATGATTATTACTACTATCTTTTCTTTGGGTGTAGGATAAGCAGCTACAGATAAACCAAAAGCTTTGAAGCGCGACTCTATTTTTCAATATTGATATGTTGTTCTAGAAAAGGGTTTCAGGCATTTATTTACATTTACTATAAAAGCTTTGACATACACATATGTTCCAGCCGGACTGGCTCATTATACGTATTCTGCATCAATCGTTTGAAACAGAAAGACCCAAAGGTCATTGGTCAGAGGTCGTGGTACATCTATACAGTATATATTAGCATAAGAGATTATATTTACACTGTTTATTATCAAAAACACTGTTTGTTTTTTATTCACTCCACAGTCTTTTTATTCGTAAATCGTGACGGCATTTACGTCCCAACCTCGAACTGACTTCACCCTATCTGAATATAATTTGTAATATACGATTTAAAAGAGTTTGTATTCAGTCATGATAAGGCTACCAGTTCATTAAAGGAATATTTCCATGCGTTGGAAATGGACAAAACGCTTATATAAGGGGTATTTGTATATTAGGCGTCATTTCAATGACGTCATCTTTTTGTTCTGATGCGAAAACAATATAGGCGACATGTTAATTTTAATTATTTACCCCCTAAGATTTAATTTGGTGCATTTCGACTGAAATTGTCAAACAAAATGCAAGAAAGTCCTGATCGCCATAGACTACAATGGGCATACCGTTTAAATTGCACTGATACAATATACGTAATTTTGATGACGTCATAATGACGCCCATACGAAAAATCCAGATGGGTGACCAGGTGATTTTCATTAGTTATCCCCTAAAGTTTGATTTGGTACAGGTCACCATAAATCGGCATCAAAGTCGCACGGGAGTCCCGATCGCCCCTGACTACTAATTAGAGTAGCTTTATCAAAATAAATGGACATATGGTTCTCAACATAACTTAAACCTGGATAATAATGATAAAAAATATAGACCGGAATAATCACTTTAAGGATTTCGAAGATTTATAAGACAGCATAGTTGGTAAGCTATTTGTATGAATGTGAAACGTCGGTTTATGATTTACAATATAGTTTCTATAATTTGTATTTGAATCACTTCAAATAGTCGGTCATTTTAATAATGATAATTATTCTTTTTTGTGGGCCAGTCATCAAAAACATTCGCTCAACTCTTGAGTACATGATAGATCGAATGCGTATTTGTCTTTCTATCGAATTAGTGTTTTTTATACGGCTCGAGTAGCAATTAGTTATATTTTATTTATTTATGTTTCAGAGAATCGCTATTAAACAAGAACTAAAGTGTATATCTCGTATGTTGACCCGAAATCCTGAACAATTCTCAACTGTCCTTTGTTCGTGAAGAGATTGGCTATGACAGACACGAAAGATGAAGACTTTCTTATTAGGAAGCGTTTTCGCAGTGCAAACTTGTCACAATTGACGAAACTCTATAATAAACTGGAGCGGAATATGAGCTCGTTTGACAATAATGATTATGTGCTTTCATTGTACAACAAGTTAATGGAGCGTTTCGATCACTTCAAGTCAGCTCATTTAGAGTGTTTAGACCTTTGCACAGAAACTGATGTCGCAAATATTTTGATAGAGCACTTTGACAGCTGTCAGAAGAACTTCGTCGAATTCCAGGAGAGGTATACTCAGTGGATTACTGCAGGACAAAGGCCAACACCTGAGGATGACGATCGTTCGCATGTCAGCTGGGCTACGTCGGTTTTGTCTCAAGACAGACTACGGAATGCAAGAGCAAAGCGGCGTCTTAAAGCGGAGCTTAAACTGGAAAAGTTGTCTAAAAGGCAGGAATTGGAGCGTGTGCAGAGGGAATTGGAGTTGAAATAACACCTATTTGAACAACACTGTGTAGTGGATTAGGCAGCTCTCAAAGAATTAGAATGGCAGCAGGCAGTAAATAAGGATTCCGACACAAGGACCAAATCTACGATCATACCATTACAGTCAAGTACACGGGAAACGGTAAATCAAATATATATATGGGAGCCTATGTCCACAGAAATTTGGGAATTTAAGAAAAGAGAGTGCTAATCTTGTTGAAGAATTATCTATACAAGAAGTGATGAGCACAACTAAAGATGAAATGGTCAAATCCAGTAACGAGGATAGAATGTTCACACCCAGTAACACAGTGCAAGAAGATGAAGATTCAACTGAAAGTGTTTTGATATCCTCTGGAGCAGACAGCAAAGACTGACATTAGAAATCCATTGACTAGTTTGACTCAGACTGTTCGAATACTTTTGGATACAGGAAGTCGTAGACGTTATATCACAGAATCACTAGCTAAAGCACTTAATTTGAAAATGGGAGAATTAACAGAACTTCACTTGTGACATTTGGTTCCAAAAAACCTCAGAGATATCGCACACCAACAACAAAAGTAGACATCACACTAAAAGATGGAAGTAATTGTACTATAACAGCAAATGTAGTGCCCAGTATTACAGGAAATATACAAAGGGATCCTATCAAAATAAACTCTGTACAAGACCGTGAAAATTTAGTACAGCACTATGAACTGGCTGATACATTACCATGCTACAATTGAGCTGCTCATCGGCAGTGGCTACTATCCAGACTTCATCTTACCTCAGAAAGTGGAAGTGCAACCAGGACTCTACCTGTTGGCTTCAAAGCTTGGTTGGCTTCTCTCTGGACGAACTTCCCAGTATACTGATGGCAAACAAGAAGAACAAACATGTTAATCTTAACCTATGGTACTGATATGGAAAGTGAGACAAACTTGTATACCAATGCTGAAAGATCGCTACCTACAAAGGCAAGTCTTGAAGACTTTTGGAAATTTGAGACAATTGGAATAGATGACTCTCCAGTAGATCCACTTGATGTTGAGGTACACCAATATTTCCATGACTCATTACAATATTAAGATGGAAGATATCATGCCAGTTGGCCATGGAAATATGAACACCCTCCCTTACCAGAAAATAGAGAGTTGGCGTTTGGTAGAGTGAAGTCACTTATCACAAAAATGAAAAACAACAGGGAATTAGCAACACAGTATGACAATTTAATGCGGGACCAACTCAGACTTGGAGTTATAGAAAAGGTGAAACCAGGGTCTAGTGAAAGCATAAAACACTACATACCATACCATGCAGTAGTTAACCCCTCTAAAACAACAACCAAGGTAAGAGTGGTATATGATGCGTCTGCGAAGACAAAACAGGAAAACAAAAGCTTAAATGACTGTTTATACCGTGGACCTGTGTTGCTGCAGGATTTGACAGGAATTCTTTTACGATTTCGTTTGAACAAGGTTGCAATTGTAGCAGACATTGAAAAGGCTTTTTTACAAATTGGACTAAATGAAACCAAAAAGATGTCACAAGATTCTTTTGGTAAAAAAACATAAACAATCTGAATGTAGACAATAATATTCAAGTATTTAGATTCTGTAGAGTCCTGTTTGGCATTATATCTAGCCCATTCTTGCTGAGTGCAACCCTTGACTTTCATTTAAAAATGCACAACTCACCTATAGCTGATACAATTCGAAGAATATTTACGTTGACAATGTGATCACAGGTACTGAATCAACAGAACAGGCAGAACAGTTCTATAGGGAGTCCAAAGAAATATTTGCACTTGCATCAATGAACCTCCGTGACTGGACATCAAATGACACAAGTGTACTAAAGGAAATATCAGTGTGTGACAGATCAATTGGGGAGAAGGTCCAGGTGTTAGGATTATCATGGATTGTCAAAGAAGATATACTTTCCCTGAATCAGACATCTTTAGAACCTACATCAGATATATCCAAGCGACAACCACTAAAACAGATAGCATCAGTGTATGACCCACTAGGTTTATTTTGTCCTGTAACACTACAAGGAATGTTATTTCTACAAGAGCTTTGGAATAAGAAACTTTCATGGGATGGCAAATTATCCTCAAAGGACAAGGAAAAATGGAATAAAATAAAGGAAGATCTGAAGAAATTGCCCAGGTGCAGATTTCCAAGGTATATAGGAATCACACAGAAAAAGAAAAATCTGGACAAGACTACGTATCAGCTCTTTGGCTTTTGTGTTCATCCAAACATGCATACGCCGGGGTAGTATACCTGCATCAGAGAATCGGAAAAACATGCAAGGTTGATCTTGTTTTTTCAAAACTGCGATTAGCTCCCAACAAAACAGTCAGTTTTCCACGGCTTGAACTGCTTGCAGCCTTCATTGGTACAAGAGCCATTCAGTTTGTCGCAAATCAACTACCAGTTCAGTTAACTGAAAAGCATCTCTGGATAGATTCCCAATGTGTCCTCAGTTGGATAGGCAGTGAAAGACACTCTTCTCGATTTATAGAAAACAGAGTAGCAGAGATACAAAAGCATAAGGACATCACCTTTCACTATGTTCCTTCAAAGGAGAATCCTGCAGATCTAGCTAGTAGGGGACTGTACATAAATGAGCGTTTAGGTAACAGTCTCTGGTGGCATGCCCAGAGTGGATGGTAAAACCAGATCATGTTTGGACAGTATGGTAACAAGACATTTCAAATCAAACCAAAAGGAATTCAGAGGTTTTATATGAAGCAAAGCTTGATGCAGTTGAGATTACACAGGAGATATCAAAACTGAAAACGAAAGCAATTAGTCCATTTGAAATTGACAGCAGGAGGTTTTCTTCACTGAATAAGCTACTGAGGGTGACATCATGAGTAGGTCTATTCATCAAAAAACTAAAACGGAATCTAATAAATACAGGACCTATACAGACTTCTGAAATGGACTATGCTGAAAAACTCTGGATAGCTCACATACAAAGTTTACACTACAGTAGTCTTCTTGCATCATTAAAGGAAAGTAAACCAAACAATCCTAAGGTCCAACTTGGGGTGTACATTGATGAAGATGGTCTACTGAGATGCCATGGAAGGTTAGGAAGCTCTGACCTGGACAAAACAGCCAGACGACCTTTACTTTTGCCTAAAGCAGACAGATTCACGGAATTACTGATAGACAACATTCACAAAAGAATGTTGCATTCTGGTGTGGTGCAAACATTAGCCCAGATTCTCAACAAGTATTGGATACCATCAGGAAGATCAGGTGTTCAGAGGATACTGCGATGCTGTACAGTCTGTAAACCCTGGGAATGTGGGCCTTAAAGAATGCAAATAATGCCCCCTTACCTAAACAACGTGTCAGTGCATCAGTGCCTTTTGCTCACTGTGGGATAGACTACTTTGGACCATTGTATGTTAAAGAAAGCTCAGGGTCAAAGAAAGTTTGGATCTGTCTTTTTACCTGTTTAGTCACAAGAGCTATTCATTTAGAACTCATAATGGACATGTCAACAGAAATGTTTCTACTTGGACTACGCAGATTTGTGGCAAGACACTGAAGTCCACGTGAAATAATTTCTGATAACGCTTCACAATTCAAGCTTGCACACGATACAATTGACAAACTATGGGGCCAGGTGCTTAAATAGACAGACGTCATCTCTTATTCTGTGAATGAAAAGATCAGGTGGAACTTTATTGTTGAATTAGCACCTTGGATGGGAGGATTTTACAAACGGCTGATAGGTCTAGTTAAACGGTCTTTACGTAAGGCAATTTGCAAGTTGTGTTTGACTTGCAATCAACTTCTTACAGTTTTGAAGGAGACTGAAGCCATCATCAATTCACAACCACTTATATATGTTGGAGACGACATAAACTCTGGTACTACTCTCACACCTGCACATTTCTTGTCGCTAAACCCAAATGTAGGACTTCCAAATTTCGCTCCAGAGGATGATTATAACATTAGCTTCAACCCTAAAGTGAACTCTGCAGAGACTCTTATCGCCGGCTGGAAGAAAGGATTGAAACATCTAGACAAATTCCGGCAGGTCTGGAGAAATAAATACCTTTTAAGTCTACGAGAGAGAACAGAACTGATAAGTAGTAGAGATCAGCACATTCGCTCAGCGAAGGTACTTCTACCATCAAAGAAAATAATAGGTCGTCCACTGAACCTATTGAATGTTCAGAGAAAGAAGAGGTGGAAGATTAACAGAAGCGGACAGACCCAACAGTTACTGGTGCAGGTGAAAGAAGTCAACCTAGAAGACTAGCAGCTGTAAAGGCACGTCACCAGATTCAGCAGCAGTTAAATGATGATCTGACTGACCAGGACTAACTTACATGTAAGAAATTGATACTAACAGTAAATACAAGACATTTCGTTGTGGTGGGAGTGTTGTGAAAACCCACAATAACTTAATTTGATATAAGTGAAACTTTGAGGTCCTGAACAGTCTTATGCAAATATCTAATTTTAGTTCACAGATAAACGACGTAACGTCGCTTAAACGTTTGAGTGACGTTGACGTCGTTGTTAAGGAAGTGGGACATTAGTAACAAAGTAAAACAGCAAGAAACAAGTAAATAAAAACAGAGATGAACTAAAACTACTATTTGCAAGAGTATTCAGGATTATTTTCTACAAAACAGTACTATTAGCAGAACAGATCAGTATAAGGGTAACATTTACATAAAAGTTTTAAGAATAAATAGAAATAGATAACGATAATTTATATTGTGGCATTATAACAACACAGAGTAATAATTTTCATTGTTGTTTATATTAACTTATCCACATACGCTGCCATCTGTGAGTTGTGCGGCTACATATTCCTCCACCCACAAAATTTGCTTGGGGATCATTCCTGTTGTGGTTAATGGAATGAATGGCAACTCGTGCAAGACGTATGCACTTCTTGATGATGGTGCAGACAAAACGTTGTGTGATGAAAGTTTGCTAGATGCATTGAAAGTTCCTAGAAGACCAGTGACATTTAATATATCAACTGTCAGCCATACAGGCAGCACTACTCATGGGCAGGAGGTCGACTTACAAGTTCAGGGTGTAAACAGTAATGACCAGGGCCCGGAATTACAATGCCTCCTTAAAGTTAAGCAAGACTTAAGTTAAGTATTGATATTTGAAAATGTTATATTAAATGCTAAATAAATTGCCTGGATCGATGTGGTATTTGTGGTCGAAGTTATCATTGTAATCTTCAGAAAAATTAAAACTATTTTGTTTTTAATCAGTTTTAAACGTTATTTTTCGCATCCTGAAAAATCAATACTTAACTTAAGTATTCCTTAACTCTAAGGAGGTATTGTAATTCCGGGCCCAGGTAAGCTTGCATAAAGTTTGGTCTGTAAAGAGACTGCTAATTTTAGTCCATTCCGCAGTTCTAAGTGCTGACATTAAGAAATTGTCTTATCTGAAGGACATTGATGTAACAAATATAGACACAAAAGATGTTATGTTTTTGATAGGCACAGATGCGCCAGCTGCACACATACCATTGGAGGTGCGTTCAGGCAAAATTGACAAACCATACGCAATTCGAACACGTCCCGGTTAGGTAATACGTGGACCTGTTGGAAATACGAATGCATCAGACAAAATCAGTGTGAATTTTCAACAGTCCAGTGGTTACATATTATCGCTGACAAAGCTTAAAAGAATATGCACAGCATACTTTGATGAAAGAACTCGAAACGAGTCTGAAGGCACGTCTATAGAAGATAAACGTGCCTTAAAACTCATGAAGTCTTCTGTTACTCGTGAAGATCGGCGTGATCAGAATGCGTACATCACAAATAGTGCGACCAATTACTAAGCTGTGCCTGCTTGAAACTTGAATAAACAGACCTGCAATTTGTACTTTAAATAATTAAACTTGATGAAATTTAGAAAATTTCATGGTGGGGACTGTATAAACTGTAGCCAGTTTTTATTTCTTAAATTAATGCAATTTAATTCGATTTGAATTCAATTCATTTATTATTGAGAAATCACACTTCAATTTAATTGGATGGCAAACGTTAAAGAAGCGTACACTTGTTTCATATATCTATTAATAGCCAGGCCGCAAAGATGTGTGCATACACATGTTTATCTGCCTTCTAAGTTTCAGCTACGTAAAGAACAGCATGGTATTCGAAGGAATCTTTGTTGATTGGAATCCTATGTAGGATAAGTATTGATATGTTATAGTTTTGCTTATTATAATTATGTGAAAGTGATGCTGTTGAGTTTTGTAGAAAGGTTCATGGGAGTGTTGCTCTTTTTTATAAGTTGACATTGGATGTGTGAGTGAAGGTTAAATAATTGTTGCGCAAAAGCAGTTGTTGCGTTAATATTTCAATTATGAAATTAACATGCCTTATTACTTTTTAATATAGTATTTGCTATGACCACTACTACTACTACTGCTAAGTTAACTTGACATGTATACATGCTTTGTTAATGGGACAAGCAAGAGCGGATCAGGTGATCCCAATCCACTACTTGGGACAAGCGATATAGTAAATATGCTCTGAGAGCGCTGAAAAAAGTCTCAGCTCAGATGTTGGAACATAAAAATTCGATTAAATTCAATATATGCATAATTATATAAATGATTGCTTTGTTAATTTTTAAATGTACTGCATTTTAAATATATTTGTTTTGGGAATAAGACTCAATTGAGTCACTGTGCTGTGTCCTTGAGCAAGACACACTGCTTTGTCAGCACTCTCAAATCCAAGAAAACGGGAAATTGTCCCCAGATGACTAAAAAAGTGTCGACTTGGCCGCGCAACATCGACACAAACATGAATGACTAGCAGAATCTTATTATGTTGTTTAAATTCTATATTTGCTGTTGTAAGGGTGATTTTATCTAGACTAAGCATCTGCTGTTAGCTGAATTTATTTTACACATTGCAGACGCCAAGGAATAAAAGGTTAGGTATGTATATTTATTGCAGCTAAACAATGAAATTGGATCGCTACTAAGCGTGGGAGATTACACACTCTGGCATATTATAAAATACGTACTGGATTGAAGAGGGACATTCAACTTTGTACTGCTACTTATAATACATTAAATGATCACCATAACCACCACCACTACCACCACCACCACCAACAACAACAACAACAACTACTACTACTACTACTACTACTACTACTACTAATAATAATAATAATAATAATAATAATAATAATAATAATAATAATATAACATGTAAAATAGCAAAGCCAATTTTAAATATGTTTTAGGTCATATTAATCATGAGTGCATGTTACTTTAATTAATACATCCAGTCTAACCATTATTCATTTGATTTTCATATTATCCATCAACATGACGGCGACTGGTAAAAAGCCACAAAAGAAGATACCTTATGAGATTAGGGAAGACCCATCAGACTCTGTAGCTTCGACAAGTCAAGTTTAATCACTGTTGAGGAAGCAGGTACAAGTATTAAGACACACACTTTATCGCTTGTGCTGATAATTTGTCTCTGCATGCCAGTCAGGCAATAATAATAATCATCATATAATAATAATAATAATAATAATAATAATAAATAGATAAATAATAAAATAAAAAATATATACATAAAAATAGAGATGCGAAATAATGGGTATTCCAATATAGTATGAGACTGCTTCCATAGCATAGGGAATCTACACTAGACTTATGAAATTCTCGTACATAGCTAGCATGTCACATTAGTTTTCAGTCACTACATTTTTGTGTGTAAGATGACTCCAGTTGCTGTTGATAGGCAATAATTAAAAGTCTAAGCCCAATGTTGCTGTTGCCTAAGCAACAGATGTAGATTTAAACTGTTACAATGGCAACGCAGACAGGTGTTTACATAAAATGAGTAAATCCATTGCTGGATTCACGAAATAAAGAGTACATACTTAGATATATTTACACTGAAGTAGCACACACATTATTTATTGAAATAATAATGGAGTTTCAATGGTTTATGGGTAAGTAAAAAGCATTCAGAATATGGCAATGTGTCTTTTAGTATTTATACAAACTAGATAATTAGTATTGCAACTGAACAATAATAAAAACAATGGTTTTATTTTGAATCAGGATAATGTTAGTGTCTTTCACAAGACACATTAGTCCTAGCCTAGCACTGGTCCAACCCAGGACGACCCATTCTGACATAACTGATAACATGTTGAATGCTACGTAAAAATCCAATGAAACAAACAAATATCAAATAACAATAGATTCTTTTATAATGTTGATGCATTTTATTGGTGTAAGCATCCTGTAACAATAGATATGATCCATTAAGGCAATGGCACACAGACTGCCAGAGTGGGTACAATTTACAAACAGTAGTGACTCAATAAAATGAGTAATCGTTCTTAGGTTAGGGCATCCATAGAAAGCGAATTTTTGATTAGTTAATGTATCTCAAAATATTTTATTTATCAGTCATCATCGCTGTACACCAGTAAATGCAGTTCTTTTTATTTAATTTCAAAAGGTTTTGTTCTAAACTCATTTGCAATTTATAAATGCGACAAGTGCCAAAGTAATCTTCTCTACATTGACATGTTTTATTTTCAGAAGTTTGTAACCTGTTGCCCAATGATCATACAACAACTAACCAAGACTAACTAAAAGCTTGGAAACTGATCACATGTTTTTACTTGCCATCACGTATTTCGAGCTTGTACCAATAGTTTTAACATTTTGTATAGTGGGTGAATGTTAGAACGTAAAAAGTATAGTACTCAGGTCAAACAATATGGTAATTTTGAAATATTGAAATAATAATAATAACAATATGAAAAGATTGTTACGTCCCTCATTTGATATTAAGTATTGTTTTGTTGAAAAACGATATTCAGGTCAAATCAGATCATATTGTAATATTGTTATTAACATATCAGTCGTTTTCAGTGGTAAAGTCTGAGCAATCTACTTTCAAAGACAGGTTCAAGGAATCTTACTCTTGACTCCAAAGAGTTTGGTCGTCTTTTCCGTCTGAAGAAGACAACGCTTTCACAACATTTTAATTACTACACTAGATATTACAAAGTTGGTATAACAGCAATTAATGTTTGTAGGGGAGTGCATGAATTATTACAGAGATTGGCCAAGGCACTTAACCATATTGTAAAAAATATTGCATATTAATCAGTCAATGAGGTATTCGGACAGAACAGTAGATTGTCACTTGTCTGCCATCATTTATTTCAGTAAGATACACAAGTACTGAGATTAAACTCTATACGTTTCAGCAAGTAAACACTAGAAGGTATTAAAAGAACCCTAATTTGAGAATACTAGATTTCCTGCATCATTCAATTTGTTATTTTGCGTATTATCAAGTATCTAGCATAAATGCTCAACGCAGATATAGTATGAAGCATCAATGTTTTCTCTTGCTTACCTTTTGGTATTTTCATGTTTATTTCGAGTTAGAAAACTCAGGATAAAAAGTTGTGGATACAACTTATGAAACAACTGAGAATTCAGCTATAATTACAGAGATGTATGTCACAGTTCCGGAAATCTTGGACCAGAAAAAAACGTACTTATTCTTATTGATTGTTTGGTTGACAAGTTTGTAAATCAGTTCAAACTAAAAATGAAAAAATAAGGGTCTGCTCTTTGTCATTTAAACAGTTCTCCAGCAAACAAAACAAACTATTTATGTTTGTAATACAATACATTATTCTTCACACTCTTATTGTATAGGAGAAAGTTTAAAAAAAAAGCTCTGTAGACATTACGGAGATAATGTTATACAATGGGGTCAATGGAAAAATAATACATGCACATTGAATCTTATGTTATAATATAACATGTCACCGTTCAATAAGGGGACATGATCCGTAAAACGTAATGTATAAATTTAACATATTCATTGTACTTACATATTTTTGAAGACTTTAGGTAATCAATATTGAGTTCCATCATTATGGGGATGCAAATTTCTGGGACACAACAGATGCTTGATTGTGTACATTTAAATAGTTCCACACTAGGGGGATACATACATAACTTTGGATAATCAAGATGGAATGAGTATGCTAGTTATATTTCTTAGAATATTCTTTTTGTTAAATTCTAGGAAGCAATCTTCTATCTCTTTATTGCAAAGGCAATGATATTGGTCTGTTTTACTTCCATGTTATATTATAAGTAATACCGAGACACATAAAATGCAAAGTGACATATCAAGCATGTACATGCCATATGATAGGTAGGTTGTCGTTTGGTGTGTGATAATAAATGGTACAAGGACCATTCGTTACTGATATTCAATGACGAATATCTTTTTGTTTTTATATATATTATTATTATGGGGATACGCATTTGTCATGCATTGGCAATGACAACTTTGTGTTTTGACTCAAAATTTATTTGATTCAAAATGTATTTAATGTGTTATTTTTAACTTTCCCCTGCATGTTAAGAGATTGGCTTGGTCATGACGTTAAATAAGTAGTATGCTATATATGGCGGTGAGCGAATCAACTGTAAACAGTTGGTCCGCTCATTGGCGCGAATGCATAAATTGATCTGGAATTTTAGAATATTGCGAACATGTTGTATGCTAGCTTTAGCATGCGGCCGTCTCAATCAAAATTGTAATATGGTTGGAACCCCTCCATATTATCAAGTCTAACTCAAAAGTGAAATAGACAGAAAATTAGAATAATATTGAGTGATATTGCTATAACTTGAATAATGATGATGTTTGTGTGAATTGTTATTGTTGATATTGAACATTGAAAAATGTGTGAACTTTGTGAATGGTTAAATTTTGTCTTGATGTTGAAATAATATCTTTTAAATTGAAGTGAAACATTAGCAATTGTAATACAATGTCCGTCATGGCCAAATAAAGCCAATATAAAGTAAGCATTGTAGTTTCTTATCATTATAGTACATTTAACAAAGATAAGCCAGCAAAATAATTGAGACATTAGGTCTTTGTATTCCTTAACATATATATCTAATAACACAAAGCCATTCTTGCCAGTAATCCTTTTACATCCTTGCGCATAATTTCTTCAAGAATAATGCAATTTAATTCGATTTGAATTCAATTCATTTATTATTGAGAAATCACACTTCAATTTAATTGGATGGCAAACGTTAAAGAAGCGTACACTTGTTTCATATATCTATTAATAGCCAGGCCGCAAAGATGTGTGCATACACATGTTTATCTGCCTTCTAAGTTTCAGCTACGTTAAGAACAGCATGGTATTCGAAGGAATCTTTGTTGACCCACCCATTCGACCCTCCCCTTAAATTTTGTGTTTGTTTTCTGCTGTTTTGTTGTATATTTCAGGTGTTTTACGTGATAACCAAGTTACCCAATACTTTGTCATGACGGACTTTATTAGCTGCTTTAGAAGAATGCCACAGTGCGACAGAAATCACATTAGAGAACATTAACGAGCGTTGAAGCAGGATGCCCTCTTCAACAAATGTTGAATATGGCTGGTAGCCCTCCCTAAATCATACAAGAACATTATTGCGATGCGCACGAATGTATAATGTATAAATCGGCAAACATGTAAGACTGTTGAGGCTGGAAGCCCTCTTCAACAAATGTTGAATATGGCTGGTAGCCCTCCCTAAATCATACAAGAACATTATTGCGATGAGGATCCTTTTTGCACACGAATGTATAATGTATAAATGGGCAAACATGTAAGACTGTTTAGGCTGGAAGCCCTCGTAACAAATGTTGAATATGGCTGGTAGCCCTTCATAAATCCCTGTACAACTTTATGATCTTATGGATCATGTTTGCACATGAACACATGAATAATGTTGAAGCTGGAAGCCCACTTCAAGAAAAATTTGAACTATGGCTAGAAGCCTTCCATATATCGTGGTAGAACATTATGGTGTTGTGGATGTTGTTTGCACACAAATGTTTAATTTGAAAATGGGCAATCATGGAAGACTGTTGAGGCTGGAATCCCTCTTCAACAATTGTTCAATATGGCCGATAGCAATCCATAAATCTAAAAAAAAAACTATGGTGTTGTGTATCATGTTAGTTCGTGAATGCATAAATTGAACTTCAATTTTTGAATTTGCAAACTTGTTACTGTAAAGTTTAGCCTGCTGCCATTAAATAATGGAGCGAATGCATAAATTGATCTGGAATTTTGGAATATTGCGAACATGTTGTATGCTAGCTTTAGCATGCGGCCGTCTCAATCAAAATTGTAATATGGTTGGAACCCCTCCATATTATCAAGTCTAACTCAAAAGTGAAATAGACAGAAAATTAGAATAATATTGAGTGATATTGCTATAACTTGAATAATGATGATGTTTGTGTGAATTGTTATTGTTGATATTGAACATTGAAAAATGTGTGAACTTTGTGAATGGTTAAATTTTGTCTTGATGTTGAAATAATATCTTTTAAATTGAAGTGAAACATTAGCAATTGTAATACAATGTCCGTCATGGCCAAATAAAGCCAATATAAAGTAAGCATTGTAGTTTCTTATCATTATAGTACATTTAACAAAGATAAGTCAGCAAAATAATTGAGACATTAGGTCTTTGTATTCCTTAACATATATCTAATAACACAAAGCCATTCTTGCCAGTAATCCTTTTACATCCTTGCGCATAATTTCTTCAAGAATAATTAATCATGATATAATAACGTTTGGTATTTCATAGTAAGCAAATTTATTTGGAACGTAAATTTGGGCATTTTAAGTCTCGCTGCTTTTCACATTACGTTCGTTGTTTTATGTTGTTACGTTAACAATTAAGTGACGTTGAGAACGGCAGACAAAGATAAGTCGCAATGACGTTAAACATTTCGAAGATTTATAAGACAGCATAGTTGGTAAGCGATTTGTTTGAATGTGAAACGTCGGTATATGATTTACAATATAGTTTCTATAATTTGTATTTGAATTACTTCAAATAGTTGGCCATTTTAATAATGATAATTTATATTTTTGAGGGCCAGCCATCAAACACTTTCGCTAAAATCTTGAGGTCAAGATAGATCGAATGCATATTTGTCTGTCTTTTGAATTAGTGTTTTATACGTCTCGAGTAGCAATAAGTTATACTTTATTTATTCATGTTTCAGAGAATCGCTATTAAACAAGAACTAAAGTGTATATCTCGTATGTTGACCGGAAATCCTGAACATTGATGTCTTCTTCAAGTTCGATATAGGTCTATATCGCACCATGCTTTCAGTAGTAATCACCCTTTGTTTATTAAAAATCATAATTGAAATGACGTCCGCTCTCTAAGTCAAATATTTTTTATCAGAATTTTATGTAATTTAGTCACTTTTTTTAAGTACCATGATGCCTTCTTTAAGTTCTATAACGGTCCATATCACACCATGGTTGCAGTAGTTATGACCCTTTGTTTATGAAAATTCACCATTTGAAACAATTTCCGCTCTCTTAGTCTAATATTTTTGAACAGAATTTTATTAAACTTGGTCACATTGTTTGGTACCATGATGTCTTCTTCAAGTTTGATCATGGTCAATATCGCACCGTGCTTTCAGTAGTTATGACCCTTTGTTTAGTAAAATTCACCATTTGAAACGATGTCCGCTCTCTAAGTCAAATATTTTATCAGAATTTATTGAAACTTGGTCACATTGTTAAGTACCATGATGTCTTCTTCAAGTTCGATAATAGTCTATATCGCACCATGCTTAGTAGTTATGGCCCTTTGTTTATTAAAATTCACCATTTGAAAAGTTGCCGCTCTCTAAGTAGAATCTGTTTGATCGGAATTTTATGAAACTTGTTCATATTGTTTGGTACCATGATGTGTTCAAGTTCGATAATGGTCCATATCCCCCCATGCTTTCAGTTATGGCCCTATGTTTATGAAAATTCACCATTTGAAACGATGTCCGCTCTCTAAGTCAAATATTTTTATCAGAATTTATTGAAACTTGGTCACATTGTTTAGTACCATGATGTCTTCTTCAAGTTCGATAATGGTTCATATCGCACCATGCTTTCAGTAGTTATGGCCCTTTGTTTATGAAAAATTCACCATTTGAAACGATGCCCGCCCCTTAAGTCAAATATTTTTAATTAGAGTTTTATGAAACTTGGTCACATTGTTTAGTACCATAATGTCTTCTTCAAGTTCGATAATGGTCCATATCGCACCATGCTTTCAGTAGTTATGTCCCTTTGTTTATTAAAATTCACAATTTGAAACGATGTTCGCTCTCTAAGTCATATACTTGTGATCAGAATTTTATGAAATTTGATCACATTTTTTAGTACCATTATGTCTTCTTTAAGTTTGATAATGGTCCATATCCCACCATGCTTTCAGCAGTTATGGTTATTTGTTTATGAAATTTTACCGTTTTAAATGATGCCTGCTCTCTTAGTCGAATATTTTTTATCAGAATTTTATGAGACTTGGTCACATTGTTTTGTACCATAATGTTTTCTTCAAGTTTGATAATGGTATATATCGCACCATACTTTCGGCAGTTATGGCCCTTTGTTTGTGAACGAGTTACATTATCAGACAATTAGCCGGAAGTTTGTATAAGACAGGCAAGTAAGTGTACAAACAATTGTTTTAATATGAAAATTCACCATTTTAAATGATGTCCGCTTTCTAAGTCAAATAGTTTTGATTAGAATTTTATGAAACTTGGTCACATTGTTTAGTACCATGATGTCTTCTTCAAGTTTGATAATGTCCTATATGGCACCATGCTTCAAGGAGTTATTGCCCTTAGTCTATGAAAAATTGTCGGTTGAAACGACGTCTGCTCTCTTAGATGAATAGTTTTCATTATAATGCTATTAAACTTGGTCACATTATTAAGTACCATCATGTCTTTAAGTTTCAGAATGGTCCATATTGCGTCATGCCTTCAAGAGTTATAGCCCTTTGTTAATGACAATTCCCAATTTATGCGAATTTGGCAATAGCGGGGGCATCTGTGTCCTATGGACAGATTTTGGGTTAATACGAGGGATGATCTTAAAGTTCTGATCCTGGTGTGATATCTCTGTAACCAGCGATGCAACATGCCTGAAAATTTTACCAAATATTAATATATTCTTTGTCTATACACTGCTATGACATGTTTGATGTAACTTGAAGGGGCGGCCAGAAATATATCCAAAAACAGCCATGCCCTCAATGCACTGATCTATTAAGCAGACTGTGCAAATTGGAGACGTCACAATTTAGACAAGAGCAGTCTCAGCATTTCGATTTTATGGCTGGTCAATGTTCATCCGTCAGCCAAAATGCTCTGAAAATATGGCGAACTTTCTATATGATTTGAGTTTTCTAGGCCCTTGAGTAAATGGCTATGCAACTGTCAGCTATAATCAAATTTTGGACCACTTAATATTTGACCAGACCTTACTGCCGTAACAACAGCTGTGTTAAAGGTAAAATTTGTTTTAGGCAAACGAAGATGAACTGACTTTTGTCTGAAGCAATTATGAATTATCGGCATCATCAGAGACTGATAGTAACCCACATAAGAAAATTGAAACGAATCCACAAATTAAGTCAATATTCGGAGGTAAACAAATTTGCATGTGTATATCTAAATATAAAACCCAAGTAATTGTCCAAAGGTGCACTATATCGTAAAATGAAGCAATATGGGATTAAATTGAGCACAAAGCATCTATCTGAAACCAAAACAAATCCTGAAAATTCTTATTTAAAACCAATCATTTTTTGGTAAAAATTTGAACTTTTTACAATATTCCAACTAAGATTCAGATATTTTGTAATCAAAATAGTATTTGTCTTAAATATTTTGCCGATATTTGGTTCAGCATGTTTTAAGTCCAAATTTATAGGCAAAAATAGAATATTCTCGGAAATGAAAATTCTGCAATGTATTTAAAATGACGTAGTTGTCAATTTCAATGACGTCATAAGAACTCCGCATTGAGCTCTAAATATTGAATCGACATAACCTGTCGTCATTCCATCATTTGAATGGACATTACAAGTAACAACAAGTAAAAAAGAAAATCAAGTTTTATTTTGCAGTTGTAAAAATGCTGGGCTTGAAAGAGTCAGATTCAAATATTATCATAATTCTATAATATGAAAAAAGGCCAGTGGTATGGAGTGGACCATATATAACGCGCTGTAATTATTAATCGAAACGGTACAGCGAGAACATATTAGCATCATTATAAAGGCAAAAACTCCATCTTTTAAATGGTGTATAGTATGCCTCTCAAAGATGTATCTGGACAAAGATAAAATGCAACGATCAGAACTTTTGGATCATCCCTCGTAATTGTTTAAATGGTTCTGGTCCATTGGATATCTAGGTCACACAGGCTAAAATAGATTTTCAAGATGAAAACTTAAGAAATCTTCTTGGAGCCTTGATATTTGGTATGTAGCATCATCTAGTGGGCCTCTTCCAAAATTGTTCAAATTATGCCACTGGGGCCAAAATTGGCCTGTCCTGTGGTCACATGTATTACATAGGCTTATATAGGTGAGACATAAAAAAAAATCTTCTTGGCATATGGCCTTAATATTTGGTATGTAGCATCACCTTGTGGACCTCTACCAAGTTTGTTCAAATTATGATCCTGGGGCAAATAATAGCCCAGCCCCAGGGGGTCACATGTTTTACATAGGCTTATATAGGGAAAACATGTCAAACAAATCTCCTTGTCTGAAATCACAAAGCATAGAGCCTTGATATTTGGTATGTAGCATCACCTAGGAGACCTCTACCAAGTTTGATCAAGTTATACCCTTGGGGCTAAAAATGGCCCTCCAGGGGTCACATAATTTACGTAGGCGATTATAGGGAAAACATGAAAAAATCTTCTTGTCTGAAACCACTAGGCTTAGAGCCTTGATATTTGGTATGTAGCATCACCTCTACCAAGTTTGTTCAAATTATGCCCCTGGGGCCAAAAATGGCCCCACTGCAGGGGTAAAATAGGCTAATATAAAAATATTTTTTTCTAAATATGGTTATGTTGCATATAAAATTAAAGGGAATGAAGCAAACAATAACATGCTAGCTAAAAGTTAGCCCCAACACACACCCTTGACCCCTGGGGTGGGTCAAAAGGTCAATTTTTAGCTCACCAGAGCCGAATGCTTGGGATGAGCTTAAAGGATGGGACTCAAGCCGGTGTCCCTCTGTCCATCTGTCTGTCCACACTTTCAAACATGAATATCTCTGAGACCAGCTGGCCAATTGTAATGAAATTTCATCTGGAGCATTATTCGGTTAGGGGATTGCATGCATTAGGTTTTGAGCCAGATTGGATCAGAACTATGGTTTCCATGGCAACAGATAGCTCACATGGTTATAATGGTGAAAATCTTGTTACCACTCTAGCTTCTTCACTTTTGATTGGTTCTTCTTTATTCTTTCAGGTAACAAGGACAACTATAAAAAATTGGAATGGTTTTAAAATTCGGCAAGATTGGACCAGGGACTGAGGAGTTAGCTGCCCCTGAGCGTTTCAAAAAATCCCCATATACTTATAATTGGAGAAATGTTGTGACCACTCTAGTGCCTTCATTTTTTGATGAATCTTCTTCATTCTTACAGGTAACAAGGACAACCATAAAAGCTTGAATGACTTTGCATTTTGTCAAGATCCCATTACTGACTACGGAGTTAGCTGCCCTCGAGCGTTTGAAAATTTAATGAATAGGCTTGTGACCACTCTAGCGCCTTTTTTTGTTGATTGGATCTTCCTCATTCTTGCAGGTAACAAGGACAACCATTCAATCTCGAATGGATTTAAAATTCGGCAAGATTGGACCTGGGACTGCAGAGTTAGCTCCCCCTGAGCCTTTGAAAAAATCCCCATAGACTTATAATGATAGAAATGTTTTGACCTCTCTAGTGCCTTCATTTTTGGATGAATTTTCTTTATTCTTACAGGTAACAAGGACAACTATAAAAGCTTGAATGAGTTAAAATTTCGTCAAGGTCCCATAACTGACTTATGAGTTAGTCGCCCTTGAGCGTTTGAAGAAATTAATGAAGTCGTGTGACCTCTCTAGCCCCTTTTCTTTTTGATTGGATATTCTTTATTCTTGCAAATAACAAGGACAACCATAAAATCTCAGATAGGTTTGAAATTCTGCCAGGTCAGACCTAGAGCTGCAGAGTTAGCTGCCCTTGAGCATCAGAAAAATTCCTTAGACTTATAATGGGAGAAATGTTGTGACAACTCTAGTACGGAAGCCCTGGAGGGACATTTTTACTTATTACTTATCACTTATTACTTACTACTTATTACTTATTACTTACTACTTATCACTTATTACTTATTACTTATTACTTACTACTTATCACTTATTACTTACTACTTATTACTTATTACTTACTACTTATCACTTATTACTTACTACTTATTACTTATCATATCATTTATCACCCCTATAACGGCGGGAAACTCCAAATATACATTCCCTGTAACAGCCGTAGCTGTAGTAGAAGTAGTAGTAGTAGTTGTAGTAGCAGTATATTTGTAGTGGATGTTGCTGTTTTCGCTGTCATAGTAGTAGTAGTAGTAGTAGTAGTAGTAGTAGTAGTAGTAGTAGTAGTAGTTGTAGTAGTAGTATATGTGTAGTTGGTGTTGCTGGTTTTGCTGTAGGAGTAGTAGTCGTAGTAGTAGTAGTATTAGTAGTAGTAGTAGTAGTAGTATTAGTAGTAGTAGTAGTAGTAGTAGTAGAAGTAGTAGTAGTAGTAGTAGTAGTAGTAGTAGTAGTAGTAGTAGTAGTAGTAGCAGCAGCAGCAGCAGCAGCAGTAGTAGTAGTGTTGTAGTAGTAGTAGTAGTAGTAGTAGTAGTAGTAGTAGTAGTAGAAGCAGTAGTAGTATTAGTGGTGGTAGTGATTGCTGTTGTAGTAGTAGGAGTAGTAGTAGCAGTAGTAGTAGTAGTAATAGTAGCAGCAGCAGTAGTAGTGTAGTAGTACTAGTAGTTATAGTAGTAGCAGCAGTAGTATTAGTGGTGGTAGTAATTATTGTTGTTGTTGTTGTAGTAGTAGTAGTAGTAGTAGTAGTAATATATTTGTTTGAGTTATATTGGGACTGGTATTCCTGGGTTGAACCTGTACTAAGCTAGGATAAATGTGTCTTGCTCAAGGACCACAACGTAGTGACGCCTGTGAGGCTCAAACCCGTGGCTTCTTGGTCTCGAGGCGAGCACTCTACCACTGAGCCATTGCGCTCCAGGGTAGTAATATAAGTGGTGGTAATGATTGTAGTAGTTGTAGTAGTAGTAGTGGTAGTAGTAGTAGTAGTAGTAGTAGTAGTAGTAGTAGTAGTAGTAGTAGTAGTAGAAATAGTACTACAGCTACTATTACTACTTATTTGTTATCATTTACTACTTATTTGTTATTACTTACTACTTATTTGTTATTACTTACTACTTATTTGTTATTACTTACTACTTATTTGTTATTACTTACTACTTATTTGTTATTACTTACTACTTATTTGTTATTACTTACTACTTATTTGTTATTACTTACTACTTATTAGTTATTACTTACTACTTACTACTTATTTGTTACTACTTACTACTTTTTGGTAGTAGTAGTAGTAGTAGTAGTAGTAGTAGTAGTAGTAGTACCACCACTTCTACTACTACTACTACTACTACTACTACTACTACTAGGGAGCGCAGTGGCTCATTGGTAGATTGCTTGACTCGTTACCGAGGGGCCAAGGGTTCGAGCCTCACCGGCGTCACTGCGTTGCTGTCCATGAGCAAGACACATTTATCCTAGCTTAGTACTGGTTCAGCCCAGGAAGACCCGTCCCATTTTAACTGAAACATTGTTGATGGGACATAAAGAATCAAATCAAACAAACAAACAAACTACATCTACTACTACTACAATCATTACAACCACTAATATATATACTACTACTACTTCTACTGCAACAACAACAACATCTACTACTGCTAAGTACTACTACTACTTCTACTACTACTGCAACAACTACTGCTACTATTACTACTACTACTACTGCTACTACTTCTACTACTACTACTACTACTACTGCTACTACTACTACTACTACTACTACAATCATTACCACCACTAATATATTATCTACTACTTGTACTTTTACTGCTACTACTACTACTACTACTACTACTACTACTACTACTACTACTACTACTGCTGCTACTGCTACTGCTACTACTACAGCTTATCGCTATTACATGGAATGTACAATGGAGTTTCCCTCCATTATATGGGTGATATAATGATATGATAAGTTTTGTTTGCTTGTTTGTTTGTTTTGTTGCTTTACGTCCCAAGTCAACAGCTATTGTCATTGCGGGATGGTCAGTTCACCTAACCACATATTTTCCTGGGCAAGCTCGAACAAGCAGTCAACCAGTACTTCGTGCACATACTTTCACTTGTAACTGACAACAACCCTTCTTGAATGATTCAGCGGAAGGGAGGAGGATGACCTTAGAAATTATTCCATGATCAATCTCCACGAAAGTATGGAACCGGGCCGGGATCGAACTTGCGACCCCTGAATCTGCAATCAGACTCACATCTGTTGCCAGACGCGTTACTGACTGCGCTACGCGGCCCGGTGATATGATAAGTAATAAGTAGTAAGTGATAAGTGATAAGTAGTAAGTAATAAGTAATAAGTGATAAGTAATAAGTAGTAAGTAATAAGTGATAAGTAATAAGTTAAAATGTCCCTCCAGGGCTTCCGTACTCTAGTGCCTTCATCTTGAGATAGATCTTCTTCATTCTTGCAGGTAATAAGGACAACCATAAAAGCTTGAATGAGTTTGAATTTCAGCCAGATCTCATCACTTATTATGGAATAAGCTGCCCTTGAGCGTCTTAGAAATTGATGGATAGTTTTGTGTTCACTCTAATATTTTCTGTTTGGATCTTCTTCATTCTTGCAAGTAACAGGGACAACCATAAAAGCTAGATTGAGTTTGATTTTCGGCTACACACAGTTAGCTTCCTTTGAGCATCTAAAATATAGCTGTATAACGTGATGAATCTAGCACCTTCATTTTCATTTGATTATCTTCATTCTTGTAGGTAACCAGGACATATATAAAAGCATGGATGAGTTTGAATTTCTGTTAGATCCCATCACTGGCTACCGGGTTAAGTGCTTCTGAGCATCTGAAAAATATAGTTTCACCAGGTTTCCTCTACAGTTTTAATTAATAATTTTAGTACTTGCATATAACCAGAACTGACATATTATCTTTGAGTGTTTGAATTTATTCCTGATCACTGTTTCAAGTTCAGAGTTACCTGCCATTGAGCATAATAAATTATGATCTTTCCAAACATTCGGCTGGCTCCCAGGTGAGCGAACAATGCCCATTGGGCTACATGTTTTCTTTTCTGAAATAAGCCGTGTTGCATATCAATTTAAAGGGAATGAAGCAGAAAACACAATGCAAACAAATATTTCGCCCTTTTAAACACCACAAGACCCCTGGAAGGGGTCAAGGGTCAAAACTTTTTTTCTGAAGGTCATGTTGCATGTCAAAATAAAAGGAAAGAAGTGTAGAACATGATGCAAGTAAAATATTTGTATTTATGCACATCCTTGACCTTTTGGGTCGGGTAAACTGGTCTGACATTAACATGTAGTGAATTGATAAGCTTTAGTTTTGGTCTGAGTGATACCTAAGATGGACTTAGGTGTTTGAGAAATGGGATTTATATTTTATGGTTAACATCCTCTCCTTGTGACAAGGATTCAGGTGAGCGATCCAGGGCCCAGGGGCCCTCTTGTTGTTTTTTCAATTCGATTATTTTCCATTTGAAAATCAATCATTTTTTCTTGCGATAAATTACTACGTATAAGCTGTATTCTAAAGGTCAACACATTTATAAAAAGAAGTTCAGCTTAAAGAGGTAAACATTTGAGCAATAATACTGGTACCACTCATTATGACTCTCTCCATGGGTCATACTGGACAGATCAAAGGACAGTCATAATAAGGTGATTATGACTTCCTTACAGGGCCAATAAAGTGGTCCCATGAAGGGATTAGATATTTTATGATAAAATATTGATCTTTATCTTAGTGAAAGAAATTGTGTTGTATACAGGTAAGTCCCCTCTTGAGGTCTCTTTAATTTTGTGAGATACTGAAACTGTCCCTTATCAGTTAATCCTTTAATGACCTCTATTGGACAGTAATCTTTGTCTTTAATTTTTTGAAAGTAGGGATATATTAACCCATTTATGCCAAATGGGATTTCCCACTATTATCAATTAGAGCAGTCTATTTCCGTTTAAAGGGTTGTTAGTGGTATTTTAAATTTTATTCAAATTTTTATAGAACATTCTGTAAGCAAAAAGTGAAAACACTGATAGGACGCCGCGTTATGCGGCGTCTGATCTGGATCTGCACTCGTCTGTTTGCCTATGTCCCCCAAAAAGGACGCTAGGCTTATATGGGTTAAGTACATACAACCTGCTTTGAAGGCGAGTATCCGCTAAAGAGAGGTCAATATTTGTTAAGTACTTGCAACCTGCGTAGAGGTTTCATGTACCAATCCTACAAATTTATTAATACATTTTACTGCTGAAATTTGATTTATCCATTTTTAAAAACACTGTAGATCCAGATCAGCGGGCTTTTGACGAGGAATCTAATCAGGATCCACACGGTTAAACCACTTTGATTGAAAACACTTGTTTAACCTAGAATGCTTCAGGTGAAAATGATAAGAACTGTGGAGGACTGTTAGACATAAAATGTTCAGCATGACAATATTTAAGAAATTTTACATAGCCAAACAGTTTTCTTTATACATGTACATCAAGATAGGATACGTTGTCTATTTCTATTTGCCTTTGAGGCTGTTGTGTGCTTCAAGATATTTATCCACACGAAAAAGGTTGGTCCGTTCCACTTCCTTCCAGCTGTCATACACAGCCTTACCTTTTAAAGACCGGATTGAATGTAATTTCCTATAAAGTATGTTACAGGCATGCCAGGATGCTCCATTGTAGATATTGAGGGGCTACAGGTTATACTTTAAAAATATATTATATTTCTTGTTCTGAAGATCTATTTCGTCTTAACAAACAGTGCAGACCCTGATGAAATGCCACATTGTTCAGCTGGGTCTTCACTGTTTGCCACAGTACACGTGTAGGGATTTCCAGTCCTCATAGGTCTAAAGGAGCAGACCGGTTCTACAGTCGAAAGACTCTTAGACACTACTAGTGAGATAAGCACGTTTTAAAACTTATGATTCAAGGTGGTATTCTTCGACTTTTCGCTTTCTGTAAAGGCGGCGCCTCATGAATGCGTAATTAGGACTGGTCAACCTTAGACATGGGTAAAAGCTGAAAATAAGGCGTGGTTTTATTCAAAAGTAACAGTATTATATTGTGCCACCACCTCAGTCATTATTTAGTCCTTAAAACGCCAGCAAAATAACTGCATCTGAAAATGTCTATTTAACATAAGCAGGGAGGCAAACATTGTGGACCCAGACAAGACTGCTCCTACAGGAGCAGTCTGATCTGGGTCCACACTGTTTGTCTATGAGGCTTCAAATATTTTAGTGGACGACAAAAACATTTTTGTTTGTGATAATGCGCTTTAAGGGTTAATAAATGTGAGTTCAGTGTGTATACGGTTAGGATTTTCATGAAATGCACGCACGTTTGCGCGGCTCAAAAGGCTTATTAACTCTTTACCAAATTATAAATAAAACCTGATTTTCCTTCCTTAGCAGATGAAATAGCCGAACCACGCCCAGATATGAATATTAAAGTTGCCGCCTTTACAGAAAGCAAAAAGTCAAGTAATACAGGACTTATTGGCATGTGTCCAAAAGTCACCTTCTTTTAGTATGTTAAATGGTGTAAAGCTCATATTTTAAGACAAAAAAATCACGACCTTGCCAGCCTATTTAAAAAGTTATTTGATTTTAAAAGTTGAAAAATTGAAGTTTTTTTAACATTTGAACAAGAAAAATGACACAATTTTTTCTCTGAGAATACAAAACTTGCTATTGGATATTAAATGAAAACAAAAACAAGTGAACAAGTATGCATATACCTTATTTATTAAGCTAAAACCTATTTTTTCTAAAACTATTAAGGCCTTAAAAAGGGTTTACACCTTGAATAAATATGTAACATAAAGTAACTACAGTAAAAAAAAATATTACTTTGAAGGGTATTTATAAAGAAACTTATAATTATTAAAAAAAAAAAATATGTATATCACCATGCTAGTTTTCCGGTTTTATGTTCTTTTCTTTCTTTTACCTCTAAAATATAACATGTATGGCTTGTTATACCTGTTTCACTGTTTTTTAAAGTCAGTGGGCGTAGACACTCATGGAATAAGCGTGTGGTTAAGAAAGCAGCAACGTGTGTTTCAGCTATTTTTTACGTCCTAGAAAACAAAACAATCAGTAATGTCGTGATGCTTACTTAGGTGCTATTCAGTACTGAACAGTAAGGGACATGGTCTTGCTCAAGAACACTAATAACTCAATAACTGCGTAAGACTGAAATTTGGAACTTCTAGCTCTCAAATTGAGCATTCTACTACTGAGCCATTGGGTAAGCAGAAGCGGGGTTGGTTCTTATCAAATAGGCGATTAGTAAATGCTCAGACAAGCATTCACATGTGTAGGCATACTAGAGCATCCACTTCTCGCATTTGCAAAGAAAGTGCGTAGCTAAAGGTTCAGACACAAATAAATATAAAGTCCCACTGAATAACTATAACTTGAGCAAAGACCCATCCCAGAATTCAGCCAGTGTTTACATGTTACCCATTAGGTGGCTCTTTGGTTTCAACCAAACTACAAAAGGAAGCCCTATCACGCACAACGTCATATGTACAAATGGACGCAAGGAGCGCAGTGGCTCAGTTTGTAGAGCGTTAGACTGGTGTTCGAAGAGTTGCTAGTTCAAGACTCTCACATAGGCCCAGATAAGGTTAGTTTTGCGCCTAAAATGCAATCATTTTCTTACCCATGAGTTTTTACGTGCTTTGGGTGCTCAAAAGAACCGACTCATTGAGGTGGTTCTTTTGAGTACCCACAACATATGTTTGAGATGAGAAGTAAGAAAAATAAGTTTAGAGTACGATTTCTCATCTGGTGGCCTGCTTTCTCCAGAATTACAGTTTTGTGTCCTTGGACATGACGCTTTATCTGTTGCTTCGTAATGGTTCAACCCAAGAAGCCAAGAAATCTTCCCAACATGACCAAAGCGTTTATAGGGACGTAAATCATGAACACAAGCAAACAAAACAAATGGATGTAAATCAGAGCATTCGCTGATCAGACGTTACAAATACTGATAGGCATAAACCAAAGACTTCGCTCACAAGATGATAATCCGAACAACAAAACTTAATGTTCCTTGGCTTGGCTACAAGTTCAAACAGGACTACATCATTCTAATGAACTTGCTTTTGTAACGCGACTTCTGATTGGGTAACGTTAAAAAAATTGCGACAGTATATCCTGCGATATACTGTCGGAAATAGTTTGACGTCATTAATTACGTCACATTTTATTGTAACCTACGCCTTGTTGCGGCTTTATGCGGTTTGCAACGGTCCAATTTGAAGCGAAACTGTAGAAGCGCATTTGAATGAGGATATTTAAACTCAAAATTTTCATTTGGGGAGGTATATCGTCGGATATACGTTCGAAAATCACGATTTACGGCTCCGCTCGCGCGTCGCCGTAAAACTAAATTTCCGACCGTATATCCGACGAAATACCTCCCAAAATGAAACTTTTGAATACAGTTGTCCCCTTATTCTGTATCTGCTGACTCATTTAAAATGGTGACGTTTACAGCAACTTCTTGAGAAAAGACATGAAAAAAAAAACAACAGACAATATATGTCAATAATTGAAACAACACCGTTTCAATACAGATCTTGTAAATACTGTAGTATTACTTGACTTTTCGCTTACTGTAAAGGCGGCAACTTTAATATTCATATCTGGGTGTGGTTCGGCTATTTCATCTGCTAAGGAATGGAAATCAGGTTTCATTTATAATTTGGTAAAGAGTTAAAAAGCTTTTTGAGCCGCGCAAACGTGCGTGCATTTCCTGAAAATCCTTACCGTATACACATTGAACTCACATTTGTTAACCCTTAAAGCGCATAATCACAAAATGTATGTTATTTGTCGTCCACTAAACTATTTGAAGCCTCATAGATAAACAGTGTGAACCCAGATCAGACTGCTCCTGTAGGAGCAATCTGATCTGGATCCACAATGTTTGCCTCCCTGCTTATGTTAAATCGACATTTTCAGATGCAGTAATTTTGCTGGCGTTTTAAGGACTAAATAATGACTGAGGTTGTGGCACAAGATGATACAGTTACTTTTGAATAAAACCACGCCTCCTTTTCAGCTTTACCTATGCCTAAGGTTGACTAGTCCTACGCATTCATGAGGCGCCGCCTTTACATTAAGCGAAAAGTCAAGTAATATAAAGCAATACAATTATAGGCAGGAGTGGGATATAAACAGAAATTTAGGCTTGTGTTTTCACACTTTCTGGATTGCTTGTAATTTTCTTATCATTTTCATAGATCAAATGCGTAACCACCCATTTTGCTCTTCAAATCTGTGATTTCTCCGTAAGGTAGCATTGGAAACCAATAAGGTGTATAAATGTTACGCAAATAACCATAAATGTATCAGCATGTATCTATCTTGTGTGCATGATGATACGGTTAGGCCAGAATTTTTTTTATTAGTTGATTTACGGGAATTTTTTTCAGATTTACGGTCGGGGGGACGAAAAAATAAAATAAAAAAGCTCTGAAAATGACCAGTTAACTGGTCATTTTCAGAGCTTGTTTTTTTTAATATCTCCAGAACAGTAAAACTAGTAAAGAAAACCAACAGTCTGCATTGAATCTTTAAATATGTCATAATTTTCCATAAATTATAGACTAAGGAAATCACTTTAACAGTGGCACTCTCGAAAATACACAAACAGAACCTCAAAGATATTTTTTTTTCAATGAAACAAATAATACTTAGAGTCGGCGGATAAAATAAAAAAAAAAAAAAATTAGAATTTTTTTTTTTCTACTTTCTGGAAAATTATAGTAGGAGTGTTCGTAAATCAAGTAATAAAAAAATTCTTGCCTTACTATCTAGCAAAACATTAAATCAAATAATCCACACCATAATAAACACATATTTCCACGTATTTTCTTTGGCTTTCGGCACACCGTTGGGAGTGAAAAATTATTAAGGAAGTATGGGCGAAGCAGGTGGCACGAATAAAATTAGATACATGTATCCGGGGGCTATTGCATGACATTCCCAGATCTTTTCGACTTTTTTCCATAATAAATTTATATTGCGGGTCACGAAACACAGAAAACGAAAAGACCTTTTTTTTTTGCCAGATATCAAACCGGATGTCACTCTAATATTTTCGTGTTATTAACCGATGGTTACACATTATTTTGTTTTGTAAGCGTGTTTTATTTAACCGCAATTCAGTTTATCTGATTCTAGCATGTGATACTGGCAGATCACTCTGTCCAAATGGGTAACAGTGGCGGATCCAGAGGGGGTTCAGGGGGTTCGCTTGAACACCCCTCCCAGCCCCCGTTTTTAAATTTCATAATTTGGTCTCAGTGAGACCAAATTATTTCATTTTCATGTGATATTTAATAAAAATAAGATAAAATCAGCAAAGCGAACCCCATCAGTTTTATACATATGAACCCACTTTCATGAAATTCTGTATCCGTCCCTGGGTAGCGGCCATGGTAGCCAGGTTTAGCATAATTCTTTCATTGCACTTACTACAGAAAGGTTCAGCACAGAGATAATTGAGCTTTTTTCGGACAAATGGAATTTTCCGTAATGCTACATACAATAAGTAAGGGTCCATTGTACATACAGTGAGGTTTAGTTTGATTTGATTCTTTACATCCCATCAACAATCTTTCAGTTATGTAGGGACGGGTCTTCCTGGGTTGAACAAGTACTAAGCTAGAATTAATGTGTCTTGCTCAAAGACACAACGCAGTGACGCCGGTAAGGCTCGAACCCTCGAGTCAAGCACTCTACCACTGTGCCACTGCTCTCCCTCACATATATTGAGGTAATATTATTTTAAATAATTGTATTTATTTCGTTCTGTCGATCATTTTTGCCTTAGCTGCATTTCACCTCGGTCTTCATTGTTTGCAAAAGTATTTTTGTCTATTTCAAAGAGGTCAGTACTATGGATCGCCCTCGAGAGGCAATTGAACCCTTTTTGAGGTGGTGGGGTCCGTACCAGAATTTTAAGGAAACCTATAGCCACTTGTAATTTTCCATTGGGTCTCCTCTTCTGGATCCACCCATGGATAATCACTCACGTGAGGTGAAAACGTTTACATGTAACCATGTTTATTGTAACAGAAAACGGCCGCCAAAATAGGGACATGAATGAAGAGCAAGTTTCCAAACGAGGTGGCTACGCACGTTTGTTTAAATAGTGTCTTTTAGCATTGGCACAAAAAGTGATTTATCTATTACAATGTAACCCTTGAAACCTCTTTAACAGAAAAGTCCCTTAGTTAAGAAGGGGTTAGAGAGTCTGATGAAGCATTTCCATCTCAGTAAGTGTCTATAAAACATCAAATGGTAATATCAATAATGATATTGCAGTGAATAATTATAGGTTATATATTGTAGATTATAAAGGAATTAAGTGGGAACGAGCGCAGCGAATGAACCACTTAATATCTTTATAATTGTAACACACGATCTATGACCTACTTATAATGTTCTCCTTCCCTCCCATTGGAAATAGTCGCATTGACCAATTGACGGATTAACTTCATGATTTTACATAATATATATTACATATATTGTACAAATACATGATTAAAGTGTTGGTTCTTGACTTGTAACGTTTTACTTGAATCAAAAATAAATATTTCATTATGTACTGATTTCATTTTCACAGATCATTTATTCATCTGCTAAGTTAATTACACTATTTATCAGCTTTAATATAGAAACATCTGGGAGCAGCCATCTTACAGCATCACACACACATTAACCTGAGTTTACCTCTTTACGCAAGTCAGCTAAATGTTTGATGCAGCACCTTCAGTCAATTTCTTCATTTCAATATTGGATAATGGATATTCTGTTATCATTACAATCAATGGTCAGATCAATGTAAATTAGAATGTTACAACTGTCAAAAGAAAAGTATTTTATTTTTCAATAAGTTTCATTTGATTTTAATCTATCTTTTCGTACCCAAATGAAGAACATTGTTACAAAACATGTCGTCTGCTATAGTAATAATTAGTGCTTTAAGGGTTAAATTTTTTAAATAAATATTAAATATTGGCCAGGCATCAAAATATACTTATCAATGCACGGACTGCTAAAAATATTACACTGAAACATTGTTATTTTTTACATTATCAAAGATATATAACTTAGCTTGTGTTGTGTGTAAGCAGATGGTAGTGCTTCCAGTTTTCTTGTGTTGAACTCATTGGCCTGAAAATAGCCAGACCACCATGAACTAACGAAAGTAATTAATTACAGGCTAATTGAGAAGCATTCACAAACATTTAATGAGGGATTATTCCTGCCATACTGTAAACTTTATAATAAATGCATTTGAAAAAAGTGCGAATTTTCCCTTTAAGTTGGCCAAAAATTTTAATTTCTGTGCAAACTGATTGGTTGTGAAGCACAGGAAGGAGCGGAGTCACCTTTGATTAAGAGTAAATGCACAAAATGAATTTTAAAATTCAGATTGAATCATTTATTTGATCGATACAGCTTAGTATAAAATTTAAATAAGACCAGGAATATGTGGCATCCCTGCTGTCGAACAGACCGATGCCGATGTAATTGCCTATAATACAAGGTATATTTACCACGAGTACCGTGACAAGTGCGCGTATCACCAGTGTAGTCCGATTATACGTTGTACCCAATATATGGTCCTGAGGGCAAGATTGTTCATAAATTCAATACTATAATTTATAGTTATAGCTTACTCCTACCCTTCTTGTGCTTCGCAACCAATCAGTTTGCACAGAAATTTAATTTTTGGCCAACTTATTCACATATTTTGTCAATATGTGTAATATCTATTTAGTAAGTTATTAAATAAATCCGCGAAGTGATCAATTCGACCATTTAAAAAGGAGCAATTATATGGCCGAGGTGTGCCTCTAGGTCATATTGGCACTGGGGTAGCCATATTGGCCCAAGGGCTAAAGCTCTTGTGCCGATATGGCTACCCCAGTGCCAATATGATCTAGAGGCACACCTCGGCCATATTATTACCTTTTTATTACATCCATGCAAATTCAATCCTCTGTTGCACCGGTGAAACTGTGAGGTCGAAAAACTGACTTGATGAAAATTGCATCAACTTAAAGCGTGACATAGATCAATGACGTTATAAGATAAGCATTGTTTACATTGTCATTAACGACGAGACATGCCAACAGATTTTTGTGGAATTGGGAAATTCTAGTAATAATACCTCTGGAAATATCCTACAAAATTGCATGCACAACTTAGATCTATCCCGTATAAATGATGATCAGCCTACTCGAAGGGAATCAGATAGCATTATTGATCTTTTCGTGGTGAGTCCATCCTTGATAAAGAAAGTCATCCAGTGTCAGACGTTATTTCATGAACAGGTTAGATCTGATCATATAAGTGTCCTTCTAGAAATAGATGATTGCAGAACTGATGGGGCAGATGTTCGAGAAGAGAGGTTCTGTATACATAATGACAATTAAGAAGAATGGGTCAAGGACTCAGAAAGTAATTTTGAAATTTAACAATAGAGTTAATGACTCTGGACTTGAGCAATCTGTATTCAGATTTTCTTGGCACATTTAGAGAATGCATGGATGAAGTGGTCCCAAAGAAACAGGTGAAGGTGACAGGAAGACGGAAAAGACCTCCTTGGTATAACGAAGAACTTCAAAAAGCTAGACATGAGGTAAATCAAATTTAAAAAAAGTTAAGGGAAAAAGACAATGAGGTGGATGTAATTGAAGAAAATGCCAAAAAGAAATGGACTGAAGAGGTATGTGAAAAAGTTGATAGTGCTAACAAACAATCATATATGTGGCACCATTTTAAAATTTTGACAGGTTATAATAATGATGGGGGAGTGGGTGTTCTCCCTCTTTTAGATGAAAATAACACAGCTTGTTTTGACAAAGAAAGTAAGGCAAGCATTTTGAAGGAGGCATTTTTACAGGGGTGCATTTAAGAGACAATCACTTTAATGAAAAATTCCAAGAGGAAGTGGAGAGAGATGTTAAAAAGTGAAAAATAGAACATTGCCAATAAAAGATGACTGGGTTAAGGTTATGGAATTTTAAATTGAAATATCTCACTTGATGAGGTACAGGCAGTTTTACAGATGCAGAAAGTTGGTATTGCACCTGGTCCTTATTGCACATGGTCCTGATCAAATTTACTCAGAGTTACTTTTGCACGCAAGTGAGCAGTTACAGTTAGCTATTCATCATCATTTATTCTAAATTTTGGACAGAAGGGTTTTGTCCTCAATAACTGGAAGCATGCATACATAAAGTTTCTTAAGAAATCAGGTAAGGCGAATTACACACTCTGCCATACGCCTTCTCCATGTCTATTAGTATTGCCATGTTAGCGTAGCTGATTTAATAATGAGAGTAGTGGCAGGATGGGTATTGGTTAACATCCTTCCCAGAGTTCATGTAGTTTATAGTACTATTCAGTGAAAGTATCACTTGCATAATTGTACCTTCAGTGTTAAACTGTAGATTATAGGTGTACAGATTAATTATAAATCTAGCCCTCACAGACAAGACTAACACAGTGAAATCTGCGCATACCTATAGATGTCTCATGGATGATTGACTGGGCTTGGATTGTATATATGTTTTTTCCTTTGTATTGCACTCAGAAGTTATATGGTTAATTGCATTTTGTCATCTGAGTGAAGTATAAATGATATACATACATTACGGTAGCATTGACATGCATGGCAGATTGAGTGAAAGGGAACAAATCTCGTTGGCAGGGAGTATATCATGGTGGTCTAGCCCATCTTAGTGTTATAATGGGAACTGCCAGCTTTTGGTGGGTGATAAAGGTCCCTTATCATAAATTGTCAGTTTCTTTAAATTTTGCGAATTGGGCAAGAAATTCTCTTTATTAATTGAGTATATGGATAATTAATGGGCTTTAAGATGGGTATGGATGACGTATGGTGTTTTCAAATTCCTTGTTGTTAGACTGGATGTTAGAAGTATGAATGAAATATGTAACCTTACTGCATTATACATTTTTTATATTTTTGCTTTCTTATTATAATCACATAAGTTTTGCAAAATGTGATATTTCTGTGCTTTTAGAGTTTTCTGTGATTCTGTATCTGTGATAAAAAAATTACTGCATAGACTCAACTGTACTATAGAAGATATAATTGTAGTTAATAGGAGTTGTCAATGAGTGATTGAAAACAATTTCTGCAAATACATGTACATGATGTATGGATACTTGGACAATGAGATGTCAGAAGTGTGAATTTTACCTGGATGAAGATTTCTCTGTGTATTATAAGGTCTAAATTGACACTTTCAGATCTGGCTCTGGTCTACAGGAAATTAAATCGACTTCAAGAGGCTCTTTTGGTTTTGAAAAAAACACATTTAAGTTTGGATACTCTATTCTGAGTGAAGTATAAATAATATACATACATTATGGTAGCATTGACATGCATGGCAGATTGAGTGAAGGGGAACAAATCTTGGTGGCAGGGAGTATATCATGGTGGTCTAGCCCATCTAAGTGTTATTATGGGAAATGCCAGCTTTTGGTGGGTGATAAAGGTCCCTTATCATAAATTGTCAGTTTCTTTAAATTTTGCCAATTGGGCAAGAAATTCTCTTTATTAATTGAGTATATGGATAATTAATGGGCTTTAAGATGGGTATGGATGTACGTATGGTGTTTTCAAATTCCTTGTTGTTAGACTGGATGTTAGAAGTATGAATGAAATATGTAACCTTACTGCATTATACATTTTTTATATTTTTGCTTTCTTATTATAATCACATAAATTTTGCAAAATGTGATATTTCTGTGATTTTAGAGTTTTCTGTGATTCTGTATCTGTGATAAAAAATAACTGCATAGACTCAACTGTACTATAGAAGATATAATTGTAGTTAATAGGAGTTGTCAATGAGTGATTGAAAACAATTTCTGCAAATACATGTACATGATGTATGGATACTTGGACAATGAGATGTCAGAAGTGTGAATTTTAGCTGGATGAAGATTTCTCTGTGTATTATAAGGTCTAAATTAACACTTTCAGATCTGGCTCTGGTTTGCAGAAAATTAAATCGACTTCAAGAGGCTCTTTTGGTTTTGAAAAAAACACATTTAAGTTTGGCTACTCTATTCTGAGTGAAGTATAAATAATATACATACATTATGGTAGCATTGACATGCATGGCAGATTGAGTGAAAGGGAACAAATCTTGGTGGCAGGGAGTATATCATGGTGGTCTAGCCCATCTAAGTGTTATTATGGGAAATGCCAGCTTTTGGTGGGTGATAAAGGTCCCTTATCATAAATTGTCAGTTTCTTTAAATTTTGCCAATTGGGCAAGAAATTCTCTTTATTAATTGAGTATATGGACAATTAATGGGCTTTAAGATGGGTATGGATGTACGTATGGTGTATTCAAATTCCTTGTTGTTAGACTGGATGTTAGAAGAATAAATGAAATATGTAACCTTACTGCATTAATTTTTTTTTATATATTTTTGCTTTCTTATTATAATCACATAAATTTTGCAAAATGTGATATTTCTGTGATTATAGAGTTTTATGTGATTCTGTATCTGTGATAAAAAAAATAACTGCATAGACTTCAACTGTACTATAGAAGATATAATTGTAGTTAATAGGAGTTGTCAAAGAGTGATTGAAAACAATCTGCAAATACATGTTGTATGGATACTTGGACAATGAGATGTCAGAAGTGTGAATGTTAGCTGGATGAAGAAATCTCTGTGTATTATAAGGTCGAAATTGACAATTTCTGCAAAAACATGTACATGATGTATGGATACTTGGACAATGAGATGTCAGAAGTGTGAATTTTAGCTGGATGAAGATTTCTCTGTGTATTATAAGGTCTAAATTGACACTTTCAGATCTGGCTCTGGTCTGCAGAAAAATAAATCGACTTCAAGAGGCTCTTTTGGTTTTGAAAAAAAAAAAACATTTAAGTTTGGCTACTCTATTTAGGACTCTTAGCGCACCACCTAAACTCGATTATTTATGTATTAATTCTACTAAGAGAAGATACAACGAGAACCAATACCGAGAGATAACTACAGCCAATTTGGGCTTAGCTACAACCAACCAACTTGTCCATAAAACAATAAAAGGCAGCCTTAAGATAAACATTCGTGTATTACTAGATTGTGGTATACCTTTCATCTTACAATGTATTTCATAGAAAATCAACTTTTTCCGAAAATATTTTATTTGAAGAGCTGACAGAAACTTAAACGATCCCGGTAATGATCCATCATCCGATCAGATTGACAACCGTGTACTTTACCAGCCGCTGATGTCCCATTCTTTATTCTTCTGGCATTTCACTATTTTTAGGGCCCGAATGGAGCGTAAAACACACCGGAAAACAGGGTCTCATAACGATTCTCAATCTACACAGCCATCTTGAAACGAGTAGCTTAGCCTAGTTCTAATCGAAGAAGTGCACGATGCCTGTACGTCGGTGCCAAAAATCAATATCGAGGACCCAATATGGATTTTTGGTATCGTTATGTGACTGTGTCATTATGGATTCAGTCCAATTAAAAATATTACTGAGTGCTAACGGCAATTTTACTATGTAAAATGTAGATAGCATGTAATAATACAATTATAAAGAAATTAAGTGGTTTACTCGCTGCGCTCGTTCCCACTTAATTCCTTTATAATTGTAATACTGTTAATGATTAATAACTTAAACATATGTGTTAACCGCTTAGTCAAGCTTGCCCAGGAAAAGGTGGCTAGATGAGGTGAACTGACCGTCCCAATATGACCATAGCTGTTGATTTGGACGTTAAGCATCAAAACAAACAAATAAAACTAACATATAAACAAAAATGTACAAATATCTATAATACTAAATAAACGAATTACCGCATAAACTGAAAAATCGAGGTCATTTTCATGCTTGATTTCTTTACTGTTACTTTAAGATATTGCTTTCATTGATAATCTCGGTTAGGATGAGTTTTCATTTAGCATAGATTTAGAGAATTTTGGAATTAAGTGTGTTTTCTAAAAGAACTGCGCCCTCTGGCGAATGTTTCTTTATTTAGTGTATGTCACGTTCATGGTCACGCGTCACTATTTTTAGATCGATTGGGTTTCCAATACAAACTGAATGGAGATGACCGAAGCGTTCCGAATTTTTGTGTATATGTCATATGTATATGTGTATTATGCTGTGTCAAGTCGGCCATATTATAAACAACAATGGGGAAAACGCCGCCAAACTCGCCAAAGAAAAAAAGATATGGCTGTAATTTTAAATAATCCCTTATCAAAACTGATTATTAGTCGCGGTAATCATCACACCTTTCTTCGACACGCGCTTAATAATCCTAAGTGTCAAGGTCGCTGCGCATAATGTACTGTTTACATCGATTGGCTTGGTCGTACCACTTATATCACGGTAGGCAATGACGCTATCAAATATTATTAGTAAAAGGGGCCTCGCTGAAGTTTTTCTGTGATTTTCTTGACGAGAAGAAATAAACATAACCGCATTTACAAGTATCAGCTTTTGTAAAAAGAAAATAAAAAAAAAATCGTCGGTTCCGGGTCATTTCGGCCCATGGTCATTTCGGCCCAATAATCCCTTTTTGGTTCTTAGAAAAAAATAAATCTCACTCCTAAAAAATTTGGTAAAATTGGTCCGCGCGGTAAATGCGAGCAGAAAATAACCATTTTAAGGGCGTCGCGCGCAATCTCACTCTTTAAGATTTCAAAAAGTTGACAGGTATGCAAATAACGAAGTAAGAACTACACCAAAATCACCACCTTAGAACGGTCAGGTGCAAGCTACTGGTGAGGGCTTGAGGTTGAATTTGTTTTTAGCTCACCTTAGCAGCATATGTCAGCTTATAGGTAGGATGCCCATGGTCCGTTGTCGTCAACAATTTCAAACATCTTCTTCTCGGAAACCATTTGACCAATCAAAGACAAATTTTATGTGGAGCCTCTTTGGGTAGGGGGAACGAAAGTTTGTTTGTTGCATCTGGGTCACATGACCAAGATGGCCGCCACGCCCATATATGGTAAAAACCCTTCAAAAATCTTCTTCCCCGGAACCGGTGAACCAATTTCCACGAAACTTGGTATGTAGCAGTGGTGACTCTGCTCATCATACTTTGTTCAAATGATGACCTACGGTTGACCTTGACCAATTTTACAACAAGGTCAAATTTGTTAACTTAGGCTTTTCTACAGGAAAAAGTGAAAGCTGTTGATTTTTTCACAAATATTTCAGCCTCTGACCTGAAACCAACTGAAATAATGAAGAATTGTGAGTATTGAAGGCCGAGGTCATTTCTTGACCTTGGCTAAAGGTCATTTACGTATATGAAAATTAAAACTGGCTTTTCTCGGAAATTGATGGGCCAATCAAACCCAAATTTTATATGTTAGCTTTCAGGTACAAGCAGGGTTCCAGTTTGAGGGCAAATCGGCGAAATACTTCGCCCCAGACCGCTCCGTTTCGCCTATAATGGTCGTAAAAAGGGAAGTGTATTTCGGCATATGGAGGCGCGGTGGCTCAGTGGTAGAGCGTCGGACTCGGGACCTAGAGGCCCCGAGTTCGAACCCCACGACCGCTGTGTAGTGTCCTTGAGAAAGGCACTTTCACCTTCCCAAAGTACTAATAATACCCAGGAAGAAGTGGCTCCGTCTCAACATGACTGAAAAATTGTTTACCGGGACGTAAAACACCAATCAATCCAAACCATTTCGGCATCAGTGTTCCTTTTCAGGCCATTTTGGGGGGCGAAATTCGGCCCCACTCCCAAAGGCGAAACACCTCCTTTTTCCCAATTGGCACAGTAAAATTCCCAATCAGAAGTTGGAAGAAAAATAAGGAGAAAAAGTTTGTTTTTTAACCACGAAAAGTAACGACATTTCCAGGTTTGCCTTTGAAGAAGATAATTTGGTATACAAAAATTTCCTTAAATATTGTATTTCTTTGCATTTTGAGTGTGAAAACCACTCATTTATTGGTTTGGGCAGCTACCACTTAAAAAATTGCAGACTAATTTTTCCGACATTGTCCCTATTTTTGGACAGTACCAGTAACCAACACAACACTAAACTATAATTATCAGCAGACCTTAGTATAAACTTAAATTGACACTAGCTTTAAACAAGTACAGACTTTTGGGGGGGGGGACTCACAAAACAGTAACAAAACAAACAGAACTTCTATAAAATAGTTAATTACTACCATTGATGGCAACTAGAGTTATGAAAGTTCAAGACACCTTTCTCTGACTCACGCTCAATAATCCTAAGTTTCAAGGTCGCTAAACAGCTTACATTGATAGGCTTGGTCGTACCACTTGACGCAGTAGGCAATGACGCTATCAATAAAATCTGTTTAAAAAAGTGCATTGTTCAGAAATAAGAACCTGGATTTGAGCGATTTTTGGCATTGTTTGGAGGAAAACAAATATAGTAAAAGTCACCTCGCTGAAGATTTTTAGTGATTTTCAAGATGAGAAGATATAAGCATAATCATGTTTACAAGTATCAGCTTTTGTAAAAAAAATTAAAACTCGCCGGTTTCGGGTCATTTCGGCCCATACCTATTTGGGCCCATGGTCATTTCGGCGACTAGAATCGCCAATACAAGTTTCAGATTTCATAAAGCTGTGAAAAATTTACACACATGAAAGGGGGATACAAGTTTCAGCTTTTTTAAATGCAAAATAAAGGTAAATTGACAATCATGAAATATTTCCGCGCTTGCGTGGGCTCTTTTCTAGTATTATAATAAACATGTTCAGTACATAGTCTCAAATTATCTAACGCGTTCCGCGATAAGCTTAAGTACACATATACCAAACTCTCATTAACTGGCTTGTTTTGAGGTTAAAATATTCTTTTCCGTATGTTAACGTTTGCAAACATTATCACACGAGGGCTTGGCAATCGTCAATAAACGGGAAAGAATGTTATATACCTTCCTTTCCAGTACAAGCATTTACAGAATACAGTTCCAAATAGCCTTGACCAGGCTTAAATGGCAATGGAGCCCTCTGCTGCCGTGTATTAATGGGGAAAAGCCCAAAGCCAGCCAGCCGCATTGCGACACGTTAAAATTAGAAGAAATGTACAACTGCCAGCGACTGAAACACGTCAAGTTTATAGAATAAACACTTATTAGGTATATTACAAAAAGTGTCGCTTTCTTAACGAGCAGCTCAAACCATATGTGAAAATATAAATGAAAAAAGTACATCTTGACGTTGTCAGTTTGTTTCTAGCTAACAGCCATGCGGTTTGCTCTGTCGTGTCTTTGTATAGTTCTTATAGCTGCTCCAGCTATCTGCTACAGGTACAATCGTAAGTACTACTACTACTACTACTACTACTACTACTACTACTACTGATAATATTAATGATAATGCATAAGGACTAAGTTAACCTGACATATCGTCCTTGTCTGTAAGGTCGCAGTGTTTAAAAACATGTCATAGCTGTATACCCATTAAACTGCACATATTGGAACAAGACCATCCACAATTGTATACATTCATACTTTGCCTTATATGTGCTTATAGTTTACTCCGCCCTTCCTGTGCTTCACAGCCAATCAGTTTGCACATAAATTTAAATTTTTGGCTAACTTAATCATACACTGCTAAGAAATATTTAAAGGTACAACTGATTATTTTCCATAGGTGATAATGTTAACCCCTGTCCAATAGACAAGTAATGTATTACACTAGACTATAAGACAGAAACCCAGTTTCGTTTGCCATTTGTGCTACGATAGTCAAAGTTATGGATCAGAAAAAGTTTTTGACAAAAAAAATGCTGCTTAAGTTCACGGCTAAAATTTGGTAATTTTTACTTTTCTTGAAAATGACGATTTTTTTTCTGGCTCTGTAGAATCTTCCGAATTGTTAATAGCGTAACCTAATGATTTCTGCAACATTGAAAGGCTATTGACTGTAATGATACTGTTATGGTGCTTAATTGAAACATCCTCTTAAAATTTGTTTTTTGAAAAGGGGGTATTTTTAACGAAATTCCATTTTTACATAAACATGATAAAGCGTTCCATGGAGATTTCTTGAAAGGGATTACTTCATTTTATTAACAAGCATCATCCTTGATGAGTTACCAAACTAATCACATGAGAAACATGTTTTTGCCTTATTAATCCAACTCTATAGTAGTTATGAGTCAGACTATGAGTGACTTTGTATTGTGATCAATGACAAAATACGCAGTGTTCCTTTAAATATTTTGAGCAGTGTATATTTTGACAATATGTGTAATATCTATTAAGTAAATCACTAAGTAAATCCGCATTTTGGTCAATACGACCATTTCAAAAGGAGCAGCCAGGAAACGAGAGGAGAAATATATACGTTAGTACAATGTAGGTCATAGATCATATATTATAATTAAAAAGAAATTAAAGGGTTAACTCGCTAAGCTCGTTACCACTTAAGTCCTTCATAATTGTATGATCTATAACTTATACATACATGTACCTTGTAAATGCTGCATCATATTGCGGGTTCATACTAACTGTAACGTGGTTGTGCCGACTGATTCCGTTGGTTCAGTTTTAATGCGGGTTCATACTAACTGTAACGTGGTTGTGCCGACTGATTCCGTTGGTTCAGTTTTAATGCGGGTTCATACTAACTGTAACGTGGTTGTGCCGTCGTATTCCGTTGGTTCAGTTTTAATGTCAGCGCAGCGCGGCCCCACACCCCACATGCATATGCAGCGCCTACGCTGCGTCCATCTAAGCGAGTGCTTGAGGGAACCAGTACGTGACATCACGTACCTACTAGAGATCAACGGTGGGTCAGAGCACCGTTGCGACTCTTGTAGCTTGTCTGGTTCCCTCCTCTAGACCTATTAACCATGTCTGTAGCCTAAAATAAGTTGTTTTACGAAATAGATCCTTTCTGTACCACTTATTCGTAATTGTTAATTAGAGGAGGCTGTGCAGTATATACACATCCTTTTCGTCTACGATGAAGAATTGAAATGGGGCATAAAGAGCTATTCACATCGGCCATATTTGTTTACTTGCCAACATACTAAAGTTGCAACTGTAGCCGTTCGGGTGTTAACGTGCGCGCGCATCTATTACGTACGAAATTTAGTAGGAACTTTAGTTCGATTCGGTACCAAAAAGTAAAAATGTAGCTTTTGTTCCCTGTTCCGTTAACTTAAGGGCAATTGCGGGTAGTACTTCCGACATTTGACTAATTTTAATATTTTGCATACAGTTTGTTTTATGTATGGACTGTCAATTAATGAAATAAAAAGTATATGTCACCATGCTCAATTTTTCATAATCGCACACGGGAAGTTATCAGCATTCTACAAATTTTCTGAAAAAAAAACACACACACACACTCAAAAAACAAGTCCTTAATATTAAGCTAAAATATTTGTAATCACCATCCACATGATCCAGCTTCTTTATTTTAATTTTGATTATTACTCACGACATCAAGCTTTTGAGAAAATGTAAAACTTTATTCGTTTTCCCAAGCAGTGACAAGAAATTGAATGATACATTTTGGTAATTCCCTAAAATAGGAATACGATTTTTAGAGTAAAAATCTGACATTGGAAATAAAGTTTTGTTTTCAAGGCGATTTCATAAACTATCGTTTTACCTTTTAGAAAAAAATTAAATAAAAACTCGCGGTCACCAGACAAATTTTATTTCAGGAGAGCAAAGTTTACCCCCACCCCCACAGATTTTGAGGATAATTCAAGATGAAACGTTATGGAGTATACTTTTTGTCATTTATATCAATTCATATTACTTGTAGGAAGTAGATGATGATGATGATGATCTCTCTAGCATCTCTCAACGTACAGTATGATATTGAAAAACGTAAAACGTCATTACTTGGTCAGTTATGAAGATTAGATCCACATTTTGCCGCCAAACGTTTGTTTCTGCATAGGTTGATAAACCATTACTTATTTCACCAATTGAGGGCAGACTTTATTGTGGATGTTTGTCGGATTCTCTAAGAGTATGATTTGGGCTATGTATTGTCTGAATATATCGCTTCTGGTACCAGCTTCATGGTAGTTTTGTTTGCTGATGCTTTATGTCCCAGTCAACAATTCTCAGTCACATCAGTCCGTTACTGGGTTGAACCAATAATTAGCAAAGGATAAAGCATCTTGCCCCCAGGTCTCAATACAGTGCCCTATAGTAAGGCATAAAACAGTAACCCCTTGATCTGACGCGATGGTGACATATACGTTTGTACGCTTCCTTGGATACCGGCTTGCTTCTGAAAACGAAAGATCGTAAAGAGATCTACTCCTCTGAGCTGGAACCCAAATTCCCCACTGGAGCAAATTCGGATATTCTTGGCGTGACGAAATCAAATTCCCCACAGAGGTGTACTTCCGGTTCTGGATTCAATCCGTGTGTACTTCAAAAACGTCCCAAAGTCAAAGAAGTGCGTGATTATAGTGGCTATAGAAAATGCAAAATTAAAACTATTAAAAGTATTGTCTAGTTACAATAATGCGCTATGCTATAGTTCTAAGCCTTTTTTTTACAACAATTAACCCTGGAGACATGGGGCCTTTGGATATTCTCCGCAAAGCGTGAAGTAATTCTCAGATTTAGACGGATCAGTTTCAATATGCCCCAAGGTTTTATGCGCTTGCCTCGTTAATTAGATTTATATTTAGGAATAGGGATACATACATGTACTGCTAACATGTCTGCTTGGGGAGGCTGGGGTGAACTCTACCACTATTTAATGTTTGCACTATTAGAGTTTTATTGGAATGTGCATATTTCCTCTTTTAATTGCTTCCAATGGATCACTTTTTCAGAACTTAGTGCATACAAATAGTTAACTAAAACAAAAAATACTCAGAGTTTGAAATGCATGAACAAATGAAAAAGAGTGGTCTCAACAAATGCAAAATTAAAACATTAAAATGTTTTCTAGTCTAGTAACTTTTAAACGCTATGCGATGGTTCTAAGCTTTTTAAAAAGCTAACCTTGTACCAAAATATGTTGATCATTGTGTACTCTGGTGTCCCTAAAACACAGGTGTAAGACATTAAATGTGTCTTGGCTTCTTGCATAAATATGGAGTCGATACGTACCTTCGATTAGCTAGTTACGACCACGAGCGTCTAGTTGACGATTTCTTCGGACGTTATGAAATGATTGCTGACGTAATCGATATTGCAGATAAGGAAGCATTTTATTGTTATATAGCACGCTTTATTCATATGCTTAAAAGAGGTTGCAGCCATCGTTGGTAATTATCCCATATAAGCTTAGTGTCTTTTTTGTGAGACATATGCAAACAATAGCGCAGACCCAAATCAGAGGCCACAGAACGCGGCGTCCGATCAGGGTCTCCACTGTTTGCTTACAAAATGGTCTATTAAATTTAGACTAAACTTGAAAATTACCGTCCCTAAAACTGGAATTGGGCTCGTCCTACTGACATGGGTTATGAAATAAGCTGAACGAGCATATGGCCCAGGAACTCATTATACAACCAACAGAGCGACATCTGGATGTGTAGCATGGTGCTTATTGCCGAGAGAATAACCAAATCATTCGAATATTAGTCCGATTCTGATTTGGACACTTCCTGGCAACGAAGGTGCAGCTTAGCTATGTGGACGCATATACTGAACTGTAGAGAGCGCAGTGGCTCAGTGGTAGAGTGCTTGACTCGAGACCGAGGGGCCGCGGATTCGGGCCTCACCGGCGTCACTGCGTTGTGGTCCTTGAGCAAGACACATTTATCCCAGTTAGTACTGGTTCAACCCAGGAAGACCCGTCCCTTTTTAGCTGAAAGATTGTTGATGTGACGTAAAGAATCAAATCAAACGAAAAAAATAAAATAAAAAATAAAAATAAAATAAAATACTGAATTGTCCCTTTGTTTTGTTACCTATTGCTTTTTCCAACTTTGTCATTTCTATATTATTTGTACATATGTTAGCATTATCATATATGTGTATATTTTTTGTTGTAAAATGCTCGCAAATATCTTGGAGGAAAATAAGTCATCATCATCATCATCATCATCATCATCATCCAAATAAAAATACCCGCCAAATATAAGTGATCAACGCTAGTTGATGAATAGCTGCGCGGTGCGGCGTGGCCCACAGCCCAAAGGCATATTACGCGTACACGCTGTGTCCTAGGGGTGTATATAAATGATGTTCTATACGTTTCCTGAGAAGATATAAAAATATAAAACCTGTACAATTTGCAGTTTTCAGAATTTGACTCTACAAACATAGGAGTTATACAAGTATAAGCTTTAAAAGAAACAGCTTGCCAACTTTCAGCACTTAACTTAAGTGGACTTCCATTTGAAGCTATTTCATAATTATGAAAGTGATGAACTATTACATTTGTATATGACACACCCACCTCATCCCCATCTCCGCAAGCGGAGATGGAGATGAGCTGGGTGTGTCATTTTAGTGTTCATGTACCATGATGCAATACATCCAGGTAATTTTCACAGTAAGGGCAAGCTTATGCTATACCACTTAGCCGCTGCCACCATACATGTTGCAAAAATGCCATCCTTCACAAGAGGATGGCAACAAGAGGATGGCAAAATGGCTCGATTTTAAGGCCATGTAGCACACGAGATTTCGGTGTTTATCGCATATGCGCATGACTGAAACGCCCACGATGACGCATCCAGGGGTCCTTTTGTCAGAGTCTTCATCTAGACCCATGCTATGTGTATTCGAGCAGTGATGGTTTTGGCGAGTCTGAGCCCATTCGATTAGTACCAAAATTTAGTGTAATGACCAGGTTGGATAACCATTACCACGGTTGATATTTTAATGTATTACAATCATCCCCGAATTTCATCGAAACAGCTCGAATGATTTAAACAACCAAGATTTATCCAGATTCAGTTTAAGGGCCTGGGGAAAGGGTTAATCGATCCAAGCCAACAAAATACGACAAATACTATTTTACTGTTTGATGTCAGTTTTCTGGCAAGCCCTGTTCCCGCAGGTAATATCAGTATCACACGATCTAATGTCTATTCGTCACAATTCATCAAATTAATTATTTTTATCTGTCAACATGTAGAAGGAGGAGGCATCAGCTGCAGGGGAAAATTATCACACCTTTAAACACTGGCAAGCCAATGTCATCCGGAACCCTCAGATTTTATTGGAAAGAAGGTCAAAATCCGATTGGCAGAATACTGATGTTTGTGATTGGTTGGCCTTGGAAAACACCTAGGGCGGACTTGATTTAGCAATTTTAGCGAATGTGGAGTACGTCAGAACAACCACCTAAAACAAGTAAAACTGGGCAAGAGTAAATCAAGCGATTCAAATAACTCAGTACATGTCGGCCTAGTAGCGCTCCGCCATCTTGTTTTAGGACAGGTCGCGCGATGATTGCCGAACAAAAAACGGCACTAAGAACTATACCACTAAACCAGAACCAAAAATATAAACAGATAGGTTTAGAACGGACCACAGGAGTATCCTTCTGGGGCTGTAAAAGTCACATGAAAACTTAAAAATACGAAACAGCTTATTCCACGAATCGAAAATTAATATTCAAGATCATTTTGTGACATCATATAGTTCTTTGAAAAAAGTGTTTTAGCTTCAAATATCGATAACTGCATAATTTAGATTTAAGTCTTCAGTTTGAAAATGACTTTAATTGCCTTAAATTTACTCTTTTGAGATTAATGTTTTTGTTACTTATATTTTGTGACTTTAAGTAAAATACCCAAAAGCCCAGAACCTCGTACCGCTTTTTAGTGTCCATGCCTAATTGCAATGTATGTCATCAAAGCACATAAGCGGGAGATCACACCAGATATGCGGCAATCGAAAGCGCTCTTAACAGTTGACGTACGCGGGACAAAAATCGCTAGAAACAGTGTTTTCGATTGTCATTTGTCACCAGTCGGGCGACAAAGAGCAATCGAAAACTCTGTTTCAAGCGATTTTTGATCTATGTTCGTCGATAGTATTGGCATTTTCGATTGCCACCTACCCGCGGAGGAGAAAAAGAAAGCAACAATTGACGTGAATAGCGGGGAAATAATTAATGCATTCTTTTTTTCACTTTTAGCATACACATCAAGTACAAACAATGGAGTTTGCGGTAAGTGGACATTTTCTTTCTTTTCTATTTTCATTGTTTTGTTAAGTCTTGCCTTGCTGCGTTCTGTTTTTTCCGTTCATTTCTTACTTCTTATCCGTCGATCTTTGTAGTCATAATTAAAAAAATATTTGCTATTTCTGAGTTCTTCAGGTATCTTCTTATTTGCTTCTAGCACGAGTAACTGGTTTCATAGTCTTCCGACCCGTAGTTAACAGTTTAATTAAGTCCGTCCCGATCGGCTTTTGGTAAAACGATGTGCCAAATCATGGATACTCGTCATGTGTTGTCGGCAGATTTCGGAGAGAGCTTTAGTCATGTAACGCCAACAGCAAAGTAAGGTGACTGGCGGACCAAGGCGGAGCATATGTGTTTAACATTATATATTCATTTTTACAAGATTTGGTACCCATTTCAATTGCTCACGCTTCTTTTAATCACTTCTTCAATCTATTGTTAAATGTGCAATTCCATGGAAAGTACAATCATGCAAATATGTCTGTCACGCACATCAAAGGGAGGCAATTGGCTCAAGCATTGGTTCTCTACAACAGAGTCCCTTTTCGAAATGGGAACTTCTCTTGAAGGAAATACTTTGCTCCCAGAGGGAGCGAATTCTTTCCTTTAAGTGGTGTGGACAATCACGTTTACCACATAAGGTGACCTCCCTTGAATGTTGCTTTTTTGTTACGCACATGCGTAACTGCGTAAATTGAGCAACGCCAATGGACTTATGTCGTGTTTTTGAGTCCCATGAGAATTGTTTTGAAGAAAAAAACGGTTACTATATTTTGTTTCTGGAATGTATGCTTAAGACATAAATGTTTTTGGCAACCAGGTACCAGTTATTACGTCATCAATATGGCGCCTATCAAAAACTAAAACCGGAGTCAAGTCGAATCAAAATATTTTTTGGAGCTCTTAGTCATAAAGAGATCAAATATTGCATAAATGACACAATACTTCACTACAGGGGACACAAATGATACATTTGAACATTCTATTGCATAAATAAAACGGACTGGAAATCAAGAGTTGGACAGTGTCATTTTTGGGTACCAATAGGGTAAACAATATGAAGTTTATTGGAATTAACCATTTTGCTATATTGTCATGGCATATATACAGTATAGTTACTATAGCAACGATAAAAGTAAAATAAAACTTCCAGCCTCTGTAATACACTAGCTAAGGGTTTATATTCTTATAAACCAATCAGAAGAAATTGGCAATTTTTCTTTTTGGGTTCAAAGGGGCCAATAATAGGCCTCCAATACATGCGTGTTACTCTTAATGCGGCTCTTACGTGTAATGTGGCTCTACGTAAAGCCTTGATCAATCACATTGCACCGGTACAATACTCAGGGATAAAACCTTTTCATTCCAATGAACATTCCCAGGCATGTTTTAAAATAAGAATAATATAACTTTTTGCTCTCTGTCAAGGCGGTAACTTTTATATTTATATCTGGGCGTGGTTCGACTATTTCATCTGCCTAACAAGGTAAATCAGGTTCTATTTATAATTTGGTGAAGTAGTAATAAGTTGTTTGGGCCGTGCAAACGTGCGTGTATTTCATGAAAAGTTTAACCGTATGTACACACTGTCCAAACTCACATTTATTAACCCGTAAAGCGCGTATAAAATAAAATATGTTTTTTGTCGTCCACTATAATATTTGAAGCCTCATAGACAAACAGAGCAGTCAGATCTGGACCCACAATGTTTGCCTCTAAGCTTATGTTGAATAGACATTTTCAGATGCAGTTATTTTGCTGGAGTTTTAAGGACTTACGACTCGTAATAATGTGTTTTGCGTCTATACTAGATGATACAATTACTTGTAAATAAAACCACGCCTCGTTTTCAGCTTTTACCTATGTGTAATGTAGACCAGTCCTTATTATGCATTCATGAGGTGCCGCCTTTACAGTAACCAAAAAGTTGTATAATATAGAATTGCTTATTTGCATTCTCCTTCTTCCCATCATTTACGAACTGTTGTGAAGTGTTGAACAGCAGTCATTGCTTTAAGCTTCTGTTTTTAAGGGATCACAGGTAGAAATTATAAACAACGATGCATTTTGTAATTAACATTCTGCTCGTTTCATCGAATAGAGCAGAATATTTGTCTAGTCGGTACTAGCATTAACAAAGGTTGTGCAGTATATTATTACTCAGTCGTCATGCACGGACTGAGAATAATCAGGTATTTGTGAACGAAGTGTCGTGAAAAATCAGTTCTAAGGCGGCTTCACAGACGTGAGCAACACACAAAATTTTGTATAGATTCGAGCAAGAGATCTTGCCGTGTTGATTTGCACGTCGTCATTGCTATGTGGTATACTGCACTGTAAAAAATCACAGCAAGTTTTCGCCAAACAAAAAATTTGGTGTCATGTGGGCTGGACGGCAGGTACTTCGGCAACGAGAAGATCTAAGGGTTAAGTAAGCTGTGTTACTGGCAGGGCTCTTACAAGTATTTCTTAAATAGATCTCATCAAGGTCTAAAACGTCCTTCCATGTCACGCTGCTCATTTGCTCACATTAAAGCGCACCAACATGCAAACTGTGTTTGTTTTCTTTGTTAGAAGTTGAGAATGGACTGAAAATTTTCTTTTTTCTTTGCAAATTATGCAGACCTAAATGAAATGCCGCATTATGCGGCATTTAATCTGGGTGTTCATTCTTTGGCAAAGCAACTGTTTGCATCCAGAATTAAAGAAAAATATTAAACGTTACATTTTTTGTAATTTCAGACCAGAAGAAACTTCTCAAGCACCTACTATCAGACTATTGTACTTATGTTCGACCTAATGATGGAATCGGACCGGTAACAATCGGCCATCGAATGGAACTCCTGCGTTTCAACAGCTATGTAAGTGGCATTAACCCATAAAGCGCCACCTACAATTTGCAGCAGACGACAATTTCAAATTTTGTTGCTTTTTCAAAAATAACATATAAGGCATGCTATTTCATGAGAATTGTCTGCTGGCAGACAATTCTCATGAAATATCATACCTTATTTTTTTCGAAAAATAGGGAAGATGTCCCAAAATTTGTCGTCTGCTGCAGTCGTGATTGGCGCTTTAAGGGTTAAATGTCCGCATCAACTTATATTTAGATGTTATTTTGTAGTAAATATTCATATAAAATATTTCTTTAAAATAAATTTTATACTGTTAGTATTCCTCGTGTACTTATTTAACAGATTTAAAGTAAGAAAGAAGGCAAAGGTCAGGAATCCATACAATAAAAAAAAAACACCTGACCCAGGACTACATGTACATATGGGAAAGTGACGAAACACAAGAAAACATCACTTACAAGAGAGCAAAGAGGTCGAATGAAATGAAATTTCACATTCTTATCACTTGGATCAGTTTTATTTCGTTTTAAGGGTTGTTAGCGATCGAAGAAAATTTTTGGTTAAGCTATGCAGATTTAAAAACTAAGAAGGTTAAAAAAAACAGAACCCAAATACAATCTAAAATTAATATTTCACTCCGAGTGAGCGAGGAAAATTTGGTAAGGTATCTATGAGTTAAATGCTACCAGGGGAAAAAACAGAACAAAAAATAAAAAATATAATGGTTTACTCCAAGCGAGCGAAGCGAGCAAGGGAAAAATTTAGTTGTGTATTTCAGAGTTAAAAGCTAGGAGTGATAAGAAATCTCAACAGAAAACAAATATAATCTTTTATTATATAATCTATAAATAAACATCTTCTGATTACCCCAGATGCACATCCACTCGAGTCAATAAAACTACATATTGCATGGCTTGCTGGACGTGACGTTGCAAAGCACACGGCACGAGGTAATATTGACTGGCTTACGGGAAGTGACGTCAGAACGTCAAGTAATTTCGCATGATCTATCCGAAACGTCAACGTTTTAATGGTCTAAAATGGCAGGAAATGCATAAGATAAATTTATTATATAATAAAACAATTGTTGACTTATGTTTCGGTAGACATGGAGTGTTATTGAACAGTAAACTTAACCATATTGACCTCCGCTCCGCGTCGGTCAATATGACGTTTACTGTTCAATAATACTCTATGTCTACCTCAACATAAGTCAATAATTGTATATTATTCCAAGCGAGTGAGTAAATTTATTTGTATGAAGCCTATTGCCTGAAAGGTACAAGGAAAGAGGGATAAAAGGTTGGAGCTCTTTAAAATTAAGGACAGAAAATAGGAATAATAGGAAAAGCTTGTAAAGGCGGTTTATCTGGAAAAAAAGATTCCTTTATACATTTAAACATACATATACATATACATACAAGGTGATAACAGCCTGCTGACTAAAAGATATGAAAAAGTATTAAAATCTTAGCAAGTTATCTGCTCTCAAAGAATCTTTAAGCAAATGAAAGAAACTCCGAGCGAGCGAAGCGAGCGAGGAAAAAAATACTAATAAGTATGTGTGGAAGTTGCTTATTTTACCCTGAGTGACAAGCAATTATATGTCAATTTAGACAAATTATTGGAGGGGCCAAAGGCTATTCTGCCCCCCCACCCCTACAAAATTATTGTGGGGGGGGGCCTGGCCCCTGCTGCCCCACCCCCCTCCTGTTCCTACGCCTATGCTTTCGTGTATCCAGTTAATTATATATAGTTAAATGTATAAAAATTTGAATTGTCCAATGCCGAAAGCGCTCAGTTTCAAACAGTATTTCCTATCTCAATGATGATATCATTTTATATATAGAGGTTCTTACATGAGTGCTCATGTTTTATTGAATTTATTAAATGAGTTGGGGAAAGAGATAAAATGCGAGGCTTGTCGAGCATTTTATCTTTTTTCGGAATGAGCTCAATAAATTCAATAACGCAAAAGCACGAATGTTTGATTCTTTTAATCATATGACATTAAGATGACTTTTCTCATTTCTGTCGTTAAACGTTATAATTTTGTCATTATGTACGCAACGTTGTAAAAGACATCATAACGTTTCTCGTAAATCTGTAAACCACTGGTGGTTTATTGATTTCATTGCATGGCGTGATATCACTCCCAGACGCGACGTCATGTGATAATTATACATATATATTTATATTTTCAGTTATCAGAAGTTATAAATTAAAATGTATGTCAGCATGCGTCCCCATATTAAGATATCTTGCACCACTTGGTTGACTGGATAAAAGTAGTGCCATGTATGCTTATAATAGTCAGGGAAAAAATCAGTTTGTGAAGTAATCGGTTTGACACCTTGATTAGTTGTAATTCGGTATGCTGAATCCAAAAATCAATGTTGGCGAGCTGAGAAATGACGCCTGAATGACCTTACATGTATTTGCATAATTTCAAAAAGGCCGCCAAAATCATGGATTTAGACATATTGTTGCACATTTTTGAAAATGTTTTTTTATCCAAAATCATTAGTATTTTGTCTTTGATGGGTTTACCCTTAGAGTATATGCTTTTAGAGGTAATTTACATATTTATTCAAGGCTATTACTGTCTTCATAGTAATAATTGTCCAGCTCGACTATAAATTCATATATAAACTTGCCTTATTCAGTAGCCTGCTATTTAAATGTACGTTTTATTCATAGCACAATTTCGGACTGTTTACCAGCTATTCAAGTAATAAATGAGAAAGAAACTGATAATCAACAAATTGTTTTTGTTTTACGAGGGTCATCCAATAAAGAATGAGACTTTCTTTATAGTCTGAAAATTTTTGTGTGCATTTAGTTAAAATTCACCATAATAATAGTATGACATCTCAGCAATTAAGGAATAGAAACAATATGTTTTTGATTGATCAGTTGTCATAGTAACAGGCTGTTTTGTGGAAGGACTTGAAGACGCATGGTCACGTTTATATTATTTTTTGCATACCAATGGCCATTAAAAGTCTTTTATTTTCGATCACAGATAGAATTTAACTTTAACCAATTGATTTCTTTAACTGAACAATCTTAGTGATACATAAAATGCTACAAAAGAAGAACCAAATATACATACCCTTTATTTTGGTTGCCTAGCAACCAATTTACTCGATTTTTATAAGCACACTATTTTGCGTTGCTATGGTTACTATATTAGCGTTGTATATCCTACAAAAGGCATGGTTATGTGCAACTGATTATAATTAAGGTTACATGAACAAAACAAGGTTCGTTTTAATTGCCTTTGACTATTTGATATTAGCTTTTGAAGTCAAAAGGTCACCGAAAAATACCAGATATTATTTGAAAACTTGATTTTTTAATCTTTGTTTCCATGGTAACAGCTGAATACTCTGGAACATTACTTTATCCTATTGGTTATAGACAGGGTGCATGAGCATATCCAAGTATTAGTAGAAAAATAAACTATACATCTCAATCTGTTGCCATGGTGACCACCTATATTGAGCTGGCCACGTGTGTTTGTCTAGTCTTCTAATGTTGCCTAGCAACAAAAATTGGAACTATGTAACACGTCGAATATGGTACATGTGAACAGCCAAAAGGATGTGCAAGCATTGAACAATATTTCATAAGTATAGCGTGTAAAATCACTTCGCTATTGAAAAAGTCTCATTCTTTATTGGATGACCCTCGTATAACAAATATGTCATAATGTTTATGCCTAAATATATAGTACATTTTGTATCTATAAGCAGTAACACCATGTATATTCCTTAGTACACCCGTATCGATTCGTATTTTTTTTTAGTTTTCTACTGTTTTAATCAATATTCATGAATATGTTTGTTAAATGATGTGTATATCTGATACTACGATTAATTATCTAGAACAATTAAAAGATGAGAAGTAGACCCCTACTATTTTTTCTACGTTTTCTCTCTCATTTCTAATGTTTACATTAATGTTTATAAATTTAAAACATTCACATAATGACTATTGAGTAAAGTAAAATGCCTTAGCTTTAAGTCGGTACCAAGTGTGGTAGTCTAGGTATATTAGCAGCCACGATATAGGTAGACACCCCTTTAAGTGTTTTTACCATTTTTCTCTAATTCCTAACACCTGAATCAATATTCAAGACTCTAATTATAATCAATAATGGTATAGAATGTGCTATTAATACGTCTTAGCATTTATTTGGTACCAAGTGTGTTAGTCTAGGACACTATAGGTAATTTTGTAGATATATCCATTTTATTTTTTTTGTAATTTATCTATCTTTTCTTTTATAGTTTTCATTTATATTCACAAATAAGCAAATAAGATTTGTAATATCAGACTATTGTGTTAAAGTACTATGACTCAACTTTTATTTGGTTTTAATTTTGGGAGTCTAGAATGGTTAGCAGCTGACACATGGGTTATGTTGTATGTACACCTCTTTATGTTTTTACCATTTTTCTCTTATTTCTAATGTTTTCATAAATATTCATGAATATGCAAATAAGATAAGTTGTATACCACACTATTTCGTTAAAGTTTTATGTCTCAACTTTTATTTGGTAACAAGTTTGGTAGTCTAGAATATTTAGCAACTGACATTTAGGTAGTGTTGTCCCGCTGAACAATTTCGCAACCTTGAGTAATTGTCCTTGGGTGCAAGGGAAGTCTAATAAGCCCTTTCCCGAGACGCATGTGGGGGGGGGGGTAGTTATTCTATTAGTTTACCTTAATTTTTAGTTTCATTAATATTCACGAATATGCAGCTGAGATAATTTTATATATGATAATTGGATGAAAGGCTTTGTCAAAGTGTATCACTGATGATATGAAAAGATGCAATAAAGACAGTTTGGGGCAGATGCCTTTTTTATAACTTTCTCTTTTTTCTGAAATTTTCATCATTTTTGATGAATATGCAAATTAGATAATAAATATGCATATCAGATCATCCTATTAAATGAAATTACTATATCTAAGCTTTCATTTGCTTGAAAGTTTAATAGTGTAGGGTGAGTTGCTGGTGCGATATGAGTCATTTTGTAGGTAGAAGCTCTCTATCTATAAAATTGCATTAACCCCCTCCCTTAGCTGAAACTTACAGAATTCGTTTAAAGTGTCATATTTTCCTGAAAACAGTATGGATATCATTGCGATGCATGTTTAAAAGTTCTCATTTTAATGAAATCATTCCTGACACCTTTGGGCAAGATAATAATGCATGCACTAAAATGAAAATAAAATCTTAGCTAAATCGGAAGCAAAATTATTTGCTCAAGTTGTCCCCTCCCCTGAATACCTCTTGATCTTGATCACATTTTTAATTCTTATTGCATAAATTGATTGACCACCAGTCATGAGAAGATGTTTTAGGATTGATTTATACCAGTTTGGAATCCTTTTCACGTAACTCTACATATTTTTTTATTGATTTTTCATCAATATGGCGGCCATCTTGGAAACATGCAAATTTGATAGTGAATACGCAATTTTCAGCTTGCCAATATTGTTTTTCATTCAGCCTACCAAAACACCCCTAATTGGTATCTCAAAACATTTTCTTCACAAAATGCGTGTACCTTCTTAGATAAGAGTCTTTTTTCTAATTATTTTCCTAGTTATAAGAACATCCAAGCTTTAAGGTCGACTAATTATAGTGGGCGACTAACACATGGGATCTGAAACAGCCAGGCCAGATGTTATAAATTTTATTCATGCTCAACTCAACTGAGCATGAAATTTATTTTGCTGATAAAAATTAAAAATGCCAACAGGCCAGAGGTTATAAATTTAATCCATGCTCAACTCAACTGAGCATGAAATTTATTATGCTCATAAATATTAAAATGCCAACAAATTGTTGACATTTCAACATATATTATCATGATAAATACAACCTCTGAGGGTTTGACATCAAGAAAATCCTTTATTTTTTAGCATTTTAAGTTTTATTAGTAAATGAAATTTAAATCTTTTTAACCTTGGGGCCCTGACAGTCAGAGAAAACGTAGTCTTATTTGAAAACAAAAACAAAATACTAACTTTGGAAAATATCTTCGATGCTCTTGAAAAGAAGTAAATACAGTAGAACTTCAATGGCTCAACATGCTGGGGACCACCAAATTAGCTCTAGCCAAGGGTAGTTCTAGCCATCCAGGGTGGATTATGCATATAACGACCTGTTAGGACCATGGTGATAGTTCTAGCCAGCCCTGGCGAATGAGCCATTAGAGTTCGAGTCATTGAAGTTTTACTGTACCTCATTACGTGTTCAACCTAAATATCTCTTTTAAAGGATTGGGAACCGGATCTTCTTGAAGACCGTACCAGAGTTTTGAATCTCGACTTCTTTGAGGATTGGGAGTGGAGAGACGAGAGACTGGCATGGAATACTAGTAAATGCGACAAAGAATACCTTGTCCTTCCCGTCGAAAAAATCTGGTCCCCAGACATAGCGTTTGCCCGCAGGTATTGCTTGACTTTTCCCTTACTGTAAAGGCGGCGCCTCATGAATGCGTTATTAGGACTATAGTGTTTCCAGGACTTTAGTGACCCCCGTTATTTGCTAATTATTTTTTAATGGTGATTCTAATTGAAAAATTAATTAGAGAAATGAATTTAGATATATACCGCGTAATTGAATTTATTTTTTCCACATTCATATGAGTTTTTGTATAGGCTGGGATTAGATGGAACTTTGGTGTGATTTTGCTGCTCTTCTTTGAATTAGTCCCCAAGTGAACCTAGCGATATAAATAAAACATGGCTTATACAGGTCAGTGGAGGTAATTCGTCAGTCCCACAGATAAGAGTGCGTAACATAGAATTATTTTTCCTATTTCCCAACCAAAAAATATGTTGTGTGTACTCAAAACAACCGTCTCGATGATATGGTTCTTTTGAGCACCCAAAACACGTGTTTAAACTGATAAAGACAATCGCAACTTCACGCTAAAATTGCTTAACTTGCCCAATCTTCGTGCATTAAGCTATGATTCACTGCTTATACTGACTCATAAACTTCACTGTACATCTAAAGCCGATGCATTGAAATGGCCTGTGTTAAAAAAACGATCCAAGTAACAGTATTGTCTGAACCTTAAATAATGGCTGAATTCTCTTTCGAGATACTTGTTTTCTAAAATATGTCTTTCAGGAATACAAGTAGGTTATCAAACAGTATGGATCCAGATAATGCCCAACATTTTAACCTGAACTTGCTTTCGGCTGTTGACAAAGTTTATCAGGGAAATAGCTTTAGCAGGCATATATCCCCAATTTGCTATTTCTGTCAACTCTCTAAGCTGCCTGAATTGTCGTCTTACTAATGTCGTCTGCTGATTACCTTTGCAAACAATTTGGACCCAGATCAGGCCCGACAAAACGTTTTAGAAAAAAACAACAACAAGAAACAAACTGATTTTGAAAAAAATATCAGCAGACGACAAAATCATGACTAATTACCGCGTAGGCAAAAAAAGTCAATGAATTGAAATGGAAGGTGCTACATGTACATGCATGTTTCATGCTTAAGTCTTTTATTTGCCTGCTTTCAACACAGCACGGTCTAGGACCCCTTTAGACTTTTACAATTGTGTGTGTCAAAATGATTGACACAGGTTTGAGTGAGGTTTGCGGAATAGATTTTCGTTGAATCATCGTATATAGATAGTCCTGTAGGCTAGTACATACCAACGTAGCAATGCAAATAAACCACGTGTATCTATTGGGGTATAGTGCGACCAACTAACAGAGACTGGGCGTGTCAGACAGAGCGCTGTCATACACTGTCAAATAAGACTAGTCTACAGTAAATCGGGTGTAATAGCCTTTGTACGTTTTACTCGTGCAACCAAAAGCGCAGACGACAAGGGTGACCAATTTTATACTTTAGCATGCCTGGTAAACATTTATCTTTATTATGCTGCTGGTGAGCTGCTGCATTTCATTTTCCGGGGTGAGTATGTTATGAAAGTTTTGGAGGAGGGTAGGTTTGCACTATTTCTTCAAATTTTGTCTGGTTTGATTTTTAAGCCTGATACAATAATAATAACTCACCAATTAGAATTCAGCGGGACAAGGGTTAAGTATCTGGATCATGAGAAAAGGGCATACAAACATGAGATTATATCGCATATCCGAAAAAGCCTCTAATAATCGCTCATTATGGCGTGTCCAGAGAGACTAGATGTCTAAAAGTTGTTCGTGGTCTTCTTCAACTCGCATACTTTGTTTATGCGAGAAGCGAAAGCCCTGGCGAGGTCATGCGTACATGCAGACTCGTCGGAGCCTTCGCCACACGCCGATGTAATAAGTACCATGAATATTTTGTGTGCTGACCAATTTATAGCATTAATTTTTCATTGCGGACCATTTATTTTATTTTCTTATTCAATAGTATAATTTGAATAGTTAAAATTTCGAAACATTGTCAGAGCGCATATATCTAGACTAGTCAATATCCTTGCTATCCAAATTAATTCGAGATGCCTTTTTCTCACAATGGGTTCAAAACTACAACAGGTATGTACAGGTATACAGCTGTAAAGCATTTCACAGGTGAATAAGCACGCACTGTCTTACCGATTTTTAAATGGAAATGTCCACGGGTGTGTCTTTGCTAAGGACCGCCCAGTCTCTCTTACCTGGACGGACTATACACATAGGTATATTCACAGGGAAAAACAACTAAGTCATTCTTTTGTACAAGGGACTGGGGCTTCAGTTACAAATAAGGTCGTCTCCCAAAAAATAAGTTTTAGTTACGCGGTGTGCATTTAAATCCACATGCTAAGTGCCGTTCTTCTAAGTTCAATTTAAAGCTGTTTAAAAAAAGAAAAACGGGGGTCACTTTTAACCTGGAAACACATTAGTCAACCTTAGGCATAGGTAAAAGCTGAAAAGGAGGCGTGGTTGCATTTATAAGTAACTGTATCATCTTGTGCCACTACCTCAGTCATTATTTAGTCCTTAAAACGCCAGCAACATAACCATCTGAAAATGTCTATTTAACATAAGCAGGGGGGCAAACATTGTGAACCCAGATCAGACTGCTCCTACAGGAGCAGTCTGATCTGGGTTTACACTGTTTATCTATGAGTCTTCAAATAGTTTAGTGGACGACAAAACACACATTTTGTGATTATGCGCTTTAAGGGTTAATAAATGTGAGTTCAGTGGGTATACGGTTAGGATTTTCATGAAATGCACGCACGTTTGCGCCGCTCAAAAAGCTTATTAACTTTTTGCCCGCAGGTATTACTTGACTTTCCGCTTACTGTAAAGGCGGCAACTTTAATATTCATATCTCGGTCTGGTTCGGCTATTTCATCTGCTAAGGAAGGGAAATCAGGTTTCATTTATAATTTGGTAAAGAGTCTGTAGCTTTTTGAGCCGAGCAAACATGCGTGCATTTCATGAAAATCCTAACCGCACACATTTATTAACCCTTAAAGCGCAAAATCACAAAATGTATGTTTTTGTCGTCCACTTAACTATTTGAAGCCTCATAGATAAACAGTGTGGACCCAGATCAGACTGCTCCTGTAGGAGCAGTCTGATCTGGGTTCACAATGTTTGCCCCTCTGCTTATGTTAAATAGACATTTTCAGATGGTTATGTTGCTGGCGTTTTAAGGACTAAATAATGACTGAGGTAGTGGCACAAGATGATACAGTTACTTTTGAATAAAAAAAACGCCTCCTTTTCAGCCTTTACCTATTCCTAAGGTTGACCAGTCCTAATTACGCATTCATGAGGCGCCGCCTTTACAGTAAGCGAAAAGTCAAGTTATATATGAAGATTTTTGGTTTGTTTGATTCTTTACGTCTCAGTCAACAGCTGTGGTCATATCGAGACGGTCATTTCATCCAACCACACTTTACCTGGACAAGCTTGACTAAGCAGCTAATCAGTACTTTGTGCACATACTTTCTCATGTAACTGACAACAGCCCTTGAATAAGCGGAAGGGAGATAAAACACGTGGTTACCTATAGCCTGTGACGCCCATCGAAGACTCTGGTCGGAATCTTCGTTGGACGTACATGCCTATTTGTACGTTTTACTGGAAAATGTCATTATCAAACAGATTTGGTCTCCAGACAAGGTAGCCGGTATAAAGTATAAGGTACAAGCTGACATGTGCATACAGTGAAGATTCAAATCAGTCTGTGCATCTGCACATCCTGATCAGAGTCATAATTTTACGCCTGAAGAAACTTTGTAGCCTACTCTTGGTCACCCATAGAGCGCCCAGCAAAATCTCTGATCAGACTGCACGGATGCGCAGTTTGATCTGGGCCTTCGGTGGGCGCAGATGATGTCTTGTACCTACTGGTGGACACAAGCTCAAATGTACTTGTAAATTAGAAACAAAATAAATATACTGCCTAAAAAAAGAAAGAATATGTATTAGGATGTTCAATATACAGTGTGTACAAAAAGCAACGCAAACTGTGCATACTGCTGGAAAACTGGGCCATTTCAAAAACAAGCATTTCAAGCTTGTAGGATACTTAGATTAAACTGTTACTTATCAGAAGGTTGAATTCCATATTTTTCAGGCCCTGTATCATCTTTTCTGTTGGCTTGCAAGGGTACCCAGGAAAGAAAAAGTCACAAACAAAATATGTAATGAGAATTCTCGCATCCTTTGATTTGCAGATTTCATTTAGTCCGATACATTTTGAACCATATGTTATCAGTTACCACTGGTATTAACTGGAGTGTTGCACGTTGCCTGATAAACGTTGTCTATCTCAGGCATGTACCTTTATCAGGTCATGATGACGTTGCACTTTTTGAATCACGTCGCCAATGACGCTGAATCGACACTAAAAAAAACAAATCATTACGTAATTCACTAGTTTGAAGAGTGAATTAACTTGATAAGCTGATTAATGACATTAATAGAATACCAGGTTCGCGTCTATAACAGGCTCGGCTTTGAGAATGCATGTTGAATTGCTCGGCAAGCCTCCAATGTCAACAAGCGTTCTCGAAGCCTTGCCTGGTAAACTTGATATCAAAAGACTCTCACCCAGTATGCTCTGTTTATCATTTTACGATTGTTCCTATAATATCATTATAAAGTTTTTGAGTTTGACTGTTTGATTTTTTATCACAAGCATTGTATGGACGATAATCATTGTAGTTAGCGATCAACTCTGAGTGTCTTTGGTAGAATTTAGAAAATGCATTTCGGAGTTCATTAAACAGTTTTTCTCGCACACCAGATCGGGATTTCTGATGTTTTTACCCCTGTCTCACATACCAGTGCGATGTACCAGCCCGTGGGAAAGATAAGATATACGAACAGCTGCACGTCGGCCGCACACTGACCGCACGTCGATCTGTGACGTCATTGTAATGTTAAAATGACGTCACTAGCCATCACAGTAAAACCTGTCTTAAGCAGCCACTCAAAATACCAAAAAATGGTTTTCAAGACCGATAATTGCTTAAAGGGATAAAATTTTGAGCAAAAATAGTGGTACCACTCATTATGACTCTCTCCAGGGGTCTTACTGGACAGATCAAGGTAAATGATTTATTTAGGAGAATGATTATGACTTCCTTACAGGGAGCAAAAAATTGGCCTTATGAAGGAATTATGCATTTTCTGATACAATATTGATCTTTATCTTAATGAAAGAAAGTGTCTTGTATACAGGTAATTCCCCTCTGGATGCTCCTTTAAGTTTGTGAGATACTTAAACTGTCCCTTATCAGTTAATCCTTTAATGATCTCCATTGGACAGTAATATATGTCTTTAGTGTGGGTCAAAAGTATTGCAGAATGCTCCAAGAGAGCATTCTGCAATACTCTCGACCTTCATTAAGCTACCATTTGTCGTTAAGACCTTATTTTCGTCTATTTTTGAGTGGCCGATTTAGACAGGTTTTACTGTTATATACCTTTTTTGAAACATCGGTCATCCTCGCACAATCCTGAGAATAAAATTGGATGTTAATAAAAATATGTAAAATAGCCTGTCTCTATGATTGCTCAGTATTCAACTAAAAGCAGGTCATCAAATGGCGTTTCGGTAGTGGCTTATTGGAGGCCCAATTCTGTATGCTGACTGTTTTTTTTTCAGCTCACTGTCAGAACCTACCCGTGACAAAATTGGTAGAAACAACGCGATAATTGACAGCACAGGACTAGTGAGATTTAACTTGGCTCACCAGGTCCAAATACACTGTGATCCTCCGGAAGGTTATGGGTCACCAGAAATATGCGCTGCCGGTGGAATAAACTGCACGATACCCACCGGAAGTTGGTCATACACTGACGAGGATATAAACTTTGAGGTAACTTGAACGAGGTTATATGATTGGGTGCTTATTGTACGTGCATCAAGTTCAAATACCCATATAGGAGCGGGCCACTTTCGACCCTACAGAAAAACGTCATTGAAAGGCGTTTCGCTGGTGGGCAGGTGGCAGTTCGAGATTGCATACTGCTTGGAGTAAGTCTTCAACTACGTAAGGCCTGAGTTTTTTTTATAAGTTGATTTACATACCCACATACTGTAATTTTCCAGAGAGTAGAACAAAATAAAACTTAATTTCTAAAAAAAAATTTTTTATCTTATCCACCGACTCTAAATATTATTTGTTTTGTTGAAAACAATATTTTTGAGGTTCAGTTTATGTAATTTTAAGAGTGACACTGCTAAAAGTGATAGTCCTATGCAGGAAAATTATGAGATATTTAAAGATTTAATGTAGACTGTTGGTTTACTTTACTAGCTTAACTGTTTGTTCTGGAGATATTTAAAAAAGGATATGAAAATGAAAAAAAGCTCCGACAATGACCAGTTGACTGGCCATTTTCAGAGCTTTTTTTCTTTTTATTTTCCGCCCTCCCAGCCCTAAATCTGAAATAAAATCCCGTAAAATAACTAATAAAAAATCTGGCCAATTACAAAGCTATCTAGCAGGACTAGACGTCTGACTATTTGCTACAGCATTGCAATCATTTTGGCCAGGGAAAGGGGGAGAGAGAGATTGAGAGGGAGAGAGCAGGTTGGTGTGCTTCAATTGTCTTTACTGATGTTTTGTGACTGTTAGTGTTCTGTGGCTCTTTCTCAATGTGCCATAGGTTGGTCTACAGTGGGTGAGTGTCGTAGTTTCTGATCATACTCACTTACCTTTTGGTTTCAACTTTATTTCTTTGTATAAATGCATACATATAACAGCAAAATGACAAGCACGTCAATAAATAATACTTATTTATACGAAAAGAATGCAGAAGAATGTCTATAGACTTTTATGAACTGTATCCCTTTAGATGAATATGTGCTAAATGGTAACTGTGATATTTAACTGCAAAAACGAACAAATTCTTTGCCATTCAACTTAAGAACAAGTTTAAACACGCTAACCAATTGATACAGATTAATATGACGCTTGTCCTGAGCATACACAAGGTTAGTGTCAGACTAGAACAAGTGGCATTCACTCCTCTCATTACAGACAACAAAAAGCAATAAAATAAACAAAAACAAAATATATATAATACCAACTTCAACGGGGAACAGAGATGTTTCTGCCAAATGGTAAGGCTTTTTAGACAAATTCATACACTTCATAATGCATCTTAGTAAAGACTAAAGAACAAATGACAAGAGAAGCATGAGAATAAAATATTAAGAGGTAACAACGCTTAGATTTGGTGTAGAAATTATGAACAACCTTAAATACTGTAAATTCGGAAATTTTCGCGAGAATATTATTTTCGCTAATAGCGTTAAAAGACATATTTGCGACGTGACTATGACATGACATGATTTACCTTCATCAGTAAATGACTTCAACATGAGTAAGTGATTTCACCATTTCCCAAGGATTTTATTTCCACGAAACTTCGCATATGCGAAGTTTCGCGAAAATAAACATCGCCAACATTTCCAAATTTACAGTATAGTGCGCTTTTGTTCTTCAGGATGATCTTCATTTCCATTTAATAAAATGAAGGGAGCGCAGTGGCTCAGTTGTAGAATGCTAGACTCGAGACCGAAGGGCCGCGGGTTCGAGCCTCACCGGCGTCACTGCGTTGTGGTACTCGAGCAAGACACATTTATCCTAGCTTAGTACTGGTTCAACCCAGGAAGACCCGTCCCTATATAACTGAAAGATTGTTGATGGGACGTAAAGAATCAAATCAAACAAAAATACAAAATGTTTATAGTAGGGTTGCAATTGGCAGATACACAGATACGCATGTTCCTTCATATGAGATAGTAATGGTTACACTCAAAAAAGGAAGTGCCAAGGGTCTTCCATTTCACCACGGTTACACGAGGGCTTTTTAATTATATGAGCCGCGACATGTGATTTCCAACAATGTGGCATTTTGACAAGTGTAGACTCAGACTAGCCTGTGCAGCCTCTTTTTAAGCTTAGAAACTCTAAATGATGTTCAGTCGGTAGCTTAACACTCATAGAATATTCAAGCGACTAGCAAAGGCTCTGATCAGACTGCGCGTATGCGCAGGCTAATCTGAGGCTATGCTGGTCGCTTATACCACATTGTTGGAAATCTCATGTCGTGGCTCATATGTATTTTTAGTAGAGTTTGATACGTATATTGCTGCAGCCTGTTATCAGTCGTGTATGATAGATTTGTGCGAGAAAATTTCCTAGAAAGTATAGTTCTTGGGGTGGGCTTTTATCAGAATTAAATAAATTGGCAAAAGGATTCTATGTAGTTAAATTAACTTGTTGCTTCTGGAAAGGGCATTCCATTCTTTGATAACGGATGGAAGGAACGAACTGAAATAAAGCTGTGAATTTGCATGTGAAGTTTGCGTGTGTTGAACATTCTAAGATTGTACCGTGAGATGTCTCTGACATTATTTGGAACTTAGATAATAAGGTAAGATGGACACAAATTAGCTTTCATTTTATAAAAGAGTATCACCTTGTGTTTTTGCCGCTATGATATTTCAGTATGTTGAGCATTAATGGACACCAACTTGGTAGCACCTGTCACAATGCAAGCATTTTGAATTTTTTCAGGCTTGTTGGATTCAAACCCAGAGGGCTCAATTGCTTATCTGGGAGGATCCGTACCAGTATTTCTAAGGAAACCTATAGCCACATGTAATTATTCAGACCTGGGGGTCCAGTTCCCTTGTTACCCCCAACTTGATCTGCGCATGATTTTGTTGCTTTTGCTATGCATCATCTCATAAATATTAGTTATTTTGAAAACTGTCGAAAGGGCTTGACAACTATGTTAGCGGTGTTTGTTCATAGTAACCTTCATGAATCAGCTTTATTCTCACATTCAGCGGTATTTGTTGATAGTTCAACGTTGACACTATTCCATTGGTCCAGTGGTTGGATCTCCTTATGAATAGAATTAATGGAATCATTAACTTCCTTATTGATGGCAAGTGTTACGTTAAGGTTATTTTGTTTGTTTGTTTGTTTTGTTGCTTTACGTCCCAAGTCAACAGCTATGGTCATTGCGGGACGGTCAGTTCACCTAACAACACTTTTTCCTGGGCAGGCTTGAACAAGCGGATAACCAGTAATTCGTGCACATACTTTCGCTTGTAACTCGTTAAGGTTATGGTTATGTTTGGTAGCAACTATAGTATATCATTATTATTATTATTATTATTATTATTATTATTATTATTATTATTATTATTATTATTATTATTATTATTATTATTCTAGATAACGGCACCAGGAGGAAGTGGTTTCAGCATGAAGGTGTTCGAAGGCTCAGCTGACCCTGAATGGTTCGTGTCAGGATCTTCCAGTGAAGTTGTATCTGAATTATTTGATTGTTGTCCATGGAAGTTCAGAACCATTGTGTACACGGTTCACTTAACACCTAGACATTTTTGCGCTTAATCTTCTGTTTATAGAGTAAAGTCAGGTAAATTCGGACATCAGGTAAATTCGTACAGCGACCTTGTTTGTTTCATATTTAAAATATTGGAATAAAAAAGGAGAGTTAACTAAGCAAAAAGTGAAAATCCACAAGGAACCGTCTCATCTGGATTTCCACTGTTTGCAAATGTATTTCCGAATTTACATGATATCCGAAGTTACCTGACTTCACCCTACTAAAAACAAGTATAATTGAATTAGGCGATAATGCCTCGGTTACATTTGCTGTACGACGAGTATACGATGCCCGTACGATGTCCAAATCACCGTTTCCGTGCGGCCTCCGCAGTGAGACCTTACGATCATCGTACGGATTTTCGGGCATCGTGGCCTCCACGATTTTGTTTAACTCCGCACAATGACAAAGTTGAAAAAATCGTAAGCCTGTAGCCCGTAGACACATTGCAGTGACATCGTATGATCCCCGTACAGGCACCGCACGGTGATCGTGAGGACAACGCAGGGTTTTAGATTGTCATCTTGGCCCAAAAATGATCGTAGACTCTTGCGATAGTCGTAAGGAGCCCGCAAGGTCGCCGCACGATGCCTTTGCAGGGCCCATAAAATCGTACGGACATCGAACGGTCATCCTGCGGTAACCCCAAGGCGATGGCACGATGATCGTGAGGTCGCCTTGCGACGTTTCAACAATTTCCAGGCTTATCATTACATGAAGCTGTTTGTTTCATTTCAATATTTGTCTTCAGGTTATGTCTCTAATACCAACACTCAGTGTGACTCAATATGGACCTAGTTCAGTTTGCTGATGGAAACAGTCTAATCAGGGCCCATGAAGTATGCTTCCATGATAAAATTGTCTGAAGTGCAACTCAAAATATGTACCAACGTGAAATGCATATGCATTTTCAGTATATAAAATGCTGGTTGGATAAGGGGTTTAATAAATTAGATAAGATTAATAAAAAGTCCAGATATTTTTTTGTGAGTAATAACTCTGGGTCTCGTAGTGAGAACATTTGACTAGTTCGAACATTGAAATTTGAATGAATGAATGTTCTACAAAATGTACTTTTTACTGAAAACAAATGGCAAATGTGCTGACCAGGCAGGGTGGAAGAAAGCGCATTCTGGTCAGTACCTTTGTTGTTCTCATGCATCGACTTCGATTTGCATATGACGAAGATTCTATGTGTTGCTGGCCGTAGAGTGCCTTTGGATGATTGAACTGAATAAAATCATAATATGCGTTTTAGTCTACGCTGATACAATTAAAGCATTTCTACATTTTCAATTTAAGTGATACTTTTCGAAATATAAAAGTGTACTATAAAAAAGGGTTTGTAATATTCTGTGATTTAAACTTTTTGTAAACTGCAGAACTTAGAAAATGACATTAAAATATACACAAACGTATCACGCTGTTCCATACCTTGGGACCATGTTCAACTAAAAACACTAGCCTCTTCATAGCATGATTTGTGATCACAAAAATTTAAAACACAGTTCAAATGGAATGCAAAGATAAACATGGATAGTCGTTTAAATCCATGCACATAATTACACGACAATTGCACAGTCAGCGTATCGACCGCAAGGTCTTCGTATGGGCATCGTGCGATTTATAAAGGGAGATCGTGAAGATAACACGATGATTGTACGATATCCGCAAGGTCTCTGTCCTAGTTTGTCGCCGAAAAAAATCGTAAGGTGATCGTAAGTAATGTAAACACATACGTCGTAGCTTATAGCCGCCTACGATGCCGAAAAAATCGTAGAGAAAATCGTAGACAAATAAATCGTACGACGACCGTGGCAAATGTAACCGAGGCATTAAAAACAAAAAAAAAAACAAAAAAAAAAAAACAGCAAAGGCCCTGATGTAATGCCACAATAGTTACATTTCATCAGGATATGATCTGCTTAATTTAATAAAACTGCATCAAAGTTCAGAATTTCTAACATTTCGATAATGAAACGTAATTACAGTAATAAAGAATACTATTGTATATAACTCACCCAAATTATATTTTGTGGGTACACAGATGTACCCTCTCAATGAGACCCAAAACTTATGTTTAACTGGTGGGTAAGAACGTATGAGCCGCCACATGAGATTTCCAACAATGTGGTAAGTGCGACCAGCAAATGCCCAGACCAGCCTGCGCATACGCGCAGTCTGATCAGAGCCTTTGCTAGTCGCTTGAATATTCTATGAATGTTAAGCTACTGACTGACACCATCTGGAGTTTCTAAGCTTAAAAGCTGGCTGCACAGGCTCGTTTGATTATACACTTGTCAAAATGCCACATTGTTGGAAATCATATGTCGCGGCTCAATTATGTTCAATTTAACTCTCATTTTGTTTCGTTTTTGGACCTGTGTACATACATAACACCTTGGTATCTACAATCAATCAGTACGAGTTATTTAGTAAACAAATGGTTAACATGACTTGACTTCTATTTGGCCATCCTGATACTGGTCTCTTAAAGACACTTGACCAAACACAATGGCAAATTTCTTGTGACCTTCATTTGCATAGCTTCCATTAGTTCCATTCCATAGTAAGCTAGTCTGGGTTCTAGTCTGATCATATTTTTTTCGTATTTTTTATTTTTTCGTTTCTTGTTCAAAAACGACAATATCTACAGGAATTAATAACAAACTGCCGATACCTTTGATGTGTTACCTTTTAATTGTCTTAATTTTTAGAATACTAGCATATACGAAAATGTTGGCAAAAATATTGACGACTGGACCCAGGCTAACAGCAAGCACGTACATGTATACCCATACAAGAAAATCATTTCTCACATACTCATGCCTACAAGATCGTGACGTCCCCTGATTAGCTCTATCCCAGATCGCTACTTACGTGAGACAAGCGTTACTAACACAATTTAACCTACACCAGACCTTTTAAGCACACGACTATACGAGTTTTAGATCATGTTCATATTAATAGACTTTTCGCTTACTGTAAAGGCGGTGCCTCATGAATGCGTAATTAGGACCAGTCAACCTTAGACATAGGTTACAGCTGAAAAGGAGGCGTGGTTTTATTCAAAAGTAACTGTATCATCTTGTGGCACCACCTCGGTCATTATTTAGTCCTTAAAACGCCAGCAAAATAACTGCATCTGATAATGTCTATTTAACATAAGCAGGGAGGCAAACATTGTGGACCTAGATCAGACTGCTCCTACAGGAGCAGTCTGATATGGGTCCACAATGTTTATCTATTAGGCTTCAAATAGTTTAGTGGCCGACAAAAAACATACATTTTGTGATTATTAGCTTTAAGGGTTAAGAAATGTGAGTTCAGTGTGTATACGGTTAGGATTTTCGTGAATTGCACGCACGTTTGCGCGGCTCAAAAAACTTAATAACTCTTTACCAAATTATAAATAATACCTGATTTCCCTTCCTTAGCAGATGAAATGGCCGATCCACACCCAGATATGAATATTAAAGTTGCCGCCTTTACTGTAAGCGAAAAGTCAAGTAATACTTAGGAAAAGTGCCTATGTTAAAATTTCAACGACCTGCCTAGTATGTGCTTCATTTGTATAAACTGAGCATTTTGTCTATTTGCGATGAACGTGTTGAACGCATTGTAACCATGCAATAGCATGACGTGTGGGACAAACAGTCGTGTCCCAGGAGCTTTGCTCATTTGTTATAAGAAACTCGTTTTTTTTTCAACAAATGTATTTACTGCCGTTGATGAGGTAATTCATGTGAATCCATTTTGTTGAATAAACCATTTGTTTATTGTTTAAAAGGCTGTTTAATCCCTGTTTCAAGTTGTTATATTTTGCCCCACAAAATGTTGATGTTTTTACTGCACAAGACATTATAAACTTCAATTCAGTGACGTCACCAAAAAATAATTTACAGTACATGGGAAAATTTAAATTTGGTATGTGAGAAAAGTAATTGATCATTGTTGATCAGTGATTACAGAAAAATCTCAACCCTTAGGTCCACCGTTCATTAGGAAACTCAGCAAGCCTCGTTTTGGCTGGAATGGTGGGTTCTCGGGTTATGATTGTCCTGTCCCCACTAAACAACAATGATGGATTCAATTTTTCTTGCACACTGGAGATTTACCCGGGGATAGAAAATATTATCTCACCCTTGCTAATTTTACCTAGGATTCCAAGTAACGTCATCATGTGAAATTGCATCAAAGCATATTCAGGGACTTTTGGAAGCTTATTTTAAAATAAATAAATAAATGGATAAATAAAAACAGTGGTGAGCAAGAATAAGAATCCGTTATTCGCGTGAGGGTGGGATAAAAAAAAAACCCGTCCGTCTGGATCACCGTTTGTCATCACTCGGCAAGCCTCGTGATGCCAAAATGCGATACTCGGGACGGATTTTCTATCCTATTCTCACACTTATGATAGATTCAAACAGCCGCAAGTTGGACGACAAGTGACGACATAGTTATGTTAAAGTGACGTTATCATATTATGCCTCATCTCAGCCTATTCAGGAACTTCTGGAAACCTTTTTTGAATATAAAAATGCAGTATTCAATGTTTAGCAAAAAATATTAATTGTGTAAGGATGGGGTAGAAAATTACGTTCCTGTCGATCCCCGTTTGTCATCAGGAGGCTTGCCGAGTGATTACAAACGGTGTAAGCGAAGTAGCTTTGCTTGTCTTCCTGGTGTCTCGTGATTGTTGCGTGGCTCTTCATCACGATGGCATGGGTTTGTATGCAGTTTGTGATTGTTGTATTTCCTGATCATACTCACTTACTTTTTTTCTATCTAACCCTAACACCAAAATTGGGTAATACAAAGGCTGTTCCTGGTCCTTACGGGACTGGGCCCAGTGTTTCAGTGGTAGAGTGCTTGATTCGAGACCAAGGGTTGCGGGTTCGAGCCTCACCGGTGGCACTATGTTGCGTCCTTGAGCCAGACACATCATCCTCTGCTTAGTACTTGTTAAACACAGGAAGACCCGTCCAGTCATTGCTGAACACTTGTTGACCGGGACGTAACAAACAAATCATCAGAAGCCAGCTTATCTGGATCGACATTGTTTTAAAAAAGAAGAAAAACGGGCTCAGCAGGAAAAGGGTTAAACTACTTCTGTATTGTCGGGCCAACCAAGAGTGACAGTGACGTAATATTTTGTTTACAATTGCTAAATCACGCATCACTCGAGCTAGCGCTCGTGTATGCAGGATAGGATTAATACATAAGTGACTTATCGATAAAAAGTCCCTGGTCACTTTGTAAACAAGACATGTCGTTACTCTCACTCTTGGCTGGCAGGACAATAGCATACGAAGCAATTATCCTTTCAAATAAATACAAAAATAAATTTTGTTTTTTAAAGGAGGGCTTGCCTAGTCTAAAAACAGCATGTGCACCTTGTATGTTTGGAACACCTCCAAATTTGATTGTTGTTTACACTGCACTAAAACCACGTCATAGACAAACATCAACAATAATTATCCAGTCGGTCGGTACGATACTCTTCAAGCAATAGAAAAACATAAACAGTTATCTAAAGCAGCACCTAGCGCCATACACTGAAGGACTTTTAAAACGCAAACAATGATATTAATAAAATTTACTTATTTTTAATGTATCATTTTTTGCATTTTTGCAACAATGAACATCAACAATGCCAAAATAATAGATAATGTTAGGACAACAGTTTATCGAATAGCAATACCCTTAGATTCTAAAGTTGCAATTTGAAATTTGTCTGAAAATCAGACGTGACTAAAGTAATTGTATTAAAATATTTGTTGTTAAAAATCCGGATACAATTTACCCTCGAAGCCCTATTATTTGTCTTGAATTGACGATAGCCAGCCAGAACGCATATCGTCGATGCAAATATCGTCCATGCACCCAACGTAAGTTGCCGTCTTAACATCGGGTCGTCACTTTTGGATAGCAAGACTTGCGTCGATGTTGAACTGTCTCTGTAGCCTGATAACGACCCATTAGGCGTTGTATAGTTGATAGCCTTTCCCAAAGGCCTAAACTTTTCAAATAGTCATTTCATTTTCAATATAAACATATTCCTACTTTGTTGCTAGTCTATAGGTTGGTGCTAAGTTCTGATAATCATACAACTCCACTGTAAGACCAATACATTTATAGACTAGCCTAAACATAACCATTTGGAAAAGAAAACAAAATATTATTACAATATTTTACATGTATTAATGACCACTTTTATTATAAGACTGGTAGCTATTCTATATAGTTGACCAATGACAATTATAATGGCCCACTTCGAATCGAACTTATGTTACTACTATAGTAACTAAAGTTCGATTCAAACATCGATAGTCGCTAATATCGTGACGTCACGAACCTACTATATACTCTAGTAGCTTTTAGACCTATTTAGCAAGATGGGTTCAAGATCTATCAATAGCCTCAAAATGTTTTTATTTTAAAAAATAACTCCTTGATGTGTTTTATTTGTGGTCCATCTCATTCGTAATTGTTAATTAGAGTAGGCTGTGCAGTTTATGCACACCCTTTTTGTCTACGATGAAGAATTGAGGGGGCAATACAGGGCTATTCACTTTGTTTACTTGACAACTTATTAAAAGGTTCCAACTGTGGCCGTTCGGAAGTAAACGTGCGCACGCATCTATTACGTAAGAACTTAAGTAGCAAGTTTAGTTCGATTCAAAGTGGGCCAATATCATTCCGTTTGCGCCAGATCGTTCATGTTCAGACAATCGTGACATGATTAATAAAGTTATAAAACTAAAGCTAGAGTATTTTAAACATGTTTATGTACAAGCTACATGTCAAAGAGACCCAGAAGTGTATGCGACATGCCATGTTCCCAAAATATATCCTCATATAAAATTTGAGATTTCTGCCTCAAATTATATACAAATATGCTCTGGGTTCGACCTCGCTAGAACTGAAACCAAAGGTCAAGGTCACAGTAACCTGGAACGAGTTGGTGACTCGCCAGGGCCCAAGATGTATCTACATACCAAATATGGAACTGCTACCATAAATTGTTTAGGCGATCTGCTGTGGGTCCGTTTTCTCAAGACCTGACACCTGAGATCAAGGTCACAGTGGCTGAAAACAGTGAGCGACATTCCATGACCCCAACATACATGTATATCCACAAATTGAATTTGCAGGTTAATATGTCATATAATATGAGTCATGCTCTTAACACTATGTTTTGCTTGCTGTCGGTGAGTTGTCTTGTCGGTGAATTGTTTTTGCTTACACACGACTGTTATGCTAACAGTATGTTATATAAATAGACAACCAGGTAGAGGGTATCACTATTCCGAAACAAATGCTTGCGGCAACAGCGCCGCAAGCAATAAAATATACTCATGCTAATAAAAATAAGGCCACCCAATTATACATCTTTGTCGAACATAACTACAGACATGAACATGTTATGATAACAAAGCTATATAGTATGGTTCATATTTTATATGATCGCCACCTTTATGAATACATTCTATGAGCCTTTTGCGATTGCTCAAAAGAAGCCTTGGTTTGTACCCACCCCATCCCTTGTGGAATGCATTGCCTATTGTTCAACTAGCTAGTTTTCCAATCCGGCAAATGTGGTGACTGGGAAGGAATACGATCATGTACCCACCAGTCCAGATTATCCTAGGGGTGGTCCATCAGAGATGGATCGGGGCCTGGGAGGCTGGTCAAGGGGTATGACATGGTCAGCTTGCAAATAGTTCCTTGCCATATTGCAGGTGGGCTAGCATTGTCTTGCTAGAAGGGAAAATTATTTCAAACATTCTGATAGATCGGCACGACATGAGTATGAGGCCCTTCATCCACATAGCGTTGAGCTGTAAGTGACCTCCCAATTACTATGCAAATCAAACTAACCTTATACGAAGCTCAAGGTTGCCTTCTTTTTCTTAGCATGAGTATACAATTATCATCTGCTCAGATGCGCATTGAGGTCATATATGCATATACTGTTCTCATGCAACGGTATCAGGCTTTCTCATGACGGAGTCAAATACTAAATGGACATTGCAAGCATTATTGTGCATTTTAGATATATTTACTCGTATAATATATACTCCTCAAAATAATTGAAGAACCAATACTATCAATTATAACATTAATGCATATCTGTCGAACGTATTTTGAGGACCAATTTTACGATCTTGTCTAAATATTTTGGGCACCTTTGCCATTCTATTGCCAAGCGAATCCGCAGAAAGAATATATTAGAAAATGCTACTAACATGGATTTTGTGTTATTTTAGAACTTGACCTAAATAAACTGGAATGCCATGTTTTTTGTGCGATCCATGGACCACAGGACAGCATGAAATGAAATAATGGATAATGTATTTAGATGCTGTCATCTGTGTTTTCGCATGCCTTTATGGTGTTTTAATTCCGTCGATACCACCCATTTCTTCCTACCTGTAAGATAGAACTTTGTCCCTTTTAGCTGTGGCGTAATGACCAGACTATCGTTTCAGACAACTGGTTTTGGCGTTTGTCTGTGACAATCTTTGTACAATTCGTCGGGACATCTTTCTAACACTCAAAGGCACAGAGTGACCATAGAAAATCTGATTCTTGAAGTCCAAGTACACACATTGTTTCCAGAAAACAAAACAATGTCTAAACTTTATTATCAGAGACGAAATTGTTTGCTTCCCCGTATAACCAGCTAATGACGAAACTGTTTGAAGAAATATTTTGCATGTAAGCTGAAGTGTTTAAAACAAAATTTAATTAGATGTCATTTTCACCCTACTCGAATGACTACATAAGACTTGCCTTACCCCACCCACTGCCGTTGAAAGTGTGTTTTGGGGGTATGTGAATTACGACACAGTCATGGCTGAACTAGGCATGGAAATCAGTTACAATGGTTCGTGACTTATTGGCATAAAGAGTAGAAAGATCTGGGCCAAGTTTTACAGAACTAAAACTTTTGAGCTAATTCCACTAGCGTTTGAAAATCTTGACCCTTCAATTATTTTGAGAAGTATATAAACGTGCTTAAACACGTTAAAATAGAGCACTGAGTTATCTGTTTCATATTACATTTGCTACCGTCTTCCTCCGAATAATTATCTAAGGCGTTAAAAACAGCCTCGTAATCTTCAACACATAAAGAGATAGTATCATTTTCAATTCTATAATCCAATTTTCCAAATAGGAAAGTCGACCTAGGTGTTTCAATGCGCAGGATGTCGTGTTCGAGTCTAAAGAACAATTCCTTAATCGATATCTCAAGAAACGGACAAATCAAAAGCTTATAAAATAGTGTGAAACATTCTATGGATGCTATCTCAGAACTAATTGTGCCTTTAAAATCAACTATCTCAAACGTGCCTAGTTGATAAGCAATAAGCGAATTGAAATCAATCTCAGAGTCCAAGTACATGGCATTACGTGAATGTAAAGTGTAAAGAACTATCTCTGCTTGGAGTTGAAGTGATGGCATGACATCAAGTTTAAAGCCATGAATACCTGTATAGAGATAAGAAAATACATCGAGAGAAAATAACCTTATATCTATAAGCATGAGCAAAACTAAGTATTCTACTGTTTTCATCCTGTTTTCCGTTGACTTCTTGTATAATGCGAGGCTTTCCACACTAGTCTCTGGCACAAAACGGGTAACAAAGTATTGTATTTTATTCTGAAATCTAGGTTGTTGCAGAATATCCTGTGTTATAATCATGTCAGAAACCGGTGTCAGTCTGATGAAAAACATATAGAAATAACAGTCGTGTGAAAGCTGATTATCCCAAATGAGGCATTTACCGTTGGAAAGGTACCGATCCTCGGGACAATAGATATCCCGACATCTTCCCTGAAAAAAATGAGTCACGTATTCAGAAAGTCATAATTCTGTGGTACATGTATATGAATAACACATCCGTGGTTTCTTTCGTTTTCATTATACATGTTCAAAAACAGGATAGTAAAATATGTTATAAAACCTCGCATGAACCTCCATAAACAAGCGACTGATACTATCAATCGTTTATCATAGCAGCGGGTGATACACTGAGTATAAAAAAACCAACAAGCATGTAATGTATTCTTCCTTACGAATTATTTGATTTTACTTCAGATCACAACACAAAAAACAAGTAAGTATAATCAGGAAATTCCACAATTACACACCGCAGACCAGCCCACGACACCGTGAGGAAAGCCTAGTTCTTTTTATTTTAAGATACCAGTAGTGTTTAAAATTGATGCAACTGTTTCAATAACTTCCATGTTATAAGTGAAATATGTATGTGTGATATATTATCGAAAAGGACAATTATTCACCTATACGATGTTATAATGCACGATAAGAGCACATAATTAGATAAGTCACAGCACTACCCTAAAAAGCACTGGTCCATGTTTGTATATTGTTGAGGGACATGTAATTACTTCGATGAATTTCATAACTATATATATTATACTGGCTTCATTATCTAGAAAAATAGGTTTTGAACCTTTCGGTCTAGTAAAATCTGATAATTATGCACATATAACGCAATTTGTAATGTCATTTTATATTTTTTAAAAAATATAGCTACTGCTAAATCTAAAGATTTTAATGTTTAAAATTCAAAATAGTGTTATACTAATCTAGAAGGTTTATATAGCGTTCGAAAAAATACAAAAGCTAGACTTGAATCAAAATATCATTTTGGCAGAATTGAGATTTAAATCGGTAAACCGTTCAACTGTAATGAGTTTTTTTTTACATTTTACATTTAACTTCAGACATAATCTGATATATTTCAAGAAATATTCCTATAAAATACACTTTTAAGAGCCTTTATCCTCATATCATAATTTCTAAAAAGTGCTGTGTAGGGAACATCGAGTGGGGGTCATTTATTGTTGTGTCTTATCTAAGTATATGGACGTATCGTGCATTATACCATCGTCTGGGTGAGGAAATGGACTTTCTAGCGATATACAGTAAAATCTGTGTAAAACGGCCACTCAAAATAGACAAAACTAAGATCTTATTGACATATGGTAACTTAGTGAAGATCGTAAGTATTGCAGAATGTGTCCCTTGGAGCATTATACATTACTTTTTGATCTGCATTAAGCGATAATTGGTCTTGAAACCCGATTTCCGGCATTTTTGAGAGTGGCCGTTTTACTGTATCACATTTACATGTTTCACTTATACATAGAGGATCTTACATGAGTGCTCATGTTTTATTGAATTTATTAAACGAGTTGGGGAAAAGAGATAAAATGCGAGGCTTGCCGAGCATTTTATCTCTTTTTCGCAACGAGTTTAATAAATTCAATAATACAAGAGCACGAATGTTAGATTCTATTTATCATATGACAAATACTTTGTAATCTCATTTCTGGCGTAAAAACGTTATAATTTTGTCATTATGTACGCAACGTTGTTATGGACGTCATAACGTTTCCCGTAAATCGATAAACCACTAGTGGTTTACAGATTTTATTGCATGGCGTTATTTCACTCCCAGACGCGACGTCATATGATAATATTGAAGTAATTGATCAAGTTGCTTTAGTTATTAACATCCCTCATACTGCATGACGTTTCCCTGTAATAAAACGTTGAATAAATTAGGAACCCTTACTGCAAGCTAAAAAATTTGTCTGCTTTTTAACAATAGCAGATTCTATGACAAAGGGTAGGCCAGTAAAATATAATGCGGTTGCAGCCGCACAAAGGCTAACAACTGCACGGCTTTGGCTCAGTTGTTAATCATCTAACTGAACGGACTTGGCTCATTTGTTACGGTTTTACGCTACACAAACTTGCCAAGCTAAATTTACCACACTCCATCCTAATGTTTGCCCTGGTAATCTGCAACATTTCAGTTGAAAGCATAGTGGTAAACGATGTATATATCCTGGTCAGCGGGCTTCGTCAGAGGTCAACTGATCTGGATCTATAGTGTTTTCAAATGAAATACTAGAACACATTCGATGACGCGCCATCGCAAATCCCCACGCTCTCGAAGAAATCTAATGGTAGCCTAATTGACCCTTTGACCCCATCCCAAGGTCACCAGTTGAATTGTAGGTTTAAAATTTTCAGTGTATCCTGGTATACTGCCCATCCACTTTAATTTGATATGCCACATGACCATGCTCAGAAATTAAATTTTTGACCCCTCCCAAAGGCCCTAGGGGGCGGGAACCCAAAAAATTGTGCCAGTGCATGTGCCATTCATGTGAGGAACTCACACACAAAATCTGGTTGAATTTCGGGAAAAAAAATTGAAAAGTTTGGTTTAAAAATCTTTGAAATTGACTTCGTAATTCAGATTAAATGATATTTGAGCTTTTGGCCCCTCCCCAAGGTCCCAGGGGTTCGAGACCAAAAACATGGCGCCAAATGAATGTGCCATTCATGTAAGTAACTCACACACCAAATCTGAATGAATTTTGAAAAAAAAAAATTGACATCCTCAAACCCCCACGGTACCCCCAAGTCCCACCCCTGGCGCATGACCTAGGCGACCAAATGAAAATCCCGTCTGATATGTTTTATATCTTTCATGTGTGAGAAGACACACAAAGTTTGGTTAAAAAATCTTTGAAATTGACTTTGTAATTGAAATTTAATGATATTTAATGATATTTGACCTTTTGGCCCCTCCCCCGGGCCCCAGGGGGCGGGGCCAAAAAAATGTGTCGTTGCACGCATCATTCATGTGACCAACTTACACACCAAATTTGGTTGAATTTAGTTCAATGGTTTATGAGGAGATAGCGTGACAGACAGATGGACGGACGGACAGACGGACGGATGGATGGACGGAGGCGATTGCAATATCCCCGACGCTTTTTTAAAAAAGCGTGGGGATAATAAATTCTGGTTCAGTAGGATAAGTGCTTATCTAAGGAAGGGTCATGTGTAGCAAAAATTCTTTTAAAAACAATTAAGGACAATTGCTACTAAATACTTCCCACTTTGAAATATTTTCAATACTTTGCATAGTTTGTTTTATGCATGGACTGTCCATTTATGAGATAAAAATGATATGTTACCGTGCTCAATTTTTCATAATCTCATATGGAAGTTTTCAGCATTTGACCAATTCTCTAGACATATCCTATGTCCTTAATATTAATCTAAAATAGTTGTATTTGTCTTCCAGCTTCTTTATTTTAATTTTAATTATAGCTCATTACCTCAAGGTTTTTTTAGAAAGTGTAAAAATATATTTGTCATTTCAACCATTGACAAAAATGCATGATATATTTTGGTAATTTTAAAAAATCCCCCCCCCCCCAAAAAAAAAAAAAATCCTGACTTTGACAATCTTATTTTAATTGTTTTTATTTCATGTTCTTTCATTTTACATTTAGAAAAATGGAAAAGTATTGGGAGTCATTATACTATTTTTCTTTCAGGAGGGCCAAATTTAGCCCCATTCACACAGCTTTGGGGCATATTCAATATAAAACGCTTAAAGAGTGATTTTTTGCTATTTTTATGATTCCATATTACTAGTTTAAATACTTCACCAATAAAACGCTACAAAAAGAAGAAACATAAACACTGTAAAATAGGTGCCCACCCAGGAATCGAACCTAGTTCTCCGATTCACAGTCAATCAAATTAAACACTAGGCCAGTAGGCAAAGTCGTTCGCGGCTTGCAATAATTGCACTTGTATAGTAGATAAGTTATCTGACACAGAAAGTGTGCGTATGAAAATAACCTGCATATGTCTTTAAAATGCAATGACTATCTGCAGGATTCGCAAAAAGGTCCGACGTGCATTTTTGTTTACATGAAAAGGGATAAGGCTTTCTCATGACATGGTTAAAATAATGCCTTTTTATTTACAAATTAAATATAAAAGCGTGCACGAACACATTGAAATTAAGCTGTTAATGTAACGTATGCTACCATCTTCCTCCAAATATTCATCTAGGGCGTAAAAAGCAGCCTTGTAATCTGCAACACATAGATGGGTTGTATTAGTTACATTATCAATCCTATAATCCCATATTCAAATAGGAAACTTGACCTAGGTGTCTTAATTTGTAGAATACCTTGTTCGAGTCTAGAACTCAATTCTTCAACCGGTATCTCAATAAAAGGACAAACCAAAAGTATATAAAATTGTGTGAAGCAATCAATGGCTATTAACTCTGAAATAGTTGTGCCTTTAAAATCAACTGTCTCAAGTGTACCTAGTTCATTTGCAACAACGGAATGGAAATGTATCTCGTAGTCTAAGTACGCGCCCTCGTACGTGGCATTACTTAGTTCTAACGTGTAAGAAACTAACTCCACGTGCAGTTGAAGTGATGGCATAACATCAAGTTTAAAGCCATGTATACCTGTTTATAGATAAGAGATTACATCAAGCGAAAATAACCTTATATCTATAAGCAGGAACACAACTAAATATTCTACTGTTTTCTTCCTGTCTTCATTTGACTTTTTGAATAATGCGAGGCTTTCCACGCTAGATTCTGGCACGAAACGGTTAATAAAATGTTGTAATTTATTTTGAAATCGAGACTGTTGTAGAATATCTTGTGTTATAAGCATCTCAGAAGCTGGTGTCAGTCTGATGAAAAACATATAGAAGTAACAGTCGTGTAATTGTTAAATATTCTGAATGCGGCATTTACCATTCGAAAGGTACCGATTCTCGTGGCAAAGGATTTCCCGGCATTTTCCCTGAAATAAAAGAGTCACATATTGGGAAACCCATAATTTTGAGGTTTATGAAACAATACAGCCACATCACTTTTGGGGTTTCCGCGTAAATTAGGACATTTAGATATGCAATATTCAAACGAATCAATATAGCATTGATAGAGTGGTAACTTGACGCCAAATGGACGGCTAATATTCTCATAGTGTACCTCAAATGTGAGCAACTTTACAAACACATAATCCCGCTCAGTTACAGATACTTGCTCGAAAAATCTTACAAGAACAAAATATGTCAGTTGTCAGACTAGGCACAAGTAGTATTTAGAGAATGCTTTGTACAAGTAATTTTAATAAAAAAAATACGAGTAAAAGCATTTTCTAAATGTTTTGTATCATTGTTAAATCAGATATAAGTATATTTCATTGATCCACCTTATCCAATAATACGAGGGGTGATCAGAAAGTTCGCGGAAAAGTGCTATTAAATCGCATTGCGTTTATCAATTTCAATCTGTACCCCTGGCCTGCCTCTCGTGGCTACAACTCTTAGTTGTGTTTGAATTGATTGGCATTTTTAACAGAAAGTAATGTTCTGTCATTCTTTGAACATAATGTGAGGTTTTATGTTATTCCACTGCGCTATGTATTCAAATTAATAGGTTTCAGTCTGAAGGGAAGGCATAAAATGCGTCAATTTTTCGAGTTTTTGTAAATTTTAAATAAACTTGTCAGTGTTCATCACCATAATTATGATATTGGACTTAACCATCAATTTATTCTTGAAGAAAATATGCGCAAGGATGTAAAAAGTTACTGGCAAGAGTGGCTTGTGTATTTAGACTTATGTTAAGAAATGTCTCAATTATTTTGCTGACTTATCTTTGTAAAACGTACTATAATGATAATAAACTACAATGCTTACTTAATATTGGCTTTATTTGGCCATGACAGACATTGTATAACAATTGCTAACATTTCACTTCAATTTAAAAGATATTCTTTCAACATCAACACAATATTTAACCATTCACAATGTTCACATATTTCTCAATGTTCAATATCAACAATAACAATTCACACAAACATCATCATTATTCAAGTTATAGCAATATCACTCAATATTATTCTAATTTTCTGTCTTTTGAGTTAGACTTAATAATATGGAGGGGTTCCAACCATATTACAATTTTGATTGAGACGGCCGCATGCTAAACCTAGCATACAACATGTTCGCAATATTCCAAAATTGAAGATCAATTTATGCATTCGCGCCACACTTACTTTATGTCTAATTAGATTTGATAATATGTTAGTTTTCCAACCTATCAAAATTATCTAAATGGCTACAGGCTAAACCTAACACTAACATTATTGCAAATTCAAAAATTGATGTTCAATTTATGCATTCACGAGCGAACATGATCCACAACACCATACTGTTTTTCTGAGATTTATTGAGGGCTATCGTTCATGGTGAACATTTGTTGAAGGGGGATTCCAGCCTCAACAGTCTTTCATGGTTGCCCATTTTCAAATTATACATTTGTGTGCAAACATGATCAACACCACTATAATGTTCTAACATGATATATGGAAGGCTACTAGCCATAATTTAAATTTTGTTGAAGAGGACTTCCAGCCTCAACCGTCTTTCATGTTTGCCCATTATCAAATTATACTTTCATGTGCAAACATGATCCACAAGACCATATAGTTCTGCGGTGATTTATAAAGGGCTACCAGCCATATTCAACATTTGTTGAAGAGGGCTTCCAGCCTCAACAGTCTTTCATGTTTGCCCATTTACAAGTTATACATTCGTACGTAAACATGATCCACATCACAATAATGTTCTTGTGTGATTTAGGGAGAGCTACCAGCCATATTCAACATTTGTTGAAGAGGGCATCCTGCCTCAACACTCATTCATGTTCCCTAATGTGATTTCTGTCGCACTGTGGCATTCTTCTAAAGCAACTGATAGTGTCCGTCATGACAAAGTATTGGATACCATGGTTATCACGTAAAACGCACCTGAAATATACAACAAAACAGCAGAAAACAAACAAAACATTTAAGGGGAGGGTCGAATGGGTGGGTCAACAAAACGTCCTTCGAACACCATGCTGTTCTTTACGTAGCCGAAACGAAAAAGGCAGATAAACATGTGTATGAACGTATCTTTGCAGCCTGGCTATTTATATATATATATCTGAAACAAGCGTACGCTTCTTTAACGTTTGCCACCCAATTGAATTGAAGTGTGATTTCTCAATAATAAATGAATTTAATTCAAATCGAATTAAATTGCATTATTCTTGAAGAAAATATGCGCAAGGATGAAAAAAAGTTACTGGCAAGAGTGGCTTGTGTATTTAGACTTATGTTAAGAAATGTCTCAATTATTTTGCTGACTTATCTTTGTAAAACGTACTATAATGATAATAAACTACAATGCTCTCTTAATATTGGCTTTATTTGGCCATAACGGACATTGTATAACAATTGCTAACAATCCACTTCAATTTAAAAGATATTCTTTCAACATCAACACAATATTTAACCATTCACAATGTTCATATATTTCTCAATGTTCAATATCAACAATAACAATTCACACAAACATTATCATTATTCAAGTTATAGCAATATCACTCAATATTATTCTAATTTTCTGTCTTTTGAGTTAGACTTAATAATATGGAGGGGTTCCAACCATATTACAATTTTGATTGAGACGGCCGCATGCTAAACCTAGCATACAACATGTTCGCAATATTCCAAAATTGAAGATCAATTTATGCATTCGCGCCAATGAGCGGACCAACTGTGCAACAGTTGATTTGCTCACTGCCATATATAGCACAATTCTTATTTAACGTCATGACCAAGCCAATCTCTTAACATGAAGGGGAAATATAAAAAATATATGACGTATAAAAGGAAAACTTCTGTATGTTTGTGTTACAAATAACACCTCAAATACATTTTGAATCAAAACACCAAAATTGTCATTGCCAATGCATGACAAATGCGTATCCCCATAATAATAATAATAATAATAAAAAAAAAAAAAAAAAAAAAGAGATTCATCATTGAAAATCAGTAACGAATGGTCTTTGTACCATTTATTTTCAAACTCCAAACGATATATGACATGTACATGCTTGATATGTCACTTTGCATTTTGCACTTTGCATTTAATGTTTTTTGGTATTACTTATATTATAAAACGTAATTTAAACAGAACAATATCATTGCCCTTGCAATAAAGAGATTGAAGATTGTTTCCAAGAATTTAACAAAACAACAATACTCTAAGAATTATAACCAACATTCTTATTCCATCTTTGTGATCACAAGTTACGTATGTATTGAATGGTGACATGTTATATTATAACATAAGATTCCCACGTGAGTGTATTATTTTCCATTGACCCCATTTTATAACTTTTTTTTATATATCGTTTTGTCTATTGAGATTTTTTTTTTGTTTTACTATACAATAAGAGTGTAAATAATAATGTATTTTTATTTGTATTACAAACATTTTTTTTTTGAAACTGCATTAAATTGATATAACGTTCCTGGAGAACTTCTAAATGATAAAGAGCAGGCCCTTAACGTTTTGGTTTAGACTTGGAAATGATTTAAAAACTCATCAACCAAACATAAACGATAAGTTTGGTTTTTTGGTTTGTTTTTTCCTGGTGCAAGATTTTCGCAATTGTGACATATATCTACGTAATTATAACTGAATTCTCAGTTTCTTCATGAGTTATATTAACAACGTGCTATCCTGAGTTTGTTAAATCGAAATAAACTTAAAAATACCAAAAGGTAAGCAAGAGAAAACATTGATGCTTCATACTATATCTGCGTTGAGCATTTATGCTAGAGACTCGATAATACGCCAAATAACAAATCGAATGATGCAGAAAACCTAGTATTTTCTGACTTGGGTTCTTCTAATACCTTCTACGTTTGCTTCCTAAAAAGTTAGAGTTGAATCTCAGTACTTGTGTGTCTTACTGAAATAAATGATGGCGAACAAGTGACAATTTACTGATCTGTCAGAATACATTATTGACAGATAAATATGCAATACTTTTTACAGTATGGTTAAGTGCCTTGGCCAAACTCTGTAATAATTCATGCACCCCTCTACAAACATTAATTGATGTTAAACCAACTTCATATTATATATGTACTGTGTTGTGAAAGCTTGTCTACTTCAGGCTGAAAGACGACAGAACTCTTTGGAGACAAGAGTAAGATTCCGTGAACGTGTCTTTGAAAGTAGATTGCTCAGATTTTACCACTGAAAACGACTGATATGTTATTAATGCTATTTCAATATGATCTGATTTGACCTGAATATCGTTCTTCAACTAAACAGTACTTAATATCAAATGAAGGAAGTAACTATCTTTCCATATTATTATTATTATTATTATTATTATTATTATTATTATTATATTTCAACTATTACCATATTGTTGGACCTGAGCACTATACGTTTACGTTCTAACATTCACCCACTGTACAAAATGTTAAAATCATTGGTACAAGCTCAAAATACGTGATGGCAAGTGAACACGTGTAATCAGTTTGCAAGCTTTTAGTAAATCTTGGTTGGTTGTTGTATGACCATTGGGCAACAGGTTACAAACTTCTCAAAGTAAAACATGTCAATATAGAGTAGCTTACTTTGGCACTTGATGCAATTATGAACTTGCAATAGCAAATGAGTTTAGAACAAAAAACTTTAAAAATAGATGAAAAGAACTGCATTTACTGGCGTACAGCGATCAACACTGATAAATTAAATATTTTAAATACATAAAATAACCAAAAAATCGCTTTGTATGGATGACCAGATTTAAGATCGATTACTCATTTTATTGAGCCACTACTGTTTGCAATAGTATACCCACTCTGGCATTATGTGTGCCCTTGTCGTAATTGATCATATCTATTGCTACAGAATGATTACACCAATAATATGCATCAACATTATAAAAGCATCTATTAATAGTATATTTGTTTGTTTCATTGGATATTTACGTCGCAGTCAACATTTTTTTTTCAGTTGTGTCAGAAAAGATCTTCTTGGATTGGATTAATGTGACTTGTTCAAGAAACTGACATTAAACCCGATTCAGAAACAAATCCATTGTGATTGTTATTGTTTAATAGAAATACTAATTGTCTAGTTTGTATAAATACTTAAAGAGACTAAGTCTGCAACTATGAACATTTTTCGAAATTTTTACTTTCTTTTTAAATCATTTGTAAAAGTAGAATTAAGTTATGTTTTCACAATAAATCTGTTCTCTGTAGCTGAAAACTGCACAGAAAAGTGAATTATCTTATAAAGACAGGTGTGTTGGTAATTATTTGCGTCCCTCCAACAACTATAGACAGTTAATTTTAACAGAATTGCTGTTGTTTTGATACTGATAATTTGTTAAAATTTACGAAATTGGTAAAATGTATACCTAAATTTTAGTTGTTTTTTTTTTTTACTGTGTTCTTGAACAATAGAAACATTAGTTATAAAATTAAAAGATCAAAAGTTACAGACTAGGCAGCTTTAAAGACACATGGCCATATTCTGACTGCTTTTTACTTACCCATAAACCATTCAAAACCCATTATCATTTCGAATTAATAATGTTTGTGCTACTTCAGTGTAAAGATATCTAAGTATGTATTCTGTATTTCGTGAACCCAGCAATGGATTTACTCATTTTTATATAAACACCTGTCTGCGTTGCCATTGTAACAGTTTTAATCTACATCTGTTGCTTGGGTAACAGCAACATCGGGCTTAGATATCTAATTTGCCTACCAACAGCAATTGAAGTCAACTTACACACAAAAATGAAGTGTGCGAACAACTAATGTGACATGCTAGCTATGAACAAGATTTCATAAGTCTAGTGTAAATTCCCTATGCTATATAAGCAGTCTCATGCTATATTGGAGTACCCATCATTTCGCATCTTTATTTTTTTTATTTATATTTATTTATTTATTTATTTATTTATTTATTTATTTATTTATTATTATTGCCTGACTGGCATGCAGAGACAAATCATCACGCACAAGCGATAAAGTGTGTTCTTAATACTTGTACCTGCTTCCTCAACTGTAATTTAACTTGACTTGTATAGGCTACAGAGTCTGATGGATCTTCCCTAATCTCAGAAGGTATCCTCTTTTGTGGCTTTTTACCAGTCTCCGTCATGTTGATGGATAATATGAAAATCAAATAAATAATGGTTAGACCAGATGTTTTAATTAAACTGACATGTACTCTTGATTAGTATGACCTAAACACATATTTAAAATTGGCTTTGCTATTTTTACATGTTATTATTATAATTGTATTATTATTATTATCAATATTATTATTATTATTATTTTTATTATTATAAATAATATTATTATTATTAGTAGTAGTAGTAGTAGAAGAAGTAGGTTTGTTGTGTTGTTGTTGTTGGTGGTGGTTATGTTGGTCATTTAATGTGCAAAGTTGCATCCCTCTTATAACTCCAACTATGGTACGTATTTTATAATATGCCAGAGTGCAAATTCCCACGCTATATCCAATTTCATTGTTTAGCTGTATTAAATATAAATACCTCACCTACTTTTCCTGAGCGTCTGCAATGTGTAAAATAAAATAGCTAACAGCATATGCTCAGTCTAGATAAAATCACCCTTACAAGCAGCAGCTTATATTTGCGAACAGAATAAGATTCTGCTAATTATCCTGTATGTGTCCATGTTGCGCGTCCAAATTGACTTTTTTTCAGTAATTCCCGTTTTCTTGGGTTTGAGAGTGCTGACTAGGCAGTGTGTCTTGCTCAAAGACACAGTTCAGTGACTCCATTGAGTCTCGAACAAGCAACCGTCGTTACAAACAACTATTCACAAAACAAATATATTTAAAATGCAGTACATTTGAAAATTAACCAAAACAATAATATTATTATGCATATTGAATTTAACCGAATATCTGGGCTGAGACCTGTTTGCAGCGCTCTCAGAGCATATTACATATTTAATACTATATCGCTTGTCCCAAGTAGCGGATAGGGGTCTTCTGCCTCTTCTGATCGGCTCTTGCTTGTCCCCTTAACAAAGCATGTATACAGGTCAAGTTAACTTAGTGGTAGTAGTAGTAGTAGTATTTATAACAAATACTATACAGTCTAGGGACAAGATGCCCCTGTACTTTAAAACAATCACTGCTGAGTAAAATTACATATTTCAACACTCTGTCAGATTTGCTTTCAAAATAAACAGCCTAGATAAAATTGTAAGCTTGTCGTATCTCCACACATGTAAAACTTGAGGCCAGTGATTAGCTTTGGATACAAAAACTTCATTTAACAGTGAAGATACATCTGGCGACATTTGATCAGCGTCTGCACTGTTACCCATTGAATGGCCAGCAAAACACATCTGAAAATATCGTCAGCTAAAGTTGTTTGCTGTAATTTCCCATGTAGATGGAAGATTCAATTGTAACATGAAGGGTCAATAAACTTACCTCTTTTGATGTATGTGGCTGTTTGTCACATACTTTTCTGTTTTTATACAGTAGGAACTTATTAAAATTAAGTTAGTCTCTGGAACAGTCTAGTTTGGGTTTTGATATATAAAATGGAGGCAATGATAAATATTATATGTTTTGCTGTAAGCATGGAACTAACTTATGACAGAGTAATTTCTAAATTCAGATGCTGAACCCAGTTAAATAAACAATCAATCTCAGAGTGTTGATAACACAATTGCAGGCGAAATTAATTAACTCGGATCCGAGTTCCTCAAAAGTGCTTGTCTCTAGACTGTATACTAAAATGTAAATAAGCATGTTAGTTTTATAATTAAGATATTAACGCAACAACTGCTTTTGCGCAACAATTATTTAACCTTCACTCACACACCCAATGTCAACTTATAAAAAAGAGCAACACTCCCTTGAACCTTTCTACAATTCACACAAACATCATCTAATGCCAAAAACATCACTTTCACATATAAACAAAACTATAAAATATAAATACTTATCCTATATAGGATTCCAATCAACAAAACGTCCTTCGAACACCATGCTGTTCTTTACGTAGCCGAAACGAAAAAGGCAGATAAACATGTGTATGAACGTATCTTTGCAGCCTGGCTATTTATATATATATATCTGAAACAAGCGTACGCTTCTTTAACGTTTGCCACCCAATTGAATTGAAGTGTGATTTCTCAATAATAAATGAATTAATTCAAATCGAATTAAATTGCAATTATATATACTGTCCTGAAAAAGGGTGTTTTTTGAAGTATGTTAAAAGTTTATTTTAAAGAATTGACATGCCAAAACAGGCAATTGGTTCTGATGATAGAAATTGAATGATTTTTTGACAGTACTGTTATTCGTTTGATTTAGAACACCATCCGTTAGATATAAATCTTTGAAAGTTTGCATAGAATATGAGTAAATATGTCGTTAAATATACATGGAATGCAATATGGGCTATCACAGCATAACATAATTTTACAATTCGTTGAAGTTTAGTTAGTTGTGTAGTAAAACGTCAAAATGCAACGTAAAATGGGCCGGTTCGCGCGATATAGCGTTGCCTTGACGATCGCTGTAACGCACGTAGACAACTTATATCAAGCATGTTGTAACCAATAAACTGCATATGTGTTGCAGTATTATGTGATGTAATTCCAGCTCTATTGATCAAACGATGTAGAAATGACAACGATTTTCCGCGAACTTTCTGATCACCCCTTGTATTAACCAGGCCTGACAGATCTAATTGTCCTCCTGATAAGTTAATTCTTAAAATGCCTTCAAAATATCAATTTGAAAATGTCGTCTGCTACATTTACTTGCTAACATTACTGACTAATGTAGGTGTATATGCAAACAGTATAGACGCATATCAGACTTCTCCAATCAGTCTTATCTGCATCTACACTGTTTGACAAAGTTGGACTTTTGGCTTTTAAAACATTTCAGTACACAACAAAAGCAGACTATATTTGTTGGGATATCTCGAAAGTGTTTTATTGTCTGGCCCAGAAAAGTAGTCACAGCTAGGAGAATAGAACAGGTCACTGAGTGCAGTTCCCTATATATTCTATATAAAGACGCCATTTTGAAATGAGGGAAAAACGAGAACATTTGGGCATAATGATATTAATTTCAATTTACTGTCAAGGAACAAAGAGGAATGTTAATAACTGCTGAAATAGTGTATCGAGGAGCTCCTGTAGCCCAGCAGGTTAAGTGCAGCCCTTCCAATCTAGTGATCCTGGGTCCAAGCCATGCCTGTTTGATTTGATTCTTTACGTCCCATCAACAATCTTTTGGGTCTTCCTGGGTTGAACCAGTACTAAGCTAGGATAAATGTGTCTTGCTCAAGGACCACAACGCAGTGATGCTGGTAAGACTCGAACCCGCGGCCCCTCGGTCTCAAGTTAAGCACTCTACCACTGAGCCACTGCGCTCCCTAACCCCAAGCCATGCTGAAGGTGTGAATATTTCCGATATTTTGTATTCATTGCACACAACTTTTCATTATTACCCTCACATGTCATGATATGACTGAAATTTTGCTAAACAAAGGCTTTGAAATCGCAAGCCATCCATCCTTGAGCTCTGAATGTGGTATTTACTGGTCATCTCTCTATCTATCTCTCTCTTTCTCTTACTCTGGACAAAATAGTTTAAAGAATCACAACTGGTATTTTAAATTTATTGACAATCACATATCACATATATGCAGAGCTACATTTATATACATAAGCATACAATACTAGTTAAATAAACACTTCTAGAATCCATAAGGTATTGACACATAATCATGTGTAAGGACCCGCTTGTCAAATACTATTCTATAGTCTTTGTGTTCTAATTTGGTTACAATATTGCATGTTTCACTGTTTCTTGTTATTTTAAACTTATCTGTTACTGTTATTATATTTTCTGCAGATTTACAAGACACAAGTCTTTTAAGTGTGTCAAAATTAATGGCCAGTGTATTTTTGAAATTTAACGTGATCCCACGTACTTTGCAAATGGATGTTTGTCCCTTCTTGTTTGGCTCAGATAAGTTGTAGGCGTAATTTTTAGGGCCACCTGTTACAAAATGTGTGATATCATTGTTTGGAGCTTCGTCTGTCAGATCTCCCAAGAAATCACCCAGGGCAGGTTCCCATTCTCCTGGCTTGACAGTGAAAACAATGGAGTCGGTATCACAATACATGACTTGATCACCTAGGGGTTTCAAATAACTATACAGTTTGAGTCTTGCCTGGGCTGTGGTGTAAGCTGCAATGACCACATTGGTTCTAGATGAAGGTTCAATGAAGTCACTGCTATATACCCAGTCCACCTGAACGGCTTCATCATTCAGAAAGCGTACATTCTTAACTTCTTGCTGATCTGAAGTCATCATATCCATGAATTCTTTTGGTTCATCAAAATATGTGATTTTTGTTAAGTTTGACCTCTGACCAAATTTCCCCCAGAAAGAATTTAGCATTAATTTTGCAAGTAATCTCAAGCCTGGATTTTCTTGTATCTTATCAGAGTCCAGTTTAATTCCTTCTTTCATAAAATACTGATGAATGTACTGCTGTTTCCTTTTCTCGTCCACACACCAGTCAGGCCATCCACTTGCTTCTTGTTTTATCTTAAGAAATGTGTTAACATACTCTGTAAAAAGACCACCTGTTTTAGTGCTGGGATCATATTGGGACATTTCATCAAAATGCCAAACTTCATAAACTTTAAGTAACTTATAACCATTGGCATGGGCCATCTTCAATTCATCTGTTACCCATGTCCCAATAAATGATCTTGCTTCTGTGTTATGTTTACATTTGCTTTGTTGATATGTTTCTCCACAAGCGCGACAGAGACTGAATAATAATTTCCCATTGCACTTCACTGGTAGTACAGGAGTATAGAGACCTTTAGGTGGAAGAACCTTGCATTTTATAAGTCCTTCATAATTTTCAAGGTTGTCAAAATTTTCTGTGATAATCGTTGGATGTCCAATAGGAATCTTCCCTGTCTTATTAACAAATGGATATAAAGAAGTAACATCATAGTACTTGATCTTCTTAGTTTCTGTAGCTTCATCATACAGCCTAAAGGCTTCAGTTCGACCTCCATAAAAGGCATCTCTTGGCTCTAGAGGTGTGATAATTTCCAATGATTCTATGAAGGCTTTCATAGATGGGTTCGTTTTCAATTCTGATTTGAAATCACATTCCCAAAAAGACTCATAGACAAACCCTTTTGACTCAAGAAACAGCTTCTTTTCGACTGTCCTATCATAGAGTTCCTTCATGGTGAGTTCTGTCACAGGATTTACGGTAGTTCTAGAGAAGCACTTGACACATCCATGCCAGAAACATCCATTGAATTCCAGAGCAACTTTGTCTCCCGTGTCTGTTTGATAGAAACCATCCACTTTATATGGCCCTATTTCTTTTTCGTTCCCATTTCTTCCATGTTGAATGTGGATCCCTCTTACATAAGCCAGGTATGATAACCACTGGTAAGCCATTAATGATTGTTTAGCTTCAGCCCTGTATCCGTGGGGTGGGATAATACCAATGGTTTCGTGGTTCAAGAATAGAGTCCTAAAGACAAGGTTACATGCTGAGGCAATTGTTATGCATTTTTCAAAAGGGTCTATTCCATCTCTATCTTTAGTTTTCGTAAGATTGAGGAAAATAGATCTGAATTTCAGACAGCATTTTCGTAGCACATCTACATCAGAACGGCAATATATTAGCAGCTCCTTTTGAAAGTCAAAATGATCTTGATAATGTTTGTTATACCATTCTAAAAACTTGGATCTACTTTCTGGCTTCATTCCATCTGGATTGTAGTACTTGATATCAGGGAGATGATCCAATACAGAATGTTGGTGTTCCTGTCTGTTATATATATGGGGAAAGTATCCTTTTGCAATTTCTGTCTCTCCAAATGCTTTTGGCATATCTGCAAGGGCCATTGGAATAAAGTTCAAAGAGTCAATAAATCGAATTTTCCACATAGGCACAGATATAGACATAAACTTTGAACCAGTTGTGATGACTTCAGGTAATATAGCATTGTCATATAAGTACTGCATGACAGGATAACTGTCATACCCCTTAAAATTATGACAAATGACTAAAGCTCCTCTGTTTTCTTCTGAAAATAACCATTGGCAGAACATTGTTATCGTGTTTGGACCACTGAAGACCCTTTCCTGAGTTCCACACTCTTCACATGATGATGATGGTTTTATGTCACTTTTCATGCAGAGGCTACATACTTTGTGAACTACACACAAGTTGGGTCTATGTTGCATGGAGCCACACCATGATGTGTTACAGTTAACACAGTGGTTGTTTACACCTGAACGATATCCTTCCTCACAATGTAACTGGTTGTCCTGTGTGCATTCCAGGTCAAAAAATATATACTTTGTTTTCTTTTGACTTCTTTTTGTCTGACAGAGGTCTTCTTCATTATCAACTGGCTGCATGTAACACTGATGTCCTTCATCAACATAGTCTTTACATGTTTTGCAAAATGTCTCTCCACACACATGGGGCCTCTTGTGCTTCAAGCGATTGATGAGTTGACTACACTGCTTGCATCTATAGTATATGTCACAGGTGGATTTACCATGTTCTGATTTCTTCAAGTGCAGCAAAAAGCATTCTCCATTGACAAATTTACAGTTACAAGCTTGACAATGTTGCCAATCCTCTTGAGTCTCTTCATGCAAATGATGACAGAAATGACATGGGTTATTGCAAGAGTGGCGTTCTTTATGCTGATAGCCTTTTTTGCACTGCTGGCAGAAGTAATTTCTGTTTAAAAATCCTGTTATTTTGGTAATAACATCAAAATGACCATCATGGAAATAGAGGTAGATCGGAATACCACCTGTTGGTCCCTCATATAGTTTACCATTAAAATGTTCTTTAGATAACACATGGATTTGATATTTGGGTAATGTAGTCTGAAACTTTTTCACTTCCTCTATTCCACATATTTGAGTAGGTACTGCAGCCTTCTCATGTAGTTGTAAAGCTAGTTCTCTTTGAATTCCACGCCCCTGACGTATGTTGTCCCACTGTGGGTGCTTTTCATGTCTGGCCATGGCTGTAACCAAAGCCCGTGCACAGCATAATTGGTCCTTGTTTTTGATCTGAATAATGCTTTTCTTACAGTCAAGCATTTTAGCAACATCCACCACTGGTCTCATTTTGTATCCAGAACCAGATACTCTATTGACATGAACTATTTCTATGCCAAATGTTTCATCCACTACAAATTGCTCATATGATTGTAATACTTTTTCTATCTCGTTTAATAACCTGTCCACTGTGAATTCGGATCGTCTCATAAAGGGTAACACAATTGGAAAATCAAGTTGAGGATTATCTATGGTCACTCGCACAAGATCGTTGGATGGGATATTTTCTGCGATTCTCTCTATGATTGAGTTAAATAAAGTTTTTAATGTTTTCAAAATGTTCGGCAAGTCTCTAACTTCTACATCTTTGATTCCTATTTTGTAATAGACAGCCTTGGTTTTAAATTTTTCAATTTTCCTTTCACTGACCCTCTCAAGAGTATAAAAATCAGAAGGATCATCTGATTTTAATAGCCTCTGTCTTTTTACTGCACCTCCACCTATTTGGAGTTCAGCTGGACGTTTTGCAGCAGCGCTCCAGCCATGTTTTATGTGTAAATGATCATCAAGGGCATCTTTTCTGGTGAACACTTTTAAACATTCAGGGCAGTGCTGATTTTTTTCGTCAGCATGTTTCTTTAAATGCCTGTCTAGATTGTCTTTGCGGCTGAAGGTCTTTTTGCAGCTCGGACAGGTAAACTTTCGCCAGTGATTTTGCACTCGTCTATGTTGAAGCAGCTGACTCAGCTTTGGGAATGATGAGGCGCATTCTTTACACTGGTAGGCCATCTTGAATGTAGGATTTCTGAAAATAGAATGGCATTTATGTATTTGAAAAAAAAAAGTATAACTTTGAAGTATAATACAATTAAGTGAGAATAAAATAAGACAGGCGAGACTACAAAATTAGACTCAACTTGTATCAAGTTATGCTTATAAGTAAACTATTACCTTTTTATATTGTATTCTCTATAGTGTCAATAACAATGTTCGTTTTGGTCCCTTGATAGCTTATGTATAGATATCTCTCTCTCTCTCTCTCTCTCTCTGGAAATAAAATTGTAGTATAAGGACATGCTTATTTATATCATCTCTTGGTGTATGCGCGCTTTATCTTTATTGAGAAATTTGTTTGGCTAAGCAGAACAGAAGATGTTTGTTCTTAATTATTTAACAGCATTAGAATGTAACATATTATCATTTTGAAGTAGTTCACTGGAAGAGCAACATGTCTAAGACGTCGTGCCCTGACTGTTCAGAAATACTATCAAGGCGAGACGTCATGTTAAGACACAGACGCAATAAGCATTCTGGCAGCAAAATCAATCAAGCATATCCACAGAGCAGTGAACCGAATCCACCACCGCCGCCACCGCCACCACCGCCGCCGCCGCCGCCGCCACCACCGCCGCCGCCACCACCGCCGCCCCCGCCGCAACCGCCGCAACCGCCGCCGCTGCCACAAGGAGGCATACCACAGCCACAGGGAGTTATGCCACCGCCACCACTGCAGGGAGGCATACCAATGTTCAAAGACCATAGGTTGGCGTGCACCAAAGATGATTCATTTGAAAAACCAACAGTTCTTCAACATCCATTTACCATGATTGTCTCAGGGCCTACATGTTAGTATAATAAATCTTCTTTTTATAACAGTGGTAAAATATTTGGCAGATATTTTTATAGAATTTACGTTTTATCCAAAATGTATGACTTTTTGTCCTTGTATACTTTCAGCATGTGGGAAGACTTCAGTTGTCAAAGATCTTTTGTACCATTTATCAAGTCGAGTGCTGCCAACTATAAAAAGAATTGTGTGGCTTTACAGACGGTGGCAGCCCATGTATACTGACATTCAAAGTACTGTGACACCAAGAGTAGAATTTCATCAAGGAATCCCTTCTGATTTAGAAGACGATGAGTTCTTTGATCCAAAATTGAACAATCTACTAATTTTGGACGATTTGCAATCAACATCAGGAAAAGATAAGCGCTAGTCTAGCTCCTAGACCTTGATGTGTTTGTCAATTTTACTTTACGTTTCATTCATTATAAATTGATTTCATATAGCCAGTCTCATCTCTTTCTCTCTTTGACATCAAGGTCTAGCTTATTTCAACTAAGCTTGCCTCAGAATTCTGAGGTGTGGGTCATTAATTACAGCAGTAGAACCAGCCACTTGAAGTTTTAATGGCTGTACTATTACCACAAACTGATCACCTACTGATAAGCCATAAATACCTCCCAGTTCACACACTTATTCCAACACAGCTGCTGTTGGATTGCTGCCAGCTGATTGTAGGTTCCCTATGCAAGAAGGGATTCCGCAAAACCATCTTCAAAAAGTTGCAAGTACATACATGTGCGCAGTCTATTCAGTGACTGAGTCTTTTGTTTTACCCTCTGGGAAGAATACTAACTAAAGTTACATGCAAAATTTTAATACTATATTCAGCTAGCACAAAACGTCAGGCCACCAATGGCCCACCAGCGATAGGCCATTGAGACAACGTCAGGCCACCAACGGCCCACAAACGATATGCCATTGAGATGGCGTATCACTGGTGGGCCGTTGGTGGCTTGACATTGTGTACTAAGTGGGAAGTTATTGTCTGCAGCTTTTGTTTCTTTGGTCTGATTCATTATGTTACAGTCAACATCTTTTCATCTACATTGTATGCCGAGACGTGTCTTATAGGATTGCGCAAGTACTAAGCAAGGATTAACGTGTCTTGCTCAAGGACACAACACAGTGACGCCAGAGAGGCTCGAACCAGCAACACCTCGGTCTCAAGTCAAGCACGCTACCACTGAGCCACTGCGCTCCCAGTCTCTGTAGCTGAGTGAGTTGAATTTAGCCTAATATGGGAGCAAACCCTGAAGATAATTTTCTTTCGACAAAGGCTTTAAGCCCATTTCATTTCCTCGATATTTTTCACGAGTGCAAAAGAATACATGCCATTGTGGTCAGGTGATGTTTGAACCAGGATCATAACGACAAACGTCGGTTCTGATCTGGACTAAAACTGTGTTTAACATTAGCATGCCCTTTTACAACTTTTATACACGTCAGCATCGTAACTTTTGCGACTTTAAAAACTCCATAAATGCTGGTAACCTTTTCGAGCAGATTGGAAACAGTTCATGACAGACACAAAAGGCAGGTCTTTCTTTGGCTGATGTGTTTTTTACGTTCCCCCAGTCAACAATCTTTCAGTTATGTCGGGACGGGTCTTCCTGGGTTGAACCAGTACTAAACAGAGCATAAAATGTCTTTCTCAAGGACACAATGCAGTGCCTCCGGTGAGGCTCGAACCGCAAAACCTTGATCTTCAAGTGACCCCTTTTAAAATCTAAACATGACAGTGTTACGAGCTAGTCATTTATTTATCCACTCATTAGCTTCTATCAGCAGACCAAGTTTGAGTTCGTAACTGTAATAGTTTTTGAGATATCTTGATTACAAAATTTCATTCTGACCCTTTAAACAGGGTATAACTCAACAAAGAGAGATAAATCAGACTAAAAAACAATGGGTCAGCTATTTTTGATGAGGAATCCATTTATGAAATTTCAAAACCATAACTTATTTTTTTAAACGGACAAACAGACACACACAGGCTGATCGGAGTCTTCGTTGAATGCACAACCATTTTTTTGGTTTTGTCTGCACAGTTTGATTCACTTTATGGCACGCTAGGCTTAAATAAGCAAGAGATAGAAAAACAAACAGTGTAGACATTGATAAGATACTACATTATGCATCTCATCTGGGTCTGCACTGTTTATTTGTCTCGTTTTCTATCTTACAGTGAAGTAAGCATCTCATCGAGGTCTGCACTGTTTGAGTGTAGAGAGCAACTATGAGTGTCGTCTGTTGATAATTTGTGCAATCAGTTTGGACCCAGATCAGGCACCGATGAAATGTCGGGAAAGATATGGATCCAAACTGTTTGACATGGATGTTTGATAATTCCTAATTTTTTTAATGATTAAAAGAATAAGCAGATAAAAAATTTGCAGTGTGCAAAGTTAACTGATATATCTATACAACATACAGAATCGAAATTGTCTCTCCTTATATCCCCGGATTTTATCCAACTTATTTTCATTCAAAATGATGTTGAATCTACTTTAAATGAATGAAATCTTCTGAGTCTGGCCTTTCAAAGTACTGTTATATATAAACAATTTGCCAGAGAACCAACACTTAAGCAAGATTGCAGATTAGCTATGGAACATTAGCAGAGCAATAAATGCCAATCATTTCCACTAGGGCCACTGGGAGGAAGGTGTATTAAACTAGTCTGATATCCACACCTAATCACAAATAATGCTATCAGAGAGGAAAGAGGGAGATTAAAGAAATTATTATTTCAAAATGAAATTATCATTTATAAAAAAAATATGATATCAGACTAGTAGCTAGTCTAGATAAGCGCATAACAGATCTTTTTACAGAAGGATCACATCACAGATCATTGTCCATCATATCTATCAACCAGAACTTATATGCTAGCAAAGATCCAACACAGAGAAGAAACTGTCATTATTTAGTGTTATTTAACAATCCAGTTGACAAGCAGTCTATTATGACTCTAGCTAGACAGATATACCCTGGCAATGCAGAGCAATTTATGAAAGCTTTTAACAAAGCAACTAAGTATCCCTATAAATTTTTACTGGTGGATTTAAAACCATTCACGCCAGATAACAAGAGATTGAAATGCAGTGTGAAGTGGTATGATAGTCAAGACAATCCTGTGAAAGATACTGCTTTGAAACGTTATCCTCATTCATATACACAACTGGATCACGTGACTCCAAGAAAACGTATAATTGCAAACGAACAACCCAATCCTAATCATTTCATAGTTAGCGATCAAAGTGCACACATTGAACCACTAGAAGCTGAACATTCTTTAATAACACCTGCTCAAATAAAGCAAGACCATATTATTGAAGATAACATGGCAGACAACTATCATGCTTGTGACGACTGTGGATTATTACTGGAAAATATTCATGATCTTCAAAGGCACGTGAAGAACTGGTGTCCTGAGAAAGACTTTACATTAAAACGTAAACGTCCATTAGAAGAAACTGTAGAGGAAATCCCGCTCAAACATCAGCACAGGGTTCATATGACTGATAAAAACTACAATGACCAGGAAGCTGATGCTTACAAACCAATGTTAAGATGTGCTAAAGGACGATTTAAAAAAGATTGGGAAGAAAAATATGATGAATACATCGAGCGTGGGATGACTGAAAAGGAAGCCAAACGTAAAGCTGATGCAAAACTTGAAAATCGGAATGTCAAAGAGTTCATGCTTAATTATAAAACCATTATAAAGTATTTGCTTAAACTGAAAGGTGGCCATCTTCACCAGGAAGTCATGAAAAAGGTAGAAGAATTGCTAGAACGAGGCTACAATGATGAAAAAGCTATTCAGATGGCAGTCAAAGTATTTCAACACAATTTGGAAGGCTACCTGGAAACGATAAATTTTGATGATGATGATGACACTAGTGAAAGCGATGATGAAACAGAGGATGAGACTGAGGATGAAGAAACTGAAGAGGCTGAGACTGACAATGATGAAACTGAAGAAGACAGTATATAATATAAGACAGCTTCTTAAATGTGTCATAATTGTTTAAATGCTGTTTGAGTCAACATGGCATTGGAAAACTATTTAAAGAATATATATTATAACCCATCTAACCCAGCAAGTTTTTCTGGTTCTGATAAACTATATCAATTTGTGAAAAAAGACGGGAAATATATGATAAGCAAATATAGAATAAGAAAATGGTTACAAAGAGAAGAAGCCTACACTTTACAAAGAGAAGCAAGGAAACCTCTGAAAAGAAGTAGAATTGTAGTGGCAGGCATAGACGATCAGTGGTCAGCTGATTTGATGGACATGGTAAAATTCGCTGAATCTAATCAAGGAGTTAGGTTTATTTTGGTTGTCATCGATGTGTTTTCAAAACACCTGTGGTTGCAACCTTTAAAAGACAAGAAAGGACCATCTATTGTTGAAGCCTTCAGAACCATCTTCAATGAAGGAAGAAAACCAAAAAGAATTAGGACTGACAAAGGTCAGGAATTCCGAGCCAAAGTGGTGCAGTCACTGTTTAAATCGAAATCTATAAGACACATGTTTGCAGAGTCAGACGTCAAAGCTTCTGTAAGTGAGCGGGTTATCAAAACCATAAAATCAAAAATATACAGATATTTTACACATAAACAATCTTACGAATATGTGAATGATCTGCAAAGTTTTGCCGAAGGATACAATAAAACTGTTCACAGAACAATAGATATGAGTCCAATCGACGTCAGGCGAGACAACGAAGAGGAAGCAAGACTGGCTACATATCTCTCGAGAAAGAAACCTGAAAGATCTCTCCAAACTTTTAGATTTAAGTTTAAAGTAGGAGATTATGTGCGCATTTCACATACAAGAAACATCTTTACACGAGCATATGATGAATCTTGGACAGGCGAGATATTTAAAGTGGCTCAACGATTTGTGAGGGATGGTGTACCACTTTATAGACTGACTGATTATAATGGAACTGAAGAAATCAAAGGCAGCTTTTACCCGTCCGAATTGTCAAAGACAGAGCCACCAGAAACTTTTAAAGTTGAAAAAATTCTGAAAATCAGAGGCAAAGGAAAAAATAAACAGTATTATGTGAAATTTCTTCATTATCCAAAGCAGTTCGATCAGTGGATATTAGCTAATGATATCCAAAATGTCTAACTTCTTATATTATATGTATGATTTTATGAACTTGAACATGTTTTGTTCATACAATGTAAGTAAAAAAGAAAAGAAATGTGACTCAGATCATTCTCAGTTTATTTAAGGAGCGGTTCTTTATGACAGTATCTCAGTCATTTTCCAGAGCGATGTAGTAAAAAATATGTGAGAAAAGTTTAGACTAACACAAGTCCATACAGCTTGAACCCATACTTGCAGCAAAACATCTGGCATTTGTCCTGCAGTGCTATAAGTGACCAGCCGCCATTGCCTTAGAGCCAACCACACACTTATTACTTTTTTAATGTATTCAAGATACAGTACTGGTTTCTATGCCCTTAGTATATAAGGCTATGTGTTTAGATTAATTGTAAATATCATTAATGTATGTATTTTGAATGTCAATAAAGAACATATAAAATGTACAATTGTTATTATCTTGTAACTTCCTGTTTCATTAGTTATATAATTGTGTATAAAATTAATATCATCTTGTAGATAAATCCTTTTTACACATTCAAAAACTGTCTGATCCAAAAAGAAAAAACGATTTTCTGTTAAATTTTATATTCAACAGGGGAAGGGAATTAAATCCCATCTTGAATGAATAATACCTGTGCGACGTTAGAGAACACTTTATCAACAATTTACCTGTATCGCAAGTATTGTTATATTCGTCTGGTTTGGATTATTTTCGATGAATGAGTGTATTGATAAAAAAGTATCACTTTTATAGATGAAAAGTGTTGTAATCGGTATATTTAGCAATACATGTCTCAACTTGATCTAAATTATACAAAAGAAGTGTAAAGAAAGAGCTGCACAATGGGAAAAAACCTTTATTAGCCATTCTGTAATCACACTTACCATAGAGCGATGTGCGCCAGCTTGTCGTTTCAAAGAAACACAGATTGCGTTAATATTCAAGCGCACTGACTAAAAGCTGTCTGTTCCATGTCCGTGCGTTGTCCACTCTGATCTTATCAATCCCAAAGTACAGAAGCTTTGCAGTATTTACCCATTTCCCTGGTGTAAAGTACTTAAATAGTCTTGGCGAAAAAGTTTAACTCTTTGCATGCAAGGTAATTTTACATGTGTTTGTCATATGGCATCAAACTCAACTTTCAAAAAAAAAAAAAAAAAAATCAGTAATACACAATTGTATGATGTTTTGTCAGGCCTGATCAGGGACCAAACTTTTTGCAAAATTTATCAGTAGACGACAAGCGGACAAATAATTAAAACCCTACCTGTATATTTTCGCCTGATTGTGAAATATTTGAGAAAAATATATCGTCTGCTTAACCTGTATCTGTTATATGGACAGTGATGCAGAACTTGACTGGTCGCTGTTTGTAGAATAACTGATGAAATATCGGAAACATCATATTTTTATACTCTGTACTTTTAACAAGGTCAAACAGGTATGAATAAAGTATTATACAAAAATAAATTTATCGTCTGCTCTAATATAATTTATCAGTAGACCTTGATCGATACTGTTACGCTCTCGATTTTTCCCTCAATCCAAGATGGCGGCTTTATATAGAATATATAGGGAACTACACTCAGTGACCTGTTCTATTCTCCTAGCTGTGACTACTCAGAAATACAGAACCTTTTCCTTATTTTATTTAATCCTTAATGCGCTTCCCACAACAAAATATTTTGTATTATTATCTGCTGAAATGTTTTAAAAGCCTCTGGGTCAAGCAGTAAATACACTGAATAGAATGCTGCGGGTCTCATCAACACGGTTTGCCTCTACAATTACATTAGTCAATTATATTAGCAAATATATAGCATCAGTAGACATGCGCATTTGTCATTTTAGTTGCACTATTATAGCTTTTAAAGGGTTAACATCCTTTACCTGAAAACCTCTGATACAACAGGAATCTGTGTCACAAATGGCATCAGACACCATGCTCTTAGTGATGTGGCCTCCAGTTGATCATGATTTAGATTTAGAAACAATAGAAGTGAATGAAAATATAAACTCCACCTTCTTCACTAATAAATCTAGGCTAATTCAAAGCTTTAGTTTAGATCCTCTCCTTCTATTCTGCCGTTTGCGAAGATAATATGCTCATAATATGACAATTCTCAGACTAGGCACATTATGATATTATCATATTGTATCATGCTCTATAGATTTTTTCTTTGATGTTGTGATGCAATATTTCAATATTATTATTTTTTTTGAATTTATTATACAAATCGGAATGAGTGGTAAGATGTGGGGCCAAGCAGTGCATCTTATCATTTTAACGAATTTATTCAATTTGATTATTGAGCACGATTATTATATACCGTCGTGCCAACCAAGAGGGACAGTGATGTAATAGTTTGTTTACAATTGTAAACTGAGTTATTAACTTGTACACTCTATTTGACCTAACGCAAATCGTGGGCAGGATTAATACACAAGTGATATATCGATTATAAGTCCCCGACAACTTTGTAAACAAAACATGACGTCACTGTCACTCTTGGCTGATAGGACAGTGCTATTATTATATTGAAGTTTATATTTTAATTTCTGGTGGGCTGTCCAAGATGAGTCTCTTCATAATTCTTTTGGGACAAGTGATAAGGTATGAGGATAAGCAGGGAATGTGATCATTTTTTAACTTTACAAATGTAATCCGTTTCTTTCTGGCGAATTGCAGGGGCATAGCTAGCCTAAAATTCAAAGTACGCATTTGTGGAACAGGCTGAATGTATTCAAAAAGAGAATATCTACAAACAGCGTAGACCCAGATGAGACGCCGCTAAACGCGGCGTCTCATCATGGTCTGCGCTGTTTGCCAAGATAAATACACTTTTGGTAATACATTGTAGTAGATTATAGAATTTGTTTATGGTCAGGCATTCATTGCGGCACTTTGCGGTTTGGTGATGAGTCATCAAATGGTGCCTATGAGGAGGTAATACCAACATCATCACAAATTCTGTCAAAATGGAATTTAGTGAGATAATTTGGTTCTACGCACACGTTTTATACACATAACATCAAGTTATAGAATCTGCCCATATTTTTGGTTCAAATGTGTACGCACTTGCGTTTTTGCGTTTATGTAGCTACGCCCCTGAATTGTCCCAGAAATGTTGATTATATAAGTACAGAATGCTTCATTTTGAATGTTAAGGGGTCACATGTAGACATTTCTAGATTACGATGCATTACTCTCATTAAGATTTGTTTTTATCTTTGAAAACAGTGCAGACCTTGCTGAAATGCCGCATTATGCATTTCATCTGGGTATTTACCGTTTGGCAAAGTACATGTTTGCAGGTATCCAATCAATTAAATCACTAAGCACGAATGTTATATACTTTTTATCATGTGAAACTAAAATTACATTTAAAAGCCGTTTTGGCGTGAAAGTATGCCTGAAGGAAACGCGGCGTTGTATTTGCGTCATCACAATACGTTACGACAAGGTACACGACAAGGTATACAGTTACAAGGATAGCTGACTGATGTTAGGATAGCGACAGGGTATACCGTTACAAAGATAGCTGACTGGTTTATGAGACCAAGAATGTATACCGTTACAAAGATAGCTGACTGATGTTAGGATAGCGACAAGGTATACCGTTACAAGGATTGCTGACTGATGGTAGGATAGAAACAAAGTATACGTTACAAAGACAGATGACTGGTGTTAGGATAGCGACAAGGTAAACCGTTACACAGATATCTGACTGGTGTTAGGATTGTGACAATGTAAACCGTTATTAAGATACCTGACTGGTGTTTAAGATAGCGACATGCTATACCGTTACAAGGATTGCTGACTGGTGTTAGGGTAGCGACAAGGTATACCGTTAAAAAGATAGCTGACTGGTGTTAGGATGGCGACAAGATATACCCTTACAAAGATAGCTGACCAGTGTGAATAACTCTAACTGATTCTGTTATGGCAAGTTGAGTTTTTGGTTGAGAAATCAGAAAATTATTTTTAATCACGCACCCTTATCTAGAAGCCTTTGCCTTTTTAGCATGGTTATAATTGAACATTCTAACATACCATTTTGTAATCGTCAAACTGTACTGCAGGTTCACAGCCATTTGTGGCGGACTCCTTGTTATTTAAAGTATCTGACTGAAGAACAGCGCTTTGTAAAACAATGATAAACAACAGCAATATTCTTTGGGTCTTCATTGTACGGCATTAGTATGTAATCTGAAACTATACAACGTAATGAGCCGCGGCATGAGATTTCCAACAATTTTACATTTTGACAAGTGTAGACTCACACGAGCCTGTGCAGCCTCCTTTTAAGCTTAGAAACCTCAAATGAGGGTCAGTCAGTAGTTTAACAGTCATAGAATATTAAAACGACCAGCAAAGGCTCTGATCAGTCTGTGAGTATGCGCAGGCTGGTCTGAGCCTTTGCTGGTCGCACATACCAAATTGTTGGAAATCTCATGCCACAGCTCAATTATTATGAAACCTATGCAAGACTCTGACAGAGGACATGTGTGGATCCAGAGGAGGGACAGGGGGTCAGGATCCCCCTCCCCTGGAAAATTGCAAAGCTATAGTGCTTCTTATCAATATTGGTCCCGATCCCCTGGAAAATCACAAAGCTACCAAGCCAGCATTCAATTTTGGCCATTATCAATTATCGCCCCGCCAGCGAAACGCAATTTTAATGAGCTACATGTATACTAGACACAAGGTCAGAGTAAAGTGACAGAGATTTTCACGTTGTGCTGCTTTATTCAGTTGATTCGACAAAACAGATATTTCTTTTATATTTCTAACGGAAAATCTGGTTCGTAACTAAAATCTTACCGACTGTGAAGTATACGCGTATGACTGCAGGAGTCCTGTGGATAATTTATCTATATTGAATTACCTATCTCAGAATTTTATCCAAAATATCCAGGATATCACTCTACTAATTTAATCCTTTTGCAACAATCATTGCTTTGCCATTTATTTTAAAATATCAGATTTTTGAAACGATGCTTTTAATTGTATTACCTTGGAAGTATCATATGAGCATATTTGTCTATTAAATATTAATAAAACTGTTTTTGTCATAAATATGTTTTGAGAAAGTATATATTGCACTTTCTGTTGGATATTAATACCGATGTATTTAATGACGTTGAGTTCATAGAAAAGGGTACATTGTCGACTCTGTAAACAACAAGGCGACAAAGTCTAGATCGTCTAATGATTTAAATATTATTACTAAGACATGCGTGTTATAATTTAGCATACTATCTGATGTGTGTCGTTTTTTAAACTAAAAGGTCGCATACATGTAATCAAGACTGGCCCTTAAATTATTTTCAATGATGAAGGCTAATGCACTGTTGCACTAGGAAGGAAACATGAATAAATCCAGTAAGCCCCACACCTTTTTAGTAGGGCGAAGATTTTGCGCTAGTTAAATGCATTTAAGCTCCCTGATGGCTTAGGCTGCGGTCCGTTCTAAGGCAAGGCGGTGGTTATGTCGTTGTTCATCTATTGTTTAATGTACTTCCCATTGTGGGAGTTCTGTGTTTGTCTTTGTTTTGCTACGCATTACCTTGTGTCCCTTCTAGTTTTGCAATCATCTTGAAGAGGAAGATAAAAGCTGGTTGCTTTGCTATTATTGTCTTACAAATCGTGGGCTCGGCGCAATAGGGTTGTAACTCCACTTTTTGTCAAAAATCACTTTTTTACATAGATTAGTTTATTTTCAACATATACATGTCCTGGTAAAATGATAAGTTCATATCATTTAAAATAGCCCTTAAAATCAACATTTGTCCTAAGGTTGTATCTCATTTTGCTCTTTTCGCTCAGCGTGAAAGGGTTGTAAATTGAGTTACAACCCTCTTGCACCGACTTTGTTTTCAAATTGTAGGGTTGTAATTGAAATCATGCACATACTTTTATTCTGATGTAAGATAATATGTTTAAAATATTCATGAAAGCTTCATTTTGGGAATGTTATAAATAAGAAACATACAGATTGATGAGGTTATAGTATTTTAAGTTTCAGGTAATGAACTCCCAAATATGGATCAAATTAAAATAGCGTTTCAAAACAAAGTGTTCTGGGAGATGATGCATTGATAAGTTAGGGGGTCTTTCATGCAAACCGAACATCTATGTGTCTTGATCCACATCTGAACTAAGGGTGAGGTTGGTGCACCGTTAATCCGGTTTAAGCCCTCCAGTAAAATATTTTACTGACTGTTCCAAGGCTGTACTTCTTTTGTGGATCTTTTTTGTTTTTTCTGTCTTGTGTTTGCTATGCCTTTGGGCAAGTCTGTTTATATGTGCCTTGTGGTCACCTTCTGGGAAAGGGCTGACCTCTTAGCTCTCGTTTGTGGTGTCTAACTGTGAGTTTGTCACTTTCCCATTGGTATCCTGGGTCAGGTGTGGTACTTGATTGTATCGATTTGTCATCTTTGCACCCTTACTTACTTTGTAGTCAGAACCACTCTATAGATAAACAAAACACTTTGAAGTGTGACTGAATTTACACTATTGAAAAAGAGTAAAGAGCTGTCATTTGTTCACTTAATTTCACTATAATGCTATTGACAGCAGAATGTTCTAGTCCGACCGGTCCATGCCTTGCGTTCTGCATCAAGTTTAGAAATGGAATGATCTAAAGGTCATTACTCAGACTCAGAGGTCGTGGTACATCTGTATCATCAGCCCAACTTAGCCTACTGATTAGGCTCTAAATGACCTCACAAAAATCGGATGATAACCAAATCTTCCTTATTTGCACAATCATTTTTTAAGCTAAAAAATACCAAAAACATTTAAATATTAATGTAGACCTGTTTTAAGTATTTGATTTATCATTAGGTTAGATACCATTGGGACAGCTTGATAATTCCATATTGGCATACATGGGTATCTCAAGAGCTATACCATGGTGCTCATTTACAAACTAGCATACCAATTCTGGTATGATTGGAGAAAGGCATTCTAGATAAGCAGGCAAATCTTGCTGATAAATCAGCCTTATTGTAAACATAAATAGGGGCATAACTCCTCAAAGGGAGATAATTCAGACAAAAAAATATCGGTTAGTTATTTTTTTTATAAAGAATCCATTTAAGAATATTCAAAACCGTAACTTTAGTTTATTGAAGCATTCATTATAGAGCTTACAGTATGGTAAGAATAATCCCTCATCAAATACTTGTGAAATCTCTTCAATTAGCCTGTAATTAATTACTTTTGATCGCCACTGGAGTCCAGCAATTTTCAGGTCAATGAGTTCCAAACAAATGTACTGGAAGCACTATGACCTGCTTACACACTACCAGAGCAGAATCATAAATCCTTAATAACGGTAAAAATTGTTTGTTAAATGTTTCAGAGTAACACTTTAAGCAGTGTGTACATTGATGAGCGTTCTTCAATACATAGGCTGATGTTTAATAATGATATTTAAAATTTAACCTTTTAAGCATTTATTATTTTTTAAATAGCAGATGACATAATTTATAACACATTTCTTGATTTTGGATGTAACAACATATAGCAAAATAAAGAGAATCTTATTGAAAAACAAAATTCTTTTTTAAAAGTCGTACATGTAACATTCTAATTTGCATGTTTCTGACTGCCTATTGTTATTAAAACAGAATATCCTTTATCAAATATTGAAATGAAGCAATGTATGTCTCAAACAGATAAGGTGATTCCTTGAATCATTTAGTAGAGTGAAATGAGGTTAAAGTCAATTTGTTTAATGCCTGCTACTGCAAGATGTCTGCCCCCAGATGTTTAGATAAAAGCAATAAATACTACTGTAATGACCTTAGCAGATGAAAAATTAAATCAGTAAATAATGAAATACATGTATTTATTTTTGAATTAAGTAAAATGTTCAGATCATAAACATACACTAACTCTGACTGTAATTAAGCCTGTTTCACATCAGCCTTGAGGAAGCCATATACACCTCTCTGTGACAAAATATTACTGGGTTTTGTGCAGTAGTCTTACAGTGTTTACAATGTGCAACACAGCAAGACTGCCATACGATATCACCGAGTGCACCACTGGCACAATAATAAAAAATAAACTTTCGACATGTTTTTTATCATTTTGTACGATCTTATGAGGACACAAGACTGCTGCAAGGCTGTTGCAAGACAAGCAAGATCTTTGCACTCAAATATTTTGCCAGTGAATACCGTTAGACTACAACCGTACATGCGATTAGAGTGCATTGCCATTTATTGCACAGCTGCACCAAGAAGCTGCAAAACAATGAAGTTCACATGACTGATGCACGGCCACACCCGGACAGTCTTGCAAATCTGCATTGCCATCTTGCGACAGCCTTGCATATGAACGTAAGAGAATTAAGCCAGCATTGTACTCATGCCTTAAGTTTTACGAAAATCTACATGAGATATGCAATTTTGTTTGCAAACTGCAACATGGCCCGACACCCTGCAGATAATCACACAGCCAAATGATCATACAATTGATGTGAAACACTCTTAAAACAACAAAACTGCTTAGAAATCATGTCCAGGTTGAATGGCTAACAAGTATACCTTTACATATCAACTGACTTCAAATCGATCATTACGGTACCTAATGGCTGACTATCAAACATACCAACCAGTTTATCCAGCAAACCAACTACATCGCCTACCTGTCTTAGCTGAATGATGTTAAATTTCATTTACCTGACCCCTTTCCCAATTTATTTGACTGGCCTACCTCAAAATGTAAAATGTACATTATTTATTTAAAATAGTGGTCAGTGCCATCATAAACTTTTAAGGTCAGGTATGAGAATAAAATGCTCATCAAATGTCATAGCTATTAATATTGCAGGCAAGAAGCTTTGTTTACTCTTTTTTTTTGGCATCACCAGTCTTAATAAATTACAAATATCCTTAACCTATGACCTTTTGAGTATATTGTTAGGCTATTATCATTTCTGCTTTCTAGTCAGTCTATTATCATCATTGTATTTATTACCATGTATCCATGTGCTGAGGAGAACTGTGTAGAAACTGAGCAGTTGGATTCATCAGGCATAAAGTTAATATTGATATTTGGTCTTACTGTTTAAATGTTTAGTTTTTATCTAAACAATATTTATAGTGCACATTTAGAAGTATTTGCATTTCATAATTTATAAAACCTATAACAATATTCAGAAAAAAATCAAAATGAATTTGGTTTCTGTTACACCCATTCTACAATTACACACCAACAGTACATTGTGAAGTTCCAACATTATTTCCAAGTGTTCTTTTCAGAACCCTTAGTAGATTTTAGATTATAATAATCTTTTCAAATTATTTGAAAACATTTCTGTCCTAAATACAAATCTTCCACAGAACAAGCACTGTGTCAAGCACATAATTTGGGAAACGGTTACCTCTAACTTGCTGGATAAAACCATAAAGGCAGTGTTATGATTTTTGTAGCTGGCAAAAAAAAGCAATCAGGTGATTAGATGAGAGGGTGGAAAAATGTTCTTTGCAAAGTTCCCTTTTGTAACCAATTGCACCTTTTGGGAGAATAGTTAACAAGTGAAGAAATGCACAATTAAGAAGATTCTCGCTTGTAACACATCAATGAATATGAATGTTAGTTTATGTAATCAAAGAATAAGTTGAAAAGGGTTTAGCTAGATGATTTTTAGGGAATTGTATTGTAGAATGGGTGTATATATCATAACAAGATAGAATAGAGAAGTGGAAGATCAATCTGTGATTTATTTGATCAAGGTCACTCGATCCTTACACAGACACATGTAACTTTCTGTTTTTTTTGTAAGATTTTTATCAAACTTGTACCTCTAGGCTCATTTGGACAATATCTTACATGCAGAAATGTTAGCTTACATATCATGATATCCTCCTTTAAAGCTAAAAGGATTCAACTTATAAAGATCATGTAATTTAGTTACTTACGCTTATTCTACCACATTTATACAAGTTTAAAATATCTCCATGAACTCGATATTAATTTCCATGAATGCATCTCAAAATTTCAACAGTTTTATTTTTAAATCTATTATTATACTTTGGGTAATTTAAATGAAAGACTAGTTACAACTGTTTTCCACTGAAAAATATGGTGTTTTTTCATGCAGATTTCAGCGTGAAACGGTTGTAACTTAAGTTACAACTGTTTCGCACCGAGTTTATATGACAAATATGCTGCATTTCAGAGGGAATAGGGTTGTATCTCAAATATTTACAAATATCTCATTTCAGTTCTGAAATAAAGGATATCTTGTTTATTCTGTTGTTTTTGATTGTTATTAGGCACTACATATCTGGATTTCAAAAGCTGACATAGCTAAATAAAAGAATCATTAAGTTTTTTGTCTCTACTGAAAAATTATGAAAAACATAGTTACAACCGTATTGCGCCGACCCCACGAAATGTAAATGTTCTGTAGTGTCGTGGGTTGGTATGCCGTGTGTGATTGTGGTATTTCCTGATCATACTCACTTACATTTTGCTCCCCAGCTCCCCTTAAATAATTACCAGTGCTCCCCAGATCCATGAAAATAAATTGGAATACACCTGGAGGCTTTAATAATGGTAGGGACTAGATCGAGAAGATGGTGAGTTTATGTTTATTTCGTCATTAGGAGTGAGTCCCATCCTAAGTCAGATGCTAAACAACTTCAGCACCGGTGAGGATTCGTGTGGCTCCTACGTGCACAGCATCAAGCTGTTCTTTTTTGTATTGGACTGATGCGTTGTCTCATACTGAATCACAATACTCTAATAATGGCTGAACGAAATATAATTACATCTGATCCAATGATTTGCGACTAACTCTGAATTTTAGGGCACACAGTAAGTTAACTTTTGACGAAGCCTTCGTGGTTATTGAATTGTATATGATTGGACCAGGTGCATGTATTTGAGAGTGTTAAACCTAGGTGTTTGTGTGTGTCCGTTTCTGGACATTTCTGTATATTGTTCATGAGTAATGTTGGGTGCTGTGTAGGGTTTGTTTTCCGTGAAAGGATCATTGATAATGTTTTATCAGTATTAAAAGAAACATGTAATAAATCTGTCCAAGTGTTTATATTGTTCAGATCTATGTTTAGTGAGTGTGCAGCCCCAATAGGAGACTCTACAATGATGTACAAACTAGTATCGTTAGCCAACCAGGGAATTGAACAGCCTAGGTTTTTAACTATGTCGTTTATATAGATAAGGAAAACTAATGAACCTAGACTCGACCCCCTGCTCATATTAGATTTATTACACAAAATACATTCCCTGGAACCAAGCAACCAAAGGAGAAGCATCGTTGGCCAAAGCAAAGGGATGCATACCGAATCCTGAGAGTCTTATGCGGGTGGGAGAGCTGTTGCAAAAGAACCTGCCATTTCAAATACAATGCGGTGCCATGGTCCCAAGGAGCCAGTGAAAGTTCCTGTGTTAAAAGGACCGAACCATAGAAAGGGTGTACGAGGCATACAACTGAGTAACTCCAGCATTTGAAAGATTTATATTAGCGTGAGCAAGATCAGCTAGCTGGTTTACTCATTGAACTTGTCGATGATTTTGAAAAATCAGAATTCGATTTAAGGAAGTTTTCAGATATTGTCAACAATATTGATACAGGGTCATCAAAGCCAATTAAGCAGAGAATGAGAATCTCCTGCACGCTTTGCAGGCAGGAATAGCTTCACCTAGAAGATATGCCAAATGCAGGTGTTATTTTAACTTCTATTCCAGAGTGGGCCTTTGCACAAGTGCTAGTATGAAAAAGAGATGAAATGGTTCGATGATGATAACAGAGCCCTCAATTCATTTTCCACCAAGGCTGTTTTTCCATTATCGCAAGTGGAAGACTGTATTGATGTACTTATACGTAACAAGTAGTTTTCAAAACTATATGCCAACTCTGTGGATTGGATTGTCTGGTTGAGTGAGTAAGACAGAAAAGAAAGAAGACTGTCTTCAACACCAGGCTGATTTGAGCCTCGCCGCGACAAAACCTGTCTTCTGGGTTTCTGACAAACCAGTATCCTCAGCTACAGAGATTAGCTAGAAAATTGAAATTTCACCTGTAGGAAGTTTACATAAGGTACTTACCAAAAAGCGAATAGCAAAGGCGCTGATCAGACTGCGCGGATGCGCAGGCTGGTCTGCGTATTGTGTTGTTCGCAAACCCCCGAAGCCAGGTTGTCTCGCGTCGCAGCCTTTTTTTTAGGTACGACTGTGAATGGGGATGGAATAAGCTCTCAGATACCGATTTTAAAGCTGTTCTAGACGGGCTGGTTCATATCAAATATCAAGGCTCTAGGGCTTGTGAATTTAGACAAGAAGACTTTTAGCCCATGCGACCTTGATATATAATGGACTAGAGCCTTTTGAACAATTTCTAAAATATGCCATATTATGATCATTCCTGTCAAAAAAAGTAAATGAGTATGATCAGGAAATCGTCATACCACAATCACACAATGCAGACAAACCCGCGGTACCGTGAGGAAGAATAACAGGCCACTTACAGTCACAGGGCATGAGGAAGACAATTAAAGTAAAGTAACTAGCCCTCTCTTCGCCATCAAGATGAGTGCAAAACTAGATGAACCAAACTAAGAACCCCCAAATTTAGTGGGAACTATACTGAACAATGAATCAACAATAACAGAACCACAGCCTTAGAACAGACAGCAGCGTATGCCACTGGAGGGCTTAAATGAATTTTACTGTTATCAAATCGTCGCCCAAATGCCAGCCAGTAGTTTAGGAGGAAATTTCCTTTGAAACAATTGTTGACGACGGATGACACACGGCGGACGACTTAACCAAACAATCACAATAACTCAACTTGAACCAATGGCAAGCAGTTGAATCGGGACGCTGGATCGCGATTTTAACGGTCTCACATAAATGATGTTCTGAAACTTTTAAGAGTGTCCGTAAATGCTGCGTTTTGAGTTTCAGTGTAATATATGACAAGTCGCAAATGTGCGCGCATGCTTGCCTACATTCGCGTGTGCGTGCGTGAGACAATGGTACGGTTCAGATGATAGTGGAAATCTGTGTTTATTATGACCTTATGTGTTAAATGCGATACTACTGTCGTGCTAACAAAGAGTAACAGTTACGTAATATTTTGTTTACAATTGCTAAGTAAAACTAACATGTACACTCCACTTGAGCTAACGCGAATCGAAAGATCGCATGTGTATTAATCCTATCCTGAGGATAGGATTAATACACAAGTGATCTATCGATTATAAGTCTCTGATAACTGTGTAAACTAAACATGACGTCAATGTCACTCCTGGCTGGCAGGACAGTACGTGTAGCTTTCAGACTTATGGTATATTTTATACATCTAACAGAGGGAAAACTTTTGTAAAGCTGCACTTATTACATAACCTAGAAGCAAAGAGCCTCATCAGACTCATTGAGACTGTTGTAACCGCACTTTTTGAAACAAAAAGTCGGAACTATTATAATCGGTGCCGTCCGTCTGTCTGTGCTCGTCCGTTTTCGCTGTTGCTCGTTAGTATTTCATTTTTTGATCGAGTTTGTTCATATTTAGCACAATAATTATTTCTAGTGTGCGGATGACAACGAGTTTCAGATCACCCATATTACCCATGCAACGGATCGTGAACGTTTTGTCAGAGGGGGTCCAACTTTGACGTGGTTTTATAATTTGATGAGGAGGAAGTACCAAAATGCCACTATTATTAGCGAAGCTGGCGGGCCAATAATGGCCCAACATTGAATGCTGGTTTTAAAGATTTGTGATTTTTCAGGGGATCCGGTAAAGTATTGCTAGAAACCCGATATTTTTGTGATTTTTCAGGGTGGGGGTCCGAACCACCTGCCTCCCCCCCCTCTGGATCCGCATATGTTACCTCTGAGACCTCAGAGTCAAGGGTCAAGGTCAAATGTACTTTAATCATTTTTACACAACGTAACGTTAACTTCGCTTTCATTGTTCATATTTGACACCAATAATTGCATGTGATGTGTAGATTACTCACTCACTCTTGTCGAGTCGCCAGCTACTGTTGACGCCTTAAAGTTGACATGGCTTGCCACATATCATGGTTACCCATGCAAATTGTGACCTCATATACCTTCTTCAGTCTGGTGTCTTCTAGTAGAATGTCAACGTAAGTTACCCTCTGTTTGCTGGTTTCGGTAGCAGCGACACGCGAACTTCATCAGTCTTAATTGTTTTTTGTTGACGGGTTTGGTAGTTGCCATATCGCTCTAGGTTTTTGTTGTGGTCGCTCCAGCTCACCTGATGCACGACTCTAAACATTCTAGTGTAGATTACAAAGAAGTTCAGATGACCGCTATGATCTTGGAAGCAAAGGTCAAGAACTTTTATGCTGAAAATTTATCTTAGGGCTCATAACGCGGACTCCCTTTTCAATTTTGACCGAGGGTGTTCATATTTAGCATAATTGTTGCCTAAGGTATGTAGATTTCACCAAATTGAATGTAACCTTGGAGTCAGTCAAATTTTAAGGTCAAACATACTTAAATATATCTAAGAGCTCGTAAAGCGAACTCCTCTTTCTTTTTTAAATAGAATGATCATAATTAGCACAATGATTGCTTATGGTGTGTAGATTACTACAAAAGTTTTAAATCACCAATATGACCTTGAGGTCACAGGTCAAGGTCAAATATACTAAAATATATCTAAGAGCTTTCACTGAATCTGTCTGTATTGTCTGCTTTTAAGCCAAACCAATATGCGGGCAATAAAAGAAGAAAAAGATATTTATTAACATGTCTTAATTAAGCATCTAATAATAAATAAATACGGATAAGAATGAAAAAGATCCTAGCAAACAGAATCTAAAAACTAATTCCCCAGAATGCGCCTCAGCGGGCATGCAGGGTTGTAACATTGTCTGGTCAACAGTGATGCGGCGCCAGTGCTTATAGTATAAGATCTGCATTGAAACAGCGTTGTTTCAATCAACATTGATGCGGCGCCAGCGCTTATATTATAAGATCTGCATTGAAACAGCGTTGTTTCAATCAACATTGATACGGCGCCAGTGCTTATATTATAAGATCTGCATTGAAACAGCGTTGTTTCAATCAACATTGATGCGGCGCCAGTGCTTATATTATAAGATCTGCATTGAAACAGCGTTGTTTCAATCAACATTGATACGGCACCAGTGCTTATATTATAAGATCTGCATTGAAACAGCGTTGTTTCAATCAACATTGATGCGGCGCCAGTGCTTATATTATAAGATCTGCATTGAAACAGCGTTGTTTCAATCAACATTGATGCGGCGCCAGTGCTTATATTATAAGATCTGCATCGAAACAGCGTTGTTTCAATCAACATTGATGCGGCGCCAGTGCTTATATTATAAGATCTGCATTGAAACAGCGCACAGCCTGTTTCAATCAGTGACGTATATTGTCACATATATGTCTCAATTTCTCAAGATCCTAAGCTGCTGTTAACGTCACCAATTAAATGAGTCAGCTGATACAGATTCAGTCCTGTTTGTTCTTATAGGCTAGCAAAGACAATTGAATATTTACTGTCTGAATTGCCATCTTGTGAGCGATGAGTCCGGTTTATGCCTGTCGGTATTTATGACGTCTGATCAACAAATGCTCTGGTTTACATCCATTTGTTTTGTTTGCTTGTGTTGATGCTTTACATCCCAATCAACTTTTTTTTTAAAAAAATGATGAGTTACGAGTTCCTTCCCTTTTGGGTTGAACCATTACTAAGCAGCAGATAAAGTGTCGTGCTCAAGGACACAACACTGTGACTCTGGTAGGCCTTGAATCGGTAACCAGCCGAACCTCAGTCTTACGCTCTACAAACTGAGCTACTGCGCTCCTAACGTCCATTTGTAAATATGACCCCATGCGTGGGCTTCCTTTTGTAGCTTGGATGAACCCAAAGCCACCTAATGGGTAGCATGAAAACGCTGGCTGAATTCTAAGGTGTGTCTGGGAGGTATTGTTGCTCAAGTTTTAGGTACCCAGTGGTACTTTATATTTATTTATGTCCAAGCCTTTAGCTACACACTTTCTTTGCATATACAAGCTGTGGATGACCTAGTATGACTTTGTCCATGTGCAAGCCTGCCTGAGCATTCACTAATCGCATATAAGAAAAGAACCAACCCTGCTTATCATACAATTGTACCTGCTTTACCCATTGACTTAGTTGTAAAGTGCTCAACTTGAGATCTGGAAGTCCCTGATATGAGTCTTACGCAGTTATTGTTTTGTGTTCTTGAGCAAAATACTAATCCTACTGCTCAGTACTGACTAGCACCTAAGTAAACACCACGTTGTTACTGATTTTTGTTTTCTATGACGTAAAATATCAGCTAAAACAAACATTTCTGCTTTCTAAACAAACTCTTTTTCCATGATTGTCTTGACTTAAAAGCGTCTTACATGTTCTTTAGAGGCACCTATATACAAATATAACTTGAAGAAGGAAAACGATCATGGTGACATATGTTTTTTTTAAACAAACACAATAATAAGCTTCTATACAAAAACTCCCTTCAAAATAATGATTTCTGTTACTGTAGTTACATTATGCGACATATTTATTCAAGATTTAAACACGCTTTTTGGCCTTCATTTTGTTAGACAAAAATAGGGTTTAGCTTAATAAATAAGATATATGCATATTTTTTCGCTGTTATTTGTGTTGATTTCATTTAACAGCTAATAGCAAGTACTGTTTTCGCAGAATATATATATATATATGTCTTTTTTGTTGTTTAAATGTATAAAATTTAAGATTTTTTTTTACAAAAAATTTCAATTTTTCAATTTTAAAATCAAATAACTTAAAAAGGCTGCTATGGTCATGTTTTTGTCTTAAAATGTGAGTTTTGAACTATATTTTAACAAATTAAAACAAGGTGACGTTTTGAACAGGTGTCAGATGTCACCTTAATTACACTACATAAAGGTTTGTAGAGATACATATTCCGACAACGCGTTTCAAACAGAACCCAAATTACCATATCCCAAGTAGTTTATAATTTGAAGGCATTACGCCAGCGCACCTCAATATGAGGAAAGGATACTATAAAATGTGACAACGGAATACGACCAATTACATGTACGTACATGTACTTGGGTAAGGTTTAAAACAGTGCTCAGAGCAGTTGATAAGCTGTATCCCACACTTATACTTTACAGAGGAACCTCCGGAGTGCCCAAAGAGCAGTGACTCTTCATATCAGTTACCGAATCTAAAGTGAAGCTCCAACCCCAGTATTATACATAAGCTTCACTTAGGATATAACCTTATCCCAGGCATTCCTCCAGCGCATCTTAGTGTTGGGTAAGAACACTAACAATAAACATTCTTCTCTTACGACACACATGCGGAGTAAAAGGGTCGTTCTCTTTCCTCTTTATTCGACGAAGTCATACAATTAGCGGTGATAACTGTATTATTTTTTTTCATTTGGAGAGGTATATCGTCGGGTATACGGTCGGAAATTTGGTGTTACGACGACGCGCAAGCGGAATCCTAAAACGTGATTTCCGAACGTATATCCAACGATATATCTCCCCAAATGAAAATTTGGAATATGATTATCCCCATTCTAATGCACTTCTGTAGTCTCGTCTGCAAGCCGCATAAAACCGCACGTCGTCCATCAAAATGTGACGTAATTAATGACGTCAAACTGTTTTAACGGTATATCGCAGGATATACGGTCGCAAATTTTAACGTTATCCGATCATACGTCGAATTACAAAAGTAAGTGCATTAGAATTCCATTGTGGTTCAAAAGCTAATATATGAAAACACATGTCATTGGGTGGATATGTTAACAGATTTCATTGCATGATATTTCTCAATGAAAGTTAAATTTCTTGTGCCTTTTCGTTAGTTTTACAAGGCTTAAAGAGTGACAGTTAAAGTCAAACAAAACGTGAGAAACAGCATGAAAATTTGCTTTGATTGAGTTTACAATTCTATTTGGCTTCTACAGTGCCAATAAGCATCCGTAGGTTAAGAATTGCATCATGTCAACCCGAGTTATTCCCATGTGAAACGTTTTACATCATTCTCGTTTTGTAATTGTTTTACCGTTCTTGAATTTATGACATCCTTCATGGATTTTCTAATCAAAACCACTGTTGGTTGAGCCTTTGGGTGCTCTCGGTAATAAAACCATAATAACATTAAACCCACCCGGCTCATTACAGGTTCTGCAAAGGGACAGCAAAACAGAGTTAAACTTTGCTAAATCCTTCAAAATCATAAAATTTTCTAAGTAGATAAGCTGTCTTATAGGCAGATAAATGCGCTTGCTAGGAAGTGTTTATATAGGAAAACATTTATAATTAGCTGTGTTTAAAAAGGAAACACTTCCATTGCACGTTCAGCAGTCCACTTAAAGTCACATTAAACTTAATCTTTCTGATTTTTCAAGACGTTTTCAGTGAGCACCTAAACACTTTTCATATTTGAGAAATAAGGAAAAAGAATTGTAGATTAAATAAGTTGGATCCTGGCCCCGATGTTATAAAAATCATCTCAACTGAGCATGAGATCAACAACTGTTGGTGTTTTAACATTTACGAACATGATAAATGCAATATATGATGTGTTGGAAAGCAAGAAAATCTTTATTTTTCAGGATTTTAGTATTATAGCAGCTAAATTTTCATGATCAATAAGTTTTTTAACCTCAAGGCCTGGATGCCATTATGCACTTTTACTTTAACAATTGACTCTTCCTTAAGGTCCGTCTTCGCCTGAATTACTTCCTTTACCTTGGTGTCAGACATAATCCATTTTCATTCCTTAGCATTGGAGTGCAGAGTTCCAATAAACTTGGTAAGTACACCTTTCTCTCTCTCTCACACACACACACACACACACACACACACACACACACACACACACACACACACACACACACCTCTATCTGCTTGCATTGTTAAATCAACAACAACAATAAAATAGTCAACATAAACAACGGGAATATTGCTTTTCTTTTCGATCATCGAAATATAAAGAGTGCACTTTCGAAAATACCTTTAAGAAAATAAAATAAAAAAAAATGTGTTTGCAACCTAGCTCCAGGGCAAAAGGTTCCATGTTGTGTTCATTGAATATACACACCTCAGACAAACATTGAGTCATCTAGGAATATCCCCCGACAAACCAGTAAGAGTAGCAGGCGTTACAATCAGTATAAACTGACTATACGCATATCTGACCTTGACATATGACTCTAAGGTCAAATTGCGATCTAAAACATCTGTTGTCATCTACAAGTAAAAGACAATCCTTGTACATTATAAAAACCACCTCAATCAAAGATAGGTACAGGAGTTTGTGTTTGGAGCCATACAGACAGATGTTTAATACTAGCCAAAAGTTCAAACCGGCCACCTGCATTTCACTTATTTTCTTCTATATGTAAAATGACATGACTACATTTTTGCACCTCGAAATAGCCAGACGTGTCATGTACCCTAGACAGTTAAGATATTGGCAACATGTTCAACAGTACATGCAGGATGCCCATTTGAATAGTGGTAACCCCATTTTTAAAATTCGCATTTTGGCACAATTTGTAAGTCATGACTTTTTTAAATAACCCATTTTCTCGCGCAAAAACGTTTTCATTTTAAAAGCCAAACTCATATTGAACACTATAGTATTAAATTGAACACTCCATCTGCATGAGGCTCGTTGTTATTGGCCAAAGTGTTGGAAATCACCCCAACATCCAATGCAAATTCTTGTGACTTTTAAATCTGAGGGTATGTGTATTCGGCAAAGCCTCCTGGATGCAATTTTAAAAATTTTGCTAAGCCGTTTACTGGCATCATTTACTAATTGCCAGGCCTATTCTGAAATGAAAATGAAATATATATTGTGCTAAAAACTTTTTAGAAAATCGATAAAGACACACGTGGCCGGTTAGAACTTTTGATTAGTATATAACCGTGACTTATATCTCGAAGGTCATATTGGTGATGCAAAACATTTTTATCAACTTCAAACCATTAGCAAATAATGTGTCAAATGTGAACACCATCCATTATAAAATGTAAATGTTCGAGTTACGAGCCATAAGAATTGTTTAAATATATTTGACTTTGACCTTTGACTCCGAGGTCATATAGACAATCAACAGCTTTCATATCATCTACCTACCATAAGGAACCAGTCTGCCAGAACTAAACACCCTCAGTCAAAAAAGTAAGGAGAGTTGGCATTTCCAGCCATAAAGTGAGTTAAATATAGTTGATGTTGATCTTTGACGCTTAATGTTATATTGGCAATATAAACCATTCGTTGTCATCTAAACACCAAAAGTAAACTTTGCGCTAACTATGAATACCATCCATCAAAATATGTAAAAGAATGTGTGTTACAAGCTATTAGACATATTTAAAATCTTCTTAACATGGACCCTTGACTCCAAGGTCATAACCCAGTCAGCAACCCAACAGTGGGCCGTCATCGGCCTGACATGTTTTACACAGCGGCCAGATATGGGTTGCCGACAGAGGCACCCCGGAGGATGTGCGACTTGGCAACTGGTCGGCCCAATATACTCTAAGAAACGATAGGCAGCTCTCTGTCTGCTGATCCAGCCGCTGTCTGGCCTCTGTCTTTTTTACAAAATAAATTCCTTCTTGATACTACTTTAAATCTTTTCTACTTTTATACATTTAATAATGATGATTTACATCCTTCGTTGTTACAGTCCCTGATAAGAGGGACTGAAGGCTTCCTACAATATGTAGTAGGTACGCCCACATTCGCAGAGAGATAAACATTATCATTTGATTTGACCATCCCTATAATTTATTATGATGTTATATTCAGGCATTAATAAAAAAAGTGGTTACTTTGAAACAAACTAGTAAATACGTACATATTTTAAATCATCAATTAACTATATGAATATATATAATAAACGAAATGTCTACACATAAATATTAATAGTTTTGATATTTGTGAAACAGAATTCATGTGAGCTTTGTTTGATAATTATTGTTTTAAATATTTATTATAAATGGTTTCCCCCTTGCAATAAATATGGAGCTAGCATCAAGATAACAGGCCGCTAGCGGGCCAATTTATGTTTTATGAAAACCAATGTAAGTATTAGAGTGAACAAAATCGAAACACAAATATGTTTGAAAAATGAAACAGAATTAAAATGAAACTTTAAAACACATACTCTCAAGTTTCAATGGGCAGCGGCCTAAAGCCAGACTGAATATCCATTTCATCAAAAATTAATGTAAGAATTAGAGTGATTGCTGTAAAATATCAACAAAATTAAGTTATATAATATGTTATAACAGGAAAAGTTATAATAGAAAATGGAACTGAAAGAAAATAATACAGTAACTTTAAATGGCGTTTTTTTTTCAAAATTCTAGTGACAGCGGCTCGATGGCGGACCACTAGCGGGGGCCATTGCAGATATGCCTTCCAAATGACGTCAGCAGCCTGATATAACTATGCTGGTTGGGACCAATGCCAACAGGCCCCTGTATCTGTATCTGAATTTTGGTCACAAATGGCGTTTTTTCAAAATTTGATTGACAGCGGCCCGATGGCGGCCCACTAGCCAGAGTCATTGCCGATATGCCGTTCAAATGCTGCAAGCGGCCCGATATAACTATGCTGGCTGGGAATGGCGATACGAAATTTCCCTTGTCGTCTGCACACTATAAACAACCATTGTGCCAAATATGGACACCCTAAGTCATGAAAAAGTAAAATGAATTCTCGTCACGAGCCATTAGACAGACTTGAGTATATTTAGCGAGACTTTTGACTCTGGATCTATGGCAATTCTAAACCTTCGGTGTCATCTACCCATCAAAAAGCAGTAATTGTGCCATTACGACATCCTCAGAGGGGCTCGTAACACGAGCCATAAAATCAAATTTAGAGTATGTTTGACCTTGACCTCTAACTACAATGTCAAATTTGCGATCTAATTTGTTCCTTATCATATACACACCATTAATTAAGCATTGTGCTAAATATGAACATCCTTCATTTGCGAGTCTTAAGACAATGTTCTTAGAAAATTTGACCTTTAACATAACTCAAAGGTCATATCGATGATCTGAGATTGTTGTTGTCATCTACATTCCATAAGCAACCATTGTGCTAAAAACAAACACCCCCATAAAATGTAAATGGAGTTCGTGTTCCTCGCCTCAAATCACAGCTTTAGTATATTTGACATTGATATTTGACTCCAAGCATGGATCGCCGATCCCAAGCCTTTGTTGTCGTCTACACACCAAATGTATCATTATGAGACAAATGAATACCTTTCATCAAAATAATGTACATGTAAGAATAGTTCACGTTATAAGCTTTAAAACCATTTTAAGCATAGATGAATTTGACCTTGACCTTTGACTCTAAGGACATATCAGTACTATGAAGCATTAGTTGTCATCTAAAAAACATAAGCAATCATTTTGCTAAATATGAACAACCCCCATAAACAGATGAAAGAGGAGTTTGCGTTATACATACGAACTGTAAGACATATGTCTGGTATATTTGATTTTGACCTATAACTCCACGGTCATATACGTGATCTGACAGTTTCGTTTTCATTTTGATCTACATGCAAGCATTGTGATAAATAGGAGCATCTTACATAGAAAAATGAAATAAGGATCACGTTACGAGCTGTAAGACATATCTAAAGTATATCTGACCTTGACCTTTAACTTGAAGGTGCATGTGATTACAAATTCATCTAGCCGACTTGACAAAAAAAACAACCAAACTCTTGATATTTTTTTATAACAGATTTTTAATGATTTCTAAAAGAAAAGCTCGTTTTCCGAGATTTTACAAGATTTTCGACATACTAAAATCATTGTAATACTATGTGTTTTATTTTAAGTGAGCATGTTTGACCAAACACAATGCAGCTGGATTAGCCCATTTTGTGACGATAAATTTGTTATTAAATTGGCATATGTTAAAGATTGTTTTATTTTTTTTAGTAGAACAATGACGTTTATTCATAATGAATGTTGGCTGAAAATTTCATTGCCGTGTTGCAGATAATAAAGTGTAAGGAGCAATTTAATGTTTGTACATAAATTGCATGCTTAAAACTTAAACTCTCTGGTTAAGCTGCTGATAGTGACTGTCTTCTTGTTAACGTAGAAGAGAAACGGAGAGTCTAATTGTTACAATATGTTCTTGAAAGGGTATCCTTTGGAAGCACAGACTGCACCAAAGAACTGAAACTAGAGTGTGCATGTTTCCTGGGCCAGACTAGCTAGTTTCTGCCAATTAGGCTTCATCAGTGACCCTCTAATAGTTTCAAAGTTCCACAATGAAACCCATGAAAACTTTTGATTATTTTTCACAGCTATTATTAACAGCTTCAAGCGAATTTAAATATTAATGGATAACGTATCTGGGGAATATTTTGTATCACAGTAAAAAGTGTGACTTTTGAAATGAAATGAGGGTACCTTACTTGGTCTTCGTCTATGCCAGATCTTCCATGCATTATGAAATTACATAATTTGCAGAGTCTCTGCAAAGCCTTTGATATCTAATAGAATTAACGTTTTGTAAGAGCGATCTTTACTTTCTGAACAGGCGTAAAAATGTAAGGGGGCCACTTATAACTTCCGTTCTATGTATATCTATCAATGACCTTGATCTTGAAGGTCATTTTGGAAATACGAAACCCTTGTTATCAACTATACACTACATATCAAAGCGAACATTGTGTTGAATATGCACGAATTCCAATAAAACATGAAGGTGTGGTTTGCGTTACACTCTGCAAGACATATTTGAAGTTTATTTTACCTTTACTCTTGACTTCAATGTCATGTTAGTAAGCTGAAACCTTCGTTGTCTTCTTCATACCATAAGCAATCAGTGTGCAAAATACAAACACCATTGGTCAGAAATTGAAAGTTTGCTTTACGAGCAAAATTGACGGACGTACGTAAAGATTCATTCTCACGAAAAGATTCTTATTATGTATTTTCTATGTTAGAAAAGTAGCCAACAAAGCAACAAGTACCCAACAAGTCCCCTTCAATTCTAACATAATAAACCTCATATTGAGTTTTATTAACTCCCTTAATATGCAAATGCTGTTTATTCCGTAACAGATTTTTTTAAAAAAAACTATAGATTTAAAGAAATTGTTGCGTGTGTGGACTTGGGAAAAAATAATATTCGGGAATTCAAAGTAGCCACCATGTGTCTATTCGTGGGTACGGACATACTGATGGATAAAAAAGACGGATAATAATGCATCTGACTTTATTTTTAAAATAATGTTCGACTATAAAATACATGTTTGCATTAAAATAAGAATGTGTGCGATTAAGCAGCAGCTTATTGAATTTTCATAAAGAAGCTGCCGTGGTGTGGTGGATAAGCATTATGCCTTGTAAACCAGGGTCGCAGGCTCTATCCCTGGCTTCTCCAGACTCACTATTGGTTTGGCTTTCGAGTGCTCCTGATATAAAAAACATGCACAAACCATAAACCCTCCCGGCCTACTACTGGTTACTGCCTAGGAAAAAGCCACAAAAGTTTGTCTTTACACCATATTGAGTGAAGTTTTGCTTAAATTAACGCTTCACGTCTCAGTCAACTATCTTCGGTCTAGTCAAAACGTAATAATGTGAATGTGTAAGTAATATTGTTATATGGCTTGAGAGAATCCTGTTCCCTGATTGGTTCAATTTGCCTTGATAAATCGTTATATCTACCTGAAAACTGGCTCGAACTGGCCTACATGTTGATATAAGGTGACAACAAGCTCGAACCAGAGGTTAATAGTTTTGACACAATTCTTATATCCCCCTCTCTCCACAGCTAAAATAGCATGAACTTAAAAACATTATTAGCTGCATTAAATTGACATGATTTACTGTTTCACACATCAACAGGTAAATTAAAGACTTTTTTTTTTAATAATTTTAACAACTGTTTTTGTGTGTGTTTCTATTTATATCTTTATTTGAATGGAAAGGTGAAATAAGGGTTCATTATTGACATTCTGCAGAAGATTTTATATATACATTTCAAACTGCAAAATACTACATTAAAATATTTTGAAAACAGTTAATACTTGTGACAAAGACTTTTATAATAATACAACCTAATTTTAAAAGTGAAAGTAGGGATCCTGCTTCAACAGTTGGAAAGTCATATGAGCCGTGACATGTGATTTCCAACAATGTGGCATTTTGACATGTGTAGACTCAGACGAGCCTGTGCATCCTCCTGTTAAGCTTAGAAACTACAAATGATGTTCAGTCAGTAACAGTCATATAATATTCAAACGACTAGAAAAGGCTCTGATCAGACTGCGCGTATGCGCAGGCTGGTCTGAGCATTTGCTGGTCGCACATACCACATTGGTGGAAATCTCATGTCGTGGGTCATATAACAAAACATTTATTGACCTCAATTTCGGTAGTCATAAGATCTATCTTACCCTCAAAATAAAATTTACCTCAGCCTTGCGGTCTTGGTGAATATCACCTTTTCAGGTAGATAAATCCTTATGACCACCTAACTGAAGACAATAAGTGTATAGTCTTCCTATTTAATTACCCTAGGTATATAGCTCATTTTATTTTCAGAGAAAATGATTGTGATATACCCACTGGTTGCAATAGTTGCTCTCCTAATCCAAGCATCCGTAGAAATTTATACTGGGTGCACTGTCTGTGATGTTGATGACTTTTGCTCCTCAAGTGGATTTTGCTGTGAAATAAAAAACATTACCACAGAAGATAATGTTCCTAGGTATAGAATATACTTAACCCATATAAGCCTAATGTTCTTTTTGTGGTATATAGACAAACAGTGCAGACCCGGACCAGGACCAAACTAAACAATATGGGAACTAATGGTTATCCAGAACACTTTTGTTATGCTAACCAATAACACTTTCATGCATAACACAGGTTGACAATAACACACACTACTTAAATTTCCATCACAAGATGGCAAGACGTTAAGTGTTAAACGACATGACGTGTGTTAGTCCCCTACCCGTCAAAGACTGGTTTGGGAGACTATAGGTTTGCTTGTTTCTGTCCATCGGCCTCTCCCTTCATCTGTCAGTCACGTTTTCATGTCCCGGCCATATCTCCTACAAGGTAAGACAGAATTCAATGTAACTTTACATGATCATTACTTATAGCATGGAGGTGTGTCGCACTCAAACCTAACCACCAACTGTTAAGGTCAATGTCCAAACATAGACTCAAAGTCTCTCAGTCACGCTCTTATCTGGGGTTTCATGTCCGGGCCATATCTTCTACAAGAGTAGGCCAAATTCATTATGTCTTCACATGATTATTGCTGATAGCATGGTGTGTCCCACACAACACTTACCTACCAACTCCCAAGGTTAAGGTCACAACCTTGGCTCAAAGTCCTGTCAGTCATGCTGTAATGCTTGATTTCATGTCCGGGCTATATCTCCTACAAGGGTAGGCTTACTTCATTATAACTTCACAGTATTATTACCTATAGCGTGACGATGTGTCGCGCACACTATTTAGCCACCTACCTCAGAATATGGTCATGTTGCATATCAAATTAAAGGGATAAATAGGTAAGACAACATAATACCAAATCGTTTGCTATTACATGCACCCTCAACTCCTGGGGTGGGGTCAAAAGGTCAAAACAGTTTTTAAATGAAAATGGTCATGTTGCACATCGAATTAAAGGATATTCAATGAAATCTTCAACAACATGCAAGGAATAAGTGTGTCCTTACACACACTCTCAATTCCTGGGATGGAGTCAAAAGGTCAAAACTGTTTTTCCTAACAAATGGTTGTATTGCATATCAAATTAAAGGGAGTGAAATGTACGATAACACATGTGACCCATCAATATATATAATGGTCCAAACTGAATCAAACATTATGGAAAATTTCATTGGTCTGAAAAAGGATAAAATATTCCCATTGCTCAAGGGAAAACCATTCTGAACTGCCTCGCCCAATTCCGCGAAATTCCGTGAAATCAGACCACGGATGTACATCGAGGATCTACTTTGATAACGCGGGTGATAACGTGACGCTGATGTTATATTACGTAACGCTGACGTCACAGAAACCATGTTAACACAATAACAAGTGTGATTGCAGCAAAATGAAGTTAATGTGGTTTTTTTTTTCAATAAAATATCGCTATAGCGATATCTTATTAAAAAAATATACTCAGAAAAAAAATTGACAGATATTAAAATTCTTTTGACTTTATAACATTTGAGAAAATAATTTCCAAACAAAGTATTTTCACATCTGATAGAACTACTAATATGCAATTCAGCAAAATGCAAAATAAAATTTACGGGTCATTGGATACGATACAGTAACACACCAAATGGACCAACCCTCTTTACCCAAAGTTCACATGAAAAAAATTCAGCGTTTATATTTTTTGCTGCAACCTTTACCTGGTCATTGCTTATGTTCTAATTCCGACCACAGACATGTGTTCACATCCATTTGTCAGTAATTGCACCTAATAACGTGCCAACTTCTTCAACAAAAATGCAGAGATATGGCATATCCCAGCCAATATGACAACAAATTGGAAGTAAATCGCTGACAACGGCTACAAAATTAGGTGTCATACTTCAGACCGAGAGCCAGCAATAATTTTCGATCCAGTCGTTATGGAATACAAACAATAAAAATGGGTTTCAATCATTTTTGAATGTTTGTGACTTATAAAGGGTTGCACCATTTGGACATGTACTGTACTTTAATCATTGAAGCGTGGCTTAAATCAACCATTCATTCTTATTGAAAATATCTGGAACTTTGAAATGCATGCATAATTAATTTAGTATTTATTGTATTGGATGTTAGAGATGGAACTGAATCTAAATAAACTTCATTTATTCTGCTGATTAAACTTTTCCGATAATCATAATAATCGATTTTAATAGAGCTGAACCCACATGCTAAAGAACTAATTTTCCATATACGCCAGTTCTGGCTAACAAAATGGAGCTTTTTTTGTTACATAGTACTACGCCTAAAGCTCCTTACACACTCCGAGCCATGATTCGATATGTGAATTGTGGCGGACTTTCCCGAATGAGGCAAAACTTGCATTTTTTTATTTCAGATCTGCATGTGTTGCCACCAGGTTTATAACAAATAAAAGCGACGCTCACTACAACGAACCAGTAATCTCGCCTGGTGTTATTAATCTGGCATTTATTACAAGTGTAATGATGGTTACAAGATGTTCGTCAAATGTGGATAACACTACTCTGCGAGATATGTGTGAGAATTTTGAAGTACAAAATACTGTTGATTATGTCCTGCCTGTAACCGACTCAGTGTTGAACTACAGGAACAAATACTGTGCATATTGCAACGGTATAACAGATGATGCTCTAGTGGATTGGATTCTTGAACTGTACTGCGACGTCGATTTATCATTCACTGGACAAATATTGGACGCTGTTAAACGACGCAAGTGTAATATTTTCTTTTACCCACCTGATAACATTGTAGTCAGTCAGTGCTACATAGTCACCAGGAATGACACAACTGCCAGATGTATGACTACTGTACAGGGGATCTATATCGAAGACGATGATACGAATGACAGATTATGTTTACCGGGCCAAGATAGATCGTTTGACTCCGTATCTCAGTACCAGTATATGTGCTATGACTGTGAGACCGGTTATGAAATAAGCGACTTTGAACGCGGCTGCTTTATGCCAGGCAACAGAATCATAGATGATCTCTCACCGCCCTTTACAGCGATTCTCGACCCAAACGTCTTGCACTCGATGGCACGTGATGCAAGTACTGATCATGTGAAGTGTGATCCTGCAACGCAGTTTGAAGATCTGAAAATGGTAATCCCGTGGTCGATTTAAGTTGTTTACTTTAACCTACATAACCCTAGCGTCTTTTAATGGAACAGACGAGAACATTGCACACCTAGAATAGAAACCACAGAACGCGGTGTCTGACCAGGGTCTTCACTGTTTGTTAAGAGAATGTTCTATTGATGGCCCGCTTTCAGTGCTATTTGGATCATCTGTTCCCTCATTAGTCAAGGAGCTAAGTTTTTGAAAAATGACTTGGCACAATTGTCCAGCCAGAAAAGGTTTGACTTCAGAAATAGTTAGAACTACCCTTCCACAACATTTCTAGGTACGTCGTTAAGCCAAATTGTGGTAGCAGTTTTTCAGGAGGAGCCGTTTTGTACACCTACCCCATTTTTACTATAAAAACAAAATGGCGACATTAAAATAAGAAATGGTATCCAGGTTGTATCCAGAAGGTGCATACAGTCGTTCTTTACTGCCAAAATCTTGATCAGGACCTAGACAATTATGAAAATATTTTTTTTGCATACAGAAGCACAACTTTTATGTTATAAAATGTAATTTACGTTATATCTTCAATTACACCTAATAAAACCAATTAATTTTGGTCAAAGTTTAATTTTATAAGCTCTATAAAGGGTATATACGTTTTAAGTACCATGTTTGAAAAGATTACTGCCTGACGGTTTCAAATCTGCAAACGTCTTGTTTTTATCATTATTATTTTATGAAGTATAAGCTGTTGAATATGATTACCCCCCAAAAAAGGTGAATATTGTTAGAGCCATTTCACTTTGCAAGTTAGTATGTAATAACATCTGCTGACTTTTTAAACCATAATTGAGCATTCTATAGATACACGAAAGTAAAACGCTATACTTAACTGCGTTTCTGGTGTAAAGTTCTATTTTTTGATGCTTGTATGACAATAAGTAACGTACATTACAAACTTTAATACTTCCTATATTTAATGCTTAATACCTTATATTTTATGTCACATGGTATTTTATTTAATTTCAAACCTGTTTTGTTTTAAATTTATAACAAGACAGCCGTTTGTTTCAAAAAAATTATCAGTTTTTATTAAATTGCTATATCTATAAACATTTTCATTTGCAAAAAAGAATTTTTTCGAGGGTTTCGTCTCCACAAAATATAATTTGATTTGTTCAAAATTAAAGATTCTAAAACACATAAACAAAGAAATAGATAGTTCTTTAGTAGAAGTAGAATACATTCCATTTCTGTTAAATTTATCAAAGTAACATATATAAACATATCAAATATCATAGGTCCTATGTTTTTTCCAAAATGTTATGAAAGACAGTATACGATTGGGCCCTGAAAAGCTAAAATAAGTTAAGGATTTAGAATTCTGTAATATTTATCACAGAAGAAAAAACAACTAAGTTTTATTGAATGAAGTCTAATCAGTCATTTGAAAATATTTTATGTACCCAGTTTACTATTGTACACATTATACAAACAAAGTCAGTAACATAATATATGTTAACTCCTTGTATAATACCTAGGTTAATTTCCAATAGAAGAAATACACATTACTAAATGTTTAGAGGAGATGGTAGTGTACTATTTTTCTTTGCTTACATCCCAGACAGAATCAATTACCTTATTAAGAAGCAACATTTCCCTGAAAATGGGTAAAATCAGTTATAATGGATGACAACGGTCTCTTGTGATATTATCATATCCAAGGAGCAAAGGTTAATTGCTGCTTAAGAAACTATTCTAAACACATACGACATTATCAGTCAAGAGTTATGTCTGACTGAATAAAGACATTGTGACACTCAAGTAGGTAATGTAAAATGTACTTTAAAATGATCTTTAAGATATTGGATGGAAAAATAAAACGTTTAAAAACGTGCAGTCATGATAGATATCTTACTCACTTTTAGCAATCAATGCATAAAAATGATGAAAATTTTCACTAAACAGAATGTGGCATGGAATTGTAAATATAATTCTTGATAACAAAGTGCTATATGTATATATATATATTTCAATAGAGGTTATTCATTACACGTGTCTGTAATCAGTATTTTTTTTAAAGAGAATGTCTAAAAATCAAAGTGTATACTGACATTTATAAGCATATGCAGATGATAGCACATTACTTGTTTTAGCTTTTAAATTGATTTTAGTTTATTTTCAGCATACGTTTCATGGTTTATTTAATGAAGCTGTTAGTACCTTTGATCATTTGCTAAACTAATATCGCTTTATAAGGAGAGGTTTTATTAAGAAGCAACATTTCCCTGAAAATGGGTAAAATCAGTTATAATGGATGACAACGGTCTCTTGTGATATTATCATATCCAAGGAGCAAAGGTTAATTGCTGCTTAAGAAACTATTCTAAACACATACGACATTATCAGTCAAGAGTTATGTCTGACTGAATAAAGACATTGTGACACTCAAGTAGGTAATGTAAAATGTACTTTAAAATGATCTTTAAGATATTGGTTGGAAAAATAAAACGTTTAAAAACGTGCAGTCATGATAGATATCTTACTCACTTTTAGCAATCAATGCATAAAAATGATGAAAATTTTCACTAAACAGAATGTGGCATGGAATTGTAAATATAATTCTTGATAACAAAGTGCTATATGTATATATAAACATAACAATGTATAAGTGATATAAAATCAAAATCAACACAGCTTTTTTCTAAAAAATATTATCTTGCTTCTTCGGACAGAAAACAAATGCATTACACATGAGTAGGAAATTATATAAAAGCACAAAAAATGTTGAGAGTAGTGATTTATAGAGACATACAAATCGTCAATTGTTCTAACAAACACATAATGCAGTATAGTCTTTGTCATCAATGAAAGACTTAAATGCAATGCCTACAAAGGGTGCATGGAAGTATATACATGTATGCATGTCATATTTGCAAATCTTCCTTCCAAATAAATAATAAATCTTTTACTTTTAAATGTGAGAGGTTGATAAAGCAGTGCCTATATTGTTGTATATGTTATGTGATATAATAAACAAGAATTTGAATTTTTGTATCTTCGATAGGTTCTTTGACAGTAGCACAAGTGTGAATTTCGTTGCCATAAGATAAAAACAATTGCTTAACTCGTTTATGTAATTCATACATGCTCAATTGAGGATTTGAACCACCATATGCGGTTTTGGTACTTACCTCACATGGGCAAATGCACGGTTTAATCCCCCATGCTGATGCAGTGGAGCTAGCGTTTGTCATAATCATACATGTACAAGCAGCAAATGCACTGATGTGTCTAATGACATATTATTACAGGCTCACACAAGCCTTCATTGCTGAACCGAAATCAAATGTGCTTACTAATTTGGTATTTTATTTACGTTACTATTTATCATCAATTTAGTTTGATTTGGAACATACAAAGGATTAATGGGATGCCATTCTTGCATCAATGATTATGTCCACATTTGACATGCTGAATATTGTAATGATTTTTATGAACAAATCCTACGTTTAGACTAAGTTTAATTGATAGAAATAATGCAAAACAAAATTTCCAACAATTTATTTGAGTCCATACATTTTCCAATAGCTACAATATAATCTTTACAATGCAAGAGAGTTGCTTTAAGTGACAAGCCTTGACCTCTAAAATGTATGTCCATAATAGAACCTTGAAAAAACTGTCCTGTTTCATTGCTCTATAACATTGCAGGACTAGCCAAAGCGTATGATAAATGCACCATCTCCTTAACCCTTTTAAGTCGAATAAAACTTCCCACTTTTATCAAATGGACCAGTCCATTTTCGTCTTCAGGGTTGTAAGGTGTTGTTTTTCATTGTTATTCAAATTTTAAAAGAACATCCTGTAAGCAAACAGTAGAGGGACTGGTCAGACATTGCAGTCTGTGGCGTCTGATCTTGGACTGTACTATTTGTCTATGTCCCACAAAAAGAACGCAAGGCTTATATATGTTTAATACTTTTGTTGTATATGTTACTCACATCAGTTGTATTGTAACTTCATAGAACTTGATAATTATTGGAAATAGAGCGGTTTTAATAATATAAATATGCATGGCATTTACAATTATGTGGGACATAAACCGTAACGATTCAAACAGTTTTTGCTATGGCAAGGATTAATGTCTGCTTTAATGTTTCGTTTCTCGATTTCAACCAATATTGTAAATAAGAAAGGTAATTTAGGAAGTAAGTGTTAGTTTTCCCCCAAAACATAGTTATTAAATATAGTAATTGTAGTCAATAGCTGACAAGCTATAATTGTATGTATTTTGGTGGCTTAAACAATTGGTGATATGGTGCTGTCATTGCATTTAATATTGTATTTAGCAGAAAGTAACATATATAACTGTAATAATAGGTGCCAAAATAAGTTTTAAATCATATTGCTAGTCATTTTCTTTCAAATAAAAGTTAATATTGATACGCAAGAATGAGAAATAATTAGATATTAACCCTATAGGAATTCCTATTATTTTAGGGTAACGTAGTGAATTTGGCTATTGAAGGGTATCACCTTATCCGCTGAAAAGTTATCATTCTTCATTATGTGGCTATAATAACTTGGTTTGATAAATTAACAGTCAACAAACCTCATTTTGTGGAGGTCCTTTGGTAGCACATAGTCTAATGTTATTAATGCATTAAATAGTAATACATATGAAAGTAAGTAACGTATATAACTGTAATATCGTTTTGTATAATGGTTAAACACATAATGGCTGTTTGCTGCATCTCATTTAATGATTGTAAGGCTATCGTCATGTCCATATAAAATAATTTATTCAAAGTCACAGATACAATATATTGCAGCAGAGAATGTACACTGAAAATGATGTAATACTCGCATTCCTGAACTGTGATTTCAGGTGGTATGTTCTTTCTTTGATTTCTAACAAATGTAAAACATAACAAACATACTATAAGAACAGTGTTTAAGTATGATTATGAATATGCTATTTTACTTGATTAATTAAGAAATGGAGAAGATTTCATTTCTTTCTGACTTTGGATACATTATATTCGGGGGGTGGGGTAAAATCACCACTTCCGTTGGATATTTTCACGTCTAATATACCATATATACATTTTTTATATTGCTTTACTGTCGTATGCCATTGTATACATGTAATGTATAAACTTAAAGTGAAATACACTGAATAGGAAACAGTGGTTGAAGTAGTGGTTGAACGTGAGGCGTGTTTACCTCACAATTTACCTAAGCCTCATTTAGCGTAGGGTACGTTCAAAGATGACGTCCTACAGCAAAACTGCTACCACAATTTGACTGTACGACGTACCTAGGAGTATTGCAGAAGACCCCAAGATTGCATTTCTGCAGTCAAACCTTTTCTGGCAGGTAAGTTGTACCAAGTCAAAACCTAAGGTCTGTACAGAAATCAGCGCCTGCACTACATTAAAAAGAAACGTCGTCAAAGTTGGACCCCCTCTGGCAAAACTTTCTGTATCCGCGCATGCAATTGGTGGGCGATACATTACAAATGTCTGCACTTACATCGAATAACGCAAAGTATGATTGCTGTGACCTTGGCCTTTTTCTACAAAGGTCATAGCAGCAGTTGTCAATTACACATCACAAACAATCAGTGCCCCAAATATGAAACCTAAATATGACGTAACATATACTGTCGTGCCAACCAAGAGTGACAGTGACGTAATATTGCGTTTACAATTGTTAAGTAAAACATTATCTTGTACACTTCAATTGAGCTAACATGAATCGATAAATCACCTGTGCATTAATCCTATCCTGTAGATAGGATTAATACACAAGTGATCTATCTATTATAAGTCCCTGATAACTTTGTAAACAAAACATGACATCACTGTCACTCTTGGCTGGCAGGACAGTAGACGGATTTTTAGCATTGTTGATTTTGACCTTTGCATCAAAGGTCATATCAGCAATTCGAAACTATTGTTGACATCTACACAGCTTATGCAATTAATGGGGGCAACATATGAACTATCTGCATCAAATTAAGTAATGGAGAGGGCAACGCTCAGGAATCGATGCATTCAAGTACCACACTTTAACCAGGACACCATATGGGAAAGTGACAAAACACAATAATGCATAACACACAAAAGAGCCAAGACGTGAGCCCTTTCCCAGCAGGTGATCACAAGGCTGCGAGGAACAGACAAGACAGTGAGATAAAGAAAAACACGAACCACAAATAGCAAAAAGGATCCAAAAAGAAGCACAGCCTTGGAACGGTCAGTAAGAAAATTACTGGAGGGCTTAAACATGTTTGACGGTATAAACCTCACCCTACATAGATGTTTGATTTGCATGAAAGATCCCTTACATCGATGTATCATCTCCTAGTACATACAAATCGAGATATAAAAAGGAGATAAAACAAAGATAAGGACCGAACAGTACATACAACTAGAATTGGCAATAAATCTTGCTTTATATGTTTTAATGGAGTTTAGGTAACCAGTATAACCTAGAGACATTGTCTTGGTTTTCTTTAATTTTGAAACCAAAATTTAGGGCTGTATGACAACCATGCTCATCGACAACAACTTTCTCACTCAAGGAAGCCTGCAGTTTATAGACATTAGTGCCAATAAGCTCGTGTTTAAGAGTATCAAGATAATACAATTGTCAAACAACTACAACATTAAATGCCGCTTCATCTCCTGGAACCAAATCATTCTTCATATCCAGGATACCTTGCTTAAGGTGACGAAAGGAAGATTTACGAGTATCATTATTTTTTAAAATGTTAATCTTTCATTCCTTCAAGGCATCAGGTTCAACATTTTATTATTTACATCAGCAATTGCTGAAGTCATTTAATGAAGCAACAATAGCTCTCGTATAAGAAATCAATATTAGAGGGAAATCTATATTTAGGGCCTTTAGAAATAATATAATCCTAGAGTCAGGGATGACATTTAGATTACCCATAATAACATGCCCTGCAGGGGAATATGAATCAATATAATTTTGACAATCTCACGAATCAGGAGTATTGGAATCTATATTCATATCGTTGACGATTTTATCAAAATTGAATACAATAGATATTTTAAGCTTGTTATATTTATAGCAAATGATAGGAGTTTCCTGTATTATTAAAGTAATTTGGAACAGAGGAAATCACTGATTTATCATTAAAGATACAATGCAAATCGATAAACTCCATACCTTTGTTATTGAATAGAATTTTGATAAAATGGCGTCTGTGGTTGACCTCAGAATCGATATAAGGACTAAGGACATGTTGACCATAACACCTAGGCTAAAGAGCTGCGTTATATGATTTTGTTAGCTCTATCACCAAAATTATTGATATTAAAATTGTCAATTTCAATTTTTAAATGTTGATGATCCTATGGGTTTTATATTTCTCAACTCATCCGATTTGCTAGAGTGCCTAGCCAAGTTGCTGAATTCAACACTTGCAATAGACTGTTAATTAAGAAACTTCTTAAACAATACTATCAGTATCATAAACTTTGCAAACCTTCTTTTTAAATTATATATTGGTTTCTAAAATTTGATATCTAAATTCCATATCAGACTTAAACCTGTCTTGCGCCAGGGGCTTTCGGAACCAGAGTTCGATTGCGACTTGGTTTATAGATTAGAGGAAATGGTTGGCACTAACAATTATCAGCGCAGTGTATTTAAATAATTTCTCATTATAAAAAAAATGGTTATAACATTAAAGTATTGCAACAGACTGTATGCTAGGTGGTCAACCAAATCATCAGCTTAGGCTGCTGTTGGTTTTAAGGCGGTGGTTTTGTTTTTGTTGATATATTGTTTTATGTACCTCCCTATTGTTTGTGGGGGTTCTGTGTTCGTCTTTTTTTGGTGTACATTACATTATGTCCTTTCTAGTTTTTTCTATCTTCTTGACGAGGAAGAGAGAGCAGGTCGCTTTGCTTTTATTGTCTTTCAGATGTCTTGATAAGTTCTGTAAATGTCATGTGGCTCTTCCTCACGATGCCTTGGGTTGGTCTGCAGTTTGTAATTGTGGTATTTGCTGATCATACTCACTAACGTTTTCACATATTAGGCAACCATTGCTCTAAATATTAACACCTGCCATAAAACGTGAGAGACGAGTTCACGTAATGAACCATCATTTTAAAAACTTATGAGATTGAAATTTGACTCAAAGGTCAAATGAGTAATTTCAAACCTTTGCTGCCATTAGCATATTATAAGCAACCATTGTGTCAATTATAAACGACCTTGGTTAAAAAATGAGAGAATAGTTCGCCTTACGAGGCATAAGACAGCTTTCTAGTATATCTTACTCCAAGGTCATATCGACGATCCAAATTTTGTTTTATCTACACCATGCGCGGATCCAGAAAGTTATGTCAGAGGGGGTCCAACTTTGACAACGCTTTTTTTCTTTTCTTTTTTAAGAGGGAAAAGAGGATCCAAATACCATTACAAGAGGGCAATCATTGGCCGGCTAGCTAAACGCCATTTAAATGGCGTTTCGCTGGCGTGTCGATGTTAGCCCATCATTGAAAGCTGGTTTGGTAGCTTTGTGATTTCTCAGGGGTCCAGGACCCGGCAATATTGTTAAGTAGCCTATATTTTTGTGATTTTTCAGAGGGGGTCCAGACTCCCTCTGGATCCTACCATGTACATATTATAGGCAATCATTATGTTTGTTATGATCCACACCAACGCTCTACCTTTAAAACATACGAGAAGCCATTTAACAGATATAGAGGATTTAACATGAGTGCATATGATGTATTGAATTTATTAAATGTGTCTTGGAAAAGAGATAAAATACGAGGCTTGCCAAGCTTTTTATCTCTTTTTCGCAATGGACAATACTAGGCAATCATAGTGTTATAATACGATGCACTCCATCAAAAAGAGAAACAGTTAACGTTTTGACCTATAGAAAGAGTATTAGTTGAATTGACTATGACGTTTGCCTTGAAAAGGCTCTAAGAATATACCGACCTTGACATTTCGTCGCTTCAGTGCTATAGTGTTCTATCTACCATTGCACAAGATTTGAGCAAAATGTGTTTAGCATCCTGATTTTTTCATGCTTTATTTATCACAGACCTTTGAATCATACCAGAGGGTTAAAATATATACATACAGTGTAAATGACCTTGGTTTGAAGAAATTTTTACAGTAATATGGGATTTACGCGCGTTTTACAGTTTGTAGATAGAACATTATGCCCTAAAAATCGTCTTCTGCGTTCAGTGCTATAGTGTTCTATATTTTACTACAGCTTATTATTCTGTTTATGGAGTTAATTCATAAACTAGTCTGAACAGTAATGATTATTTGTACCGAAAAGCAGCAGATTTAGTCATATATTTGGCATAACAGTAACAAACCGCACAGATTATCCCATTAAAATTTATGTAAGGGAAGTATTCTGTTTCTAAAGTTAATTTTTCTGTCAATGGGGTCAATTTGTATAATATTTTAGACTGAACTGATTATATAGACCTAAAAGTAGCAGATTTAACCATCGATATGTAATGACCTCGACACATTACTTGTATTAAAGCAGTTTAAATATGTGTAGGGGAGGTAATCTGTTTCTACAGCTTATTATTCTGTTCATGGATCAATTTGCGGTATATGTGTTGACTGAGCGGATTATTCGGACCTACAAGTAGCCACTATAGCCATTAGTTCATTATAATACCGACAAACCGCTTCAATTTAGGATATTTACATTTATGTAAGCGAGGTAACTGAAATATTTAGCAATTTATCCAAGGGAAGTGACTTTATGTATATAGAACAGTATAACACTGAAGTCGCCCAGTCACGTGACATAATCATCATTGACCATTGGATGAAAAGCACTTAGAGCACTATAGCACTGAACGAAATTGTCATTTTGTAGATAGAACAGAAAAGCACAGCGATTTTAAGCTTACTGGGAGGAGATAGGCAAATGAAACCCTCACCAGTAAATAGAACATTTGATCCCCTTTCCAACAGTATGCATAACTCCTTTTTGACCAAAATGTCACTTAGAACACTATAGCACTGAAGCGACGATTTGACTACAATGTTAAATCAGCGATACGAAACCTTTGTTGCCATGTAAACAAACACGATTGATTCTTGTACCCCAACATCATCCATTTTTATTGAGCAAATCCTACATGTATATGTCGTTTTCAATATAAAATACTTCCTTTGGCATTTCCTTCTGATTTAAACATTGCGGATATAGAAGTATCACACTGGTAAATGTATACGTCGATTTGGTGATATTTACGCGTATTGCCGGTAATTCATAGACCGGAAGTGGTAGATATTGGTGTTAATATTATATAGAAAAACATGCCATATGCCTAAAAGGACTATAGACTTCAATCATTTTTAAGTATTCAGTATGTGCATGGCGATTTATGTAAGCATTTAGGAATAGATTCGAGTACCGATCATCCAGATCGGTACTCGAATCTATTCCTAAATGCTTACATAAATTGCCATGTGCATGCCGTACACTTAAAATTGATCTAACTCCATAGTCCTTTAGGCACATGGCTGGTTTTCCATACAGTATTAACACCAAGTTCTACCACTTCCGGTCTATGAAGTACCGGCAATACGCGTAAATACCTGTACCAGCAAATCGACGTATACATTTACCAGTGGGAGTATGCGTTCATTTTATTCTATTTCAGAGACAGTGCCGTGAAATTTACTGCCACCAGAGACGGTACTTGTCTGATGATCACCAGTGTGTAGCTGCTAAGACTGGCTGGGAGGTATCACACGCATATATTTGCTATAACCGAGCAATCTTCATCCGCTTAACTCCGGATTCATCAACGGGTCGCTTAGAAGAAACCATTTTGAATGAAATCATATTTCAAGACAAACTTCATATGTTCTTTCTAAGTTTCATACAAGAACAATTAATTTCCTATCATCAACTTTATAAGAAGGCTTCTGTTTTTACTGGAATTGTAGATTATTTGGTGGCTGTGTTTGTAATAGATACGGAGCCGTTAGAAATGGATATTATTTTGTACATGTATACAAAAGTACACAATACTTCGTTCGAAGTCCGAGGAATTCGCCTTCTTGCTGAGCTGGTCGCATACGATTTACCATTGAATAGTACAGTTTCAAACAGAAATGAATCCGTTCCTTCACCTGATAATAAAGCTGCTGATCATATTGAAATAGTATCGTTCGATAGTAAGAAATACAACCATTCTAGTGGCAATAGTTGCGTATGGCCATTTTTTAAACTGGAAGTATGTCCATTTGTAAGATTTCATTTGACTGAGTTACCTGCACTAATAGATGGTGATTTTCTCTTTATTGAATCCAACATTTCCACGGCAATATTTAATATGTTTGAATATGTCATAGAGTTTTATACAATAAGTTTGTGTGTAACAGATTACAGTAAAGTAGGCGCAATTCTAGATACAGGATTTGGTCTGTTAGCAAATATCAGCAATTCTAATGTTGTCCCTGTTAAGCAGCTACTGGCATTTTGGTGCGTTTGTCTCTCATTACTCTGTCTCCTAATCACTCTTGTGGTTTATATTGCCTTGCCTCAACTCCAGTCGCAACCTGGAATGAATAACATTGTATTGTGTATCTCACTACTTATGGCCCAGGCAGTGTATCAGTTCGGGGCAGCTCAGACGTCTCTTCCAAGCTGGGCATGCGAATTAATTGGAGCTGTGTGCCATTTTCTATGGCTGTGTGTTGCATTTTCAATGAACGTTTGCTCCGCTGAAATGTTTTTCGTATTTAGGAAATTGACACGGCTACCGCCTAGATTCAGCTGGGCGCACACCATGCGTAACATAACATATATTTTTCTTTGTTCTATTTCCTTTGTTCTTGTCAATTTTGTTGTTTCTTTATCAGTAAGCAACGGGAAAACTAGTGGTTATGGCGGATCAATCTGCTATTTATCATCTTACATCATGCACTTGGTTACTTTTGTCCTTCAAGTTGTTGCTACTGTTTCTACAAACATTGTATTCTTCTCTGTTGTTGTTTTTAAATTGTATAAACAATCTACAGATTCTATCTATCTTCAACAAGAACGGAACTACCTAGCAATTTATGCTCGGCTGTCAACTGTAACAGGACTCACTTGGGTATTTGGTTTCTTGCAAATACTTCTACGTAACGACGTCTTGGAATATTTATTCATAATTCTAAATGCAAGCCAGGGGATTTTCATTATGATAGCCTTTATCTTTAATACGCGATCACTTGAACTATGTTGTAAATGGGTACATCCCATATACAAATCCCAAAGTACGGAGTCTCATTAATCTACAGATGTACAGCACATCTGAAGCATCAACCATACTACATTTAAATGGAAATAAATATTTAAATCTTTGTATACTGGAAATACCTAAAGGAATACTTTGGCAAACAGTGAAGACCCAGATGAAATGCCACCTAAACGCGGCATTTTATCAGGGCTTGCACCGTTTGCTAAGATAAAAACATTTCTGGGACTGTAGTACATAATTATTAGGAAAATTCTACCCTTAAAACATATAACGGACAATCGCATCCTTATTGTAGTTATATGTATGGGACAATCCATTAGAATACAAAAGGGTTAGAGGTTGATAATGCGAATATTGTTGAAGTTAATGTCATTGTCAGCCACAACGAGTCAGATCTACACATATTGAGCAAATTTTGTCTCTTAGATCTTTGGCTAGATCTTCATTTAGCATGTATGCATTTCACTCGTTTTTATTTTAGACACTGAAAGGCGGTAGTTTGTTGATGTTGTAATACCCGTGGCTATTAGCCTATTATTTTTATTTGTAGTCTAAGTTAGGTTACGCATGGACACAAGTCTCTTTCCTTCTTTATGTATAAACATTCTTGCCATGGATATATAATTATTTTGTCAGTCAAAAACCTTTTAATGTTCTATTTAATGAAATATTCAATAAACGTGGTCATTAATGAATTGAACTATTTATGATTTAACTATTTTGTTTGTATTCTTGCGAGCGTTTGTCAGAGTCTGTCAAAACAAACTCAACAAATACTTTCGATCAGACATTTTTGGATATTGCCGTTCATTCCTTACGTAAGAATAACATCTGGGCTTTTTACCCATACCAAAGTAAGATTGGAATAACTCTTGTGTTTCATATTTTTATAAAAAAAATCAGGCTTTTACAAACATTTAACAAGCAAACATGGTAATACAAAACACTTTCATTATTATAAGGCCAAATAAAAATGCCTGTGTTTAGGGTAACCGGACCCTACCTAAAATTACTGGTAAAACCTAGATCTTTTCAGGTTTTCTGGAAAAAATTAAAACAATTGTATGCATTTTTAAAGACGAAGTGCTTTTCAAATGCATAAAAGTATATTATTTTTCCAAAAGACAAAAATAGTTAAAAACATATGTATGCCTTCCCAAACTAAAATTTTCAGACTCGTTACCCAAAACACACTTATTTTTTTGGCCTAAGAAACATCAAAACATATTATATCAATGTTGGAGGTTTTAGACTAAATAGACAGTCATTGTATTTAGCAGTCTTGAAACAAACAAAATATATTTTGGCAGCAACCAATAAAGAATGAAGTCAGAAATTTTGATCCTATTTGTGTTGCTACACCGCCATGGTCCATATTAGATTTGAAGAACGCCAAAGGCATCGGCAGCCAACAGGTATTTGTCCTTCACAATGGATAGTGTTTATATGTCTTTCTTTCTTCTTTTGTTTTCATAAACACTTTCCCTTATGATTGTTTGTCTTGTTCATTGAAAAATATAATACGTATGAATTTAATATGTTTGTATTGAAGCACAGGCAGATTATAGAAAAGGTATGGACACGACTTACAATATTTTAATTTTGCATTGCTTAATTTCACATTGCATTGAAAATAATGACAAATTATTTGCGGCATTAGCAGACTTTCAAAAAGCATTTCACTATATTGTGAATGACATTCTGTGGTTTAAACTTGTGGAGATGGGCGTTCGTGGAAAAATGTTAAATGTATTCAAGTCAATTTATTCAAACTCAAGAGTAAATGTTGATAATCGTGCAAGTAGCGATTTCACCTGTTGTTTAGGGATCAGACAGGGAGAATTCTTATCTCCCATACTCTTTTCAATGTACTTAAATGATATCGAAAGGGAATATATGCTTAAGGGTGCGGAAGTTATAGACATTGGGATGTTTAAACCCTTACTACGTTTGTATGCTGACGACATAATTTTATTTGCAAATGATAAAGAAAATTTATAATTAAGCCTAAATATTCTCGAAAATTATTTCAAAGGTGGAAGTTGAAAGTTAACATTAAAATAACAAAGGTAATGGTTTTCAGAAATGGAGGTAGATTGGGGGATAACATATCATTCTATTGTGATGGAGCAGAGCTTGAAATTGTTTATACATTTGTGTATCTTGGTGTCAGATTTACAACAGGAGGCTCATTTCGTGAACCACAAAATTGTTTAGCTGGTTAAGCAATGAAGGCAATTTTTAAATTAACAAATATTATACTAATTCACTGACATTTCGATAAAACACAGACTAGATCTCTTTGATAAATTGATATTACCAATTATTTGTTATGGGGCAGTAGTTTGGGGATTTATACAGGCGCCAGCAATAGAACGAGTTCATTTGCGTTTTTTTAAATTATTTTAAGGGTTAAAAACTAGTGCTCAAAATGATTTGGTTTATGCAGAATTGGGTAGACAAACTTAAAGCACAAAACAATTGGTACAGATAGTCAATTACTGGTTTAAAAATTTGACATCACAAGATACTAAATATATAAAGCACGTTTATAACTTCATGTTGCAATATGTAGAAGCACACCCCAATAAGGTTAACTGGGCAGTATTAGTCAGGAACTAGTTGTCAGAGCTCGGTTTTTATGAAGTTTTGATACAGCAGGGGGAGGGAAACTAAAATGTATAGCTCATTATTTAAGCAAAGGCTTACAGACAATTATGTCCAAAACAGTAATGCCCGATTAAAAACACACAACAGAGCTCGTTTTTTTCAATTTGTTTCGATCTTTTCAATTTGATGATTATTTAAATCTTGTAAAGATTCCACAATAGAAATACTCCTTGATAAAACTTAGGCTGTCATCACATAGATTAGCAGCGGAAACAGGCAGGTGGAATAAGCCACCCCCAATACCGCTCGAGGAAAGGAAATGCCGTTTTGGCACCTCTCTGGAGAAGGAATTCCATTACTTTTTTGAATGCAAATTACACGATGGTCTTAGGAAAACATATATTCAAAGATATTATTGGAATAGACCAAATATTCCAAAAGTAACGGAATTATTTAATTCAAACAATAAAAAGTTATTAACGAATCTAGGTATTATTATTTATTGAGCATTTAAATTCAGAAGTGAGCAGTAATTTCAAATTAAGTTATACTTATTGGTTACAAGCAAAGTTAGGATTGGTTCACTTACCAGCAGCTTAACAAGATACAAACATGTGGACACACAGAGGGCCATGACAGGATGCGCATGCATGCAGTCAGCAGGGATAAGATACCTGCAGACTGCATGCATGCATGTATACAGGCATGAATGTGTGTGCATACCAGCGTGTATGAATGTTGCATATGTCTCAACATTTTATAATCTTCTCATGAATGTAGTATTGATGAATCAACGTATTGAGCGCATATTAGAGATATATACACAGTATATCCATTTGTATATGCATAAAATACCACATTCATTGGATCACTGTGATTGTATTGTTTTTAGATTGTATGCTAAGATATTAAGATCAATTCTCTGAGAGCACCAGACAAATTTCTCCACGCACCGAAAAGAAATTTCTTCAAACCATATTCAAATGAAAGTCTATGTCCAAAAACCCAGAAAAATATACTTTGTTTCATAATTGAATCTTTCGTTGCCATGGAAACCCTGTATGAATAATGTAAAACTGATATTTGGTCAAGAATTTCAGTGGCCCAAAATATTGTCTTTTTTAGCAAACAGGAGCTGTATTAATTTCATTGATTCTACAATGTTTGTTTGAAGTAAATACCAAAGAAATAAATAAAAATTAAAAATGAGGTATTTGAAGCCTATTTTTGTTACAGTGGCATTTTAATTGAGAAATTTGCAATTATTTTGTCATAAAACAGTCTACATTTTAAGTCAATATTTTGCATAATGCACCGGGATACAGACATGGCCCCATATCAAAACATAATCTGAATAGTCTGAAATACAATATTCACAAGAAACATGAGTGGGTTATTGTAATCTCACCAAGATTTTACAGGGTGACAGGGTCTTAATTTTGAAGTTTTTATTCTGTTCTATTCTACCCCTTGTCTTGTTGCTTGGCAGTTGCTAGGCAGTCGCTAGGCAGTTACCTCCCTTATACATGTGAAACCAATTTCCCGGATTTTTCAAACAATGGCAAATTCTGCTGGAAAAGACTGTCAATCAGCCTATTTTGGTAGCTGTGTTGATTTATCCACCATAGTTGTATGTTCGGATGAATTTCTAACTGACAGAAAATGTGTTATGTCTAAAAACGGACTCAAGAAGGACTGAATGTGACTAAAATTTGTATGTAACATTATTTCGTTTAACAACAAAAACAACAATTACACTTTGATGAAGCATTCTGTAGCATATATCTGCCTGACATTTTGCTGCTGCTGAGTAAAATGACCAAGGGATTTGTTGTGTGTCATGCACATATAGGATTGACTAAACTGAATATTGAGGGAGCGCAGTGGCTCAGTGGTAGAGTGCTTGACTCGAGACCGAAGGGTAGCGGGTTCGAGCCTCACCGGCGTCACTGCGTTGTGGTCCTTGAGCAAGACACATTATCCTAGCTTAGTACTGGTTAAACCCAGGAAGAACCGTCCCGCATAACTGAAAGAATGTTGAGTGGACGTTAAGAATCAAATCAAACAAACAAAACAAAACAATAAACTGAATATTAATTCGAGGAGAAAAAAGGAGCCCAGGCTACTTTGTGTAATGCTACTGGTACCCTATTCCGACAGGCTACTTAATTAATGTAGAATGGCCCATTGGAAATGATGCTGAAGATAAAAGAGGCTGCCAGGATGTTCAAATTATAATAGGTAAGCCTGTAAATGGACATCTCGGGGAGCCCCACAAACTAGGCCCATTGCAAATTCAGCCCCTTACCCACTCGGCCCCTATTGTCAAAATTTGGGAGAACTATACCAACGACACTATACATGTACCTATCACAGTGTTGCTGAAGGAGTGTTAAAAAATTTACAGGCCCTCAAGTGTGAAATTTAAGGATGTAATTGTGTTCTGTTATCCAATATTTTATAACTAGCCTATCATCCCACATGGTACTTTATATCCAATATGTGACCTGCGAAGGCTAAGGCCTGACTGCGCATAGAGCCTTCAGTGGCGGATCCAGAGAGGGTTCAATTGAGACAAAATTATTTCATTTTCATTGAGAATTTTCAGAAAAATCTTAGAAAATTAATAAATAATCAGGTAAAATTAACAAATGGAACCCCCCTTTATAAATTTGAACCCCCTATCAAGAAATCCTGGATCGCCCCCCCCCCCCTGGCCTTCGATATTGGCACACATTTATTATCACCAGTCCCACAACTTTTGTTGGATTCTCTTTCGGTTTGAGTCATCATAAATTGGTATCTCAAACATTGTTGTCCTGATGAAACCCCATATTATCAGGCTTCTCAACTTGGACTGCACTGTTTGCTATATGTAACATTTGAAAAGCTAGTGAGTAGATGCATCGGCGCAGTCTCTTCAGAACTATTCATTTACGGGGTTCCAATGTTCAAAGGATAACTCATGCACATCAGCTCTAGGACGATTCATTTGTGCTTAAATTTGGAACTATGAGAATTAAAACCATGATGGTTATCTGGTACTGAGTTTGTTGTCAATGGGTTGACTGAAGAATAGACAAAACATGATAGGGATTAAGCACATGTGCAATGAAACTATATACAGGGGGATTACAGCTTCCTGAAACAAATGAAACAATATTTCGGTTGGGGCCCAAGTTAGTAGTCCTACTTGTTAGGGGCTGAGTTTGTCAGGGGCTGAGATGTCGTGGAATTGGTAATCTCTAATAAAATAAGAATTTTGGTTGACCTGAAATGTAACCTTTCCGGATCTCAGGCCACTATTAGCCCTCCATCAAAAGGCCATTTGGATGGTGTTTCGCTGGCAGGCCATTCTTGGCTCAATTTTACATGCTTACGTGGTAGGAAATCTGCCCAATCTGTGATCTCTCTGCTCTGTGATCTCTCTGCCTTGCACAAAAAATTCAATGACCTAGTCTGCAAAAATGGATTAAAATGCAAAACAAAAGGGCCCCCTCCGAGCTTAAGTGAAGCAAAATGTAGAAGGGCTGATTTGAAGAACTATGTCAGACCCTGCTACTAGCAGGTGGGATAAAAATGTATTTTTTTTTTCTGTAAATAGGCAGGCTGTTGCCTGCTGGAGGCCGATGCCTTCAAATTTGAACTCAAATTATACTAAACTGGGTACTTTGAGTTATAATCAGGACAAACCAACTCGCTTAGCTACAGAGACTAGCTAGAAGATTGAGGTTTTGTCAATAACATTGAAGTTTAGGATTTTACCTTTGAGCGAATGATAAAGGTGCTGATCAGATTGCATGTATATGCAGACTGCATGTATATGCAGGCTGGTCTCAGTGGTCTGCACATGTAATGAAATCAGATATTGGAATTTCTTGTGACATTGCCTATATAATCATGATAATATACTTTTGATAGCTCAAGCTATCATCCCTTAAAAATTACTAATGGAGCTTCCATAGGCCTAAAGAAAAATTGTGTGTTTCAGGTTACCAGACAGTGTCTAATTTATTTGCCCCTTTGAAGCCTTTCGAGGGGTTTTCCCAGTTTAGCCATATTGTTTCCCCATGTATTTTTTCTACCTACCATTCCTATTATAAATGTTAATGTAACCTGAAACACACAGTTTATTAATTGGTTGGCCTATTATTGTATCAAACTGCATATGAATAAACAGTGGATCATTCCGTATACTTTTAACTTTACATTTTACAATTATTATCCCCAGACATTTTTTTATATTATTGTGACCAACTCTGTCTGTCTGTTGTCTCAATGAGACAGTTCTTTTGAGTACCCACAATGAAATTGATGGATAAGAAAATAGGCTTATTTTTTTATGCTCAAAAAGTATGTTACGGCTTAAATTAAAAACATGTGTGTTTCGTGTTACCCGACTGTGCCTAAATTTTAGCTTTTTTCATTATTTTTAGGGAATTTCCAAATTGGGCCATATTGTCACCCATTTAAAAACTTTTAACAAAATAAAAAATATTTTCCTACAGTATCTACCATCCATATTTTAAAATTTCATGTAACCAGAAACACACATATATTTTTTTCACACTAATCTGGACCATTGAAATGTTTTAGATTTCTTAACAATATTTTCAAATAAAAAAGTATGGAAGTTTTATTGTCATGAAGTAATTGCTCTAGTGTTCCACACAGTGTAAAAAAGAGATTGAAGTTTGGCTAAGATCAGATTGTGCATCTGCCTAATCTGATCAAAAGCCCTTGATTGCTGCCTAGTCATTTTGAAAACCTAGTCTTTGTCTAGTCAGACCTGTTTACTAATTAATGGCTCCCCTTTTTTCAGATTTTTACCATGTTCACAGATCCTATTACAGAGAAGACAGTATATGCTTATTTGGTGGTTCTTTTCAAGATCTAGTAACATTATACCTCTGGAAAAGTGACCACAAATGAACTATATCAGCCAAATTACAAACACTGGTGTTGATGCAGAACAGTAAAAATAAACTCAATTGACTATGGGACATCCATCCACCATCTGTTCACTACCACCAAGTCCAGGAAAAGACCTGCCAAGAAGTTACACAGCTTACTTCACAGCTTCAAGCCTGAACATTTGTATTTCTGTCTTCCTCTCATCTTGACTTAAGTGCCTTTGATTGTACCTTACAATTCACATGAATGATAAAATGGTTAGACTTACAGACTGCTGCACTGAATCAACTGATTTCTAGACGGACAACCCAGAGAGTGCTATGGAATCCCATGGAGATTAATAGCAATAAAATTATTATCATCAAGACAATAGTAGGCTTCATGATAAAAAAACCCAACAAAATGCAATTCAAAATTACTTTTCATATTTTCAACCAAAACATATGGTTTAGGTACTCAAAAGAATCATCTCAATGGGAAGGTTCTTTTGAGCACTCAAAACAACTGTAAAAATTGATGTCAAATAAATTTTCCACAATTTTAAGCCCAACATTTTCAGCTCACCTGAGCCGAAGGCTCATGGGTGAGCTAATAGTATAACAGTGACTCTGGCTCTGTCTGTCATCCGTCCTCAGCATCCGTCTGTCCTTCAACATTTTCAAACATCCTCTCCTCTGAAACAACTGGACCAATTTAATTCATATTTTATATAGAGACTCCTTAGGATATTTGAGTCCCATCAATGTATTAAAACTATTTTTTCTCAGAAATCATTAGGCAACTTGAACTCAAATTTCATAGGAAGACTCCTCAAAGGTTTAGATTAACAAAATTTTTCAGCGTAAAAATGTAAATATTTTCTTGCCCATCAGTTTTAACATATGTTTGAGTGTTCAAAAGAACCGTCTCATTGAGATGGTTCTTTTGAGTACCCACAACATATGCTTTTGTTGAGAAGTAAGAAAATTAAATTTTTGTTATGCACTCTTAACTAAAGTCTTGCTCCTTATGATAAGTTAGCCAAAATTTTTACGAATTGTTCTGGTCACATGACCAAGATAGCCGACATACCCATATATGGTAAAAACCCTTTAAAATCTTCTTTTCAAGAACCAGAAGTCTGATGACCTTGGGACTTGGTATGTAACATTTAGGGTGTAGGACCTACCATTTTTGTTCAAATGGTGATCCTAGGTTGACCTTGACCTGCTTAACACCAAATTCAAATTTGCTTCCTAATGCATTTAACTTGGAATTTTTTTGAAAAGTTGATTTTTAAATACTTTTGAAGCCAAAATCATTATACTCCCTTAACACTGTAGTCATACCACTACGGCAAATTGGGTCTCGTCACTTATTCCGGTGTTTATGTAGCTTTCTCATCATGTCCAATTTTTTCATTTAATCACATATAAATGCCCCAAAATGCTTGGGTTCCGATTGATTTTTGTTCATCAAATTCACATTGTATCATTTAGCTTTAAAATTATATGAAAACTTTACCGTTCGATGTCTAGGCATGAATTAACTAATTACGGTTTCGTCATCGTGGACAATTAATCAATGACGAAACTGTATAATTATGACTAAACCGTAATTGTTATTTTTTTTTAATATAACTGTAAAAAACCACTATTAAAATCTGATTTTATCTCGGTTTTGGCAAAACAGCACAGAGGTTGTTAACTAGACGATGCAATCTCGAAGCAAACATATTCAAAAGTTCTCATTTTTGTCAGCCTTTATTTGAAGGTAATTTTACTTTAACACCGGAGTGGGTGACGAGACCCAAATTGCCGTAGTGGAATGACTACAGTGCTTAATATGTTAAGAGACAATGTCTATTATTAAGTTCTAAAGGTCAAGGTTGACCTTTCAGCCAAGTTCCCTCATAATTGAGTCCCATTTTCTCATAAACCACTTGGCCAATTGAACTCAAATTTCATATGGAGACTCCTTAAGTTAAGGCGAGTAAATTTAAAAAAAAATGTTAATGGCTACTTGACCAAGATGGCCGCCATGCACATATACAGTAAAAGACCTTTAAATATCTTCTTCTCTAGAACCAAAAGGCCAATGGCCTTGGGACTTGGTATGTATTATTGGAGATGATGGCCCTACCAGGTTTGCACAAATGATGGATCCGGGTTGTCCTTGACCTTTTTTTTACCTCAAGGCCAAATTTGATTCCTAATGCATTTATATTGGAAAAATCTTGAAATGTGCATTTTCTATATCTGTTTAAGTGGAAATCATAATACTTGCGAGAAATGTTAAACCTTCACGCTGGAATAAAGCGTTGTCATGGAAACTCTATACAAAAAAGTTACATCCACTTGTCCATTTGTTGCAAATACAATTTCTGTATATATTTCATTAACAGCAACAACTGTAATATAGCTGTTGGAATTTTATTCCACAAATAACAGGAAAATTAAATCACTTTTCCGAAAATTTCATCCCAAAATATACCACACCCACCAATAATGGTTCATTCTAGAGATAAATTTTCATCTAAGTACTATATTATATAACCATTTCATTGTATGAAGTCATTGTTTATAATATCTGAATGCATATCTGGAATATTCTTAGGAATAAACAGTTTCCATAGCATCTAAATCTGGTGTTTTTGTCAAAAATAGAATTTCCTTCGATTTTGGTTGCTAGGCAACGAATATCCCATGTATTAACTTTCTATTTTACTTCTTTAAAACATTGCTAGAACATTGTATGATACAATTTGCAAGATAAAAGGTCAGTTGTTATACATGTACTGTTTTAGATTTGAAATAATTTTAAATTCATCTCTGCTTCGTCAGAAATGTCGTTAGCGCGAACGCACATCGCTTAGAGGCGGTCTTGGGTTGCCCAGCAACAGCACATTGAAGATGATAAAACGTCAACATCTACATGCAATAAAGCACAAAGGTTAATTCTATAGGTGTTTTAAGTTTCAGTAAAGAGAAAGAGATATTAACCAACTCTCAGTTATTTTTGATTAACCCTCGATTATAGAAAAATTCTCAAAAGTCCTTGCATTTTCAGTTCCTTATAAAGAGTTATGGCCCCTTTTCTCTCAAAACAATATAAATATTTTAATCAACTTGGTTTTAAAATCTAGCAGGGCCAATATTATTTTGATTCTAGTACATTTCTGCCAAGCAAGCCTTTCATAATAAAGGTCAATCTTTGGTTGATTTTCCCTACCCCCTGTTTTTTGCATTTTTTGGCTTAAAAATAGAGAAAATAAGCACTATTTTCAAGATGCAAACCCGTTTTCACACAACTTTGATCTAAAACTCTTCCAGAGAGCAGGTTATTTATCAAAAGTACTTGCAGTTGAATTCATTATATTGTTAGAACATATTTATGACAGTGCTCCATTAAAACCTGTTTTAAAATTTGCTGTACAGTGACATTATTAAAGCGCTAATTTTGCAAGTAAGATACAAAAAACCCACTCATGTTTTTCTATAACTTTAAAAACTTTATTTAGTCAGTTTAGAAAAACATTATGAGAATGTTCAAAGCCCGGTGCATTTTTGACTCTATCTTTTCAAAAATTGCCTAAAATGGTGATTTTAAATTTTGGAGAAATATTGAAGAGTATCTACACTTCACGCTTGTGACACAAAACTTTGTAATTTTTAAATTTTGAAATACACCTCGGATATGTGTTAGCAAGATATGGTTGACTTGGAAGAAAAAACATATTTTAGATGTATGCTATTTTTTTATATTGATATTTTCACATGAAAAACAGCTATTTTCAATACTTGCATATGAGAAATTTGGCTAATTTTAGCCAATTTTTATTCTGCTGGTTGCCATGGCAACGGTGCATGCAAACAAAATTTTAACTAAATTTATGCTGTTATTGGGTGGTCATAATCATTGTGTGAAAGTTTCGTCCGATTCTGAGACGGTGCGTGGAATGGGTCTATGGGAATTTTCTGGTGCTCTCAGAGAACTGATGTTAAGTACTCATGGACCAACTTTGGCTTATTGTGCTATATTTATGAATATACTTATATGAATAGATGTAATGTGTGTAAATGCGACTTAGATTCAATGTGTCTCATATGCATACCTGAAATTTTACCGCTTCAGTAATTTCCCATATATATATATACTGACGTCATGAAAAATGCCTCATCTAATAGTAAACGTGGATATTTCTTAGACTGATCTGACTAAAGATATGAATTTTAGTTCATTATAACATCTTATCAGTCAAGAGTATCTCATGAAAACAACATTTCTGAATGAATATCTGAGGCTGAGAAAATGACCTCGATTTGAGACAGGGGTTCACCAGTTTCGTGTGATACAAGATTTTAGCCACATTTGCTTTGCTTCCAGACACACTCCGTTGACAAGAAAAACTTGTTTTACCATTGTAAAACAGTCTATATTTTACCAAAAATACGTTTATAATGTTCAGACAATGTTTGTATGCGTCTGCTGAACGAAACAACTTACCCCATCCACCTTTTCGCCATGCAATTCAGTAAATGTTAACTTGCAGCTAAATTTGTGTCCTTCAAAATCGACCACCCCTGTCTTAAAACGGATACTTTTCAATACCTTAAAAGTAAATTTACAACCATGAATTTTCTAGGACACACTACACGCTGGTCAGATTATGATATGCAATAACAATTATTTCGCTGACATTCTCAGGATTTGTGAAATGAAGGAATTAATCTGGGCGCTGCGTTTTCAAAGTCCTTAAGTATATTTACCTGGTGCAATATAATGCAGCATTGAACTATAATCATTCATCTGTGCATAAAGTACACCTATTCAGGGGCCATGTAGTTTATGTGTATTCGATAGATACAGTGTATGTACAAAATAATCTATCAACAGAATTTAGTAAAAGGAGAATTTCCATAATCTAAAGAAAAATATGCTAAAATTTTGTTATATTGTAATGCTAAGGGGCTATGATAAGGTTACTTGTTCTCATCTTAGCATTATATTGGAAAAAAGATTTTCAATCGAACACACAAAAAATCCAAATACTAATGTTCAAACGTCACATTTTCAGCTGTAGGGTATGATCCCCTCGAGTCGCAGCACGCTATTCACATATATTATGTAAAATATGACAACGCATTCAGCTGCAAAAGGATTATTTGTGACTCGGGAGATAATGTTAAAAAAAATTTTCTATTTTCCTATATATTTAATGCAAAAAAAATGACAATTTAAGAAATAAAGCCCTACATTCATTGAAATAGACAATTAAATGCAATTTTGTAACATAGAGACTAACAGAGAAATTATATATGAAAATGTAAGCATTTTACCAACTTTTTTTTCAAAATCATATGCAGCAATACACTGTGATGCCCATCACCACTGTCAGAGGTCCTTATAGTTTGTTTTCAAAGCCTCAAATTGATATGACTTTCCATTTTCATCAATGATGTCAGATACAAGTATTGTTCCCTTATCATACCAGTCCCAAATGCAAAAATCAATTTGAATTGTACTATAAAGGGGAATTAAAAAAAGCAAGTGAGTTAGGTCAGGAAATACCACAATCATACACCGCAGACCAACACACGGCACCATGAGGTAGAGCCACAGTATACTGATTGTCACAAGACATCACGAAGACAGTTAAAGCAAAGCAACCAGCTCTCTCTTCCCCATCAAAATGGTTGCAAAACTAGATGGACACAAAATACTGAATAACAAAACAAGGATCAAACACAGAACCCCCACAAACAATGGGAGCAGCAATGAACAATGAATCAACAACAACAGAACAGCCGCCTTAGAACAGACAGCAGCCTAAGTCACTTGGGGGGGGGGGGCTTACATGCATTTTACTGGTACCAAATCTTCGCCCTAGATTATGCTGCTGTTAAAACACAAAAAATTGCTTAGCTCGCATGGAGGCTTTTTTACTATTGGAATGTATCATCACAGAGAAACAATCTAATCAAAGTAACACACTATGGTGATACAAAGAAACGGGCTCATGACTCACAGATATAGAATACCTCAAGTTAAGCCACGGTGGGCCCAGCCAAAGACAGGTATCAGGCACCAACCAACCGATTAAACTTTTGCGTCAGGGTCATCATTGAGTCTGAGGCCTGACCAACCGTCGTGCAATTAAAGAGGAAACCATAGCTATAAATAGCTATAAACCGTTGTTGTGTTTACAACCAGACATGCAGACTGTCTCATGATATCCGTGTTATATCTAACATTTTTATAACGTTTGATTATACTTTTGAATTGATCACTAAAATTACGTTTTAATCCGATTAATTGATTCGATTATTACCTCTTTACGAAATTCGCCCCAATTTTGAAGAACGTTTTTCTACTGTAACAATGGATTTTGTAAATTGTGTTCCAACTGTTTTTCGTACCCACTTCTCAAAGTAAAATGTTTTTGAAATTCGATGCTAGACAACGTGTACCATAATACATTTTTTGCTATTTTGTGTAACTCTTCTAAGCCATGTAATGTTCAGTGATTTGATATTGACCTATCTACCATTCGTTAACCTCTTGCTGACAGGTCCTTGATAACAATACTTTTTTTACGCAGCCAGGCCATAATTGAACCACGTCATGTGATTTCCAACAATATGGCATTTTGACGAGTGTAGACTCAGATGAGCCTGTGCAGCCCCCTTTTAAGCTTAGAAACTCCAAAAGATGTTCAGTCAGTGGCCTAACACTCATAGAATATTTAAGCGACTAGCAAAGGCTCTGATCAGACTGCGCGTATGCGCAGCCTGATCTGAGGCTTTGCTGGTCGCACATACCACATTGTTGGAAATCTCATGTCGCGGATCATAAATGTATTCACAATGGTATAGCAGTGGTATAAAATATTTTGAAGATATATATGAAAATGCAGCAAAATCGCTTTTCACATTCAGAAGGCTATGCAAAACATACGCACTCCCAGAAGGTGATTTTTTTAAAAAAATATTTAACTCTCATTCATAGTATACCCAATTCATAGAAAACGTTGAAATTCTTGAATAAATAACTAAATCGAAAAAACAAACAAGTATATCTATAAACAACTTATGAAAAAAAAATTATTACCTGGATCACATCTGAACAAATTTGGATAGAACAATTCGGCGCCGAAGATCTAAACTGGATCAAAATATATACCAATCGCTTACAGGCAACCAAAGACATCCGAATCCAGAAATGTCAATATAAATGCTTAATGCAAACTATTCCTACCAAAATATATCTTTAAAACTGTAAAATTGGAGAGACAGATTTATGCGAATTGTGTTCAATGGAAATACAAGCTATAAATCATCTTCTTTGGGAATGTAACTATGTACAACATTTTTGGGCAAACATGACTACGTTTTTTGCTGAGATATAATATAACAATGCATTTTAGCTTAGAGCATGTTAATTTTGGTGTCACATAAAGAGCACATTGTATAGAAACCCAGGTCTAAATTTTCATTATATTGCTCGAAAAATATTTTATATTTAAAGACAAATGCCTCAAAACTCAACCGACAATAGCACATTTTAAAGTGTACCTTAGAAAGGCATATCTATTTGATAAAAAATAGACTTGCCCAATTTGACAGAAAAAAGGTGAATCTAAATAATTAATAGATGACAATGTATCAACAAGAAAGGTGACTCTCTCTCTCTCTCTCTCTCTCTCTCTCTCTCTCTCTCTCTCTCTCTCTTTCTTTTTCTCCCCTCCCCATTTTATCATAAATTGTTTCTGAAGCCAGCTTGTAAAACATGTAGAGCTTTGATAAGCGAGTATCAAATATTCATACATTGTCTTTACTAAAACATGACAAAATGTGTATCTTTGCAATGGAAAACAGTGCATGTATACGATCTGTCTCAGAATTGTTCAAGATCTCCTTTTCTTGTTGATACAATGCGCACTGAAGTAGCCTATCTAGCAGTACGTGTTTTGGGAGAATGAGACATATATATTGAGAATACATCTTGTAATCTTTTTATTCATAATGTGATACCTAAATATTCATATTTTGTAGTATGACTAACGTATACATGTACCTGTGTTTTGTAAAATGTATTGTGCTTGTATATGTTGTATGATGTTGTTTCTGAAATAAAACAATTAATAACAAGAAAAAATCTCATGAATTCCTGAAGTGTGGCATAACTTTTCTAATATATAATTTATTTTTTCCTCATTTGGTCTCAAGACAAACCGATGCCTCTACACTAAACATCTATCGGTAAATTTATTTTTACATGTATCATGTTGTCTTACGAACCGGTTTTATCACACTACTACGCACGATTTTAAAACACCAGTTTGCTTCACATGCTTTATCTCGTTATGCGCGGACCCAATAATAATGTTTTGATGCATGGTTGTACATTGATGAAGTGATGGCTAGAAGAAAACTTTCTGAAGCCCAAAAGTAGCAAATTGTGGGCATGAACAATGACGGCCTTAGCACACGGAATATTGCTGGACAATTCATGGTGAAACTACGACTTCTTTAACGTTATCAGGCTGACGGAACTGCATCTGAACGTCAACGCTCAGGACGACCACGTAAAACGGAGGAGCGTGCAAACCCTACATTGACGGCACGTAGACTTCGAGACCAGTGGCCGGTGCATGGACCAATATCAATTCGAACGGTTACACGGTCACTAAATAGAGGCGGTGTAAAAGCGAGAAGACCCATAAAGCGACCACTGTTGACGCCCAGACATAAAAGAGTTTTGTCTGAAAAAATTCAGATTCATACCTCTAAACGAATAAAAGATACGGATGTGTAAAGAATGGCATGTTATATAGTGATAATGCAAAATTATAAACACGCGATTAACTATCTCTATGATCCTCTATAACTGACATGAAACCTTGAGTTCGACAGAATCAGTTTGGCCATAATTTGAAAAAAAAATATGTCTAGATTATTTCTGCATTTATTTGAATTCAAAGTAAGCACTTTGGGTTAAGCTGTGACATTTGTTAAGGGTACACCCAAAAATAGGGGCTGGTGTATACAGGACACCGTAGAAATTCAGCAAAATGACCAAATGGCATTCTGATATGTTCAGCAGACTAAAGGAAGACCAGGGCAACAACATATTACAAATTGATTGTTCTTCTAAAGATATTTGTACACGAAAAACGTCTCTGAAATAATGTTTGTGTGATGCTTAACTAATGTCTGACTGTATATTTGAAATGGTTAACAATGCAGATTTTAGACTAAAGAGCAGCACTTTCGTTATCAATATCAGTTATCAGTGTCAAGTTAACAGTAAACAAGCCACAAATTTACATGGCATTTGATAATTAGCAGTCCGTTAATCATTTGTGCAATTTAATCCCAATTCAGCCTAAAGAAAAGCAGACTCTTTCTTATTTTGTAAATGTATACACATGACTTATGACAGATAAGCAGGCTTATCTATAAGGTGTATTGCTAGGCAGGTAACAATTAGCCAGCCCAATGTTGACATGACTTTTGACAGGTAAGCAGACTCATCCTTTAAGTGTAATTTGAGACAGACAAACAAAGAATTAGCTCAATGTTTTCTTACAGCTCAATGTTTAAAAGTCCTCTGACAGGTAAGCAGATTCACTCTCTATCTCTACAGGTCTAATAATGCATTTTCTTGTAAATCCATGCCCTTATAAACTGTTAGGCGCAGCAGCTTCAAACGTTGCAGGTACATATATATTTCACATGATGTAGACGGTACTGGACAATGTTTTATGTGACCTTGACAATGTCAAAGGTCAAATAATGTATTTTCTTGTAAATGCATCTCCTCCTAAAAATTAATTAAAAATCGAATTTTTGGCGTGAAAATGTCAAGTATTTGACTAACGCAACATTATAATTAAGAAATATATCAGCTCTAGCAGTGAACTGTTGAGTAATAATTCGCAGTTTGGTGGTCAGTTGTAAAAAAAGATCAAATCACGAAAGTGCAGTGCGAGTGATTTTTCTTCGTACAACTGACGGACAAACAGAGAATTCAGACAATTCACGCGCGTTAGAGCTGATCTATATCGATTCTAACACACAGTAAACGACGAAAACACATTTGAAGTCTTCAGCTTCTTCCAACTTTCTGAAGAATTCCCGCCAATAGTTGGTCTGTGTTGTACATTTACTTGTATTTGTAACGTCTTTCAAGCGTAAAAATGACGTTACACAGTCTAACACTATGACTGACGTCATTTTGCAGTAACAAATCACGTCAGCTAGCGCGATCTTTCCTCGCGCTTTTTAAACTGTGAATTATTGTGTGATATATCACGTTTTTTTATCATTGACCCTATATGCGAGGTGTGTTTGAATGGACGTTATTACGTAATGTTGCGAAATTTGTTAACCACTAGTGGTTTATCAATTTTAATGCATGGTATTTTTTTCACTCCCAGACGTCATCTGATAATTATCTATATTGAATTACCTGTTACAGATTTTTCCCTAAAATATCCAGCATATCACTCGACAAATTGAATCCTTTTGCAAAATCATTGTTGGGCCTTTTATTTTTAATATTTAGATTTTTGAAACGCTGCTTTTAATTGTATTAGCTTGGGAGTATGATATGAGCATATCTGTCTATTTGATATTAATGTAATTGTTTTTGTCATAAATATTTTGTGAGAAAGTATATATTGCACTCTCAAGGGGACTATAAAACCTGTTTATTTCATGACATAGAAATACACAATTTGATATTTTAGAAAAAGGTACCTTGGAAGCTCTGATGATTTAACTAATTTAAATTAATTTATTTATTTAATTTTATTCTTTACGTCCCAGTCAACATTTTTCAGTTATGTTGGGAAGGGTCTTCGTGGGTTGTACCAGTGCAGAGCTAGGATTAGTGTGTCTCGCTCAAGGACACACCGCAGTAACGCCGGTGAGGGTCCAACCCGCAACCCCTCGATCTCGAGTCAAGCACTATACTTTTTTCTCCACCACTGAGCCACTGAGCTCCCTTTATTTAAACAGTGCATGCATTTTATCATTTAGCATCATACTTAACTATGTGCCATTTATTCGTGTTTATTCGTGTTTTAGGTTTGGAAGCTAAAAGGTCGCATATATATATATATATATATAATATGCTTTATCATCATAAAGTAAGTGAGTATGATCAGGAAATATCACAATCACAAACTACAGACCAACCCACGACATCGTGAGGAAGAACTGAAGAACTACAGGACATTACAGTAACAAGATATCCAAACGACAACAAAAGCGAAGCAGCCAGCTCTCTCTTCCTAGTCAATACTGTCCCTGAAATATAGGAAGAATAACACCTTTTTAATGGCACTGTTGTACTAAGGAAATATATTGCACGACCCGCTGGAGTGAACTATAATCAATGTAGGAGTATGTCTGTATGTAACAACCCTTTAAAGGGGTATTGTTTGATCCAATTGATAAGAGTGGGACATTCCATTCGGCTTAAATGTGTTAAATATGCCATTTTAATTAGTATTGATATAAGTCTTATTACTTGTTAAACAGATAAATGCAACCTAATATCTGTATTCAAGTACATAGAAACATATAGGTTTGATGAATCAACTGGAAGTCATTTTTCAGATTTTTTTGTAAGATTCCCTAATAACTAAGTGGATTTTTTTAACCAATGTTTAAGCAGATCATTACTGCTTGGTGCGTATCTGAAACTCATGACTTTTTTTCTAAAATAAAGAATATATTTAGTAGTGTTGCAATGTTTTTTATCCATTTTTTTGTTGGAAATGAAAAAAAAAAGAGAACGAGAGCCAATATTCCATACACCTAGACACAAAACAATCAATTTATAAGCAAGATTCCTGGACCCCCGCCCCCAAGAGAGTGACTATCTTATGAAGCAGTGACATATCTCTAGCTGATAACAGCATGAACCGATACGAGCTGTCAATAGGTTTACAGGGAATTTCAATCAGCCAATTAAATTAGAGTTATTAGCTACATGAGCTAATGTATATTAGAGAGATATTGTCAAAAGCCGTGGAGAAAATGCTTGCGCCTTATTATAATGCTATGCTGTTGCAATCGAGAATATGTTGAATTCAATGCTTTAAATGCTTGGAAACTAAGCTATCATTAAGCAGTGTGTGTGTGTGTATGAACGTGCGTGCGTGCGTGCATGCGTGCGTGTGTGTGTGTTAAACCTCTTCTTATAATGATTTGATATTCGTTTCATTTAGTCTTGTAGCGCAATAGGTAGCGAGTCTGATAGCTGATCAAGGGGACATTTAACCACAAACCAAACACAACAACAATCGTCCCATTTAATAGATAGCGAAATATTAATGTATTTGATTCTTGAAAGAGAGCAATAATATTTCTTTTCTTGCGTCGTGTTATTATTAAAGATAAACAACAGTTGTATTGACACCATGGATCTCGATTTCCACGAAAGCGTAAGTGCGTGCGTGTGTGTGTGCGTGCGTAAGTGTGTGTGTGTGTGTGTGTGTGTGTGTGTGTGTGTGTGTGTGTGTGTGTGGTAAAGTTCAAGAGACTGTGGAGTTTATTATACCCTTATGTGTTAAACCCGATACTGCGTATAACTTTCACATCAAAATTATTTGTATAATTAATAATATCATATAACTAAGGGAAAGCTTTCGCAACCCTGCATTTATCACAGAGCCTGGTCCCGAGGTGATAAAACTTTCTCATGCTCAACTCAACTGTGCATGCAATATATCATGCTCATTAATGTTAAAATTCCAACAATTGTTGGCATTTTAACATTTATCAGCATGATAAATACAACATTTGAGTTTGAAAGCAAGTAAAGCCTTTATTTTGCAGCGTGCAGTACTTGATCGTATCGATTCCTGATCCTTGCTGTCTTTCTTACTTTTATGAGCAATCGAAATGTCACGCTCACTTGGGTTGAGCATGAAACAAAATTGATAACCTCAAGGCTTAGTTCAGACTCTTACAAGGATAGATAATACTTGTAATGGTAAAGAGCAAAACTAATCCCTTTAATTAATAACTAATCCATTAATAATACAATTTGCTGTAAATGGCTGCTTTCCAAGTTTTATAGCTAAGATGTCCATTTTGATAAGAGTCTGGTAAGCAAATTAGTAGAACAAGAAATAACACAATCCCACACTGCATACCAATCCACGGCACCAAGGATAGAAACCCCCAGAACACTAACAGTCACTAGAAGCCAGGAAGAAAATTAAAGTAAAGCAGCATATCAAGATGAATGCAAAACTAGAAGGCCACAGAGTACTGAATAACAAAACAAGGACCAAACACAAAATTTCAACAAACAATGGGAGCAACAATAAACAAGTAATCAACAACAACAGAACCATTACCTTCAAACGGACAGCTGACTAAACCACTGGGATCGGGGCTTAAATGTATTCTGGTACCAAATCTTCACCCTAAATTTTGTTGTTTGTTAAAACACAAAATCAAATTTGCTCGCATGGAGGCTTCTTGACCATTGCAATATATCATCACGTTGAAACAATCTAATCCAATTAACACATTATGATGTTTGTCTTCGGCTGCTTACACCGGTGGGCTTCTAAAGCTCTCTCTGTCTGTTGGCTATGACACATATTCATTGTTTCTTGACAACTACATAATTTGATGTGATTGTTCCTTCGTTATGATACATTACGCAAGCTAGAAATCGTCTACGCACGCCAAATACTCTATGTGTTTTGGCAATTACTGATTTTAGGCTTAAGAGTTTGTCAGTTGGTATATTTTAGACCACAGACACGTAAATGTAAAAATGGCAATGAATGGTTCAAATAGTCGATGAAAGCCCAGGGTTTTATTTAAATTGTAAAACGTTTTGTGATTGGTCAATAATAAGCATACAGAAAAAACATAGTTTTAGACGGAAATAAATCTGCTGCAATATTTGAAACAACATCTTTTCACTTTTGTTTAAATTAGTTTTCAGGTGTGGCTTAGAAAAAACGACCTTGCACATTGAAGGGAGCGCAGTGGCTTAGTGGTAGAGTGCTTGACTCGAGACCGAAGGGCCGCGGGTTCGAGCCTCACCGGCGTCACTACGTTGTGGTCCTTGAGCAAGACACATTTATCCTAGCTTAGTACTGGTTTGACCCAGGAAGACCCGTCCTAAATAACTGAAAGATTGTTGATGGCACGTAAAGAATCAAATTAAACAAACATTGCACATTGATATTGTTTTCAATGAAATGGTCCTCTCGTGTAGGGTGCCCACATTTTGGAGCCAAAAGGTGTTTAAACATGCTCGAGTTGCATGCACTACTGCACTATAAGGCTATAGTTTCAACATCGACGACTCATTTATTAAAAGTTCACTGGTTCCCATATCTGAGCATACGTTTATTTCTATGAAGCATTTTTTGAGTATTTGTACTTGTAGTTATTAAAAAGCAAGTGAATATGATCAGAAAATACCACAATCACAAATGGCAGACTAACCCACACAACCACAAGGAAGAGCCACAGCACACAAACAAGCCACTAGAAAGACAGTAAAGCAACTAGCTCTCTCTTCCCCTCATGATGATTGCAAAACTAGGACACAAAGCACTGAATAACAAAACAAGGACAAAACACAGAACTCTACAAATTCACCCCTTCCATAGGACATTTTTTTTGCGTCTGATAAGTCATTTATCTAAATATTTATATTGTTTTACTGTCTTATGTCAGTGCATGAAAAAAAGTACATGTTTGAAGTGAACTATTTTGAACAGAACAGCAAAAGGCGAACAACGTGCGTGTTTCCTCTCATTTTCGCCTTAGCAATATGCGACGTAGGGTATGTATAAAGATCACGTCCCATAGAAAACCTGTCACCACAACATGACTGTACGATGTACCCAGGAATGTTGAAGAATACCTCAGGATTGCATTTCTCCAGTCAACCTTTTTCTGGCAGGTAAGTTGTAACAATTCGAAAGCTAAGGCTCGTACAGAAATCAGCTCCTTGACTAAAAATCGAAAAATGTTGGCCATTAAAACACAAGACGTTGCACCTCGTGCACCGTTGTGGTTCACTGTATTTCCTGGTTATATTCGCTACCTGCTTTGATGCTATTTATTTTCATTATTATAATGGTTGTAGAGAAAAATCACATCATATTTTGTATATACTACATTGCGACAAGAGAGAAATGAAACTCGGTATCTAATCGACGAAATCGTATAATTGCATTGTCGTCTAAAAGCGGACAGGGTCTGATACTATTAGAAAGCACATGCCATAGGGTGGTCATTGATTTAGTTGTGTGGAATGATTTTTACGTTAACCCTGTAAGAATGAAAGTTAAAGTCAAACAAAATACGAGGGTGATTCAATAAGTAACCGGCCTGACCTATTTATATCTGACCGACACAGTCAAGATTTTCACAGTGTGTTTGGTCACTAAATTAAGCCAGACGTATGTACAAAATGTATACATTATTGGTTCATTAGTTGGTAATTTATCGCGTCCTCAAGCATGGCCAGTGAGTCAAATGATTTGTTTTCGTCGAATTTGATTGTTACATAAAGTTTACTATTGGTAATAATCTTTAGTGAAACATGATGTGAGTATGTGTAATATATCAATAGAACGGAAAATCTGTCGCCTACATGGTGGTATAAAAAATGCCTAATTTAATATATCACAATACTTACTTAAATGACTCATGGTTAAGGACACTGGACCATAACTCTTTTCAGACATGTTGGAAACTCTCAGCAAACAAACGTCTAACAACTATTTAATATGAAATATATCAATTAGTTTCCGAATATAATTATAAATACATTTTGGTCAAAATAGAAAAGGAGTAAAATGTTTGAATTCTCAAATTTTCTAAAAAATAAAATCTCCTTTTCTTCTAAAGGAAAATGTAACTATTAATTTTGATCACTGTGAATTTTTTCAAGCACCGAAACTTATTCTCATTTTTTAAAAAATGATAATCTATTCTATTGACCTCAATTATAGCTTAGTTATAAGTAAAAAATGCAATTTGCCTCTTGAAAATGACTCTTGAACATAGTAGTGTTGCACATTTCCAAGTCATTTTAGCACACTTTTAATGGTGGTTATACTTTTGTTAAATTATCAGATAATATTTTTTTCAAGCATAAGGTCGAAGAGTATCTTGCTAGAGATTAATTTTATAAAAAAAGCGACCTATCGCGATCGGAAGTAGGGTAGGCGGGTTGCTTACTAAATGGCACTCGTACACGAGAAACGGCAGTAAAACCGTTTGATTCGATTGAGTTTGAAATTTGATTTCTCCAGTGCGAAGGTGCTCCCGTCGGGTTAGCAATTGCATAAGGAGTTATCAAAGTTGCTCTCCTTTGAAATCTAGTATAATTATATATTTATTTTTGTTTTCATTACATGTACGGGCGGCAGTCGTTTTGGCTTGTCCGCCCAGCTGTCCTTTTGTCCTCGTTTGTGGACATTCTAACGTAGTCATTTATCACATAAGCTCATCCAAATTTCATAAATGGATCCATCACTTTCATCAAAGTCTCATCCAAGTTTTAATATAGGTTTTATTTGATGAATGCTAACCAAGATAGCCGCCAAAATTTCCTCTCCCTGTTAGTTTGCACTTGTTGAAACTCTAACTAAGTAATGTTTTACCTCATGTATTCCTTAGGCCTATTTCATTTATGGATTACTTTTATCAATCTCTCGCCAATATTCGAATATGGGTATTTGTCCGCTGAAAGATAGACAGCATGGCCGTCAAAATAGCCGCCGCCTGTCGTTTTTCTCTTATGCATTATCAAAGTCACTTATCACCCAATTTCTTTGAAATTTTAGATACAATTTCTTTTATCGATCTCTCGCTCAAGGTCGAATGTGGGTTTTGTCCTATGAAAGCTAACTAAGATGGCCGCCAAAATGGTCGCCGCCAGTCCATATCTACTTGTGGACACTCAGGCTAAGTTCTTTATCACCCAGTTGCTTTTAAATTCCATAATGGGTCATATGCATTACCTTTTATCAATCTGTTGGACAATTTCAAATATGGGTTTTGACCAATGCACCCTGCTTAGATGGCAGTCAATACTTGTCTTTTCATAAGCATTATTGCCCCTTATCACTGTAGGGCACTATGGAGGGGGCCCTATGTCCAAGTTTTTGCATCGTTTTTCATTGATGTTCATTCTCTTTCTCTCGAAACAGTTTTCACCGTTCTTGCATCTATGACATCCTTCATGGATTTTCTAAATTAAATAAAGAAATTGTATCCCGTATCATAAACGATACGTTTTACAACAAGTAATTTTAAACACCATCAACTTAAAACCTGAAATTTTAGATACATAAATCTTAAATGTAATGGCATGTTTGAAGCAAATTAATCAGATACCGTAATGTAATCAGCGATTCTCCGAGGAAATGGGGTATGCAAACAAATACAATAATTGAGCCGTGACATGAGAATCCCAACAATGTGGCATGTGCGACCAGAAAAGGCTCAGACAAGCCTGCGCATACGCGAGACTGATCAGAGCCTTTGCTTGTCGCTTGAATGCTCTAAGAGTCTAAAGCTACTGACGGAACACCATTTGGAGTTTCCAGGCTTAACAGGAGGCTGCACAGGCTCGTCTGAGTCTATTCATGTCAAAATGCCACATTGTTGAAAATCACATGTCACGGCTCCCATGATGGGAAATATATAATACTTTAAAATACTTATTATTCGCGGCATCACAATTTTGAGATTTAAAAAAGACTAATAAATTGGCGTGATACAATTTTTCTATTTGGGATGCGTCCCTTGCGATCACCGTTTTTCATCATTCAGCATGCCTCGTGATGCCGAACGGTAATCCTAAGGACGGATTTGCTATCATATCCTCACACGCATGATTATCAGTTTCTTATATTATACATGGCTGTACTGATCCTGCATATCCGTTAGTTTTCTTAAAATCATAACAAACGCATTTTTTTCTAATTTTTTCTAGACTTTTTCGTTGAGCACCCTAACACAATATCATATTTGAAAAATAAGGAAACAAAAACAGTTGCAGACCGAAAATGTATTATCCAGGTTTACATGGTGTACTGTTACTGTTCCAAATACGACACTTGTTTAAGGTCCGTTTTTGCCTGAATACTTCGTTTACCTCTGTGGCAGGTAAAATTCATTTTCATTCTCTAGCATTTAAGTGGAGAGTTTCTGATTAACCTTAATCTGGTAAATATTCTCTCTCTCTCTCTCTCTCTCTCTCTCTCTCTCTCTCTCTCTCTCTGGCGACACCAGGCATTATATTGTGTTCATCCAGCGGTTTAGCGCATAAAATAATAATAATACATGTAACTATAATGGGATCAATATCGGTGGGTGGGTCCATCTCAAATATCCGCAAATATCCGCACATACATGTACATTAATTATTTTTGCATTGACCTTTGATTCCAATGTCGACCAAGAAATCCAAAACCTTTGTTGTCATCTACACACAATAGATAATTAGATTACTTACATCTAAAACAGTTGACGATTCAAAACACATTGACAGATTTTGAGTATTGTTTTACCTTGACATACAATCAATTAAGCTGGGACCTATTGCAAACAAGACATGGAAAGTACAAAAATTTGTTGTAGTATAACTTTGAAGAAGTATGGTGCATACGAAACGACTGTAAAGCAAACCTCGGATCGTAAAACGCCACATTGACTAGAGCTGATATAATATGGCTATGTGCGTCATATGCAAATATGCATTTAAAACAAAGCTGTAATCTCAGTTACGCGTTATCAAATTTAAATCGAACTACCGTTGCGGAGCTATTATTCATCAATTGTGTTAAAGTTTTGAGTGTAATAGCCTTACACATATAGTATTACAGCGATACAGGCTAACAATGTTGGGCATAGGGGCCAACACTGGTAAAAATTTAAATTCACAGTTGTGTGGGCATTTCCTCCTAACATTTTAGGGGCCAAGTCTAAGATTTAAGGGCTGTGTGCTGTTGATCCGTATCCCTGTATTATCACATACACATCTAAATGCATCCAATTGAAGTCTGCAGTTGTCTGATAAATAGAGGATCTTACATGAGTGCTCATGTTTTATTGAATTTATTAAACGAGTTGGGGAAAAGAGATAAAATGCGAGGCTTGCCGAGCATTTTATCTCTTTTTCGCAACGAGTTTAATAAATTCAATAATACAAGAGCACGAATGTAAGATTCTATTTATCATATGACAAATACTTTGAAATCTCATTTCTAGCGTAAAAACGTTATAATTTTGTCATTATGTACGCAACGTTGTTATGGACGTCATAACGTTTCCCGTAAATCTATAAACCACTAGTGGTTTATCGATTTTATTGCATGGCGTTATTTCACTCCCAGACGCGACGTCATATGATAAATTTAAAGTTCATGATATAGCCATGTCTGGTTCTCTTCTAAGGATTTATAATGCAGCGCACATTATAAATAATAGAAGTAGTATAGAAGTAGTATGTGATATTGCAAACGCATCTTTTGTATAGTTATGTATTCATACACTTTTCACTACCTTGTGTATGTTTGTTTCAGAGACTGTACCAATCTGAAAATTAAAGCAGTCATTACCTGCTTCTCTGAGTGATCATTTTGAAAGGTCAATCGGTTCATATAGATGTATGACCAATTATCTTGTTTTCATGATTCATTAATTTCAATGGCTTCCTTAAGTTCATTATGATTTTATATTCGTTAGCATCAATTCGATGCAATTTGGTCCATATTTTTATGTGACCTCAATGAAATGTCCATGAATCTGTTGGATTCTGCTATAATTACCTGGTTCTCTAAGTGATCACTTTCAGAAAATCAGTATTTCCATTTTGCTGTATGATCATACAGCATTAATTAGTATTAGATTCCTATGGCCTCTGTAACTTTACTTTCAATTAATTCTCATTTCATACTTATGTGCACCTACTTTATGCAATTTGGTACATAACTTAATGTGACGTCCATGCTATGTCTATCTATCTATTGGACTCTGTCATAATTACCTAATTCTCCAAGTGATCACTTTTGGAGGACCAGTTAGTTCATGCTGATGTATGATCATACACCTTAAAAACTTTATTTATTAATACTGCAGTTCTTATTTCTAACCGACTTTGATCAAATTTGCAATTTGCAATACGATTGTTTGTGTTAAAAGCCTATCTTTTAGACACATTTATATTTTTACGTGCATTTCCCTTTAAGTATTTTGACCAAGGTCACCCCTTAAATTAATTCTTCCTTGTCATCTACGCATCTTAGTCAAACATTGTGTCAAATATGAAAATCCTCCGACTGAGGAGCAGGCAGTACAGCCAATGTTTTAGCTGATATTTGGCCTTGACCTAAGACTCTTAAATAAATGCTTTACCTTACTCTCAATAATCTTCCTGTCATGCCAGGATGTAATAATATAATAGGCATTATCTTACTATATTTATAAATAACTGGGTATTTTTGCTAATTTTATTTCCAGAGATAATGATTGTGATATACCCCGTGGTTGTAGTAGTTGCTCTTCTAATCCCAGCATCCCTGGAAGAACATACTGGGTGTACTGTCTGTGATGTTAATAAGTATTGTTCCAGTAATGGATTGTGCTGTGAAATCAAAAACGTTACCACACAAGATAAAGTTCCTAGGTAAATTGTATTCTTTAGCCACTTATCTGATTTATCCAGTATAACCTGTCTTAAGGCAAAACATTGGTTTTTGAGACTCGTTATCGCTTAATGCAGGTCCAAAAAATACGGAATGCTCCAAGAGAGCATTCTGCAATACTGTCGACCTTCATTAAGCTACCATTTATCTTTAAGACCTTTGTTTTGTTTATTTTTGAGTGGCCCCTTTAGACAGGTTTAAATGTACTTCGTTTAGATATTGGACGCAGGGCGGTTCTTAGCTAAGAACAACAAATGACCAGTTGATTTTTAAAATAGGCAAAACATATTATTCACCTGTGAAATGCTTTACACCTGTATATACCTGCAGTTGTTCTGAGCCCAAGATTCAAGAAAAAAGCCTTTCAAACGAATGGAGATAAAAAAAAATATGTGATCAGTCTGCAAATCTGCGCCCAGATGATGCTGTAAATATATTAAAATATTCAAAGCATCAAACTGAAAAATAGAGTAAAATAATGGTCCATAATTAAATGTTCTATCACTCTTATGCTGTGTTATAATTGGGCCGGCACATGAGAGTTTGTTACTTATCACATCTGCCAGCAGCAAATGTCCAAATGAGCCTGTGCATATATGTGACCTCGCCAGAACTTTCGCTTCTCGCATAATCCAATTATGGAGGTAGAAAAATTAGATCAAAACATAGAGTGTACCACACCTGACTCAGGTAATAAACTCACAATAAGACATCAATTACGAGAGCCAAGAGGTCAGCCCTTTCCCAGAAACAGACGCACACGAAAGCATAACAAACACAAGACAGAAATAACACAACTGATCCACAAAAGAAGTACCGTCATAGAAAGGTCAGTAAAAATATTTTACTGGAGGGCTTAACCCAGTTTAACGGCGCCAACGTCACCCTTAGTTCAGATGTGGATCAAGACACGTATATGTTTGGTTTGCATGAAAGACCCCTTACTTATCAGAGCGTCATCTCCTAGAACATATAAATCAAGATATAACATGGAGATAAAGCAAAGATAAGTACTCAACAGTAAATAAAACTGAATACCGGAGCAAAAGAAATCCCACAGGTAAACCTAGGTGGGCCTGACAACAGCCAAAGCATCAGGCCCCTACCATCTCAAACCACTAAACGGGTACTTAGAACAACAGTGGACACACATATAAAAATGCCACATAACGCTGCATTTCTTCAGGGTCTGCATTGTTTTCTATTGCAAAATCGATCATCAGAGACAGAAATATAATATTTGGAAATTATAACCTGTAACCCCTCCATATGGGCCTTGTCGTGAGAAAACCTGTCTTCCGGGTTTCCGACAAAGCGAGTTTCAAGCCAGTTTCCTCAGCTACAGAGACTAGTTGGAAAATTGTAATTTCACTTGTAGCAAGTTTACATATGATACTTTACATTAAGCGAATAACAAAGGCGCTGATCAGACTGCGCGGATGCGCAGGCTGGTCTGCGCCTGTGTTGTTCGCAAAACCCCGAAGACAGGTTTTCTCACGTCGAGGCCCATATATAATATACTCGTATACAATGTAAGATCCTAACTTTACTGTATTAAACGTTATGGGAAATTCCATTGGTCTTAAAAAGGATAAAATATTACAACAATTGCACTTTAAGAGTATATATGATTTCAGATCTGCTTGTGTTGCCACCAGGTATATTATGAATGAAAGTGACACTCACTACAACTATCCAAAATACTCGGCCGGGGTTTATGATATGGAATTTATTACTAGTGTAATGATGGTTACTAGATGTTCATCAGATGTTGGTAACACTATTCTCCAAGATTTGTGTGAGAATTCCGAAGAACACAATACTGTTGTTTCCTTCCTGCCTGTGTCGGACTCTGTGTTGACCTACAGGAACAGATACTGTGCATATTGCAACGGTATGACAGATGGTACTCTCACAGATTGGACTCTTGAACTGTACTGTGACATCGAATTATCATTCACTAGGCCAATACTGGACGTTATTAAACGACGCAAATGTAATATTTTCTTTCACCCACCTGAGTTCATCTCAGCCAATCAATGTTACTTACTCACCAGAAATGACACAAATCCCGGATGTATCACTTCATTACACGCAACCTATATTCAGGACAATAATACATACGATAGGTTATGTTTACCAGGACATGAAAGATCGTTTGACGTCATATCTATGTACCAGTATATGTGCTATAGCTGTGAGGTGGGTTATGAAATAAGCGACTTTAAAAGTGAATGTTATTTACCAGGCAATAGAGTCACAAAAGATCTATCACCTCCTTTTACAGCGATTCTCGACCCAAGCGTGTTACAATCTATGGCAGATGATGCAAATACTGATCATGAGAAGTGTGATCCTGCAACGCAGTTTGAAGATCTGAAAATGGTAATTCCGTAGTCAGTTATTTAGCTTAACCCACATAGGCCTAGCGTCTTTTATGGAACAAACGCAAACAGTGCAAACCCATAATGGACGTTCACTATTTGCTTAAAGAATGTTCTATGAAAATTGAAATACATTTTAAGCACATTTGACATTTGTCTCTGACTCCAAGGTCATATGAGCAATCCTAAAACTTTTTTTGTCATTTTCAGACTATCATTGGCTTAGCTCTTATTACGCATTTACGCACGTGCGTTATAAAATAGTAACATTCAAGGGAGGTCACCTAATGTGGTAAAAGTGTGATTTCCATACCATAAAAAACTGCTCTTTAAGGAAAGAATTCGCGCCCTCTGGGAGCAATTCTTTCCTTTAATAGAAGTTCCCATTATGAAAAGGGACGGAATTGAAGAGATCAAGCAGTAGTCTCCCTTTGATGTGCGTACCTTTTTGGCGTTCTAGCTACGCTACTGACTATATGCAACCATTGTGCCAGCCATGAACACCCACCGTTGAACATGACAGAAAAGTTCATAAGACAGATTATGAATATATGACCTTGATCTTTGACGCCAAGGTCAAATCGACGATCCCAACTTGTGTTACCATCTAAATACCATTGGCAATCATTGTGTCTGGTATGAACAACATCCATGCTCCACCGTTCAAATGTTTGAGGAGTTCTCATTGCAAGCCTTTAAATGATTTCAAGCATATTTGGCCTTGACGTTGTCTCGAGCTGTCGCGTCACCAGTCATAAAGCACAGTTTAAGCATATTTGACATTGGCCTTTGACTCGAATGTGATATTGGCGATTTGAAATGTTTATGTCATCTATACATTAAAAGCAATCCTTGTGCCAGACATGAAAACCCTCCGTCAAAAAACGTAAGAGAAAATCAAGGTTACGAGCCACTTTTGACATTCGACCACAATGTCATATATGCGGGAATCTACTTTACATACGCTGCCATTGTGCCAAATATAGACATTATTCTTCAATGTCATATTGGCAAACTGATACATTTGTTAATATCGACACACCACAAAGCAGTTATTGTGCTAAATATGAACACCTTTCGATTGCGAGAAGCATTTGCGTTATGAGCCATAAGACAGGTTGTAAGTATATTTGACCTTGGTTTTTGACTTCCAGGTCATACTAGCAAACTGATAACAACCATTGTGCCAGATATGGACACTCTCGACCAAACAAAATAAACTGAGCTCACTTAATGAGCCTAAAAAAACATTGAAATAATTTTATTTGACCTTTGAATCAAACGTCTACGTACGCTCGTACAATGACAAAGTAAGTAAGGGTGCAAAGATCAGGAATCGATACACTCAAGTACCACACCTGACCCAGGATACCAATGGGTCAATTATAAAAACCCGCTGGTCTTAAAATATAAAAAAGAAGTCTTTGTTACGAGCCATAATACAGATTTTAAGTATATTTCACCTTGGTCTTCCTACTTTTTTTGATGACATCTACACACCATGGGCAATTATTGTGCCAAATAGGAAAAACACACATAAAATGTTAGAGGAGTTTTCGTTACAAAGAAAGAAATAAGGCAAAGATCAGGAATCGATACAATCAAGTACCACATTTGACCTAGGACACCAGACGGGAAAGTGACAAAACACAGAAAACGTCACATAAAAGAGGGCCAAAAGGTCAGCACTTTCGCAACAGGTGGCCACAAGGCTGTAAGAAACAGACATGGCTGTATAACAAAGAGAAAAAATAACAAGTACGATACACAAAAGAAGCACCACATTGGAAGGGTCAGTAGTCTCCCAGTACCAACCTATGATAGGAAAGATATGGACTCAACAGTACATACCACTGAATACCGGAGCAAAAGAAATCCAACAGTTAAACCCCAGTGGGCCCGACAATTTATAAAAATGAATATGTGTTTTATCTTGACATTAGAATTCCAGGTCATTTTTGCAATCTGAAATGTTCGTTTTCATCTACACACAATATGCTATCATTTGGCAAAAAAAAATGAACGCCCTCCGTCAAATAATTGAAAAATGAGTTTGTGTTTCAGTCATATAACTGATTTTAGTTACATTTTACCTTTGACTCAAATGTCATATACGAGATAGTCGCGACTTGAAATCTTCGTTGTCATCAACTCATCATAAGCAATCATTGTGTTAAATACAGTATGTACAAATAGGAAACTCAAACTGTAGATAATGTTCGATAACTAGTCTAAGAATCATTTCTAAGATAAACATTTCTTGTTTTCTGTCAGCTTGCAATGGTACATATGTATGAAAAGGTCACAAACACAACATATAATGAGAACTTTGTGTATCTTTTATTTAAAAAATCTTATGCCCACATAATGGACGATATTTCATCATGTTCCCATTGTTTCTCTGATATCCTAATAAAGTTTGCGAGTCACAGTGTTTGATAACTTCAAGCTCACAAAAGCATCGAATAGAAGATGGCCAAAGAATGGTCAACCTGGCATACTGACAAAATTCGTGTTTTAAGGCAACGATTATGTCAGCATGCCAGATTGATCATTCTTTAGCTATTTTCTTTACAATGCTTTTCGAAAAGAATCGTATTAAAAGTTATTTTCTATTCTCATAGGGGCTACTCTTAAAGGAATCAATATGCTCCAGGAATATGCTCCCCTTTTAAGACGTTTATTCCCAACGTAGAAACAGTCTCTTTCATTCTAAAAGTTGTTACTAAATGTATATTTTTAAAGATACTTGTAGCAACATACCTTGCTTATTTTCCTTAATTTCGCTGTTTATTTGGTCTTTTTTTCAATCGCAAATAGCGCCAAAACAATGCCTGCCAAATATAAGTGTTTTAAACTAACTATATATTGTTTTTATTCTATTTCAGAGACAGTGCCGAGAAATATATTGCCACCAGAGACGGTACTTGTCTGAGGATCACAAGTGCGTGGTTGGTGATAATGAACGTGGTTGCTATAACCTAGCCATAGCCATCCGCATAACTCCGGATTCATCAATGGGTGACTTAGAAGAAACCACTCTAAATGGAATCACATTTCAAGACAACCTTCATATGTTCTTTCTAAGTTTCATACCAAAACAATTAATTTCCTATTATCGACTTTATAAGAAGGCTTCTGGTTTTACTGGGATTGTAGAATATTTAGTGGCTGTGTTTGTAATAGATACGGAACCGTTAGAAACGGATTTGGTTTTGCATATGTATACGCAAGTACACAATACTTCTTTTGAACCTGTCCGAGGAATTCGCCTTCTTGTTGAACTAGTCACATACAATTTGCCATTGAATAGTGCAGATTCAAACAGAAATGTATCTGTTCCTTCAACTGATAATAAGGTTACCGATTTTCTTGAAATAGTACCTTTTGCTAGTACCGAATATAACCATTCTAAGGACGAAAGCTGCATATGGCAATTTTTTAAACTGGAAGTATGTCCATTGGTAAAAATTCATTTCAGTGAGTTACCTGCGCGAATAGATGATGGTTTTCTGTTTATTGAATCCAACGTTTCCAAGATAATATTTAACATTTTTGAATATACTATAGAGTTTGATATGATAAGTATGTGTGTAACAGATTACAGTAAAGTAAGTGCAATTCTCGATGCAGGATTTGGTCAGTCAGCAAGTACTGACAATTCTAATGTTGTACCCGTTAAGCAGCTCCTTGCCTTTTGGTGCGTTTGTCTCTCATTACTCTGTCTCCTAATCACTCTTGTGGTTTATATTGCTTTACCTCAACTCCATTCACAACCTGGAATGAATAATATTGTGTTGTGTATCTCTCTCCTGATGGCCCAGGCAGTGTACCAGTTTGGGGCAGCCCAGACGTCTCTTCCAGACTGGGCATGCGAATTAATTGGAGCTGTGTGTCATTTTCTTTGGTTGTGTGTTGTGTTCTCAATGAACGTTTGCTCCGCTGAAATGTTTTTCGTATTTAGGAAATTGACACAGCTACCGCCTAGGTTTAGCTGGAAACACACCATGCGTAACATTACATATATTTTCCTTTGTTCTATTTCTTTTGTTATTGTCAATTTTGTTGTTTCTTTATCACTTAGTAATGGGAACAGTATTGGGTATGGTGGATCAATCTGCTATTTGTCCTCTTACATCATGCACTTGGTTACTTTTGTCCTTCCTGTTGTAGCTACCGTTTCTGCAAACATTGTATTCTTCTCTGTTGTTGTTTTAAAATTGTATAAAATATCTAGAGAGTTTATCCATCTTCAACAAGAAAGGAGTTACCTAGCAATTTATGCCCGACTTTCAACTCTAACAGGACTCACTTGGGTATTTGGTTTCTTGCAAATACTTCTACATAACGACGTCTTGGAATATTTATTTATCATTCTCAATGCAAGCCAGGGAGTTTTCATTATGATAGCCTTTATCTTTAATAAGCCAACGCTGGTACTATGTTGCAAAGGGACAAATCCCCTATATAGATCCCAAAGTTCAGAGTCTCATAAATCTACAGATGTACAGCACTTCTGAAGAATTAACAATAATGTAATTAAATGAAAATGCATTTCTCAGCCACAACGAGTTTAATTTACACATTCTGAGCAAAATTACTCAATTAGTGTCTTTTAATCAGTGTGTATATTATTCACTTAGTGACTTACAACGTCTTTAGTGTAGGCGTAATACTTGTGGCCATTAACCTATTACTGCTATGTATCTATCCAAACAAGGAGTGTTGAAATATCACCCTACAGTGGCTTCAACTAATGTCCTTATAAGGTGGAGGTTCTGCTGTTGTTTATCCATTATCGTTGTTTGTAAGAGTTAAGTTTTTTAGCATTACTTTGTGTCGCTTTTAATTTTGCAAGCATCTCGCTACGTTCGTGCATCAATGGGATCAATTATATTTTTGTTTGTTTGTTTGATTTGATTGTTTGCGTCCCATCAACACTCTTTCAGTTATAAAGGGACGGGTCTTCCTGGGTTGAACCAGTACTAAGCTAGGATTAATGTTCTTGCTCAAGGACACAACGCAATGACGCCGGTGAGGCTCGAACCCGCGGCCCTTCGGTCTCGAGTCAAGCACTCTACCACTGAACCACTGCGCTCCCTCAAATATATTTTGATATGAAATAATTTGTATTGGTGTACCAGGGCTAGTAAAACAGTTTTTATACTGAAAATTTGCAAGGCACTAGAAATAGTATGTGAGTATAGTCAGGAAATACCACAAACACAAACTGCAGACAAACCCATTGCACCGCGAGGAAGAGCCACACAACAATCACCATACATCAGGAAGACAAACCAGGCAAAGCAACCAGCTCTCTCTTCCCCATCAAGATGATTGCAAAACTAGGATGGACATAAAGTAACGCATAACAAAATATCGAACAATTACTTAACCCCACAATGGGAGTAACAATCAACTAGGAATCAACAACAACAGAACCACCGCATTGAAACCTGTTTGGACACCTTATTGACACTATTATATGAGGGTCTGAGCCACTTTTTGTAATGTGACGAGTCATCTAAATTACCTTATGGTCGTCTGTTGAATTGCTAATGGGTATAGGTCGAGGCCAGTTTTTTAAAGCTGTAAAATTGAGTTTCTCCTTTGTGTCATTTCCTCCTTTAATAAAATTAACGTGCAGGCGTTATATACATAAACTGGTATTTCTGAAAAGAAACGCCCGCATATTTCTGTTGCTATTTGCGTTGCTTCCACGAATACCTGTATATGGTTGGTGTTTCATGCATATGGAACCAAATTGGACGGTGTTCTTTAGAACTGGTCTAATATGTTTACTATGACTATTTACTGATTTATCTAGTCATGAAGGTCAAAACATTGTCATAGTCCATGAATAAGCAATTTAGAAAAGGTTGTGCTAGGAATGTATAATTAGAGAAAACTAGGTGAGTGTCTTTTGATATCAAGTTTACCAAGCATAGCTTCGAGAACGCTTGTTGACATCACAAGGCTTGCGGAGCGATTCAACAAGCATTCTCAAAGCTGAGCCGTGTAAACTTGATATCAAAAGACGCGAACCTGGTATTCTATTTATCAGTTTACCCATTGTTTCACCCTTCAAACTAGCGATTATGGCGTAATTTTCGATTTTGTGGTCATACAGCGTCATTAGTGACGTCATTCAAAAAGTGCAACGTCATCATGACCTGATAAAGGCAAATGCCGTAAGATAGGCAACGTTTATGAGGTCAACGTGCAACAATGCAGTTAATATGAAAGGTAGCTGATAAAATGCATAGCTATACGATCAAGTAAAGTGAGAACAACTCTGGCAGCCAATTTGTTCCTTGGTAAGACATATTAAGATTCGTATACACCCGCACAATACAGTTTTAAGGCATGATCGTGAATCAGGAATACTTATAAGTCCCCTTCTTGTATCATTTAATATTAATGAATTACATTTTACTTTATGTGCTTTAGTTCTCAGTGGCCGGAGAAGGGAAGAAAGAGATCCTACTTAAAGGCTTATCTTTTGTTGATATGGTAAGGGCCTAATGCTTTGGCTGGTGTCAGGCCCATAGGGGTTTATCTGTTGGATTTATTTTGCTTCGGTATTCAGTTTTATTTACTGTTGAGTCCTTATCTTTGATTTATCTCTTTTTATATCTTGATTTATATGTTCTAGAAGATGATGCATTGATAAGTTAGGGGTTTAAATGAAAATCAAACATCTATGCGTCTTGATCCACATCTGATCTAAGGGTGAGGTTGGCATGCCTGTGAAACCGGTTTAAGCCCTTTTTACTGACCGTTCCAAGGCGGCGTTTCTTTTGTGGATCATTTTTGTGATTTCTGTCTCGTTTTGTTATGCTTTCGTGTGGGTCCTTGTGGTCACCTGCTGGGAAAGGGCTGACCTCTTGGTCCTCGTTTGTGATGTCTAATTGTGAAGTTGTTACTTTTCCATTGGTATCCTGGATCAGGTGTTATGCTTGATTGTATCGATTTCTGATCTTTGCCCTCTTTCTTACTCGTATACAAATGTTATCAGAGAGAGCGGAAGAGATTATATGACGTAAAATAAAATTGGCATTGTAGACTGAATATCAGTCAATAAATCAGGCTGAGCTGCTAGCACAGCTTAGGTACCGGCCTGTTAGCTCTTCGTGTTAAACGTGAATGTCTTGTTACTATTCTGCATCTAGCAGTTCAATCACAAATGAAATAAGGCCGTATTCACTTAGTCTGGGTACACACTTACACACACAGGCATAAATACACATGGACAGAGGAGATATACTATCCTGCCAGCCAATAGTGACAGTGAGGTCATGTTTGTTTACAAAGTTATCAGAGACTTAAAATCGATAGATCACTTGTGTATTAATCCTATCCGCAGGATAGGATTAATACACAAGTGATCTATCGATTTGCGTTAGCTCAAGTGATGTTTACAAGTTAATGTTTTACATAACAATTGTAAACAAAACATACATCACTGTCACTCTTGGTTGGCACGACAGTACTTGTTCATTCTCTATGTATATAAATAATTGCATGAGATCTTACACTATGTATTCCAAACTGTTGATTGTAACATCTATTTCAAGTCCGGATCCGAATTCGTAGCATTGAGTGAAGCAGCGGTGAAATTATTCGACGCGACGTCACTCAAACGTTACAAAATATTGATAGCAGTAGTTGTTCGCTAAAGGCGTTCCAGTTGTCGCAACCTTTTGATATCGCAGGATCTTGACGTAAAGAAGACGTTAACGTCAATTAAGACAATGACGTTTATGCATTGACTGAGTATATTCAACCAAGGAAATATAGACATCAATTGAGACTGTGAGTTTGTCACTTTCCCATTGGTATCCTGGGTCAGGTGTGGGATTTGATTGTATCAATTCCTGATCTTTGCACCTTTCCTTACTTTGTTTGACTCTCTGACATTGTGACGGTTGTATTTCGACGCTAACGTTGGTAGATGCGTAGAAATTCAACTATAATTGCGCAAATCGCTACCTTGACATCTCCGTGTAATCGGCGAGATGATATACTGCAACGACGACGGGCTACGTTAAAGTTGTGCGCTGGTGGACGTCGACGTTATTTTTAAAGTAGAAAAAACATATACTGCGTTTAAACTTACATATTATTATTTGAGAGATCGGGCAGTGTCAATTTATGTTTTTGAAAATTTGAGTTATCCTCAAAGTAAAGGTTTGTTTTATTGATTGCAGAATCCGAGTGATACATTTGCCCCATCTGGTGTACCAGTAATAAGGGGGGAGTCCTTGTGTGTGGGACTTACCAGTAAAAAAAGGAAGCCCGTAGTCCAGGGGATATATGTTACCTCCGGATCTGGACACAGCACAGGCCATACATGTAATAGGGTTTTATTACGTGACCGGCTAGCATTAGCCTAGGTTCCAGTCTGATCAATTTTTTCTTCTTTTCTATTTTTCCGTTTCTTGGTCAAAAATGACAATATATTCACAAAAAAAGAAGAAAAATCCTAAAGTGATGGCTTGACCTACAACGTCTGCAAATCTTCTGCAACACAACCTTCGGGCTCATCTTCAAATCATTGACAGTCAATATAAATAGAAATCAATTACGGAAAAATGATACCTTTGATGTATTTTAGAATATTAGCATTAGAAAATATTGTCAAAATATTGACGACTGGACGAGCATGGACAACCGCCACTTTCATCGGAAAGGACAAGTTTAAAACAGTGTTTCTTCCCAAATGGGGCAATACTGGAAATAGACTCGAAGGAACCAAGAGTTAATAAGAAACGCTTAAAATTCCCAGCTCAGTTTTTTTCTTCATTTTTTATGTGTTTTTCTTTGTTGGGTAGTACCAGTTATGGGATCATCGCATGTCATAATATGATTACCTAGAGTTATTATAGCCCAGCAAAGCAAAAGTAAATGGGTATATATTTACATAATTTATATTTGTTCTTGTATGTTATGTAGGTATTGGTGTATATAAACAATGATAAAATGTTCATTTAGTTTTGTGCATTATTTTTCCCTGGAAGTGATGTCTTGTTTGGCAAGGCCAACAATTGAATTGTCATTACGTCCTGAACGTCTTTGGGGCGTAATTTATATGTTTTCTTTAATAATTTTGTCAACACTGTCATGCAAAACTCCTGGTGTGAACCCAATATTTTTCTTCTATTACCTCCAAAACCGTCGAAAAATAAAATTCTCTTTCTGGCTCATTTTTTGTAACATTCAATTAATATTACGCACACACATATAAGAAATATATCTTTGGTGTGTAAACCCATACCAGGAAAATAAATATGTTTGCTCGTCAAATATTTTTAAATCAGATCTTTTTCCTAAAGTCTTATAAGCTTGAAAAGTTTCTGTACTTTTTCCAGGGTATCTCCTTTAAACCCCATGCAAATCTGACTAGTAGATAATAAAATGGAAATATATTTTATAAAAAAAAATCTAATCTGAATCGACAGATTTCTGACAAATATCCGCCATTGTTTTGTTCTAAAGTCACGTGATTCTCTGCCGCCCTCTAATGGTTTCAATTTCACAATGGAATCCTTATCAGAAAAAGTGAAGAAATGTTTGCTTATGTCTTCACTACACAGTATACCCCTGACGCAAACCAGAATTATTCTGGAAAATCAAGATGGCGATTTAACCCATAAAGCGCCACATATAATTTGCAGCAGACGACAATCTAAAATGTTGCTGCTTTTTCAAAAATAACAAATAAGGCATGATTTTTCATGAGAATCGTGTGCTGGCAAACAATGCTCATGAAATTTCATACCTTATTCTTTTCGAAAATTAGGAAAGATGTCACAAAATATGTCGTCTGCTGCAGTCGTGGTTGGCACATTAAGGGTTCATGTGTAGCTTTTTCTTTCTGATAGACAAAACTGAAACATCCGTACCCCTATCCCCAAGACAGCATAACAGAGACAAACATGAAACTTAACTAACGAAAAAGATCTACTAAGGATGCACCGCCTTGGAATTGTCAATACAAATACTGGAGGGCTCCAACATGTTAAAACGGTACTAACCTCACCCTTGATTTTGATGTGGATCAATACATCATATAAATGTTTGGTTGGCATGAAAGATTCATAACGAATGGATGCATCATCGCTTAGTATATACAAATCAAGATATAAAAAGGAGATAAAACAAACATAATGACTCCACAGTACATACAACTATGTACCAGTCAAATCCTGGTAGGCCTGTCCAAAGACACAACTTCAGGCCCAACCCTCTCATTTATAGACAAGTCTTTAAAAGTAAAGAAGAAGGCAAATATTAGGAATCAGTACAATCAGGTACCACTTCTTACCAGCGACACCATATGAGAAAGTGACAAAAGCACAAGAGAGCCAGTGAGGTCAGCCATTTCCCAGCAGATGATCACAAGGCTGCAAAAACAAGTGTAATAAAGAAAATAATTAAGTCGGAACTGTCAGAGAGTCTGGGGTCCAACGCCCTGAAGTGCAGTTAAGAGGAAAGCAAACTTGTAAATATGATACAGTATGCTTAGTATCTCGAAGTAAAAAACATTAAACAAAAGCTTTGATCCTCCGAAGTTCGAATTAATGAGATTCAATAGCATATACATATAAGTACCCACATACACATTTACACATATATAAAGGTATGATATTGGTTTGGGTACATTAATTGATAATTCAGTATGCATGGCAAACCTGTTCACCACCTTGAATAACTATATGTTATCTAGATATCATGCTCATATACTCCCTTTAATTTACTCTTTACTGTCGCCATTTTGTATTCGAAACATGTATGCTCTTTACAAAACTATTAAATGAATTTCTCCTGTTGCTCTTTTAATACTAGAGGTTTGAGAAGTAAATCTAAACGAGAACAAATATTCGCATGGCTAAAGTCAAGCAATCACACACACTGCATGCTTCAAGAAACTCATTCAGGAGAAAACACCCACACTTCATGGAAACAGAAATCGGGAACAACAGTGAAGGTATAGGAATCTTGATAAACCCAACAGTTTCAAACACAATTAAAAAAAATACAGATTTAATCCCGCGTAGAATACTAGCCTTTAAATTAATGATAAATGTCAAGGCAATTTATTTCATTAACATCTATGGTCCAAATAATGATGACTGCAATTTTTTCAAACAATTATAAAACTACTTAAAAAGAAAAAGACGAAACAATATTTATAAAAGGTGGTGATTTTAATACCATATTGAATGAAAACCTTGATAAAAGAACTGGCAGGATATATTCACACAAATGTTGCAGAACGGTTATAAACAATATTATTGATGTATACAGCCTAACTGACATTAGGCGCGACATGCACCCAGACATATAACAATTTACTCGGCATTCACATCACAAACCACCAATATTTTGTAGGCTTGATTATTTTTAATTTCTGAAAAATTGAGGAGTTCAGTAGTCTCCGGCAAACACAAAATTGGGTATAAGCTGAACCACAGTAAGGTTTCTTTAAACATCGACCTTATAAACCTTACTCGTGGGCCTGGCTATTTCAAACTTAACAACAGTCGTTTGTTGGATAAGGATTATCAAGAAACAGTTAAGGAACGCATAGCTGAAATAAAAAAAAATAAGCAAATTCAAACAGAAAATGGTAACTACTTAAAGGTACAATTAGAATCGAAATAATAAAGTATATAACATACAAGAAGAAAGAGACTAATTCACAAGAACAAAAGTTGACAAATGAAATAAATGAATTGCAAAAGAAAATTTCTAAATCAACGGAAAAAACGATCTTGATGAAAAAATAACACATTCGAACAAATAACAGAAACTAAGTTAAATGGATTAATCCTGTGATCAAATGCAAACACAGTCGAAGATGACGACAAAAGCAGCAACTATATTGCTTGCTTAGAAAAAAGCGGTCTTAATCATAACTGATTTCAAAGTTATCCGTTAACAACGCAATTAGTACGAACCAGAAGGAAATTTCAACAGAAATACAAACATTAAATAAAAATCTATATAACAAAAGAGAAGTGAGTAACTCAAAATACAATTTTTACGACCAGTCAATTAAAAAATTAAGCAATATTGATCAAATTAAATGAGAATGAGAATTAACAGAATCTGAATGTATAAACGCCGTAACGTCTATGAAAAATACAAAAAAATCCAGGCACTGATGGAATTACAGCAGCATTTTATAAACTATTTTGGAGTAATATTTAGGACTTTTTAAGTTAACTCTATAAACTACTCGTTTCAAAATGGATCTCTCACAGAACTGCAAAAGCAAGGCATAATTACAATTATCCCTAAACAAAAGAAAGATATGACATCAATGGATAGCTGGCGACCGATAAGTTTATTGAATGTAGACTATTAAATTGTAACTAAAATTATTGCAAATCGTGTAAAACATGTCATAACTAAAATAATTCATAATTCACAGACAGGATTCATAAAAGGTAGATATACAAGTGAGAACATTAGACTGCTTTTTGAAATAATTGACAACGCTGAAGCAGAAAATAAACAAGATCTTATTTTTTCATTGATTTTGAAAAAGCGTTTGATAGCATTGACCATACATATATAATAAATTGTCTAAAACATTTAAACTTCGGTGAAGATTTGATTAAGTGGATACAATTATTCTACAAAGATGCAAAGAGTTGTGTTTCCAACAATGGATATTTGTCTGACTTTTTACCTATTTTGCGAGAAGTACGCCAGGGGTGTCTCCTCTCCACTTACCTCTTCATTACAAATGTATATGTATCGAGATGTTATCATATAAGATAACACTACTGAATATATAAAATGCATTACACATTCGAAACAAGAATTTAAGAAGTCTCTTTTTGCAGACGATGTATCTTTTATCCTAGATGGTTCAAAAAATCATTTGAAGCTCTTGTTGATATCTTAGATAACTATAGTTGTATATCTGGGTTAAAACTAAATTTAAAAAAAAATGTCAAGTTTTGCGAATACGCAGTATGGTTCATAATGAAGAATGAAAATTTGATTGAAGTTCTAACGAAGCTAGCTCACTCAGATTTACTTTTTTTGCATTAACAATGGTCACACTTATAACCCGAAATTGTTCTTTTCGAAAAATGTTTAAAACAATGGCAACATTAAAAATTAACGATTATGGGTAAAATTACAGTGATAAAAAATTACGCTCTACCCAAACTGATCTATGCACTCTCATCTTTGCCTAACCCACCCCCTAAAACAGTAAAAAGAATTGAAAAACGTATGTACGAATTCATATGGGATGGCGAACCTGAAAAATTAAGAGAGATATACTCACGATGGGATATGAAAGCAGGGGTTTAAAAAATGATTGCTTTAAACAATTTAATGAAGTCGCTGAAATATGTTAGATAAAAGAATGATAGAATCTGATAATGACACAATTTTATACAAAATATATATTATTTTAACAAGCTCAACTTATTCGGTGGAAAACTTTTTTTTGAATGTAATATCTCCGAAGACAACATTTTTAAAATAACTTAAAATAGGTTTCTAAAAGGTGTTATATTATCATGGTGTAGATGCAAAACTAATGTTGTTATACCAACTTACAGACGTGAAATTCTGTGGAATAACAGTAATATAAAAGCAGGTGCATAAACAATGTTTTCAAGTTGGTTCCACAATGGAATAAAAGTTTTTAAATACATATATGATAACGCATCAAAGAAGAAGTTTTACCTCTATACAGTCAGTACAAAAAGAAACGCAAACTTTTAAATTATTTTTTTGGGGTAAAACATATTGATTTTCAAAATAATTCTATATCAGTGGCTTTGCCCTTCAATAAAGAATTTTGTAACAGAGTTTTGTCAAAGATCTGACTTTGAGTGCTACGTACAGTATGATCCTGTCCAGCTTCCACCGGGAGGAAACGTCCAGTGATCTCAATCAAATCTACAATATCAGTCTATGGCTGGATCCCAGTCCGTTCCCTCACAAATGTTACAAGGAGGTATTTAACATAAGACCAATCCTAGCTACAACTGGAGTCGCCATGCAATCTGCATCAAAGTAAGGATGAAGACAAAGATCAGGAATCGATACAATAAAAAACAACACCTGACCCAGGACACCATATGGGAAAGTGACAAAAAGACAAGAACACATCACATACAAAAGGGCGTAGAGGTCAGCCTTTTCCCAGCAGGTGACCACAAGCATGCAAGGATCAATAATTTTAATAATATTAGCCTTCCAGTCCATCAAGGAATCAGGTTCAACATTGTTTTTCTCATTTAAACCAACGATAAGTGAAGTCATTTAATAAAGCAGTGATCTCCTTAAGGCATTTTGGAAATAGATATTAGAGGGAAATCTATATTTAGGGCCTTTAGAAATAATATATTGCGGACTCTAGCATCAGGAATGACATTTTGATTACCCAAATAAACAATAAAAGTGTTGATCTAATCGCATGTGGTTGTGATAAAAATGCCCTAAATTTGGCATGAAATTCTATCAATTACCATGGAAAAAAATTTGCTAAGTTTATGGCATTATTTGAAGAACAATTCAAAATCCTTCATGAGTGTTACATACTTGAGGCCCTCAGGGGGTCAGTGTAACTTGGTCCCTAAATGTGATGCATTGATCTCCAAAAAACCTGAAAAAATCTTCTGCTCCCTTAAAGTGTAGCATTTGCTCCCCAAATCCTGAATATTAATCCAGCTTCTACTAAATCCCTAAAAATGTAAGCCAAGTCTCCCTAAAATGTATTTTCTTTCCGTAGGATTAAATTCACATACTTAAAAACTATGAAGCTATACACGAGCGCATGACTTAATGTTCACTTAATATTTTGCGTTTTACATGTAAAGACAATAAATTTGAAAAATAAAATCGAACAAAATGGAGGCTTTTCCTTTAAGGTGAGATTTTTAAAAAATACATTTTACTTTTTGGCAGGGCTCCCTCAATCCCCAAAATTATGCGCTTGCTCCCCAGCTCCCCTTAAATAAGTACCAGTGCTCCCCAGCTCTATGAAAATAGATAGCCCTTCTCACAAGCTACCAAAAAGCCCTGAGGGGGAGGGGGCTCATACTTTGGTAATTTCTACCATGTGACAAATTATTGATTAAAAGTCCTTAGTTTACACTAAAAGCTCCATGATTTGTGTGGCCGGCTCACTTAATTAGCAGATTTCCTTTAAAACACTGCTTTTTTTATAAGTTTGGGAGTAAACATATCTGCTTACTTTTTATCAAATGTTAATATGAGCCATGACATGGGATTAACAACGATGTGATATGTGCGACCAGCAAAGGCTCAGACCAGCCTGCGCATACGCGCAGACTGATCAGAGCATTTGCAAGTCGCTTGAATATTTCATGATTCTTAGGCTACTGATCAACCATCATTTGGAGTTTCCTAGTTTAAAAGAAGGCTGCACAGGCTCGTCTGAGTCTACACTTGTCAAAATACCACATTGTTGGAAATCATATGTCACGGCTCAATTATATTGTCGTTCGAAGTATGTCATGAGAAAGTATATATGACACATTCTTGGGAGCCAAAAACCCGCTTTACCATTACGTGCCAACTCTGCCTGAAGGAAATGAGCCGTGATTTCCAACAATTTGGTATTTTGACAAGTGTAGACTCAGACGAGCATGTGCAGCCTCCTTTTGAACTTAGAAACACCAAACGATAATCAATCAGTAGAGTAATACTCATAGATTACTCAAGCGACTAGCAAAGGCTCTGATCAGACTGCGCGTATGCGCAGGCTGATCTGAGGCTTTGCTTGTCGCACATACCATATTGTTGGAAATCACATGTTACGGCTCAAATACAATTTTGAATAATTTAAAATTGCCTTGTCGACTCTGTAATCCACAGAGTCTAAATCAGTGTTATGATTTAAACCATGTAGATAATTATGTAATTCTTTAGCATCCTTTTCGATTGTGTTTAGTTTATTTTCATTTTAGATTTGAACCTTTTGTGGTTGACGATGATCAATTTGGCCTAACATTACGGAAACGGCTCCGTGTGAAATTTAATATTTACGGGACTACTTTCTGCTGATCGGAGATTTCCGTATATACCCGATAACGAGTGTATCAGAACAAGTATTGGCTTTATAAACCAATAGCAGTCTTTGCTGCAATATTAATGCATCGGCTGTGCACGCTTGCATGTTTTTACTTTATTTCCCCATATTATTGTTTTTGTTATAATGTGTGCAAATTCCTGTAAATGCGTTTCATATTCGAAGGCTTGTTACTTGGGGGAGTTTTTATCCTCGTAGATGTCGAGAACTTGCTTGGTAATGTTCGAATGTACAATGGCTATATGAAAAAAAAAAAAAATAAAAAGAAAAAAAAATGAGTCTGATAGTACGCTAAACTTTCACTATTAGCCGCCTAAACACATCAGAGTCTCTCGGAACAGGGGTGTAGAACGACCCTGAGCGCATGTTTCTCCTAAAATAAAACCAACAATATGACTTGTAAATGAGTCCGGGACATTTTGGCCCAAAGCAAACTGGGCATTTAATCGGCACATAAATTCGACCCGTCATAATTCGGTGCCTTTGATGCGAAAAAACGTTTAAGAGACCATTTAGCGCGTATGAATTAACACATTTTTCTACACGCCTGGTCTACACACTCGGACACGCTCGAGATACGTATTCAACATAATGTAACCCCGGATCAGAGCCGGTCGGATTTGCATCGGATTATCGATATATTGATTCTTTTCATGCGCGGATCCAGAAAGTTTTGTCAGAGGGGGTCCAACTCTGCAACACTGACAATAATTTTAGACCGGGAGAGCGGATCCAAATACCACTAAAAGCGGACCAATGTCGGCCCGCCAGCGAAACACCATTTAAATGGCGTTTCGCTGGCGTGCATATTATGGTCCACATTGATGCTGGCTTCATAGCTTTGAGAATTTTCGAGAATTTCAAGAAAACCTATATTTTTGTGATTTTTCAGGGGGTCCGGACCCCCTGTCACCCCCTCTGGATCCGCGCATGCATTTGAATACCCAACTTATATTGGGGAGGATTAGGTGGGGGTCTCGATAATTCAGAAAACCTTGTAGAATCCCTTACAAAGTTGAAGGAAGGTTCCATCGGTTAAGAAAGTGTTTAGATGCTCCAGGGGAGAAAACAAGAGGTTAGAGGGCCTGTGTAGGCCGGGTTAACCCGCCCTTATTTTGGGAAATTGACTAACAGTGCTGATCCAGATTAGACGCCGCATGGTTCGCCGTCTGATCAGGGTCGCCATAGTTTGCTAAACATAATTATCTATTAAAATGTGAATAAACATGACAAATACCGCCCAACAGCGGAAGTGGACTGGTCCAATTCAGGATATTTAATTAGGCATAAATGGGAGATAAGAGACGTGTTGTATCCTAACAAAAAGTTTTATGTTTTTTTTTTTTTTTTGTTTTACGTCCAAGTCAGCAGCTACGATCATGTCGGTTTTCAGTTCACATAACAAAGCTTGAACAAGCGGTAACCAAAACTTCGTGCACATACTTTTGCCTTTCACTGACAGCAAAAATAGTAAGTGAGTATGATCAGGAAATACCACAATCACAAACCGCAGACAACCCCGTGGCACCGCGAGGAAGAGCCTCTCAACCATCACGAGACACCAGGAAGACAAATTAAGCAAAGCAACCAGCTCTCTCTACCCCATCAAAACCTTCTTGAATGAATCAACGGAATGGTGGAGAATGACCGTAGAAATTAATTTATTTCATGATCAATCTTCACTAAAGTATCGGACCGGGCCGGGATCAAACTCACTGACACCTTGATCTGCAGTCAGACACGCATCCGTAGTTACCGACTGCGCTAAGCGGCCTGGTATTAACAAATATGTAAAGATCACAAGAGATGGCAACTGCTAATATGTATAAGCAGTTTGGATGTAGATCGAGTCGTAAAATGTCCGGCTCCGGATCTAAACTGCTTGAAACTAGATGAGCCTTATATCTACATTAAGGAATGGCTAATACGGGAATGATGTTAAATAGTTTCGTCGCACCACATCTGGATTGACCTGATTGAACAGTGCAACCCAGGTCATATGCATCAACGCGCGACAGTCGATCTGTGTCTTCACTGGTTGCGTTTCGCCGGATTATGTGTTTTGTACATTCCCGTTTAAGGACATTTGTTAGAAGCGAAAACCCAGGTTAAACGGTGTACGTCTACTATCAATCAGGGACAACACCCATCGTTTTTAATTAAAAATCTTTGTTCAAATAGTACCTTATTTATAAATCTTTACCGCAGATGAACATCTTACGGGCAGGTCAGACCCCATTCAGATGCCGCATGATGCACCAACAAAATCTACCTTCAAACTAGCACCCCATTTTCACTAAACTTCCGTACGCTCTACTGACTTGACTAGCTGTAATCTTAAGACGGCAGGGATGTGCAGGCTGACCCGTTTGTTGCATAAAAAATCATGAATTTTGCGGTAACGAGCCTGCCTGATCTATAGAGGCGGCTGGTCAAAGTCGTTTGACTCTTTTCTCAAATATTATCTATGCGACTGACAGACATTATTTAGCTGTGCCTAGTGAAAACTTTAACATGTTTAAACCAGCCTGTAAACCATTGCCGCCTGGAAAAGTGACTTGGCTGGTAGAGCGTTAGACTGGCGGCAGTGACCTATATACGTCACTAACTGGAGATAGAAAGGGATAGAAGAGTCCGAGACCTACCAGTCACTGGGCAAGACTCCGACACTTTATTCGCTGCTGTGTACTGGTTCAAGCCGGGATGGCGGGGAATTGTCCCGACATGACTGTAAAAAAATGTTGACTGTTTTGTAAAGAATTAGCACAAACAAATTCAAACCAGTCTAATCATAGTTGTTTTTGTATTGTTTGATTTTTTTTTTTTTTTGTGTGTGTGTGTGACGTCCCAGTCAAAAATTAAGCTATGTCGGGACGGGCCAACCTATGTTGATCATGTACTGAGCAAAGATCGAGGACACAATGCAAGCTTGGACCCGCAACTCCTCGGTCTCAAGTCAAGCACTCTACCACCGAGCCACTGCGCCCCCTTTGCTGTTTGAAGAAAATGCAATACAGTTTTATTACCCCAGTTATGCCATACGGGATTGCTATTTATTTCGTTTGCTGCATGTTTTTTTTTTTTTTTTTTTTTTTTTCGTTTTCTTTTTTACAGCAACTTATGTTAACCCTGCCTCGAGCGGTAGCCGTGTCATAAGATTGCCGCCATCAATGTGGCGTGAATGCAAAGAGCCTATGCAGCCACCTTTTTAGCTTACGGCTCCAAATGATGTTTGGTCAGTAATTTAAACACTCATAGAATATTAAAGCTAGCAAAGTCTCTGATCAGACTGCGCGTATGCGCAGGCAAGTCTGAGCATTTGCTGGTCAGACATACCACATTGTTATTGGTCTGCGCTGTGTGCGAAATTTCCATTTTGGGTTTCAACCCTTGTATACCTATAACTCCTTATCGTGTACTTTGGCAAACAGTAAAGACCTAGGTTTCATCAGGGTCTTCACTGTGTGCCTACTAGTGGACAAAACGATTTTTCAGGAATCGCAAATTGTAACACGTGACACCTCAATACCGTGACACAATAGACCATCCCAAGTTTAAAGTATCAAGCCAGATGGAATAATCTATTAGTGCCTAAAGGGGTAATAACATGTAGACACAGATCTAAACACAGTTTCGTTGATGTGTATTTTAAGAGACGTTACACGATTATAAGGTCAGTACTGAGGTATTAACCAGATGTCATTTTATTGCCCCGGGTATTGCAGACTTCCTGTTTCCAAAAGCCGTACCAAATGAAAAACACATTCCTACTTGTCTACCGCAATGCTAAGACGTCCTTTTCACACTTTGATACCAGTAAAATCTACTTTGGCAAACAGTGACGACCCAGACGTCCCAGCCACTGACACAACAGGCATTTTCGGACAGATTTTGAACTATATTAATTCATAAGTACTTAAATAAGTGACAGATCTCCTTTTCTGTAGCGCGTGAACGGTGCGACGAACGGCGAATCGTCCCCTGAGAAAACTGAGATTTATTATATGAGGACAGCAAAAGTACAGATCAGCCTACACATTTGTACAAACTGGTTTGCAGCTATACTGTTGGTATCCATGAAAATATTTCAAATTGAATTTAGAAGTATCCCAGCTGATCAGACCAGTTTGCGCTCTATACTGGTTGGAAACTCAATATGACCTTTTACCATGGTATAGCTAAAAACGATCGTACCACACGTCTGCTTCCGGAAATCGCCGAGTCAGCGTAGTAATATTTATGAAAGTGCGATGATAATTTTTATATGAATTTAATGTTTTGATTTTATTAAAAATCAAATTAATCAAACAGTTAACTAGTTTCTATATATATTTAATCTTTTGGGTGCTGTAGTTGCTTTTTTAAAGGATATATAGCTCATTTTTAGACGCACTATCTTTTTGCTCTTTCTACCCCACCGATCCCCTCGTATTACTATATGTTAGGTGCAAATCTGGGGTGTTTTTCGCACGGAGACGTTTCCGTGATGAGGCCAAATATCCATGTACTGTATAACCTGTGTAAAACACACTGGTAAATGTGTACGTCAATTTGGTGGTATTTACGCGTATTGCCGGTACTTCATAGATCGGAAGTGGTAGTTATTGGTGTTAATACTATATAGAAAAACATGCCATATTCAGTATGTGCATGGCGATTTATGTAAGCATTTAGGAATAGATTCGAGTACCGATCATCCAGATCGGTACTCGAATCTATTCCAAAATGCTTACATAAATCGCCATGCACATACTGAATTCTTAAAAATGATTGAAGTCTATAGTCCTTTAGGCATATGGCATGTTTTTCTATATAGTATTAACACCAATATCTACCGCTCCGGTCTATGAAGTACCGGCAATACGCGTAAATACCACCAAATCGACGTATACATTTACCAGTGTGTAAAACGGCCTCTCAAAAATAGGCAAAACAAAGATGACAACTGGTTGCTGAATGAAGGTCGAAAGTATTGCAGAATGCACCTAGTTTTGACCTGCAATATGCGATAATCGGTCTTGAAAACTATTTTATTGGTAGTACGGACAGTGGCCTTTTTACACGGGTTTTACTGTACATGAAAATGTCGTCGTTGAGAGGTGTACAGTTGTCGTAAGATTGCTGTGAAACAGGCTTTTCATGTACGAGACCTGTTTCATGTTTATTTGAACAAAAGTGAATTTCATTTTCGAGGTTGCATGTAAATAAAATAAATAACTTATGCTTTCTCATAAATAACGGATGTATCCCTGGTATGACCAAATAGACAAATAGGCAATTTAAAACATAACCATAACACGGCATCCCAAAATACACGCCCACCCCCTTTTACTGTTTTTAAGAGCTAAAACGGGTGTGTAACTGATGAAAATGCGTATAAAAGTGTTCAAATTTCTTTTAAGTTTAGAGGAGCATTCAGTCTATTATTTAAATGAAAACTAGCTTCTGTGTGCCTGCTTTTGCTTGACAACTGGGCTTTATAAGTTCTACCATACGAATGCCCAAATTCCATGTATAAAATGTGCCCTGGAAGAATTGTGAAAAACAAAGTCTCAAAACTCACAGCCGACACAAGTTCTTAAATAGTTCAAAATATGTCGCCGATAAAACTAATCATCAAATATTGCATTCATGTATTTTGCTTACAATTTAGTGTTGCTTTGGAAACTGTATACCCCAAAATTTGATGTTTAAGTTGCTTCAAAAAAGTAAATACCCAACGTAAATCCTTTACTTCTTAGCAGAAGACACTTTAATCATGTATGTACAGTTTATAATAGGTTCCAAGAGAAAAACTTTACCCCTTTAAGAGAAATCGTTCGAGAACGATTTTGAACATTTCGTTTCAGACAGCAATTTTAAACGCTTAAATTTTGACTACTCATCTTCAGAGACTGTTTAAACCCAGCGAATAATGTTAAGAGATATTTTCTTGGTGACTGCGTATTCCTGGAGATCTGATTAACCAACGTAAATTTATTATTAATAATATAATAAGAAATAAATGAGATACGGCAATTTCAAATTTGTTCAAATACACATGAAACACCTCTTGTATATTCTTTCACTAAGACTGTCCATATTTATTGCCAAAAGTTCTAACCAGGCACCTGCATTTTATTAATTTTCTTCAAAACGTAAAATGACACGACATCTCTTTTTTTCATCTCGAAATAGCAAGACGTGTCATATACCCTAGACAGTAATGATACTGACCAAATGTTCAACAGTACATACAGGATGCCCATTTAAAATAGTGTTACCCCAATTTTCAAAATTCGCATTTTGGCATAATTTTTGAGTCGTGACTTTTTGAAAAAAAAACTTTTCATACGCAAAATGTTTTCATTTCAAAGGTCAAACTTATATTGAACACTAAAGTGCTGAAATGAAAACTCCTCCTGCATAAGATTCGTTGTTGTTGGCCAATGTGTCAAAAAAAATACACCACCATCAAATGGAAATTCTTGTTATTTTTTAAATTGAGGGTACGTGTATTCGGCAAAGCCTCCCGGATACAATTTCATGAATTTTCCTTAGCCGTTTTCTATATCATTTACTGATAGGCTGGCCTATTCGTCGATGGAAATGAAATTGAAATAGTGCTTATCGCTTTTCAGAAAATCTATAAAAACACACGTGGTCGGTTAAAACTTTTGACTAGTATATTAGATACTTAATGACCATGTTGCACTTACGAAAGTGGATATGAACTTAACGTCTGATTACAGTAATCCCAATGCCTTTTCTACACTAGTAGATGAAAATGTTTTACATTGTCGTTTTGCAATACCAAGCTTTTTTCATGCCATCAGGCAAAGAATAATAAATACCCATAATATCCTTATTTCTAACCTGCATAAATGGTCATTTTCATGCTTTAATATATTCGGCAAATCTTAAGGTGCAGGATACTATCGTAAAAAATCGTGACATGTACATTTAGCCTCAAACCAAGCCATCAAATGTATTCTGATATGTTGGCTGATTTCGACTTGGCTTGAAGACATTGACCAGTTTACTCGTGGATACAGAATTGAATGTTAGTGTGCACAAACGTCCTTTGGCTCTCACTACTTCTTAAAACAGCCTTCTTCAGAAAACGGTCTTAACCCATATAAGCCTAGCGTCCTTTTTGAGGTACATAGGTAAACAGTGCAGACCCAGATCAGACGCCACAAAACGTGGCGTCTGACCAGGGTCTTAACTGTTTGCTTACAAAATGTACTTTAAAATTTGAATGAAAATAAAAAAAAAACTACCCAACAACCCTTAAATTCGAAATGGATTCGTCCGAATAATAAAGGTGGGAAATTCCATTAGGCATAAATGGGTAAATACGTACTTAGTATTCCTGATTATTACAATTTCAATATTTGTATTTGGCTTTTTGGTACCAGGTTCCGCATCAAGTGCAGTTTTCACAACGGTTCTTTCCTCAGTTATATGATATTATCAATTATACCATAAATCTGATATGAAAGCTACACGCAGTATCGGATTTATCACACAAGGGCATAATAAATTTCAGCGTTCCACATTTCTTTGAACCTTACCACTATCTTTCTCTCTCTAACACACGAACACAAACGCGCGCGCGCTCGCACGCACACACGCACACACAAACACATACACGTTCGCACACTTCCATGCGCAAGCAATTTGTCGTATATGACATTGATACCCATTTAAAGACAATTATGAGTTTCAGAACATACATGTATAGGAGACAGTAAAATTCGAGATTCAGCATCGAATTACAACTGTTGTTTCTCTAATGAAGAAAAAATATTGTTTTCTTACCAGGATGAAATAAATTATATGTTTGCAGTGTATCAAATTTGAGCAATATCAAATTATGATACTCAGTGGTATATCACACACATACGGGCACACGCACTGCTTTGTATGTTATATGCTTTGTAAATAACCATGATGTATACATGTATAACACATGCTGTGAACCCCCTCATCCCCACACGCACACACTATGGACTGGCAGAACTCCAAACACTTTCGGACAGTGTCTGTACCTGTGACCAGTCTCCATATCACATGCCGTGGACAACCACGCGTGCATAAAGCCACACGGTGCAACACAAGTACCGTAAGATCTGCCTCTTACCTACTGTAAACCGTGCCTCTCTGAGTAGGACAGGTAAGTGCACATGTATACAGTCAAACCTGATTTAAGCGGCCACTCAAAAAGAGACCAAGAATTGTTTTTTCAAGACCGATCATTGCTAAATGCAGGTCAAAAGAATTGCAGAATGGTCTCTCATTCTGCAACACTTTCGACCTTAATTAAGCTAACTTTTGTCTTAAGACCGTTGTTTTGTCTTTTTTTGGCCGTTTAAGTGTTGGTGCACATCATCCGTCTGACCAGTGCTGGTGGCCAGATATTTTCAGTGGAAACAAAAGTATTTCCTGAAAATGTTTCACTCGATTACATGGGTCAGAAAAACCTCTCGCGAAGCCGAAACAAAGATTCATTCGGTATGGTTACACTAGTTACTGTCAGCTATTTGTCCAGTCATGTAAGATATGCAAAAAGAGAAGTAAGCATGATCAGGAAATACCACAATCATACACTGCACAACCCACGGCACCGTGAGGAAGAACTACAGAATACTGAATGTAAAAATACTTCGGGAAGACAGTTAACGTAAACACCCAGACAATACTGCATGGAAGGTATGTTTAAAAGCTGTTAATTAGCCTTTAAAATGCCATGAAATATTAAAAACCTATATATTTATACTTTTAAATCATGTTGCATTTTTTTTCTCTTAAAATGCCATTAATCTGACAATGTAAGTCCCTTAAATGGTCATCAAAGCATACAAAATAAGAGGTGTAAAAAATTAAGACCTTGATCATCCCATGAATTTTTGTATGAATATTTTAAGGTTGTTTCAATTGCGCTTAAGGAAACGCTGCTACTTGTATAATTTTTTCTGTATATTTTATCAAGGAGACGGATACCTTTGGCTTAATTGTTGTATGAGCAATTTATACATCTCATACAGATCACTTGACTCCCTAACACACAGTTTTTGAGCAATCGGCAGCATGCTTATCAGCCGTTTTAATCACTTCCTGGCTCTATTCTGTATGCAATATTGTGGCATAGTGAAGGATTTTTTAGATAAAAATGTTAACATGAACAAGAACTACAGTTATCGAACTAACTACAATATATAAAAGTAGTTTGACCAAAATATATATGTATATCTGGTATTAGTTACATTTTTTTATTATTACCGTGAACAATTCATAAGCAAAAAATGTAAAAATATTTTTTCTTACAGAAAGTTGTACAGTTCGGCAAAAATACTTCTATATATATTGTAGTCGGATAATTGTAGTTCATGTGCATGCAACTGATTTTCTCTAAAGTTCACCCAGCGTGTTACAATAGTTCAAACGGTATAAAACCAGGAAGTAAACAAAAAAACGACTGATAAGCATGCTGTCGATTGCTCAAAAGCTGTATGTTGGGACGTGATCTATGTGAGCTGTATAAATTGTTCATACAACAATATGGCCAAAGGTATCCGTCTCTTTGATAAAAAAGCCATTCTTGTTTATACAGGAAAAATGTCATACAAGTAAGAGCTTTTGAAAGCCATATCCTCTTAACTTGAACAGAAACTAGTTAACTTCAAGCTGTGTGTTTTAAGTGCCATTAAGAGTGTTTCATTTTTTCAATCACCTAAATATTGTTAATAGAAAGCTAATGACCCTCAAAACCTCATTAAAATTTTCATCGCATAATTTAAGTTGTTTTAAAGGCATTAAATTTTGGTTAAAATTCATTAACTATGAAGAATTAGCTTTTAAGTGTGACACGTGCCGAGGATGATGGGGAAAATCATGGCTGCAAGAAATGGAGGGATATTGAATGCTCTGTTAAATATAGAGGCAATTTCTATAAGGCAAACACAGTAGTAAGTTAGCTGACACGGTGAATATCGACCTTAGACAGAGTTTCTAAGGTTTCGATAGTTAATGTTATTGAGATTGCTGTGTTTTTTTTTCTAAAGTACATGTAAGACAATAATTTGAAATGGGTATAAGCACATAATGAGAAAATTGGCAATTATTATTTTAAACAGAGATGCTGAACAGTTTATATTCATTTAGAGATAGGTTAACCAGCAAGTTAAAATTTATCAGTTAGGAAGCCTCCATGCGTGCTAAACGTGTTTTGTGCTTCAACAACAACAGACTCTAGAGCGAATTTTTTGGTACCAGAAAATGCATTTAAGCCCACCCCATATGGCTTATGCTGCTGGACGTTCGAAGGCGGCTGATCTGTTGTTGTTGGTTTATTGTTGAGTGTTACCCCATCATTGAAATCTATAATAGTTCTGTGTTTTGTAGTGCGTTACTTTGTGTCCATTCTAGTTTTTGAAATCATCTTTATGGGGAAGAGAGATCTGGTCGCTTTCCCAGGGGGGTACTCTAATTTTTTCCGCATACGTAGGCTTGGACCCAGCATCTACCGTTCACCCCCCAAAAATATCAGGAATTTCAAGCACCCCAAAAAAATATTTGAAAATTTAGCAACCCCAAAAAATATCCCAATTCTGTACCTTGACCTTAAAAAAAGACCCTAAATTGTATAGAAATGACCCTCAAACTAGCCCAATTTTGTGATGACCCCCAAAAATATCCACAAAATTTGCATACCCCCCAAAAAAAATTCATTTTTCTGAAAACCCAAAAAAATATTAAAATTCAGAATTTTGAACCCAAAAAAATAGCCGAGCCTACGTATGTGTGAAAATATCAGAGTACCCACCCCCTGGGGTCGCTTTGCTTTTTTGTCTTCCATGTGTCTCGTGGTTGTTGCCTGGCTCTTCCTCACGGTGCCACGGAATTGTCTGCAGTATGTGATTGTGGTATTTTCTGATTATACTCACTAATTTTGCAATGACTTTTGTGTATTTTTCATTGTAAATAGAAATTGCATAATTATTTTTTTGTCATAAGGATCCTAAAACGCCTTATATTAAAGGCACTTAAAGGTAAGAAAGAGGGCAAAGATCATGAATCGATACAATCAAGCACCACACCTGACCCAGGATACCGATGGGAAAATGACAAATTCACAATTAGACATCACAAACAAGAGCCAAGAGGTCAGCCCTTTCCCAGCAGGTGACCACAAGGCATTAATAAACAGACGCGCACGAAAGCATAACAAAAAACAGACAGAAATAAGATAAATGATCCACAGAAGAAGCATCGCCTTGGAACGGTCAGTAAAAATATTTTACTAGAGGGCTTAAACCGGTTTCACGGCACGCTTCATTATTTTTTTACAATATGTACTTGAAGTTATAGGTTGGTTTAATGGTACTTAAACTACGAAACATACATTAAAGTTGAATATCAGAATATGACGTTTAATAACAGTACCTAGCTCATCAAACCTGTGAAACCTCCGTTATGGCATTATGAATATATCCTGAACTGTTCATGAACTTCTCAACTGCAGTCTATCAGACAGAACCCTTGTAATGTTTCAACGTATTTGACTATCCCTTCTCGAGAAGCAATTGGACCCCCTTTGTAAAGTAACCTGATGACTAAAAATATCAAATAAGTTGTCAGAGATTGTGTCAGTTTGTTCCCAACCTGCCCATGCGTGGATCCAGAGAGGGGATTGTGTTTCATGACCCACCTAGAAAATCACGTGTACTCTATGTTCCCATAGGAACAGTGGTATGGATCCCCCTCCAATCTCTCAATAGAAGCATTTTGAGCCCCTGTGTTAGAATAAAACAAATAATAAAAACATGTCAGAGCTATTGTCAGTTTGACCTCCTACCTGCCCATGGAGAGATCCAGACCCCACCTGAAAAATCACCAAATACTCATAGGAATACTGGTATGGACCCCTCTCCACGCCCTCGTGGACTATCCGACCCCCACTCATAGAGAGAGGAAGAGAGAAAAGAAGAATGAGCTCAAACTTTGCAAAATCAAACGTTAAAGCCATCTCCATAGACAGCCAGTGTAAAATCTATTTAAGGCAACATCTTCTTAACCGGTTAAGAAGATGTTGCCTTAAATAGATTTTACACTGGCTGTCTATTGAGGTGGCTTTAACGTTTGAATTTACTTAAATTTTAAATTTCTTTAAAGTTTAATTTTAAGAAAGGCTTGATTCAAATGAAGTGCTATTTACTTATTAAAATTGTATGCTTTATCCCAATTAAGAGCCATTTATCTTGGAAGTTAGGTATCCTGGGACAGGTGTGGTACTTAATTGTGTCGATTCCTGGTCCTTGCTGCCTTTCTTACTTTTACAATCAGACTTGCAAACTTGCGTATGATATCCATGTTATATCCTTTTTATAACGCTTGATTATCTTTTTGAATTGATCGCTAAACTTAGGTTTTCCAACAATTCTATTGAATATATAAACTAAATCACCATAAAATTTGGGCTCCATCAGAGTTGTATGAGAGGGTTTTTAAAACCAATATTGTATTTAACAATCATCTATGAGTGTATGTGGTAGAATTTAGAAAATGCTTTACGAATTTTGTGATATCTCTAGCCTTGATTTAATAACTTAGCGGTCAAAATTCGATTTCTGTTGTTGAAAGTAAAGAAGAATACAAGGATCAGGAATCGATTCAATCAAGTACCACACCTGACCTGAGACACCATACGGGAAAGTGACAAAAACACAAGGAAACATTACAAACAAGAAAGCCAAGAGGTCAGCCCATTCCCAGCAGGTGACTACAGGGCTGCATGAAACAGACAAGACAGTATAATAAAGGCAAACTTGAAACATAATTATCATATGACGTCGCGTCTGGGAGTGAAATAACGTCATATCGATTTTCGGGAAACGTTATGACGTCCATAACAACGTTGCGTACATAATGACAAAATTATAACGTTTTACGTCAAAGTAATCTTAATGTCATATGATAAATAGAATCTAACATTCGTGCTCTTGTATTATTGAATTTATTAAACTCGTTGCGAAAAAGAGATAAAATGCTCGGCAAGCCTCGCATTTTGTCTCTTTTCCCCAACTCGTTTAATAAATTCAATAAAAATGAGCACTCATGTAAGATCCTCTATATAGCAAACAGGATCCGCAATAGAAGTACTACCTTGTTCTAAAGGTAAAGGAGACCAGACACATTTTCAGACATAAGCGGTTAAAACCATGTTATAAAATAAATAGAGGATCTTACATGAGTGCTCATTTTTATTGAATTTATTAAACGAGTTGGGTAAAAGAGATAAAATGCGAGGCTTGCCGAGCATTTTATCTCTTTTTCGCAACGAGTTTAATAAATTCAATAAAACAAGAGCACGAATGTTAGATTCTATTTATCATATGACAAATACTTTGAATTCTCATTTCTGGCGTAAAAACGTTATGATTTTGTCATCATGTACGCAACGTTGTTATGGACGTCATAACGTTTCCCGTTAATCGATAAACCACTAGTGGTTTACAGATTTTATTGCATGGCGTTATTTCACTCCCAGACGCGGCGTCATATGATAAATAGAGGATCTTACATGAGTGCTCATGTTTTATTGAATTTATTAAACGAGTTGGGGAAAAGAGATAAAATGCGAGGCTTGCCGAGCATTTTATCTCTTTTTCGCAACGAGTTTAATAAATTCAATAATACAAGAGCACGAATGTTAGATTCTATTTATCATATGACAAATACTTAGAAATCTCATTTCTGGCGTAAAAACGTTATGGTTTTGTCATCATGTACGCAACGTTGTTATGGACGTCATAACGTTTCCCGTTAATCGATAAACCACTAGTGGTTTACAGATTTTATTGCATGGCGTTATTTCACTCCCAGACGCGACGTCATATGATAATGTGAAATTGTTTATGAGAGGATTTATGGTCTATTAAAATCCAGGTGAAATTCTTAATAAATTAGAATCTAAAAGTTTCTAGCATCGAGTTTGTCTGTACTCATGAACAGACTCAATAAAACCGAGTCTGCTGCTTTCTAATATTGTAGGTTCTCTCTATTTCTGAAGGATCCGTTTTTCTAGATTAATGTGTGAATAATTTGTCTTCAGTTAAGTAAATGTGCATTTTAGGGGTAAAAGATCTTATCGTTTGTTTACACTGGTCTTTTATATTAGTTTTATGTGCACAGTAAACCCTGTCTCAAGCGGCCACTCTAAAATAAACAGCAGTCTGCAATACTTTTGACCTGCATTAAGCGATAATCGGTCTTGAAAACCATTTTGGTCTTATTTTGAGTGGGTGCTTAAGACAGGTTTTTCTGTAGTTGTACCTGATAGTTTACTTTGAAAGGCATCATCAAGGTATTTAAACCTTCAATGTTATGGTATTATTTTAATACCAGATACGTAGGATAATTAGCGGTTCTCCAAGGAATAGCTCATGCAATTAAACACAATATAATTGGAAATATCAATTTAAAAGAGTTACGACTTCGTAGTATTTTTTCAAGATAGTTATTGCATTTATTATTTTATTGCGAGATATTTTATTATTTCAATACGCCTTGGAAGGTCAAAAGAAAACGTACTTTAACCTTGATTCTCACAGCGAAGGTATATCATCACCGAGTGTGAGCGCAGCCTGACTGTAGAAATTTGATTGAAGTGTTCGCAACATTAAATTAAATATCTGCTCATTCGGCAGTCCAATTATAATCTAAAAAAACATAATCTACCTGATGTCTCTAGCACCCTTAAAAAATTTATACGGGTCTCGTTTTGAAAAAAAACTGATTTCGTTGCATACAAAGGACATGCGCGGATCCAGAAAGTTAGGTCAAAGGGGTCCAGATTTGATGACAATTTTGTTCGGGTTTTTTTTTTAAGTTGATGAGAGGATCCAAATACTACTATAAGAGGGCCATTATAGACCCGCCAGCGAAACGCCATTTACAAGTACCGATGATGGCCCAACAGTGAATGCTGGCTTGGTAGCCTTGTGATTTTTTAGGGGATCCGGACTAGTATTGCTAAGAAACCCTATATTTTGTGATTTTTCAGGGGGTGGGGTGTCTGGAACCCCCCCCCCCCACTCAAGATCCACGCATACCTTTGTAACTCGTAATCTGGAGCGTATGGTAGTTACACTAATTTAGATACGTTCCGCATTTGAGCTGACTGGTTTGAGTCTTACCTTGGTCGGAAACCACAAAGACAGTTTCTTTTTCGCGACAAGGTCCGTTTTTGAGAAATAAGAAAAATAAAAATATTTTGAAGAGTGAAAAAGTATGATCCAGGTTCTTTTGGTACACTAGTACTCTTCCAATTACGACTCTCGATTAAGGTCCATTTTCGCCTGAATTCGTTTACCTCTGTATCTGGCAGAATACGTTTTATTCCACAGAATTGGAGTACAGGGATCTGATTAACCTACCCAGGTAAATTATTTACTCTCTCTCTCTCTCTCTCTCTCTCTCTCTCTCTCTCTCTCTCTCTCAGTGTGTGTGCGTGCGTGCGTGCAATTTGCTCATAATAGTAATGCCAATGAAATAGTTAACGTCAAAGTGGCTTATTTCTCAATCTCTTTCGTTATCGAAGACTGCAACTCTTAAAATTTTTTAAAAAGGACATGCAACGTCGCTGTTTGCTACTGATTTATTTCTAGTGGTATATCGCATTCAGTAATGATAATAATAAAAACAATAATTCAGACATTTAGTTAAAAGTGCGTACTATTTCTTTTTTATTTCTCAATCAAAACATATGCTATAGGTGCTCAAAAGAACCGTCTCAATGAGACGTTTCTTTTGAACACCCAAAACATATGCTAAAATTGATGGTTAAGAAAATATTAACAATTTTACGATTGAATTTTTTTCTTATCTGAACCTATGTAATTGTAGCTAGAATGGGGTCACTATCGCAGATATCCGCACTTACATTAAGCACCGAAGTGTGTACGCGCTTGCGTGCACGCGTGCGTGCGTTACATTGTCCCTTGTCTCCAAGGTTGATCCCAGCAATTTTAGATCTTCGTTGTCATCTCCACACCATAGACAAAAATATAAAAAATGAGTATTTTGACCGTGACCTTTAAATAATAAGGCAAACGGTATTTGCAATTCAAAACCATTATTGATATCTGCACACAAGTGTACAAAGATATGAACCACCTTCATTGTACATCAAAACATGTATGTACAAAACATGTAGTAGGTCATGCTTGTATCCGTGATAGCACAATCAGGCCAAAATGTGGCTCTCGCAATTTTCAATACTTTCAAAAAAGGAACACTATAAGACATCAGTGAGGCTCCGATTCAGAAATAGACAATAGATAGTTTATCATTGATCTAAATTTGTGAAAGAGACTTTATTCATGACCTCATTCCGTGGATTATATATTTTGTTATCTGTCTTTTACATCTAGTTTTCAGATGCAGTTGCATTTGCCACAAGTTTTTTTGCCGGTCTGGTGTATTAATCAAATAATGCATGAGAACGTTTTCCACCATGTGAGCTGTAACTTTCAATAATACAGTATTAATGGTGATATACGTTAGTAAACTTTCATGGGCGCGTGTTCGATTCGGGCCTGTTCTATTAGCAAGTTGTGGAAATACTGTCCACGAATGGATCGGGTGTTAACTCCTAAGCAGCAGTGTCTTTTACTGTTCTTTCTCAAACTCATCGTCGATCAAGTTACTTCTAAAATTCTACCATTGCGTGAGCGATGTTAATACACTTTGGATACCAGATTGTTTCTAAAAGCGAAAAAGTCCCATTAGAGACCTTACGACTGAGCTGGATACGGCTTGTATCTGAAAACCAAAAGACCAATTAGAGACCTTACCACTGAGCTAGAATCCAGATCAAACAGTGAGCCTTCATATAGTCTAGACTAAGTGTGACGAAATAACTAGATGTAGATGGGTCAGTTTCAACATGCCCCATATGGAATTCATACGCTGACTAAATCCCACGAAAGCCACAGGCATGGATGGTCTTGGCCCTAGGATACGAAAAATGGCTGCTGGAGTACTGGCACCCTCCATAACATCTCTCATTAACAAACGCATCGACTCATAATGTTTCCCATCACAACTAAAGATAGCAAAAATATTTCCGATACATAAAAGTGGTCCAAAATCTGATCCCTCCAATTATAGACCAATCTCAATCCTACCCACAATCTCTAAACTTTTTGAAAGGCATAATAATAAACATATCATGGTTTTTTTTTCAAATAAATATCATTTAATTCATGAGAACCAGTGTGGTTTCAGACCAAAACATAGTTGTCAGACTGCACTTATAAGATTAGTAGTTCAATGGATGACCTGCATAGATAAAGGAGAAATTGTGGGAACATTTTTCATAAAGCATTTGACCTCGTTGATCATTCCATTTTATTAAAAAACTTTCTTATTATAAATTCAAACATTCTACTCTTAATCTATTTGCCATATGCATTCAAAACCGCATGCAAGTCATGGACAGCGGAAATGGTTTGACAAAACCAGCCAACATTAATTCAGGAATGCCCCAGGGCTCCATCTTGGGTCCTATATTATTTTGCTGTTTATCAATGACTTGCATTTGTATATTGAGCTATGTGACTCTGATTATTATGCTGATGATGCAACGGTTCACAAAAGCGCTAAAACTAAACCTGACGTTGAGGCCAAATTACAACATGACGGAAATAAAACAAAACAATGGGGCAAACACAAAACAAAATTAACATGCACTATGCAAAAACATCCTGTATATTAATAGGAAAGAAACACAGCACTCAGCTTTCTCAAGAATTGGACATTTATATTGATGGTAATAAGATTAAAATCGTAACTAAACAGAAACTATTAGACATATACATTGACGAAAATCTACAATGGTCTGATCATATCGACTATCTTTGCTCAACAATCTCAGCAAAAATCTCTCTTCTCAAACAATTGTCTTTATATATTCCGGTCGAGGCACAAAAAGCTTTATTACCAAGGTTACATCCTTCCCTTCATTGACTACGGGTTCTGCACTTGGGGCACGGCTTCTAAAGCAAACATAGAAAGAATTTCAAAACTACATACCGCTTTTTTCTGAAATGTTCAATAAACAAAGTTGGCAAACAGTAACTAAACGTCACGATTATAACAAGGCAGTTTTCGTCTATAAAGCGCTAAATAACCTTACTCCAGCATATATCTTAGACCTCCTTACTCCTATATCACAATCTCATAATCACACACTTAGATCTACGACAAGCGACTCTCGAGCAGTGCCCAGATCAAAGAAGGCAATGTATGATTGCTCATTTTCCTCCTCTGCACCGCGGCTATGGAATACTTTGCCAGAATCTGTTAAGAAAACAACCCCTCTTACAGATTAAATGGTGTGTAAAGAACATGTTTGAAATATACCTTTAAAGGTATTGTCACATACATGTAACTTATCAGATAAATATTTTAAATTTTGAAATAATGTACAAGAAAAATTAGTGTTTTTATACCACAGTCTTGTTTTATGCTCCCGTTGTCAATTTTTTTTAACATTAGTATTTAAAGTAGTGCACGTGTTTTATGTCCTTTTTATTGTTTTATATTGTATGTATTTGTATATATGTAAATATGTCTAGAGGACCACATGGTAGACTAGCTAATGTAGCTAAATGTGAAATGCTCTTAAAATAATGTATAAATAAATAAATACAATTATGTGCATTGACTTTGATTGAGGAATATGGTTGTATGACCTATTCATACTGCTGAGGAGGGGGTTAACTCTACCACTATTTAGTGTGTTCATGAGCAGAGTCTGACTGGAGTATGCATAATTCCTGTGTTTTATTTGCTTCCAATGGATCGCCTATGTACAAGTCGTTACATTTGTAACTAAAGCAAAAAATACTCAGAGCTTGAAACACTGAAAAGAGTGGCTTTAGCAAATGCAATATTAAAACACTATAAAAGTTCTTCTTTAATAACTGTAAAACGCCATGCGATGGATCTAAGCTTTTTTAAAAGCTAACCTTGTTGGTGACTTATCTAGGTCATTAGCAATATTCGACAGCTAGCGGTTGAAAAAACGTATCTCGAAAAATAACATGTAGTTCTAAAGACATAAAATCTTGAGTTAAGTATGATCAAGTATACGTTAGCTTGGCTGGCTTTGGTGACATTCTGTATTTACAACAGTATTTATCAATAATAAAGCTATTTTTATTGGTCAATAACACACTATATTTCGAACAATACATGTATGTTATTATATTTAAAATGTTATATTTACATACCAATCACAAGGAAATATTCGTATTACTGAACACAGAGGTGAAAGATATGATTTGCTACCAAGAAGATCTTACAGTAATTGAAAGTGATACCGGCTTTGAGATATACCTGATATATCACTGTCATGATCGACTTGTGGAATAGTAGCACAGTGGATGAATCGCTTGTACACTGTCATGGAGGTTGCAAGTTCGAACTTCGTCACCATACCTTTTTTTATTTTATTTATATTTTACTTATTTATTTATAGATACAATTGTTTGAATATAATTCATAATCAATTCCAAATCATTTCGGTTGCTGAATATCACTATAATGACAACAAACAGTTCATACCATATTTAGTTGACGCGTTTCCCGTAGCACCTCGCTTATGCATTTCGTGTTTGCTAATGTCCCATTTAAGGGACACAATGTATAAATGTTAAAACTGCTGTCCAAACATGATTAAAGGATACATGTGAAAAATTATTGTTATTCAATATAAATGACGAACAAGCAATGAAAGCATAGGATTCGAGCATGTGCATAATCGAAAAAAGAATGGATTTTTTTTTCTGCTGGTAGCGACTCTACCTACTGAGCTATCCATGCTAACACAAATCAGTTTTCAAAACCACACCTGACTTCTGAAAATGTCATCCAAATGTTTTTATTTCAATGTTAACAAGCAAGCATATGTCATCATAGCCATTAGACCTTGGGTGACTATAGAGTGCTTGACTCGAGACCTAAAGCGGGTTGTGGGTCCGAGCCTCACCTGCCGCACTGCGTTATGTCCTTGAACAAAAACATTTTTCCCTGCTTAGTACAAGGAAGACCCATCCAGATATGAAAATCAAATCAATGAAAACAAAACCTACTTTGTCATCAACACACCATAAGCAATCAATCAGAACTGCCTCGGACAATTCCGTGGAATCAGACCTCTGATGTACATGGAGGATCTATTTTGATAACTTGGCGCTGACGTTACATAACGTGACCCTGACGTCACAGAAACATTCATGCCAACACAATAATAAGTGTGATTGCAACAACACTAATGGTCATAAATGAAGTATATGTTTTTTTTTTTTTCAATATTACGATTTTTTTATTGAAAAATATATAAACTTCATTTATTCTGCTGATTAAACTTTTAGGGTAGAAGAAAAATGGATTTTAATAGGGCTGAACCAACATTCCTTACGCCAGTTCCGTCTAACAAAAATGGAGCTTTTTCGTAAATAGTACTACGCGTAATGTGCCTTATAATGTGCGTAATACACCCAAGGCTTGATTCGAATCTCGAATTGTGCTGGACTTTCCCGGTAGCATAAGCAATCAGTTTACTAAATATCAACACCCTCCATTCAACAACTAAAGAGGAACTCGCTACTGAACCATAACAGGTATTAAGCATAATCGACCTTGACCTTTGACTCGAAGGTCATATCAATCGAAGGGCATATCGGTGTGAATAGTTTGTTATCACCCACTGAGAATATGCAATCAGTGTGCTTAATATTAATACCCTCCATTAAAATGTATAAGAGAAGTGTGTTTGTTTGGTGCTTAACGTCCCAGTCAACAGCTATGGTCATGTCGGGACAGTCAGGTCAGTTCACCAAATCACATTTTTCTTCCTGGACAAGCTTGTCTAAGTGGTTATTCAGTACTTCGTGCACACACTTTTGCTTGTAACTGACAACAACCATTCTTGAATCAGCGGAAGGGAGGGGAAAGATCGTAGAAATTATTGTATGATCAATCTCCACGAAAGTGATGAAACAGGCCGGGAGCGAACTCACGACCCCTGGATCTGCAGTCAGATACGTTACCGGCTGCGCTACGTGGCCTGGTATAAAGAGAAGTGTGCATTAGAAGCTGTATGACAGATTTTTTAAAACGTTTTCGAATTTGAATTTTAACTTCAAGGTCAAATCGGTGACCTGAAACCATCGTTTTCATCTCCACTCCATACGCAATAATTGTATCAAGAAATGAATTCAACTTTTGGAATGTTTATGGAATCATGAATACTTCGGGTCTCTTGCAAAGTAAGTGAAGCCCGAAGGGCTTCACATTAAATTTACAAGAGACCGGAAGTATTCATGATTCCATGAACATTCCAAAAATTGAATTTAATGCTTATATTTACATTTTATTGTTAATACCTAAATTATAAAAATATTTTTAATTTAGGATTTAAAACAGTTTTGTATTTAAAATATAATCGTATAAACGGTTGAGTCGGAGTGTAAAATGGAAAAACGGAACAGCCAGCTTTCTGGAGCAAACAAGAGGCTTGTTTTACATGTGCGACTCGGGTGTGGCTCGCTGTCAATCACAACACCAGAATCGCTTCTGGAGAATGAGTTTGATGCGTATTGCACGGGCAAGTGAGCTTGGCAGCTGTCAATCAAATTTGTGTCGTTCACGAGGTTATGAACGGTTGTAAAATATTCAAGATTCATTAAAGGCTTGCTTTGAAAATGTAAATGTTAGTATCATGATAACTAATGTATATTTCTATTAAATCCCTTGGATGACTCCTAAATACGTACTTAGGCAAACAATGCAGACCCAGATCAGGCCCCCAGACACGGGTGCGTAACTAATATTATTTTCTTATTTTTCAACCAAAACATATGTTGTGGGTACTCAAAAGAACCGTTTTGCTTAACTGGCCCTTAGTATGCCCATATGAAACGTCGCTTAAAGATAAGACACAGAAGATCTTCAGGCGCCGAAAAAAAATCTTTGTAAAATTATAACATATGACCCCTCGATATATACAATGTGCCATCCGAAGTTTATTGAATCATACAAGAAGGATCTCTTTGTGCATTAAGGGTTAATGACTCGATTTTTTGCTTTTCATTTTTCCAGAAATAATGATTTTGATATATCCACTGGTTGCAGTAGTTGTTCTTACTCAAGCATCCCTGGAAGAACATACCGGGTGTACTATCTGCGATGTTGATGTGTATTGCCGGTCAGACGGATATTGCTGTAATAACACAATCGACAACATACACGAAAATGTTCCAAGGTACATGTACAGTTTATCTTTTACCAGATCGCGAGACGTTCGATATTTTGTTATTTTTTTCAAATTCTGGTCCTTCGGAAATATTGGGTTCTGACGGAAAGCAGAATTACGCTTAAGCTGGTGCTAGGGGGGTGTCAGACTTGATGCACTTCCGATTAGTATTCATGAACAGACTCAATAAAGCCGTGTTTGCTGTTTTCTAATAGTGTAGGTTCTCTCTATTTCTGAAGGATCTGTTTTCCCAGATTGGATCGTACTTATCTTATACTCGTGTGCGTTAAGACACTCTTTACGTGCATTCGTAGCTTTGTATTTGTGAGGGACTTGGGCTCTAAATTTTGACCTGGGCCTTTAACCGTGTCGGGACGCGAACCAACCTGGCATGATATCGCAATTTATTGAATTCAATGAGGTAGACCTTATAAAAGTATTGACTTCAATTATGTAGACATAAGAATTTATCATGCCGAAAAAGTGATATTCACCGAGGCCGCAAGGCAGAGGTGAATATCACTTTTAAGGGTAGATAAATCGTTATGTCTACCGAAATTAAAGTCAATAACTGTTTTGTTATATGACTTTTCAACTAAGAATGAAAATTTTCTACTTTCACTTTTATTGTTGAAGTCGTTCAACCTGAGGACTTTGTCATAAGTTTAGCAACTGTTATCAAAATATTTTAATGTATATATAGTACTTTGAACTTTGAAATGTATACATTTTCTGAATGCGGAATGTAAAATTTAATCAAACAAAGAAAAATGAACAAACAAAACCAAACTGTTGTTAAATTCATTACATAATCTGGAAAAACGGATCCTTCAGAAATAGAGAGAACCTTCAATATAAGACGAGAGGGCCATACTGGCCCTGAATCTCTCACCTGTACTATGTCATAGTCATATAAGCTTATGTGACCCCGGGGAGGCCCAGTTTTGGCCCCAGGGGCATCAACTGAACAAACTTTAAACTTGGCAGTGGTCCACTAGGTGATGCTACATACCAAATATCAAGGTTTTAGTCCTTGTGGTTTCTATCACGTTTTCCCTATATACCCAGTCAACATTCAAATAGCGGGCCGCCGGCGGCCCTCTTTTCTATAGATAGCGGCTCGCCATCATAATTCTTTGGCAGTACGCCGTCGGATGTGAAATGTGGCAACTAAGAGGCCCGCCAACAAAACAAATACGTCGGACCGTCAGCGGGCCGATATCAAGTTATTGGTTTCACTGTAAGCCCATTAGGATTTCTTCTATATTAACCATTTTCTTCTTTTTGTAAGTCCCTTTCAGTGTAGGACTTGCGCTGCATGCCAAAATATGGCATGGAGCTCTAGCACACATATATGTGCAGCGATACAAACAGTAACAGTTAAGTGAACAAGAAGGGATTGATATGATCTAATATACAGACATCATTATAAAAAAAGTCCTTAATTATATTCTTTAATATTTCTGTATTTGTGACGCTTCCTACCCCAAGAGTTGATATGAATCAATCTCAGGGCAGGCTGCGCCCCAGTCTTCTGCTATGATACTTTATTTATTTTAAGACTGGTTAATCGGGGCTCTTTGTTTCCCACTCATAAGAGTGGGTCCCTTAGGGGTCCGACTGCAAATACAAAATGACAGCAAACAGCATGTCAATATATCACTCCTTGCGAGGGTTAACATAGCACAGCCACAGAGTCCAGAGGCGAACGCTCCAGTTCTTAAAAAGTATGTTAAATTTTGCGCAAAAATCATTCAAAATAGGATTGACCCACTTTGACATCCTCCCAATAGAGGACATCCTAGTGGGCTAATCAAATGATTTTGAAAGGGGTTCAATCATCAATGTTTATATAGTTTTATAAGTAATTTATAATTTTTTTTTTTAATTTTTTCCATTAGAATATCAAAGAATGATGAAAAAATATCCCTTCACATAAATATTAATTCACTGTTTTGTTTTTTTATATAAAAAATGTTTCATCTGCAACTTGTTTAATAATAGGTTTTATACAGTTGCCTCCCTTATTTCAAATGTGGTGCTACTTTTAAGTTAACGGGCCGCTGGCGGTCCGCTAACGGTTTTGTGGAAACGAAAGTAAGTATAAAATGACAGCAATTAATCATATGAACAAACTTTTAGCAATCAAAGAACGAAATAGAAAGAAAATAATACTTATAATCACATTTTTTTTTCAAAATTTGATCGACAGCGGGCCAATGGCGGGCCACTAACGGTAAGTTTTGCTGAAATGCCGCCAGGGGGCCGATATAGCAATGCTGACTGGCCCCAGGACTATAATTGGAACACACTCAGTAGAGTTCCACTAGATGATGCTACATACCAAATATAAAGGCTTTAGGTCTTGTGGTTTAAGGTTAGAAGATTTTTTTCATGTTTCCCAATATAAGCCTATGTAAAACATGTGACCCACGGCGGACCATTTTTAACTCCAGGGGCATTATTTGAACAAACTTGGTAGAGGACTACTAGGTGATGCTGCATACCAAATACCAAGGCTCTAGGACTTGTGGTTTCAGACAAGAAGATTTGTTCACGTTTCCCTATATAAGCCAAATGTAAAACTTGTGACCCCTGGGGACGGGCTCGTTTTTTACCCCAGGGCTATAATTTAACAAACTCAGTAGGGGTCTACCAGATGATGCTACATACCAAATATCAAGGCTCTAGATTTGTCGTTTTGGCAAGAAGATTTTTTTTCATGTTTTCCATATTTAAGCCAATGTAAAACATGTGAACCCCGGGGTCGGACCCTTTTTGACCCCAGGGGTATTATTTTAACAAACTTGGTAGAAGTCCACCAGGTGATGCTACATACCAAAATATCAAGGCTCTAGGCCTTCTGATTACAGACAAGAAGATTTTTAACGTTTTCCCTATATAAGCCTATGTATAATACTTGACCCTCGGGGCGGGGCCATTTTTGGCCAAAGGTTGTAATTTGAACAAGCTTGGTAGAGTTTTTTTTTCTTTAATTTTTATTTTTCAAGAAACATGTAACAGACAGAACATATATTTACATATAGACTTCGAGCTAAAAAAAGGTCCTGCTCCCCCCCCCCCCTAGGGAATTTCGCAGACATATCCTATCTTGAAGAAAATTTCAAGCCGCATCTTTTTAGAGATGTTTGCACTCTATGCTCCGGGGCGTTAGTCTCTGACAGCCTGTTACATATGTTACTGTAACAAACTAAGGAAAAAATCAAAATGAAAGTTTGAGCTACAGAAAGAAGACATTAAACCATCTAATTATTCAAATTTCTTATGTAGTTTGCAAGCTGGATGCCTAAGCTATATAAAAGCAGCATTTTAAACAAAATTACAGCCTTCAATGGTGTTATATGCGTTACATAGATTAAATTTCCCTTTGAAAGTTGAAATCGTGACTAACATCATTCATTTTACAGACGAATTGTGCATTTTTACAAGTGGTTTTAATCTTAGTTTACTAAAGTACTCATTTGACTAATAGAAAAAACAAAGTTTGCTTTTCTATCTCAAATACATTGTTTTATATGAGCTATTAAACAACCCTACCCCCAATTTTAAGTATCCAATTTTGGTATCTATTATTGAAGAAAAATATATGAAAATATTTGACGCTCGTTGATATCTTCTATTTTTGGCACTGTCTTGCTAATGCAATAAAGAATCATACATTTGCAAGTTTGACATCAGGATCAGAGCACTTATTAAAGTATGTAACGTATGTTACATGGCATAATGAATGAGCTAGGAAATTTTCTTGGAAGTACGAGATGATATTTCAGAAAAATACGGTTTTTCACATGTTTTCCTATTAATCTCTAGCCTCTGGTGCCTTAGTCTTAGTAATTACAGTCATATGCTGATAACAAGCCCTTGTAATTATGTTACCTATGTTATATATAACCTTTGTAATCACATATTTCCTAATGCCTACAATATTAAAATATATAGACATATAGATAGAAAATAATAGTTCTCATTTAAATGACACAATTTAATAAATATTACTATTAAATAAAATTATTAAAAAACAATCTTTACTCAAGTCACCCTCACAATGTCTATCATTGTGTCTGCTTCTATTGCTAAATAATCACCCATTTCATCACAACCAGTAGAATCATGGCATTTTATTAGGACTGCAAACTGAGTACAACCCTGTTCCTCTCCACCCCTTTGGGAATTGTGCAGACATATCCTACCTTAAAGAACAATTCAAGCTGCATCAAATAAGAGATGTTTGCACTCTATTAACTAGGGGGTTAGCCTGTAATGGTATGATACGTATGTTACCATATCAATTTAAGAAAAAATGAATTGAAAGTCTGAGAAACAGAAAGAAGACATAAAACTATCTATTTATTTGAATTATTCATGTAGTTTGCATGCTGAATACCTTTGATACATAAGAAAAGATTTTTTTAACAAATTTACAGCTTCCTATGTTGTTATATGTGTTACATTAATTAAGATTACTTTTTAAAATTGATAATTGTGACAAACATCACTTATAAGCATTTCGTGTGATCCTCCTCTTTAGCCATCAAAAGACTTAATTTTCTTTGTATGTGTGGCCAGTGCCAGCGTCAAACAACTTGACTCAGCCAAACTTGAATCCTTAGCATTCTTCAAAAGCAGAAACAGCATGTCAGTGTCATGTGATCAAACACCTGATTAAATATGGGTTTAATGCCATTTCACATATATGCATACAATGGAGTATGACTCTGGTATATATCTCTTCCTGTGAAGTGGCAAGAGCAATCTAACTGCAGCTGCCTCTGCATCCGTGCTAGTCAAATGATAACTTTGCTCTGATTTTGCAAAATCTAGGTCTCTACCGTGTACCTCTAAGAATACTTTAAGATTTCTGACATTGGTCAAACAGAAATTTGATAGGCTGCTTTTTTGCATCATTTGCCATGGAACCTATCCAGTCTTTTGAAGCATAAGTCCTCAGGTCTTAGATCAATAGTATTTTGCTGCGCCCAAAGAACTTTGTAAGTTTTCTTTAGTTACAATGTTGACTCTTGATGGTTTTGGCAGACCGTCTGAAACAATTTCTGTTACACCTTGAAAGTTATCTGGTATAAGAGAAAGAATATGAAGTTGGACATTGCCATCAATTATGTTTGCAGTTGGTTGTTTTTTGATGTCAGTACATTGAAGCATGTCTTAAAATAATGTAAAACCTATTATTTCTCAGTTTTTGCAGTCATATCATTAGCTGTTGCATTCAAAAGAAGGAAAGTGGACTATAGGTAGAATGGGATAACCAGTAGTTCTATATTATGCTCTATGGAAGATTTATACAGAGTAAACAAGTTGATAAGGTGCCTCATTTCACACATATCATTAGCTGTTGCATTCAAAAAAAGGAAAGTGGACTATAGGTAGAATGGGATAACCAGTAGTTCTATATTATGCTCTATGGAAGATTTATACAGAGTAAACAAGTTGATAAGGTGCCTCATTTCACACTTGCCTCTGACTGTGTAATCAAACAGGATGTCACGACAATGCCCTTGCTTATTTATTATGACGAGTTATATATGTTACATCCTTTAATAAGCGCTCTTGTCTTAGAAACTTAGTGAATCATTGAATTGAAATGGTCTAATTTGCGCTCTTTTCATCCTGCATTTCATTGCTTTACCTGCTGTGATACATCTAGTTCGTTTATCTGAAGGGAAAGAGTTACCTTGGTTTCAGCACTTCAGAAGTACTAAGACTTCAAATAAGTTTTTGAATGCTTGGGGAAAGATAATAAGTGCAGAGACATTATTAGATGAAAATATGTGGGTTGCATGTATGGAAAGGCTACATTAATATAAGTTAACCAGCTAAGATATGATTCTTTATCACAGAAATATCAAGGTACATCAGTCCAGGTTCTCATTGCTGTTAATGGCATAGTTTTCCTCCTTGTAAAGCTTTAGTCTTTCTCCTACTTGCAGAGTATCACTTGAAACACATACTCAAAGAGCCAACTATTAGGAATTCATACCAGTTTCCGAATGTTCCAAGCCATAAATGGCAAAATTGGAAAGTTGATAATGGCTCATCAATTTTGAGTGGACTGGTGGTAAAATGTTATATTAGTAAATGATTGAAATATTGTGTGATGATTCTACTAGTTGCAAGGAGGCGTGTGATACCTGGTAATAATGATTACCACAGAAGCAGACAATGACAAACGTTTAACATGAGTGTTAAATCGATGAGAAATAGTTTGGACCATTTCATTTATTGTATTTTCTTGTAAAAATGAAAAACTATCTTTTCTATTTGTGGCTCTATATTTAGCATTATATGCACAGTATTAGGAAATGTGTCCAAAAGGTCATTGATAACATCTGTAACACCAGTCCATGGGCTTGATAATCAGAAATGAATATAATTCCTAGTGTTTTGGCACCAAGGACTTATAAGTACACATTAAGTGTCCTGATCTTTAACTTAATGACATCTTGTAGATATCTGAGCAAGACAGACTAAGAAAATGAAAAATATCCACACGCTGTAATCGCTTTCATGTGTTTTACTTAACCGGTAATAACAAAATTCGCTTCTCTGTAAAACTGGGAGTAGGGCTGTGTATTAGCTCCTAAAAGACAATATATTTAAGATAGAAAAGCAAACTTGGATTTTCCTATTCATCAATTGAGCATATGTTTGTAAAATCTAATAAAACAGTTTGAAACCAAGTCATAGTAGTTGTTTAACTACATGACGATATCCACAATTATAGCTTTTAAATTATAATTAGGTTCATGTAACGCACATAACACCACAGTTAGCCGTATTAATGTTAAACAGCTTCCATATGTAGTAAAGACATCCAGTATAAAAATTATAAGAATGTCAATTTATTAGATAATTTTAATGTCTTCTTTTGGTAGCTCAAACATTCAAATTTCTTATTCTCAAATTGATATAGTAACATATGTAACAAGCTGTTACAGGCTAACACCCCGAATTACAAAGTGCAAACATTTCTTATTAAATGCACCTTGAATGATTACATAAGATGTAATTTGTCTGCAGAATTCCAAATGAGATTAGAATGGAGCAGGCCCTTACTTAGCTTGATGTCAAAATACTGTTTGATGATTTTACTTATCACGCTAACATATGTAACGCTCTCTGATCTTTAAAACTTGATGACAACTAGCAGATCTATAAGTCTTTATCATAGGAGCCAGTTTAAAATCCCTAAACAATGTAAGATATCCAACAGCTGCAAGTTTTTTCACAATTTTAGCTCAAACTTTCAAACTACATTTTCTTTATTTGATATAGTAACGCATGTAACACGCTGTTTCAGACTAACGCCCCAACATAGAGAGTGCAAACATCCCTTATTCGATGCAGCTTGAGTTGTACTATAAGAAGGAATATGTCTGCAAAATTCCATCGAGGAGATTAAAACATTTTTAGGCATATCTTGCGTAAAGACAATGAGCTTGCCCATTTATTACATAAGGTAACATATGTTACAACCTCTGATATTAAAAAATTTTGCAACAAACTTGCAGATTTATAAGTCTTTTTATATAAGCAAATAAATCCCAAACAATGAAACACATTCATCAACTGAAAATATTTTTTAACTATTTTTACTTTAGTTTTAATACCAAACATTTCACCTTAAAACTGGGTAGGGGTAGGGTTGTTTAATTGCTTATTTCAGAAAAAACATTTAAGCTAGGGAAGCAAACTTTAATTTTTCTGTTAGCCAATTGCATAAGCTAGTCAGACATGGTTAAAAACATTTTGCAAAGCACACAGAGAGATTGTGAATGTAAATGATGTTAGCCACACTTGCAAATTTTAATGGGTTATCTGATTTATGTAACGCATATGACACCTTAGGTAGCCGCAATTTTGTTCAAATGGCTGTCATACGTAGTTAAGATATCCAGTATGCAGACTATATGAATGATTTTCAAAAATAAATATTTTAATGTCTTTAATTTGTAGTAGCCCAAACTTTCAATTTACTTTTTCTTAGTTTGATTAAGTAACGTATGTTACAGGCTCTTACAGACTAACGCCCCGGAGCACAGAGTGCAAACATCTCTTAAAAGACTCGGCTTTTAATTCTCTACAAGATAGGATATGTCTGCAAAATTCCCTAGGGGGGGAGCAAACCCATTCTCAGCCATCCGTCTAATATCTAAACATTTACTTACATATTATCTACTTATTGGAGCTATATCTATATACATATTTCTCTGGTTGTTTTAATTTCTTAATATATATGGGGGAGGGTTGGGGGGATGCTCAGCTCAAGTAAAGATGGTACCTATCGCATGTGCCTCGCTCGTCGCAAATGTGACTGGCTCCAAAATGACAAGAACTGCCCCCCTTTATACATTTTGTTTGTATCGTGTTAATCATATTGACTGCCACATATCCCATAACTCTGAGAAAGAATACGGGAACTTACGTTACATCAGTAGAATCATTGCCTTTCAACAAAACATAATTATTCTTTATTCTATACATATATGATACTAAAATCGTGTCCATAGAAGACGTCTGTTAAAATAATTCGTACAGAGCTGTCGTGGTGATCTCTTTAAAGCCCTTCTTTTAAGCGCAGTATATATTTCCTGTGCGACATTGGATAAACTATTAATATGCAGGTGTACACGGCTTACAGGTTATTGTTCACCCAACCGTGAAAATGTTTACAAGATTATACATGTCTAAAGCTACCTGAAATCAAAGTGTGGCTATGTTTTAGTCTGCATTATGTGGTGGGGTCACGGGTAAAAGTTTGTGTATTTGCTGTGTTGATTCATTGAATACTGGATTTGTTATATGTTGCTGACCTGTTTGGAGTGAGAAGCTAGTGAGTAGTCTGCTGAACCTATGAAATATGGAGAACAATCGTAAGTCGGACCCGCCGTTATTTGTGGAGCCTGCATCGACTTGATATTATAGCTTGGTAGAGGTTGACTAGGTGATGCTACATACCAAATATCAAGGCTCTAGTCCTTCTTGTTTCAGACAAGAAGATTTTTAAACCTTTCATCTCAAAAATCTATTATATTAGCCTCTGTGACCTAGATGTGCAACGGACCAGAACCAGAACCTTTGAACAGTTTTTGTAGAGGGCCACACAAGGATCATTTGTGTGAAATTATTTCAAAATTTGACAAGGGATTAAGGGGGAGATGGCATTTAAATTAAGCGTTAATGGATGGACGATAGACAGAATGACTGACAGACGAGGGACAAAGACCAATAACAAAAGCTCACCTTGTCACTATGCAACAGGTGAGTTAAAACCACAGAATTGGTTTCGTTGAGTCTGTTCATGAGAACTAATTAAAAGTGCAATAATTCTGACGCCCCTAGCACTGGCTTAAGCGGTATTCTGCTTTCTGTCAGAACCCAATATTCCTGAAGGACCAGAATAATCAGCCATAACCGTGTAGGGACGCAAACCAACCTGGCATGGTAGCGCAATGCTTTTTATCTTATTTATTGAATTCAATGAGATAGACATAAGGATTTGTCTACCCGAAAAGTGATAATTCATCCGCGCTAGGCCAAGGTGAATATCACTTTTAAGGGTAGGTAAATCCTTATGTCTACCAATATTGAAGTCAATAATTGCTTTGTTATATGACTTTTCATTTAAGATTGAAAATTTTGCTACTTTCACTTTTGTTATTTAAGATAATTATGTTCATCCATCAATCAAAGACATCTAAGGACTTTCTCTCAAGTTTTAGCAACTGTTATTAAAATATTTTAATGTAGTATTTTGCACTTTCAATGTATACTAATTCTCTTAATGGGGTCATAAACTGTTTTTTACAGTTTGTTTACTAAAACAAAGATAAGTAGGCAAACAAAAGAAAACAAAACTGTTGTAAAAATTCATGAGACTTTAATTCACTTGTTAAGAGGTAAAACAGCTAAACATGTCAAATTTACGCAGCACATGCTAGTTTCACACTCATCATGCTATTTTAGTTCTCTAGAGGGTAATATTGCAAAAGTGTCAAAAATATAAACTTCTGGAAACTAATTCGAGCTGGTCTTCATGCAATATTAACTTGTGGACCGGTTTAGACCAGTTTCCAGGTAGACATAGAGATTTATGAAGACAAATTGGGCCAATCAGGAGACAGGATTCTCTCCAGTCATATAACAAGAAAAATATATCAATACTATATTGATGTATGGGGAGAAGTTAGATGTATTAAAACAGAGCCATTTTATCGACTGGTGACTCCTTTGGTGACCCACATAGAGATGACGTAGCCAACCAGCACCACTCATATCAAGGCTAACCTGCATCAATGATAGTTATGTTTTTACGACTTTTATAACGTGATGCTGACGTTACATAACGTGACGTTATTGTCACAGAAACCATGCAAACACAAGTGTGTCTGCGGCAAAACAAACGGTTATAATAGTGTGGGTCCAGATGTAATCTTGTGCGATTTATTTGCCAAAATTGATTTTTTTGCTTAATTCAATTGATACAGTTGTTCTTAGCACAAAAATCATGGGATTCAAATTTTCCAAGCCCTAGTGCCCGATTTGGGCTCCCTTTTTCAAAAGGTAGCCCATGCGCCTATTTAGCAACAAAAGTTTATACAACATAACCCCCATTTAATGACATTTTAAGATTTTACTTTCAGTTTTAAGCAATTTAAAGGTGTTACATTCATTTAGAATACTTTTAATGCGATTATAGGCTCGTAGGACCAGTCTTGAGCTTTTATTTTCACGCCAGAGCCCATTTTTTTGGCTCTAAATGCAAAACCAAGCCCATTTTGACGCGATTTTGACACTGTAAACATTTACAAAGTTATTTTAGATAAAAGAACGATAAGTTTGCCTTGTAGTTTACAATTTAGATGTCGTTTTTAAGGTTCCCTAATGTTCACAAAAGAGTTAGAGGCATTTTTGACTGGGGTTGCCCACTGAAAAACAAGTTTAAGTTTTGGGTGGGGTAATTTAACAGGGTCGAGAAATCACAAAAATAGCTCCCATGTGTTTTATGTACTAACATTTATTATTTTGCGTAAATCGATTGTTTAAGGGTCAAACAACATGTATTGGAGAGTTATGGGGTTCTAAATTTTGAGCTCTTGACCTCATTCTGCCAGCTCCTAAACAAAACCACACCGGCCCTTTGTGTGCCTTGTAGGCACTGAAAACATTTACAAAGCTGTTTGATCTTATGAAATGATATATCAAGTTTCCTTATTTTACCTTAAATATACCAAGACATACAGACATGCCTTGCTTACCAAGGCCTCATAACAATTCAAACAGAGTTTGTGGTAAGAAGCGTGGCTTGCATTTGAAGTGAAGTAACTCCCAGAACTAGAAGTTAATAAAGCCAAACCTATACGTTTTGAAGGTTATCAGCTAGGAAAGAGACAACAATTGGTGTATAAAGACTATATTCATACGTGGACACTCGCTAACTTCCTAGCTACACCAGTAGAAATCTAAACAAACATAGATGCTGAAAATCTTGAAACTGTTGAGCAGCAAAACAAATTTGAAGAACAAGACGCTCAAAGTCTTAGCACTGCGGAATTTATGTCTTCCCAAAGTCAAGACACACAATCTGCAGACAAATCTATCATATCATTTTTAGTAAAAGCACACGATAGTAAACGACTAGCCAAACAAGACGTTATGCCCACTTGGGCTGCAAAGTAAGAAAGGTTGCAAAGATCAGGAATCGATACAATCAAGTACCACACCTAACCCAGGATACCACATGGGAAAGTGACAAAAACACAATTAAACATCACAACAAGAGCCAAGAGGTTAGCCCTTTCCCAGCAGGTGACTACGAACAGACGCGATGAACAGACGCAAAAGCATGACAAACACAAGACATAAATAACACAAATGATACACAAAAGAAGTACCGCCTAGGAACGGTCAGTAAAAATATTGGCAGCTCTACGTTGAATTTATGGTGGCAAAGCATACAAGCGAGGAATAGAATACCTCATCACAACCAGCCCAGCAATCATGATGATGTTTTTTGATGCAAGTGCAAAAGATGCTTTGCCTGAATATATACAGACGCAATGTGAATCTCTTAGAAGGACTCTCCATAAGCGTAGTACAGATACAAATGTCATCTTTGAAAACATCCACTCTTGGTATACCACAAAAATTAAGCCCAATGAGATAGAAAGTAGTGGGGAACAGACACAGTCCATGTTACAATATATTGAACAGGTTGATAGCCTTTTGAGTCTAATTGACGCTTGCTGCTCAGGGGATTGGGAAGGTTACCTTGCTGCTTTAAAGAACATAATAAAGTATTTCTTCACGCATGATCCCTTGAATTTTGCCCGTTTAATGCCTGTACATCTCGCTCAAATGAATGCACTTGAAAACGACGTCCCTGTAACATGGGAAGCTCTAAAGTCCGGAGATTTTGTAGTGGCTAAATTAGATGTAGCATTCACTCGTTTGTTCACAGACCAGACACTAGATCAAGAAATCAAGATGCTGAAACGTCATCGTGGGATAGTAGGCTTAAGTAAAGACGACTCTGCATTAGATAGGCTTGTTACAACAACACCTTACCTCTCTCGTATTGAAAGGCAGTATATGAACAGCTTCCCACAACATTCAGCACAATATGAATGGAATGAGCACTACCAACTTTCAGGCTGAATTTCTGTCAGAACAAGAGAGAATGCCATAAAGTTCTGTCAATCGATTGAGAATTCTTTCTCTCTTCCATTTCCACTTAAAAGTCTGGTATCCTCAGCCCTTGTCCCAAATAATGCAAAGGACGACATACTTCATTTTGCAGAGAAGGCCCAGAATCGTTTGAACACTTTATAAATGATATACTTCTATCTACACCGACAGTGTCAGTCTGGGACCCAATGAAAAAGCTAAATTTGAAAACATTTTCTAATTGGGGGGGGGATACAATCAAAGTCCGAACAGGTGACAAAGTAATCGAACTTCGTGAAGAAAGGGAACTCTTTGGAAGATTTCTCATTATCCAAGGCAGTCGTCCAGAACTGGTCCCTAAACTTGGGGATGCCACTAGTGAATTTAAGATGTCTGCAGTCCAATGATCGCTTTGTGCTGTTGATAGATCGCTCTACAGACCTACAGAGAAAGCAAGCTTGATGCACGTCAATGAAGCTGCAAAGTCAGAACCACCTGTTTCTGACTTACCTCCTGATGATATAGCAGATGGTGCCTTTAGAGATTGGGCCCTAGTAGTTGATGCTATGGCTGTGCTTCAGAGTGTGAAGGAAACTGCAACCATGCGCACACTTGCAGACCTCAAAGAAGCATTTGTTCGACGCATAGAAAACATGCTAACTGGTTTCAATAAGGGTAGAATAATATTTGACCGCTACCTTGAACAGTCTTTGAAAATAAGACGCGTCAAAACAGGGCAGTGACATCCACTGAATATGAAGTTCACCCTGAAATGAAACTTTCAATGTCTCGAAAAGAGCTACTTACCTCTTCCAAGACAAAAAGCAGCTTGACAGCATATCTTGCAGAGAGATTGCTTGCACATTTCCATAACAGTGCTACTTGCAGTGTGATAGTAGCTTATGGCACCAAAATAAAAGGAAGAGACTTTAAAGAAGTTCACACACACGAAGATGCTGATACACTTATACCCAACCAAGTACTGCCCTCAGCAGCAGGATATCCGTGTCATGAGTTATGCGTTTCACATCCTGACACAGACGTCTTCATTATTCTGATCGATCTTGTCTCTCACAGTCTACTTGCACCCTAAACACACATGAAATCCTTAATAGGCAAAGGGAGACAAAACAGAATGAACAGAGAAGATTTAAGCATTAAATTAGCAATACCTTTGAAGTCAAGAGATATCCGCTACCAAAATGGTTAATTTTAACCAATAGGTTTGACAGGGGGCTATTTTTGTGAGAAGGTTTATTAATAATAAGTCTTACAATTAAAAAATCATAGATATAAGGTTCTTCTCCTGTATGAACTGACTTGACATAAAGTTTCTCTTCTGTATGAATTAAAATTCTTAATAATTATAACACATATTAAGTGTAACATTGGCTAGATGTAGTTTTAATGTCAGAAACCAGATGTGTTAAGTACAGGTGTCAACATATTGTATCATTTTGGCTAATAGTATTGTGTAAGCACTTCATTAAATAAGAATCGTGGCACTTAATATCAAAGAATATTTTTTTTTCTTTTTCCAATCCATAATAGGGGGAAACACTGAACTTATCAACTTCTACCAATAAACGTACTAGCATGATGATTCAAACTAAGCAAGTATTCAAGTATGTTATACACTGAAACATAATTATTGTATTTTTTACATTTCGATGAATTAGGGCCATGTGTTTACGTCAAGTTAAAAAAATATGTTAACGGTCCTTGAATTTCATGAAATTTGGTCTACATATTTTTAACATATATGGATAGTTTATATATTGAAATGGTATCTTGACAAAGACCGCCACCTGTAAAAATGTTGATTCCAATTTTGACTGAATACAAAATGTACAGTCAAAAATTGGGGTACCATGTTATAAAAATGAATGCCCACCCAATATCCTAATACATACAAAGCCATTTTAAGTAACAGCGAACTAATCAATGATATAGCTATTTAATAAAATATTTCTCCGCCCGTTACATGATATGTCAATTACTTTAGAAATGATTATGACTGTGTACCCTAAGTTATTATAGTGATATCATTCATGACGTCATAAATTAGCAATGGAATTGCATAAAAACTCAAACGCACCATAAATATTAAAGGTATACCCCAGCCAATTAAATAACATAATATTTTCAAAATCCAAGCGTGGGCAGACTCCCATGTTAATTTCCCATACCATGCAAGAGCCCCTTAAGTATAGGTAGCATTCCACTAAATATTCATGAGGTGTGGCCACGCCCTTTTTGGAGAGAAGTTTATCGTCCGAAGATAATTCCAGTGGATCATTTCATTGGTCATATACCTTTGCTTTATAAGAAGCTGGTAAAAAACCAGATGCACTTAATCAAAATCAAGAGTGTTTAAACATTTTATGCCCAAAGCTGGAGAAAACTGTATTGAATTTTTAGGTCACCCCCTTCAATAAAAATCATTTCTTTATTTGCTTCGAGACTTGTGGGTTTCCCAAGTTATTAATAGACCATTCATTTGGGGGATGGGAAACCCGATTTTTTACAACAGAAATCTAAAAAGTTAGGGCAGTTATTTCAAATCGAAAATATTTTGGATAAAATCTATGTGTGAATATTTAGGAAGGACTGGATATATAACTCTTATTTTGCATTGTCGGCAATGGGGAAATATTTAGTGGAAAGCCTCCTAATGGAGCTTTCTACACGTAATGTGCCTTAGGTACACCCGAGTTTTGATTCGATTCTCGAATCGTGCCTGACTTTCCTGATTGCTCTGCAGTGTAATCAGAGGCTAAGATGGACGCTCTACGGGTAGCAAAGGCTCCAACATTATTCAGGCGGCAAAAACAAGACTCTGGTTATACTGTGTAGATGCCCAGACTGATTAGAATCTTTGTTGTTTGAACTTGCCAACTTGTATCTTATACTGTATACACATTCGGGAAAGTCCGTCACAATTCGAGAATCGAATCATGGCTCGGGTGTATGTAAGGAGCATTACACGTAGTATTATGTACCAAAAAGCTCCATTTTGTTAGCGGGAACTGGTGTATGGAAAATTAGTTCTGTAGCACATGTGGGTTCAACTCTATTAAAATTGATACTTCTGATTATTCGAAAAGTTTAATCAGCAGAATAAATGAAGTTAATTTTTTTTCAATAAAATATCGCTATTACAACATAAACTTCATTTAAGCCGTTTGTTTTGCTGCAATCACGCTTGTTATTGTGTTAACATGATGTTCGTGACGTCAGCGTCACGTTATATAACGTCAGCGTCATGTTATCACCCGCATTATCAAATTAGATCCTCAATGTACATCCGTGGTCTGATTCCACGGAATTTCGCGGAATTGGCCGAGGCAGTTCCAGTTGACTGTATACAGTCTCATTATAATTTCAGATCTACGTGTGTCCCCACCAGATTAATAGCAAATAAAAGCGAGACTCGCTACTTCTTACCGATATCCTCGCCCGGCATTCAAAAACTCGATTTTATTTCAAAAGTAATGATGGTTACAAGATGTTTGTCAAATGTGGATAACACTACTCTTCAAGATTTGTGTGAGAATGCTGAGGTATACAATACGGTTGAGTCGCTCCTGCCTGTGACAGACTTTTTGGTGAACTACCGGAACAAATACTGTGCATATTGCAACTGGATAACAGACGATGTTTTAACCGACTGGACTCTTGAACTGTACTGTGACGTCGACTTATCATTTACTAAGCAAATAGTGGACGCTGTTAAACGACGCATGTGTAATGTTTTCTTTAACCCACCTGAGAACATTGCAGTCAGTGAATGTTACATAGACACAAGAAATGATACAAATCCCGGATGCATCACTACCGTACAGGGGACCTTCATCAGCGACAATGATACATATGATAGATTATGTTTTCCGGGTCAAGACAGATCGTTTGACGTCATATCTCAGCACCAGTACATGTGCTATAGCTGTGAGGCGGATCATGGGCCATTAATAGGCGAATTTGACGTCGGCTGCGTTTTGAGAAACTTTGATATCATAGACGATCTCTCTCCACCATTTACAGCGATACTCGACCCAAACGTGTTACACTCAATGGCAGATGATGCAAATACTGATCAGGTGACATGTGATCCTGCAACGCAGTTTGAAGATCTCAGAATGGTAATTCCGTGGCCAATTATTAACTTAACCCAAATAAGCCCAGCGTCTTTTTATCGAACAAACGCAAATAGTGCAAACCCAGAATAAACGTCACATGACAAGGCGTCTGATTATGGCAAACAGACCAGGCATTACAATCAATACAGCCTAATTTTAAGAATATTTGACCTTGACCTGTCACTTCACGGTCATAGTGGCAGTCAATATCTACAAGTCATAGACAATCAATATGGCCCAAAGTAAATTGAGTTTCCGTAGCGAACCATAACACAGATCTTTAGTATAGTTGGCTTTCTTCTTTGACTTCAAGGTCATATCACCCATCTAAAACCATACTCACACCCAAAAGGTAAACATTGTGTCATCAAGAAATCAAGTTAAATGTAAGACAAACTCACGTAATGAGAAATAGAACATAATTTATGTATACAGTAAAACCTGCCTTAAACGGCCACTCAAAAAGAAGACCAAAATTGTTTTCAAGACCGATTATCGCATAATGCAGGTCAAAATTATTGCAGAATGCTTATCTGCAATACTTTCGACCTTCATTAAGCTAGCATTTGTCTTTAAAAATAGTAAGTGAGTATGAACTTACTTAAGACTCTTGTTTTGTCTATTTTTGAGTGGTCGCTTTAAACAGGCTTTACTGTATTTGACATAGACCAGTAACTATAATAAGCAAATGAGTATGATTAGAAAATACCTCAATCATATACTGTAAACTAACCGTCAGCAGCTTGAGGAAGAGCCATTCAACAGTAACAGGCACAAGTCATCAGGAATACTTTTAAAGTAAAGCAACCAAAAGTTTAGAGAATGTTTGACCTCAATCTTTGACTCTGAGCTCATATAGGCTATCTAAATTTCTTTTGTTGCCATGCATCTACATGGAACTTTAAAACCATTAGTAGGTCATAGAGTAGGCCTACCTGGCTGAAACTAGCTAGTCGTCTGGCCCAGAAATAGTAAGTGAGTATGATCAGGAAATACCACAATCACAAACCGCAGACAACCCCATGGCACCGCGAGGAAGAGCCGCTCAACCATCACGAGACACCAGGAAGACAAATAAAGCAAAGCAACCAGCTCCTTCTTCCCCATCAAGATGATTGCAATACTAGAATGGACATAAAGTAACGTACAACAAAACATAGAACAGATACAGACTCCCACAATGGGAGTAACAATAAACAAAAAGTCAACAACAACAGAACCACAGCCTTAGAACGGACAGCAGCCTTAGCCACCGTGGGGGGGGGGGGCTTAAATGCATTTTACTGGTACCAAATCTTCGCCCTAGATTCTGCTGTTGTTGAAGTACAAGAATTGTTCAGCTCGCATGGAGGCCATCTAACTAATGCAATGTATCATCATGGAGAAACTTTGCACACTCTATACTTTCAGTTCGTTGATGTAGCATTTGCTTCCAACGGATAACCCTTTCCAGAACATATTATCCCTTGTATTTCATTGTGATTGAAACATCGCAGATACTAAATTCAATATTTTTCTACTCTTTTGCAATGACCATCATAATTTATTGTGAGTTTATCCTGGGTATATGAGCCATGACATGAGATTTCCAACAATTTGGTATGTGCGACCAGCAAAGCCTCAGATCAGCCTGCGCATACACGCAGTCTGATCAGAGCCTGTGCTAGTCGCTTGCATATTCTATGAGTGTTAAGCTACTGACAGAACATCATTTGGAGTTTCTAAGCTTAAAAGGAGGCTACACAGGCCCGTCTGAGTCTACACATGCCAAAATACCACATTGTTGGAAATCACATGTCACGGCTCATATATTCATTTTGTTCTATTTCAGAGACAGTGCAGGGAAATATATTGCCACATAGGGCGGTACTTGTCTGATGATCACCAGTGTGTGCTTGGTAACACTGAATGGGCGGAAGCAAACGAACATGGTTGCTATAACCGAGCAATAGTCATCCGCTTAACTCCGGATTCATCAAAGGGTGGCTTAGAAGAAGCTATCTTAAATGAAAACCTGTTTCAAGACAGACTTCGTATGTTCTTTCTAAGTTTCATGCCTCAACAATTAATTTCATATCATCAACTTTATAGAAAGTCATCCCGTTTGACTGGAAGTGTAGAATATCTGGTGGCTGTGTTTGTAATAGATACGGAGCCGTTAGTAATGGATATGATTTTGCATATGTATACACAGGTACACAATTCTTATTTCGAGCCAATCCGAGGAGTTAGCCTTCTTACTGAACTGGTCACGTACGATTTGCCATTGGATAGTACAAGTTCAAGCAGAAATATATCTGTGCTTTCACCTGATAATATGGTTACTGACTATCTTGAAATTGTACCAATAGCTTACAATGGATACAACCATTCTAATGGCAATAGCTGCATATGGCAATTTTTTAAACTGGAAGTCTGTCCATTTGTAAAAATTCATTTGACCGAGTTATCTGCACAAATAGATAACGGTTTTCTCTATATTGAATCTAATACTTCCACAGTGATATTTAATATGTTTGAATATACTATAGAGTTTGATACAATAAGCCTGTGTGTAAGAGATTACAGTAAAGTAAGCGTAATTCTAGATACAGGGTTTGGTCAGTCAGCAAGTACTGGCAGTTCTAATGTTGTCCCTGTTAAGCAGCTCCTTGCTTTTTGGTGCGTTTGTCTCTCATTACTCTGTCTTCTAATCACTCTTGTGGTTTATATTGCCTTACCTCAACTCCAGTCACAGCCTGGAATGAATAACATTGTGTTGTGTATCTCTCTCCTGATGGCACAGTCAGTGTATCAGTTCGGGGCAGCTCAGACGTCTCTTCCAAACTGGGCATGCGAATTAATTGGAGCTGTGTGTCATTTTCTATGGCTGTGTGTTGTGTTCTCAATGAACGTATGCTCGGCTGAAATGTTTTTCGTATTTAGGAAATTGACACGGCTACCGCCTAGATTCAGCTGGGCGCACACCATGCGTAACATCACATATATTTTCCTTTGTTCTATTTCCTTTGTTCTTGTCAATTGTGTTGTTTCTTTATCACTAAGCAATGGGAACAGCAGAGGTTATGGCGGATCAATCTGCTATTTGTCCTCTTACATAATGCATTTGGTTACTTTTGTCCTTCCTGTTGTTGCTACTGTTTCATCAAATATTGTATTCTTCTCTGTTGTTGTTTTGAAATTGTATAAATTAGCTGCAGACTCTGTCAATCTTCAACAAGAACGAAACTACTTAACAATTTATGCCCGACTTTCAACTCTAACAGGACTCACATGGGTATTTGGTTTCTTGCAAATACTACTACATAACGACGTCTTGGAATATTTATTCATCATTCTAAATGCAAGCCAGGGGATTTTCATTATGATAGCCTTTATATTTAACAAGCGAACACTTGTACTATGCATCAAAGGAATAAACCCCCAAAACAACCCCCAAAGTTTGCAAGATCATAAATCTAAATCTAACGATATACAACACATCTCAATCACAAACCATAAAACATTTAAATAGAAATAAATTTCCAAACCTTTGTTCTTTGGAAATCACTTTAGTTTAAACAAGAGCCCATGAATAAGAGGGTCTTATTCTTAGGGTGGGGCGGAGGTATCTTCCCATATATGGTATAGCAAGGATGAGCAGCCCAAATATCGTCATTTTCCAGCTCTGCCAAGTATATGAATATAAACATTTTTGATCAGCAATCACACAATTGCAATGTCAAAAAAATCGCGCAGTTTTAAAATCCTTATAAGCCAGTCATGCCGCAGTGATTTAACAGGTTTTATAAAGACAACATGTCAGGCGTCTGTGATATACGAGTATGCTGCCAAATTTGTTTACAATATTTCTTGATGAACGCCGATGTGGAAGGTGGAAAGACAGCTTTTTAAAAACCTTTGACAAAGAATGTATTCCTGTCCGCCTGCCTACATGCATGACAGTAGGACTCATTTAATGAGTCTCCCTGATGAGCAGGGAGGCCAGGGTTTACACCTTATGTATGATGATTAGGACAACATGTAGCAAAAATATTCTTAGATATAAATAAAAAAAAAATTCTTATTCATTTATATTGCATCTCTTTTGGAAAGAACTAATCTACACACCAGATAGGCGGCAATCGAGAACAAACGCGGACCAAATATCGCTAGAAACGGTTATTCGATTGCCATTTGTCACCAGTTGGGCGACAAATGGCTATCATAAATTCTGTTTCTAATTGTTTTAGGTCTGCGTCCATGGACGATGTGATGATTTCGATTGCCGCCTATCCGATGTGATATATAAGATCAATGTAATTAATCCACTATGCTGCCGTTCCTGGCCTAGTAAGATCCGTGTACTTCCAGTACCTCTCCATGGAGGCAATTTACTCATCTATTCTTTTAAAATTCTGCATAAGATTGTGATATTGGCTATCATACAATTCCTGAAATATAGAATGAAGTTCAGGTGCTCAATTAATGAACACAGTCTGGTCACTCGTGGCAGCCATAATGACAAATCTACATAGAGTTCTCAGTTGACTGGCTGCATGCATGCGGGCCTACTTACATGCCTATCTGTCAGTGAGCATGCATATGTTGTGGAATTCACATTTGCTGTGACTAGTCTACTAGGTTGGATATTAATGGAAAATTGATGTAGTTTTGTAAATAACTTGTTTCTTATAATTCTGACTGCAGTTAACATGTAAGAAATGAGCACAGAGGCCCATTTGGTAGAGTGTTGGACTAGGGATCGAATGGCTGCTAGTTCGAGACTCACTGCTGCAAGTCACTGTGTTGTATCCTTGAGCAGGACATTTTCGCTGGTTCAACCCAGGTAGACGGGAAGTGGTCCTGACATGATTGTTAAATTGTTGAATTGGATGTAAAGTAAACAAACATGTAAGTTTTTTTAGTATTAAAGAGTGATAATCCAATCAGTAAAGTTCGTTTTACCTGGCTAGATGATTTATCTCTGGTGAACTCATTTATGATCAGAACTCTTAAGGAAACAATAACTTTTCAGAGTTTGAATTCTTTTGGTAATACCAGGTTACGAAATCTTATGATTTTAAAGAGTCTAAATATCTTTTATTAATTTAAACCAGCACAAGTGGACAACTTTTGTTTAAGAGTGGAAACCTATGTTCCTCTCTAAGAATGCTGCTTATCTTTGTTTCCAAGGTGAGAGCTTTTTTAACAAGAAGATTGGGTCTGAGATTAATAATGTAAACTTCAGAAACTTTTTACCACCAGAAGTAAGGACAATTATGAATTGTTGAGAAATGCTTAGTTTTAGTTTAAATCCCCCCAAAAAAATATATTTTAGAGAATATTTTGATGACCCTAAGACATATTTGGCAATGAAATGTGATACTTCTGGGATTATACACTATTTCCAGGATAGAACAGATAGTTTGGTACTCTGCCAGTAGGCCTTGAGCTGGCTATAGACCCCCCTCCCCCCCCCCCCCAGTGGGAATTTTGTACACTATGATTTTCTGGAACTGCATTATATAAGACACAAAACAAAAGATGTTAGCCCTCTGAGAGTGGCAGCGTTAACGTGTAACAGCATGTTATATACGTTACCCCCCAAAATAGCATTAAACGTCCCTGATAAAGTCTCAACAATGACATGTTCATACATATTTGCATGCTGACACAGGTTTATGAACTTCTTATAACACAGTTACATATTTTTAGTAAAAATTTTATTAATGTCTTGAGTAATTACCGGTGTATACGTTACTTAGTTATTCCTGCGTTATTTTCGAGTATCAGTATGGTATTTATTGACTATACGTGTATTATATCTGTCACAGAATATAGTAAATCTATAAGGCTGCTACTAAAATGATTTAAAGTTCTTTATTATGGTCGCTTACACGATTTTTCAGGTCCATGTTATGTATGTTACCTTCAAAATAGCATTAAACATTTTAAGTTAATGTCTCTAACAAGCCCTGTTTATACTGTTTTGCATGCTTGCACAGGTTTATGTCCTTCTTTTAGCAAGGTTTACCTATTTTAAGTATTTATTTAATAAATGCCTTGAGCTTTAACTGTTATGTGTGTTACCAAATGATACATAAGTTATTCTGAGTATCTGTATAGAAGTTGTTGACTATACATGTATAAAGTCTGTCAGAGAATCTAGAAAATTTATAAGGCTGACATAAATTGAAGTTCCTTATTAATTTATGGTGACTTAAACTAATAATATAATGTGATCTATCAACCTTCACTGTTTGCTCATATAAACAGTATAGATACCATGCATTCATATCAGAAGTTCTGAAAGACAGTCACTGTGAAACAGCACAGTTCTGGGCAAGGTATATGGATATGATTCAGATGGTGTTGACACTGATTAGGGCTACAAGGAAAACAACTTCGAATTGCATGTCATCTCTATCTGTATGCCTTGTTCTCAATGTTCATTGCAAAGGATCACAACAACTACGCACAATATGTACCTGTGTAACTGATTCCACTCATAAATTTGATACACATCGCAGATGCAAAGAACTTCTCTAACAAAATGGGTTTACTGAGTCACAACCATTGGTTCTTTGCTTGAGAAATGCTTTTGACATAACTATCAGGCAAACAATAAAAAGGTATTATAGGCTTCAGCAACTATAGCTACGCTTCGAACTACAGATGGAATGGTGTATTACTCATCACATCAGAGCTCAATATATTGAAACTCTTCAATGCACTGAAATAAAATATTCGTTCTGCTCAGATGCAAAGTAGAATGAGTACTAGAGGCAGTTTCTGGCTTCACCAATCCTTTTAGTTCTAGTTTTGAAGGCAATGAACTGTACTTTTTGTCTTTCGGTGTGCCTGCTAAGCCTGGCTTAGCTAAGGATCTTATTGAGGCTGATGACATTGGCAGGAAGGCTGTTGCAGACTGTATTGACTCATTTTTAGTTTAAAAAATCTGTCTTTCACATCCCCCATAAAATGCTACAAGCTAATAAAGTTGTGATGCTTGCGAGGTCAAGCAAGAAGAAATTGCCCAATTTACAAAACGTAAACAGCCAGATGAGAGCTTAAAGGAGCGTCTTTGGTAAGCACGACCTTCTTTCTATTGGACATAATGTTGACCTTGAGTTGACACTTCCGCTCCTTCTGGGACCTATACCATGGTCACTGTCATCTCCTGATAGAATTTCCACCAAAACTGACAAGTCCAAACTTTTAAGCCCTCCAGTAAAATATTTTACTGACTGTTCCAAGGCGATACTTCTTTTGTGGATCTTTTATGTTTTTGGTCTGTCTTGTAATTGCTATGTCTTTGTGCGCGCCTGTTTATATGTGCTTTGTGGTCACCTGCTGTGAAAGGGCTGTCCACTTGGCTCTCGTTTGTGGTGTCTAACTGTGAGTTTGTCACTTTCCCATTGGTATCCTGGATCAGGTGCGTACTTGATTGTATCGATTCCTGATCTTTGCACCCTTACTTACTTTCAGCATGGCTTGCAATCACACATTGAACCAACATTAGATTGGCCATGTAGTGCTGCCCATAACGTTGATGTTAATGCTGTAACTACAGAACATAATAGCTTTTCCTGTCACCTTCATTGATCTGATGGAACCCGTATTCAACCAGGCACTAAAGGCAGGACATGTTGGTTTTGTCACTGATACATATATACAATGTATAAGCAGCAGTCTATAAAGTCTTACAAACATTCTCGCAGAGGATAACCTGGGTGTTTTGTTCAACAATGGTGTATGCAACAAAAGGTGCACCTTCTGAATGTCAACAGCATTAGCCAGAATATGGGGGAAGAGATCTACAGTAATACACTGTTTAACAGATTGTGACACTACCAATTATCCGATGTGTTAGTACTACGGAAAGGTTATTCCTATCAAACTTATAGAGAACCCATCCCCCACTAGTTCATCAACATTCTAAGAAGGGTAGGAAAACAAATAAAGAATTGCTCTAGGCACTCATCAGTGATATGAAGCCCTAACATGTGCTATTTATGTAATTGTGAATAAGCTGCAGTACGAAATGTGTCTGAAAAAGTACCAAAGACATACACATATACTGACTATTTCAAATGGCATGAACATGAGCTTACCTCCACCCTGTTTTTTCTGTCCTTAAGATGTACATACAAAGATTGAACTATCAAGTCTTTCCCATTAAAACAAGTGAGGCTTTCCAGAAATGGACAAAATGTGTGGAAAATAAATGGGAAGGAAATCGAGTACCTCTGGGTGAAAGAGAACTTGATTGTACCCTAACAAAAGAGCCACAGAATTATATTTCACATTTTGTGTGATATGGGGTTACCATGTTCAAAACTCAACAACTCAAACCTTATAAAAGAAAGAAACATAATATTTGCAGTTTCCAAAAGGTACATAAACATTCTTTAATACAAACTGAGTTAGTAAGCACATTCACATTAAAAAATATCAAACTATATTAGTTTCATAAATCATTTATTTAGGAATAAAGAAAAAAGTAACATACGTAACACTTTGGGGTGCATATTTGTTTTCAAAGGTCCATATCTGTGATGCAAAAATAGCTTACTTAGATGATAAAGCCAATTTGGAAATTTTACCGTATGGTTTGCACTTTTCAGAAGTCATATCATTTACTAAAATTACCAAAGATGTTGATGGGTTATATATATAATTGAATGTTACAGGGTAATGGTGCCATTACCAGAGTGCTAGCATATTGCAAAATCCTTGCAAGGTAAATCTGATAGAGGAGTAATAAGTTGTATAGGAAAATTCTTTAAAACTCTTGGATAATATATGAAGATTTGCTTTAGAACTTCTACCTGATGAGTTTTCTTTGATCTTTTAAATTGTTACTCGCACATTGCACTGAATGTTATAAACTTTCCATGAGTATTATGTCAACTATATTTGATGTCTCTATAAAAGAAAAGAGGGTTTATGGTAGTTTATACTTTGAGTTACTTCCTCAGCAAATGAGCCAGAGTAAAAAGAAGTACATGGACCTGTGCCAGCATGCAAATAAGTACAAGCAGGTCGTGTTGGAGACCATATCTTGAATGTTTAATGGTATTCAGAGAGTAACGTATGTAACCTGGGCTGTAAAATAATGTAAGACACCATGATAAGGAACTTTAGTTCATTTGAATTGCAGCCTTATAGATTTACTATATTCACTGACGGATGTAATACATGTATAGTCAATAACTGCCATACTGATACTTGGAAATATCATATGAAACACTAAGTAACATATACAACGGCAAAAACTCAAGACATTTGTAAAATAAATGCTAAAATAATGTAACTGTGCTATAAGAAGTTTTTAAACGTGTGCCAGACTTCAAAAAAAGTGTGAATATGTCATGTTGGAGACATTATCAGGAAAATTTTATGTTATTTTGTGGGTAACGTACGTAACATGATGTTACCTGCTAACGCTGCCACTCTCAGAAGGCTAACATATTTCATTTTGTGGCTTATATAATGTAGTATTTGAAAATCATAGTGTACCAAATTCCCCCTGGGGGGAAGTGGGGTCTATAGCCAGCACGAGGCCTGGAGAATTACATTTTGCATTTGTTCTGTGATATGGGGGTACCATGTTCATCATCTAATAACTCAAAAAGTATATAAGATAGAAACCTAATGCTTGCAGTTTTGAAAAGGTAAAAAAGGTCTTTAATGTAATGCTAAATTAATGAACATAAACTGGTTTAAAAAAAATTATGACAAACTATATTAGATGCATTTATCATTTAAAAGGGGGTTCAATGAAAAAATGTAACATACACTACACCTGGGGTGACTATATTTGTTTTCAAATGTCATTATCTGTGGCCCAGTAATAGCTTATTTAGAAAATATAACCAATTTGTAAATCTTACCTTATCTTTTGCACTTTTCTGAAGTCTTAAAAAGAATTTTAATTATCAAATATTTTGTAGGGTAACGTATGTAACAGGCTGTTACAGCTTAACGCTGCCATTGTCAGAGGGCTAACATATTGCAAAATGCTCGCAAGACATTGGGCTTTAAGAAAAATATGGTCTACAAAATTCCCCCTGGGGGGGGGGGGGAGGTAAACCATATCCAGCCAGTGGCCTACAGGTAGAAGGTTCTTTTATTAACCAATCAAAAGGCCAGGATAAGATCAGGTGATCTAGTTACTGAGAATGCGTATTTATTATTAGGAGAGGCACCGGAGCTGCCCAGCATTCAGCAGGAGATCAGCACAGAGCAAACATATACTACTGCCATAAAGTTAAGTATATTCCATTTGATAACACCACAAAGGTTTTAGAAACGGTAAGAATGGAAACTTTGAGAGATACCAAAAATTTATTGTGGTAGAAAACAAAAGCAGAATACCAGCGATTTGATAATGAAAAGCCGTGGAATCTTTGACTTGATTAAAGTTCTGCAAACACCTTACAAAAATTACCAATAAATTTTTACAAAATTCAATGAAAAAAGCATGGAGGCCAAGAGTCAGCAAAACTTTTACAATAAGGTCGCGATAGTTGTAATTTCTTCAAACCTTTCTCTTTGGAGCATACACTTTAAAAATCTGGTGCAAAAAGTCATGAAATGGCTCATAATAATCAACTACTTCTGGTTTATGTTGTGTATAGCCTTCACAATGTCGAATAACAACTTGGCACATTTTCATCATTAAATTCACTGGGTACATGCATTCAAGACATGAAATCCTGTCCCACTCATGCAGTAGAGTCTAGAATAATTCACAATGGTTTTGATACGGCTGGTTCCTGGTTTAAAACACGTCAGCCGAGCTTGTCTCACAGGTGTTCGATAGGGTTCGATAGAGTTCAAGTCCAGCGGTGTTATTACCATGTTCTGGCCATCTACCGAGTCCAAGGGTGACCTAACACCTTATTCCAGGATTTCGTCCTGGTACTTTTGAGCGTTCAAAGTTCCAGTAACCACCTTTAACTGTATCAGGTGGTAGTCAGATAATGCACCACGTACCATAATGCTTCAGTAACAATTCTTGCACTCAAGAATCAATGTAGACTGTTTCCTTTTTCTAATACTGCCTCTCTCTCTATGTTCTTTCAAAGGTCTGCTTACAGCACTCTCAGACACGTTTAACACCCTTGCAATGTCATCTTGTTTCATACCAGTGTTCCTAATGGCAATTTTACACATGCTGTCCTCTTTCTTCCTTATAGATTTATCCAACATACGCGTTTTAAGGCTATTTCATGTCTCAACAGCAAAAGAAATTCATTCTTGCATATCAACTCCTGGACACCACTGCATCGTAAGTTTCCTGTTCATGAACAGTAGTGAATGAAACTAATCTAACTTATCCAAATTTGGTAGTCAGAATACAAGTGTACATGTCGAATAAAACCCAAAACTCAAATTATTTGTCGTTACTTCAAAAATCGAGATCCTATAAAATATGCTTAACTTTATGGCAATAGTATATATGAAAGGTATCTGATAAGAATTAATTAATTATTCCAAGGCATTCCTTGCTTTAAAGGGGGTATAATACAATTTTCAGTAGGGATTAAAGCAAAACAATATTTGGTAATTTTATTAAATAGACTTTCTCACTGTTGGAATTATTAAAATACATTCGTTTCTCACATGTTGGTTATTGTCTTGGTCCATACTTTTAATGCCTGAGGTTTTGGGAAGGTTTTTTCCTAGAACTTGTTAAAAGAAAGTTTCCTTTATCTGCATCCTTAATTAAGAGTAGGTACTAGGAGTAATTACTGATAAATGTTGATTTTGGCTGTTTAGATAATAAGAATGATAGTTCATATTTCTTCCACCTTAATGAAGGGGTGAATTCCTAGTGTGTGTGTGTGATGTTAGCTGAACTAATTCAACAAACAGAAGTTCATTTATTGTGAGAGGCAGATTATTTAAATGGGATCATCTTTTAGATTACTAGTATTCAAATTACATACTGTCTGCTATGAAGGAGTAAGTTTTATTCCCAAGGATGCGTCATGTATTTTGAGCATATCTAAAATGTTAGTCGCTTAATTCTGGGAAGAAAGAGTGAAAAGTGTACTGTCAGTCTCGATCTGGATCCAAACTGAAGTATATGAAATATTACCGCCAAAAAAGTTCAGATAGTTTCCCATCTGTTATGAGGGAGTAAGTTTTATTCCCATAGCAGGATTGCTTAGATGAAGTAAATGTTCTGAACCACTCATTAATTTCTGTAGCCTGATACCTACAACACAAACAAAAGAAAAGAGGACCATAGCTTTCTTTCTGTCTATTCCTTAATGCCCATTTGACCTGATTTTATCAATAGCTGGCATTGGTTAATATCCACTCACATACATATACTTACATTTATTGTCTTTTTTGTAAATATACATGCACTAGAGTTAGATAAATCTCTCAACTCAAATTGATCTTGTTATCATTTCTTAACCAAAGTCCCACTTGTAGAAATTAGACTGCTTATCTGGGTGTGCAGTGAACCCCGTTGTGTCGCATCCTGACGAGACAAAATTAGATTGTGTGACTGATAAAGATGATTGTTTAAGAAAGTTCTCAAGTGTAGTAAAACGCCGGTCAGTTATATGACAAAATTTTGGTGTCAGAAGTGGGATCTTGGTTTTTATTTTCCAGTCCTAATTTTACTAGTAGTGAGCCCATATGTCCTCTTTCTTTCTTTCTTGCTTTCAAGATATCCTGCTGAATCGGTTATGAAATTGGTGCATTGTGGCCTTTCATTTTCAATGAAGGATACTGTGCATTAATTTCTGATCCTTGCATTTGTCTGTGTGTTTACACCATCCATATTTGGGCCTTCCCACAAGTTTGGTTTATATCGGGGAAGATAAACAAAATCATTTATTAGTGAACACGATTGATCAACAATTTAGAACTTGAAATAAAATTCAAAATCATTAGATGATATGCTTTTGAATGAAAAGACAGTGCATAATTTGTTATTAGTTCCTGTGAGCATTTTATGTTTTGAGTAGTTAAAGTTCTTAAGGGATCAAACATTGCGTTCAAATAGATTTGTTGTAACCTTTGGTCAGTCTGACCAATTCATTACATATGTTTTTTAAGAAATTACATAAAGCTCTAGCTCTAAACATCTGTCCGGTCTGTGAGAATATTAGCAATTGATAGTGTCTGTCTGAATCCACGACAGGATTTGTCCAGCCTGATATTTTTAGTACAAGAATGTTTCTCTTGACATTATCTGTGTTCCGTGGAGATAGTGTGGTAGGGTTCGTGTCATCCAGGCTTGTTTAGCCACCCATGACGCAACTCGTCACATTGCATATTCAAGAATAGTTATCATAAATAATACTTATAGTACTATCTTAAAAAACAACAAGTTTCCAAGTTTGAACCAACTACACTTGAGATTATCAGAATGGATCTGCGTTCAAGAACACAATATATGCGGCGAGAAGATGATGAAGATAGTCGAGAGACTGAAGCATATAGACATAGTGAATAAAATAGCTTCAATGAATCTTTAGCTTTTCAACGGGATGGGGCTAAAACAACTATACAGTTTAACCCTGTTGAAGAGATCAGACCTTCTTTTGATTTCTTAGATGTAGGAAGAGATAGTTACCCCCCCCCCCCCCCAAGGAATGGGCACACCACCTATGAGGCATTATGGAGAAGAGAGAGACTTCGAGACCTCATTGAGGGGATATATGCAAAGAGAAGAAGGGACTTTGAGGTTAACCAATTACGGAGAAGAAACAAACATAAAATCATCCGAAGAAGACGATTACCTTTTTGAAAAGAGAAGAGGAAATCTTTTTCATCCACCTGTTGTCAATTATAATGAAGAAGGACGAAATTATTCCCCTGGCCGTGATAGAACCTTAAGTCCTGTTCAACAGCAAAGAGAATTACAGAATAAGTTTATTGCTCCAGTTAGGGGTACGAAACCAGATGTTCAGCCGTTGAACAGAGATATGTTAAAAGCTGAGAGGAGTTCAACTTGGTATCCAAATGCCCATGCTGGCTTTCTTGATGATGGTGGCTTACAGCGCCAACATAGAGATGAGGGCAATGGTGAACACTATCCAATAGTATTTCCTGCCCAGCATCACAGGAATGAGCCTCTGCGTTATGGTCAATGGCCCTTTGATCCTGAGCGTTGGAGGAAAATTTTGAGCCAATGCCATTCTTCCTCAGCTTTTCAGGGAAACCAGAGGAGTGGGAATCATTTAGGCTGAAGTTTAAGTTATCTGACAGATACAGATGGTCACCTCAAAAGCAGAGAGAGCAGCTACTTTTGAGCCTAAAGGACGAGGCACTAAACTTTGCTGCCAACTTAACTCCTGACATAAGAAATAACTATTTCATGTTCATCCAAGCATTAAAAGAAAGATTTGCACACACAACTCCAGCAGAGAAGTCAGGGCAAGCGTAAATAACATAAAGAAGAGTCCTAAAGAGAGCATTCAGGAATACGCTTCCAGGGTTTGAACATTAATGACCAATGGGTATCCAGATATAGGAAGTACAGAATAGTTCAATCAGATGACAATGCACCACTTCCTCCAAGATCTACCAGATCTAGCTATTGCTTATAAAGTGCTTACCAAGAGACCCAGTAATTTAACAGAAGCCATTGACATGATTACTTGGCGCGAGTGCTGTAAAGAATCTACTAAAAAGAAGGCAAGACTGGGCCAAGTGAAAACATAAAATTGAGCTGCAATATGAGATTTCCAACAATGTGGTGTATGCGACCAGCAAAGCCTCAGATCAGCCTGCGCATACGCGCAGTCTGATCAGAGCCTTTGCTAGTCGCTTGCATATTCTATGAGTGTTAAGCTACTGAATGAGCATCATTTGGAGTTTCTATGTTTAAAAGGAGGCTGCACAGGCTCGTCTGAGTCTACATATGTCAAAATGCCACATTGTTGGAAATCACATGAGACGGCTCATATCAAGATTCATCCAATATATACACTTACCACAGTGCTGATTGTGAGGGAAATGGGGTGAGAAGACTAAAGGGAAAGAAATACTTTGCAGAGGCAAGGCTCATCCAGTTTGGCCATCACCTCAAAATGACTATAGAAAACCTTCTCAAGAGTCACAAAGCTAAGACTGATGAGCATACAGAAAATACCTGTAGTACTAAAGAGAAACTAGAAAATGAGTCACTTTAAGTTTGACATGATGTTGATGATAGGATGATAGGATAACACGCCTAGTGACCTTTTGGCAACATAGTGGTCTACACCCAATTGATATTCCTGTCGACTTCTTTCCTGTGTATGCGACCGCAACCTTGATCACAGCAAATCAGGGAACTTTTCCAAATCACTGTTTGATACCCATAACCGATTTGATTCGCTTTCTTCCCTGTCCGATCCTGAGAGTCCGATACCAGACATCATCGGCCCCCACTGCAGCCTCCTCTCCTATAGTACAGGAGCATAAGGAAACTAAAGCCAAGGCTGCCTTAAACCATCCCCTCAGAATTTCGATTATGAATTGTCAGTCATTAAAGAATAAGAAGGCTGAACTTCATACAATTATTGACTCGGCAAAACCAGACATCATATTGGGGAATGAGTCCTGGTTAACCCCTGATATTAAAAACTCGGAAATTACCCCCGACTCCTTTGATGCAGTTCGGAAATACAGAGCAAGTAATGCCAATGGTGGTGTCTTTATTGCTTTTAAGCGTGACTTGCTCTGTACTGAAACTCTGGAACTGGACACCAACTAAGAAATAGTTTGGTGTAAGTTGAACATTATTGTATGTATGACACTGTACCTTGGTTCTTTTTATCGCCCCCCTGACAAGATTGATAATGATTATCTTGAGGAGTTTAACTCATCCTTATCTCAATTATGTCTAATTGAAACGCTCATGTTCTGGTTGGAGGTGATTTCGATTGCGGCAGTATAGAGTGGAGTCGCATGCAAGTACCTCCGGGTACAAAAAAGACAGTCTCAGCAGCAATCTTTGGATATTATATGAGAGCACTGTATAACTCAAGTTGTAAACATACCAACGCGCAATGATAAAACTCTTGACCTGCTTTTTACTAATTCCTCATCCCCTGTGCATAGAGTCAATGGGATGTCCCCACTCGGCAAAGCTGATCACGACATTGTATATGTTGAGTATGACATTAAGGCTAAAAGAATAGAACAGGCATCACGCAAGATCTATCGCTATAAACCTGCAGACATGGTCGGCCTTAAAGACCACATGGCCCAATTTAAAGGGGCGTACCTTTAAGAAGACGACAGTCACATGTCAGTTAATGATATGTGGGTCGAATTTAAAACAGGCTTTGTAGAGGCTGTAGAAAGGTTTATCCCATCAAAAATGACCAAACCAAAATACTCTGTGCCATGGATCGATGCAACGATCAAAACGGCTTGTAATAAGAGACATAAGCTTTACCTTCGTCCTCGCAAATCAAAGGACCCTGATGTCAAGATTCATTACAAGTTGTTCAGAGCACATGTTCAGAAGGTATTGAGAAATGCCTATTGGAAACACGTTTCCAATATATTTACGTTCGAGAACGATAGCTCAGATCCCGACAATCCTAAGCCTGAAAAGATAAAAAGTTTTGATCATTTATCAAATCACTTAAAAAAGAAAAAGACGCGTTTGGGATCACATCACTCAGAGAAAACGGAATTTTTAAGACAGATTCTAAGGAAAAAGCCAACATTTGTAATAGGCAATTCTAATCAGCCTTCACACGTAGAGACGACTCTGACCCGCCATTGAAAGGGGCTAGTCCGTTCTCCTCCATGGTGGACATAACAGTTGACCCCAAAGGGGTCGTCAAACTGTTGGACGGACTAATTGTCCATAAAGCCTCGGGCCTGGATGGACTGAATGCCAGAGTGCTTAAAGAGCGTAGCAATGAGATCTCACAAATACTGGCACTCATCTACAATGAGTACTTTGCTTGGGCGATGTACCAGATGAGTGGCGACAAGCAAATCTTTATACACTCTTTCAAAAGGGTGAAAAATATGATGCTGCTAACTACAGGCTGGTGTCGCTCACATGCATCTGCTGCAAAACCCTAGAGCATATTTTAGTCAGCAACACCAACCAACACTTAGCCTTAGATAGCATACTTGCTGACTGTCATCATAGTTTCCGAAGTCAGAGGTCTTGCGATACCCAGTTGGTCCAGTTCGTGCACGAAATCATCTGCAACCTGGATGGGGCTGTGAATCATGGGCACAAACAGACAGATTTAATCCTAATGGATTTTGCTAAGGCCTTTGACAAGGTTCCACAGAGGAGGCTATTACACAAATTGGAATATTATGGGATTAGAGGATCCACCCACAAGTGATCAACTCGTGGTTCTCTGGGCGCACTCAACAAGTTGGTTTAGATAGCCAAGCCTCCAATCCAGTCCCAGTGCTATCCGGTGTGCCCCAGGGATCGGTCCTAGGTCCAGTCCTGTTCCTAATCTTCATAAATGATCTGCCGGATAACATCAAGTCTTCTGTTTGCCTGTTCGCAAACGACAGTGTCCTGTATAGGAATATACATTCACTTCAGGACTGTTTGATCTTGCCAGAAGACCTCACCAGCTTAAGACAATGGGAAGCCGATTGGCAAATGAAATTTAATGTAGCCAAATGTCACTCAATCAGAGTAACTCGGCATAAGCACCTCAAACAAATTCTCTTCGACTATTCACTACACAATCAACCTTTGGAAAATGTTCAGTCCGCAAAATACCTTCAACTTGGTATCACCATTACTGATAACATGGATTGGGGTCAGCATGTCTCAAAAATCTCTTCCAAAGCAACTAAGACACTTGGTTTCCTTCGGAAGAACTTGGTTTTGCACCTAGGAGTACAAAGGAAGTTGCATACAAAACTTTGGTTCAGCCTAAACTAGAGTATGCAGCACCCATTTGGAGCCCTCACTCGAAACTTCAGATTAATCAGATTGAGAAAGTTCAAAGGACAGCAGCCCGCTGGACCTGCAGGAGATGGTGAAACACGAGTAGTGTCTGCGAAATGCTTGATGAGCTTGACTGGCCATCTCTGGAGGCCCGGAGGGACCAGTCCTCCTAGCTTCTCTTTCACAAGATTCATTGTGGAGCAGTGTCTAATGAAAAAGACAAGTATATGACCCTTGCTCACAGTTTGAAAACTACCAGTTCATCACATAGTGCTCAATACCGCAGACATCAGACATACAGTGATGCCCTGAAGAATTCCTTTCCCCTGACCTATTCCACATTGGAATAGTCTGTCTCCTTCTGTAGCCAATATCCAGTCCACTGAGGAGTTTGGGGCACTCCTTAATTAAACAACAATTCAGCCAAAAGTTTTTGTGTTTTTTTGTAGTTGTTTTTTTTTTTGCTGTTTTTTTGTTTTTTTATTTTATCAAAATTTCAAAATTAGCACTCCCTGGCGTAATGCTCAAGTTTGAGCGAAGCCAGTATGTAAGAAAGAAAGAAAAAGAAAAAAATGTTGATCAGATATATTCATACTTGTTGAAACTGAAGTTAAAACACTTTCTATGGTTATACAAATAAATGCTTTCACTTTGTCTAAGAAGATCTAGTTTCATCTACTGGAAAAGAACAGCCCCTCCCCCATCAGAAGCTGACCCTAATAAAAATCAAATCTAGAGAGCATTCCTCCACACATACTCTACCAGGTACAGCAACATTTTTATAAGGATGGCCTCATACTTTCAGCTATATATACTGACGTCAGCTAAAAACGCCTCACTCATTATCACTGATTTCTTTGCGATGATATATAAAAATGAACAGCCACGTACTGCTTCTTTATGTAGAGATTGTGAGATGTTGGAAAATGACTTTAATTTGATATGCAGGTGACGCGTTATTCCGATGACGCCATGCAGGCTCAACGTACACATGGCGACATTGTGCATCGGTCGCTTATGATTTCAATTTGAATTTGCACCCAGTTTGTGTCGCTAATGTTTTGCTAACCAATGAACAAATTTTGGATCATTTTTTTCAATTAATTGTGCTTGCGAATAACAACTTTATGAAATTATGACGTCATATTAAAGCCAAAATGTAAGGTCCGTTTACGAAACTTGCCAACATTCTCGTTTTGCTTTAAGTAATGGAAAAATGATAAGGGGGTACATTAGGTAATGTACACAGAATATGCCTACGTAAAATTACGATATTTAAGATGAACTGTAACGCCCAATGGCCAGTCGTTGGGCTACGTTAATGTCGTCCAAAACGGCCATCTGGAACACGTACCAGATTGCGTTTCCTCAGCAATCGTCGCTGGTTAAAGAATAAAGACTTTTGCAAAGGATTCGTAACAATCCAATCACCCACGTTGCAGAGTCATGACATTTAAGCTTTACTGAATTGCATGGCGAAAAGGTGGGTGGGGTAAGTTGTTTCGTTCAGCAGAAACATACAAACATTGTCTGAACATTATAACCGCATTTTTTGGTAAAAAGGAGACTGTTTTACAATGGTAAAACACGTTTTTCCTGTCAATGGGTTGTGTCTGGAAATAAAGCAAATGTGGCTAAAATCGTGTGTCGCACGAAATGGTGACCCCTGTCTCAAACCGAGGTCGTTTTCTCAGCCTAAAATATTCTTTCAGCAATTTTGTTTTCATGAGATACGCTTGACTGGTAAGATTTTATAATGCACTAAAATTCATAACTTTAGACTGATCAGTCTAAGAGATATTCACATTTATTTTTAGATGAGGCGTTTTTTCTTGACGTCAGTATATCATGCATTTCATCAAAATAATTATTTATCGTGTATTCCGTGGCATTTCCGTGGCTATACATGTAAACGTAAAATATTAAGTGAATATTAAGTCATACGCTCGTTTTATAGCGTCATAGTTTTTAAGTATGTGAATTTAATCCTATATGGAAAGAAATATACATTTTAGGGAGAATTGGCTTATATTTTGGGGAATTTGGAGAAGCTGGATTAATCTTAAGGATTTGGGGAGCACTCAGGGAGCTGATGAATTTTCTTTCAGGGATTTGGGGAGATCAATGCATTATTTTCAGGGATCAAGGGAGCACAGACCCCGGGGGCCTCCCCGATCTAAGGCGCCGGTTCATCTTTACTTTTGAGTGGCATTCTGTTTTCTTTTTGTGGTTCAGGAAAGTCATCAAGAATAATATTGTACCATCCGCTGACATACAGGAGGTGTGGATGGGGGGTCTGGTATTCACTTTTCATTAAAAATTTAGCCCATTATTCATCTCATTAAAATTTTGGGTTATTCATTAAAATAAGACCAATTATTCATTAATATTAAGAAAGGTGGCAAAGAAATCTGATTATTCACTATTCATGCATTTTTTCTTCAATTCATTAAAAAAAATAGGATTATTCATTAATTTTTAGCCCTCATTATTTACTATTCATTTTTTGGCTAATTATTCACTATTCATTATAAAAAAGGGTCATTGTTCACTAATCATTATACCCCGTCCAGACCCTCATACAGGTCGCGAAAATGGCAAGACTTATTTTCTCTGGATATTCAGAAGATAACATTGCCCCCTCTCCTCCCCACCGCCCCTATGGCTGACGGCACAGACGCGTCCAAAATGATTAGGTGAAACAGCTATGTACATGTATCGCGTTCTATGGCATGGGGTACTAAACTGCCCTTCTCAGATGACACACCAGTCATTTGCAATCACGGGGCCCCTAGGGCCGGGGACTTGGGGAAATGTCTTCTTTCCACTCTGCGAAACATGTGCGGATCCAGAGGGGGGGACAGGGGGTCCGGACGCCCCCCCCCCCCCCCCTGGAAAATTACATAAATATAGGGTTCCTTAGCAATACTGGTCCGGATCCTTTTAAAATCACAAAGCTACCGAGCGAGCATTCAATGTTGGGCCATCATCGTTCTGCCAGTGAAACGCCATTTAAATGGCCATCCGCTGGCAGGCCGTTTATGGCCCGCTAATAGTGGTATTTGGGTCCTTCCTGACCTCATCAAACTAAAAAAAACGATGTCAAAGTTGGACCCCCTCTGACAAAGCTTTCTGGATCCGCGCATGCAAAGCCTTGGTATAATTTGCACCGCAGCATGCGCGAATCCAGAGGGGGCACAACAGAGGGTCCAGACCCCACCCCCACCCCTGAATATCACGTTATATGGGTTTCTGGGAAAAGTTGGACCCCCTCTGGAACCTTGGAAAAAATATAGTTGACTTTGAACCCTCTGTACATAAGATATAAGGACTGAAAAAAAACCCGTTGTCACAGCGTTTTCTGTCGGGTGGAAATGGACCCCGTTTACGAAATTTCCTTGATCCGCGCATGTGTGGAGATATCATTTATGTCAAGTCTCGCCCCCAGTATGTAGGGAATCAACTTTTATTTTTATTACCGAGGTAAAAAGGTAAAACTTACCTTTCGTGACCAGTCATTTTAGCCACGCCCTCCCCCCCCCTCCAGTCCCTGAGCAGGGTAGGGATAGCCAGGCAAATGTGCTGTGTCTTTACTTTTGTACTGTCCCTATAAAGTGCTGGGGATGTCAGGGATGAGATATATTAATAGACGTTTCGCTTACTGTAAAGGCGGCAACTTTAATATTCATATCTGGACATGGTTCGGCTATTTCATCTGCTAAACAAGGGAAATCAGGTTCTATTTATAAGTTGGTGAAGAATAAGTAAGTTGTTTGGGCCACGCAGACGTGCGTGCATTTCATGAAAATCCTAACCGTATACACACTGAACTCACATCTATTAACCCTTAAAGCGCATAATCACAAAATGTATGTTTTTGTCGCTCACTAAAATATTTGAACCCTCAAAGACAAACAGTGTGGACCAAGATCAGACTGCTCCTGTAGTAGCAGTATGATCTGGGTCCACAATGTTTGCCTCTATGCTTATGTTAAATAGACATTTTCAGATGCAGTTATTTTGCTGGCGTTTTATGGACTAAAAAATGTGTTTTACTGAGGTAATGGCGCAAGATGATAGTTACTTTTGAATAAAACCACGCCTCATTTTCAGCTTTTACCTTGTCTGAGATTGACCAGTCCTAATTACGCATTCATGGGGCGCCGCCTTTACAGTAACCAAAAAGTCATATAATACCAAGACTTACAATGTAGTGCGAGTTTAGCTTGCTAGGGTTAATATAGCAGGGGATTGCTAGGCAAAAAATCCAAGTCCCCACTGTTTCCCGGGGGTGGGCTGTGGTTACAATAAAGAATAACATAAATCATTTTACGTCCATGTATGGGTTGAATGGGGAGATGTTGTCACAGTACCTGTATATGTCTAGACGGTTGACGAATATACACTTTATCTAAAATTAGATTTTATCTTTAAACACAACACACCTGTGTACAGGTGTATAGGTCACTGGGCTGTTAGGTTTTCAAATGCATTGTATCAAGTGTATATAAATAAAATGTTTACACACTAGAAATGTGAATGACAAAGTTGATCAATATATTAATATTTTGGTGGTTAAAATGGCCTCTAAATACTCTGGTAAATGGACATATGTTAACAAATGTGGGATTTATTTATTCTTTCTTCAAATCTTTGTTGGACTGGTTTATAATAATGTCGTGAGTGGAGATTATTGTAAAACTTTCGGTTCGGGAAAGTGTATTTGTACAGATGACTTTGTTGAATGTCATGGCGAACACGCCATGGTGACTAAATTTAGTGATTTTATACACAGAATTCAAGACAATGTGACAAGAATCATTATAACAGGTGCTGATTGGACGGAACTGCCACGAAATGTGTTTGGTGCATGTCCAGATACTCCTTCGCTAGTACTTCGTAAGTTAAAGAAGGTAGACTTGTCCAACAACAATATTCAGATCATCCACGGCAAGTCGTTTCACTGTATGCATGAGGTGACTGATTTAAATTTAGCCCACAATGAGTGGGAAATTGACAGAAATGTAAATCATACTGGATATCTCTCCAGTCTGCCGAATCTCAGAAATTTAGATCTCACAAATACTTTCCAGGAAGTCTGGGATGGAAGGTATCACATCCCTAAACTTGTGGATGTTCTGAACGCCACAGACCTGACCAAGTTGGAGAAACTGAGCCTGTCGATGAACGAGTTCTACGTGTTTCACGAAGGAGCTGCAGCCTCCCTTTGTCAGATGTCATCGCTGAAACACCTAAATTTATCACATAATTTACTGGAAAAGTTAGTCTTAAAACGTTGTATGAAAAATTTGGTCTCACTTGACTTGTCACATAATAAGCTTGAGCGGATAGAAGAGGATCTACGAAATGTGATAGATGCTCTGCCCAATCTCCAAGAAGTGAAGCTGGACTTCAATATGTTCAAGTGTGATTGTGGCCTCATTGATACACACGCGTGGCTAAAAACAACGAGAGCACCCATCAACAAGGAGCTACTGCTTTGTGAAGAAGGCTACCATAGTTCTTATTTTGGTAAGCCTGTGGTAAGCTTGGAGCAATCTGATTTGAAGTGCGAGGTTCAAGCTCAGAGCTCGAGTGCTGCTTCTGTCGTTGTGGGCATCATTATTGCTATAGTTGCATGCGCTCTTGTTGGATTTATATTCATCAATAGAAACAAGCTGAAATATCTCGTGGGAACTTGGAGAAAGAAGGCTTCATGGCTATCCGTAAGAATGCATACCGGGTATTCATCGGTACAGGAGGTAGCCACTATCGAAAATGTTTGAGGGAAACCCGACAAACAGACAGATATATAAGCAACGAAACTGTGAACCAAATATCATTTCTTTCCATCATTTTGACCATTTGTATATAATGTATAATAATTATGAAAACATTCCATCCGTTATGAACGAATCGGATAGAAAGACCCTGACAGAATGAACTCGGACAGGGGCGAATCCAGGATTCCTGGGAAATGGGGTTCATAAGATAAAGGTGTGGGATTCGCTTTGTTGATTTTATCACAATTTTTCTTAAATATCTCATGGAAATGAAATCATTTGGTCTCACTGAGACCAAATTATTTCATTTTCATAGGATATTTAAAAAACGGGGGGGGGGAGTGGGGATCGGAACCCCCTCTGGATCAGCCACTGTAAGAGGACGTAGTTAAAATTTCAAGGTTGTGGTTGGTGCAAAACTATTGTAACGAAAATTTAATTTTCTTATTTCTCAACCAAAACATACATGTATGTTGTGGGTACTCAAAGGAACCGTCTCAATGAGACGGTTCTTTTTAGCCCCCAAAATATATGTTAAAATTGATGGGTAAGAAAATATTAACAACTTTACGCTGAAAATTTGTGTTTATTGAAACCTGTGTACTACTAACACTAACTTATCGATTCCTGATCTTTGCACCCTTACTTACTTTACTTTACTTTACTTTATTGTCCGGGTCATTTGTAGGTGACATAGTTTCGGGGTGTAACGTATTGTCTTGTTTTTGGTCAACATTTTTTTATTTATTCATAAAACTGGACATTTCATGAGGTTTTGGTACTTATCGTATATGCATAAAGTCATTCTTTAAATGATCGCGAAAACCCAACTTCCGACCGCAGTAGTGTCAATAATTGGTGTGCGCGAGCAGCGAAGACACTACATTTGCTGACGCGGTGTTTTGGCAAGATGCGCAGGCTATAACTGAGGCAATGTAGCTGTGCGTCAGAATAAGACTCAAATCAACATGGACATAAGCTCATTCTGATCGGAGTCCTCGCTGTCCACACGTAGAAAGCTTTTGTCCTAAGGTGCCGGTGAGCATTGTGTTTTTATCAGGGGATCCTGACCAGTATTGCTAAGAAAGTCAAACCCTATATCTTAATGTTTTTTTTTCAGTGGGGTCTTGTCCCGCTGCACCCCTACCCCCTCTGTAACCGCGAATTTAATGCAAGTTGTAATATAAACAGCCACAATACCGTCTCCACATCCTCATAACAAAACACAGCATCGAATTTCGGATATCTGTCTGCCTACTTTTCACCATTGTGACAGATTATTGTACAGGCATAAACTTCTATAATGATGAAGGGTTAGCTCAGGTTGGTTACCAACTTCTGAGTTTCGATAGTCGTATATAAAATTTAGTTTGCATGCAATATTTAACTCCTTATCTGCTAGTATCTACTGCTGATAACTTTTGCAAACAGTTTGAACCCACCTAGGTCGGCACTGATCTTGGTCAAAATGTTTGAGACTCTGGTGGCATTCGTGAAATATTAGTTTTAAAAAGCTAAGTTAATTAAAGTGCATATGTGTACTGCATGCAAAATTACCAAGCATGCAAAAGTTGCCTCTGGAATTTCTAGTTGTATAAGTTACATGTACACCACAAAGGTCTTCCATTCATACATTCCAAATTTGATATCACATTCATTCCCATGCATTCCAATGGTTCATTTTTAAGACCAAATTTAGTTTTGAACAAAAGCCACTTGAAGATAAGACCAAATATTTGAGCAAACACATGAATTTTTGGTACTTATCGCATTGTCGAGCAAAGAAGGCTCAAGAGAGCCTGCGCAGATTCGCAGGCTCGCCAGAGCCTTCGCTGTTTGCATGTATACACACAAAGTATGAATGTAGATGAAGACTCAGCCAAAAGCTTGGACCTCTAGCCTTGCTACAGATATATGCAGAAAGAGCGTCTAGCTTGCGATAAGTACAGTAAAACCTGTCTTAAGTGGCCAATCAAAAAGAACACCAAAATTGGGTTTCAAGACCGATTATCGCTTAATGCTGGTTCAAAGTATTGCAGAATGCTCCATGGGGAGCATTCTGCAATACCTTCGACCTTCATTAATCAACGGGGACAACCATTTGTCATTAAGATCTTTGTTTTGTCTATTTTTGAGTGGCCGCTTAAGACAGGTTTACTGTACCAAAATCTCATGTGCTGGTCCAGATGTGCCTCGCCATAAGAAAATCTGTTTTCGAGTGCTACAAAGCTGTTAATCAGCCTGTTCATCCGGAGTCTTGACTAAGCAGACTGATTCTAGCGTCGTTGTTGTTAACTCCCATGACAATTTGGTATGTGTACATTGTACTTGCTAAGTCATTTTTTACCAATTATATATAGTCTCTGTAGCAAAGCATGCTGGTTCGAGTCGCAAACTTTGGAAAAATGAATTCGTATGTCATGCTTAATTTGTACATTTTCATGTAAATATGCGCCACTTCGCGAGAATAATCGCCCCATCTAGAAAAATCAAAATAATTTTTATTAAACATGACATCTGTAGAAAATCTGATCTATCTGCTGTGTTTCTCAATACGTTGATATGCGAGTATTACATGTTGACGTCACATTTACATTTAAACATTCAACCAATGTACAAGCCACTTCGTAATGTCCGGTTGGGATAACAGGATGTAAACACAGTAGATAAATCAAGTTACACTTTACGAGATTCTTTTTACAAAAATTAGCTCACCTGAGCCATCTTTTGTGATCATTGGATGTCCGTTGTGCGTCATCCGTCGTGTGTCTCAACAATTGCTTCAAAGGACATTCCCGCCTAAACGACTGGCTGGATTTTCACCAAACTGGTTTAACCCAGGAAGGCTCGTCCCGACATCACATACACTGAACATTTGTTGACTAGGACGTAAAGAATTGAATCAAACAAACAAAACTTGGCAGGATAGATACTTATATGGCCCTCTTTGAAAAGTATTCAAATGGTTCCAGGCAGTTGCATAACTAAATCAAATGTGCTAAAATAGATTCTCAGAATGAAATCTGTCTGAAACCGCAAGGCATAGAGCATTGATATTTGGCAGTTAGCGTAATGGTTATAGTAGACCATCTACTAAGTTTGTTCAAATAATGCCCCCATAATGGCTCCTTCCCGCCTGGGTCATTTGATTTACATAGGAAAACAGAAACAAACCTTCTTGTCTGAAACCACTATGTATAGAGCCCTTATATTTGGTATGTAGCTACATTTAGTAGCTCTCTACCAAGTTTGTTCAAATATTGGACCTGGGACCAATGGCCCTTCCCCTGGGGTCACATGTTGTATACAAGTTTATTTAGAGAAAACATTAAAACCAACACAGCCTAAATCTTGATATTGGTATGTAGCATCACATAGTGGTATTTTACCCAGTTTGTTCAAGTAATGGTTATGTGGCCAAAATTGGCCTCAACCGTATGATCACGTGTTTTATATTGACCGATACAGTAAAAACATAAACAATTCTGAAACAATAAGCATACAGCCTTGCACATTTGGTGTGTAGCATCATCTATTGGTCCTTTTTTAATTATAAATGTATGTTCAAAAAATATGACCCGAGACCAAAACAGTCTCCGACCCGGGGGTCATCAGGGGAATGGCCGGCTCCCTTATTGATAGATATATATAAGAAGCTTAAACAAGGTGAGCGATCCAGGGCCACTTTGCCCTCTTGTTTTTTAGATGGACCCCATAACATTTTTATCTGTCTTCGTTATCTATACACATGTAAGCTTATATTAAGAAGAAGCTCTTGCTTCCGTTCTAATCCTGAGATGTTTTTTTATTATTATTATTATAATTGAAAAGTGTAATATATTGTATTTACTTGAATTTGATTAATAAAAACGTTACCAAGCCAAGCGTAATCTTGTAGCTAACCTCTCACATCGAGGCCAATATCATGTGCGTTTAGATGTGTACCCATTTTAGCCGAATATAACTTCTGACTCTTGTAAATTGGTATTTTTAATTTTATTTCAAATTTAAATAGTCCATTCTGTAAGCAAACAGTGGAGACTGATCAGGCGCCGCTTTCTGTGGTGTCTAATCAGGATCTGCATTGATTGCCTATGCCGCATTAAAATGATATTAGGCTTATATGGGTTAATACATAATTGATGACCCGTGCAATTTTCAGGTGACTTGTGGAATCACAAAATTCTCAGTTGCTTGCTCGGAGTGATTATCTTGAAGTCATATTTACCCTTTATAGCAGTGGCGGATCCAGAAGAGGTTCGTTCGAACCCCCTAACGAACCCCGTTTGAGACAAAACTATTACATTTTCATGGAGAATTTTCAGGAAAACCAGGAAAAATAGCAATTAATCAGATACAATACACTACCAATCACCCCCCCCCCCACCCCTGTAAATTTGAACCCACTATCAAGAAATCCTGGATCCGCTCCTGTATATAGTTTCCTTGAGCAAGACACATTAATCCCTGCTTAGTACTGGCACAACCCAGGAAGACCCGTCACGACAAGACTTAAAATGTTGACTGGGACGTTAAGAATCAAATCAAACAAATCCCTTTATAGTTGTTGATTTCATAAGTAGGATTATTTGTTTCCATTCAATAAATTACAACAATTGTGGGCCTCGGCGCGACTTTGTCACATATGAACAACATAGGTGCAGACCAGCCTGCGCAACCGGGCAGTCTGGTCAGCGCCTTTGTTATTCGATCTCTCGAATATATTCAATCTAAACTTGCTACATGCCAAATTAATTAAGATATTTTAGCTTGTGTCTGTAGCTGAGCAGATTGGAATATATGGCCGCAAACCCAGAAGACAGATTTTCTCGCGCCGTGACCCAACTATAGTATACACTATGAAGAACATGCTTCGGATTTGATCAAATGATCCGCGATATGTTATTTCCAACAATTGTGGTATTTTGACAAGTGTAGACTCAGACGAGCCTGTGCAGCCACCTGTAAGCTAAGAAACTCCAAATGATGTTCGGTCAGTAGTTTAATGAGTAATAGAATTTTCAAGCGACTAGCAAATGCTCTGATCGCTCTGATCAGACTGCGCGTATGCGCAGGCTGATCTGAGCCTTTGCTGGTTGTACATACCACAATGTTGGAAACCTCATGTCGCGGCTCAATTATTATATCATATGCTTTAATTATTTTAGCCGCGACATGAGAAAACCAACGTGACTGCGCGTCACAAGAAGACTCAGATCAGCTTAGGCATCAGCTCAGTATGATCAGAGTCTTCACTGTTCGAATGAAGTTAGTTACAAAGATAGTCTGGCCCCCAGACCTTATCTTTCTTTCGTATAATCTTATTTCATCTTAAGAAGGGACACAAATCTTGAACAGCTCTAAATATTTTACAGGCTCAAGTTCCCGAGCTGAAAGCTTGGATTAAAGAGGCAATATTAAGAGACATGATAGGAAAAGAAAATAAACATTAACAATAAGGACAGGAGCCAGTCTATTATAGTGCGAATCATGTTTACTGTCATCGTCCTGGGCCCGGTCACCTGTTAAACTAACGGTACCGGGAGCCAACTCACGACAGGAAACAAGAAACGGATTATACAAAGAGTGGTGCAACTCGTCACCAAAATCAGTTTTGGGACAGTCAGTAAGCATTTTCCCTGACACCTCATCTTGACAGGTAGTATGTGGTTACCTTCTCTAATGTAGTTAATATTACTTACATTTGTATCCCAAGAGTCTGTCCATACGTGTTTTTTTCTGATATGTCAGGGGGAAAAGCAAATGTTTTACAGCCTAATAAGTGAGTATGCAAAACGTATCAGCATCACATGCTTATCAGCACAGTGTTAATGTAAAAGTACTTGATACACTTCGTGTATATATTGAATAAAAATCTTCTGTCTCGCCGACCGTTTTTCATGCTCGACGCCATGCGGTGGTCCAGAACATTTTGTCAGAGGGGGTCCAACTTTGACGGGTTTTTTAGTTGATGGGGAAGGGAGGATCCAAATACCACTATATGCGGGCCACCATCGGCCCGCCAGCGAATTGCATTCGTCTGCTGATAACCTTTGCAAACAGCAGGCCCGGGTCGGGCCTGCTGTTTGCAAAGGTAATCAGCAGACGATACTAGACACTAGATGTCAAATAGTTGAAAGCAGGCAGTAGCTTCAGTGATCACGATGGAGTTAGTGTTCCCTGTAAGGACCTTTTTTCTATGAGTTGCGCATTGCAGGAATCTGCATGTTGTCAATTTCAAAGTAAAAGGAACATTGGATGAAGCTATTCTATAGATACGTTTGTCTGCAGACTAGAGTGCGCATAGTGATGACTGATTCGGTTCATTGCATTTTACAGTATTTTAAACACCCTCTATTCGTTGCAAATAACAGTTGGAAAACAGTATAGAACCAGATCAGACCCGACAAAAGGTCGGGCCCCGAGGTTATAAAACTTTTTTCATACTCAACTCAGCTGAGCACGAAATTTCAACTGCTCATAAAAACTAAAATACTGGCAAATGAAGAAGCTTCTCGCTTTAAGTCTCTCAGATGTTGTATTTATCATGCTGATAAATGTTAAAATGCCAACAATTGTTGGCATTTTAACATTAATGAGCAGGACGAATTTCGTGCTCAGTTGAGTTGAGCATGAAAAAAGTTTTATAACATCGGGGCCTGGCTTAATCTGGGTCCGATTTGTTTTACCCTATGATGGTAATACTTAAATACATTTTTGAAAATGATAATTTTGAAGAAGAAAAAAATCAGCAGACGACAAAAAGGCATGCAAATTTCTCAGCATGCAAAAAGTTAACCCATAAAGCGCCACCTATAATTTGCAGCAGACGCTAATATAAAATTGTATTGCTTTTTCAAAAAAAAAAAGCAAATAAGGTATGATATTTCACGAGAATCGTCTCTTGGCAGACAATTCTCATGAAATATACATTATTTCTTTCGAAAATGAGGAAAGACGTCACAAAATTTGTCGTCTGCTGCAGTCGTGATTGGCGCTTTAAGGGTTAAGCAATGTTTTGCTTAACTCTCAATGGAAAAGGGCTTTATTATGCGAGTGTCTGGGTCGATGCACATGTTCGTGCATTTGCACTTAGGTTAATAGCCTTTTACCGGATAGGGTGTATACTTTTGACGAACAGTGAAGTTCGGATCAGACTGTGGGGATGCGCATTTCGATGGCGTGATAAGTGATTTTGGCACATTTAACATATATATTCACTAGACAGGAAAAATTTGCTTTAGTAATCATACTCTAACGTAAACATAAAAATCTCATTAAAATGGCTGCCGAAGCTGAAGTGAATACCTTTTCAAGTTTGAAACTTATCAAAGAAGCTGGATTATATGTGTTTATCCTGTACCTTCTGTCAGGAGGCATTTATAGTAACTCTTTGCCTACTAGGTAAGTTGGCTTGCTTTATTGTCGTCTGCTGATTGATTTTTTAATGATTTTTTTTTAAAAAATCAACTTTTTCGAAAAATTCTTTCAGAAATACCGTCATATAGTGTCAAACTAATTGGACCCAGATCAGGCCCGACGTTTTGTCGGGCCTCTGTTGTAAGGGTTATCAGCGGACGACACTAGTAGGCAAAGAGTTAGTTAATGGGTTATTAAGCAGGAATTATTGTGGCAAATACTTCGGAACCGGTGGATGCAACTGCACAGACGAATATGTTGAGTGCAAAAATGAACACTTTATTGATAACAATATTACACTATTGTACCATTACATCAAAGATGACGTCACAAGCATCAAAATTACAGGAAGTAATTTGAGCGTACTTCCACAGAATTTGTTCGGTGCGTGTGCTGGATATTCGGAACTCGTTCTACAGAAATTAAATTTCGTAGATCTTACAGATAACTACATCCAAAGAATCCATGGAAAGACATTTCATTGTATGCCAAATATCACCCATTTGATATTGAAGAACAACCAATGGCAAGTGGACAGGCATGAAAATCAGACCGGGTATTTTACGTAACTTCCGGTTTTACAGTACTTAGATCTAACAAATGCCTTAGAAGAGATGTGGAACGGTTCGTATCACATTCCAAAGCTTGTGCACGTGATCAACTCGACAAACCTGAGAAAACTGGAGACGATTCGTTTGGCAGAGAATGAGTTCTACGTGTTTAACTCCGATGCTGCGGAGTTTCTATGTCACTTGCCAAGTCTAAAATTCCTTGATCTCTCCCATAACAACCTGGATAGTCCCGTCTTAAAGGAGTGCATGACAAAACTCAAGACGCTTGATTTATCATATAACATGATGCCAGTTGTTTCTTCAGAGCTTCGCGGCGTGCTCGATTCACTGACCAGCTTACGGGAGGTTCGATTGGATAATAACATGTTTTACTGTGATTGCGGATTTCTTGATACGCATCGCTGGCTTCGGGTGACCAACTCCCCAGTGCTCAATAAGGACGAGTTACGTTGTTTCGATGGATACCATAGTTCCTACATCAACAAAACGGTCTTATCGTTACAGGAATCCGACTTTAAATGTGACCCAATAACAAAGCCAAGTTCTACGACAGCTACTGTGCTATTTGGATTACTGTTTGGGATTATAGGATGTGTTGTTGTGTTTTTCATGATTGTCAATAGGAAATACTTGAAGACTGTGATAAAACGCTGCAAAAAGACAGCGTCTGATTATTCTCTACGAACACATGCAGGTTATTCATCCGTGACGGAGATGTGTACCGTGGAAAACATATAATTTAATCATTTCCATCCTGATGGATTTTCCCATACATACTGATACAAGTAAGTATGGATTTGTCCATTTTGTATTTTAAGAGATCACGTGCAAAAAATGTCTAAATTCTAATATTTCTGTCCCTGAAAATGTTTTTTTTTTGTTGTTGTCTTTTAATCTAACAGTGCAGACCCTATAATACTATTTTCACGTACAACTAAGGTGAGCATGAAATTTTATATATTCATTGGTATAAAAATACAAATAACTGAGACAGTTCCCTTGCCCAGATCATAGTACATTGTTATTTGTTCCGACAATAAATTTTACAATGTCAACAATAGTTGGCATTTTAAAATGTATGGCCATTACTTATATCTGGCATGGGTCCAGAAAAGGATAATATGTACACCTAAAATTACATTTATTTCCTATACATCAACTTAAACATGTGTTTTGGGTGCTCAAAATAACCGTCTCATTGAGACGGTTCTTTTGAGTACCCACAACACAACATATGTTTTGGTTGAGAAGTAAGAAAAATAATTTCCAGTGCGCACTCTTATCTGGAGGCCTGATCTGGCTCACGTGAGTTGATCAAGAACAATGCTTTACAACCTCGGGTCCAGACTTCCATTTAGGCTTAACGGCTTAATACGCCAGGCAAACCTTGAATATGAGCTTAATGGGCTAGGCCAAGGCCCTACTAATTCCAGGCCTGGTTGTAAAATATACTAAGTACCAACACTTTCTGAGCAATCCATACATTGAACATGTAATATGCACAGCCAGCATGCATTGTTCAAACATGTTTCTAGAAGTCCACATGCACATTTTACTGCATTTTATTTCTTTATCTCTCCTTCAAAACATATGTTGTGGGTACTCAAAAGAACCGTCTCAATGAGACGGTTTTTGAGCACCCAAAACACATGTTTAAATTGATGGGTAAGAAAATAATTACAAGTTTACGCTCATTTATATGTATGAGAACAACAAAAGTGCTGCGCATCCGCGGTCTGATCAGCACCTTTGTTTTCCACTTTCGGAAACGTGTAAGTTACTAACAGCCATACGATAGGCCTATACATACACATTTTCCGGATAGTCTCTGCAACTGAGCAGTCTGACTTGAACCTTACCTGGTCGCAAATCCCGGAGACACGTTTTCTCGCGATGAGGCCCAATAAAGTCAATCCTGACACCTGTGCAACTTTTCATCCGAAATTAGATTTCATTCATCTTTTCATTTCATTATGAATATTTTTATTAAATAATAATAAAATGGTTGTAGTCAACGTCTAGTACATTAGACTTCGAGCTAAAAAAGGTCCTGCTCCCCCCCCCCTAGGGAATTTCGCAGACATATCCTATCTTGAAGAGAATTTCAAACCTCATCTTTTAAGAGATGTTTGCACTCTGTGCTCCGGGGCGTTAGTCTCTGACAGCCTGTTACATATGTTACTGTAACAAACTAAGGAAAAAATCAAAATGAAAGTTTGAGCTACAGAAAGAAAACATTAAACCATCTAATTATTCAAATGTCTGATGTAGTTTGCAAGCTGGATGCCTAAGCTACATAAAAGCAGCATTTTAAATAAAAAATACAGCCTTCAATGGTGTTATATGCATTACATAGATTAAATTTTCCTTTGAAAGTTGAAATCGTGACTAACATCATTTAATTTTACAGACGATTTGTGCATTTTTGCAAGTATTTTTAATCTTAGTTTACTAAAATACTCATTTGACTAATAGAAAAACAAAGTTTGCTTTTCTATCTCAAATACAGTGTTTTATATGAGCTATTAAACAACCCTACCCCCAATTTTAAGTATCCAATTTTGGTATCTATTATTGAAGAAAAATATATGAAAATATTTGACACTCGTAGATATCTTACGTTTTTGGCACTGTCTTGCTAATGCAATAAAGAATCATACATTTGCAAGTTTGACATCAGGTTCAGAGCACTTATTAAAGTATGCAACGTATGTTACATGACATAATAAATGAGCAAGGAAATTGTCTTGGAAATAAGAGATGATAGTTCAGAAAAAATACCATTTTCACATGTTTTCCTATTAATCTCTAGCCTCTGGTGCTGATAACAAGCCCATGGAATTGTGTTACCTATGTTATATATATATTCTTTTTATCACATATTTCCTAATGCCTATAATATTAAAATATATAGACAAAGAGATAGAAAGTAATAGTTCTCATGTAAAAGACACAATTTAATAAATATTCCTATTAAATAAAATTATTTAAAAACAATCTTTATTCAAGTCAGCCTCACAATGTCTATCATTATGTCTGCTTCTATGGCAAAATAATCACTCATTTCATCACAACCAGTAGAATCATGGCATAGTATTAAGACTGCAAACTGAGTACAATCCTGTTCCACCCCTTTGGGAATTGTGCAGACATATCCTACCTTAAAGAACAATTCAAGCTGCATCAAATAAAAGATGTTTGCACTCTATCAACTGGGGTGGGGGGGGGGGGGTAGCCTGTCATGGTATGATATCATTTTAAGAATAAATGAATTGAAAGTCTGAGAAACAGAAAGAAGACATAAAACTATCTATTTATTTGAATTAATAATGTAGTTTGCAAGCTGAATACCTTTGAGTGTTTTTTAACAAATATACAGCTTCCTATGGTGTTATATGTGTTACATTAATTAAGATTACTTTTTAAAATTGGTAATTGTGGCAAACATCACTTATAAGCATTTTGTGTGATCCTCCTCTTTTGCCATCAAAAGACTTATTTTTTTTGCATATGTGTGGCCAGTGCCAGCGTCAAACAAATTGACTCAGCTATAACTTGAATCCTTAGCATTCTTCAAAAGCAGAAACAGCATGTCAGTGTCATGGGATCAAACACCTGATTAAATATGGGTTTAATGTCATTTCACATTTATGCATACAATGAAGTATGACTCTGGTATATGTCTCTTCCTGTGAAGTGGCAAAAGCAATCTTACTGCAGCTGCCTCTGCATCATTGCTAGTCAAAGGATAACTTTGCTCTGATTTTGCAAAATCTATGTATCTACCGTGTACCTCTAAGAATACTTTAAGATTTCTGACATTGGTCAAACAGAAATTTGATAGGCTGCTTTTTTGCATCATTTGCCATGGAACCTATCCAGTCATTAAGTGCTTAAGTCCTCGGGTCTTAAATCAATAGTATTTTGCTGCGCCCAAAGAACTTTATAAGTTTTCTTCAGTTACAATGTTGACTCTTGATGGTTTTGGCAGACCGTCTGAAACAATTTCTGTTACACCTTGAAAGTTATCTGGTATATGAGAAAGAACATGAAGTTGGACATTGCCATCACTAATATTTGCAGCTGGTGGTTTTTTATGTCAGTACATTGAAGCAAGTCTTAAGATAATGTAAAACCTATGATTTCACAGTTTTTGCAGCCATATAATTAGCTGTTGCATTTAAAAGAAGGAAAGTGGACTATAGGTAGAATAGGATAACCAGCAGTTCTATATTATGCTCTATTGAAGATTTATACAGAGTAAACAAGTTGATTAGGTGCCTCATTTCATGATCCATTGAAAACACTGAAATTGAAAACACTTGCCTCTGACTGTGTAATCAAAAAGGATGTCACGACAATGCCCTTGTTCATTTATTATGACGAGTTATATATGTTACATCCTTTAATAAGCGCTCTAATCTAAGAAACTTAGTGAATCATTGAATTGAAAGGGTCTAATTTGCGCTCTGTTCATCCTGCATTTCATTGCTTTACCTGCTGTGATACATCTATTTCGTTTATCTGAAGGGAAAGAGTTACCTCGGTTTCAGCACTTCAGAAGTACTAAGGCTTCAAATAAGTTTTTGAATGCTTGGGGAAAGATATTAAGTGCAGATACATTATTAGATGAAAAAATGTTTGTTGCATGTATGGAAAGGCTACATTTATAATAGTTAACCAGCTAAGATATGATTCTTTATCACAGAAATACCAAGGTACATCAGTCCATGTACTCTTTGCTTTTAATGGCATATTTTTCCTCCTTTTAAAGTTTTAGTCTTTTTCCTACTTGCAGAGTATCACTTGAAACACATACTCAAAGAGCCAACTATTTGGAATTCATATCAGTTTCCGAATGTTCCAAGCCATGAATGGCAAAATTGGAAAGTTGATAATGGCTCATCAATTTTAAGTGGACTAGTGGTAAAATTGTATAACAGTAAATGATTGAAATATTGTGTGATGATTCTACTAGTTGCAAGGAGGCGTGTGATAATAATGATTACCACAGAAGCAGACAATGACAAACGTTTAACATGAGTGTTAAATCGATGATAAATAGTTTGGACCATTTAATTTTTCGTATTTTCTTGTACAAATGTAAAACTATCTTTTCTATTTGTGGCTCTATATTTAGCATTATATGCACAGTATTATAGAAATGTGTCCAAAAGGTCATTGATAACATCTGTAACAACAGTCTAAGGGCTTGATAATCAGAAATGAATATAATTTCTTGTGTTTTGGCACCAAAGACTTATAAGTACACATTAAGTGTCCTTGTCTTAAACTTAATGACATCTTGCAGATATATGAGCAAGACAGACTAAGAAAATTTAAAAATATCCACACGCTGTAATTGCTTGCATGTGTTTTACTTAAACGGTAATAACAAACTTCGCTTCTCTGTAAAACTGGGAGTAGGGCTGTGTATTACCTCCTATAAGACAAAATATTTAAGATAGAAAAGCAAACTTGGGTTTTCCTATTCATCAATTGAGTATATGTTTATAAAATCTAATCAAACAGTTTGAAACAAAGTCAAAGTAAATGTTTAACTAAATGAAGATAGCCACAATTATAGCTTTTAAATTATATTTAGGTTCATGTAACGCACATAACACCACAGTTAGCTGTATTAATGTTAAACAGCTTCCATATGTAGTAAAGACATCCAGTATAAAGACAATAAGAATGTCAATTTATTAGATAATTTTAATGTCCTCTTTCAGTAGCTCAAACATTCAAATTTCTTATTCTCAAATTGATATAGTAACATATGTAACAAGCTGTTACAGGCTAACGCCCTGACTTATAGAGTGCAAACATTTCTTATTAAATGCACCTTGAATGGTTACATAAGATGTAATATGTCTGCAGAATTCCAAACAGGTTTGAGATGGAGCAGGCCCTTACTCAGCTTGATGTCAAAATACTGTTTGATGATTTTACTTATCACGCTAACATATGTAACGCTCTCTGATCTTTAAAACTTGGTGCCAACTAGCAGATATATAAGTCTTTATTATACGAGCCAGCTAAAAATCCCTAAACAATGTAAAATATCCAACAGCTGCAAGTTTTTTTCACAATTTTAGCTCAAACTTTCAAACTACATTTCCTTTATTTGATATAGTAACGCATGTAACACGCTGTTTCAGACAAACGCACCAACGTAACGAGTGCAAACATCCCTTATTCTATGCAGCTTGAGTTGTACTATAAGAAGGAATATGTCTGCAAAAGTCCCTCTAGGAGATTAAAACATTTTTAGGCATATCTTACGTAAAGACAATGAGCTTGCCCATTTATTTCATCAGGTAGCATATGTTACAGCCCCTGATATTAAACATTATGCAACAAACTTGCAGATTTATGGGTCTTTTCATATAAGCAAATAAATCCCAAACAATGAAACACAGTTATCAACTACAAATATTTTTTAACTATTTTTACTTTAGTTTTAATACCAAACATTTCACCTTAAAACTGGGTAGGGGTTGGGTTGTTTAATTGCTTATTCCAGAAAAAAATATTTAAGCTAGGGAAACAAACTTTAATTTTTCTGTTAGCCAATTGCATAAGCTAGTCAGACATGGTTAAAAACATTTTGCAAAACACACAGAGAGATTGTAAATGCAAATGATGTTAGCCACACTTGCAAATTTTAATGGGTTATCTGATTTAAGTAACGCATATGACACCTTAGGAAGCCGCAATTTTGTTCAAATGGCTGTCATACGTAGTTAAGATATCCAGTATGCAGACTATATGAATGATTTTAAAAAATGAATATTTTAATGTCTTAAATTTGTAGCCCAAACTTTCAATTTACTTTTTCTTAATTTGATAAAGTAACGTATGTTACAGGCTCTTTCAGACTAACGCCCCAACGCACAGAGTGCAAACATGTCTTAAAAGACTCGGCTTTCAATTCTCTACAAGATAGGATATATCTGCAAAATTCCCTAGGGGGGGGGGGGGAGCAAACCCATTCTCAGCCATCCGTCTACATGTATTTGTAATTATCAGTTACCTCTTCTATAAACTGCATTGTCGGACGTTGCCTATCTCACGGCATGTGCCTTTATCAGAGCATGATGACGTTGCGCTTTTTGAATGACGTCGCTAATGAAGCTGAATCAATACAAAAATCAAAAATTACGCCATAATCGCTATATTGAGGAGTGAAACAATGGGCAAACTGATAAATAGAATACCAGGTTCGCGTCTTTTGATATCAAGTTTACCAGGCTCGGCTTTAAGAACGCATGTTGAATCGCTCGGCAAGCCTCGCGATGTCAAGAAGCGCTCTCAAAGCCTTGCCTGGTAAACTTGATATCAAAAGACTCTCACCTAGTATTATCTATTTTTCGGTCAGCAATATTGGAATGAGGCCGAAGGCTTCGGGACAATACATCTGACATCGGACCTGTAGCTGGGCCAATACGAAATCACTTGACTGATAACATTTTTACTAATTAGCTACTTACATGTGATCATTAGTGATAATCATTGCAATATAGGAATCATTCATTTTTTATGTATTTTAAACATTTTACGGGGCTTGAGGAAGCGGTTTTTAAAGCTGCATAGTCTGTAACTTTTGATCTTCTAATTCTTGAACTTTCAAGAAGACCGTGGCACGGTAAAAAAACTAAAATTCAGGTATACATTTTACCAATTTCGTAAACCTTAACAAATTATCAGTATCAAAACAACAGCATTTACGTTAAAATTAACTGTCTATAATTCGTTTCATGTTTACTGTCGTGAGCTGGCTCCCGGTACCGTTAGTTTAACAGGTGACCGGGCCCAGGGCGACGACAGTAAACATGATTCGCATTATATAATTATTGGAGGGACGCGAATAATTACCAACACACCTGTTTTTTGAAAGATAATTCACTTTTCCGTGCAGTTTTCAGCTATAGTGAACAGATTTATTGTGAAAACATAACTTAATTCTACTTTTACAAATGATTTAAAAACAAAATAAAAAGTTTCGAAAAATGTTCATAGTTGCAGACTTAGTCTCTTTAAACACGAGGTCGCTATGCCGAGCGTTCAAGCATCTCCCAACGGACTCGACAGGTGTTAATGCAATGAACTATTCTTGCATTATTTATCTGATTTCGACCAAAATTCCGCTGAAAACGCCACTACAACAAATACGTTTTCTTTTGATTTCTCCATACCAAATGGCATTAGCGTCAAACTCCAATCGTTATATAACAGAAGGACAGCGAGCAAAAGTATTTATATCTGCACTTTTTGAAGACAAGAGAGTCATAAGGCGCTGGATTGCTCACCTGAGTCATAGCTCATGAGAAGATGACTTTAAAAACGAATGTCTAGCGCTGGTGGCCATTTTATTTAGTCGAATGGAACCGCCTGGTTTGATCAATTTTGACAGAGGTCAATATGAAGAATATTTCTGTAAGCTTATTTCACGTTCTAACCGGTGGCATGTGTGGAGCCAGTAAGTTTTTCAGAGGGGGTCCAAAATTATAACGTTTTTTGGTTTTTTAGTTGATGGGGGGACAGAGGATCCAAATACGCTTTAATAGGGCCATCATCTGCCTGCCAGCAAAATGCCATTGAACAATGAAATGGCGTTTCGCTGGCTGGCAGATGATGACCCAACATCGAATACTGGCTTGGTATCTTTGTAATTTTTCAGGTGATCCGGGCCCGTATTGCAAAGAACCCTGTATTTTTGTAATTTTTCAGGAGGGGTCCGTACCCCCTGTCCCCTCCTCCTCTGGATCCGCCCATGAGTGGTACAGGAAATGTCGTTTAACGCTATTTCTAATTTAAGCTCTGGCAGCAATTTTCTTTCAGCTGAGCAGAACTGTTTGTGCAATTTTGGTAAAGGACATTACCTGGAACGTTTAATTTTAATTTGGACTAGTGGTTCAGGAGATGCCATTTAAAATATTTCGATTTTAGCTATGGTGGCCTAAATGGCGGACCAGAGCCGTTGGCAAAACTTTGGTAGACGGCAATACAAGGATAATTTCTGTATTTGGGTCACTGGTTCATAAGATGATGCCATCCGAAGATATTGATATTTATTTTGGTGGCCATTTTAGTGCAGCAGAACCATTTGTGCAATTTTGGTAGCAGGCAATATGAGGAACATTTCTTTGAAATTATTTTGAATTTGGGACATAAGTGACACAGAAGTTGTTGTTGTTTAAATACATATCTATTCTTAGCTCTGGTGGCTATTTTGTTCAGCAGAACGAAACCAATTGTAAAAATTTGGTAGAAGGCAATTTAAGAAATATTTCTTCGAAATTAGTTCTGATTTGAATCAGTGGTTCAGTTTAAAGATATTTCTACTTTTAGCTCTGGTAGCCATTTTGTTTAGCGAATGGAATCTTTGAGCGATTGTGGTACAGGTCATTTGGAGGACCAATTCTGAAAAATATTTTAATTTGGAACAGTGGTTCAGGAATAGCTGTCGGTGAAAGATATTTTTCCAGTTGCATTTGATTTCTTTCCATGTAAACAATTCATCTGAAACTGCCACTCAGTCCTACTTGATATTTCTGAAATTTTCCTTCCATATGATTTTTTGATTATTTTGTATTTTCAAGCTCTTCTAGTTTGAAATCTGCATAAGGAGTAATGATAAGGCCAAATAATAAAAATACCAGTGTTTAGGGTAGCCTGACCCTACCTAAATTTACTGGTGAAACCTAAAAAAATTTTCAGGTTTTCTGGAAAAATAAAATTTTACTTAAAGTATAAAATTATACTTTTTTCCAGGAAAAAAAATGTGTGCCTACCCTACCTAAAAATTTCAGACCTGTTACCCGAAACACACATATTTTTTTATTTGGCCTAAGAGACATGGAAGATTCATCAAATTATTTACAATATACATGTATTTTACCAAAAATTCTTAACTTCCTGTTTTCAAAAATAATCCCTTTATATTTCATAAGATTAGTTCATATTTTCAGAAAGAGAGAGGAAAATCTTGTATTTTGGCCAACTTTAATAAACCTGTGTCCTGCGTAGCCAAAGTTTATCCATCTTTGAATACACTGTAGGTCCATAGCAGATGGCTGCAGTCTGATGAGGCCATCTGATCAGGACCTATACTTTTCTTCGTTCTGATTGAAAATACATGCTAACGACGGGAATAGTGATGGTGAACAAGACAAACATTTGGCAGGAGTGTAATATACAAAAATGCTCAGCATGACAAGGGTTAACAGCTCTTGTGAAAATCGTCCAATAAATGTCTCAAGTCTGAATGACATGATTGCCTGTTGCTGGTAAAATTAAATGCCTTTTTCAAAAGTTTATATCTGATTTTGTTCTAAGCATGCGTAGTACTTTAATTCAAGGTTAAATTATAAAAGAATAATAATTTTGCATTTTCTTAGACACAAGTGCCCAAATTTCTATTACAGGATATCCCTAACTAGGAAAAAACAACAAATATCTCTCAAATTTTAACAAAATTTATTTTTTTAAGAATAAAGAAACTTTGCAATAAATTTTACATGTGAACATTAAATAAAATATAATTAACCCTTTGCATATTGATGGATTCTTCCTTCTAGTTGGGATATTCCATTGTATATATCTAGGGGTGTCGAGTTATAATTTCTAAAATATATTGTATTCTTTTGTCTAAAGACCTTTTTACCTTTACAAATAGTGTAGACCCTGATGAAATGCTGCATTTCATCTGGGTCTTCACTGTTTGCAAAGGTTCTCGTTTAGGAATTTCGAAAATACAGAGGGTTAATGTGACTAGTACTGTTTTCAGACAAAAACAAATGTCTCCCACAACACACACTCTAATTGGACCTATTAAGATTAGCTTTGACCATGAAATAATTAGGTCACCAAAACCTATTGTTATATGACTCCTATAAAAGACCTCCTCTGATTGACTGAAACTAGCTTGCACTAGTTGTGACAGATCATGATGTCAAACAGTGATGAGCTAAAGTCAGGTTAACATTAGTTTAGTCAGTGCTGACAGAGAGCTAAAAATAGATTGAACTAAATCTAGCCCAGGTGACATGACTTTTGTCAGTGCTGACAGAGAGCTAAAAAAGACATTGAAACACTGACTGGTTTCTTATGTAAATTTCACGGGTAAAATGTGTTGAATTCAGGATTTGTTCATTGTATGAGAACAGCATTTAACCCATTTATGCCGAATGGAATTTCCCAACGTTATCAATTTAAACCGTTGATTTCTGTTTTAAGGGATGTTAGGTGGTATTTTTCATTTTATTAGAAAATTATGCAAGCAAACAGTGGAGACCCTGATCAGACACCATGTTAGACTGTGGCGTCTGATCTGGGTCTGCACTATTGCCTATGTCTCAAAAAAAGACGCTAGACATATATGGGTTAAAAATGCAATTATTTTGCTTATCTCATAAGAGTTGCAGAAATTTGGGAAGTGTATTGTTGAAATAATCTTCCTAGTGAAAGTGCACTAGGAACATCTGACTTAAGTAAATTTATAAATATGAAAATACTTTAAATAAAAATCTGAAAAGACAGACAGTGTCATATAACAAAACAACTGGTGCATTCTTTTTTGGTTAACATCAGGATTAGTCAACCCTCGAAAGTGATGTTCAACTCGGCTTCGCCTCGGTGAATCTCACTGTTCTCGGGTTGACAAGTCCAGATGTTAACCTCAACATGTTCAAAGGAATGCATCAATTGTATAATGATGTCTTCATCATGACCCAATGTTATTAAATGCAAATTTGGTTCCAATTGGTCGACTAGTTCATGAGATATCAGGATGCATGCAAAGATGATGGAATCCACACCAAAATCAATATGACCCTCACCTCTTCAATGAGGTACAAAATAATTACAAATGGAACCTGAAAATGTGCTTTTGATATCTCTGGAATGTTTAGAAGATTTCCTTTCTCAATCTATTCCAATCTAATCAAATTTCAATTTCCGAGCACTGCTGTATGGCAATATTTACAATAAACTTCCATTAGTACAAGTAAGAAATACAGCAAGAATCAGAAAGTGATACAATCAAGTACCACACCTGTCCCAGGATATCAAATGGGAAAGTAACAAAATCACAATAAAGCATGACCTATTTATGAACTATTTATGTAACTATCTGCAAAAACATATGTTTTGTGTGCATAAAAGAAAAGTCTCTTTGAGCTCTTCTTTTACACACCCAAAACATATGTTTATTTACCCTTGTATTGCCGATTAATTTTATGTACTACACTCCTCTACAAATTTTATCTTGTTAAAACCTGTAAGCATGTGTTTTCAATCGGTGTGTAAAACAGTGTATATCCTGATCAGAAGCCTTATGATCTGGATCTATAGTCAGGCCTCCAGATAAGAGTGTGTACTGGAAAATTATTTTTCACCATAAACATGTTGTGGGTACTCAAAAGAACTGACAATGAGACGGTTGTTTTGAGCCCCCAAAACAAAAGTTTATCTAATAAATATGAAAATATTCACAATTTTATGCCCCTAATTTTTCTAAACTTTATCTTGAAAAATGGATATACAGTAAGACCTCGAAAGTTCGAGCTCTGATTTTATGAAAAACTCACTAAATTGAATGAAATTTCGGACACAATGAATTCAGAGAATATGGCCTATTTATGAAATGTTTAAGTAACTATCTACAAAAACATATGTTTTGTGTGCCTAAAAGAAAAGTCTCTTTGAGCTAGTCTATTACACACCCAAAACATATGTTTATTAGGTGATGATAATATCATTTTGGCAGTTATATATTTTTATGTCTACTTCCCTATAATTGGTACTACTAATAATTTGAAACTAGATTGTGCAGTCAATGGTGCGCCATGGCAAATCCCCACGCTTTCGAAATTGTCTTGGTTATTGAAATTAAATGGTATTTGACCTTTTGACCCCTCCCCATGGCCCCAGGGGGAGGACCAAAAATCTGTGCTGTTGCGTGGCCCCATTTATGTGAGGAATTCACACACCAAATCTGGTTGGATTTTGTCCAATGGTTTAGGAGGAGATAGCATAACGAACAGACAGAGTGATGGATGGAGGCGATGACCCTTTATTTAAAAAGCGTGGGGATAATAAAACCTTTAGTCCCCAGGACTTCGAAAATAAAACCCTTGCATAAATTTCCAAATTGACAGTAGCAAAATGAGTATAAAAGTCCATCATTACAGAAAGGATTTATACAGGGGACAAAAATTCCACTCGTCCGCTCGTATTTACGAGTAAAATCTAGAAAGGATGAATGCTTTGGAAAGAATTACTCAAGGAAGTCATATTATATATTATTCCCTTACGTTTTTTATTGCTTACCCTTTTAAAGGACAAGTGCATGTGTTTGCAGGACGAGTGAAAATTTTAAGTCACTCATCCTGCAGGACAAGTGCAATATTTTTCCCCTGCCAGTTTGGGGATAAATGTTTCTGGAGTGAGGGAAGGACTAACCACCTTTTTTAAATTTTGATCTCTGTAGCATTTCACTCTTTACCTACTAGTGTTTTCTGCTGATAACCTTTGTTAACAGTTTGGCCCCAGATAAGGCTCCATAAAATGTATAATGTCCATCCTGATCTGAATCCAAGCTGTTTGACACTCTGATGATATTTCAGAAAGAATTTTTCGAAAAAGTCGATTTTGAAAAAAATCAGCAGACGACAAAAAAAACAAACATGCAAAACTACCCAGTAGGCAAAGAGTCAAGTTATTAGGAATCCTCTTGGCTATCTGTCTGTAGAGTTGTTCTTTGTCTTATTGGTGCACCAACTATATTGTCAGAATGATGAAAAGAGTTCTGGAATGTGTGGTCTAAACCGGAGTTGTTCCTAGTAAAATTGAAAGTATGACTGCGTTCAACAACAGATAATCTCTTCTCTGAAAAGAAATAACCAAAAATACCTCATTACTTACAAGTGTCGTCTGCTGATAATTTTTGCAAATAGATTGGACCCAGATCAGGCCCAACATGTTGGGCCTGATCTGGATCCCAATTGTCTGACACCCTGGTGACATTTGGTTTTTCATGAAAGAATTTTTTAGAAAAGATAATATTGGAAAAAATCTGCAGACGACAAAGAAAACATGCAAAATTCCAGGTAGGTAATATAGTAACTTAAGATAAACTAGAGCAGAAGTCGATGGTACACCATCGCAAATACCCGCTTTTTGACCTATAACCTTTACCTTGGGGTCAAGGTCACACAAAATGTTGCTCAGTACCTTCAACATAAAATGACCTATGCACCTGTAAAGTTTGAAGCTGCTATGTCCAATGATTAAGGAGAAGAAGCATTTACAAAAAATACACTATATGACCTTGACCTATGGGTCAAGGTCACACCAAATGTTGTCTAGTGCCCTCCAAATCATATGACCTTTGCACCTGCAATGTTTGAAGTTGCTACGTCCAACAGTTTAGGAAAAGATGCATTTACAAGAAAGTACATTATTTGACCTTGACCTTCAGGTCAAGGTCACACTAAATGTTGCCCAGTGCCCTCTACATCATGTGACCTATGCACCTACAGAGTTTGAAGTTACTACGTCAAAAGCTTTAGGAGGAGAAGCATTTACAAGAAAATTCAATATTTGACCGTTGACCTTGACCTTGGGGTCAAGGTCACACAAAATGTTGCCCAGTACCCTCTAAATCATGTGACCTATCCAGCTACAAAGTTTGAAGTTGCTAGGTCTAACCGTTTAGGAGGAAATACATTTACAAGAAAATACATTATTTGATCTTTGACCTTGACCTTGGGGTCAAGGTCACACAAAATGTTGCCCAATAACCTTTACATCATGTGACTTTTTCAGCTACAAAGTTTGAAGTTGCTACGTCAAAAGGTTTAGGAGGAGATGCATTTACAAGAAAATTCAATATTTGACCTTTGACCTTGACCTTTGGGTCAAGGTCACACAAAATGTTGCCCAGTACCCTCTACATCATGTGACCTATTCAGCTACAAAATTTCAAGTTGCTACGTCTAACCGTTAAGGAGGAGATTCAATTACAAGAAAATACAATATTTGACCTTTGACCTTGACCTTGGGGTCAAGGTCACACAAAATGTCGCCCAGTACCCTCTACATCATGTGACCTATTCACCTACAAAGTTTGAAGTTGCTACCTCTAACGGTTTAGGAGGAGATACATTTACAAGAAACGTGACGGACGGACGTACGCACGGACGGACAGACGGACGGACGGACAGACGGACGGACGGACGACGGACAGACTTTGACACGAAATTAATATACCCTTTTTTTCTAAAGAAAAAAGCGGGTATAACAATAGAAAATTTATATGTAAACAAAACTGAGACAAATATGAGTGTAACAGGCTTTTAGATATGAATGTGTAATAAAAAAATAATTGTTATTTCTCAAACAAAAATATGCTGTAGATCTACTCATTCCTGTTAAATAATATACATACAGTCAAATCTCGTAAATTCGAAGTCCTAGGGACTAGAGATTTCATTTCGAAGTATTGTAAGTTAGAATTATAGGGAGGTAGACATTAGTACATATATAAAAAAAAAATTCCTATTCAAACATATGTTTGGTGTGCCTAAAAGAAACGCCTCATAGAGATGTTTCTTTTACACACACAAAAAGAATGTTTCTATAGATAGTAATTAAAATAGTTCATGAATAGACTTTATTCTGTGAATCCATTGTGTCTAAAATTTATATGGAATTAGCGAGTATTTCGAAAAATTGGTGTTCAAATTTTCAAGGGTTTACTGTATGTGACAAATTCCATTAAATAATGTGCTTATCCAGTCACATGCACCTTTAAGTTTGGTCTTTAAACTCTGTAAAAATTTTATAGAAGATCACTATATGTTTAGTGGTACATATTTGAAATTTTGAGCTTGGGTTTTGAGGCTACAGAAGTGGTATAAGGACTCAATCTGGTACAAAATGGTAATATACTGACCTACGGAAATAACCCATCATATACAGTAAAACCTGTCTTAAACGGCCACTCATAAAGAAGACAAAAATTGTTTTTCAAGACCGATTATTGCTTAATGCAGGTCAAAAGTATTGCAGAATGCTCAAAAAGAGCATTCTGCAATACTTTGGACCTTAATTAAGCTACCATTTGTCATTAAGACCTTTGTTTTGACTATTTTTGAGTGGCAGTTGTGTTTTAGACAGGTTTTACTGTAACTCAATGGTATTTTCTATTTTTATTTCGGTGCACTCTAGTCCTAGTCAGATTGTGATGAAGTTAAGATCATGTAAAGCAAAACTGATGTGCTAAAGGTATCCAGCTTAAACATGCTCATGCACAAGGTGAAACATCTTACGGAGACGTCAACGTCAAATTTTGAATGCAAATTTTTCAGTAAATAATGAAAGTATGCCATTTCTCAGTAAATAATGAAAGTATGCCATTTCTCAGTAAATAATGAAAGTATGTCAATTTCTCAGTATATAATGAAAGTATGTCAATTTCTCAGTATATAATGAAAGTATGTCAATTTCTCAGTATATAATGAAAGCATGCCAATTTCTCAGTATATAATGAAAGTATGCCAATTTCTCAGTATATAATGAAAGCATGCCAATTTCTCAGTATATAATGAAAGCATGCCAATTTCTCGGTAAATAATGAAAGTATGCCAATTTCTCAGTAAATAAGGCCTAAATTAAAATTTTATTTGTTTCCCCTTACCCGACCATCCCTGAAAAAAGGCCCTACTCAAAAAAAAATATTTCAATTTTCAGTCAAGAATTTTTTTTTTTTAAATTTCATTGCAAACTTAAAGAGAATAGTCCAATGTAAACAGTGTTATCTTAAAATTCTTAGCAAATTATTTGTGTATTTAATTTTATTGCCTATAGTAGGACTATACAGTATAACCTGAAGGTTAAATGAAGGTCAAAAGTATTGCAGAATGCTCCCTGCAATACTTTTGACCTGCATTATGCTATAATCGGTCATGAAAAACAATTTAAAAAAACTATTTAAAAAAAAAATTGAGTGGCCTCTTAAGACGGGTTTTACTCTATACAATTAAGTTTAATGGGTATCAAATTTGAAAAGTTAAAAATAATTTCCGACCAACCAACCAACCCATACAGGTAAAACAGGGTCGGGTAAGGGGAAACAAAAATATTTTTAAGGTTGGTGTAATGAAAGTATGCCAATTTCTCAGTAAATTATTAAAGTATGCCAATTTCTCAGTAAATAATGAAAGTATGCCAATTTCTCAGTAAATAATGAAAGTAATTTCAAATTTTTAACTGTGACGAAAAGACAGACCTTAGGAAACGCCGTTAAGAAGAAATGGTGACAAAGGTTTAGGTTTTGACAGAGAGAAACATTTGTGTTCATATTTAAGTTACATTATCAAATTAATGCCATCCTCAGTTCTGCATTACTAGTAAAATTTTAAAAACTTAAGGGCGTTTTTTGTTAGCTAATCTCCAAGCAACACTGCCGAAAAAGCATGAACCAAGTGATGTTGATTGTTGGTAACTGCTTATCATGTAATTTTCATGCAATGTCTCTAGTGAGTTGTCTGGCAGGGATTGAAATCAAATTTTAGAGCTTAACCAAATTAATAGTCAACCCAGGGAAAATTACAAACTGGTGTGAGTATATATCGCTCAAGTCTCCAAGAAAACATATGTTGTGGGTACACCTTGGAAGCTTCTCATTTGTTATGCAAGTTTCATACAGGCAAGTTTGTGTAAAATTCAAGGACTTTTCAGAGTCTTTTAAACGATTTCCTACTGTTTTCAAGGACTGAAGTCTTATGAAAAATACTGATTTACACAGTAAAATCCTACTTCGAATGCTAGACTGCATTACTGAAGATATTAGTTTAAGAAAATTAGTATAAAATTGTGGTGCCATAATTTGGTGCAGCATATGCTGCACCAAATAAAGGCACCACAATTTTTTCCTGATTTAGTTCTCCAAAGACAGTGTTGAATCGTCCTGTAAATGGTTAAATTCAAGGACTTTTCAAGGTCTTTGAGTGTTTTTCAATTTCTTTTCAAAGCACATTTAAGTTTCAAGGACTTTTCAAGACAGTCCTGTATACTTGAGTACTTTAAAGCCTGTGCGAACCCTGTTATTGTGTTATTGGAAGCATCTCATTGTGATGCTTAAAATGAGTACCAAGACCAGATAAACAAAACTTTTGAGCGTAAAATTATAAATATTTTCTTACGCATCAGATTTAACATATGTTTTTGTTGAGAAATAAGAAAATTAGTTTTTCGGTACACACTCTAACTAAAGTCCTAGTGACCAAGACCATATGTTTTGTCGAAAAATACGAAAAATAGTACAGGTCATCTGGATTCTCCTTTTATTCTGGACTATGACCAGGCCTCGAGATAAGAGTGTGTAATTAAAAATTATTTTTCTTAATTCTCTACCAAAACATATGTTGTTGGCACTCAAAGGAACCATCTCAATGAAAGGGTTCTATTGAGCACCCATAACATATATTAAAACTGATGGGTAAAAAAATAATAACAATTTTATGCTCATTTTTTTTCTTATTTCTCAACCAAAACTTACGTTGTGGGTAATCAAAAGAATTTGATAATTTTAGAGTCTGATTCGGTTCTTTTGAGCACCCAAAGCATATGTTTGTATAAACTGATGGGTAAGAAAATAATAACACTTTTAGGCTCAAAAAATCTATGTATGACTCAGGGTTCATACAGGCAAGCATGAGTAAAATTCAAGGACTTCTCAAAGCATCTCCAACAGATTTCAAGGACTTAAAGTTTAAGAAAAATACTGATCTTAGTGTTAAAATTCAACTTCAGAAATGCTAGACTGAGATAATGGAAACATTAGTATTCGAAAATAAGTATAAAATTGTTGTGCCTATATTTGGTGCAGCATATGCTGCACCAAATAAAGGCACAACAATTTTATTCTGATTTAGGTATCTATCAACAGTGCTAAGTCCTACAGAAAATAGTAGAATCCAAGGACTTTTCAAGACTTTTGAGTGATTTTCCAGTACTTTTCGAGCAGATTTAATTTTCAAGGACTTTTCAAGAAAGTCCACTAAATTCAAGTACTTTTCAAGCCTATGTGAACCCTGTGACTTACGTCTTATAATCTCTTTTTCTTTTCTCCCACCATATATCTTCATACAGCTGTAGAAGAATACGGGAACCAGCAGCAAAATCACTCCTACAACTATTACAGGCGCAGAGTCAACTTGGAATTTAGTACACTTAAGTTCCAGGCCCCAAAGCCGGCGGGTGTAGTTCATCTGAAAGAAATAAATGTCAAGCTGCTACATGATTAAGCTGCTCCACTGGTTATCCCCCTTGGATGCTTGATTGCTTGTTAAGGTTAAAACCTACTGTTGTGCTTGGTTTCTTAGTCTAGAAAGCAGGGCCTGATATTCACAATACATTTAAAAAAAGAGTTACTACCATAAGAAACTAAGACATTTTATCAAATGAAGTCGCCCCTGGGAGTGATATAACACCATGCAATAAAATCAATAAATCACTAGTGGTTTACAGATTTTCGGGAAATATTATGACGTCCATAACAACATAACATTATGACGTCTTTTTTAACATTGCGTAAAAGACGACAAAATCTTCAGTCTCAAGTCCAAAATGTGAGTTTAAACTAATTTCAATGTCATGTGATAAATAGAATCTAACATTCTATTTCTTTGCGAAAAAAAAAAAACAAAAAAAAAACAGAAAACACTTTTCCATTTACAATGGTGGCCTGTATCAAAACAGTTTAAGCTACTTCAGTAGGTCATTTAGTGACCATTTTTGACATATATTGCCTGGAGACGAGAGAAGAAATATAGTGCCATTTACAGAAAATTGGAGCTATGACGCGAATTTTGTAGTCATTATCCTAACAACATATGCCCAAAGGGCAAGATTTTGTCATTATTTCTACCCATTCAAAATCATCCTAGGCATACCACTATGCCTGTGTCATTTAGCAGGGAGAGCTACCAGTATCTGAAAACTTTGACACACATGCAAAGGGACAAGTTTCTGAAATTTGGAGAAAATCACAAGTTAGATTATACAGAATGTCTAAATAGGGACAATTCCTGGGATGCTATGATGCCATCAGGATTGGTAGCGTTATGTATTATTGAATATTGGAAAGTAAAATAAAAGCAGAACTCGTGCTAGAGGGGAACTTCACTCGGGAGAAAATGTCACCCCAATCTGGCTCACTTCTCCCTATTTTCAAAATGAGGGAGAAGTTTTAATTTCAAATAATAGGACCGAAACTTCTCCCTAAGACAGGAAATAAGCTAGGGGGCGACTAGGGCCAAGTTGTCACCATATGGGCCAAAATTACGCCCTAAATGGGACCCAGGGAGAAGTGGGAGTCTCCCTAAAAAAACATTTTTTCAGGGAGACTCTTTTTCATTCTGTCACCACACAAACGCAAGCTGTGGTAACAAATACTACCACTGCATGGTTTTTCTCCTTCCATTTAATGGCAATAGTATGTGTCATTAATAACATGCTTCTAAACTGACAGAAAATGCCCTAGCTTTGTGCTATAACTTCTCTGACTGTCACTTCTCCCTAATTTTCCTGGAGGGAGAAATGACTTCTCCCTATTGTCAGGGCCCAGCTTGAACCCGGCTAAGGCCAGCAAAACTTCTCCCTATCTGAGAGCTTTAGCTTAGCCCTTGAAGTGTTCATTTTGGTGTGCAAGAAACATTTTTGCTAAAATTGATAGTTTGGTAAGAATTAGCGACATCATTAAAACAGGACTTTGGTTAAGAGTGCGTAACCAAAAATAATTTTCTTATTTCTCAACCAAACGTATGTTGTGGGTACTCAAAAGAACCGTCTCAATGAGACGGTTCTTTTGAGCACCCAAAACATATGTTAAAACTGATGGTTAAGATTAAGAATATATTAACAGTTTTACGCTAATAAAACTTGTTTATTTAAACCTGTATTAAAATAGGCTTAACTTTATGCCATTAGTATGTGTTACTCACCATATCAACGAGATCCATACATACATGTTGTGGAGAAGTCTTTTCATCAAGGAGATTATCAAACATGGTGTTCATTTTTTCATAGAAGGCAGCACACTTATCACACACTGTTTCGTTATGCTGAAACAAAGCAATCAATACTATAATTTTTTGCAACTACAAAAGCATATCAAGTCCCCTTTTAACACTATTTTATGGTGTACATAGGAATGATGTCGGGACTGTCAGTTCACCTTATTACCACACTTTGTTCCATGACAAGCTTGACTATGCGGCTAACCAGTTGTTCACATACTTTTGCTCGTAACTGACACATTTCATGAATATGACCATTTTTCCTTTGTAATATTCCATGGTAAAAAAATTTGGGAGCCACATCATAACCATGCTTTATCAGATTCAGTGTTAGAAATGAGATGTGTTGAAAGGAGACTGCACTGTACTTAGGTCAGAATTTTCTTGATTAGTTGATTAACTAACCCTCCTACTGTAATTTTCCCTAAAGTAGAAAAAAAAAAATCTAAAATTATTTTTATATTTTATCCGCCATCTCTAAATATTATTTTTTTCCTTGAAAAAAGATAAATTATATATTTTGAGGTTCTGTCTGTATTTTTGAGAGTGACACTGTTAAAAGTGATTGTCCTATGCAGATTTTCAGGTAAATTCTGAGATTTTTAAAGATTTAATACAGACTTGGTTTAGACTAGTTTTACTGTTTGTTCTGGAGATATTAAAAAAAAAGCTCTGAAAAAGACCAGTCAACTGGTCATTTTCAGAGATTTTTTTCCCCGTCCCCCGACCCTTAATCTGAAAAAAAATCCCGTAAATCAACTAATAAAAAAATTCTGGCCTTACCTCATATATGCTTACAGTCCAAAATAATAGTGCATTCTTGCATGAAATTTGTTACACAAAGCTGTTGTTTGAAGCCATTGTCAAATGTTCAAATCATGAGATTCACATGCTGTTTGAACATGGGTTTTAATTTGACTATACTTAAAATGAATCCTGATTTGTTTGTCTGACATAACACGAGAAAACGTTGCAGCTCATACTGATCATTACTTTAAGGGATTT